>CM050944.1:66314052-68995355 GCA_027789145.1 Solanum arcanum
ATCTGTTGTGTAGTGGTGCATTTGGTCATTAAACATGAAGTTTACCTATCATATGTTTCTTCTTCACAAGAATTTCCTGATGAAGAGAGCCAATCAACGTCTAAAAAATTTGATGAATCAAACAAAGCACCTTCCTCAAATTTAAAGCTACTACTTCGGAGACATTGATCTAACTGTATATCATGGAAAAGCTGTCTGCTTGACAATGAGGGGTTGTACCTATAACAAGAAAAGAACCAACAGCGATGAGTTATCCAAGTAGGAATATTTTTCCAAATATCATCACATCAACCCAAGTAAAAAATGAAGAATAGGAAGTTCGAAAACATACATCACATGTTAAGACCTCAGTTACAACAAAAGTCTTTGAGCAAACAGAATTTTTCAAGATGCAACATGGCAATATCACATACAGCCATGAAGTTAAGGTATGTTCTTTTTCGGTAAGAAATCATACATTATCTTTGCATATTGCCATTAACAATATTTCTACCTCAAGTAGCAGTCAGCAGCCATTCGATGAAGAAATATCCGACATCATGAATCACCTGAATATGTTACTGCTTCAAATGAATTTATGAAGCACAGAAAATCTAAACCGAGCTACCTGGTAAACGAAATATCACTGTCACAGGTACAGATTTCTGGTGATGACTCCGAAATACCCTTACAACCTTTGCCACGTTCAGTTAAAGGCTGGTAAGTGTCTTCAGTCTGATCTAAGTCAGTGTCTTTACCCTGAGAACTGCTTCCGCAACTTATGTTTCCTTCTGATAGCGATCTTTTAAAATATGACCTGCGTATTAACAAACTGCTTTGCTAACAGCTTTGATACAATTGTGTCTGGCAAACAGAAAAAGTTTCTTTCTGTTTTGGATACTTCACCAGATAACTTGAAAAGACAGCTTTAATTACGCGGTGGACACGTAATCAGAATCACCTTTAACCTTCATATCGGTTAGATGGTTACACCTTCATATCAGTTAGATGGTCACAAGGCAGGCTTACATTAATGACAGGCATAAAACAGTGACATATCACTATAACAACCAAATAGTGATTCAACAGAGCGACCTTTAAACAGTTAAAAAAAAATCTAGAAGAGAGAAACAAGGGATCGATAAGTCTGCCTTGTAATGGCTTTCATACCTAGATCTTTGTGCAGTTGGATTTGATCCATGCTTCCTAACATCATAATGCTGGTCTGCATTCAATTCCCAAAGAGCTGGCCCACCCTCTTGTGGCTGGAAATGGCCCAAGAACCTGGAAATGGTAATGCATTAAAGTTGCACGTATCTTTTCAAAATATCAGCCTGACAGAACTTATCGTAAAGGAAATAATTCACATACACATTGATGGCATCTTGTTTCGCAGGGTCCATGCACGCATTACGGTAGTAACGCTGGACCGATCGAATGATCTCTTGAGACCTTGTTGCTGCTTTCCATTGGCCACGCATTTCTGAAAATATCTGTTTGGGTTCATATTCATCAGTATGGCAGATCATCAAAAAAAAAAAGTTGTCCCACCATCCCATCCACTTAAATGAAGATATCTTAAAAGGAGGGCATCGGAAATTCAATGCACTGAAAGACAGATTACCTTATTATGTGCAGCAGAGCCACCATACTGCAGTGCAAGAGTGTCTCCCATTTCTTCGTAGATCTGCATTAGTTCTTGTGCTAAAGGAGAATGTGAATCAATGTTGATGTTGTCAATATCTACAAAGCCTAAGGCATGCAGCTGATGGGACAGAGCAATCAGTCCATAGGCATACTGGCCAACATTTGTGCGATCCAAACAGTCTACACAATTCGTTCTTAAGACTCCATTTTGGACTGATGAAACTTTGACACAGTAAGCTCCACGCAGTTTGTCACACTCATTGTCCATTTCAACATCCATTTCGTCAAGGTCCTCTTTAACATGGTCTCCTCTATCATCACAACTACATCAAATATGATCGACGTGAAGAGAACAAAAAAAAGAGCTTTGATGCTCTTGAAAGAGCAGCAAACACGAATTGAACCCATATAAACTACTTGAAAATACCCCATATCAACTAGATTGCAACAAAACTCTATATAATTTAATGCACCACACGAGGCTAAATTAACTTATGCCTCAACATATACCCCAGCCGACACATGGTGAATGCAAAAATACCAAAAAAAAGCCAACCAAACATCTAAGCTCCATAGCAGTTTTGCGAGATTCTCCCAAGAAATGACAATTAGAGAACGATCAACTCTCACAAACTAACAAACTAAAACCTTCAAAAGAATCATTTTGATTGGCAACTTACCTGGTGGGCGACAATTTTTGTAACTCCTCAGTTCTTGAAGTAGGGATAAGCTGACAGTGTAAAAAGCCAGTTAACTCCAAAGCATTAGCAGCCACATCACCTAGACGTAGCAAGGCCATTTTAGCTTTGCTGTAAGAGAGATACCAGATTGTCATCAAACCCATAGATCAGTACGATAGATTCAAAAATAAGAACCAACTATAAAGATAAAATGAAAAGAAGAGGCAGCGACAATATACATTCTCGGGCGTTTGTTTATATCCCAGTGAAGAAATCTCAAGCGTTCGTCCTCAGGAAGATCTTTGTTTAAGAACTCAATAGCATTAGCAAATTCTGCACGAAGAATCATTTCTCTGGGCCTCTTCTCAAAAGTCTGTTTGTCATAAAAATAACAAACAATGCAAGGGGGAAGTGTCAGAAAAAATCACAGTACTGCTTGTACTCGAAAAGTAAGAATAATGGACTGGATCCTGAAAAATATTACCTTAATCAAGTTCAATATAATAATTGGATTTCCATATCTTTGAGCAAGATCTTCAAAGTGAAGTTTGGTGGCTTCAAACTTAAAGTCCCTCCTTGACACTAAAAGATGAGAGAGTCAACGAAAATTGAGAAAAAAATACTCAAAAAAATCTTAAGTATCTATTGGTCGTACATATGATGTCAGGTTTCACATTCAAGAACGAAGTTTCTTGAGACCAAAAAAGAGGTATTGAACCGCGGTTCTGTACAACAGAAGTTGCTCCAAAAGGGGATCCTTCAGGTACATCTTCGAATACAATTTGTTCCGTCTCAACATCATTTGCTACACGGCCCTTCTCATTTACTCCTCTTTTTAAATATCTGCGTAATATAGAAGGAACAAAACTTGGTTAAGCACTTACTGATGTTCAGGTCACTATATACTCATTAAGAATTCAAATGAAAGTAATTTAAAACACCTAGGAGATAAGAGAACTATTTTCATAATTTGGTGTCGTGTTAGTTCCAGGCCACTTGCCAAGAGTTAAAATAGCAAATAAAGGATGACACAAGATTCCATACGAACCTGGTACCAGCATAATGGCGAGACCGTCTAGCAATAAGGGTTAAGATGAAGTCTTGCGAAGAAATTTTAAATGTAGCCTGTCCACAAAAGTAAAACATAAGAAAATCATAAACTGTTGAAAGTATGATCCCACTTATAGTGCCATTAAATAAGTAAAGCAAACATAAATGCTCACAACGATATATTTTGAGATAAAATCACAAACTGTACACATCAAATATGGTATCATATCAAAAAGCCATATCTGCCAAGCTATATTGAGCTAAGATTCAGATTCGCAGTTACGTGTACAAATTTAAAAGAATATTTTCAGACAGAAATACCTGCTTAAAAAACCCATAGACTAATGCGACAGTCCATTTAGTATTTTGGAGTTGATTGTGAATTTCTCGAGTCAAGAACTCATTCCATACAAACATTGTCTCATAAATGGCGACACCTGACTTTGAGTTGCTCAGGTTCTTTTGAAAGCTAAGCATTATATGATAGGAGTAGCTGAAAAAGTAGTCCTTTGTGAGATCCATCTTGCGGAGGAGCTTTAGGTATCTATTTCACCGAAACAAGAAAAAAAAAAGGAACCAAAAGAAAAAAAGTTAAGTAAATATCACTTTTGATGCAACAAATAGATAAAGTGTAGAGGAAACAATTTTGAAATAAAAAATTCAATATTTGTGTTGCTAGAATCCTGAAGATACCTTGTCTCATTCAACATGTAAAAAATAACATCAGAACACCACTGTAATTTGCCCCTGTACATTTGCAGGAAATGAACTGGCACTAGGCTCTACGAATGACTTAGCTATAAAAGGCTCATCTATAAGCATTCTCAGTATACTCATCCTGTGAGCATCTGAGCGAATCGGTCAACATGAAATCCATTGGACAATGAATACGTTACAAGGTGTATTGCTAAAATAGTGTAGCAATTACCTCAGCAACATACGACTACTTACAGATGTCAAAATAAGATAGTCACCATCCAAATAAAAGAATATTAAAACACAACTAGAAGTGGTTTCGTAATCGTTCCATTATATTGCCTTCCTAAAATACTATGTACAGTTTACATTGACATGCAGAATTGACGAAAGACCTGTTCTCATCCTTAGAATACGTCATTTTGGAAAGCACCGTAGAATTGGGAACCGGGAACATCTCGCTCTCAGTGATAGCGTAAACAACATGACCACGTATCTTTCCGATCTCTCTTCTTTCAGTGATAACCAATAAGTAATGAGCTCCCAAAAACTTTATAAAACCTAAGACAGAAAAGAAACATTAGTTGCGTTCACATATAAAGAGAGCGACACTTCGGAAGTATAATATACCAATAATTCCATAGCAGAGACAAACGAATTTAAGCCCTCCAGTAGGCTTGTTTCCTTCATGTATTCTACTTAGGAGGTCTAAGTATTCACGTTCTGAATATATGGTGGGATCTTCATGAATGAGTAGCTCTGTGGATTCTGATCTATCAATCTTTAATACTTTCCAAATAGTTCTGCTATTATCCCATCCTATCATGTAAAAGTTCTGCCGTATATATAAAAAAATTAGTTAAATATAATCGAGCATTTAGTATAACGACAAGGCATAATTAATGACAATAAAATTGCGCATAACGACATATTTAGGTTGAGTCAGTCAGTTCAGCATAAGAGAGAAACAGGACCTACCAAAATAGGAAAAATAACTAAAACCGCATATCATTTCAAATCTATAATCCTAGAATCTCGGAGAATAAATATGGTGGTGACTAAATCCGTACTAAACAGCATTTACTACTCATTATTGATGCATTCATTAATGCAGGAACAAGAAAACTAGGGAAAAAAGGGCACAAAGCTTGCACAGGTAAAACACACCTAGCAAGTTGTACGCAAACACGAGCTTGAACATAACATTCTTTTCCACATTCAACCATGAGAGGCGCAACTTGAGCCATCAAAGCTAGTACGCAAACACGAGCTTGAACACAACTAAAGTTTATTCAAAAAGTGAAATCAATACATCTCTTGAGATTGAAAAAAAGTAATGGTTATTCATTTGAAACCATACTCCAACAATCTAACACAAAGAGATGTAAATAAACACACGAAAATCGAATAGTACAACTCTACATTCAACAAAAACAATTCACTCTCTCCTTCACATTTCGTTTCTCTTCCAGATTCAATCCACTAACTTAAATCGTTAAATCCAACTAAAATCAGTTCAAATTAAAATTCAGATACTCAAAACACAACGCAAAACGATCAAAACACACACATTTTTAAACATTTCGAAACAGAACTGCACAAATTCAATAAAATTTCAAGCATATACCGAGCGAGTCTCGTAGAGACGAAACTTCTGCAGATAAAAACTGTTCTCTTTCGGAGGCTGCAAATTGATTCCATGCCTTTCCTTGCTATCTATCTCCATCTAATCACAAAATTCAAAATTAATCAGTTGCTCATAAAACTGAAAAATCGAAAAAAATTTAAAAAATTCACAGGTCAACTGGCTCATACGAAAATCTAAATGCTTCAACAGCTATTCCAAACAGAATTGACAAACTTTAAAATCAAAATCACAAGTTCAAAAAAAAATCAATGAGAAAATAAAAACAGAGTTGATAAATCACAAAGAAGAAAAAAATGATAGAAGAATTGAAGAAGAGATTAACCGGTAAGACGGTGAATTCTCGCCGGCGGTAGAGGAGAGTTGCGAATGGCGGGGTTTACAGATCGGAAATGGAACAGCTCCGGCGACTCTGTCCACAGAATAAACGGACATATATATATATAAATAAATAAAAAATGAAGATTTATGTAATTTCGTACAGCTCAGCGTACAAAGGAACTTTTCAAAAATGTATTAATAATACAATCATTAGATGTCCTAAGAAAAAAAAATAACATTTTGAAGGAAAAAAATGTGATATATATTTTTTTTATAGTATAGTTACAAATTATTGTTATTTGTAAATGTAAAAGTCCATTTTCTCACGTTATAATATTTTTAATATCTAGGATTGTTTGGATTATAGAGAACGTAAGTTTAGGAGTGAATCATGAGTTGATTTAATTTATAGATCGAATGAGCTATTTTTACGTATTATGATATGATTGATTAATTTATTTTTTAGTGTTCTCATAATTGTACGTGAAAGTTACGTGTTGCCAGCAAAATTTTACGCGGGAATTATTTGTGGCGTGAAATTATTCAATGTGACGTTAAAGATTTTTTTGTCGAATATTACTTAGATAAATTTATTAGCGTAGAAATTAATTACGACGTCCCCTACAATTAATGTGTTAAGTACTTCAATTCAATAATCTCATTATGGTATCGAAAAGTTACGTGACATCAATTAGGTTTATGTAAAAATTGTTCACGGTTGTGAAATTTATTAACAATAAAGTAGGTTTCATTTGATAATGTTATTAGAAACTGTCTTTCTATCTTTTAAGATAAAAATAAAATCTCAATGTATATATTTCTTTTTCATTTGTAAAACTATTAAAAAAATATGTTATTATCGAAATTGCGATAGATAAAATTAGAAAATATCAAACATAATTTTCAAGTAGTTGAACCAAAAGATTAAAAATCGTCATGCACAAGTTCTAAATTAAATTAATTGTATGACTTCCCTCTTCCACAATTAAATATATAGAAAAGTTGACATAAGCATATATAATATTATCAAATGTTTCATTCATTTACATATATATTATAATCTATATTCATTTAATTTATAGTTTAGAAAAGTTCAACGATTGAAGACTTTTAGATCGTGTTATATCAAAGGGAATCACGTCGGCAAAAGCGTAACATTATCGATTGTCACATTTAATTACGATTATTTTTATAATAAATTATTTAATTTAATTTAATTTAATTATGATATGATTATATTTAGAGTCAATAATCATATCATTTAACTATGATGATTTTATTTTAACAATTATCAATTTTAGTAAATCATAATTATATTTATAATCATTGTTTCATTTTTAATTAAGATTATTTTTATTTTGATTATATTATTTTGATTAAGATTATTCTTATAATTATGAATCGTCTCGTGCAATTACAATTATTCATATACTTGGTTATCTCATTTAATGATGATTGTCTTCATCTGTCACATTATTTAATTACGATTATTTTTATGATCATCTGTCTTATCATTTAATTACAACTATTCCTATAAATGATTGTCTTATCATCTATTTATGATTATTCTTATAACTAACAGTCTTATTTAATTACAGTTATTTTCATGATCGACTATATCGTTATTTAGCTATCGTTATTCTTATATTACATTGTGTCATGATTTATTACTATTGTTCTTATAACTACTAGTTCCATTTATTATTATAATCAATCATCTCATCATTTTACTATGACCGTGTTTATAAGTAACTGTCCATTTTATTTTATTCTTATGATCGTTTGTCTCATTCTTTAATTACCATTTTTCTCGAAATAGTATAATCAATTGTCTCATTATTTTATTATAATTAATTTTATTATTGACAATCTCATTATTTAATTAAGATTATTCCAATAATTTAATTAAAAATAACACAACACTAAAGACAATTCCAATCATCACAATTCATGTGGAGAAGGGAATATAATATATTACACCAAAAAGCATATAATACCATAGAAAGAAGATATAGCTCACATTAGAAACATGACTTTCAATTAATTAACGAGAAAAGATATAAAGGCACCATTGAAGTTGTCTCGTATTTTTATAAAGACACCCTAACTTTGCAACTATTCTATTACCCCACTAAATAATTTTGAAAATATATTATTATACCATTTTTCGACCAGCCCCAAATCTTAAAAAGCAAGTGAAGTCACACCCCAATCACTACATGACACGTGTTAATTTAATTAAAAACATATTTTTTTTTCTTTTTAATTTTTTCTTTATCTTTTTCTTTCTTTATTTCTCTCTCTCTCTTACTTTTTGAATTTTAATTTTGATATATCTTAAGTTTCATTTCACCTTTCATCTCATTTCCTTTTTTTCTTCATCTCACACCCCCCATGTCAAATTGAACCCATTTTCTTTTCTTCTTCTTCTTCTTCTTCTCCGATCAAATTCTTTATAAAATTCATATTATTATTTATAATTTATTGAATTATTGATAACAAAATTAATTTTTTTTAAAGAAAATTTAAAATTTTGAAGGTACCATCAACTACTCATTTTACATATATATTAGAAATTATAATTTTAAAAGAATCAATTAATTTCTCAAAAATTGAAAGAACTTAATTGAAATCGAATTAAAAAACTATATGATACTTCCTAATCATCTTGAAATCTAATGAGTTTATTGAATTGTTCGAAATGTAAGAAAATATTTAGATAAAATTTTAAACTAAAGAGAGTAAAATTAATAGTAATAAAAAAAGAAGGAAGGTGAAATTGTGATAAAAATGGTGACATTGAAAGTAAAAAGCTTTTGAAAAGAAAGAAGAAAGAAAGAGAAAAAATAAAAAGGAAAAAAAATTAAAATAATAATAAAACTAAGAAAATATATTTTATGATAAAATACTTGTAAAAATAAAATTATATTAATTATTTTAGGCTGCTCACTCTCTTTAAGAGAGTGCACACCACTCTCTATGTTTGATGGACGAAAAATGATGTAATTATATCTATTCAAAATTGTTTAGTGGGGTAATAGGACTGTTGCAAAGTTAAGGTGTCTTTTTAAAAATTCGGGACAACTTCAATGGTGACTTTATGTCTTTTCTCTTAATTAACATTTAACTTAGTCACATTTTCGTTAATCTCTAAGAAAATTCTATGAAAATTCACAATAATCATAAAAATAATGGTATATTCTAATAAAATATTTTTTTTCTCATAATAAAATATTATTAAATTTTCTATTACAAAGAGTAGATATAAGAGATAACAAAAGGACATGGAATTAAGATACTGAGTATTAACTATCATATAAAAATTCTCAAATTAAAATTAGAATTACTATATAGTAAGTCTTATAATATTGCAATGTTTAATTTAAATGTTTATATATAATCTTTCTTTCAAACATCCTAATAATTATGTTGCTAGTATTTTTTTATTATTTTTTTAAAAAAGACACAATGACCTCATATTTATTTATTTTTCCGTTAAAAAAAATAATATTTAGGTGTATGACATGGAGAATCTGATATGTGCAAGATGGGCTGATTATAAATTTATTTAAAATAATTATTAAAAAATCAGATTTACATTGGATTAAATATTTTTTTAGTAAGAAATTTCAAAATCAAAATGATCTAAATATAATTTTCATATTTGACTCATTACTAGAAATAGAGGTTTTTATCACATATCAATAGAAAACTTGTCCTAATAAAAACATGGTTTTTCACCTTCATACCGATCGAATCATTTCATTGAGAAGAAAAATACATAATAAAAAATATTTTTATTCACTTTTTTTTTTAAAATTCTCACTAGTTCAATTGGAATATGTATAATAAAAATAGATATAGAGTATTATTTTAGTACAGAATAATAACTTTTTAATAGTATATTTTATACATAAGGTAGGATTCTTATCCTCTCGTTTCAATTTGTTTATTTTATTCTGCTCTAATTTTAATTTTTTTAAAAAAATTATTATATTTTTTATCTGGTGTTCGATATTGATATTGAAATTTGACTAACCGAATTAATATAAAACACATTAAAAAAAAATACTTTCAAACAAAAGCAATTTCACACTTAGAGAAACTCCCAAGTTTCGAGAAGTCTGATTTAAAATGAAAAGCATTTATCGCTCCATCATATTCTTTCGTTGACTTTTCGAAAAAAATAAATTAACTCACACTTTTCATGTGAAATATTTAATATTACAATACTTATCTTGAGTTGTTTCATTTTAAGATGACATATTTATAAAGGATTTTTTATTTTTTTTATAAATTTTATATCAAGTTAAAAATCGACAAATAAATTAAAACGAAAACAAATAGTTTGGGAGGTGTCACGTTTATGATTTGGTAGAAGTGAGAAAGGGATAAGCACGTGCCGTAATGACACAATTATTGTCAGAACAAAGTCCGAGGAAGTGTGTGGGGCCCTACTGCCTGAATAGAAAGACAAAAATAAAATAAAATAAATTTGGCTTATCATAACTTTTATCACGTTATTTATCAGATTTTTTAAAAAAAAATAAAAAAAAGAACACAAGAAAAGTGTTTACTTATTCTTATCCCAAAAAAATAATTTACAACCTTATCTTAAAAGCGAAATCTATCAATTAATGTTTATGATTTATTTTGTTTGTTATTTTATTTTTGAGTGACTTTTAATAATTTTATTTTTATGTTAAATTTCAACAGTTAAATTAATAATTGAATAAAAAATTATCAATAATTAATATGTTAATATTTTAATTCTATAAGACTATTATAACGATTTTACATGTCTACAAATTAATAATTGATAAGTTCAACTGATAAATTTTAAAATCGAATTGATCGAAAAGCAATCCTACTATTCCACCTAAACAACTTTTCAAATCATGATAAAATGTTCCTACTCTTTTTGTTCATTTTTAATTATTATGATTTATTTAAAATCAAACTATTAGAACTTTTACTATCATTTTACGATATATTTTCTCATCATATTGATATGCAAAAAATGTCATTTATAGTTCTTTTTATATAGCTATTAAATATTTAAAATATCAAATTAATATTATAGTTAGTTAAATTGACTTTCGAAAGCGTAACATGACTATTAAAGTGAACGGAGATAGCACTAAATATTTCTAACTCAAAGTTATTGCAAGTATTTACAATATTTATTACTCCCTCTATCGAACACTAGTTGTCCATTATACTATTTTAGAATGTTCAAAATACCTGTTCACTTTATAAAATTAATGAATAATTTTACACCTTATTTTAAATTTATCATTATCATTAATTATAGTCATTTTTCTATTAAATTTCTCAAGACATTATATTTTTTTATATTTAAAGAATAAATATTAAATTTACCTCTCTATTTATATTTTTTTTAAAATTTTTTATAAAGTTAATAATGGATAAATATTATTGATTGCATAGGGTTTTTATAGTTTATTGAGTCAATGTGTATTTACTAAGGGAGTTTGATATATGTTAAAGTGATTAACTTACCTGCATAATGAATGCTTAAGGACAAAGAGAAAATGAATTTAATTGTTTTAATTGGACTATTTAATAAGAACGCTTTAGCATTATATTTAGATATTCAATCAAAAAAGTGTTAGTAAATTAAATATTTAAATTAAATTTAGTGAATTAAGTATTCTGCATTGTAGTATTAAGCTTGAAAAAAGATGGGCTGCGTCGATATAATGTTAATTATATGAATCGTTTATATTTTACGTCTATCAATATCATTGATATATTTTTTAAAATTAATTGTTAGTAATATAATACTCAAAATTGACGTTGATCCATCGATTTTTTCATTTAGTTTTTGGAGCAAATAAATTCCATTAATAAAGCGAGTGCATGTATGAAAAATAACATAAATCCTATTAATTTAGGAGTAATTCTTCAAGTAAGTTTTCAATTATGTATCTAATTACTAAAATTTGAATTTTGAATACATTTATTTGACGAATTCAAATTATATATATATATTCTCTCTCTTCTCTCTCAATGTATCTATATACATAATGTATCTGGATTGGTCTTGTTATTATTATACATGTATTTATTGTGATTCACATGTATCAGAAAAACATAGATTATTTCGTTCATCTCACCCTCTGATTCTATTTTAATGCATCTGATAGTAAAAATACATATATCTTTGACTTGAAATATGATTGAAATTATTGATTGATGAGACAATATGAATTATTTTAAATTATAGGAAAAATTAATATATATGTAATTAAATAATTTTAAATATATTTTCCACGCAAAATTGCACTAAAATAACCAAGGGACATATCTCAATTTTGATTTTAAAAAAATAGAAAATTTATTTTACTTGTCTAATTTTTAAAAAATTAAAAAAAAAATAAACTATCACTTAGTCCCTAATTTACTCTTATAATTGATTATAATCATTTCTAAATATATTTAAAAACATTAAATATATCATATTCAAAAAATTATTACCAGTTATAGTCATTTCTTGATATATTTATAAAAATATTAAATTTATCATATTTAAAAGATTATATAGTAAATTATCATTTTATTTATTACTACGATCAGGAAATTATTTAAAATAAGATTTAACTTTAGGCTCTCCACATTGCGTCATGTGCGCAAGCTCATTTGATGTATATGATCTTAATGAATATATATTTATTAGTCAAATAAAGAGTTAATTAAATTATAAAACAACTTAATTTTGATAATTTAGTGATGCATTTTGGATTTCCATCGCAATAGACACAATTATTATTTTGATTAATTTTCTTATTTTTATTTATTTATAAACAGGATTGTCTAATTTTGCATTATGTTAGGTTAGTGTCCAGTTTAATCCTTGTTCATTTATTAATTTTATTATTTAAATGAAACAAAAAAAAGAAGAAGATAATTACAGAGTAAGACAATCCGAGAAGATTTTTCTGCCACTCTGTTTTATTTAATTTAAAAATATTCATTGACTTTTGTTTAATGATTGTATAACTATAAAATACATGAATATAATATAGGAAAAATTATATATAATAGCAAATTATTAATTCAAATTAAATGCTAGAAATATACTTTGATTTAATTGAATCCTATAGCAAATTATTGCTATTTTCGCTCTCTCTGGTGGAATCTCGCTAGCCACTTTCGTTTGGTGGCAGTCTCATTCGCTTCTCTCGGTTTTATACAAACACAAATGCATAAAATTGTGTTTGTGTTTGTATTTGTATAACACGAGTGGAAATTATATATACATATATTTTCATTCCTCTTTTCCAATTCTAGCTCGCCACTCTCTCAGATCTCGCTTGCCTCTCTCGCTTATATATACAGAAACGAAATGTATAAATTGCATTTTTATTTGTATAACGCGAAAAAAAAATTGTATATACACATGCAAAGACATATTTTCGTCCTATACAGCTATAATTATACAATACAAATATTTTCCTACACAATTCTTTTGTCTTTCTCTCTTTCTTGTTTTATACATACACACAAATTATACAATTAATATTTTGTATACATCTGTTTTCTTTTGTATATGTATAGCTAATTATACAACTGTTTTCTTTGTATATGTAAAACGAATTATGCAGCTGCCTTTTTTTTGTATATGTATAACGAAATATACATATTTATATTTGTTATGAAGCGCAATTATGCAAACTATAGCTATATCATACAAAATATGATTTTTATGTTTGCTATATGTGAAAGTTACTCTATAATATACATGATTTCACCTAGATAATTCATGAGATATACAATATTTTGTATAAGCATGTATAACTATGAATATATAGATATACATGAATACACACACACAACACAACCTCCACCCCACCCACCCACCACCACCACCAAACACAAACATAGTTTTTTGGTGAAATTTATATTCATATTAGCAAATTAAATAATATGAATATTAACTTGTGAACCCCTTAACAAAATTGATTGACAGTTCAATGATAATGAAGGAACATGAAAATGCTTTCGACACTAATATTCTAGGTTCAAACATATTTTTCTATTTTATTTTAAAACTTAAAACTCCAAACTCCTAATTCTGACTCCGTCTCTCCTTACCGTCCACCGTTACTTGATTCATCTTAAATTTCATTAAATTTTACCATCTTCGTGACTGAACCATATATCTACAAAATGGTGGAATAGTTTTAATTGCAGCATAATAGGAACACGTGTATGGATACCAGAGGAAATTAAATTTATCAAAATCGACAAACTTGTGTTATTAGAGATAGTTTTTAATTACATTTATTAACAATATAATTATATTAGTTTGTTAGTTAGAATGTTAGTTAGATGTTACATCAAGTTAGTTAGAAGTTTTGAAAGTTAGTTAGTCACACATTTTACATTTTGTATTTGTTAAACACAACTCTAATTCTCTTGTATATATATTGAGATAATCAATACAGAAAAGTATTTTTCCATTCTCCAAATCAGTATCTCTAAATGTCTTCTTCTTCTTAATCGACTGCCATGGCTTCCACATTGTTTTGGTGTAGATGATCACCATTGTTGAGTATTCTAACATGGTATCAGAGCAGGGCTACTCTTGTTGTTCCTGATCTGAATTTTCTGTTGATTTTTCTTTGTTTAGTTGATCTTCTAGTGTTTAGTCGATTCTTCATCATGACAGGTTCTAAAAATGTTACTTCAACACAAGGAACTTCTGTTAATGGTGATACACACAACACTCTCTACATACATCCTTCTGATAGTCCTGGTATGGTATCGGTTCCAGTTCAATATGATGGAACAGGAAATAGATCCCGGAGAAGGGGAGTTATGCGAGCTTTATCAGTGAAGAACAAGCTCGGATTCATCGATGGTAGTTGTGTTAAGCCAGCTGCAAATTCAAACCAGTCGCATCAATGGCAGAGATGTGATGATATGGTAACTTCCTGGATCCTAAACTCTCTTACTAAGGAAATTGCAGATAGTGTAGAGTATGTTAGTGATTCAGTGGAACTCTGGAAGGAACTTGAAGATAGATATGATCAAACGAATGGAGCAAAGTTATATCAAATTCAAAAGGAGATTAATGATCTCACACAGGGAAGTTTGGATATCACAGTCTATTACACTAAAATGAAAAAGCTTTGGGAAGAATTGAGTACTTTAAATGTAAAGTATCAGTGTTATTGTGCTTGCAATTGTGGAGCTAAGGATGGATTGCATAGAGCAGAACAAGATAGACGTTTGATACAATTTTTAATGGGAATGAATGAAGTATATACTGTGATAAGAGGTAACATTCTTATGATGAACCCTCTTCCAACAATGGCACATTCCTTCTCCTTGTTGATTCAAGAGGAGAAGCAAAGAGAATTCAAACCTTCTAATCAAATTCCTATGGAATCAATTTCTTTGAATGTGAACTCATCTAATAATAATGAAAAGGGATTAACCAGGAAGGAACTACAAAGCATCATTCTCTAATGATAACTACTCTGGAAATACTTCAGGAAATAACAACAATCATGGAGGATCCAACTATTTTTCAGCTAACAGTAGCAATAGAAGTGCTATGGTTTGTAGTTACTGCAAAAAGACAGGACATATCAGGGAGAAATGTTATAAGTTGATTGGATATCCTAATCAGACTAACAGGAACAATGGATCTCAAGCTAGGCAGAATACTAATCATGAATATAGAGGAAGGAGAGTTGTAGCTAATGTTCATGGATCTTCTGATGATATGATATCTGCACAAGGAGAAGATTGTATGCAGAGTAATCAGAATTAAAAGGTCACAGTTACTAAAGATCAATATGATAACATGATGAAACTTTTGCAGAATTTTCGAGTTGAAGGAGCTGATTTAAACAATTCAAACATGGAAGCTGGTTCTTTGAATTTTGCAGGTACTGCAGTATGTTCTTCATCTATTGATTTCAGTAATCCTTCATGTGAATGTTTCAAATCAAGTGCTGACTTATGGATCATTGGTTCGGGGGCATCAAATCATATAACCTTTAACAAATCCTCACTAATAAATATTCAAACCATGCCTTATCCTATGCTTGTTTCTTTACCTAATGGATACAAAGTTAAGGTGATAGAATTTGGTAATGTAGTGATCACATCTGAAATTGTTTTTTACACAATGTACTATATGTACCTTCTTTTAAATACAATCTAGTGTCAGTTCACTCATTAACTCTTTCAATGAGCAATATAGTTCTATTCACTAGTGTTTCTTGTTTACTACAGGCCCCTTCAGTGAAGAGGCCTCAAGTGCTTGGTAGTAGAAGAGAAGGACTTTATTTTCTTTGTTCAAGATGTCTGAAGAATCCTGCTAAGTTCACCACATGTTGCTGTATATCTCACAACAATCATTCTTCTTTGTCTAGTAATAGTAGTCAGGTTACAAATAAAACCTTACATGATACTAACAAATGTACTGATCCAACTGTGTGTTCTTCCACTTTTGATACTATATCTACTGAACATGGTGTAGACCTATTGTGGCATAATAGACTTGGCCATGTGCTTTTTGCGAAAATGAGGAAAATACCTACAATTCCAACCAGTTTTTCAAACAAACAACCTTTTATGTGTACAATTTGTCCTATGGCAAGACAAGAAATATTACCTTTTAGTCGAAGTGTCACACACTCTAATTCCATTTTTGAACTTCTTCATGTTGATATATGGGGTCCTTATCATACACCTACCCATGACAACTACAAATATTTCATCACTATAGTAGATGATTTTAGTAGATCTACTTGGACTCATTTGTTGAGTACCAAGAGTAATGCCTTACAAGTTCTCAAAAACTTTGTGAATATGACAAAAAATCAATTTCAAACCACAATCAAAATTGTTAGATCAGATAATGGACTAGAGTTTTATAACAATGAAACCAAAATTTTCTTTCAATCCAAAGGTATAATCCATCAAAAGAGTTGTCCATATACACCCCAACAAAACAGCATAGTGGAAAGAAAGCATAAGTACTTGTTGGAAACAACAAGAGCTCTTCTGTTTCAATCAAAGCTTCCCATGAAATACTGGGGGAATGTATACTTACATCAACACATCTCATAATTAGGCTCCCCTCAATCTACCTGAAAAATAAGTGCCCCTATGAAGTTCTATATAAGAGAAAACCACATTATAGTCAACTTTGATCTTTTGGCTGCTTATGTTATCCAACATTACCCAAAGTTCAGAGGGATAAACTACAACCTAGAATCACTCCTCATGTGTTTGTAGGTTATCCTTTGGAACAAAAGGATACAAGGTGATGAGTCTTGCCACAAAAAGGATACATGTGTCTAGGGATGTAGTATTTCATGAAAATCTGTTCCCTTTCACATTAACTTCAGACAAATATGTTTTTCCTTCTATTCCTGGTTCAGTTTCTCCAAATGACAGAGCAGTTTCTTCAAATGATTTTAATGATTGTATTGATTCAATATTTGATAGTACTTTGGTAAATCAAAATATAGATGTGCATCTTACTTCTTCAATCTCATCACCTAATCTTCCATCTCATAGTATGCATCATTCACCTAATACTTCACCACCTTCTCCTCCTACAATAATACACAGAAGATCACAAAGGGAAAGCAAGATCCCTTCACATTTGAAAGATTACATTTGTTCAACCCCTATCCTAAAAACTCTTATTCCTACCACACAGTCTATTCCTACTCACAAAGACTTTTCTTTGAATGCCATGTTCATCAAACATCATCACATTACTCCCAATGACATTGCATCCATTAGTCAAGCAATGGTTGAAAACATTTGTCATGATAGTGAACCTTTATCTTATGAGGAGACAGTCTTAAGTCCTGCATGGAAAAATGCCATGATGCAAGAGTTTGATGCACTTTATGCAAATAATACTTGGGATCTTGTGAGATTACCTGCAGGGAAACAAGCAATTGGATGTAAATGGGTGTATAAATTGAAGCATAAATCTTATGGTAGCATTGAAAGGTTAAAGCCAGACTAGTAGTTAAAGGCTACACTCAACAAGATGGTGTAGATTATACAGAGACATACTCTCCAGTGGTAAAAATGACCACTGTGAGGACCTTGATTGCATGTGCTGTTAAAAAAGGTTGGGATATGTTTCAGCTTGATGTGAATAATGTCTTTCTTCATGGTGATCTCCATGAGGAAGTATACATGAAAATACCACAAGGGCTTGTTGTGGATGATTTAAGCTTAGTGTGCAAGCTTAAAAAGTCTCTTTATGGTCTGAAACAAGCTAGTCGACAATGGTATGCCAAGTTGACTGAAGCTTTATCACTCAGAGGATATGTACATTCACATCATGATTACTCACTTTTCTATAGAAAGGCTAGTGCCTTAGTTGTTTTTGTTGCAGTCTATGTTGATGATATTATTCTCACAGGTACAGATACTACTGAGATTACACAATCAAAGGCTTACTTGGATAGCACATTTAAGATTAAAGATCTTGGTCGATTGCACTATTTTCTGGGATTAGAGATACTTGACATACCAGGAGGGGTACTTGTCTCCCAGAGGAAGTTTGTATTAGATTTGCTAAAATAATATGACTGTTACAGTCATAGTTCACTTACATCTCCTCTTGATCCAAAAATCAAGCTAAGAGCCAAAGAAGGAACTCCACTACCTGATCCCACATATTACAGAAAATTAGTGGGAAAATTGAATTTTCTTACCAACACTAGACTGGACATAGCATTCAGTGTTCAACATTTGAGCCAATTCATGCAAGAACCCAGAACTCCACACCTGCAGGCAACATTTCATTAGGTACTTGAAACAAGATCCAACTCCGGGCCTTCATTTATCCAAAGATCCTGATTGCTCAATCAAAGCATATTTTGATTCAGACTGGGCATCTTGTCCAGACTCAAGAAGATCAGTCAGTGGTTATTTAGTTTTACTTGGAAACAGTCCAATCAGTTGGAAATCAAAGAAACAGGAAACCATCTCACTATCTTCTGCAGAAGAAGAATATAGATCCATCAGGAAGGTTGTAGGTGAACTGGTTTGGCTTCACATGTTGATAAATGAGCTAACTATATTTGATTCTTCACTAATCCCTGTCTTTTGTGATAGTCATTCTGCTATCCATATAGCTCACAATCCTGTTTTCCACGAAAGAACCAAACATATTGAAGTTGATTGTCATTTCGTACGCAGTAAACTTCAGGAGAGGCTCATTTCACTACATCATATTTCCACTACTGAACAGCTAGCAGATATACTCACAAAGGCTCTTACTGGAGTCAAACATTCAGCATTACTTAACAAGTTGGCTGTAAGATCATCACTGCCAACTTGAGGAGGGGTATTAACAATATAATTATATTAGTTTGTTAGTTATGTTAGTTAGAATGTTAGTTAAATGTCACATCAAGTTAGTTAGAAGTTTTGAAAGTTAGTTAGTCACACATTTTACATTTTGTATTTGTTAAACACAACTCTAATTCTCTTGTATATATATTGAGATAATCAAAACAGAAAAATAGTTTTCCATTCTCCAAATCAGTATCTCTAAATGTCTTCTTCTTCTTAATCGACTGCCATGGCTTCCACATTGTTTTAGTGTAGATGATCACCATTGTTAAGTATTCTAACAACATTTACTAGTTAAATATACAAATAAGATATACACTATTTCGTATCAAAATTATAAATTTTATATATATATATATATATATATATATATATATATTTGTTAGCTATTATTTTAGTGGACGATAACACAGTTTAATTTTCACATTATAGTACTCAATATCTCCCAATTTATATATCATACGTTCCTTTTTAGTCATTTTAAAAAGTTATTCTTCCTTATCTAAAAATAAGTTCACTCTAAACTTCAAATTTTATTCTTCAGTGAGATAATTTATACGTTTTCGTCCACTTTTAGTTGTCATAATTTTTTTTCTAGAGTCAAACTATTAGAACTTTGACTAACAGTTTACTATGTATTTTTTAATCATATTGATATGCAAACAATTGTCATTTATAGTACTTTTCGTAAAGTTTTTGAATATCTATTATTTTGTTTAAAATATCAAATTAATATAATCTAATTTAACTTTGAGAATTAGCTAATTGACTTTTGTAAAGCAAAACGTGACAATCAAAGATTGTAATTATAGTATTTTTCCTATAGTTTTTGAATATATATTATTTTGTTTAAAATATTGAATTTATATAATCTCATTTAACTTTAAAAATTAGTCAAATTGACTTTCGTAAAGCACAATGTGACAATAAAAAGTGAACGGAGAGAGTATAGGCAATACAACTTGTTCTGTGCCACGAATTCCAAGATCTTTTCTTTATAAAATATCGTATCCAGTTAAATAACATTACATAAATTGAGACGAAAAGAATAAGCTACGAGCATTGAAAGAGGGACTTGAAAGTAGAAGATCCATTCCACATTTCAGCTGCCATTTGGTGATAAGTAGTTTCAGTTAGATGATATGAGTCCCAAAATACATGCATATTTGGATTTTGACAAAGCTCAAATTTATGTCCCACTGGCCTTTTACCTCCACAACTATGTATCCCTCTGAATGGTCCTATTCCACAACATGCTATTTTTCCTTCCTTGAGACCTATTACGATTGCAATAATATAATACTTTAGTTCAGAATTTAAATTTTATAAATTTAAGATTCTGAATTCTCCGATAGCATAACTTTACAACATAACATAAATAAGTCGAGGGTGATTTATTAGAAACAATTTCTCTATCTCTATGAGGTAGGGATAAGGTCTATGTGCATTCCGTCAACCTCCACAAATATAATTATGAAGTTACACTGAATATGTTATTATTACTGTTATATTTTAAAGGAATGTAAGAAGGATTCTTCCTATTTTAGATGGGCAACAACAACATAATCGATGTGATCCCACAAGAGAAATCTGGGGAGGGTGATATGTATGTATATACACAGATCTTACTCTTATTGATCAGTATATATATATATATATATATATAAACAATTATTCACATTATAAATTATGTATATGGCTTTGAAAAATAATACATACCATATTTGGAGGGATGATCAATTCTTTTTCTCAAACTACTATTGAAGTCATAGAGTGAATACTTGAACCCTTTCAATTTTTTCTTCAATTTGAAGAGGGTATTGTACAACTCAACATTATGTAATTTGGCCATATTTGAACCTTTCTCCAAACACCCATTTTTGTTAAATGAATTCAGCATTCTTAACCCTGGTAGACACCCCAAGTCTCCTAAATTAAGGAACCCAAATTTCCTTCCTCCAATTTTGTATATCTCCTGTGGAATTCATATGAAACGAAACACCAGATAGATGAATACTAGAAATTACTAAAATCAATTATTGGTGACACGAGACAGTCACTACAATAAAAATAACTTTTAACAACAATGAATATAAACATTATTAAAGAGTGTTAAAGTCTATATAGACATTAGTCAATTGTCATTGGAATTTATATGAATGAAACATCAGATAAATGAAGACTACAAATTACTAAATTGAATTATTGGTGACACCAGACAGTCACTACAATAAAAATCACTTTTAACAACAATAAATGTAAACATTAATAAAGAGTGTTAAAGTTTATATCGACATTAGTCAATTGTCATTAAAATTCATATGAACAGAACACCATATAGATGAAGACTAGAAATTGCTAAAAGCAATTATTGGTGACACGAGACAGTCACTACAACAAAAATAACTAAATATACACATCAATAAAAATTACTGTTAAACTCTTCACCGACATCAGTTAATTGTCATTGAATCCAATGTTATTATAGGTTTTAGGAACATTTTGAAAGAATGTTATTTACCACTAATAAAAACATTTTGAAAGAGTGTCATTTTAGTGAATTCAGTTTTTTAGTTAAAAGAAAATAAAGATAGATAAAATTTATATGTGGCAAAAACAATTCATTTTTTTAGTATAGGCTAATATCTAAATGGACTAAATCAAAATGACTTATTGAAAAATATTTATTATAAGTCAGTTTAACCAGCTTATAAACTTACCTTAACGATGGTAGTCAAGTTCCCAACAACCATTTGTTGGTATTGAGGAGAGATTGGTATTGAGGAATTGGTCACAAAGAGGCTTAAGTAGTCATTGCTTCCAATGCTAAACAAGTAGACTGCATTTGACAAAATATTTTGTGATTTCCCTTTGCCCAATTTATTTCTCAACCAACTCTTCACCTTTTTGAAGTTTTTGAGCTGAGTTTCCATATCAATTACCTAAAAAAAAACACAAAAGCAATTAATTAAACAATTCATGTTGATCTAAAACAAATAAATAAAATTATTCTTTTCCCAAATTAGTTGTTCTTTTTCTTGGTATAATCATGTCAAGGAATCTATGTATGACTTTCAATAAGATTACCCAGATCTCATTCGCAATCTATTTGAATACAATATAACATACATTCGAATACGCTTATTAAGCATCGAATACAATATATTTTGCTACAAAGATACACTATTTTTTGTGATTTCCATATGTTGATTAAGGTTCATGGACCACCAACCTAAAATTGTGGTGTGCACATAATATAAAGTCCAAATAAAACAGCAATGTATTTGTTTTTGGGCCTGGCCTCTAGTACAAAGCTGTCATTGGTCTCTATTGATTGTCCAAGGGACCCTCTCTATCACTTGTAAGTTGTAACAAGCAATCATGCATGCAAACCCTAGTACAAATTTTCATCAAATTAATGAAAGGCATGTGTTAGAATATATACACAATCAATCAGTGACGGATCCAGAATTTTCACAAAGTGGGTTTAAAATATAAAAAATAAAACTAAAATGTCAGAATAAGGATTTAAACTCGGGCAGGCTAAGAAAATTAAGCCCTTTTCACCACTAGGCCAAGGGTCACACTTGTGTTAGTAGGGTTAAAAGTTAATATATAAATATAAAATTTTAAAAACTGATCAAATATACACATACATACGGTGTTAATTTTTCAACTAAGTGGGTTCATCCTTTGTGGGTCCGCCCCATTACACAATACATAATTACTTTCTCCGTCAATTATTAATTAAGTATTTGTTTGCAACATCACAAATCTTGTCATTTTTTGGTGCATCCAGATTCATGGAGTTAAAATTAGGTGTAATTTGTTCTAGATACTATGTATCCAATGTAAGTGGATTCGTATGTATCAGAAACACACAGACAAATCTCGCTCACCTCCCGCTCATCTTGCTCGTTATTACTCTCCTATCTAGTGTAATCGCATGTATATGAGATATATAGACAAATCTTGTTCATGTCCCTCCAATTCTCGATCTCTCCCTAGCTATTCAAGTCATGTATCTGATAGCAAAAATACTTGTATCTAGGTGTATCTGACTTGAAACATAGTATGAAATTATTAATTAATGAGTAAAATGTAATTATTTCAAACTATAAGGATAATTAGTAAATATGATATGAATATTCAAATTCAAATCAAATATTAGTTAGTTTGACCCTCCTATTTAAAATCAAGGCAATTATTTTGGGACCGAGGGAGTATAATTTAATCATCATAAGTTTTTTTCTTTTTTTTTTTGAAACTAGCTACTACCTTTTAAGTGTGCACTTGGTAAACTCATTTATTAATTATGTTTTAAATTCTTTTCTGGTATATAATCATTACTTAGGTGATCTTTGTCCTAATAGATTTGGAAAAGGAATATTTTGTCCTTTTTGGATTGAGAGAACATTTTCCTCATAGATTTGGGGTTACTTTTAGATCTATAATAAAGTATGTAGTTGGAGATTTTCGAGTATTGTATATGACACAATGTAGTTCGAAGGGCTTGAAAATATTATAAACTTCTTCTCTTTCTTTTATAGTGGAAAATTTTCTCTGTTTGTTTGGAGGACTAGACCTAGCTGAACCTCATTATTAGTCTTTTGTTATTTTCTTCTCTGTTTTTTTTTATTTGTAATTGCGTATTAGTTAATCCACGATATTTTCACAACATTACACTTTTGCACTAGCTCAAAAATCACTAAAAATGTAAATTATACTAGACAAACTCCGATTTTAACATGCTCAACTAAAGATAAAAAAGTAGTACTCACAAAGTCAACTATTATTACGAGTAATTACTAATTAACTACATGTTACATTAATTTAATATAAATAACGAATACGAATACGAGTTATTCTTGATCTCATCTCTTAATTGAAGCGAATGTATTGAACCTAACATAAAAGTAGCTAATGGAAAATATAACGGCTTTGAGGATATGCCTAACATATACTATAATATAATATATTAATTTCACCTACTAAGTATATCAACATTGACTTTAAAATATATGTTCCTGATAAATAGCTTGCATAGTCCCCTTTTTATTTATTTCAGAATGTGGGCACTAGGAAATACGAACAGGACAACATGCCAATCTTTTCGATTTTCGAAATCGTAAATTTTTTATATTTTTTTAATTATTTTGAGTGATCAATTATTTTGACTTATACTTTTTTTATTTATAATTATTTTTCAAAGTAAAATCATGTATTTTCGTTAAGGAAAATCTAATATAAGATGTAATTTGATTAGTATTACTCTACTATGGTAAGATATCAAAAGTCTACATAACTTTTAAATTGAATAAAATGAAGTAATTATTAAGGGCTGAATTGAAAAAAAAAACTAATTATTTCTTGATTGTTTAAATTGACAATTAGTCTTGGACATCTATTTTTACTATACCTGCCAAACATTTGTTGACGGAAAAATTAATACTATTTTACACAGTTTACAAATATATAAATTTTATTTTTCATTTTTTTTGAAGATTTCATGCACAAATTTTCGATCAAATTTAAATTATTTGACTCTCGAAATAAAACAAAAAATGTCACATAATTTAACATAGAGAAAACAGTACTAAATATCATATAATCATCAACACATTTTAGTTAAAATAAATAACGATCAAATGTGAAAGATAAATTTGAGTCACTTTTATAACGTTAAAAGATAATATATATGACATATAATATAAAATATTTCGAACAATATTTATATGGGACTCTTATGCTGAATAGTGAGTCAAAATTACTTGTTAAGTTATTTTTGAAGAAGTCAACTATACAAAATCAGTAATTCTTAGTTGTCTCTATAGAAAAAACATTTGATTCCACCTAACATAGCTAGCTTCTTTAAGTCAACAAAATAATTATTATATCCTTTTTAACTTATGTCAGAGTTTGAATAGTTAAAAAAAATAAATTAAAATAATTGTTTTATTAAACATGTTACTCTTTAAAGTTTATATACTCTCCGTTCAAAAATAATTGTCAGACTTAGATAATACACATTCTTCAAAAAAAATTTAATATAGTATGTAATTTGACTAATATAATTCTAGAAATAATTTTCAGGTTTATAACAATAACTCTAATGACTCTTACATTTAAAGGCGAATAAAGTTTATACAGAGAATGGACTTTTGGTATACAGATAATGGATATTTACGTGCTACTGCTCTAATGACTCTTAAAAAACTGTACTTAGAATGGTTGATATTTTATTGAAAACTGCAAAAGCAATCTTTTATAAATTAAAGTCTTCTTGTAACTTTAAATCAATAATTTATTAAAATGAATAATTATTAAGAGTAGAATTGGAAAAAATGAATTAATTAATTTTTTATTATTTAAAATTAACAATTAATCTTGGACATCTATATTTAGTATGTCTGACAAGTATTTCTGAACGGAGAGAATATTATGTTTGGTATTGAATCTCCTTAATATAAAGGAAGTTTGTAATTTAGTAATAAATATGATTCAAACTGTTATGTACGTTATATATATGAATTTTAAGTATGATATTATATACATATATAATGTTGAATTCTCTTGTTAGAATTTTCAATAAGGAAAAATTTTAACGACTTACAAATCCCTGAAAAGTCGTGACAAGAGATCCCGCTCCGGCGGAGGCGAAATTTGCTCCATTATAATAGGTGTGTTGACTACCAGGCTGCAGAAAGGGTGGCAGCAATGGCAATTTTGCATATTCAGCTGTCACCAAATAAAAACAATAAAAAAGACAAATATATGAACAGTAAAATATATTGTCATATTACAATCTAGGCTGGCTAGCTATGAAGAGCCCCCCCATCCAAAAAAAGATTTAAAACGAATAACGGAGTCAGAAATCTTAATAAATATTATATCACATTTATAATTCAAATTTGTGATCTAAAGTAATTTTTAAACTACTTATGTTATTATCTAAAGATTTCGATATAATACGATTCAAAACCTTACATGTAAAAAGAATTCTCTCATTTAACTTATGTGTTTACTTTGTTCACAACAATATGAAGGATGTTTATTTAAATACCTTCATTAATCTCAAACCCCTTATAAGTTCTGAATTTGTCATCGTATTTGTATATCTCGATATACTTATTGAATCCAGAATAAATGGATATATATATATTTAATAAATTTCTTAATTTAAAATACAAAATTTATACTAAAAGAATTAGACTCATTCGAATTCATACTTAATACTATAGTTCCAAGGCAAATACGACCGTCGAGTCGGGGTTGGAGTTAGGGTTTACATTAAAAATTCAATCAAACCAATAACTTTAATCCAAACCCTATAAACTTCAAATCTGTTGTATCTCAACAACAATATTACTTACCTATGAAATCGGAAATCAAACGTCCATCGGAAAATCGACCGGTGGGGAACTTGAAATAAGTTTCTCCATAAGGCTTGAAGTTGGCTTGGTCAAGAGTGGTGGTGTTGATGTAATTGTTGTTGCCCACATCAAAAAAAGAATCACCAAAGATGAAGAGAGATGCCTTTTCTTTGGTTTTTTGGCATTTGCATTCCACAATAGGGATATGGAAGCAACAAGCTATAATAAGTAGGACTAGGGTGAAATTAGAGGTACCCAAAGGCTTTGACATGCTTGACTTTATTTGTGAATGTAAAATTTTAATTTGAGCCTCCTTTTTATCAAGAGTGTGTATATATATATATATGGGAAAAGGGTCTGATATACCCCTCAACTTTGTCATTTAGAGCTGATATACCCCTTGTTATGAAAGTGGCTTATATATACTCCTACTTGTAAACAAATGGCTCACATATACCCTTTTCCTCTAACGGAAATGGAAAAAATAATAATTTTAATCTAAATTTTTATTATTTTTTTCTAAAAAATATAATCCCATATGAATGAATTTAATCCTCGTCATTTTTTTTGACCTTTTTTTGTTTCAATGATTAATTTATAATTATTATTTTGATAATCAAATTTATTTATGTTTTACTAATATTCTTGTAAAACTTATTGTAGATGACCAATTTTTTTCTTCGAATACGAAATTAAATTACAATACACACAAAAAAAATAGTTTAATTTTTTTCTCTCTTTAAACTAAGAAATGAAAGAAAAAACATAAGAATAAGAAACTCAAATAATTATAATAAAAAAAAGTCAAAAAATAATTTATATATGAAAAAAATTAAAATATACCTTGAACTTTGATAGAAGAATTATATATATCCCTAAATAATTTTTTTTAAAAAATTACAAGTAATAAATATCAATTTAAAACTAATTTTTTAACTTCCGTTAAATGAAGGGTATATATGAGCCATTTTGTTACGGGAGGGGTATATGTGAGCCGTTTGTATAACGGTAAAGGCATATATGAGCCACTTTTATAACGGGGGTATATTAGCTCCAAATGACAAAGTTGAGGGATATATCAGACCTTTTTCCCTATATATATATATATATAAAACGTGTTGGCGATTGACTATCGATTTTGAATTAAGGTTTTAATGAAATTTTTTAAATATCTGATTTGTTTGATCATAGATTTTGAAAATCTGTCTTATAATAAGAAAAGAAATCAAGTCCTAGAAATTGGTTCAAACTTATTTTTGGGATTTCTACTTGTAAAACTTCAAGTTTTTTTCAAATAAAATACATGTTCGAATATAATTTTTAAGTAAAAAGCTATTACTTAAAAAACTGGATTTTACAAGTAAAAAGATCTTCAAGGGAGTATTTATTTGTTATACGTGTATGAGATTATTATTTTTTGAGAAATTGATATGAATAGTTGTCCATAAAATAATAGTCAATAATTTTTTTTGTTTTATTAATATATGACATACATAAAATAGTGTATTTAAAAAATATATGATTAACGAATATAGTTGAATTGACCAATTTTTCAAGTATTTGTAATTGATTTGAAATAGTCTCTAACTATGCGAAATAAATTATTTATATCTTTCATTATATTTTGGGATAAAAATTGTACCTATAGTTATTTCAAAGAGATCACATATTCTCAAGAGTTAACAATAAATTCTTTTAATATTTATGACATATCATATAAAACTAATCTCTCTACTTAAACGTAATTAATTATTTTTTTTTACGAAATTATAAGTCATTAATTCTGACCTAATGAAATTGATGACTTAGTTGTGGACCACTTGATTTAAGGATATGTTGACAGAAAATTGAATTAAATGCATCACATGATTTTGTCTTGAATATCTTACTCAAGTTAGTACAAATTGTAATAATAGATTTAAGCGATCTATTTCGCATAATTTAAAAATAATTTTCAACGATTTTCTGAATTTTTAAAATTCATTTTGGGTTACTAAGTCAACGGTTATCAGTTACCACTATTAATAATTATCAATGTGTTTGATACTAAAGAAAATGTATTTTAGGGGGATAATGAATTTATTTTATCTGCTTTTTAATATTTAATAAATAAAATATTATCTAAAAAATATTTATATATAATATAATAAATATTATAAGGTGAGATGAAGGCAGGCGAGTGAGTATTTGACATGGATGTCTGAGAGTTGGCGATGTTATATGGGTAAATATAAGATAAATAATTTAAAATGTCACTTATAAAACTCCTATTTTCGTATTCGAAATCATTTTTCTTATTTTTTAAAGAACTTTCTTATTCTAAAGAATATATTTTTAAAATATATTAAGTGATCAAATATGATAACATAATAATACACCCTATATGTAGTTATATATAAATATTTATTTTTATATTGTAACATGTTGTTTATAAAATACTTGTATTTTCCTCGATGGCAAAATAAATCTTGACAAATGTTAATATATATAAGTTTGAACTCAACTTTATCATTAAGGAATTTCATTTTTCTTTTTGTAAAATATCTGTTATTAATTAAAAATAAAATAATAATTTAGTAATAGTCAATAAGTTTTGAAAATGACAACAAATATTATGAAATATATTCTAGTTGTTAGAAGATGTGATTCACGTTATGAGATGTTTAAATATTTATCAGACAAAATCGTAATCAACGACTTTTGGATTATTATTTTTTATTAAAGATAATAATATAATAAAAATATTTGACTGTAATAAAAAAATTAAAAACAAGTACACACTAGTGTATACATTTGTTAGTAGCAAAATAATTATAAGTGAATCTTTTTTTTTTTTTTTTATCTTTGACTTTATTTGTCAAAAAACTCCGCAAAGTATTTATTTCTATTTAGATGTGAATAATATTTGTTTCCCCTCTTTTTTGAATTAGCTTCAATTAATATCTATTATTTATAAAATAGTGGGCCTAAGAGGATGAATATGTTAAGGCAACTTTCACGTATAACAAATAAAAAATTCATATTTGTATGCTATAGCAAAGTTTGCATAATTGCGCTTCATAGCAAACATAGAAACTGTATGATTCGCTATACATATACAGTTGAAGCAAATTGTATAAAACGAAGTGTATAAAACAAGAAAGAGAAAGACACTTGGGCAGAGAACTGTATAAAAACGAATTGTATAAAACGAATTGTATTATTATAAGTGTATAGAACGATTATATATAAACAGAAACACAATTTATACATTTCGCTTCTGTTTGTATTAGTGAGAAATGCGAGGATGGTGAGCGAGATTTGGGAGAGTGGCGAGCGAGATCTGGAAGAGGGGAGAGAGGGGAACAAAATATATGTATTTATACAATTTTCTCTGCTTTATACAATTAGAAACAAATTTTACACACTTGTGTTTGTATAAAAAGTGAGGAAGCGATTGAGAGATTGGAGGAAAGTGGAGAGCGAGAAATTTGGGAGAGAGGCGCCTGACAATTTTTTGCAACTGTTTGCTATGGAGCATAATTAAATCAAACCCTAGCTACTCCATTTATTTTAGGTTATTAGTTTGTTATTATATACAATTTTCCCAATATGTTATAGTTAAAAAGTAGGCAATAAACAAACAATTTGTTTTAACGAGTCCAAAATCAAAAGAATAAAAAAATTATCAAAAATTTCAAAAGTACACTAATTTTTTTTAATCAAAAGGGTAAAATCACGCATGAGGGAGCGATATCCTTCAGAGAAAATCAACTCTATCTATTCCGTTACATTAAAATAAACAAAAATTGCTAACTCAGCAACGATTTTGTCACGAAGAAAAAACTTTTTTTTCTTCATAAAATCACTGTCACAGTAGCAAATTTGTCAAAAAAAAAAAACTTTTTATGAAAAAACTTTTTTCATAAAATCACCGTTAGTGGAGCAATTTCCTCTTTAAAAAATACATTTTTTTTTTTGCAATTTTGCTGTTGTGACAGCGATTTTATGAAAAAAAGTTTTTTCTTTGTGATAAAATCGTTGTTGTGACAGCGATTTTGATATATTTTAATGTAACAAAATAGACGGAGTTAATTTTCTCGAAAGGATATCGCTCCCTCAGGTGCAATTTTACTCTTTTAGTTAAAAAAAAAGTGATATTCCCTTTTGAATTTTTTGACATTTTTTTTGTCATTTTGAATCCGAACTCTTGTTTTAACCCTCAACTTTTAGGCTTCTTTTAATTAGTCCTGATTTGATGTTTCATAATCGATAAACACCAATGATCTCATAATTTTAAGAGCTAATTATTTTTATTTTTTTTTACTATTTTGCCATATAACATAAAATCTCATAAATAATGAGATGGAGATACATAGGAAATCCTTGATACAAAACCTGTATCATACATGGATAACTACTTTTGAAATTTAAATTAATTGAACCCCTTAATTTAAGGTGAAAATCAATGAATGTATCATCTTTTTTTAAAAAAATAAAAATCAAAGATCAAGGAACAGATCTTCTTTTTTTTTTTTTTTTATAAAAAAATACTAATAATAATAGTCAAAGATCAAGAAATGCGTCTAGTGTGATTGTATGTATCTGCGATACATGTCTTTTCTATATTTGTGCATCTAGTAACAAAAATATATGTATGTGAGTGTATTTTTTTGATATATAATAAAAAGTTTTTAATTAATAATACGATACGTAATATTTTAAAAGTATAAATAACAATAGTATATAAGAATCCAAGCATATCTAATTTATGTAGTTTTTCCATATTCTTTATGTATAGCAAAGACTTTAGCTTTCACACCATTTGACATTCAAAATTATCATAAATTAGTAACATTAACATCAATGTAAATATAATATGCTTATGCCTATAATGGTGTAATAAATATTCATGCATTTTTTTTATAAACAACAGCAAAGTTGAAGGTTGGTTATGTAATTTTTGTTTAAACATCTCATATATGATTAAATCTGATTTTATAACTCAGAGAGTTATTTTAATTAATTTTTAAAATTAAAATAATTAAATTAAAATAGTTTGATATTTTAAATTGAAATTTAGATACTTAGATATAATACTAATAATATTTTAATTTTTTATATTAATATGATATAAAAATAATCTCAAAATATTAATCAGAACTCATTTTGAGAAGTACAACACCATAAATATTTCAAGAGAAGAGTGTCACGATTGTGTAGTAACCAAACATGAAATAAGATAATTCTACAATTTATCCTAAAATTGTTATTTTTATCTCTAAACCAAACGACTTTCTAATAGTAGAATACAATTTTAATTCTATCTATGAAAAATGGTCAAAAATATCCTTCCAACTTTTGAATCAGTTTTAATAACATGTAACTTCAAATATTTGTATGCTTATAAAAAGAACATGAAGATATACGATTTATTAACTCAACGCCTTAAAATATTCCACTGGTTTTTGAACAACAATTTGCTCAATATGTATGAATGTATAAGAGTTGAATAGGATTTAATAGTTTTCATACATTATTGAGATTTCATGTTTAAAATTTGAACTTAAAAACTAACCAAATTTCAAATCATGAATTTGTTCTAGTAAAATATAAAATGACCAAAATATAAACTTAAGATTCAAAGTTTATACTTGAAAAGAATTTAAGATCACAATTAGAGATTTCCAAGTCCTATTTTTTTGTCATAGAATTTGAAATCATGAGCTAAAGTAAATTTTTTGTAGAAAATTCATAAACAAATGCTAGTTTAAAATCAAAACTTGAAATTAGGTTCTCAAATCCTATGAGCAAAAAGCCTTCTCAGTCAGCATATGCAATATAGGATAAACAATGTCAAGCACCCAAGTTGGGAAATATTAAAGCATTTTGAACCATCAATTATCATCCACATTGATGCAAAATTTGGAAACTTCAGCTTCTTGTCAACAGTTGTTAATAAACTAATTACCCACCTATTGGTCTATACAACCAAAACACCTACTCAGTACACCATCCATGGAATCCTAAACATGCTTGAATGGTTGTCAACTTGTCATCCTCCTCCTTAACACAGACACCTAAAAGAAGAAAAGACAGATCAAACATGTTAAATTTTGAATTTACACTTAGGTCAAGTGACTCGGGCGTTGTTTGGAGACGAGAGATGAGGAGCAAACCTCATCTTCACATGAAGCCCTTATTTACAGAGAATCTGCAGGTAACACATTCTCAGACGCCTCCCATTAAAGAAGAAAGCTCATCAAAGGACCAAAGGTCCATAGCATTTTCAACACCCTGAGTAGCATCTGCATTGAGGAAGGCATCGACTGGTACATCCATATTTCCTTCTGAGTATGGCGTCTGATAGAACTTCAACTGGGATTCAAAAGTTGAAAATACTTCAGGTGGCTTTTGTGCAGTGTTCACATTATTAGGCACCAAATTGTTGGTACAAGATTTTGGTTTCTCCTCCAGGTCGACACCTTCAATAAATTGAGCTTCATCGCATTCTATAGCAGCTGACAGAACAGATGATATGTCTGGAGTCATTGAACATGTTTCTCCCCAAAAGTCTGAGGGGCCAAAAGAGTTACTTCCTTGGTCAGAATTGAAGTAAACACCAGCAGCAGCTGGATGGGCATATGGGTTAGGTCCTGTATCTACAGGAGTTACACACAAAGCTTCGTAGCCATTCAGAGTCTTTGTTTTCTCTTCGAGCAGGCCCACATTGTCACAATATCCACTATTCAAGTTGTTCATAAGCATGGTGTTGGGCGGAACTGGGTTAGAGCTCTCATCAGAAAGAACCTTCCGAGGATTCACATTACCAGCTTGCCTCGAGGCAGGCACTGAAGCTTCATCAGGAAAGTTTACTTTAGCTTTATTGCCTCTGATCCTCCGAGCTTCAGCATCATACGCTCTGGCAGCTTCTTCTGCAGTACTAAAAGTTCCAATCCAAACTCGGACCCCCTTCTGTGGATCACGTATTTCAGCTGCCCACTTACCCCAAGGACGCTTTCTGATCCCCCTATACTGATTCTTCCTCTGTCTCTTGGCAGATTTCTCAACTTCCTTGTTTGCATCAACAGATATCAGTGATTTGGATCCTTTCACATACAAAAAGAAAAAACCACTTCAGACATTAACAGCAACACAATAATTTGCAAGAACCAATCCATCACGATGACATAACGATGATTAAGAAATTGAGACACCCAGAGACACAACATGCACATCACGTTTCCTAATAATTGCTTGTAATAAATTGCAATGACAGGTTTTATCAAGCCAAGTTCTCCCAAGAAAATTCGTATCTTTGTCAAACTACACTTGTACATTACATGTTCCCTAGTCTCATATGCACGAAACTTACAAAAGAACACAACTCAATCATTTTAAATTTAAACTATAGGCATCATGTAGCCAACCGGCCAACCCCCATCAGGTAAAGGAATCATAATCTGAGGAACATGCTCTGTGAATATCTATTTTTCACAACCAGATTGTGCTTGAACAGAGACTTCTAATCCAAATAAACAGATCACATGAATCTTGATGATCTTACCAAAAGAATTTGTTAGCTTGAGCAAACTATCAATACTGGGCCAAGATGAAACTCCGATACAACAGAAGCTAGCTAAAACTTAGATGCATACCCAGCCATCTACTTATGTTCATACTCACGAAACACCATGAAACTTTCATACACCAAACAAGAACTTACTACACAGCCCTAATAAAATTAAGAGGCATCTTCTATCAGGAATTTTTTTTCAATATATTTCTGGCTAATAATCGAGAAAAATAGCATCTTGGCTCCTTGTTCAACACTCATCTTCTTCACTTAGATGAATAGCCATCTACATAAATCGAATACCAATAATTTCAACCAAACTAATAATTACAACCAATCTCAATCTAAATCCAGCATTTTTGGCAAAAATAGAAGCCCAAAGAATAGCCACACACTAAATGCAAATGAATACCAATAATTTCAACAGATGTAAAAATTTTATAACACATTTCAAGCTATATTCAACTCAGTTGAAAGAATACATGAACAATTTTAAAAAAAACACAATATTTTACCCGATGAACAAAATAGCAGAACCCACAGAAAATTGCTCAAACTGCAAGGATACTAAATCTAAGCTTCAGCCTAAAAGAAGGAAAAAATTCGACCTGCCCAGCAAATAAAACAAACACTACACTCATTCATTCACTCAGCTCATTTTAACACCTCCAAATTTCAAGTAAATTTCTCTGCATTTCACACAAAGCCAGAATTTTTTTCTAAGGAAAGAGAAGTATTTTTTTTAATTTTTTACCAGCAGAGGTTCCAGAGAGTTCAGAAGCAGAGAAAGCAAAGGGTTTGATATCCAAACTATAAGCTTCTTCATCATCAGAAAAATCCTTAAAATCCTGAAAATCAGCTTCAAAGTCTACATTCTCAGATCTCAAGCGCTTAGAGTGGTAATTGGAAGGATTCCTCTTCTTCTTGTTCCTCTTCTTGTTTTGCAGATCGGCGCAACCCCATAACTGGTCGGCGGTGAGTCGGCTCGAAGATCGTGACGGCGGTATCCAATCGGAGATTATGGCACCACCACACATGCTTTTTCCGGTACCGGTGAGAAGTGAAAAGTACTGTCAAAATTTGCTTTTGCGGATATTTCGAGAAGAATCTATTAGAAAACTCTTTAAATAGTGGATTCTTAGTGTTTTACTTTATTGCCCCTCGTGTAGTCGCTTAATTACGGTTTTTTGGGGTCAATGTCTTGTCAATGCCGCGATCTAAAGTGGATGTGATGACACTTATTTATTTCCATAAAAAAAACATTAGTCTCAATCCAACGAAACGAAAGAAAAAATAAAAAGATAAAGCAAGAGTAAGATAAAAATAGAAAAAAATTATTCTTTTTATTAACAGCTCAAAATTTGATTGTCATGTGTACAAGTCATTAATATATAAAGTGCGGAATTAAGAAATAAGTACAAGTCTCACCCTTTGTTACTCAAATAAAACAAAGCATAAAAGAAAGAAAAAGAGAGTTCATCGAGATGACAAGCAACTACCTCTCAATAGTTTTTTGACAACCCTCAGAAAGTAGGAGAAGAAAAACTATTACACAGTATGGGGCTCGGAACCTACACAAGAGTAGAAAAAAGGACTGAGTACCAACAACACAATATTCAGCAAACAATTTAATAAGTGAAGAATCTAGCTAGAAAACGATAATTATCCAATCGAACCTCCTTAAACTACAACTTGCACAAAAATCAATTCAAAGGCTCAATAAGTCACTCAACACGTATCAAATAAGTCAATATCAAGATCATATTGAAATTTTAGTTATTATTTTTTTTAGTAAATCGTTGCAAAGACAACGATTTTAGTTTTTGTTTTTTAAATTGTGTAATCGCTGCCTTTGCAGCGATTTTTAGTTAATTTTTTTTCCTCAAATTTTGTGGATTTTTTTTTAAAAATTGAAACTTCTTTTTTTTTTAATTATATTTTATAATTATTTCAGCCAATTATTTTTTAAATCATATCATAAAATATAATTTAAAAAAAGAAGTTTCAATTTTTTTAAAAAATCCACAAAAAATTTGAAAAAAAATTAACTAAAAATCGCTGCAAAGGCAGCGAGTACACAATTAAAAAGAAAAACTAAAATTGCTGCCTTTGCAGCGATTTACTAAAAAAAATAATAACTAAAATCGCTGCAAAGGCAGCGATTTACAATTCATAATTTAAAAATAAAAATAAATTTCACTAAAATCGCTACAAATGCAGCGATTTAAAATACATAAATAAAAAATTAAAAGTTCACTAAATTAGCTTGCCTTAACAGCGATTTGTTAAAAAAAAACTTTTTTAAAAAATAACAAAAATCGCTGCAAAAACACAGCGATTTCAAAATAAAAGTAAAAATTGTGCAATATGAGCAGCGATTTTACTTAACGCCGTCAAAATAAATCGCTAATCAGTAGCGATTTTACCGTTTTAATTAGAAAGTTTTTTTATATACCCTTTATAAATTTGACTTGCAGACTAGAAAAATAAAGTAGAAAAAAATTTAAGGTGGTGTGGTAGATCGGTGATAGTTCAAGTAACCAATTAACTAAGCTACTAAAATTTTCGACTTGCAGACTAGAAAAATAAAGTAGAAGAAAATTCAAGGTGGTGTGGTAAATCGGTGAGAGTTCAAGTAACCAATCAACTAAGCTACTAAAATTTCCGGCTCGCATACTAGAAAAATAAAGTAGAAGAAAATTCAAGGTGGACAGAAAAGAAGACACAAAAAAGATGTGTGAAATTTCAGAAATATGAATTCCACCAACCAAGCTACAAAATGTCACATCCTCAACAGAGGATTATATATATTACAAAGACTTGCCATGAGCCTGCCTGCCTGCAGTCTCGACCCTTTCCCTATCTCTACAATTCTTCCTCCTAATGAGAGTGGCACCACTCCTAGTCACCGCCTGGCGCCTTCCAACGCCTTCTCACTTCTGTTCAATATACGCATCCGCGTCTTTCTCTGTTTGTCCAGAACAAACACAAGAAGCTAATGTCCCAAGTAATACAAGCTTTAACTAATTTCTCTGCAAAAACACAGTTGATGTTCTAAGAGAATACATGTATATAATCAGTTGGGATTGCTGTTGTTGATGTCATTAGGCTTAGGTTCAGGAATATCCATTTGCTGTTCTCAGCACCTTCTTTTTAAAATTAGTCACGCTGCATTGCGGACATATGTATTCCAGTCCATCTGTCTTTGCATAGTCCTGCAACAAGAACCAGCCCATACTTCACATCAAAAATCCTCTTAGACTACTAAGAGATGAAAGAGGTTGGTTATGGAGATGAAAGCGTTACCTTGAAGGCACCAAGACCTGGTCTTCTATCACAGCCAAAATGTGCCCACTCACCACAAATCCCACAGTTAACCCAATCTCCAGCAGCACTACTGGAGGACATAAAGGGAAATATCATGTTAGGCAACCATCATTACAACTTTAATAACGAGCAGCATTAAAACTAAACGAACAGGAATTGACCTGTTACATAACAAGCAGCACTCTCCATCAACATCATCATGAGCCAATTCATACTCCAAAAGGTAAGTTTCATAATGTCTTTTAAGTGTATTCCCAACACCCTGGTTCAAGAAATATTTTGTTAAAAAGAGTTGTTCAAGTTTCCGCAAGTGTACATAAAAAGGGGATTGAAAAATCAGAAGTAGAAAAGCCTGAAGTAACAGTTCATACGCGGAAGTATAAGCATCCACAAAAATTTGTGTACATAAACAAATATGCAGTTCTTTCAAGTTTCAACCAGGTACAGAGAGACACATGCTTAGTTAAAAAATTGTTGTTGGAATCGGAACAGGCTATGATATGTCTTACTGAGTAGAGGTCTTACAGTCATCCTATTGGTTACTGTGTGATTTCGCATCTTTGAGAAAACTTGCCCTTTCCAATTGATGCCGTTGCCAACATGAAACCCACCCCTTGAAACCACCTGAAGAACATTTTATTTACAAATTAGGACAATGCTTGATAGTCCTGTCATTTTTTCAACAAGGGATTATAATATATATTGTTCTACACCACAAACAGATTCCTGAAATGTACTTAATAAGTTACAAAGAAAAGAAAGCTCACCTCCCTATACAAGTTAAAGAGGTCAAGGCGTTTGGCATTGAGAATAGCGTCTGGAAACTCAGCAATGCCACCTTGAGGAATGAGACGAGTATGCCCACGAAGAATTAAAAACTGCATTACATCTTTCAGAAATTCCTCCTGTAAATAGGTTGGGCAGAAAAAAGGGAACAAGAAAAAAAAATTACAATTATCCATGTTGTTATAATCCAATCAGTAGAGTCAAGAGAAAAGACACATCCGAGGTGCAGAATGTATTCTGAGATCAACTGGTGTTAAAAGAAAATCTCTTATCAGGTAATGCAGATTAAATTACTTGATTCCATAAGTTTGAGTCACCACATTCTCATCTAAAAGAACTACAAAGTTCAAAAAAAAAAAGAAGGCAATTCTTCTTAAGAACAAAAAATCATGCAAGGCCCCTATACATCATATATCCTAGAATGAATATTGTAAATTACCATTGAATGATGACAAGCTTCACAATGTCTGAAATCCCAACACATATTTTTCTTAGGAAATAAGCATAAGAGTTCAGAAATCAATTATTTTATAGTGTTTGGTCTACTTGCAATAATGCCAGTTACATAGGTAAACAGCAGATAACGACATTATCCTATGCAGAAATTAGATTCCTTAAGCAAAGTTATGCATGAAAATATATATGAAAGGATCTTAGAAAGTGGAAGGTTATCCGTGTCAGCTGGTCTTACACGTATAAGGACACAGGCGAGGACATCTTCTTATACATTGTGGGTTTACCATGAGACTATGGTGGAATATATTTAGGTGGTTTGGCACCCCATAGCATTACCAATAGCTGTGAAAGAGTTCAACTGGAAGAGTGGGAGAATATGTAGGGCTTGGAACATGGTCCTTCGTGCGTTAATGTGGTTGTTTGGAGAGAGAAATAGGAGTGTTCTCTCAGTTCAGGAGTAGTCTCGGTTTTATTATTTTCTTTTGGTGCATACAAAAGTCCCTTGCTGAATAGATGATGGGTGGAGTTGCAGAGAATCACGTCTTCTTGTAGATTCTTTACCTTTTGGTATACCCCTTGCATATGGTATTTTTGGCAATGTTTATAATTGAAAATACATTTAATTGATCAAAATAAAAATAAATATATATATATATATATATATATATATATATATATATATGAAAGGAAAACTTATCTTACCTCAGAACACACATGTATTGGGCTTCGCCCACAACCATGTTTCTTCAGTGGAAGAGGATTCAAGGATATAATTTGCTTAGCCTGATGTGAGCTTGATGCTGATTTTCGATGGGTGGCCGGAGTTACTCCAACATTGCTACCCTTAGTTGAAGAAGGAATGATGGGCAGATTCGTTTTCACCTGGTTCCCATCAAGGCTATCCAGCTCCGAAATTCGTGAAAATGGTAGCATTTTCTGGTGACGGACATGAGGAATGGGCCTCATAGCAGCAACTTTGAGTTTTTGTCTAGCAGTCACCAGAGGTGTGGCAACACCATTCCCTAATCGACTTTCTTTCTCTTCTTTCACAGCCACATGATTTCCAGGTGTTAACCCATTTTGGCATATATAACTCGCTCCCTGGTAAAAATCAGACCTCTTTCTACTAGGAGCAGGCGGTCTTAACCATGCTGGAGGATTGCCTATCTTAAAATTACCAAAAAACCCATCCTTCCCTTGCTTTGTGCAGAAAAAAAGAAGTCGTTGAGCATCATCTTTCTCAAAAGAAGCTATAGCTAGTCCCTGAATGCTAGCAATGCCAAGTGCAACTAAACTACGATATGAAACATCAGGAGCCAATTGTCTCAAAACCTGAAAATAACGGACATGAAGAACAAAGCTATAAAGGACTAACTAAACCTAGAGCAGGTTATAAAAACCATCAACTATGAATATATGAATTAACTCCTTTCTATTTTAAAACTAATGAAAATATGAATAAAAACTTTTAGTGATCCTGGAATTCAGCAAACAATCCTTTAATGGTACAAATATGAAAAGGTGACTAAGGAACATAAAAGAAGAACAACAATGACTAGATCAACCATTACATGTATAGACCCATCCTCTAACATACAAACCAGAAGGCAAACTTCGAAGTGGAGAGACTGAACTTAGTCCAAGCACATAAACTGTTTTGTTCTTTATCAGGACGCACATATACTGATTAAATCATCCATTAGTTCAAAGAAAACCTGGAGCCAAATATTGGAATCCCCCTCTTCTTCTCTCGGGGTAACTCTCACAAAGATTCAAAGGGAAGAAAAAAAAAAGAGAAACAAAGAGAAGTGAAAATAAAGGACCTGTGAAGCCCACATCGGAACCTTCATGCAAACTTCAAATACTTCTGATCCACAAGCTACAGACATTGATCTGCGAGGTGCAGATATAGGTGGTCTATTTTCCTCATCACTTGGCAGTACATGAACCAGCGTACTATTTTCAATGATTTCACTTTTTATGTGATTCTCTAATAGCTGAAAATTAACAGGGAAATATACATAAGCCAATCTGTTGTCAGAGGAAGATTAAAGTCATTTGCTTATAAATGAAAATACTGCAAAAATTACCAGATCATCAAAACATGTTTGAGCACTGCCTGAAACTAGAAGTGAAATATGAGCAGAACTACTGGTTGACAGATCACACCGCATAGTCACAACACCACGGGAAAATGTACCAGCCTGAAGAGGAGGTGGAAGGGCACTGTATCACAGAGAAGCAACATTAGGTGCACAAAAGTTTGACAAGAGAGCAGCACATAGAGAAAGCATTTAATCAGGGAAGTGCATAATGCTAAAATCTAGGTGACTGACAAACCAGAAGAAAAATAAGCAAATCTAGCAGAGATTCCTCATAGAACAAATGAAAGTAATCAGATACTAAACATGTAAGTTTCCTTGTCTTAAGATGCCATCAACAGGTGGACAAGATATTAAGAAGCTATTCGCCATCAAATTTTAGAAAAGGAAGATAACAAATCCAAAGCAGGTTGGGAAAATAAATTGTTACTGATCCACAAGATCCATCAGAGAAATACCTGACCCGGTTATGCAGCTTACTCCCTCGCATCTGGAATAACAAAAATATTTGCAGTTTTTTCAGTACTTGATCACGTCTTACCAAGAAAATATTTAGTAATTTTACGAACATCCTACTTTCTCATTCTTCAGTAGGCATGCAAAAGATACAACGAGGATGCATGTAATTGCTAGGTTGTGTAATTAATAAGGTAGCATTTGCGCAGTCCAGTAATTGCATGGCTTAGTAAATACAAGGTTTGTTCTTTGTCATGATTTAATTACTAAATAATTCAACATCATGGTTGGTGTGTTTCACAAGTGGTAATTACAAAGCCATATTCTAATTTAAAAGTAATATGAAAAGTAACAATACGAACAGTAACTAAGCTTTGTTAAATACGTGCATCTAATCATATAACTAAAAATTATTTATAATTCCCTTAGTCTCAATTCGTTTGTCTAATTTTGACTTGGGCATAGAGTTCAAGAAAATAAAGAGAACTTTTGAAACTTGTGGTTTAAATTAAAGATACATATAATCTACCAAAATACATTCTTTCCACCGTATTTTATCAAGGGTATTTTTGTAAGCAAATATTTTTTTAGAAATTATGCAAGGCATGTTATTTTTAATACACCAAATAAAGCAGTGTATAAGAAATGATCTCAACATAACTAATGATAGCATTACTCATACACCTTATTCAACACTTTGTTATACACCCTACAAAAGACCCCTCAGTCAGATGGCGAGAAGCCAAAAACAGGACAAGTCTGAGCAGCTGAAGTAAAGAAATGTTGTCAAATGATAATCATCTGAAGTAGTATTACTATATTTGTTATCATAAGCGGCTTCCGTTTCTTCAAGAATTGAAAATCTGTGTCACAAGGTGAAAAAAGAGGAAAATTTTGGTGCAACTTACTTCTATGTTTAAGAGGGCATTCAGACCATCGGCTATAGATCCCAACAAGCATTCATCCTGAGCAGAAGAAGTCATTCATAGCATAAGTGATGTGTACAATTAGTTCCAAACATAACATAATACAACTTAGAAGATAAGCTATGAACAATATATATATGTAAGCTGTATATCTTCAGTCATAAACTAAGTGCATGAAGAATAAGGAGAAAGTTTAACTAACATTATTGCATTTGTAGCGATAGCTATTTAACCTAACTTCTTTAAATTGCTCAGTGAGTTGATTTGATTGTTTAGATAAAGTTCAGAGAGTTAAATTCATAAAGAAATTATTACATTTTGTTGTCAAACAGCTTGATAACATATTGCAGTTGTAACAATAGAAAAATTGATCCAACTTTTGGATTTTGTTCAGATAGGATTTCGTTAAGGAAGGATCACAATTGTTGTTCAGAATAGAATTGATTACAAAAACAACTACGTCTCAGTCCTAAAAAACTGGGGCAAGCTATATGAATCCTCATAAAATTGAATTGATTAATAATTTAAATTTTTGGAAGTCAAACTCTTTAGAATAAAAAAAGGGAATTGTGCCACGTGTGCGCAAATAGAAAGAGTACATGAAACGAATCCCATACCAATGAGCATGGCAATCCACAGACAAGAAATCTCATGGTCACATCATCATCATAGATCTTTATGGCAGGAAGAGCATCAGAATTGCTTTCTTCATCATCTTCCGGACCTGCCTCAGGTGGAGGGACATCAATGTTTGGAGGATCACCAAGCAGGTGAGGACCCACATTATCACTGTCCCTCTGACTCATCTCAGAGAGAGCAAAATTATTTCGTACACAGTAAAGCCTGAAGGATGCATGTGCAAGTTGGAAAGCATCCCAAACATGACAAGTTGAACTGCAGGACACAAGTAGACCTCTTGAATCAATTCCTTACATCAACCATATAGATATAAAATCACGTATAAATTTATTACAGTTAGCTCTCCTAGAAATGCAATGTAGATAAGAAATCAATCACATGGTCAGCTGATCTGAAAGTAACTAGTACTATTATTTGATGTACGCCTCTAAAGAAAGGCGAAAGCATCCCTTTGCTGTAAATTGTGCTGACAATCCTGACATTCACCAGACAACATTCTTGATAATCAAAGAGACCTCACAACATTTCTGTAGAGAGAAGGTCATAATGCCACAAAAATCAATATGAAAAGCTCCGTGAAGTCTACCACTAAGGGTCTAAGCCACCATCAAACAAGACAAAAGTGCAGTGTATATCTTAGACTAATGTAGCAGACATGGAAAAGGAATGAAAAATTTGATAAAAACAAAAACACCAACAAGAAATAGCTTAACGGGAATGTATAAATGCAGATAGTTTTCTAGAGGGGATACACAGCCATATTATTGAAGTCAACTGTGAGAATACATCTGCTATTCTCTAGCATAGAGAATACGCACCAAAAGGGAAGTACAAGCAATTAATATATAGGAAGTCCAGAATAATGCATCAAATCACAGCACATCAGAGTCACCGCTAAGATTACCTCTGTGCCACACACAAAAATGCATGTCGGAAATGGGATGCTGCATAGCAGGAAAATGCACTCTTCCAGTACATCACATAAGGAATTCCCTGCAAAAATGAGCATAGGAGTGGAACAAAAAGAAACCATCCATTAGTTTAAATGAGGAGATTTGACCAGCTCATCAACTAATTTAGTAAATAACAGGTAATCTCTCACCTTAGCATGAAGTGCTTCAGCCAATTTTTCTCCATTTGGGAGCTCCAAATAGACCTACAATTGGATCATCAAGTAAACAACAGAACTAACACTAACGCAATTTATGGTCCTAATAGTGCATGTATAATGTGACCATAGGAACACTTCAAAATAATTGGATCTTCAGGAGAATACAACTTAACCACTAAAAGGTTGTTTAGTATTTATTAATAAGACATTTTTTGAATTAAGGCATTACAGTACCAGTTAGAGGAAGAAACACCAATCTGTAAACAGGACACAAACCAACATATTGTTGAACAAACATCCATAGATGAATGAGACCAAAATACGAAAACCTTTAATCACATCATCTCAACCGCTAGACTGAAAACATAAGCACAATAACAGCCTTCATTGAAGTAATGCAAAATTATCACAAAATTTGATTCTCCCAAATAATAACCATGCACCTTTTATGATTAGAGAGGGTGACTCTGCAAAACAACTGACTGGATCATATTTATTAAATTAAGTGAAATAATACAAACCTAACGATCCTGCAGATTATCTTATAATCCGAACCTAAACCCTTTGGTAAGATATATTAAAATCTAATGACTTCGCAATGGCTTCAGAAATAACACGGACTACCAAAGCTGAAATACAAATCTGTTTAACACTTCAATAAAATCTTTTAAGACATCAAGAAAAAAAAATCCTTCGAATATCCAACCAAGGGAAGGCACTACTAGCTCAAACTCTCTTGAGAAAACAAAGGAAAGAAAGTTACATACAGCAGTTGGCAGTACGGAACTAAAAAGTCCAGAAATGGCCTCCGCAGAAGACAAATCAAGACCTCCCCAAACAAGTGAACCAACTTCATCATTCGAAAGATGTTCTCCTTGCAAATATACAATATTTGGCTGCCATGAATCTAAAACTTTATGAAATTCATCGGTACTTGGGTTTTTCAACACTTGCACCTACATTTAGCAAATTGTAATAGACATAAGAAACCAGCTCATATGCCAAGCTGATGATTAACCTTTCTACTGAGAGGTATTAAACCTGAACATGTTAAATTAGATACAAAAGCAATTAAGAATGATACCCACCTCCAAACGCCCTGATGATACAATCTCCGGGAAGCAATATCTCGGCTTACCATCATGTACATCTTTCTTCTGATCATATTCAGAAGTTCTCCCACATAATACTGCAAGAAGACTGCAACTTTGTCTGGAAGCTCCTTGACAATGAAACATCACGTTAACCTGGCTTCCCTTTCCTAAAACTATTTCACACCTACAAAGAAAATCTAACTGCAGCAGCTAAACTCCAATCCACTATAATCTTACACCCTGAATCTAAACTCTTTAGCGAACCCTGTAGAAAAAAAGAAATCCTATTATACATGTAATAACATATAAAAAAATCCCCAGCAGAGCAAAAACACCAAACCTTCAACACATGCATAAACCAACAGAACTGCAACATATTGATCTCATAAATAACCACCCCAATCCAGAAAATCACCAATAACCACTTAAAAATCAAGTCTTTAGTCTCAATAACAACCAAACTCATAAAATTACTCATACCCAACTAGAAAATCCTCAAAATTACCCCAAATTACACCTACCCACTTCAAAAAAACCAAGATTCTAACATCAAAAACAACCCAAATCCTGAAAATCAATGAACAATCAAACGACCTAAAAAAAAACACAACCCCCAACTGGGTATAAGCAAAAAAACACTCACCAGATAGAGAAATCATAGAACATCAACGATTTCCATTATAGCTCCGAATCCACCCACGAATCGAAAACCCAAATAGAGTAAATAAACAGCTAATTCAGCCACAGATGAAAAGGCAAATAAAGTACAAAATAGAAACCCTAATACCCTTTTTAAAATCTACAACTAATAATCAAATGTAAAAGAGAAAAAAAAAATTATATGTAAACAGAATATCGAAAGTTAAAAGTTCGTGGGATTAACGAGTTAAATTATTAAATCAACTGTTAATTCAACAGCCAACAAAAGAAGAAAAAAAAATTAAAAAAAATTATTCATAAAGTTTTAATCTTTACGTATATAATCAAACTTGAGTTAAGAGTAACAAAAACACTAAAAAAAATAAATAAAGAACAAGAGATTAACAATAATTTTTTGATTAAAATATAATTTAGAAACCCAGAACTAGAAATGTTCATAAGGAATTTAAATAAAGCAAAATTCTACCGATAATTAATCTAATTTAGATTAGAGAAAATGAGACTAATCACTGTGTTTTGTTTAATCATGCAAAAAAAGAACAAGATTAAACTAGAGAAAATTCTACCAAAAATTTACAAAAAGTAAAATAATAGTAGAATTTGAGTTTGTACATATTTAAACAAGGTCAATTTTATTCTTTGTTATGTTTTGTTTTATAAAAAAATGTTGTTGTTATTATCTTTTTGTGTTTAAATGTGTCCCTTAACTAATAAAATAACTTCAAAAAATACTCTTCTTACTAATAATTGCTTCAAATTAAAAAAGAATAATCTAATTTTACCCTTAATTTATTTGAAATATGATATTTTACCCAATATTTAAAGTTTGGAGTAAGTGTTTTTAATTTGTGAAGACTTGAGTAAAAAAATTAGACTTAAATTAAATTTATTTGAATGTTAGTTTTATGTTATATATAAAGATGAAATATTTGTGTTAATTTTTTAATTAAATATTTATTTTTGCTATTTTCTGTAAGACTATATGTTAACTGTCCTCGATTGAAATTAGTGATTACTTAAAATTATGATTGATAAAAGCGTATACTTGAAAAAAAAAATTGTACCAAACACATTTCGGTGTGCTTCCTTTTTTTTCATTATCTTTTAATTTAGGATGTTATTAATTTTAGCGTATATTTGAATGTCTTGATCAGTTGAAAACTAATGTTATATTATTTACTATGTAGATTCTACTTAAGAGATTAAGATAAAATAATTTAAATTAGATGAGTATAAATTTATGACGTTACTAAATTTAGTATAAAATTTATTCTACACTAAATTTTCAATATTTAATTTTATTTCGCAACCAAATGATCATTAAAGCATGTAAAACATATAGTGCAATAATAGGACAAAACTCATATTTTTAACCTTTTTTCAACATTTTCTCCTCAACTTGATTTGACCTAATTATAGTATAGAGAAATAGTGTGTTATATGATACTTATTCATCATATTTTTGTTTTTCTCAAAGGTATTCAAAATTCTATAAATGTGACTTAGTATAAGCTGATTTTCATCCATCTCCTTCTATTTTATTTTTTTATTTATAATAAATGTCTAGTTAATTAACCAGTAGGGTTTCATTGTTTTGGGATTTGGAAAACGTTCATTATTTTGGAATTGTGAAAACGCTCGCATAAATGATAGTGTTCATTATATATGTAATGCTCATATTGTTGTTGTTTTTCTTTGATGACTACGAAAACCCGCAACCGCTACTCTTTGGGTGGGCACAAGATAAAACTCCTGCTCCTATGTAATAACTCGCAATCACATAAGAGAGGTAACTCACACTAAGCAAGCCCGATGCGACGAGCTCGACCCAGAAGGTAAACATCTTGTTTTCGCTCGCAAGAGATTTCGAACTTGAGACCTCTAACATGAAAGTTTCAAGCCCAAACCACTGAGCAACCCTGATGGATGTAATGCTCATATTGTTCACAACAATCTTATGTTAAATTTTTAGTTACATTTGACTACAAAAAAACAAAAAAATGATACAATTTATATTAAAAAACAAAATGTGTATCAGTAAGATTTTAAATTGACTATAATGAGGCAATAAAATTCTTTTTCATAATTTGAAATTAGTAATGAATTTGTGAAACCTTATTTTCTCTTCACACCAAAGCTTGTTTCATCAATTAAAATCAATGTCACCAACAGATTGAACACAATTTCATATCTATTCTGTCCTAGTTTGGGTGGACAAAGTTATCTAGTATCTATTATTGGTGAAAGGCGGTCAGTATCCCATGGATTTAATTGAAGTGCGCCAAAGCGACTCGGACACTACAGTCATAAAAAGAAAACAAGATGAATTTACTCTGAATAGTCTAATGATTCTTTTTTCAATTCATACCCAAAAGGATAAGCAAACTTAAAAAAGTAAAATGGGAGAACACAGAAAATAAAATTTCCTCCTACAGGTAATATTTGGAATACCTACAACATAATCAAACTTCATTGGGGCTATAAATATAGCTGTATAAGCTCATCACTTACTACAGATGGTGTTAGAACGCCCAAATCTGTGAATAGCAGTGTAAGATACTGGGGTGGTGTATAATCGCGAGCAGATGTTTCAACCTCCACCTTGGACGGAATTGGCACCCCAAAATCAATTGGACGTAAAGCTGGAAACATATCTTTTTGGTCCAGTGGATAGAGACGAGCAAACTGCAAGAAATTACAACTTGTTAGGAAGCAAATGAATCACATAGCATTCTGTATGTTCATCTACTTACAATGTCCCTCTTTAAGAAGATATGTGGTTCGGAATCCTTAATGTTAACAGATAACATGCATTCAACTTACCTTGTAGCTTTCAGCAGCAACATAGACTGGTTTATTCATGCTCTTCGCTACCAAAGCAATTTGGTAGGTTCCCATCATGTTGATAACGCCTCCGCTTTCAACCACACCGTCTGCCCCAACAAAAACCATGTCAATTTCATCCATGTTGTATGCCACAGCAGAATCTATTAAGAGTTTTACAGGAACATCAAGCTTCGCTAGCTCGTTAGACAATCGTAACCCACTCCTGTCTGGCCTCCCTTCTGCATTTTAGATAATGGAATACAGATTATCATGTGATAAAATTATAGTAGCTCATCTTCTCAAATAGGTTTAGATGAAAGCATATGTAATGCGATACTTAAAAATCAACAAGTGTTGCATAATCAAAGAAACTCGAAAAAAAATTTCACAATTAGTCGTTGAGAAAGAGAAACAACATTCTTTTTGACATGGGACTACAGAAAATTTGACTCCTAAAGTTCCATGTGGATCTCCGTAACCAAAACAAATAAATAAAGGAGCAAAATCAAAGAAAGTTCTCTCTTTCCCTTATTTGTATTTAACTACCCTAAACATTATTGACTTCTATCTGGTTTACCAACATGCAAACGTTCGTTTATTAAGCCAGTAAATTGATGATAGAAATGTTTTTCATTCACTTTTGGCTAACCCAACAAATATGAAAATACATGCAAAGAAGGGAGAAAACAATTGCCACTTAATTGATAACATATAAAACTATCTAATTCTAGCAATAGTTCATATAAACTAGAAATATAATATTTCTACACAAACCAGTGCAAAGAACTCGAAAATTCTTCCTATTCTGAGCAGCTGTTTTCAGAACCTCAAACACAACTCTGGAGAAGCCATGTACTAAAATGGTGCAACCATCAAAAATAAATTCTTGGCTGAGCATTGCAATTATCTTCCGAGCCTGCATAAATTTTTTTTGGAAACATTGTGAAACAAACCCGATTTCCAACACAAACACTGATATATATAATATTCACTGGATACAAATTACAACGTATAATACACACAATAAAGAAATAATATACTAATTATAGATAGATTAACATAGAAAAAGGTAACAAGAAGGGGATGAGATACTAGAACAAAGAAAGAGGATGAGAGATAATAGAAAGCCAAAGTTTCGACATAATTTTCATAACCGTTGTTCAAACTCCTGGTCCTCTTTACCAAAGTGTAAATGGGCCAGGATCCCAAATAAAACTCTGTAATAGCCGGTGAGCCCTTACAGGGTCAATTTGGTTCACAACACATTGTGTTAGTTTGATTAAAATGCTTTAATATTTTTTATTTTAATAATTACATGGTATATACCTTATAAGATATTTCCCCAAACTTCTCCGCACGTTCAAGAAAGCGAGACTTGGCTGAATTAAAGTCCTCATATTCCAATGCTGAAGTTCTTGTTACATAGCGCATGAACAAATCACAACCAGCTGTCAAAGAGATGGAGGTTTTATCCCATGACTGCAATACAAACATAAATAGTGAAAGAGCAATAAAGCATAAAATTCTCAAGTCTCTCAGTATGCTTGCAATCAAATTTTACTTGACTACCATGAGATAGATGTGCACTGTTCGGAAATCTACTTTTACACATCAAAATACAAGGGCCTACGACAGCAGGTATTTAAGGAGTTGAATACTAAAGCTCTAATGACATCTGACATATATCCCCCTCCATCAAGGGCGATATTGGACAATCACTACTGCAACGGATCTGCATCCATGTTGTTGTATTAGTCCATCAAAATCATGTTTCGTAAACCACCACTATTTCTCCCTTCAAACCCAAAAGCATACTTCTCTTTTGATAGGTACCGTAATGAGGTAGTGACAATCAAATGAAATCAAATCGAACTATATTCCTCTGATGGCAGGACTATATATGATGGTATGGCTCATTGATACTTAGTTCTTTCAGCAAAACAACAGTGACCTTCAAATATACTTTTAAGAACAAACAACAATGATTTTTCAAAAATTTATTCCCTTGGCATCCACATTCAATTTATGTTAGCTCAAAAACTCAAAACATCATAATAGACTTTAGAGAAACAGATCCATGTTTTTCAAGAAACTTCCAAATCTCCCATTTGAACAAAACACAGCAGAAATGGGTGTTGTGGGGCCAAACTCCGTCAACACAATTTACAACTTTCACCGCTCAAAAAAATCTCAAAATTCCATATGGGGAAATATTAACAAAAGGGGAAAAAGAACCTACTCTACTTATTTAGCACAAAAACAGTTACCATCGAATACGTTATAAGGATTGAAAAATAAAAAGTAATTTGTCTAAGAAGCATTACCTAACCTTATTATAAACATGTACCATTTATATCGCTCAATACATCTTAAAGTTGTCTCAAGGGGAGGCTGAGTGGTTAAGGCGTAGGAGTAACACTGTGTGCATTGGATTCCCAACTTTGCACTCCAATAACAACACAGTGTGAGCTCATCAGTTCCACCCTTGGTAGATAATAGGTTGCTGGGTGAAACTGCCGAACACCACGCCATATAAAGAGCAAACTTTTCTATTTTATGTCAAAAAGTAAAAGTAAAAGTAAATATAATGTTAACACTTGACTAAAGCAATGTTGACATTTGATTAAAGGATTCAAGGCGACAATTCCACCACCACAGAAAAGTATTTTAAAAAACACAAGAGCAACACTTCCTAAAATAGTAGTGAAAAAAAGAAAAGGACCATTTTGTGTTCCTTTTTCTTGAGCAAACATTTTCAGACAACGAGAACATGAATGGACAACAAGTCTACAAAAGCCATTTGAGAGGTAAACATCAAGTTAATTAGAGTAGAGTATAGTGCTCCCAGACTCTTCATCACCACCACCATAGTGGTCCTCGCCTTTATCAAAAATCAGTAAGAGATCTTCTCCACCTCTGTCCACAACCCCTTCAGTGTCAGTATAGGTGGCAGCAGTCTATTACCACTCTTGCTGCCTCAAGGAATAAGTCCACCAACATTCACTATAAGCTGGTAAAAGAAAAAAATAGCAAATTTGGGCTCCAAACTGTATGCTTTCTCATCTTTGACTTGAACTCTATGACATCCCCTTCAATTCTCCATTTCCAATTTCTCGATTTTTCTTCTTCTGTGTCCACTCTTTTTGTCACCTCTTTATCAAAATGTGTCAAAGGGTGCAGTATATTGATTTCCTTGACTGTTGATAGTAAAACTACTACTTTCACCAATTAAAAAGCTCAAAGTACCAAATTTAAATGAGTAATTTTGAAGGAACTGAGAAGAACCAAAACAAAAAGGGCAAAAGAGAAGATAAAACGATATGCCTATAGAGTTAAATTAATTTCAACAAGAGTAGTGATAAGAGGAAAAAAATCGAACCTTGAGAGAATCAGAAGCTTTTTTGAGTTCAATTTCAAGTTCCATCATAGTAGTAGCTTCACTAGACCTTATAACTGAAGCCAAAGCCCTAATAGCAGCAACAGCCTCAGCCAAATCAGGTTGTTTACGCCAATTATTAAACTCATCAATCACATTAAATTTCCCACTCAAATCTCCAGACTTAGAAGAAACATTCGAGGATACAACGTCTTCAGATATTTGGTCTACGGCAGCTTGAGCCTGAGAAAGCCAGTCACTTGTAACAACTCCATGATGAGCCGCTCTAGTTTGATAGTACGCTGAAATGTCAGGATTAGGGTTAAGTTGTTGTTGCTGCTGCTGCTCCTGTTGTAGTAGGGTTTCAGCCATAGATGATGAATCGGCGACTGAAAGAGGAGAAAGATGGTGACTTTCAGAGACGTCGTTTTGGTTTTTGTCGAGAATGAAAGAAGCTGATCTACGCCACATCTTTTTCGGGAATGTGCACAATGGAGAATCGCCGGAAAAGGCAAACTCGCCGGTGAAGTTGTGAATCAAATTCTGTTGAATAAAAAAATGAGAATTTGACGTTCTTATTAACATAATGATTTAATTACAAATTTTAAAATTTAAATCAAATAATTAAAATAAAATGATAATATATAAAAGGTAAAATAAATAAAATAAAGAATTTCTTATATAAAAATGAAGGATGAATATTTTAAACGAAACTTAATTAAACTTATGAAATATGTTAATTAATTAATAAGAGATATATTAATAAATATGTGTAATTGATATGGTTACTTTTGTTTCGGAAAATAATATTACTGCACATTGCTTTACTTTATTTAAGTAACATATTTTTTTGCTTTTATTTCTATGTTAAAATAATTTTATTGGCGGTCAAACATCTTAATTTTTAAAGAAAAATATGATTTTCTTTATAGAAAAAATTCTACCATAGTAGAAGAGTGGGTCAAAAATACCCTTAAACTATTCGAAATAGCTCATATATACTCTTAAACTTTATTTCGGTTCAAAACTATCCTTCCTGTCATACTATTGGGTCAAAAGTACCTTTCTTATTAACGGAGTTTCAACTTTTGCTAATAAGAAGGCCACTTTTGACCCAACAGTTTGACGAGAAGGATAGTTTTGAGCCGAAATATAATTTAAGGGTATATATGAGCTACTTCGGATAGTTTAAAGATACTTTTGACCATTTTCCTTTCAGTCTATGTGGCAGTGAAAATCTATTGTGGTGCCATGTGGCATCCACATGACATTTAACAATTTTCGTTAATTAGAAGAGCATTGTTGACCCAATAGTTTGACGGGATGCATGCCTTTCTTTCACCGACCTCTATTGAAGATTGAAGAGGAAGAAAAGAGGTTTTGGATTCAACTGTTTGCCTTCAACAACAGCTACAATCTTGATGTAATTTATCATCTCTCTTCAATTTTGAATTTGATTTATGCAGCTGCTTTTACATTGTTTGTTGCATTTTGCTTTTGCATTTGCTTTTGTTTATGAGCAAACAAAAATTAGGGATAAAATGGCTCTACAAATATTTAGAGTGCCATTAAAATGTAAAAATTGAATCTGATTTGATCAGACAAATAATCATTTGCTTTTGAATTAATTTTTCAGTAAACAGTGGCTAAAAAGATGCTGAGAAAAGAAGAGCACAAGATTTGTAGCACGTAGACAGAATTTCATGTGTTTACCAATTCTTTAGGATCAATTCTATATATATATATATATATATATATATATAGGAATAATGTCCAAGTATCTCCTCAACCTATGTCCGAAATCTCAGAGACATACTTATATTATACTAAGGTCTTATTACCCTCCTGAACTTATTTTATTAATTATTTTTTTACCCCTTTTCGACCTACGTGGCATTATCTTGTGAGCCCAACGAAGGTTGACTTTTTTTTTCAAACTAGTGCCACGTAGGCTAAAAAGGGGTAGAAATTTACTTATAAAATAAGTTCATGGGGTAATAGGACCTTAGTATAGTATAAGTGTGTCTCTGAGATTTCGAACATAAATTGAGAGGGTAAGGATAATTGTGCATTATCCCATATATATATATGATTAGTAAGATATTAATAGCCAAGTTTGACATATTCCAACTTTACTGAGTGGGACAAATTTGGGACTTCTACTGTCATTTTGGAGGAAAATGAAAAATATTACAAGTGAAAGGAAGAATAAGAAGAGAGCAATGAATTGAGCTAGGAGAAGAAGTTGGAAATTTGCATCATGAAATTATTTCTCTATCCACATGAGTCTAAGTTAAATTTTTCGTCATGGTTTTGTGCTCACATGAGTTGAGCTAATTGTTAGTTGATGTAAACTGTGAAGTAGAAATTACTGAAAAGATTATAGACTACAATAGAAAAAGGAATAAGTATAGTGATAATTTGATTGTTATTTCAACAATCATTACAATACAAATAATTATATGTGTAAACCCATCAAATTAGTCATAACTTTTAAAAAAAACACGCTACAATATAATGTGGTGTGTCCGAGTCCTTGAGAGAAGAAAGGTTGAAAAACTAAACCGTTGGGAGATAACAATGAGTCAATGACCGTTCTACTTCAACATAGTTCATGACGAAGTCATCGTAAAAGACTTTCCATGGCATAAGCTGCGACTTTGCTTATTACAGACACCTTTTTTTTGTTCTTCAACTTTTTAAATTATATATGTGTGTATGTGTGTATATATATATGTATGTATGTATGTACATTACATGGTTGATTCTGAGAATCAAAACATCATAACCAAATGTACACTCTCTATATAATTGTTCTTAAACATACAACATTCTTTATTATTTTTTTCTTTATTTAAGTTAAATTCTAATTTATAACAAGTAATTCTCCAGTTTAAGAACCTGCTATAGTTACAAATAATGCACACAATTACTTGATGTGATTTAAATTCATATTTTTTGTATAACCGTACAAAGTTGCTGAACTCTTGTCTACTAGCTTTGGGTTAAAACTATTGGATAGGATAGGTATAGTCTAGGTCTATGTTGCTTCGACTCCTCAAAATGTCAACAAGTACATGTTGGATTATCCAAAAGTAGTGTCTTTAAGTCTAGAGTATCCTCTTTATAATAGTTATTTTCACTCTTTTTAAAAATAAATCCACTGCTACATATTGCTAAATATACTGAAATCTACACTTTTTATAATGCCTTAATATTTATAGTATTCTTTGTTTTTTGCTAGACATATTTAGTATTCATTTGTAGTTATTTACAGCTTTCTAGCTCCATTCTTCTTAACTTATAACTCCACAATCTAAAACCATCTCCTTCGTAATTGCAAATATTTTGTGAACTCCAAGGCATCATCATCACTTGCTACCACCAACTATTTTATCTTTTTTGTACAAATATGTAAATATATATGAAACATAGTTGAAAAGTGCCTAGGCAGCACAATAATAAACATAATAATACTTGTATATGTATTTCCTATCTATAATAAAAATTACTGTCAAGAATATTATACATTAATTACGTGGCCTGAATTTGAATTTGTATAATTAGTCATGTTTGTATATGTATAATTCGCCAGAACATACAAATACATATGTATAATATACAATTATTTAATTTATATACATATACAATTCACCTCTTTCCCACTCTCTACCCTCTCTCACTAGCCTCTCTCCTCCATCTCCCAATCTCGCTTGCCTTATATACAAATGTATATGTATAATATACAATTATATACATGTACAATTCATCTCTCTCCCACTCTGTTCCCTCTCTCTTCTCTCTCCTCCCTCTTTCGATCTCGCTCGCCTCTCTCCACCCTTTGTCAGTCTCGCTCGCCTCTCTCCTCCCTCTCCCAATCTCTCTTGTCATATATACAAATACATATGTATAATATACAATTATTTAACCAATATGCATATACAATTCACCTTTCTCCACTCTTTTCCCCCTCTCTCTCGCCTCTCTCCTAGTCCCGCTCGCCTGTCTCCTCCATATAACATGTAGCTACAAATATAATTATCAAATTATAACTATGGAGAGTAATTAATTATTTTTAAGTGGCTATAGATAAAAAATTTTCTTAATTAATTATATCCTAATTTCTGAGGTTCTCAAAATAGATATACATATATATACATGATTTTTGTGAGGTAACTAGATGCACTATTACATAATGTCATACATCAACAACTTCAAGGATATGTCTACGAGAAAAGTAAGATACATGATAAAACTACTACAAAAATTTATGATAAAAAATAAAATAGAATTATTAAACAATAGATTAAAGAATTTTGTAGAATGTAATGAGGTTAAACAAGTTTGTCTTATATCAACATTGGGATGGCTTGGGTCATCGCTCTTGGATTGACTTAAGTCTTTAATTGATATCGTGACTTTTGATCAATTATATGAAGCAACCATGATTCTATGGGAAATTTGGAATGATAGAAATAACCTTGTATGGAAGCGAAGATCTTTACAACTTGAAATTGTTATCCAAAAGGCTGATCGATTTTGGCGAGATTGGACTAAAGCAAGACAAACAACCTTCAGTTCCACTACAAGAGAAACTGATTTTGTGACAATATGATCTCCTCCTGGTGAGAACATCTTTAAATGCAACATTAATGCTTTGTGGGATCTTATTTCTGGAATAACTGGAATTGACATGATAGTTCGGGATTCTCATGGAAGTTTCATAAGAGAGCGCTCTAGTCTGTTAGGAAGACAACATGACCTACTTTTGGCCGAAGCTTTAGGTGTTCGAGAAGCACTTAGCTGGCTAAACACTTTGCAGCAACTCCAATAATTGTAGAGATGAACTATCTCTTGGTTAAAAAAGCGTTAGGAAAGGCCTGTGAAAACTACTCATATATTTTGATATTATTATTCATGATTGTAAAGCACTCATGTGTGGCTTTACTTCTATTTTTTTGTCTTACGTTAAAAGATCAACGAACCAGTGTGCCCATCAGTTAGCTTCGACTTCGGGTCTATGGTTGATACTATGAAGTTGATAGTAGATCCCCATCTTTGATTCATGATGTACTCAACTTTGATAAAATCAATAATTAATCAAAAATGCTTGATTCAAAAAAACAAACAAAAAAGATAAAAACAAGAAGGAAAAAATTAAAGTAACAAAATATGATCAGACCAAATCAATCATTACACAAATTTATGTTATTTAACTCAATTAACCATGATTTTTAAAACTAACAATCATATTATATTATAAGTGGGAAGCCTCTATGTCGAAAATTGAATTACAAAAATGTCCTTATAATATCATAATATTTATGGGCAAAAATGTAAATGTACATTATTTATAAATAAAAACTATTGTATTTTCTATTAAACACTATTATTATTACATACTTGTGAACAAAAATATAAATACACATTGATTATAATAAAAAATTAATATTCTAAAAATGAAGAACTTGTCATCTATGACATGAATCAATCTAGGTACAATGAACATTTGTAATTAAACGACAAAAGGAAATCAAAAGTTTTGTAACGATTTAAATGACCCTTTAAGTGTACCTCATTTACTCCTGCTGGACAAAGATATACAATTTTTCAAATGAATTATATTCATAACATTATATTAAATGCTAAGTAATTGCTTCAAAAAATACTTACAATGGAATCCTGCAATCGTTGGACTTTCAATTTTCTTCTGTTATAATTAGCACAAACTAATGATGAATTCTATACTTGATAAATTAATTAAATTTATCTTATAATATATATCATATTATATTAAAAATGGAAAGCTTTTTTTGTGCAAAGTCGGACTTCTCAAATTATCCATTAAAAATTAATATTTTATACCTTTAAGGATGAAATTAGTCATATAACATTAATAATAAAATATTAATTAATTTTTTTGGAATTAATAATATTGCTTCAATTTTTTAAACAACTTAATATAATTATTTATGTGAAGTCTTTATAACTTCAAAAGTTATGCTTTTCAAATTCCAATACCTTTAATTCATTTCTGCATCTTCTTTTTTCAAAAATTTTCTTTATTAATTATTAAAAAAATTAATCATATTCTATCTTATTTAATAAATTTCATTAAATATTAATTAATAATATATTTAATTTCTTATCAGTTATAAATATTATATATTTTCATATTAACTTCAATTGTCAGAGCTTCTCTAAAGTTGCATTATATTATAAAAGTTCAAAACTTAAGAGAAAAAATAATCAAATTGTCAAGAGTTTTTTCTCTTTATAAGTTTCTCCAACTCTTTCACCCCTTCCTTTCTTAGGCAATCTATTTAGTTATTTGACGTGTTTGTAGTTGTATCTCCTTTGTATAGACTATTCGTTTGTAATAATTTATTTGTTGCAATTAATCGTTACTCTGATAATATGTTTGTTGTACTTTTAAATTGTCAATATCACTATTCATTGTTGATTTTTGTTTGACTTTATGTGCGTTTTTCTTTTTTTTTCTTATCGACAAACTCTAACAATCTAGTTGATTTTCTTCCTTCCACAGATTTACGATTAATTTCTATCTATGTGGTTGAACTTTGAAGCTCTTCACGGCTTGCAAGAACGATGAGGGAGATGGTAAGTTAATTATCAGTTTCTCTGTATTTTCACAACTTTTTACCATATAAATTATTCTTGCTAGATTGTGTTGATTAATATGCCAATGTAGAGAGCTTGAAGTAAGAATGCAAAAGAATAAAGGACCAAAAAATACATAGCAAAATATTGTATATGAAATAGAGAATGCATTGAATTCATATATTTTCATTAATTAATATGTGGAAAGATGGATAAAGAATGATTAAATATCATTCGAACCCATTAAAACAAGGTGTGACTCAATAATTTTTCTAATAACAAATATATTTTTATTTTTTTTACAACACTATAATCCTTATACTTATTTCTTATATATAAGAAATGATTAAAATGTGATTGATAAATATCTAATTTATTAAATATTAAATAGCCAAAGTTGAGAAGTTGAACGAACAGTCATTTTGCCCTTCAATCTAAAACATTTCTTATAATAAAAAATGGGAAGATCAAAACCTCAAAGTTGTACATATACTATAGTTAAATATTATATTAATTAAATAATAAGTAATAGTTGTAATTCCTTTTTCTTCCTGTTAATATTAATAAAACGATAAGTTAGTTGTACTTTTCTTCTCTGCATGTTATTTAATTTTCTGCTCCTTAAATTTTTAATTTGATAATTAGTTGAATTTCTATTTTAATTCTCCTCATAATGCTTACTTTAATTCTCCATTGAATTATTATTGTCTCTATATCAAATTGAATGTTATAAATATATGGTTATATATAAAATTGGAATTATCACTACAAATTTTCAGATGAATTAAAATTATAGATAATTTTTTAGTTTAAATTTCTAACAATATCTCAACAGTTTTATTTGTAGATTAGTACATTTTTCAGGTTGAAGCATCATTTATTTTAATTATAATAATGGTTAAATAATGAATTAGGAGAATAATTCAGACTTTCAGAGTTTTTAATTTATTAATGTAGTCTTATTAACTACTAGACAATGGCTCCTATAAAATATTTAAAGGAAAAAATATTTAAGAATAAATAGTAAAATGTAATTACTATATGATTATGGCAAATTACTTAAACTATTTTTCATTGATATACACTTCAAAACTCAATACAAAATTGAATTTTCAGATTAATATTTGCATGTTTGCCTTCTTAATAAAGCTTTCACTAAATATATACTTTAGCACTTTATCACCCCATTACATTTTTTCAATTACAGAATTTGATATTTACAATTCACTTATTTTGATACAATAAAATACGAAAAATGAAATGTTGTAAAAATAATTAATTATAATATTAGTAAAAGATCTTTAAAAAGTTTTCATTTCTCCATAAGATGCAAAATATTACAAAATAAAATATTATAGAGTTATTGTAAAAATATTGTTTAAAAGTGCAAGTCAATTTTTAGGTCAAATTTTTATTCATTATGTGTATTAATACTATACGCCTTCACTATCTCATTAATCTTCCACACTTGAATAATCTTGTTCACATTCTCAAGAAATTGATGTCATATTTTAAATAACTATTTAATTTTACGTAATCATATCCTATAAATGGTGTCATTGTATACATTATGAAGAGACTTTGGCCCACTTGGAAGAAACAAAAAAAAAATCCATCTCTAACTATCACTATGTATTTCTGTTGGTTTCATCTTTCAGTATTATTAATTTTAGCTTTATTTTATTATACTAAGCATTTTATTACTCATATATTCTTTCGTTGCTTACAAAAACAAAATATATTGTGTGCAAATTCTTACTACTTCTAATGGAGCTTGCAATGATAGAAGGCATGTTGGATTCTTCAAGGAGACTAAAATCAATCTTTTGACGATCGAGTTGGAACGTTCACAACTTAATTAGTAAACACAATCATTTTTATATCTATGAAGTTAGGCTTATATAAATTTTATATAATAGTAGGGATCAAACGTGCAACGCACATTTTCAAGACTAGTATAAAATAAACACCAAATCAGGTAACAACCATCCAAAGAAAGTGTAAAAGCGTATACAGTTGTCATAACAATATGTTTTAAAGAGTATAATATAATAAAACATATATAACAATCGAATTAAAAATTATCTTTTAAATTAACAATATAATAATACGATACACCAAAATAGGTAACAACCATAAAAAAAAAGTATAAAAGGCTTTTGAGTTGGTTAAATATTAGGTATAAAAACTCACAAAATATAATATTTCAATTTGAAGTGACAAAATCTGAAAAAAAACAGCAGTAAAGTTGCATGTTTGAATTAAGCGTACTGAGCCCCCTCTTCCGCAGAAAGAGGTCTATTTATCTTCGTGTCATTTATAATTGGTTCTATAATTTGACACCATAAAATTTGATTTTGCAAAAAAAAAGGTTATATATCATATTTATATATACAAAAAAAAAAGTTTGATGTTTCGATTCACTTTGTATATATTTGTTGAAAATGATTGATCTTTATATAAGGGTTATGATATATCGAATCGAATTCATCTTAATCAGATATGTTGTTTGATTTCTTGATTTTTTCATTTTTCAGGGTTATATATATGTATTTCGATTGTGGAGAAGCAAGAAAACTTGTTCCCATTATTATTAAAGGTTAAAGTTTCAATCTTTTGCTGTTGGGTGTTTTTATTTTTGTGTTTTGATGTCAAAAATGGGTTTTTTGATTGAGGGGAGAGTGTAAAGGAATCCTATTTTTATGCCCAGTTGGTTGGAATGTATGGATTTGGTGAAAGCATCAATTTTTAGTGTATTAGTTAAAGAGTTTGTTGATTTGGGGCTTTAGTTTGTTGATTGGATTATGAGTTTGTTTAGTGAATGAGGTTTTTAGAGCAATGAGAGGCAAAAGCCTCTATTTTATTTGATGGATGCTACTAATAGGACATTATCTGATCTGTTGAAGTTACTGAAATCATGGATCCCTTGGAGGTCTGAACCTGATGATATATCGAGGGATTTTTGGATGCCCGATCATATATGTAGGGTATGTTATGAGTGTGATTCACAATTTACATTGTTTAACCGTAGGCATCATTGTCGTCTTTGTGGAAGAGTTTTTTGTGCTAAGTGTACGTCTAATTGGATACCTGCACTATGTAGTGATCCAAGGCCACTACGAGAGGAGTGGGAAAAGATCAGGGTATGTAATTACTGCTACAAGCAATGGGATCAAGGTTTAGTTTCTAGTGTTAGTAATGGAACACGGGTTGCTAACTTGCATATCTGTACTTCACCTTCTACAACAACTAGTTTTACCAGCTTCAAGTCTAGTGGAACCGCGGACAGCAGTAATATTACCTTTGTTTCGGTGCCACCTTCTTGTGTACTTAGTCCGTGCAAATCATCTGTAACGGAATCTTCTCTAGACAGGCAGAATTATGCATCAGTTAGAGGGAGCTTTGAATTTGCTCATGCAGGAGTTTTGGACCCTTCTCTAAACCAATATGCATTTTGCGCAACAAGGTTCATCCGACATCTTCTATTTTATCAGTTTATTTTTAACCTGTTAATGAAAAAGAAATCAAACATGCTATTATTTTGTCATTGATTTTTGCTTGTAAAGTAGCATATATATATGAGTTTCTTGGTTTTCAAATGTGAATGGGTAGATTGCATTAAACACTATGGACATCTCTTACTAAGTAGTGAAGAAGAACTTGTGACTCTAGTTTCGATAGTATCTTAAATAGTATGCTTGATTGCATGTTTGAATCATCCTAAGGATTTGTGTGAAATCAACCAAATAAACTCATGTGTCTCTAAGGATGTAGCTCGGTACTCAGGCCTCAGGGTCTGCATCAGATGTTACAACCACATCTTTCTTCTTATTTTTTTTCACGACATCAAGTTTTCCGAACAAAATAGCACCTGACAGAATTAGTCTCTGAGTTGTGATCCACAAAATGACGTTGGACACACACCCTTTTACATGGCTTAGCCTTCTGAGTTGAAGGTACATTGTTTGAGATTTGATCGACTTTAACCTTTTCTCTTCTCTGAAATTTAATTTCTCTCTCTTCTTTGGAATTTAACTTCTTTCTCTGCTCCTCTTCTTCAGTCAATCATTCTTATCTTTCCCTCCATGATATACCGATGTGGACCATCTGTTAGAGGGTGATCTGGTTAAATCTCCATCTGTGTATGCTATATTATCAGTGTTTCCTTAGACCTCATAGAGAAGGTTTTGTCCTGTATTTCTCAGAGCGATAAAACAGGATGAGAGAAAGTGATAGTGCAAACAGGCTCACCAAAGTTTGGCTCCGATACTATGTGAATCTGAGCATCTAATCAAAACCTTCAAGGCAATGGGTGGAGAGGCCAAGGATCCTCACACGACCAATGAGGGACTAGGTCCATTTTTTTAAATTTTTATCATGTTTTCAGGGAAAAAAAATCTTAGGTTCGAGTCTCACTGCCACCCAATATTGAAAAGAATTTCCATGTGCTTGGCTCATGAAAAGGAATTGTCCCGCATGTGAGGGGACGTGTTGAAGACATAATTAAGTAAATAAAATTATGCTCTAGTCAACGTCTTAAGCTTTTAGATGAGATGGACACAACTCAATACTAGCCAATTCCACCTTTCCCCAAATAAATGGGGTTGCAAGATTGTGGGTGGTGGTGGTGTTATGAGTGACTTGACATGATTTGTGATGTTGAACCAAGTCAGAAAGAACATCTTTGATTGCAGATCACATGGCTTCTCCTCTTATACTAGTTTGTCCATTTTTGAACTACATTGAGTATTTTTGGCACCTTTTCCTGGTTGGACTGGCTCTTCTATTACGTACATAGATAGATTTATGCTTCTTAACATATGTTTGTATAACTAGGAGCTTGATAATAATCTGGTGAGCATACTATATATATTTATTTTTTTTTAATTTTTTTTTTGACAAAGGTAAAATTTGTATTCCTCAGCTTTAAGGGCATGCTGGCAACCCCCAAAAGATTTACATTGAAGAAACCAAAATAAAAAACCAAGGCTTACTACTGCTAAGTTATAAAGAGCCTATAAAATCTAAAATCTGTTCAGCATTTTCTATACCCTCCTCTTTACACCAAAAAAGGGAAGTCTTCATACATCTTGAACAGTATTACGTCTGAGAGGAATATGTATCATCTGCTGTAAGATTATTTAAAGCACATTGATTGGTGTATGAAAAGTTATCCTGAGCGAAACACTTACTTTGTGAGTTGCGTTGCATTTGTAGTTACAGGCTGTTCCTACTACTTGTGTCCAAAAACATGTTTCAGTATCAGTTAATTGTTTGTTGCTACATTGTTGAAGCAGGAGTGATGATGAAGAAGATGAATATGGTGTTTACCAGTTAGATTCCCAGGGCCATTTTCCCCAGGTTAATGACTACTACAGTCAGATTCAGTATGATGAGATCAAAAAGGACTATGGATCACATAAAGAGCACCCTGATGGAGAAGCTATTGATGAAAAAAGTGTGAGCAGCTCTTCCTTACACAATAGCTTTGATTCCCAGGCTTCTGAAGAAGTCCAGCAGATTGAAAAACAGGACATCTCTGATGAATGTGAAGTTCCTCCATCCCTAAATGTTCCAGAAGAGATTAATGTGGAACCTGTGGATTTTGACAACAATGGACTTCTCTGGATTCCACCAGAGCCAGAAGATCAAGAAGATGAAAAGGAAGCACTTATGAATGATGATGATGACGACGGGGATGCTGCAGGAGAGTGGGGAGGTTTACGGTCATCAAGCAGTCATGGAAGTGGTGAATATAGAAGTAGGGATAGGTCAAATGAGGAGCAGAAAAAGGTTGTGAAAAATGTGGTTGATGGCCACTTCAGGGCTTTAGTATCCCAAATTATGCAGGCTCAAGGCGTTGCCATCGATGAGGAAGATGAAAAAGAGAGTTGGCTGGAGATTATTACATCCCTATCATGGGAAGCTGCTACACTTCTGAAACCAGACACTAGCAGGAGCGGAGGGATGGATCCAGGGGGATACGTAAAGGTGAAATGTATAGCATCTGGACGTCGTGGTGACAGGTAAGCAATTTTCTCCCCATTTTTGTCCACAATGCTGTTCAGCTTGTGTGTTGGATCCTTGCCTCATATGTTACTAGTTAGGATAAGCAGCTATAGAATATTTTGAAATAGGAAAATAGGAGCTTTGTTGAGGTTTCATGTTCTCTCTCTCTCTCTCTCTCTCTCACACACACACACACAGAGTACTTTAGTTTGTTGTGATTTCTGAAGGAACCTAGAAATACTAGTCTCTTTTTAATACAATTCTATTCGATACACACATAATACTTTTGTTTTCTGTGATTTCTGAAAAACTTTGAAATACTTGAGTCTCTCACTTATGTAATTCTAGTCAATACTTGACTTCTTCTCCAGAATCTGTATTTCTTACCTTATGAAGTACTTTGGTCAAAGTGCTTTTTTGCAAAGTATGAAGCAATGACAATATTATTGACATAGTGCTTTTCCCCCAATGGTCTGTAAACTAAATATAGTTGTACAATGTAACAACTTATGACATACATATGGCAGCTTTCTTTTGCTCGTGATTGTGTTCTTGGTCAAGAATAGAAATTAGATTCTTCTTCTTGTGTATCCACTACCTTTTATACCTCTTTATGTTATAGAGTATTTGTTGTGTTCTTGTTCTTGCGCACATCCAATATAGTATCCTCTCATATGAAACTTTTCCTCCTTAAATAGTGTGGTGGTGAAAGGAGTTGTCTGCAAGAAAAATGTAGCTCATCGACGAATGACATCCAAAATAGAGAAGCCTCGCATATTAATCCTTGGAGGGGCTCTTGAATACCAGCGTGTCTCGAACCACTTATCAAGTTTTGATACTTTGTTGCAGCAGGTTTTGATGAATAACCTTGTCTTCCCATATTTGAAACCGATAGTGATTGAATCTTGTGTTTATAGATATGTATTGCTATTCAGGAAATGGATCATCTCAAGATGGCTGTTGCCAAAATTGATGTACACCAACCAGATGTTCTTCTGGTGGAAAAATCTGTATCTCGCTATGCACAAGAGTACCTCCTGGCAAAGGACATATCACTTGTCTTAAATATCAAGAGGACACTTTTGGAGCGTATAGCCCGTTGCACGGGTAGTCAGATAGTACCTTCAATAGATCATTTCTCATCTAAAAAATTGGGATTCTGTGACATGTTCCATGTTGAGAAGTTTTTTGAAGAGCATGGTACAGCTGGACAGAGTGGAAAGAAGCTGGCGAAGACTCTAATGTACTTTGAAGGCTGTCCAAAGCCACTGGGGTGCACTGTAAGTCTATCATCAATTACTACAACTACAGTAAGATAATTATTATCTTGCTTCTAAATAGACACTTGACAACCTGCAAATTGGTGGTTTCCGTCTTTTTTTATGCCCAAGTGACTCTTATGACATCATATGTGTACAACTTCTAAATATTTTTTGGGCTCTCGTGATATTTGTTGTCTCAGGTATTACTCCGTGGTGCAAATGGGGATGAGTTGAAGAAAGTAAAGCATGTCTTTCAATATTCAATTTTTGCAGCTTATCATTTGGCTCTGGAAACATCTTTTCTTGCTGATGAGGGAGCATCTCTACCTGAGCTTCCTCTGAATTCTTCAATAACTGTAGCACTTCCGGATAAATCATCAACTATTGGCAGGTCAATCTCAGTAGTACCTGGTTTTACCATTCATGACACTGAGAAAACTCAATCAGCACTATGTGATGGTGCACCACAGAGATCAAATAGCGTTCCCACAACAGACCTGGTCAAGACTGCAAACCTTTGTGCTCAGAAAATGAGTATGACAGAGTTCCCTACTGCTGCAAACACTGAGACTTCCTTCCTTGGGCCCTTGCTGACTGGTACATCTGTGGACAGAGGTATCATGCATATGATAGAGTCTTCCTTCTCAAAGCCATCAGTAGCCAACAATATCCAAGATTCCCAAGGATACCATTTCTTGTCTACCAGTTCTGCGCCTTCAGATAAAGTTGAACAAGGTTGTTTGTCAAAGAATGTCCAAAATTGCAGGGTTGATGTGAACCAAAGTGGCTCAAATCCAATTCTTTCGCAACTAGACGGACCAAATGTTTATGATGAACCAGACTCTTCAAAGGAAGAGTTCCCTCCGTCCCCATCTGACCATCAAAGCATTTTAGTTTCCTTATCATCCCGATGTGTTTGGAAGGGTACTGTCTGTGAAAGGTCTCATCTCTTTCGGATAAAATATTATGGGAACTGTGATAAGCCATTGGGTCGATTTCTACGAGATAATTTGTTTGATCAAGTAAAGCTCTCTCCTTTCCTTTCCATGTTTGTCAGAAACATTAAGAATATAATTAAGAGACCGGAAAGATCTTTTATCTTTTATTTTTCCTTTTTCTTCTGCAGAGTTATAGATGTAGTTTATGTGACATGCCTTCAGAAGCACATGTTCAGTGTTATACTCATCGTCAAGGCACTTTAACTATTTCTGTTAAGAAGCTGCCAGAGTTTCTTTTGCCTGGTGAAAGGGAAGGAAAAATATGGATGTGGCATAGATGCCTGAGATGTCCACGGGTTGATGGATTTCCCCTAGCTACTCAAAGAGTTGTGATGTCTGATGCTGCTTGGGGTTTATCCTTTGGGAAATTCCTAGAACTTAGTTTTTCAAACCATGCAGCTGCAAGCAGAGTGGCTAGTTGCGGGCATTCGTTACACAGAGATTGTCTTCGGTTTTATGGGTATGCTCTTATTTGGTTTCTTGCCTGCGATGTTATAAATCTAAGAGCATTTCAAATGTTTGTTCTCTTTGATTGTCATGCTCAATTTTCAAATCTGTTGGCATGATTAGCTGGTTTAATGTTCTCCTCAATTAACAGTACTTCTCTCCCTTGGATTTTTTGATTAATTATACTGCTTCGTTCTTTGCATGTTTGTCTTGCGTAGTCCTAGCTTGTAATTTATTTTGCCAAAGTATGATTCTATGGGTCTGAGTTTAGAACTATTATTCCCCTTGTATTTTCAGTGTCTTTTGCAATGTTAATAAATTTGTGACTTGTGCTGTTGTGCAGTTTCGGAAAAATGGTTGCATGCTTCCGCTATGCGTCAATTGATGTTCACTCAGTGTGCCTTCCTCCTGCAAAGCTGGATTTCAACTATGAGAAAAATCAGGACTGGATACAACAAGAAGTGAATGAGGTGCGAAGACAGATTTTTGAGTGGGGTATAAAGTGGTATCTGATCTCACTCTGTACTTTTTTTCATGGGATAATTTGAGCAGGTCATTGTCCGAGCTGAACGTTTGTTTTCTGAGGTTCTGAATGCAATCCGTCTCCTAGTGGAGAAAAAATCTGGTGGTCAAGTTATCAGCAGCGCTGAAGCATCTGAAGCACCTGAAGCAAGAGGTCAAATTGCTGTCTTGGAAGGAATGCTGCGGAAGGAGAAGGAAGAATTTGAAGTAAAGTTTTCACTTCTAAATATTAAATTGTCTCTTGATTATGCATAGTCTGAGAGATATGTGTCCTAATTACAAAATCGAAAGGATACTGAGAATGTGGTTGATTAGGTAGAAGTTGAAAACCTTACCCGAATTCAATATTCTGTTTAGCATATCATGGTTCTGCATGTATTACTGAGCACTTCCTCTCATTCTCTCCACACCTATGTTTGTATGTGCCGTTGGGTGTTTGTGGCAGTTATGATGAAGCATGAGACTCTGCTTGTTCTTTTTCTCCTCCAGTTACCCCGTAAGCGATGTGCAAATGGATCTCGTTATGATTCAGTATTTCTTCTTTTATCACCTTGTGCATGAGAGTCAGAAAAATGGTGGAATTTTCTTTTGCTGCCCATGTGCAGATTATATTGACATCTTCTTCGATGCATCAAAACTTTACTTGCTTGCTATCATTCTTTAACCTCTTGCATTAATACTTAACTTTCATGTGTATCATGATTCTAACATCATTTAAACTAATTACGTGGAATTCTTGATTTTCTCACTTTATGTTAGGGATTTAAAGCGAATGATTTTGTAAAAGAATTGCTAATTTTCTTTTTATGGGGTTTCCTGGGTGTTGTGTATTAGCAGGAATCTCTCCAGAAAATTTTGAACAAGGAGGCGAAAAAGGTGCAGCCTGTCATTGATATTTTCGAGATTAATCGGTTACGAAGGCAATTTATTTTCCAATCTTATATGTGGGATCACCGTCTCGTATATGCGGCCAGCTTAGAATGTGAGGATCATTGTGTTACTGAAGAGAAACCTCTTGTTGGTAATGATAAGTCCACTGGTCCAGATAATCCCTCCAGGCCTAGTGACTGTTTGAACGTCATTGATTCTGTTTCTGTAACTCCAATACTTGGTGAAAAATATAATGATGGAGTAAGTGGTAGCCAAAAGAGTCATGTGGACACAGTTCATCAAGGATCTGAGGTTCTCTTTGATTCTAGTTGCGCAGTTGAGAAACCAGCAGGTCTTCCCGCTGGAACAGAAAGCTTCTGCGGGTTGAACTCTGCAGAATCCACTGCAGAGGGGTCTAGAGCCCTTTCTGATGGGCAGTCCGCGATCATGGATACTTTGTCAGATACTCTTGAGGCAGCTTGGACTGGTGAAACTACATCCGGTCCTGGAGTGCTGAAGGATGGTACTTGCAGATCTTCGGAACCACCTATAGCAGATTCATCAACAACTAGATTAGCAGAAAAAGTAGATGTTGAAGACCCTGTTGAGGAAAACGGAACTAAGGCGTCTGGATTTCCTCCTTCATTATCCTCTAAGAGCTCTGAAAGTGTGGAAGACGCCGGGGGATGGTTAGGTATGTCTTTTATTAGCTTCTACTGGTCACTGAACAAAAACTTTTTACCAAGTGCTCAGAAGTTGGATACACTTGGCGAGTACAGCCCTGTCTACATTTCATCATTTAGAGAGTCAGAGGCACAAGGTGGAGCCAGATTGCTCCTACCTGTTGGGGTTAATGATACCATTATACCAGTGTATGACGAAGAGCCCACAAGTATTATATCTTATGCACTAGTTTCACCAGATTATCTTGCACAAATATCCGATGAACCAGAGAAATCAAAGGATGCTAGTTTGTACTCTAACCTGCCACTGCAGTCTCAAGAATCTGGAAGTCTGCAGTCGCTTCAATCTATGGATGAAATATTATCAGAATCCCTCAGAAGTCTTGGATCTATAGATGAAAGTTTCTTGTCTTCGTCCAGTAGTCATAGCTCTTCGGTTTTGGATCCGCTCTCTTGCACGAAGACAATGCATGCCAGAGTCTCCTTTTCGGATGATGGACCACTTGGGAAAGTGAAGTATAATGTGACTTGTTATTATGCGAAGCGCTTTGAAGCTTTGAGGAGGAAATGTTGCCCATCTGAGATGGATTACATAAGATCTCTTAGCCGCTGTAAGAAATGGGGAGCCCAAGGAGGCAAGAGCAATGTTTTCTTTGCTAAAACCTTGGATGACCGATTCATTATCAAACAAGTGACTAAGACAGAGCTGGAATCTTTTATAAAGTTTGCTCCAGCATATTTTAAGTATCTTTCAGAATCCATAAACTCAAGGAGTCCTACTTGCCTGGCAAAAATTTTGGGGATCTATCAGGTATTTTTAACCACTGTTGATCACTCCAGCTTCTCGTATTTTGTGATTATTATTTTTTAGGTCATTCGTGTTACCAAGTGATCGATATAGTTTTAGGGGAAAATACTTGCAACAGTACAATGCTGCATTTATTGTGAATCTAGTATTTGTGTTGGTTTTTTAAAAAGATGGAGCAGCACAAAATGATTGAAAATGTCTCTCAATGGATAGAAATGACTTTCAATAATTTAATAAAGCATTGAGGTGCTTTAAATAGCCAACATAAAACATTTGAACTTTAAAACAACCTAAAATATCTCAACAACTCAAACAATCTAACTAAGATTCAAATTCATCTTAAACTGAATAACTTATTTTGCTAAAAACTACTGCAGTAACTTAAAACAAACTTCATCAATTATTAGGGGCAAAGATGAGTGTATCACATTTGGAAGGTGCGCTTAACATAATTTATAAATAGTTAATGGTATAACTTGACACATTTGAGCTACCACTTAGGTTTGTTCTTCACTTTTTACTTTCACCTGAAGTTTTCACTAGGATTGGTCTGGTAAGGCACAATCCATTTTCAGTGGTGTCTTTGGGTAATCGAGGTACCTCTTTTTTGGCTTTTAGCCTTTAGAAGGAACGTGGTGGTCTGTATGAATACGATCATCTTTATGGTCTGCAAAGTCTTTCGAATTATAGTTATTATGGTTCCATGGCCTTGAGAGTGAACTGAGCACAAAGCAACGGCTGCATATTTCTCTTCTATTCTATGAAGACAAACTTTGATGTGCAATTAGTGTCTAAACTAATAAGTTTCTTGATTATTCCCCGACTCTCTCACAGTTCATATGCTTGGGCATTTTCACAAGACGTTATATCATGAACTATGATTATACGTATCTAGTCGTTTTGCATAATTATGTCTGTTGTTTATGTGAAGGTGACATCTAAGCATCTTAAAGGAGGGAAGGAATCTAAACTGGATGTGCTAGTTATGGAGAACCTTCTATTTGGGAGGAACCTAACGCGGCTTTATGACCTTAAAGGATCTGCCAGGTCTCGTTACAATCCCGACTCTAGTGGAAGTAATAAGGTCTTACTGGATCAGAACCTGATCGAGTCTATGCCAACTTCACCTATTTTTGTTGGAAACAAAGCCAAGAGACTTTTGGAACGAGCAGTCTGGAATGACACCGCTTTTCTTGCAGTAAGTTTACGACACTGTTCATAATGAACTTATTTAAAATTCCTAGTGGACTATTGAGGTCTGATCATGGAAAAGTTTCACGTCTTTTATTTGCCATTAAAACTATGTATTGCAGTTGATTGAATCACTTCTAACCAATGTGATAGTTGTATCTCTTTCAATTGGAAAGTGTCCCGTTTGACACATGGGGCGAGGAATGAAGAGGGAAGCACCTCTCTAACCTTGAGGAGCTGGTTGACTATGTTGCTTGGACTCTTCAAAGATATCGACGGGTGCATGTCGGATACTCTAAAAAGTAGTGCATTTTTGGATGATCCGACAAGAGTGCGTATATTTTTGGAGAGTCCGAGCAACACAGCTGGTTGGTGGTTCAGAAATGAACCTGGGGGTTGTTCAGTGTGATCAATTCGTACCATTCAAGGAAGGGGGATGTAGCATATCATCAATGTGTTCAATATGTGATTTATTGCCTAATCCCATTAGCTTGTCTGAGTATATTTTTAGCTGAGCTTTTTTATGGTTTGGACTAATTAGCAGTTCTTCTTGCAGTCGGTTGATGTGATGGATTACTCACTATTAGTTGGTGTTGACGAAGAAAAGCATGAACTCGTTATTGGGATTATTGACTTCATGAGGCAGTATACATGGGACAAGCACCTCGAGACATGGGTTAAGGCCTCTGGCATCCTTGGTGGACCTAAGAATACACCTCCGACTGTAATTTCACCTAAGCAATACAAAAAGAGGTTCCGGAAGGCAATGACCACTTATTTCCTGATGGTTCCGGATCACTGGTCTCCTCTTACTATTACTCCCAACAAGTCACAGAATGATTTGTCTGGAGAGAACACGCTAAGTGTAAAATCTACCGAGTGATTCTGTATATTTGATCGTATAACTGGGATTCCCGGTTACACCAGGTTCATATATTTCTCCCCATTTTTTCAATTCTTTTATATGCAGTTTGCAGCTCCAGAGGTAGGGAACACATGATTACTTGTTTAGAAGACATTGCTGGAGGATTATAGTTCTAGTGAAAGGTTTCTCCTGCATAGATTTAGGTATACCTTAAAGAAAATTCTTTTGTACATCTTTTTTTTTTTTAATTATATGATTTTTTCACCTTGTGTAGAACACAAGTTGTACATGAGTTACAAAGGACCAATTACAATTTTTGGTCAATGCATGATCTTGGATGAGTTTATGCTATTGAAGAGTTTGTACATTGACCTTTTATAATAAAGTTGGTCTGTTATTTTCTCCTTATTTTCCTCCCAATGGGATTTCATCTGTTTGCTCACTTTATATTCCTTTTTTGTTTGTCTACATAAGTTACCAACTGGAAAACTAGAGTTAATGAATTGTAATATTGTTGAACAACGGTAGTGCTTAAACTTGTCGATTGCTCGCTCTTTGATCAGTGATTCACTCATTAGCCACAAGATCGATCAAGAATTTCTTTAAAATTTACTCTTTGATCAGTGATTTATTGGCCACTAGATCCAAGAATTCCACCCTATTCTCAAACCTGGTGGCTCGGTTTATTGGCAAGTTAGTTGGGATCAGACGTATGAATCCTCATATCATAACCATTCTTTTTGAGTCAATAATGTTTTAATATTTTGCACTTGAGGGTTATCTAACACTAGTAAATTACCTGCGCTTTGCGTGAAAATTTAATATCACGAAATATATAAAATAATACTTAAAATCTATTTGTTACTAAAACTAAAACACTATATTATCCTACATAAAAGATCATAATGTAAAGGAAAATGAAAAATATTATATCTCATCATTTATCTAATAACATAAGCATAAAGTAATGATTATAAAAATACATACAAGGATCTTTAACATAAGCAATGGTGTCACTGAATCACTCAACATGAGTAAAGTACACAAATATTTAATTGTGAAGAAAAAGAAGAGGAAGAAGAAGAATTTCAGAATTTTCATTGTTTAAAAATGAGAGAGAATTCCTTTATTTATAGACAACAAATGGTACTATGAACAAATATTTATTGTGTCTTATTGGAAATGTTACAACTATTTGGAAAAGTTGCAACTTGTCATAAGTGTCACAACTCTTCATTAAAGTCGCAACTTTTCATAAAAGTCAAATTTTTTCATAGAAGTCACAACTTTTCATGAAAGGGGGAAGACTAGTTTTAAAAATAAATAAATTAAAAGTGAATTTTGGTTTGTGGTGGCGACACGTAGGCAGTAAGGTTCTCTTATATATATATATATATATATATATATATATATATATATATATATATATATATATATATATATATATATATATATATATATATATATATATATATATATATATATATATATATATATATAAAAAAAAAAATATGATATATGATATGATTAATGATCGTTTGATTTGAAGATAAGTTATGTTGGGATTATTTTTGGCATAATACATAAATGTGCCTTTTAACTTGACTTCAAATTATATTTATGCCCTTCAACTTTGGATGTGCACAAATAGACATTTAAACTTGTATAAAGTTGAAAAAATAGACACACATATCCTACATATCATCCTACATGTCATTTTTGTCTTATGTGATGTCCTACGTGTATTGTGCCATGTAGGACTCATGTGTTTATTTATTTGAAAGTTGGATAGTTAAAGTGCTTGTTTGTGCATTATGAAAGTTGGAGGTCAAAGTTAAAATTTGAAGCCAAGTTTAGGATCTAATATATGTATTAAATCATTATTTTTTATTGATTGTTTGATTTGTTGTATACTATTAAAAAAAAACGGCATTGCATAACTTCTAATTTTTTTTATGGAGATCATAGAACCAAGATTACAAAGGAGAATAAATAGATGATAATATAATAAAACCAAACTGAAAAAAATAGTAACTCTTATAATAAAAAAAATCACTGTATCAATGATGGCATAACCCAAGCTGGTGGAAAAATTGAAGTTGGTGATGGTCCAAGATAGAAAGATTCAATTTTTCTATCTTTCAAATTATAAGAACCCATATCAAAATTGCTAGAAAATTTGAGCCACTTATCGGCAAAAATATAAGTGATTAGGCTTGATTCCGATAAATTTATAGGAGTCAATGCAGCTTGACCAATTGAGACTAGGGCTGGCAAGGGGACGGAAAGGGGACTGGGGGACAGGATGAAGGGGGACGGGACGGGACGAGGGACGGAGAGAGGGGATTTGGATGGGGATCGGAATTGGGGGGGACAAAAATAGGTCCTATCCCGTCCCATTATATATACGAGATGGGATGAGATTTGGGGGGACGAGACAGGATGGGACGGGGGATTTTTTTTTAAATACTTATATATTTGTATTGAAATTATACGTCTTTAGCTAATAAATTTTAAATTTAATTTTTGATTTTCAAATATCAAAATAAAATTTCAAATTTAAAGTTTCAATTTTCAAATTTCAAGATTCATGTTTCAACTTTAAAGTTTTAAATTTCAAATTTGAGAAGTATAAATTTGTAATTGGGATAATGCTCAAGTACCCCCTCAACCTATGCCCGAAATCTCAGAGACACACTTATACTATACTAAGGTCCTATTACCCCCCTGAACTTATTTTATTAATAATTTTTTATCCCTTTTTAGCTTACGTGGCACTATCTTGTGGGCCCAAGGATGGTTGACTTTTTTTTTTTGAACTAGTGCCACGTAGGCTAAAAAGGGTAGAAAATTACATATAAAATTAGTTCGGGGGGGTAATAGGACCTTAGTATAGTATAAGTGTGTCTCTGGGATTTCGGGCATAGGTTGAGGGGGTACTTGGGTATTTTCCCTTTGTAATTTAAATATTTTAAGGTAATGTAAATTGTAAACTTTAAATTAAGTATTTTAAAGTTAGTTTAGTAGTTTAGTATATATTTAATTGTATATATTAAAATTAAAATGCAAAACAATAATTGTATAAAAAAAACTTGAACAAAAGTTAAAACCTTCAAATTTATTCAATAGAACTTAGAAGTTACAATTAACAAATGTTAGTGGAGTAACTAATCTACGCAGCCACCTTCTAGGAATGGTTCTGTTTCAATAAGTTCTCATACGTAAAACTAATATTTGTTACAGATATTAGACGAGTAACTAATTTTACGCAGCCACCTTCTAGGAAGGGTTCTGTTTCAATTAGTTCTCGGATGTAATCTAAAAATATCTGTTTTCTCCTTTAAAATTTAATTCTAATTGTCGCATCATATCGATGGTGATATCCTCCGCTGTTGGCAAACTTGCTAGAAATTCTTGTGCCTCTAATTCATCATCACTGCATTGAATTTGTGTTTTAATCCAACTTGCTTGTTTTTTACTTAACTTTGACAAATTGTTATTCCTCTTTTCGGCATTGCACCAGTCTCTAAATGAAACTGTTGTTTCCAAATTGTCTTCCGCTAATGAATGTCTATGATCACCAATTTGAAACCTTGCCGCACTGAAAGCAGCCTCCAATGCAACTGATGAAGCTTGAATAGCTAGAACATCACGACCATTTTGCTCAAAGTTGGAAATGCATTGCTTCGCCTACTCCACCATCCTAATAAATCTTCATTGCCATCTTTGATTTCCAATATTTCTAAAGATTGATTAAGATATTATTCAAAATCATCACGGTTAATAGAATTAAGACCAAGAATACCTCGCATATAAGTTGAAATTGGAAGTGTCAATCTCAACATTAGAAGTTTGACCAACTTCTCCTTGATAATTTTCCGTAGTTCTATATTTTTCATACAACAATTTTGCTTCTACTTTTATGCTAGACTATCACGTTTGACAATTTAAAATTTCTTCCGGTAAAATTTCTAAAGTTTCATAAAAAGTGTCAACAAAGCCTTGCACACCTTGTAATTTATAAGCAGGATGAAGTAAAGTAGCCGTTAAAAAAACTTGAGGAATAAGAAAAAAATATTTTTTTAAAAATTTTCAATCATACCTTCAATTGTAACTGTAAATTTATCTATTTTTTTTATATTTACAAAATTGAATTGTAAGAGCACAAATGTTTATTAATACGGATGAAATAGTACGATAATAAATTCCAAAAAACATGGTAGTAGCATCATAAAAAAATCTTAAAAATTGTAATAGTTCTTTAGTTTCTTCCCAATCTTCATCACAAATTCTATCTAATGGGTCAGCATTATGAGCATTAAAAACCATTTATATGGGTCTTCTATATTTGTAAGCAACCGAAAGCATTTCGTAAAGAGAATTCCACATTGTTTTAATATGTTTTGGAATTTTCTAGGTGACAATTCACATAGTAAACAACGCTCATTAAATTCCCTAATTCTAGCAGCATTGTTTGTATGAAAAATCCAGGTAACGGCATATTCAATTTTTACGCTACCACAATCAAATAATGAAATACCATCTTGTACAACTAAATTTAATATATGTGCAACATCTAACACGAAAAACATTATTGTCAATTGAACATAATCTAACTTTTAACATTTTAGCAGCGTTTGTATTATTAGATGCATTATCTAATGCGACAGACATTATTTTATCTATAATCATGTAATAATCTAAAACATTTAAAATATTTGAAGCTAAATATGCACCAATTTTTTTCTCTATACATAGTTTATAACTTATAATTTTTTATTTTGCAAATTCCAATTATGATCAATCCAATGTGCAGTAATAGTTAAATAATCATTTTCATTAACACTACGACCCATGTACGAAATTATAGACACTCTACTATCTAATATGCTAAATATACAACGAAGAAATTGACAATGTTTACCTTGAAATTCAAAAAACATCAGATTTAACAGTATTTCTTGAAAAGCCTCTATAGTCCGGATTATAAGTTTGTTGAATATATTCAATAAAACCGGGATTTGAAGGAAAACTATAAGGCAAACCACAAACAGAAACCATTTTAGCTAAATTTTCCAGATCTAATTCCTTATTATATTTACTTTGTGTTATTGGACCAGCGGGGTTAAAAGGATCTACTGTTCCTTGAACCATGTTAGAAGCCCCTATCGATGCATTACCGGTAATATCAAATTCATTAATTGAAATTCCTTTTTTTTTTTCTATTGGCTAATGCTTTAGCTTCTTTATATTGAATTGACACACAAGATAAAAAAATGTCTATTTAATCCCCCCGTTCCACCTTGACCCCCACCTTGTTTATGTTTAAAAGGTTGCTTACACTTATTACAAATAGCAACACTATTTTCTTTATCGAAAGTCATAAATTGCCACACAATAGAAGTTTTAGGGCGTTGATACTTCACCTTCTCCCTTGTGGGATGTCCAAAATTTTGTTCCGGTAAATTGATAGTCTCATTTGGAACTTCTGTTACCGGACTAGTAGGTGTTTCTTCTAACTCCTCTTCTCCCAAATCAGCTTCTACTTCTTCACCTGAATTTTCATGAGAATTAATATTACCATAACGTCGTTCTAAACTTTCATGATTGAGTTGAACATTTGAATCAATATCATAAGGAGTATTATCAACATAAGTAGAATCATTTATGTTAAATCTACCTCTACTAGTTGATTTAGATGAAGTACCACCACTTTTACTACTCTTTTTTTCTTTACTATTTTTTTTTTACCAAAATTAAATAATTTAAAAAGTCTACTTTCTTAGTTATCTTGTGCTTTCTCTTTTTCTTTACCGCTATTTTTTTGCTAGAAATCATAATTAATTATATATAAAGTGTAATATAAAAATAATAATAACACAAGAATAAAGACGAAAAATAAAATATAAATATTATAAAATGAATGTACCAAACGTCTGCGTTAATAGCAGACGTTAAACCGATTGTTGAAGCTTGTGGTTTGTTGTAACTTGTAATTTGAAACTCCAACCAATACTCGATAGCAAATATGAGATAATATAATTATATATATTGATATAATATGAAAATTTTGAATTGAAAATTGAAATATATGGATTATAATATTATGAGAATTAAATTGAAATAGAAATTAAGATTGACACTTGAGAGTTGAGAGGATATAGAAAAATAAATGAGAGAAAGGAGAATAAATGATTTTGTAAGAAATAATAGGGGATAGGTGTATTTATAATATTAAAAATGGGTTAAAGTGTAACTATTATAACTTAAGGGTTTAAAAAAAGTTTTAACAATAGGGGGGTGGTAGGGGGTGTTTAGGAGCACAAAAAGTGGCAAAAATTTGTTTGGGTGGGTGGGTGGATGGGGGGGGGGGGGGGGGGACTAGCCGTTTTTCCAACGGATTAAAACGGTAACATTTTTGAATTTTTTTTTTAAAAAAGAGGGGATCCCGCGAACTGACCGGTTCAACCGGGCCGAATCGACCGGTTCAACCGGGCCGAATCGACCGGGACACAGGGATGAACCGGCCCCTGACCGGTCCCCTCATCCCCCACCCCTTAAACCCCCTAAACATAAGGGGATGGGTCGGGTCGGGTCGGGCCGGGGGCCGGGGCGGGACATCCCGATCCCCCTGCCACCCCTAATTGGGACCCACAAACATTGATGAATTTCCCAAGTTTTTCATACCATACCCTTTAGTCTAATTCTACTATACTTTTAATTGCTATTTTAATAAATATAAAAATATATCATAGTTTAAAAATAAAGTTTAAAATAAATATTACTTCTTGAAATCGTGAAGACAGAGAGTTGCTCTGATGGAAAGCATCACTAACTTCCAATCCAAAGGGAGATGGATGGCTAACTAATAGTAATAATAAAAATAGAAAACAAAAAACTTCTTGGAATCTAAATTATTTCTCTCAATCTAATTATGCCAAATTTCTATCGTCTATTTTAATAAATAAAGACACTCGAGATATATACAAAACATAAATATCTGGTTATTTTTTTAATATGAACTCCTTCTGCCTAATAAATTCTACTACATATAAGAGATCCAATAGCTTAACACTATAAGAAAATTATTAATTACACGGGGATTTCCCTCCATTTTTCTGGGGATTAGTATGAACATTCGCATGAATCTTAGTTTTCTGCAAATTTTCACATTAATTCCCAGGAAAATCCCCAAGTAATTAACAGTTTTCTTATAGTGTAAAGTATAAATTACATTGAAATTATTTTAATTATAATGAAACGGCTCTTTATGAATCCATATCAATTAAGATATCTTGAATAGTCAAACTCATTTTAGCTAAAAATAAAAAAAAATCACCATTAATATAAATATTCTCAATGCCATTATTAGTGAGTCCACTCTATCAGAGAGTGAAATATAACATTCTCAACTAGTAATTAGTTTCTTGCATCAAGTTATAGGTGTCATTATACTGCAATCTCAAGCAAAGTGTCAATCTTAATTTCTATTTCAATTTAATTCTCATATTATTATAATCCATATATTGATCTTATACTGCAATATAACATTCAAGCAACTCTTAAAGGTATAGATTGGTCTATTAAGTATTGTTATAGAGAAGCAAATCAAGTTACAGAAAAGCTAGCTAACTTGAGCTCTCAGAGCGATAGGATATATCTGTCCATTGACAATATCCCTCAACTAGTGTGAGGCTTTCTAAACATGGACAGACAGAATATTCCTAGCTATCGAGTGAGGAAAAAAAATAACCATGAGATTTCTTATGATGATGTGTTTAAGCTAATTTCTTGTAACATCTCGCAACTAGAAAGAATTAGAAAATAGTTTAAAATATGTAAATACTTATTTTTTGGAAAGAACAAGAAAAATCTGGAAAATTTGGCTAAGTTAAAAAGTGAGTTTTTAGTCAACTTCAAACGATCATAACTCCTAGATCATGATGAGTTAGGGGTATTTCTAGACATGGTTTGAAAATCCTTAGAATAATCTTTCCAACGCCATCAAGTTTGCACGATTTCGGTATCTTATGAGTGAGTTATGCTTTTGGAAGTCCAATATGGATTTGGGAAGGATAAAGTTGTCTTTTCCTTACTTAATTTAATTAATTAGATTTTAGGAATTAAATTGGGGTAAAAACAAGACTTTGTTCATTTTAGGAAAAAGAAAATTCACGTTAGGGTTTGGAGAAGAGAGAAAAGAAGAGAAAAGAGGAATTCGTTGGGAGTGATCCCTAAAAAGGTATGTGAGATCACATAGTGTTGGATTAGTTCATCCACACGCCAATCTTGTTTAAATTCAGCGAATCTAAGTTGGTTGGATGATAAGAAATTGAGTTCTTGAAGAACGTTTTTGAAGTTTTCATTGAATTCTTGATGGTTGTATTGTTGAAGTTTCTTGGTGGTTTGATTAACGTTTTCGGGTATAATTTTGGTTTTAATCTATTGTATATTGATAGTACTAAGGATCCTAAGCGCTTGGGGAAAGAACCATGGAAGTTTAGAGGGTTTAGAGATGAAAAACGATGGAGAAAAAGTCGAGAACACCTAGGTAAAAGGGTAAGGGCGCCGCACCTCTCAGAGCCCTACGTGACTCTGTCTGTAGAGCCCTAGGGCACCACACCAATCATAGAGCCCTTTCCAGCTATCTGTAATTTGAGGGCTTGCGCCCCACGCCTCTCAGAGCGCGAGAGACGCTAGTTCTCCCCATTCATCCCCCACCTTTTTGTTCTAGTTCTTAAGTGATATTCCTATGTTACTTAGTTGATTTCAACACGCTAAGGTACATCTAAAAATCATGAAATCATCCATAAACATGAGATCATGAACCTTGAATCCACAATCCAATTCAAGGAAAGTTAAGATCGAAGTCAAAAATGTCAAGAGTCAAGTCTAGAAGTTAAGAAGCAAGTCAAATAAAGTTCTTCAAAGTTTTCAAGAGTCTTTAGCAATGTTTTAACTTTGTTTTTAAGACTTAAAGAGTTGATTTCAGTAAAGAGTAAAGTTGAAGTTCTTTCTTCAAATAAGTATATGGGGACTATGTTTTTCCAAAGAGGTTTAAAAGACATGTTTTCACATTTAAACAAGAACGGAAACTGAGATTTCCAAAGAGCATTCGAGCTAGTTTTGAGAAAAGAGTAATAGCTTTCTAAATTAAGAAAACAGGGAAACTAAGATTTCCAAGATAGCCTTTGAGCTAAGTTTTGACCGCTAATCTCAAATCACAGAAGAAGTATGTTTAAAAACATAAGATCCAATATAATCTGAAAGTAGTATTGAGTACTGAATTAGGGATGAGCATGAGTTCATATAACTCATATAGCCATAAAACCATGTAGCCACCATGGGTTATAAAAGGTCATACTTCTTAGATGAACCCTTTTCACAGTAGACTAGTGGATCCATTAGGCAGTTCAGCTCTTAAACCTTTGGCCGGGTACAAGATGCACTGACAGCATGAGGTAGATCACTTTATCATCACTATAGCTCTTATGTTATGGTTGTTTGTTAGAGAAACTCCCACAAAAGTTATTGTATTCTTATGAACACAGTTTATTTGTATTTTTACATACATCTCAGAGTTAATTGTAACTATGCATACACACAAATTTTACAACATGTTTTTAAACAAATTTTCTTTATATCACACTTGTGTTTAAATTGCTTTATATTAAAATGAGTCAGTTATGTTGAGTTAAGTTAAGCAGGTAAGTTCTTCAATTTCTTTCAGAATCTTTCTAGCCTATGTTGTTTAGTATTCCAACTCACATACTCGTACATTCAATGTATCGATGCTAGTTGGCCTGCATCGTATTATGATGCAGATGAAGGTAACGAGGATCTGCATCTAACGCACTGTTGATCCAATTGAGCACTATAGAGTCAGTTGGTGAGCCTCCATTTTGAGGGACTCCTTTATTTTTCTTTCTATTTTAGTTGTTAGAATGTTATGGGTTCTGTCCAAACATCCATCTTAGATGTTTAGAGGCTTCATAGACAGTCAAATGTTAGTCCTTTGAGTCTTTTCATTTTCATCTATTATGTTAGAGACTTGGGTAGCTAGTTTTGACCAAATTGAATATTTAATGTTTGGACATTCTCACATATGTTATTATTTAGTTCAGTTAGATGCTATTAATCCTTATAAATGTGCATATAGTATTCTGCTGAGTTAAGTAAGTCATGCCAAGGATTTGCTCGAGGCTAGTAATGGTCTTCCAGTGCTGGTCACACCCAGAGTGTAGGCTCGGGGTGTGATAATTTGTGCTACTGTTCTGATTTTGATATTCATTATATAACCTTTTTTTCATGAAATTGGTCAAAATGATTAAATAGTAGCACAACATGAGGAAATATTTTGTACACTCGATATACAATTAAATTAGTATAAGCCGATAACCATTATGTTTCTCTTAATTAAGCTGAATCATATATTATTTAAAGTGAAAAGCTCCTATCTAAAATGTTGAATTACCATTTTGCCTCTCTAATTAATTAAAAATTTAGTAATATATAATTGAATAATAATATTTTTTAACTATATAAATATTGAATTATATAAATACATCTTCCCAATATTAAAAATGTAATTTCCCTACAACAAAATTGTTGAAGGAAGCTTGAAGACTGATGGAACATGTCGAAGGAACAATAGACCGATGGGACATGTTGAAGGAACATGCAAACTCATAAAGGCAAAATATTTATCTTGTTGTGTAGCCACTCCTTTAGCTCAAAAGCATGGTCTGCATGAAGCTGTAGGAAGTCTTGTAGATTCCTCTTTGTACAGAATGATAGTAGGGAGCCTTCAGTATTTGACCCTCACAATACCTGATACCACTCATGCTGTAAATTTTTAGAGTCAGTCTCTGTAAATCCTAAACATTGAACATATTCAAGGGGCAAAAAGGATTCTCAAGCACATCAAAGATACTCTACACTTTGATCTCAAAATTATTTCTCAATCACCATGTAGGTTGTATGGCTACTCAGATTCTGATTGGGGAGGTTGTACCAATATTAGGAGATCAACTAAATGCTATTGCATCTACCTAGGTGCAAACTGTATTTTTTGGACCTCCAAGAAATAGACTATAGTAGCCCGATCGAGTATTGAAGATGAGTATAGAGCATTAGCCTCCACTGCAGCAGAAATGACTTGGAGTGTTCCTTCGATCTATTCCTACGTTGTATTGTGATTATAACATGAGTGTCTTGTACATGACGGTTACTCTAGTTATGCATGCTAGAACCAAACATGTATTAATGGACTATCATTTTGTTCATGAGAAAGTGGCCATGATACAACTTCTTACTCAGTTTGTGAAGTCTAAGGATCAGCTAGCTGATATTCATACCAAAGTCTTAACAAAACAGATTTTCTTTGATTTTCGGAGCAAGCTAGGAGTTACAGTTTCTCCACTCACTAGATAGAGGGAAAGTGTTGTAGGAAGCTTGAAGACTTATGGAAATTGTCGAAGGAACAGTATTCCGATGAACATGTTGAAGGAACATATTCATCGAAGTAGACTAACGAGTTGGAGTTGGAGTCATACTAGTACTAGACTACTAAATCGTAAGTTATGTACGACTAAGCTATTGTATATTGTAGGAGTCGACTAGGATAAGATATTTGAGTTATAATACAATACAACTCATGTAAATAATTGTGTTGTAGTAGGATTCCTAGTATAACTATAATATGACTCTTCTCCTATATAAGGTGCTTGTAACTCAACATTATTTTCATCAATATGTCCTTGATTTCTCCATACTTACGTGAGATTTCTACAAAAATATATCTATAGCTACAAAATTTAAGCTATGAAAATTCAAAAACCGTAGCTATTACGTAATAATGACCACAAATTTTTGAATATCATAGCTATCTATAAATTCATAAAATTTCTTAGCCATAAAAATCAATTTATGAAGCTAATTCATTATCTTTGCTATGATTATTAATAATTCTGGCAATAATTGTCTAAGTAACTACAACTTTATTGCTATGATAAAAAAATTATAGTTGATCGTATATTTTTGCTATACGATAAATATTATTGTGGCAACATTAACCTTTTAGCCACAATAAACTATTTGAAACAAAATATTGTAGCTATATAAAATATTTTGCTCTAACTTATAAAGAATAATGACAAAAGTTAAATGATATAGTCATAGATTTTCTCAATAGTAAATTTTTTTTAGTTAATTATTAATTTTTGCCTCGGGTTAAAATTTATTGTAGCAATAGTGATCTTTTGGCCACAATTACTTTTTTAAAACAAATTGTTGTAGCTAAATATCTTTTTCTAGTTTTAAGTAACTATGAAATGTGACAACAGTTAAATCTAAGTCGTGAGTTAAAACTAACCGCAGCAATATAGTGACTTTGAAGCCATTATAAATTATTTGAAACAAACTATTATAACTAGAGAATATTTTTCTTTAGATTATTAGATATTGCGGACATAGTTAAATGATATAGTCATAGACTTTTTTTCATAGTAAATGTTATAGCTTATTACTAATTTTTTTTAACGAGTTAAAACTTAGTATAACAATTGCAATATTTTTACTAAATAACTTATTTGAAATAAAATATCATGATTGAATAAATAATTTTGCTTAAAGTTATAAGAAATTCCTGTCACGCCCTGAGTCTACACCCTGAACGTGACCGGCACCCTATGACCGTTGGTGGCCTTGAGTGAACCCTGACTTATTTATCTCAGCGGAAGACTTAACTTAACTCAATTATAAAAACTGGAAAAAGCATTCTTATGAGAAATACTTTAAATAATTATTTTGGCCAAAGTGACATTTAAGTCTCAACAGTTGAACCTATGCGATGTATGATAAGAAGAGACTCAAACTGATAAATCTGACCGACTATCTGTCTTAGAAGCCTCTATAATAACTAGGATGAATAATGGGACAAACCCCTCAACATTTTATAAAGGAAAATACTGAAAGCAATAAAGGGTCCTCCAGATGCAAAAAGGCTCACCACTGACTCTGGATGCTCAAACAGGATCAACGAGGCGCTAGATGCTGATCTTGGTTACCTGCGTCTGCATCATAAGACGATGCAGACCAACTGACATCAATACATTAAATGTACGAGTATGCGAGTTGGAATGCTAAACAACAACTTGCTTAAAAGGATTAAGAAGAACTTACCTTTACTACACTCAACTCAACTCATGAAATACTAACCCAATATAAAGCAGTAAGGAAACATGCAATATATATATATATATATATATATATATATATATATATATATAAATCATATATTACTAAAAGCATGAACAAATAAGTTGAAAGTTGAATTACGGTTTTACCCCTTCTATAAATTAAATTGTTCTAAAATATTTCAATATTTGATTGTATAAATTTAATTAAATGTTAATGACTTTTAGACTTCCTAAGATTAATTCCTAATTAAATATCTAATTTATTGATATTTATCATCTATAATCTATATGTATATAATAATTATTTTTTTTTTTAAAAATCTTTACCGAAATTTCTTTAGTTTTCCTCTTCTTATAACTTTTTTCTTAACCACTCTCATGAATAATATAATTGATGTGGATAAAGTATTATCCTTTATGATAAATAATGAAATTTAATAATTTAGAGGGTGCAAATCTACAAAATGGAGACACACATTGATAATGTCCTCTTGATTATTATTAAAGAATGACTCTAGCTTCACAAATTTGAATTCATTGATGCTTAATTACATGATAAGAACTTTAGTTGTCTTCCTATATGATTTGCTAACTTTATTTTTTTTCATATTCTTCGTTTATTTATTATTATTTTGTAATTACTTATTCAACTTTTATACTCTTAATATTCATAACTCTCATCTTTTCATATTCATAACCTCCAAATATTTAAATTAAAACGTTAAGATATCTTTTAATATTCCTTCAATTCTATTTATATAAATTCAACTTCTTTATCTCATGAAATCCGTACCAAGATTATTAGGCTATTATTTTTATTCTATAGTAAAAGTAGATGATGAAGACTCTTGAGTTTTGATAGGATATGAAAGGAGTCAATAAGAACTCAAAGAGTTATGTACTAATTTTTTACTTATTTTTTTCATCTATATATACATCAATCTAATAAGAATAATGTCTATATTGTATATTTTCTTAAATATTCTATTTCTTTTTGTCTTTTTTTTTCTCTCTGTTAGACTTCTTAATTTAGTTTTCTATGAATGTTTCATTGCCGTAAGTCTTTATTCTTATTTTGTAATTGTTACATTTTATTATTCATTACAATTTACATATATATATTTCCATAAAATTTTAGTCATTCGTATCTATACAAATTCACATGAAACATACGTGCGAAGCACGTGCTCAGAAACTAGTTTGTAAAATAGTGTAAACAACTTAGTTCGTTAAAGATAATGCAATAACAAACTCAACTTTACCTATAATGAAAGTAATATAGTTTCTGTGGAGATTCTAACCGACAACTATCACTATGAGCCTAAACGATGGTATAATGTCTTAACTCACGTTACAAGAGGACCGCTCTATACCTTGCCATCGGTAAAGAACCTGAACTACTAGGTGGATCCACTAGTCTATGCTAAAAAGCACTAATGAATTATCTAAAAAGTATGATCCTTTCTCTGTCCATGTTGGCTACATGGTTTGTGGAGACTTAAGTTGTTATCAACACGCATCCCCATATCGGTGCTCAATACTACTCTAAAAAATACTCAGCTCATGTATTTTCAAAACAATGTCTTCTTTGATTTGAGGTAATTGCTCAAACTTAGCTTTAAAAGCTCTCTTGGAAATCATAATTTCTAATTTCTAAAACTACGCAAAGGCTCTGTGGAAGTCTAGCTTCCTTTCTTTCTCAAAATGTGAAAACATTTGTAACGCTTAGGGACTACTTAGTTCCCTTGTAGCTTTTGAGAAATGCACTTACTCTTTGTTCTTTGCTTTACTTGAAATTTAACTCTTAGGGAATACTTAGCCCCCTCATAACTTTTGAGATTTAAACTCAAATCATTAGTCTTTGCTCAACTTGTAGCGTGAGCATTGAAACAAAGTTAAAATGTTTGTTTGAGACTCTTGAAAACTGTAAGAACTTACTTTGACTTGCTCCTTAACTTTTCGACTTGACTCTTAACATCTTTGACTTTGATATTAACTTCCCTTGAATTGGATTATGGATTCAAGGATCATGATCTCATGTTTATGGATGATCTCATGATGTTTAGATGTACCTTAGAGTGTTGGAAGCAACTAAGTAATATGTGTACATCACTTAGGAAGTAGTACGAAAAAATGGCGGAAGAATGGGGTCTTCACGTGGCCTTGACGCTCTGAGAGGCGCGGGACGCCAGAGCCTGACGGACATACACTGTCCTCAGGCGCTCTGGCTGGCGTGCCGCACCAAAGCCTAACGGACTGAGTCAGTCTTGAGGGGCTCTGGTTGGCGCGGCGCCCCAGGGACTGTCAGACAGGATTTCTGACTTTTTCTTCTCCGATTTTCATCTCTAAACCTTCTAAACTTCCATGGATCTTTCCCCAAACACTTAGGATCACTAATATTCTCAATACCCAATAGATTAGACTCGTAAAACAGCCCGAAAACATGAATCAAAACAACTAAAGAATACTCCAACTCAACCAACAAGAATTCAACAATTGTTCATCAAGAACTTTGATGTTCATCATTCAATCTAGTCTAAATGCGCTGATTTAAACACGTTGTTGTGTGGGTGAAAGGAACCAACACAGAAAGATCTCACATACCTCGATAGGGATCACCCCCAACGAATTCCACTCGTGAAACCTTAGCGTTCTTGAAGGATTTTTAATTTCTGTCCTCTTCTTCTCCTCTTGTCTTTTCTCCCAAGCCCTAAGCGTATTTTAACTTTTCTAATACTGACTTTATCTTAGTTTTACCCCAAACCCTTAAAACGAATTAGGAAATAATAGGGTGAAAAGACTACTATACCCTTACTAAAATCCGGATTGTACTTTTCTCAATCTAACAACCCAACTTCTAAAAGACATATCTCTCTCGTACGACAAAAAAATCAAGCAAACTTGGCGCATTGGAAAGATCTTCCCAAGGGATTTCCAACCATATAAAGAACTGACCCTAACTCCTCTTGATCTAGAAGTTATAACCGTTTGAAAATGACCAAAACTCACTTTTTAAACTTAGGAAATTTCCAGATTTTCCCCTTTATTTTCAAAAGTGATTATTTTTTGTTTCTTGGCTTATTCCTAGCTATTTCGAGTTACGAGATGTTACAATTGTGATAATTATTAGCCTAATAACTATAATTTATTTTTCACGACGAAATGATATAGTCATAGATTTATTATTAAGATAAAATTCTTAGCTAATCATATTCTTTTATCATAATTTTTTTTTATTGAAATGGTTGTTTTCAATTATCATAATAATAGTACTAATATAATCACAGGTAATTAGTTGTAACATATTTGTACAGTTCAATAAATATTTATAAAATTATGTATGTATATGTGTTATCTGAGATATTTCTACGCTGATAGATGTCGTACTTGCATATTTTTTTTTTACATGGAAGCATGAATCAAATACTCATCAAAATAGTATTCAATTGAAAAAAAAACCCATCACATAAACGTTAAAAGCAAATAAAAGAGACAATCTTTATAATAAGAAATTAAAAATACATATATATTTGGATATTTGTTATTTTTTCATTGACTATCCAATTAAAAATACAAGAGCATTTGGATATATAAACACATTAATTAAGTAAATTTGAATGTATACGTATACAATGCATCCATTTTTAATTTGTACAGTGGAATGGATATACATTTGGATAATTGTATTGTAATATAACTCATTCTCATTTGGTTTTTCTGAATTTATCAATTGTATTGATACATTAACAAAATTATATTAAGCAATATTAGAATACAATTATTCTTACCATGGAGTTCGCCTATTTGAAATAAAAACAAATAAGATTCATTTGCAATTATAATAAATCAAGTTAAAACAAATTTATGTGAAATATCTCTATGATTGAAAAAAACAATGACTATAATGAAGATTAATGTACGATGTATTTCATTTTTTTTAAAAAACTGATTCAAAAATATATGCACTACCATATAGCACTACAACAAAAAGAATTATTAGCGGCATTTAATTCTTAATGGCCGCTACATATGTATTTTTAGCGGTAATATGTCACTTTTTGTATATGTCCCTAAAACCTTTAGCGATATTGGTTCTAATGACACTTAACTAATGCCGGTAAAGACTTTAGCACTCTTTATTAGTGCCAATATTTAATGCCGCTAAAAATTATTTTTGTTGTAGTGTAGTTATTAATTGTTAATGTAATGATGAGAAATTGAAAATTATAGGACATAATTAAAGAGAATCAATTATAGTACTAGCAATTACCTTATTTAATGTATTATAATTAAGATTGTATCACTATATAATTAAAAAATATACAGTGAGATATTGGTATAAAACATAGTCATTTTTTATAAAAATAGCATACTTATAACTATTAAGTTTCAATAACCTTATAAATATACTTATCTATATATATTGCTATAAAATTAATCTCAACTTATCAAAAAAAAAAAGGAATTTTTTTTTTAAATGTCATTATTTTAGTATTTAATAGGATATAGTGTCAACACTTTCAATATTTAGTGATAATGTCAAAATTTTATATTATTATGTATTTTAATTATATTTTAATTATTTTAGCTTTTGTTGTTATATTAATTATTCCATATAATATCATGTCTTAGTTTATTTTGTTTATTTTCTTTTGTAATTCGAGCAGTTATACACTTGTTTGTGTATCTGAATATTGTGGATGGATAATGAAGGCTTCCAACATCAATAAATCGGGAATGTTTAGAATTAGAAAGTTTGTAGATGAGCATACATGTTCATTAAAATATAAGGTGTATAGTCAGAGACAAGCAACAAGCAGTCTTGTTGGAGGTATAATAAAGCCCAAGCTAGTTGATCATAAAAGAAAGTTGACATCGAAAGACATACAAGTTGATGTTAGACTCGAACTTGGTATAGACGTATCCTACTCTGTGGCATGGAATGCTAGGGAAAAGGCAATAAATACATTAAGGGGGACACCATCTGATTCATATAGTAAATTACCCAGTTATTTATACATATTGGAAACCACTTATCCTGGATCGCATATAAGATTGAAGAAGACGGAAGAAAATGAATTTCTATATGTCTTTATATCTTTGTTTCCTTTCATAAAAGGTTTTGAAAGTTGTAAGCCACTAGTTGTAGTAGACGGCAACTATCTCAGGGGGACTTATAATGGCACATTTGTGTCTGCAAGCACATTGGATGGAGCAGGTAACTATTAGATATTTATATTTTATAAAGAATTATGCACAGTATTATATTCATTAAACATGTATTTGTTGTATTTGACGATATGTATCCTAATGTTTGCATTGTATATGTTCAGGAAATATATTGCCCCTAGCATACAGTGTTATTGATTCGAAAAATGATGCATCTTGGACTTGGTTTTTGAACAGTTTAGAGAAGCTCATGGTTTAAAGGATAAAATTTGTGTTGTATCCGACAGAAACGAGAGTATTATAAAAGAATTTTCGAGAATATACAATATACCACATTATGCTTGCACGTTTCATCTTTGGAAGAACGTGAAGACACTTTACAAAAAGTCACATTACAGTCTTTCAGAAGTGTCTTATGCAATGGCAAAGTCATACAAACTTTCTGAATTTAATGAACTGATGAAAAAAGTAGAACATGTTGATATTAGGGTGAAGAATTATTTGGAATTGGCTGGTTATGACAAATGGGCAAGAGTGTATGCACCAGTTGATCGAGGCACTGTGATGACATCAAACATAGCTGAATGCATAAATGCATGCCTTGTGGAAGCAAGAGAATTACCTATATATGATTTTCTTGAGGAAATTAGACAAATGTTTGGTCGATGACATTTTAAAAACCATACATCTGCTTCTAATACATTCACGACACTTTGTGGTAAAGCACAAGAAATGCTCGCTGAAAATGAAGAACTTTCACTGCGTATGACGATATGTTAATGCTTCCTTAAAATTGTTGTATTTTGTATTTAATTCAGTAAAAATTAAAGATTATATAATTGGTATGATTTAACATCCTTTTAACTTTGTGTACTAGGTAGTTGCGACAAGTATTTACGTGCACAGTGTTCGTCATGAAGGGGGAAACATTTATTGTTTGTCTTGAAAAGAAAACTTTGCACATGTAGGAGATTTCAAGTGGATGAAATACCATGTTCGCACGCTTGGGCTGTTTTGAATAAGAAATTTCTTGATCCTGAACCGTATTGTTTTGACCTTTACAAGACAAATACAGTACTTGTTACATATTCTAATCCAATAAATCCATTACCTGATCGAAAAGATTGGAATTTGCCTGCATATGTAGAGAATGAAATAGTTAGGCCTCCAAAGTTAAACAAACTATCTGATAGGCCTCCAAAAAAGCTTCGTGATAAGACGTACAGTGAGCTATATGGAAAGAAGAACAAGAATTCTTGTAGTACTTGTGGTCAAAAGGGACATAATAGGCAATCATGCAGGAATGGACCACAAACTGAATAGTTAGATATGTTTGAATTTGTTTTGAAAAATAAATTTACATGTGTTGGTACAAATCATTTATCCTTGTGGTTGATGTTTTCATAATGTTCAATGAATAATATTTTATCAAAATATGTTCGTTTGCGCGTATTTAATTGTATACTAATAAAAGTCGTTTGTTATCTCACTCCATATTTGTGCCTATCATACTGTATATTAATAATCTAGGTTCTTCAATATGTATATGTATAAGTAATAAGACTAAAAAATATGACTTGATAAACTGTGTTTTAATGTTCATAAACAAATATATTTGACATTATATAATACAATTAATGTGACCACATTTAAAAATAAATTATATTTTAATACAAAACAATACAACTACAAGTAATGTGACTTAATGAATAATGTAATACAACAATTTTACAACTATGAATACAGCATACAAAATATAATAACCAGTTCTTCAATATGTATATGTATATGCAATAAGACTAAAAAATATGACTTGAGAAACTGTGATTTAATGTTCATAAACAAATATATATGACAGTATATAATACAACTAATGTGAGCACATTTGAAAATAAATTATATTTTAATATAAACAATACAACTACAAGTAAGTGACTTAATGAATAATGTAATACAACAACGATGAATACAACATACAAAAATACAACACATGGAATCAACTAACATAATATATATACATAAATTCAAATTGAAAAGTATGCAGCATAAACTGCTAAACAAAAGTTAATCAAAATGATAAGTATGCAGAATTATCTGCTACATAAAAGTTAATCAAAATGATAAGTATGCAAATTATAAAGCAACATAAAAGTGTATGAAACATAAATTAACTAGTTTTAAAACACGAAGAAGTATCTTCAACAAACGCACAACTACTGTATTTCAATTGGAGCAGACACAACACGAACAGATTGAGACATTGCATGCCTAGGGGGTGCCTCAGATTCACTAGTGGCTCCGTTGTCTTGCTTTTGCTTAGCATAATTCCAAAGAAGTGTTGCATATCTTGACCTTAAAAACATTACGTCAAATGTACCACTTGGATTTCCTTGACCATAAGACAACCACTCGGCAAAAGCAAGCATATAAATACCACAATCCCTGAATAAAACATGAGAATACAAAATTTAAATTTAAATACAAAATAAAATTAAAATTGACTAACAGAATTAATACAACTTACAAGCTGCTATCGGTCTGTTGAGGTATGTTGTCTATGAAAACTATCTCAAATAACTCATTCTCTTCTTGACTAACAGATCTATCTAAGCCTCTGTTCTTGTAATAATCATACATAGTCAACTTAAGCGGAATGAGTTGAGCCAATTTGATAACCTCTTTCCTGATTGCTGCATCATGACCTGCCGCTCTATAAGAATCATAAACGTATACACGTCTATCATTAAGAGAGAGTACCGCCAATGCCCAATGAAATTTTTCCTTTACATTTACAGGGATAAATACGTGATCCACCAAATGCCACGGAATGCCGGCATGAACTTTATACCCTCTAATGTAATCTCCTATAAAATGCTCTTTATCATAGCAATGAACATCACTATCTAAATCTTCATACTTCTTCCAAATTGATGAAATTTTGGACGTAAACACACAATCCACAGTTGTGTATTTATACCTGCTGTCCACATCATACTTTGCTTTCTTTCTCAAATAATAAAATATAACATTGATATGCTGAACAATAAAAAATAAATAATCATTAGATAACAATAAAACAACAAAGAATAACTAAATAACTACAATTGTTACTTACCGAATCATTCAACAATTGTCCTTTTGAGTACAAATTGTAGAACCAATTTTTATTGTCTACAATATCAACACCAAAGTCAAATGGGACAGGAATGCGTGCTTTACCCTTCTTGTATCGGTCCTGATCATGACGTCTAAAACAATACACAAAAAATAAAAGGTATACAATATGTACATAGTAGTTATATGACGTCTAAAGAAATACACAAAAAATAAAAGGTACACAAAGAAAAAGTATACATAGAAACATAGAAATTATATAGGTATCTAATGTATTTGTGAAAATATGCACCAGAATTTAGAGTAACATACATAACAACAAATAAAGATTTGGATTGTTATAACAATACTTGAATTTAAAAGGATTAACGAAAAATATATGAGTTGTTTCAATCAATTTATAAAACAACGTACATTAGTATTCAATAAGTTGATTAATTGAAAATACACTAACATGTTTAGAATACATTTAAAAAATGAATCAGAGTAATAACTGATTATGCAAAAATAGCCTTAAAAAATAATAATCATGAACACAAAAAAAAACATATCATATACTAAAAAAATTTAGAATATATAATACAACATACAATTTTTAAAATATTATTATGCGTATTATATGCTTACTTGTTCTCATGTTTTGCAAGAAGACCTTCGCAAATCCATGACCGGTGTGCATCCCACATAGTGATATCACGATTGCCAGAAATAAGATCAAATATGAACGGGTGTTTCAGTTCAAAAATAATTAGTTGCACCGATGAAGTACCTGATGTATATGTTAAATTAAAAAATAACATACCATATACAAAAATTAGAATAAACATATATAAATTAGATTTAAAATACATTAAAACGTAACACAAATACTTTTTATGTCACTGAGACTTGGGATTAGAGAATCATCCAACTCAAACTGTGATTGTGGTGACCCTTCCATGGGAACAATAGATTGAATATGGGTAGGAAATATGAACTGATCCTCTTCATCATTGTCATCTTGATCTGTAAAGTCATGTTGTCTTTCAAAAACAGGTGGCCTTATTTTTTTGGGTTTGTCAAATACAAATGATGGTTGAGGTATCTGTAGTTAATAAAAAAATTTATTCAAATGCAAATTATACTAATAAGAACAAAAGTAATTAGTTTAGATAAGTAGAAAAACATACACTTGGGATTACTGATTTAGACGAACTAAAACCAGCATCTACATTGATCAAATTACGCACAGGGGAATTGTCACAATCAACCTTTAAAAATATAAAAATGTTAATTATAAACAATATTCCCAACTGCACTATATAAATATGTAGAGTTAACCAACATACTTGTTTATCAGCACCCCCAACAAAATTGGGTATGTCTCCCAGATTTGAATTTTCAAAAATTGAATGATCCTTTAAAAAAAGGAGATTGAATAAAAAAAATATCGTTAAACCATATAAAAATACAAAATTTATAATGAACATACTTGAAAAACTTCCTCGTTGCCATCATTTGATCTTTCATCACACTCCGACTTCTCATCATAAAAAAAGACCATGCAATCCATGTAGATACAAAAGTAGTCAACATATATATAAAAAAATATTTATTTGGAATACAATATTAACGACATGTAAAATACAAATTAATATTAAACATAAACGTAGTAAGAAAAATAGAATACAAAAATACTAATCTTTATTTTAAAAATAAGATGTCTCTACCTGATTTTGAATATCTGATGCAACAGGACTTGTAAAATGTTGTCGTCCTTGAGCAGCATTGTGATTCTTTATGTTGTTCTGAAAATATATTTGATATAAAAACAATCAACATATACTATGGATAAAGAAATAAAGTACTTACAAATATAGAAAAAAAATTAATATTAGACATAAATATATTACAAGATATCTGTAATACTAACAGAATAAACTATTATTTTTAAAATGAGTTGTGTCTACCTGATTTTGATTTTCTGATAAAATTGGACTTGTAAAAGGTTGTGATCCTTGACCAGCATTGTCATAATTTTTTTTGCCCTGTAAATATTAAATTACAACATAGAATTCAAAAAAATAAAAAGAATAAAAAATAATTAAACATAACAATTTAGCATATTGTTTAACCTTCAAAGTAGACATAATGATATTAAAATTATCATTTATCAACTTCCGTATGTCTTTAAACTCTTCTCTAACCTGAAACAGTTACAATATGATTAAATTTTACAGATTGCAATATTTGAATAAATATATTGAAAAAAATAAGTATAAACACTATATACCTCCTTTCGTAACTCAGAGAGTTCATTCATCATTAATTGTTCATGAGACACACTTACAAATGGTATTTGGGAATCCTTTGTTGGCACACAAGTGCGAGTGATTTTCTTCTTAGAACACAACTTTTTTTTCTTCCGCACAACTTTTCTAATTGCAGCTTTTTCCACATTCCGGTTCGCAACTGGATCAATCTGTTCATTCAGTTCCACTTGATCTGTGATATTTGAGTCCTTTTTTCGTACCCTTTTAGCAAGTGATACTGATTGCCCCTTTTTTCTTTTACCTGTAACCTTCATTGAAGGTGGAGGTGGGTTGACAAAATCATCATCTGAATTCTGTTCAGAAATTGCTTGTTCATCAATATGAAAATGGATTCTAGGAATTCGCAATGATCGCTTCTCGCAAGAATACACAAACACATGAATGAAATATAATATTGCAAACTTAATTGCATCATCATCATTGTCAACCCAAACTTTACCATTGAACCTATCGAACAAATCAGATCTACGTTTGATCTCATTACCACCAAAGTATTGAACAATAAGTTGGTTAGGTTCTTTTGTGTTAAACTTGAAATCCTCTACAACATCAACACAGTTTAATCCAGTAATAATCGCAAACGTCCTAATTGTGAACTTTAAAATAACTCCATTTACTTTGATTACAAGAGCCTGATTACTATTAGCTTCTACTTCTAGTGACATACAACACCTGTGAATTTGACCTTACCCAACACATTTTCTGATTTTCATATATTGACCAAAACACGTACTCTCACAAAAATAATTATACTACTCCAGTGTAAGCTTGTCAGTCAACTTGGATTTAATGTCATGATTTACTATACAGTGAATGTGGGGTGCATTTTTTGGTAGCTTTTTGCAAGCATAAGAAGTCCTCTGGCATATTGAATTCCAGAAAATGAAATAATACTAAAATAACAGAACCAAAAAACATGATAATAAATACAAAATCAACACAGTTACAACAACATACAAAAAAAAACACATATGAATACAAATATGTGGTACATTGAAATAACTAACACACAAAAAAAAGAATACAAAATGAATTTATGGATATATACTGATGTAATACACAATACAATATACAATTCTCATTCTATGTATTCCAAAAATATAATAAAATTATGAACTACAAAAATACATACTTGACTAAAATATCAATAGAACTCAATATACACTTCCAAATATATGAATACAAAAATATTAAAACTAAAAAACACAAAAATAAATAATATCAACAACATAATAAGATGTGTTACATTGAAAAAAAAATATAATAGTAAATACACAATCAAACTTATAAAATTTGTTACATTGACAAAAAAAAATAATAAAAAATACAATAAACATATTAAATACAAAAATACATGCTAACGATAATAGTAAATACAAAAAACATTGGAACTATGAAAAAAAATAAAAAATAATAATAACTATAACAAGATGAAAATTCCGAATACACTTACAAATGTATACGATAATAGTAAATAGACAATCAAACTTGTAAGCTATATTACATTGACAACTAATACAAAAAAGAGGAACAGAATACAAAATACAATACATAAATGACAGTCAAAAAATTTTCCAATACAAAAATACATAGAGACTATAACAGACTAAACATTCCAAATACACTTCCAATACACAACACATGCAAAAAAAAATTACCTCTTCTCCGAAAAATTGTTCTTCTTCAACTTCATGAATTTCTGTGGGATTTTGCACCTCGACAGGTTCAACCATTTTTCCACCTCGTATAACCTCCTTAGACTTAGAAGCTGAACCTACATTGTTATTTATTTTTTGAGTGAAAAAAAAATTAAACTATGATAACTCAGAAGAACTGTGAATTTTTTTTACAATACCTGTAGTAACTCTCTTGAATGCATCCATTGAAGAGTGAATTTGGTATTATGAAACCCTAAAAAATAATTTAAGAACAACAAAATAAAAAAAATAAAAAAATAAAATAAAATAAGCAAGTAATCAATAAGTAATATGAAGAACATAATAACCAACTCATTGTGAATCTCCAAATCAAACCTTCAAACGGAATTACTAGAGAATTATGTAAAATAGGAAAATTCGGGTTTGAAGAAATTGAAGCGTAAATCTGGGGATTTGATGATATATGAATAAATTGATTTTGAAGATGTTATGTCTGTTGAAGAATGTTAGAGAGATAACCTGTAATTCAAATAAAAATCATGGAAGATTAAGAGTTTAAAATTAACAAAGATGTTCTATGAAGAATTAGTTTTGGAAAAGGGGTTTTAGAGAGAGAGAAAATATTTTATTAATAAAAGTGAAAATATTGCATTGGAAGTTGTAGAATTATCTATGAAAGAGGATTACATATAACGTGACAACACAATTAAAATTCTGGAAAGAGAGTGTAAGATAGATAACGTGAGAGAGAGAGAATATTTTATTAATAAAAGTGAAATAATGCATTGGAAGTTGTTGAATTATCTATTAAAGAGGGTTACATATAACGTGACAACACAATTAAAATTACGGAAAGAGAGTGTAAGATAGATAACGTGACAATCCCAACTAAAATATGGNNNTGTGATAAGTTTAATATTAATAAATATAAAAGGAAAATTCGGGAATCAATGCATAATTAATTTTGAAAAAATGTTATAAAGATAGTGAAAATATTTTATTAATAAAAGTGAAAAAAAATCTTGGAAGTTGTGGAATTGATTAGTAATAAATATATAGATATATATTAATAATAATCCTAACATAAGAGAGAGAAATTTTAAAATATAATGAGTATATATCTAATTACTTAAATATAGGAATATATATAATTTATGAGAGAGAAAAAATGGTGTAAATAAAGAGAGAGAAAATATTAATAATATAATAATAATTATTTATTTTTAAAACAATGACATTTTTGACATGTTTACTAATATTAGTAAAGTATGGACATTATCACTAAATAAGTTGATTTTTTTGACTAGATAGCTAAATTTTCCAAACAAAATTGTTATCTTTATTCTACATACCAAAACAACTCAATCTTGGAAAGCCCAGATACTAGAGAAGGCCCAATTCAATATAAAATGAGCCCACCAAATCTCGACCCAGGCGTTCACACCAAGAAACAAAGCCCACTGTGTCCATCAAAGAAGTTATCGATGTGAACACACTATAAATACCAAATAACCTAATATTTACATATCATTCACTCCACCGTAATAGTTCAAAAGCCCTTCATTCAATTCCTTCTAGTTTTTGGGTGGTGTAGCTGCTCTTTTTACCACCATTTCCCTTTTTGGGAAAATCCAGGTATGTTATCTATCTATTTTTTCATTTTTTTGTTTGAATTTCCTGTTTTATGGAACAAGTTGGTGTTTCTGTTTAGTTTGTGAGCGGTGACTGTTTTGACTGGACGTTATGGCCTGGAATCGAGGAGAGGGAAGCTCATCTAGGATCAAGTTCGATAAGGGGGTGGATTTGCTATGTTTTGGAGTTTGAATTGGGAAAAAGAGGAGCTTGATGAAGTTGCCTTCAGATCCGTTTGATATGGACTGTAGTAACCAAATGATGGGGTTTTCAACCATGAATAGTTGGTTAGAGAATTTTGGCTTTATGGTAGATGAGAATTAATGAGGTTGAAAAACTTGATTCGCAAGATGGGAATTCATCAGCGTACGGGTTTCCAGTTGATTGATGGAAATCTTGAGCCGATGGGGATGAATTTTAAAGAGGGGTTGAACGGTGGTTATGGTCTATGGATGGTGAATGATCTTTGTGGTGTGGTGGAGGTAATCCATGCATGCGTTTTTGGTTTCTGTCCCTCGGTTATTTAGGCTTGGGGGGGGGGGGGGCCTATTTGTAGTTGAAAGAGTATGCAAGCCTTTACAAGATGTTGTAGGAGATCCACTTCTATGGAGAAATGATATCCTTATAAACTTGACGAATAGAGATCAAGCCCATCTTCATTCGCTCGGTCTATTTCACTGCTCGAAGCTCACTGATGCTGGTTTGAAGCTCAAAGGTCAGTTGTTTCTCTTGTATTACTTGCTTAGTTTTTAGGAACTGTATTACCTTAATAGTTATAAGTAATAAAAATCTATTAAGCACATACTGAATTTAGAAACCCTAACTTGTAAACCATACTTTTTCATACTAAACCTAAATGCAATTTGAATTTCCATGTTGACAGCCCGCCTCAGTACTTGTTAGGTCGTCCGTTGTTCACAAACGAGAAAGACGAGTGAGGGAGAAATTTACAGTCTCCATGGCTTCTCCAAGTAAGCATCGCAAACCTCAAATGATAATTCTTGAAAAATATTTATTGTATGTGTGATTTCATTTTGTTATTTGTTGTATTTAGTAGTGAATGAAACATAGCAGATAGGATTTAGTATTCCTATGGTCTACCTCATCTATTTAGTTGTTTATTTCACATTATTTCGTTATTGTTAATTTTCTCATATGTGTATCCCTTTTTCAAACTATATGGCTTGCTTTAATTTATTCGGAATTTGTTTATCCACAAGTTAGGGGTAAGATATGTGTATACTCTATCATCTTTAAACCCAAATTGCGAGATTTTACTGGGTATTATTGCTGCATTAAAGGGAATCATTTGAAAGCTTTTTTTTTTTTTGTGTGTGTGTGTGTTTTGACTTTAAGTTAATCTGTAGCTTAAATCATGGATTAATAAAGTAATTCCTGTTTCCAATGTGTAGTAAGTCTTTTCATTAGAGCATCTTAGGTCATTCTCCTTGAAATTTTGATGATTGTTGACAAGTACATCTTGGTATTTACCTTAGTATCTTTGAGTTCCCTATCTAAGTGCTTCTCAGCAAAGTATAGATTTATGGAACCTGATTCTTTTTATGAGGTTTTGATTCCTCTGTTTCATAAACAACCTCTTTATCTCCACTGTAGTGGTAAGATTTGCATACTCTCCACATTCGTCATACTCTACTAAGTGGTAAGCTCCTTCTAGTGTTGATAGTTTTATATGAATAAATTTTAAGGTGGAAAGCTTTAATCTTAAAAATTGAATTACCATCTTGCCCTTCCACTAAATTAAGAATTTAATTAAATGATAGTATTTTAATTATCGAAAGATTGAATTATATAAAATTATAAATACATCCATCATTACATCTTCCTCATATTAAAAAAAATGTAATTGACCTAAATTTAGAATGAACAATTGTCATCCAAAAATAGAAAGGAGAAACACCCTGGATAGGAGCGCTTTCTCTTGTAAGGAAGTTTTCAAACAGACTAAAAATTCAAAGTTCCTCTTTCTCCTATAAAGATTTTTTGAACAAACAAGAACGAATTATAGTTTGGTCCTAAAGGAGGTAACCAAAAATTCAGACTTAACACAAATATAATTGAACTGGTTGGAGAATAAATAATGAATATCAAATAGTAATAATATATAAACTAATATGTTCATGTGTAATTTTACAATTTCTTTGTATTGCTAGCATATAACCTTCTCTTCCGTGAATGTAACGACCTGTTTAGTCGTTTTGAGCAACAGAGTCCATTTCTGGAAAAACTGGCTGGGACAACGGATGGAACGACGGACCGTCGTGGTCCCGACGGCCCGTCGAGGGAGTGTCGTTCCATGACACTTAGAGTTTTGAAATTGGGTACTGAAAAATCGACTCTCTGTAAGTTGTGACGGACCTGCAGGACGTGCCGTCACATCCACGACGAACCGTCGTGAGTCCCGTTGCAAAACACTTCAACTTTTGAGAAATTGATGCAAGAAAACGAGTTTCTGACCGTCATGACGGAGGGGCGGGACGGACCGTCCGCAGGGTGACGGGCCGTCATGAACCACCTGTCAGGGAGACACGACGGCCTGTGTGACGGACCGTCGCAGGCGTGACGGCCCGTCACAGGCTGCACAATCCCAGGCAGTTTAGGATTTCTCCACACGTTTTAAGGGTCGTTTTTGACTATTCTTTCCTTAATTATAAAGATTGAGGGGTAACATTAATAAGTCTAATTACTTAGGGGTTAAAAGAGGTAACCTTAAGTTAATTAAGGGGTTTTATTGTCCTCTTTTATTCTTAATTATACAATAATTAGGGTAAAGGAAAGAGGGTTTGAATAAAACAAAGAGAAAGAACAAGAGAGAAAAGGGAGAAACGAATTGAGAGAGAGTATTGATCGATCGAAGAGGGAAGAGGAATAACAAAGCTTGGGAGATTTCTTGTTGATTCCAATTCTTGATTGGAGGTAGGTTATGGTTTATGTTACGATATTCGTAGTGAACTCTTAATAGTGAATATTATGTGTTGATATTTTTGTAAACCCTACTATGTGCTTAAGTTGTATGCTTGCATGAATATGAATGTGAAATTGTGATGAATTAACAAAGCATGATGAAGCTATTGAATCCCAAATCTTGAAAGAACCTAATTAAGCTTGATATATTATATAATGAGAATGATGATGCCTTAGTATGAAAGAAGGCTTGATATATTATATAATGAGAATGATGATGCCTTAGTGTAAAGAAGGCTTGATGAATTAGGGGATCGGGTGCCACGTTAGGTACCAGGATAGAATGAATATAAGGATCGGGTGCCACGTTCCGGTACCAGGATAGAATGAATATGAGGATCGGGTGCCACGTTTCGGTACCAGGATAGAATGAATATGAGGATCGGAGTGTCACGTTCCGGCACCAGGAGAGAATATATGGATCGGGTGCCACGTTAGGTACCAGGATAGTATATGAGGATCGGAGTGCCACGTTAGGCACCAGGATAGAAATAGAGGAGGCGGAGTGTCACGTCTGACACAAGAGGAAGAAAGATAATGAATCTTGAAAGATAATGAATATACTCAATCTAATGAACTTAATTCCCAATGAGTATGGTATTGAGGCTTGAGTCCTCATGTGTGAACTTCGGTTGTAGTTCTTGATGAATTTATGTTGTTATTGCTACATGTTGAGTATTGTAGTTGATTTACATTATTATTGATATATCTTGTTCCCTATTTTGAGTTGGCCGATGATATCTACTCGGTACTTGTGGTTGTCTTGACCCCTACTTTTATGTTTTCTTCTTTGTTATTTGTGCAATGCGACAAGCGTTCCGTCAACTTCAACTCAACAAGAGATCTAGCGGTCTTCACTACCTTCGGAATTCGGGGTGAGCTAATGCGTCTAGCTTGGAGTAGATCTTCTTCTTCAAGTCTTGATGCCTTGAACTTCCGGCATGGACTAGCTAGTAGTTGTTTTAGCTTCTTAGACAGTTTTAGTTTAGCAATTTGAGATAGATGTTCTTGTGATGATGACTTCCAGATTTTGGGGATATTAATAATAGTTTTGAATTGTTTTATTAATGAGTTAAGTCTTCCGCATTATTTTCTGTTGTTATATATTGAAATGTTAAGGGTTAAATTGGTTGGTTCGCTCACATAGGAGGGTAGATGTGGGTGCCAGTCGCGGTCCGGATTTGGGTCGTGACAAACTTGGTATCAGAGCATTAGGTTCGTTGGTCTCATCACACAAGAACAGGTCTAGTAGAGTCTTAAGGAGCGGTGGGGCGCCTTTACTTTTCCTTGAGAGGCTATAAGACTTTAGGAAAATTCCACTCTTTCATTCTTTCTTTCGTGCTACTACTTGAGTCCAATTGGTATCTAGGCGATCTGGTGGTATCGACCATCTTCACTCTCTTTCGCGGATGGTTAGAACTAGAGCAACGACTACGCCAACACCAACACCGACCGGCAGACAGGTGCGTCAGAGCCACCACCGGCCGTGGCTCGAGGGAGAACAACGGCAAGAGGCCGTGGTAGAGGTCGTGGGAGGGCGTCCTCTAGAGGAAGAGGACGAGCACCTAGCCCATCCGATACTAGGGCGGTGACTCCTCCACCGGCGAAGAGGTGATAAGAGAAGGGGAGGATGGGGTGAATGAGCAAGTGCAGAATGAGGAAATGCCACCTCAACCTACCCGAGATGATCAATCGAGGTTCTCGCTTATCTTAGCGGGTTATCTCGATCACGGTCGAGGCACCTCCAGGGGTTTCTGCACCAACACCTCCGGTTTGAGGTGCGACATGCGGCTACTATGGCTCGCATGGATGCACCATTGGGAATGGGCACATTTCCACGTCGACTCTTGGGCCTATTATGACAAGCGATCAACATGAACTTTTCGGTAAGTTCTTGAAATTGAAACCTCCAGTCTTTAAGGGTGCGAGAATCGAGAGGATGCCTACGATTTTTACGGTTGATTGTCATGAGCTACTACACAAGATGGGTATAGTAGAGAGGTTTGGTGTCGAGTTCGTGAGCTATCGGTTTCAAGGAGCGCCAAAATGTGGTGGCGTTCACATGTTGAGTGTCAACCAACAGAGGCACCACCTATGACTTGGGAATCATTCTCGAGTTTGTTCATGGAAAAGTATATCCCGGACCTTGAGGGATAGGAAGAGGGATGAGTTCTTGAGTCTCGAGCAAGGTAGAATGACGGTAAATGCATACGAGGCTAAATTTGCGCACTATCCGGATCGCCACTCAACTCTGTTTGATCCACAAGAACGGATCCGCCGTTTTGTGAAGGGATTGAGGCGAGTGCGGATTTCGGCCTTGCGGATAAGCGGCAACAGCAACATCCTTCCAAGAGGTGGTAGACTTTGTGATAGAGGTGGAAGGAGTGAAAGCGGATGACTTCACCACCACGCCTACATCGAAGAGGTTTCGAAGGGAGGTGAGTTTAATGGTTCTTATTCTAGAGGACGTAACTCAGGAGGTCACTCCAATCGACCAATCTGATCTTCACTCTGGTGTAGTTGGGGCTCCACCTCGAGCGGTCAACACTTCTCTGAGAGGCCGATCGTGAACCCAGGAGAATGTTATGGGTGTGGAGAGATTGGACACATTAAGAGGTATTGTCCAAACCAGGAGTTCTGAACCCCAGGCTAGAGGTAGGGGTGGTAATGGTAGAGTCGTTATTCGGAGGCGTGGTGGCGAGGTAATGGTGGTCACCAAAGCGGCAGAGGTGAAGGGCAAAGCGGAGCCACTACTACGCAACATGGTAGGGCAATGGGCCAAAAGCGATAGGGCCCATTGTTACGCTTTCCTGGGAGATCTGAGCGGAGGCGTCGATCTTTGTTATCACAGGTAATCTTTTGGTTTGTGATTGCATGGCATCTATATTATTTGACCCTGGCTCCACGTTTTCATATGTATCTTCATCATTTGCTAATGGTCTAAATCTACATTGTGAATTACTTGATATGCCTATTCGTGTTTCTACTCCGGTGGGTGAGTCCGTGGTAGTTGAAAAAGTGTATAGGTCTTGTTTGGTGAATTTTGTGGGGAGCAACACTTACGTAGATTTGGTTATATTAGAAATGGGTGATTTTGATGTAGTGCAGGTATGACTTGGCTCTCTCCGAATTTTGCAATTTTGGATTGTAATGCTAAAGCGGTGGCGTTAGCCAAGCCTGAGGCGGATCCGTTAGTGTGGGAGGGCGACTACACTTCTAATCCGGTGCGTATCATATCCTTTCTTCGTGCTAAGAAAATGGTTGGTAAAGGGTGTTTAGCTTTCTTGGCACATCTTAAGGATGACACTATCCAAGTACCCTCAATTGAGTCGGTTTAGTGAGTCCGTGAGTTTTTGGATGTGTTCCTGCAGATCTTCCTGGTATGCCACCGGATAGGGATATTGACCTGCATTGATCTTGAACCGGGCACACGCCCCATTTCTATACCCCCGTATAGAATGGCTCCCGCCGAATTAAGAGAGTTAAAGGCACAACTTCAAGAGTTATTGAACAAAGGCTTCATTAGACCAAGTGCATCCCCTTGGGGTGCTCCGGTTTTATTTGTGAAGAAGAAGGATGGGAGTTTTCGGATGTGCATAGACTACAGACAACTAAACAAGGTAACCATAAAGAACAAGTATCCTCTTCCTCGCATTGATGACTTGTTCGATCGATTCTACAAGGTGCTTGTGTCTTCTCCGAGATTGATTTGAGATCCGGTTATCATCAATTGAAAATACGAGCAGCGGATGTGCCAAAGACCGCTTTTGAGCGAGGTATGGGCATTACGAATTTGTAGTGATGTCTTTTGGTCTTACGAATGCCCTGCTGCGTTCATGAGCTAAATGAGCGGGATCTTTAAGCCATATTTGGACCTTTTTTGATCGTATTTATTGATGATATATTGGTATACTCGAAGAGCAAGAAGGAACATGAAGAGCATTTGAGAATGGTATTGGAAATGTTGAGGAGAAAAAGCTTTACGCCAAATTCTCTAAGTGTGAGTTTTGGCTAGATGCGGTGTCCTTCTTGGGCACGTAGTTTCTAAGGATGGAGTGATGGTAGATCCATCTAAGATTGAGACAGTGAAGAATTGGGTGAGACCCACTAATGTGTCGAAATAAGAAGTTTTGTGGGGTTAGCTAGTTACTACCGCCGATTTGTCAAGGGATTCTCTTCTATTGCTTCCCAATTGTGAACTTGACTAAGCGAATGTTCCATTTGTATGGTCGGATGAATGTGAGGAAAGCTTTGAAGCTTAAGACTTTGTTGACTACCGCACCAATTCTTACCTTGCCAATAGAGGGTAAAGACTTCATTGTTTCTTGTGATGCATCCTATTCGGGTTGGGTGCGGTGTTAATGCAAGAGAAAAATGTGATTGCTTATGCTTGAGGCAATTAAAGGTGCATGAACGTAACTATCCGACCCATGATTTGGAGTTGGCGCGGTAGTATTTGCACTAAAACAATGGAGACACTATTTGTATGGGGTTAAGTGTGAAGTCTACACGGATCATCGTAGCCTTCAAAGATGTCTTCACTCGTAAAGATTTGAACTTAAGGCGGAGGAGATGGATGGAGTTACTAAAGGACTACGATATCACTATCTTGTATCATCCAGAAGCGAATGTTGTAGCGGATGCTTTAAGTAGAAAGGCGGGAAGCATGGGAAGTCTAGCTCATTTGCAAGCTTCTAGGCGCCCATTGGCTAGAGAAGTGCAGATTTTGGCTAACGATTTGATGAGGTTAGAAGTAAATGAGAAGGGAGGATTGTTAGCTAGTGTGGAGTCGAGATCTTCTTTTCTTGACAAGATTAAGGGAAAGCAGTTTGATGATGAGAAACTAAGGCGAATCCGAGACAAAGTGTTGCAAGGAGAGGCTAAGGAAGCACAAATCGATGAGGAAGGTGTTTTGAGAATCAAGGGAAGGGTATGTGTACCCGAGTTGATGATTTGATCAACACTATTAAGCGAGGCTCATAGTTCAAAGTATTCTATACATCCGGTGCGACCAAGATGTACCGTGACCTAAAGCAACACTTTTGGTGGAGTAGAATGAAGCGTGATATTGTTGACTTTATTGCCAAGTGTCCAAGCTGTCAACAAGTAAAGTATGAACACCAAAGGCAGGAGGAACACTTGAGAGAATGCCCATTCCTGAATGGAAGTGGAGAGAATTGCAATGGACTTTGTGGTTGGTCTTCCAAAGACATTGGGTAAGTATGACTCCATTTGGGTGGTTGTCGATAGGTTAACTAAGTCTGCTCATTTTATTCGGTCAAGGTAACTTACAACGCAGAGAAGTTAGCCAAGATCTATATCTCGTAGATTGTTCGATTGCATGGAGTTCCACTCTCCATCATATCGGATAGAGTCTGTGATTTACTTCTAAGTTTTGGAAAACATTACATGCGGAATTGGGTACTAGGTTGGACCTTAGTATGCGTTCCATCCTCAGGCCAGATGGTCGATCTGAGAGGCGATTCAAGTGTTGGAGGATATGCTTCGTGCATGTGTGATAGAGTTTGGTGGCCATTGGGATAGCTTCTTACCCTTAGCGGAGTTTTCATACAATAATAGCTATCACTCAAGCATTGATATGGCCCCATTTGAGCGTTGTATGGGAGGAGATGTAGATCTCCCATTGGTTGGTTTGATGCTTTGAGGTTAGACCTTGGGGTCTTGATCTGTTGAGGGATTCGATGGAGAAAGTGAAATCTATTTAAGAAAAGCTTACGGCGCAAAGTAGACAAAAAGAGTATGCAGATCGAAGGTTAGAGACCTAGAGTTCATGGAGGGTGAACAAGTCTTGTTGAAGGTTTCACCTATGAAAGGGGTGATGCGGTTTGGCAAAAGAGGTAAGCTAAGTCCAAGGTATATTGGACCATTTGAGGTACTAAAGCGAGTAGGGAGGTGGCTTATGAATTAGCCTTGCCTCCAGGGCTGTCCTGAGTACATCCGGTATTTCATGTGTCCATGTTGAAAAGATACCATGGAGATGGAAACTACATCATCCGTTGGGATTGATTTTACTTGATGAGAACTTGTCTTATGAGGAGGAGCCTGTTGCTATCTTAGATAGAGAAGTTCGCAAGTTGAGGTCAAGAGAGATTGCATCCATCAAGGTGCAATGGAAGAATCGACCGATTGAAGAGGCTACTTGGGAGAAGGAGGCGGATATGCAAGAGAAATACCCACATCCGTTTCTGATTCAGGTACTCCTTTTCGCCGTTGTTTTTCTTCTTTTGATCGTTCGGGACGAGCGATGGGTAAATTGGTATCTATTGTAACGACCTGTTTAGTCGTTTTGAGCAACAGAGTCCATTCTGGAAAAAGCGGTGGGACAACGGATGGAGCGACGGACCGTCGTGGTCCCGACGGCCCGTCGAGGAGTGTCGTTCCATGACACTTAGAGTTTTGAAATTGGGTACTGAAAAATCGACTCTCTGTAAGTTGTAGCGGACTGCGGGGCGTGCCGTCACATCCACGACGAACCGTCGTGAGTCCGTTGCAAAACACTTCAACTTTTGAGAAATTGATGCAAGAAAACGAGTTTCGACCGTCATGACGGAGGGGCGAGACGGACCGTCACGCAGGGTGACGGGCCGTCATTACCACCTGAGTGCAGGGAGACACGACGGCACTTTGTGACGGACCGTCGCGGCGTGACGGCCCGTCCACAGGCTGCACAATCCCGAGCGATTTAGGATTTCTCCACACGTTTTAAAGTCGTTTTTGACTATTCTTTCCTTAATTATAAAGATTGAGGGGTAACATTAATAAGTCTAATTACTTAGGGGTTAAAAGAGGTAACCTTAAGTTAATTAGGAGGTTTTATTGTCCTCTTTTATTCTTAATTATACAATAATTAGAGTAAAGGAAAGAGGATTAGAATAAAACAAAGAGAAAGAACAAGAGAGAAAAGGAGAAAGCGAATTGAGAGAGAGTATTGATCGATCGAAGAGGGAAGAGGAANAACAAAGCTNGGGAGATTTCTTGTTGATTCCAATTGTTCGGTGGAGGTAGGTTATGGTTTTCATGCTATTCGTAGTGAACTCTTAATAGTGAATATTATGTGTTGATATTTTTGTAAACCCTACTATGTGCTTAAGTTGTATGCTTGCATGAATATGAATGTGAAATTGTGATGAATTAACAAAGCATGATGAAGCTATTGAATCCCAAATCTTGAAAGAACCCTAATTAAGCTTGATATATTATATAATGAGAATGATGATGCCTTAGTATGAAAGAAGGCTTGATATATTATATAATGAGAATGATGATGCCTTAGTGTAAAAGAAGGCTTGATGAATTAGGGGATCGGGTGCCACGTTCCTACCAGGATAGAATGAATATGAGGATCGGGTGCCACGTTCGGTACCAGGATAGAATGAATATGAGGATCGGGTGCCACGTTCGGTACCAGGATAGAATGAATATGAGGATCGGAGTGTCACGTTAGACACCAGGATAGAATATATGGATCGGGTGCCACGTTAGGTACCAGGATAGTATATGAGGATCGGAGTGCCACGTTAGGCACCAGGATAGAAATAGAGGAGCGGAGTGTCGCGTGCGACACAAGAGGAAGAAAGATAATGAATCTTGAAAGATAATGAATATACTCAATCTAATGAACTTAATTCCCAATGAGTATGGTATTGAGGCTTGAGTCCTCATGTGTGAACTTCGGTTGTAGTTCTTGATGAATTTATGTTGTTATTGCTACATGTTGAGTATTGTAGTTGATTTACATTATTATTGATATATATACNNNTCCCTAATTTGAGATGGCCGAAGATATCTACTCCGTACTTGAGGTTGTACTGACCCCCCCTACTTTTATGGTTTCTTTTTGTTATTTGGGCAATGCGACAAGCGTTCCGTCAACTTCAACTCAACAGTAGATCTGGCGGTCTTCACTACCTTCGGAATTCGGGGTGAGCTAATGCGTCTAGCTTGGGTGGGTCTTCTTCTTCAAGTCTTGATGCCTTGAACTTCCGGCATGGACTAGCTAGTAGTTGTTTTAGCTTCTTAGACAGTTTTAGTTTAGCAATTTGAGATAGATGTTCTTGTGATGATGACTTCCAGATTTTGGGGATATTAATAATAGTTTTGAATTGTTTTATTAATGAGTTAAGTCTTCCGCATTATTTTCTGTTGTTATATATTGAAATGTTAAGGGTTAAATTGGTTGGTTCGCTCACATAGGAGGGTAGATGTGGGTGCCAGTCGCGGTCCGGATTTGGGTCGTGACAGTGAACTTCATCAAAATGATAGAGTAGTGTCCACATGAGGAAATAATTTGCTACACACTTGATGTAATTAAATTAGTATAAATCATCATTATGTTTCTCTTAAGTAAACTAAATTAATATATGATTCAACTTACTTAAGAAAAAAATAATATATACTAATACTAATTTAATTGCATGTCAATTGTGTGGCAAAATATCTCTTTATGTAGTACCACACACTACTTATCATTTTGATGATGTTTATGGAAGACAATGTTATATGTTAACAATACAACGAAATGTTTTAAAATCATGAATGAATATGTTAGTTTATATAGTATTATTATTTGATACTCATTATTTATTCGCTGACAAATTTAAATAAGCGTCAATTTTTCTTGTTACCTCTTTAGGACCGTCTATAGTTCATTTTAGTTCAATAAGAAAATCACCATCTTAATAAGAGGACCTTTGAATTTTTAGTTCATTTAAAAACTTTCTTTCAAAGGAAAGCGCTCCTATCCAGTGTGTTTCTCCCTTCTAATTTTGGATGGCGATCCATACTAAATTAAGGCAAATCAACTTTTTTTTTTATATGTGAAAGATGAACTTTAAATCATTAGTTTAAGTAAAACGAAGGGAAATAATCATATCACTTGTCCTCGAAGAATGAGGACTCACTACTGTAACTGTCGAACTGAAGATCGGAAATCGATCTAAACGTGATCTGAAAGCTTAGAACCTGAACCTACATCACGAGAAAATGTAGCGCAATATATGCGTTAGTACTTGAAACGTCAAGCACATCGATATGTGGTACTCACTTGTCCGCAAGTCATGCCATTCGTTGAGTGAGTATTTATGGCAAATCAGTTTACATTATTCTATTTGATCTTACATTGTTTTTGGTCTATAGTTAAGATTTATGTATATTTTTAGTTTGGACTCATTGTAGTTTTTAAGTTGTTAAAAACTTTCTCATATAATTCTACACTTTCGAGGCGGATTTGCGGACATAGAAAATATGATGGTCAGTGCCAACAAAGGTCTCCTCATAATTTTTAGTGATTTAATGCATTTCATATATCGGTGTTCCTTGGTTCATTTGTGTTTTAGTTTCTTGGCGATTGGCGGAGCTAGAATTTTATCTAAGGGGTATCAAAATATTAAGAAATAAAAACGCGTAGAAGCCAAGAAGTGTCAATATGAAATATATTTACATAAAAAGTAATTTAAAAATAATTTTTATTCTAGCTATACAATGTAACTATATGTGGCTCTGCCACTGGTTTCTGAGTATTTGTGGATGAGTTCATGAGTGATGAGTCATTGTGGTGTAACGACCTGTTTAGTCGTTTTGAGCAGCAGATTTTATTTCTGGAAAAACTGGCCAAGACTACGGACACCCCGACGGACCGTCACAGGCACGACGGTCCGTCACAGATGTCTCGTTTCAATATACTTAGAAAATCTGAAATTGGGTACTGAAAATCGACTCTCTGAACTTCGTGACGAAATGACAGGACGGACCGTCACGCGGGTGTAGCGGACCGTCAGATCATTGATGAAAAATTGGGTCTCGACCGCTGCGGCCAGACGGCGGGGCGGACCGTCGCGGCGCGACGACCGTCGCGGTCGCGTAATCCCGATTGGGAATCGGTTTACGGTTAAGTTTTAAAGGACGTTTTGGACTATTCTTTCCTTAATTATAAAGTTTGAGGGTTAATATTAATAAATCTAATTACTTGGGGGTTAAAACAGGTAACCTTAAGTTAATTAGTGGGCCATTATTACCATCTTTCATTCTTAATTATATATGAATTAGGGTAAAAGAAAGAGGGTTTGAATAAGAAAAAGAAAAGAACAGAAGAAGAGGAAAAACGAACAAGTAGAGAGAGAGAACGAGGAGGATAGCACGGATTTTGAGAAGATAGCTTGTTGATTCAATTCTTCGGTGGAAGTAGGTTATGGTTTCTCTTACGATATTCGTAGTAAACTCTTAATAGTGAATGATATGTATTGATAGTGTTGTGAACCCTTCTATATGCTTAAACTGTATGCTTGCATGAATATGATTATGAAATTGTGAATAAATAAGAATGATGAAGCTATTGAATCCCAAATCTTGATAAAAACCCTAATTCACTTGTTAATGATGATGCCTTAGTATGAAAGAAGGCTTGATGAATTAGGGGATCGGGTGCCACGTTCCGGTACCAGGATAGAATGAATATGAGGATCGGGTGCCACGTTCCTACCAGGATAGAATGAATATGAGGATCGGGTGCCACGTTCGGTACCAGGATAGAATGAATATGAGGATCGGGTGCCACGTTCGGTACCAGGATAGAATGAATATGAGGATCGGGTGCCACGTTCGGTACCAGGATAGAATGAATATGAGGATCGGGTGCCACGTTCGGTACCAGGATAGAATGAATATGAGGATCGGAGTGTCACGTTAGACACCAGGATAGAATATGGATCGGGTGCCACGTTAGGTACCAGGATAGTATATGAGGATCAGTGCCATGTTCGGCACCAGGATAGAAATAGAGGCGGAGTGTCACGTCTGACACAAGAGGAAGAAAGATAATGAATCTTGAAAGATAATGAATATACTCAATCTAATGAACTTAATTCTCGGATGAGTGTGGTATTGAGGCTTGAGTCCTCATGTGTGAACTTCGGTTGTAGTTATTGATGAATTTATGTTGTTATTGCTACATGTTGAGTATTGTAGTTGATTTACATTGTTATTGATATATCTTGTTCCCTATTTTGAGTTGGCGATGATATTTACTCGATACTTGTGGTTGTCTTGACCCCCTACTTTTATGTTTTCTTCTTTGTTATTTGTGCAATGCGACAAGCGTTCCGTCAACTTCAACTCAACAGTAGATCTAGCCAGCCTTCACTACCTTCGAAATTCGGGGTGAGCTAATGCGTCTAGCTTGACTGGTCTTCTTCTTCAAGTCTTGATGCCTTGAACTTCCGGCATGGACTAGCTAGTATTAGTTTTAGCTTCTTAGACAGTTTAGTTTAGCAATTTGAGATAGATGTTCTTGTGATGATGACTTCCAGATTTTGGGGATATTAATAATAGTTTTGAAGCGTTTTATTAATGAGTTAAGTCTTCCGCATTATTTTCTGTTGTTATATATTGAAATGTTAAGGTCTATATGGGTTGGTTCGCTCACATAGGAGGGTAAATGTGGGTGCGATCAGCGGCCCGTTTTGGGTCGTGACAAACTTGGTATCAAAGCATTAGGTTCGTTGGTCTCATCACACAAGAACAGGTCTAGTAGAGTCTTAAGGAACGGTAGGGGGACGCCTTTACTTTTCCTTGAGAGGCTATAAGACTTTAGGAAAATTCCACTCTTCCATTCTTTCTTTCGTGCTACTACTTGAGTCCAATTGGTATCTAGGCGATACGAATTGGTATCTGACCATCTTCACTCTATTTCGCAGATGGTTAGAACTAGAGCAACAACAACACCGGCAAGACAAGAAACGTCTGAGCCAGCCACTGGGGCTGTGGCTCGAGGAAGAGCAGCGGCAAGAGGCCGTGGTAGAGGTCGTGGGAGGACGTCCTCTAGAGGAAGAGGACGAGCACCTAGCCCATCGATGCTAGAGGCGGTGACTCCTCCACCGGCGAAGAGGTAGTAAGAGAGGGGAGGGCGGGGTGAATGAACAAAGCGCAACATGAGGAATTGCCACTGACCTACCCAGAGATGATCAACCAAGTACTTGCTTATCTTAGTGGATTATCGATCGAGTCGAGCACCTCCGGTGGTTTCTGCACCAACACCTCCGGTTTGAGAGGAGTGCGACATGCGGCTACTATGGCTCGCATGGATGCCCCATTGGAGATAGGCACATTTCCACGTCGACTCTTTGGACCGGTAATGACAAGCGATCAACACAAACTTTTGATAAGTTCTTGAAATTGAAACCTCCGGTCTTCAAAGTGCGAGAATGCGAAGATGCTTATGATTTTACGGTTGATTGTCATGAGCTACTACACAAGATGGGGATAGTAGAGCGGTTTGGCGTTGAGTTCGTAAGCTATCGGTTTCAAGGAACGCCAAAATGTGGTGGCGATCACATGTCGAGTGTCAACCAAGCGGAGGCCACACCCATGACTTGGGCATCCTTCTCTACTCTGTTTATGGAGAAGTATATCCCAAGGACTTTGAGAGATAGAAAAAGGGATGAGTTCTTGAGTCTCGAGCAAGGTAGGATGACGGTTAACGCATATGAGGCTAAGTTTCGTGCTTTATCAAGGTATGCCACTCAACTCTGTTTGATCCACAAGAACGGATCCGCCGTTTTGTAAAGGGGTTGAGATCGAGTTGCGGATTTCGCTTACGGTAGCGGCGGCGCAAAATCCTTCCAAGAGGTGGTAGACTTTGTGATAGAAGTGGAAGGAGTGAAGCCAGGCGACTTCACCACAACTTCTACATCAAAAAGGTTTCGAAAGGAGGTGAGTTTAATAGTTCGTATACTAGAGGGCGAGCTCAGGAGGTTACTCAAGTCAACCAATCCAGTCTTCACTCTGGGTAGTTGGGGTCCACCTCAGGCGGTCAACACTACTCAGAGACCTGTGCATGAACCCCGAGAGTGTTATGGATGTGGGGAGGTTGGACACATTAAGAGGTATTGTCCAAACCAGAGTTACGTAACCCCAATAGCTAGAGGCGCAGGTGGTCATGGTAGAGGCCGTTTTTCTGGAGGACGTGGTGGTCGAGGTAATGGTGGTCACCAAAACGGCCGAGGAGATGGGCAAACTGGAGCCACTACTATGCAACATGGTAGGGCAATGGACAGGCGGGTGATAGGGCCCATTGTTACGCTTTCCCTGGGAGATCTGAAGCGGAGGCGTCGATCTTTGTCATCACGGGTAACCTTTTGATTTGTGATTGCATGGCTTCCGTATTGTTTGATCCTGGATCCACGTTTTCTTATGTATCTTCCTCATTTGCTAATGGTCTAAATCTACATTGTGAATTACTTGATATGCCTATTCGTGTTTCTACTCCGGTGGCGAGTGCGTGGTAGTTGAAAGGGTATATAGGTCTTGTTTGGTGAATTTTGTGGGGAGCAACACTTATGTAGATTTGGTTATTTTAGAAATGGGTGACTTTGATGTAATTCGTATGACTTGGCTTTCTCCGAATTTTGCGATTTTGGATTATGCGCTAAAGCGTGGCGTTAGTCAAGCCTGGCGAATCCGTTAGTGTGCACGGGTGACTACACTTCCAATCCGGTCCGCATCGTCTCCTTTCTTCGTGCTAAGAAAATGGTTAGTAAAGGGTGTTTAGCTTTCTTGGCACATCTTAAGGATGACACTATTCAAGTACCTTCGATTGAGTCGGTTTCGGTGGTCCGTGAGTTTCTGGATGTGTTCCCTGCAGATCTTCCTGGTATGCCCCCAGATAGGGATATCGACTTCTGTATTGATCTTGAACCGGGCACTCGCCCCATTTCTATACCCCCTTATAGAATGGCTCCCGCGGAGTTAAGAGAGTTAAAGGCACAACTTCAAGAGTTATTGAACAAAGGCTTCATTAGACCAAGTGCATCCCCTCGGGGTGCTCGGTTTTGTTTGTGAAGAAGAAGGATGGGAGTTTTCGGATGTGCATAGACTACGAACAACTAAACAAGGTAACCATAAAGAACAAGTATCCTCTTCCTCGCATTGATGACTTGTTCGATCGATTACAAGGTGCTTGTGTCTTCTCTAAGATTGATTTGAGATCCGGTTATCATCAATTGAAAATACGAGCAACGGATGTGCCAAAGACCGCTTTTGAGCGAGGTATGGGCATTACGAATTTGTAGTGATGTCTTTTGGTCTTACGAATGCCCTGCTGCGTTCATGAGCTTGATGAGCGGGATTTTTAAGCCATATCTGGATCTCTTCGTGATCGTATTTATTGATGATATCTTGATATACTCTAAGAGCAAGGAGGAACATGAAGAGCATTTGAGAATGGTATTGGAGGCGTTGAGGAGAAAAAGCTCTATGCCAAATTCTCTAAGTGTGAATTTTGGCTAGATGCAGTGTCCTTCTTGGGGCACGTAGTTTCTAAGGATGGAGTGATGGTAGATCCATCTAAGATTGAGACAGTGAAGAACTGGGTGAGACCCACTAATGTGTCAGAAATAAGAAGCTTTGTTGGGTTAGCTAGCTACTACCGCCGCTTTGTCAAGGGATTCTCTTCTATTGCTTCCCAATTAACGAACTTGACCAAGCAGAATGTTCCATTTGTATGGTTAGATGAATGTGAGGAAAGCTTTCAGAAGCTTAAGACTTTGTTGACTACCGCACCAATTCTTACCTTGCCAGTAGAGGGTAAAAACTTCATTGTTTATTGTGATGCATCCTATTCGGGTTGGAGTGCGGTGCTAATGCAAGAGAAGAACGTGATTGCTTATGCTTCAAGACAATTAAAAGTGCATGAACGTAACTATCCAACTCATGACTTGGAATTGGCCGCGGTAGTGTTTGCATTAAAGCAATGGAGGCACTATTTATATGGGGTTAAGTGTGAGGTCTACACGGATCATCGTAGCCTTCGGATGTCTTTACTCGTAAAGATTTGAACTTGAGGCAGAGGAGATGGATGGAACTATCAAGGACTACGACATCACTATCTTGTATCATCCGGGGAAGGCGAATGTTGTAGCGGATGCTTTAAGTAGAAAGGCGGGAAGCATGGGAAGTCTAGCTCACTTGCAAGCTTCTAGACGCCCATTGGCTAGAGAAGTACAGATTTTGGCTAATGACCTTATGAGGTTAGAAGTAAAAGAGAAGGGAGGATTGTTGGCTAGTGTGGAGTCGAGATCTTCTTTTCTCGACAAGATTAAGGGAAAACAGTTTGATGATGAGAAACTAAGGCGAATCCAAGATAAAGTATTGCGAGGAGAGGCCAAAGAAGCACAAATCGATGAGGAAGGTGTTTTGAGAATCAAAGGAAGGGTATGTGTACCCCGCGTCGATGATTTGATCAACACTATTCTGACAGAGGCTCATAGTTCACGATATTCTATACATCCGGGTGCGACCAAGATGTACCGTGACCTAAAGCAACACTTTTGGTGGAGTAGAATGAAGCGTGATATCGTTGACTTTATTGCCAAGTGTCCAAACTGTCAACAAGTAAAGTATGAACACCAAAGGCCCGGAGGAACACTTCAGAGAATGCCCATTCCGGAATGGAAGTGGGAAAGAATTGCAATGGGCTTTGTGGTTGGTCTTCCAAAGACATTGGGTAGGTATGACTCTATTTGGGTGATTGTTGATAGGTTAACTAAGTCTGCTCATTTCATTCCGGTCAAGGTGACTTACAATGCAGAGAAGTTAGCCAAGATCTATATCTCAGAAATCGTTCGATTGCATGGGGTTCCACTATCCATCATATCAGATAGAGGTACGCAGTTTACTTCTAAGTTTTGGAAAACATTGCATGCGTAATTGGGTACTAGGTTGGACCTTAGTACTGCGTTCCATCCTCAGACCGATGGTCAGTCTGAGAGAACGATTCAAGTGTTGGAGGATATGCTTCGTACATGTGTGATAGAGTTTGGCGGTCATTGGGATAGCTTCCTACCCTTAGCGGAGTTTTCGTACAATAATAGCTATCACTCAAGCATTGATATGGCCCCATTTGAAGCATTGTATGGGAGGAGATGTAGGTCTCCCATTGGTTGGTTTGATGCATTTGAGGTTAGACCTTGGGGTACCGATCATTGAGGGATTCATTAGAGAAAGTGAAGTCTATTCAAGAAAAGCTTCTAAGCGGCGCAAAGTAGGCAAAAGAATATGCAGATCGAAGGTTAGAGACTTAGAGTTCATGGAGGGTGAACAAGTCTTGTTGAAAGTTTAAGCCCATGAAAGGGGTGATGCGGTTTGGAAAAAGGGGTAAGCTAAGTCCAAGGTATATTGGACCATTTGAAGTGCTTAGCGAGTAGGGAGGTGGCTTATGAGTTAGCCTTGCCTCCAGGGCTGTCCGGAGTACATCCGGTATTCCATGTGTCTATGTTGAAAAGATATCATGGGGATGGAAATTACATTATCCGTTGGGATTCAGTTTTGCTTGATGAAAACTTGTCTTATGAGGAGGAGCCTGTTGCTATCTTAGATAGAGAAGTTCGCAAGTTGAGGTCAAGAGAGATTGCATCCATCAAGGTTCAATGGAAGAATCGACCCGTTGAAGAGGCTACTTGGGAGAAGGAGGCCGATATGCAAGAGAAATACCCACATCTGTTTACAGATTCAGGTACTCCTTTTCGCTATTGTTTTCTTCTTTTGATCGTTCGGGGACGAACGATGGGTAAATTGGTATCTATTGTAACGACCTGTTTAGTCATTTTGAGCAGCAGATTTTATTTCTGGAAAAACTGGCCAAGACTACGGACACCCCGACGGACCGTCACAGGCACGACGGTCCGTCACAGATGTCTCGTTTCAATATACTTAGAAAATCTGAATTTGGGTACTGAAAATTGACTCTCACGAACCGTGGCGAAATAGCGGGACGGACCGTCACGCAGTGTGGTACCGTCACGCAGATCATTGATGAAAAATTGGGTCTCGACCGCTTGCGGCCAGACGGCGGGGCCGGACCGTCGCGGCCGACGGCCCGTCACGGTCGCGTAATCCCGATGGGAATCAGTTCTGGTTAAGTTTTAAAGGGCGTTTTGGACTATTCTTTCCTTAATTATAAAGTTTGAGGGTTAATATTAATAAATCTAATTACTTGGGGTTAAAGCGGGTAACCTTAAGTTAATTAGTGGGCCATTATTACCATCTTTCATTCTTAATTATATATGAATTAGGGTAAAAGAAAGAGGGTTTGAATAAGAAAAAGAAAGAAACAGGAAGAAGAGGAAAAGCGAGCGAGTAGAGAGAGAGAGCGAGGAGGATAGCACGGATTTTGAGAAGATAGCTTGTTGATTCAATTCTTGATTGGAAGTAGGTTATGGTTTCTCTTACGATATTCGTAGTAAACTCTTAATAGTGAATGATATGTATTGATAGTGTTGTGAACCCTTCTATATGCTTAAAGCGTATGCTTGCATGAATATGATTATGAAATTGTGAATAAATAAGCATGATGAAGCTATTGAATCCCAAATCTTGATAAAAACCTAATTCACTTGTTAATGATGATGCCTTAGTATGAAAGAAGGCTTGATGAATTAGGGGATCGGGTGCCACGTTCGGTACCAGGATAGAATGAATATGAGGATCGGGTGCCACGCGTTCGGTACCAGGATAGAATGAATATGAGGATCGGGTGCCACGTTCGGTACCAGGATAGAATGAATATGAGGATCGGGTGCCACGTTCGGTACCAGGATAGAATGAATATGAGGATCGGGTGCCACGTTAGGTACCAGGATAGAATGAATATGAGGATCGGGTGCCACGTTCGGTACCAGGATAGAATGAATATGAGGATCGGAGTGTCACGTTCCGACACCAGGATAGAATATGGATCGGGTGCCACGTTCGGTACCAGGATAGTATATGAGGATCGAGTGCCACGTTAGGCACCAGGATAGAAATAGAGGAGCGGAGTGTCACGTACCGACACAAGAGGAAGAAAGATAATGAATCTTGAAAGATAATGAATATACTCAATCTAATGAACTTAATTCTCAGATGAGTGTGGTATTGAGGCTTGAGTCCTCATGTGTGAACTCGGTTGTAGTTATTGATGAATTTATGTTGTTATTGCTACATGTTGAGTATTGTAGTTGATTTACATTGTTATTGATATATACTGTTCCCTATTTTGAGTTGGCCGATGATATTTACTCAGTACTTGTGGTTGTACTGACCCCCCTACTTTTATGTTTTCTTCTTTGTTATTTGTGCAATGCAGCAAACGTTCCGTCAACTTCAACTCAACAGTAGATCTAGCCAGTCTTCACTACCTTCGGAAATTCAGGGTGAGCTAATGCGTCTAGCTTGGACTGGGTCTTCTTCTTCAAGTCTTGATGCCTTGAACTTCCGGCATGGACTAGCTAGTATTAGTTTTAGCTTCTTAGACAGTTTTAGTTTAGCAATTTGAGATAGATGTTCTTGTGATGATGACTTCCAGATTTTGGGGATATTAATAATAGTTTTGAAGCGTTTTATTAATGAGTTAAGTCTTCCGCATTATTTTCTGTTGTTATATATTGAAATGTTAAGGTCTATATGGGTTGGTTCGCTCACATAGGAGGGTAAATGTGGGTGCCAGTCGCGGCCCCGTTTTGGGTCGTGACATGTGGACGGAATTCTCTCATTAAGAGTATTACTATGGGAAAGCCTATAGCTGCTTGGCTTATGCACTCTGATCAATCAATGACTGGTTTCTTGGTAACAGACTGATGGTGAATGCATCCACTATGCGTAATGTGGTGAGGAAGTTGATGACATCACAAGATAGAGTTGTGAATTATGTGTTGGATTTGTGCGTCTATTTGCTGTATGTATGTATTTTCTATGCTAAATTTGGTGAAGTAGGAAGAAAGCTGCAGGTCTCTAGTCACTACGAGCAATTGTCGTTCTTGCGTTGATAGTATGTTTGACTAATAAGTAATTGGTTATATATGTGCAAATTTACAACTTATTTGATATGTATGCCGAGATGCCGAAGCAAAACCAGTTTACGAACGATGTGCTTTGAAAGGTATATTCTCAAATGGCAAAGGGAAAAGTTGTTGATCGAGGCAGAATGTGGACTGAGATTCATAGGAGAAAAGATGGGGTAAGTATTCTTTCTGTAGACAATTACTCGAGTAGATGATTATAGTGGTGCGCAATTTGGGATTTGTTCTTTAACTCAATTTGACTTAATTATTATCCTAGATAAGAAGGTTTGGTAGTCGAAGATTAGGGTAGTGGAATAGTAGGTAGCTTAGTATTGTCATGTGGGAGACGCAGAGGCTAGTCTCTTCTGCTTATCGTCTTTGTATCCGGCAGTAATATTTAGTATTTACCTAGTATCTTATTAAATAGACATAGAATCCATTGAGACATCCGAAAATGAATAGACTATAGTATAACTCCGACATATTTGAGACATCAAAAATGTCAATATGTGTGTGTCCGAATCTCTAAAAATAATATATTTTTAGAGAATTCAATATGGATGCGACATAAAAAGTGAAGAGTCGGCACAACATAGGTATAAGCGAAAGATAAGTATTAACTATTTGGGTAAACTAATGGTTAAGTAGTAATAGCACATGGGTGAACAAGAAAAAAGGATTGTTAGTGGGTCTTGTAATTAGTTTCCAAAATCTTATTTATATACATCTTCCTCGTATTAAAAAAATGTTATTTTTCTCGATTTGAAATCCCACCCAAAAATAAAAGCGAGAAACACCTTAGATAAGAGCATTTTCTATTAAGGTAGTTTTTTAGACAAATTAAAATTCAAAGTTCGTTTCCCTCCTATCAAGGGATGATATTTGATTGAAAAAGAATTAATCATAGCCAGTTTTAAACGAGGTAACAAAAAAATTGACTTAACATAAATATAAATTAGTTGACAAATAAATAATGAATATCAAATAGTAATAAAATATAAACTAATATGTTCATGTGTACTTTTACCATTTCGTTGTATTGCTGGTATATAACCTTTTCTTCCATGAACTTGATCAAAATGATAAAGTAATGGTAGAACATGAGGAAATATTTTGCCACACACTCAACATGCAATTAAATTAGTATAAGCCACCTCTATATTTCTCTTACAAAAGCTGAATCATATATTATTTAAAGTGAGAAGCTCATATATACAAAGTTGGATTGTAATTTTTCCTCCACTAAATAAAAAACACACAATATTGTTATTTAGTTTGATATTTTATCAAATTTTGATTTAGTCAAGTGACAAAACGTTCATCCAATTTTAAAGATAGGAGTTACCCACTTTATATAATATATGATTCGACTTATGTAAGAGAAATATAGCGGAGGCTTATACTAATTTAATTGCATGTTGAGTGTGTGGCAAAATATTTTCTCATGTTTTGCCATTATTTTATCATTTTGACCAAGTTCATGGAAGAAAGAGTTATATACCAGCAATACAACGAAATGGTAAAATTACACATGAATTGAATTTATTAGTTTATATATTATTATGATTTGATATAATAGTTTGATATTCATTATTTATTTTTTGGCCAATTTATATTTATGCCAAGTCGATTTTTCTATACTTCTTTTAAGGATCGACAATGATTAATTCTTGTTCTATTAAAAGATTAAATCTTGCAAGGAGGAAGAGGAACTTTGAATTTTCATTTGTTTAAAAACTTCCTTACAAGAGAAAATACTCTTATCTAGGGTGTTTCTTGCTTCTATTTTTTTGTGGTAATTCATTCTAAATCGAGGCAAATTACCTTTTTTTTAATACGAGGAAGGTATAGTTTCCAAAAGCTTATAAATTCATCTTCCTCATATAGAAAATGTAATTCACCTCGATTTAAAATGAATTGTCACCCAAAAATAGAAGCGAGCTAGAAACACCTTATATTGAAATGTTTTCTGATGTAAGATAGTTTTTCATACAAACTAAAAATTCAAAGTCCTTTCCCTCCTTTCAAGGGGTGATTTTTTGATTGAACGAGAATGGATCATAGCCGGTTCTAAAATAGGTAACAAAAAAATCGACTTAGCACACATATAAATTAGTTTACAAATAAATAATGAAAATATCAAATAGTAATAACATATAAATTAATATGTTCATGTGTGATTTTTCCATTTCGTTGTATTGGTGGTATATAGCTTTTTCTTCCATTAACTTGATCAAAATGATAGAGTAATGGCAGTACATGAGGAAATATTTTGCCACACACTCGACATGCAATTAAATTAATAACAGTGACATATACTAAATTAATTGCATGCCGAGTGTGTGATGAAAGATTTTTTAATGTTGTGCCATTACTTTATCATTTTGATCAAGTTAATGGAAGAGAACGTTCTATGCTAGCAATACAACGAAATGGTAAAATCACACATGAATATATTAGTTTATATATTATTATTTGATAGTATAGTTTGATATTCATTATTTATTTGTTGGCCAATTTATATTTATGCCAAGTCGATTTTTCTATACCTCTTTTAAGGAACAACTATGATTCATTCTTGTTCGATTAAAAAAAATTACATTTTGAAAGAAGGGAGAGGAACTTTTGAAGTTTTCATTTGTTTGAAAACTTCCTTACAACAGAAAACACTCTTATCTAGGGTGTTTCTTGATTCTAAATTTTTTTTCTAGTTTTAAGTAACTATGAAATGTGTCAACAGTTAAATGATATTGCCACGTATTTTTTGTTATAACAAATTTCATAGCTAATTATAAATTTAAGTCGTGAGTTAAAACTAACCGCAGCAATATAGTAATTTTGGAGCCACTATAAATTATTTGAAACAAACTATTATAACTAGATAATATTTTTTCTTTAGATTATTAGAAATTGCGGTAATAGTTAAATGATATAGTCATAGAACTTTTTTCATAGTAAATGTTATAGCTTATTACTAATTTTTTTTAACGAGTTAAAACTTAGTATAGCAATTGCAACATTTTACCAAATAACTTATTTGAAATAAAATATCATGATTGAATAAATAATTTTGCTTAAAGTTATAAGAAATTCTTGTCATGCCCTGAGTCTACACTCTGAACGTGACCGGCACCCTATGACCGTTATAAAAACGTAACTTAACTCAATTATAAAAACTGGAAAAAAGCATTCTTATGAGAAATACTTTAAATAATTATTTTGGCCAAAATGACATTTAAGTCTCAACAGTTGAACCTATGCGATGTAAGATAAGAAGAGACTCAAACTGATAAATCCGACCCACTATCTGTCTTAGAAGCCTCTACAATAACTAGGATGAATAATGGGAAAAACCCCTCAACATTTTATAAAGGAAAATACTGAAAGCAATAAAGGGTCCTCCAGATGCAAAAAGGCTCACCACTGACTCTGGATGCTCAAACAGGATCAACGAGGCGCTGGATGCTGATCTTGGTTACCTGCGTCTGCATCATAAGACGATGCAGACCAACTGACATCAATACATTGAATGTACGAGTATGCGAGTTGGAATGCTAAACAACAACTTAAAGCTTAAAAGGATTAAGAAGAACTTACCTTGACTATACTCAACTCAACTCATGAAATACTAACCCAATATAAAGCAGTAAGGAAACATGCAAAATATATATATATAAATATATATATATATATATATATATATATATATATATATATATATATATATATATATATATATATTACTAAAAGCATGAACAAAAAAGTTGAAAGTTGAATTACGGTTTTACCCCTTCTATAAATTAAATTGTTATAAAATATTTCAATATTTGATTGTATAAATTTAATTAAATGTTAATGAGTTTTAGACTTCCTAAGATTAATTCCTAATTAAATATCTAATTTATTGATATTTATCATCTATAATCTATATGTATATAATAATTATTTTTTTTTAAAAAAATCTTTACCTAAATTTCTTTACTTTTCCTCTTCTTATAACTTTTTTCTTAACTACTCTCATGAATAATATAATTGATGTGGATAAAGTATTATCCTTTATGATAAATAATGAAATTTAATAATTTAAAGGGTGCAAATCTACAAAATGGAGACACACATTGATAATGTCCTCTTGATTATTATTAAAGAATGACTCTAGCTTCACAAATTTAAATTCATTGATGCTTAATTACATGATAAGAACTTTAGTTGTTCTTTCTATATGATTTGCTAACTTTGATTTTGTCATATTATTCGTTTATTTATTATTATTTTGTAATTACTTATTCAACTTTTATACTCTTAATATTCATAACTCTCATCTTTTCATATTCATAACCTCCAAATATTTAACTAAAACTTTAAGATATCTTTTGATATTACTTCAATTCTATTTATCAACTTCTTTATCTCATGAAATCCCTACCAAGATTATTAGGCTATTATTTTTATTCTATAGTAAAAGTAGATGATGAAGACTCTTGAGTTTTGATAGGATATGAAAGGAGTCAATAAGAACTCAAAGAGTTAAGTACTAATTTTGTACTTATTTTTTCATCTATATATACATCAATCTAATAAGAATAATGTCTATATTGTATATTTGCTTAAATATTCTATTTCTTTTTGTCTTTTTCTCTCTCTGTTAGACTTCTTAATTTAGTTTTCTATGAATGTTTTATTGCAGTAAGTCTTTATTCTTATTTTGTAATTGTTACAGTTTATTATTCATTACAATTTACATATATATTTCCATAAAATTTTAGTCATTCATATCTATACAAATTCACATGAAACATATGTGCGAAGCACGTGCTCAGAAACTAGTTTGTAAAATAGTGTAAACAACTTAGTTCGTTGAAGATAATGCAATAACAAACTCAACTTTACCTATAATGAAAGTAATATAGTTTCTGTGGAGAATCTAACCGACAACCATCACTATGAGCCTAAACTATGGTATAATGTCTTTACTCACGTTACAAGAGGACCGTTCTATACCTTGCCATCGGTAAAGAACCTGAACTACTAAGTGGATCCGCTAGTCTATGCTAAAAAGCACTAAGAAATTATCTAAAAAGTATGATCCTTTCTCTGTCCATGTTGGCTACATGGTTTGTGGAGACTTAAGTTGTTATGAACACGCATCCCCATATCGGTGCTCAATACTACTCTAAAAAATACTCAGCTCATGTATTTTTAAAACAATGTCTTCTTTGATTTGAGGTAATTGCTTAAACTTAGCTTTAAAAGCTCTCTTGAAAATCATTATTTCTAATTTCTAAAACTACGCAAAGGCTCTGTGGAAGTCTAGCTTCCTTTCTTTCTCAAAATGTGAAAACATTTGTAACGCTTAGGGACTACTTAGTTCCATTGTAGCTTTTGAGAAATGCACTTACTCTTTGTTCTTTGCTTTACTTTAAACTTAATTCTTAGGGAATACTTAGCCCCCTTATAACTTTTGAGATTTAAACTCAAATCATTAGTCTTTGCTCAACTTATAGCTTGAGCGTTGAAACAAAGTTAAAATGTTTGTTTGAGACTCTTGAAAACTGGAAGAACTTACTTTGACTTGCTCCTTAACTTTTCGACTTGACTCTTAACATCTTTGACTTTGATCTTAACTTCACTTGAATTGGATTATGGATTCAAGGATCATGATCTCATGTTTATGGATGATCTCATGATATTTAGATGTACCTTAGAGTGTTGGAATCAACTAAGTAATATGGGTACATTATTTAGGAAGTAGTACGAAGTCTTCAGGTGGCCTTGACGCTCTGAGAGGCGCGGGAAGCCAGAGCCTGACAGACATACACTGTCCTCAGGCGCTCTGGCTGGCGCACCGCACCAAAGCCTAACGGACTGAGTCAGTCTTGAAGGGCTCTGGTTTCTTGCTTGGCGCCCAGGCTGTCAGGCAGATTCGACTTTTTCTTCTCCGATTTTCATCTCTAAACCTTCTAAACTTCCATGGATCTTTCCACAAACACTTAGCATCACTAATATTCTCAATACCCAATAGATTAGACTCGTAAAATAGCCCGAAAACATGAATCAAAACAACTAAAGAATACTCCAACTCAACCAACAAGAATTTAACAATTGTTCATCAAGAACTTTGATGTTCATCATTCAATCTAGTCTAAATGCGCTGATTTAAACACGTTGTTGTGTGGGTGAAAGGAACCAACACAGAAAGATCTCACATACCTCGATAGGGATCACCCCCTACGAATTCCACTCGTGAAACCTTAGCGTTCTTGAAGGATTTTTGATCTTCCTCTCCTCTTCTTCTCCTCTTCTCTTTTCTCCCAAGCCCTAAGCGTATTTTAACTTTTCTAAAACTAACTTAAGGCTTAGTTTTACCCCAAACCCTTAAAACGAATTAGGAAATAGTAGGGTGAAAAGACTACTTTACCCTTACTAAAATCCGGATTGAACTTTTCTCAATCTAACAACCCAACTTCTGAAAGACATATCTCCCTCGTACAACAAAAAAATCAAGCAAACTTGGCGCATTGGAAAGATCTTCCCAAGGGATTTCTAACCATATAAAGAACTGACCCTAACTCCTCTTGATCTAGAAGTTATGACCGTTTGAAAATGACCAAAACTCACTTTTTAAACTTAGGAAATTTCCAGATTTTTCCCTTTATTTCCAAAAGTGATTATTTTTTTTGTTTCTTGGCTTATTCCTAGCTATTTCGTGTTTTGAGATGTTACAATTGTGATAATTATTAGCCTAATAACTATAATTTATTTTTCACGACGAAATGATATTGTCATAGATTTATTATTACGCTGATAGATGTCGTACTTGCATATTTTTTTTACATGGAAGCATGAATAAAATACTTGGATATTAAATTGAAAAAAAAAACATCACATAAACGTTAAAAGCAAATAAATGAGACAATCTTTAAAATAAAAAATTAAAAATACATATATATTTGGATATTTGTTATTTTTTCATTGACTATCCAATTAAAAATACAAGAGCATTTAGATACATAAACACATTAATTAAGTAAATTTGAATGTATACGTATACAATGCATCCATTTTTAATTTGTACAGTGGAATGGATATACATTTGGATAATTGTATTGTAGTATAATTCATTCTCATTTGTTTTTTCTGAATTGTTCAATTGTATTGATACATTAACAAAATTATATTAAGCAATATTAGAATACAATTATTCATACCATGGAGTTCGCCTATTTGAAATAAAAACAAATAAGATTCATTTGCAATTATAATAAATCAAGTTAAAACAAATTTATGTGAAATATCTCTACGATTGCAAAAAACAATGACGACAATGAAGATTAATGTACGATGTATTTCAATTTTTTTTAAAAAAACTGATTCAAAAATATATGCACTACCATATAGCACTACAACAAAAAGAATCATTAGCGGCATTTAATTCTTAATCGCCGCTAAATATGTATTTTTAGCAGCAATATGTCACTTTTTGTATATGTCCCTAAAACCTTTAGCTATATTGGTTCTAATGACACTTAACTAATGCCGGTAAAGACTTTACCACTCTTTATTAGTGTCAATATTTAATGCCGCTAAAAATCATTTTTGTTGTAGTGTAGTTATTAGTTGTTAATGTAATCATGAGAAATTGAAAAATTTAGGACATAATTAAAGAGAATCAATTATAGTACTAGCAATTACCTTACTTAATGTATTATAATTAAGATTGTATCACTATATAATTAAAAAATATACAGTGAGATATTGGTATAAAACATAGTCATTTTTTATAAAAATAGCATACTTATAACTATTAAGTTTCAATAACCTTATAAATATACTTATCTATATATATTGCTATAAAATTAATCTCAAACTTATCAAAAAAAAAGGAAATTATTTTAAAATGTCATTATTTTAGTATTTAATAGGATATAGTGTCAACACTTTCAATATTTAGTGATAATGTCAAAATTTTATATTATTATGTATTTTAATTATATTTTAATTATTTTAGCTTTTGTTGTTATATTAATTATTCCATATAATATCATGTCTTAGTTTATTTTGTTTATTTTCTTTTGTAATTCGAGCAGTTATACACTTGTTTGTGTATCTGAATATTGTGGATGGATAATGAAGGCTTCCAACATCAATAAATCGGAAATGTTTAGAATTAGAAAGTTTGTAGATGAGCATACATGTTCATTAAAATATAAGGTGTATAGTCAGAGACAAGCAACAAGCAGTCTTGTTGGAGGTATAATAAAGCCCAAGCTAGTTGATCATAAAAGAAAGTTGACATCGAAAGACATACAAGTTGATGTTAGACTCGAACTTGGTATAGACGTATCCTACTCTGTGGCATGGAATGCTAGGGAAAAGGCAATAAATACATTAAGGGGGACACTATCTGATTCATATAGTAAATTACCCAGTTATTTATACATATTGGACACCACTTATCCTGGATCGCATATAAGATTGAAGAAGACGGAAGAAAATGAATTTCTATATGTCTTTATATCTTTGTTTCCTTTCATAAAAGGTTTTGAAAGTTGTAAGCCACTAGTTGTAGTAGACGGCAAGCATCTCAGGGGGACTTATAATGGCACATTTGTGTCTGCAAGCACATTGGATGGAGCAGGTAACTATTAGATATTTATATTTTATAAAGAATTATGCACAATATTATATTCATTAAACATGTATTTGTTGTATTTGACGATATGTATCCTAATGTTTGCATTGTATATGTTCAGGAAATATATTGCCCCTAGCATACAGTGTTATTGATTCGAAAAATGATGCATCTTGGACTTGGTTTTTTGAACAGTTTAGAGAAGCTCATGGTTTAAAGGATAAAATTTGTGTTGGATCCGACAGAAACGAGAGTATTATAAAAGAATTTTTGAGAATATACAATATACCACATTATGCTTGCACGTTTCATCTTTGGAAGAACGTGAAGACACTTTACAAAAAGTCACATGACAGTCTTTCAGAAGTGTCTTATGCAATGGCAAAGTCATACAAACTTTCTGAATTTAATGAACTGATGAAAAAAAGTAGAACATGTTGATATTAGGGTGAAGAATTATTTGGAATTGGCTGCTTATGACAAATGGGCAAGAGTGTATGCACCAGTTGATCGAGGCACTGTGATGACATCAAACATAGCTGAATGCATAAATGCATGCCTTGTGGAAGCAAGAGAATTACCTATATATGATTTTCTTGAGGAAATTAGACAAATGTTTGGTCGATGAAATTTCAAAAATCATACATCTGCTTCTAATACATTCACGACACTTTGTGGTAAAGCACAAGAAATGCTCGCTGAAAATGAAGAACTTTCACTGCGTATGACGATATGTTAATGCTTCCTTAAAATTGTTGTATTTTGTATTTAATTCAGTAAAAATTAAAGATTATATAACTGGTATGATTTAACTTCCTTTTAACTTTGTGTACTAGGTAGTTGCGACAAGTAATTATGTGCACAGTGTTCGTCATGAAGGGGGAAACATTTATTGTTTGTCTTGAAAAGAAAACTTTGCACATGTAGGAGATTTCAAGTGGATGAAATACCATGTTCGCACGCTTGAGCTGTTTTGAAGAAGAAATTTCTTGATCCTGAACCGTATTGTTTTGACCTTTACAAGACAAATACAGTACTTGTTACATATTCTAATCCAATAAATCCATTACCTGATCGAAAAGATTGGAATTTGCCTTCATATGTAGAGAATGAAATAGTTAGGCCTCCAAAGTTAAACAAACTATCTGATAGGCCTCCAAAAAAGCTTCGTGATAAGACGTACAGTGAGCTATATGGAAAGAAGAACAAGAATTCTTGTAGTACTTGTGGTCAAAAGGGACATAATAGGCGATCATGCAGGAATGGACCACGAACTGAATAGTTAGATATGTTTGAATTTATTTTGAAAAATAAATTTACATGTGTTGGTACAAATCATTTATCCTTGTGGTTGATGTTTTCATAATGTTCAATGAATAATATTTTATCAAAATATGTTCGTTTGCGCGTATTTACTTGTATACTAATAAAAGTCGTTTGTTATCTCACTCCATATTTGTGCCTATCATACTGTATATTAATAATCTAGGTTCTTCAATATGTATATGTATAAGTAATAAGACTAAAAAATATGACTTGATAAACTGTGTTTTAATGTTCATAAACGAATATATTTGACACTATATAATACAATTAATGTGACCACATTTAAAAATAAATTATATTTTAATACAAAACAATACAACTACAAGTAATGTGACTTAATGAATAATGTAATACAACAATTTTACAACTATGAATACAACAAACAAAATATAATAACCAGTTCTTCAATATGTATATGTATATGCAATAAGACTAAAAAATATGACTTGAGAAACTGTGATTTAATGTTCATAAACAAATATATATGACAGTATATAATACAACTAATGTGAGCACATTTGAAAATAAATTGTATTTTAATATAAACAATACAACTACAAGTAAGTGACTTAATGAATAATGTAATATAACAACGATGAATACAACATACAAAAATACAACACATGGAATCAACTAACATAATATATATACATAAATTCTAATTGAAAAGTATGCAGCATAAACTGCTAAACAAAAGTTAATCAAAATGATAAGTATGCAGAATTATCTGCTACATAAAAGTTAATCAAAATGATAAGTATGCAAATTATAAAGCAACATAAAAGTGTATGAAACATAAATTAACTAGTTTTAAAACACGAAGAAGTATCTTCAACAAACGCACAACTACTGTATTTCAATTGGAGCAGACACAACACGAACAGATTGAGACATTGCATGCCTAGGGGGTGCCTCAGATTCACTAATGGCTCCGTTGTCTTGCTTTTGCTTAGCATAATTCCAAAGAAGTGTTGAATATCTTGACCTTAAAAACATTACGTCAATTGTACCACTTGGATTTTCTTGACCATAAGACAACCACTCGGCAAAAGCAAGCATATAGATACCACAATCCCTGAATAAAACATGAGAATACAAAATTAAAATTTAAATACAAAATAAAATTAATATTGACTAACAGAATTAATACAACTTACAAGCTGCCATCGGTCTGTTGAGGTATGTTGTCTATGAAAACTATCTCAAATAACTCATTCTTTTCTTGACTAACAGATCTATCTAAGCCTCTGTTCTTGTAATAATCATACATAGTCAACTTAAGCGGAATGAGTTGAGCCAATTTGATAACCTCTTTCCTGATTGCTGCATCATGACCTGCCGCTCTATAAGAATCATAAACGTATACACGTCTATCATTAAGAGAGAGTACCGCCAATGCCCAATGAAATTTTTCCTTTACATTTACAGGGATAAATACGTGATCCACCAAATGCCACGGAATGCCGGCATGAACTTTATACCCTCTAATGTAATCTCCTATAAAATGCTCTTTATCAGCGCAGCAGACATCACTATCTAAATCTTCATACTTCTTCCAAATTGATGAAATTTTGGATGTAAACACACAATCCACAGTTGTGTATTTATACCTGCTGTCCACATCATACTTTGCTTTCTTTCTCAAATAATAAAATATAACATTGATATGCTGAACAATAAAAAATAAATAATCATTAGATAACAATAAAACAACAAAGAATAACTAAATAACTACAATTGTTACTTACCGAATCATTCAACAATTGTCCTTTTGAGTACAAATTGTAGAACCAATTTTTATTGTCTACAATATCAACACCAAAGTCAAATGGGACAGGAATGCGTGCTTTACCCTTCTTGTATCGGTCCTGATCATGATGTCTAAAACAATACACAAAAAATAAAAGGTATACAATATGTACATAGTAGTTATATGACGTCTAAAGAAATACACAAAAAATAAAAGGTACACAAAGAAAAAGTATACATAGAAACATAGAAATTATATAGGTATCTAATGTATTTGTGAAAATATGCACCAGAATTTAGAGTAACATACATAACAACAAATAAAGATTTGGATTGTTATAACAATACATAATTTTAAAAGGATTAACGAAAAATATATGAGTTGTTTCAATCAATTTATAAAACAACGTACATTAGTATTCAATAAGTTACACTAACATGTTTAGAATACATTTAAAAAATGAATCAGAGTAATAACTGATTATGCAAAAATAGCCTTAAAAAATAATAATCATGAATACAAAAAAAACATATCATATACTAAAAAAATTTAGAATATATAATACAACATACAATTTTTTAAATATTATTATGCGTATTATATGCTTACTTGTTCTCATGTTTTGCAAGAAGACCTTCGCAAATCCATGACCGGTGTGCATCCCACATAATGATATCACGATTGCCAGAAATAAGATCAAATATGAACGGGTGTTTCAGTTCAAAAATAATTGGTTGCACCGATGAAGTACCTGATGTATATGTTAAATTAAAAAATAACATACCATATACAAAAATTAGAATAAACATGTATAAATTAGATTTAAAATACATTAAAACGTAACACAAATACTTTTTACGTCACTGAGACTTGGGATTAGAGAATCATCCAACTCAAACTGTGATTGTGGTGACCCTTCCATGGGAACAATAGATTGAATAGGGGTAGGAAATATGAACTGATCCTCTTCATCATTGTCATCTTGATCTGTAAAGTCATGTTGTCTTTCAAAAACAGGTGGCCTTATTTTTTTGGGTTTGTCAAATACAAATGATGGTTGAGGTATCTGTAGTTAATAAAAAAATTTATTCAAATGCAAATTATACTAATAAGAACAAAAGTAATTAGTTTAGATAAGTAGAAAAACATACACTTGGGATTACTGATTTAGACGAACTAAAACCAGCATCTACATTGATCAAATTACGCACAGGGGAATTGTCACAATCAACCTTTAAAAATATATAAATGTTAATTATAAACAATATTCCCAACTGCACTATATAAATATGTAGAGTTAACCAACATACTTGTTTATCAGCACCCCCAACAAAATTGGGTATGTCTCCAAGATTTGAATTTTCAAAAATTGAATGATCCTTTAAAAAAAGGAGATTGAATAAAAAAAATATCGTTAAACCATATAAAAATACAAAATTTATAATGAACATACTTGAAAAACTTCCTCGTTGCCATCATTTGATCTTTCATCACACTCCGACTTCTCATCATAAAAAAAGACCACGCAATCCATGTAGATACAAAAGTAGTCAACATATATATAAAAAAATATTTATTTGGAATACAATATTAACGACATGTAAAATATAAATTAATATTAAACATAAACGTAGTAAGAAAAACAGAATACAAAAATACTAATCTTTATTTTAAAAATAAGATGTCTCTACCTGATTTTGAATATCTGATGCAACAGGACTTGTAAAATGTTGTCGTCCTTGAGCAGCATTGTGATTCTTTATGTTGTTCTGAAAATATATTTGATATAAAAACAATCAACATATACTATGGATAAAGAAATAAAGTACTTACAAATATAGAAAAAAAATTAATATTAGACATAAATATATTACAGTATACAGAATACTAACAGAATAAACTATTATTTTTAAAATGAGTTGTGTCTACCTGATTTTGATTTTCTGATAAAATTGGACTTGTAAAAGGTTGTGATCCTTGACCAGCATTGTCATAGTTTTTTTTGCCCTGTAAATATTAAATTACAACATAGAATTCAAAAAAATAAAAAGAATAAAAAAATAATTAAACATAACAATTTAGCATATTGTTTAACCTTCAAAGTAGACATAATGATATTAAAATTATCATTTATCAACTTCCGTATGTCTTTAAACTCTTCTCTAACCTGAAACAGTTACAATATGATTAAATTTTACAGATTGCAATATTTGAATAAATATATTGAAAAAAATAAGTATAAACACTATATACCTCCTTTCGTAACTCAGAGAGTTCATTCATCATTAATTGTTCATGAGACACACTTACAAATGGTATTTGGGAATCCTTTGTTGGCACACAAGTGCGAGTGATTTTCTTCTTAGAACACAACTTTTTTTTCTTCCGCACAACTTTTCTAATTGCAGCTTTTTCCACATTCCGGTTCGCAACTGGATCAATCTGTTTATTCAGTTCCATTTGATCTGTGATATTTGAGTCCTTTTTCCGTACCCTTTTAGCAAGTGATACTGATTGCCCCTTTTTTCTTTTACCTGTAACCTTCATTGAAGGTGGAGGTGGGTTGACAAAATCATCATCTGAATTCTGTTCAGAAATTGCTTGTTCATCAATATGAAAATGGATTCTAGGAATTCGCAATGATCTCTTCTCGCCAGAATACACAAACACATGAATGAAATATAATATTGCAAACTTAATTGCATCATCATCATTGTCAACCCAAACTTTACCATTGAACCTATCGAACAAATCAGATCTACGTATGATCTCATTACCACCAAAGTATTGAACAATAAGTTGGTTAGGTTCTTTTGTGTTAAACTTGAAATCCTCTACAACATCAACACAGTTTAATCCAGTAATAATCACAAACGTCCTAATTGTGAACTTTAAAATAACTCCATTTACTTTGATTACAAGAGCCTGATTACTATTAGCTTCTACTTCTAGTGACATACAACACCTGTGAATTTGACCTTACCCAACACATTTTCTGATTTTCATATATTGACCAAAACACGTACTCTCACAAAAATAATTATACTGTTCCGGTGTAAGCTTGTCAGTCAACTTGGATTTAATGTCATGATTTACTATTCAATGAATGTGGGGTGCATTTTTTGGTAGCTGTTTGCAAGCATAAGAAGTCCTCTGGCATATTGAATTCCAAAAAATGAAATAATACTAAAATAACAGAACCAAAAAACATGATAATAAATAAAAAATCAACACAGTTACAACAACATACAAAAAAAAAACACATATGAATACAAATATGTGGTACATTGAAATAACTAACACACAAAAAAAAGAATACAAAATGAATTTATGGATATATACTGATGTAATACACAATACAATATACAATTCTCATTCTATGTATTCCAAAAATATAATAAAATTATGAACTACAAAAATACATACTTGACTAAAATATCAATAGAACTCAATATACACTTCCAAATATATGAATACAAAAAATATTAAAACTATAAAACACAAAAATAAATAATATCAACAACATAATAAGATGTGTTACATTGAAAAAAAAATATAATAGTAAATACACAATCAAACTTATAAAATTTGTTACATTGACAAAAAAAATAATAAAAAATACAATAAACATATTAAATACAAAAATACATGCTAACGATAATAGTAAATACAAAAAACATTGGAACTATGAAAAAAAATAAAAAATAATAATAGCTATAACAAGATGAAAATTCCGAATACACTTACAAATGTATACGATAATAGTAAATAGACAATCAAACTTGTAAGCTATATTACATTGACAACTAATACAAAAAGAGGAATGAATACAAAATACAATACATAAATGACAGTCANAAATTTTCCAATACAAAAATACATAGAGACTATAACAGACTAAACATTCCAAATACACTTCCAATACACAACACATGCAAAAAAAAATTACCTCTTCTCCGAAAAATTGTTCTTCTTCAACTTCATGAATTTCTGTGGAATTTTGCACCTCGACAGGTTCAACCATTTTTCCACCTCGTATAACCTCCTTAGACTTAGAAGCTGAACCTACATTGTTATTTATTTTTTGAGTGAAAAAAAAATTAAACTATGATAACTCAGAAGAACTGTGAATTTTTTTTACAATACCTCTAGTAACTCTCTTGAATGCATCCATTGAAGAGTGAATTTGGTATTATGAAACCCTAAAAAATAATTTAAGAACAACAAAATAAAAAAAATAAAAAAATAAAATAAAATAAGCAAGTAATCAATAAGTAATATGAAGAACATAATAACCAACTCATTGTGAATCTCCAAATCAAACCTTCAAACGGAATTACTAGAGAATTATGTAAAATAGGAAAATTCGGGTTTGAAGAAATTGAAGCGTAAATCTGGGGATTTGATGATATATGAATAAATTGATTTTGAAGATGTTGTGTCTGTTGAAGAATGTTAGAGAGATAACCTGTAATTCAAACAAAAATCATGGAAGATTAAGAGTTTAAAATTAACAAAGATGTTCTATGAAGAATTAGTTTTGGAAAAGGGGTTTTAGAGAGAGAGAAAATATTTTATTAATAAAAGTGAAAATATTGCATTGGAAGTTGTAGAATTATCTATGAAAGAGGATTACATATAACGTGACAACACAATTAAAATTCTGGAAAGAGAGTGTAAGATAGATAACGTGAGAGAGAGAGAATATTTTATTAATAAAAGTGAAATAATGCATTGGAAGTTGTTGAATTATCTATTAAAGAGGGTTACATATAACGTGACAACACAATTAAAATTCTGGAAAGAGAGTGTAAGATAGATAACGTGACAATCCCAACTAAAATCTGGGAATGTGATAAGTTTAATATTAATAAATATAAAAGGAAAATTCGGGAATCAATGCATAATTAATTTTGAAAAAATGTTATAAAGATAGTGAAAATATTTTATTAATAAAAGTGAAAAAAAATCTTGGAAGTTGTGGAATTGATTAGTAATAAATATATAGATATATATTAATAATAATCCTAACATAAGAGAGAGAAATTTTAAAATATAATGAGTATATATCTAATTACTTAAATATAGGAATATATATAATTTATGAGAGAGAAAAAATGGTGTAAATAAAGAGAGAGAAAATATTAATAATATAATAATAATTATTTATTTTTAAAACAATGACATTTTTGACATGTTTACTAATATTAGTAAAGTATGGACATTATCACTAAATAAGTTGATTTTTTTGACTAGATAGCTAAATTTTCCAAACAAAATTGTTATCTTTATTCTACATACCAAAACAACTCAATCTTGGAAAGCCCAGATACTAGAGAAGGCCCAATTCAATATAAAATGAGCCCACCAAATCTCGACCCAGGCGTTCACACCAAGAAACAAAGCCCACTGTGTCCATCAAAGAAGTTATCGATGTGAACACACTATAAATACCAAATAACCTAATATTTACATATCATTCACTCCACCGTAATAGTTCAAAAGCCCTTCATTCAATTCCTTCTAGTTTTTGGGTGGTGTAGCTGCTCTTTTTACCACCATTTCCCTTTTTGGGAAAATCCAGGTATGTTATCTATCTATTTTTTCATTTTTTTGTTTGAATTTCCTGTTTTATGGAACAAGTTGGTGTTTCTGTTTAGTTTGTGAGCGGTGACTGTTTTGACTGGACGTTATGGCCTGGAATCGAGGAGAGGGAAGCTCATCTAGGATCAAGTTCGATAAGGGGGTGGATTTGCTATGTTTTGGAGTTTGAATTGGGAAAAAGAGAAGCTTGATGAAGTTGCCTTCAGATCCGTTTGATATGGACTGTAGTAACCAAATGATGGGGTTTTCAACCATGAATAGTTGGTTAGAGAATTTTGGCTTTATGGTAGATGAGAATTAATGAGGTTGAAAAACTTGATTCGCAAGATGGGAATTCATCAGCGTACGGGTTTCCAGTTGATTGATGGAAATCTTGAGCCGATGGGGATGAATTTTAAAGAGGGGTTGAACGGTGGTTATGGTCTATGGATGGTGAATGATCTTTGTGGTGTGGCTGGAGGTAATCCATGCATGCGTTTTTGGTTTCTGTCCCTCGGTTATTTAGGCTTGGGGGGGGGGGGGACCTATTTGTAGTTGAAAGAGTATGCAAGCCTTTACAAGATGTTGTAGGAGATCCACTTCTATGGAGAAATGATATCCTTATAAACTTGACGAATAGAGATCAAGCCCATCTTCATTCGCTCGGTCTATTTCACTGCTCGAAGCTCACTGATGCTGGTTTGAAGCTCAAAGGTCAGTTGTTTCTCTTGTATTACTTGCTTAGTTTTTAGGAACTGTATTACCTTAATAGTTATAAGTAATAAAAATCTATTAAGCACATACTGAATTTAGAAACCCTAACTTGTAAACCATACTTTTTCATACTAAACCTAAATGCAATTTGAATTTCCATGTTGACAGCCCGCCTCAGTACTTGTTAGGTCGTCCGTTGTTCACAAACGAGAAAGACGAGTGAGGGAGAAATTTACAGTCTCCATGGCTTCTCCAAGTAAGCATCGCAAACCTCAAATGATAATTCTTGAAAAATATTTATTGTATGTGTGATTTCATTTTGTTATTTGTTGTATTTAGTAGTGAATGAAACATAGCAGATAGGATTTAGTATTCCTATGGTCTACCTCATCTATTTAGTTGTTTATTTCACATTATTTCGTTATTGTTAATTTTCTCATATGTGTATCCCTTTTTCAAACTATATGGCTTGCTTTAATTTATTCGGAATTTGTTTATCCACAAGTTAGGGGTAAGATATGTGTATACTCTATCATCTTTAAACCCAAATTGCGAGATTTTACTGGGTATTATTGCTGCATTAAAGGGAATCATTTGAAAGCTTTTTTTTTTTTGTGTGTGTGTGTGTGTTTTGACTTTAAGTTAATCTGTAAGCTTAAATCATGGATTAATAAAGTAATTCCTGTTTCCAATGTGTAGTAAGTCTTTTCATTAGAGCATCTTAGGTCATTCTCCTTGAAATTTTGATGATTGTTGACAAGTACATCTTGGTATTTACCTTAGTATCTTTGAGTTCCCTATCTAAGTGCTTCTCAGCAAAGTATAGATTTATGGAACCTGATTCTTTTTATGAGGTTTTGATTCCTCTGTTTCATAAACAACCTCTTTATCTCCACGAAGTAGTGGTAAGATTTGCATACTCTCCACATTCGTCATACTCTACTAAGTGGTAAGCTCCTTCTAGTGTTGATAGTTTTATATGAATAAATTTTAAGGTGGAAAGCTTTAATCTTAAAAATTGAATTACCATCTTGCCCTTCCACTAAATTAAGAATTTAATTAAATGATAGTATTTTAATTATCGAAAGATTGAATTATATAAAATTATAAATACATCCATCATTACATCTTCCTCATATTAAAAAAAATGTAATTGACCTAAATTTAGAATGAACAATTGTCATCCAAAAATAGAAAGGAGAAACACCCTGGATAGGAGCGCTTTCTCTTGTAAGGAAGTTTTCAAACAGACTAAAAATTCAAAGTTCCTCTTTCTCCTATAAAGATTTTTTGAACAAACAAGAACGAATTATAGTTTGGTCCTAAAGGAGGTAACCAAAAATTCAGACTTAACACAAATATAATTGAACTGGTTGGAGAATAAATAATGAATATCAAATAGTAATTATATATAAACTAATATGTTCATGTGTAATTTTACCATTTCTTTGTATTGCTAGCATACAACCTTCTCTTCCGTGAACTTCATCAAAATGATAGAGTAGTATCCACATGAGGAAATAATTTGCTACACACTTGATGTAATTAAATTAGTATGAATCATCATTATGTTTCTCTTAAGTAAACTAAATTAATATATGATTCAACTTACTTAAGAAAAAAATAATATATACTAATACTAATTTAATTGCATGTCAATTGTGTGGCAAAATATCTCTTTATGTAGTACCACACACTACTTATCATTTTGATGAAGTTTATGGAAGACAATGTTATATGTTAACAATACAACGAAATGTTTTAAAATCATGAATGAATATGTTAGTTTATATAGTATTATTATTTGATACTCATTATTTATTCGCTGACAAATTTAAATATGCGTCAATTTTTCTTGTTACCTCTTTAGGACCGTCTATTGTTAATTTTAGTTCAATAAGAAAATCACCATCTTAATAAGAGGACCTTTGAATTTTTAGTTCGTTTAAAAACTTTGTTTCAAAGGAAAGCGCTCCTATCCAGTGTGTTTCTCCCTTCTAATTTTGGATGGCGATCCATACTAAATTAAGGCAAATCAACTTTTTTTTATATGTGGAAGATGAACTTTAAATCATTAGTTTAAGTAAAACGAAGGGAAATAATCATATCACTTGTCCTCGAAGAATGAGGACTCACTACTGTAACTGTCGAGCTGAAGATCGGAAATCGATCTAAACGTGATCTGAAAGCTTAGAACCTGAACCTACATCACGAGAAAATGTAGCGCAATATATGCGTTAGTACTTGAAACGTCAAGCACATCGATATGTGGTACTCACTTGTCCGCAAGTCATGCCATTCGTTGAGTGAGTATTTATGGCAAATCAGTTTACATTATTCTATTTGATCTTACATTGTTTTTGGTCTATAGTTAAGATTTATGTATATTTTTTAGTTTGGACTCATTGTAGTTTTTAAGTTGTTAAAAACTTTCTCATATAATTCTACACTTTCGGGAACTGATTTGCAGACATAGAAAATATGATGGTCCAGTGCCAACAAAGGTCTCCTCATAATTTTTTAGTGATTTAATGCATTTCATATATCAGTGTTCCTTGGTTCATTTGTGTTTTAGTTTCTTGACAGTGGCGGAGCTAGAATTTTATCTAAGGGGTATCAAAATATTAAGAAATAAAAACGCGTAGAAGCCAAGAAGTGTCAATATGAAATATATTTACATAAAAAGTAATTTAAAAATAATTTTTATTCTAGCTACACAATGTAACTATATGTGGCTCTGCCACTGGTTTCTGAGTATTTGTGGATGAGTTCATGAGTGATGAGTCATTGTGGACGGAATTCTCTCATTAAGAGTATTACTATGGGAAAGCCTATAGCTGCTTGGCTTATGCACTCTGATCAATCAATGACTGGTTTCTTGGTAACAGACTGATGGTGAATGCATCCACTATGCGTAAAGTGGTGAGGAAGTTGATGACATCACAAGATAGAGTTGTGAATTATGTGTTGGATTTGTGCGTCTATTTGCTGTATGTATGTATTTTCTATGCTAAATTTGGTGAAGTAGGAAGAAAGCTGCAGGTCTCTAGTCACTACGAGCAATTCTCGTTCTTGCGTTGATAGTATGTTTGACTAATAAGTAATTGGTTATATATGTGCAAATTTACAACTTATTTGATATGTATGCCGAGATGCCGAAGCAAAACCAGTTTACGAACGATGTGCTTTGAAAGGTATATTCTCAAATGGCAAAGGGAAAAGTTGTTGATCGAGGCAGAATGTGGACTGAGATTCATAGGAGAAAAGATGGGGTAAGTATTCTTTCTGTAGACAATTACTCGAGTAGATGATTATAGTGGTGCGCAATTTGGGATTTGTTCTTTAACTCAATTTGGCTTAATTATTATCCTAGATAAGAAGGTTTGGTAGTCGAAGATTAGGGTAGTGGAATAGTAGGTAGCTTAGTATTGTCATGTGGGAGACGCAGAGGCTAGTCTCTTCTGCTTATCGTCTTTGTATCCGGCAGTAATATTTAGTATTTACCTAGTATCTTATTAAATAGACATAGAATCCATTGAGACATCCGAAAATGAATAGACTATAGTATAACTCCGACATATTTGAGACATTAAAAATGTCATTATGTGTGTGTCCGAATCTCTAAAAATAATATATTTTTAGAGAATTCAATATGGATGCGACATAAAAAGTGAAGAGTCGGCACAACATAGGTATAAGCGAAAGATAAGTATTAACTATTTGGGTAAACTAATGGTTAAGTAGTAATAGCACATGGGTGAACAAGAAAAAAGGATTGTTAGTGGGTCTTGTAATTAGTTTCCAAAATCTTATTTATATACATCTTCCTCGTATTAAAAAAATGTTATTTTTCTCGATTTGAAATCCAACCCAAAAATAAAAGCGAGAAACACCTTAGATAAGAGCATTTTCTCTTAAGGTAGTTTTTTAGACAAATTAAAATTCAAAGTTCGTTTCCCTCCTATCAAGGGATGATATTTGATTGAAAAAGAATTAATCATAGCCAGTTTTAAACGAGGTAACAAAAAAATTGACTTAACATAAATATAAATTAGTTGACAAATAAATAATGAATATCAAATAGTAATAAAATATAAACTAATATGTTCATGTGTAATTTTACTATTTCGTTGTATTGCTGGTATATAACCTTTTCTTCCATGAACTTGATCAAAATGATAAAGTAATGGTAGAACATGAGGAAATATTTTGCCACACACTCAACATGCAATTAAATTAGTATAAGCCACCTCTATATTTCTCTTACAAAAGCTGAATCATATATTATTTAAAGTGAGAAGCTCATATATACAAAGTTGGATTGTAATTTTTCCTCCACTAAATAAAAAACATACAATATTGTTATTTAGTTTGATATTTTATCAAATTTTGATTTAGTCAAGTGACAAAACGTTCATCCAATTTTAAAGATAGGAGTTACCCACTTTATATAATATATGATTCGACTTATGTAAGAGAAATATTGCGGAGGCTTATACTAATTTAATTGCATGTTGAGTGTGTGGCAAAATATTTTCTCATGTTTTGCCATTATTTTATCATTTTGACCAAGTTCATGGAAGAAAGAGTTATATACCAGCAATACAACGAAATGGTAAAATTACACATGAATTGAATTTATTAGTTTATATATTATTATGATTTGATATAATAGTTTGATATTCATTATTTATTTTTTGGCCAATTTATATTTATGCCAAGTCGATTTTTCTATACTTCTTTTAAGGATCGACAATGATTAATTCTTGTTCTATTAAAAGATTAAATCTTGCAAGGAGGAAGAGGAACTTTGAATTTTCATTTGTTTGAAAACTTCCTTACAAGAGAAAATACTCTTATCTAGGGTGTTTCTTGCTTCTATTTTTTTGTGGTAATTCATTCTAAATCGAGGCAAATTACCTTTTTTTAATACGAGGAAGGTATAGTTTCCAAAAGCTTATAAATTCATCTTCCTCATATAGAAAATGTAATTCACCTCGATTTAAAATGAATTGTCACCCAAAAATAGAAGCGAGCTAGAAACACCTTATATTGAAATGTTTTCTGATGTAAGATAGTTTTTCATACAAACTAAAAATTCAAAGTCCTTTCCCTCCTTTCAAGGGGTGATTTTTTGATTGAACGAGAATGGATCATAGCCGGTTCTAAAATAGGTAACAAAAAAATCGACTTAGCACACATATAAATTAGTTTACAAATAAATAATGAAAATATCAAATAGTAATAACATATAAATTAATATGTTCATGTGTGATTTTTCCATTTCGTTGTATTGGTGGTATATAGCTTTTTCTTCCATTAACTTGATCAAAATGATAGAGTAATGGCAGTACATGAGGAAATATTTTTCCACACACTCGACATGCAATTAAATTAGTGTAAGCCACCGCTATACTTCTCTTACATAAGCTGAATCGTATATTATTTAAAGTGAGAAGCTCCTATATTCAAAGTTCGATTGCCATTTTTCCGCCACTAAATCGAAAACATAAAATATTATTATTTAGTTTGATATTAAATCAAATTTTGATTTAGTGAAGAGACAAAATGTTAATCCAATTTTAAAGATAGGAGTTACCCACTTTATATAATATATGATTCACCTTAATTTAGAGAAACATAACAGTGACATATACTAAATTAATTGCATGCCGACTGTGTGATGAAAGATTTTTTAATGTTGTGCCATTACTTTATCATTTTGATCAAGTTAATGGAAGAGAACGTTCTATGCTAGCAATACAACGAAATGGTAAAATCACACATGAATATATTAGTTTATATATTATTATTTGATAGTATAGTTTGATATTCATTATTTATTTGTTGGCCAATTTATATTTATGCCAAGTCGATTTTTCTATACCTCTTTTAAGGAACAACTATGATTCATTCTTGTTCGATTAAAAAAAATTACATTTTGAAAGAAGGGAGAGGAACTTTTGAAGTTTTCATTTGTTTGAAAACTTCCTTACAACAGAAAACACTCTTATCTAGGGTGTTTCTTGATTCTAAATTTTTTTTCTAGTTTTAAGTAACTATGAAATGTGTCAACAGTTAAATGATATTGCCACGTATTTTTTGTTATAACAAATTTCATAGCTAATTATAAATTTTAAGTCGTGAGTTAAAACTAACCGCAGCAATATAGTAATTTTGGAGCCACTATAAATTATTTGAAACAAACTATTATAACTAGATAATATTTTTTCTTTAGATTATTAGAAATTGCGGTAATAGTTAAATGATATAGTCATAGAACTTTTTTCATAGTAAATGTTATAGCTTATTACTAATTTTTTTTTAACGAGTTAAAACTTAGTATAACAATTGCAACATTTTACTAAATAACTTATTTGAAATAAAATATCATGATTGAATAAATAATTTTGCTTAAAGTTATAAAAAATTCTTGTCATGCCCTGAGTCTACACTCTGAACGTGACCGGCACCCTATGACCGTTGGTGGCCTTGAGTGAACCCTGGCTTATTTATCTCAGCGGAAGACGTAACTTAACTCAATTATAAAAACTGGAAAAAAGCATTCTTATGAGAAATACTTTAAATAATTATTTTGGCCAAAATGACATTTAAGTCTCAACAGTTGAACCTATGCGATGTAAGATAAGAAGAGACTCAAACTGATAAATCTGACCGACTATCTGTCTTAGAAGCCTCTACAATAACTAGGATGAATAATGGGACAAACCCCTCAACATTTTATAAAGGAAAATACTGAAAGCAATAAAGGGTCCTCCAGATGCAAAAAGGCTCACCACTGACTCTGGATGCTCAAACAGGATCAACGAGTATTTGGATCTTTGATCTTGGTTACCTGCGTCTGCATCATAAGACGATGCAGACCAACTGACATCAATACATTGAATGTACGAGTATGCGAGTTGGAATGCTAAACAACAACTTAAAGCTTAAAAGGATTAAGAAGAACTTACCTTGACTATACTCAACTCAACTCATGAAATACTAACCCAATATAAAGCAGTAAGGAAACATGCAATATATATATATATATATATATATATATATATATATATATATATATATATATATATATATATATATATATATATATATATATATATATATATAAATCATATATTACTAAAAGCATGAACAAAAAAGTTGAAAGTTGAATTACGGTTTTACCCCTTCTATAAATTAAATTGTTATAGAATATTTCAATATTTGATTGTATAAATTTAATTAAATGTTAATGACTTTTAGACTTCCTAAAATTAATTCCTAATTAAATATCTAATTTATTGATATTTATCATCTATAATCTATATGTATATAATAATTATTTTTTTTAAAAAAATCTTTACCTAAATTTCTTTACTTTTCCTCTTCTTATAACTTTTTCCTTAACCACTCTCATGAATAATGTAATTGATGTGGATAAAGTATTATCCTTTATAAAAAATAATGAAATTTAATAATTTAAAGGGTGCAAATCTACAAAATGGAGACACACATTGATAATGTCCTCTTGATTATTATTAAAGAATGACTCTAGCTTCACAAATTTAAATTCATTGATGCTTAATTACATGATAAGAACTTTAGTTGTTCTTTCTATATGATTTTCTAACTTTGATTTTTTCATATTATTCGTTTATTTATTATTATTTTGTAATTACTTATTCAACTTTTATACTCTTAATATTCATAACTCTCATCTTTTCATATTCATAACCTCCAAATATTTAAACTAAAACTTTAAGATATCTTTTGATATTCCTTCAATTCTATTTATCAACTTCTTTATCTCATGAAATCCCTATCAAGATTATTAGGCTACTATTTATATTCTATAGTAAAAGTAGATGATGAAGACTCTTGAATTTTGATAGGATATGAAAGGAGTCAATAAGAACTCAAAGAGTTATGTACTAATTTTGTACTTATTTTTTTCATCTATATATACATCAATCTAATAAGAATAATGTCTATATTGTATATTTTCTTAAATATTCTATTTCTTTTTGTCTTTTTTCTCTCTCTGTTAGACTTCTTAATTTAGTTTTCTATGAATGTTTCATTGCAGTAAGTCTTTATTCTTATTTTGTAATTGTTACAGTTTATTATTCATTACAATTTACATATATATTTCCATAAAATTTTAGTCATTCATATCTATACAAATTCACATGAAACATACTTGCGAAGCACGTGCTCAGAAACTAGTTTGTAAAATAGTGTAAACAACTTAGTTCGTTAAAGATAATGCAATAACAAACTCAACTTTACCTATAATGAAAGTAATATAGTTTCTGTGGAGATTCTAACCGACAACCATCACTATGAGCCTAAACTATGGTATAATGTCTTTACTCACGTTACAAGAGGACCGCTCTATACCTTGCCATCGGTAATGAACCTGAACTACTAAGTGGATCCACTAGTCTATGCTAAAAAGCACTAAGAAATTATCTAAAAAGTATGATCCTTTCTCAGTCCATGTTGGCTACATGGTTTGTGGAGACTTAAGTTGTTATGAACACGCATCCCCATATCGGTGCTCAATACTACTCTAAAAAATACTCAGCTCATGTACTTTTAAAATAATGTCTTCTTTGATTTGAGGTAATTGCTCAAACTTAGCTTTAAAAGCTCGCTTGGAAATCATAATTTCTAATTTCTAAAACTACGCAAAGGCTCTGTGGAAGTCTAGCTTCCTTTCTTTCTCAAAATGTGAAAACATTTGTAACGCTTAGGGACTACTTGGTTCCATTGTAGCTTTTGAGAAATGCACTTACTCTTTGTTCTTTGCTTTACTTGAAACTTAATTCTTAGGGAATACTTAGCCCCCTTATAACTTTTGAGATTTAAACTCAAATCATTAGTCTTTGCTCAACTTGTAGCTTGAGCATTGAAACAAAGTTAAAATGTTTGTCTGAGACTCTTGAAAACTGTAAGAACTTACTTTGACTTGCTCCTTAACTTTTCGACTTGACTCTTAACATCTTTGACTTTGATCTTAACTTCCCTTGAATTGGATTATGGATTCAAGGATCATGATCTCTTCTTTATGGATGATCTCATGATGTTTAGATTTACCTTAGAGTGTTGGAATCAACTAAGTAATATGGGTACATCACTTAGGAAGTAGTACGAAGTCTTCAGGTGGCCTTGACGCTCTGAGAGGCGCGGGAAGCAAGAGCCTGACGGACATACACTGTCCTCAGGCGCTCTGGCTGGCGCACCGCACCAAAGCCTAACGGACTGAGTCAGTCTTGAAGGTCTCTGGTTGGCGCGGCGCCCCAGGGCCTGTCAGACAGGATTTCCGACTTTTTCTTCTCCGATTTTCATCTCTAAACCTTCTAAACTTCCATGGATCTTTCCCCAAACACTTAGCATCACTAATATTCTCAATACCCAATAGATTAGACTCGTAAAACAGCCCGAAAATATGAATCAAAACAACTAAAGAATACTCCAACTCAACCAACAAGAATTCAACAATTGTTCATCAAGAACTTTGATGTTCATCATTCAATCTAGTCTAAATGCTCTGATTTAAACACGTTGTTTTGTGGGTGAAAGGAACCAACACAGAAAGATCTCACATACCTCGATAGGGATCACCCCCAACGAATTCCACTCGTGAAACCTTGGCGTTCTTGAAGGATTTTTGACTTCCTCTCCTCTTCTTCTCCTCTTCTCTTTTCTCCCAAGCCCTAAGCGTATTTTAACTTTTCTAAAACTGACTTAAGGCTTAGTTTTACCCCAAACCCTTAAAACGAATTAGGAAATAGTAGGGTGAAAAGACTACTTTACCCTTACTAAAATCCGGATTGGACTTTTCTCAATCTAACAACCCAACTTCTGAAAGACATATCTCCCTCGTACGACAAAAAAATCAAGCAAACTTGGCGCATTGGAAAGATCTTCCCAAGGGATTTCTAACCATATAAAGAACTGACCCTAACTCCTCTTGATCTAGAAGTTATGACCGTTTGAAAATGACCAAAACTCACTTTTTAAACTTAGGAAATTTCCAGATTTTTTCCTTTATTTCCAAAAGTGATTTTTTTTTGTTTCTTGGCTTATTCCTAGCTATTTCGAGTTTTGAGATGTTACAATTGTGATAATTATTAGCCTAATAACTACAATTTATTTTTCACGACGAAATGATATAGTCATAGATTTATTATTACGCTGATAGATGTCGTACTTGCATATTTTTTTTTTACATGGAAGCATGAATAAAATACTTGGATATTAAATTGAAAAAAAAAAACATCACATAAACGTTAAAAGCAAATAAATGAGACAATCTTTAAAATAAAAAATTAAAAATACATATATATTTGGATATTTGTTATTTTTTCATTGATTATCCAATTAAAAATACAAGAGCATTTGGATACATAAACACATTAATTAAGTAAATTTGAATGTATACGTATACAATGCATCCATTTTTAATTTGTACAGTGGAATGGATATACATTTGGATAATTGTATTGTAATATAACTCATTCTCATTTGTTTTTTCTGAGTTGTTCAATTGTGTTGATACATTAACTAAATTATATTAAGAAATATTAGAATACAATTATTCATACCATGGAGATCGCCTATTTGAAATAAAAACAAATAAGATTCATTTGCAATTAAAATAAATCAAGTTAAAACAAATTTATGTGAAATATCTCTACGATTGAAAAAAACAATGATGACAATGAAGATTAATGTACGATGTATTTCATTTTTTTAAAAAAACTGATTCAAAAATATATGCACTACCATATAGCACTACAACAAAAAGAATCATTAGCGGTATTAATTCTTAATCGCCGCTAAATATGTATTTTTAGCAGCAATATGTCACTTTTTGTATATGTCCCTAAAACCTTTTGCTATATTTGTTCTAATGACACTTAACTAATGCCGGTAAAGACTTTATCACTCTTTATTAGTGTCAATATTTAATGCCGCTAAAAATCATTTTTGTTGTAGTGTAGTTATTAGTTGTTAATGTAATGATGAGAAATTGAAAATTTTAGGACATAATTAAAGAGAATCAATTATAGTACTAGCAATTACCTTATTTAATGTATTATAATTAAGATTGTATCACCATATAATTAAAAAATATACAGTGAGATATTGCTATAAAACTAATCTCAACTTATCAAAAACAAAATGGAAAATTTTTTAAAATGTCATTATTTTAGTATTTAATAGGGTATAGTGTCAACACTTTCAATATTTAGTGGTAATGTCAAAATGTTACATTATTATGTATTTTAATTATATTTTAATTATTTTATTTAATTAAAAAGAAAATCTAATTTATAGAACAAACTAGAGCTATTTCGGAGAGAGAAAAATTAGAAAAAGTAACAGATGCTTAAAACTCTCTACATCAGTTACAATTTTTTCAAATCTGGGAGATGATATATCTGGCCATTATTCATGATGTTCATCCGAAAAAAAAAATTATTGCGATTTTATTGTTTTGTCAAATAAACTCGGTAAATGATTTTTGGAAAATAAACAAAAATGAAAAGTCAAAATTCAGGTATGTTTTAGTTAATTAATCGTTCTATGTTTTGTATTTGATTGTGATTTGTTGCATTTTTCTTATATAACAGTATTCTGATTTGAAGTCGTTTTTTTAACTTTAGTATACGAAATCGTATATCCAACAGAATACTTATTTGATGCATCAATTGTTTAGACAAATAATAATGTTCAAATCATTTATTTGAATTACGATTGTAACTTTATTGTTTTGTATTCTTTTTACAAGTTAATGATAATGTCATTATTTTGGTATTTAGTATTGACTTTTTTTTATTTACAATAAAGCATATATGGGGAGCATTAGTTTTATAATCAAGCATTCTGGACATTGGACTGAAGATAATTGCTATGTTGATTACACAACTGAGGCAATTATGATTAAAGAGTATGCATCGTATAAAGATTTCGTTGATGAAGTTGCTAATCAGATTGGGGTAGATTTGAGGTATAACGGAATGAAACTTAAGTATAAAATAGACGGTAGCATTGCACCTTTGGAGATACACAACGATATGGGAATGAGGGTATATGTCTCATTAAAGAAAGAAGTTTGAGAATTCACAAAGTACACCATTTGTGTAACTGTAATTGTGAATGATCGTGATATAAATTGTAGAAATCATTATGAAGAAGATGTTGGCATGTGTATGATAAACGGAAGAAGTACTACTGATAACCAAACAATAGTTATTAGTGCACCATTAATCAGTGATGAGTTAAGTAATTCTATTATCTGCAATATGAATCATAAAGAAGTCATTGAGGATCAAGTTTATAAGAATAAACGTACTTTGAAAGATGTGATGATGAAATATGCCATTGATAATAGATTTCAGTGGAAGACAAAAAGATCAAGTTTAGTAAGGTATTTTGTATTTAAATATATTTTAGCTTTTGTTGTTATATTAATTATTCCATATAATACCATGTCTTAATTTATTTTGTTTATTTTCTTTTGTAATTCGAGCAGTTATACACTTGTTTGTGTATCTGAAAATTGTGGATGGATAATGAAGGCTTCCAACATCAATAAATCGGGAATGTTTAGAATTAGAAAGTTTGTAGATGAGCATACATGTTTATTAAAAGATAAGGTGTATAGTCAGAGACAATCAGCAAGCAGTCCTGTTGGAGGTATAATAAAGCTCAAGCTATTTGATCATAAAAGAAAGTTGACATAGAAAGACATACAAGTTGATGTTAGACTCGAACTTGGTGTAGACGTATCCTACTATGTGGCATGGAATGCTAGGGAAAAGGCAATAAATACATTATGGGGGACACCATCTGATTCATATAGTAAATTACCCAATTATTTATACATATTGGACATCACTTATCCTGGATTGCATATAAGATTGAAGAAGACGGAAGAAAATGAATTTCTATATGTCTTTATAGCTTTGTTTCCTTTCATAAAAGGTTTTGAAAGTTGTAAGCCAATAGTTGTAGTAGACGGCAGCCATCTCAGGGGGACTTATAATGGCAGATTTGTGTCTGCAAGCATATTGGATGGAGCAGGTAACTATTAGATATTAATATTTTTATAAAGAATTACGCACAATATTATATTCATCAAACATGTATTGTTGTATTTGACGATATGTATCCTAATGTTTGCATTGTATATGTTCAGGAAATATATTGCCCCTAGCATACAGTGTTATTGATTCGGAAAATAATGCATCTTGAACTTGATCTTTTGAACAGTTTAGAGAAGCTCATGGTTTAAAGGATAAAATGTGTGTTGTATCCGACAGAAACGAGAGTATTATAAAAGCAGTTTCAAGGATATACAATATACCACATTATGCTTGCACGTTTCATCTTTGGAAGAACGTGAAGACACTTTACAAAAAGTCACATGACAGTCTTTCAGAAGTGTCTTATGCAATGGCAAAGGCATACAAACTTTCTGAATTTAATGAACTGATGAAAAAAGAAGAACATGTTGATATTAGGGTGAAGAATTATTTGGAATTGGCTGGTTATGACAAATGGGCAAGAGTGTATGCACCAGTTGATCGAGGCACTGTGATGACATCAAACATAGATGAATGCATAAAAGCATGCCTTGTGGAAGCAAGAGAATTACCTATATATGATTTTCTTGAGGAAATTAGACAAATGTTTGGTCGATGAAATTTCAAAAATCATACATCTGCTTCTAATACGTTCACGACACTTTGTAGTAAAGCACAAGAAATGCTCGCTGAAAATGAAGAACTTTCACTGCGTATGACGCTATGTTTATGCTTCCTTAAAATTGTTGTATTTTGTATTTAATTCAGTAAAAATTAAAGATTATATAACTGGTATGATTTAACTTCCTTTTAAATTTGTGTAATAAGTAGTTGCGACAAGTAATTATGTGCACAATGTTCGTCATGAAGGGGAAACATTTATTGTTTGTCTTGAAAAGAAAACTTGCACATGTAGGAGATTTCAAGTGGATGAAATACCATGTTCGCACGCTTGGGCTGTTTTGAAGAAGAAATTTCTTGATCCTAAACCGTATTGTTCTGACCTTTACAAGTCAAACACATTACTTGTTACATATGCTAATCCAATAAATCCATTACCTGATCGAAAAGATTGAAATGTGCCTGCATATGTAGAGAATTAAATAGTTAGGCCTCCAAAGTTCAAAAAACTACCTGGTAGGCCTCTAAAAAAGCTTCATGATAAGACGTACAGTGAGCTATATGGAAAGAAGAACAAGAATTCTTGTAGTACTTGTGGTCAAAAGGGACATAATAGGCGATCATGCATGAATGGACCACGAACTGAATAGTTAGATATGTTTGAATTTGTTTTGAAAAATAAATTTACATATGTTCGTACAAATCATTTATCCTTGTAATTGATGTTTTCATAATGTTCAATGAATAATATTTTATCAAAATATGTTCGTTTGCGCGTATTTACTTGTATACTAATAAAAGTCGTTTGTTATCTCACTCCATATTAGTGCCTATCACACTGTATATTAATAAGCTAGGTTCTTCAATATGTATATGTATAAGCAATAAGACTAAAAAATATGACTTGATAAACTATGTTTTAATGTTCATAAACAAATATATTTGACACTATGTAATACAACTAATGTGGCCACATTTAAAAATAAATTATATTTTAATACAATACAATACACTACAAGTAATGTGACTTAATGAATAATGTAATACAACAATTTTACAACTATGAATACAACATACAAAATTTAATAATCAGTTCTTCAATATGTATATGTATATGCAATAAGACTAAAAAATATGACTTGAGAAACTGTGATTTAATGTTCATAAACAAATACATATGACACTATATAATACAACTAATGTGAGCACATTTGAAAATAAATTATATTTTAATATAAATAATACAACTACAAATAAGTGACTTAATGAATAATGTAATACAACAACGATGAATACAACAAACAAAAATACAACACATGGAATCAACTAACATAATATATATACATAAATTCAAATTGAAAAGTATGCCGAATAAACTGCTAAACAAAAGTTAATCAATGTATGCAAAATTATCTGCTACATAAAAGTTAATCAAAATGATAAGTATGCAAATTATAAAGCAACAGAAAAGTTTATGAAACATAAATTAACTAGTTTTAAAACACGAAGAAGTATCTTCAACAAACGTACAACTACTGTATTTCAATTGGAGCAGACACAACACGAACATATTGAGGCATTGCATGCCTAGGGGGTGCCTCAGATTCACTAATGGCTCCGTTGTCTTGCTTTTGCTTAGCATAATTCCAAAGAAGTGTTGCATATCTTGACCATAAAAATATTACGTCAAATGTAGCACATGGATTTCCTTGACCATAAGACAACCACTCGGCAAAAGCAAGCATATAGATACCACAATCCCTGAATAAAACATGAGAATACAAGCTGCCATCAGTCTGTTGAGGTATGTTGTCTATGAAAACTATCTCAAATAACTCATTCTCTGCTTGACTAACAGATCTATCTAAGCCTCTGTTCTTGTAATAATCATACATAGTCAACTTAAGCGGAATGAGTTGAGCCAACTTGATAACCTCTTTCCTGATTGCTGCATCATGACCTGTCGCTCTGTAAGAATCATAAACGTATACACGTCTATCATTAAGAGAGAGTACCGCCAATGCCCAATGAAATTTTTCCTTTACATTTACAGGGATAAATACGTGATCCACCAAATGCCATGGAATGTCGGCATGAACTTTATACCCTCTAATGTAATCTCTTATAAAATGCTCTTTATCAGCGCAACATAAATCACTATCTAAATCTTCATACTTCTTCCAAATTGATGAAATTTTGGACGTAAACACACAATCCACAGTTGTGTATTTATACCTACTGTCCACATCATACTTTGCTTTCTTTCTCAAATAATAAAATATAACATTGATATGCTAAACAATAAAAAATAAATAATCATTAGATAACAATCAAACAACGAAGAATAACTAAATAACTACAGTTGTTACTTACCGAATCATTCAACAATTGTCCTTTTGAGTACAAATTGTAGAACCAATTTTTATTGTCTACAATATCAACACCAAAGTCAAATGGAACAGGAATGCGTTCTTTACCCTTCTTGTATCGGTCCTGATCATGACATATAAAGAAATACACAAAAAATAAAAGGTATACAATATGTACACAGTAGTTATATGACGTCTAAAGAAATACACAAAAAATAGAAGGTACACATGTTTAGAATACATTAAAAAAATGAATCAGAGTAATACCTGATTATGAAAAAATAGCCTTAAAAGATAATAATTATGAATACAAAAAAAAACATATCATATACTAAAAAAAATTAGAATACATAATACAACATACAATTTTTTAAATATTATTATGCGTATTACATACTTACTTGTTCTCATGTTTTGCAAGAAGACCTTCGCGAATCCATGACCGGTGTGCATCCCACATAATGATATCACGATTGCCAGAAATAATATCAAAGATGAACGGGTGTTTCAGTTCAAAAATAATTGGTTGCACCGATGATGTACCTGATGTAAATGTTAAATTAAAAAATAACATACCATATACAAAAATTAGAATAAACATATATAAATCAGATTTAAAATACATTAAAATTTGTTATGTCGTCATACCTGCAGTCGAGCCGGACGATGTCATATATGGGGATGTATTGAAAGGTCCTGGACATCTAATCCTATGCGCAGGTAATGGTGTGTGAACAAGACTTTTTTTGTTCCGACTCTCCTTGCTAGCCTGTTTTTGAATATTTGAGTTGTCATTGTGTGTGGTTTGAATGTGCATGATAATGCTCTGTTCTGCATTAATGGTATTATCAGTAACACAAATACTTCTTACGTCACTGAGACTTGGCATTAGAGAATCATCCAACTCAAACTGTGATTGTGGTGACCCTTCCATGGGAACAATAGATTGAATAGGGGTAGGAAATATGAACTGATCCTCTTCATCATTGCCATCTTGATCTGTACAGTCATGTTGTCTTTCAAAAACAGGTGGCCTTATTTTTTTGGGTTTGTCAAATACAAATGATGGTTGAGGTATCTGTAGTTAATAAAAAAAAATTATTCAAATGCAAATTATACTAATAAGAACAAAAGTAATTAGTTTACATAAGTAGAAAAACATACACTTGGGATTATTGATTTAGATGAACTAAAACTTGCATCTACATTGATCAAATTACGCAAAGGGGAATTGTCACAATCAACCTTTAAAAATATAAAAATGTTAATTATAAACAATATTCCCAACTGCACAATATAAATATGTAGAGTTAACCAACATACTTGTTTATCAACACCCCCAACAAAATCGGGTATATCTCCAAGATTTAAATTTTCAAAAATTGAATGATCCTTTAAAAAAAGGAGATTGAATAAAAAAAATTTCGTTAAACCATATAAAAATACAAAATTTTTAATGAACATACTTGAAAAACTTTCTCCCTGCCATCATTTGATCTTTCATCACACCCCGACTTCTCATCATCAAAAAGACCATTCAATCCATGTAGATACAAAAGTAGTCAACATATATATAAAAAAATATTTATATTGAAATACAATATTAACGAAATGTAAAATACAAATTAATATTAAACATAAACGTAGTAAGAAAAACAGAATACAAAAAATACTAATCTTTGTTTTAAAAATAAGATGTCTCTACCTGATTTTGATTTTTCTGATGCAACTGGACTTGTAAAATGTTGTCGTCCTTGAGCAGCATTGTGATTGTTTATGTTGTTCTGAAAATATATTTAATATAAAAACAATCAACATATATTTAATCACTATGGATAAAGAAATAAAGTACTTACAAATATAGGAAAAAAATTTATATTAGACATAAATATATTATAGTATACAGAATACTAACAGAATAAACTATTATTTTTAAAATGAGTTGTGTCTACCTGTAACGACCTGTTTTGTCGTTTTGAGCAGCAGATTTTAATTCTGGAAAATTGGCTGAAACGACGGAACCCACGACGGACCGTAACAGGCACGACGGTCCGTCACAGATGTCTCGTTTCAATATACTTAGAAAATCTGAAATTGGGTACTGAAAATCGACTTTCTGAACTTCGTGACGGAATGGCAGGACGGACCGTCACAGGTGTGACGGACCGTCACAGATCATTGGTGAAAAATTGGGTCTCGACCTTTGCGACGAATGAGAGCGGACCGTCGCGGTAGCGCTGACCGTCGCCAGACGCAATCCCAGTTAGAATCGGATTTCTTTACACGTTTTAAGGGACGTTTTGGACTATTCTTTCCTTAATTATAGATTTCGTGGGTTTGTATTAATAACTCAAATTCTTGAGGGGTAAAAGAGGTAACTTTGGGTTAATTAGTGGGGTATTATTGCCATCTTTTACACTTAATTATATGTTAATTAGGGTAAAAGAAAGAGGGTTTGAATAAGAAAAGAGAAAAGAAAAGAGAGAGATAGATTGATCGATTGAGAGAGAGAGTCGAACAAGGAAGAAGAATATCAAAGCTTGGGAAATTGCTTGTTGATTCCAATTCTTCGGTGGAGGTAGGTTATGGTTTCTCTTACGATATTCGTAGTAAACTCTTAATAGTGAATGATATGTATTGATAGTATTGTAAATCCCTCTATATGCTTAATTGTATGCTTGCATGAATATGATTATGTAATTGTGAATAAACAAGCATGATGAAGCTTTTGAATCCCAAATCTTGAAAGAAACCCTAATTCACTTGTTAATAATGATGCCTTGGTATAAAAGAAGGCTTGATAAATTATATAATGAGATTGATGATGCCTTGGTGTAAAAGAAGGCTTGATGAATTAGGGGATCGGGTGCCACGTTCCGGTACCAGGATAGAAATAGAGGATCGGGTGCCACGTTCCGGTACCAGGATAGTATATGAGGATCGGGTGCCACGTTCCGGTACCAGGATAGAATATACGGATCGGGTGCCACGTTCCGGTACCAGGATAAAATATATGGATCGGGTGTCACGTTCCGACACCAAGATAGAATGAGGATCAGAGTGTCACGTTTCGACACCAGGATAGTATATTGAGGAGCGGAGTGTCACGTACCGACACGAGGGGAATAAATATAATGAATCTTGAAAGATGATAATATATTGAATCTAATGAACATAATTCCCAAATGAGTATGATGAGGAGGCGTGAGTCCTCATTGATGTGCTTGGTGTTGTAACCAAGGGTTATGGTAACTGTAAATGCTGCATGCTAAGGATATTAGTTGATTTTATGATATTGCTTAATATATATTGTTTTCTATTTTGAGTTGGCCGATGATATCTACTCGATTACCGTGTTTTGTCTTGACCCTACTTTTATGTTTTCTTCTTGTTATTTGTGGAGTCAAAGAAGCGTTCCGTCATCTTCAACTCAAGCGGTGATTCTAGCCGTCTTCGTCACAGGATCTTGAGGTGAGCTAACGCTTCTAGCTTGGACTGGATCTTCTTCTTCAAGTCTTGATGCCTTGAACTTCCGGCATGGACTAGCTTCTTATGTATTTTTAGCTTCTTAGAATACTCTTAGTTTAGTAATTTGATTATAGATGTTCTTGTGGTGATGACTTCCAGATTCTGGGGAATATGATGAGTGTTTAAGTTATAGAAGTTGATTTTTGATTTTACTTATGAGTTTAAGTCTTCCGCATTATTTTCTGTTGATAGTATATTGAAATGTTAAGGTTTAGATTGGTTGGTTCGCTCACATAGGAGGGTAAGTGTGGGTGCCAGTCGCGGCCCGGATTTGGGTCGTGACAAACTTGGTATCAGAGCATTAGGTTCGTTGGTCTCATCACACAAGAACGAGTCTAGTAGAGTCTTAGGGAACGGTAGGGGGACGCCTTTACTTTTCCTCGAGAGGCTATAAGACTTTAGGAAAATTTCACTCTTTCATTCTTTCTTTCGTGCTACTACTTGAGTCCAATTGGTATCTAGGCGATACGAATTGGTATCTGACCATCTTCACTCTCTTTCGCAGATGGTTAGAACTAGAGCAACGACTACACCAACACCAACACCAGCACCGGCAGGACAGGGTGCGTCTTAGCCAGCCACTGGGGCTGTAGCTCGAGGAAGAACAACGGCAAGAGGCCGTGGGAGAGGTCATGGGAGGACGTCCTCTAGAGGAAGAGGACGAGCACCTAGCCCATCTGATACTAGGGCAGTGACTCCTCCACTGACTGAGGAAGTGATAAGAGAGGGGGAGGATGGGGTGAATGAGCAAGTACAGAATGAGGAAATGCCACCTCAACCTACCCCAGAGATGATCAATCAGGTTCTGGCTTATCTTAGCGGGTTATCTGATCGTAGGGCGGACACCTCCGGTGGTTTCTGCACCAACACCTCCGGTTTGAGGTGCGACATGCGGCTGCTATGGCTCGCATGGATGCCTCATTGGAGATAGGCACATTTCCACGTCGACTCTTTGGACCGATAATGACAAGCGATCGGCCACGAACTTTTGATGAAGTTCTTGAAATTGAAACCTCCAGTCTTCAAGTGCGAGAATCGAAGATGCTTATGATTTTACGGTTGGTAATCGCGAGCTACTACACAAGATGGGTATAGTAGAACGGTTTGGTGTTGAGTTCGTGAGTTATCAGTTTCAAGGGAACGCCAAAATGTGGTGGCGGTCACATATTGAGTGTCAACCGACAGAGGCCACACCCATGACTTGGGCATCCTTCTCTACCCTGTTTATGGAGAAGTATATCCCAAGGACTTTGAGAGATAGAAAAAGGGATGAGTTCTTGAGTCTCGAGCAAGGTAGGATGACGGTCAACGCATATGAGGCTAAGTTTCGTGCTTTATCAAGGTATGCCACCCAACTTTGTTTCAGTCCACAAGAGCGGATTCGCCGGTTTGTGATGGGGTTGAGATCAGAGTTGCGGATTTCGTCCTTACAGGTAGCGGCAACGGCAAAATCCTTCCAAGAGGTGGTAGACTTTGTGATAGAAGTGGAAGGAGTAAAGCCCGATGACTTTGCCTCGACATCGACATCAAAAAGGTTTCGAAAGGGAGGTGAGTTTAATGGTTCTTACACTAGAGGACAGGGTTCGGGAAGTTACTCAACCCGACCAATTCAGTCTGCACTACAGACTGTAGTTGGGGGACCACCCCAGACCGGTCAACACTTCTCCGAGAGACCTATGCATGAACCCCGAGAGTGCTATGGATGTGGGGAGATTGGACATATTAAGAGATATTGTCCAAAACAGAGTTACAGACCTTCAAATGTTAGAGGTAGAGGTAGTTATGGTAGAGGCCGTTACTTCGGAGGACGTGGTGGTCGAGGTAATGGTGGTCACCAAAACGGCAGAGGTGATGGGCAAACTGGAGCCACTACACCACAACATGGTAGGGGCAACGGACAGGCGAACGATAGGGCCCATTGTTACGCTTTCCCTGGGCGGTGCAGGCGGAGGCATCGATCTTTGTCATCACAGGTAATCTTCTGGTTTGTGATTGCATGGCTTCTGTGTTGTTTGATACTGGATCCACTTTTTCTTATGTATCTTCCTCATTTTCTAATGGTCTAAATTTACATTGTGAATTACTTGATATGCCTATTCGTGTCTCTACTCCGGTGGGTGAGTCTGTGGTAGTCGAAAAGGTATATAGGTCTTGTTGGGTGAACTTTGTGGGGAGCAACACTTATGTAGATTTGGTTATCTTAGAAATGGATGATTTTGATGTAATTCTGGGTATGACTTGGCTTTCTCCGCAATTTGCGATCTTGGATTGTAATGCTAAAACGGTGACGTTAGCCAAGCCTGGGACAGATCCGTTAGTGTGGGAGGGTGACTACACTTCCAATCCGGTCCGTATCGTCTCCTTTCTTCGTGCTAAGAAAATGATTAGTAAAGGGTGTTCAGCTTTCTTGGCACATCTCAAGGATGACACTACTCAAGTACCCTTGATTGAGTCGGTTTCAGTGGTTCGTGAGTTTTTAGATGTGTTCCCTGCAGATCTTCCTGGTATGCCACCGGATAGGGATATTGACTTCTGTATTGATCTTGAATCGGGTACTCGCCCCATTTCTATACCCCCTTATAGAATGGCTCCCGCGGAGTTAATAGAGTTAAAGGCACAACTTCAAGAGTTATTGAACAAAAGCTTCATTAGGCCAAGTGCATCCCCTTGGGGTGCTCCGGTTTTGTTTGTGAAGAAGAAGGATGGGAGTTTTCGGATGTGCATAGACTACAGACAACTAAATAAAGTAACTATTAAGAACAAGTATCCTCTTCCTCGCATTGATGACTTGTTCGATTAGTTACAAGGTGCTTGTGTCTTCTCTAAGATTGACTTGAGATCCGGTTATCATCAATTGAAAATACGGGCAACGGATGTGCCAAAGACTACTTTTCGAACGAGGTATGGGCATTACGAATTTGTAGTGATGTCGTTTGGTCTTACGAATGCCCCTGCTGCGTTCATGAGCTTGATGAACGAGATTTTTAAGCCATATTTGGACCTTTTCGTGATCGTATTTATTGATGATATATTGGTATACTCAAAGAGCAAGAAGGAACATGAAGAACATTTGAGAATGGTATTGGAAATGTTGAGGGAGAAAAAGCTTTATGCCAAGTTCTCTAAGTGTGAGTTTTGGCTAGATGCAGTGTCCTTCTTGGGGCACGTGGTTTCTAAGGATGGAGTGATGGTGGATCCTTCTAAGATTGAGACAGTGAAGAATTGGGTAAGACCCACTAATGTGTCAGAAATAAGGAGCTTTGTTGGGTTAGCTAGCTACTACCGCCGATTTGTCAAGGGATTCTCTTCTATTGCTTCCCAACTGACGAACTTGACTAAGCAAAATGTCCCATTCGTATGGTCGGATGAGTGTGAGGAAAGCTTTCAGAAGCTCAAGACCTTGTTGACTACCGCACCTATCCTTACCTTGCCAGTAGAGGGTAAGAACTTCATTGTTTATTGTGATGCATTCTATTCGGGTTTGGGTGCAGTGCTAATGCAAGAGAAGAATGTGATTGCTTATGCTTCGAGGCAATTAAAAGTGCATGAACGTAACTATCCGACCCACGATTTGGAATTGGCTGCGGTAGTGTTTGCATTAAAGCAATGGAGACACTATTTATATGGAGTTAAGTGTGAGGTCTACACGGATCATCGTAGCCTTCAGTATGTCTTTACTCAGAAATATTTGAACTTGAGACAGAGGAGATGGATGGAACTACTGAAGGACTACGACATCACTATTTTGTATCATCCGGGGAAGGCGAATGTTGTAGCGGATGCTTTAAGTAGAAAGGCGGGAAGCATGGGAAGTCTAGCTTACTTGCAAGCTTCTAGACGCCCATTGGCTAGAGAGGTCCAGACTCTAGCTAATGACTTGATGAGATTAGAAGTAAATGAGAAGGGAGGATTGTTGGCTAGTGTGGAGTCAAGATCTTCTTTTCTTGATAAGATTAAGGGAAAACAGTTTGATGATGAGAAACTAAGGCGAATCCAAGATAAAGTATTGCGAGGAGAGGCTAAGGAAGCACGAATCGATGAGGAAGGTGTTTTGAGAATCAAGGGAAGGGTATGTGTACCCCGAGTTGATGATTTGATCAACACTATTCTGACAGAGGCCCATAGTTCATAGTATTCGATACATCCGGGTGCAACCAAGATGTACCGTGACCTAAAGCAACACTTCTGGTGGAGTAGAATGAAGCGCGACATCGTCGACTTTATTGCCAAATGTCCAAACTGTCAACAAGTAATGTATGAACACCAGAGGCCCGGAGGAACACTTCAGAGAATGCCCATTCCTGAATGGAAGTGGGAGAGAATTGCAATGGACTTTGTGGTCGGTCTTCCCAAGACATTGGGAAAGTTTGATTCGATTTGGGTAATTGTTGATAGGTTAACTAAGTCTGCTCACTTCATTCCGGTCAAGGTGACTTACAATGCAGAGAAGTTAGCCAAACTTTACATCTCGGAGGTGGTGCGATTGCATGGGGTTCCACTATCCATCATATCAGATAGAGGCACGCAGTTTACTTCTAAGTTTTGGAAAACATTGCATGCGGAATTGGGTACTAGGTTGGACCTTAGTACTGCGTTCCATCCTCAGACCGATGGTCAGTCTGAGAGAACGATTCAAGTGTTGGAAGATATGCTTCGTGCATGTGTGATAGAGTTTGGTGGCCATTGGGATAGCTTCTTACCCTTAGCGGAGTTTTCATACAATAATAGCTATCACTCAAGCATTGACATGGCTCCATTTGAAGCATTGTATGGTAGGAGATGTAGGTCTCCCATTGGGTGGTTTGATGCATTCGAGGTTAGACCTTGGGGCACTGATCTTTTGAGGGATTCGATGGAGAAAGTGAAATCTATTCAAGAAAAGCTCCTAGCGGCGCAAAGTAGACAAAAAGAATATGCAGATCGAAAGGTTAGAGACCTAGAGTTCATGGAAGGTGAACAAGTTTTACTGAAGGTTTCGCCCATGAAAGGGGTGATGCGGTTTGGAAAAAGGGGTAAGCTAAGTCCAAGGTATATTGGACCATTTGAAATACTTAAGCGAGTAGGGGAGGTGGCTTATGAGTTAGCCTTGCCTCCAGGGCTGTCCGGAGTGCATCCGGTATTCCATGTGTCTATGTTGAAAAGATATCATGGGGATGGAAATTACATTATCCGTTGGGATTGATTTCTTTGGATGAGAACTTGTCTTATGAGGAGGAGCCTGTTGCTATCTTAGATAGAGAAGTTCGCAAGTTGAGGTCAAGAGAGATTGCATCCATCAAGGTGCAATGGAAGAATCGGCCGGTTGAAGAAGCCACTTGGGAGAAGGTGGCAGATATGCAAGAAAGATACCCAAATCTGTTTACAGATTCAGGTACTCCTTTTCTCCCTTGTTTTCCTTCTTGTGATCGTTCGGGGACGAACGATGGGTAAATTGGTATCTATTGTAACGACCTGTTTAGTCATTTTGAGCAGCAGATTTTAATTCTGGAAAATTGGCTGAAACGACGGAACCCACGACGGACCGTCACAGGCACGACGGTCCGTCACAGATGTCTCGTTTCAATATACTTAGAAAATCTGAAATTGGGTACTGAAAATCGACTCTCTGAACTTCGTGACGGAATGGCAGGACGGACCGTCACAGATCATTGGTGAAAAATTGGGTCTCTGACCCTTGCGACGGACAGCAGGACGGACCGTCGCAGGCGCGACGGCCCGTCACAGGCTACGCAATCCCAGTTAGAATCGGATTTCTTTACACGTTTTAAGGGACGTTTTGGACTATTCTTTCCTTAATTATAGATTTCGTGGGTTTATATTAATAACTCAAATTCTTGAGGGGTAAAAGAGGTAACTTTGGGTTAATTAGTGGGGTATTATTGCCATCTTTTACACTTAATTATATGTTAATTAGGGTAAAAGAAAGAGGGTTTGAATAAGAAAAGAGAAAAGAAAAGAGAGAGATAGATTGATCGATTGAGAGAGAGAGTCGAACAAGGAAGAAGAATATCAAAGCTTGGGAAATTGCTTGTTGATTCCAATTCTTCGGTGGAGGTAGGTTATGGTTTCTCTTACGATATTCGTAGTAAACTCTTAATAGTGAATGATATGTATTGATAGTATTGTAAATCCCTCTATATGCTTAATTGTATGCTTGCATGAATATGATTATGTAATTGTGAATAAACAAGCATGATGAAGCTTTTGAATCCCAAATCTTGAAAGAAACCCTAATTCACTTGTTAATAATGATGCCTTGGTATAAAAGAAGGCTTGATAAATTATATAATGAGATTGATGATGCCTTGGTGTAAAAGAAGGCTTGATGAATTAGGGGATCGGGTGCCACGTTTCGGTACCAGGATAGAAATAGAGAATCGGGTGCCACGTTCCGGTACCAGGATAGTATATGAGGATCGGGTGCCACGTTCCGGTACCAGGATAGAATATACGGATCGGGTGCCACGTTCCGGTACCAGGATAGAATATATGGATCGGGTGTCACGTTTCGACACCAGGATAGAATGAGGATCGGAGTGTCACGTTCCGACACCAGGATAGTATATTGAGGAGCGGAGTGTCACGTACCGACACGAGGGGAATAAAGATAATGAATCTTGAAAGATGATAATATATTGAATCTAATGAACATAATTCCCAAATGAGTATGATGAGGAGGCGTGAGTCCTCATTGATGTGCTTGGTGTTGTAACCAAGGGTTATGGTAACTGTAAATGCTGCATGCTAAGGATATTAGTTGATTTTATGATATTGCTTAATATATATTGTTTTCTATTTTGAGTTGGCCGATGATATCTACTCAGTACCCGTGTTTTGTACTGACCCCTACTTTTATGTTTTCTTCTTGTTATTTGTGGAGTGCAGCAAACGTTCCGTCATCTTCAACTCAGCAGTGATTCTAGCCAGTCTTCGTCACACCGGATCTTCAGGGTGAGCTAACGCTTCTAGCTTGGACTGGATCTTCTTCTTCAAGTCTTGATGCCTTGAACTTCCGGCATGGACTAGCTTCTTATGTATTTTTAGCTTCTTAGAATACTCTTAGTTTAGTAATTTGATTATAGATGTTCTTGTGGTGATGACTTCCAGATTCTGGGGAATATGATGAGTGTTTAAGTTATAGAAGTTGATTTTTGATTTTACTTATGAGTTTAAGTCTTCCGCATTATTTTCTGTTGATAGTATATTGAAATGTTAAGGTTTAGATTGGTTGGTTCGCTCACATAGGAGGGTAAGTGTGGGTGCCAGTCGCGGCCCGGATTTGGGTCGTGACACTACCTGATTTTGATTTTCTGATAAAATTGGACTTGTAAAAGGTTGTGATCCTTGACCAGCTTTGTCATTGTTTTTTTTGTCCTGTAAATATTAAATTACAACATAGAATTCAAAAAAATAAAAAGAATAATTTTTTTAAACATAACAATTTAGCATATTGTTTAACCTTCAAAGTAGACATAATGATATTAAAATTATCATTTATCAACTTCTGTATGTCTTTAAACTCTTCTCTAACCTGAAACAGTTATAATATGATTAAATTTTACAGATTGCAATATTTGAATAAATATATTGAAAAAAATAAGTATAAATAGTATATACCTCCTTTCGGAACTCAGAGAGTTCATTCCTCATTAATTGTTCATGAGACACACTTACAGATGGTATTTGAGAATTCTTTGTTGGCACACAAGTGCGAGTGGTTTTCTTCTTAGAACATAATTTTTTTCTTCCGCACAACTTTTTCTAATTGCAGCTTTTTCAATATTTCGGTTCGCTACTGGATCAATCTGTTCATTCAGTTCCATTTGATCTGTAATATTTGAGTCTTTTTTCCGTACCCTTTTAGCTGGTGATACTGATTGCCCCTTTTTTCTTTTACCTGTAACCTTAATTGAAGGTGGAGGTGGGTTGACAAAATTATCATCGGAATTCTGTCCAGATTTTTCTTGTTCATCAATATCACGATGTGGCTCTTTTTGAACACCTTAGATGATTTTTGAACACCTTCAGGAGGCAATTGTAGAACAGCAATTTCCATCAGAGAAGGGACAACATTCTTCCATCTAATCTGAAAACGATAGTAACAGAATAATTAACATAATAAAACATTTACATCGAATTAATACAATTACAAGGGTACAATTTCATGAATTATATACAATACCTATCTATTACCATCATTGAATGTGTCTTTCATCAAGGTTTTGAATCTGGGTTTTGCTCCTACAACACCAACACAGTTTAATCCAGTAATAATCGCAAACGTCTTAATTGTGAACTTTAAAATAACTCCATTTACTTTTATTACAAGAGCCTAATTACTACTAGCTTCTACTTCTAGTGACATACAACACCTGTGAGTTTGACCTTGCCCAACACATTTTCTGATTTTCATATACTGACCAAAACATGTACTCTCACAAAAATAATTATACTCTCCGGTGTAAGCTTGTCAGTCAACTTGGATTTAATGTCATGATTTACTATACAGTGAATGTGGGGTGCATTTTTTGGTAGCTTTTTGCAAGCATAAGAAGTCCCCTGGCATATGGAATTCCAAAAAATGAAATAATACTAAAATAACAGAACAAAAAAACATGAAAATAAGTAAAAAAATAAACACCGTTACAACAACATACAAAAATAAAACACATATGGATACAAATATGTGGTACATTGACATAACTAACACACAAAAAAAAAGAATATAAAATGAATTTATGGATATATACTGATGTAATATAGAATACAATATACAATTCTCATTCTATGTATACCAAAAATATAATAAAATTAAGAACTACAAAAATACATACTTGACTAAAACATCAACAGAACTCAATATACACTTCCAAATATATGAATACAAAAAATATTAAGACTATAAAACACAAAAATAAATAATATTAACAACATAATAAAATGTGTTACATTGACAAAAAAAATATAATAGTAAATACACTTTGACAAAAAAAATAATAAAAAATACAATAAACATATTATATACAGAAATACATGCTAACGATAATAGTAAATACAAAAAACATTGGAACTATGAAAAAAATAAAATAAAAAAATAACTATAACAAGATGAAAATTCCAAATATACTTACAAATGTATACCATAATAGTAAATAGACAATCAAACTTGTAAGCTATATAACATTGACAACTAATACAAAAAAGAGGAACGTAATACAAAATACATACATAAATGACAGTCAAAAAATTTTCCAATACAAAAATACATAGAGACTATAACAGACTAAACATTCCAAATACACTTCCAATACACAACAAATGCAAAAATTTTTTTACCTCTTCTCCAAAAAATTATTCTTCTTCAAGTTCATGAATTTCTGTGGGATTTTGCACCTCGACAGGTTCAACCATTTTTCCACCTCGTATAAACTCCTTAGACTTAGAAGCTGAACCTACATTGTTATTTATTTCTTGAGTGAAAAAAAAATAAAACTATGATAACTCCTAATGAATTATCTATTAAAGAGGGTTACATATAACGTGACAACACAATTAAAATTCTGGAAAGAGAGTGTAAGATAGATAACGTGAGAGAGAGAAAATATTTATTAATAAAAGTAAAAATATTGCATTGGAAGTTGTTGAATTATCTATTAACGAGGGTTACATATAACGTGACAACGCAATTAAAATTCTGGAAAGAGAGTGTAAGATAGATAACGTGAGAGAGAGAAAATATTTGATTAATAAAAGTGAAAATATTGCATTGGAAGTTGTTGAATTATCTATTAAAGAGGGTTACATATAACGTGACAACGCAATTAAAATTCTGGAAAGAGAGTGTAAGATAGATAACGTGAGAGAGAGAAAATATTTTATTAATGAAAGTGAAAATATTGCATTGGAAGTTGTTGAATTATCTATTAAAGAGGGTTACATATAACGTGACAACACAATTAAAATTCTGGAAAGAGAGTGTAAGATAGATAACGTGAGAGAGAAAATATTTTATCAATAAAAGTGAAAATATTGCATTGGAAGTTGTTGAATCATCTATTAAAGAGGGTTACATATAACGTGACAACACAATTAAAATTCTGGAAAGAGAGTGTAAGATAGATAACGTGACAATCCCAACTAAAATCTGGGAATGTGATAAGTTTAATAAATATAAAAGGAAAATTCGGGAATCAATGCATAATTAATTTTGAAAAAATGTTATAAAGATAGTGAAAATATTTTATTAATAAAAGTGAAAAAAAATCTTGGAAGTTGTGGAATTGATTAGTGATAAATATATAGATATATATTAATAATAATCTTAATATAAGAGAGAGAAATTTTAAAATATAATTAGTATATATCTAATTACTTAAATATAGGAATATATATAATTTATGAGAGAGAAAAAAATGGTGTAAATAAAGAGAGAGAAAATATTAATAATATAATAATAATTATTTATTTTAAAATAATGAAATTTTTGACATGTTTACTAATATTATTAAAGTATGGACATTATCACTAAATAGTTGATTTTTTTGACTAGTTAGTTAAATTTTCCAAACAAAATTGTTATCTTTATTCTACATACCAAAACAACTCAATCTTGGAAAGCCCAGATACTAGAGAAGGCCCAGTTCCATATAAAATGAGCCCACCAAATCTCGACCCAGGCGTAACCAAGAAACAAAGCCCACTGTGTCCATCATAGAAGTTATCGATGTGAACACACTATAAATACCAAATAACCTAATCTTTACATATCATTCACTCCACCGTAATAGTTCAAAAGCCCTTCATTCAATTCCTTCTAGTTTTTGGGTGGTGTAGCTGCTCTTTTTACCACCATTTCCCTTTTTTGGAAAATCCAGGTATGTTATCTATCTATTTTTTCATTTTTTTGTTTGAATTTCGTGTTTTCTTGAACAATTTGGTGTTTCTGTTTAGTTTGTGTTTGTGATTTGTAGGGTTTTATTGAAGATTAATTAATGTTGGGTTTGTTTTTGTGGATTTGGCATAGGTGAGCGAGCGTTGACTGTTTTGACTGGACGTTATGGCCTGGAATTGAGGAGAGGGAAGCTCATCTAGGATCAAGTTCGATAAAAGGGGTGGATTTGCTATGTTTTGGGGTTTGAATTGGGAAAAAGAGGAGCTTGATGAATTTGCCTTCAGATCCGTTTGATATGGACTGTAGTAACCAAATAATGGGGTTTTTTCAACCATGAATAGTTGGTTAGAGAATTTTGGCTTTATGGTAGATGAGAATTAATGAGGTTGAAAAACTTGATTCACAAGATGGGAATTCATCAGGGTACGGGCTTCCAGTTGATTGATGGAATTCTTGAGCCGATGGGGATGAATTTTAAAGAGGGGTTGAACGGTGGTCATGGTCTGATGGATGGTGAATGATCTTTGTAGTGTGGCTGGAGGTAATCCATCGCAAGTGTTTTTGGTTGCCTATCCTCGGTTATTTAGGCTTGGTGGGGGGGGGGGGGGGACCTATTTGTAGTTGAAAGAGTATGCAAGCGTTTACAAGATGTTGTAGGAGATCCACTTTTATGGAGAAAAATTAACATAGTTCAACCATTTTGTACTAACATCACAAATGATATCCTTATAAACTTGACGAATAGAGCTCAAGCCCGTCTTCATTCGCTCAGTCTATTTTCACTACTTGAAGCTCACTGATGCTGATTTGAAGCTCAAAGGTCAGTTGTTTCTCTCGTATTACTTGTTTAGTTATTAGGAACTTTATTACCTTAATAGTTATAAGTAATAAAAATCTATTAAGCACATACTGAATTTAGAAACCCTAACTTGTTAACCATACTTTTTCATACTAAACCTAAATGCAATTTGAATTTCCATGTTGACAGCCTGCCTCAGTACTTGTTAGGTCTTCCGTTGTTCACAGACGAGAAAGACGAGTGAGGGAGAAATGGACAGTCTCCATGGCTTCTCCAAGTAAGCATCACAAATCCCAAATGATAATTCTTGAAAAATATTTGTTGTATGTGTGATTTCATTTTGTTATTTGTTGTATTTAGTACTGAATGAAACATAGCAGAAAGGATTTAGTATTCCGATGGTCTACCTCATCTATTTAGTTGTTTATTTCACATTATTTCGTTATTGTTAATTTCCCATATTGGTCTCCCTTTTCCAAACTATTTGGCGTGTTTTTATTATGCGGACTTTGTTTATCCACAAGTTCGGGATAAGATATGTTTTTTACTCTATCCTCTTTAAACTCAACTTGCGAGATTTTACTGGGTATTGTTGCTGCATTAAAGGGAATCATTTGAAAGCTTTTTTTGTGTGTGTTTTAACTTTAAGTTAATCTGTAAGCTTGAATCCTGGATTAATAAAGTAATTCCTGTTTCCAATGTGTAGTAAGTCTTTTCATTAGAGCATTTTAGGTCATTCTCTTTGAAATTTTGATGATTGTTGACAAGTGCATCTTGCTATTTACCTTAGTATCATTGAGTTCCCTATCTAAGTGCTTCTCTGCAAAGTATAGATTTATGGAACCTGATTCTTTTTATGAGGTTTTGATTACTCTATGTCATAAACAACCTTTTTATCTCCACGAAGTAGTGGTAAAATTTGCATACTCTCCACATTCGTTATACTCTACTAAGTGGGATTTCATTAGGTATGTTACTGTTGATGATGATTATATTTTCACGAGGGAAAAGATGGAAAAGCTCCTTCTAGTGTTGATAGTTTTGTATGAATAAATTTTAAGGTGGAAAGCTTTAATCATAAAAATTGAATTACCATCTTGCCCTTCTACTAAATTAACAATTTAATTAAATGATAGCATTTTAATTATCGAAAGATTGAATTATATAAAATTATAAATACATCCATCATTACATCTTCCTCATATTAAAAAAAATGTAATTGACCTAAATTTAGAATGAACAATTGTCATCCAAAAATAGAAAGGAGAAACACCCTAGATAGGAACGCTTTCTCTCGTAAGGAAGTTTTCAAACAGACTAAAAATTCAAAGTTCTCTTTCTCCTATAAAGATTTTTTGAACGAACAAGAACGAATCATAGTTTGGTCCTAAGGAGGTAACCAAAAAAGTGAGACTTAACACAAATATAATTGAATTGGTTGGAAAATAAATAATGAATATCAAATAGTAATAATACATAAACTAATACGTTCATGTGTAATTTTACCATTCCTTTGTATTGTTAGCATATAACCTTCTCTTCCGTGAACTTCATCAAAATGATAGAGTAGTGTCAACATGAGGAAATAATTTGTTACACACTCGATGCAATTAAATTAGTATGAATCTGTCACGACCCAAAAATCACAAGTCGTGATGGCACCTATGTTCCCAACCGATAGGTAAGCCAACCCAACAAGTATCACCAATTCAACTTAAACGTGAGAAAGATAAGTATCAAACTAATATCTAACATACTAAGTATTCAAATAAATGCGGAATATAAATAAAACTACACCAAGATTTAGTGTCATAAGTACAAGATTCTACAATATGATACAATTCCAAACTAATATAAAAATCTAAACATAAGAATTATCCTATCAGCATAACAAAATAACCTAATAAATAGAGGTAGACTGAAGGTGTGGACCGCAGAATATCCCAAACAGCACACCACAACTCCAAGATAATTCAAACTCATATCCAATCTCGAAGAACGTTCCCAAATTGAAAGTCAATCACTCAATCTGCACCACAAAAAGTGCAGCAAGTGTAGTATGAGTACGAAACCACGTGTACCAAGTATGTCTCATTGACCGACAACGAAGAAGTAGTGACGGGAGTTATATAAGAAAATAAATTCTTAGATTGTACAAGTATATATATATATATATTATACTTACTATTTAAGTTTCATCAATAAAGGAAATCAACATTTAATATTTTCCAAACACCAAACAAAACATATAGTCATCAAGAATGAATGATGGGATGAAATGCAATGGAATATGATGCCATGTAATGATATGTCTCAGAATACCCAGTACTCACTCAACCGTATATACATGATACTCCTCGGAAATACATCGAGAGTTCATGACCCATGGGGGACTCGCGAGGTCCATATACCGACACGAACGATCTCCACGTGTCTGTGCGGACGATCTCAACGCACTATCATAATATCAAATAATTTTCGCACGGACGGTCTCCACGTGCCCAAATTACAATCTTAACATCTCACCATCCCCAGCACGGACGATCTCCACGTGCCCAACTTATACTCAGTCTCATCTATATGCATGTGCACAATATTGTTTCAACAGAGGGAATGATGATGCATCTCAATCAATCAATATGAATATAATACATAACCACCTAAATTATCTCAACTATACGGGTGAAATAAATAAAACACAATCACACAAGGAATTCAAGTCAATAATATATCAACTAATGCCCATATGCTTTGGCATTCTCAAATTTCAGTCCACATTCTATAATAGTACTTTTCCTTTTTATAACACCGGTACTCGTACCAATGCCCGTCACACCATTGATACGAGACCACCATCTTTCCCCCTTACCCCTTGTCTATTTTCATTTTTTTTAATCTTTAATTAGGAAAACGTCCTTCAACAAGTCTAAAAAGTCTTAACATACCTTAGATTCCGAGCTTGTGCCACGAATCTTTTAAGATTTTTTCTTTCCTTTTCGCAAGGTTTCGGAACGTTCCCAATCTACCAATTTTGCAATATTCTTAAGTAAGCAATTTTTGTAGACATTCAAATTATTATATGTCTATCATAGACGCTAACACTCACTCATTTTTTTCAACAAACTCCAAATCTTGATATATATTGGCATGCCAAATTTTTCATACTTGCTAAATTTCAAGCCAAGAAGTTAACTCTAACCTCTTCAAATGGACTAAAATTCAATGTTAGATCATATAAAATAACACCTAATAATTAATTACCAATCCCAATATATATTAAAAACTAGCATTTTAATATACGAATAAAACACGAACCAACTTCCCACCCATTGGCAGAAGTGGAACGCCCCTCCCCCCCTTTTCACTTTTTTTTTCTTTCTTCGTTGGCACTGCCCATTTCAAACATCTCACATGCCAATCATTGGCATATGGTTGCCCAATGATTGGCATCCATTTTTATCACCCCCACTATATAATCCAAACATAAAAACATAAAAAAAAAACTTCCACCATTAATTTCCAATTAAAAAATCTATTATCATTGTATACATTATTTTTTTTTTTGCAGAAACCCATTTGTAAACAAGTGCCAATTTTCTAGAATATTTATCAAATTCCAATCATTGGCAATCATTGACAATGATTGGCTCAATCTTATTCCTACCATTCTGAAACTAACAATATATATAATAAATTCTTTTGACAAAATCACAGAAAAACATTAACCTGCAGCCATTCAACTATTCAACTTCGATCGATTTTATATATATATATATATATATATATATATATATATATATATATATATATATATATATATATATATATATATATATATATATATATATATATATATATATATATTTATATATTTGAATACTAACCCAATTGCTAACAATGTAATATAATTTAGTAATCATCACCAACTTACCCATTATTTCTTATCACCCATTATCAATATAGCATAAAATAATAACATAATCCCAAGCACTCCGACAATATATTACTATATATAGAATTGAAAAGAACGAATATCTCATATCTTTACTGAACAATGGCTATGATTTTTCTCCCTCTCATTGTTACTTTGTGGTAAGGTTTAGCATCCATTTTTTTTCTAAACAAGAGTTTATTAACCGTGAAACCCCACTAACCTATTATCTATATTACTTATTTAATAAAAGTTTCATCAATTGGGTACTCATAGTTATCTAATAGTTTAAAAATACCCCTTTAAATTTTTAAATGGAGTCAAACTAGTCCTGGTTTTCAAAAGCGACCTAGCGGTCGTTACATCATCTACCACTAAAACAAGCGTTAGTCCTCGAGCGGTAAAATAATAGAATATCAATAGACGCTCAAATAGTTAGAGATATCTGGTCTATATGTTTGAATTGTACTCCTTAGTAGCCTGATCATCCAGATGATACTTCTTCAATATCAAAAACATTACTATTACACTCAACAATAAAAAAAAACAATATAACTCAAGTTCAACTTTCCTTTCTTTTTGAATCTCATCACACCTTTTATGAGTGAAACCTTTAACAAAACATGTTCTCCAATCATGAACTATAAATCACGAACCTTTTTAATTTGTATAACTCTCACCTGTTTTTAAGCGATGAGAAACCTATCTTGAAGGACTTGACCTTATATAAGAATTTTCTCAATCGATCAGTGTCCCACAACCTAATCAGCTCAATACATCATATTTATCTTTTGGATATCAATATGTCCTACCATGCAATATCTCGAATGACGCTATCTCACTATTCAAATGATAATTGTTGTTCTATGTATACTCTACTAAAAATAAGAACTTGACCCAATCACCACTAAAGTTGCTCACACACGCCTGAAACATGTCCTCTAAGACCTAAATAGTTTATCAACAGACCATTGAAGGTGAAAGCTTGTAATAAAATCCAACCTAGTACCAACTCCATATGCATAGACATCTAGACATGAGATATCAATTATGTATCTCAAATAAATTTAAAATGGGCATCTCATACAGGTAACTATCTCCTGAATGTAAATCTAGACTAACTTATTCAAACTACAAGTAATCTGAACTAATATAAAATATATACACTTGGTAAATCGGTCCATTATAACCCATATAACGTCAAACTTGCACAAGATACGTGGCAACCACACTTAAAATTTCATAACAATATATTTCCACTCCAACTCTAGTATAAAAGCATAATTTAATTCCTACTTTCATGCTTTTGGTGCTCATAATTTTCTTGATAACATTTCAAACACGAGATACAAATTCAATCCCTTCATACGATACTATCGATAATATTGCTTCAAAATAAAATATACTCCAATTGCCTCTAGATAAAATAAAAAATTGAACTATCGAACTCTTTCATGATTAATCTAGTCAGCTCACATATTGGAAGAACATAATTAAGTCTATAATACTTAAAACTCATTCACCACCAAGAATTTCTTCCTTGACTTCTCCTTATAACACCTTATCGTAAGTCGTACACAAATTTCCATCACCAAACTATCGAACATGAATAAGCATCTCACCTCATGTAACAAAGGTAGACTACCCATACTCACTGTATTTCGCCCTAAGTAATCTACTAGCACATTTGTTTTGTCCATACGATAAAGATTAATCATTCCATAATCCTTGAGAAACTTCCATATCCATTGTATTAAATTTAGATTTCTCTTATTAAAACTTATACTAGACACCTCGCAATACACACTATAAATAAATGCCTCTACAATTTTAATGCAAGCACCACCACCACCAAGTTTAAGCTATAACTAAGACAGTTCTTGTCTTGAACTTTCAACTATCTCGAAGCATAAGCTATTACTTACCTTTCTTCATTAATACCCAACCAAAAGATAAATATAAAGAAAGACCATCCAAACACAGCTGTTGTTCGGACCTAAAAACAGTATCATACTAACCTCTGAATTCGATCTCCACCGTTCAAATCAACCATTAACATGTCACAAACACTCAATCCAAATTTCAGCTCGATCCAACGGTTAATTAATCAGGAAATACAATCTGAAGTTTGTTGGTCGAAGGGAAAAATGCAGCAAAACAAACATTTTTCTTCTCTCTTCTCTCCTCTCTCTTCTCTTGTTAAAAGCTCTCTAAAAAAAATCTATTATGTCCTAAAGTCTTTCAAAAGAAATACTACTAAGTAGTTGAGTTATTCCCTCAAGACCATCCTCTATTTATAGAGTTGTGTTTTTTTTTTCCTACAAGTCAAAACCAACTGGAAATAGGATTACAATTAAAATCCTTTTCCCAATAGAATTGAAAACAAAATAAAGAGAATAAATCCAATTCATTTTCAAGTAGGATTAGATGATGAGCCCCTTGGTTGAAACATTGGCAATAGCCCAACATTGAGCTTTAGAAAACTCACCTCACACACATCAAACCATTGAAAAGCCGATTATTTCTAGGTTAATCTAGTTAATGCATGTGTAATGAATGCGAGAACCATTGATACTAACCAACTAGGCGTAAGAAAATCCAAATATCATAGCTAAAATAGGCCAGTCCTAATTTCAAACTGCCTCAATTCTCTTGGGATCCCTGTTAATACATTTCTTGGTCACTTACATTTCAACCATGCCACCAAACTAATCGTAATCCACACTATAAAAAAAACATGAACAAAGCTTAATTTTCTTCAGAGTCTAGAGAATCATCCTCAAATAATGCTCGTGATCCTTCCTACTATGGGAGTATACCAATATATTCTAGATGAAAATAATAACAAAGGAATCTCAATATGATAGAAACACCCAATAAAAATGTACTTGATCCAACAAAATTCCTTACTCAACAAGTCTTGTTATCGTTCTTTCAAATTTATCAAAGTATTCCAATAAGAAATAATAGAAATAGGCCAAGTGTTTAACTATAAGTCAATACTAATTTTTTTTATATCAATCTCACATGGAATGCCCTTAAAAAAATTCTTGCACAATTTAAATGATTTCTAAAAGAGACATAGCATCACTAGTATCACTACTTAAGACGAATAGGTGAAGCAACCCTTATTCCTCACAGTGAAACTTTAGAGACAATGATGCCTTTCTTAAAAGGGTAATGATACTATCCTGCCACTTAAATATTTAAATATTAGAATATTTGAAGTTAGTGTCTTACACTTAATAGTCATAAATTTCATGACAATGAGAAATTCAATCCATAACCAAATGATGTTTAAATCTTCCTCATATAAAATAAGTATGATTTTCCACGTGTCATATACTATTAAGTCAATATAAGATCGATGTAATCGATCTACCACTAAGAACCATCTACAGGTGTAGGAATATGTATAGGCATAAGAGAAAAGGTCATAAAACATATCCAGATTCAAAATAAGGTACATACTTACGTAAAATAAAGTAGATCCACTTTCGAAATAAAATTATAGTCAACCGAGAGCATATCGAACTATACTTTGGACAACCCAGGTTACTCAAATACAGTTATTTATTTGCGGAGGTAATATAACCAATCATCATTGTATTGTTCTATGATCTGTGTATTGATTCATAACTATTTTGTACCCATCTCTACAAGTGTTCTCATATAGCTTCATACAAGTATCCTTTCCAACATCCTTTGACAAAAGAATTTGTTTTTTCTCCCCTCTCAATTTCAACAATATTACTGATCCTTAATTCAATATATAAAAAGCTCCCCGCAATATGAATTTATCACTATTTATCATTAATTATTCATTAAAATATTCTTGCTAGTCGATATTAGTATAGCCTTTTATAATCTCTTGATGTATTTAACTTAACTCACCTTGTTCATTCTATCAAATGAAATGTCAATATGGTCATCGTGCCATTCAACTTGAACTATTCAATTTATCTTCAATATACCTCCACTCTAAAGGATAAAAAGGGAAATATGTCATACAAATCTTATAACAAATCTTAGTCTCTCAACATCATGATAAGTGATCACATTTTATATCTCTACTCAACTTTTTCCCATAGCCTTACCATAATGGCTAAACTCTTATTTGATCAATTGAATGTTCCTAACCTTATCATTATCTTCAAGGCATCAACATATACCATTTCATTACTAAATTATTCACATATCATAAACACATGTTATAAAATTGTCTCTAGTAAATTCAAATGAAGTTCAAGTATCCTTGTCTAAATCACACCTTGAGAAAGTTGTTCTTACTATTTCAAACCTCGTCAATTTCATTATTAAAATTCGAAATGCTTAATACTAAGTTATTTTTATTACCACACAACTTACGTACTAAACTGCCTAATATCATCCCCTACCACAAATGTCAAATTTGAAAATGTCTCCTCACCGTTGGTGAGAGAATGAAACAAGAATTTTGACCTTAAACCAAACCACACACACACGATTAGGAATGAAAGAACAAAGTTTTCTAAAGTCCTGTAGTCTCTCAAAGATAAGTAACGGACGTCTCCGCACCTATCCGTAAGAATCTACAGACTCAGCTCTTGTACTCATGAGACCGATAAACCTAGGGCTCTGATACCAATTTGTCACGACCCAAAAATCACGAGTCGTGATGGCACCTATGTTCCCAACCGATAGGTAAGCCAACCCAACAAGTATCACCAATTCAACTTAAACGTGAGAAAGATAAGTATCAAACTAATATCTAACATACTAAGTATTCAAATAAATGCGGAATATAAATAAAACTACCCCAAGATTTAGTGTCATAAGTACAAGAGCTTCTACAATATGATACAATTCCAAACTAATATAATAATCTAAACATAAGAATTATCCTATCAACATAACAAAATAACCTAATAAATAGAGGTAGACTGAAGGTGTGGGCCGCAGAATATCCCAAACAGCACACCACAACTCCAAGATAATTCAAACTCATATCCAATCTCGAAGAACGTTCCCAAATTGAAAGTCAATCACTCAATCTGCACCACAAAAAGTGCAGCAAGTGTAGTATGAGTACGAAACCACGTGTACCCAGTATGTCTCATTGACCAACAACGAAGAAGTAGTGACGGGAGTTATATAAGAAAATAAATTCTTAGATTGTACAAGTATATATATATATATATGTATATGTATATATATATATATACATATATATATATATATATATATATATATATATATATATATATATATATATATATATATATATATATATATATATATATATATATATATATATATATATATATATATTACACTTACTATTTAAGTTTCATCAATTAAGGAAATCAACATTTAATATTTTCCAAACACCAAACGAAACATATAGTCATCAAGAATGAATGATGGGATGAAATGCAATGCAATATGATGCCATGTAATGATATGTCTCAGAATACCCAGTACTTACTCAACCGTATATACATGATACTCCTCGGAAATACATCGAGAGTTTATGACCCATGGGGGACTCGCGAGGTCCATATATCGACACGCATTTATCTCCACGTGTCCTGCATGCGGACGATCTCAATGCACTATCATAATATCAAACAATTTTTCGCACGGACGGTCTCCACGTGCCCAAATTACAATCTTAACATCTCACCATCCCCAGCACGGACGATCTCCACGTGCCCAACTTATACTCAGTCTCATCTCTATGCATGTGCACAATATTGTTTCAATAGAGGGAATGATGATGCATCTCAATCAATCAATATGAATATAATACATAACCACCTCAATTATCTCAACTATAATGGGTGAAATAAATAAAACACAACCACACAAGGAATTCAAGTCAATAATATATCACTAATGCCCATATGCTTTGGCATTCTCAAATTTCAGTCCACATTCTATAATAGTACTTTTCCGTTTTATAACACCGGTACTCGTACCAATGCCCGTCACACCATTGATACGAGACCACCATCTTTCCCCCTTACCCCTTGTCTATTTTCATTTTTTTAATCTTTAATTCGGAAAACGTCCTTCAACAAGTCTAAAAAGTCTTAACATACCTTAGATGCCGAGCTTGTGCCACGAATCTTTTAAGATTTTTCCTTTCCTTTTCGCAAGGTTTCGGAACGTTCCCAATCTACTAATTTTTCAATATTCGTAAGTAAGCAATTTTTGTAGACATTCAAATTATTATATGTCTATCATAGACGCTAACACTCACTCATTTTTTTCAACAAACTCCAAATCTTGATATATATTGACATGCCAAATTTTTCATACTTGCTAAATTTCAAGCCAAGAACTTAACTCTAACCTCTTCAAATGGACTAAAATTCAATGTTAGATCATATAAAATAACACCTAATAATTAATTACCAATCCCAATATATATTAAAAACTAGCATTTTAATATACGAATAAAACACGAACCAACTTCCCACCCATTGGCAGAAGTGGAACGCCCCCCCCCCCCTTTTCACTTTTTTCTTCTTTCTTCGTTGGCACTGCCCCATCCAAACATCTCACATGCCAATCATTGGCATATGGTTGCCCAATGATTGGCATCCATTTTTATCACCCCCACTATATAATCCAAACATAAAAACATAAAAAAAAAACTTCCACCATTAATTTCCAATTAAAAAATCTATTATCATTGTATACATTATTTTTTTTTTTTTGCAGAAACCCATTTGTAAACAAGTGCCAATTTTCTAGAATATTTATCAAATTCCAATCATTGGCAATCATTGACAATGATTGGCTCAATCTTATTCCTACCATTCTGAAACTAACAATATATATAATAAATTCTTTTGACAAAATCACGTAAAACATTAACTCAGCCATTCAACTATTCGACTTGATCGATTTATATATATATATATATATATATATATATATATATATATATATATATATATATATATATATATATATATATATATTTTGAATACTAACCCAATTGCTAACAATGTAATATAATTTAGTAATCATCACCAACTTACCCATTATTTCTTATCACCCATTATCAATATAGCATAAAATAATAACATAATCCCAAGCACTCCGACAATATATTACTATATATAGAATTGAAAAGAACGAATATCTCATATCTTTACCTGAACAATGGCTATGATTTTTCTCCCTCTCGCTGGTCGCCTGTGGTAAGGTTTCGCATCTATTTTTTTTTCTAAACAAGAGTTTATTAACCGTGAAACCCCACTAACCTATTATCTATGTTACTTATTTAATAAAAGTTTCATCAATTGAGTACTCATAGTTATCTAATAGTTTAAAAATACCCCTTTAAATTTTTAAATGGAATCAAACTAGTCCTAGTTTTCAAAATGACCTAGCGGGTCGTTAATCGTTATGTTTCTCTTTAGTAAACTGAATTAATATTTGATTCAACTTACTTAAGAGAAAAAATAATGTATACTAATACTAATTTAACTGTATGTCAATTGTGTGGCAAAATATCTCTTTATGTAGTACCACACACTACTTATTATTTTGATGAAGTTTATGGAAGACAATGTTATATGCTAACAATACAACGAAATGTTTTAAAATCATGAATGAATATGTTAGTTTATATAGTATTATTATTATTTGATATTCATTATTTATTCGTTGACAAATTTAAATTTGCATTAAGTCAATTTTTTTTGTTACCTCTTTAGGACCGTCTATTATTCATTTTAGTTCAATAAGAAAATCACCATCTTAGTAAGAGGACCTTTGAATTTTTAGTTTGTTTAAAAACTTTCTTTCAAAGGAAAGCGCTCCTATCCCCAGGGTGTTTTTCCCTTCTAATTTTTGATGGCGATCCATACTAAATTAAGGATAATCAACTTTTTTTTATATGTGAAAAATGAAATTTGAATCATTAAATTAAGTAAAACGAAGGGAAATAATCATATCACTTGTCCTCGAAGAATGAGGACTCACTACTGTAACTGTCGAACTGAAGATGGGAAACCGATCTAAACGTGATCTAGAAGCTTAGAACCTGAACCTACATCACGAGAAGATGTTGTCACGACCCAAAACCGAGCCGCGACTGGCACCCACACTTACCCTCCTGTGTGAGTGAACCAACCAATCTAAAACCTTAACATCTCAATATAATATCAACAGAAAGTAATGCGGAAGACTTAAACTCATAAGTAAAATCAATAATCAACTTCTATAACTCAAAACTTATCATTATCCCCAAAATCTGGAAGTCATCATCACAAGAACATCTACTTCAAATTACTAAATCTAGGAGTATTCTAAAAGCTAAAAATACATAAGAAGCTAGTCCATGCCGGAAGTTCAAGGCATCAAGACTTGAAGGAGAAGATCCAGTCCAAGCTATAAGCGTTAGCTCACCCTGAAGATCCGGTGTAGTGAGACTGGCTTGAGTTACTGTTGAGTTGAAGACGGCGGCACGTTTGCTGCACTCCACAAATAAACAAGAAGAAAACATAAAAGTAGGGGTCAGTACAAACCACGGGTACTGAGTAGATATCATCGGCCAACTCAAAATAAAGAACAGTATATATCAAGTAATATCATAAATCAACTATAAAACTCAACATGTAGCAGCAACAAGTATTAAAATCATCAATAAATACCATCAAGTTCATCCATGAGGGCTCACGCCTCAATACCATACTCATTTGGGAATTAAGTTCATTAGATTGAGTATATTATCATCTTTCACGATTCATTATCTTTCTTCCTCTTGTGTCGGTACGTGACACTCCGATCCCCTACCACTATGTGTCGGTACGTGACACTCCGATCCCCTATATGTGTCGGAACGTGACACTCCGATCCCCTATATGTGTCGGAACGTGACACTCCGATCCCCTATATGTGTCGGAACGTGACACTCCGATCCCCTATATGTGTCGGAACGTGACACTCTGATCCACTAATACTATGTGTCGGAACGTGACACTCCGATCCACTAATACTATGTGTCGGAACGTGACACTCCGATCCACTAATACTATGTGTCGGAACGTGACACTCCGATCCACTAATCTCATTCTATCCGTTCATCAAGCCTTCTCTATACCAAGGCATCATCAATCCCATTACTTTAATTCATCAAGCCTTCTTTTATACCAAGGCATTATCATTAATAAGTAGATTAAAGTTTCTTTCAAGATTTGGGATTCAATAGTTTTTCATCATGCTTGTCTTATCACAATCACATAATCATATTCATGCAAGCATACAATTAAGCATATAGACAGGTTTACAATACTACCAATACATATCATTCGCTATTGAGAGTCTACTACGAATAGCATGAAAACCATAACCTACCTCCACCGAAGAATTGAATCAAGCAAGAATTTTCCCAAAGCTTTGTTTCTCCCTTCTCGTTCGATTCTCCCTCTCGTTCAACTTTCTCTCTCTTTCTCTTGTTCTTTCTATTTTCTTTATTCCAACCCTCTTTCTTTTACCCTAATTAGTATATAATTGAGAATAAAAGATGGCAATAATACCCCACTAATTAACTTAAGGTTAACTCTTTTAACCCCCAAGTAATCAGACTTATTAGAATTAACCCACTAACTTTATAATTAAGGCAAGAATAGTCAAAAACGTCCCTTAAAACGTAACCAGAAATCCGACTCCAACTGGGATTACGCATGCTGTGACGGGCCGTCGCGCCTGCGACGGTCCGTCCTGCTGTCCGTCGCAAGGGTCAGAGACCCAATTTTTCACCAATGGTCTGTGATGGTCCGTCACACATGTGACGGTCCGTCCTGCCATTCCGTCACGAAGTTCAGAGAGTCGATTTTCAGTACCCAATTTCAGATTTTCTAAGTATATTGAAACGAGACATCTGTGACGGACCGTCGTGCCTGTGACGGTCCGTCGTGGGTTCCGTCATTTCAGCCAATTTTCCAGAAATAAAATCTGCTGCTCAAAACGACTAAACAGGTCGTTACAATAGATACCAATTACCCATCATTCGTCCCCGAACGATCACAAGAAGGAAAACAAGGGAGAAAAGGAGTACCTGAATCTGTAAACAGATGTGGGTATCTTTCTTGCATATCTGCCTCCTTCTCCCAAGTGGCTTCTTTAACCGGTCGATTCTTCCATTGCACCTTGATGGATGCAATCTCTCTTGACCTCAACTTGCGAACTTCTCTATCTAAGATAGCAACAGGCTCCTCCTCATAAGACAAGTTCTCATCAAGCAAAACTGAATCCCAACGGATAATGTAATTTCCATCCCCATGATATCTTTTCAACATAGACACGTGGAATACCGGATGCACTCCGGACAGCCCTGGAGGCAAGGCTAACTCATAAGCCACCTCCCCTATTCGCTTAAGTACTTCAAATGGTCCAATATACCTTGGACTTATCTTACCCCTTTTTCCAAACCGCATCACCCCTTTCATGGGCGAAACCTTCAGTAAGACTTGTTCACCTTCCATGAACTCCAGGTCTCTAACCTTTCGATCTGCATATTCTTTTTGTCTACTTTGCGCCGCTAGAAACTTTTCTTGAATAGATTTCACTTTCTCCATCGAATCCCTCAAAAGATCAGTGCCCCAAGGTCTAAATTCAAATGCATCAAACCACCCAATGGGAGACCTACATCTCCTACCATACAATGCTTCAAATGGAGCCATGTCAATGCTTGAGTGATAGCTGTTATTGTATGAAAACTCCGCTAAGGGTAAGAAGCTATCCCAATGGCCACCAAACTCTATCACACATGCACGAAGCATATCCTCCAACACTTGAATCGTTCGCTCAGACTGACCATCGGTCTGAGGATGGAACGCAGTACTAAGGTCCAGCCTAGTACCCAATTCCGCATGCAATGTTTTCCAAAACTTAGAAGTAAACTGCGTACCTCTTTCTGAAATGATGGATAGTGGAACCCCATGCAATCGCACCACTTCAGAGATGTAAAGTTTGGCTAACTTCTCTGCATTGTAAGTCACCTTGACCGGAATGAAGTGAGCAGACTTAGTTAACCTATCAACAATTACCCAAATAGAATCAAATTTTCCCAATGTCTTGGGAAGACCAACCACAAAGTCCATTGCAATTCTTTCCCACTTCCATTCAGGAATGGGCATTCTCTGAAGTGTTCCTCCGGGCCTCTGGTGTTCATACTTTACATGTTGACAGTTCGGGCATTTGGCAATAAAGTCAACGATGTCGCGCTTCATTCTACTACACCAAAAGTGTTGCTTTAGGTCACGATACATCTTGGTTGCACCCGGATGTATAGAATACCTTGAACTATGAGCCTCTGTCAGAATAGTGTTGATCAAATTATCGACGCGGGGTACACATACCCTTCCCTAGATTCTCAAAATGCCTTCCTCATCGATTTGTGCTTCCTTAGCCTCTCCTTTCAACACTTTATCTCGGATCCGGATCAATTTTTCATCATTAAACTGTTTCCCCTTAATCTTGTCAAGGAAGGAGGATCTTGCCTCCACACAAGCTAACAATCCTCCCTTCTCATTTACTTCTAACCTCATAAGGTCATTAGCCAAAATCTGCACTTCTCTAGCCAATGGGCGCTTAGAAGCTTGCAAATGAGCTAGACTTCCCATGCTTCCCGCCTTTCTACTCAAAGCATCTGCCACAACATTCGCCTTCCCCGGATGATACAAGATAGTGATATCGTAGTCCTTCAGTAGTTCCATCCATATCCTTTGTCTCAAGTTCAAATCTTTCTGAGTAAAGACATACTGTAGGCTACGATGATCCGTATAGACTTCACACTTAACCCCATATAAATAGTTCCTCCATTGCTTCAATGCAAATACTACCGCGGCCAATTCCAAGTCATGAGTTGGGTAGTTACGTTCATGCATTTTTAATTGTCTTGAAGCATAAGCAATCACATTTTTCTCTTGCATTAGCACTGCACCCAAACCCGAATAGGATGCATCACAATAAACAATGAAGTTCTTACCCTCTACCGGCAAGGTAAGGATAGGTGCGGTAGTCAACAAAGTCTTGAGCTTCTGAAAGCTTTCTTCACATTCGTCCGACCATACAAATGGAACATTCTGCTTAGTCAAGTTCGTCAGTTGGGAAGCAATGGAAGAGAATCCCTTGACAAATCGGCGGTAATAGCTAGCTAAACCAACAAAACTCCTTATTTCTGACACATTAGTAGGTCTTACCCAATTCTTCACTGTCTCAATCTTAGAAGGATCCACCATCACTCCATCCTTCGAAACCACGTGCCCCAAGAAGGACACTGCATCTAGCCAAAACTCACACTTAGAGAACTTGGCATAAAGCTTTTTCTCCCTCAACATTTCCAATACCATTCTCAAATGCTCCTCATGTTCTTTCTTGCTCTTTGAGTATATCAGTATATCATCAATAAATACGATCACGAAGAGGTCCAAATATGGCTTAAAGATCCCGTTCATCAAGCTCATAAACGCGGCAGGGGCATTCGTAAGACCAAAAGACATCACTACAAATTCGTAATGCCCATACCTCGTTCGAAAAGCAGTCTTTGGCACATCCGTTGCTCGTATTTTCAATTGATGATAACCGGATCTCAAGTCAATCTTAGAGAAGACACAAGCACCTTGTAGTTGATCGAACAAGTCATCAATGCGAGGAAGAGGATACTTGTTCTTTATGGTTACCTTGTTTAGTTGTCTGTAGTCTATACACATCCGAAAACTCCCATCCTTCTTCTTCACAAACAAAACCAGAGCACCCCAAGGGGATGCACTTGGTCTAATGAAGCCTTTGTTCAATAACTCTTGAAGTTGTGCCTTTAACTCTCTTAATTCCGCGGGAGCCATTCTATAAGGGGGTATAGAAATGGGGCGAGTACCCGGTTCAAGATCAATACAGAAGTCAATATCCCTATCCGGTGGCATACCAGGGAGATCTGTAGGGAACACATCCAGAAACTCACGGACCACTAAAACCGACTCAATCGAAGGTACTTGGGTAGTGTCATCCTTGAGATGTGCCAAGAAAGCTAAACACCCTTTACTAATCATTTTCTTAGCACGAAGAAAGGAGATGATACGCACCGGATTGGAAGTGTAGTCACCCTCCCACACTAACGGATCTGTCTCAGGCTTGGCTAACGTCACCGTTTTAGCATTACAATCCAAGATCGCAAATTGCGGAGAAAGCCAAGTCATACCCAGAATCACATCAAAATCATCCATTTCTAAGATAACCAAATCTACATAAGTGTTGCTCCCCCACAAAGTTCACCAAACAAGACCTATATACCTTTTCAACTACCACAGACTCACCCACCGGAGTAGAAACACGAATAGACATATCAAGTAATTCACAATGTAAGTTTAGACCATTAGCAAATGAGGAAGATACATAAGAAAACGTGGATCCAGGATCAAACAATACAGAAGCCATGCAATCACAAACCAGAAGATTACCTGTGATGACAAAGATCGATGCCTCCGCTTGCATCGCCCAGGGAAAGCGTAACAATGGGCCCTATCGTTCGTCTGTCCGTTGCCCCTACCATGTTGTGATGTAGGGGCTCCAGTTTGCCCATCACCTCTGCCGTTTTGGTGACCACCATTACCTCGACCACCATGTCTTCCAGGATAACGGCCTCTACCATGACCACCTCTACCTCTAGCTATTGGGGGTCTATAACTTTGTCTGGGACAATCCTTCCTAATATGTCCAATCTCCCCACATCCATAACACTCTCTGGAGTCAAGCATAGGTCTCTCGGAGAAGTGTTGACCGGTCTGAGGTGGTCCCCCAACTACAGTCTGTAGTGAAGACTGAATTGGTCGGGTTGAGTAACTTCCCGAACCCTGTCCTCTAGTGTAAGAACCATTAAACTCACCCCCTTTTCGAAACCTTTTTGATGTCGATGTTGTGGTGAAGTCGTCTGGCTTCACTCCTTCCACTTCTATCACAAAGTCTACCACCTCTTGGAAGGATTTTGCCGTTGCCGCTACCTGTAAGGCCGAAATCCGCAACTCTGATCTCAACCCCTTCACAAAACGGCGAATCCGCTCTTGTGGACTGAAACAAAGTTGGGTGGCATACCTTGATAAAGCACGAAACTTAGCCTCATATGCGTTAACCGTCATCCTACCTTGCTCGAGACTCAAGAACTCATCCTTTTTTCTATCTCTCAAAGTCCTTGGGATATACTTCTCCATAAACAGGGTAGAGAAGGATGCCCAAGTCATGGGTGTGGCCTCTGTCGGTTGACACTCGACATGTGATCGCCACCACATTTTGGCGTTCCCTTGAAACTGATAGCTTACGAACTCAACGCCGAACCGTTCTACTATCCCCATCTTGTGTAGTAGCTCATGACAATCAACCAGAAAATCATAAGCATCTTCAGATTCTGCACCCTTGAATACTGGAGGTTTCAATTTCTAGAACTTACTGAAAAGTTCGTGCTGATCATTTGTCATTATCGGTCCAGTGGTCAGACGTGGAAATGTGCCTATCTCCAATGAGGCATCCATGCGGGGAGCCATAGTAGCCGCATGTCGTACCTCTGAAACCGGAGGTGTTGGTGCAGAAACCACTGGAGGTGCCTGACCGTGATCAGATAACCCGCTAAGATAAGCGAGAACCTGATTGATCATCTCTGGGGTAGGTTGGGGTGGCAATTCCTCATTCTGCTCTTGTTCATTCACCCCATCCTCCCCCTCTCTTACTACTTCCTCAGTCGGTGGAGGAGTCACTGCCCTAGTATCAGATGGGCTAGGTGCTCGTCCTCTTCCTCTAGAGGACGTCCTCCCACGACCTCTCCCACGGCCTCTTGCCGTTGTTCTTCCTCGAGCTACAGCCCCAGTGGCTGGCTCAGACTCACCCTGTCCTGCCGGTGATGGTGTTGGTGTTGGTGTAGTCGTTGCTCTAGTTCTAACCATCTGCGAAAGAGAGTGAAGATGGTCAGATACCAATTTGTATCGCCTAGATACCAATTGGACTCAAGTAGTAGCACGAAAGAAAGAATGAAAGAGTGAAATTTTCCTAAAGTCTTATAGCCTCTCAAGGAAAAGTAAAGGCGTCCCCCTACCGTTCCTTAAGACTCTACTAGACCTGTTCTTGTGTGATGAGACCAACGAACCTAATGCTCTGATACCAAGTTTGTCACGACCCAAAACCGAGCCGCGACTGGCACCCACACTTACCCTCCTGTGTGAGCGAACCAACCAATCTAAAACCTTAACATCTCAATATAATATCAACAGAAAGTAATGCGGAAGACTTAAACTCATAAGTAAAATCAATAATCAACTTCTATAACTCAAAACTTATCATTATCCCCAAAATCTGGAAGTCATCATCACAAGAACATCTACTTCAAATTACTAAATCTAGGAGTATTCTAAAAGATAAAAATACATAAGAAGCTAGTCCATGCCGGAAGTTCAAGGCATCAAGACTTGAAGGAGAAGATCCAGTCCAAGCTAGAAGCGTTAGCTCACCCTGAAGATCCGGTGTAGTGAGACTAGCTTGAGTTACTGTTGAGTTGAAGACGGCGGCACGTTTGCTGCACTCCACAAATAAACAAGAAGAAAACATAAAAGTAGGGTCGATTACAAACCACGGCATCGAGTAGATATCATCGGCCAACTCAAAATAAAGAACAGTATATATCAAGTAATATCATAAATCAACTATAAAACTCAACATGTAGCAGCAACAAGTATTAAAATCATCAATAAATACCATCAAGTTCATCCATGAGGGCTCATGCCTCAATACCATACTCATTTGGGAATTAAGTTCATTAGATTGAGTATATTATCATCTTTCACGATTCATTATCTTTCTTCCTCTTGTGTCGGTACGTGACACTCCGATCCCCTACCACTATGTGTCGGTACGTGACACTCCGATCCCCTATATGTGTCGGAATGTGACACTCCGATCCCCTATATGTGTCGGAACGTGACACTCCGATCCCCTATATGTGTCGGAACGTGACACTCCGATCCCCTATATGTGTCGGAACGTGACACTCTGATCCACTAATACTATGTGTCGAAACGTGACACTCCGATCCACTAATACTATGTGTCGGAACGTGACACTCCGATCCACTAATACTATGTGTCGGAACGTGACACTCCGATCCACTAATCTCATTCTATCCGTTCATCAAGCCTTCTCTATACCAAGGCATCATCAATCCCATTACTTTAATTCATCAAGCCTTCTTTTATACCAAGGCATTATCATTAATAAGTAGATTAAAGTTTCTTTCAAGATTTGGGATTCAATAGTTTTTCATCATGCTTGTCTTATCACAATCACATAATCATATTCATGCAAGCATACAATTAAGCATATAGACAGGTTTACAATACTACCAATACATATCATTCGCTATTGAGAGTCTACTACGAATAGCATGAAAACCATAACCTACCTCCACCGAAGAATTGAATCAAGCAAGAATTTTCCCAAAGCTTTGTTTCTCCCTTCTCGTTCGATTCTCCCTCTCGTTCAACTTTCTCTCTCTTTCTCTTGTTCTTTCTATTTTCTTTATTCCAACCCTCTTTCTTTTACCCTAATTAGTATATAATTGAGAATAAAAGATGGCAATAATACCCCACTAATTAACTTAAGGTTAACTCTTTTAACCCCCAAGTAATCAGACTTATTAGAATTAACCCACAAACTTTATAATTAAGGCAAGAATAGTCAAAAACGTTCCTTAAAACGTAACCAGAAATCCGACTCCAACTGGGATTACGCATGCTGTGACGGGCCGTCGCGCCTGCGACGGTCCGTCCTGCTGTCCGTCGCAAGGGTCAGAGACCCAATTTTTCACCAATGGTCTGTGACGGTCCGTCCTGCCATTCCGTCACGAAGTTCAGAGAGTCGATTTTCAGTACCCAATTTCAGATTTTCTAAGTATATTGAAACGAGACATCTGTGACAGACCGTCGTGCCTGTGACGGTCCGTCGTGGGTTCCGTCATTTCAGCCAATTTTCCAGAAATAAAATCTGCTGCTCAAAACGACTAAACAGGTCGTTACAGATGTAGCGCAAAGTATGTGTTAGTACTTGAAACGTCAAGCACATCGATATGTGGTACTCACTTGTCTGCAAGTCATGCCATTCGTTGAGTGAGTATTTATGGCAAATCAGTTTACATTCCTGGGTAGAGAAAAGCGATAGGAAGGAACCCATTCTATTTAATCTTACATTGTTTTTGGTCTATCGTTAAGATTTATGTATATTTTTTAGTTTGGACTCATTGTACTTTTTAAGTTGTTATAAACTTGCTCATATAATTCTACACTTTTGGGAACTGATTTACAGACATAGAAAATATGGTCCAGTGCCAACAAAGGTATCCTCATAATTTTGTAGTGATTTAATGCATTTCATATATCAGTGTTCCTTGGTTCATTTATGTTTTAGTTTTTGACAGTGGCGGAGCTAGAATTGTAATTAAGGGGTGTCAAAATATTAAGAAATAAAATCGCGTAAAAGCCAAGGAGTGTCAATATGCATTATATATACATATAAAATAATTTTTATTCTAGCTACACAATAAAAAATAATTTTATTCTAGCTACACAATGTAACTATTTGTGGCTCCGCCACTGATTTTTGAGTATTTGTGGATGAGTTCATGAGTGATGAGTCACTGTGGACGGAATTCTCTCATTAAGAGTATTACTATGGGAAAGCCTATAGCTGCTTGGCTTACGCACTTTGATCAATCAATGACTGGTTTCTTGGTAACATACAGATGGTGAATGCATCCACTATGCGGAACGTGGTGAGGAAGTTGATGACATCACAAGATAGAGTTGTGAATTATGTGTTGGATTTGTGCGTCTATTTGCTGTATGTATGTATTTTCTATGCTAAAGTTGGTGAAGTAGGAAGAAAACTGCAGGTCTCTAGTCTCTACGAGCAATTCTCGTTCTTGCATTGATAGTATGTTTAACTAATATATGTGTATATTTACAACTTATTTTAATATTTTCGCATAGATGCCGAAGCAAAACCAGTATAAAAATGATGTGCTTTGTTAGGTATATTCTCACCTAATTACTAATGTTTTACAATTTAAAATTTTCAGATGGCAATGGAAAAATCTGTTGATCGTGGCAGAATGTGGACTGAGACGCATAGGAGAAAAGATAGAAGTAATGTAACTGAGGTGGCTAAGGAGATTGGGGTAAGTATTTTTTTTCTATAGAGTAGATGTTTATAGTAGTGCACAAATCGGGATCTTGTTCAATTTGGCTTAATAATGATATGACGCTAGATCAAAAGGTAGTGGAATAGTAGATAGCTCAGTATTGTCGTACATTTATATGGGAGAGGCAGAGGCCATTCTCCTGTTCTTATCGTCTTTGTATCCGGTAGTAATATTTAGTATTTACCTAGTATCTTATTAAATAGACATAGAATCCATTCAGACATCAGAAGATGAAAACAATTTTATAAATCCGACATATAATCCATTGAGACATAAAAAATGTCAGCGTGTGTGTGTCCGGACTTCTAAAAATAGTCTATTTTTAGAGAAGTCGACATAGATACGACATAAAAAGTAAAGAGTCCGCACAACTAAGATGTAAATGAAATAGAAGTACTAACTATTTTGTAAACTAAATTGTCGAAATAGTAATCTTGATTACTATTTCTTTTTGTATTACTGAGTAATGGAGTTGTAACTAAAATTCGTTTTCAAAAGCGTATAATACAGCTTCCTCATATAAATAAAGGTAATTTTCCTCGATTTAGAATGAAATCCCACCCAAAAATAGAAGCGAGAAACACCATAGATAAGAGCATTTTCTCTTGTAAGGAAGTTTTTCAGAGAAACTAAAAATTGTAAGTTCCTCTCTCTCCTATCAAGAGGTGATTTCTTATTGAACGAGAACGGATCATAGCCGGTCCTAAAAAGAGGTATAAAAAAAATTGACTTAACACAATACAAATTAGTTGACAAATAAATAATGAATATCAAATTATTATATCAAATAGTAATAATATATAAACTAATATGTTCATGTGTGATTTTACCATTTCGTTGTATTGCTAGTATAGGCCAAATCCATCGGTGGCCACCTGAACTTGGCACCAATTTTCACTTAGACACTTCAATTATATGATGTTCATTTTAGACACCTCATGTAGGGTTCTGTTATGTCATTTTGACACTTTTGTGGCAATAAACAAAAAACTAAAGGAGAGTGTAATACACTTGTTGATGACGTGACAAACAATCAATTAAATAATTACATGTGTTATTTTCAGTTAAAAATAACGATAAAATCTATTTAGTAAATAACTTAAAAGTATTATTCTAAGAAAATCTCTTAATTCATTACACTCAAAATCTCTTCTATACTTTTTCAAAAAAAAAAATTCTTTTCTTTTACTATTTTTGATATTAATTCATCTTCTTTTTTTTTAGCATTGTTTTTTGGGAAAGAAAAGGGTGAGGAAGAAAGGAAAAGAGAATAAATATGAAATATGGGTGCCAGTATTCATTTTTCCGACAAAAAAATGGAGGGAGGTGATGGTAGATTAGATAAGTAATACAATGAAGAAGAAGAAAATGACTTAAAAACAAATTTAAATAAAAAATTTGACCTAAATTGAAGGAATTTAAGCTTGAAAAAAAGATATGGGGTGGTGGTTTCAAAAATGGAGAAGAAGAAGAGAAAATAAAACAAAAAATGGCTAAATTAAGTCTTTCACGCGCTATTGTTGAGTGTATCACACTCACTTTTACATGTCAGTAATAAGTGTCAAAATGACACGACAGAACCCTACATGAGGTGTCTATAATGAACATCCCCTAAGTGAGGTGTCTAAGTGAAAATTGGTGCCATGTTTAGGGGGCCACCAATGAGTTAGGCGGCTAGTATATAACCTTTTCTTCCATGAACTTGATCAAAATGATAGAGTAGTGGCACAACATGAGGAAATATTTTGGCACACACTCGACAAGCAATTAAATTAGTATAAGTCATTGTTATGTTTTTCTTCATTAATCTGAATCATACATTATTTAAGTGACAAAATGGCAATTCAACTTTAAAGATAAGAGTTTCCCACTTTAAATGATATATGATTCGGCTTAATTAAGAGAAACATAACGGTAGCTTATACTAATTTAATTGTATGTCGAGTGTGGGGCAAAAAATTTTCTCACGTTGTTCCACTAGTCTATCATTTTGATCAAGTTAATGGAAGAAAACGTTATATGGTAGCAATACAACAAAATGGTAAAATCATACATGAATAAATTAGTTTATATATTATTATTATTTGACATAATATTTTGATATTCATTATTTATTTGTTGGTCAATTTATATTAATGCCACTTCGATTTTTTATACCTCTTTTAAGATAGACTATGGTTCATCTTATTCGATCAGAAAACTACATCTTGATTGGAGAGAGTTTAATATTTTTAATTGTTTGAAAACTTCGAGAAAACACTCTTATCTGGGGTTTTTCTTGTTCCTATTTTTTGTGACAATTCATTTTAAATCGAGGCAAATTACCTTTTTTTATACGAGGAAGGTGAAGTTTCCAAAAGATTATAAATACATATTCCTCATATAGAAAATGTTACGCTCTGAGCTATCTCCGAGACGCGGACACGACCTAGGATCACAAGTAATCCAAAGCTAACCTTGTTGGCATACATAAACATAATATGATAACTGAAATAAGATAATACTGAGCGTAAGCTTTATCAAAACTGAAGAATACCCATTCTGAAACTGAATATATAAGAAAACTAATAGTTTTAACACAACTGAAAGTCAAACTCAAACAAACTATAGCTAAATCTAGCTATGTCTTGAATAAGCCTTTAGATTTAGCAAATAATCAAACTAAAGACTAAAAACGAAGGGAAATAATCATGTCACTTTTCCTCAAAGAATGAGGACTCAGCATGAACTGAACATCGGGAACCGATCGATCTAAGCGTGATCTGAAAGTTGAGAACCCGAACCTACATGAAGAGAAGATGTAGCACAAAGTATGTGTCAGTACTTGAAACGTCAAGCACATCGATACTCAATTGTGTTGGGAATTAAACACACAACAAACACAAATAATCTAGAGAAAAGAGAAACGGAACACAAACGGGACACACAAGAATTTAACGTGGTTCGGTTTCCCTACTCCACGACTGTAACAGGAGGATTTTATTTCACTTGTGCTTCTTCAAGAATTACAAATACAAGGATCATATTTATAGGAAAACCAAATGGTTAACCTAGGGTTTCAAGAATGGGTCGGGCCGCTCACAAGCCTCCACAAAGCCCAACAATCTCCCACTTGGAGGCTTGAAGAATTTCAACCGTCATCCACTTAGAACACTTGTATGTCTAGTAATCTTTTTCAACTCTCTCTCCTGCTCTGGCGGCCTTCTCATCAGTCAATCGAAAGGCCCGTTGAAGCTCCCGGCTTCAACACATCGATCCACGGCTGAAATCGCCTTGACTCGTCCTCGGTCCCTACCGGCTCCCACTTGAGACACGAACTGCCGGATCCTAGAACTCCCTGAGAACAAACACTCTCCATACTCAGCAAGAAATTTTCTGGAGACGTATCAACAGCTGGAATACTGGTTCTCTTGACCCACTGTCTTCTAGGAGCCTTGGCTGAAGCACGGCCGGTGCTCCCACTGCCACAAACGCCTCTGACTGGTCTTCCTGAACCTTTCCTTGCTCGTTCATCCTGAATCTGACCTGTGGCTCTGGGTTTCTTTCTTGCAAAGACAACCTTCTTCTGCCCACGAGATTCTGTGAACCGGACTTTGTTTTTCTTCTGAACTGGGACGGTCACTCCCTCAGACGGTAATCCGACAATATACAACGATCCTCTTTTTGTTCCACGAGCCATGACAAGATTGCCCCTCACGACCTTCCACTGCCCATTTCCGAACTTCACATGATGTCCCTGTTCATCCAACAGCCAATGTAAATCAAACTTTTCGTCAAGCTTGGAACAACTCGACATCCTTCAAGGTCCGTGAACCGACCGGGCGTCTTCAAAGACCATGTCACCCATGCCCGTAACATCAAGAGCTCTATCGCCTGGCAAGCCTTACCTTTCCAAAGTCTCCAATAACCAGATTCTCGCAATGCTTCACCGCTGTGGGTAGCGTGAAAAGAAGCACCGTAATCCATGACCCAGAATCCACATTGCTCTCCGCGCAATGTATAAACAAATCCTCGCTGACGCCGTCTTCCGCAATGTTGACTTGTTTGTCTTTCTGGCATTGATTCCTGAAATGCCCCACCTCCTTGCAGTTCAACATGTTACACCGAGCCATCCCGAGCCTTCGATCGATTCCTTCTTCGGTTCCTCGCTCCCACTACCTCTGTTATTTTCTCCGCCTCGACGACGTTTAGCATATCACCCGATGATTCTCCGTAACTCCTTCTTCGACATCCTCGCCAAGAACGAGATCACGAATCTTCTCAAAGGTGAATCCATTAGGTCCCATCAATCGCAATCGCCAGAATCGTTCCGACCAACCGCCAGGCAATGATGATAACAAGAGTAAAGCTTGAACTTCATCATCGAACTTAATGCCAACCGACAAAAGTCCGCTAAGATCGAATTCAATGAGTTGATGTGCTCGTGAATCGAATCGCCTTCCTTCATCTTTGTGTTCACCAACTCTCTAATCGTAAAAATTTTGTTTGCCGCAGATGGCTTCGTACATGTTAGACAAGGCTTCCAAGATGCCTTTCGTTGTCTTCTCCTTAAGAATGTTGAACGCAACATTCTTGGTCAACGAGTCGGATAATCGACATAGCTTTCCGATCCAAAATCGCCCACTCGTGCATCGGACAATTTTCCTTGTTTGTCACCCAACACTACGCCCAAATCTTTCAACCAAAGAAATCTTCAATCTGCATCTTCCACCAATCAAATCTGTACCATCGAACTTCTCAATTCGAACTTCCCATCTTCTCGCCATCTCAAAGGACTTCGTAATTCCCTTAACGGCGCTTCTGGCATACGGGCGGCGATTTGGACGATGCTCACGATCCGAACACTCGCGGTGGATCTGAGGCTCCTCGACGCCGCCAACTGAACGGCGCGCGGACAAAGACACGGACGACGGCTGTTCGCACCTGCGCGATTCTCCTAGCCGGCCGCTTCTTGAGGTTACCCACACACGGTAACGGCGGCTACTCCTCCTCGCATACGCTTCTTCACACAAGAACCCTAGGTGACAATTTCTCACAGTTTGTGTTACAATGTTGTTGAAACCTCGCTCTGATACCAATTGTTGGGAATTAAACACACAACAAACACAAATAATCTAGAGAAAAGAGAAACGGAACACAAACGGGACACACAAGAATTTAACGTGGTTCGGTTTCCCTACTCCACGATCAGAATGGAGGATTTTATTTCACTTGTGCTTCTTCAAGAATTACAAATACAAGGATCATATTTATAGGAAAACCAAATGGTTAACCTAGGGTTTCAGTAATGGGTCGGGCCTGCTCACAAGCCTCCACAAAGCCCAACAAATTGTCCGCAAGTCATGCCATTGATTGAGTGAGTTTTTAAGGCAAACCAGCTTCCATCATTCTATTTGATGGTCTTAAATTGTTTTTGGTCTGTAGTTAAGATATATGTATAATTTTTAGTTTGGACTCACTGTAGTTTTTAAGTTGTTATATTTCTATACTTTTGGAAACTGATTAACAAACATAGAAAATATTTATTTAATGCATTTCATATATCAGCGTTTCTTGGTTCCTTTATGTTTTAGTTTGTCACTTCTAAAACTAGTTATGTTAGTTAGGAAGCTAGAAAAGTGACGAGTGTTTGTGGACGGAATTCTTTCATTGGGAGTGCCTATAGCTGCTTGGCTTACGCACTCTGATCAAATCATGACTGATTTCTTGGTAACAAACATGTTTAAAGTAGGCCTGATTGTGAGGGAGTGGCAGAAACACGAGGAGATGGTGAATGCATCCACTATGCGGAACGCGGTGAGGATGTTGATGACATCACAAGATAGAGTTGTGAATTCTGTGTTGGATTTGTGCATCTATTTGTTGTATGTGTATTATCTATGCTAAATTTGGTGAAGTAGGAAGAAAGATGCAGGTCTCTAGCCTCTACTAGCAATACTAATTCTTGCGTTGATAGTATGTTTAACTAATAAGTAATTGGTTATATATGTGCAAATTTACAATTTATTTGATATGCATGTATGCAGAGATTACGAACGATGTGCTTTGAAAGGTATATTCTCAAATGGCAAAGGGAAAAGTTGTTGATCGAGGCAGAATGTGGACTGAGATTCATAAGAGAAAAGATGGGTAAGTATTCTTTTTGTAGACAATTACTCGAGTAGATGATTATAGTAGTGCACAATTTGGGATTTTGTTCTTTAACTCAATTTGGCTTAATTATGATCCTAGATAAGAAGGTTTGGTAGTCGAAGATTAGGGTAGTGGAATAGTAGGTAGCTTAGTATTGTCATACATTTATGTGGGAGACGCAGAGGCTAGTCTCTTCTGCTTATCGTCTTTGTATCCGACAGTAATATTTAGTATTTACCTAGTATCTTATTAAATAGACATAGAATCCATTGAGACATCCGAAGATGAATAGTAGTATAACTCCGACATATTTGAGACATAAAAAATGTCAATATGTGCGTGTCCGAATCTCTAAAAATAATATATTTTTAGAGAATTCAACAAGGATGCGACATAAAAAGTGAAGAGTCGGCGCAACTTAGGTATAAGCAAAAGATAAGTATTAACTATTTGGGTAACCTAATGGTTGAATAGTAATAGCACATGATTGAACAAGAAAAAAGGATTGTTAGTGGGTCTTGTAATTAGTTTCCAAAATCTTATTTATATACATCTTCCTCATATTAAAAAAATGTTATTTTCCTCGATTTGAAATCGCACCCAAAAATAAAAGCGAGAAACACCTTAAGAACATTTTCTCTTAAGGTAGTTTTTTAGACAAACTAAAATTCAAAGTTTCTTTCCCTCCTATCAAGGGATGATATTTGATTGAAAAAGAATTAATTATAGCCGGTTTTAAATGAGGTAACAAAAAAATTGACTTAACATAAATATAAATTAGTTGACAAATAAATAATGAATATCAAATAGGTATAAAATATAAACTAATATGTTCATGTGTAATTTTACCATTTCGTTGTATTGCTGGTACATAACCTTTTCTTCCATTAACTTGATCAAAATGATAAAGTAATGGCAGAACATGAGGAAATATTTTGCCACACACTCAACATGCAATTAAATTAGTATAAGCCACTGGTATATTTCTCTTACATAAGCTGAATCATATATTATTTAAAGTGAGTATCTCATATATTCAAAGTTGGATTGTAATTTTTCCTCCACTAAATAAAAAACATACAATATTGTTATTTAGTTTGATATTTTATCAAATTTTGATTTAGTCAAGTGACAAAATGTTGATCCAATTTTAAAGATAGGAGTTACCCACTTTGTATAATATATGATTCGGCTTAATTAAGAAAAATATTACGGTGACGTATACTAAATTAATTGCATGTCGAGTATGTGACCAAAAATTCTCGCATGTTGTATCACTACTTTATCATTTTGATCAAGTTAATGGAACAAAACGATATATGCTAGCAATACAACAAAATGGTAAAATCATACATGAATTGAATATAATAGTTTATATATTATTATGATTTGATATAATAGTTTGATATTCATTATTTATTTTTTGGCTAATTTATATTTATGCCAGTAGATTTTTCTATATTTGTTTTAAGGACTGACAATAATTAATTCGTTCGATTAAAAGATTAAATCTTGCAAGGAGGGAGAGAAACTTTGAATTTTCATTTGTTTGAAAACTTCCTTACAAGAGAAAATACTCTTATCTAGGGTGTTTCTTGCTTCTAAATTTTTGTGGTAATTCATTCTAAATCGAGACAAATTACCTTTTTTTTAATACGAGTAAGGTATAGTTTCCAAAAGCTTATAAATTCATCTTCCTCATATAGAAAATGTAATTCACCTCGATTTAAAATGAATTGTCACCCAAAAATAGAAGCAGCTAGAAACACCTTATATAGAAATGTTTTCTCATGTAAGATAGTTTTTCATACAAACTAAAAATTCAAAGTTTCTTTCCCTCCTTTCAAGGGGTGATTTTTTGATTGAACGAGAATGGATCATAGCCGGTTCTAAAATAGGTAACAAAAAAATCGACTTAGCACACATATAAATTAGTTTACAAATAAATAATGAAAATATCAAATAGTAATAACATATAAATTAATATGTTCATGTGTGATTTTTCCATTTCGTTGTATTGGTGGTATATACTTTTTCTTCCATTAACTTGATCAAAATGATAGAGTAATGACAGTACATGAGGAAATATTTTGCCACACACTCGACATGCAATTAAATTAGTGTAAGCCACCGCTATACTTCTCTTACATAAGCTGAATCGTATATTATTTAAAGTGAGAAGCTCCTATATTCAAAGTTCGATTGCCATTTTCCCGCCACTAAATCGAAAACATAAAATATTATTATTTAGTTTGATATTAAATCAAATTTTGATTTAGTGAAGAGACAAAATGTTAATCCAATTTTAAAGATAGGAGTTACCCACTTTATATAATATATGATTCACCTTAATTAAGAGAAACATAATAGTGACATATACTAAATTAATTGCGTGTCGAGTGTGTGACGAAAGATTTTCTAATGTTGTGCCATTACTTTATCATTTTGATCAAGTTAATGGAAGAGAACGTTCTATGATAGCAATACAACGAAATGGTAAAATCACACATGAATATATTAGTTTATATATTATTATTATTTGATAGTATAGTATGATATTCATTATTTATTTGTTGGCCAATTTATATTTATGCCAAGTCGATTTTTCTATACCTCTTTTAAGGAACAACTATGATTCATTCTTGTTCGATTAAAAAAATTACATTTTGAAAGGAGGGAGAGGAACTTTTGAAGTTTTCATTTGTTTGAAAACTTCCTTGCAACAGAAAACACTCTTATCTAGGGTGTTTCTTGATTCTAAATATTTTTTTCTAGTTTTAAGTAACTATGAAATGTGTCAACAGTTAAATGATATTGCCACGTATTTTTTGTTATAACAAATTTCATAGCTAATTATAAATTTAAGTCGTGAGTTAAAACTAACCGCAGCAATATAGTAATTTTGGAGCCACTATAAATTATTTGAAACAAACTATTATAACTAGATAATATTTTTTCTTTAGATTATTAGAAATTGCGGTAATAGTTAAATGATATAGTCATAGAACTTTTTTCATAGTAAATGTTATAGCTTATTACTAATTTTTTTTAATGAGTTAAAACTTAGTATAGCAATTGCAACATTTTACTAAATAACTTATTTGAAATAAAATATCATGATTGAATAAATAATTTTGCTTAAAGTTATAAGAAATTCTTGTCATGCCCTGAGTCTACACTCTGAACGTGACTGGCACCCCATGACCGTTGGTGGCCTTGAGTGAACCCTGACTTATTTATCTCAGCGGAAGACGTAACTTAACTAAATTATAAAAACTGGAAAAAAGCATTCTTATGAGAAATACTTTAAATAATTATTTTGGCCAAAATGACATTTAAGTCTCAACAGTTGAACCTATGCGATGTAAGATAAGAAGAGACTCAAACTGATAAATCCGACCGACTATCTGTCTTAGAAGCCTCTACAATAACTAGGATGAATAATGGGACAAACCCCTCAACATTTTATAAAGGAAAATACTGAAAGCAATAAAGGGTCCTCCAGATGCAAAAAGGCTCACCACTGACTCTGGATGCTCAAACAGGATCAACGAGGCGCTGGATGCTGATCTTGGTTACCTGCGTCTGCATCATAAGACGATGCAGACCAACTGACATCAATACATTGAATGTACGAGTATGCGAGTTGGAATGCTAAACAACAACTTAAAGCTTAAAAGGATTAAGAAGAACTTACCTTGACTATACTCAACTCAACTCATGAAATACTAACCCAATATAAAGCAGTAAGGAAACATGCAATATATATATATATATATATATATATATATATATATATATATATATATATAAATCATATATTACTAAAAGCATGAACAAAAAAGTTGAAAGTTGAATTACGGTTTTACCCCTTCTATATTAAATTGTTATAAAATATTTCAATATTTGATTGTATAAATTTAATTAAATGTTAATGACTTTTAGACTTCCTAAGATTAATTCCTAATTAAATATCTAATTTATTGATATTTATCATCTATAATCTATATGTATATAATAATTATTTTTTTAAAAAAAATCTTTACCTAAATTTCTTTACTTTTCCTCTTCTTATAACTTTTTTCTTAACCACTCTCATGAATAATATAATTGATGTGGATAAAGTATTATCCTTTATGATAAATAATGAAATTTAATAATTTAAAGGGTGCAAATCTACAAAATGGAGACACACATTGATAATGTCCTCTTGATTATTATTAAAGAATGACTCTAGCTTCACAAATTTAAATTCATTGATGCTTAATTACATGATAAGAACTTTAGTTGTTCTTTCTATATGATTTGCTAACTTTGATTTTTTCATATTATTCATTTATTTATTATTATTATTTTGTAATTACTTATTCAACTTTTATACTCTTAATATTCACAACTCTCATCTTTTCATATTCATAACCTCCAAATATTTAACTAAAACTTTAAGATATCTTTTGATATTCCTTCAATTCTATTTATCAACTTCTTTATCTCATGAAATCCCTACCAAGATTATTAGGCTATTATTTTTATTCTATAGTAAAAGTAGATGATGAAGACTCTTGAGTTTTGATAGGATATGAAAGGAGTCAATAAGAACTCAAAGAGTTATGTACTAATTTTGTACTTATTTTTTCATCTATATATACATCAATCTAATAAGAATAATGTCTATATTGTATATTTTCTTAAATATTCTATTTCTTTTTGTCTTTTTCTCTCTCTGTTAGACTTCTTAATTTAGTTTTCTATGAATGTTTTATTGCAGTAAGTCTTTATTCTTATTTTGTAATTGTTACAGTTTATTATTCATTACAATTTACATATATATTTCCATAAAATTTTAGTCATTCATATCTATACAAATTCACATGAAACATACGTGCGAAGCACGTGCTCAGAAACTAGTTTGTAAAATAGTGTAAACAACTTAGTTCGTTAAAGATAATGCAATAACAAACTCAACTTTACCTATAATGAAAGTAATATAGTTTCTGTGGAGAATCTAACCGACAACCATCACTATGAGCCTAAACTATGGTATAATGTCTTTACTCACGTTACAAGAGGACCGTTCTATACCTTGCCATCGGTAAAGAACCTGAACTACTAAGTGGATCCGCTAGTCTATGCTAAAAAGCACTAAGAAATTATCTAAAAAGTATGATCCTTTCTCTATCCATGTTGGCTACATGGTTTGTGGAGACTTAAGTTGTTATGAACACGCATCCCCATATCGGTGCTCAATACTACTCTAAAAAATACTCAGCTCATGTATTTTTAAAACAATGTCTTCTTTGATTTGAGGTAATTGCTCAAACTTAGCTTTAAAAGCTCTCTTGGAAATCATAATTTCTAATTTCTAAAACTACGCAAAGGCTCTGTGGAAGTCTAGCTTCCTTTCTTTCTCAAAATGTGAAAACATTTGTAACGCTTAGGGACTACTTAGTTCCATTGTAGCTTTTGAGAAATGCACTTACTCTATGTTCTTTGCTTTACTTTAAACTTAATTCTTAGGGAATACTTAGCCCCCTTATAACTTTTGAGATTTAAACTCAAATCATTAGTCTTTGCTCAACTTATAGCTTGAGCGTTGAAACAAAGTTAAAATGTTTGTTTGAGACTCTTGAAAACTGTAAGAACTTACTTTGACTTGCTCCTTAACTTTTCGACTTGACTCTTAACATCTTTGACTTTGATCTTAACTTCCCTTGAATTGGATTATGGATTCAAGGATCATGATCTCATGTTTATGGATGATCTCATGATATTTAGATGTACCTTAGAGTGTTGGAATCAACTAAGTAATATGGGTACATTATTTAGGAAGTAGTACGAAGTCTTCAGGTGGCCTTGACGCTCTGAGAGGCGCGGGAAGCCAGAGCCTGACAGACATACACTGTCCTCAGGCGCTCTGGCTGGCGCACCGCACCAAAGCCTAACGGACTGAGTCAGTCTTGAAGGGCTCTGGTTGGCGCGGCGCCCCAGGGCCTGTCAGACAGGATTTCTGACTTTTTCTTCTCCGATTTTCATCTCTAAACCTTCTAAACTTCCATGGATCTTTCCACAAACACTTAGCATCACTAATATTCTCAATACCCAATAGATTAGACTCGTAAAACAGCCCGAAAACATGAATCAAAACAACTAAAGAATACTCCAACTCAACCAACAAGAATTTAACAATTGTTCATCAATAACTTTGATGTTCATCATTCAATCTAGTCTAAATGCGCTGATTTAAACACGTTGTTGTGTGGGTGAAAGGAACCAACACAGAAAGATCTCACATACCTCGATAGGGATCACCCCCAACGAATTCCACTCGTGAAACCTTAGCGTTCTTGAAGGATTTTTGATCTTCCTCTCCTCTTCTTCTCCTCTTCTCTTTTCTCCCAAGCCCTAAGCGTATTTTAACTTTTCTAAAACTAACTTAAGGCTTAGTTTTACCCCAAACCCTTAAAACGAATTAGGAAATAGTAGGGTGAAAAGACTACTTTACCCTTACTAAAATCCGGATTGAACTTTTCTCAATCTAACAACCCAACTTCTGAAAGACATATCTCCCTCGTACAACAAAAAAATCAAGCAAACTTGGTGCATTGGAAAGATCTTCCCAAGGGATTTCTAACCATATAAAGAACTGACCCTAACTCCTCTTGATCTAGAAGTTATGACCGTTTGAAAATGACCAAAACTCACTTTTTAAACTTAGGAAATTTCCAGATTTTTTCCTTTATTTCCAAAAGTGATTATTTTTTTTGTTTCTTGGCTTATTCCTAGCTATTTCGAGTTTTGAGATGTTACAATTGTGATAATTATTAGCCTAATAACTATAATTTATTTTTCACGACGAAATGATATTGTCATAGATTTATTATTACGCTGATAGATGTCGTACTTGCATATTTTTTTTTACATGGAAGCATGAATAAAATACTTGGATATTAAATTGAAAAAAAAAAACATCACATAAACGTTAAAAGCAAATAAATGAGACAATCTTTAAAATAAAAAATTAATAATACATATATATTTGGATATTTGTTATTTTTTCATTGACTATCCAATTAAAAATACAAGAGCATTTAGATACATAAACACATTAATTAAGTAAATTTGAATGTATACGTATACAATGCATCCATTTTTAATTTGTACAGTGGAATGGATATACATTTGGATAATTGTATTGTAGTATAATTCATTCTCATTTGTTTTTTCTGAATTGTTCAATTGTATTGATACATTAACAAAATTATATTAAGCAATATTAGAATACAATTATTCATACCATGGAGTTCGCCTATTTGAAATAAAAACAAATAAGATTCATTTGCAATTATAATAAATCAAGTTAAAACAAATTTATGTGAAATATCTCTACGATTGAAAAAAACAATGACGACAATGAAGATTAATGTACGATGTATTTCATTTTTTTAAAAAAACTGATTCAAAAATATATGCACTACCATATAGCACTACAACAAAAAGAATCATTAGCGGCATTTAATTCTTAATCGCCGCTAAATATGTATTTTTAGCAGCAATATGTCACTTTTTGTATATGTCCCTAAAACCTTTAGCTATATTGGTTCTAATGACACTTAACTAATGCCGGTAAAGACTTTACCACTCTTTATTAGTGTCAATATTTAATGCCGCTAAAAATTATTTTTATTGTAGTGTAGTTATTAGTTGTTAATGTAATCATGACAAATTGAAAAATTTAGGACATAATTAAAGAGAATCAATTATAGTACTAGCAATTACCTTATTTAATGTATTATAATTAAGATTGTATCACTATATAATTAAAAAATATACAGTGAGATATTGGTATAAAACATAGTCATTTTTTATAAAAATAGCATATTTATAACTATTAAGTTTCAATAACCTTATAAATATATACTTATCTATATATATTGCTATAAGATTAATCTCAAGTTATCAAAAACAAAATGGGAAATTTTTTAAAATGTCATTATTTTAGTATTTAATAGGGTATAGTGTCAACACTTTCAATATTTAGTGGTAATGTCAGAATGTTACATTATTATGTATTTTAATTATATTTCAATTATTTTGTTTAATTAAAAAGAATATCTAATTTATAAAACAAACTAGAGCTATTTCGGAGAGAGCTTAAAACTATGCTTAAAACTCTCTACATCAGTTACAATGCTTAAAACTCTCTACATCAGTTACAATTTTTTCAAATCTGGGAGATGATATATCTGGCCATTATTCATGATGTTCATCCGAAAAAAAAATTATTGCGATTTTATTGTTTTGTCAAATAAACTCGGTAAACGATTTTTGGAAAATAAACAGAAACGAATAGTCAAAATTCAGGTATGTTTTAGTTAATTAATCGTTATACGTTTTGTATTTGATTGTGATTTGTTGCATTTTTTTTATATAATAGTATTCTGATTTGAAGTCATTTTTTTAACTTTAGTATACGAAACCGTATATCCAAGAGAATACTTATTTGATGCATCAATTGTTTAGACAAATTATAATGTTCAAATCTTTTATTTGAATTACGATTGTAACTTTATTGTTTTGTATTCTTTATACAAGTTAATGATAATGTCATTATTTTGGTATTTAGTATTGACCTTTTTTTTACAATAAAGCATATATGGGGAGCATTAGTTTTATAATCAAGCATTCTGGACATTGGACTGAAGATAATTGCTATGTTGATTACACAACTGAGGCAATTATGATTAAAGAGTATGCATCGTATAAAGATTTCGTTGATGTAGTTGCTAATCAGATTGGGGTAGATTTGAGGTATAATGGAATGAAACTTAAGTATAAAATAGAAGGTAGCATTGCACCTTTGGAGATACACAATGATATGGGAATGAGGGTATATGTCTCATTGAAGAAAGAAGTTCGATAATTCACAAAGTACCCCATTTGTGTAACTGTATTTGTGAATGATCGTGATATAAATTGTAGAAATCATTATGAAGAAGATGTTGGCATGTGTATGATAAACGGAAGAAGTACTACTGATAACCAAGCAATAGTTATTAGTGCACCATTAATCAGTGATGAGTTAAGTAATTCTATTATCTGCAATAAGAATCCTAAATAAGTCATTGAGGATCAAGTTTATAAGAATAAAACGTACTTTGAAAGCTGTGATGATGATATATGCCATTGATAATAGATTTTAGTGGAAGACAAAAATATCAAGTTTAGTAAGGTATTTTGTATTTAAATATATTTTAGCTTTTGTTGTTATATTAATTATTCCATATAATACCATTTCTTAATTTATTTTGTTTATTTTCTTTTGTAATTCGAGCAGTTATACACTTGTTTGTGTATCTGAAAATTGTGGATGGATAATGAAGGCTTCCAACATCAATAAATCGGGAATGTTTAGAATTAGAAAGTTTGTAGATGAGCATACATGTTCATTAAAAGATAAGGTGTATAGTCAGAGACAAGCAGCAAGCAGTCTTGTTGGATGTATAATAAAGCTCAAGCTAGTTGATCATAAAAGAAAGTTGACATCGAAAGACATACAAGTTGATGTTAGACTCGAACTTGGTGTAGACGTATCCTACTATGTGGCATGGAATGCTAGGGAAAAGGCAATAAATACATTAAGGGGGACACCATCTGATTCATATAGTAAATTACGCAATTATTTATACATATTGAACACCACTTATCCTGGATTGCATATAAGATTGAAGAAGACGGAAGAAAATAAATTTCTATATGTCTTTATAGCTTTGTTTCCTTTCATAAAAGGTTTTGAAAGTTGTAAGCCAATAGTTGTAGTAGACGGCAGCCATCTCAGGGGGACTTATAATGGCAGATTTGTGTCTGCAAGCACATTGGATGGAGCAGGTAACTATTAGATATTTATATTTTATAAAGAATTACGCACAGTATTATATTCATTAAACATGTATTTGTTGTATTTGACGATATGTATCCTAATGTTTGCATTGTATATGTTCAGGAAATATATTGCCCCTAGCATACAGTGTTATTGATTCGGAAAATAATGCATCTTGGACTTGATCTTTTGAACAGTTTAGAGAATCTCATGGTTTAAAGGATAAAATGTGTGTTGTATCCGACAGAAACGAGAGTATTATAAAAGCAGTTTCGAGGATATACAATATACCACATTATGCTTGCACGTTTCATCTTTGGAAGAACGTGAAGACACTTTACAAAAAGTCACATGACAGTCTTTCAGAAGTGTCTTATGCAATGGCAAAGGCATACAAACTTTCTGAATTTAATGAACTGATGAAAAAAGAAGAACATGTTGATATTAGGGTGAAGAATTATTTGGAATTGGCTGGTTATGACAAATGGGCAAGAGTGTATGCACCAGTTGATCGAGGCACTGTGATGACATCAAACATAGCTGAATGCATAAATGCATGCCTTGTGGAAGCAAGAGAATTACCTATATATGATTTTCTTGAGGAAATTATACAAATGTTTGGTCGATGAAATTTCAAAAATCATACATCTGCTTCTAATACATTCACGACACTTTGTGGTAAAGCACAAGAAATGCTCGCTGAAAATGAAGAACTTTCACTGCGTATGACGCTATGTTTATGCTTCCTTAAAATTGTTGTATTTTGTATTTAATTCAGTAAAAATTAAAGATTATATAACTGATATGATTTAACTTCCTTTTAACTTTGTGTAATAGGTAGTTGCGACAAGTAATTATGTGCACTGTGTTCGTCATGAAGGGGAAACATTTATTGTTTGTCTTGAAAAGAAAACTTGCACATGTAGGAGATTTCCAGTGGATGAAATACCATGTTCGCACGCTTGGGCTGTTTTGAAGAAGAAATTTCTTGATCCTGAACCATATTGTTTTGACCTATACAAGCCAAATACATTACTTGTTACATATGCTAATCCAATAAATCCATTACCTGATCGAAAAGATTGAAATGTGCCTGCATATGTAGAGAATGAAATAGTTAGGCCTCCAAAGTTTAAAAAACTACCTGGTAGGTCTCCAAAAAAGCTTCGTGATAAGACGTACAGTGAGCTATATGGAAAGAAGAACAAGAATTCTTGTAGTACTTGTGGTCAAAAGGGACATATTAGGCGATCATGCAGGAATGGACCACGAACTGAATAGTTAGATATGTTTGAATTTGTTTTGAAAAATAAATTTACATATGTTCGTACAAATCATTTATCCTTGTAATTAATGTTTTCATAATGTTCAATGAATAATATTTTATCAAAATATGTTCGTTTGCGCGTATTTACTTGTATACTAATAAAAGTCGTTTGTTATCTCACTCCATATAAGTGCCTATCACACTGTATATTAATAAGCTAGGTTCTTCAATATGTATATGTATAAGCAATAAGACTAAAAAATATGACTCGATAAACTATGTTTTAATGTTCATAAACAAATATATTTGACACTATATAATACAACTAATGTGACCACATTTAAAAATAAATTATATTTTAATTCAATACGATACAACTACAAGTAATGTGACTTAATGAATAATGTAATACAACAATTTTACAACTATGAATAAAACATACAAAATTTAATAATCAGTTCTTCAATATGTATATGTATATGCAATAAGACTAAAAAATATGACTTGAGAAACTGTGATTTAATGTTCATAAACAAATACATATGACACTATAAAATACAACTAATGTGAGCACATTTGAAAATAAATTATATTTTAATATAAACAATACAACTACAAATAAGTGACTTAATGAATAATGTAATACAACAACGATGAATACAACAAACAAAAATACAACACATGGAATCAACTAACATAATATATATACATAAATTCAAATTGAAAAGTGTCACGACCCAAATTTTGCAAGTCGTGATGGCACCTATATTCCCAACCAATAGGTAAGTCAACCCAACATATTGACCCAACTAAACCAACAAATGTGTAAAAAAGACCAACGCTTAGCAAGAATCTCCAACATTGAGTTCCTTTTAAGTACGAAATGCGGAAGATAAAATATATCACCCCAAGAATTGGTGTCTTAAGTACAAGAGCTTCTAAAATTCGAAGCAAGTCTGAAACTAAATGACAAATCTAACATAAGGGATATCCTGTTTGAATACTAATAACAGAATAAATAAAAGATAGAGGGAGGTGTGGGCCACGGAACAGCCAAGCAGCTCACCACAACTCCAAGAACCTCAAGCCGGACTCAATTTGCTCCACGAGATGTGCTCCTACTCGAAATCGAATCTGCACCACAAAGAGTGCCACAAGCGTAGTGTGAGTACGAAACCACGTGTACCCAGTATGTCTCATTGACCGACAATGAAGAAGTAGTAACGGGAGTTATATAAGAAAATAAATTCTTAGATTGTACAAGTATATATATATATATTACACTTACTATTTAAGTTTCATCAATAAAGAAAATCAACATTTAATATTTTACAAACACCAAACGAAACGTATAGTCATCAAGAATGAATGATGGGATGAAATGCAATGCAATATGATGCCGTGTAATGATATGACTCAGAATACCCAGTACTCACTCAACCGTATATACATGATACTCCTTGAAAATACATCGAGAGTTCATGACCCATGGGGGACTCGCGAGGTCCATATACCAACACGGACGATCTCCACGTGTCTGTGCGGACGATCTCAACGCACTATCATAATATCAAACAATTTTCGCACGGACGGTCTCCACGTGCCCAAATTACAATCTTAACATCTCACCATCCTCAGCACGGACAATCTCCACGTGCCCAACTTATACTCAGTTCTCATGTCTATGCATGTGCACAATATTATTTCAATAGAGGGGATGATGATGCATCTCAATCAATCAATATGAACATAATACATAACCACCTCAATTATCACAACTATACGGGTGAAATAAATAAAACACAATCACACGAGGAATTCAAGTCAATAATATATCAGCTAATGCCCATATGCTTTGGCATTCTCAAATTTCAATCCACATTCTATAATATAAATTTTCCTTTTTATAACACCGGTACTCGTACCAATGCCCGTCACACCATTGATACGAGACCACCATTTTCCCCCCTTACTCCATTGTCTATTTTCATTTTTAATCTTTAATTAGGAAAACGTCCTTCAACAAGTCTAAAAATTCTTAACATACCTTAGATGCCGAGCTTGTAGCACGAATCTTTTAAGATTTTTCCTTTCCTTTTCGCAAGATTTCGGAACGTTCCCAATCTACCAATTTTGCAATATTCGTAAGTAAGCAATTTTTTGTAGACATTCAAATTATTATATGTCTATCATAGACGCTAAAACTCACTCATGTTTTCAACCAAACTCCAAATCTTGATATATATTGGTATGCCAAATTTTTCATACTTGCTAAATTTCAAGCCAAGAACTTAACTTTACATCTCCCAATACCCTTTAATTCAATGTTAAATTATATAATATACACCAAATAATTAATTACCTATCTCAATATATCAAATTAATATCTTAATTTTATATATGTATAAAATAAGAATCAACTCCCCCCCTAATTTACAACAAGATGAACCATTGCTCCACGTGACCTTCTTTTTTTTTCTTCAAACCATTCTGCAAATTGTCCATTTTTTTAAAAAAATTATCATAGCCACTGCCAATCATTGGCGTATGATTTCCAACTGATTGGCATCCCACTACTTTGCCTAACATTGCAGCCATGCAACTTTTCCAATTTCCAATCTTTTTTTTTTCTTCCTAACGTCACATACACCTGCAATATGCCAATTCCCTTTTCTCTTTTTCTTTTCTTCAAATCCTGCAACTACGACTGTATATAAATTTCAACTTTAAAAATATTCCTATATATGGCAATCATTAGGAATTCTTAATAACTAAACATCCATTCAATTCAATCTAATAATTTTACTAAAGTTATATCTCTTTAAATAACAAGTTACAACAACAATACGATATCAACAGATTCTTCACGCCAACAATTTTTACCACTAATGCATGCTTATGCAGAATATAGATCGGTTAAGGAAAAACTTTTACCTTCAATATTTTACTTCGTTCCTCTTTGTTCTGTAATCTACGCTGCCCAGAAAAATATCAGTTTCTACCTCTTTTGCTTTCTGCCCTTCTACTGTTAATTAAGTAAAATAAATAAACTAACCCCACTAACTTAAATCAATTAATGGGTCAAGTAAAAAGGTATTAAATGAATTATGGATATGACCCACTAACTATTAACTAGATTAATTCTTCACTAAAATTTTTTTATCAACTAAATATTCTTAGTTTCGAATAGTTTAAAAAATACCCCTTTAGATTTTCAAAAGGAGTCAAACTAGTCCTAGTTCTCAAACGACCTAGCGGGTCGTTACATCACCTACCACTCAAACAAACGTTCGTCCTCGAACGGAAAAAGAAAAGAGCTAACATGAACGCTCAAAAAAAATGAGGATATTTACTCCTTATGTCTGACTCTGTCTCCCATGTAGCCTCCTCCACTGGACGATGCTTCCACTGAACCTTTACTGAAGCAATCTTCTTGGACCTTAGCTTCCGAATTTGCCTATCCAAGATGGTGATCGGCTCTTCCTCAAAAGTCAAATTCGGATCAAGTAGCACTGAATCCCATTGAATCACATGATCACCACCATGATGATACTTCTTAAGCATTGAAATATGAAATACAGGATGAACACCTGATAAACCTGGTGGCAAAGCCAACTGATACGCCACCTCACCAATACGCTCAACAATCTCGAAAGGACCAATATACCTTGGGCTCAACTTGCCCTTCTTTCCAAACCTCATCACACCCTTCATGAGTGAAACCTTCAATAAAACCCTCTCTCCAACCATAAACTCTAAATCACGAATCTTTCGATCCGCATAACTCTTTTGCCTACTCTGAGCCATGAGAAGTCTATCTTGGATCAACTTGACCTTGTCTAAGGACTCCCTCAACAAATCTGTACCCCATGGTCTAACCTCAAATGCATCAAACCAGCCAATTGGAGATCGACATCTCCTGCCATACAGAGCCTCAAATGGTGCCATCTCAATGCTCGAGTGATAACTATTATTGTAAGCAAACTCCGCTAGAGGCAAGAACTGGTCCCACTGACCACCAAAGTCAATCACACACGCCCGCAACATATCCTCGAGAACTTGAATAGTTCGCTCAGATTGACCATCAGTCTGAGGGTGAAAGGCTTTACTAAGATCCACCCGAGTGCCCAACTCCTTCTGCATAAACCGCCAGAAATGAGAGGTAAATTGGGTGCCACGATCTGAAATAATAGATATAGGAACCCCATGCAAACGAACTATCTCTTGAATATAGATCTTGGCTAACTTCTCTGAGTTATAGGTAGTCTGAACTGGTACAAAGTGTGCAGACTTAGTCAGTCGATCCACGATGACCCATATATCATCAAACTTACCCAAGGTACGTGGAAACCATACCACAAAGTCCATAGCAATGCGCTCCCACTTCCACTCAGGTATGGGCATCCTCTGGGTCATACCTCCAGGCTTTTGGTGTTCATACTTCACTTGCTGACAATTCAAACATCGAGACACAAAATCTTCTATGTCCCTCTTCATACGACACCACCAATAGTGTTGCTTCAAGTCACGATACATCTTAGTAGCCCCGGATGAATAGAGTACCTCGAACTATGAGCCTCCTCCTTGATCAATCTAGTCAAATCACCTGTACGAGGAACACATATACGACCTTTAATCCTCAAAACTCCCTCACTATCAAGAATTGCAGCCTTGGCTTCTCCTTTTAAAACCTTGTCCCTAATCTTACATAAATCACCATCATCAAACTGTTGAGCCCGAATCTGCTCCAACAAGGATGACCTAGCCTCCATATAAGCCAACACCTTACCAGATTCTGAAATATCAAGTCTCATAAAGCTATTGGCCAGGGATTGGACATCCCTAGCTAAAGGACGCTCGCCAACCTGTAACATGGCTAGACTACCCATACTTACCGCCTTCCGACTCAAGGCATCTGCTACAACATTTGCTTTGCCTGGGTGGTAAAGAATAGTCATGTCGTAGTCCTTGAGCAACTACAACCATCTCCGCTGCCTCAAATTCAGATCTCTCTGCTTGAATATATATTGGAGGCTACGATGGTCCGTGAACACCTCACAATGCACGCCATAAAGATAATGCCTCCAAATCTTTAATGCAAACACAACAGCCGCCAACTCTAAATCATGAATAGGGTAGTTCTTATCATGAACCTTTAACTGCCTCGAAGCATAAGCTATCACCCTTCCCTTCTGCATCAAGACACAACCAAGATCAATCCGAGAAGCATCACAATATACAACAAAATCCTCTCCCTCCACGGGTAGGGTCAAAATCGGAGCAATAGTCAATAAAGTCTTGAGCTTTATGAAGCTAGCCTCACATTCGTCAGACCACTGAAAAGTCACCTCCTTATGTGTCAATCTAGTTAATGGAGATGCAATGGATGAGAAACCCTCAACAAATCGTCGATAATAACCTGCAAGGCCCAAGAAACTCCGAATCTCAGTAACTGAAGTAGGTCTGAACCAATCTCTAACCGCCTCAATCTTCTTAGGATCCACCATGATACCCTCCTTGGACACTACATGTCCCAAGAATGCTACCGAACCAAGCCAAAACTCACACTTTGAAAACTTTGCATAAAGCTTCTTCTCCTTTAGAATCCCAAGAACAATCCTCAAATGATGCTCATGCTCCTACTTAGTGCGTGAGTATATCAATATATCACCTATGAAGACAATAACAAAGGAATCTAAATACGGTCTGAACACTCCATTCATCAAGTCCATAAAAGCTGCTGGGGCATTAGTTAGTCCGAAAGACATCACCAAAAACTCGTAATGACCATAACGTGTTCGAAAAGCTGTCTTAGGGATATCCTCCGCCCTAACCTTCAGCTGATGATATCCAGATCTCAAGTCAATTTTGGAGAAAACTGAAGCACCCTTCAACTGATCAAATAAATCATCAATACGAGGTATCAGATACTTATTTCTGATGGTTACCTTGTTCAACTGCCGATAGTCAATAACATACGCATAGATCCATCTTTCTTCTTCACAAATAACACTGGAGCACCCCAAGGAGATACACTTGGTCTAATAAAACCTTTGCTCAACAAATCCTGCAGCTGCTCCTTCAACTCTTTCAATTCAGCTGGTGCCATACGATAAGGAGGAATGGAAATAGGCCGAGTGCCTGGCTCCACATCAATACAAAAATCAATATCTCGATCTGGTGGAAGACCTGGCAAATCGGTCAGAAATACTTCTGAAAATTCACTCACTACTGGAATAGACTCAAGCATATGAGTCTTAATACTAGTATCTCGAATGTGGGCCAAGTACGCCAAACATCCTCACTGTACCAACTGACAAGCATTAAGGAATGATATCACACCCTTAGAATGATGACTAAGAGTACCTCTCCATTCTACTATAGGAATTCCAGGCATAGCTAAAGTGATGGTCTTGGCATGACAATTTAAAATTGCGTGGTAAGAAGATAACCAATCCATACCAAGAATCACATCAAAATCTATCATATCTAAGACCTTTAAATCTGCATGAGTGTCATACCCCATCAAAGTAACAGTACATAAACGATACACTTGATCTACAACTACAGAATCCCCGACAGGAGTAGAAACACGTATCGGCAAATCAAGAGACTCACACAATATATCCAGACTAGGAGCAAAATATGTGGACACATAAGAATAAGTAGAGCCTGGATCAAATGATACAGTAGCTGGTCGATGACAAACCGGAATAATGCCTGTGATAACAGCATCTGAGGCTTCAGCCTCTGGCCTACCTGGAAAAGCATAACAGTGAGAACGACCTCCATCAGATTGTGAACCTCCACGACCACCACCTCGACAAGAAGGAGAACCACCTCTACCTGAATGAGAACCACCTCTACCATTCTTTGCACCACCCCTAGCTGGAGGTTGTGCAGCCCTGGAAGTCGAAGCCTGAGAACCCTGATGTAAGCCACCACGTCTGGTCCTAGGTCAGTCTCTCACAAAGTGTCCCATATCACCACACTCAAAGCAACCCCTACGAGACGCAGGCTGATAAGAGGAACCTGAATGACCAGAATGTCCTCCACGAACTACAGGTCTAGAAGATAAACCCTGCGAAGTATGTATCGAGCTCGAAGAGTTATGCCCAACAGAACCAGCCTCGTGACGCCGGGTATAGCAAAGATGAATGGGTCTCTGGATCGAGGGTGATAACCTCTGCCCAAGTAACCCCGACTCTAGGCGAGCACCACCATAATCACCTGAATAACGAGTCCTCTTGCCTCTCGCCGCTCAAATCCTCACGCCAATTCATCTCCAACTCCTTAGCAGCATCTACCACTTTCTGGAATGGAACACCAGAAGCAGCAACCTGAGAAACTCCTAGACGAATTGGAATAATCAGCCCCTTAACAAACCTCCTCACTCTCTCAGCCTCTGTGGGAAGTATCATCGAGGCATGCCTAGCCAAGGCATGAAATTTACCCTCATACTCTGCAACTGACATACCATTTTGCTGCAAACCCTCAAACTCGGCTCTCTTGCGCTCCCTCTCACTGCGTGGAACAAATTTGGATAGAAATACCTGAGTAAACTCAGTCCAGGATAGTGGATGAGGTCCAGCTGGCCTACTACTAATATAATCCCTCCACCATCGCTAGCGCAGCAGTCATCTAAAACGCTGTGTAGTCAACTCCATGAGACTCCACTAATCCAAGATTATGCAACCTCTCATGACAACTAACTATAAACTCATATGCATCCTCAGCTAAGTCACCAGTATAAGTAGGAGGATTCATTAGTCTGAACCTCCCAAACATCTTTTGCTCATCAATAGTCATAGAAGGCCTGTTCACCAAATGTGATGTCATATCTGGAAACTCCATACTATCCAAACAAGGAGCTACAGCGGCAGCTGGCTGAGTCCTGGGAGTCTGAGAATCTGGAGCAACTATCGGATCTGGAGTTTGACCTCCAACACGGGTCTGTGAGCCATCAGAAGTGACAGGCAAAGATCCTGCCTGGGCCATCCCCTCTAGGATTCCTAACATACGAGCCAGGGTATCTTGAAGCACTGGGGGGACAATAGTACTGGTTGGAGCCTGAGCTGGCCCATCCCCCTCGACACGATCTTGCACATCCCCATGAATAACCTCTGCATCAGGAGGTACGGTCCTATCACAACCCTGGGTAGCTACTGGTACTTGAACATCCACAGGTGCTGCAACACGGCCCCTACGCCGACCTCGAGCTCGTCTCCTACCTATACCTCGGACAGTGTTCCCAGAAGCAGGCGCAGGAATAGGATCCCGACCACCACTTGCCGATGTACGATTCCTCGCCATCTGAGAGAGAATGAGATATCAAGATTAGAATTACTACAAGGTCAAGGGTGCACGATAATGAATAAAAGAAAAGAATATTTCCTAAATGTCCTATAGCCTCTTGAAGATAGGTATGGACGTCTTCATAACGATCCGCAAGACTCTACTAGACATTGCTCTTGTACTCTTGAGACCGATGAACCTAGGGCTCTGATATCAAATTTGTCATGACCCAAATTTTCAAGTCGTGGTGGCACCTATGTTCCCAACCAATAGGTAAGTCAACCCAACATATTAACCCAACTAAACCAACAAATGAGTAAAAAAGACCAACGCTTAGCAAGAATCTCCAACATTGAGTTCCTTATAAGTACGAAATGCGGAAGATAAAATATATCACCCCAAGAATTGGTGTCTTAAGTACAAGAGTTTCTAAAATTCGAAGCAAGTCTGAAACTAAATGACAAATCTAACATAAGGGATATCCTGTTTGAATACTAATAACAGAATAAATAAAAGATAGAGGGAGGTGTGGGCCACGGAACAGCCAAGCAGCTCACCACAACTCCAAGAACCTCAAGCCGGACTCAATTTGCTCCACGAGATGTGCTCCTACTCGGAATCGAATCTGCACCACAAAGAGTACAACAAGCGTAGTATGAGTACGAAACCACGTGTACCCAATATGTCTTATTGACCGACAACGAAGAAGTAGTGACGGGAGTTATATAAGAAAATAAATTCTTAGATTGTACAAGTATATATATATATATATATTACACTTACTATTTAAGTTTCATCAATAAAGGAAATCAACATTTAATATTTTCCAAACACCAAACGAAACGTATAGTCATCAAGAATGAATGATGGGATGAAATGCAATGCAATATGATGCCGTGTAATGATATGGCTCAGAATACCCAGTACTCACTCAACCGTATATACATGATACTCCTCGAAAATACATCGAGAGTTCATGACCCATGGGGGACTCGCGAGGTCCATATACCAACACAGACGATCTCCACGTGTCTGTGCGGACGATCTCAACGCACTATCATAATATCAAACAATTTTCGCACGGACGGTCTCCACGTGCCCAAATTACAATCTTAACATCTCACCATCCTCAGCAGGGACAATCTCCACGTGCCCAACTTATACTCAGTTCTCATGTCTATGCATGTGCACAATATTATTTCAATAGAGGGGATGATGATGCATCTCAATCAATCAATATGAACATAATACATAACCACCTCAATTATCACAACTATACGGGTGAAATAAATAAAACACAATCACACGAGGAATTCAAGTCAATAATATATCAGCTAATGCCCATATGCTTTGGCATTCTCAAATTTCAATCCACATTCTATAATAGAAATTTTCCTTTTTATAACACCGGTACTCGTACCAATGCCCGTCACACCATTGATACGAGACCACCATTTTTCCCCCTTACTCCATTGTCTATTTTCATTTTTAATCTTTAATTAGGAAAACGTCCTTCAACAAGTCTAAAAAGTCTTAAAATACCTTAGATGCCGAGCTTGTGCCACGAATCTTTTAAGATTTTTCCTTTCCTTTTCGCAAGGTTTCGGAACGTTCCCAATCTACCAATTTTGTAATATTCGTAAGTAAGCAATTTTTTTGTAGACATTCAAATTATTATATGTCTATCATAGACGCTAAAACTCACTCATATTTTCAACCAAACTCCAAATCTTGATATATATTGGTATGCCAAATTTTTCATACTTGCTAAATTTCAAGCCAAGAACTTAACTTTACATCTCCCAATACCCTTTAATTCAATGTTAAATTATATAATATACACCAAATAATTAATTACCTATCTCAATATATCAAATTAATATCTTAATTTTATATATGTATAAAATAAGAATCAACTCCCCCCCCCCCCCTAATTTACAACAAGATGAACCACTGCTCCACGTGACCTTCTTTTTTTTTCTTCAAACCATTATGCAAATTGTCCATTTTTTTTTAAAATTATCATAGCCACTGCCAATCATTGGCGTATGATTGCCAACTGATTGGCATCCCACTACTTTGCCTAACATTGCAGCCATGCAACTTTTCCAATTTCCAATCTTTTTCTTTTTTTTTCTTCCCAACGTCACATACACCTGCAATATGCCAATTCCCTTTTCTCTTTTTGTTTTCTTCAAATCCTGCAGCTACGACTGTATATAAATTTCAACTTTAAAAATATTCCTATATATGGCAATCATTAGGAATTCTTAATAACTAAACATCCATTCAATTCAATCTAATAATTTTACTAAAGTTATATCTCTTTAAATAACAAGTTACAACAACAATACGATATAAACAGATTCTTCACGCCAACAATTTCTACCACTAATGCATGCTTATGCAGAATATAGATCGGTTAAGGAAAAACTTTTACCTTCAATATTTTACTTCGTTCCTCTTTGTTCTGTAATCTACGCTGCCCAGAAAAATATCAGTTTCTACCTCTTTTGCTTTCTGCCCTTCTACTGTTAATTAAGCAAAATAAATAAACTAACCCCACTAACCTAAATCAATTAATGGGTCAAGTAAAAAGGTATTAAATGAATTATTGATATGACCCACTAACTATTAACTAGATTAATTCTTCACTAAAAATTTTTTATCAACTAAATATTCTTAGTTTCGAATAGTTTAAAAAATACCCCTTTAGATTTTCAAAAGGAGTCAAACTAGTCCTAGTTCTCAAACGACCTAGCGGGTCGTTACAAAAAGTATGCAGAATAAACTGCTAAACAAAAGTTAATCAAAATGATAAGTATGCAAATTATCTGCTACATAAATGTTAATCAAAATGATAAGTATGCAAATTATAAAGCAACATAAAAGTTTATGAAACATAAATTAACTAGTTTTAAAACACGAAGAAGTATCTTCAACAAACGCACAACTACTGTATTTCAATTGGAGCAGACACAACACGAACAGATTGAGGCATTGCATGCCTAGGGGGTGCCTCAGATTCACTAATGGCTCCGTTGTCTTGATTTTGCTTAGCATAATTCCAAAGAAGTGTTGCATATCTTGACCTTAAAAACATTACGTCAAATGTACCACATGGATTTCCTTGACCATAAGACAACCACTCGGCAAAAGCAAGCATATAGATACCACAATCCCTGAATAAAACATGAGAATACAAAATTAAAATTTAAATAAAAAATAAAATTAAAATTGACTAACAGAATTAAAACAACTTACAAGCTGCCATTGGTCTGTTGAGGTATGTTGTCTATGAAAACTATCTCAAATAACTCATTCTCTTCTTGACTAACAGATCTATCTAAGCCTCTGTTCTTCTAATAATCATACATAGTCAACTTAAGCGGAATGAGTTGAGCCAACTTGATAACCTCTTTCCTGATTGCTGCATCATGACATGCCGCTCTGTAAGAATCATAAATGTATACACGTCTATCATTAAGAGAGAGTACCGCCAATGCCCAATGAAATTTTTCCTTTACATTTACAGGGATAAATACGTGATCCACCAAATGCCACGGAATGCCGGCATGAACTTTATACCCTCTAATGTAATCTCCTATAAAATGCTCTTTATCAGCGCAGCAGACATCACTATATAAATCTTCATACTTCTTCCAAATTGATGAAATTTTGGACGTAAACACACAATTCATAGTTGTGTATTTATAACTGCTGTACACATCATACTTTGCTTTCTTTCTCAAATAATAAAATATAACATTGATATGCTGAACAATAAAAAAAAATAATCATTAGATAACAATAAAACAACGAAGAATAACTAAATAACTACAGTTGTTACTTACCGAATCATTCAACAATTGTCCTTTTGAGTACAAATTGTAGAACCAATTTTTATTGTCTACAATATCAACACCAAAGTCAAATGGAACAGGAATGCGTTCTTTACCCTTCTTGTATCGGTCCTGATCATGACGTCTAAAGAAATACACAAAAAATAAAAGGTATACAATATGTACACAGTAGTTATATGACGTCTAAAGAAACACAAAAAAAATAGAAGGTACACAAAAAATAAAAGGTATACACAGAAACATAGAAATTATATAGGTATCTAATGTCTTTGTGAAAATATGCACCAGAATTTAGAGTAACATACATAACAACAAATAAAGATTTGGATTGTTATAACAATACAATATTTTAAAAGGATTAACGAAAAATATATGAGTTGTTTCAATCAATTTATAAAACAATGTACATTAGTATTCAATAAGTTGATTAATTGAAAATACACTAACATGTTTAGAATACATTAAAAAAATGAATCAGAGTAATACATGATTATGCAAAAATAGCCTTAAAAGATAATAATTATGAATACAAAAAAAAACATATCATATACTAAAAAAATTTAGAATACATAATACAACATACAATTTTTTAAATATTATTATGTGTATTATATACTTACTTGTTCTCATGTTTTGCAAGAAGACCTTTGCGAATCCATGACCGGTGTGCATCCCACATAATGATATCACGATTGCCAGAAATAATATCAAAGATGAACGGGTATTTCAGTTCAAAAATAATTGGTTGCACCGATGATGTACCTGATGTAAATGTTAAATTAAAAAATAACATACCGTATACAAAAATTAGAATAAACATATATAAATCAGATTTAAAATACATTAAAATTTGTTATGTCTTTATACCTGCAGACGAGCCGAACGATGTCATATATGGGGATGTATTGACAGGTCCTGGACGTCTAATCTTATGCGTAGGTAATGGTGTGTGAACATGACTTTTTTTTGTTCTGACTCTCCTTGCTAGCCTGTTTTTGAATATTTGAGTTGTCATTGCGTGTGGTTTGAATGTGCATGATAATGCTCTGTTCTGCATTAATGGTATTGTCAGTAACACAAATACTTTTTACATCACTGAGACTTGGCATTAGAGAATCATCCAACTCAAACTGTGATTGTGGTGACCCTTCCATGGGAACAATAGATTGAATAGGGGTAGGAAATATGAACTGATCCTCTTCATCATTGCCATCTTGATCTGTAAAGTCATGTTGTATTTCAAAAACAGGTGGCCTTATTTTTTTGGGTTTGTCAAATACAAATGATGGTTGAGGTATCTGTAGTTAATAAAAAAAAATTCTTCAAATGCAAATTATACTAATAAGAACAAAAGTAATTAGTTTAGATAAGTAGAAAAACATACACTTGGGATTATTGATTTAGATTAACTAAACCTTGCATCTACATTAATCAGATTACGCAAAGGGGAATTGTCACAATCAACCTTTAAAAATATAAAAATGTTAATTATAAACAATATTCCCAACTGCACTATATTAATATGTAGAGTTAACCAACATACTTGTTTATCAGCACCCCCATCAAAATCGGGTATGTCTCCCAGATTTGAATTTTCAAAAATTGAATGATCCTTTAAAAAAAGGAGATTGAATAAAAAAAATATCGTTAAGCAATATAAAAATACAAAATTTATAATGAACATACTTGAAAAACTCCTCGCTGCCATCATTTGATCTTTCATCACACCCCGACTTCTCATCATCAAAAAGACCATTCAATCCATGTAGATACAAAAGTAGTCAACATATATATAAAAAAATATTTATATTGAAATACAATATTAACGACATGTAAAATACAAATTAATATTAAACATAAACGTAGTAAGAAAAACAGAATACAAAAAATACTAATCTTTGTTTTAAAAATAAGATGTCTCTACCTGATTTTGATTTTCTGATGCAACTGGACTTGTAAAATGTTGTCGTCCTTGAGCAGCATTGTGATTGTTTATGTTCTAAAAATATATTTTATATAAAAACAATCAACATATATTTAATCACTATGGATAAAGAAATAAAGTACTTACAAATATAGGAAAAAAAATTTATATTAGACATAAATATATTATAGTATACAGAATACTAACAGAATAAACTATTATTTTTAAAATGAGTTGTGTCTACCTGATTTTGATTTTCTCATAAAATTTGACTTGTAAAAGGTTGTGATCCTTGACCAGCTTTGTCATTGTTTTTTTTGTCCTGTAAATATTAAATTACAACATTGAATTCAAAAAAATAAAAAGAATAATTTTTTTTAAACATAACAATTTAGCATATTGTTTAACCTTAAAAGTAGACATAATGATATTAAAATTATCATTTATCAACTTCCGTATGTCTTTGAACTCTTCTCTAACCTGAAACAGTTACAATATGATTAAATTTTACAGATTGTAATATTTGAATAAATATATTGAAAAAAAATAAGTATAAACAGTATATACCTCCTTTCGTAACTCAGAGAGTTCATTCCTCATTAATTGTTCATGGACACACTTACAGATGGTATTTGAGAATTCTTTGTTGGCACACAAGTGCGAGTGGTTTTCTTCTTAGAACACAAATTTTTTTCTTCCGCACAACTTTTCTAATTGAAGCTTTTTCCACATTCCGGTTCGCTACTGGATCAATCTGTTCATTCAGTTCCATTTGATTTGTAATATTTAAGTCCTTTTTCCATACCCTTTTAGCAGGTGATACTGATTGCCCCTTTTTTCTTTTACCTGTAACCTTCATTGAAGGTGGAGGTGGGTTGACAAAATTATCATCTGAATTCTGTCCAGAAATTGCTTGTTCATCAATATCACGACGTGGCTCTGTTTGAACACCTTCAGTTGATTTTTGAACACCTTCAGGAGGCAATTGTAGAACAGCAATTTCCATCAGAGAAGGGACAACATTCTTCCATCTAATCTGAAAAACGATAGTAAACAGAATAATTAACATAATAAAAGATTTACATCAAATTATTACAATTACAAGGGTACAATTTCATGAATTATATACAATACCTCTCTATTACCATCATTGAATGTGTCTTTCATCAAGGTTTTGAATCGGGGTTTTGCTCCTACTGTTTTCCAGTTTAGAATACGGGGGATACAGTAACTGATTTTCCGTGCAAAATTCGTCTGACGCTTACCCATGCACTCGTATATCCATATTTGAAGGACAACAGGCATACCACATATTCTATAATATTGACCATCAGTAGTTAAAACCTTATTGATACTCTGTAGCAACCACTCAAATGCTTTTATGCCCCAAGGATAATGCATATACTGACCACTTTCAACCAAATCAAAATGGATTCTAGGAATTCGCAATGATCTCTTCTCGCCAGAATACACAAACATATGAATGAAATATAATATTGCAAACTTAATCGCATCATCATCATTATCAACCCAAACTTTACCATTGAACCTATCGAACAAATCAGATCTACGTATAATCTCATTACCACCAAAGTATTGAACAATAAGTCGGTTAGGTTCTTCTGTGTTAAACTTGAAATTCTCTACAACATCAACACAGTTTAATCCAGTAATAATCGCAAACGTCTTAATTGTGAACTTTAAAATAACTCCATTTACTTTGATTACAAGAGCCTGATTACTACTAGCTTCTACTTCTAGTGACATACAGCACCTGTGAATTTGACCTTGCCCAACACATTTTCTGATTTTCATATATCGACCAAAACACGTACTCTCACAAAAATAATTATACTGCTCCGGTGTAAGCTTGTCAGTCAACTTGGATTTAATGTCATGATATACTATACAGTGAATGTGGGGTGCATTTTTTGGTAGCTTTTTGCAAGCATAAGAAGTCCCCTGGCATATTGAATTCCAAAAAATGAAATAATACTAAAATAACAGAACAAAAAAACATGATAATAAAAAAAAATAAACACCGTTACAACAACATACAAAAATAAAACACATATGGATACAAATATGTGGTACATTGACATAACTAACACACAAAAAAAAAAGAATACAAAATGAATTTATGGATATATACTGATGTAATACAGAATACAATATACAATTCTCATTCTATGTATACCAAAAATATAATAAAATTATGAACTACAAAAATACATACTTGACTAAAACATCAACAGAACTCAATATACATTTCCAAATAAATGAATACAAAAAATATTAAAACTATAAAACACAAAAATAAATAATATCAACAACATAATAAAATGTGTTACATTGACAAAAAAATATAATAGTAAATACACAATCAAACTTATAAAATTTGTTACATTGACAAAAAAAATAATAAAAAATACAATAAACATATTAAATACAGAAATACATGCTAACGATAATAGTAAATACAAAAAACATTGGAACTATGAAAAAAATAAAATAAAAAAATTAACGATAACAAGATGAAAATTCCAAATATACTTACAAATGTATACGATAATAGTAAATAGACAATCAAACTTGTAAGGTATATTACATTGACAACAAATACAAAAAAGAGGAACATAATACAAAATACATACATAAATGACAGTCAAAAAATTTTCCAATACAAAAATACATAGAGACTATAACAGACTAAACATTCCAAATACACTTCCAATACACAACAAATGCAAAAAAAAAAAAATTACCTCTTCTCCAAAAAATTGTTCTTCTTCAAGTTCATGAATTTCTGTGGAATTTTGCACCTCGACAGGTTCAACCATTCTTCCACCTCGTATAACCTCCTTAGACTTAGAAGCTGAACCTACATTGTTATTTATTTCTTGAGTGAAAAAAATAAAACTATGATAACTCCGAAGAACTATGATTTTTTTTACAATACCTCTAGTAACTCTCTTGAATGCATCCATTGAAGAGTGAATTTGGTATTATGTAACCCTAAAAAATAATTTAAGAACAACAAAATAAAAAAATTAAAAATTAAAATAAAATAAGCAAGTAATCAAAAAGTAATATGAAGAAATTGAAGCGTAAATCTGGGGATTTGATGATATATGAATAAATTGATTTTAAAGATGTTGTGTCTGTTGAAGAATGTTAGAGAGATAACCTGAAATTCAAACAAAAATCATGGAAGATGAAGAGTTTAAAATTAACAAAGATGTTCTATGAAAAATTAGTTTTGGAAAAGGGGTTTTAGAGAAAAAGAAAATATTTTATTAATAAAAGTGAAAATATTGCATTGGAAGTTGTTGAATTATCTATTAAAGAGGGTTATATATAACGTGACAACACAATTAAAATTCTGGAAAGAGAGTGTAAGATAGATAACGTGAGAGAGAGAAAATATTTTATTAATAAAAGTGAAAATATTGCATTAGAAGTTGTTGAATTATCTATTAAAGAGGGTTACATATAACGTGACAATACAATTAAAATTCTGGAAAGAGAGTGTAAGATAGATAACGTGAGAGAGAGAAAATATTTATTAATAAAAGTGAAAATATTGCATTGGAAGTTGTTGAATTATCTATTAAAGAGGGTTACATATAACGTGACAACGCAATTAAAATTCTGGAAAGAGAGTGTAAGATAGATAACGTGAGAGAGAGAAAATATTTTATTAATAAAAGTTAAAACATTGCATTGGAAGTTGTTGAATTATCTATTAAAGAGGGTTACATATAACGTGACAACACAATTAAAATTCTGGAAAGAGAGTGTAAGATAGATAACGTGTGAGAGAGAAAATATTTTATTAATAAAAGTGAAATATTGCATTGGAAGTTGTTGAATTATCTATTAAAGAGGGTTACAAATAACATGACAACACAATTAAAATTCTGGAAAGAGAGTGTAAGATAGATAACGTGAGAGAGAGAAAATATTTTATTAATAAAAGTGAAAATATTGCATTGGAAGTTGTTGAATTATCTATTAAAGAGGGTTACATATAACGTGACAACACAATTAAAATTCTGGAAAGAGAGTGTAAGATAGATAACGTGAGAGAGAGAAAATATTTTATTAATAAAAGTGAAAATATTGCATTGGAAGTTGTTGAATTATCTATTAAAGAGGGATACATATAACGTGACAACACAATTAAAATTCTGGAAAGAGAGTGTAAGATAGATAACGTGACAATCCCAACTAAAATCTGGGAAAGTGATAAGTTTAATATTAATCAATATAAAAGGAAAATTCGGGAATCAATGCATAATTAATTTTGAAAAAATGTTATAAAGATAGTGAAAATATTTTTTTGATAAAAGTGAAAAAAAATCTTGGAAGTTGTGGAATTGATTAGTAATAAATATATAGATATATATTAATAATAATCTTAATATAAGAGAGAGAAATTTTAAAATATAATTAGTATATATCTAATTACTTAAATATAGGAATATATATAATTTATGAGAGAGAAAAAAAGGTGTAAATAAAGAGAGAGAAAATATAAATAATATAATAATAATTATTTATTTTTAAAATAATGACATTTTTTACATGTTTACTAATATTATTAAAGTATGGACATTATCACTAAATAGTTGATTTTTTGACTAGTTAGTTAAATTTTCCAAACAAAATTGTTATCTTTATTCTACATACCAAAACAACTCAATCTTGGAAAGCCCAGATACTAGAGAAGGCCCAATTCTATATAAAGTGAGCCCACCAAATCTAGCCCCAGGCGTTCACACCAAGAAACAAAGCCCACTGTGTCCATCATAGAAGTTATCGATGTGAACACACTATAAATACCAAATAACCTAATCTTTACATATTATTCACTCCACCGTAATAGTTCAAAAGCCCTTCATTCAATTCCTTCTAGTTTTTGGGTGGTGTAACTGCTCTTTTTACCACCATTTCCCTTTTTGGGAAAATCCAGGTATGTTATCTATCTAGTTTTTCATTTTTTTGTTTGAATTTCGTGTTTTCTGGAACAAGTTGGTGTTTCTTTTTAGTTTGTGTTTGTGATTTGTAGGGTTTTGTTGAAGATTAATTAATGTTGGGTTTGTTTTTGTGGATTTGGCATAGGTGAGTGAGCGTTGACTGTTTTGACTGGACGTTATGGCCTGGAATCGAGGAGAGGGAAGCTCATCTAGGATAAAGTTCGATAAAGGGGGTGGATTTGCTATGTTTTGGGGTTTGAATTGGGAAAAAGAGGAGCTTGATGAAGTTGCCTTCAGATCCGTTTGATATGGACTGTAGTAACCAAATGATGGGGTTTTTTCAACCATGAATAGTTGGTTAGAGGATTTTGGCTTTATGGTAGATGAGAATTAATGAGGTTGAAAAACTTGATTCACAAGATAGGAATTCATCAGGGTACGGGTTTCCAGTTGATTGACGGAAATCTTGAGCCGATGGGGATGAATTCTAAAGAGGGGTTGAAGGGTGGTCATGGTCTGATGGATGGTGAATGATCTTTGTGGTGTGGCTGGAGGTAATCCATCGCAGGTGTTTTTGGTTGCCTGTCCTCGGTTATTTAGGCTTTGGGGGGGGGGGGGGGGAGGGAGGGGGGACCTATTTGTAGTTGAAAGAGTATGCAAGCCTTTACAAGATGTTGTAGGAGATCCACTTTTATGGAGAAATATTAACATAGTTCATCCATTTTGTACTAACATCACAAATGATATCCTTATAAACTTGACGAATAGAGCTCAAGCCCATCTTCATTCGCTCAGTCTATTTTCACAGCTTGAAGCTCACTGATGCTGATTTGAAGCTCAAAGGTCAGTTGTTTCTCTTGTATTACTTGTTTAGTTATTAGGAACTTTATTACCTTAATAGTTATAAGTAATAAAAATCTATTAAGCACATACTGAATTTAGAAACCCTAACTTGTTAACCATACTTTATTATACTAAACCTAAATGCAATTTGAATTTCCATGTTGACAGCCCGCCTCAGTACTTGTTAGGTCTTCCGTTGTTCACAGACGAGAAAGACAAGTGAGGGAGAAATGGACAGTCTCCATGGCTTCTCCAAGTAAGCATCACAAATCCTAAATGATAATTCTTGAAAAATATTTGTTGTATGTGTGATTTCATTTTGTTATTTGTTGTATTTAGTACTGAATGAAACATAGCAGATAGGATTTAGTATTCCTATGGTCTACCTCATCTATTTAGTTGTTTATTTCACATTATTTCGTTATTGTTAATTTCCCATATTGGTATCCCTTTTCCAAACTATTTGGCGTGTTTTTATTTATGCGGACTTTGTTTATCCACAAGTTAGGGATAAGATATGTTTATACTCTATCCTCTTTAAACTCAACTTGCGAGATTTTACTGGGTATTGTTGCTGCATTAAAGGGAATCATTTGAAAGCTTTTTTTTTTTGTGTGTTTTAACTTTAAGTTAATCTGTAAGCTTGAATCCTGGAATAATAAAGTAATTCCTGTTTCCAATGTGTATTAAGTCTTTTGATTAGAGCATCTTAGGTCATTCTCTTTGAAATTTTGATGACTGTTGACAAGTGCATCTTGCTATTTACCTTAGTATCTTTGAGTTCCCTATCTAAGTGCTTCTCTGCAAAGTATAGATTTATGGAACCTGATTCTTTTTATGAGGTTTTGATTACTCTATGTTATAAACAACCTTTTTATCTCCATGAAGTAGTGGTAAAATTTGCATACACTCCACATTCGTCATACTCTACTAAGTGGGATTTCATTAGGTATGTTGTTGTTGATGATGATTATATTTTCACGAGGGAAAAGATGGAAAAGCTCCTTCTAGTGTTGATAGTTTTGTATGAATAAATTTTAAGGTGGAAAGCTTTAATCTTAAAAATTGAATTACCATCTTGCCCTTCTACTAAATGAAGAATTTAATTAAATGATAGTATTTTAACCATCGAAAGATTGAATTATATAAAATTATAAATACATCCATCATTACAGCTTCCTCATATTAAAAAAAATGTAATTGACCTAAATTTAGAATGAACAATTGTCATCCAAAAATAGAAAAGAGAAACACCCTAGATAGGAGCGCTTTCTCTCATAAGGAAGTTTTCAAACAGACTAAAAATTCAAACACGACAGAACCCTACATGAGGTGTCTATAATGAACATCCCCTAAGTGAGGTGTCTAACTGAAAATTGGTGCCAAGTTTAGGGGGCCACCGATGAGTTTGGCGGCTAGTATATAACCTTTTCTTCCATGAACTTGATCAAAATGATAGAGTAGTGGCACAACACGAGGAAATATTTTGGCACACACTCGACAAGCAATTAAATTAGTATAAGTCATTGTTATGTTTTTCTTCATTAATCTGAATCATATATTATTTAAGTGGGAAGCTCCTCATTTTGTGAAGTGACAAAGTGGTAATTCAACTTTAAAGACAAGAGTTTCCCACTTTAAATAATATATGATTCGGCTTAATTAAGAGAAACATAACGGTAGCTTATACTAATTTAATTGTATGTCGAGTGTGGGGAAAATTTTTTTCTCACGTTGTTCCACTAGTCTATCATTTTGATCAAGTTAATGGAAGAAAACGTTATATGGTAGCAATACAACGAAATGGTAAAATCATATATGAATAAATTAGTTTATCTATTATTATTATTTGACATAATATTTTGATATTCATTATTTATTTGTTGGTCAATTTACATTAATGCCACTTCGATTTTTTATACCTCTTTTAAGATAGACTATGGTTCATCTTATTCGATCAGAAACCTACATCTTGATAGGAGAGAGTTTAATGTTTTTAATTGTTTGAAAACTTCCTTACAAGAGAAAATACTCTTATCTAGGGTGTTTCTTGCTTCTAATTTTTTGTGGTAATTCATTCTAAATCGAGACAAATTACCTTTCTTTTTAATACGAGGAAGGTATAGTTTCCAAAAGCTTATAAATTCATCTTCCTCATATAGAAAATGTAATTCACCTAGATTTAAAATGAATTGTCACCCAAAAATAGAAGCAGCTAGAAACACCTTATATAGAAATGTTTTCTCATGTAAGATAGTTTTTCATACAAACTAAAAATTCAAAGTTCCTTTCCCTCCTTTCAAGGGGTGATTTTTTTATTGAACGAGAATGGATCATAGCCGGTTCTAAAAGTGGTAACAAAAAAAATCGACTTAGCACAAATATAAATTAGTTTACAAATAAATAATGACAATATCAAATAGTAATAACATATAAATTAATATGTTCATGTGTGATTTTTCCATTTCGATTGGTGGTATATAACTTTTTCTTCCATGAACTTGATTAAAATGATAGATTAATGGCAGTACATGAGGAAATATTTTGCCACACACTCGACATGCAATTAAATTAGTATAAGCCACCGCTATACTTCTCTTACATAAGCTGAATCGTATATTATTTAAAGTGAGAAACTCCTATATTCAAAGTTCGATTGCCATTTTTCCGCCACTAAATCGAAAACATAAAATATTATTATTTAGTTTGATATTAAATCAAATTTTGATTTAGTGAAGAGACAAAATGTTCATCCAATTTTAAAGATAGGAGTTACCCATTTTATATAATATATGATTCACCTTAATTAAGAGAAACATAACAATGACATATACTAAATTAATTGCATGTCGTGTGTGTGACGAAAGATTTTCTAATGTTGTGCCATTACTTTATCATTTTGATCAAGTTAATGGAAGAGAACGTTCTATGCTAGCAATACAATGAAATGGTAAAATCACACATGAATATATTAGTTTATATATTATTATTATTTGATAGTATAGTTTGATATTCATTATTTATTTGTTGGCCAATTTATATTTATGCCAAGTCGATTTTTCTATACCTCTTTTAAGGAACAACTATGATTCATTCTTGTTCGATTAAAAAAAATTACATTTTGAAAGGAGGGCGAGGAACTTTTGAAGTTTTCATTTGTTTGAAAACTTCCTTACAACAGAAAACACTCTTATCTAGGGTGTTTCTTGATTGTAAAATTTATGGTAATTCATTTTAAATTGAGGAAATTTTTTTTTTGGGAAAATGCATAAGTACCCTCCAACCTATACCCGAAATCTCAGAGACACACTTATACTATACTAAGGTCCTATTACCCCCCCCCCCCTCCCGAAATTATTTTATATATAATTTTCAACCCTTTTTTCGGCTGACGTGACACTATCTTTTGGATCAAATGATGTTGACATTTTATTCAAGCTAGTGCCACGTTGGCTGAAAAGGGATAGCAAATTCTATATAAAATAATTTCATATGGGTAATAAGACCTTAATATAGTATACGTGTGTCTTTAGGATTTCGGGCATAGATTAAGGGGGAGGGGGAGGGGGTACTTATGCTTTTTTTTTTGTATACGAGGAAGGTGTAGTTTCCAAAAGCTTATAAATACATCTTCCTCATATAGAAAAGGTAATTTACCTCGATTTAGAATGAATTGTTACCCAAAATTAGAAGCGAGAAGCACCCTAGATAGGAGTGTTTTCTCTTGGAAGGATGTTTTCAAACAAATTAAAAATTCAAAGTTCGTCCTCTTATCAAGATTATGATTTTCTGATCGAAGAAGATAAATCATAGTCAGTTCTAAAGAGGTAAGGAAAAAAAAGGACTTTAAACAAATATAAATTGGTTGGTAAATAAATAATGAATATCAAATTATTGTGTCTAAAAGAAATAATATATAAACTAATATGTTCATGTGTAATTTTACCACTTCCTTGTATTGCTAGCATATTACATTTTTTTCCATGAATTTGATCAAAATGATAGAATAGCGGCACAATATGGGGATATATTTTGCCACACACTCGATATACGATTAAATTATTATAAGTCACCATTATGTTTCTTTTAATAAACTAAGTTGAATCATATATTATTTAAAGAAGGAAACTCATATCTTTAAAGTTGAATTACCATATTCTCCCTTCACTAAATCAAAACTTAATATGATATTTGATTAAACTTTGATTGTTTGGAAGGGAAAAGTGGTAATCCAACTTTGAAGACAGGAGCTTCCCACTTTAATTAATATATGATTCAGTTTGGTTAAGAAAAACGTAACGGTGACTTATACGAATTTAATTGCATGTCGAGTCTGTGGAAAAATATTTCTTATCGCTTTATCATCACTCTATCTTTTTTATCAAGTTCATGTAAGAAGATGTTATATGCTAGCAATACAACGAAATGGTAAAATCATACATGAATATATTAGTTTCCGTACTATTATTATTCATAGTATTTGATATAATAATTTGATATTCATTATTTATTTCTAGACCAATTTATATCGTATTAATTCATTTTTTTTGTTATCTCTTTTAAGACCGACTATGATTCGTTCTTGTTTGATCTAAGTCATTCTATTTTTTGCTGGGAATTCATCCTAAATCGAGGAAACAACTTTTTCTAATTATATGAAGAAGATGAACTTTGCTTTATTAATTTACTAGATCGGTATGGCCTATATGTTGGTGCATATTTAAATTTTTATTCAAAAAGATGAAATGATGTAAAGAAAATTCAAACTATTTGGATAAACTCAGCCATACATTTATAAGAAGCAGTTGTCTTTGAACATGTCGAATGAAGGTGCGAACTCATAAAGGCAAAGTATTTCTCTTGTTATAAGTCCATGATATTATTGTCAATGAAGTAATCCATCTCGTGTCTCAGAGTTGGTTCTACAACTTCGGAAGACGTTTGATATGAAAGATCTTGACCCTTTACATTTCTTTCTGAGGTAAAGTATTTCGAAGGAGAAATTCACTTAAATCAAATCAAGTATGTGGCTAAACTGCTGGCCAAGACAGAGATGACTTTGGCAAAGGATGTAGCCATTCCTTTGGCTCAAAAGCATAGTTTGCATGAAATTGTAGGAAGTCTTGTAGATGCCTCTTTACAGAATGGTAATAGTGAACCTTCAGTATTTGACCCTCACAAAACCCGATATCAATCATGCTGTAAATTTAGCAAGCCAGTTTCTGCAAAGTCCAAACACTGAACATATTCAATGGGTAAAAGGATTCTCAAGTACATCAAATATACTATACACTTTGGCCTAAGAATTATTTCTCAATCACCATGCATGTTGTATGGCTACTCAAGTTCTGATTGGGGAGGTTGTACCACTATTAGGACATCAACTACATGCTATAACATCTACCTAGGTGCAAATTGTATTTTTGGACTTCCAAGAAACAGACTATAGTAACCGATCGAGTGTTGAAGCTGAGTATAGAGCACTAGCCTCCACTGCCGCAGAAATGACTTGGATTTTGTATCTTCTTCATGACCTTGGAGTGTTCCTTCGATCTATTCCTACGTCGTATTGTGATTATAACATGAATGCCTTGTACATGACGATTACTCTAGTTATGCATGATAGAACCAAACATGTATTGATGGACTATCATTTTGTTCATGAGAAAGTGTCCATGAGATAACTTCTTACTAATTTTGTGAATTCTAAGGTTAGCTAGTTGATATTCATACCTAAGTCTTAACAAAGCAGGTTTTCTTTGATTTCGAAGCAAGATAGGAGTTACAGTTCCTCCGGTCACTAGCAAGAGGGGAAGTGTTGTAGGAAGCTTGAAGATTGATGAAACATGTCGAAGGAACAGTAGACTGATGAAAATTTTGAAGGAAAAGATACATCGAAGCAATCTAACAAGTTAGAGCTGGAGTCATACTAGATTAGACTACTAAATTCTAAGTTATGTACGACTAAGCTACTGTATATTGTAGGAGTCGACTAGGATAAGGTATTTGAGTTATAATACAATACTACTCATGTAAATAATTGTGTTGTAGTAAGATTCATAGTATATCTAGAATATGACTCAACATTATTTTCATCAATATATCCTCAATTTCTCCATAGTTATGTGAGTTTCTACAATAATATATCTATAGCAATATAATTTAAGCTATGAATTCAAAAATCATAGCTATTACGTAGTAATAGCCACAAAATTTTGAACACCATAGCTATCTATAAATTCATAAAATTTCTTAGCCACAAACACAAATTGATGAAGCTAATTCATTATTTTTGCTATGATTATTAATAATTGTGGCAGTAATTGTCTAAGTATCTACAACTTTATTGCTTTGATAAAAATTTATAGTTGATCGTATGTTTTTGCTATGCGATAAATATTATTATGGCTATATTAACCTTTTAGCCACAAGAAATTATTTGAAACAAATATTTTATCTATATAAGATAGTTTGCTTCAACTTGTTAACGCCCAATTTTGACCGACCTTTTATCATTTTTAGGATTGTTATTTGATTAAATACGTATTTTTAAGATTTATTTTAAATTTAGAATTTTAGTCGGTTTTGCATGAAAATTATATAATTTAGTATGTTTACTTTATAAATTATTGTAAATATTATTAAAATATTTTAAAATTATTAATATATTTTGAAATAATAACTTCATCAAATGTTTTAAAATTTATGTGATTTTCAATTACATAAAATTAGATATTAACCCAGGCTTTGCGCGGGTTTAATTTTTATTTCTAACCTTTTGAACAACCTTTTCAATAATCGCTTTTATAAAGAAAAAAAAGTAAATTGTTGTAGGTTCTTAGAACATTTCTACAAAACTAAATGATTTGATGTCATCACATATCTCAAGAATTGTAAATAGATAATTAATGACTAAAAATATCTTGATAATCTAATTATTTTTTTCTTTTACATAACTTATCATATTATATGTTTGATGATATAATTGTGTTTCTAATATCGAGTGATATTTTTGTAACAACCCTAAAAATGGATAAGATAAGAAATGCTTAATGTATCAAGAATGCCTATGATTAGACCAGGGTTCACACCGATTGATGCGCGTAGAAGACATCAGAACCCTTGCTACAGCCAAGCCAACTAACTTGGGGATTTAGTTGAGCTTGAAAAGGTTGTGTCCAACCACGTAGGGCTGTTGAATACGAAGATTTACTCGAAGGAGTCTTTACCAGACTTAAAAAGAGGAAATCTTAGGGTTGAAGGGTCTACGGGTAAGATGGTCTTTTCCTGGCTAAGGGTAGTATCGTAATTACCCTAAAATGTAATTAATTATTTCATTAGTAAGGTGTAGGGGCAATTTGGGGAGTGAGGGCCGGAATTGGGCTCTTGAAGTAAAGTCTTGCTTCACCCGGGTTCGAACCTAGGTGGAAGTAATGAATTAAAGTGATTTTTATTTAAGCTATTGAATTAATGTAATTCATTAGCTGATTTTAAATAAAACAAAAATCAGATTTTTTATTAAATAAACAAAAACCTTATTGACTAAGTTCTAAAACTAGACTCCTAAGCCTCCTACAACTCCCACTCTTTCACGTTTATCTCTCCACTCTCACGCTCAATCTCTCTTCTTCTTTCTTACGTATTCTCTCTGCCAAAATAAGAGGAAAGAGCAGAAAAATAAAGCAAGTTCTTCACACTTGAAGAACTCACACGAAATCACAAGAAAACAAACGTTAATCGCACACTAGGCTAAGGGAGTTGTCATTCGAGTGGAGTTGATGTCACGACCCAAATCGGGGCCGCGACTGGCACCCACATCTACCCTCCTATGTGAGCGAACCAACCAATTTAACCCTTAACATTTCAATATATAACAACAGAAAATAATGCGGAAGACTTAACTCATTAATAAAACAATTCAAAACTATTATTAATATCCCCAAAATCTGGAAGTCATCATCACAAGAACATCTATCTCAAATTGCTAAACTAAAACTGTCTAAGAAGCTAAAACAACTACTTGCTAGTCCATGCCGGAAGTTCAAGGCATCAAGACTTGAAGAAGAAGACCCACCCAAGCTAGACGCATTAGCTCACCCTGAATTTCGAAGGTAGTGAAGACTGCTAGATCTACCGCTGAGTTGAAGTTGACGGAACGCTTGTCGCATTGCACAAATAACAAAGGAGAAAACATAAAAGTAGGGTCAAGATAACCACAAGTACCGAGTAGATATCATCGGCCAACTCAAAATAGGGAACAGATATATATCAATAATAATGTAAATCAACTACAATACTCAACATGTAGCAATAACAACATAAATTCATCAATAACTACAACCGAAGTTCACACACGAGGACTCAAGCCTCAATACCATACTCATTTGGGAATTAAGTTCATTAGATTGAGTATATTCATTATCTTTCAAGATTCATTATCTTTCTTCCTCTTGTGTCGGTACGTGACACTCCGCTCCTCTATTTCTATCCTGGTGCCGGAACGTGGCACTCCGATCCTCATATACTATCCTGGTACCGGAACGTGGCACCCGATCCATATTCTATCCTGGTGTCGGAACGTGACACTCCGATCCTCATATTCATTCTATCCTGGTACCGGAACGTGGCACCCGATCCTCATATTCATTCTATCCTGGTACCGAAACGTGGCACCCGATCCTCATATTCATTCTATCCTGGTACCGGAACGTGGCACCCGATCCTCATATTCATTCTATCCTGGTACCGAACGTGGCACCCGATCCCCTAATTCATCAAGCCTTCTTTCATACTAAGGCATCATCATTAACAAGTGAATTAGGGTTTTTATCAAGATTTGGGATTCAATAGCTTCATCATGCTTATTTATTCACAATTTCATAATCATATTCATGCAAGCATACAGTTTAAGCATATAGAAGGGTTCACAACACTATCAATACATATCATTCACTATTAAGAGTTTACTACGAATATCGTAAGAGAAACCATAACCTACCTCCACCGAAGAATTGAATCAACAAGCTATCTTCTCAAAATCCTTGCTATCCTCTTCGCTTTCTCTCTCTACTCGCTCGCTTCTCCTCTCTTTCTGCTCCTTTCTTATTCTTATTCAAACCCTCTTTCTTTTACCCTAATTCTATATAATTAGGAATGAAAGATGGTAATAATGACCCACTAATTCACTTAAGGTTACCTATTTTAACCCCCAAGTAATTAGATTTATTAATATTAACCCTCAAACTTTATAATTAAGGAAAGAATAGTCCAAAACGTCCCTTAAAACGAGGAAAGAAATCCTAAATCGCTCGGGATTGGCGCGACCTGTGACGGGCCGTCGTGCCTGCGACGGTCCGTCACGGTGGCCGTCGCAACCTCCCCAGGCTCCAGGTGGGCTGTGACGGCCCGTCACCCTTGTGACGGTCCGTCCTGCCCTCCGTCCTGGCGGTCAGGAGCTCGTTTCTTGCACCAAATTCTCAAAAGTTGAAGTGTTTTGCAATGGGTACTCACGACGGTTCGTCGTGGATGTGACGGCACGTCCTGCCACTTCGTTACGATGTTCAGAGAGTCGATTTTTAGTATCCGATTTCAAAACTCTAAGTGTCATGGAACGACACCTCCTCGACGGGCCGTTGTGACCACGACGGTCCGTCGTTACACCCGTCGTTCCCGCCAGTTTTTCCAGAAATAATTCTGCTGCTCAAAACGACTAAACAGGTCGTTACAATAGATACCAATTTACCCATCGTTCGTCCCCGAACGATCAAAAGGAGAAAAACAAGGGCGGAAGGAAGTACCTGAATCCTTAAACAGATGTGGGTATTTTTCTCGCATATCGACCTCCTTCTCCCAAGTTGCTTCTTCAACCGGTCGATTCTTCCATTGCACCTTGATGGATGCAATCTCTCTTGACCTCAACTTGCGAACCTCCCTATCTAATATAGCAACCGGTTCCTCTTCATAAGTCAAGTTCTTATCAAACAAAACTGAATCCCAACGGATGATGTAGTTTCCATCTCCATGGTATCTTTTCAACATGGACACATGAAATACCGGATGTACTCCGGACAGCCCTGGGGGCAAGGCTAATTCATAAGCCACCTCCCCTACTCGCTTTAGTACCTCAAATGGTCCAATATACCTTGGACTTAGCTTACCTCTTTTGCCAAACCGCATCACCCCTTTCATTGGTGAAACCTTCAACAATACTTGTTCACCCTCCATGAACTCTAAGTCTCTAACCTTTCGATCTGCATATTCTTTTTGCCTACTTTGCGCCGCTAGAAGCTTTTCTTGAATAGACTTCACTTTCTCTAATGAATCCCTCAAAAGATCGGTACCCCAAGGTCTAACCTCAAAGGCATCAAACCAACCAATGGGAGACCTACATCTCCTCCCATACAATGCTTCAAATGGGGCCATATCAATGCTTGAGTGATAGCTATTATTGTACGAAAACTCCGCTAAGGGTAGGAAGCTATCCCAATGACCACCAAACTCTATCACACATGCACGAAGCATATCCTCCAACACTTGAATCGTTCGCTCAAACTGACCATCGGTCTGAGGATGGAATGCAGTACTAAGGTCCAACCTAGTACCCAATTCTGCATGCAATGTTTTCCAGAACTTAGAAGTAAACTGCGTACCTCTATCTGATATGATGGATAGTGGAACCCCATGCAATCGAACGATTTCTGAAATATAGATCTTGGCTAACTTCTCTGCATTGTAAGTCACCTTGACCGGGATGAAATGAGCAGACTTAGTTAACCTATCGACAACCACCCAAATGGAGTCATACTTACCCAATGTCTTTGGAAGACCAACCACAAAATCCATTGCAATTCTCTCCCACTTCCATTCAGGAATGGGCATTCTCTGAAGTGTTCCTCCGGGCCTTTGGTGTTCATACTTTACTTGTTGACAGTTTGGACACTTGGCAATAAAGTCAACAATATCACGCTTCATTCTACTCCACCAAAAGTGTTGCTTTAGGTCACGGTACATCTTGGTCGCACCCGGATGTATAGAATACTTTGAACTATGAGCCTCTGTCAGAATAGTGTTGATCAAATCATCAACTCGGGGTACACATACCCTTCCCTTGATTCTTAAAACACCTTCTTCATCGATTTGTGCTTCCTTAGCCTCTCCTTTCAACACTTTATCTCGGATCCGGATCAATTTTTCATCATTAAACTGTTTTCCCTTAATCTTGTCAAGAAAAGAAGATCTCGACTCCACACTAGCCAACAATCCTCCCTTCTCATTTATTTCTAACCTCATCAAGTCGTGAGCCAGAGTTTGAACCTCTCTAGCCAATGGGCGTCTAGAAGCTTGCAAGTGAGCCAGACTTCCCATGCTTCCCGCCTTTCTACTTAAAGCGTCCGCTACAACGTTCGCTTTTCCCGGATGATACAAAATAGTGATGTCGTAGTCCTTTAGTAGTTCCATCCATCTCCTCTGTCTCAAGTTCAAGTCTTTCTGAGTAAAGACATACTGAAGGCTACGATGATCCGTGTAAACCTCACACTTAACCCCATATAAATAGTGTCTCCATTGCTTTAATGCAAACACTACCGCAGCCAATTCCAAATCATGAGTTGGATAATTACGTTCATGCACTTCTAATTGCCTCGAAGCATACCCAACCCCATTCTGCTCTTGCATTGGTACTGCACCCAACCCAGAATACGATGCATCACAATATATAATGAAGTTCTTGCCCTCTACTGGCAAAGTAGGGATAGGTGCGGTAGTCAACAAAGTCTTGAGCTTCTGAAAGCTTTCTTCACATTCGTCCGACCATACAAATGGAACATTCTGCTTAGTCAAGTTCGTCAATTGGGAAGCAATAGAAGAGAATCCCTTGACAAATCGGCGGTAGTAGCTAGCTAACCCAACAAAGCTCCTTATTTCTGACACATTAGTGGGTCTTACCCAATTCTTCACTGTCTCAATCTTAGATGGATCTACCATCACTCCATCCTTAGAAACTACGTGCCCCAAGAAGGACACTGCATCTAGCCAAAACTCACACTTAGAGAACTTGGCATAAAGCTTTTTCTCTCTCAACGTTTCCAATACCATTCTCAAATGCTCTTCATGTTCCTTCTTGCTCTTCGAGTATACCAATATATCATCAATAAATACGATTACGAAGAGGTCCAAATATGGCTTAAAGATCCCGTTCATCAAGCTCATGAACGCAGCAGGGGCATTCGTAAGACCAAAAGACATCACTACAAATTCGTAATGCCCATACCTCGCTCGGTGCGTCTTTGGCACATCCGCGTCTGTATTTTCAATTGATGATAACCAGATCTCAAGTCAATCTTAGAGAAGACACAAGCACCTTGTAGTTGATCGAACAAGTCATCAATGCGAGGAAGAGGATACTTGTTCTTAATAGTTACCTTGTTTAGTTGTCTGTAGTCTATGCACATCCGAAAACTCCCATCCTTCTTCTTCACAAACAAAACCGGAGCACCCCAAGGGGATGCACTTGGTCTAATGAAGGCTTTGTTCAATAACTCTTGAAGTTGTGCCGTTAACTCTCTTAACTCCGCGGGAGGGATTCTATAAGGGGGTATAGAAATGGGCGAGTGCCTGTTCAAGGTCGATGCAGGTCAATATCCCTATCCGTGGCATACCAGAAGATCTGCGGGAACACATCCAAAACTCACGGACTACCGAAACCGACTCAATTGAGGGTACTTGAGTAGTGTCATCCTTGAGATGTGCCAAGAAAGCTAAACACCCTTTACTAACCATTTTCTTAGCACGAAGAAAGGATATGATACTGACCGGATTGGAAGTGTAGTCACCCTCCCACACTAACGGATCTGTCCAGGCTTGGCTAACGCCACCGCTTTAGCATTACAATCCAAGATCGCAAAATTTGGAGAAAGCCAAGTCATACCTGCATTACATCAAAGTCAACCATTTCTAGAATAACCAAATCTACATAAGTGTTGCTCCCACAAAAGTCACCAAACAAGACCTATACACTTTTTCAACTATCACTGCACTACCCACCGAGTAGAAACACGAATAGGCATGTCAAGTAATTCACAATGTAAATTTAGACCATTAGCAAATGAGGAAGATACATAAGAAAATGTGGATCCAGGATCAAACAATACAAGCCATGCAATCACAAACCAAAAGATTACCTGTGATGACAAAGATCGGATGCCTCCGCTTCGCATCGCCCAGGGAAAGCGTAACAATGGGCCCTATCGCTCGTCTGGTCCGCCGCCCTACCATGTTGTGATGTAGTGGCTCCAGCTTGCCCATCACCTCTGCCGCTTTGGTGACCACCATTACCTCGACCACCACGCCCTCCGTAAAAACGGCCTCTACCATGACCACCTCTACCTCTAGCTATTGGGGTTCTCAGAACTCTGGTTTGGACAATACCTCTTAATGTGTCCAACCTCCCCACATCCATAACACTCTCGGGGTTCATGCATAGGTCTCTGAGTAGTGTTGACCGTTCGAGGTGGACCCAACTACAATCTGTAGTGAAGACTGGATTGGTCGACTTGAGTAACCTCCGAGCTCTGTCCTCTAGTATACGAACTATTAAACTCACGTCTCTTTCGAAACCTTTTTGATGCCGAAGTTGTGGTGAAGTCGTCTGGCTTCCCTCCTTCCACTTCTATCACAAAGTCTACCACCTCTTGGAAGGATTTTGCCGCTGCCGCTACCAGTAAGGCCGAAATCCGCAACTCTGACCTCAACCCCTTTACAAAAGCGGCGGATCCGTTCTTGTGGATCAAAGCGAGTTGAGTGGCATACCTTGATAAAGCACGAAACTTAGCCTCATATGCGTTAACCGTCATCCTACCTTGCTCGAGACTCAAGAACTCATCCCTTTTTCTATCTCTCAAAGTCCTTGGGATATACTTCTCCATAAACAGTAGAGAAGGATGCCCAAGTCATGGGTGTGGCCTCTGTCGGTTGACACTCGACATGTGATCGCCACCACATTTTGGCGTTCCTTGAAACCGATAGCTTACGAACTCAACGCCAAACCGTTCTACTATCCCCATCTTGTGTAGTAGCTCATGACAATCAACCGTAAAATCATAAGCATCTTCAGATTCTCGCACTTTGAAGACCGGAGGTTTCAATTTCAAGAACTTCTTGAAAAGTTCGTCTTTGATCGTTTGTCATTATCGGTCCAGTAGTCAGACGTGGAAATGTGCCTATCTCCAATGAGGCATCCATGCGGGGAGCCATAGTAGCCGCATGTCGTATCTCTGAAACCGGAGGTGTTGGTGCAGAAACCATCGGAGGTGCCTGACCTTGATCAGATAACCCGCTAAGATATACGAGAACCTGATTGATCATCTCTGGGGTAGGTTGAGGTGGCATTTCCTCGTTCTGTACTTGCTCATTCACCCCATCCTCCCCTTCTCTTATCACCTCTTCAGTCGGTGGAGGAGTCACCGCCCTAGTATCAGATGGGCTAGGTGCTCGTCCTCTTCCTCTAGAGGACGTCCTCCCACGACCTCTACCACAGCCTCTTGCCGTTGTTCTCCCTCGAGCCACAGCCCCAGTGGCTGGCTCAGATATTTCTTGTTGTGCCGTTGTTGCTGCTGGTGCGGTCGTTGCTCTAGTTCTAACCATCTGCAAAATAGAGTGAAGATGGTCAGATACCAATTCGTATCGCCTAGATACCAATTGGACTCAAGTAGTAGCACGAAAGAAAGAATGAAAGAGTGGAATTTTCCTAAAGTCTTATAGCCTCTCAAGGAAAAGTAAAGGCGTCCCCCTACCGTTCCTTAAGACTCTACTAGACCTGTTCTTGTGTGATGAGACCAACGAACCTAATGCTCTGATACCAAGTTTGTCACGACCCAAATCGGGGCCGCGACTGGCACCCACATCTACCCTCCTATGTGAGCGAACCAACCAATTTAACCCTTAACATTTCAATATATAACAACAGAAAATAATGCGGAAGACTTAACTCATTAATAAAACAATTCAAAACTATTATTAATATCCCCAAAATCTGGAAGTCATCATCACAATAACATCTATCTCAAATTGCTAAACTAAAACTTTCTAAGAAGCTAAAACAACTACTAGCTAGTCCATGCCGGAAGTTCAAGGCATCAAGACTTGAAGAAGAAGACCCAGTCCAAGCTAGACGCATTAGCTCACCCTGAATTTCCGAAGGTAGTGAAGACCGCTAGATCTCTTGTTGAGTTGAAGTTGGACGGAACGCTTGTCTTTGCATTGCACAAATAACAAAGGAGAAAACATAAAAGTAGGGTCAAGACAACCACAAGTAATCGAGTAGATATCATCGGCCAACTCAAAATAGGGAACAAAGATATATATCAATAATAATGTAAATCAACTACAATACTCAACATGTAGCAATAACAACATAAATTCATCAATAACTACAACCGAAGTTCACACATGAGGACTCAAGCCTCAATACCATACTCATTTGGGAATTAAGTTCATTAGATTGAGTATATTCATTATCTTTCAAGATTCATTATCTTTCTTCCTCTTGTGTCGGTCGTGACACTCCGCTTCTCTATTTCTATCCTGGTGCCTAACGTGGCACTCCGATCCTCATATACTATCCTGGTACCGAACGTGGCACCCGATCCATATTCTATCCTGGTGTCGAACGTGACACTCCGATCCTCATATTCATTCTATCCTGGTACCGAACGTGGCACCCGATCCTCATATTCATTCTATCCTGGTACCGAACGTGGCACCCGATCCTCATATTCATTCTATCCTGGTACCGAACGCGTGGCACCCGATCCTCATATTCATTCTATCCTGGTACCGGAACGTGGCACCCGATCCCCTAATTCATCAAGCCTTCTTTCATACTAAGGCATCATCATTAACAAGTGAATTAGGGTTTTTATCAAGATTTGGGATTCAATAGCTTCATCATGCTTATTTATTCACAATTTCATAATCATATTCATGCAAGCATACAGTTTAAGCATATAGAAGGGTTCACAACACTATCAATACATATCATTCACTATTAAGAGTTTACTACGAATATCGTAAGAGAAACCATAACCTACCTCCACCGAAGAATTGAATCAACAAGCTATCTTCTCAAAATCCTTGCTATCCTCTTCGTTTCTCTCTCTCTACTCGTTCGTTTCTCCTCTCTTTCTGTTCCTTTCTTTTTCTTATTCAAACCCTCTTTCTTTTACCCTAATTCTATATAATTAGGAATGAAAGATGGTAATAATGACCCACTAATTCACTTAAGGTTACCTATTTTAACCCCCAAGTAATTAGATTTATTAATATTAACCCTCAAACTTTATAATTAAGGAAAGAATAGTCCAAAACGTCCCTTAAAACGAGGAAAGAAATCCTAAACTGCCTGGGATTGGCGCGACCTGTGACGGGCCGTCGTGCCTGCGACGGTCCGTCACGGTGGCCGTCGCAACCTCCCCAGGCTCCAGGTGGGCTGTGACGGCCCGTCACCCTTGTGACGGTCCGTCCTGGCGGTCAGGAGCTCGTTTCTTGCACCAAATTCTCAAAAGTTGAAGTGTTTTGCAACGGGTACTCACGACGGTTCGTCGTGGATGTGACGGCACGTCCTGCCACTTCGTTACGATGTTCAGAGAGTCGATTTTTAGTATCCGATTTCAAAACTCTAAGTGTCATGGAACGACACCTCCTCGACGGGCCGTCGTGACCACGACGGTCCGTCGTTACACCCGTCGTTCCCGCCAGTTTTTCCAGAAATAATTCTGCTGCTCAAAACGACTAAACAGGTCGTTACAGTTGACATTGAGGAGGCTTAAGACGTGATTTTGGGTTAAGTTTTCCGGCATCAAGTCAAGGGTTTAACGTCAAAGAGGTATGGGTTCTCTTCTCTCTTGGTCCCTTTCCCAAGAGACCCCTTAGGGTTCAGATTATTCAGTCCGAAACTAAGATTGTTCCCCTTTGCATGCCCCTGTCACTAGCTCCCAATGAATCGTAGGTTGGGTATGATTACTGGTAGGTTTAGGTGTATAGTATGTTTTCCTGATGAATATGATTATGTTTGTGTACTTGAAATCGTATGAAAGACAACCATGTGTTCGAAATTATGTGCAAGTGTGTGTGCGCAAGCATGTTACAGTGATTAAGGTCCTTGGGTTAAGGCTCCAAATTCAGTAATGTTATGGTTTTTATTTTACGTTCATAAACTTATATACATCGTGATGTTCATTAAAAATGAAACTATGGCTGATTTGAGTACCAATCTTTTGGCTAAACGATTTTATAAAAATGCACCCCAAAATGTATTACATGTTCTATGAATTTCCATAAGAGTTCAAGTGAAAGTGTTGGTGAAAATGATTAAATTTCCAGCAAACCTACAAGTTTGGTTTAGGATAAATAATGATGAATAAATCTGGAAATTATTTGAGTGTAAAGGGATGAGCCACTAGGATTCGAACCTGTGACCTCACCCGTATAATGCCTTAAAAACATGAAAAGGGAAATGGGGTCAAGGGGAATTGATATTGGGTGGGCTAGCTGAAAAGTAAAGTATAAAAATTAATAAAAATAAAATAAGAGGCATGGGAATCGAACCCATGACCTCCAGTCAACGAGTGGAACTAAGGGAAAAACAAAAGAAAAGAAAGTGAGGCGTGGGAATCGAACCCACAACCTCAAGGCTGTGAAGGAAAGTAAAGGAGAAAGGGAAAAATAAAAGAATAGAAATGTGAGGCGTGGGAATCGAACCCACGACCTTAAGGCAGTAAAGGGAGTTAAGAGAAAAATTTAGATAAAAAGAATTGTGAGACGTGGGAATTGAACCCACGACCTCTAGGCAGTAGCTGCGAAAAAAAAGAAAAATAAAGAGAGGTTGTGGGGGTTTGACCCCAAAACCTCATGGTCTATGCGAATTGTACAAGGAGAATTAAATGAAAAAAATAAAAGGGGCTGTGGGGGTTCGATCCAACAACCCCTCATCCAAGTAGGAGAAGATTCCAAGGATATAAAGAAAGAGGGAATGTTGATGTTGGGGCTCGATTTAGGGTCCCAATGTCATGTGGATTAAAAATAAAATCAATGAAAAATGTAAGTGTTGTCCAAGGGATTCGAACTTGGGTTCCCTTGCCCAAATTCCGTATTGATACATAAGTCATACGTGAATTAAATGTTCAAGAATAATGTCACCTACTTAGATCGAAGTCGAGATCTTGGCATACATACAAGATGCATAAGTCTTGTGCTTCATAATCGTAGGAAGATATGTATAACTTAACGAACTATGAAAGAAGCCACATGGTTTGTATGTATAGACCCATAAGTCTAGCATATGTTTAAAAATAAGTGAACCTAAGATGTATATATTGAAATAATGAAACCCTAGAAGGGTTAAGTAAGGGCGTGAAACACACAAATGTCCAAGTCCACTTACATATGATGAAATGAACATTCACGTAAAAAGGGGCGAGTAATTATGAAGATCAAATGTGATAATGTTAATGAATTTGGTGACATCATGAAATGATACTAATGTAAAGATTAGAACAATATCAAATGAGCCTAAGTGAATATTACAAAAACATAATCACCTATGAGAGTGTAAAGTTAATAAAGAGACCAGTCTCTATGAACACTCTAATGAAATATTGAGATTAACATACTTAATACTAATGATGACAGCTTTCATTACGTATGAGTTGAATGTAATGGAAATTTATACTGAGCACCGATAGAGCTATGAGCGGTGATGCCTTCTTTTGGGAAGGGCGGAGGAACACGTAACTCTCATGAGATGAGACTGTCCGGCATGCCGGGTATGAGTTTTCTTATATCTCGTAGTCTTCAAACCTATACTTCCAATATAGCGATCTGGCGGGGTTCAATTCCCATGCACGCTAGCATGTTTTGGGTCACTTTGGTCGGTGATTCCACATCTTTTTCACTGGATTTTATGATGCTCACATGATCTATGTCGGTTAAAGTTAAAGTTCCCCACGAATGAATGAGATCAGCCTCAAATGATGCGCGTAATGAAATGAATGATACCAAAGGTGTTATAATAGGATAATCAAGAGGCGATCTAGACTTAAATAATGACATTAGGTCATTCTTGATCATTGTACAACGAACCTGATGAAAGTCTTAAACTACATCCTAGGTACAAGTGGTGTTTACACTATCCTATGAATGAAATGAAATGAAGTACGTATGAATGAATGAAGTAGACTCTATGTTTGATAAAAAAAGGCTCCGTAGTTGAGGTCTCATAACTTGAGCCTTCATTTTGGGAAGTCTTGATGTCAAGTCCATGATTCCAAGGTCTCATGACATATGAACGAATAATATGAAAAATGTTATGTGCTATATGCAATATGTTATGTGCTATGTGCAAAATGTTATGTATTATATGCAATATAATATGTGCTATGTGCTAGATGTTATGTGTTGTGTGCAATATGATAAGTATGATGATGCATGTTACTCTCATGGCATGACTTTCCTAATCCAAATTTGGAAAGTTTACTAACTTTCCTAATCCCAATTTAGGAAGTCCACTGACTTGACTTTCCATAATCATGTTGTTAGGAAAGAGTTGTTCTTAATCGTGCATGTCCTTGGTGTGTGCTTGCATATACTCATACTTAGTACAACTGTGTACTAATCCCATACAACTCTAAAATTTTAGGTGCAAGCATAAAGTGGACGCTAGAGCTATCGGTTGGCGCTGAAACTATCTGGACATAGAGCATTCATCCGGACTTGATAGGCCCTCATGATTTCGAGGATGCTTGCCCATTATATTCTACCTTAGTTATAGGATTGAACTAGTGGAGTATGTTCCACTAGCGTTTCTTTCCGCTTTTGTTCAGACATTGTATTGGTGCCATTTTGGCAAGTATACATTTAATGCTATGCTAACTATTTCTTTCATTTGATGATCTTAATGTTAGATGGTTGATGGTGAACAATTATGAATCTAATAGAATGATTAATATGTATGTTAAGAAACAAAAAGTTTCAACTTTTTTGCTAAAATTAACCTAGACGAAGTAAGAATGACGTAAGTAGGCTTGTCTGTGACCTCTAAGAGGTCAACGACGCCGGTCTCGTCAGGGGTCTAGACTCCGGTCGTGACAATTTTTATGTAGAGATTAAACATCACTCTTTCTATTTATTTTTTGTAGATGAAAAATATAGAATCTTATAATTTTATAGTTAGAATAATTCCTTGTGTAAAGATATTTATGTAAAAGTTTTCGATAATCAATATTAGTTATAAATAAATTTAAGATCGTTTAAAAATGTACAATGCAACAACATAAATAATTTTTTAGGAGACAATCTACTTGTCTGAGGTCAATTTTAACCACTTTTAGATATCATTAATTTATTACTCTACGAAAACTTATAGAAGGAGAAATAAATTTGGAACAACAAAATTATATTGTTGACCCTTACATAAATTCATTTTTCATTAAACTGCGGAAGACCCTTCTGGATGCTTTATGAATGAAACTTTATGACTTAATCAGGAATTTTTATGTATGCTTGTTGCATTATGAAAGTACAAATAGATCAAAATGTTGGATTCTAGACTCATGTTAAAGAAGTATTCTCGAAAATTAATAAGATTAAAAATGAGCTAGTCTAACCTTTATAATTCAAACGCTCAACAATGGATAGAGACATGAAGGACAATAAATCTATATTAATAGACATATATTTTGTAGATTAACATATTAGTTTTATTTAGAGTAGGTTTTGTTTCATATTCTTCAAATTAATCTTGACGAAAATAGTCATAACTTACAACAGAAATATTTAGAAGAGTCGAATGAAAAGGAAAAATAAAGAAAACATTAAAAGGACTAAAATCGTTATCATAGTCAGATTATATACACACAAAACATAATAAATCTATATAATTGTTAGGAGACAGCATAACAACGAAAAAAACATACATTAAAGGGAGTAAACTATAGGATATTCAATGATGATAACAAATCATTCTTACCAAAAAAGTTTTTATCTTTTGAAATAACATACCTCAAAAAGCTGACTTACATTTCAATCAACTTTCAATCCTTAAAGTAATCATAATATCCAGTTATAAAATTAAGTAAAAATAGATAACAACATAAAAATAAAAAAATATGGGCATGCAAAGTTATTAATTCTCAGAGGATTTTCTGAAGAACACAAAATCACATCCTTGTAAGTGAAGGAATAACGTTATTGATGAAGAGATCTGAGATTTGAAAAGGCTTTTTTAATGTACACCCAACAATTCAGTAGAGAAAACTTGCTTGAATATTCGATTGACATTTGTTATTTAATCTGTATTAACAAATACTTATAACAATAACTTTACATAAACATAAATAGCAAAGTTTAAAGCATATACTCAAAAACAGCAATAATAAAATAAGAATGAACTAATGATTGTAAAAAATATACCAGGATATGCAAAATTGAAATGAAACAGAATGATACAAATCGAGCCTATTGGATGCACATTGTAGTTCTCTATTTATAAACAACAAAAGGTATTGAAATGAAACAGAATGATACAAATCGAGCCCATTGAATGCACATTGTAGTTCTCTATTTATAGACAACAAACGGTACTTGTAAAAAAAAATTAATGTTTCTTATCGGAAAGGACACAATTATTTGAAAAAGTTACAACCTTTCAGAAAGGGAAAAACATTTCGTAAAAGTCGCGACTCTTCATAAAAGTCGTAATTTTTTATAAAAGCCGCAACCTTTCATGAAAAAAGTTACAAAAATTCCATAAAAGTCGCAACTTTTCATGAAAGAGGAAGACTAGTTTTGGAAATAAAATAAATTAAAGAGAATCCTTGCTTGTGGTGTCTCCACATAGACGGTCCTAAGGTTCTCTTTAATATAAATATATGATATTTTAATACATGTAGTATTTTAATTAAATAACAATTCCTAATTTTTTCTCAAAATTATTTTAAATTAGCCTTGTATTCCAATTTATTTCAATTCTAGTCACTCCAATTTATTCGAATCCTAGCCCTTCATCTCTTATGAAACCAATTGTTGAGATTAAATTCTTCTTTTCCCTATTTATAAACTATCAAAAAATCTAAACCTAAACCCTCATCTTCTTATTCTCTCCTCCTCCCTGACTTCCCTTTCGCACTTCTCTTCGTCTTCTCCTCTCCAGCGAGCTTCCACGCAGCTCCGATCAGCGGCGACCAGTGAGAGAGGCAGCGAAATTCCGGCGAGATGCTCCAGGCGGCGCTGCCCCTTCCCCCTTTTCTCCTTCCCTCTCAGATCTCTCCTCCCTCCTCTTCTCCTTGTTCTTTTTTTCTCTCTCTTTGTAGGACCACCAGGAAGCAGGATCCGGCGAAGAACAGCGACCAGCAGCAACGAGCCAACGCCAGCAACAACAACCAGACGCTGCCTCATCTCAATCTCAGGCGAGCATCTGTGAAAGCCAGCTCCGACCAGCTGCAATTCGACGATTCTCCTCTTTTCCGACGAGGACGGACAACATACTCCTGCGAGCATTTCGAGGTTTTGAGACAGATCTTTAACAAATCCGTCCAGGTAAGTTTCTTTTGTTAATTTCAACTTTTTCTTATATACTTCTGGATTTTAAGATATTCTGAGTTATTTGGGTAGCTCCATCTTGTTGATTCTTAGAAAACTAATCTAGGCTTTGATTTCTCCATTGTTGCTTGTTTGTTCTTGTGGTGATCTTTTTTCAAATAAAGAGCACAAAATCTATTAAGCACAAGTGAATTTAGAAACCCTAACCTGTAAATCATACATTTTCATACTAAACCTAAATGCAATTTGCATTTCTAGCCCGCGTCAATACTTATTAGGTTATTCCAGGGCCTTACTAGCATTTGACAGACAAGACAAATGTCCTCTAGTTAATGCAACTCTAGAAGAAAATAATGCTTATATATATGGTAATAACTAATCTCTCCATAACTTGTGTAGGAGTATCCTGTTGTTCTCAGACGAGCGAGGGAGAAACGGTCAGTCTCCATGTCTTCACCAAGTAAGCATCGCAAACCACACATGGTAATTCTTGCAAAATATTTGTTGTATGTATGATTTCATTTTGTTATTTGTTGTGTTTAGTATTGGAATGAAACATAGCGGAGAGGATTTAGTACTCCTATGGTCTACCCCATCTATTCAGTTGTTTGTTACACATTATTTCGTTATTGTTATTTTTCCTATATGTGTATTCCTTTTTCAAACTATTTGGCATGCTTTATTTATGCGGAGTTGTTTATCAACAAGTCGGCGCTAAGATTTAAGTGCTTCTCTACAAAGTATAGATTTATCAAAACTGATTCTGTTTATGAGGTTTTGATTCCTCTAAATGCCATATAGATAGAAATCAGCCCAAAAGTTATAGATATTTTTGTGGGATTGAATGAACCAACCTGCCTTTTGGAACCAAATATGATGCTTTGATATACGATGAAACTCTAAGATATACCTATGCATACTTCAAAGGCTAACACTTGGGTATAATTCTTCTTGGACACCTTAGATTGTCACTCAATTTTGTCTCCAAAATTTCTAAATTTATCTTTCACTTTCATCTTCCATCTTGGCTATGTTTTAATTCAGAGTTTCCTTCTTTTTTTTAGTTGGATTGATGTCCTTGAACTGAATGTCTTTCGTACACAACCTCTTAATTTCCATGAAATAGTGGTAAGATTCGCATACTCTCTACATTCTTCATACTCTACTAAGTGAGATTCCATTAGGTATGTTGTTGATGATGATTATATTTTTACAAGGGAAAAGATGGAAAAGCTCCTTCTAAGGTTGCAGTTTTATATGAATAAATTTTAAGCTGGAAAGCTCTAATCTTAAAAATTGAACTACCATCTTGCCCATCTACTATATTAAGAATTTAATTAAATGATAATATTTTAATTATCTATAGATTGAATTATATAAAACGATAATGCATCCATAAACACATCTTCCTCATATTAAAAATGTAGTTAAGCTAGATTTAGAAAGAATTGTCAGTCAAAATAAGAAGAGTGAACACCCTAGATAGGAGTGGTTGCTCTTGTAAGGGAGTTTTTAAACAAATTAAAAATTCAAAGTTCCTCTTTCTCATATAAAAATGGTGATTTTCTGCTCGAACAAAAATGGATCATAGTTGATCCTCAAAGAGATAATGACCCCCCCCCCCCAAATTAATACAAATATAAACTGGTTAGAAATAAATAATTAATATCAAATATTAATAATATATAAACTAATATACTCATGTGTGATTTTATTATTTCCATGTATTGCTAGCATATACTGATCAAAATGATAGAGTAGTGGTACAAAACAAGGAAATATTTTTCTACACACTCTGCATTCAATTAAATTATGTAAATCACCGTTATGTTTATCTTAATTGCTGAATTAATATATGATTCAACTTACTTAAGAGAAACAAACAATGTATACTTATACTAATTTAATTGCATGCCAAGTGTGTGGTAAAATATTTTTCTTATGATGTACGACTACTAGATCATTTTGATCAAGTTTATGGAAGAAAATGTTATATGCTAAAAATTCAACGAAATATTAAAAAATCATGAATGAATATGTTGGTTTATATGTTATTATTATTTGATATTCATTATTGAGTCGCCGAGAAATTTAGGACCGACTATGATTCGTTATTGTACGATTAGAAAATTCCCTTCTTAATAAGAGTAATTTTTAATTTTTAGTTTGTTTAAAAACTTTCTTGCAAGGGAAATCACTCCTATCTAGGGTGTTTCTCCCTTCTATCTTTGAGGCAAATCAACTTTTTTATATGAGGAAGATGAACTTTAAATTATTAGTTCAAAGTAAAACTTCCTTTCCAGGGTAGCGATCTATTCAGAGTGAAATCAAAAGTTTTGTTGGAGTTGTTCTTTGATAGCATAGTTATGACACCATTACTATTTCCTACAAAATTTAGCAACTACTTCTTTTGCATTATGTTCCTTAACTCTATATTCAAAGAAGACAATAAGCCCTAGGTTATTTTGTCCAAGATAAGCAATAAACTCTTTTTGCTTATAAGACTTTCCAGTTTTTTAACACATGCGTTATATGGGTTCATTTTTGAGTACGTGTGTTGCACGGGCCTCTAATGTTCCGAGTAATTAAGTTTATAATGATAGTTGAGGTTGGTCAGTACCTCCAACGAGACAATAATGATGGGACATGTCGTTACATTTATATTTCTTCTTGGATGCCTTGTAACTCAATTTTGTCTCCAAAAATCTATCCGTTGTCACATAACTGATTTTTCTTTAACTAAAAAAAAGGATTTGTAGCCTCTTTCTAAGCTACAGAGCTAACAAAATCCAAGAAGAGTTCTAAATTAGTTGTCAGGGTCAGTTTGGACCAACTAAAAAGGCTAACTAGACATCTGCCTCGCCATAGATCTCTAGAAAGTTAAAATTCCATCAAAACATCTTTTGTTCGTCTCTGTCAATAAACACTAAAATATTGACACCAAAAGATAGCACTAGGGATCATTTAGTTCCCAGTCATTTAGGTTTCTCCTGAACCTTTTGTCCTAAATGTTATCTGATCTGTTGGATGCTATGTTAGAATTTGATTCCGTTGCAATGAGGTGGAAATCTTGAAATTCCTCACCCAAAGTTGTGTCTCCCAACCATATGTCGTTCCAAAATTTGATGTGAGATCCATTGGAAACTCTAAATGTGACGTTCCCAGCAAAATCTGGCCAAAGTTTACCGATGCTTTTCCATATGCATCTGTTGAGACATTTATGGACCAGTGAGTAAGATCACCATGTTTAGCTTTGATCACCTCTTTCCACTATCCAATGTCTTCAGTTCCGTACCTCCATAATCATTTCATCATCATGTTTTTATTTGTGAGCTGCAAGATCTTTAATACCCAAACCTCCTTGAGATTTCGGTTGTCTCACTTTTGCCCATTTAACCTAGTGAAGCTTATGATCCTTGCGGTTTCCTTCGCATAAAAATTTCTTCTCATGCTATCGAGCTTTTCAAGAACTTTTGCTGGAATAGGTAAAAAGGGACATATTATATGTAGGGATGCTATCCATTACACTATTAATCAATATAACTCTTCCTCCAAAAGAAAGATATTGCATTTTTCATGTTGCTAGAACTTTTTCAAATTTCTCAATTATTCCCAATCATATATCATTAGACTTTAAATTCGCACCTAAAGGCAACCTAAGATAAGTTGTTGCAACACATGATTCCGGTTAGCTCTCCCAAGTTTACTGGATAGGCAGTGCTTTGTGACATATTTGTGTATAGTCCAGCAACAACTTCAAAGATGTGCAAAATCAAGTTTAGCTTAATAACTAATGATCTATCTACCTGATAAAATAGCAGAGTATCATCCGCATACAACAAATGTGAAATTGTGACATTGTTTCCCGTGAGACTGCCTACTTTGGAGCCTTCAATCCATTGTAGTTGCATGCTTTTTGGGGCATCTTACTCAGGCCTTCCATAGCAAGGATGAAAAGAAAGGAGAGATAACTGATCTAGATTTAGAATCAATTGTCACACAAACTTTAAGGAAAAACACTCTAGATAGAAGCGCTTTCTCTTGTAAGGAAGTATTTCAAACAAACTAAAAATTTAAAGTTCCTCTTTCTCCTATCAAGATGGTGATATTGTAATCGAACAAGAATGAATCATAGTCGGTCATAAAAGAGGTAACTGAAAAAATCCGACTTAACCTAAATATAAATTGGTTGAAAAATAAATAATGAATATCAAATTATTATATCAAATAGTAAGAATATATATAATAATATGTTCAAATATGATTTTACCATTTTCTTGTATTGCTAGCATAGACCTTTTGTTTTATGAACATGATCAAAATGATGAAATATTGGTGCAGCATGAGGAAATATTTTGTCACATACTCGACATGCAATTGAATTATTATAAATTACCATTATGTTTCTCTTAACTATGTTGAATTGATATATGATTTAACTTAATTAAGAGAAAAATAACGTATACTTATACTAATTTAATTGCATGCCAAGTGTGTGACAAAATATTTCTTTACGCTTTACCACTACTCTATCATTTTGATGAACTTTATGGAAGAAAATGTTATTTGCTGACAATAGTACGAAAGTGCTAAAAAATAATGCATGAATATGTTAGTTTATATAGTATTATTATTTGATATTCATTTTTTATTCGTTGACAAATTTATATTTGGGTTAAGTCAATTTTTTTGTTAACTCTTAGGATCGACTATGGTTCATTTTTGTTCGATCAGAAAATCACAATCTTAATAAGAATTTTGAATTATTAGTTTGTTTAAAACTTACAAGGGAAAACGATTCAATCTAGGGTATTTCTCCATTCAATTTTTAGATGGTGATTCATTCTAAGTCGATGTAACATTAACATTTTTTTATACGAGGAAGATGGACTTTGAATTATTAGTTAAAGTAAAACTTCCTTACCAGGGCAGCTATCTAACAAGAGTGAAAAAAGAGTTATGTAGGAGTTGTTCACTGGTAGTATAGTTATGAAACTAATACTATTCCTGCAAAATTTAGCAATTACTTCTTTAGCATTTTGTTCCTTCAACTCTATGTTCAATGATGACAATTAGTCTTATGTTATTTTGTCCAAGATAAACAATGAACTCTTTTGCTTATAAGAGTTATAATTAAGTTCATAATGATAGTTGAGCTTTGTCAGTACCTCCTCTAAAAATTCAAAGTTTCTCTTTCTCCTATAAAGATCGTGATTTTTTGAACGAACAAGAATGAATAATAGTTTGGTCCTAAAGGAGGTAAAGAAAAGAACCTGACTTAACACAAATATAATTGAATTGGTTGTAAAATAAATAATGAATATTATATAGTAATAATATAAAAACTAATATGTTCATGTGTAATTTTAACTTTCCCTTGTATTGCTACCATATAACCTTCTCTTCCGTGAACTTTATCGAAATGATAGAGTAGTGCCAATAAGAGGAAATAATTTGCTACACGCTCAATGCAATTAAATTAGTGTAAATCATGGTTATGTTTCTCTTAACTAAATTGAATTAATATATGATTCAGGTTACTTAAGAGAAAAAATAATATATACTAATACTAATTTAATTGCATGTAAAAGTGTGTGGCAAAATATCTCTTTATGTAGTACCGCACACTACTTTATCATTTTGATCAAGTTAATGGAAGACCATGTTATATTTTAACAATACCACGAAATGTTTTAAAATCATGAATGAATATGTTAGTTTATATAGTATTATTATTTGATATTCATTATTTTTTCTGACAAATTTAAATTTGTGTTAAGTCAATTTTTTTTGTTACCTCTTTAGGACCGTCTATAATTCATTTTAGTTCTATCAGAAAATCACCACCTTACTTTGAATTTTCAGTTTGTTTAAAAACTTTCTTTCAAGGAAAACGCTCCTATCCAGGGTGTTTCTCCCTTCAAATTTTTGATGGCGATTCATTCTAAATTAAGGCAAATCAACTTTTTTTTTATATGAGGAAGATGAACTTTGAATCATTAGTTTAAGTAAAACTTCCTTAACAGGGTAACAATTTAACCAAAGTGAAATAAAAAGTTATGTTGGAGCTGTTCACTGGTAGCATAGTTATGATGTTGAGCTACCATCGAGACGCGCACCCGCCCTAAGATCGCAAGTGATCCCAAGCTAACTTTGTTGGTATACATAAGCATACTATGATAACTGAAATGAAATAATACTGAGCGTCAGCTTAATGAAAACTGAAAGTGATTGGGAATACCCATTCTAAAACTGAATATATAAGAAAACTGAGAGTTTTAAAACAACTTAAAGTCAAGATCAAATGAAATAAACCTAAATCTAGCTATGTCTGAAATAAGCCTAAGTGACTAGAAACGCTAGGACATGCCCCAGCTAGTCTGAAACTAAAAATTAAAAAAGAAGGAAAATAATCATGTCACTTTGTCCTCGAAGAATGAGGACTCACCACTTTAACTATTGAAATGAAGATCTGGAACCGATCTAAACGTGATCTGGAAGCTTAAAACCTGAATCTACATCACTAGAAGATGTAGCGCAGAGTATGCGTTAATACTTGAAACGTCAAGCACATCGATATATGGTACTCACTTGTCCACAAGTCGTGCCATTCGTTGAGTGAGTATTTATGGCAAATCAGTTTACATTAATTCTATTTGATCTTACATTGTTTTGGGCTATAGTTAAGATTTATGAGTCATTGTGGACGGAATTCACTCATTAAGAGTATCACTATGGGAGTGCCTATAGTTGCTTGGCATACGCACTCTGATCAATCAATGACTGCTTTCTTGGTAAAAGACAGATGGTGAATTCATCCACTATGCGGAATGTGGTGAGGAAGTTGATGACATCACAGGATAGAGTTGTGAATTATGTGTCGGATTTGTACATCTATTTGTTGTATGTATGTATTTTCTATGCTAAATTTTGTGGAATAGGAAGAAAGCTGCAGGTCTCTAATGTTTAGTCTTTCGAAATAGTTTCTTAGTTTTGCAAGAAGTCTCTTTAGAATTTTGTAGTACATGTATCTAGTAAATTGTAATACATGTATTTAGTTATTTGTGCAAGACTTTTTGTTTTCTTTTTTGAGTAGTATAAGTAGTGATGTAGTTGATAATTGTAATCATCTCAAGTGGCCTTAAGTAGCCTATGATAAACTTGAGAATTCTCTAAAGATGCTATTTCCTTTCCATATTTCCTACAAATTGTTATTTCCTTCAATTGTTCTTACTCCATTTTTTGATGGAATTGATTTTCAATACTGGAAGATAAGAATGAAAATTGAAGCTGAAGGTTTTTGGACAATTGTTGCAAATGGCTTTGAAGAGCCAGACAATGATGGTGATCTTACAGCAGCAGAGTTGAAAAATCTTGAGGCTAAGTGGCTATAGTAATCACATGAGTGGAGATGAAAATGTTTTCCTCTCAATTAATAATGGCATCATTACTGAAGTGAGATGAGAATGGAGCCTTAGTTGATGTAAAAGGTAAAGGTATTATTTGATCAACATGAAAGGAAGCAGTAAGCAAATTACTTAGGCTAAAAAAAGGTAGAAACTTACTTATAAAATAAGTTCAGGGGGGTAATAAGACCTTAGTATAGTATAAGTGTGTCTATGAGATTTCGGACATAGGTTGAGAGGGTACTTGTGCATCATCCCTTAATTTAACTTTGATTGTTTGGAAGGGAAAAGTGGTAATCCAACTCTGAAGATAGGTGCTTCCCACTTTAATTAATATATGATTTAGTTTGGTTACGAAAAATATAACGGTGACTTATACTAATTTAATTGCATGTTGAGTCTGTGAAAAAATATTTCTTCTCACTTAATCGTAAATCTATCTTCTTGATCATGTTCATGTAAGAAGATGTTATATGTTAGCAATACAACGAAATGGTAAAATCATACACGAATATATCAGTTTACGTACTATTATTGTTAATATTATTTGATATAATAATTTGATATTCATTATTTATTTGTAGACCAAATTATATTTGTGTTAACTCAATTTTTTTGTTCCCTCTTTTAGGAACGACTATGATTCATTCTTGTCTGATCAAGTCATTCTATTTTTTGCTGGGAATTCATTCTAAATCGAGGAAACAACTTTTTCTAATTATATGAAGAAGATGAACTTTGTTTGATTAATTTACTAGATCGGTATGGCCCGTGCCAACACGGACCTAACATATAATTCGGTGCATATTTCAAATTTTTATTCAAAAAGATGAAATGATGTAAAGAAAATTCAAACTATTGGATAAACTCAGCCATACATTTAGAAGAAGCAGGTATCTTTGATCAAATATACATATGTGAGAAGCTAAGGGAGTCGTAATTTTCTAATTTAATTAGATGAACTGTAGCAGGAAATGATCAAACTTGAAGTGTAAATTTTCTAAATATAGAAACTAAAGTCCTTGCAAAATATTTCGTGAATTTAACACTAAAATTAATAACATTAATAATACTATAATTTAAATAACTCATGAGCGAGTTTCCAAAAGACATATTTTCACAAATGTATAAATGTAGACAATTCAAAGCAAAGTACTATGTAAAGAGGAATGACAAAAGATACGAATAATAAGAAGCATTAATCCATATATAGCAAAAATTGGATACCTAAATTTGAATTCGGTGCGATTAGAACAAAATTAAAACTCAAATGTTAATGAAATTTTCAAACTAAAAATGAAACAACATAAGCTTAAAGAATACGATAAGCATAGATATGCCATTGAGAACATAAGCTTAAAGAATACGATAAGCATACATAATCATCTTTCTTCGCTTCCTCTTCAACCTCAGCATACACTTTTCTTGCACCGCAAGAAAACAAAAATAAATAAAGAAAGAAAATGACGAAATTGAGCATAAAAGACTTAGGGAATGAGTGAAAATGCACAAATAAGGTGCTACAAGATTCATGTATTTCTAATCCTCAAAAAAATTACCATAAAGATCAATTTTTTTTGCTTACATTATATTTTGTACAATTCACATCATTAAGTACCCTTTTATATAAGCACCTCCGACATGGTTCTAGTAAACAATTATCATGTGTTTGGTATGAAGGAAAATTTTTTACGTAAAATGTTTTTCAATTTTCTCATGTTTGGTTGAGTTAAAAGTTTTGAAAAATATTTTGCAAATCAACTCATTATCCTCAAAATTAAAGAAAATGACTTCCCTTCAAAAATTAAGGAAAACATTTTCCAAAACTTTCCTCCATGTTTTTTTTTTTTTTTTTGTATTTATTCATATAGAACTTCTTTTAAAAAATAATATTTTAGCTATATGAAGATTGAATTATATAAATACAACTTTCTCATATAAAAAAATGTAATTTCCCTGAAACTTGAAAACTGATGGAACATGTCGAAGGAACAATATACTGATGGAACATGTCGAAGGAATTTCATTTTGTTATTTGTTGTATGTATAATTTCATTTTGTCATTTGTTGTATTTAGTATTGGAATGAAATATAGCAGAGAGGATTTAGTACTCCTATGGTCTACCCCATCTATTTAGTTGTTTGTTTCACATTATTTCGTTATTGTTATTTTTTCCATATGCGTATTCCTTATTCAAACTATTTGGCGTGCTTTATTTATGCAGAGTTGTTTATCAACAGCTTGGGGCTAAGATATGTTTATACTTTATCCCAGCTTGCGAGATTTTACTGGGTATCTTTGTTGTTGTTGTTGTTGTTATGATCTACTCAAACTATTTGGGATTAATGCGTATGTAGTAGGAGTAGAACTTTTCCAAGATTGTCACTTGATTATTAAAAACTTCATTTTTTCAGCTTATATTTTGTATATCTACAACCCCTTTTACGTATATAGTTGTTGCATTAAAGGGAATCATTTGAAAGCTTTTTTTTTTGTGTGTGTTTTAACTTTTAAGTTTATATGTGAGCTTAAATCTTGGATTAATAAAGTAATCCATGTTTCCAATGTGTACTAAGTCTTCATTAGAGCGTCTTAGGTCATTCTCCTTATAATTTTGATGATTGTTGACAAGTGCATCTTGCTATTTATCTTAGTATCTTTGAAATCCCTATCTAAGTGCTTCTCTACAAAGTATAGATTTATCGAAACTGATTCTCTTTATGAGGTTTTGATTCCTCCATTTCATAAACAACCTCTTTATCTCCACGAAATAGTGGTAAGATTTGCTTACTCTCCACATTCTTCATACTCTACTAAGTGGGATTTCACTAGGTATGCTGTTGATGATGATTATATTTTCACGAGGGAAAAGATGGAAAAGCTCCTTCTATTGTTGATAGTTTTATATGAATAAATTTTAAGGTGAAAATCTCTAATCTTAAAAATTGAGTTACCATCTTGACCTTTTATAGTATTTTAATTATCTAAAGATTGAATTATATAAAATTATAAATACATCCATAAGTACATCTTCCTCATATCAAAAAATGTACAATTCATATCATTAAGTGCCCTTTTATATAAGCACCTTCGACATGGTTCTGGTAAACAATTATCATGTGTTTGGTTTGAAGGAAAATAATTTTCGAAAAATATTTTTCAATTTTTCATGTTTGGTTAGGTTAAAAGTTTTGAAAAATATTTCGCAAATCAACTCATTTTCCTCAAAATTAAGGAAAATGACTTCCCTTCAAAATTTAAGGAAAACATTTTCCAAAACTTTCCTTCAAGTTAAAATTATATTTTTTTGTTGGAAAAATAAATTTAAAACTTCTTTTAAAAAATATTTCTAATTAGATAATAATATTTTAGCTATATAAAGATTGAATTATATAAATACAACTTCCTCATATAAAAAAGTAACTTCCCTACAACAAAATTGTTGAAGGAAACTTGATTACTGATGGAACATGTCGAAGGAACAATATGTTGATGGAACATGTCAAAGGAACATGCAAACTCATAAAGGCAAAATATTTTTCTTGTTATATGTGGATGATATTATTGTCAATGAAGTAATTCATCTCGTGTCTCATAGTTAGTTCTACAACTTGGGAAGATGTTTGATATGCAAGATCTTGACCCTTCACATTTCTTTCTGAGGTAAAGTATGTTGCTGAACTGTTGGCCAAGACAGAGTTGACTTTGGCAAAGGCGGTAGCCATTCATGTGGCTCAAAAGCATAGTCTCCATGAAGCTATAGGAATAATAGTAGGGAGCCTTCAGTATTTGACCGTCACAAAACCTGATATCAGTCATGCTATAAATTTAGCAAGCCAGTTTCTGCAAAGTCCAAACATTGAACATATTGAAGGGGTAAAAAGGATTTTCAAGTACATTAAAGGTACTCTACATTTTGGCTCAAGAATTATTTCTCAATCACCTTATATGTGGTATGGCTACTCAGATTCTGATTGGGGAAGTTGTACCACTATTAGGAGATCAATTACAGGCTATAACATCTACCTAGGTGCAAATTATATTTTTTTGACCTCCAAGAAATAGACTATAGTAGCCCGATCGAGTGCTGAAGCTGAGTATAGAGCACTAGCCTCCATTACCGTAGAAATGACTTGGATTTTGTATTTTCTTCATGACCTTGGAGTGTTCCTTCGATCTATTCCTACGTTGTATTGTGATTATAACATGAGTGCCTTGTACATGACGATTATTCTAGTTATGCATGCTAGATACAAACATTTATTAATGGACTATCATTTTTTTCATGAGAAAGTGGCCATGAGACAACTTCTTACTCAGTTTGTGAAGTTTAAGGTCAACTAGTTGATATTCATACCAAAGTCTTAACAAAGCAGGTTTTCTTTGATTTCGCAGCAAGTTAGGAGCTACAGTTCCTCCAATCACTAGCTAGAGGGGAAGTGTTGTAGGAAACTTGAAGACTGATGGAACATACTAGGACTAGACTACTAAATCCTAAGTTCTGTACGACTAAGCTACTGTATATTGTAGGAGTCAACAAGGATAAGGTATTTGAGTTATAATACAATACTACTCATGTAAACAATTGTGTTGTAGTAGGATTCATAGTATAACTAGAATATGACTCTTCTCCTATATGAGGAGCTTGTGACTCAACATTATTTTCATCAATGCATCCCCGATTTCTCCATAGTTATGTGAGATTTCTACAATAATATATCTATAGCTATAAAATTTTAGCTATGAATTCAAAAATCATAGCTATTACGTATTAATAGCCACAAAATTTTGAACACCATATCTATCTATAAATTCATAAAATTCTTAGCCACAAATATCAAATTGCTGAAGCTAATTCATTATTTTTGCTATGATTATTAATAATTGTGGCAGTAATTGTCTAAGGTAGCTATAACTTTATTGCTTTGATAAAATTTTATAGTTGATCATATCTTTTTGCTATGCGATAAATATTATTGTGGGAATATTAACCTTTTATCCACAATAAATTATTTGAAACAAAATATTGTAGCTATATAAAATATTTTGCTTCAATTTGTTGACGCCCAATTTTGACCGACCTTTTACCATTTTTAGGATTGCTATTCGATTAAATACATATTTTTAATATTTATTTTAAATTTATAATTTTAGTCGACTTTGCATGAAAATTATATAATTAAGTATGTTTACTTTATAAAATTATTGTAAATATTATTAAAATATTTTAAAATTATTAATAAATTTCAAAATAATTACTTCATTCAAATGTTTTAAAATTTAAGTAATTTTCAATTATATAAAAACTAGGAAATTTACCCGCGCTTCGCGCGGGCATAAGTTATATTTCTAACCTTTTCAATAATAGCTTTTACAAAGAAGTAAAAGTAAATTATTGTAGGTTCTTAGAACTTTTCTAGAGAAACTAAATGACTTGACATCATCACATAACTCCAGAATTGTAAATAGATAATTAACAATTAAAGATATATTGATAATCTAATTATTTTTATCTTTTACATAACTTATCATATTATTTGTTTGATGATATAATTGTCTTGTTAAAATTGAGTGATGTTTTTATGTAGCGATTAAACATCACTTTTTCTATTTATTTTTTTGTACATGAAAAATATAGAATCTTATAATTTTATGGTTAGAATAACTCCGTGTGTGAATATATTTATGTGAAAATTTTCGCTAATCAATATTAGTTATATATAAATTGAGATCGTTTAAAAATGTACATGCAACAACATAAATAATTTTTTAAGAGACATTCTACTTGTCTGAGGTCAAATGTTCACCACTTCGTTATCATTAATTTAATACTCTAACGAAAACTTATAGAAGGAGAAATAAATTTGGAACAACAACAAATTGTTGACCCTTATATAAATTCATGTTTCACTAAACTGCGGAAGACCCTTCCGGATGCTTTATAAATGAAACTTTATGACTTATTCATGAATTTTTACGAATGCTTGTTGGATTATGAAAGTACAAATAGATCAAAATGTTGGATTTTAGATTCATGTTAAAGAAATATTCTCGAAAATTAAAAAAATTAAAAATGAGTCTAACCTTGATATCAAACGCTCAGCAATGACTTGAGACATGAAGGACAATAAATCTATGTTAATAGGCATATCTTTTGTAGATTAAGATATTAGTTTTATTTAGAGTATGTTTTGTTTCATATTCTTCAAATTAATCTTGACGAAATTAATCGTAACTTACAACAAAATTTTTTAGAAGAGCCGAATGAAAAGGAAAAATAAGGAAAACATTAAGAGGACTAAAATCGTTATCATAGTCAGATTATATACATACAAAAAAAAATCAATATAATTATAAGTAAACAACATAAAAGCGAGAAAAACTTACATTAAAGGGAGTAAACTAGAGGATATTCACTGATGATAACAAATCATTCTAGCAAGAATAGTTCTTATCTTTTGAAATAACAGACCTCAAAAATAACATTTCAATCAACTTTCAATCATTAGAGTAATCATAATATCCAGTGATAAATTAAGTAAAATACATAACAACCTAAAATAAAAAAAATATGTGCATGCAAAGTTATTAACTCTCAGAGGATTTTCTTAAGAACACAAAATCACATCCTTGTTTGTGAAGGAATAACGTTGTTGATGAAGAAATTTGAGATTTGAGATTTGTTAAGGCTTTTTGAATATACATGCAACAATTTCAGTAGAGAAAACTTGCTTGAATATTCAATTAACATTTGTTATTTAATCTGTACTAACAAATACTTGTAACAATAACTTTACATAAACATAAATAGCAAAGTTTAAAACATATACTCAAAAACAGCAATCAATAAAATAGGCATAAACTAATGATTGTAAAAAATATACCAGGATATGCAACGTTGAAATGAAACTAAATGATATAAACCGATCCTATTGAATGCACATTGTAATTCTCTATTTATAGACAACAAATGATACTTGTAAAAAAATGATTAATGTGTCTTATCGGAAAGGACACAATTCTTTGAAAAAATAACAACCTTTCAGAAAGGGAACAACATTTTGTAAAAGTCGCGACTCTTTATAAAATTCGCAACTTTTCATGAAAAAAGTTACAATATGTCATAAATTTAGAACATACCATGAAAGTCACAACTTTTCATAATAGAGAAAGACTAGTTTTTGAAATAAATTAAATTATAAAGAATCCTTGCTTGTGGTGTCGCCACATAGGCGGTCCTAAAGTTCTCTTTTATAGAAATATATGATATTCTAATATATGTAGTATTTTAATTAAATAACAATTCCTAAATTTTCCTGAAAATTATTTTAAAATTAGTCTATTTTATTCAAATTTACTTAAATTCTAGTCACTCCAATCTATTTGAATCCTAACCTTTCATCTCTTATTAAATCAACGGTTGAGATTAAATTCTTCTTTTCCCTATTTATAAACTCTCAAAAAATCTAAACCTAAACCCTCGTATTCTTCTTCTTTCCTCCCTGCCTTCCCCTTCGCTCTCCTCTTCCTCTTCTCCTCTCCAGCGAGAGAGGGCAGCAAAACTCCGGCGAGATGCGCCAGGCGGCAGCGCCCCTTCCCCCTTTTCTCCTTCCCTCTCAGATCTCTCCTCCCTCCTCTTCTCCTTATTCTTTTTTCTCTCTCTCTTTGCAGTGCCACCAGGAAGCAGGCTCCGGCGAAGAACAGCGACCGACAGCAGCATGCCAACGCCAGCAACAACAACCAGACGCTGCCTCATCTCAATCTCAGGTGAGCATCTGCGAAAGCCAGCTCCGACTAGCACCGATTCGACTCTTCTCCTCTTTTCCAACGAGGACGAACAACATACACCGGCGAGCATTTCGAGGTTTTGAGACAGATCTTTAAAAGATCCGTCCAAGTAAGTTTTATTAATTTCAACTTTTTTTTATATTTATGGATTTTAAGATATTGTGAGTTATTTTGGTAGCTCCATCTTGTTGATTTTTATATTTCGAGGCTTTGATTTCTCCATTGTTGCTTGTTTGTTCTTGTGGTGATCTCTTTTCAAATGAAGAGCACAAAATCAGTAGAGATATTTACCAAAATAATAAGGATTTTTCCAAAAAAAATAAACAAGTAAGAACATGTTAATCTTCAATTAAGCAAAAGAAGACAAATAAGAATAATCAACCTAAGAAAAAAATGAACAAAGAAGACATGGATAGTTTATTTCCTTAACACGAGAGAACCAAATCAGCCGAATATATGCATACCACAAATCTATGAAGCACAAGTGAATTTAGAAACCCTAACTTGTAAATGATACATTTTCATACTAAACCTAAATGCAATTTGACAGCCCACCTCAGTACTTGTTAGGTTATTCCAGGGTCTTACCAGCATTTGACAGACAAGACAAATGTCCTCTAATTAATGCAACAATTGAAGAAAATAATGCTTTTATATATGGTTATAACTAATCTCTCCATAACTTGTGTAGGAGTCTTCCGTTGTTCGTAGACGAGAAATAAGAGCGAGGGAGAAACAGATAGTCTCCATGGCTTCACCAAGTAAGCATCGCAAACCCCAAATGGTAATTCTTGTAATATATTTGTTGTATGTATGATTTCATTTTGTTATTTGTTGTATTTAGTATTGGAATGAAACATAGCAGAGAGGATTTAGTACTCATATCTAAGTGCTTCTCTATAAAGTAAAGAGTTATCGAAACTGATTCGGTTATGAGGTTTTGATTCCTCTAAACGCGATATGGATAGAAATCAGCCCAAAAGTTTGAGAGATTTTTGTGGGATTGAATGAACCAACCCGCCTTTTGGAACCAAATATGATGCTTTTATTTATCATCAAATACAGGAATAACTTATTTCTTATTCAGCTACCCAACGATGATTCAAATATAAATATATTTAGGAAACAAAAAAAATCGAAAAATAAGTTACCTTGTCGAAATAACTGGGATCAACATTGTCATCGAGGGAATGAACAGCCTCAAGCAAAAATCTGATCCTAGTCATTTCGACAAGGTAACTTATTTAACGATTTTTTTTTTGTTTCCGAAATGTATTTATATTGGAATCATCATTTGGGTAGCTGAATAAGAAATAAGTTATTCCTGTATATCTCAAAGGCTAACACTTGGGTATAGTTCTTCTTGGACACCATAGCTTGTCTTTCACTTTCATCTTCCATTCCCACAATGTTTTAGTTGGATTGATGTCTTTGAGCCGAAGATCTTTCATAAACAACCTCTTTATCTCCATTAGATAGTGGTAAGATTTGCATACTCTCCACATTCTTCATGCTCTAACTAAGTGGATTTCAATAGGTATGTTGTTGATGATGATTATATTTTCACGAGGGAAAAGATGGAAAAGCTCCTCCTAGTGTTGATAGTTTTATATGAATAAATTTTCAGGTGGAAAGCTCTAATCTTAAAAATTGAATTACCATCTTGTCCCTCTACTAAATTAAGAATTTAATTAAATAATAGTATTTTAATCGTCTAAAGATTGAATTATATAAAATTATAAAAAATACATCCATAAATACATCTTCCTCATATTAAAAAAAAATGTAATTGACCTCAATTTAGAATGAACAATTGTCATCCAAAAATAGAAAGGAGAAACACCCTAGATAGGAGCGCTTTCTCTCGTAAGGAAGTTTTCAAACAAACTAAAAATTCAAAGTTCCTCTTTCTCCTATAAAGATCATGATTTTTTGAACGAACAAGAATGAATCATAGTTTGGTCCTGAAGGAGGTAACGTAAAGAACCCGACTTAACAAAATATAATTGAATTGGTTGGAAAATAAATAATAAATATTAAATAGTAATTTTATAAAAACTAATATGTTCATGTGTAATTTTACCATTCCCTTGTATTGCTACCACATAACCTTCTCTTCCGTGAACTTCATCAAAATGATAGTATAGTGTCAACATGAGGAAATAATTTGTTACACACTCGATGCAATTAAATTAGCAAAATCATCGTTATGTTTCTCTTAACTAAACTAAATTAATATATGATTCAGCTTAGTTAAGAGAAAAAATAATATATACTAATACTGATTTAATTTCATGTCAAGTGTGTGGCAAAATATCTCTTTATGTAGTACAACACAATACTTTATCATTTTGATCAAGTTTACGGAAGACAATGTTATATTTTAACAATACAACGAAATGTTTTAAAATCATGAATTAAAATATGTTAGTTTATATAGTATTATTATTTGATATTCATTATTTATTCGCTGACAAATTTAAATTTGCGTTAAGTCAACTTTATTTTGTTGCCCCTTTAGGACCGTCTATAATTCATTTTTGTTCAATCAGAAAATCACCATATTAATAAGAGGACCTTTGAATTTATAGTTTGTTTACAAACTTTCTTTCAAGGGAAAGCGCTCCTATACAGGGTGTTTCTCCCTTCTAATTTTTGATGACAATTCATTCTAAATTAAGGCAAATCAACTTTTTTTTATATGAGGAAGATGAACTTTGAATCATTAGTTTAAGTAAAACTTCCTTAACAGGGAAATGATCTAGCCAAAGTGAAATAAAAAGTTATGTTGGAATTGTTCGCTGGTAGCATAGTTATGATGTTGAGCTACCCACAAGATGCGTACCCGACCAAAGATCATAAGTGACCCAAGCTAACTTTGTTGGCATACATCAGCATACTATGATAACTAAAATAAAATAATAATGAGCGTGAGCTTTATGAAAAATGAAATTGATTGGGAATACCATTCTAAAACTGAATATATAAGAAAACTAAGAGTTTTAACACAACTTAAAGTCAAGCTCAAATGAAATAAACCTAAATCTAGTTATGTCTGAAATAAGCCTAATTGACTAGAAATGTTAGGACATGCCCCAGCTAGACTGAAACTAAAAATTAAAAACGAAGGGAAATAATCATGTCACGTGTCCTCGAAGGATGAGGACTTACCACTGTAACTGTTGAACTGAAGATCGGGAACTGATCTAAACGTGATCTGGAAGCTTTAAACCTGAACCTACATCCCTAGAAGATGTAGCACAAAGTATGTGTTAATACTTGAAATGTCAAGCACATTGATATGTGGTGCTCACTTGTCCACAAGCCATGCCATTCATTGAGTGAGTATTTATGGCAAATCAATTTACATTATTCTATTTGATCTTACATTGTTTTTGGTCTATAGTTAAGATTTATGTATATTTTTTAGTTTGGACTCATTGTAATTTGTAAGTTGTTATAAACTTGCTCATATAATTTTAGACTTTTGGGAATTGATTTGCCGACATAGAAAATATGGTCGAGTATCAACAAAGGTATCCTCATAATTTTGTAGTGCTTTAATGTATTTCATATATCAATGTTCCTTGGTTCATTTGTGTTTTAGTTTCTGAATATTTGTGGATGAGTTCAAGAGTAATGAGTCATTGTGGTCGGAATTCTCTCATTAAGAGTATTACTATGGGAGTGCCTATAGCTGCTTGGCTTACACACTCTGATCAATCAATGACTGCTTTCTTGGTAACAAACAGATGGTGAATACATCCACTATGCAGAATGTGGTGCAGAAGTTGATGGCATCACAACATAGAGTTGTGAATTATGTATTGAATTTATGCATCTATTTGTTGTATGTATGTATTTTCTATGCTGAAATTGGTGAAGTAGGAAGAAAGCTGCAGGTCTCTAGCCTCTACTGTTTGAATTAATGCATTGTTTAGTCTTCTAAAATTGTCTCTTAGTTTTTCAAGAAGTCTCTTTAGAATTTCGTAGTACATATATCGAGTAAATTGTGATACATGTATTTAGTTATTTGTGCAAACTTTTTCTTTTTTATTTTGAGTAGTATAAATAGTGATGTAGTTGATTATTGTAATCATCTAAAGTGGACTTAAGTAGCCTATAATAAACTTGAACATTCTCTAAAGATACTATTTCCTTCCATATTTCCTACAAATTGGTATCAGAACAGATTTTCGTTTTTAATCTGGGTTAGGTGAAGAAAAAATATGTCATCCAAAACAAGCTGCTGATTCTTCAATTGTTCTTACTCCATTTTTGATGGAATTGATTTTGAATACTGGAAGATAAGAATGAAAACTAATTTGAAAGTTGAAGGTTTGTGAACTATTGTTGCAAATGGCTTTGAAGAGACATACAATGATGGTTTATAGCAGCAGAGATGAAAAGTCTTGAAGCTAAGTATCGTCAAGATGCAAAACCCTTGAGAAAAAACCAAATGGGAGTCTCAAGAGCATATTTTGTAAAAATTGCTACTTGTGAGACTGCAAAGGAAACTTGGGATACTCTGGAAACTGAGGTGTATGGTGACGAAAAGGTACGCACTATAAATCTTCAATCTCTTCGAAGAGAGTTTCAAAATTTGAAGATGATAGAATTTGAAAATATTGATGAATATTGCACAAGAGTCATGAATATCGTTAACGAATTACGAAATCATGGTGATACAATTCATGACCAACAAGTTGTGGAAAAGATTCTAATTAGTGTCACAAAAAAGTATGAGTACATTGTTGCTATAACTGAGGAGACGAAGATCTTTCTAAGCTCTCTATCAAAAAAGTCAGAAGCATTTGCTACATTCAAGAAATTGAAAGCCCTTGTTGAGAAGCAAAAAGGTTGCAGCATCAAAACCATTCATAGTGATAGAGGAGGTGAATACACAAGTCGAGAATTTGAAGAATATTACAAAAATGAAGGCATTCAGAAAAAACTTACAACAAGGTGTACTCCTCAACAAAATAGTATATCTAAAAGAAGAAATAGAACAATTGTTGAAATGACCAGACCTATGATGAATGAGATAGGGCTGCCAAAATATTTTTGGGCAGAAGCAGTGCATACAGCAGTTCACATCCTTAACAGGTGTCCAACAAAGGCACTAAAGGACAAGACACCAGTTGAAGCTTGGCGTAAAATTAAACCTTCTGTAAGTCATTTTAAAAATTTCGGGTGTATTTGTTATGATCATGTACCTGGTGAGAAAAGAACAAAATTGGATGAAAAAAGTCAAAAATGTATCTTTCTTGGTTATAGTGATGTGACAAAAGTATATAAGCTTCTCGATGATAAAACTAACAAAATTGTTGTTACTAGAGATGTCATTTTTTATGAAAAAACAACATGGAATTGGAAGGATAAAAAGATAGAGAATACTGCTATCATATCTTCAAATCAAGAAGAGGATGAGAAGGATGAAGATGTCTCTCAAGAGGGAGAAATACCTGATTCAGATGATGAAGAACCGCTTCCAAGAGGAACAAAAATATTGAGTGACATTTATTAAAGATGTAACTTTGTCGGTGTTGAGCTAGAAAATTATGAAGAAGCAATAAAGCATGATGTTTGGAAGAAAACCATGGAAGAAGAAATTCGGATGATTGAAAAAAATAATACTTGGGAGCTTGTGGCTATACTTAGTGTAACACCTCTTTTCCAAAACAAACCAAAAATCAGCTTTACAGAAAAATCTGTAAGTGCAACCAACGGTGGCATCGACAGACCATAGATTGACCCACGGTCCGTCCTACACATCCGTTGATGGACGGACCTGTGGTCCGTAGGTCAAGCTATGTTCCATAGTCCATGACCGTCGATTGAGACCTCAATCACCCACTCTCTTACAAGAGCCACAGATGACTAACACGGTCCGTAGGTCTGATCGTAGGTTCGAATTACCAGGCACTTCAAGCTATGTTCCATAGTCCATGACCGTCGATTGAGACCTCAATCACCCACTCTCTGACAAGAGCCACAGATGACTAACACGGTCCGTAGGTCTGATCGTAGGTTCGAATTACCAGGCTCTTAAAGGGGAAGTGTAGTTGGGTCAACTTCAAATGGTCATAACTCATAGAACAAAATGAATTAGGTGTCCAGTAACCTACCCAATAAGCTTTCCATAACCATCGACCTTGCTAAAATCCGACCTCCAAGTAAAAAGTTATGTCCGTTTTAGTAAAGGCCTGTCGAACCGGCCCAAATGATGGACCGTCGATGGAACGACGAACGGTCATTCGTGGTCGCCGTTTGGTACGACAACGCTTTACCCAGGGGTGTTTTGGTCTTTTCCCATTTCGTTTAAACCCTAAGATACGTCATTTTGACTCTAAATCATCAGATTTTATTTAGTTTAATCCAGAAACATAACTAAAACTTATCTAAGTCAAATCATTTATCAAAACTTAGAAAATTAGAAGCAAGAAAGGAGAAAAAGGCAAGACCCTAGTTCAAGAACGTAGCTAGGCTCCAGCAGTTCCAGCCACTAAATATAAGTGTTTCTCCGTGAATTTCATCACCAAGTATGTTGGATTTCACTACTGGGTTCCTTTCACCCATTGGGTCCCTAGTTTTCAACCAGATTCTTGATTCCCATATCATGATTAGACTTAGGGTTTCTAGCACTTCAACAGAACATCATGAACTTATTAGTTATATGTTCCAAATCTAATTATCATAATATTACTCACTTTATTGCAAGAATTTCAGAACCCTAGCTATGTATTTCTTTAGTTCTTGAATTACACAAGCTAGATCAGATATTTCAGCTATTCATTTATTTATGCCTCAGTTTTTAATGCATCATTATCAGTTTAAATGTTGCATTCTCAGTTTGCATGTTCAGTTTTGAGTTATCCAGTAATTAAAGAAAACTCAGTCACAATCAGTTAGTTACATAATTCATGGGAGTAGTATAATACCGAGTTGGATTTGGATTCAGCGTACCCAATTAGTCCCAGAACTACTAGCCAAGTAGGTTGTAAGTCTCCTTTATGGGTAATTAGTTTACTGATCACGCCAACATGCCTTTATACCTTTGGCAGGGTATATTGGGTCCTCTCAATGGGGCATATACATCGGACTCCACATTTAGCTCAGTGGTTTTATTATCGGCTATTAGTAGCTCCCACATTTCAAACAGACTCTCTTGCATTGTCCATTTATCCGTATACTCAGTATCCAATTTCAGCATTTTATAAATTGGTCAATGCATTCGTTTATCTCAGCATTCATAATCTATATCATGTTAAGATTATTATACTTGCTTATGTTTGTTAAGTTATGTTTTATTTCAGCTTTATTCTATCCTACATGCTTAGTACCTTTCAAAAACTGACGCATACATGCGCTACATCATCTCGTGATGTGGGTTTAGGTTCTCAGCATCCAAATCACGCATAGATCGATTCTTCGATCTTTAGTTCAGCAGATTCAGTGGTGAGTCCTCATTCTCCGAGGACAATAGTCATGAGTTTCTTTTCAGTATTTAGTCTTTTAGTTTCAGTTTTGCTAGATTTAGCAAGGGCTTGTCCCAGTACTTCTAGTCAGTTAGAGGCTTATTTCAGACATAGTTAGATTCAGCTTAGTATTGAGTTAGTGACTTCATTTTATTAAACTCATTATTTTCAAATATATCAATTTTAGCATATGGGTATTCCCCATATTTTCATTATAAATTATGATTTAGTTTCCCGATAAGTTTATTATCTTTAGTATGCTCATGATCATGCTAGCAGGTTTAGCTTGGGATCACTTGTGGTCCTAGGTTCCTTGTCCGCATCTCGGGGCTAGCTTAGGGCGTGACACCTAGAAAAAGAGAAGTTGTAAGTCTAAAATGGATTTACGAAATCAAACTCAATTAGGAAGGAGATATTCAAAAGTACAAAGCAAGGCTGGTTGCTACAGGTTTCACGCAAAAACCATGTATTGATTTTTGTGAAACTTTCTCTCCAATTGCTTGTCTTGAGACAATTAGAACTGTAATTGATGTTGCTGCACAAATGAAATGGAAGATATTTCAACTTGATGTTAAATCTGCATTTCTGAATGGAAAACTTAATGAAGAGATTTATGTTGAGAAACCTCAAGGATTTTTTGTTCAAGGGGGATAAGAGAAAGTGTACAGGCTAAAAAAGCTCTTTATGAGCTGAAGCAAGATCCAACAACATGGTAAAATGAAACTGATACATACTTTCTAAAAAAAATTCAGAAGTAAAAGTGAAGCCACTTTGTATGTGAAGAAAGAAAATGACAACATTATCATTGTTTGTCTCTATGTGGATGATCTTCTCTTTACAGGAAATAATGAAAAGATGATACAAAAATTCAAGCAGGATATGATGCAAACCTGTGAAATGAGTGATCTTGGGTTGCTAAATTATTTCTTGGGCATCGAAGTGTCACGACCCAAAAATGGGCGTGATGGCACTCGTCTTATCCCACCAAGACAAGTAAGCCTAAAACTCAACTATTACAATCAAAATGCGGAAAATTTACTATCAACTTACATTATACCCCAAAACCTGGTTGTCACGTGTACAAGCCTCTAAAGTATTACAATCGGATCAAAAGAAAATATAAGTCTCATATGATATTGTTTCTAGAGTAGAACAAAATCATAAACAAGAGTAAGGAGGGATGCTGAGATGACCAACAACTACCTCACAAAATCTCCAGGAAGCCTCGGAAAAGAAGAGAATATATCATAAAAGTCCGGGCTAGTAACCTACAAAAATTTGTAGAAGCAAGGGGTGAGTACCAAACCACACGGTACTCAGCAAGTAAACCTCTAAACACAAGCTAAGGGGATGAAATACGGTACTCCTACCACCCCCAACCGAACCTCCACAACTACAACCTGCATAAACAACAGCCCAACCTAACAACTCACAGTTTACATAGAACGTAACTCAACAAAAATATTTAGACAAATTACATATCCTTCACAACAACACTTTAACAAATTACATATCCTCCACAACAACACTTTAACAAATTATATATCCTCAACATCAACACTTAAACAAATTAGATATCCTCAATAGCAACACTTCCACAAATTTACATATCCTCAAGAACACACTTTAACAAATCACATATCCTCAACAACAACACTTCAACAAATTATATATCCTCAATAACAAGCTCAGTATTCAACAATCACAAGTTCCGCAAACAGGCAATCACTAGATCAGCAAAACACAATATCAAGTTCACTAATGATGAGTATGTGCAATGTAATGGAATGCAATGTCAAGTATAATGATGTATGTCTGACCTAGTGATACACACCCGCTGTCTCTCAGTCCGGGACCCATGGGGGACATATCTGTCCATGCATCTGTCGCGGCGCACGACACGACCCTCGATAACAGTAACCATCGCGGCGTGCGATACGTCCATCGAAATATAGTATCCATCGCGGCGCGCGATACGTCCCTCGAAATGGTACATCCTCTTAAGTACCCATTCTTTCTCAATGCACATAACACTTGTCACAACCAATGCCTCAGAATAATGCAGATGACAAGTTCACACATATAATGAGGAGATGACCATTTTCATAACATCACACAGTTCACAACCACACAAACATGAAGTTACATCAACAATGATTCAACAAGCCTTCAACCCTTTCTCAACACAACAGACATAAACAATTAATCACATTGCCTTTTGTTATCCCCATTCTTTTCATCATTAGAATTAATCAATGTGGACAAGTCAACCCATCACCAATCCCGTTACTCCCAACATATACCACAAGGACATACACACATTTCATACACTTAACAAGAGTTTAGAAATCCACTTGCCTCAAATAGTCGAACAATGACTCCAAAACTTGAGCCTTCCTCTTTTTGTTGACTTCCAAACCAATAAAATCTATTCAAATAAATAACCACGATATGATTTCGAAACTAACAACATTAATATTGCTATATCTCTATCTTAGACCCAAAATTCATCCAAATTTATAATAAAATTTCTAAATCTTTATTCCAACCAATTGATCAAATCTCATATTTTTAAATTTCAAGTCAAGAGTTAAGTCACAATTTCTCCAAACACTACAAACCTAATAGTTTCATATAATATAATGTAGTCAATATTTAATTACTTATATCAATATATCAAATTTGAATCTATATGATAACCTCAAAAATAATTCTTAAACCATGAATTAATAAAAGAATCAATGACCTTTTACGATGAACAACAGTACTATTCACGTCTACCATGAAATATACAAAATATAAAATAACTCCTTAAAACATACATTTTTCCCTATGATTCAATCATCATGGCTTCTCATTCCCTATTCAATTTTGCCATCATTATTTAATTATTGACCATTAATAATTTTATAATAATTGCAGAAAATTCACGTTAAATTATCTCAAATGTTCAACCCAATTCCCTTATGTTGTGTCCAACATTAAAGATATCAACAATTGCCCCTAATATTCAATATCTATAATTCTTTATATTTAATAATAAAAAAATGATTTTTACCTTTCTGCGCCGCATCAAAAAAAATTTCATCGACTTCTCCATCTTCTTGTTATATATTTTTATTATTATTGATTTGTTTATGTGTATTGCTGCTGCTGCGAACAGCAGAAACAACCTTTTAACCTATATTTTTTTTTTAAATTATTATTATCATTATTATTTTGGGCTTGACCCATTTATTTTCTTTTTCTTTATTTATTATTAACAACAAATTAATCATTATTAAATTTATAAATTATATCACTCATTCTTACAAGTCATAAATTATTTATAAAAGCTATTAAAATAATTAAATTCAGATAAATGGGTGAAATTCATAAAATGACTAAGGGGGTCGTTACATTATCCACCACTAAAATCATGTTCGTCCTCGAACATAAAATAGGTGAAGGAAGAATTATTGACGTTATCAAAAATCTAATGCATGATCTTCCAGAGTCGTTGTTCATCTCTCCATGAAAGCTTATCTTTAACACCATTCTATCAAGACCAACTACCAAGAACTGAACTATAGAGAATTTGACAGATCTACATATCAGAAGTGATTGTCAAGCTACATACTGAACTATAGAGAATTTGACAGATCTACATATCAGAAGTGATTGTCAAACCACATACTAACCCATGAACCTAATCTAAATTTAAACCCCTTGGACTATAACACAACAATCATGATGAATCTTTTCTTACATAACCAAGAAAGACTTCTGAATTAATACTGGCTACAACCAGAAGTGGACCTTAACCAACCATTAAACACTCATAATGCAAAAATCATCACAAATCTTGTAAAAATTCTCTTCTCAAAACATCATCTTTTCCCGAGTTTAAGTTATAGGAATTTGACCTTTAGGCATCATATATTCATCAAGGGAGATTCAAACTTATCTAACCCAAAGAACAACAAAATAAAGTAAACATCCAACAAACGATACACTCCAAAATGCAAAATCTCTAACAACACTTTCACATGACCGTAAACATTTCATGGAAGCTCTTCCATAAGTTCTCATAAGCAAGGTCGTGTAGGTAGATATAGTGATATCTTTAATTATCCCAAACAACATCAAATCTATCATAATTGAAATAACCAAGTCCGCCTAAAGAACATACCCTATCAAGATAATATAAGAGGATCGGTACATCCGATCCACCACTAGGGATACACCCATAGAAGTGAAACACGTACGTGAATCATACTAAAACCATGTCCAGAACGAAGAAGGTTGTAACATAAGAATGTATAGAAGAAAGCTCAAATAACACAAGATACTCTTTTCACAGTGTCCATATCAATAAAATTCCCTTCATTTGACTCAATCTCTCTGTTTTTAGCCACCCACAACCAATCAATTTGATCTCCATCACAATATTACAAATACTTAATTCATCAACTCCCACATACTTCTCACAGTATCTCACTGAAGCTAACACTATTAATATTAACAAATATCATAACCACATCAACCATTTACCTTACTTTCACACCGTCATTACGTATCACATTCTCCTTAGCAAGCACATTGTAGTCTCCAAGACTTTGAACCATGGTTTCTTATCTTTCCATTTAAGCGTCCCATAATAGATATAAGTCACACTTAATGTCAACTTCACCTAAACTTTCACATACCATTTTCAACCACCATCATTTACCTCATGCAATAACTCCAAGAAACCCTTGATCACTCCAATATTTATGTATACTATAATCTCATAACCTCTACTCATCATCATATGCCTATGTAACATATTATAACAATCTATTTTGTCTCATCAACAAAGTACTTTTAATCCTCCCCGATCCTCATTAACCATGTAAAATTGTAGGTCCACACTATTTAACATCTATTTGTTACCTATCACATTCTGAACAATCTACCTCGACATAACCATATATAACCTTCCACACGTCATTTATTGTAACCCAACCAAAACTTAATATTTAGAAAAGTTAATAATAAACCCATAGTCACATCTCATAGTCATATCTAAACTCAAAGGCGAAATCACTACAACAATCACCTCCGAATACAGTGTTTGTACGAGAGGTCTTATTGTTCCTTTGCCTTTCTCAAAATCTTTCCATGACGAAAATTTCAAATAACTTTAACTCTTCAATACACCATAATTTTTTTTTTCCTTTTTGCTAACTCATTTACTAGCCTTATATTTTTTTACCAGCAATATGGGAAACCTTAGGTACAACAATCAAAAGTAACCAAATGTACTACTCAAATTTTAAGTCCTTCTATATGCTTCATACTCAATGTGATAAACCATTTCTTACCTTACCAATTCATTCCTTGACAAGATACACTATCAAAAATCTAAACTCACCACGTAAATTTAAAGTTTTGATCCCAACCATGTAATACAATTCCATTGTCTATCAATATTAGCTCACATCTGAATTTTTTTTATAAATTTATGTATCATAGCTTACCATATATCGCCTCTTTAGCGACCTTATAATATCCTTTGCTTAAAAATCCAATGGTACCCGTTACCAAATCGAAACTATAAAAGAACTTATCACCACACTCGAGTCGAACTGTGTAGGATTCTTTCTCAATTCTTACCCAATATCTATATTAATTTTTTTTTTATCAATCTAATGAACGTATGACACTATTACCATAATCAAAATGAAACAGATGAAATCGCGTATCCTTGAACTAAATTCTCAACTCTCTAAAGATATATCTTTGTCCTTTATAATTATAGTAAATATCCTTTTTCTCGATTGTCTCTTTCCAATGACTAAAATACTTCCCACTAATTCTTTTCCATTTATGACTCTAGCTTCTTTCAATTCTATTCAAGCGAAATTTTCAACACATCATAGAACTTTTCATACAACTACATTGTTCATCAAATAGTGAAAAACCACAACCTTAGATGCTCGCAAATCGTTATTACCATAAAAAAATTATTTTAACCAACACCCGTATCATATAGTTGCATTTCAATCATAATGCGTCATAAAATAATCATCATGCTTAGTTCGTCATTTCCCTCACTACGAATTTAGCCTCGCCATTAACATGACAATCCAAACCTAGTTATGCCAACCATCCAAGGTACTTACTCAATTTATATGCACTTTCTTACTAAAATTCTCGATTACATTCACACAAGTTTACTTTTGAGACTTCCTTTACTTATAAGTTTATCATCCATATGTCCACTTCCATGGAGTTTACGATGAAATCAACACTCATTTACATTCCACAAAATACATTTCACCACCTGAACATATCAATATCATACCAAAGATCCACCACTAAAAGCTTCCTTATAAATAATGCTTAACACATCCACCCGTACCAACAAGCTAGTAGGGTTCTCAAATATGAGTTCAACACCAAATCTTATCATATGAGCATGTATACCATAGATAACTCCTTAAGTAGTTAATATTTGCACTTAACAATCAACATGTCCGTTTTCATGTACCACTAGTAACACATCGTGAAAATTCATTACATCCACCACTAGAACATATCATATCTATTGGGAAGATCATTTCCAAATAGGTCACATACTTTATCCATCAAATAACTATAAAATATTATCAGATTAGTTTTGTATCTAACCCAAGCTATATGTATTCTTTCGTAAGCAAGGTCAATATCAAAAGTAACACACTCCATAATTCTAACCAAGTACCCATCAGTACCATTGTAATAGTCGTATCATGACTTTCTTTGGTATACACTCAATCTGTGAAACCACAGAAGGGATTCTGACCTGAATTGGTGCAACATTATTTGCTAAGCAACCCATTAATGGTATGACAACTATATCAATTGTATTACACTATTTATTATCTAGTCAATTCTTCAAACATTTAACTTCTAATTGTCGAACCACTCCATATTTTGCTTATACCAGATAAGTACTATATTTATTATTATTATTATTTTACAATGATAACTAACCTTACTCAACTCTTTCAGATATGATCACGCATTTGTTTTATAAGTATATCATTTTCACCTTAATACCAGATCTAACATCAAACCAATACACGACATGCCAATGATTCACAAAAGGAACTGCGCACGAGTCATCACATAAATGAGAGTGAATGGAGTGAAGCGATGATAGTCAAAACTAAACCAAGTAAGCACGATTCAGATTCAAGAAGTGAAGATTTTTCCTAAAAGTCACTATAGCCTCTCGAAGATAAGTACAGACGTCTCCGTACCGATCCTCGAGACGCTATTTAGACTCGACTTGTACACACGTGAGACCTATGAACCTGGGGCTCTGATACCATTTTGTCACGACCCAAAAATGGGCGTGATGGCACTCGTCTTATCCCACCAAGACAAGTAAGCCTAAAACTCAACTATTACAATCAAAATGCGGAAAATTTACTATCAACTTACATTATACCCCAAAACCTGGTTGTCACGTGTACAAGCCTCTAAAGTATTACAATCGGATCAAAAGAAAATATAAGTCTCATATGATATTGTTTCTAGAGTAGAACAAAATCATAAACAAGAGTAAGGAGGGATCTTTGAGATGACCAACAACTACCTCACAAAATCTCCGTGAAGCCTCGGAAAAGAAGAGAATATATCATAAAAGTCCGGGCTAGTAACCTACAAAAATTTGTAGAAACAAGGGGTGAGTACCAAACCACACGGTACTCAGCAAGTAAACCTCTAAACACAAGCTAAGGGGATGAAATACGGTACTCCTACCACCCCCAACCGAACCTCCACAACTACAACCTGCATAAACAACAGCCCAACCTAACAACTCACAGTTTACATAGAACGTAACTCAACAAAAATATTTAGACAAATTACATATCCTTCACAACAACACTTTAACAAATTACATATCCTCCACAACAACACTTTAACAAATTATATATCCTCAACATCAACACTTAAACAAATTAGATATCCTCAATAGCAACACTTCCACAAATTTACATATCCTCAAGAACACACTTTAACAAATCACATATCCTCAACAACAACACTTCAACAAATTATATATCCTCAATAACAAGCTCAGATTCAACAATCACAAGTTCCGCAAACAGCAATCACTAGATCAAAGAAACACAATATCAAGTTCACTAATGATGAGTATGTGCAATGTAATGGAATGCAATGTCAAGTATAATGATGTATGTCGACCTAGTAATACACACCCATTGTCTCTCGGTCAGGGACCCATGGGGGACATATTCCGCCCATGCATCCGTCGCGCGCACGACCCGACCCTCGATAATGAACTATCGCGGCGCAAGGATACGCCCATCGAAATATAGTATCCATCACGGCGCGCGATACGTCCCTCGAAATGGTACATCCTCTTAAGTACCCATTCTTTCTCAATGCACATAACACTTGTCACAACCAATGCCTCAGAATAATGCAGATGACAAGTTCACACATATAATGAGGAGATGACCATTTTCATAACATCACACAGTTCACAACCACACAAACATGAAGTTACATCAACAATGATTCAACAAGCCTTCAACCCTTTCTCAACACAACAGACATAAACAATTAATCACATTGCCTTTTGTTATCCCCATTCTTTTCATCATTAGAATTAATCAATGTGGACAAGTCAACCCATCACCAATCCCGTTACTCCCAACATATACCACAAGGACATACACACATTTCATACACTTAACAAGAGTTTAGAAATCCACTTGCCTCAAATAGTCGAACAATGACTCCAAAACTTGAGCCTTCCTCTTTTTGTTGACTTCCAAACCAATAAAATCTATTCAAATAAATAACCACGATATGATTTCGAAACTAACAACATTAATATTGCTATATCTCTATCTTAGACCCAAAATTCATCCAAATTTATAATAAAATTTCTAAATCTTTATTCCAACCAATTGATCAAATCTCATATTTTTTAAATTTCAAGTCAAGAGTTAAGTCACAATTTCTCCAAACACTACAAACCTAATAGTTTCATATAATATAATGTAGTCAATATTTAATTACTTATATCAATATATCAAATTTGAATCTATATGATAACCTCAAAAATAATTCTTAAACCATGAATTAATAAAAGAATCAATGACCTTTTACGATGAACAACAGTACTATTCACGTCTACCATGAAATATACAAAATATAAAATAACTCCTTAAAACATACATTTTTCCCTATGATTCAATCATCATGGCTTCTCATTCCCTATTCAATTTTGCCATCATTATTTAATTATTGACCATTAATAATTTTATAATAATTGCAGAAAATTCACGTTAAATTATCTCTAATGTTCAACCCAATTCCCTTATGTTATGTCCAACATTAAAGATATCAACAATTGCCCCTAATATTCAATATCTATAATTCTTTATATTTAATAATAAAAAAATGATTTTTACCTTTCTGCGCCGCATCAAAAAAAATTTCATCGACTTCTCCATCTTCTTGTTATATATTTTTATTATTATTGATTTGTTTATGTGTATTGCTGCTGCTGCGAACAGCAGAAACAACCTTTTAACCTATATTTTTTTTTAAAATTATTATTATCATTAATATTTTGGGCTTGACCCATTTATTTTCTTTTTCTTTATTTATTATTAACAACAAATTAATCATTATTAAATTTATAAATTATATCACTCATTCTTACAAGTCATAAATTATTTATAAAAGCTATTAAAATAATTAAATTCAGATAAATCGGTGAAATTCATAAAATGACTAAGGGGGTCGTTACACGAAGTTTCTCAAGTGAAAGAAGGAATTTTCATTTCTCAAAAGAAGTATACTAAAAGTATTCTTCAAAAATTCAAAATGATGGATTGCAGGTATGTGGTCATACCATTAGCAGCAAATGAGAAGTTTAGAAAAAATGATGGAAAAATGAAAGCCAATATCTCACTTTATAGGAGCTTGATTGTAAGTTTGCTATATCTTACTTCAACAAGGCAGAATATTATGTTTGCTGCTAGTTTATTATCCAAATTCATGCAAGAACCAAGCCAAGTGCGTTTTGGAGCTGTAAAGTGTGTTCTACGCTACTTGCAAGGAACAATGGATTATGGGATAACGTACAAATTCGGTGGAGATTTGAACTTAATTAGTTAGATAACATGAAGAGTACTTCTGGCTATGCTTTCTTATTTGGATCAAGTATTTTTTTCTTGGTTATCAAAAAAGCAAAGTGTTGTTGCTTAATCCACTGCCGAAGCAGAATATGTTTCAGCATCCAAGGCTACTTCTCAAGCTATTTGGCTTAGGAGAACATTTGAAGACATTGGTGAAAAACAAAAAAAGAGGGATTGTTCTGTATTGTGATACAAATCAGCAATTGCAATTGCCAAGAATCTAGTCATCCATGAAAGATCAAAGCATATTTCCATTAAGTATCATTTTATTCGAGAAGCACAAGAGAAAGGCGAAATTCAGTTGCATTTTTGTTAGACAGGAAAACAACTTGCTGACATCTTCACCAAAGCATTTCCCTGGAGAAAAATTTTGCTATTTTCGAGAACGCATTGGATTTACCAAGCAAATACATTATGGAGGAGTGTTGGAATTAATGCATCATTCTTTAGTCTTCCGAAATTTTCTCTTAGTTTTTTAAGAATTCTTTTTAGAATTTCGTAGTACATGAATCTAGTAAATTGTGATATATGTATTTAGTTATTTGTGCAAGACTTTTTATTTTCTATTTTGAGTAGTATGAATAGTGATATAGTTTATGACTGTAATCATCTCAAGTGTTCTTAAGTAGCCTATAATAAACTTGAGCATTCTCTAAAGATACTATTTCCTTCCATATTTCCTACATCTACGAGCAATTCTCGTTCTTGCGTTGATAGTATGTTTAACTTATAAGTAATTGTCTATCTATGTGTATATTTACAACTTATTTAAAATGTATGCATAGATGTCGAAGCAAAACCAGTATAAAAATGATGTGCTTTGTTAGGTATATTCTCACCTAGTTACTAATGTTTTGCAGTTTAAAATTTTTCGATGACGATGGAAAAAGCTGTTGATCGAGGAAGAATGTGGACTGAGACTGATAGGAGAAAAGATAGAAGTTATGTAACTGAGGTGGTTAAGGAGATTGGGGTAAGTATTCTTTTTTGTAGACAATTACTCGAGTAGATATTTATAGTAGTGCACAAATTGGGAATTTGGCTTAATAATGACATGACGCTAGATAAGAAGGTAGTGGAATAACAGGTAGCTTAGTATTGTCCTACATTTATGTGGGAGAGGCAGAGGGTAGTCTCCTCTGCTTATCGTCTTTGTATCCGGTAGTAATATTTAGTATTTACCTAGTATCTTATTAAATAGACATAGAATCCATTGAGATAAAGAAGATGAACAATTTTTAATCCAACATACAATCCACTGAGACAAAAAAAATGTCAATGTGTGCGTATTCGAACTTCTAAAAATAGTCTATTTTTAGAGAATTCGTCATGGATGCGACATAAAAAGTAAAGAGTCCGCACAACTTAGATATAAATGAAATATAAGTATTTACTATTTTGTAAACTTAATGGTCAAATAGTAATCTTGATTACTATTTCTTTTTGTATTACTGAGTAATGCAGTTGTAACTAAAATTCTATTCAAAAAGCGTATAATACATCTTCCACTTATAAATAAAGGTAATTTTCCTCGATTTAGAATGAAATCTCACCCAAAAATAGAAGCGAGATACACCATAGATATGAGCGTTTTCTCTCGTAAGGAATTTTTCAGACAAACAAAAAATTGAAAGTTCCTCTCCCTACTATCCAGAGGTGATTTTCTGATTGAATGAGAGTGAATCATAACCGGTCCTTAAAAGAGGTATCAAAAAATCGACTTAACACCATATAAATTAGTTAACAAATAAATAATGAATATCAAATTATTATATCAAATAGTAATAATCTATAAACTAATATGTTCATGTGTGATTTTACCATTTCCTTGTATTGCTAGTATAGGCCAAATCAATCGGTGACCTCGTAAACATGACACCAATTTTTACTTAAACACTTCAATTAGGTGATGTTCTTTTTAGCCACATCATGCAGGGTTATGTTGTGTCATTTTGACACTTTTTTTGACAATAAACAAAGAACTAAAGGAGAGTGTAATACACTCGTTGATGACGTGACAAACAATCAATTAAATAATTACATGTGTTATTTTCAGTTTAAAAAAATAATAAAATCTATTTAGTAAATAAATTAAAAATATCATTCTAAGAAAATCTCTTATTTCATTACACTCAAAATCTCTTTTGTATTTTTTTTTTCTAAAAAAATTCTTTTCTTTTACTATTTTTCATATTTATTTATCTTTTTCTTTTTAGTATTGTGTTTTGGAAAGAAAAGAGGGAGAGGAAGACCGAAAAAGAGAATAAATATGAAATATGGGTGTTGGTATCCATTTTTTCGACAAAAAAATGGAGGGAGGTGATGGTAGATTTAGATAAGTAATACAATGAAGAAGTAGAAAATGACTTAAACCGAATTTGAAAAAAAATTGACCTTCATTGAAGGAATTTAAGATTGAAAAAAAAGTAGGGGGTGGTGGCTTGAAAAATGGAGAAGAAAAAGAGAAAATAAAATTAAAAATGACTAAATTAAGTCTTTCACGCGCTATTGTTGAGTGTATCATACTCACTTTGACATGTTAGCAAAAAGTGTCAAAATAACACGATAGAACCCTATATAATGTGTCTAAAATGAAACATCGCCTAAGTGAGGTGTCTAAGTTAAAATTGGTGCCAAGTTTAGGGGGTCACTGATGAGTTTGGCCGCTAGTATATAACCTTTTCTTCCATGAACTTGATTAAAATGATAGAGTAGTGGCACAACATGAGGAAATATTTTACTACACACTCGACATGCAATTAAATTATATAAGTCATTGTGATGTTTTTCTTCATTAATCTGAATCATATATTATTATTTAATGTGGGAAGCTCTTGATTTTGTGAAGTGGCAAAATGGTAATCTAATAAGAGTTTCCCACTTTAAATAATATATGATTTGACTTAATTAAGAGAAATATAACAGTAGCTTATACCAATTTAATTGCATGTCGAGTGTGGGGCAAAAAATTTTCTCACATTGTGCCACTAGTCTATCATTTTGATCAAGTTAATGGAAGAAAACGTTTTACGGTAGCAATACAACGAAATGGTAAAATCATACATGAATAAATTAGTTTATATATTATTATTATCTGATATAATATTTTGATATTCATTATTTATTTGTTGGTCAATTTATATTAACGCCACGTCGATTTTTTATACCTCTTTTAAGATAGACTTTGATTCATCTTATTCGATCAGAAACCTACATCTTGATAGGAAAGAGTTTAATATTTTTATTTGTTTGAAAACATCCTTACAAGAGAAAACACTCTTATCTTGGGTTTTTCTTGTTACTATTTTTGTGGCAATTCATTTTAAGTAGAGACAAATTACCTTTTCTTTTTTACGAGGAAGGTGAAGTTTCCAAAAGATTATAAATACATATTCCTCATATAGAAAATGTCACGCTCCGAGCTACCCCCAGACGCGGATACGACCTAGGATCACAAGTGATTCAAAGCTAACATTGTTGGCAATTTGGCATACATAAACATACTATGATAACTGAAATGAGATAATACTGAGGGTAAGCTTTATCAAAACTGTAAGTGATCAAAGAATACCCATTCTAAAACTGAATATATAAGAAAACTAAGAGTTTTAACACAACTGAAAGTCAAACTCAAACGAACTAAATGTAAATCTAGCTATGTCTTGAATAAGCCTCTACTGACTAGAAATGTTGGTACATGTCCTAGCTAGATCTAGCAAATACTCAAAATAAAGACTAAAAATGAAGGGAAATAATCATGTCACTTGTCCTCGAAGAATGAGGACTCACCACTGTAATTGATGAACTGAACATCGAGAATTGATCGATCTAAGCGTGATCTAGAAGTTGAGAACCGAACCTACATGAAGAGAAGATGTAGCGCAAAGTATGTCTTGGTACTTGAAACGTCAAGCACATCGATACTCAATTGTGCGCAAGTCATGCCATTCATTGAGTGAGTTTTTAAGGCAAACCAGATTCCATCATTCTATTTGATGATCTTACATTGTCTTTGGTCTGTAGTTAAGATATATGTTTAATTTTTAGTTTGGACTCATTGTAGTTTTTAAGTTGTTATAATTCTATGCTTTTGGAAACTGATTTGCAGACAGAAAATATAGTTCAGTGCCAAAAAAGGTATTCTCATAATTTTGTAGTGATTTAGTGCATTTCATATATCAGTGTTTATTGGTTCCTTTATGTTTTAGTTTGTCACTTATAAAACTAGTAATGTTTGTTAGTAAGCTAGAAAAGTGACGACTGTTTGTGGATGAGTTTTTGAGTGATGAGTCATATGGACGGAATTCTTGCATTAAGAATATTACTATGGGAGTGCCTATAGCTGCTTGGATTACGCACTCTGATCAATTAATGACTGCTTTCTTGGTAACAGACATGTTAAAAGTAGGTCTGATTGTGAGGGAGTGGCAGAAACGCGAGGACATGGTGACTGCATCCACTATGCGGAACGTGGTGAGGAAGTTGATGACATCACAAGATAGAGTTGTGAATTATGTGTTGGATTTGTGCATGTATTTGTTGTATGTATGTATTATCTATGCTAAATTTGGTGTAGGAAGAAAGCTGCAGGTCTCTAGTCTCGACGAGCAATACTAATTCTTGCGTTGATAATATGTTTAACTAATAAGTAATTGGTCATATATGTGCAAATTTACAACTTATTTGATATGTATGCATATATGCCGAAGCAAAACCAGTTTACAAATGATGTGTTTTGATAGGTATATTCTCAAATGGCATAGGGAAAAGCTGTTGATCGAGGCAGAATGTGGACTGGGACTCATAGGAGAAAAGATGGGGTTAGTATTCTTTCTGTTGACAATTACTCGAGTAGATGATTATAGTAGTGCACAATTTGAGATTTTGTTCTTTGACTCAATTTGGCTTAATTATAACCCTTGATAAGAAGGTTTGGTGGTCGAAGATTAGGGTAGTGGAATAGTAGGTAGCTTAGTATTGTCGTACACTTATGTGGGAGATGCAGAGGCTAGTCTCTGTTGCTTATCGTCTTTGTATCTAGTAGTAATATTAGTGTTTACCTAATATCTTATTTGATAGACATAGAATCCATTGAGACATCAGAAGATGAATAGTAGTATAAATCCGACATAAAATCCATTGAGACATCAAAAATGTCAATATACATAGTATATTTTTAGTAATAAAATCATTCTATCAAATAGTAATAAAATATAAACTAACTAGGTAATTTACCCGCGCTTAGCACGGGCATAAGAAATCTTTCTAATCTTTTGAACAACTTTACAAATGATCGACTCTTATAAGAAAAAAAAAAGTAAATTTTCGTAGGTTTTTAGAACTTTTATAGACAAATTACATGATTTTACATTATTTCATGTCTCAAAAAATTTATATATACAATTAATGATTAAAAATATCTTAATATCTGATTATTTTTATATTTTACATAACTATCATATTATATGTTTGATGATATAATATTCTTGTAAAAGTGGAGTGATATTTTTATGTAGCGATTAATAATAAATTTTTTATATACATGAAAATATAGAATATGATAATTCTATAATTATCATAACTCCATGTGTAAAATAATTATGCTAATGTTTTTTATTATCAATATTATTTATAAATAAGTTATGTCCGTTAAAAACTATATACCGCAACAACATAAATAATATTTTTTAAAGACAATCTACTTGTATGAGGTCAAATTTTGTCCACTTTTTGTTATTATTACTTTGTTTTTCTAAAAAAAAAATTATACAAGGAGAAAAATATATTTTGAACAACAACAAAATAACATTGTTGCCCTCATAGAAATTCATTCTTTATTAAACTCTGGAAGACCCTTCCGGATTCTTCATCAATGCAACTTTACATTATGAAAGTACACATAAATTATAATGTTGTATTGTAGACTCATGTTAAATAAACATTCTTGAACATTAAAAAATTAAAAATGAGTCTAACCTAGATAATTCGAACGCTCAGCAATGACTTGGGACATGAAGGAAAAAAAATCTATATTAATAGACATATCTTTTGTAGATTAAAATATTACTTTTATTTAGAGTAGGTTTTGTTTCATATTCTTCAAATTAGGCTTGACTGAAATAGTCCTAACTCACAACATAAATATTTAGAAGAGGCGAATGAAAAGGAAAAATAAGGAAAACATTAAAAGGACTAAAATCGCTATCATAGTCAAATTATATACATTCAAACCAAAAAGAATCAATATAATTGTAAGGAGACAACATAACAACGAGAAAAACATACATTAAAGGGAGTAAACTATAGGAAATTCAATGATGATAACAAATTATTCTAACCAGAAAAGTTCTTATCTTTTGAAATAACATACCTTAAAGAACTGACTAGCATTTCAATCAACTTTCAATCCTTAAGGTAATCGTAATTCCAGTGATAAAATTAGGAATAATGCACAAGTACCCCTCAATCTATGCCCGTATTCTCAGAGACACACTTATACTAAAATAAGATCATATTATCCCCTTGAACTTATTTTATTAAGGGATAATGCACAAGTACCCCCTCAACCTATGCCCGAAATCCCAGAGACACACTTATACTATACTAAGATCCTATTACCCACCTGAACTTATTTTATAAATAATTTTCTACCCCTTTTTAGCCTACGTGGCACTAGTTTGAAAAAAAAGTCAACCTTTGTTGGGCCCACAAGATAGTGCCACGTAGGTCGAAAAGGGGTAAAAAATTATTAATAAAATAAGTTCAGGGGGGTAATAGGACCTTAGTATAGTATAAGTGTGTCTCTGAGATTTCGGACATAGGTTGAGGGGGTACTTGGGCATTATCCCTTTTATTAATAATTTTCTACCCCTTTTCGGCCTACGTTGCACTATCTTGTGGGCCCAACGCTGGTTGGCTTTTTCTTTCATGCTAGTGCCACGTAGGCTGAAAAGGGGTAGAAAATTATTTATAAAATAAGTTCGGGGGGGGGGGGAGGGTAATAGGACCTTAGTATAGTATAAACGTGTCTCTGGAATTTCAGGCATAGGTTGAGGGGGTACTTGTGCATTTTCCCATAAAATTAAGTATAAGTAAATAACAACATAAAAATAAAAAAAAATATGGGTATGCATACTTATTAACTCTCAGAGGATTTTCTGAAGGACACAAAATCACATCCTTTTATGTGAAGGAATAACGTTTTTGATGAAGAGATCTGAGATTTGAAAAGGCTTTTTAAATGTACATCCAACAATTTCAGTAGAGAAAACTTTCTTGAATATTCAATTGACATTTGTTATTTAATTTCTACTAACAAATACTTATAATAATAGCTTTACATAAACATAAATAACAAAGTTTAAAGCATATACTCAAAAACAGCAACCAATAAAATAAGAATAAACTAATGATTGTAAAAAATATACCAGGATATGCAACATTGAAATTAAACATAATGATACAAATCGAGCCCATTGTATGCACATTGTACTTCTCTATTTATAGACAACAAATACTACTTGTAAAAAATTGATTAGTGTGTCTTATCGGAAATGACACAATTCTTTGGAAAAGTTACAACCTTACAGAAAGGGAACAATATTTCGTAAAAGTCGCAACTTTTCATGATAAAAGTTTCAACATTTCATAAAAGTAACAACTTTTCGTGATAGACGAAAGCTAGTTTTGGAAATAAAATAAATTAAAGAGAATCCTTGCTTGTGTCGCCACATAGACGGTCCTAAGGTTCTCTTTAATATAAATATATGATACTTTAATATATGTAGTATTTTAATTAAATAACAATTCCTAATTTTTTTTATATTATTTAAAAATTAGTCTTTTATTCCAATTTATTTCAATTGTAGTCACTCCAATTTATTCAAATCCTAGCCCTTCATCTCTTATGAAATCAATGGTTGAGATTAAATTCTTTTTTCCCTATTTATAAACTATCAAAAAATCTAAACCTAAACCCTAGTCTTCTCATTCTCTCCTCCTCCCTTCCTTCCCCTTCGCTCTTCTCTTCCTCTTATCCTCTCCAAATGAGCTGCCACGCAGCTCAGGCCGATGGCGACTAGTGAGAGAGGGCAGCGAAACTCCGGCGTGATGCGCCAGGCGGCGCCGCCCGTTCCCCCTTTTCTCCTTCCCTCTCAGATCTCTCCTCCCTCCTCTTCTCCTTGTTCTTTTTTTTCTCTCTCTTTGCAGGACCACCAGGCAGCAGGCTCCGGTGAAGAACGGCGACCAGCAGCAACGAGCCAACACCTGCAACAGCAACCAGACGCTGCCTCATCTCAATCTCAGGCGAGCATCTGCGAAAGCCAGATCCGATCAGCAGCAATTCGACGATTCTCCTCTTTTGCGACGAGGACGGACAACATACTCCGTCGAGCATTTCGAGGTTTCTAGACAGATCTTTAACAAATCCGTCTAGGTAAGTTTCTTTTGTTAATTTCAACTTTTTCTTATATACTTCTGGATTTTAAGATATTATGAGTTATTTGGGTAGCTCCATCTTGTTGATTCTTAGAAAACTAGTCTAGGCTGTGATTTCTCTATTGTTGCTTGTTTGTTCTTGTGGTGATCTTTTTTCAAATAAAGAGCACAAAATCTATTAAGCACAAGTGATTTTAGAAACCCTAACTTGTAAACCATACATTTTCATACTAAACCTAAATGCAATTTACATTTCCATGTTGACAGCCCGCCTCAGTACTTATTAGGTTATTCCAGGGCCTTACTAGCATCTGACAGACAAGACAAATGTCCTCTAATTAATGCAACTCTTGAAGAAAATAATGCTTTTATATATGGTAATAACTAACCTCTCCATAACTTGTGTAGGAGTCTTCTATTGTTCTCAGACGAGAAAGACGAGCGACGGATAAACGGTCAGTCTCCATGTCTTCACCAAGTAAGCATCGCAAACCACACATGGTAATTCTTGAAAAATATTTGTTGTATGTATGATTTCATTTTTTATTAACAATATTCAGTATTGGAATGAAACATAGCAGAGAGGATTTATTACTCCTATGGTCTACCCCATCTATTCAGTTGTTTGTTACACATTATTTCGTTATTGTTATTTTTCCTATATGTGTATTCCTTTTTCAAACTATTTGGCATTCTTTATTTATGCTGAGTTGTTTAGCAAAAAGTCGGGGGTAAGATATGCTTATACTTTATCCCAGCTTGTGAGATTTTATTGGGTATCGTTGTTGTTGTTGTTATTATTATTATGGTATACCCAAACTATTTGGGATTAATGTTTATATAGTAGGAGTAGAACTTTTTCCAAGATAGTCACTTGATTATTAAAAATTTCGTTTTTTCAGATTATATTTTGTATAGCTACAACCCCTTTTGGATTAATAAAGTAATCCATGTTTCCGTTGTGTACTAAGTCGATTCATTACAACATCTTAGGTGATTCTACTTAAATTTTTTATGATTGTTGACAAGTGCATTTTTCTATTTATATTAGTATCTTTGAGTTCCCTATCTAAGTGCTTCTCTACAAAGTATAGATTATATCGAAACTGATTCTGTTTATGAGGTTTTAATTCCTCTAAATGCCATATGGATAGAAATCAGCACAAAAGTTTGAGAGTTTATTGTGGGATTGAATGAACCAACCCGCCTTTTGGAACCAAATATGATGCTTTGATCTATCATGAAACACTAAGATATACCTATGCATACTTCAAAGGCTAACACTTGGGTATAGTTCTTCTTGGACACCATAGCTTGTCACTCAATTTTGTCTCCAAAATTTCTAAATTTATCTTTCACTTTCATCTTCCATCTCAGCTATGTTTTAATTCATAGTTTCCTTCTTTTTTTTTTAGTTGGATTGATGTCCTTGAGCCGAAGGTCTTTCGTACACAACCTCTTAATTTTCATGAAATAGTGGTTAGATTCGCATACTCTCTATATTCTTCATACTCTACTAAGTGAGATTCCATTAGGTATATTATTGATGGTGATTATATTTTTACGAGGGAAAAGATGGAAAAGCTCCTTCTAGTGTGGCAGTTTTATATGAATAAATTTTAAGCTGGAAAGCTCTAATCTTAAAAATTGAACTACCATCTTGTCCATCTAATATATTAAGAATTTAATTAAATGATAATATTTTAATTATCTATAGATTGAATTATATAAAATTATAATACATCCATAAATACATCTTTCTCATATTAAAAATGTAGTTAAGCTAGATTTAGAATGAATTGTCACTCAAAATAAAAGGACTGAAACACCCTAGATAGGAGCGCTTGCTCTTGTAAGGGAGTTTTTAAACAAATTAAAAATTGAAAGTTCCTCTTTCTCCTATAAAAATGGTGATTTTCTGCTTGAATTTTTAGTTTCTTTAAAAACTCTCTTACAAGGGAAATCACTCCTATGTGGGGTGTTTCTCCCTTCTATCTTTGAGGCAAATCAACTTTTTTATATGAGGAAGATGAATTTTAAATTATTATTTAAAAGTAAAACTTCCTTACCAGGGTAGCGATCTATTCAGAGTGAAATCAAAAATTTTATTGGAGTTGTTCACTGATAGCATAGTATGACACCATTACTATTTCCTACCAAATTTAACAACTACTTCTTTTGCATTATGTTCCTTAACTCTATATTCAAAGAAGACAATAAGCCGTATGTTATTTTGTCCAAGATAAGCAATAAACTCTTTTTGCTTATAAGACTTTCCAGTTTTTTAACACGTGCGTATATGAGTTAATTTTTGAGTACGTGTGTTGCATGGGCCTCTAATATTCCAAGTAATTAACTTCATAATGTAGTTGAGGTTGGTCAGTACCTCTAACGAGACCATAATGATGGGACATGTCGTTACATTTATATTTCTTCTTGGACGCCTTGTAACTCAATTTTTTCTCCAAAATCTATCCGTTGTCACATGACTGGTTTTTCGTTCACAAAAAAAAGGATTTGTAGCCTCTTTATAAGCTACAGAGCTAACAAAATCCAAGAAGAGTTCTAATTAGTTGTCAGGGTCAGTTTGGACCAACTAAAAAGGCTAACTAGACATTTGCCTCGCCATAGATCTCTAGAAGTTTAAATTCCATCAAAACATCTTTTGTTCCTCTCTTTCAATAAACACTAAAATATTGACACCAAAAGATAGCACTAGGGATCATTAAGTTCCCAGTCATTTAGGTTTCTCCTGAACCTTTATCCTAAATGTTATCTGATCTGTTGGATGCTATGGTAGAATTTGATTCAGTTGCAATGAGGTGGAAATCTTGAAATTCCTCACCCAAAGTTTTGTCTCCCAACCACATGTCCTTCCAAAATTTGAGGTGAGATCCATTGGCAACTCTAAATGTGACGTTCCCTGGAAAATCTGGCCAAAGTTTACCGATGCTTTTCCATAGACCAACTCCATATGCATCTGTTGAGACATTTATGGACCAGTGAGTTTAGATTTGATCACCTCTTTCCACAATCCAATGTCTTTTGTTCCGTACCTCCATAACCATTTCATCATCATGCTTTTATTTGTGAGCTACAAGATCTTTAATACCCAAACCTCCTAGAGATTTTGGTTGTGTCACTTTTGCCCATTTAACCTAGTGAAGCTTATGATCCTTGCGGTTTCCTTCGCCGAGATTAGATTGACTTCCCCTCATCCAGTTCCTAGTTTCTAAGCTACTGATGAATCTAGCTATGAGGGATTCCTCATCTCTGTAGGAGGCTTTTTAAGTCCGCCATCAAATCCCAGGGCTCAACCCTGGACAGGCGGTGGAAACTACCAAGCTGGAGTACGGTAGGGGCAGAGGGAATTTCCGGTGGAATAATTGATAAAATTGAGAAAAAGGGGGGGTTTTATGGGATTGGCAACTTACCCATTCAGTGACTTTGGCACTGGACGTTCCAAAAATGGGGCCATTTGTATGCACCCGAACATGTTCAATCGACCGTCGGTGTAAGCGACTTCGTACTGCTATAGGCTCTAGTTAGGACTTAGATATGAACACTCCCCCTTCGTTAGAATCCACCCTAAATTTTCTTAGTAAATAGGGATCGTTCAGTAATGACCTAGTCTTTCGCGAGACTTCAGGTTTACCTCTTTTGTTAGGTCTCGACTTCTCCGTTATGATCGCGTTTTGTACCCCTACTAAGAACTTGAGAGACGGAACTATGACTCACGGAAGCGGTATATTAATGCCTTATGCGGGAAATCCTTGCTTGACTTGTTGATCATCTATCATTACTGGCGAAGCAAGCATACCGATAATCAACTCGCTTGAGAGAACAATTCGAGAAGGAAGACCCCAAGCCAGCCCAAACAAGAAAGAGGAACTAAAGTCAACTAATGCCTAAGACATCCAAGTTCGGACATCTAAGCCAGTTCCGGTTCTTCCATCTGCCTCTATCTCAATAGCTTTCAAAATCGAGTGATTTGACTAGCTTACATCGGAGGATGGTCTAAAGCTGGCCCTTGCTATCAGTCCGACCAAGGGCACCCCTTCCTAGTCCGCTTAGTCGGTTGAGTAAACAAACCCGGATTCTAATATGGGTCGAGTAGTGAGTTCCACTTTCTCTTCCGCAGCAAGCCTAGTCTACTTTCGTAAAGTCAACAAGGCCTTACGTTTACCGTTGTTCCCAGACCATGGCATATACCACCATAGAAATAGCATAAGAAGAATCCGCATATTAGTAGGGAATGTTCCTAACTCCTAACCTCTAGACTGAATCTTTACCTGAAACCAAGGCTTGAGAGCAAAGGAACCCGCGCATTACACTACCAATCCTTGGGCTTGGGCTTTACTTATTCTTATTTACAACAAAGGAAAAACCCAGCCAAGTTCTTCTAAAGTCATTCTTTCTGGCAGCTATCTAATACCGGTCAAGAGCTGCCATTGGACGAACTTTCATCAATTCTCTTTCCGGTTTGGTTTCAAAGAGGTGTCAACCATAAAAAAAGAACAAAGACAACGGTTATACCTATTGGAGAATCCTTACTAGTCTCCTCGATTACTCAAAATTCCACTCATACACAGGAAAGGAAAGAGATTGATACTTATACTGATATCGAGCTGGAAGAGCACTGGATAGAGACTATAGGGTCTCATCCCTGCTTCAACCAAGAGATAGGGAGACAGCATCGTAGCATGAAATGAGCCAATGCCAAGTGCTCTCTTTGTTTGCCGCTCCTCTTCTTCCAAGGCATTGAATAAATGAAGAGAGTGACCCTAGAAGAGGAGGCAATCTCTGACATTTTACTTATACTTTACTCTCAACTTTGAGAATTTCAACTTATATCAGAGCAGGGAAAGCGGAGATGCTGGTAATTATATACGTAGTAATGAATGCCCGACCTTTCTAGTGGAGCAATCCTATGGTTAGGAACGTGACACATCAATCCTTTGTACCGAAGTAAGGTTGACTGCGGACGATAGTTATACGTCCGCCAGCAGTCAAGATTGAGAAATTGTACAGATTCCATTCGACGATTCATGTCTTCATTGGTAACTAATCACCTTTGGGTAGAAGCATGGTAACAAAAAGAAGAACGTCAGCCTTGAGGGTCTTCTAACTGAAGATAAAGGACTGGTAATTGAATCAATAACCGTAGTTACTAGACTTGCACTTAAATTAGCTGTGACAGTATCTGTTGGTGCGTCTTATATGTTTGATCTTAATGCCATTGAACAGAGGATCTTAATGCTTGCTTGGAGAGCGCAAATCCTTACGCGGTAAATCAATAGCATTGTATTTAGTTCTTTCCTTCTTTCTTACTTTCATGGGTTGATTTGGCCTTATTCCGAGCTATAGCAAAGAGAGATTTAAGCGCGTCTTGTACGACCTTGGTATTCATCTTGTTGTTTTTAAGCATATTTTGGAATATGTTGTTGACACACTTCATCATAGTTTCTTTACTACTCCACTCCTTCATTACATTTCATCCTTACTCCATATTCGGATGCAGATTAAGGGGGAAAGACTTTAATTGGTAAAAGGGCCTCCTCTGCCTACGGCCTGTTCGTAGATAGCTAATATGAGTAGGAAATATTTTCAAGAAATGAATGGAACTTTCCAATAGTAATAAGCTAATTGATTTAGTACGTTTAGCTTGGAACTATTAAACTTTACCCGATGACCTAAGAAAAAACCAGTCTTACCTTTGAATTTATTCTCTGATATCTATCTTTTTCCTTAACCACATCAAAGAGGAATTGAACCTCTTCTAGTTTTTTGAAAACTCTAATCCATTTGATGTCCGCAACCCTTCCCCTCCTCCTTCCTCCGGTAGTTTGCTTTTAACGCAGACGCAGCGAAAGCAGTTCCTCTATGGCAAATTGGAAACGTCGAAGTAGGTTGTGGCTTAAAAATAGAAAGATAAGGCGTTAGCAGACCGACTTGACAGGACCCCCCTTTGCTCTATCTAACTTGGCGTGCGCTCCTTCCGGCCCTGGGAGAACATATTCGGACACGCGGGCTACTCATATCGGTACTAGAAGCCCCCAGAGTAGGCCTGGAAGACTATGAGCCCACCTTCTGCGCGCGAGCCGAATGACGTAGGTGCACAAGAGTACTTCGCGCCACAACCATCTCTTTTTTATAGGTTCTATGGACCGATGCTTGCTGCTTCATCTGGGAGAAAAGAATCATAGATATGCCGGTCATTAGAAGGAAGAACCGCCATAAAAAGATTCGTCGTGTATCATCTGTAGCAAAACTATGAACGGGAGCTAGCAATCCGGACTGTATTGAAAAGGTTCCTGAGACACAGCATGGAAAAGTAACAATATTAAGAAACGAGGTGCAAGAATGAAGAAGGGGTAGAATTAATGAATGAATACGAGTTGTGGCTAATACCTGAGGCATAAAAGAAGCATTTTCTACGGGATTCCGAAACCACCAGCCACCCCGACCTAATTCATGATAGGCCCACTAACTTCCTGGCAAAATGCCTACGGTTAAAAACCACCGACATGTCAAGATCCAAATTCGAATTGGTTCCTTGTCCTGGTCAGAGACCACTGTGTTCGCGCCGACGGTTTAACAAAGAGGCGAATTAGTGGTATCTTTCTTTCCATTACGAACAACACGCTTCGCCTGCTCCCTCCCCGTGGCCACTAGTGCTCCTGTCCAGAGCGAAGAGATGGCGAAAAAGCGCCGCCGAAGCAGCATAAGAAGGCTTGTATTGCTACGTAACAATAAAGAAGGATAGCATTTTGCGCCCACATATTTGAATTTGAGGGTAAAGTGCTCGCTTGTTATACGGGATCCGACGCATCCAACAGAGCGAAACAGTGTTCCATTCTTTTCGGCGGCATCCTTCCGCATTGGAGGCGAGTGGAGTGCCACAATCCCATTCATCATTTTTTATCTACATAAGCCAAAGCCCATAGCACTGGCGACGTCTCCGGCATGAATGCAAGGAAAATGTATAGCTGACATAGGATCTTGTGGAACAGGATTTGATTCTTCAAGCAGTTCAGTACAAAGGAAGAAATTTCGAACAAAAGAGTCGGAAACCACTTATAGGAAACAAGAGGAAAACAAAGAAATTCAATGAGCTCCATCAATCCATTGTTAATCGATAGACGAAGCTCTCTCTTTAACATCTTGTGCCAGTTGCAACAATCTTTTTTCTTCTCACGAACCACGGGAGCGCCTAGAGGAGCAAAGCTCAATTTCCTTTCAGGGTAAAGCGGCGCATAAAAAAGAGCTGGTCCGTCAAAAGTCCGGTTCCTCGCGAACGAAGTTCAGAATCAACAAGAGTTCGTAGAGCGAAGGAGTGTATAAGCTGGGATTTCATTCCACTTTTTGTTAAATCGAGGAGAGATAGAATGGAGTTCTTCACGAAGTTCGAAACAAAGGAATAAAAAAAACTTTCTCTATGGCCTCCTCTCCTTACAGTCAAGTGGCTTTCAGCTTCATAGAGAAAGTTTTTTTTATTCCTTTGTTTCGAACTTCGTGAAGAACTCCATTCTATCTCTCCCTCGTTACTGAACAAAAAGTGGAATGAAATCCCGATTATACACTCTTCGCTCTATGAACTTTGTTGATTCTCAACTTCGTCACGCGAAGGAACCGACTTTGACGGGCCACCCTTTTTATGCGCCGCTTTACCCTGAAAGGAAAATGAGCTTTGCTCCTCTGGCGCCAGCGCTCCGTGGTTCGCGAAGGAAAAAGGATGTTGCATCCGCACGAGATGATAAACAGAGAGCTTCGTCATCGATGAACAATGGATTGACGGATCTCTGGCATTGCTTTGTTTTTCTCTCCTTTCCTATCAGCGGTTCCACCCTTTGTTCGAAATTTCTTCGTTTGTACTGAACCGCTTGTAGAATCAAATCTTGTTCCACAAGATCCTATATCAGCTATACATCCTCCTTGCATTCATGCCGGAGACGTCGCCAGTGCTATGGGCTTTGGCTTATGTAGATCAAAAATGATGAATGGGATTGTGGCACTCCACTCGCCGCCAATATGGAAGGATGCCGCCGAAAAGAATGGAACATTGTTTCGCTCTGTTGCATGCTTCGGATCCCGTATAACAAGCGAGCTCTTTACCCTTAAATTCAAATATGTGGGCGCAAAATGTTATCCTTCTTTATTGTTACGTAGCAATAGAAGCCTTCTTATGCTGCTTCGGCGGCGCTTTTTCGCCATCTCTTCGCTCTGAACAGGAGCGCTAGTGGACACGGGGAGGGAGCAGGCGAAGCGTGTGGTTCGTAATGGAAAGAAATATACCACTACTTCGCCTCTTTGTTGACCGCCACAACACGTGGTCTCTCGACCAGACCAGGAACCAATTCAAATTTGGATCTTGACATGTCGGTGGTTTTTAACCGTTGGCATTTTGCCAGGAAGTTGGTGGGCCTATCATGAATTAGGTCGGGGTGGCTGGTGGTTTTGCGATCCCGTAGAAAATGCTTCTTTTATGCCTCGGGTATCAGCCACAGCTCGTATTCATTCAGTAATTCTACCCCTTCTTCATTCTTGGACCTCGTTTCTTAATATTTTTACTTTTCCATGCTGTGTCTCAGGAACCTTTTCAATATGGTCCGGATTGCTAGCTCCCGTTCATAGTTTTGCTACAGATGATACACGACGAATCTTTTTATGGCGGTTCTTCCTTCTAATGACCGGCATATCTATGATTCTTTTCTCAAAAATGAAGCAGCAGGCATCGGTCCGTAGAACCTATAAAAAGGAGATGGTTGTGGCGCGAAGTACTCTTGTGCACCTACGTCATTCGGCTCGCGCGCAGAAGGTGGGGCTCATAGTCTTCCAGGCCTGCTCTGGGGGCTTCTAGTACCGATAATTTGTAGCGCGCGTGTCCGAATATGTTCTCCCAGGGCCGGAAGGAGCGCACGCCAAGTTAGATAGAGCAAAGGGGGGTCCTGTTAAGTCGGTCCGCTAACGCCTTATCTTCCTATTTATAAGCCACAGCCTACTTCGACGTTTCCAATTTGCCATAGAGGAACTGCTTCTCGGCGTCAGCTGCAAATAAACTAACGGAGGAAGGAGGAGGGGAAGGGTGGAGGACATCAAATGTATTAGAGTTTTCAAAAAACTAGAAGAGGTTCAATTCCTCTTTGATGTGGTTAAGGCAAAAGATAGATATCAGAGAATAAATTCAAAGGTAAGACTGGTTTTTTCTTAGGTCATCGGGTAAAGTTTAATAGTTCCAAGCTAAACGTACTAAATCAATTAGCTTATTACTATTGGAAAATTCCATTCATTTCTTGAAAATATTTCCTAATCATATTAGCTATCTACGATAAAAGTAGAAGCAAGGTCTCTACTTTTTTCAAGGAAAGTCTCAGTGCGTAAAGAGTCCTCATACAAGAAAAAACCCAGTGCCGTAGTCGTCCAGGTGAGTAACGAACAGGCCGTAGGCAGAGGAGGCCCCTTTCCCAATCAAAGTCTTTCCCCCTTAATCTGCATCCGAATATGGAGTAAGGATGAAATGAAATGAAGGAGTGGAGTAGTAAAGAAACTATGATGAAGTGTGTCAACAACATATTCCAAAATATGCTTAACAACAACAAGATGAATGCCAAGGTCGTACATGACGCGCTTAAATCGCTCTTTGCTATAGCTCGGAAAAAGGCCAAACCAACCCATGAAAGTAAGAAAGAAGGAAAGAACTAAATCCAATGCTATTGATTTACCGCGTAAGGATTTGCGCTCTCCAAGCAAGCATTAAGATCCTCTGTTCAATGGCATTAAGATCAAACATATAAGACGCACCAACAGATACTGTCACAGCTAATTTAAGTGCTAGTCTAGTAACTACGGTTATTGATTCAATTACCAGTCCTTTATCTTCAGTTAGAAGACCCTCAAGGCTGACGTTCTTCTTTTTGTTACCATGCTTCTACCCAAAGGTGATTAGTTACCAATGAAGACATGAATCGTCGAATGGAATCTGTACAATTTCTCAATCTTGACTGCTGGCGGACGTATAACTATCGTCCGCAGTCAACCTTACTTCGGTACAAAGGATTGATGTGTCACGTTCCTAACCATAGGATTGCTCCACTAGAAAGGTCGGGCATTCATTACTACGTATATAATTACCAGCACCTCCGCTTCGACCAAGGCACAATGGCAACAATCTATCTCTCTGGGGATGCGAAGAATATTTGAAACGACTTTCGAACCATCACACGGATTCCGACCCAACTACCGTAAGAACAGAATGGAAGGGCAAAAAAGGATTCTATGCGCAGACGTGAAAGCTCTATCAATAGAAATATTCTAGCTTCTTTTTTTTCAGAGAGGAATGATTCCCTCGTCTGAGAACCGCCATTTACGTACTATTCCTCCCCACTAAAAAGAGCGATTGAGAATCTCGAGAACCTAAACAAAAATGCAGAAGTGAGCGTACCCTAAGGCTCTCCTCTCTCCCCTTTTTTTAGCCAAATTTCTTCTCATGCTGTCGAGCTTTTCGAGAACTTTTGCTAGAATAGGTAAAAAGGGACATATTATATGTAGGGATGCTATCCATTACACTATTAATCAATATAACTCTTCCTCCAAAAGAAAGATATTGCATTTTCCATGTTGCGGGTATTTTTTCAAATTTCTCAATTATTCCCAATCATATATCATTAGCCTTTAAATTCGCACCTAAAGGCAGCCTAAGATAAGTTGTTGCAGCACATGATTTCGGTCAGCTCTCCCAAGTTTACTGGATAGACAGTGCTTTGTGACATATTTGTGTATAGTCCAGCAACAACTTCAAAGATATGCAAAATCAAGTTTAGCTTAATAACTAGTGATATCTACCCGACAAAAAAACAGAGTATCATCCGCATACAACAGATGTGAAATTGTGACATGCTTTTTGGAGCATCTTAATAAGGCCTTCCATAGCGAGGATGAAAAGAAAGGGAGAGATAACTGATCTAGATTTAGAATGAATTGTCACCCAAACTTTAAGGAAAAACACTCTAGATAGAAGCGTTTTCTCTTGTAAGGAAGTATTTCAAACAAACTAAAAATTTAAAGTTCCTCTTTCTCCTATCAAGATGGTGATTTTGTGATCAAACAAGAATGAATCATAGTCGGTCCTAAAAGATGTAACTGAAAAAATCCGACTTAAAACAAATATAAATTGGTTGAAAAATAAATAATGAATATCTTAATTATTATATCAAATAGTAAAAATATATATACTAATATGTTCATATATGATTTTACCATTTTCTTGTTTTGCTAGCATAGACCTTTTGTTTTATGAACTTGATCGAAATAATGAAATATTGGTGCAGCATGAGGAAATATTTTGTCACACAATCAACATGCACTTGAATTAGTATAAATTACGGTTATGTTTCTCTTAACTATGTTGAATTGAGATATGATTTAACTTAATTAAGAGGAAAATAACGTATACTTATACTAATTTAATTGCATGCCAAGTGTGTGACAAAATATTTCTTTACGCTTTACCACTACTCTATCATTTTTACCAAGTTTATGGAAGAAAATGTTATGTGCTAACAATACTATGAAATGCTAAAAAATAATGCATGAATATGTTAGTTTATATAGTATTATTGTTTGATATTCATTATTTATTCGTCGACAAATTTATATTTGGGTTAAGTCAATTTTTTTGTTAACTCTTTAGGATCGACTATGGTTCATTTTTGTTCGATCAGAAAATCACAATCTTAATAAGAATTTTGAATTTTTAGTTTGTTCAAAACTTACAAGGGAAAACGATTCAATCTAGGGTATTTCTCCATTCTATTTTTAGATGGTGATTCATTCTAAATCGATGCAACATTAACATTTTTTATACGAGGAAGATCGACTTTGAATTATTAGTTAAAGTAAAACTTCCTTACCAGGGCAGCTATCTAACAAGAGTGAAAAAGGAGTTATGTAGGAGTTGTTCACTGGTAGTATAGTTATGAAACTAATACTATTCCTGCAAAATTTAGCAACTACTTCTTTAGCATTTTGTTCCTTTAACTCTATGTTCAAAGATGACAATTAGTCTTATGTTATTTTGTCCAAGATAAACAATGAACTCTTTTGCTTATAAGAGTTATAATTAAGTTCATATTGATAGTTGAGCTTTGTCAGTACCTCCTCTAAAAATTCGAAGTTTCTCTTTCTCCTATAAAGATCGTGATTTTTTGAACGAACAAGAATGAATCATAGTTTGGTCCTAAAGGAGGTAAAGAAAAGAACCCGACTTAACACAAATATAATTGAATTGGTTAGAAAATAAATAATGAATATTATATAGTAATAATATAAAAACTAATATGTTCATGTGTAATTTTACCTTTCCCTTGTATTGCTAGCATATAACCTTCTCTTCCATGAACTTTATCGAAATGATAGAGTAGTGTCAACAAGAGGAAATAATTTGCTACACACTCAATGCAATTAAATTAGTGTAAATCATCGTTATGTTTCTCTTAACTAAATTGAATTAATATATGATTCAGGTTACTTAAGAGAACAAATAATATATACTAATACTAAGTTAATTGCATGTAAAAGTGTGTGGCAAAATATCTCTTTATGTAGTACCGCACACTAGTTTATCATTTTGATCAAGTTTATGGAAGATAATGTTATATTTTAACAATACTACGAAATGTTTTAAAATCATGAATGAATATGTTAGTTTATATAGTATTATTATTTGATATTCATTATTTTTTCTGACAAATTTAAATTTGTGTTAAGTCAATTTTTTTGTTACCTCTTTAGGACCGTCTATAATTCATTTTAGTTCAATAAGAAAATCACCACCTTACTTTGAATTTTTAGTTTGTTTAAAAACTTTCTTTCAAGGAAAACGCTCCTATCCAGGGTGTTTCTCCCTTCAAATTTTGGATGGCTTATCATTCTAAATTAAGGCAAATCAACTTTTTTTTATATGAGGAAGATGAACTTTGAATCATTACTTTAAGTAAAACTTCCTTAACAAGGTAACAATCTAACCAAAGTGAAATAAAAAGTTATGTTTGAGTTGTTCACTGGTAGCATAGTTATGATGTTGATCTACCACCAAGACGCGCCCCGCCCTAAGATCACAAGTGATCCCAAGCTAACTTTGTTGGTATATATAAGCATACTATGATAAATGAAATGAAATAATACTGAGCGTCAGCTTAATGAAAACTGAAAGTGATTGGGAATACCCATTCTAAAACTGAATATATAAGAAAACTGAGAGTTTTAAAACAACTTAAAGTCAAGATCAAATGAAATAAACCTAAATCTAGCTATGTCTGAAATAAGCCTAACTGACTAGAAACGCTAGGACATGCCCCAGCTAGTCTGAAACTAAAAATTAAAAACGAAGGGAAATAATCATGTCACTTTGTCCTCGAAGAATGAGGACTCGCCACTTTAACTACTGAAATGAAGATCTGGAACCAATCTAAACATGATCTGGAAGCTTAAAACCTGAACGTACATCACTAGAAAATGTAGCGCAGAGTATGCGTTAATACTTGAAACGTCAAGCACATCGATATATGGTACTCACTTGTCCACAAGTCATGCCATTCGTTGAGTGAGTATTTATGGCAAATCAGTTTACATTAATTCTATTTGATCTTACATTGATTTGGTCTATAGTTAAGATTTATGTATATTTTTTAGTTTGGACTCATTGTAGTTTTTAAGTTGTTATAAACATGCTCATATAATTTTACACTTTTGGGAACTGATGCACACGTAGAAATATGGTCCAGAGTCAACAAAGGTATCCTCATAATTTTGTAGTGATTTGATGCATTTCATATATAGTGTTCCTTGGTTCATTTATGTTTTAGTTTCTAAATATTTGTGGATGAGTTCATGAGTGATGAGTCATTGTGGACGGAATTCTCTTATTAAGAGTATCACTATGGGAGTGCCTATAGTTGCTTGGCTTACACACTCTGATCAATGAATGACTGGTTTCTTGGTAACAGACAGATGGTGAATTCATCCACTATGCGGAATGTGGTGAGGAAGTTGATGACATCACAGGATAGAGTTGTGAATTATGTGTCGGATTTTTACATCTATTTGTTGTATGTATGTATTTTCTATGCTAAATTTTGTGGAGTAGGAAGAAAGCTACAAGTCTCTAATGTTTAGTCTTTCGAAATAGTCTCTTAGTTTTGCAAGAAGTCTCTTTAGAATTTCGTAGTACATGTATCTAGTAAATTGTGATACATGTATTTAGTTATTTGTGCAAGACTTTTTGTTTTCTATTTTGAGTACTATAAGTAGTGATATAGTTGATAATTGTAATCATCTCAAGTGGCCTTAAGTAGCCTATGATAAACTTGAGCATTCTCTAAAGATGCTATTTCCTTCCCATATTTCCTACAAATGGTTATTTCCTTCAATTGTTCTTACTCCATTTTTTGATGGAATTGATTTTCAATACTGGAAGATAAGAATGAAAATTGAAGCTGAAGGTTTTTGGACTATTGTTGCAAATGACTTTGAAGATTCAGACAATGATGGTGATCTTACAGTTGCAGAGTTCAAAAATCTTGAGGCTAAGTATCGTCAAGATGCAAAATCCTTGAACAAAATCCAAATGGGAGTCTCAAGAGCATATCTTGCAAAAATAGCTACTTGTGAGACTGCAAAAGGAATCTTGGGATTCTCTTGAAAATGAGGTGTATGGTGACGAAAAGGTACGCACTATGAATCTTCAAACTTTTAGAAAAGAGTTTCAAAATTTGAAGATGATAGAATCTGAAAAAAATTGATGAATCTTGCACAATAGTCATGAATGTTGTTAATGAAATGAGAAATCATGGTGACACAATTTCTGACCAACAAGTTGTGAAAAATATTCTTATTGGTGTTACAGAAAAGTATGAGTACATTATAGCTATCAATGAGGAGACGAAAGATCTTTTTAAGCTTTCCATCAAAGAGCTAGTTGGATCATTTGGTGCATACGAGAAGCGAAGATTTTTTCATGAAGATCTATCCAAAGAGACGACTTTCCAGTTTAAAAAAATGAGAATTCTCAAAATTTCTCAAAAAATCAACAAAAGAAGAACTACAAGCCAAAAAAGAAGCAGAATCATGATAGTTCTTCCCAAAAGGTTGAAGAAAAAGGTGAAAAAAACTCTTATTTTTTTGTAAAGTTTGCAAAAAGACTAATCACAATGCAGAAAAATGTTGGCACAAATGCAAACCTTAGTGTAAATTTTGTAAAAACTTTAGCCATGTAGAAAAGGATTGTTGGCACAAGAAACGAGAGCAAGCAAATTTTTGTGAAAAACTGGAGGAAGAAAAGGAAGAAAACCTTTTCTTTGCTTCTAAATCTGATGCTTCAATAAAAAGCAATGAATAGGTATGTCGATAGTGGCTCTAGTAATCACATGACTGGAGATGAAAATATTTTCCTCTCAATTAATAATGACATCATTACTGAAGTGAGAATGGGAATGGAGCCTTAGTTGATGTAAAAGGTAAAGGTATTATTTTGATCAACATGAAAGGAAGTGGTAAGCAAATTACGTAGGCTAATAAAGGTAGAAACTTACTTATAAAATAAGTTCAGGGTGGTAATAAGACTTTAGTATAGTATAAGAGTGTCTATGAGATTTCGGGCATAGGTTGAGGGGTACTTGTGCATCATCCCTTAATTTAACTTTGATTGTTTGGAAGGGAAAAGTGGTAATCCAACTCTGAAGATAGGTGCTTCCCACTTTAATTAATATATGATTTAGTTTGGTTACGAAAAATATAACGGTGACTTATACTAATTTAATTGCATGTCGAGTCTGTGGAAAAATATTTCTTCTCGGTTTATCGTATATCTATCTTCTTGATCATGTTTACGTAAGAAGATGTTATATGTTAGCAATACAACGAAATGGTAAAATCATACACGAATATATCATTTTACGTACTATTATTGTTAATATTATTTGATATAATAATTTGATATTCATTATTTATTTGTAGACCAAATTATATTTGTGTTAACTCAATTTTTTTGTTCCCTCTTTTAGGACCGACTATGATTCATTCTTGTTTGATCAAGTCATTCTATTTTTTGCTGGGAATTCATTATAAATCGAGGAAACAACTTTTTCTAATTATATGAAGAAGATGAAGTTTGTTTTATTAATTTACTAGATCGGTATGGCCCGTGCCAACACGGACCCAACATATAAGTTGGTGCATATTTCAAATTTTTGTTCAAAAAGATGAAATGATGTAAAGAAAATTCAAACTATTGGATAAACTCAGCCATACATTTATAAGAAGCAGCTATCTTTGATCAAATATACATATGATATGAGAAGCTAAGAGAGTCGTAATTTTCCAATTTAATTAGATGAACTGTAGCAGGAAATGATCAAACTTAAAGTGTAAATCTTCTAAATATAGAAACTAAAGTCCTTGCAAAATATTTCGTGAATTTAACAGTAAAATTAAGGAAAAAGGGTCTGATATATCCCTCAACTTTGTCATTTAGAGCTGATATACCCTTTGTTATAAAAGTGGCTCATATATACCCTATTTATAAACAAATAGCTCACATATACCCTTTTCCTCTAACGGAAATGAAAAAATAATAATTTTAATCTAAATTTTTATGATTTTTTTCTAAAAAATATAATCTCATATGAGTAAATTTAATCCTCGTCAAACATATATTTTTGACTTTTTTTTTTCAATGACTAATTTATAATTATTATTTTGATATTCAAATTTATTTATGTTTCACTAATATTCTTGTAAAACTTATTGTAGATGACCAAATTTTTTCTTCGAATACGAAATTAAATTACAATACACACAAAAAAATAGTTTAAATTTTTTTCGTTAAACTAAGGAATGAAAGAAAAAAACAAAATAAGAATAAGAAACTCAAATAATCATAATAAAAGAAGTAATTTATGTATGAAAAAAATTAAAATATACCTTGAACTTTGATAGAAGAATCATATATACCCCTAAATAATTTTTTTTTAAAAAAAATAAAAGTAACAAATATAAATTTAAAACTAATTTTTTAACTTCCGTTAAATGAAGGGTATATGTGAGCCATTTTGTAATGGCAGGGGTATATGTGTGCCGTTTGTATAACGGTAAGGGCATATATGAACCACTTTTATAACGAGGGGTATATCAGTTCCAAATGACAAAGTTGAGGGGTATATCATACCCTTTTCCCCTAAAATTAATAACATAAATAATACTATAATTTAATTAAATCATGAGCGAGTTTCCAAAAGACACTTAGCTCAAATAAAACATATTTTCACAAATGTATAAATGTAGACAATTCAAAGCGAAGTACTATGTAAAGAGGAATGACAAAAGATACAAATAATAAGAAGCATTAATCCATATATAGCAAAAATTGGATACCTAAATTTGAATTTGGTGCGATTAGAACAAAATCAAAACTCAAATGTTAATGAAATTTTCAAACTAGAACTGAAACAACATAAGCTTAAAGAATACGATAAGCATAGATATGCCATTGAGAACATAAGCTTGAAGAATACGATAAGCATACATAATCATCTTTCATCACTTCCTCTTCAACCTCAGCATACACTTTTCTTGCACCGCAAGAAAAGAAAAATAAATAAAGAAAGAAAATGACGAAATTGAGCATAAAAGACTTAGGGAATGAGTGAAAATGCACAAATAAGGTGCTACGAGATTCATGTATTTCTAATCCTCAAAAAAATTACCATAGAGATCAATTTTTTTTGCTTACATTATATCATTAAGTACCCTTTTATATAAGCACCTCTGACATGGTTCTAGTAAACAATTATCATGTGTTTGGTATGAAGGAAAACTTTTTACGTAAAATGTTTTTCAATTTTCTTATGTTTGGTTGGGTTAAAAGTTTTGAAAAATATTTTGCGAATCAACTCATTATCCTCAAAATTAAGGAAAATGACTTCCCTTCAAAAATTAAGGAAAACATTTTTCAAAACTTTCCTCTAAGTTAATTTTTTTTTGTATTTATTAATTTAGAACTTCTTTTAAAAAATAATATTTTAGCTATATGAAGATTGAATTATATAAATACAACTTTCTCATATAAAAAATTGTAATTTCCCTGAAACTTGAAAACTGATGGAACATGTCGAAGGAACAATATACTGGTGGAACATGTCAAAGGAATTTCATTTTGTTATTTGTTGTATGTATAATTTCATTTTGTCATTTGTTGTATTTAGTATTGGAATGAAATATAGCGGAGAGGATTTGGTACTCCTATGGTCTACCCCATCTATTTAGTTGTTTGTTTCACATTATTTCGTTATTGTTATTTTTCCCATATGTGTATTCCTTATTCAAACTATTTGGCTTGCTTTATTTATGCAGAGTTGTTTATCAACAAGTCGGGGTAAGATACGTTTATACTTTATCCCAGCTTGCGAGATTTTACTGGATATCCTTGTTGTTGTTGTTGTTGTTGTTGTTGTTATGATCTACCCAAACTATTTGGGATTAATGCGTATGTAGTAGGAGTAGAACTTTTCCAAGATTGTCACTTGATTATTAAAAACTTCGTTTTTTCATCTTATATTTTGTATCTCTACAACCCCTTTTACGTATATAGTTGTTGCATTAAAGGGAATCATTTCAAAGCTTATTTGTGTGTGTTTTAACTTTTAAGTTAATCTGTGAGCTTAAATCTTGGATTAATAAAGTAATCCATGTTTCCAATCTGTACCAAGTCTTCATTAGAGCATCTTAGGTCATTCTCCTTATAATTTTGATTATTGTTGACGAGTGCATCTTGCTATTTATCTTAGTATCTTGACCTTCTATAGTATTTTAATTATCTAAAGATTGAATTATATAAAATTATAAATACATCCATAAATACATCTTCCTTATATTAAAAAATGTACAATTCATATCATTAAGTGCCCTTATATATAATCACCTCCGACATGGTTCTAGTAAACAATTATCATGTTTTTGGTTTGAAGGAAAACATTTTTCGAAAAATATTTTTCAATTTTCCCATGTTTGGTTGGGTTAAAAGTTTTGAAAAATATTTCGTAAATCAACTCATTTTTCTCAAAATTAAGGAAAATGGCTTCCCTTCAAAATTTAAGGAAAACATTTTCCAAAACTTTCCTCCAAGTTAAAATTATATTTTTTCGTTGAAAAAATAAATTTAAAAATTCTTTTAAAAAATATTTCTAATTAAATAATAATATTTTAGCTATATGAAGATTGAATTATATAAATACAACTTCCTCATATAAAAAAAGTAACTTCCCTACAACAAAATTGTTGAAGGAAACTTGAAAGCTGATGGAACATGTCGAGGGAACAATATGCTGATGGAACATGTCGAAGGAACATGCAAACTCATAAAGGCAAAATATTTTTCTTGTTATATGTGGATGATATTATTGTCAATGAAGTAGTCCATCTCGTGTCTCAGAGTTGGTTCTACAACTTGGGATGGCGTTTGATATGAAAGATCTTGACCCTTTACATTTCTTTCTGAGGTAAAGTATGTTGCTGAACTGTTGGCAAAGACAGAGATGACTATGGCAAAGGCAGTAGTCATTCCTGTGGCTCAAAAGCATAGTTTCCATGAAGCTGTAGGAAGTCTTGTAGATGCCTCTTTGTACAAAATGATAGTAGGGAGCCTTCAGTATTTGACCCTCACAAAACCTAATATCAGTCATGCTATAAATTTAGCAAGCCAGTTTCTGCAAAGTCCAAACGTTGAACATATTGAAGGGGTAAAAAGGATTTTCAAGTACATTAAAGGTACTCTACACTTTGGCTTAAGAAGAATATCTCAATCACCTTATATGTGGTATGGCTACTCAGATTCTGATTGGGGAGGTTGTACCACTATTAGGAGATCAACTACAGGCTATAGCATCTACCTAGGTGCAAATTGTATTTTTTGGACCTCCAAGAAATAGACTATAGTAGTCCGATCGAGTGCTGAAGCTGAGTATAGAGCACTAGCCTCCATTACCGTAGAAATGACTTGGATTTTTTATCTTGATCATGACCTTGGAGTGTTTCCTTCGATCTATTCCTACGTGTATTGTGATTAAAACATGAGTGTCTTGTACATGACGATTATTCTAGTTATGCATGCTAGAACCAAACATTTATTAACGGACTATCATTTTGTTCATGAGAAAGTGGCCATGAGACAACTTCTTACTCAGTTTGTGAAGTTTATGGTCAACTAGTTGATATTCATACCAAAGTCTTAACAAAGCAGGTTTTCTTTGATTTCGCAGCAAGTTAGGAGCTACAGTTCCTCCAATCACTAGCTAGAGGGGAAGTGTTGTAGGAAACTTGAAGACTAATGGAACGTGTCGAAGGAATAGTAGACCGATGAACATGTTAAAGGAGCAGATTCATTGAAGCAGGCTAACAAGTTAGAGTTGGAGTCATAGTAGGACTAGACTACTAAATCCTAAGTTATGTACGACTAAGCTACTGTATATTGTAGGAGTCAACAAGGATAAGGTAATTGAGTTATAATACAATACTACTCATGTAAACAATTGTGTTGTAGTAGGATTCATAGTATAACTAGAATATGACTCTTCTCCTATATGAGGAGCTTGTGACTCAAACATTATTTTCATCAATACATCCTCGATTTCTCCATAGTTACGTGAGATTTCTACAATAATATGTCTATAGCTATAAATTTACGCTATGAATTCAAAAATCACAGCTATTATGTATTAATAGCCACAAAATTTTCAACACCATATCTATCTATAAATTCATAAAATTTCTTAGCCACAAATATCAAATTGCTGAAGCTAATTCATTATTTTTGCTATGATTATTAATAATTGTGGCAGTAATTGTCTAAGGTAGCTATAACTTTATTGCTTTGATAATAATTTATAGTTGATCGTATCTTTTTGCTATGCGATAAATATTATTGTGGAAATATTAACCTTTAAGCCACAATAAATTATTTGAAACAAAATATTGTAGCTATATAAAATATTTTGCTTCAATTTGTTGACGCCCAATTTTGACCGACCTTGTACCATTTTTAGGATTGCATTTCGATTAAATACATATTTTTAAAATTTATTTTAAATTTATAATTTTAGTCGACTTTGCATGAAAATTATATAATTAAGTATGTTTACTTTATAAAATTATTGTAAATATTATTAAAATATTTTAAAATTATTAATAAATTTCAAAATAATTACTTCGTTCAAATGTTTTAAAATTTAAGTAATTTTCAATTATATAAAAACTAGGAAATTTACCCGCGCTTCGCGCAGGCATAATTTATATTTCTAACCTTTTCAATAATAGCTTTTAAAGAAGTAAAAGTAAATTCTTGTAGGTTCTTAGAGCATTTCTACAGAAACTAAATGACTTGACATCATCACATAACTCAAGAATTGTAAATAGATAACTAATGATTAAAGATATTTTGATAATCTAATTATTTTTATCTTTTACATAACTTATCATATTATATGTTTGATGATATAATTGTCTTGTTGTAATTGAGTGATGTTTTTATGTAGCGATTAAACATCACTTTTTCTATTTATTTTTTTGTACATGAAAAATATAGAATCTTATAATTTTATGGTTAGAATAACTCCGTGTGTGAATATATTTATGTGAAAATTTTCGATAATCAATATTAGTTATATATAAATTAAGATCGTTTAAAAATGTACAGTGCAACAACATAAGTAATTTTTAAGAGACATTCTACTTGTCTGAGGTCAAATGTTCACCACTTCGTTATCATTAATTTAATACTCTAACGAAAACTTATAGAAGGAGAAATGAATTTGGAACAACAACAAAATTATATTGTTGACCCTTATATAAATTCATGTTTCACTAAACTGCGGAAGACCCTTCTGGATGCTTTATAAATGAAACTTTATGACTTATTCATGAATTTTTACGTATGCTTGTTGGATTGTGAAAGTACAAATAGATCAAAATGTTGGATTTTAGATTCATGTTAAAGAAATATTCTCGAAAATGAAAAAAATTAAAAATGAGTCTAACCTTGATATCAAACGCTCAGCAGTGGCTTGAGACATGAAGGACAATAAATATATGTTAATAGACATATCTTTTGTAGATTAAGATATTAGTTTTATTTAAAGTAGGTTTTGTTTCATATTCTTCAAATTAATCTTGACGAAAATAATCGTAACTTACAACAAATTTTTTTTAGAAGAGCCGAATGAAAAGGAAAAATAAGGATAACACTAAGAGGACTATAATCGTTATCATAGTCAGATTATATATACATACAAAAAAAATCAATATAATTATAAGTAAACAACATAATAGCGAGAAAACTTACATTAAAGGGAGTAAACTAGAGGATATTCACTGATGATAACAAATTATTCTAACCAGAAAAGTTCTTATATTTTGAAATAACAGACCTCAAAATAAAAATTTCAATCAACTTTCAACCGTTAGAGTAATCATAATATCCAGTGATAAAATTAAGTAAAATACAAAACAGCATAAAAATAAAAAAAATATGTGCATGCAAAGTTATAACTCTCAGAGGATTTTCTTAAGAACACAAAATCACATCCTTGTATGTGAAGGAACAACGTTGTTGATGAAGAAATTTGAGATTTGAGATTTTTTAAGGCTTTTTTAATATACATCCAACAATTTCAGTAGAGAAAACTTGCTTGAATATTCAATTGACATTTGTTATTTAATCTGTACTAACAAATACTTGTAACAATAACTTTACATAAACATAAATAGCAAAGTTTAAAACATATACTCAAAAACAGCAATCAATAAAATAAGCATAAACTAATGATTGTAAAAAATATACTAGGATATGCAACATTGAAATGAACTAAATGATACAAATCGATCCCATTGAATGCATATTGTAATTCTCTATTTATAGACAACAAATGATACTTGTAAAAAAATTATTAATGTGTCTTATCGGAAAGGATACAATTCTTTGAATAAGTTACAACCTTTTAGAAAGGGAACAACATTTTGTAAAAGTCGCGACTCTTCATAAAAGTCGTAATTTTTCATAAAATTCGCAACTTTTCATGAAAAAAGTTACAACATGTCATAAATTTAGAACAAATCATGACAGTCACAACTTTTCATAAAAGAGAAAGACTAGTTTTTGAAATAAATTAAATTATAGAGAATCCTTGCTTGTGATGTCTTCACATAGGCGGTCCTAAAGTTCTCTTTTATAGAAATATATGATATTCTAATATATGTAGTATTTTAATTAAGTAACAATTCCTAAATTTTCCTGAAAATTATTTAAAAATTAGTCTATTTTATTCAAATTTACTTAAATTCTAGTCACTCCAATCTATTTGAATCCTAACCTTTCATCTCTTATTAAATCAACGGTTGAGATTAAATTCTTCTTTTCCCTATTTATAAACTCTCAAAAAATCTAAACCTAAACCCTCGTATTCTTCTTCTTTCCTCCCTGCCTTCCCCTTCGCTCTCCTCTTCCTCTTCTCCTCTCCAAATGAGAGAGGGCAAAGAAACTCCCATGAGATACAGCCAAAGTGGCCTCTTCCCCTTTTCTCCTTCCCTCTCAGATCTCTCCTCCCTCCTCTTCTCCTTATTCTTTTTTTTTCTCTCTCTTTGCAGAGCCACCAGGAAGCAGGCTCCGGCGAAGAACAGCGACCGACAGCAGCATGCCAACGCCAGCAACAACAACCAGACGCTGCCTCATCTCAATCTCAGGTGAGCATCTGCGAAAGCCAGCTCCGACTTGCACCGATTCGACTCTTCTCCTCTTTCCAACGAGGACGAACAACATACACCGGCGAGCATTTCGAGGTTTTGAGACAGATCTTTAAAAGATCCGTCCAAGTAAGTTTTATTAATTTCAACTTTTTTTTATATTTATGGATTTTAAGATATTGTGAGTTATTTTGGTAGCTCCATCTTGTTGATTTTTATATTTCGAGGCTTTGATTTCTCCATTGTTGCTTGTTTGTTCTTGTGGTGATCTCTTTTCAAATGAAGAGCACAAAATCAGTAGAGATATTTACCAAAATAATAAGGATTTTTCCAAAAAAATAAACAAGTAAGAACATGTTAATCTTCAATTAAGCAAAAGAAGACAAATAAGAATAATCAACCTAAGAAAAAAATGAACAAAGCAGACATGGATAGTTTATTTCCTTAACACGAGAGAACCAAATCAGCCGAATATATGCATACCACAAATCTATGAAGCACAAGTGAATTTAGAAACCCTAACTTGTAAATGATACATTTTCATACTAAACCTAAATGCAATTTGACAGCCCAACTCAGTACTTGTTAGGTTATTTCAGGGTCTTACAAGCATTTGACAGACAAGACAAATGTCCTCTAATTAATGCAACAATTGAATAAAATAATGCTTTTATATATGGTTATAACTAATCTCTCCATAACTTGTGTAGGAGTCTTCCGTTGTTCGTAGACGAGAAAGAAGAGCGAGGGAGAAATAGATAGTCTCCATGGCTTCACCAAGTAAGCATCGCAAACCCCAAATGGTATGTTGTATGTATGATTTCATTTTGTTATTTGTTGTATTTAGTGTTGGAATGAAACATAGCAGAGAGGATTTAGTACTCATATCTAAGTGCTTCTCTATAAAGTAAAGAGTTATCGAAACTGATTCATTTATGAGGTTTTGATTCCTCTAAATGCGGTATGGATAGAAATCAGCCAAAAAGTTTGAGAGATTTTTGTGGGATTGAATGAACCAACCCGCCTTTTGGAACCAAATATGATGCTTTTATCTATCATCAAATACAGGAATAACTTATTTCTTATTCAGCTACCCAACGATGATTCCAATATAAATATATTTAGGAAACAAAAAAAATCGAAAAATAAGTTACCTTGTCGAAATGACTGGGATCAACATTGTCATCGAGGGAATGAACAGCCTCAAGCAAAAATCTGATCCCAGTCATTTCGACAAGGTAACTTATTTAACGATTTTTTTTTTTGTTTCCGAAATGTATTTATATTGGAATCATCATTTGGGTAGCTGAATAAGAAATAAGTTATTCCTGTATATGTCAAAGGCTAACACTTGGGTATAGTTCTTCTTGGACACCATAGCTTGTCTTTCACTTTCATCTTCCATTCCCACAATGTTTTAGTTGGATTGATGTCTTTGAGCCAAAGGTCTTTCATAAACAACCTCTTTATCTCCATTAGATAGTGGTAAGATTTGCATACTCTCCACATTCTTCATGCTCTAACTAAGTGGATTTCCATAGGTATGTTGTTGATGATGATTATATTTTCACGAGGGAAAAGATGGAAAAGCTCCTTCTAGTCTTGATAGTATTATATGAATAAATTTTCAGGTGGAAAGCTCTAATCTTAAAAATTGAATTACCATCTTGTCCCTCTACTAAATTAAGAATTTAATTAAATAATAGTATTTTAATCGTCTAAAGATTGAATTATATAAAATTATAAAAAATACATCCATAAATACATCTTCCTCATATTAAAAAAAAATGTAATTGACCTCAATTTAGAATGAACAATTGTCATCCAAAAATAGAAAGGAGAAACACCCTAGATAGGAGCGCTTTCTCTCGTAAGGAAGTTTTCAAACAAACAAAAAATTCAAAGTTCCTCTTTCTCCTATAAAGATCGTGATTTTTTGAACGAACAAGAATGAATCATAGTTTGGTCCTGAAGGAGGTAACGTAAAGAACCCGACTTAACAAAATATAATTGAATTGGTTGGAAAATAAATAATAAATATTAAATAGTAATTTTATAAAAACTAATATGTTCATGTGTAATTTTACCATTCCCTTGTATTGCTAGCACATAACCTTCTCTTCCGTGAACTTCATCAAAATGATAGAGTAGTGTCAACATGAGGAAATAATTTGTTACACACTCGATGCAATTAAATTAGCAAAATCATCGTTATGTTTCTCTTAACTAAACTAAATTAATATATGATTCAGCTTAGTTAAGAGAAAAAATAATATACACTAATACTGATTTAATTTCATGTCAAGTGTGTGGCAAAATATCTCTTTATGTAGTACAACACAATACTTTATCATTTTGATCAAGTTTACGGAAGATAATGTTATATTTTAACAATACAACGAAATGTTTTAAAATCATGAATTAAAAAATGTTAGTTTATATAGTATTATTATTTGATATTTATTATTTATTCGCTGACAAATTTAAATTTGTGTTAAGTCAACTTTATTTTGTTGCCCCTTTAGGACCGTCTATAATTCATTTTAGTTCAATCAGAAAATCACCATATTAATAAGAGGACCTTTGAATTTATAGTTTGTTTACAAACTTTCTTTCAAGGGAAAGCGCTCCTATACAGGGTGTTTCTCCCTTCTAATTTTGGATGACAATTCATTCTAAATTAAGGCAAATCAACTTTTTTTTAAATGAGGAAGATGAACTTTGAATCATTAGTTTAAGTAAAACTTCCTTAACAGGGAAATGATCTAGCCAAAGTGAAATAAAAAGTTATGTTGGAATTGTTCGCTGGTAGCATAGTTATGATGTTGAGCTACCCACAAGATGCGTACCCGACCAAAGATCATAAGTGACCCAAGCTAACTTTGTTGGCATACATCAGCATACTATGATAACTAAAATAAAATAATAATGAGCGTGAGCTTTATGAAAAATGAAATTGATTGGGAATACCATTCTAAAACTGAATATATAAGAAAACTAAGAGTTTTAACACAACTTAAAGTCAAGCTCAAATGAAATAAAGCTAAATCTAGTTATGTCTGAAATAAGCCTAATTGACTAGAAATGCTAGGACATGCCCCAGCTAGACTGAAACTAAAAATTAAAAACGAAGGGAAATAATCATGTCACGTGTCCTCGAAGGATGAGGACTCACCACTGTAACTGTTGAACTGAATATCGGGAACCGATCTAAACGTGATCTGGAAGCTTAAAACCTGAACCTACATCCCTAGAAGATGTAGCACAAAGTATGTGTTAATACTTGAAATCTCAAGCACATTGATATGTGGTGCTCACTTGTCCACAAGCCATGCCATTCGTTGAGTGAGTATTTATGGCAAATCAATTTACATTATTCTATTTGAACTTACATTGTTTTTGGTCTATAGTTAAGATTTATGTATATTTTTTAGTTTGGACTCATTGTAGTTTTTAAGTTGTTATAAATTTGCTCATATAATTTTAGACTTTTGGGAATTGATTTGCCGACATAGAAAATATGGTCGAGTATCAACAAAGGTATCCTCATAATTTTGTAGTGCTTTAATGTATTTCATATATCAATGTTCCTTGGTTCATTTATGTTTTAGTTTCTGAATATTTGTGGATGATTTCAAGAGAAATGAGTCATTGTGGTCGGAATTCTCTCATTAAGAGTATTACTATGGGAGTGCCTATAGCTGCTTCGCTTACGCACTCTGATCAATCAATGACTGCTTTCTTGGTAACAAACAGATGGTGAATACATCCACTATGCGGAATGTGGTGCAGAAGTTGATGGCATCACAACATAGAGTTGTGAATTATGTATTGAATTTATGCATCTATTTGTTGTATGTATGTATTTTCTATGCTGAAATTGGTGAAGTAGGAAGAAAGCTGCAGGTCTCTAGCCTCTACTGTTTGAATTAATGCATTGTTTAGTCTTCTAAAATTGTCTCTTAGTTTTTCAAGAAGTCTCTTTAGAATTTCGTAGTACATATATCGAGTAAATTGTGATACATGTATTTAGTTATTTGTGCAAACTTTTTCTTTTTTATTTTGAGTAGTATAAATAGTGATGTAGTTGATGATTGTAATCATCTAAAGTGGACTTAAGTAGCCTATAATAAACTTGAACATTCTCTAAAGATACTATTTCCTTCCATATTTCCTACAAATTGGTATCAGAACAGATTTTCATTTTTAATCTGGGTTAGGTGAAGAAAAAATATGTCATCCAAAACAAGTTGCTGATTCTTCAATTGTTCTTACTCCATTTTTGATGGAATTGATTTTGAATACTGGAAGATAAGAATGAAAACTAATTTGAAAGTTGAAGGTTTGTGAACTATTGTTGCAAATGTCTTTGAAGAGACATACAATGATGGTTTATAGCAGCAGAGATGAAAAGTCTTGAAGCTAAGTATCGTCAAGATGTAAAACCCTTGAGAAAAAACCAAATGGGAGTCTCAAGAGCATATTTTGCAAAAATTGCTACTTGTGAGACTGCAAAGGAAGCTTGGGATACTCTGGAATCTGAGGTGTATGGTGACGAAAAGGTACGCACTATAAATCTTCAATCTCTTCGAAGAGAGTTTCAAAATTTGAAGATGATAGAATTTGAAAATATTGATGAATATTGCACAAGAGTCATGAATATTGTTAACGAATTACGAAATCATGGTGATACAATTTATGACAAACAAGTTGTGGAAAAGATTCTAATTAGTGTCACAAAAAAGTATGAGTACATTGTTGCTATAACTGAGGAGACGAAGATCTTTCTAAGCTTTCTATCAAAAAGTCAGAAGCATTTGCTACATTCAAGAAATTGAAAGCCCTTGTTGAGAAGCAAAAAGGTTGCAGCATCAAAACCATTCATAGTGATAGAGGAGGTGAATACACAAGTCGAGAATTTGAAGAATATTACAAAAATGAAGGCATTCAGAAGCAACTTACAACAAGGTGTACTCCTCAACAAAATAGTATATCTAAAAGAAGAAATAGAACAATTGTTGAAATGGCCAGACCTATGATGAATGAGATAGGGCTGCCAAAATATTTTTGGGCAGAAGCAGTGCATACAGCAGTTCACATCCTTAACAGGTGTCCAACAAAGGCACTAAAGGACAAGACACCAGTTGAAGCTTGGCGTAAAATTAAACCTTCTGTAAGTCATTTTAAAAATTTCGGGTGTATTTGTTATGATCATGTACCTGGTGAGAAAAGAACAAAATTGGATGAAAAAATTCAAAAATGTATCTTTCTTGGTTATAGTGATGTGACAAAAGTATATAAGCTTCTCGATGATAAAACTAACAAAATTGTTGTTACTAGAGATGTCATTTTTTATGAAAAAACAACATGGAATTGGAAGGATAAAAAGATAGAGAATACTGCTATTATATCTTCAAATCAAGAAGAGGATGAGAAGGATGAAGATGTCTCTTAAGAGGGAGAAATACCTGATTCAGATGATGAAGAACCGCTTCCAAGAGGAACAAAAATATTGAGTGACATTTATTAAAGATGTAACTTTGTCGGTGTTGAGCTAGAAAATTATGAAGAAGCAATAAAGCATGATGTTTGGAAGAAAACCATGGAAGAAGAAATTCGGATGATTGAAAAAAATAATACTTGGGAGCTTGTGGCTATACTAAGTGTAACACCTCTTTTCCAAAACAAACCAAAAATCAGCTTTACAGAAAAATCTGTAAGTGCAACCAACGGTGGCATCTACAGACCATACATTGACCCACGGTCCGTCCTACACATCCGTTGATGGACGAACCTGTGGTCCGTAGGTCAAGCTATGTTCCATAGTCCATGACCGTCGATTGAGACCTCAATCACCCACTCTCTGACAAGAGCCACAGATGACTAACACGGTCCGTAGGCCTGATCGTAGTTTCGAATTACCAGGCACTTAAAGGGGAAGTGTAGTTGGGTCAACTTCAAATGGTCATAACTCATAGAACAAAATTAATTAGGTGTCCAATAACCTACCCAATAAGCTTTCCATAACCATCGACCTTGCTAAAATCCGACCTCCAAGTAAAAAGTTATGTCCGTTTTAGTAAAGGCCTGTCGAACCGGCCCAAATGATGGACCGTCGATGGAACGACGAACGGTCATTCCTGGTCGCCGTTTGGTACGACAACGCTTTACCTAGGGGTGTTTTGGTCTTTTCCCATTTTGTTTAAACCCTAAGATACGTCATTTTGACTCTAAATCATCAGATTTTATTTAGTTTAATCCAGAAACATAACTAAAACTTATCTAAGTCAAATCATTTATCAAAACTTAGAAAATTAGAAGCATGAAAGGAGAAAAAGGCAAGACCCTAGTTCAAGAACGTAGCTAGGCTCCAGCAGTTCCAGCCACTAAATATAAGTGTTTCCCCGTGAATTTCATCACCAAGTATGTTGGATTTCACTACTGGGTTCCTTTCACTCATTAGGTCCCTAGTTTTCAACCAGATTCTTGATTCCCATATCATGATTAGACTTAGGGTTTCTAGCACTTCAACAGAACTTCATGAACTTATTAGTTATATGTTCCAAATCTAATTATCATAATATTACTCACTTTATTGCAAGAATTTCAGAACCCTAGCTATGTATTTCTTTAGTTCTTGAATTACACAAGCTAGATCAGATATTTCAGCTATTCATTTATTTATGCCTCAGTTTTTAATGCATCATTATCAGTTTAAATGTTGCATTCTCAGTTTGCATGTTCAGTTTTGAGTTATCTAGTAACTAAAGAAAACTCAGTCACAATCAGTAAGTTACATAATTCATGGGAGTAGCATAATACCAAGTTGGATTTGGGTTCAGCGTACCCAATTAGTCCCAAAACTACTAGCCAAGTAGGTTGTAAGTCCCCTTTATGGGTAATTAGTTTACTGATCACGCCAACATGCCTTTATACCTTTGGCAGGGTATATTGGGTCCTCTCAATGGGGCATATACATCGGACTCCACATTTAGCTCAGTGGTTTTATTATCGGCTATTAGTAGCTCCCACATTTCAAACAGACTCTCTTGCATTGTCCATTTATCCATATACTCAGTATCCAATTTCAGCATTTTATAAATTGATCAATGCATTCGGTTATCTCAGCATTCATAATCTATATCATGTTAAGATTATTATACTTGCTTATGTTTGTTAAGTTATGTTTTATTTCAGCTTTATTCTATCCTACATGCTTAGTACCTTTCAAAAACTGACGCATACATGCGCTACATCATCTCGTGATGTGGGTTTAGGTTCTCAAAGATCCAAATCACGCATAGATCGATTCTTCGATCTTTAGTTCAATAGATTCGATGGTGAGTCCTCATTCTCCGAGGACAATAGTCATGAGTTTCTTTTCAAAGATTTAGTCTTTTAGTTTCAGTTTTGCTAGATTTAGCAAGGGCTTGTCCCAAAGATTTCTAGTCAGTTAGAGGCTTATTTCAGACATAGTTAGATTCAGCTTAGTATTGAGTTAGTGACTTCATTTTATTAAACTCATTATTTTCAAATATATCAATTTTAGCATATGGGTATTCCCCATATTTTCATTATAAATTATGATTTAGTTTCCTGATAAGTTTATTATCTTTAGTATGCTCATGATCATGCTAGCAGGTTTAGCTTGGGATCACTTGTGGTCCTAGGTTCCTTGTCCGCATCTCGGGGCTAGCTCAGGGCGTGACACCTAGAAAAAGAGAAGTTGTAAGTCTAAAATGGATTTACGAAATCAAACTCAATTAGGAAGGAGATATTCAAAAGTACAAAGCAAGGCTGGTTGCTACAGGTTTCACGCAAAAACCATGTATTGTTTTTTGTGAAACTTTCTCTCCAATTGCTCGTCTTGAGACAATTAGAACTGTAATTGATGTTGCTGCACAAATGAAATGGAAGATATTTCAACTTGATGTTAAATCTACATTTCTGAATGGAAAACTTAATGAAGAGATTTATGTTGAGAAACCTCAAGGATTTTTTGTTCAAGGGGGATAAGAGAAAGTGTACAGGCTAAAAAAGCTCTTTATGAGCTGAAGCAAGATCCAACAACATGGTAAAATGAAACTGATACATACTTTCTAAAAAAAAATTCAGAAGTAAAAGTGAAGCCACTTTGTATGTGAAGAAAGAAAATGACAACATTATCATTGTTTGTCTCTATGTGGATGATCTTCTCTTTACAGGAAATAATGAAAAGATGATACAAAAGTTCAAGCAGGATATGATGCAAGCCTATGAAATGAGTGATCTTGGGTTGCTAAATTATTTCTTGGGCATCAAAGTTTCTCAAGTGAAAGAAGGAATTTTAATTTCTCAAAAGAAGTATACTAAAAGTATTCTTCAAAAATTTAAAATGATGGATTGCAGGTATGTGGTCATACCATTAGCAGCAAATGAGAAGTTTAGAAAAAATGATGGAAAAATTAAAGCCAATATCTCACTTTATAGGAGCTTGATTGTAAGTTTGCTATATCTTACTTCAACAAGGCAGAATATTATGTTTGCTGCTAGTTTATTATCCAAATTCATGCAAGAACCAAGCCAAGTGCGTTTTGGAGCTGTAAAGTGTGTTCTACGCTACTTGCAAGGAACAATGGATTATGGGATAACGTACAAATTCGGTGGAGATTTGAACTTAATTAGTTAGATAACATGAAGAGTACTTCTGGCTATGCTTTCTTATTTGGATCAAGTATTTTTTTCTTGGTTATCAAAAAAGCAAAGTGTTGTTGCTTAATCCATCACAAGGTAATATGTTTCAAAGATCCAAGACTACTTCTCAAGCTATTTGGCTTAGGAGAACATTTGAAGACATTGGTGAAAAACAAAAAAAGAGGGATTGTTCTGTATTGTGATACAAATCAGCAATTGCAATTGCCAAGAATCCAGTCATCCATGAAAGATCAAAGCATATTTCCATTAAGTATTATTTTATTCGAGAAGCACAAGAGAAAGGCGAAATTCAGTTGCATTTTTGTTAGACAGGAAAACAACTTGCTGACATCTTCACCAAAGCATTTCCTGGAGAAAAATTTTGCTATTTTCGAGAACGCATTGGATTTATCAAGCAAATACATTATGGAGGAGTGTTGGAATTAATGCATCATTGTTTAGTCTTCCGAAATTTTCTCTTAGTTTTTTAAGAATTCTTTTTAGAATTTCGTAGTACATGAATCTAGTAAATTGTGATATATGTATTTAGTTATTTGTGCAAGACTTTTTATTTTCTATTTTGAGTAGTATGAATAGTGATGTAGTTCATGACTGTAATCATCTCAAGTGTTCTTAAGTAGCCTATAATAAACTTGAGCATTCTCTAAAGATACTATTTCCTTCCATATTTCCTACATCTACGAGCAATTCTCGTTCTTGCGTTGATAGTATGTTTAACTTATAAGTAATTGTCTATGTATGTGTATATTTACAACTTATTTAAAATGTATGCATAGATGTCGAAGCAAAACCAGTATAAAAATGATGTGCTTTGTTAGGTATATTCTCACCTAGTTACTAATGTTTTGCAGTTTAAAATTTTTCGATGACGATGGAAAAAGCTGTTGATCGAGGAAGAATGTGGACTGAGACTGATAGGAGAAAAGATAGAAGTTATGTAACTGAGGTGGTTAAGGAGATTGGGGTAAGTATTCTTTTTTGTTGACAATTACTCGAGTAGATGTTTATAGTAATGCACAAATTGGGAATTTGGCTTAATTATGACAGGACGCTAGATAAGAAGGTAGTGGAATAACAGGTAGCTTAGTATTGTTCTACATTTATGTGGGAGAGGCAGAGGGTAGTCTCCTCTGCTTATCGTCTTTGTATCCGGTAGTAATATTTAGTATTTACCTAGTATCTTATTAAATAGACATAGAATCCATTGAGATAAAGAAGATGAACAATTTTTAATCCAACATACAATCCACTGAGACAAAAAAAAATGTCAATGTGTGCGTATCCGAACTTCTAAAAATAGTCTATTTTTAGAGAATTCGTCATGGATGCGACATAAAAAGTAAAGAGTCCGCACAACTTAGATATAAATGAAATATAAGTATTTACTATTTTGTAAACTTAATGGTCGAATAGTAATCTTGATTATTATTTCTTTTTGTATTACTGAGTAATGCAGTTGTAACTAAAATTCTATTCAAAAAGCGTATAATACATCTTCCACTTATAAATAAAGGTAATTTTCCTCGATTTAGAATGAAATCTCACCCAAAAATAGAAGCGAGAAACACCATAGATATGAGCGTTTTCTCTCATAAGGAATTTTTCAGACAAACAAAAAATTGAAAGTTCCTCTCCCTACTATCCAGAGGTGATTTTCTGATTGAATGAGAGTGAATCATAACCGGTCCTTAAAAGAGGTATCAAAAAATCGACTTAACACCATATAAATTAGTTAACAAATAAATAATGAATATCAAATTATTATATCAAATAGTAATAATCTATAAACTAATATGTTCATGTGTGATTTTACCATTTCCTTGTATTGCTAGTATAGGCTAAATCAATCGGTGACTCCGTAAACATGACACCAATTTTTACTTAAACACTTCAATTAGGCGATGTTCTTTTTAGCCACATCATGCAGGGTTATGTTGTGTCATTTTGACACTTTTTTTGACAATAAACAAAGAACTAAAGGAGAGTGTAATACACTCGTTGATGACGTGACAAACAATCAATTAAATAATTACATGTGTTATTTTCAGTTTAAAAAAAATAATAAAATCTATTTAGTAAATAAATTAAAAATATCATTCTAAGAAAATATCTTATTTCATTACACTCAAAATCTCTTTTGTGTTTTTTTTTTTCTAAAAAAATTCTTTTCTTTTACTATTTTTCATATTTATTTATCTTTTTCTTTTTAGTATTGTGTTTTGGAAAGAAAAGAGGGAGAGGAAGACCGAAAAAGAGAATAAATATGAAATATGTGTGTTGGTATCCATTTTTCCGACAAAAAAATGGAGGGAGGTGATGGTAGATTTAGATAAGTAATACAATGAAGAAGTAGAAAATGACTTAAACCGAATTTGAAAAAAAAAATTGACCTTCATTGAAGGAATTTAAGATTGAAAAAAAAGTAGGGGGTGGTGGCTTGAAAAATGGAGAAGAAAAAGAGAAAATAAAATTAAAAATGACTAAATTAAGTCTTTCACGCGCTATTGTTGAGTGTATCATACTCACTTTGACATGTTAGCAAAAAGTGTCAAAATAACACGATAGAACCCTATATAATGTGTCTAAAATGAACATCGCCTAAGTGAGGTGTCTAAGTTAAAATTGGTGCAAAGTTTAGGGGGTCACTGATGAGTTTGGCCGCTAGTATATAACCTTTTCTTCCATGAACTTGATTAAAATGATAGAGTAGTGGCACAACATGAGGAAATATTTTACTACACACTCGACATGCAATTAAATTATATAAGTCATTGTGATGTTTTTCTTCATTAATCTGAATCATATATTATTATTTAATGTGGGAAGCTCTTGATTTTGTGAAGTGGCAAAATGGTAATCTAATAAGAGTTTCCCACTTTAAATAATATATGATTTGACTTAATTAAGAGAAATATAACAGTAGCTTATACCAATTTAATTGCATGTCGAGTGTGGGGCAATAAATTTTCTCACATTGTGCCACTAGTCTATCATTTTGATCAAGTTAATGGAAGAAAACGTTATACGGTAGCAATACAACGAAATGGTAAAATCATACATGAATAAATTAGTTTAGATATTATTATTATCTGATATAATATTTTGATATTCATTATTTATTTGTTGGTCAATTTATATTAACGCCACGTCGATTTTTTATACCTCTTTTAAGATAGACTATGATTCATCTTATTCGATCAGAAACCTACATCTTGATAGGAAAGAGTTTAATATTTTTATTTGTTTGAAAACATCCTTACAAGAGAAAACACTCTTATCTTGGGTTTTTCTTGTTACTATTTTTGTGGCAATTCATTTTAAGTAGAGACAAATTACCTTTTCTTTTTTACGAGGAAGGTGAAGTTTCCAAAAGATTATAAATACACATTCCTCATATAGAAAATGTCACGCTCCGAGCTACCCCCAGACGCGGATACGACCTAGGATCACAAGTGATCCAAAGCTAACATTGTTGGCAATTTGGCATACATAAACATACTATGATAACTGAAATGAGATAATACTGAGGATAAGCTTTATCAAAACTGTAAGTGATGAAGAATACCCATTCTAAAACTGAATATATAAGAAAACTAAGAGTTTTACCACAACTGAAAGTCAAACTCAAACGAACTAAATGTAAATCTAGCTATGTCTTGAATAAGCCTCTACTGACTAGAAATGTTGGTACATGTCCTAGCTAGATCTAGCAAATACTCAAAATAAAGACTAAAAATGAAGGGAAATAATCATGTCACTTGTCCTCGAAGAATGAGGACTCACCACTGTAATTGATGAACTGAACATCGAGAATTGATCGATCTAAGCGTGATCTAGAAGTTGAGAACCGAACCTACATGAAGAGAAGATGTAGCGCAAAGTATGTCCTGGTACTTGAAACGTCAAGCACATCGATACTCAATTGTGCGCAAGTCATGCCATTCATTGAGTGAGTTTTTAAGGCAAACCAGATTCCATCATTCTATTTGATGATCTTACATTGTCTTTGGTCTGTAGTTAAGATATATGTTTAATTTTTAGTTTGGACTCATTGTAGTTTTTAAGTTGTTATAATTCTATGCTTTTGGAAACTGATTTGCAGACAGAAAATATAGTTCAGTGCCAAAAAAGGTATTCTCATAATTTTGTAGTGATTTAGTGCATTTCATATATCAGTGTTTATTGGTTCCTTTATGTTTTAGTTTGTCACTTATAAAACTAGTAATGTTTGTTAGTAAGCTAGAAAAGTGACGAGTGTTTGTGGATGAGTTTTTGAGTGATGAGTCATATGGACGGAATTCTTGCATTAAGAATATTACTATGGGAGTGCCTATAGCTGCTTGGATTACGCACTCTGATCAATTAATGACTGCTTTCTTGGTAACAGACATGTTAAAAGTAGATCTGATTGTGAGGGAGTGGCAGAAACGCGAGGACATGGTGACTGCATCCACTATGTGGAACGTGGTGAGGAAGTTGATGACATCACAAGATAGAGTTGTGAATTATGTGTTGGATTTGTGCATGTATTTGTTGTATGTATGTATTATCTATGCTAAATTTGGTGTAGGAAGAAAGCTGCAGGTCTCTAGTCTCGACGAGCAATACTAATTCTTGCGTTGATAATATGTTTAACTAATAAGTAATTGGTCATATATGTGCAAATTTACAACTTATTTGATATGTATGCATATATGCCGAAGCAAAACCAGTTTACAAATGATGTGTTTTGATAGGTATATTCTCAAATGGCATAGGGAAAAGCTGTTGATCGAGGCAGAATGTGGACTGGGACTCATAGGAGAAAAGATGGGGTTAGTATTCTTTCTGTTGACAATTACTCGAGTAGATGATTATAGTAGTGCACAATTTGAGATTTTGTTCTTTAACTCAATTTGGCTTAATTATAACCCTTGATAAGAATGTTTGGTGGTCGAAGATTAGGGTAGTGGAATAGTTGGTAGCTTAGTATTGTCGTACACTTATGTGGGAGATGCAGAGGCTAGTCTCTGTTGCTTATCGTCTTTGTATCTAGTAGTAATATTAGTGTTTACCTAATATCTTATTTGATAGACATAGAATCCATTGAGACATCAGAAGATGAATAGTAGTATAAATCCGACATAAAATCCATTGAGACATCAAAAATGTCAATATACATAGTATATTTTTAGTAATAAAATCATTCTATCAAATAGTAATAAAATATAAACTAACTAGGTAATTTACCCGCGCTTAGCACGGGCATAAGAAATCTTTCTAATCTTTTGAACAACTTTACAAATGATCGACTCTTATAAGAAAAAAAAAAGTAAATTTTCGTAGGTTTTTAGAACTTTTATAGACAAATTACATGATTTTACATTATTTCATGTCTCAAAAAATTTATATATACAATTAATGATTAAAAATATCTTAATATCTGATTATTTTTATATTTTACATAACTATCATATTATATGTTTGATGATATAATATTCTTGTAAAAGTTGAGCGATATTTTTATGTAGCGATTAATAATAAATTTTTTATATACATGAAAATATAGAATATGATAATTCTATAATTATCATAACTCCATGTGTAAAATAATTATGCTAATGTTTTTTATTATCAATATTATTTATAAATAAGTTATGTCCGTTAAAAACTATACACCGCAACAACATAAATAATATTTTTTAAAGACAATCTACTTGTATGAGGTCAAATTTTGTCCACTTTTTGTTATTATTACTTTGTTTTTCTAAAAAAAAAATTATACAAGGAGAAAAATATATTTTGAACAACAACAAAATTATAAAAGTTTCAACATTTCATAAAAGTCACAACTTTTCGTGATAGACGAAAGCTAGTTTTGGAAATAAAATAAATTAAAGAGAATCCTTGCTTGTGGTGTCGCCACATAGACGGTCCTAAGGTTCTCTTTAATATAAATATATGATACTTTAATATATGTAGTATTTTAATTAAATAACAATTCCTAATTTTTTTTAATATTAATTAAAAATTAGTCTTTTATTCCAATTTATTTCAATTGTAGTCACTCCAATTTATTCAAATCCTAGCCCTTCATCTCTTATGAAATCAATGGTTGAGATTAAATTCTTTTTTCCCTATTTATAAACTATCAAAAAATCTAAACCTAAACCCTAGTCTTCTCATTCTCTCCTCCTCCCTTCCTTCCCCTTCGCTCTTCTCTTCCTCTTATCCTCTCCAGCGAGCTGCCACGCAGCTCCGACCAGTGGCGACTAGTGAGAGAGGGCAGCGAAACTCCGGCGTGATGCGCCAGGCGGCGCCGCCCGTTCCCCCTTTTCTCCTTCCCTCTCAGATCTCTCCTCCCTCCTCTTCTCCTTGTTCTTTTTTTTTCTCTCTCTTTGCAGGACCACCAGGCAGCAGGCTCCGGTGAAGAACGGCGACCAGCAGCAACGAGCCAACACCTGCAACAGCAACCAGACACTGCCTCATCTCAATCTCAGGCGAGCATCTTCGAAAGCCAGATCCGATCAGCAGCAATTCGACGATTCTCCTCTTTTGCGACGAGGACGGACAACATACTCCGTCGAGCATTTCGAGGTTTCTAGACAGATCTTTAACAAATCCGTCTAGGTAAGTTTCTTTTGTTAATTTCAACTTTTTCTTATATACTTCTGGATTTTAAGATATCATGAGTTATTTGGGTAGATCCATCTTGTTGATTCTTAGAAAACTAGTCTAGGCTGTGATTTCTCTATTGTTGCTTGTTTGTTCTTGTGGTGATCTTTTTTCAAATAAAGAGCACAAAATCTATTAAGCACAAGTGATTTTAGAAACCCTAACTTGTAAACCATACATTTTCATACTAAACCTAAATGCAATTTACATTTCCATGTTGACAGCCCGCCTCAGTACTTATTAGGTTATTCCAGGGCCTTACTAGCATCTGACAGACAAGACAAATGTCCTCTAATTAATGCAACTCTTGAAGAAAATAATGCTTTTATATATGGTAATAACTAACCTCTCCATAACTTGTGTAGGAGTCTTCTATTGTTCTCAGACGAGAAAGACGAGCGACGGAGAAACGGTCAGTCTCCATGTCTTCACCAAGTAAGCATCGCAAACCACACATGGTAATTCTTGAAAAATAATTGTTGTATGTATGATTTCATTTTTTTATTAACAATATTCAGTATTGGAATGAAACATAGCGGAGAGGATTTATTACTCCTATGGTCTACCACATCTATTCAGTTGTTTGTTACACATTATTTCGTTATTGTTATTTTTCCTATATGTGTATTCCTTTTTCAAACTATTTGGCATTCTTTATTTATGCTGAGTTGTTTAGAAAAAAGTCGGGGGTAAGATATGCTTATACTTTATCCCAGCTTGTGAGATTTTACTGGGTATCGTTGTTGTTGTTGTTATTATTATTATGGTATACCCAAACTATTTGGGATTAATGTGTATATAGTAGGAGTAGAACTTTTTCCAAGATAGTCACTTGATTATTAAAAATTTCATTTTTTCAGATTATATTTTGTATAGCTACAACCCCTTTTGGATTAATAATGTAATCCATGTTTCCATTGTGTACTAAGTCGATTCATTACAACATCTTAGGTGATTCTACTTAAAATTTTGATGATTGTTGACGAGTGCATTTTTCTATTTATCTTAGTATCTTTGAGTTCCCTATCTAAGTGCTTCTCTACAAAGTATAGATTTATCGAAACATATTCTGTTTATGAGGTTTTAATTCCTCTAAATGCCATATGGATGGATAGAAATCAGCACAAAAGTTTGAGAGTTTTTTGTGGGATTGAATGAACAAACCCGCCTTTTGGAACCAAATATGATGCTTTGATCTATCATGAAACACTAAGATATACCTATGCATACTTCAAAGGCTAACACTTGGGTATAGTTCTTCTTGGACACCATAGCTTGTCACTCAATTTTGTCTCCAAAATTTCTAAATTTATCTTTCACTTTCATCTTCCATCTCAGCTATGTTTTAATTCATAGTTTCCTTCTTTTTTTTAGTTGGATTGATGTCCTTGAGCCGAAGGTCTTTCGTACACAACCTCTTAATTTTCATGAAATAGTGGTAAGATTCGCATACTCTCTATATTCTTCATACTCTACTTAATGAGATTCCATTAGGTATATTGTTGATGATGATTATATTTTTACGAGGGAAAAGATGGAAAAGCTCCTTCTAGTGTGGCAGTTTTATATGAATAAATTTTAAGCTGGAAAGCTCTAATCTTAAAAATTGAACTACCATCTTGCCCATCTAATATATTAAGAATTTAATTAAATGATAATATTTTAATTATCTATAGATTGAATTATATAAAATTATAATACATCCATAAATACATCTTCCTCATATTAAAAATGTAGTTAAGCTAGATTTAGAATGAATTGTCACTCAAAATAAAAGGAGTGAAACACCCTAGATAGGAGCGCTTGCTCTTGTAAGGGTGTTTTTAAACAAATTAAAAATTGAAAGTTCCTCTTTCTCCTATAAAAATGGTGATTTTCTGCTTGAATTTTTAGTTTCTTTAAAAACTCTCTTACAAGGGAAATCACTCCTATGTGGGGTGTTTCTCCCTTCTATCTTTGAGGCAAATAAACCTTTTTATATGAGGAAAATGAATTTTAAATTATTAGTTTAAAGTAAAACTTCCTTACCAGGGTAGCGATCTATTCAGAGTGAAATCAAAAATTTTATTGGAGTTGTTCACTGATAGCATAGTTATGACACCATTACTATTTCCTACCAAATTTAACAACTACTTCTTTTGCATTATGTTCCTTAACTCTATATTCAAAGAAGACAATAAGCCGTATGTTATTTTGTCCAAGATAAGCAATAAACTCTTTTTGCTTATAAGACTTTCCAGTTTTTTAACACGTGCGTATATGAGTTAATTTTTGAGTACGTGTGTTGCATGGGCCTCTAATATTCCAAGTAATTAACTTCATAATGTAGTTGAGGTTGGTCAGTACCTCTAACGAGACCATAATGATGGGCAAGTCGTTACATTTATATTTCTTCTTGGACGCCTTGTAACTCAATTTTGTCTCCAAAATCTATCCGTTGTCACATGACTGGTTTTTCTTTCACAAAAAAAAAAGGATTTGTAGCCTCTTTATAAGCTACAAAGCTAACAAAATCCAAGAAGAGTTCTAATTAGTTGTCAGGGTCAGTTTGGACCAACTAAAAAGGCTAACTAGACATCTGCCTCGCCATAGATCTCTAGAAGTTTAAATTCCATAAAAACATCTTTTGTTCCTCTCTTTCAATAAACACTAAAATATTGACACCAAAATATAGCACTAGGGATCATTAAGTTCCCAGTCATTTAGGTTTCTCCTGAACCTTTATCCTAAATGTTATCTGATCTGTTGGATGCTATGGTAGAATTTGATTCGGTTGCAATGAGGTGGAAATCTTGAAATTCCTCACCCAAAGTTTTGTATCCCAACCATATGTCCTTCCAAAATTTGATATGAGATCCATTGGCAACTCTAAATGTGACGTTCCCTGCAAAATCTGGCCAAAGTTTACCGATGCTTTTCCATAGACCAACTCCATATGCATCTGTTGAGACATTTATGGACCAGTGAGTTTAGATTTGATCACCTCTTTCCACAATCTAATGTCTTTTGTTCCGTACCTCCATAAACATTTCATCATCATGCTTTTATTTGTGAGCTAAAAGATCTTTAATACCCTAGCCTCCTAGAGATTTTGGTTGTGTCACTTTTGCCCATTTAACCTAGTGAAGCTTATGATCCTTGTGGTTTCCTGCGCCGAGATTAGATTGACTTCCCCTCATCCAGTTCCTAGTTTCTAAGCTACTGATGAATCTAGCTATGAGGGTTTCCTCATCTCTGTAGGTGGCTTTTTAAGTCCGCCATCAAATCCCAGGGCTCAACCCTGGACAGGCGGTGGAAACTACCAAGCTGGAGTACGGTAGGGGCAGAGGGAATTTCCAGTGGAATAATTGATAAAATTGAGAAAAAGGGGTTTTTTTATGGGATTGGCAACTTACCCATTCAGTGACTTTGGCACTGGACGTTCCAAAAATGGGGCCATTTGTATGCACCCGAACATGTTCAATCGACCTTCGGCGTAAGCGACTTCGTACTGCTATAGGCTCTAGTTAGGACTTAGATATGAACACCCCCCTTCGTTAGAATCCACCTTAAATTTTCTTAGTAAATAGGTATCGTTCAGTAATGACCTAGTCTTTCGCGAGACTTCAGGTTTACCTCTTTTGTTAGGTCTCGACTTCTCCGTTATGATCGCGTTTTGTACCCCTACTAAGAACTTGAGAGACGGAACTATGACTCACGGAAGCGGTATATTAATGCCTTATGTGGGAAATCCTTGCTTGACTTGTTGATCATCTATCATTACTGGCGAAGCAAGCATACCGATAATCAACTCGCTTGAGAGAACAATTCGAGAAGGAAGACCCCAAGCCAGCCCAAACAAGAAAGAGGAACTAAAGTCAACTAATGCTTAAGACATCCAAGTTCGGACATCTAAGACAGTTTTGGTTCTTCCATCTGCCTCTATCTCAATAGCTTTCAAAATCGAGTGATTTGACTAGCTTACATCGGAGGATGGTCTAAAGCTGGCCCTTGCTATCAGTCCAACCAAGGGCACCCCTTCCTAGTCTGCTTAGTCGGTTGAGTAAACAAACCCGGATTCTAATATGGGTCGAGTAGTGAGTTCCACTTTCTCTTCCGCAGCAAGCCTAGTCTACTTTCGTAAAGTCAACAAGGCCTTACGTTTACCGTTGTTCCCAGACCATGGCGTATACCACCATAGCAATAGCATAAGAAGAATCCGCGTATTAGTAGGGAATGTTCCTAACTCCTAACCTCTAGACTGAATCTTCACCTAAAAGCAAGGCTTAAGAGCAAAGGAACCCGCGCATTACACTACCAATCCTTGGGCTTGGGCTTTACTTATTGTTATTTACAACAAAGGAAAAACCCAGCCAAGTTCTTCTAAAGTCATTCTTTCTGGCAGCTATCTACTACCGGTCAAGAGCTGCCATTGGACGAACTTTCATCAATTCTTTTTCCGGTTTGGTTTCCAAGAGGTGTCAACCATAAAAAAAAGAACAAAGACAAGGGTTATACCTATTGGAGAATCCTTACTAGTCTCATCGATTACTCAAAATTCCACTCATACACAGGAAAGGAAAGAGATTGATACTTATACTGATATCGAGCTGGAAGAGCACTGGATAGAGACTATAGGGTCTCATCCCTGCTTCAACCAAGAGATAGGGAGACAGCATCGTAGCATGAAATGAGCCAATGCCAAGTGCTCTCTTTGTTTGCCGCTCCTCTTCTTCCAAGGCATTGAATAAATGAAGAGAGTGACCCTAGAAGAGGAGGCAATCTCTGACATTTTACTTATACTTTACTCTCAACTTTGAGAATTTCAACTTATATCAGAGCAGGGAAAGTGGAGATGCTGGTAATTATATACGTAGTAATGAATGCCCGACCTTTATAGTGGAGCAATCCTATGGTTAGGAACGTGACACATCAATCCTTTTTACCGAAGTAAGGTTGACTACGGATGATAGTTATACGTCCGCCAGCAATCAAGATTGAGAAATTGTACATATTCCATTTGACGATTCATGTCTTCATTCGTAACTAATCACCTTTGGGTAGAAGCATGGTAACAAAAAGAAGAACGTCAGCCTTGAGGGTCTTCTAACTGAAGATAAAGGACTGGTAATTGAATCAATAACCGTAGTTACTAGACTAGCACTTAAATTAGCTGTGACAGTATCTGTTGGTGCGTCTTATATGTTTGATCTTAATGCCATTGAACAGAGGATCTTAATGCTTGCTTGGAGAGCGCAAATCCTTACGCGGTAAATCAATAGCATTGGATTTAGTTCTTTCCTTCTTTCTTACTTTCATGGGTTGGTTTGGCCTTTTTCCGAGCTATAGCAAAGAGCGATTTAAGCGCGTCATGTACGACCTTGGCATTCATCTTGTTGTTGTTAAGCATATTTTGGAATATGTTGTTGACACACTTCATCATAGTTTCTTTACTACTCCACTCCTTCATTTCATTTCATCCTTACTCCATATTCGGATGCAGATTAAGGGGGAAAGACTTTGATTGGGAAAGGGGCCTCCTCTGCCTACGGCCTGTTCGTTACTCACCTGGCTGACTACGGCACTGGGTTTTTTCTTGTATGAGGACTCTTTACGCACTGAGACTTTCCTTGAAAAAAGCGGAGACCTTGCTTCTACTTTTATCGTAGATAGCTAATATGAGTAGGAAATATTTTCAAGAAATGAATGGAATTTTCCAATAGTAATAAGCTAATTGATTTAGTACGTTTAGCTTGGAACTATTAAACTTTACCCGATGACCTAAGAAAAAACCAGTCTTACCTTTGAATTTCTTCTCTGATATCTATCTTTTGCCTTAACCACATCAAAGAGGAATTGAACCTCTTCTAGTTTTTTGAAAACTCTAATCCATTTGATGTCCGCCACCCTTCCCCTCCTCCTTCCTCCGTTAGTTTAGCTGCAACGGCCGCAGACGCAGGAAGCAGTTCCTCTATGGCAAATTGGAAACGTCGAAGTAGGCTGTGGCTTATAAATAGGAAGATAAGGCGTTAGCGGACCGACTTGACAGGACCCCCCTTTGCTCTATCTAACTTGGCGTGCGCTCCTTCCGGCCCTGCGAGAACATATTCGGACACGCGCGCTACTCATATCGGTACTAGAAGCCCCCAGAGCAGGCCTGGAAGACTATGAGCCCCACCTTCTGCGCGCGAGCCGAATGACGTAGGTGCACAAGAGTACTTCGCGCCACAACCATCTCCTTTTTATAGGTTCTACGGACCGATGCCTGCTGCTTCATCTGGGAGAAAAGAATCATAGATATGCCGGTCATTAGAAGGAAGAACCGCCATAAAAAGATTCCTCGTGTATCATCTGTAGCAAAACTATGAACGGGAGCTAGCAATCCGGACCGTATTGAAAAGGTTCCTGAGACACAGCATGGAAAAGTAACAATCTTAAGAAACGAGGTGCAAGAATGAAGAAGGGGTAGAATTACTGAATGAATACGAGCTGTGGCTAATACCCGAGGCATAAAAGAAGCATTTTCTACGGGATCCCGAAACCACCAGCCACCCCGACCTAATTCATGATAGGCCCACCAACTTCCTGGCAAAATGCCTACGGTTAAAAACCACCGACATGTCAAGATCCAAATTCGAATTGGTTCCTGGTCCTGGTCAGAGACCACTGTGTTCGCGCCGACGGTCCAACAAAGAGGCGAAGTAGTGGTATCTTTCTTTCCATTACGAACCACACGCTTCGCCTGCTCCCTCCCCGTGGCCACTAGCGCTCCTGTCCAAAGCGAAGAGATGGCGAAAAAGCGCCGCCGAAGCAGCATAAGAAGGCTTCTATTGCTACGTAACAATAAAGAAGGATAGCATTTTGCTCCCACATATTTGAATTTGAGGGTAAAGAGCTCGCTTGTTATACGGGATCCGACACATCCAACAGAGCGAAACAGTGTTCCATCCTTTTTGGCGGCATCCTTCCGCATTGGCGGCGAGTGGAGTGCCACAATCCCATTCATCATTTTTTATCTACATAAGCCAAAGCCCATAGCCGCGGCGACGTCTCCGGCATGAATGCAATGAGGATGTATAGCTGATATAGGATCTTGTGGAACAGGATTTGATTCTACAAGCGGTTCAGTACAAACGAAGAAATTTCGAACAAAAGGGTCGGAACCCGCTGATAGGAAAGGAGAGAAAAACAAAGCAATGCCAAGAGCTCCGTCAATCCGTTGTTCATCGATAGACGAAGCTCTTTCTTTATCATCTCGTGCCAGATGCAACATCCTTTTTCCTTCTCGCGAACCACGGGAGCGCCTAGCGCCCAGAGGAGCAAAGCTCATTTTCCTTTCAGGGTAAAGCGGCGCATAAAAAAGGGCTGGCCCGTCAAAAGTCCGGTTCCTTCGCGAACGAAGTTCAGAATCAACAAGAGTTCGTAGAACGAAGGGAGTCTATAACTGGGATTTCATTCCACTTTTTTGTTCGTAACGAGGGAGAGATAGAATGGAGTTCTTCACGAAGTTCGAAACAAAGGAATAAAAAAAACTTTCTCTATGGCCTCCTCTCCTTACAGTCAAGTGGCTTTCAGCTCCATAGAGAAAGTTTTTTTTATTCCTTTGTTTCGAACTTCATGAAGAACTCCATTCTATCTCTCCCTCGTTACGAACAAAAAAGTGGAATGAAATCCCAGTTATACACTCCCTTCGTTCTATGAACTTTTGTTGATTCTGAACTTTGTTCGCGAAGGAACAGGACTTTTGACGGGCCAGCCTTTTTTTATGCGCCACTTTACCCTGAAAGGAAAATGAGCTTTGCTCCTCTGGGCGCTAGGCGCTCCCGTGGTTCGCGAGAAGGAAAAAGGATGTTGCATCTGGCACGAGATGATAAAGAGAGAGCTTCGTCTATCGATGAACAGCGGATTGACGGAGCTCTTGGCATTGCTTTGTTTTTCTCTCCTTTCCTATCAGCGGGTTCCGACCCTTTTGTTCGAAATTTCTTCGTTTGTACTGAACCGCTTGTAGAATCAAATCCTGTTCAACAAGATCCTATATCAGCTATACATCCTCCTTGCATTCATGCCGGAGACGTCGCCAGTGCTATGGGCTTTGGCTTATGTAGATAAAAAATGATGAATGGGATTGTGGCACTCCACTCGCCGCCAATATGGAAGGATGCCGCCGAAAAGAATGGAACATTGTTTCGCTCTGTTGCATGCGTCGGATCCCGTATAACAAGCGAGCTCTTTACCCTTAAATTCAAATATGTGGGCGCAAAATGTTATCCTTCTTTATTGTTACGTAGCAATAGAAGCCTTCTTATGCTGCTTCGGCGGCGCTTTTTCGCCATCTCTTCGCTCTGGACAGGAGCGCTAGTGGACACGAGGAGGGAGCAGGCGAAGCGTGTGGTTCGTAATGGAAAGAAAGATACCACTACTTCGCCTCTTTGTTGGACCGCCGGCGCGAACACACTGGTCTCTAACCAGGACCAGGAACCAATTCGAATTTGGATCTTGACATGTCGGTGGTTTTTAACTGTAGGCATTTTTCCAGGAAGTTGGTGGGCCTATCATGAATTAGGTCGGGGTGGCTGGTGGTTTTGGGATCCCGTAGAAAATGCTTCTTTTATGCCTCGAGTATCAGCCACAGCTCGTATTCATTCAGTAATTCTACCCCTTCTTCATTCTTGGACCTCGTTTCTTAATATTGTTACTTTTCCATGTTGTGTCTCAGGAACCTTTTCAATATGGTCCGGATTGCTAGCTCCCGTTCATAATTTTGCTACAAATGATACACGATGAATCTTTTTATGGCGATTCTTCCTTCTAATGACCGGCATATCTATGATTCTTTTCTCCAAGATGAAGCAGCAGGCATCGGTCCGTAGAACCTATAAAAAGGAGATGGTTGTGGCGCGAAGTACTCTTGTGCACCTACGTCATTCGGCTCGCGCGCAGAAGGTGGGGCTCATAGTCTTCCAGGCCTGCTCTGGGGGCTTCTAGTACCGATATGAGTAGCGCGCGTGTCCGAATATGTTCTCCCAGGGCCGAAAGGAGCGCACGCCAAGTTAGATAGAGCAAAGGGGGGTCCTGTTAAGTCGGTCCACTAACGCCTTATCTTCCTATTTATAAGCCACAGCCTACTTCGACGTTTCCAATTTGCCATAGAGGAACTGCTTCATGCCTGGCGTCAGCAGCTAAACTAACGGAGGAAGGAGGAGGGGAAGGGTGGCGGACATCAAATGGATTAGAGTTTTCAAAAAACTAGAAGAGGTTCAATTCCTCTTTGATGTGGTTAAGGCAAAAGATAGATATCAGAGAAGAAATTCAAAGGTAAGACTGGTTTTTTCTTAGGTCATCGGGTAAAGTTTAATAGTTCCAAGCTAAACGTACTAAATCAATTAGCTTATTACTATTGGAAAATTCCATTCATTTCTTGAAAATATTTCCTAATCATATTAGCTATCTACGATAAAAGTAGAAGCAAGGTCTCTACTTTTTTCAAGGAAAGTCTCAGTGCGTAAAGAGTCCTCATACAAGAAAAAAACCAGTGCCGTAGTCGGCCAGGTGAGTAACAAACAGGCTGTAGGCAGAGGAGGCCCCTTTCCCAATCAAAGTCTTTCCCCCTTAATCTGCATCCGAATATGGAGTAAGGATGAAATCAAATGAAGGAGTGGAGTAGTAAAGAAACTATGATGAAGTGGGTCAACAACATATTCCAAAATATGCTTAACAACAACAAGATGAATGCCAAGGTGGTACATGACGCTCTTAAATCGCTCTTTGCTATAGCTCGGAAAAAGGCCAAACCAACCCATGAAAGTAAGAAAGAAGGAAAGAACTAAATCCAATGCTATTGATTTACCGCGTAAGGATTTGCGCTCTCCAAGCAAGCATTAAGATCCTCTGTTCAATGGCATTAAGATCAAACATATAAGACGTACCAACAGATACTGTCACCACTAATTTAAGTGCTAGTCTAGTAACTACGGTTATTGATTCAATTACCAGTCCTTTATCTTCAGTTAGAAGACCCTCAAGGATGACGTTCTTCTTTTTGTTACCATGCTTCTACCCAAAGGTGATTAGTTACCAATGAAGACATGAATCGTCGAATGGAATCTGTACAATTTCTCAATCTTGACTGCTGGCGGACGTATAACTATCGTCCGCAGTCAACCTTACTTCGGTACAAAGGATTGATGTGTCACGTTCCTAACCATAGGATTGCTCCACTAGAAAGGTCGGACATTCATTACTACGTATATAATTACCAGCATCTCCGCTTCGACCAAGGCACAATGGCAACAATCTATCTCTCTGGGGATGCGAAGAATATTTGAAACGACTTTCGAACCATCACACGGATTCCGTCCCAACTACCGTAAGAACAGAATGGAAGGGCAAAAAAGGATTCTATGCGCAGATGTGAAAGATCTATCAATAGAAAGATTCTAGCTTCTTTTTTTTCAGAGAGGAATGATTCCCTCGTTTGAGAACCGCCATTCACGTACTATTCCTCCCCACTAAAAAGAGCGATTGAGAATCTCGAGAACCTTAACAAAAATGCAGAAGTGAGCGTACCCTAAGGCTCTCCTCTCTCCCCCTTTTTTAGCCAAATTTCTTCTCATGCTGTCGAGCTTTTCGAGAACTTTTGCTAGAATAGGTAAAAAGGGACATATTATATGTAGGGATGCTATCCATTACACTATTAATCAATATAACTCTTCCTCCAAAAGAAAGATATTGCATTTTCCATGTTGCGGGTATTTTTTCAAATTTCTCAATTATTCCCAATCATATATCATTAGCCTTTAAATTCGCACCTAAAGGTAGCCTAAGATAAGTTGTTGCAGCACATGATTTCGGTCAGCTCTCCCAAGTTTACTGGATAGACAGTGCTTTGTGACATATCTGTGTATAGTCCAGCAACAACTTCAAAGATATGCAAAATCAAGTTTAGCTTAATAACTAGTGATACCTACCCGACAAAAAAACAGAGTATCATCCGCATACAACAGATGTGAAATTGTGACATGATTTTTGGAGCATCTTAATAAGGCCTTCCATAGCGAGGATGAAAACAAAGGGAGAGATAACTGATCTAGATTTAGAATGAATTGTCACCCAAACTTTAAGGAAAAACACTCTAGATAGAAGCGTTTTCTCTTGTAAGGAAGTATTTCAAACAAACTAAAAATTTAAAGTTCCTCTTTCTCCTATCAAGATGGTGATTTTGTGATCAAACAAGAATGAATCATAGTCGGTCCTAAAAGATGTAACTGAAAAAATCCGACTTAACACAAATATAAATTGGTTGAAAAATAAATAATGAATATCTTAATTATTATATCAAATAGTAAAAAATATATATACTAATATGTTCATATATGATTTTACCATTTTCTTGTATTGCTAGCATAGACCTTTTGTTTTATGAACTTGATCGAAATGATGAAATATTGGTGCAGCATGAGGAAATATTTTGTCACACAATCAACATGCACTTGAATTAGTATAAATTACGGTTATGTTTCTCTTAACTATGTTGAATTGAGATATGATTTAACTTAATTAAGAGGAAAATAACGTATACTTATACTAATTTAATTGCATGCCAAGTGTGTGACAAAATATTTCTTTACGCTTTACCACTACTCTATCATTTTGACCAAGTTTATGGAAGAAAATGTTATGTGCTAACAATACTATGAAATGCTAAAAAATAATGCATGAATATGTTAGTTTATATAGTATTATTGTTTGATATTCATTATTTATTCGTCGACAAATTTATATTTGGGTTAAGTCAATTTTTTTGTTAACTCTTTAGGATCGACTATGGTTCATTTTTGTTCGATCAGAAAATCACAATCTTAATAAGAATTTTGAATTTTTAGTTTGTTCAAAACTTACAAGGGAAAACGATTCAATCTAGGGTATTTCTCCATTCTATTTTTAGATGGTGATTCATTCTAAATCGATGCAACATTAACATTTTTTATACGAGGAAGATGGACTTTGAATTATTAGTTAAAGTAAAACTTCCTTACCAGGGCAGCTATCTAACAAGAGTGAAAAAGGAGTTATGTAGGAGTTGTTCACTGGTAGTATAGTTATGAAACTAATACTATTCCTGCAAAATTTAGCAACTACTTCTTTAGCATTTTGTTCCTTTAACTCTATGTTCAAAGATGACAATTAGTCTTATGTTATTTTGTCCAAGATAAACAATGAACTCTTTTGCTTATAAGAGTTATAATTAAGTTCATATTGATAGTTGAGCTTTGTCAGTACCTCCTCTAAAAATTCGAAGTTTCTCTTTCTCCTATAAAGATCGTGATTTTTTGAACGAACAAGAATGAATCATAGTTTGGTCCTAAAGGAGGTAAAGAAAAGAACCCGACTTAACACAAATATAATTGAATTGGTTAGAAAATAAATAATGAATATTATATAGTAATAATATAAAAACTAATATGTTCATGTGTAATTTTACCTTTCCCTTGTATTGCTAGCATATAACCTTCTCTTCCATGAACTTTATCGAAATGATAGAGTAGTGTCAACAAGAGGAAATAATTTGCTACACACTCAATCCAATTAAATTAGTGTAAATCATCGTTATGTTTCTCTTAACTAAATTGAATTAATATATGATTCCGGTTACTTAAGAGAACAAATAATATATACTAATACTAATTTAATTGCATGTAAAAGTGTGTGGCAAAATATCTCTTTATGTAGTGCCGCACACTACTTTATCATTTTGATCAAGTTTATGGAAGATAATGTTATATTTTAACAATACTACGAAATGTTTTAAAATCATGAATGAATATGTTAGTTTATATAGTATTATTATTTGATATTCATTATTTGTTCTGATAAATTTAAATTTGTGTTAAGTCAATTTTTTTGTTACCTCTTTAGGACCGTCTATAATTCATTTTAGTTCAATCAGAAAATCACCACCTTACTTTGAATTTTTAGTTTGTTTAAAAACTTTCTTTCAAGGAAAACGCTCCTATCCAGGGTGTTTCTCCCTTCAAATTTTGGATGGCTTATCATTCTAAATTAAGGCAAATCAACTTTTTTTATATGACGAAGATGAACTTTGAATCATTACTTTAAGTAAAACTTCCTTAACAAGGCAACAATCTAACCAAAGTGAAATAAAAAGTTATGTTTGAGTTGTTCACTGGTAGCATAGTTATGATGTTGATCTACCACCAAGACGCGCCCCGCCCTAAGATCACAAGTGATCCCAAGCTAACTTTGTTGGTATACATAAGCATACTATGATAAATGAAATGAAATAATACTGAGCGTCAGCTTAATGAAAACTGAAAGTGATTGGGAATACCCATTCTAAAACTTAATATATAAGAAAACTGAGAGTTTTAAAACAACTTAAAGTCAAGATCAAATGAAATAAACCTAAATCTAGCTATGTCTGAAATAAGCCTAACTGACTAGAAACGCTAGGACATGCCCCAGCTAGTCTGAAACTAAAATTAAAAACGAAGGGAAATAATCATTTCACTTTTTCCTCGAAGAATGAGGACTCGCCACTTTAACTACTGAAATGAAGATCTGGAACCAATCTAAACATGATCTGGAAGCTTAAAACCTGAACGTACATCACTAGAAAATGTAGCACAGAGTATGTGTTAATACTTGAAACGTCAAGCACATCGATATATGGTACTCACTTGTCCACAAGTCATGCCATTCGTTGAGTGAGTATTTATGGCAAATCAGTTTACATTAATTCTATTTGATCTTACATTGTTTTGGTCTATCGTTAAGATTTATGTATATTTTTTAGTTTGGACTCATTGTTGTTTTTAAGTTGTTATAAACATGCTCATATAATTTTACACTTTTGGGAACTGATGCAACGTAGAAATATGGTCCAGAGTCAACAAAGGTATCCTCATAATTTTGTAGTGATTTGATGCATTTCATATATAGTGTTCCTTGGTTCATTTATGTTTTAGTTTCTAAATATTTGTGGATGAGTTCATGAGTGATGAGTCATTGTGGACAGAATTCTCTTATTAAGAGTATCACTATGGGAGTGCCTATAGTTGCTTGGCTTAAACACTCTGATCAATGAATGACTGGTTTCTTGGTAACAGACAGATGGTGAATTCATCCACTATGCGGAATGTGGTGAGGAAGTTGATGACATCACAGGATAGAGTTGTGAATTATGTGTCGGATTTGTACATCTATTTGTTGTATGTATGTATTTTCTATGCTAAATTTTGTGGAGTAGGAAGAAAGCTACAAGTCTCTAATGTTTAGTCTTTCGAAATAGTCTCTTAGTTTTGCAAGAAGTCTCTTTAGAATTTCGTAGTACATGTATCTAGTAAATTGTGATACATGTATTTACTTATTTGTGCAAGACTTTTTGTTTTCTATTTTGAGTACTATAAGTAGTGATATAATTGATAATTGTAATCATCTCAAGTGGCCTTAAGTAGCCTATGATAAACTTGAGCATTCTCTAAAGATGCTATTTCCTTCCCATATTTCCTACAAATTGTTATTTCCTTCAATTGTTCTTACTCCATTTTTTGATGGAATTGATTTTCAATACTGGAAGATAAGAATGAAAATTGAAGCTGAAGGTTTTTGGACTATTGTTGCAAATGACTTTGAAGATTCAGACAATGATGGTGATCTTACAGTTGCAGAGTTGAAAAATCTTGAGGCTAAGTATCGTCAAGATGCAAAATCCTTGAACAAAATCCAAATGGGAGTCTCAAGAGCATATCTTGCAAAAATAGCTACTTGTGAGACTGCAAAAGGAATCTTGGGATTCTCTTGAAAATGAGGTGTATGGTGACAAAAAGGTACGCACTATAAATCTTCAAACTTTTAGAAAAGAGTTTCAAAATTTGAAGATGATAGAATCTGAAAAAAATTGATGAATCTTGCACAAGAGTCATGAATGTTGTTAATGAAATGAGAAATCATGGTGACACAATTTCTGACCAACAAGTTGTGAAAAATATTCTTATTGGTGTTACAGAAAAGTATGAGTACATTATAACTATCAATGAGGAGACGAAAGATCTTTTTAAGCTTTCCATCAAAGAGCTAGTTGGATCATTTGGTGCATACGAGAAGCGAAGATTTTTTCATGAAGATCAATCAAAAGAGACGACTTTCCAGTTTAAAAAAATGAGAATTCTCAAAATTTCTCAAAAAATCAAACAAAAGAAGAACTACAAGCCAAAAAAGAAGCAGAATCATGATGGTTCTTCCCAAAAGGTTGAAGAAAAAGGTGAAAAAAACTCTTGTTTTTTTGTAAAGTTTGCAAAAAGACTAATCACAATGCAGAAAAATGTTGGCACAAATGCAAACCTTAGTGTAAATTTTGTAAAAACTTTAGCCATGTAGAAAAGGATTGTTGGCACAAGAAACGAGAGCAAGCAAATTTTTGTGAAAAACAGGAGGAAGAAAAGGAAGAAAACCTTTTCTTTGCTTCTAAATCTGATGCTTCAATAAAAAGCAATGAATAGGTATGTCGATAGTGGCTATAGTAATCACATGACTGGAGATGAAAATGTTTTCCTCTCAATTAATAATGACATCATTACTGAAGTGAGAATGGGAATGGAGCCTTAGTTGATGTAAAAGGTAAAGGTATTATTTTGATCAACATGAAAGGAAGCGGTAAGCAAATTACGTAGGCTAATAAAGGTAGAAACTTACTTATAAAATAAGTTCAGGGGGGTAATAAGACTTTAGTATAGTATAAGTGTGTCTATGAGATTTCGGGCATAGGTTGAGGGGTACTTGTGCATCATCCCTTAATTTAACTTTGATTGTTTGGAAGGGAAAAGTGGTAATCCAACTCTGAAGATAGGTGCTTCCCACTTTAATTAATATATGATTTAGTTTGGTTACGAAAAATATAACGGTGACTTATACTAATTTAATTGCATGTCGAGTCTGTGGAAAAATATTTCTTCTCGGTTTATCGTATATCTATCTTCTTGATCATGTTTACGTAAGAAGATGTTATATGTTAGCAATACAACGAAATGGTAAAATCATACACGAATATATCATTTTACGTACAATTATTGTTAATTTATTTGATATAATAATTTGATATTCATTATTTATTTGTAGACCAAATTATATTTGTGTTAACTCAATTTTTTTGTTCCCTCTTTTAGGACCGACTATGATCATTCTTGTTTGATCAAGTCAATTCTATTTTTTGCTAGGAATTCATTCTAAATCGAGGAAACAACTTTTTCTAATTATATGAAGAAGATGAAGTTTGTTTTATTAATTTACTAGATCGGTATGGCCCGTGCCAACACGGACCCAACATATAAGTTGGTGCATATTTCAAATTTTTATTCAAAAAGATGAAATGATGTAAAGAAAATTCAAACTATTGGATAAACTCAGCCATACATTTATAAGAAGCAGCTATCTTTGATCAAATATACATATGATATGAGAAGCTAAGAGAGTCGTAATTTTCTAATTTAATTAGCTGAACTGTAGCAGGAAATGATCAAACTTAAAGTGTAAATCTTCTAAATATAGAAACTAAAGTCCTTGCAAAATATTTCGTGAATTTAACAGTAAAATTAAGGGAAAAGGGTCTGATATACCCCTCAACTTTGTCATTTAGAGCTGATATACCCTTTGTTATAAAAGTGGCTCATATATACCCTATTTATAAACAAATGGCACACATATACCCTTTTCCTCTAACGGAAATGAAAAAATAATAATTTTAATCTAAATTTTTATGATTTTTTTCTAAAAAATATAATCCCATATGAGTAAATTTAATCCTCGTCAAACATATATTTTTGACTTTTTTTTTCAATTAATAATTTATAATTATTATTTTGATATTCAAATTTATTTATGTTTCACTAATATTCTTGTAAAACTTATTGTAGATGACCAAATTTTTTTTTCGAATACGAAATTAAATTACAATACACACAAAAAAAATAATTTAAATTTTTTTTCGTTAAACTAAGGAATGAAAGAAAAAAACAAAATAAGAATAAGAAACTCAAATAATCATAATAAAAGAAGTAATTTATGTATGAAAAAAATTAAAATATACCTTGAACTTTGATAGAAGAATCATATATACCCCTAAATAATTTTAAAAAATAAAATAAAAGTAACAAATATAAATTTAAAACTAATTTTTTAACTTTCGTTAAATGAAGGGTATATGTGAGCCATTTTGTAATGGCAGGGTATATGTGTGCCGTTTGTATAACGGTAAGGGCATATATGAACCACTTTTATAACGAGGGGTATATCAGTTCCAAATGACAAAGTTGAGGGGTATATCAGACCCTTTTCCCCTAAAATTAATAACATAAATAATACTATAATTTAATTAAATCATGAGCGAGTTTCCAAAAGACACTTAGCTCAAATAAAACATATTTTCACAAATGTATAAATGTAGACAATTCAAAGCGAAGTACTATGTAAAGAGGAATGACAAAAGATACAAATAATAAGAAGCATTAATCCATATATAGCAAAAATTGGATACCTAAATTTGAATTTGGTGCGACTAGAACAAAATCAAAACTCAAATGTTAATGAAATTTTCAAACTAGAACTGAAACAACATAAGCTTAAAGAATACGATAAGCATAGATATGCCATTGAGAACATAAGCTTGAAGAATACGATAAGCATACATAATCATCTTTTATCGCTTCCTCTTCAACCTCAGCATACACTTTTCTTGCACCGCTAACAAAATAGAAAAAAAAAATAAAGAAAGAAAATGACGAAATTGAGCATAAAAGACCTAGGGAATGAGTGAAAATGCACAAATAAGGTGCTACGAGATTCATGTATTTCTAATCCTCAAAAAAATTACCATAGAGATCAATTTTTTTTGCTTACATTATATCATTAAGTACCCTTTTATTTAAGCACCTCTGACATGGTTCTAGTAAACAATTATCATGTGTTTGGTATGAAGGAAAACTTTTTACGTAAAATGTTTTTCAATTTTCTCATGTTTGGTTGGGTTAAAAGTTTTGAAAAATATTTTGCAACTCAACTCATTATCCTCAAAATTAAGGAAAATGACTTCCCTTCAAAAATTAAGGAAAACATTTTTCAAAACTTTCCTCCAAGTTAATTTTTTTTTTTGTATTTATTAATTTAGAATTTCTTTTAAAAAATAATATTTTAGCTATATGAAGATTGAATTATATAAATACAACTTTCTCATATAAAAAATTGTAATTTCCCTGAAACTTGAAAACTGATGGAACATGTCGAAGGAACAATATACTGGTGGAACATGTCAAAGGAATTTCATTTTGTTATTTGTTGTATGTATAATTTCATTTTGTCATTTGTTGTATTTAGTATTGGAATGAAATATAGCGGAGAGGATTTGGTACTCCTATGGTCTACCCCATCTATTTAGTTGTTTGTTTCACATTATTTCGTTATTGTTATTTTTCCCATATGTGTATTCCTTATTCAAACTATTTGGCTTGCTTTATTTATGCAGAGTTGTTTATCAACAAGTCGGGGTAAGATATGTTTATACTTTATCCCAGCTTGCGAGATTTTACTGGGTATCTTTGTTGTTGTTGTTGTTGTTGTTGTTATGATCTACCTAAACTATTTGGGATTAATGCGTATGTAGTAGGAGTAGAACTTTTCCAAGATTGTCACTTGATTATTAAAAACTTCGTTTTTTCAGCTTATATTTTGTATCTCTACAACCCCTTTTACGTATATAGTTGTTGCATTAAAGGGAATCATTTGAAAGCTTATTTGTGTGTGTTTTAACTTTTAAGTTAATCTGTGAGCTTAAATCTTGGATTAATAAAGTAATCCATGTTTCCAATCTGTACCAAGTCTTCATCAGAGCATCTTAGGTCATTCTCCTTATAATTTTGATTATTGTTGACGAGTGCATCTTGCTATTTATCTTAGTATCTTGACCTTCTATAGTATTTTAATTATCTAAAGATTGAATTATATAAAATTATAAATACATCCATAAATACATCTTCCTTATATTAAAAAATGTACAATTCATATCATTAAGTGCCCTTATATATAATCACCTCCGACATGGTTCTAGTAAACAATTATCATGTTTTTGGTTTGAAGGAAAACATTTTTCGAAAAATATTTTTCAATTTTTCCATGTTTGGTTGGGTTAAAAGTTTTGAAAAATATTTCGTAAATCAACTCATTTTTCTCAAAATCAAGGAAAATGGCTTCCCTTCAAAATTTAAGAAAAACATTTTCCAAAACTTTCCTCCAAGTTAAAATTATATTTTTTCGTTGAAAAAATAAATTTAAAAATTCTTTTAAAAAATATTTATAATTAAATAATAATATTTTAGCTATATGAAGATTGAATTATATAAATACAACTTCCTCATATAAAAAAAGTAACTTCCCTACAACAAAATTGTTGAAGGAAACTTGAAAACTGATGGAACATGTCGAGGGAACAATATGCTGATGGAACATGTCGAAGGAACATGCAAACTCATATAGGCAAAATATTTTTCTTGTTATATGTGGATGATATTATTGTCAATGAAGTAGTCCATCTCGTGTCTCAGAGTTGGTTCTACAACTTGCGATGGCGTTTGATATGAAAGATCTTGACCCTTTACATTTCTTTCTGAGGTAAAGTATGTTGCTGAACTGTTGGCCAAGACAGAGATGACTATGGCAAAGGCAGTAGTCATTCCTGTGGCTCAAAAGCATAGTTTCCATGAAGCTGTAGGAAGTCTTGTAGATGCCTCTTTGTACAAAATGATAGTAGGGAGCCTTCAGTATTTGACCCTCACAAAACCTAATATCAGTCATGCTATAAATTTAGCAAGCCAGTTTCTGCAAAGTCCAAACGTTGAACATATTGAAGGGGTAAAAAGGATTTTCAAGTACATTAAAGGTACTCTACACTTTGGCTTAAGAAGAATATCTCAATCACCTTATATGTGGTATGGCTACTCAGATTCTGATTGGGGAGGTTGTACCACTATTAGGAGATCAACTACAGGCTATAGCATCTACCTAGGTGCAAATTGTATTTTTTGGACCTCCAAGAAATAGACTATAGTAGCCCGATCGAGTGCTGAAGCTGAGTATAGAGCACTAGCCTCCATTACCGTAGAAATGACTTGGATTTTGTATCTTGATCATGACCTTGGAGTGTTTCCTTCGATCTATTCCTACGTGTATTGTGATTAAAACATGAGTGTCTTGTACATGACGATTATTCTAGTTATGCATGCTAGAACCAAACATTTATAAACGGACTATCATTTTGTTCATGAGAAAGTGGCCATGAGACAACTTCTTACTCAGTTTGTGAAGTTTATGGTCAACTAGTTGATATTCATACCAAAGTCTTAACAAAGCAGGTTTTCTTTGATTTCGCAGCAAGTTAGGAGCTACAGTTCCTCCAATCACTAGCTAGAGGGGAAGTGTTGTAGGAAACTTGAAGACTAATGGAACGTGTCGAAGGAATAGTAGACCGATGAACATGTTAAAGGAGCAGATTCATTGAAGCAGGCTAACAAGTTAGAGTTGGAGTCATAGTAGGACTAGACTACTAAATCCTAAGTTATGTATGACTAAGCTACTGTATATTGTAGGAGTCAACAAGGATAAGGTAATTGAGTTATAATACAATACTACTCATGTAAACAATTGTGTTGTAGTAGGATTCATAGTATAACTAGAATATGACTCTTCTCCTATATGAGGAGCTTGTGACGCAAACATTATTTTCATCAATACATCCTCGATTTCTCCATAGTTACGTGAGATTTCTACAATAATATATCTATAGCTATAAAATTTACGCTATGAATTCAAAAATCACAGCTATTATGTATTAATAGCCACAAAATTTTCAACACCATATCTATCTATAAATTCATAAAATTTCTTAGCCACAAATATCAAATTGCTGAAGCTAATTCATTATTTTTGCTATGATTATTAATAATTGTGGCAGTAATTGTCTAAGGTAGCTATAACTTTATTGCTTTGATAATATTTTATAGTTGATCATATCTTTTTGCTATGCGATAAATATTATTGTGGAAATATTAACCTATAAGCCACAATAAATTATTTGAAACAAAATATTGTAGCTATATAAAATATTTTGCTTCAATTTGTTGACGCCCAATTTTGACCGACCTTGTACCATTTTTAGGATTGCATTTCGATTAAATACATATTTTTAAAATTTATTTTAAATTTATAATTTTAGTCGACTTTGCATGAAAATTATATAATTAAGTATGTTTACTTTATAAAATTATTGTAAATATTATTAAAATATTTTAAAATTATTAATAAATTTCAAAATAATTACTTCGTTCAAATGTTTTAAAATTTAAGTAATTTTCAATTATATAAAAACTAGGAAATTTACCCGCGCTTCGCGCAGGCATAATTTATATTTCTAACCTTTTCAATAATAGCTTTTATAAAGAAGTAAAAGTAAATTCTTGTAGGTTCGTAGAGCATTTCTACAAAAACTAAATGACTTGACATCATCACATAACTCAAGAATTGTAAATAGATAACTAATGATTAAAGATATTTTGATAATCTAATTATTTTTATCTTTTACATAACTTATCATATTATATGTTTGATGATATAATTGTCTTGTTGTAATTGAGTGATGTTTTTATGTAGCGATTAAACATCACTTTTTCTATTTATTTTTTTGTACATGAAAAATATAGAATCTTATAATTTTATGGTTAGAATAACTCCGTGTGTGAATATATTTATGTGAAAATTTTCGATAATCAATATTAGTTATATATAAATTAAGATCGTTTAAAAATGTACAGTGCAACAACATAAATAATTTTTAAGAGACATTCTACTTGTCTGAGGTCAAATGTTCACCACTTCGTTATCATTAATTTAATACTCTAACGAAAACTTATAGAAGGAGAAATAAATTTGGAACAACAACAAAATTATATTGTTGACCCTTATATAAATTCATGTTTCACTAAACCGCGGAAGACCCTTCTGGATGCTTTATAAATGAAACTTTATGACTTATTCATGAATTTTTACGTATGCTTGTTGGATTGTGAAATTACAAATAGATCAAAATGTTGGATTTTAGATTCATGTTAAAGAAATTTTCTCGAAAATGAAAAAAATTAAAAATGAGTCTAACCTTGATATCAAACGCTCAGCAGTGACTTGAGACATGAAGGACAATAAATATATGTTAATAGACATATCTTTTGTAGATTAAGATATTAGTTTTATTTAAAGTAGGTTTTGTTTCATATTCTTCAAATTAATCTTGACGAAAATAATCGTAACTTACAACAAATTTTTTTTAGAAGAGCCGAATGAAAAGGAAAAATAAGGATAACACTAAGAGGACTATAATAGTTATCATAGTCAGATTATATATACATACAAAAAAAATCAATATAATTATAAGTAAACAACATAATAGCGAGAAAACTTACATTAAAGGAAGTAAACTAGAGGATATTCACTGATGATAACAAATTATTCTAACCAGAAAAGTTCTTATATTTTGAAATAACAGACCTCAAAATAAAAATTTCAATCAACTTTCAACCGTTAGAGTAATCATAATATCCAGTGATAAAATTAAGTAAAATACAAAACAGCATAAAAATAAAAAAATATGTGCATGCAAAGTTATAACTCTCAGAGGATTTTCTTAAGAACACAAAATCACATCCTTGTATGTGAAGGAACAACGTTGTTGATGAAGAAATTTGAGATTTGAGATTTTTTAAGGCTTTTTTAATATACATCCAACAATTTCAGTAGAGACAACTTGCTTGAATATTCAATTGACATTTGTTATTTAATCTGTACTAACAAATACTTGTAACAATAACTTTACATAAACATAAATAGCAAAGTTTAAAACATATACTCAAAAACAGCAATCAATAAAATAAGCATAAACTAATGATTGTAAAAAATATACTAGGATATGCAACATTGAAATGAACTAAATGATACAAATCGATCCCATTGAATGCATATTGTAATTCTCTATTTATAGACAACAAATGATACTTGTAAAAAAATTATTAATGTGTCTTATCGGAAAGGATACAATTCTTTGAATAAGTTACAACTTTTCAGAAAGGGAACAACATTTTGTAAAAGTCGCGACTCTTCATAAAAGTCGTAACTTTTCATAAAATTCGCAACTTTTCATGAAAAAAGTTACAACATGTCATAAATTTAGAACAAATCATGACAGTCACAACTTTTCATAAAAGAGAAAGACTAGTTTTTTAAATAAATTAAATTATAGAGAATCCTTGCTTGTGATGTCTTCACATAGGCGGTCCTAAAGTTCTCTTTTATAGAAATATATGATATTCTAATATATGTAGTATTTTAATTAAGTAACAATTCCTAAATTTTCCTGAATTATTTAAAAATTAGTCTATTTTATTCAAATTTACTTAAATTCTAGTCACTCCAATCTATTTGAATCCTAACCTTTCATCTCTTATTAAATCAACGGTTGAGATTAAATTCTTCTTTTCCCTATTTATAAACTCTCAAAAAATCTAAACCTAAACCCTCGTATTCTTCTTCTTTCCTCCCTGCCTTCCCCTTCGCTCTCCTCTTCCTCTTCTCCTCTCCAGCGAGAGAGGGCAGCAAAACTCCGGCGAGATGCGCCAGGCGGCAGCGCCCCTTCCCCCTTTTCTCCTTCCCTCTCAGATCTCTCCTCCCTCCTCTTCTCCTTATTCTTTTTTTTTCTCTCTCTTTGCAGAGCCACAAGGAAGCAGGCTCCGGCGAAGAACAGCGACCGGCAGCAGCATGCCAACGCCAGCAACAACAACCAGACGCTGCCTCATCTCAATCTCAGGTGAGCATCTGCGAAAGCCAGCTCCGACTAGCACCGATTCGACTCTTCTCCTCTTTCCAACGAGGACGAACAACATACACCGGCGAGCATGTCGAGGTTTTGAGACAGATCTTTAAAAGATCCATCCAAGTAAGTTTTATTAATTTCAACTTTTTTTTTATATTTATGGATTTTAAGATATTGTGAGTTATTTTGGTAGCTCCATCTTGTTGATTTTTATATTTTGAGGCTTTGATTTCTCCATTGTTGCTTGTTTGTTCTTGTGGTGATCTCTTTTCAAATGAAGAGCACAAAATCAGTAGAGATATTTACCAAAATAATAAGGATTTTTCCAAAAAAATAAACAAGTAAGAACATGTTAATCTTCAAATAAGCAAAAGAAGACAAATAAGAATAATCAACCTAAGAAAAAAATGAACAAAGCAGACATGGATAGTTTATTTCCTTAACACGAGAGAACCAAATCAGCCGAATATATGCATACCACAAATCTATGAAGCACAAGTGAATTTAGAAACCCTAACTTGTAAATGATACATTTTCATACTAAACCTAAATGCAATTTGACAGCCCAACTCAGTACTTGTTAGGTTATTCCAGGGTCTTACCAACATTTGACAGACAAGACAAATGTCCTCTAATTAATGCAACAATTGAAGAAAATAATGCTTTTATATATGGTTATAACTAATCTCTCCATAACTTGTGTAGGAGTCTTCCGTTGTTCGTAGACAAGAAAGAAGAGCGAGGGAAAAACAGATAGTCTCCATGGCTTCACCAAGTAAGCATCGCAAACCCCAAATGGTATGTTGTATGTATGATTTCATTTTGTTATTTGTTGTATTTAGTATTGGAATGAAACATAGCAGAGAGGATTTAGTACTCATATCTAAGTGCTTCTCTATAAAGTAAAGAGTTATCGAAACTGATTCGGTTATGAGGTTTTGATTCCTCTAAATGCGATATGGATAGAAATCAGCCAAAAAGTTTGAGAGATTTTTGTGGGACTGAATGAACCAACCCGCCTTTTGGAACCAAATATGATGCTTTTATCTATCATCAAATACAGGAATAACTTATTTCTTATTCAGCTACCCAACGATGATTCCAATATAAATATATTTAGGAAACAAAAAAAATCAAAAAATAAGTTACCTTGTCGAAATGACTGGGATCAACATTGTCATCGAGGGAATGAACAGCCTCAAGCAAAAATCTGATCCCAGTCATTTCGACAAGGTAACTTATTTAACGATTTTTTTTTTGTTTCTGAAATGTATTTATATTGGAATCATCATTTGGGTAGCTGAATAAGAAATAAGTTATTCCTGTATATCTCAAAGGCTAACACTAGGGTATAGTTCTTCTTGGACACCATGGCTTGTCTTTCACTTTCATCTTCCATCCCCACAATGTTTTAGTTGGATTGATGTCCTTGAGCCAAAGGTCTTTCATAAACAACCTCTTTATCTCCATTAGATAGTGGTAAGATTTGCATACTCTCCACATTCTTCATGCTCTAACTAAGTGGATTTCAATAGGTATGTTGTTGATGATGATTATATTTTCACGAGGGAAAAGATGGAAAAGCTCCTTCTAGTGATGATAGTTTTATATGAATAAACTTTCAGGTTGAAATCTCTAATCTTAAAAATTGAATTACCATATTGTCCCTCTACTAAATTAAGAATTTAATTAAATAATAGTATTTTAATTATCTAAAGATTGAATTATATAATATTATAAAAAATACACCCATAAATACATCTTCCTCATATTAAAAAAATGTAATTGACCTAAATTTAGAATGAACAATTGTCATCAAAAAATAGAAAGGAGAAACACCCTAGATAGGAACGCTTTCTCTCGTAAGGAAGTTTTCAAACAAAGTAAAAATTCAAAGTTCCTCTTTCTCCTATAAAGATCGTGATTTTTGAACGAACAAGAATGAATCACAATTTGGTCCTAAAGGAGGTAACAAAAAAACCCGACTTAACAAAATATAATTGAATTGGTTGGAAAATAAATAATGAATATTAAATAGTAATTTTATAAAAACTAATATGTTCATGTGTAATTTTACCATTCCCTTGTATTGCTAGCACATAACCTTCTCTTCCGTGAACTTCATCAAAATGATAGAGTAGTGTCAACATGAGGAAATAATTTGCTACACACTCGATGCAATTAAATTATTATAAATCATCGTTATGTTTCTCTTAACTAAACTGAATTAATATATGATTCAGCTTACTTAAGAGAAAAAATAATATATACTAATACTAATTTAATTGCATGTCAAGTGTGTGGCTAAATATCTCTTTATGTAGTACAACACAATACTTTATCATTTTGATCAAGTTTATGGAAGACAATGTTATATGTTAATTAGTATAGTATTATTATTTGATATTCATTATTATTTGATATTCATTATTTATTCGCTGACAAATTTAAATTTGCGTTAAGTCAATTTTATTTTGTTACCCCTTTAGGACCTTCTATAATTCATTTAGTTCAATCAGAAAATCACCATATTAATAAGAGGACCTTTGAATTTATAGTTTGTTTAAAAACATTCTTTCAAGGGAAAGCGCTCCTATGCAGGGTGTTTCTCCCTTCTAATTTTGGATGGGAATTTATTATAAATTAAGGCAAATCAACTTCTTTTTATATGAGGAAGATGAACTTTGAATCATTAGTTTAAACAAAACTTCCTTAACAGGGTAACAATCTAACTAAAGTGAAATAAAAAGTTATGTTGGAGTTATTCGCTGGTAGCATAGTTATGATGTTGAGCTACCCCCAAGATGCGTACCTGACCAAAGATCACAAGTGACCCCAAGCTAACTTTGTTGTCATACATAAGCATACTATGATAACTGAAATGAAATAATACTGAGCGTAAGCTTTATGAAAAATGAAATTGATTGGGAATACCCATTCTAAAACTGAATATATATAAAAACTAAGAGTTTTAGCACAACTTAAAGTCAAGCTCAAATGAAATAAAGCTAAATCTAGTTATGTCTGAAACAAGCCTACTTGACTAGAAATGCTAGGACACGCCCCAGCTAAACTGAAACTAAAAATTAAAAACGAAGGGAAATAATCATGTCACGTGTCCTTGATGGATGAGGACTCACCACTGTAACTGTTGAACTGAAGATCAGGAACCGATTTAAACGTGATCTGGAAGCTTAAAACCTGAACCTACATCACTAGAAGATGTAGCGCTGAGTATGTGTTAATACTTGAAACGTCAAGCACATCGATATGCCATTCGTTGAGTGAGTATTTATGGCAAATATTTGATCTTACTTTGTTTTTGGTCTATAGTTAACATTTATGTATATTTTTTAGTTTGGACTCATTGTAGTTTTTAAGTTGTTATAAACTTGCTCATATAATTTTACACTTTTGGGAACTGATTTGCCAACATAGAAAATATGGTCGAGTATCAACAAAGGTATCCTCATAATTTTGTAGTGATTTAATGTATTTCATATATCAGTGTTCCTTGGTTCATTTATGTTTTAGTTTCTGAATATTTGTGGATGAGTTCATAAGTAATGAGTCATTGTGGACGGAATTCTCTCATTAAGAGTATTACTATGGGAGTTCCTATAGTTGCTTGGCTTACGCACTCTGATCAATCAATGACTGGTTTCTTGGTAACAGACAGATGGTGAATGCATCAACTATGCGGAATGTGGTGCGAAGTTGATGACATCACAAGATAGAGTTATGAATTATGTATTGAATTTATGCATCTATTTGTTGTATGTATGTATTTTCTATGCTTAAATTTGTGAAGTATGAAGAAAGCTACAGGTCTCTAGTCTCTACTGTTTGAATTAATGCATCAATGTTAAATCTTCTGAAATTGTCTCTTAGTTTTTCAAGAAGTCTCTTTAGAATTTCGTAGTACTTATATCGAGTTAATTGTGATACATGTATTTAGTTATTTGTGTAAGACTTTTTCTTTTGTATTTTGAGTAGTATAAATAGTGTTGTAGTTGATGATTGTAATCATCTTAAGTGACCTTAAGTAGCCTATAATAAACTTTAGCATTCTCTAATGATACTATTTCCTTCCATATTTCCTACAAATTGGTATCAGAGCAGATTTTTGTTCTTAATCTGGGGTTAGGTGAAGAAAAAATATGTCATCCAAAACAAGGTGCTGATTCTTCAATTGTTCTTACTCCATTTTTTATGGAATTGATTTGGAATACTGGAAGATAAGAATGAAAACAAATTTGAAAGTTGAAGGTTTGTCACTATTGTTGCAAATGGCTTTGAAGATCCAGACAATGATGGTGATCTTATAGCAGCAGAGATGAAAAATATTGAGGCTAAGTATCGTCAAGATGCAAAACCCTTGAGAAAAATCCAAATGGGAATCTCAAGAGCATATTTTGCAAAAAATGCTACTTGTGAGACTGCAAACGAAGCTTGGGATTCTCTGGAAACTAAGGTGTATGGTGACGAAAAGGCACACACTATAAATCTTCAAACTCTTAGAAGAGAGTTTCAAAATTTGAAGATGATAGAATTTAAAAATATTGATGAATATTGCACAAGAGTCATGAATATTGTTAATGAATTGAGAAATCATGGTGATACAACTTCTACCAACAAGTTGTGGAAAAGATTCTAGTTAGTGTCACAGAAAAGTATGAGTACATTGTTGCTATCACTGAGGAGACGAAAGATCTTTCTAAGCTTTCCATAAAAAAGTTAGAAGCATTTGCTACATTCAAAAAATTTAAAGCCCTTGTTGAGAAGCAAAAATGTTGCAACATCAAAACCATTCGCTGTGATAGAGGAGGTGAATACACAAGTCGAGAATTTGAAGAATATTACAAAGATGAAGGCATTCAGAAGCAACTTACAGCAGGGTGTACTCCTTAACAAAATAGTGTATCTAAAAGAAGAAATAGAACAATTGTTGAAATGACCTGAACTATGATGAATGAGATAGGGCTGCCAAAATATTTTTGGGCAGAAGTAGTGCATACAGCAGTTCACATCCTTAACAGGTGTCCAACAAAAGCACTAAAGGACAAGACACTAGTTGAAGCTTGGCCTGGAATTAAACCTTTTGTAAGTCATTTTAAAAATTTTGGGTGTATTTGTTATGCTCATGTACCTGCTGAGAAAAGAACAAAATTGGATGAAAAAAATTCAAAAATGTATCTTTCTTGGTTATAGTGATGTGACAAAAGTATATAGGCTTCTCGATGTCAAAACTAACAAACTTGTTGTTAGTAGAAATGTCTTTTTTGATGAAAAAACAACATGGAATTGGGAGGATAAAAAGATAGAGAATACTGCTATCATATATTCAAATCAAGAAGAGGATGAGAAGGATGAAAATGTCTCTCAAGAGAGAGAAATACCAGATTCAGATGATGAAGAACCGCTTCCAAGAGGAACAAAAATATTGAGTGACATTTATTAAATATGTAACTTTGTCGGTGTTGAGCTAGAAAATTATGAGGAAGCAATAAAGCATGATGTTTGGAAGAAAACCATCGAAGAAGAAATTCGGATGATTGAAAAAAATAATACTTGGGAGCTTGTGGCTATACCCAGTGTAACACCTCGTATCCAAAACAAACCAAAAATCAGCGTTACAGAAAAATCTGTAGGTGCAACCAATGGTGGCATTGACGGACCATAGACGGATCCTCGATCCGTCCTACACATCCAGTGATGGACGGACCTATGGTCCGTAGGTCAAGCTATGTTCCATAGTCTATGACCGTCGATTGAGACCTCATTCACCCAATCTCTGACAAGAGCCACAGATGACCAACATGGTTCGTAGGTGGACCCATGGTCCGTAGGTCTGACTGTAGGTTGGAATTAGCAGGCAATTAAAGGGGAAGTGCAGTTGGGTCAACTTCAAATGGTCATAACTCGTAGCATAAAATGAATTAGGTGTCCCATGACCTACTTAATTAGCTTTTCATAGCCACCGACCTTGCTAAAATCCAACCTTCAAGAAAAATTTATGCCTATTTTAGTAAAGGCCTGTCGAACAGGCCTAACCTACGGACCAAACGATGGACCGTCGATGGAATGACGGATGGTCAGTCCTGGTCGTCGTTTGGTCCAATAGCACTTTACCCAGGGGTCTTTTGGTTTTTTCCCATTTCATTTAAACCCTAAGATACGTCATTTTGACTCTAAATCATCAGATTTTAGTCAGTTTAATCAAGAAACATAACTAAAACTTATCGAAGTCAAATCATTAATCAAAACTTAGAAAATTAGGAGCAAGAAAGGAGAAAAAGGCAAGAATCCTAGTTCAAGAACGTAGCAAGGCTCCAACAGTTACAACCACTAAATCTAAGTGTTTCTCCGTGAATTTCATCACCAGGTATGTGGGATTTCACTACTGGGTTCCTTTCACCCATTGGGTCCCTAGTTTTCGGTCAGATTCTTGATTCCCATATCATGATTAGACTTGGGGTTTCTAGCACTTCAACAGAACTTTATGAACTTATTAGTTATATGTTACAAATCAGATTATCATGTTATCACTCAATTTATTGCATGAATTTCAGAACCCTAGCTATGTATTTCTTTAGTTCTTGAATTACACAAGCTAGATCAGATATTTCAGCTATTCAGTTATAAATGCCTCAGTTTTTAGTGCATCATTATCAGTTTAAATGTTGCATTCTCAGTTTGCATGTTCAGTTTTGAGCTATCCAGTAATTAATGAAAAATCAGTCACAATCAGTTAGTTATATAGTTTATGGAAGTAGCATAATACCGAGTTGGACTTGGGTTCAGCGTACCCAGTTAGTCCCAGAACTACTAGCCAAGTAGGTTGTAAGTCCCCTCTATAGTCAATCAGTTTACTGATCACTCCAGCATGGCTTTATACCTTTGGCAGGGTATATTGGGTCCTCTCAATGGGGAATATACATCAGACTCCACATTTATCTCACGTGGTTTTATTATCGGCTATTAGTAGCTCCCACAGTTCAAACAGACTCTCTTGCATTGACCATTTATCTGTATACTCAGTATCCAGTTTCAGCATTTTATAAATTGGTCAATGCATTCAGTTATCTCAGCATTCATAATCTATATCATGTTCAGATTATTATACTTGCTTATGCTTGTTCAGTTATGTTTTATTTCCGCTTTATTCTATCCTACATGCTTAGTACCTTTCAAGTACTAACGCATACATGCGCTACATATTCTCGTGATGTAGGTTCAGGTTCTGAGCATCCAGATCACACATAGAACAATTCTCCGATCTTTAGTTCAGCAGATTTAGTGGTGAATCCTCATTTTCCGAGGGCAATAATCATGAGTTTCTTTTCAGTATTTAGTCTTTTAGTTTCAGTTTTTCTAGATTTAGCTAGGGCTTGTCCCAGTAGTTCTAGTCAGTTAGAGGCTTATTTCATACATAGTTAGATTCAACTTAGTATTGAGTTAGTGACTTCATTGTATTAAACTCATTATTTTAAAATATATTAGTTTAAGCATATGGTTATTCTCCATCTTTTCATTATAAATTATGATTTAGTTTTCTGCATCAGTTTATTATCTTTAGTATGCTCATGATCATGCTAGCATGGTTAGCTTGGGATCACTTGTGGTCGTAGGTTCCTTGTCCGCGTCTCGGGGCTAGCTCAGAGCGTAACACCCAGAAAAAGAGAAGTTGTAAGTCTAAAATGGATTTACGAAATCAAACTCAATCAGGAAGGAGATATTCAAAAGCACAAAGCAAGGTTGGTTGCTACATGCTTCACGCAAAAACCAGGTATTGATTTTTATGAATCTTTTTCTCCAGTTGCTCGTCTTGAGACAATTAGAACTGTAATTGATGTTGTTGCACAAATGAAATGGAAGATATTTCAACTTAATGTTAAATCTGCATTTCTGAATGGAAAACTTGATGAAGATATTTATGTTGAGCAACCTCAAGAATTTTTTGTCAAGGGGAAGAAGAGAAGGTGTACAGGCTAAAAAAAGCTCTTTATGGGCTGAAGCAAGATCCAACTGCCTGGTAAAATGAAACTAATACATACTTTCTAAGAAATTATTTTCAGAAGTAAAAGTGAAGCCACTTTGTATGTGAAGAAAGAAAATGACAACATTATCATTGTTTGTCTCTATGTGGATGATATTCTCCTTACAGGAAATCATGTAAAGATGATACAAAAATTCAAGAAGGATATGATGCAAGCCTATGAAATGAGTGATATTGGGTTGCTAAATTATTTCTTGGGAATCGAAGTTTTTCAAATGAAAGAAGGAATTTTCATTTCTCAAAAGAAGTATACTAAAAGTATTCTTCAAAAATTCAAAATGATGGATTGCAGGTATGTCGTCATACCATTAGCAGCAAATGAGAAGTTTAGAAAAGATGATGGAAAATTAAAGCTAATAGCTCACTTTATAGGAGTTTGATTGGAAGTTTGCTATATCTTACTTCAACAAGGCCAGATATTGTGTTTTCTGCTAGTTTATTATCCCGATTCATGCAAGAACCAAGCCAGGTGCATTTTGGAGCTGCAAAGTGTGTTCTACTCTACTTGCAAGAAACAATGGATTATGGGATAACGTACAAATTCGGTGGAGATTTGAACTTAATTGGTTAGATAACATGAAGAGTACTTCTGGTTATGCTTTCTTATTTAGATCAAGTATTTATTCTTGGTTATCAAAAAAGCAAAGTGTTGTTGCTTAATTCATTGCCGAAGCAGAATATGTTTCAACATCCAAGGCTACTTCTCAAGCTATTTGGTTTAGGAGAACATTTGAAGACATTGGTGAAAAACAAAAAAGAGGGATTGTTCTGTATTGTGATACAAATAAGCAATTGTAATTGCCAAGAATCCAGTCATCCATGAAAGATCAAAGGATATTTCCATCAAGTATCGTTTTATTTGAGAAGCACAAGAGAAAGACGAAATTTAGTTGCATTTTTGTTAGACAGGAGAACAACTTGCTGACATCTTCACCAAAGCATTTCCTAGAGAAAAAATTTGCTATCTTCGAGAACGCGTTGGAGTTATTAAGCAAATTCATTAAGGAGGAGTGTTGTAATTAATTCATCAATGTTTAGTCTTCCGAAATTGTCTCTTAGATTTTCAAGATTCTCTTTAGAATTTCGCAGTACATGAATCTAGTAAATTGTGATACATGTATTTAGTTATTTATGAAAGACTTTTTATTTTCTATTTTGAGTAGTATAAATAGTGATGTAGTTGATGATTGTAGTCATCTCAAGTGGCCTTAAGTAGCCTATAATAAACTTGAGCATTCTCTAAAAAAATTTTCATGTCGTTCCACTACATTTATGAACTCCAAATATTGTATTAGAACCCATACTGTTGCCAAGAAATGGTGTTATGGGAATTCAAAGGATTGGAAACTTCTTGTGAATGAAAGAGAGAAAGAAGAACCCAATATCATTTGGAGAATTAATGAGGGTGAATGCATTATTTGGTGTGATAGTTAGACCTCATCATATGGAGATTGTTCGAAGGCCCTTTGGGAGCCATACATGAACATAGCTTTCCGAAGAAAATCATGGAAAAATGGAAAAATAGAATCCATCACAACAATGTTCACAAGCTTCTACTCCAAATTGTTCCTATTTGCATATTTTGGGAGAGTTGGAAAAGTTGGACATCATGCATAGCGACAAGAAGAAGTTCAATACTAGAAGAATGGAGACTCAAATTTTGTGGAATATTAAAACTACTATTGGTATGGATTTCCCTAAATGCAAATTGTTTGATGATAACAACACATGACTACATATTTGTCAAACTGTGGAAAGAATGAAACCAGCGGTGAGTTGTAAGGTCGTTGTCTGAAAAAAAATAAAAGAAGATTCAAACTCAATAGTGATGGTAGTTTCTTAAGCAGCAATAACCTAGCTGGAATTAAGGGTATCATTAGAGATGCAGTTGGAGATCTTGTAATGGTCTATTCGATTCCAATCTTTTGTGAAAGTAATAATCAAGCAGAAATAGAAGCTGTTAGATATGGTGTTCAATGGTGCAATCAAAACAATATTGCTAACATGATAAAAGAATAGATTAATTCCAACCTCAAACTCAAAGCGATCATCAGGGAAATAAGGCTCAAGATGGACATAGATAAAACACAAGTACGCCATTATTTCAAAATGGCCAACTGAATGGCTGATTTATTGGCAAAAATGGCATCCTCAAATGGAATAGGTAACTTTTACTGTTCTTTTCAGCAACTTCCGAAAGAATAGATAAATATCAAATTCCTAGTATTAGAAGGAGGTTTGATAAGACTAACTTTTTTGTAAGTTAAAACTATTTTTAAGTCTAAGCAAGAGTCTTTGTATAGGATAAACTCTTCCTTGAAGATTGTTATCTGATAACAATCTTCTTTTTGTTGCAGTAAGGTAAGGTCCATGCTGTAATGACCAAGAGTAACCCCTAGAAGCTAGAGCACTCTCAAGTCGCCACATGGCATACTTGAACTCATGGAGGTCTTGCACAAGCCTATTAACTATCATTCATTACATAACTATGAAAAGTAGTGCAAAATTAAAACTTTTCACAACAATATTGATAAGAAACTTCTTTTTATATAAAAGCAAGGAACAAGTCTCATCATTACAAACCAACTTAAAGACACGTCTTAATATCTTAGGATCACAACCCCTTACATTCAAAGGAAACATACTAAGTCTTATACAAAGTCTTAAAAGAAAGAAACTAAAAGAAACATAGACTATGTCCTCGAACATATGAGGACATACCAATCTTGAGAGAATCTACTTCCCGAGCTTTGCTCCTAAGAATCTTCACTTGCCTTTCACCTATACTTATAGAAATATAGAAGAGTATGGGATTAGTACAAACATTGAACTAAGTATGACATTATGCAAAAACATACAAAAGACGGCAATATAGTTAAAATATATTTTTCATGCTATTTTGATAAAAAACCTTCATCAATCAAGTCACAAAACATCATATAAATCACCATTAAGAATATAAGGTTAAACTTCCATGCTTTTCAATATAAGTCACATTTAACAGTAAACCCATTTATCATATAACACTTCCTATCCAAAGTTATCCTAAGACTCACCAAGGTAAGACATAAAGAGACCGCCCATACAACCTCTTCAATACACACCTAAGTGATCCTTAAGACTACCAAAGACAAGTATGCTTCATTTCATTTAACAAGTCAACACTAAATACTAAAGACACTAGAGGAACATACATGCATTAAGGAACTTCACGTAAAGACCATCCTCCAAGACAACCCCCAAGTTACACTTAGTGCAATGTGGAAGTACCATCCAATAATACTTCTCCCACCTTTGTGCTCATTAAGAATTCCCTTACACTAGGCACATCACATTCATCAAATACATAGCTTTCATCATACAAGACATATTATCAACATACTTCCTTAACATTAACATAAAGTCACATTACTTCATTAACATCATATCATGACCCATTCATGCATTTCATATAAGGACAAACCAAGACTCCCTCCAAATGTCTACTTGTGCAATGGATAGATAGCGTCTCATTCCACTACCTACCTCTACACCCTTAAGAAGACTTAGTTCATTTTCATACATTTGTGGGGGCTAGCTTTGACCTATATAGGCCTTGAGATCTATACATGGAATCCCAATATCAACCCCTACCATATAAGGGATCCCCACTTGCCTAAGGTAGGGTCATACTCTTAGTCTTTACATGGATCTCCCAACAGCTATACCTATGTGGGCGCATAGTTAAGGTATAAGGAAATTGTTTCCAAGTAAACCATTCTCTACTAACAAGGAACACTCATCTCAAGAAGTACATTGGATACAACGTCTGTACTTACGAAGTATATCCACCCCCTTCTTTAAATCCTCTTGGTGCTAAGCATAACTCCCCCACGGAGTCTTAAATATTCATTGACTATAGGTTAAGGGATAAATAGTTAGCACCTTATAACCACTAACGAAGAGTAATTATCCCTAGAGGTTAATTTTGAATACCACATCTCAACTCATGAAGGGTATCCAACCTCAAACCTATCTTAGAAAGCTCTTAGGAATAGTAAGGTTGCTACTAAACACTTCGTCTCAGCTCATGAAGAGTATTAACCCCAAAATATCCCTTTTCATTACTAGAGTTCTTCAGGAATAGTAGGGAATTGTCTAGACACTTCATCTCTACTCATGAAGAGTGTCTACCCTACATTCCCCAATATTCATTCATTAACTTTATTCATACATTCAAAGTGTGTGTGTGAGTACATGTGAGCACACCTTTCACATAATCACCATTGTTCATAACGTTGACTTCTAAACATGCTCATACCTACAATGACTCTAGCTTCACAAATTTAAATTCATTGATGCTTAATTACGTGATAAGAACTTTAGTAGTTCTTTCTACATGGTTTTCTAACTATAATTTTATTTTTCATATTGTTCATTTATTTATTATTATTTTATAATTAAATATTCAACTTTTATACTCTTAATATTCATAAATCTCATCTTTTCATATTCATAACCTCCGAATATTTAAACTAAAACTTTAAGATATCTTTTGATATTCGTTCTATTTTATCTAATACAAATTCAACTTCTTTATCTCATGAAACCGCTACAAAAATTATTAGGCTATTATTTCTGTTATAAAGTTAAAGTAGATGAAGAAAACTCTTGAATTTTGAGATGATATGAAAGGAGTCGATAAGAACTCAGAGAATTATATACTAATTTTTACTTACTTTTCCATCTACGTATACATCAGTTTTATAAGAATAATGTCTACATTATATTTTTTTCTTAAATCTGTTTCTTTTTGTCTTTTTTTCTCTATTACACTTCTTAAATTATTTTTTTATGAATGTTTTATCGTCGTAAGTCTTTATTCTTATTGTTTAATTGTTGCATTTTATTATTCATTACAATATATATATATATGTATATATATATATATATATATATATATATATATATATATATATATATATATATATATATATATATATATATATATATATATATATATATATATATATATATGTATATATATATATATATATATATATATATATATATATATATATATATATATATATATATATATATATATATATATATATTTCATTCTGACATATCTATAAAAATACACATTAAACAAACGTGTGAAGCACGTTCTCCGAAAGTAAACAAAAAAAACACACAAATACAGTGAAATGTTGATAAAGAATGTAGTCATTTTCTCTAAATAGCACTGAACTTCAATAACCTAGTTATTTATATGATTTTCTCTAAAATTAATCTCAATTTTATCAAAAGAAAATATTATCTTTATTCCACGTACCAAAAATACTCCTCAATCTTGTAAAGACCAAATAGTAGAGGAGGCCCTTTGATCGGAAAAAAGAAGAGGAGCCCCAATTCAATAAAAAAATGAGCTCACCAGGTGTTCACACCAAGAAACAATTGTACTCTGTCCTCCATAGATGTTGTCGTGGTGAAAACACTATAAATACCCTATAATCTACTCTTTACATATCACTCACTCGGCCGTAATAGTTCATAAACCCTTCATTTCTCAATTCCTTCTAGGTTTTGGGTGGTGTAGCTGCTCTTTTTACCACCATATCCCCTTTTGGGCAAATCCAGATATGTTATCTATCTATTTTTTTTGTTTTCTTTTTAGTTTTTTGCTTGAATTTTGTATTTTTCTGGAACAAGTTGGTGTTTTTGTTTAGTTTCCATTTACGATTTTAAGGTTTTATTGAAGATTAATTAATGTTGGGTTTGTTTTTGTGGTTTTGGCGTAGATGCGTGAGTGGTGAGTGGTGACTGATTTGAGTGGAGGTTATGGCGTGGAATCGAGGAGAGTGAAGCTCATCTGGGATCAATTTCGGTAAGTGAGGGTGGATTTCATAAGTTTTGGGGTTTGAAATGGGGAAAAGAGGAGCTTGATGAAGTTGCTAATTTATTGCCTTGGGATCCTTTTGATATGGACAATAATAATCAAAGGATGGGTTTTTCAGCCATGACTAGTTGGTTAGAGGATTTTGGCTTTATGGTAGATGAGAATTAATGAGGTTGAGAAACTTGATTCGCAAGATGGGAATTCATCAGGGTGCGAGTTTCCAGTTGATTGATGGAAATTGCCGTTGGTGATGAATTTCAGAGAGGGGTTGAACGGTGGTCATGGAATGATGGATGGTGAATGATCATTGTGGTGTGGATGGAGGTAATCCATCACAGGCATTGTTGGTTGTTTTTTCCGTTGGTTATAGGCTTGGGGGACCTATTTGTAGTTGAAAGAGTAAGCAAACCACTTTTATGGTGAAATATTAACATAGTTCATGCATTTTGTACTACCATCAAAATTGATATCCTTATAAATTTAACGAATAGAGCTCAAGGCCGTAGATCGATCAAGAATTTCTTCAAAAGCTGCTATTCAGTGATTCATCGGCCACTAGATCCAAGAATCTCAACCTATTCTCAAACTTGGTGGTTCGATTGATTGGCAAGTTAGTAGGGATCAGCCGTATGAATTCCCATATAATAAATATTCTATTCGAGTCAATTATGTTTTGATATTTTGCACTGGAGTATTATCTAACGGTCGTTTGGTTTGAAGATAAAATATGTTGGGATTATTTTTTTATTGATTGTTTGATTTGTCATATCTTATTAAAAACAACGACATTGCATAAAGTACTATCCTGTAAGATAAATGTCGAAATTTTATAATTTAAAGGGTGCAAATCTGCAAAAAAAAAAATGGAGACACATATTGATAGTGTCCTCTTGATTATTATTTAAGAATGACTCTACACATATATGAATTCATGGATGCTTAATTACGTGATAATAAATTTAGTTGTTCTTTCTACATGGTTTGCTAACTACAATTATGTTTTTCATACTCTTTATTTATTTATTATTATTTTCTAATTACTTATTCAACTTTGTACTCTTAATATTCATAACTCTCATCTTTTCATATTTATAACCTCCAAATATTTAAACTAAAACTTTAAGATACCTTTGATATTCCTTTTATTCTATCTATATAAAGTCAACTTCTTTATCTCATAAAACCCCTACCAAGACTATTAGGCTATTATTTTTGTTATATTGTTAAAGAAGATGAAAAACACTCTTGAATTTTGATAGGATATGGAAGAAGTTGATATCAACTCAGAGAATTATTTACTAACTTCGCACTAATTTTTTCATATATATATATATATATATATATATATATTTATATCAATCTAATAAAAATAATGTATACATTATATTTTTTTCTTAAATCTGTTTCTTTTCGTCTTTTTTTCTCTATTAGACTTCTTAATTTAGTTTTCTATGAATGTTTTATCGTTGTAAGTCTTTATTCTTATTTTGTAACTGTTACATTTTATTATTCTAAAATTTACATATATATTTCCATAAATTTTAGTCATTCTAACATGTCTGTACAAATTCATATAAAACACATGTGCTCAGCACGTGCTTAGAAACTAGTAAACCAAAAAAATACACAAATACAATGAAATATTGATTAAAATGAAGTCATTTTTTTGGTAAATTACATTGAACAGCTAACCTAGTTATTTAATAATTAATCTCAATTTTATCAAAAGAAATTATTATCTTTATTCCACGTACAAAATGTACTATTCAATCTTGTAAATCCCTAATAGTAGAGGATGTCCTTTGATCGAAAAACAAAAGAGGAGGCCCAATTCAATTTAATGAGCCCACCAGGCGTTCACACCAAGAAACAATGGTCACTCTGTCCTCCATTGATGTTATCGACGGTGAAAATACCATAAATACCATATAATCTACTCTTTGCATATCACTCACTCCGTCATGATAGTTCAAAATCCCTTCACTTTTCAATTCCTTCTAGATTTTGGGAGGTGTAGCTGCTCTTTCTACTACCATTTTCCCTTTTGGACAATTTCAGGTATGTTATCTATCAATATTCTTAGTTTTTAATTGAATTTTGTGTTTTTCTGGAACAAGTTGGTGTTTTTGTTTAGTTTGCGTTTGCAATTTTAAGGTTTTATTGAAGATTATTTAATGTAGGGTTTGTTTTTGTGGTATTGGCGTCGATGGGTGAGTGGTGAGTAGTGACTGTTTTGAGTGGACGTTATGGCCTGGAAGCGAGGAGAGGGAAGCTTATCTGGGATCAAGTTAGGTAAGGGAGGGTGCATTTGGTAAGTTTTGGGGTTTAAATGGGGAAAAGAGGAGCTCGATGAAGTTGCTAATTTGTTTCTTTGGGATCTGTTTGATATGGATAGTAGTAACCAAAGAATGGGTTTTCAGCCATGACTAGTTGGTAAGAGGATTTTGGATCTATGGTAGATGAGAATTATTGAGGTTGAGAAACTTATTCGCAAGATGGGAATTCATCAAGGTGCGGGTTTCGAGTTGATTGATGGAAATTGTGAGAGGGGTTAAACGGTGGTCATGATATGATGGATGGTAAATCATCATTGTAGTGTGGATGGAGGTAATCCATCACCCAGGCGTTGTTTGGCATTGTTGGTTGTTGTCCCTGCGTTATTTAGGCTTGGGGGACTTATTTGTAGTTGAAAGAGTATGCAAGCCACTTTTATGGAGAAATATTAACATAGTTCATGCATTTTGTACTATTATCATAATTCTATCTTTATAAATTTGACGAATAGAACTCAAGGCCATAGATCAATCAATAATTTCTTCAAAATTTGTTCTTTGATCAGTGATTCATCGGCCACTAGATCCAAGAATCTCACTCTATTCTCAAACCTGGTGGCTCGGTTGATCGCGAAGTTAGTGGGAATCAACCCTATGTATCCTCATATCATAAATATTCTATCCGATTCAATAATGTTTTAATATTTTGCAACTTATTATTAAACGGTCGTTTGGTTTGAAGATAAGTTATGTTGGGATTATTTTTTTATAGATTGATTGATTTGTTGTATATTATTAAAAACAACGGCATTGCATAAAGTATTATCTTTTATGATGAATAGCGAAATTTAATAATTTAAAGGGTGAAAATATGCAAAATGGAGACACACATTGATAATATCTTTTTGATTATTATTTAAAAACAAATCTAGCTTTACAAATTTAAATCCATTGATGCTTAATTGTGTGATAAGAACTTTAGTAGTTCTTTCTACATGGTTTGCTAACTTTAATTTTCTTTTTCATATTGTTCATTTATTTATTATTATTTTCTAACTACTTATTCAACTTTTATATTCTTAATATTCATAACTTACATCTTTTTCATATTCATAACCTCCAAATATTTAAACTTAACTTTAAGATATTTTTTTATATTCCTTATATTCTATCTATATAAATTCAACTTCGTTATCTCATTAAACCCCTATCAAGATTATTAGGCTTTTTTTTGTTCTACAGTTAAAGTAGATGAAGAAGACTCTTGAATTTTGATAGGATATGAAAGAAGTCGATAAGAACACTTTACTAATTTTGTACTATTTTTTTCATCATAGATACATTAGGTTTATAAGAGTAATGTCTACATTGTATTTTTTTTCTAAAATTTGTTGTTTTTTTGTCTTTTTTTCTCTATTAGACGTCTTAATTTAGTTTTCTATGAATGTTTTATTGTCGTAAGTTTTTATTCTTATTTTGTAAAAAAATATTATATTTTATTATTAATTACAATTTACATATATATATTTCAATGAATTTTAGTCATTCGAACATATTTTTAAAAATGCGCATGAAACACACGTACGAAGCACATGCTCAGAAACTAGGAAATAGAAAAATACACGAATACGGTTAAATATTGATTAAAATGTAGTCATTTTTTGTAATTAAATAGCACTAAACTTCAATAACCTAGTTATTCATATAATTTTCTCTAAAATTAATCTCAATTTTATCAAAAGAAATTGTTATCATTATTCCATGTACCATAACGACTCCTCAATCTTGTAAAACCCAAATAGTAGAGGAGACCCTTTGATCGAAAAAAAGAATAGGAGACCCAATTCAATAAAATGAGCCCACAAGACATTAACACCAAGAATCAATGGTCACTCTGTCCTCCGTACATGTTATCGATGGGGAAAAGACTATAAATACCCTATAATCTACTCTTTACATATCACTCACTCAGCCTTTATAGTTAATAAGCCTTTCATTTATCAATTTCATCTCTGTTTTGGTGGTGTAGCTGCTCTTTTTACCACCATATCCCTTTTTGCGTAAATCCATATCTATTTATTTTTTATTTTCCATTTTGTTTTTCTTTGAATTTTGTATTTTTCTGGAAGAAGTTGTTTTTGTTTAGTTTGCGTTTGCAATTTTATGGTTTTATTGAAGACTAACTAATTTTGGGTTTGTTTTTGTGGTTTTGGCATAGATGGGTAAGTGGTGACTGTTTTGAGTGGACATTATGGCCTAAAATCGAGGAGAGGGAAGCTCATCTAGAATCAAGTTCGATAAGGGAGGGTGTATTTGTTAAGTTTTGGGGTTTGAACTGGGGAAAAGAGGAGCTTGATGAAGATGCTAATTTGTTGCCTTGGGATCCGTTTGATATGGACAATAGTAACCAAAGGATGGTTTTCAGCCATCACTAGTTGGTTAGAGGATTTTGGCTTTATGGTAGATGAGAATTATTAAGGTTGAAAAACTTATTCGCAAGATGGAATTCATCAAGGTGCGGGTTTCGATTTGATTGATGGAAATTGTAAGCCGTTAGGGATGAATTTCAGAGAGGGGTGGAACGGTTATCATGGTATGGTGGATAGTGAATGATCATTGTGGTGAGGATGGAGGTAATCCATCACAGGCGTTGTTTGGTGTTGTTAATTGTTGTCCCTGTGTTATTTAGGCTTGGGGGACCTATTTATAATTGAAAGAGTATGCAAGACACTTTTATGGAGAAATACTAACATAGTTCATACATTTTGTACTATTATCATAATTTATATCTTTATAAATTTGACAAATAGAGGTCAAGGACATATATCGATCACGAATTTCGTTAAAATCTGCTCTTTCATTAGTGATTCATCGACCACTAGATTCAAGTATCTCACCCTATTCTTAAACTAGGTGGCTCGGTTGATTTGCAAGTTAGTTAGGATCAGCCATATGAATCCTCATATCATAAATATTCTATCCGATTCAATAATGTTTTAAATTTTGCACTTTAGTATTATATAACGGCCGTTTGAGTTGAAGATAAGTTATTTGGGATTATTTTTTTATTGATTGTTTGATTTGTAGTGTATTATTAAAAACAACTCCATTACATAAAGTATTATCCTTTATGATAAATAACAAACTTTAATAATTCAGAGGGTGCAAATCTGCAAAATGGAGAAACACATTGATAATGGCATCTTGATTATTATTTAAGAACGATTCTAGCTTCACAAATTTAAATTCATTGATGCTTAATTACGTGATACGAACTTTAGTTGTTCTTTCTACATGGTTTGCCTACTTTAATTTTGTTTTTCATATTTTCATGTACTTATTATTATTTTCGATTACTTATTCAACTTTTATACTCTTAATATTCATAAATCTCATCTTTTCATATAGATAACCTCCAAATATTTAAACTAAAACATTAAGACATCTTTTGATATTCCTTCTATTGTATCTATATAAATTCAACTTCTTTATCTCATGAAACATCTACCAAGATTATTAGGCTATTATTTTTGTTCTATAGTTAAAGTAGATGAAGAAGACTTTTGAATTTTGATAGGATATGGAATGAGTCGTTAAGAAGTTAGAGAATTATGTACTAATTTTGTATTTATTTTTCATCTTTATGTATATCAGTATTATAAGAATGATGTATACATTGTATTTTTTTAAAAAAAAATTGTTTCTTTTTGTCTTTTTACTCTGTTAGACTTCTTAATTTAGTTTTCTATGAATGTTTTTTTATTGTCGTAAGTCTTTATTCTTATTTTATAATTATTATATTTTATTATTCATTACAATTTACATATGTATTTCCAAGAGTTTTAGTCATTCGAACATATCTATAAAAATTTACATGAAACATACGTGCGAAACACGTGCTCAAAACTAGGAAAGAAAAAAATACACAAATACGGTGAAATATTGATTAAAATGTAGTTATTTTTTTGTAAATAAGACTCAACTTCAATAACCTAGTTATTTATATAATTTGCTCTAAAATTAATTTGAATTTTATCAAAAGAAATTATTATCTTTATTCCACGTACCAAACGATTCCTCAATCTTGTAAAGCCTAAATAGTAGAGGAGGCCTTTTGTTCGAAAAAAAGAATAGGTGGCCCAATTCAATAAAATGAGCCCACAAGTCGTTCACACCAAGAAACAATGGTCACTCTGTCCTCCATAGACTATAAATACCCTATACTTTGGTCTTTATATATCACTTACTTCGTCATTATAGTTCAAAAGCCCTTCATTTCTCAATTCCTTCTAGATTTATGGTGGTGAAGATGCTCTTTTTACCACCATTTCCCTTTTTGGGAAAATCCAAGTATGTTATCTATCTATTCTTTTTCATTTTCCATTTTGTTTTTTGTTTGAATTTTGTGTTTTTCAGGATCAAGTTAGTGTTTTTGTGTAGGTTGTGTTCGCGATTTTATTGTTTTATTGAAGATCAATTAATGTTGGGTTTGTTTTTGTGGATTTGGCGTAGATGGGTGAGTGGTGATTGTTTTCAGTGCACGTTAAGGACTGGAATAGAGGAGAGGGAAGATCATCTGGGATCAAATTCGGTAAGGGAGGGTGGATTTCGTAAGTTTTGGGGTTTGAAATGGGAAAAAGAGGAGCTTGAGGAAGTTGCCAATTTGTTGCCTTGGGATTCGTTTGATATGGACAGTAGTAACCAAAGGATGGTTTTCAGCCATCACTAGTTGGTTAGAGGATTTTGGCTTTATGGTAGATGAGAATTATTGAGGTTGAAAAACTTATTCTCATGATAGGAATTCATCAAGGTGTGAGCCGTTAGGGATGAATTTCAGAGAGAGGTGGAACGGTGGTCATGGTATGGTGCATGGTGAATGATCATTGTGGTGTGGATGGAGGTAATCCATCACAGGTGTTGTTTGGTGTTGTTGGTTGTTGTCCCTGGGTTATTTAGGCTTGGGGGACCTATTTGTAGTTGAAAGAGTATGCAAGCCACTTTTATGGAGAAATATTAACATAGTTCATACATTTTGTATTACTAGTCTTTGAAAACATGCGTTGCACGTTTGTCCCTTGTAATTACTGAAAAATATATGCATACTTAAAAAATTGAATTTCAGATATATTTGTATTGCACGCTACTTAGTATAAATATTTGTAAATTATTTAAATATAGTTACAATATATTTAAATAGTTATTCATAAAATTAATTAATCAAAAGAGAAAAAATGTAGCACCAGATTAGCTAATGAATTCAAAAATAAAATTAAATAGAGTAGACTAAAAACAATAAAATAGATAATGAATTTTAAAACTTTTAAATGACAAAAAATTAAAGAGAGAAATAGTTCTAGTTTATAAGAATAGAGGAACTTCCTCAATAACTAACAAAAGTATAAATAGATTTATCTCATTTTTATGCATATGTGATGAACAATTACATTCATCAACAATCATCCATCAATAATTATACATTAGAATAACAAAGTGTATGCATCAACAATAAGTACGTGTGCTGAACAATGTGCCAATGTAATTACATCCACCAATAATCATTCATCAACAATTATACATCGGAATAACTAAGTGTATGCATTAATATAAAGTGATTTTGAAGATAATTTTTTGGTATTTATAATTACAAGTTTGGAATTGTAAAAGTCATTTAAAAATTGATGATATACATAATGTCTATGAGAATTAGATTGGTTAAAGTTGGAATATGCAAAGTTTCTTACTAAAATCTAAATATGTGCTATATTAAGATGTATGGTAATTCAAAGGACATCTTTGTTCTTTAATGTTAAAGGATATTTCGGATATAATTATTGTCTTTTGTTGTTACGAAACACTATATCTATTGGACTCTATTTTAGAATAAAAAATAAATTAAACATTTCGTTAATTAATCCTACCTAGAAATATAATGGATTAATACCATATAATTATTATTTAAGTATTATTTTATTAATTATTTTTAATAATATAACAATTAGTAAAAGGGTAGAATCATAATCCTATTTTAAAGTTAAGATATTCTCACTTGTAATAAAAATAATAATAATTTCTGGGCACGGCCTCCGCTCGTGTACCTATATCAATCAATACACATTTTTTTAAAAAAGAATATTAATAATATTGTTTTATGTTTTAAAATTAAAAGGAGTATATACTCCTTAAAATGACGAATTTTAATTTTTCTTCAAGTTCACTGAATGGCATGTGTGAACTTTATGTGTCTTGATTTTTCTTATTTTTTACATATGAGTTTAGAATAATTGACAAGTCTTTGAATATATGAGATTTTTTATCCAAATACTTTTTTTTAGATAGAATAAATGAAATAATAAGTTCTAAATTTAATCAATAAAAACATAAAGTTGCAGAATCTAAAAATCTTTAGCAATACCATTTTTCTTCTTCAACTCTTCCTCTTTTTTCATTAGTAGGGGTATTTATTTACAAATATGAAATCATACCATGATTTTATTTTCATACAAGTAGTAATCATTTATAAATTCTAAAAAAAACTCATTAAATATAATGCATGCTAATTTTTGTAGATTTAATTATGAGAAAAAACTATTTTCATGAAATATTCGATTCTCTTATCCAATAACCTAGAGCGTTCACTACATGAGAATCAACTTGTTATAATAAACATAATATTTTAAAGAAAATTTGTACATCACACATGTAAATGATGTTTTTTTTCATTGCCATTATTCAAGAAAAAGCACTCAATTTACCTTGCTTTCAACCGAAAAACTGAATGTAACAAACAATGAAGTAAGTAAAAATATGCAACATTGAAATGAAAAATAAAACTTACCAAACAACAAATAAATGTCCATGCTGCCTTTAACCTTCTTGAAGAATGCATCAAATGCACTGAAATGACTAATATTCTAATTCAAATTTCTATATTCTCCAAGAAGTTACCGTCAATAAATTAACGAAACAACATACATATTATTTCCCACACAAGTAGATTTGTTTTATCTCATGAATGTTGAGCAGACTTTTTCTCCAATTGACAAACTCTCATTTATCACCTGTTGCTTTAAAAACATAATTTTTTCATGAAAAGAATGAAATGAAACATGTAATATTAGTTCTATCTATATGCATATATGTCTAAAATTTATTGATCAAAAGAAACATGAAAATTAGTAGAAGAATTTTGTGAGATACATTAACTCACATGCTACTGTCATGAGAAGACGTCAAAATAATGTATTTTGTTGGAAAAATCATGTATATAATTTTATCAATGGAACTCTTCAAATTCATTAACTAAAAATTAAATAAGAGATGTTTTGAAATGTTTGGACTTCATTAGTTTGAATGACTATTTATCTTTCATTATATCTTTATTACTTTAAAGTTTATTATCTAATTATTTATTAGGATAATTTTACATTTCAAAAATTAGAAAAAAATATTTAAGTGAAGGGTAAAATGATAATTCAACTTTGAGGTTAGAAGCTTCCCACTTATAATAATATATGATTATTATAATGGATATCTTTATAAATTTGACGAATAGAGCTCAAGGAAATAGATCGATCAAGAATTTCTTTAAAATCTGCTCTTTGATTAGTGATTCATCGACCACTAGATTCAAGTATCTCACCCAATTCTTAAACTAGGTGGCTTGGTTGATTTGCAAGTTAGTTAGGATCACCCATATGAATCCTTATATCATAAATATTCTATCCGACTCAATAATGTTTTAAATTTTGCACTTTAGTATTATATAACGGCCGTTTGATCTGAAGATAAGTTATTTGGGATTATTTTTTATTGATTGTTTGATTTGTAGTATATTATTAAAAACAACTCCATTGCATAAAGTATTATCCTTTATGATAAATAACAAACTTTAATAATTCAGAGGGTGCAAATCTGCAAAATGGAGAAACACATTGATAATGGCATCTTGATTATTATTTAAGAATGATTCTAGCTTCACAAATTTAAATTCATTGATGTTTAATTACGTGATATGAACTTTAGTTGTTCTTTCTACATGGTTTGCCTACTTTAATTTTCTTTTTTCATATTCTTCATGTATTTATTATTATTTTCTACTACTTATTCAACTTTTTTACTCTTAATATTCATAAATCTCATCTTTTAATATTCATAACCTCCAAATATTTAAACTAAAACTTTAAGATATCTTTTGATATTCCTTCTATTGTATCTATATAAATTCAAATTCTTTATCTCATGAAACGTCTACCAAGATTATTAGACTATTATTTTTGTTCTATAGTTAAAGTAGATGAAGAAGACTCTTGAATTTTGATAGGATATGGAATGAGTCGATCAGAAGTTAGAGAATTATGTACTAATTTTGTACTTATTTTTCATCTTTATATAAATCACTATTATAAGAATAATGTATACACTGTATTTTTTTTTGAAATTTGTTTCTTTTTGTCTTTTTTCTCTATTAGACTTCTTGATTTAGTTTTCTATGAATATTTTTTATTGTCGTAAGTCTATATTCTTATTTTATAATTATTACATTTTATTATTCATTACGATTTACATATGTATTTCCAAGAGTTTTTGTCATTCTAACATATCTATAAAAATTTACATGAAACACACGTGCGAAGCACGTGCTCAAAAACCAGGAAACAAAAAAATACACAAATACGGTGAAATATTGATTAAAATGTAGTTATTTTTTTAAATAAGACTCAACTTCAATAACCTAGTTATTTATATAATTTGCTCTAATATTAATTTGAATTTTATCAAAAGAAATTATTATCTTTATTTCACGTACCAAACGATTCCTCAATATTGTAAAGCCCAAATAGTAGAGGAGGCCTTTTGTTCGAAAAAAAGAATAGGAGGACCAATTCAATAAAATGAGCCCACAAGTCGTTCACACCAAGAAACAATGGTCACTCTGTCCTCCATAGACTATAAATGATAGGAAAGAAACAAATTCCAGAGAAATATTGTTCTGTGAGTAAACACAATAGAGAAGAAGAGAGGACTGATAGAAAAGAATTTTTTTAATTGACTGAAAAAAAAAATTGCGCAGTCATTCTAATAAGCAAAAACATAGTAAACGTCAAGCTGAAAAATAGTAACTATCCAACAAGATTTTCTCCTAAAAGCCAGGTAGCAACCAGAGTTTAAACTACTTCCTAAAGACTAGGACAAACAAAACAGATAAGAATTTATTTTCTAACAAAACTCTAATTTACTAAACTGAATTAATAAAACTAACACCATCCCTTAAACTGAAAGCTCTCAAGTTTCAGTTTAACTTCAGCTTCTTGAACTCTTCCATTGTGCTGATGCCCATCAAACTCCTCAGCTTTTGGAAAGGAAGAGACCTGAGAGGTTTAGTAAAAATGTCCGCCAACTGATCTTCACTTCGGCAGTACTGCAGCTCTATTGTTCCTTCGTTATTGAGATCTCGCGGGAAATAATACTTCACATCGATCTGCTTGCTTCTTACATGTAGAACAGGATTTTTCGATAGCTTAAAGGCAGAGTTGTTGTCGCAAAAAATTATAGTTTCTCCTTTTTGTTTGAATTGTAGTTCTTCAAGAATTTTCCTCAACCAAATAGCTTGACAAGCACAGGTTGTAGCAGCAACAAATTTTGCTTCAGTAGTCGGTAAAGTGACAATTTTTTTCTTCCTGAAAGACCATGAAACAGCCCCTGTGCCTAGCACACAAACATAGCCTGAAGTGTTGTTTCTGTCGTCGTGATCACCTGCATAATCTTTGTCAACAAAACCAATCAAATCAGATTTTCACCCTTCTTGTAGAACAAACCGAAATCCTCAGTTCCTTGTAAGTAGCGAAGGATTCTCTTGGTAGCTAGCAGGTGAATTTCCTTCGGGCTGTCCATATACTTGCTTATAAGACTTACACCATACATGATGTCGGCCCTTGTGGCAGTAAGATAAATAAAATTACCTACAATTTGCCTGTAGAGTGTGTTGTCTACCTTATCTCCTCTTCCAGCTTTGTTAGCTTCAGGCCAAACTCAACTGGAGTTTCGGCGGAATTGCGATTCTTCATCTTGAATTGGTTTAAAATTTCCCGCACATACTTCTTTTGGGAAACAAATATACCATCATCAGATTGCACTACTTCAAACCAAGAAAATAATGCATCTTAGCAAGATCAGACATCTCGAATTCATCCATCATAGATTTCTTAAAATCAGAAAACATGGCACTATCATTCCCAGTAAATATAAGATCATCAACATATCAACACACAATGAGCATTTTCCCAGATTTTCCAATTTTAACAAAAAGAGAGTGCTCATATGGACATTTCAGGAAACCAACTTTTAGAAAGTAAGACTCAATGCGACTATACCAAGCTCGTGGAGCTTGTTTTAGTCCATAGAGAGCCTTTTTCAACTTGTATACCTTATGCTCATCTCCAATTTTAATGTAACCAGAAGGTTGTTCAACAAATACCTCTTCCTCCAAGTATCCATGTAGGAAAGCTGATTTGACATCCAATTGAAAGATTGGCTACGAATTTTGTGCCGCCAAGGCAATTACCATTTGAATGGTGTCATGCCTTGCGGCTGGAGCAAACACTTCAGTGTAGTCCACATCATGCTCCTGCTTGTACCCCTTAGCCACCAATCGCGCCTTATACTTGTCAATTTCACCATCTTCTTTCAATTTTGTCTTATAGACCCACTTGACACCAATGGTTTTCTGCCCCTTTGGAAGATCTGATAACTCCCAGGTTCCATTTCTTTCAATAGCATCAATCTCATCATCCATAGATTTCCTCCATTTCTCCTCTTTGACAGCATTCTCAAAAGTTGTAGGATCGCAATTTGCAAACAATGCGAAATGGGAAACATCTTCATTAACATCAATTCCTGTTACCTTATAATCCGCCATCCATGCGGGCCTTATGCGAGCACGACGAAGAGGTTGTTCAACTGCATCAGTTTCTTCTAAAGTTGCTGGTACAGTTTCAGCAGTTGGTGAAATTTCAGCAACAGTTGGTAGAACTCCAGCAGCTGTAGAAGCTGAATTCTCTGCACTTTCAGGCATCACAACTACTTCTTCTGCTCCAAAATCAAACACAATTGGAGTAGACTTCTCCATACTCCATTCCCAAGTGTTTTGTTCATAAAAAATGACATCTCTGCTGGTCACAACTTTCTTTGTCAAAGGATTGAACAGCTTGTACGCCTTGGATGTGTCGCTAACCCCAATAAAAACACATATCTGACCTCTATCGTCAAGCTTCTTTCTTTTTGCTTCTAGGACATGTGCATAAGCAATGGACCCAAAAATTTTAAAGTGTTCTACTGTCGGTTTCCTTCCGCTCCAAGTTTCCTCAGGTGTAACATCTCGAAGAGAAAAAGTGGGACATCTATTCAAGAAGTGAATGCTCCAATTCACTGCTTCCGGCCAAAATTCCTTTGGAACTCTTCCTCGAGCCAGCAAGCTACGAACCATATTGAGAATGGTTCTATTATTTTTCTCTGCCACACCGTTTTGTTGCGGTGTATATGCTGTTGTGAGCTCTTTCCGAATGCCACTAGTCTCACAAAAATCAACAAATACCTTAGAGCAATATTCTACTCAGCGATATGTCCGAATAGTCTTAACAGTCCTTCCAGTCTCATTCTCCACACGAGCTTTGAAGATTTTAAATACATTAAAGGCCTCCGACTTTTCTTGCAAAATATACACCCAAGTCTTCCTGGAATAATCATCAATAAAAGTAATAAAATACTTTTTACCTCCATTTGAGATTGGTGTTACTGGCCCGCAAATATCTGAGTGTACCAACCCCAATACCTCTTTGGCTCTTCATTACTTACTTTTCGTAAACTGAGAACGATGTTGTTTGCCAACAACACATTCTTCACACACTTGGAGGAACAACAATTTCAAGAAGCCCTTTCACCATACTCTTCCTTTGAAGGATCTTAAAGCCACCAAAGTTCAAGTGACCATATCGAAAATGCCACAACCATGATGGGTTTTTCACTTCTGCCATAGAGCAAGAATTAACATTTTCAATCTTCAAAGGAAACAACTTATTTTGACTCATTCTCACAATAGCAATAATTCCTTTGGAAGAATCAGAAATTTCACATGCATCATTCCTTAAGGTGATGACATATCCTTTTTCTAATAGTTGACCGACACTCAGCAAATTGCTTTTCGAAGCTGGAATATAGAACACACTAGATATGATCTCCACACACCCATTTTTGGTTCTAAAATTTATACTACCATTTCCCATCACATTAACAGTAGATAGATCACCAAAACTAACTGTCATTCGGAAGCTTTCATTTAAATAAGTAAAAGAAGACTTACTTCCAGTCATGTGGTTACTACAACCGATATCCACATACCAAAGAGCTTGTTGGTCAGTCTCTTTTTCAACATGAATTGCCATTAACAAAGTTTCTTCTTCTTTGTTCTTAACGAAATTTGACTTCTCCTATTTTTTCATCAGGTAGCCTAGTATAACATTCAGAACGATAATGACCAAATTTATGACAACGATAACATTCTACCTTGGATTTATCAAAATCCCTTCCTCTGCCTTTACCATAGTCATTAGCTCTAAATTTCCACAGCCTTCTTTGTTGCCTCCGTCTCTATTTCCACGATCTGCTCTTCCTCTACCTCTTCCTCTACCTCTACCCCTTCCTCTAGAATTGGAAGAAATAAAAGTAGAAGCCTTCAAGGCCTACTCCTCAGAAGTTGAATTTCGATTCATCTTCTGTTCATGTACCAATAAGGAGCTTTCCAATTCATCAAGCGATAACTCATATATATCTTTTGACTCCTCAATGGAGAAAATGACATAATCATACTTCGGCGTTAAAGAGCGGAATATCTTTTCAACAATTGTGACATTCTTCTCTCCATGGTATCGCATTTTGTTGCTAGTCTCCATCGTTCTAGCACAATATCTCATTACAGACTCTCTTCCTTCATCTGATAAGTCTCAAAATCCCTTCTCAAGGCTTGAAGTTGTGCTCGCTTCACTCTAGCAGTGCCTTGATATTTCTTTCTCATGGAGTCCCATATATCCTTGGAAGTTTCTTTACAAAGAATAGATTCCAAGATAGGACGCTCAATAGCCTGAAAGAGGTAAATTTTTTGCCTTCAAATCTTTCAACTTTCTTGCTTGGAACTCCATCTTTTGATCATTCGTCAAAGCCTCGACTTCTGTTGGAGCGCCGATGCCATCCTCGATAATTTGCCAATACTCTTTTGACCGTAAAATATTTTCCATTAGCATACTCCAATGGTCATAATGACCATCAAAATGAGGAATGGCTGCTTGCACGAAGTTGCTCTCTGAAGCCATAAACTCACAATATCTCTCTCTGTTTTCTTTTTAAAATTAACATGCAGCTCTGATGCCACTGATAGGAAAGAAACAAATCCCAGAGATATATTGTTCTGTGAGTAAAACACAATAGAGAAGAAGAGAGGACTATAGAAAAGAATTTTTTTTAATGACTGAAAAAAAAAACTGCGATGCAATCATTCTAATAAGAAAAAACATAGTAAACGTTAAGCTAAAATATAGTAACTATCCAACAAGATTTTCTCCTAAAACCTAGGTAACAACCCACATTTAAACTACTTCCTATAGACTAGGACAAACAAAACAGATAAGAATTTATTTTCTAACAGAACTCTAATTTACTAAACTGAATTATTAAAACTAACAATAAATACCCTATAATTTGGTCTTTATATATCACTTACTCCGTTGTTATAGTTCAAAAGCAATTCATTTCTAAATTCCTTCTAGATTTTTGGTGGTGAAGTTGCTCTTTTTACCACCATTTCCCTTTTTGGGAAAATCCAGGTATGTTATCCATCTATTTTTTTTTTCATTTTCCATTTTGTTTATTGTTTGAATTTTGTGTTTTTCAGGATCAAGTTAGTGTTTTTGTTTAGATTGTGTTTGCGATTTTATGGTTTTATTGAAGATCAATTAATGTTGGGTTTGTTTTTGTGGATTTGGCGTAGATGGGTGAGTGGTGATTGTTTTCAGTGCACGTTAAGGCCTGGAATCGAGGAGAGGGAAGATCATCTGGGATCAAATTCGGTAAGGGAGGGTGGATTTCGTAAGTTTTGGGGTTTGAAACGGGGAAAAGAGGAGCTTGATGAAGTTGCTAATTTCTTGCCTTGGGATTCGTTTGATATGGACGGTAGTAACCAAAGGATGGTTTTCAGCCATCACTAATTGGTTAGAGGATTTTGGCTTTATGGTAGATGAGAATTGTTGAGGTTGAAAAACTTATTCTCATTATGGGAATTCATCGAGGTGCGGGTTTCGAGTTGATTGATGGAAACTGTGAGCCGTTTGCGATGAATTTCAGAGAGGGGTGGAACGGTATCATGGTATGGTGGATGGTGAATGATAATTGTGGTGTGGATGGAGGTAATCCATCACATGTGTTGATTGGTGTTGTTGGTTGTTGTCCCTGGGTAATTTAGTCTTGGACCTATTTGTAGTTGAAAGAGTATGCAAGCCACTTTTATTGAGAAATATTAACATAGTTCATACATTTTGTACTATTATTATAATTGATATCTTTATAAATTTTACTAATAGAGTTCAAGGACATAGATCGATCAAGAACTTCTCTAAAATCTGCTCTTTGATTAGTGATTCATCGACCACTAGACTCAACTATCTCACCCTATTTTTAAACTAGGTGGCTCAAATGATTTGCAAGTTAGTTAAAAACAGCCATATGAATCCTCATATCATAAAAATTCTATCCGAGTCAATATTGTTTTAAATTTTGCACTTTAGTATTATATAACAACCGTTTTAGTTGAAGATAAGTTATTTGGGATTATTTTGTTATTGATTGTTTGATTTGTAGTATATTAATAAAAACAACTCCATTGCATAAAGTATTATCCTTTATGATACATAACAAACTTTGATAATTTCAAGGGTGCAAATCGGCAAAACGGAGAAACACGTTGATAATGGCATCTTGATTATTATTAAAGAATGATTCTAGCTTCACCAATTTAAATTCATTGATGCTTAATTACGTGATACAAACTTTAGTTGTTCTTTCTACATGGTTTGCCAACTTTATTTTTCTTTTTCATATTCTTCATTTATTTATTATTATTTTCTATTACTTATTCAACTTCTATACTCTTAATATTCATAAGTCTCATCTTTTCATATTCAAAACCTCCAAATATTTAAAGTAAAACTTTAAGATATCTTTTGATATTCCTTCTATTGTATCTATATAAATTCAACTTCTTTATCTCATGAAACCTCTACCAAGATTATTAGGCTATTTTTTTTGTTCTATAATTAAAGTAGATGAAGAAGACTCTTTAATTTTGATTGGATATGGAATTAGTCGCTAAGAAGTTAAAGAATTATGTACTAATTTTATACTTATTTTTCATCTTTATATACATCAGTATTATAAGAATAATGTATACATTGTAATTTTTTTAAATCTGTTTCTTTTTGTCTTTTTTTCTCTGTTAGAATTCTTGATTTAGTTCTATGAATGTTTTTTATTGTCGTAAGTCTTTATTCATATTTTGTAATTATTATATTTTATTATTCATTACAATTTACATATATATTTCCATGAGTTTTAGTCATTCTAACATATCTATAAAAATTTACATGAAACACACGTGCGAAGCACGTGCTCAAAATCTAGGAAACAAAAAAAATACACAAATACAGTGCAAAATTGATTAAAATGTAGTCATTTTTTTGGAAATAAGAGTCAACTTCAATAACCTAGTTATTTATATAATTTGCTTTAAAATTAATTTGAATTTTATCAAAAGAAATTATTATCTTTATTCCACGTACCAAACGATTCCTCAATCTTGTAAAGCCCAAATAGCAGAGGAGGCCTTCTGTTCGAAAAAAAGAATAGGAGGCCCTATTCAATAAAATGAGCCCACAAGTCGTTCACACCAAGAAACAATGGTCACTCTGTCCTCCATAGATCTTAACAATGGTGAAAAGACTATAAATACCCTATAATTTGGTATTTTTATATCACCTACTCCGTGTTATAGTTCCAAAGACCTTCATTTCTCAATTCCATCTAGATTTTTGGTGGTGTAGCTGCTCTTTTTACCACCATTTCCCTTTTGGGGCAAATCCAGGTATGTTATCTATCTATTTTTTCATTTTCCATTTTGTTTTTTGTTTGAATTTTGTGTTTTTCAGGATCAAGTTAGTGTTTTTGTTTAGTTTGTCTTTGCGATTTTATGGTTTTATTGAAGATCAATTAATGTTGGGTTTGTTTTTGTGGATTTGGCGTAGATGGATGAGTGGTGAGTGGTGATTGTTTTCAGTGGACGTTAAGGCCTGGAATCGAGGAGAGGGATGATCATCTTGGATCAAATTCGGTAAGAGAGGGTGGATTTAGTAAGTTTTAGGGTTTGAAATGGGGAAGAGGAGCTTGATGAAGTTGCTAATTTGTTGCCTTAGGAGTCGTTTAATATGGACAGAAGTAACCAAAGGATGGGTTTTTTCAGCCATTACTAGTTGGTTAGAGGATTTGGGCTTTATGGTATATGAGAATTATTGAGGCTGAAAAACCTTTTTGCAAGATGGTAATTCATCAAGGTGCGGGTTTCGAGTTGATTGATGGAAAGTTAAGATCAAAGTTAAAGAAGTTAAGAGTAAAGTTTAGAAGTTAAGAAACAAGTCAAAACAAAGTTCTTCAAAGTTTTCAAGAGTTTTTAGAAATGTTTTAACTATGTTTTTAAGACTTAAGAGTTGAGTTCATCAAAGAGCAAAGTTGAAGTTCTTTCTTTAAAGAAGTATATGGGACTATGTATTTCCAAAGACTTTTAAAAGAAATGTTTTCACATTTAAACAAGAATGAAAACTGAGATTTCCAAAGAGCATTCGAGCTAGTTTTGAGAAAAGAGCAATAGCTTTCTAAATGAAGCAAGCAGAGAAACAGAGATTTTCAAGATAGCTTTTGAGCTAAGTTTTGACAACTAATGTCAAATCACAGAAGAAGTATGTTTTAAAAATATAAGATCCAGTATATTTTGGGAGTAGTATTGAGCACCGGTTTAGGAACGAGCATGAGTCATATAACTCACATCTCCATAAAATCATGTAGCCACCATGGCTAAAAATAAGGTCATACTTTTTAGATGAATCCTTTTCACAATAGACTAGTGGATCCATTAGGCAGTTCAGGTCTTACACCTTTGGCCGGGTATAGGATGCGCTGGCAGCGTGAGGTAGATCGTTGTATCATCACTATAGCTCTTATGTGATGGTTGTCGGCTAGATAAACTTCCACAAAAGTTATTGTTTTCTTATAAACAAAATTTATTTGTATTTTGACATGCATCTCATAGTCAATTGTATCTATGCATATACACAGAGTTTCCAATATATTTTTAAACATCTTTTCTTTATATTGCACTTGTGTTTAAATTTTTTATATTAAAATTAGTAATTATGTTGAGTTAGTTGAGCCAGGTAAGTTCTTCAGTTTTTTTCAGACTCTTTCTAGCCTATGTTGTTTAGCATTTCAACTCGCATACTCGTACATGCAATGTACTGATACCAGATGACATGCATCGTGTTATAATGCAGACAAAGGTAATGAGGATCGGCATCCAGCGCACCATTGAACAAGTATAGCACTCCAGAGTCAGTTGGTGAGCCTCCTTGCATTTAAAGGACTCCTTTTTTTTAATATTAGTTGTTAGGATGTTGTGGGGTCTGTCCAAACATCCATCTCAGATGTTTAGAGACATCATAGACAGTCAAATGTTAGTCCTTTAAGTCGTTACATTTTCATCTATTATGTTATAGACTTGGGTGGGCAGCTTTTCCAAGTTGAATGTTTAATTTTTAGACATTCTCAGGTTATGTTATTATTCAGTTCAGTTAGATGCTATTAATCCTTATAAATGTGCATATAGTCTTCCACTGAGCTAATTAAGTCATGTCAAGGGTCCGCTCAAGGCCACCAATGGTTTCGAGTGCTGGCCACACCTAGGGTATAGGTTCAGGGCGTGACAATTTGTGATGTTGTTCTGTATTTTATAATCATTATAATATATTTTTATGAACTTGATCAAAATGATTAAATAGTAGCACAACATGAGGAAATATTTTAATACATACTCGACATACAATTAAATTAGTATAAGTCGATCACCATTACATTTATTTAATTAAGATGAATCAAATATTATTTAAACTGGAAAGCTCCTATCTAAAATATTGAATTACCATTTTTCCTCTCTAATAAATTAAAATTTTAGTAATATCTAATTAAATAATAATATTTTAACTATATAAAGATTGAATTATATAAATACATCTTCCTCATATAAAAAATGTAATTTCCCTACAACAAAATTGTTGAAGAAAGCTTTAAGACTGATGAAACATGTCGAAGGAACAATAGACTGATGGAACATGTCGAACAATAGACTCATAAAGGCAAAATATTTCTGTTGTTATATGTGGATAATATTATTGTCATATAATGTAATCTGTCTCATGTCCCACAGTTGGTACTATAACTTGGGAAGGAGTTCACTATGAAAGATCTTGATCCTTTACACGTCTTTCTAAGGTGAAGTATTTCGAAGGAGGAGTTCACTTAAATCAAAGAAAGTATGCTGGTGAATTGTTGGCGAAGAAAGATATGACTTTGGCAAAGGTTGTAGTCACTCCATTAGCTCAAAACCATGGTCTGCATGAAGCTGTAGAAAGTCTTATAGATGCCTCTTCAGAATGATAGTAGGGAGCCTTCAATATTTGACCCCACTCATGCTGTAAATTTAGTAAGCCGGTTTCTGCAAAGCCCAAACATTAAATATATTCAAGGGGTAAAAAGGATTCTCAAGTACATCAAAGATACTATACACTTTGGTCTTAGAATTATTTCACAATCACCATGTAGGTTGTATGGCTACTTAGATTCCGATTGGGGATGTTGTACCACTACTAGGAGATCAACTACAAGCTATAACATCTACCTAGGTGTCAATTGTATATTTTGGACCTCCAAGAAACATACCATAGTAGCCCAATCGAGTGTTGAAGCTAAGTATACAACACTAGCCTCCACTGCCACAGAACTGACTTGGACTTTGTATCTTCTTCATGACCTTAGAGTGTTTCTTCGATCTGTTCCTACGTTGTATTGTGTTAACATGAGTTCCTTGTACATGACAGTTACTTTAGTTATGCATGCTAGAACCAAACATGTTGAAACGAACTAACGTTTTGTTCATGAGAAAGTGGCCATGAGACAACTTCTTACTCACTTTGTGTAGTCTAAGGATAAGCTAGTTGATATTCATACCAAAGTCTTCACAAAGCACGTCTTCTCTGATTTTTGCAGCAAGCTAGGAGTTACAGTTCGTCCACTCGACTCAAATTTATTCGATCGAAATAATATGCGTACCAATGTTGGTCATTCTGTTTGATTCTATTTAAATATATCATTTAAATTGTGAATTTCAAATATAATTTTAAATTTATAATTAGATTGCATCTAGGTAAATTTAATGACTATTTAAAATGATTTTAAGAAAAACCTCGTTAAGGCTACCACAAGCTTCATCATGAACAAGTGCTCCAAAAATAGTTATTTGACTAATATCTCTATTTTGGATGTTGAATACAATAGAATACATATACATTTGGATATTTGTCATTTTTTCATGGACAGTCAAATAAGAAATATAAGTGCATTTGGATACATAAACACATTAAGTAGTTTTGAATGTAGCAGTGCATCCATTTTTAGAACAGTGGAATACATATACATCTGGATAATTATATTGCAATAAATTCATTATCATTTGTTTTTTTCCTGAATTGTTCAATTGTAATTATACATTAACAAAATTGTATTAAGAATATCAGAATACAATAATTCTTGCCATGGAGTTGTCTGTTGGAAATCAAAACAAATAAGATTCATTCACAATTACAATAAATTAAATTAAAACAAACTTATCTGAAATGCCTAAACGTTTGAACAAAAACAATGGCAACAATGAAGAATGGTGTACAATGTATTTCAATTCTTTTAAAATTGACTAGAATTCAGAAGTATATGCACTGACCATATAATTATTAGCTGTTTATGTAATGATGTGAAATTGAGAATTTAAGGACATAACTAACAAGATTGTAATAGTACCAGAAATTACCTTATATAATGCAGTATAATTAAAATTATATATAAAAAAAACATACACAAATACGGTCAAATATTGATTAAAATGTACTCATTTTTTGTAAATAGCATTGAACGTCAATAATATAGTTATTTATATAAATTGCTCTAAAATTAATCTCAATTTTATCAAAAGAAATTATTTTATTTATTCCACGTACAAAAAAGACTCCTCAATCTTGTAAAGCCCAAAATAGAAGAGGAGGCCCTTTGATCGAAAAAAACTAGAGGAGGCCCAATTCAATAAAATGAGCCCACCAGGCATGCATTCACACCAAGAAACAATGGTCACTCTATCCTCATAGAAGTTAACGAATTTGAAAACCCTATAAATACCGAATAATCTACTCTTTACATATCTCACTCCGCCGTAATAGATCCAAAGCCCTTAATTTCTCAATTCCTTCTAGGTTTTGGGTCTATAGTTGCTCTTTTTTTCTACAATTTCCCTTTTAGGGAAATCAAGGTATGTTTATCTATGTATTTTTTCATTTTTTTGTTTGAATTTCCTTTTTTTCTGGAACAAGTTGGTGTTTTTGTTTAGTGTGTGTTTGCGATTTTAGGATTTTGTTGAAGATCAATAAATGTTGGGTTTGTTTTTGTGGATTTGGCGTAGGTGGGTGAGCGGTGAGTGGTGACTGTTTTGAGTGAAGGTTATGGCCTGGAATCAAGGTGAGCAAAGCTCATCTGGGATCAAGTTTGACAAGGGGGGTGGATCTTCTACGTTTTGTTGTTTGAATTGGGAAAAAGGAGCTTGATGAAGTTGACTTTAAACCCGCTTGATATGGACAATAGTAACCAAAGGATGGGTTTTTCAGCCATGACTAGTTTGTTAGAGGATTTTGGATTTATGGTAGATGAGAATTAATGAGGTTGAAAAACTTGATTCGCAAGATGGGAATTCATCAGGGTGCGGGTTTCCAATTGATTGGTGGAAATTGTGAGCCGCTAGGGATGAATTTTAGAGAGGGGTTGAACGGTGGTCATGGTCTGATGGATGGTGAATGATCATTGTGGTGTGGACGGAGGTAATCCATTGCAGGCGTTGTTAGTTGTTGTCCCTTGGTTATTAAAAACATTGTTTTTCCAGCTTATATTTTGTATATCTACAACCCCTCTCTTTCGCACTTCCACATCATGGAATAATTTCATTAATGTTTGGACTAAGGTTGCGGCCATGACCCTCTAAACGCGATATGGATAGAAATCAGCCCAAAAGTTTGAGAGATTTTTGTGGGATTGAATGAACCAACCTTCCTTTTTTAGGCTAGCTTTTTTTGTGTATTATAGTTAAATGAACTTGTCTCCAAAATTTCTCCGTTATCACATAACTGATTTATCTAAAAAAGAATTTCACTTTCATCTTTCATCTTCCATCTCGGCTATGTTTGATTCAGTGTTTCCTTCTTTTCTAAAGTTGGATTAATGTCCTTGAGCTGAATATCTTTCATAAACAACCTCTTTATCTCCACAAAGTAGTGGTGAGATTTGCACTCTGTACATTCTTCATACTCTACTAAGTGTGATTTCACTAGGTATATTGTCGTTGATGATGATAATATTTCTCACTAGGGAAAATATGGAAAAGCTCCTTCTACTGTTGATAGTTTTAGATGATTAAATATTAAAGTGGAAAGCTCCCATCTTAAAAAATGAATTACCATTTTGCCTCTCTACTAAATTAAGAATTTAATTAAATGATAATATTTTAATTATCTAAAGATTGAATTATATATAAAATTATAAATGCATCTTTCTCATATTAAATGATAAAATTGACCTAGATTTAGAATGAATTGTAATCCAAAAATAGAAAGGAGAAATGCTTTTTCTCCTAAGGAAGTTGTCAAACAAACTAAAAATTCAAAGTTCCTCTTTCTCCTATCAAGATGGTGATTTTCTAATCGAACAAGAATGAAGTGTAGTCGGTTCTAAAAGAAGTAACTATAAAAAGAACAACTTAACACAAAGATAAATTGGTTGAAATAAACATAATGAGTATCAAATAGTAAGATTACATAAATCAATATGTTCATATGTGATTTTACCATTTCCTGTATTGCTACCATAGATCTTTTCTTTTATTAACTTCATCGAAATGATAAGTATTAGTACAACAAGAGAAAATATTTTTCCACACACTCACATGCAATTAAATTAGTATAAAGCACTGTTATGTTTCTCTTAACTAAGTTGGATTCATATATGATATAACTTACTTAGGAGAAAAATAACGTATACTTACACTAATTTAATTGCATGTCAAGTGTGTGACAAAATATTTCTTTATGATGTATCACTACGCTATTATTTTGATCAAGCTCACAAAAGAACATGTTATATGCTAACAATACAACAACGAAATAGTAAAAAATCATACATGAATATGTTAGAATATATAGTATTATTATTTGATGTAATAATTTGATATTCATTTGGATATTTGTCTTTTTTTCATGGACTGTCCAATTAGAAATACAAGTGCATTTGAATACAAAACATATTTAGTAGATTTGAATGTAACAGTGCATCCATTTTTTGTCAGTGGAATACATATACATCTAGATAATTATATTGCAATATAATTCATTATCATTTGTTTTTTTTCCTGAATTGTTCAATTGTATTGATTCATTAACAAAATTATATTAAGAAATATCAGAATACAATTATTCGCAACTACAATAAATTAAGTTAAAACAAACTTATGTGAAATGTCTTAACATTTGAACAAAAACAATGGCAACAATGAAGAATGGTGTACACTGTATTTCATTTTTTTTAAAACCAACTAGAATTCAAAAGTATATGCTGACCATATAATTATTAGTTGTTAATGTAATGATGTGAAATTGTGAATTTTAGGACATAATTAACGAGATTGTTATAGTACCATAAATTACCTTATATAATGCAGTATAATTGAAATTGTAAAAAACAAGAAACAAAACAATGCACATATATGGTGAAATATTAATTAAAATGTACTCATTTTTTGTAAATAGCATTGAACTTAAATAATCTAGTTATTTATAGAAATTGCTCTAAAATTAATCTCAATTTTATCAAAAGAAATTATTATATTTATTCCACGTACCAAAACGACTCCTCATTCTTGTATATTCCATATAGTAGAGGAGGTCCTTTGATCGAAAAAAATTAGAGGAGGCCCAATTCTATAAAAATGAGCCCACCAGGCATTCACACCAAGAAACAATGGTCACTATGTCCTCATAGAAGTTAACGATGGTGAAAACCCTATAAATACCAAAAAAGCTACTCTTTACATATCTCACTCCGCCATAACAGATCAAAAGCCCTTAATTTCTCTATTCCTTCTAAGTTTTGGATCTGTAGCTGCTCCTTTTTTCTACCATTTCCCTTTTTGGGCAAATCAAGATAAGTTTATCTATGTATTTTTTTCGTCTTTTTGTTTGAATTTTGTGTTTTTCTGGAACAAGTTGGTGTTTTTGTTTACTGTGTGTTTGCGATTTTAGGATTTTTTTGAAGATAAATAAATGTTGAATTTGTTTTTGTGGATTTGGCGTAGGTGGGTGAGCGGTGAGTGGTGACTGTTTTGGGTGGACGTTATGGCCTGGAATTGAGAAGAGGGAAGCTCATCTGGGATCAATTTCGATAAGGCGGTAGATCTGCTATGTTTTGGGGTTTGAATTGGGAAAAAGAGGAGCTTGACGAAGTTGCCTTCAGATCCCTTTGATATGGACAGTAGCAACCAAAGGATGGGTTTTTCAGCCATGACTAGTTGGTTAGAGGATTTTAGCTTTATGGTAGATGAGAATTAATGAGGTTTGGAAACTGATTTGCAAGATGGGAATTCATCAAGTGCGAATTTCTAATTGATTGATAGAAATTGTGAGTCGCTGGGGATGAATTTGAGAGAGGGGTTGAACAGTGGTCATGGTCTAATGGATGGTGAATGATCATTGTTGTGTGGATGGAGGTAATCCATCGCAGGCATTGTTGGTTGTTGTCCCTTGGGTATTTAGGCTTGGGGGGGACCTATTTGTAGTTGAAAGAGTATGCAAGCCTTTATGGGATGTTGTTAAAGATCCACTTTTATGGAGAAAAATTAACATAGTTCATCCATTTTTCACTAACATCACAAATGATATCCTTATAAAGTGGACGAATAGAGCTCAAGCCCATCTTTATTCTCTCAGTCTATTTCACTACTCAAAGCTCAAAGGTTAGTTGTTTCTCTTGTGTTACTTGCTTAGTTATTAGGAAATGTATTACCTTAACAACTATAAGTAGTAAGAAATCTATTAAGCACACAGTTAATTTAGAAACCCTAACTTATAAACCACACTATTTCATACTAAACCAATATGCAATTTGAATTTCCATATTTATGTCTCTTCCCCCCGCCTCAGTACTTGTTTGGTTATTCCAGGCCTTGCCAACATTTGACAGACAAGAGAAATGTCCTCTTATTAATGCAACACTTGAAGAAAATAATGCATATATATGTGGTAATAATTAGTCTCTCCATAACTTGTGTAGGAGTCTTCCGTTGTTCACAGGCGACAAAGACAAGTGAGGGAGAAATGGACAGTCTTCATGGCTTCACCAAGTAAGCATCGCAAACCCCAAATGATAATTCTTGAAATATCTGTTGTATGTGTGATTTTATTTTGTTATTTGTTGTATTTAGTATTGGAATGAAACATAGCAGAGAGGATTTTGTGTTCCTATGGTCTACCCCATCTATTTAGTTGTTTATTTTACATTGTTTCGTTATTGTTAATTTTTCCATATGTGTATCCCTTTTTCAAACTATTTGGCGTGCTTTAATTTATGCGGAGTTTGTTTATCCTCTGTAAATTCAACTTGCGAGATTTAACTGTGTATCATTGTTATTGTTTTTATGGTCTACCCGAACTATTTGGGATTAATGTGTATATAGTAGGAGTAGAACTTTTCCAAGAGTGTCACTTGATTATTAAAAACTTTGTTTTTCCAGCTTATATTTTGTATATCTACAACCCCGCTCTTTAGCACTTCCACATCATGGAACAATTTCATGAATGTTTGGACTAAGGTTGCAGCCCAAAAGTTTGAGAGATTTTTGTGGGATTGAATGAACCAACCTGCCTTTTGTAGGCTAGCTCTTTTTGTGTCTCCAAAATTTCTCTGTTATGACATAACTGATTTATCTAAATTTTTCTTTCACTTTCATCTTCCATCTCGGCTATGATTGATTCTGTGTTTCCTTCTTTTTGTAAGTTGGATTTCACTAGGCATGTTGTTATTGATGATGATAATATTTTTCACTAGGGAAAATATGGAAGAGCTCCTTCTAGTGTTGATAGTTTTAGATGAATAACTATTAAGGTGGAAAGCTCCCATCTTAAAAATTTAATTACCATTTTGCCTCTCTACTAAATTAAGAATTTAATTAAATAATAATATTTTAATTATCTAAAGATTGAATTATAAAAAATTATAAATGCATCTTTCTCATATTAAAAAATGAAATTGACCTAGATTTAGATTGAATTGTAATCCAAAAATAGAAAGCAAAAATACCCTAGATTAGGAACGCTTTCTCTCCTAAGGAAGTTTTCAAACAAACTAAAAATTCAAAGTTCCTCTTTCTCCTATCAAGATGCATGGTGATTTTCTAATCGAACAAGAATATACCGTAGTCTATTCTAAAAGAAGTAATTATAAAAAAACCAACTTAACACAAATATAAATTGGTTGAAAAATAAATAATGAATATCAAATAGTACGAATATATAAACCAATATGTCCATATGTGATTTTACCATTTCCTTGTATTGCTAGCATAGACCTTTTCTTTTATGGACTTCATCGAAGTGATAAAGTATTGACACAGCATGAGAAAATATTTTTCCACGCACTCGACATGCAATTAAATTAGTATAAATCACCGTTATGTTTCTCTTAACTAAGTCTAATTAATATATGATTTAACTTACTTAAGAGAAAAAATAACGTATACTTGTACTAATTTAGTTGCATGTCAAGTCTGTGACAAAATATTTCTTTATGATTTACCACTTGTCCACTACTTTATCATTTTGATCAAGTTCATGGAAGAAAAAGTTATATGATAACAATACTACGAAATGCTAAAAATAATGCATGAATATGTTAGTTTATATAGTATTATTATTTGATATTCATTATCTATTCGTTGATAAATTTATATTTGCGTTAAGTCAAATTTTTTGTTAACTCTTTAAGATCGACTATGATTAATTTTTGTTCGATCAGAAAATCATAATCTTAATAAGAATTTTGAATTTTTAGTTTGTTCAAAATATTTCAATCTAGGGTGTTTCTCCCTTCTATTTTTAAATGATGATTCATTCTAGATCTACGCTAATCAACATTTTTAATATGTGGAAGATGGACGTTGAATTATTAGTTTAAGTAAAACTTCCTTACCAGGGCAGCGATCTATTTAGAGTGAAATCAAAAGTTATATGTAGGAGTTGTTCACCGTAGTGTAGTTATGACACCATACTACCAAATTTAGCAAATAGATAGGAGCAATGAACTCTTTTAGCAATGAACTCTTTTTTCTTATAAGACTTGCCAATCACCATTCAAAAATAGAAGAGAGAAACAACATAGATAGGAGCGCTATTCCTTGTAAAAATGTTTTTAAACAAAATAAAAATTCAAAGTTCTTCTTATCAAGTTGCTGATTTTATGATCTAACAAGAATGAATCACAGTATGTCCTAAAAGACTTAACAAAAAGAAACAGACTTAACACATATAAATTGGTTCGAAAATAAATATAATAATGAATATCAAATTATTATACCAAATAGTAATAACATATAAACTAATATATTCATGTGTGATTTTACCATTTTCTTGTATTGCTAGCATATAAGCTTTTCTTTTATGAACTTGATCAAAATGATAGAGTAGTTGCACACATGAGGAAATATTTCGCAAAATACAAGCAATTAAATTAGTATAAGTCATCATTATGTTTCTCTTAACTAAGGTGAATTAATGTATGATTCAGCTTGATTAAGAAAAACATAATGGTGGTTTATACTAATTTAATTGCATGTCTAGTGCGTGACAAAAATATTTCTTTATGATGTACCACTACGCTATCATTTTTATCAAGTTCATGAAAGAAAATGTTATATGCTAACAGTACAACAACGAAATAGTAAAAAACCATACATGAATATGTTAGCTTATATAGTATTATTATTTGATGTAATAATTTGATATTCATTATTTATTTGTCGATAAATTTATATTTGCGTTAAGTCAATTTTTTTGATTACCTCTTTAGGACGGACTATGATTCATGCTTGTTAGATCATAAAATCACCAACTTGATAAGAATTTTTAGGCGTTCAGATGTAATTTTGACTATTATTGTCGTCGTTGAATTTTCTGTTGGACATTATGTTGGTTATTAGTTAATTGCTTAAGTCAAATTTGTATTCTGATTAATAATAGCTCGTTTTCATATTCTATCTCATTTCTCAATCAAATAGACTGATTAAGAATTTGTTGTGATTCTTTAAACTCTGTTTCTCTTATCATGAAATTTGTTAGAGTTGTCTTACATTAGTTATCCTTTAAAATGTCTATATAAGCTGAAGTGCTTGATGATCATAATAGTTTTGGGAGTTCTTATATGGTAGAAGAGCAGATTCAGCAGAATGTCAATTTTTAGTGCACTATCATTTGTTTGCAATTAATGAGAGTCTGAATCTTAATCATTCTGATTCAATCTATTTAAGTGTGTCTGTTTTTAGTGATTAACATTCATTTAATTAAGTCCATTTGTTTCTTTTTTTAAAAAAAAACTCTTAATGGATCTTAATGAGTCTAAATGATCAACTCTATTAAAATAATAAGTGTTCTTTTCTTAAACAGAGTCTCTTCTTCGTCTTCTGGACATGTTTCAAGTTTCTTCCTCTTCTTTTCCAATCAAGTATCATATTTTTTCTTTGAATAAGTTTTCATAATCTTTTACAAGTATTTATTTGATATTTCTAATATATGAAATATTTTTGGGTGAATTGATATTTATGAAGAACTCTTCTTGTCACAATTCATTTGTTGTCAAAACTTTTTTGAAAGAAGTTATCGTTGTTTTCTTGAGAAAAAATTATTTTGAAAAAACAAATAACTCATCTTTTTTTTTTGGGTTGAGTGATAATCTTATACTTGAAACAATTGTTTGGAAGAAGTATTTCTTGTTTGGATCATAACTTTTATTGACATAGTGTTTAATTTCAAATTTAATAAAATATTAAAAACTAAATTAGACTTCTTAATTTAGTTTTCTATGAATGTTTTTTTATTGTCATAAGTCTTTATTCTTATTTTATAATTATTACATTTTATTATTCATTACAATTTACACATGTATTTCCATGAGTTTTAGTTATTCTAACATATCTATAAAAATTTACATTAAACACACGTGCGAAACACGTGCTCAAAAACTAGAAAACAAAAAAATACACAAAAATGTAGTCTTTTTTTTTTGAAATAAGACTCAACTTCAATAACCTAGTTATTTATATAATTTGCTATAAAACTAATTTGAATTTTATCAAAAGAAATGATTATCTTTATTCCACGTACCAAACGAATCCTCAATCTTGTAAAGCCCAAATAGTAGAGGAGGCCTTTTGTTCGAAGAAAAGAATAGGAGGCCCAATTCAATAAAATGAGCCCACAAGTCGTTCACACCAAGAAACAATGGTCACACCAAGACAATGGTCACGTCAAGGCCGAGAATCGAGGAGAGGGAAGATCATCTGAGATCAAATTCGAAGGGAGGGTGGATTTCATAAGTTTTGAGGTTTGAAATGGGGAAAAGAGGAGCTTGATAAAGTTTCAAATTTTTTGCCTTCGGATTCGTTTGATATGGACAGTAGTAACCAAAGGATGGTTTTCAGCCATCACTAGTTGGTTAGGGGATTTTGGCTTTATGGTAGATGAGAATTATTGAGGTAGAAAAACTTATTCACATGATGGGAATTCATCAAGGTGCGGGTTTTGAGTTGATTGATGGAAATTGTGAGCCGTTAGGGATGAATTTCAGAGAGGGGTTGAACGGTGGTCATGGTATGGTGGATGGTGAATGATCATTGTGGTGTGGATGGAGGTAATCCATCACAGGCATTGTTTGGTGTTGTTGGTTATTGTCCCTTGGTTATTTAAGCTTGGGGGACCTATTTGTAGTTGAAAGAGTATGCAAGCCACTTTTATGGAGAAATATTAACATAGTTCATACATTTTGTACTATTATTATAATTGATATCTTCATAAATTTGACGAATAGAGCTCAAGGACATAGATCGATCAAGAATTTCTTTAAAATCTGCTCTTTGATTAATGATTCATCGACCACTAGATTCAAGTGTCTCACGAAATTCTTAAACTAGGTGGCTTGGTTGATTTTCAAGTTAGTAAGGATCAGCCATATGAATCCTTATATCATAAATATTCTATCCGAGCCAATAAGGTTTTATAATTTGCACTTCGGTATTATATAACGGCCGTTTGAGTTGAAGATAAGTTATTTGGGATTATTTTTTTATTGATTGTTTGATTTGTAGTACATTATTAAAAACAACTCCGTTGCATAAAGTATTATCCATTATGATAAATAACAAACTTTAATAATTCAGAGGGTGCAAATTTACAAAATGGAGAAACACATTGATAATGGCATCTTCATTATTATTTAAGAATGATTCTGGCTTCACAAATTTAAATTCATTGATGCTTAATTACGTGATACGAACTTTAGTTGTTCTTTCTACATGGTTTGCCAACTTTAATTTTCTTTTTCACATTCTTGATGTATTTATTATTATTTTCTATTACTTATTCAACTTTTATAATCTTAATATTCATAAATCTCATTTTTTCATATTCATAATCTCCAAATAGTTAAACTAAAACTTTAATATATCTTTTGATATTCGTTCTATTGTATCTATATAAATTCAACTTCTTTATCTAATGAAACATCTACCAAGATTATAAGGCTATTTTTTTTTTCTATAGTTAAAGTAGATGAAGAAGAATCTTGAATTTTGATAGGATATGAAATGAGTCGATAAAAAGTTAGAGAATTATGTACTAATTTTTTACTTACTTTTCATCTTTATATGCATCAGTATTATAAGAATAATGTATACATTGTATTTAAAAAAAAAATTGTTTCTTTTTGTCTTTTTTCTCTGTTAGACTTCTTAATTTAGTTTTCTATGAATGTTTTTTTATTGTCGTAAGTCTTTATTCTTATTTTGTAAATATTACATTCATTACAATTAAATATGTATTTCCAAGAGTTTTAGTCATTCTAACATATGTATAAAAATTTATATGAAACAGACGTGCGAAGCACGTGCTCAAAAAATAGAAAACAAAAAAATACTCAAATACGGTGAAATATTGATTAAAATGTAGTCATTTTTTTGGAAATAAGACTCAACTTCAATAACCTAGTTATTTATATAATTTTCTCTAAATTTAATTTGAATTTTGTCAAAAGAAATTATTATCTTTATTTCACGTACCAAACGATTCCTCAATCTTGTAAAGCCCAAATAGTAGAGGAGGCCTTTTGTTCGAATAAAAGAATAGGAGGCCCTATTCAATAAAATGAGCCCACAAGTCGTTCACACCAAGAAACAATGGTCACTCTGTCCTCCATAGACTATAAATACCCTATAATTTGGTCTTTATATATCACTTACTCCGACGTTATAGTTCAAAAGCCCTTCTTTTCTCAATTCCTTCTAGATTTTTGGTGGTGAAGCTGCTCTTTTTACCAACATTTCCCTTTTTTGGCAAATCCAGGTATGTTTTCTATCTATTTTTTTCATTTTCCATTTTGTTTTTCTGTTTGAATTTTGTGTTTTTCAGGATCAAGTTAGTGTTGTTGTTTAGTTTGTGTTTGGGATTTTATGGTTTTATCGATGATCAATTAATGTTGAGTTTGTTTTTGTGGATTTGGAGTAGATGGGTGAGTGGTGAGTGGTGATTGTTTTCAGTGCACGTCAAGGCCTGGAATCGAGGAGAGGGAAGATCATCTGGGATCAAATTCGGTAAGGGAGGGTGGATTTCGTAAGTTTTGAGGTTTGAAATGGGGAAAAGAGGAGCTTGATGAAGTGGCTAATTTTTTGCCTTAGGATTCGTTTGATATGGAAAGTAGAAACCAAAGGATGGTTTTCAGCCATCACTAGTTGGTTAGAGAATTTTGGCTTTATGGTAGATGAGAATTATTGAGGTTGAAAAACTTATTCACATGATGGGAATTCATCAAGGTGGGGGTTTTGAGTTGATTGATGGAAATTGAGCCGTTAGGGATGCATTTCAGAGAGGGGTTGAACGGTGATCATGGTATGGTGGATGGTGAATGATCATTGTGGTGTGGATGGAGGTAATCCATCACATGCGTTGATTGGTGTTGTTGGTTGTTGTCCCTGGGTTATTTAGGCTTGGGGGGACTATTTGTAGTTGAAAGAGTATGCAAGCCACTTTTATGGAGAAATTTTAACATAGTTCATACATTTTGTACTATTACTATAATTGATATCTTTATAAATTTGATGAATAGAGCTCTAGGACATATATCGATCACGAATTTCTTTAAAATCTGCTCTTTGATTAGTGATTCATCGGCCACTAGATCCAACTATCTCACCCTATTTTTGAAACTAGGTGGCTCGGTTGATTTGCAAGTTAGTTAGGATCAGCCATATGAATCCTCATGTCATAAGTATTCTATCTGAGTCAATATTGTTTTAAATTTTGCACTTTAGTACTATATAACGGCCGTTTGAGTTGAACATAAGTTATTTGGGATTATTTTTTATTGATTGTTTGATTTGTAGCATATTATTAAAAACAACTCCATTGCATAAAGTGTGATCCTTTATGATACATAACAAACTTTAATAACTTCAAGGGTGCAAATCGGCAAAATGGAGAAACACATTGATAATGACATCTTGATTATTATTTAAGAATGATTCTAGCTTCACAAATTTAAATTAATTGATGCTTAATCACGTGAAACAAACTTTAGTTGTTCTTTCTACATGGTTTGCCAACTTTAATTTTCTTTTTTCATATTCTTCATTTATATATTATTATTTTCTATTACTTATTCAACTTTTGTACTCTTAATATTCATAAATCTCATCTTTTCATATTCAAAACCTCCAAATATTTAAACTAAAACTTTAAGATATCTTTTGATATTCCTTCTATTGTATCTATATAAATTCAACTTCTTTATCTCATTAAACCTCTACAAAGATTATTAGACTATTATTTTTGTTCTATAGTTAAAGTAGATGAAGAAAAATCTTGAATTTTTATAGGATATGGAATGAGTTGATAAGAAGTTAGAGAATTATGTACTAATTTTATACTTACTTTTCATCTTTATATACATCAGTATTAGAAGAATGATGTATACATTGTATTTTTTTTGAAATCTGTTTCTTTTTGTCTTTTTTCTCTGTTAGACTTCTAAATTTAGTTTTCTATAAATTTTTAATTATATTTATTCTTATTTTTTAATTATTACATTTTATTATTCATTACAATTTACATATGTATTTCCATGATTTTTAGTCATTCTAACATATCTATAAAAATTTACAAGAAACACACGTGCGAAGCACGTGCTTAAAAACTAGGAAACCAAAAAAATACACAAATACGGTGAAATATTGATTAAAATGTAGTCATTTATTTGGAAATAAGACTCAACTTCAATAACCTAGTTATTTATATAATTTTCTCTAAAGTTAATTTGAATTTTATCAAAAGAAATGAGCCCAAGTCGTACACACCAAGAAACAATGGTCACTATGTCCTCCATAGATCTTAATAATATAAATACCCTATAATTTAGTCTTTATATATCACTTACTCCGTCGTTATAGTTCAAAAGCCCTTTATTTCTCAATTCCTTCTAGATTTTTGGTGGTGTAGCTTCTCTTTTTACCACCATTTCCCTTTTTGGGTAAATCCATGTGTGTTATCTATCGATTTTTTTTATTTTCCATTTTTTTTTTGTTTGAATTTTGTGTTTTTCAGGATCAAGTTAGTGTTTACGTTTAGTTTGAGTCTGTGATTTTATGGTTTTATTGAAGATCAATTAATATTGGGTTTGTTTTTGTTAATTTGGCGTAGATGGATGAGTGGTGAGTGGTGATTGGTTTCAGTGGACGTTAAGGCCTTGAATCGAGGAGAGGGAAGATCATCTAGGATCAAGTTCGGTAAGGGAGGGTGGATTTCGTAAGTTTTGGGGTTTGAAATGGAGAAAAGAAAAGCTTGATGAAGTTGCTAATTTTTTCCCTTGGGATCCCTTTGATATGGACAGTATTTAACCTAAGGATGGTTTTCAGCCATCACTAGTTGGTTAGAGGATTTTGGTTTTATTGTAGATGAGAATTATTGAGGCTGAAAAACTTATTCGCAAGATGGGAATTCATCAAGGTGTGGGTCTCGAGTTGATTGATGGAAATTGTGAGCTGTTAGGGATGAATTTCAGAGAGGGGTTGAACGGTATCATGGTATGGTGGATGGTGAATGATCATTGTGGTGTGGATGGAGGTAATCCATCACATGCGTTGATTGGTGTTGTTGGTTGTTGTCCCTGGGTTATTTAGGCTTGGGGGACCTATTTGTAGTTGAAAGAGTATGCAAGCCACTTTTATGGAAGAATATTAACATAGTTCATACATTTTGTACTATTATTACAACTGATATCTTTATAAATTTGACGAATAGAGATCAAGGACATAGATCGATCAAGAACTTCTCTAAAATCTGCTCTTTGATTAGTGATTCATCGACCACTAGATTCAACTATCTCACCTTATTATTAAACTAGGTGGATCAAATGATTTGAAAGTTAGTTAGGATCAGCAATATGAATCCTTATATCATAAATATTCTATCCGAGTCAATATTGTTTTAAATTTTGCACTTAGTATTATATAACGGCCGTTTGAGTGGAAGATAAGTTATTTGGGATTATTTTCTTATTGATTGTTTGATTTGTAGTATATTGTTGAAAACAACTCCATTGGATAAAGTATTATCATTTATGATACATAATAGACTTTTATATTTTCAAGGGCGCAAATCGGCAAAATGGAGAAACACGTTGATAATGGCATCTTGATTATTATTTAAGAATGATTCTAGCTTCCCCAATTTAAATTCATTGATGCTTAATTACGTGATACAAACTTTAGTTGTTCTTTCTACATGGTTTGCCAACTTTATTTATCTTTTTCATACTCTTCATTTATTTATTATTATTTTCTATTACTTATTCAACTTTTATACTCTTAATATTCATTAATCTCATCTTTTCATATTCAAAACCTTCAAATATTTAAACTAAAACTTTATGATATCTTTTGATATTCCTTCTATTGTATCTATATAAATTCAACTTCTTTATCTTATAAAACCTCTACCAAGATTATTGGGCTATTATTTTTGTTCTATAGTTAAAGTAGAAGAGGAAGACTCTTGAGTTTTGATAGGATATGGAATGTGTCGATAAGAAGTTAGATAATTATGTACTAATTTTATACTTATTTTTCATCTTTATATACATCAGTATTATAAGAATAATGTATACATTGTATCTTTTTTTTCAAATCTGTTTCTTTTTGTCTTTTTTTCTCTGTTAGACTTCATAATTTAGTTTTCTAAGAAAGTTTTTTATTGTTGTAAGTCTTCATACTTATTTTTGTAATTATTACATTTTATTATTAATTATAATTTACGTTTTTATTTCCATGAGTTTTAGTCATTCTAACATATCTATAAAAATTTACATGAAACACACGTGCGAAGCACATGCTCAAAAACTAGGAAACAAAAAAAATACACAAATACAGTGAAATATTGATTAAAATGTAGTATTTCTTTTGGAAATAAGATTCAACTTCAAAAACCTAGTTATTTATATAATTTGCTCTAAAATTTATTTGAATTTTATCAAAAGAAATTATTATCTTTATTCCACGTACCAAACGATTCCTCAATCTTGTATACCCCAAATAGCAAAGGAGGCCTTTTGCTCGAAAAAAAGAATAGGAGTCCCTATTCAATAAAATGAGCCCACAAGTCGTTCACACCAAGAAACAATGGTCACTCTGTCCTCCATAGATCTTAAAAATGGTGAAAAGACTATAAATACCCTATAATTTGGTCTTTATGTATCACTTACTCTGCCGTTATAGTTCAAAAGCCCATAATTTCTCGATTCCTTCTAGATTTTTGGTGGTGTAGCTGCTCTTTTTACCACCATTTCCGTTTTTGGGCAAATCCAGGTATGTTATCTATTTTTTTCATTTTCCATTTTGCTTTTTGTTTGAATTTTGTGTTTTTCAGGATCAAGTTAGTGTTTTTGTTTAGTTTGTGTTTGCGATTTTATGGTTTTATTGAAGATCAATTAATGTTGGGTTTGTTTTTGTGGTTTTGGCGTAGATGGAGTGGTGGTGAGTGGTGTTTTTTTCCAGTGGAAGTTAAGGCCTGGAATCGAGGAGAGGGAAGATTATCTAGGATCAAGTTTGGTAACGGAGGGTGGATTTCGTAAGTTTTCGTGTTTGAAAGGGGGAAAAGAGGAGCTTGATGAAGTTGCTAATTTGTTGCCTGGGGAGTCGTTTAATATGGACAGTAGTAACCAAAGGATGGGTTTTTTCAGCCATGACTAGTTGGTTAGAGGATTTTGGCATTATGGTAGATGAGAATTATTGAGGTTGAAAAACTTATTCGCAAGATGGTAATTCATCAAGGTGCGGGTTTCGAGTTGATTGATGGAAAGTTAAGATCAAAGTCAAAGAAGTCAAGAGTCAAGTCTAGGAGTTAAGAAACAAGTCAAAACAAAGTTCTTCAAAGTTTTCAAGACTTTTTAGCAATGTTTTAACTATGTTTTAAAGACATAAGAGTTGAGTTCATCAAAGAGCAAAGTTGAAGTTCTTTCCTTAAAGAAGTATATGGGACTATGTATTCCCAAAGAGTTTTAAAGAAATATTTTCACATTTAAACAAGAACGGAAACTGAGATTTCCAAAGAGCATTCGAGCTAGTTTTGAGAAAACCGCAAATGCTTTCTAAATGAAGCAAGCAGGGAAACTGAGATTTTCAAGATAGCTTTTAAGCTATGTTTTGACAACTAATCTCAAATCACAGAAGAAGTATGTGTTAAAAACATCAGATCTAGTATATTTTGGGAGTAGTATTGAGCACCGGTTTAGGAACGAGCATGAGTTCATATAACTCACATCTCCATAAAATCATGTAGCCACCATGGGTAAAAATAAGGTCATACTTTTTAGATTAACCCTTTTCACAATAGACTAGTGGATCCATTAGGTAGTTCAGGTCTTAAACCTTTGGCCGGGTATAGGATGCGCTGGCAGCGTGAGGTAGATCGTTGTATCATCACTATAGCTCTTATGTGATGGTTGTCGGCATGAGAAACTTCCACAAAAGTTATTGTTTTCTTATAAACAAAATTTATTTGTATTTTGACATGTATCTCATAGTCAATTATATCTATGCATATACACAAAGTTTCCAATATATTTTTAAACATCTTTTCTTTAATTTGCACTTGTGTTTAAATTTTTTTATATTAAAATTAGTAGTTATGGTGAGTTAGTTGAGCCAGGTAAGTTCTTCAGTTTTTTTTAGACTCTTTCTAGCCTATGTTGTTTAGCATTCAGACTCGCATACTCATACATGCAATGTACTGATACCAGATGACATGCATCGTGTTATAATGCAGACAAAGGTAACGAGGATCAGCATCCAGCGCACCATTTATCCAGTATAGCAATCCAGAGTCAGCTGGTCAGCCTCCTTGCATTTAAAGGACTCCTTTTTTTGTATATATTAGTTGTTAGGATGTTGTGGGGTCTGTCCAAACATCCATCTAAGATGTTTAGAGACATCATAGATAGTTAAATGTTAGTCCTTTGAGTCGTTACATTTTCATCTATTATGTTATAGACTTGGGTGGGCAGCTTGCCAAGTTGAATGTTTAATTTTTAGACATTCTCAGATTATGTTATTATTCAGTTCAGTTAGATGCTATTAATCCATATAAATGTGCATATAATCTTCCATTGAGTTAAGTAAGTCATGTCAAGGGTCCGCTCAAGGCAACCAATGGTTTCGAGTGCTGGCCACACCTAGGGTATAGGTTTGGGGCGTGACAATTTGTGATGTTGTTCTGTATTTTATAATCACTATATATATATTTTTTTATGAACTTGATCAAAATGATTAAATAGTAGCACAACATGAGGAAATATTTTAATACATACTCGACATACAATGAAATTATAAAGTCGATCACCATTACATTTATTTAATTAAGCTGAATCAAATATTATTTAAACTAGAAAGCTCCTACCTAAAATATTGAATTACCATTTTGCCTCTCTAATAAATTAAAATTTTAGTAATATCTAATTAAATAATAATATTTTAACAATATAAAGATTGAATTATATAAATACATCTTCCTCGTATAAAAAATGTAATTTCCCTACAACAAAATTGTTGAAGAAAGCTTTAAGACTAATGAAACATGTCAAAGGAACAATAGACTGATGGAACATGTCGAACAATAGACTCATAAAGGCAAAATATTTCTGTTGTTATATGTGGATGATATTATTGTAACATAATGTAATCCGTCTCATGTCCCACAGTTGGTGCTATAACTTGGGAAGGAGTTCACTTGAAAGATCTTGACCCTTTACAAGTCTTTCTAAGGTGAAGTATTTCGAAGGAGGAGTTCACTTAAATCAAAGAAAGTATGCTGGTGAATTGTTGGAGAAGAAAGAGATGACTTTGGCAAAGGTTGTAGTCACTCCTTTGGCTCAAAACCATGGTCTGCATGAAGCTGTAGAAAGTCTTATAGATGCCTCTTCAGAATGATAGTAGGGAGCCTTCCATATTTGACCCCACTCATGCTGTAAATTTAGCAAGCCAATTTCTGCAAAGCCCAAACATTAAATATATTCATGGGGTAAAAAGGATTCTCAAGTACATCAAAGATACTATACACTTTGGTCTTAGAATTATTTCACAATCACCATATAGGTTGTATGGCTACTTAGATTCCGATTGGGGATGTTTTACCACTACTAGGAGATCAACTACAAGCTATAACATCTACCTAGGTGTCAATTGTATATTTTGGACCTCCAAGAAACATACCATAGTAGCCCGATCGAGTGTAGAAGCTAAGTATAGAGCACTAGCCTCCACTGCCACAGAACTGACTTAGACTTTGTATCTTCTACATGACCTTAGAGTGTTACTTTGATCTGATCCTACATTGTATTGTGATAACATGAGTTCCTTGTACATGATAGTTACTTTAGTTATGCATGCTAGAACCAAACATGTTGAAACGAACTATCATTTTGTTCATGAGAAAGTGGCCATGAGACAACTTCTTACTCACTTTGTGTAGTCTAAGGATAAGCTAGTTGATATTCATACCAAAGTCTTCACAAAACATGTTTTCTTTGATTTTTACAGCAAGCTAGGAGTTATAGTTCGTTCACTCGACTCAAATTTATTCGATCAAAATAATATGCGTACCAGTGTTGATCATTCTGTTTGATTCTATTTTAATATATGATTTAAATTGTGAATTTCAAATATAATTTTAATTTTATAATTAGATTGCATCTAGTTAAATTTAATTGACTATTTAAAAAGAAATTAACAAAAACCTCGTTAAGGCTCCCACAAGGCTCATCATGAACAAGTGCTCCAGAAATAGTTATTTGACTCATATCTCTATTTTGTGTTAGGTAGTGGAGCCTGATTAATTTTAGGTTTTCCAATTTATTCTCTATTTTAGGTTTTCCTATTTACTCTCTATTTTAGGTTTTCCTATTTATTCTCTGTAACCAAAAATACTCTGAATTATTAATATAAATATACCTCACCGTTGTGGAAGTTTACTCACGGGATTTTACCACGAAATAAAGGGTTTTCTCTCTCTCTCTAGATTTCTCATCTCTTTCTCTTGAAAGTTCTTGTGTTCTTCATTCATCTAGTGTGTGTGCGTGAATTAGATCCTAACAACTGGTATCAGAGCTAAGAAGATTCAACACGATCACAGAAGATGGATAGTTCGAAGCTTGGAATCGAGAAGTTTGATGGATTCGATTTCAGTTTTTGGAAGATGCAGATTGAAGATTATCTATACCAGAAAGATCTTGACGAACTGTTGACCGGGGTGAAGCCGGAATCCATGACGGTGGAGAAGTGGAAACTCAAGGATCGCCAGGCTCTAGGGTTGATCCGGTTGACTTTGTCAAGAAATGTGGCGTTCAACATCGTGAAAGAGAAGACTACGTCCGGTCTGTTGAAGGCACTGTCAAACATGTATGAAAAACCATCGGTTATGAACAAGGTATATTTGATGCGTAGATTGTTCAATTTACAGATGTCTTAAACTGGATCCGTTTTTGATTATATAAACGAGTTCAATATGATTGTGAGTCAACTCAATTCTGTGGATATTAATTCCGAAGATGAAATTAAGGCGTTGATTTTGATGTCATCTCTGCCCGAGTCTTGGGATCTTTGTTGTTCTTTGCGATTAGCGATTCCGTGGATCTGAGAAACTGAAGTTTGATGAAATCCGTGATGTTGTTATTAGCGAAAGTATTTGCAAACGAGAAGTGGGAGATTCATCGGGCAGTGCTCTCAGCGTTGATCGAAGGGCGAGAAGTAAGACGAAAGGCCAAATCAATATGGTTGATCAAAATCAAAGAATCGAGGAAAATCACTGAACAGATCAAACGTGACTTGTTGGAACTATGGAGAAAAAGGGCACTTTCGGACGAACTGTACAAAGCCAAAGAAAAAATAGAATCAGAAATTTGGAGATGACAATGATTCTGTAAATTCAGCAGAGGACATTGGGGATGCTCTAATCCTTAGTGTGAACAGCCCGGTTGAATCATGGATTTTGGATTCTGGTGCATCTTTCCATTCATCTCCAAGCAAGGAATTGTTCCAAAACTTCAAATCTGGAAATTTTGGAAAAGTATATCTTGCTGACAATAAAGGCTTAGAGATTGAAGGAAAGGGGGATATTTGCATAAAGACCACCTCGGGAAACCAGTGGACATTTGAGGATGTCAGATATATTCCTGGGATCAAGAAAAATCTGATCTCTATTGGTCAGTTGGATAGCACGGGATATGCAGCAGAGTTTGGGAAAAGTTCATGGAAGATCGTGCAAGGTGTTATGGTAGTAGCTCGTGGCACCAAATCTGGAACCTTGTACACTACTGCAGGGTGTATAAACATGGCCGCTGTTGCTAAAGGTGCTTTCGGTTCATGTCTGTGTCATAACAGACTTGGACACATGAGTACTAAAGGAATGAAGATGCTGGTTGTAAAAGGAGCATTAGAGGGTCTGAAGTCTGTTGATATGGGTCTTTGTGAGAGCTGTGTTATGGGAAAACAGAAAAGAGTAAGCTTCACAAAGACTCCTAGAGAGCCAAAGAAAGTGTGGTTGGAAATGGTCCATACAGATGTTTGGGGACCATCTCCAGTATCATCACTTGGAGGATCCAGATTCTATGTTACCTTCATTGATGATTTCAGCAGGAAGGTATGGGTTTACTTCTTGAAGCATAAGTCAGATGTGTTTGAAACTTTCAAGAAGTGGAAAGCTGAAGTTGAGAATCAGACCGGTTTGAAAGTCAAATGCCTAAGGTCTGACAATGGAGGAGAGTATGACAAATCAGAGTTCAAGGCATTCTGTGCAGCTGAGGGAATAAGATTGATGAGAACAATTCCTGGTAAGGCAAGGCAGAATGGAATTGTTGAGAGGATGAACAGAACATTGAATGAGCGTACAAGGAGTATGAGGATACAGTGTGGGCTGCCCAAAACACTTTGGGCGGATGCTGTGAGCACAACTGCATTCTTGATCAACAGGGGACCATCAGTTCCTTTAGGGTTCAAGATTTCAGAAGAGGTGTGGACAGGAAAAGAACTCAAGTACTCACATTTGAGGACTTTTGGTTGCACTGCTTATGTTCATGTTGATCCAGAAAAGAGAGACAAGCTTGATGCCAAGGCTGTGACACTTCATAGGATATGGTTCTGATTTGTTTGGTTACAGGTTTTGGGATGACAAGAATAGAAAGATCCTGAGACATTGTGACATGACATTTTATGAGTCTGTCCAGTACAAGGACAGAGAGCAGAAGGTTCTAGAGATTACAAAGCAAGTGGAGTTGAGGTTGAGTTGGAGAAGAGTAACCCCAGAGATGTCGAAGCAGATACTCAACCAACTCCTACTGAAGAATCTGAAGTGAAGCAAGTTACACCTGAGCAGGTGTTAAGGAGATCATCCAGATCCATCAAGGCACCACATAGGTATTCACCTTCATTACACTATCTATTGCTGACTGATGAGGGGGAACCAGAGTCTTTTGATGAGGCCCTACAGGTGGAGGATTCGATCAAGTGGGAGCAAGCCATGGATGATGAGATGAGGTCACTTGAGAAGAATGACACATGGGTGTTGACTGAGTTACCTGCAGGGAAGAGAGCTTTGCTGAACAAGTGGGTGTTCAGAATCAAGACTGAACCAGATGGCAAAAGAAGGTTCAAGGCTCGTTTAGTGGTTAAAGGATATTCACAAAGGAAAGGTATTGATTATGCTGAAATATTCTCTCCTGTTGTGAAGTTAACCTCTATTCGAATTCTGTTGAGTATTGTTGCATCTGAAAATTTGCATCTAGAGCAAATGGATGTAAAAACAGCATTTTTACATGGAGATCTGGACAAAGAGATATCTATATGCAGCAACCAAAAGGATTTGTGGTTCCAGGCAAGGAACACATGGTGTGCAAGCTCACCAGGAGCTTGTATGGACTAAAGCAAGCACCAAGGCAGTGGTACAAGAAGTTTGACTCCTTCATGACCAAGAGTGGATTCTGCAAAGCTGAAAAGGACCCTTGTCGTTACTTCAAGAAATACACTGATTGATATGTCTTTCTACTCTTGTATGTGGATGATATGTTGATTGCAGGATCTAGTACGAGGGAGATTAACATTCTGAAGACAAGGTTGTCTGCAACATTTGAGATGAAAGATTAGTGTCCAGCAAAACAAATTTTGGGGATGAAGATTTCTCAGGATAGATCTGCTGGCACTTTAAATCTATCTCAGGAGTTGTACATTGAGAAGGTGCTGAGCAGATTCAGGGTTAATGATGCTAAACCCAGGACTACTCCATTGGCAAATCACTTTAAATTGTCAAAGGAGCAGTCACCCAAGACTGCCGAGGAGCGTGATCACATGGCACTTGTTCCATATGCTTCAGCAGTTGGTAGTTTGATGTATGCTATGGTCTGCACTAGACCTGATATAGCACATGCAGTGGGAGTTGTTAGCAGGTACATGGCGAACCCTGGGAAAGAGCATTGGGAAGCTGTGAAGTGGCTTCTGAGATATCTGAGAGGTACATCCAGTACTTCACTTTGTTTTGGCAAAGGCAAGGTGACTCTACAGGGTTTTGTGGATGCTGATCTTGGTGGGGATGTTGACTCGAGCAAGAGTACATCCGGGTACATTTACACCATAGGTGGAACAGCAGTGAGTTGGATGTCCAAGCTTTAGAAGTGTGTTTCTCTTTCATCTACTGAAGCTGAGTATGTGACAATAGCTGAAGCTGGGAAAGAGATGATATGGCTGGCAGATTATCTTGAGGAATTGGGCAAGAAGCAGAGCGAGAAGATTCTTCACTCAGATAGTCAGAGTGCCATACAGTTGGTGAAAAATCCAGTCTAGCATTCGAAGACAAAGCACATCAGAAGGCGATATCATTTCACTCGCAGGGCAGTGGAGGATGGTGATATGTTCTTGGAGAATATAGAGGGTGCAAAGAACCCGGCAGACATGTTGACGAAATGTGTTGATGTTAGGAAACTGAGGTTATGTAAAACCTCGGTTGGTCTTCTGTAGTTGTTTCTACAGATGTTGCGGTGCGGTAAAGATGTTGATGATGAAGAGATTTTTTTTGAGAATGTATTTTTTGGATGACTGAGTCAGTCTCCAAGTGGGAGAATTTTTAGGTAGTGGAGCCTGATTAATTTTAGGTTTTCCTATTTATTCTCTATTTTAGGTTTTCCTATTTACTCTCTATTTTAGGTTTTCCTATTTATTCTCTGTAACCAAAAATACTCTCAATTATTAATATAAATATACCTCACTGCTGTGGAAGTTTACTCACGGGGTTTTACCACGAAATAAAGGGTTCTCTCTCTCTCTCTCTCTCTCTCTCTCTCTCTCTCTCTCTCTCTAGATTTCTCATCTCTTTCTCTTGAAAGTTCTTGTGTTCTTCATTCATCTAGTGTGTGTGTGCGTGAATTCGATCCTAACATTTTGGATGTTGAATAAAATAGAATGCATATACATTTGGATATTTGTCATCTTTTCATGGACAGTCAAATTAGAAATATAAGTGCATTTGGATACATAAACACATTAAGTAGATTTGAATGTAGCATTGCATCCATTTTTAGAATAATGGAATACATATACTTCTGGATAATGATATTGCAATAAATTCATTATCATTTGTTTTTTTCCTGAATTGTTCAATTGTATTTATACATTAACAAAATTGAATTAAGAATATCAGAATACAATTATTCTTGCCATGGAGTTCGTCAGTTGGAAATTAAAACAAATAAGATTCATTCGCAATTACAATAAATTAAATTAAAACAAACTTATGTGAAATGCCTAAACGTTTGAACAAAAACAATGGCAACAATGAAGAATGGTGTACAATGTATTTCAATTCTTTTAAAATTCACTAGAATTCAAAAGTATATGCACTGACCATATAATTATTAGTTGTTTATGTAATGATGTGAAATTGAGAATTTAAGGACATAATTAACTAGATTGTTATAGTACCAGAAATTACCTTATATAATGCAGTATGATTAAAATTATATAAAAAAAAGATACAAAAACATACACAAATATAGTCAAATATTGATTAAAATGTACTCATTTTTTGTAAATAGAATTGAACTTCAATAATATAGTTATTTATATAAATTGCTCTAAAATTAATCTCAATTTTATTAAAAGAAATTATTATATTTATTCCACGTACCAAAAAGACTCCTCAATCTTGTAAAGCCCAAAATAGAAGAGGAGGCCCTTTGATCGAAAAAAACTAGAGGAGGGGCAATTTAATAAAATGAGCCCACCAGACATTCACACCAAGAAACAATGGTCACTCTATCCTCATATAAGTTAACGATGATGAAAACCCTATAAATACCGAATAGTCTACTCTTTACATATCTCACTCCACCGTGATAGATCCAAAACCCTTAATTTCTCAATTCCTTCTAGGTTTTGGGTCTATAGTTGCTTCTTTTTCCTACAATTTCCCTTTTTGGGAAAATCAAGGTTTGTTTTTTGTTTGAATTCCCTTTTTTTTCTGGAACAAGTTGGTGTTTTTGTTTAGTATGTGTTTGCGATTTTAGGATTTTGTTGAAGATTAATAAATGTTGGGTTTGTTTTTGTGGATTTGGCGTAGGTGGGTTAGCAGTGAGAGGTGACTGTTTTGAGTGGAGGTTATGGCCTGGAATCAAGGAGAGCAAAGCTCATCTGGAATCAAGTTTGACAAGGGGAGTGGATCTGCTAGGTTTTGGGGTTTGAATTGAGAAAAAGGAGCTTGATGAAGTTGACTTTAAAGCCGTTTGATATGGAAAGTAGTAACAAAAGGCTGGGGTTTTCAGCCATGACTAGTTTGTTAAACGATTTTGGATTTATGGTAGATGAGAATTAATGAGGTTAAGAAACTTGATTGGCAAGATGGGAATTCATCAGGGTGCGGGTTTCCAATTGATTGGTGGAAATTGTGAGCCGCTAGGGATGAATTTCAGAGAGGGGTTGAACGGTGGTCATGGTCTGATGGATGGTGAATGATCATTGTGGTGTGGACGGAGGTAATCCATCACAGGCGTTGTTAGTTGTTGTCCCTTGGTTATTTGCCCATGGGGGGGAACCTATTTGTAGTTGAAAGAGTATGCAAGCCTTTATGCGATGTTGTTTTAGGAGATCCACTTTTATGGATAAAAATTAACATAGTTCATCCATTTTGTACTAACATGACAAATGATATCCTTATAAAGTTGAAGAATAGAGCTCAAGCCCATCTTTATTCTCTCAGTCTATTTCACTAATCAAAGCTCACTGATGCTGGTTTGAAGCTCAAAGGTCAGTTGTTTCTCTTGTGTTACTTGCTTAGTTATTAGGAAATGTATTACCTTAACAATTATAAGTAGTAAGAAATCTATTAAGCACACAGTTAATTTAGAAACCCTAACTTATAAACCACACTTTTTCATAATAAACCAATATGCAATTTTAATTTCCATGTTTATGTCTCTTCCGCCCACCTCAGTACTTGTTTGGTTATTCCAGGGCCTTGCCAACATTTGACAGACAAGAGAAATGTCCTCTAAATAATGCAACACTTGAAGAAAATAATGCTCATATATATGGTAATAACTAGTCTCTCCATAACTTGTGTTGGAGTCTTCCGTTGTTCACAGACGAGAAAGACAAGTGAGGGAGAAAGGGACAGTCTCCATGGCTTCACTAAGTAAGCATTGCAAACCCCAAATGATAATTCTTTAAATGTATTGGTTGAATGTCTGATTTCATTTTGTTATTTGTTGTATTTAGTATTGGAATGAAACATAGCAGAGAGGATTTAGTATTCCTATGGTCTACCCCATCTATTTAGTTGTTTATTTTACATTATTTCGTTATTGTTAACTTTCCCATATGTGTGTTGGGTTATGGGCCTTTTTCCCTTCCTATGTGGATAAATAAAAGCCCAATTTGGACCAACCCATTTTTTCCCATAGTCCCATTCTTATGATGCAAATATAAGCCTATTTAGGTCTTATTTTCATATACACAAAGAGTTTTTTCAGCAGCCAAAAAAGAGAGAAAGAGAGCAGTTTTCGCACTCAAAATTCAGTCCTAACAGCCAACTTCAAATTGCGATTCCCGCTTCGTTTCTTGTCCGTTTAAGCTGATTTTTGGATAGCATATTATCTTCATCTCAATCTTTTATTAGGAACTGACAGAGTTGGATTTGGTTGTCTTCAGCTTCAGTTTTTCTGTCGTGAACAGTAGCTGCGAAATTGGTGATTTTGCTCCTTTAATTCTCTAGATTTGGTGCAATCTTATTTTGTTGTTGCTCGTTGTTTGGCACTTGTTTTGTGTCCAATTTTGGAGAACAATATTGTAACTCTTGGTGATTATAGTGGAGCTTTTGGTCCCGTGGTTTTTTACTCTTCACATCGAAGGGTTTTCCACGTAAATTTTGGTGTTTTGTGTGATTGGTTTATTATTGCCTTGTTTTATTTGTTTGGTTGAATTACTTGCTGCCTTACTATCATATTGCTTGTGGTTATTTGTCTTCTATTGGTTCAAATCGAGAAGGGAAAGTATAGACTTGGGTATTCTTCCGCTATTATCCTGTCAGGCATTCTTTGTTAGTGCCTTGTCTTTCCTAACAAAGTGGTATCAGAGCATTGGTTATTGTTGATTGTCGTTTTGAATGATGGAGGCAAATATGAGCAAAATGGTATGTTTAAATAGTAGTAACTATCATATTTGGAAAGGCAAGATGAAAGATCTTCTATTTGTCAAGAAGATGCATTTACCTGTGTTTGCTTCTAATAAGCCTCAGTCTTTGAATGATGAAGAATGAGAATTTGAACATCTGCAGGTTTGTGTCTATATTAGACAATGGGTTGAAGATAATGTTAGAAATCATATTGTGAATGAGACGCATGCCAAAAGTTTGTGGGACAAGCTCGAGACACTTTATGCTTCGAAGACTGGCAACAACAAGTTGTTCCTATTGAAACAATTAATGAATATCAGGTATAAAGAGGGAACTCCTATTTCTGATCATATTAATGATTTTCAGGGTGTTCTTGACCAGCTGTCCGGAATGGGTGTGAAGTTTGATGATGAGATACAGGGACTTTGGCTTCTTAATACTCTGCCAGACTCTTGGGAAACTCTTCGAGTTTCTTTGACTAATTCTGCTCCCAGTGGTGTTGTAACCATGGAATATTCTAAGAGTGGTGTCTTGAATAAAGAAATGAGAAGAAGATCTCAAGCCTCATCTTCTTCAGCTTCACACTCCGATGTTTTGGTTACTGAAGATAGGGGAGAAACAAGTCCAGAGGTCAGAATGATAGAGGTAAAAGTAGAAGCAAGTCAAAGTCTAAAAACAAGAATATTACATATTACTATTGCCACAAGAATGGGCATATCATGAAATATTGTTACAAGCACAAGAGAGATATGAGACAACAAAAGAGAGAAGGCGATCATGAAAATCGTGTTGTTGTTGTTGCTAATGATGATCTTCTTGTTTCTTGTGATGCAAATGCCATTAATCTTGTTCGTGATGAGTCCAGCTGGTTTATGGATTCTTGTGCTACTTCTCATGTCACGCCAAAGAAGGAATTATTTTCTTCTTATACTCCAGGTAATTTTGGAACGTTGAAAATGGGCAATAATCATGAAGTTGAAGTTATTGGCATTGGGACAGTTTGTTTGGAAAGTAACAATGGTTCCAAACTAGTTCTCTATAATGTCAAGCATGCTCCAGATGTTCGCTTGAATTTGATTTCTGTCGGATATCTTGATGATGAGGGTTATGTTAATACACTTGGTGTTGGCCAGTGGAAGCTTACTAGAAGTTTGATGGTTGTGGCCCGTGGTGACAAGTTGTCTAACTTGTATGTATTTCAGGGCTCCATGTCCAGAGACTCAGTAAATTTGGTGGGGAATGATACTTCATCAGAGTTATGGCATAGAAGGCTGAGTCATATATGGCGAGAAGGGATCTATAGTTTGGGTAAGAAAAATTTGCTTTACGGAGTGAAACAAGCAAAGTTGAAGAAATGTGTTCATTGCTTAGCCAGTAAGCGAGAAAGAGTTTCTTTTCAGAGTCATCCGCCTTCAAGAAAGCTTGATTTGCTGGAGTTGGTACATTCTGATTTGTGTGGTCCTTTTAAGGTAAGATCTCATGGTGGTGCACTTTACTTTGTGACTTTTATTGATGATCATTCTTGCAAACTCTGGGTATTTCCTTTGAAGTCCAAGGATCAAGTACTTGATGCGTTCAAGAGTTTTCAAGCCTTGGTTGAAAGACAAACAGGGAAGACATTGAAATGCATCCGCTCAGATAATGGTGGTGAGTATATTCATCCTTTTGATAGATATTGCAGAGAGCAGGGTATTAGGCATCAGAAAACTCCTCAAAAGACTCCAGTTAAATGGTTTAGCAGAGAGGATGGACAGAACTCTAGTTGAGAGGGTTAGATGTATGCTTTCAGATGCTAAGCTGTCAGATTCCTTTTGGGCAGAAGCACTTAATACTGCTGCTTATGTTATCAATTTATCTCCTGTTGTTGCTTTAGATGGTGATGTCCCTGACAGAGTTTGGACTGGTAAGAATGTTTCTTATGATCATCTTAGAGTCTTGGGGTGTAAAGCCTTTGTACATGTTCTTAAGGATTAAAGGTCAAAGTTGGATGTTAAAACTAGGCAGTGTATCTTCATTGGTTATGGTCAAGATGAATTTGGCTATCGTTTCTATGATCCTGTTGAGAAGAAACTTGTTAGAAGCCGTGATGTTGTGTTCTTTGAGGACCAAACAATTGAAGATTTTGACACAGCTGACAAGGCTGATTTTCAGAGTAGTGAGAGTTTAGTTGATGTTGATCCAGTTCCTTTGACTATTGCACCGGAAGAAAATCTTCATAATGATGAAAATCAATTTGATAATGAAGATGGTGATCATGTTCAGAATGACCGGCATGATGTTGTTGATGCTCATGTGCAAGATGATGTGGTTGTCCAACAACCAATTATAGATGCTCCAGAGAGTTCTCTCAGAAGATCTAGTAGAGGGAGAATTCCTTCATCTCGTTATTCTCCCAATGAGTATGTACTCTTGACTGACGGGGGAGAACCTGAGAGTCTTGATGAGGCCATGGAAAGTGAAGAAAAAGAAAGGTGGTTTGATGCTATGGAAGATGAGATTAAATCCTTGCATGATAATCATACCTATGATTTGGTTAAGTTACTTAAAGATAGAAAAGCTTTGAAAAATATGTGGGTTTTTCGGGTGAAACATGAAGATGGTAATCCAGTTCCACGGTACAAAGCTAGGTTAGTTTTCAAGGGATTTAATCAGAAAAGGGGAGTTGATTTTGATGAGATATTCTCTCCAGTTGTGAAGATGTCATCCATTCGTGTGGTTCTAGGCTTGGCTGCAAGTATAGATTTAGAGGTTGAGCAAATGGATGTTAAAACTGCTTTCCTCCATGGTGACTTCGATGAAGAAATTTATATGGAGCAACCGGAAGGTTTTGAAGTCAAGGGTAAAGAGAATTATGTTTGCAAATTGAAGTAGAGCTTGTATGGTTTGAAACAAGCTCCCAGGCAGTGGTACAAGAAGTTTGGTTCTTTTTTGAGTCATCAGGGCTTCAAGAAGACTTCTTCAGACCATTGTGTTTTTGTGTAAAACTTCTCTGATGGTTACTTTATTATTGTGTTGCTTTATGTTGATGACATGCTTGTTGTTGGTCATAATACTTGCAGGATTCAGAAGTTGAAGCAAGAGTTGAGTAAGTCTTTTGCTATGAAAGACTTAGGACCAGCAAGACAGATTCTTGGCATGCAGATTGTCCGTGATAGAAAGTCCAAGAAATTGGTATTATCATAAGAGAAATACATTCAGAAAGTACTTCGCAGATTCAGCATGGACAAAGCTAAGGTTGTCAGTACACCTTTAGCTATGCACTTCAAATTGAGCACGAAACAGTGTCCTTCTAGTGATGATGAGAAGGAAGATATGAAGAAAGTTCCTTATGCTTCAGCTGTTGGTAGTTTGATGTATGCGATGGTTTGTACAAGACCGGATATTGCTCACGCTGTTGGAGTTGTTAGCCGTTTTCTTTCTAATCCGGGAAGAGAACATTGGAATGCTGTGAAGTGGGTTATGAGATATCTCTGTGGCACTTCTAGTCTGAGTTTGTGTTTTGGTACAGGGAAGCCTATTCTTTGTGGTTATACTGATTCAGACATGGCTAGTGATGTTGATACTCGCAAGTCTACTTCAGGGTACTTGGTTACTTTTGCAGGGGGAGATGTGTCTTGGCAATCTAGGTTGCAAAAATGTGTTGCTCTATCTACTATAGAAGCTAAGCTTATTGCTGTCGTTGAAGCTTGTAAATAATTGCTTTGGATGAAGAGATTCTTGGGGGAACTTGGTTGTGCTCAAGAGAGTTATGTGCTTTATTGTGACAGTCAAAGTGCTATACATCTTGGCAAGAATTCTACGTTCCATGGTCGGTCTAAACAAATTGATGTGAGATACCATTGGATTCGAGATGTGTTGGATTCTAAGTTGCTTGAGCTTGAAAAGATTCATACAAATGACAATGGTTCCGATATGATGACTAAAGTTTTGCCAAGAGGGAAGTTTGAAGATTGTTGCATGGTCGCCGGGATGGCGGTCTCCTCCACATAGTCGTGAGGGGGAGAATTGTTGGGTTATTAGCCTTTTTCCCTTCCTATATGGATAAATAAAAGCCCAATTTGGACCAACCCATTTTTGCCCATAGGACCATTCTTATGAGGCAAATATAAGCCTATTTAGGTCTTATTTTCATATACACAGAGACTTTTTTCAGCAGCCAAAAAAGAGAGAAAGAGAGCAGTTTTCGCAGTCAAAATTCAGCCCTAACAGCCAACTTCAAATTGAGATCCCACTTCGTTTCTTGACCGATTGAGCTGATTATTGGACAGCATATTATCTTCATCTCAATCTTTGATTAGGAATTGACATAGTTGGATTTGGTGGCTCATGACTCTGATTTCTTTGTCGTGAGCAGATGGCTGCGAAAATTGTGATTTTGCTCCTTTAATTCTCTAGATTTGGTGCATCTTATTTTGTTGTTGCTCGTTGTTTGACACTTGTTTTGTGGCCAATTTTGGAGAACAATATTGTAACTCTTGGTGATTATAGTTGAGCTTTTGGTCCCGTGGTTTTTTACTCTTCACATCAAAGTGTTTTCCACGGAAATCTTGGTGTCTTGTGTGATTGGTTTATTATTGCCTTGTTATATTTGTTTGACTGAATTACTTGATGCCTTACTATCATATTGTCTGCGGTTGTTTGTCTTCTCTTGGTTCAAATCGAGAAGGGAAAGTATAGACTTGGGTATTCTTCCGCTAATATCCTGTCAGGCATTTTTTGTTAGTGCCTTGTCTTTCCTAACAATGTGTATCCCTTTTTCAAACTATATGGTGTGCTTTAATTTATGCGGGGTTTGTTGCAAGATTTTAGTGGGCATCGTTGTTGTTGTTGTTATGGTCTACCCTTACTATTTGGGATTAATGTGTATATAGTAGGAGTAGAACTTTTCCAAGAGTTCCACTTGATTATTAAAAACTTTGTTTTTCCAACTTATATTTTGTATATCTACAACCCCTCTCTTTCGCACTTCCACATCATGGAATAATTTCATTAATGTTTGGACTAAGGTTGCGGCCATGACCCTCTAAACGCGATATGGATAGAAATCAGCCCAAAAGTTTGAGAGATTTTTGTGGGATTGAATGAACCAACGTGCCTTTTGTAGGCTAGCTCTTTTTGTGTATTATAGTTAAATGAACTTGTCTCCAAAATTTCTCCATTATCACATAACTGATTTATCAAAAAAATTCTTTCACTTTCATCTTCCATCTCGGCTATGTTTGATTCAATGTTTCCTTCTTTTTTTAAGTTGGATTGATGTCCTTGAGCTGAAGATCTTGCATAAACTACCTCTTTATCTCCACAAAGTAGTGATAAGATTTGCACTCGGTACATTCTTCATACTCTACTAAGTGCGATTTCACTAGGTATATTGTTGTTGATGATGATAATATTTTTCACTAGGGAAAATATGGAAAAGCTCCTTCTATTGTTGATAGTTTTAGATGAATAAATATTAAGGTGGAAAGCTCCCATCTTAAAAATTGAATTACCATTTTGCCTCTCTACTAAATTAAGAATATAATGAAATAATAATATTTTAATTATCTAAAGATTGAATTATATAAAATTATAAATGCATCTTTCTCATATTAAAAAATAAAATTGAACTAGATTTAGAATGAATTGTAATACAAAAATAGAAAGGAGAAACGCTTTCTCTCCTAAGGAAGTTCTCAAACAAACTAAAAATTCAAAGTTTCTCTTTCTCCTATCAAGATGTTTATTTTCTAATCGAACAAGAATGAACTATAGTCGATTCTAAAAGAAGTAACTATAAAAAAAAACTTTACACAAAGATAAATTGGTTGAAAAATACATAATGAATATCAAATAGTAAGATTATATAAATCAATATGTTCATATGTGATTTTACCTTTTCCTGTATTGCTAGCATAGACCTTTTCTTTTTATGAACTTCATCGAAATGATAAGTATTGGCACAACATGTGGAAATATTTTTCCACACTCACATCCAATGAAATTAGTATAAAGCACCGTTATGTTTCTCTTAACTAAATTAGATTAATATATGATATAACTTACTTAAGAGAAAAATAATGTATACGTATAATTATACTAATTTAATTGCATGTCAAGTGTGTGACAAAATATTTCTTTACGATGTATCACTACGCTATCATTTTGATCAAGCTAAAGAAAGAACATGTTAAATGCTAACAATACAACAACGAAATAGTAAAAAATCATACATGAATATGTTAGAATATAAAGTATTATTATTTGATGTAATAATTTGATATTCATTATTTATTCGCCAATAAATTTATATTTGTGTTAAGTCGATTTTTTTGTTACCTCTTTAGGCCTGACTATGATTCATTCTTATTCAATCATAAAATCACCGTCTTGCTAATAGGAAGATCTTATGGGAAAATCTTAAGAACATTAAAACATCTTATAAAGATATGTGGCTCATCAGAGGTGATTTTTATGAGCTAACTTTTTTTTTCTTTTAAAAGAAAAGGTTCTCAATGAGAAAAGTACAAGCAGGGGGGATTAGGCTTCCTTACTAATCTTAATGAGGTAAAGAACCTCTACAAATTAACAAGCATGAATAAATTACGAGCTAGAGAAAACTAGATATTGCATGATCATCATAGAGTTTATAATAAATTCTATAATGATACTACATATGAGAATGCTTAAGTAATTCAAAAATACAAAATCTAAGAATAAAGTTGAGTTATCAAAGGAATTCTGGGGAAAAAAACGACGGTACCCTTTCTGAGAAATTACAAAAATTGTATTCTATTGGCTTATTTGAGATCTCGACAATTATTTTGGGGTTTATCTGATTGTTTGAGGTTTTTGTATTGGATTTGAGTTTTATCTGATTATTTGATTATTTGTCAAAGCAGATATTGAATGTATCCACTTCTTTTGTGCTTATGAGTCAGAATTTTCCTGGTTCTAATTTTACTCTCCTTGAGAATTTTTTGTAATTTGCACTTCTAACTCGCATTTTTCTATTCTCGTGAAGCTTAGTACTGAAAAGAAGCAATAGATAGGTGCAAAAAGGTTACAAGTTCATGTTCAATTATGTTTTTGTGAGTTTCATGGGATAAAACAACAACTTACTACAGCTTATACTCCTCAACAAAATGGAGTATGTGAGAGGAAGAATCGAACAATCATGACAAAAGAGCAATGCTCCAAAAGTTTTTTGGCCTGAAGCAGTTTGTTGGAGCGTTTTTGTGTTTAATCAAAGTCCGTCTCGTGCTATTCAAATATGACACCAGAAGAAGCTTGGAGTGGACAACAACCAGATGTTCAACATTTAAGTGTTTGGATGCACTACATTTTCTCATGTTAAAGATCAGAAAAGGACAAAGTTTGATGACAAAGTCAATAAGTGAGTTTTTCATAGGTGTTAGCAGGGAGTCGAAAGCTTACAAGTTGAACAATAGTGATTATCAATCGTGGTGTAGTGTTTGATGTAGATAATGTCTGGTCGTGTGAAGAAAATCCAAACAACCAACAACTTCCTTTGGATCTTGACGATGGAGAAAAAGAGCAAGAGCAACCAGTAGCCGATGAAGGTGCTTCTACCTTGGTACATCAAGAAGGCACCAACTTTCGACCTCAACAAAATTGAACAAGGCCAACATGGATGGCAGATTATGGGTGAGCGTAAATGTTCAATCTGAAAATAAATTCATCTACATATTTAGCTTTATTTTCTGGTTGTGATCCCGTAAAAATTGAGGATGCCTATAAAGAAGTAAAGTGGCAGAAAGCAATGGATGTTGATATTGCCGCAATTGAAAAAAACAATACTTGGAAGCTAACGGATCTTCCAAAAGTCCAAAGATCGATTGGAGTTATATGGATTTATAAAACCAAACTCATTGAGTCTGGTGAAGTTGATAAGTACAAGGCGCTCTTGGTTGTTAAAGGATACAAACAAGAGTATGGTGTGAATTACAAAGAGGTCTTTACCCCGGTAGTCAGACTTGATACCATCGGATTGGTGTTGGCATTGGCAGCTCAAAACAATTGGCCGATTTATCAACTTGACGTTAAATCAGCCTTTTGGCACGGAGAGCTGCAAGAGCACATATATGTTGATCAACCTCCTGATTATGTGATGCATGAAAGTTATCACAAAGTTTATAGATTGAAAAAAGGTTGTACATGTGCTAAAACGAGCTCCCCGAGCTTGGTACAGTCACATTGATGCATATTTTAATCTAGCAAATTTTAGAAAATGTCCATACGAGCATACGCTTTATACAAAACTTGCAGATTGAAAACTTGTGATTTTATGCTTATACGTAAATAATTTGATTTAAACCGGGAGTAATCCAATATAGCTTGAAAAATTTAAGTTATCCATAATGATTGAGTTTGATATGTCTGATCTTGGCTTGATGCATTACTTTTTGGGCATTGAAGTAAAGCAAACAAGTATTGAAATTTTTATTTCGCAGAAGAAATATATCTAGGAAACATTACAGAGTTGCAATTCTGTCACAACACCAACAGAGTTGGGACTAAAGTTGGAAAAGAATCTTATAGGAAAGAAGATTGAAAACACTCTTTTCAAACAACTCGTGGGATGCCAGATGTATCTGACAGTCACCAGGTCTAACATAATGTATTTTGTTAGTCTTGTTAGCAGGTAAATAAAGCACCGAAAAGAGATTCTTTTGTTGGTTGCTACAAGAATTCTAAGGTATTTTCAAGGTACCATTGACTACTTGAATACAAGAAAGAAAGCAAGTCAGAGTTAATTAACTTTACAGATAGTGATTTCGCTGGAGATAAAGAAGACAGGAAAAACACTTAAGCTTATATGTTTATGCTTGGATTTGAAGTTGTTTCTTGGTGCTCCAAGAAGCAACCAATTGTTACATTGTCCACTACAGAAGCAAAGTTTGTAGCTGCAACTGCGTGCGCTATCCAAGCAATTTGGTTGAAGAAGATATTGGTTGAGCTTCATGTTAGACAGCAAGAACCAATTCTTATTTACTGTGATAATGGCTCGGCGATTAAGCTTTCAAAGAATTCAGTATTGCATGGATGGAGCAAACACATGGATGTTAAGTTTCACTTCCTGAGATGTCTCACAAAGGAGAAAGTTATTGATATTGTCTAATATAGAAGTGAAGACCAAGTTGCTGATATCTTCACCAAGTCCCTCAAGCTGGCAACATTCAGAAAGTTAAGGAAGCTACTTGGAGTTTGCACTTTAAAAGAAAGCTACCATGAATAATGTTATTAAGCTGAAGTCGTAGACTTATCATTTTAAGGGAGGGTTTGTTAAATATTTTAATAAATTAAGTTTCTTCATTCCTAGTTTTCAGGGTATAAGGTTGTTATTCCCAAATTACTGGAAATGTGTGATTTAGTAGGTCAATTTTAATTTCTCTTATGACTTAGTGGTTGAGATAATATAGGATTAGACATGCCTTACTTTCATAAATGTATCACTTATGCACATAATAATTTGTTATAGAAAATAGTTGTTTACAATTATCATAATAGTATTAATATAATCACAGTAAATTAGTTGTAAACATATTTCTATAGTAAGATAAATATTTATAAAATTATGTATGTATATGTGTTTTTTATATTATTATCTTTACATATGAATCAAATACTCATCAAAATAGTATTAAATTGAAGACAAGTTCATCAAAGACATGTTTAAAAGTAAATTAATGAGACAATCTTTATAATAAAATTACGAGATTATATAACTATTATATGCTTTATGCCTTAGATTTCTTCTATAGAATAATATATTTATTAAGTTAATATATATTAAGGTGTGTTCATCTTTATATCCGATTAATTACTTTATAAGGTTTTAACTGTAAATTTTATTCAATATATTAGAGGTTACATATAGCTATCTATGACTAATAATTATATCAAATTTAAATAAAAATCAACTTCAAAATTACTTAAATTTTATCTTGATCCTACTTTGAGATTTTTTTTTTTTTTTTTTTTTTTTTGTAATTAACTGTATGGTATTGACAGATCATGAGAAATAACATCAGTTTGTTAACTAGAAAAAACAAAACTCAGAGGAGATACAACTTTGAGACTATTTTTTATTTGGCTCAAACCTATTCTATTAATGTTAGGACCGAAAATAAGCAGCTGTAAACGTGGAAGCTAGCAATGCAAACATCGAAAGACCACGAGTAAGAAGATAACGAGAAATATACCAAAAGACACAAAGATTTAACGTGGTTCGATCAATCGACCTACGTCCACAAAGGAGATGAGCAATCCACTATAAATATGAGAGTACAATAAACAGAGGGAAACAACCTCACCAATTCACTCAGAATACATGGGAGGTTCACACAAGTGATAACGTATCAAGCTTGTGACCCACAAATTCTCCCTCTAACCAAAACTCTCAAAGCCCTTAAGACTACATTGTGAATGCTGATTAAGTTAGAAGGAACATGCCTCTATTTATAGAGTCCTAAACCTTTTCCTACAAGAAAAGGATTAGTCAATGCAAAACATACCTTTTTATGGTAAGAAATTTAGGGCAAATAAAACCCAACAAATCTCCTGCTTGGCCTGAATTTCTGACAAAATAAATTTGTCCACCTTCTTGACTTAAACTTCAACGACTTGCTTCTCCTCTCCATAATCTCCTTTTTGCAAAATTTATGTCTCAACACAGAAAACCTCTCTGAAACAATTTCTCCAACAAAATCTTCATTACTGTTAAAAAGGTTGCGACTACAGTTACACCCGTCAAGATAAACACCTCTTTCTAACCTGGTTCAATCATTGATTATCGAACCACTGAACCTGACCCCGTCATTAAATCTGGCTCTGATACCACTTGTTAGGACCGAAAATAAGCAGGTGTAAACATGGAAGCTAGCAATGCAAACCTCGAAAGACCACGAGTAAGAAGATAACGAGAAATATACCAAAAGACACAAAGATTTAATGTGGTTCGGTCAATCGACCTACGTCCACAAAGGAGATGAGCAATCCACTATAAATATGAGAGTAGAAAATACAGAGGGAAACAACCTCACCAATTCACTCAGAATACATGGGAGGTTCACACAAGTGATAACGTATCAATCTTGTGACCCACAAATTCTCCCTCTAACCAAAACTCTGAAAGCCCTTAAGACTACATTGTGAATGCTGATTAAGTTAGAAGGAACATGCCTCTATTTATAGAGTCCTAAACCTTTTCCTACAAGAAAATGATTAGTCAATCCAAAACCTTTTCCTACAAGGAAAACCTATTTATGGTAAGAAATTTAGGGAAAATAAAACCCAACAATTAAAACATCACATAAACATTTTAGTGCAATTAATTAAAGGTTTTCATCGTTGGATTTAATTCAATCTTATAGACATATTGGTAAGCTTTAAGCATAATTGAATAACTAGTGGTTACCGTTAATTAATTTAAATTAAAAAAAAATTACATCAAAGTTGAAGTATAAAATTGCACTAAGGATTAAGTTTCACTCAAGTTCATCTAGAGAATTATTATTTGACTCAAATTTATTCGATCGAAATAATATGCATATTGGTTTTGATCTTTCTGTTTGGTTCTATTATAATATATGATTCAAATTGTAAATTTCAAATAATTTAAAACGAATTTAAGAAAAAACCTCGTTAAGGCTCACACAAGCTTCATCATGAACAAGTGCTTCAGAAATAGTTATTTGACTCATGTCTCTATTTTGAATGTTGAACACAATAGACTACATATACATTTGGATATTTGTCATTTCTTCATGGACTGTCCAATTAGAAATACAAGTGCGTTGAATACATAAATATATTAAGTAAATTTTAATAAAAGAGTTCATCCATTTTTTGTACAGCGGAATACATATACATCTGGATAATTATATTGCAAAATAATTCATTATCATTTGTTTTTTTACCGAATTGTTCAAGTGTATTGATACATTAACAAAATTATATTAAGAAATATCGGAATACAATTATTTGCAATTACAATAAATTAAGTTAAAACAAATTAAGTGAAATGCCTTAACGTTTGAACAAAAACAATAGCAACAATGAAGAATGGTGTACAATGTATTTCAATTTTTTTAAAACTGACTAAAATTCAAAAGTATCTGCTGACCATATGATTATTAGTTGTTAATGTAATGATGTGAAATTGAGAATTTTAGGACATAATTAACGAGATTGTTATAGTACTAGAAATTACCTTATATAATGCAGTATAATTGAAATTGTAAAAAAAAAACAAGAAACAAAACAATACACAAATACGGTGAAATATTAATTAAAATGTACACATTTTTTTTAGATAGCACTGAACTTCAATAATCTAGTTATTTATATAAATTGCTCTAAAATTAATCTCAATTTTATCAAAAGAAATTATTATATTTATTCCACGTACCAAAACGACTCCTCAATTTTTAAAGTCCAAATAGTAGAGGAGGCCCTTTGATCGAAAAAAATTAGAAGAGGCCCAATTCTATAAAAATGAGCCCAGCAGGCATTCACACCATGAAACAATGGTCACTATGTCCTCATAGAAGTTAACGATGGTGAAAACCCTATAAATACCAAATAAGCTACTCTTTATATATCTCACTCCGCCGTAATAGATCAAAAGCCCTTAATTTCTCTATTCCTTCTAGGTTTTGGATCTGTAGCTGCTCCTTTTTTCTAACATTCCCTTTTTGGGCAAATCAAGATATGTTTATCTATCTATTGTTTTGTTTTTTGTTTGAATTTCGTGTTTTTTGGAACAAGTTGGTGTTCTTCTTTAGTGTGCGTTTTCGAATTTAGGATTTTGTTGAAGATCAATAAATGTTGGGTTTGTTTTTGTGGATTTGGAATAGGTGGGTGGGCGCTGAGTGGTGACTATTCTGAGTGGAGGTTATGGCCTGGGATCGGAAAGAGGGAAGTTCATCTGAGATCAAGTTCGATAAGGGGGTAGATCTGGTATGTTTTGGGATTTGAATTGGGAAAAAGAGAAGCTTGACGAAGTTGCCTTCAGATCCCTTTGATATGGACAGTAGCAACCAAAGGATGGATTTTTCATCCATGACTAGTTGGTTAGAGAAATTTGGCTTTATGGTAGATGAGAATTAATGAGGTTGAAAAACTGATTTGCAAGATGGGAATTCATTAGGGTGCGGGTTTCTAATTGATTGGTGGAGATTGTGAGCCGTTGGGGATGAATTTGAGAGAGGGGTTGAACAGTGGTCATGGTCTAATGGATGGTGAATGATCATTGTGGTGTGGATGGAGGTAATCCATCGCAGGCATTGTTGGTTATTGTCCCTTGGTTATTTAGGCTTGGGGGGACCTATTTGTAGTTGAAAGAATATGCAAGCCTTTATGGGATGTTGTTGTTGAAGATCAACTTTTATGGAGAAAAATTCACTTAGTTCATCCATTTTGTACTAACATCACAAATGATATCCTTATAATGTTGATGAATAGAGCTCAAGCCCATCTTTATTCTCTCAATCTATTTCACTGCTCAAAGGTCACTGATGTTGGTTTGAAGCTCAAAGGTCTGTTGTTTCTCTTGTGTTACTTGCTTAGTTATTAGGATCTGTATTACCTTAACTGTTATAAGTAGTAAGAAATCTATTAAGCACACAGTTAATTTAGAAACCCTAACTTGTAAACCACACTTTTTTCATACTAAACATATATGCAATTTGAATTTCCATGTTGAGGTCTCTTCAGCCCGCCTCCGTACTCTTTAGGTTATTCCAGGGCCTTGCCAACATTTGACAGACAAGAGAAATGTCCTCTAATTAATGCAACACTTGAAGAAAATAATGCTAATATATATGGTAATAACTAGTCTCTCCATAACTTGTGTAGGAATCTTCCGTTGTTCACAGACAAGAAAGACAAGTGAGGGAGAAATGGACAGTCTCCATGGCTTCACCAAGTAAGCATCGCAAACCCCAAATGATAACTCTTGAAAATATCTATTGTATATGTGATTTCATTTTGTTATTTGTTGTATTTAGTATTGGAATGAAACATAGCAGAGAGGATTTAGTATTCCTATTGTCTACCCCATCTATTTAGTTGTTTATTTCACATTATTTCGTTATTGTTAATTTTCTCATATGTGTATCCCTTTTTCAAACTATTTGGTGTGCTTTAATTTATGCGGAGTTTGTTTATCCACAAGTTAAGGACAAAATATGTTTATACTCTATCCTTTATAAATCCAACTTGACGAAATTTTACTGGGTATCATTGTTGTTGTTGTTGTTATGGTCTACCCAAACTATTTGGGATTAATGTGTATATAGTAGGAGTAGAACTTTTCCAAGAGTGTCACTTGATTATTAAAAACATTGTTTTTCCAGCTTATATTTTGTATATCTACAACCCCTCTCATTCTCACTTCCACATCATGGAACAATTTCGTGAATGTTTGGACTAAGGTTGCAGCCATGGCCCTCTAAACGCGATATGGATAGAAATCAGCCCAAAAGTTTGAGAGATTTTTGTGGGATTGAATAAACCAACCTGCCTTTTGTAGGCTAGCTCTTTTTGTGTCTCCAAAATTTCTCCGTTATGACATAACTGATTTATCTAAATTTTTCTTTCACTTTCATCTTCCATCTCGGCTATGTTTGATTTTGTGTTTCCTTATTTTTGTAAGTTGGATTTCACTAGGCTTATTGTTATTGATGATGATAATATTTTTCACTAAGGAAAATATGGAAGAGCTCCTTCTAGTGTTGATAGTTTTAGATGAATAAATATCAAGGTGGAAAGCTCCAGTCTTAAAAATTGAATTAAATAATAATATTTTAATTATCTAAGATTGAATTATACAAAATTATAAATGCATCTTTCTCATATAAAAAAATGAAATTGACCTAGATTTAGATTGAATTGTAATCCAAAAATAGAAAACAGAAATACCCTAGATTAGGAACGCTTTCTCTCCTAAGGAAGTTTTCAAACAAACTAAAAATTCAAAGTTTCTCTTTCTCATATCAAGATGGTGATTTTCGAATCGAACAAAAATAAACCGTATTCGGTTCTAAAAGAAGTAACTATATAAAAACCAACTTAACACAAATATAAATTGGTTGAAAAATAAATAATGACTATCAAATAGTAGGAATATATAAACAATATGTTCATATGTGATTTTACCATTTCCTTGTATTGCTATCATAGACCTTTTCTTTTATGAACTTCATCGAAGTGATAGAGTATTGACACAGCATGAGGAAATATTTTTCCATACACTCGACATGCAATTAAATTAGTACAAATCACCGTTATGTTTCTCTTAAATAAGTTGAATTAATATATGATTTAACTTATTTAAGATAAAAATAACGTATAGTTATACTCATTTAGTTGCATGTCAAGTGTGTGATAAAAATATTTCTTTATGATTTACCCTAGTCCACTACTCTATCATTTTGATCAAGTTCATGGAAGAAAATGTTATATGATAACAATACTACGAAATGCTAAAAAATAATGCATGAATATGTTAGCTTATATAGTATTATTATTTGATATTCGTTATTTATTCGTCGATAAATTTATATTCACGTTAAGTCAAGTTTTTTGTTAACTCTTTATGATCGACTATGTTCGATCAGAAAATCACAATCTTAATAAGAATTTTGAATTTTTAGTTTGTTCAAAACTTACGAAGGGAAAACATTTCAATCTAGGGTGTTTCTCCCTTCTATTTTTAGATGGTGACTCATTCTAGATCCACGCAAATCAACATTTTTAATATGTGGAGGATGGACGTTGAATCATTAGTTTAAGTAAAACTTCCTTACCAGAGCAGCGATTTATTTAGAGTGAAGTCAAAAGTTATATGTATGAGTTGTTCACTATAGTATAGTTATGACACCAATACTACCAAATTTAGCAACTAGATAGGAGCAATGAACTCTTTTTGCTTATAAGACTTGCCAATCACCATCCAAAAATAGAAGAGAGAAACAACCTAGATAGGAGCAATGAACTCTTTTTGCTTATAAGACTTGCCAATCACCATCCAAAAATAGAGAGAGAAACAACCTAGATAGGAGCGCTATTCCTTGTAAGAAAGTTTTTAAACAAAAATTAAAATTTCAAAGTTCTTCTTATCAAGTTGGTGATTTTATGATCTAACAAGAATGAATCATAGTCTGTCGTAAAAGATTTAACAAAAAAAAAACCCGACTTAACACATATAAAGTGGTTGGAAAATAAATATAATAATGAATATCAAATTATTATATCAAATAGTAATAATATATAAATTAATATGTTCATGTGTGATTTTACCATTTTCTTGTATTGCTAGCATATAAGCTTTTCTTTTATGAACTTGATTCAAAATGATAGAGTAGTTACACACATGAGGAAATATTTCACAACACACATGCAATTAAATTAGTATAAATCATCATTATGTTTCTCTTAACTAAGGTGAATTAATGTATGATTCAGCTTGATTAAGAAAAACATAATGGTAGTTTATACTAATTTAATTGCATATTTAGTGCGTGAAAAAAATATTTCTTTATGATGTACCACTACGCTATCATTTTTATCAAGTCCATGAAAGAAAATGTTATATGCTAACAATACAACAACGAAATAGTAAAAAATCATACATGAATATGTTAGCTTATATAGTATTATTATTTGATGTAATAATTTGATATTCATTATTTATTCGTCGATAAATTTATATTTGCGCTAAGTCGATTTTTTGGTTGCCTCTTTAGGACCGACTATGATTTATTCTTGTTAGATCATAAAATCACCAACTTGATAAGAATTTTTAAGCGTTCAGATGTAATTTTGACTATTATTGTCGTCTTTGAATTTTCTATTGGACATTTTGTTGGTTATTAATTAATTGCTTAAGTCAAATTTTGTATTCTGATTAATAATAGCTAGTTTTCATATTCTGTCTCATTTTTCAATCAAATAGACTGATTAAGAATTTGTAGTGATTCTTTAAACTCCTGTTTCTCTTATCATGAAATTTGTTAGAGTTGTCTTACATTAGTTATCCTTTAAAATGTCTATATAAGCTGAAGTGCTTGATGATCATAATAGTTTTGAGAGTTCTTATATGGTAGAAGAGCAGATTCAGCAGAATGTCAATTTTTAGTGATTAATGGGAGTTTGAATCTTAATTATTCTGATTCAGTCTATTTAAAGTGTCTGAGTTTTAGTGATTAACATTCATTTCATTAAGTCCATTTGTTTTTTTTAAAAAAAATAAAACTCTTAATGGATCTTAATGAGTCTGAATGATCAACTCTATTAAAATAATAAGTGTTCTTTTCTTAAACAGATTATCTTCTTCGTTGCTTCTCTTCAGGACAAGTTTCAAGTTTCTTCCTCTTCTTTTCCAATCAAGTATCATTTTTTTCTTTGAATAAGTTTTCATAATATTTTACAAGTATTTATTTAATAATTGTAATATATAAAATATTCTTGGGTGAATTGATATTTATGAAGAACTCTTCTTGTCACAATTTATTTGTTGTCAAAAATTCTTTGGAAGAAGTTACCATTGTTTCTTGAGAAAAAATTATTTTGAAAAAACAAATAACTCATCTTTTTATTGGGTTGAGTGATAATCTTATTCTTGAAACAATTGTTTGGAAGAAGTATTTTTTGTTTGGATCATAACTATTATTGACATAGTGTTTAATTTCAAATTTAAAAAAATATTAAAACTAAATTAGACTTCTTAATTTAGTTTTCTATGAATGTTTTTTATTGTCGTAAGTCTTCATTCTTATTTTGCAATTATTACATTTTATTATTCATTACAATTTACATATGTATTTCCATGAGTTTTAGTCATTCTAACATATCTAAGAAAATTTACATTAAACACACGTGCGAAACACGTGCTTAAAAACTAGAAAACAAAAAAATACACAAATACGGTGAAATATTGATTAAAATGTAGTCATTTTTTTGGAAATAAGACTCAACTTCAATAACCTAGTTATTTATATAATTTGCTCTAAAATTAATTTGAATTTTATCAAAAGAAATTATTATCTTTATTCCACGTACCAAACGATTCCTCAATCTTGTAAAGCCCAAATAGTAGAGGAGGCCTTTTGTTCGAAGAAAAGAATAGGAGGCCCAATTCAATAAAATGAGCCCACAAGTCGTTCACACCAAGAAACAATGGTCACACCAAGACAATGGTCACGTCAAGGCCTGGAATCGAGGAGAGGGGAGATCATCTGAGATCAAATTCGAAGGGAGGGTGGATTTCATAAGTTTTGAGGTTTGAAATGGGGAAAAGAGGAGCTTGATGAAGTTGAAAATTTTTTGCCTTGGGATTCGTTTGATATGGATAGTAGTAATTAAAGGATGGTTTTCAGCCATCACTAGTTGGTTAGAAGATTTTGGCTTTATGGTAGATGAGAATTATTGAGGTAGAAAAACTTATTCACATGATGGGAATTCATCAAGGTGCGAATGTCGAGTTGATTGATGGAAATTGTGAGCCGTTAGGGATGAATTTCAGAGAGAGGTTGAACGGTGGTCATGGTATTGTGGATGGTGAATGATCATTGTGGTGTGGATGGAGGTAATCCATCACAGGCGTTGTTTGGTGTTGTTGGTTATTGTCCCTGGGTATTTAAGCTTGGGGGACCTATTTGTAGTTGAAAGAGTATGCAAGCCACTTTTATGGAGAAATATTAACATAGTTCATACATTTTGTACTATTATTATAATTGATATCTTCATAAATTTGATGAATAGAGCTCAAGGACATAGATCGATCAAGAATTTCTTTAAAATCTGCTCTTTGATTAATGATTCATCAACCACTAGATTCAAGTGTCTCACCCAATTCTTAAACTAGGTGGCTTGGTTGATTTGCAAGTTAGTTAGGATGAGCCATATGAATCCTTATATCATAAATATTCTATCCGAGCCAATAATGTTTTATAATTTGCACTTCAGTATTATATAACGGCCGTTTGAGTTGAAGATAAGTTATTTGGGATTATTTTTTTATTGACTGTTTGATTTGTAGTATATTATTAAAAAACAACTCCATTGCATAAAGTATTATCCATTATGATAAATAACAAACTTTAATAATTCAGACGGTGCAAATCTACAAAATGAAGAAACACATTGATAATGGCATCTTGATTATTACTTAAGAATGATTCTGGCTTCACAAATTTAAATTCATTGATGCTTAATTACATGATACGAACTTTAGTTGTTCTTTCTACATGGTTTGCCAACTTTAATTTTCTTTTTCATATTCTTGATGTATTTATTATTATTTTCTATTACTTATTCAACTTTTATAATCTTAATATTCATAAATCTCATCTTTTCATATTCATAACCTCCAAATAGTTAAACTAAAACTTTAAGATATTTTTTTATACTCCTTCTATTGTATCTATATAAAATCAATTTCTTTATCTCATGAAACTTCTACCAAGATTATAAGGCTATTATTTTTGTTCTATAGTAAAAGTAGATGAAGAAGAATCTTGAATTTTGATAGGATATGGAATGAGTCGATAAAAAGTTAGAGAATCATGTACTAATTTTTTACTTACTTTTCATCTTTATATGCATCAGTATTATAAGAATAATGTATACATTGTATTTTTAAAAAAAAATTGTTTCTTTTTGTCTTTTTTCTCTGTTAGAGTTCTTAATTTAGTTTTCTATGAATGTTCTTTTATTGTCGTAAGTCTTTATTCTTTTTTTGTAGTTATTACATTCATTACAATTTACATATGTATTTCCAAGAGTTTTAGTCATTTTAACATATGTATAAAAATTTATATGAAACACACGTGCGAAGCACGTGCTCAAAAAATAGAAAACAAAAAATACACAAATACGGTGAAATATTGATTAAAATGTAGTCTTTTTTTTGGAAATAAGACTCAACTTCAATAACCTAGTTATTTATATAATTTTCTCTAAATTTAATTTGAATTTTACCAAAAGAAATTATTATCTTTATTTCACGTACCAAACGATTCCTCAATCTTGTAAAGCCCAAATAGTAGAGGAGGCCTTTTGTTCGAATAAAAGAATAGGAGGCCCAATTCAATAAAATGAGCCCACAAGTCGTTCACAACCAAGAAACAATGGTCACTCTGTCCTCCATAGACTATAAATACCCTATAATTTGGTCTTTATATATCATTTACTCCGTCGTTATAGTTCAAAATCCCTTCTTTTATCAATTCCTTCTAGATTTTTGGTGGTGAAGCTGCTCTATTTACCACCATTTTCCTTTTTGGCCAAATCCAGGTATGTTTTCTATCTATTTTTTTCATTTTCCATTTTGTTTTTTTTTAAATTTTGTGTTTTTCAGGATCAAGTTAGTGTTTTTGGTTAGTTTGTGTTTGCGATTTTATGGTTTTATTGATGATCAATTAATGTTGGGTTTGTTTTTGTGGATTTGGAGTAGATGGGTGAGTGGTGAGTGGTGATTGTTTTCAGTGCACGTTAAGGCCTGGAATCGAGGAGAGGGAAGATCATCTGGGATCAAATTCAATAAGGGAGGGTGGATTTCGTAAGTTTTGAGGTTTGAAATGGGGAAAATAGGAGCTTGATGAATTTGCTAATTTTTTTTCCTTAGAATTCGTTTGATATGGAAAGTAGTAACCAAAGGATGGTTTTCAGCCATCACTAGTTGGTTAGAGGATTTTTGCTTTATGGTAGATGAGAATTATTGAGGTTGAAAAACTTATTCACATGATGGGAATTCATCAAGGTGCGGGTTTCGAGTTTATTGATGGAAATTGAGAGCCGTTAGGGATGAATTTCAGAGAGGGGTTGAACGGTGGTCATGGTATGGTGGATGGTGAATCATCATTGTGGTGTGGATGGAGGTAATCCATCACATGCGTTGATTGGTGTTGTTGGTTGTTGTCCCTGGGTTATTTAGGCTTGGGGGGCCTATTTGTAGTTGAAAAAGTATGCAAGCCACTTTTATGGAGAAATATTAACATAGTTCATACATTTTGTACTATTATTATAATTGATATCTTTATAAATTTGATGAATAGAGATCAAGGACATATATCGATCATGAATTTCTTTAAAATCTGCTCTTTGATAAGTGATTCATCGGCCAATAGATTCAACTATCTCACCCTATTTTTAAACTAGGTGGCTCGGTTGATTTGCAAGTTAGTTAGGATCAGCCATATGAATCCTCATATCATAAATATTCTATCCGAGTCAATATTGTTTTAAATTTTGCACTTTAGTATTATATAACAGCCGTTTGAGTTGAAGATAAGTTATTTGGGATTATTTTTTTATTGATTGTTTAATTTTTAGCATATTATTTAAAACAACTCCATTGCATAAAGTATTATCCTTTATGATACATAACAAACTTTAATAATTTCAAGGGTGCAAATCGGCAAAATGGAGAAACACATTGATAATGACATCTTGATTATTATTTAAGAATGATTCTAGCTTCACAAATTTAAATTAATTGATGCTTAATTACGTTAAACAAACTTTAGTTGCTCTTTCTACATGGTTTGCCAACTTTAATTTTCTTTTTTCATATTCTTCATTTATTTGTTATTATTTTCTATTACTTATTCAACTTTTGTACTCTTAATATTCATAAATCTCATCTTTTCATATTCAAAACCAACAAATATTTAAACTAAAACTTTAAGATATCTTTTGATATTCCTTCTATTGTATCTATATAAATTCAACTTCTTTATCTCATTAAACCTCTACAAAGATTATTAGACTATTATTTTTGTTCTATTGTTAAAGTAGATGAAGAAGAATCTTGAATTTTTATAGGATATGGAATGAGTTGATAAGACGTTAGAGAATTATGTACTAATTTTATACTTATTTTTCATCTTTATATACATCAGTATTAGAAGAATGATGCATACAGTGTATTTTTTTTTAAATCTGTTTCTTTTTGTCTTTTTTCTCTGTTAGACTTCTTAATTTAATTTTCTATGAATTTTTTATTATCTTTATTCTTATTTTGTAACTATTACATTTTATTAATCATTACAATTTACATATGTATTTCCATGAGTTTTAGTCATTCTAACATATCTATAAAAATTTACAAGAAACACACGTGCGAAGCACGTGCTTAAAAACTAGGAAACAAAAAAAAACACACAAATACGGTGAAATATTGATTAAAATGTAGTCATTTATTTGGAAATAAGAACCAATTTCAATAACCTAGTTATTTATATAATTTCTAGAAAGTTATTTGAATTTTATCAAAAGAAATTATTATCTTTATTCCACGTACCAAACGATTCCGCAATCTTGTAAAGCCCAAATAGTAGAGGAGGCCTTTTGTTCGGAAAAAAAAAAGAATAGGAGGCCCAATTCAATAAAATGAGCCCACAAGTCGTACACACCAAGAAACAATGGTCACTATGTCCTCCATAGATCTTAACAATGGTGAAAAGACTATAAATACCCTATAATTTGGTCTTTATATATCACTTACTCCGTCGTTATAGTTCAAAAGCCCTTCATTTCTCAATTCCTTCTAGATTTTTGGTGGTGTAGCTGCTCTTTTTACCACCATTTCCCTTTTTGGGCAAATCCAGGTATGTTATTTATCTATTTTTTTAATTTTCCATTTTGTTTTTTGTTTGAATTTTGTGTTTTTCAGGATCAAGTTAGTGTTTTTGTTTAGTTTGTGTTTGCGATTTTATGGTTTTATTGAAGATCAATTAATGTTGGGTTTGTTTTTGTTGATTTGGTGTAGATGGATGAGTGGTGAGTGGTGATTGGTTTCAGTGGACATTAAGGCCTGGAATCGAGGAGAGGGAAGATCATCTAGGATCAAGTTCGGTAAGGGAGGGTGGATTTCGTAAGTTTTGGGGTTTTAAATGGAGAAAAGAAAAGCTTGATGAAGTTGCTAATTTTTTGCCTTGGGATCCCTTTGATATGGACAGTATTAACCTAAGGATGGTTTTCAGCCATCACAAGTTGGTTAGAGAATTTTGGCTTTATTGTAGATGAGAATTATTGAGGTTGAAAAACTTATTCGCAAGATGGGAATTTATCAAGGTGTGGGTTTCGAGTTGATTGATGGAAATTGTGAGCTGTTAGGGATGAATTTCAGAGAGGGGTTGAACGATATCATGGTATGGTGGATGGTGAATGATCATTGTGGTGTGGATGGAGGTAATCCATCACATATGTTGATTGGTGTTGTTGGTTGTTGTCCCTGGGTTATTTAGGCTTGGGGGACCTATTTGTAGTTGAAAGAGTATGCAAGCCACTTTTATGGAGAAATATTAACATAGTTCATACATTTTGTACTATTATTATAATTGATATCTTTATAAATTTGAGGAATAGAGCTCAAGGACATAGATCGATCAAGAACTTCTCTAAAATCTGCTCTTTGATTAGTGATTCATCGACCACTAGATTCAACTATCTCACCCTTTTTTTAAACTAGGTGGCTCAAATGATTTGCAAGTTAGTTAGGATCAGCCATATGAATCCTTATATCATAAATATTCTATCCGAGTCAATATTGTTTTAAATTTTGCACTTTAGTATTATATAACGGCTGTTTGAGTTGAAGATAAGTTATTTGGGATTATTTTCTTATTGATTGTTTGATTTGTAGTATATTATTAAAAACAACTCCATTGCATAAAGTATTATTATTTATGATACATAACAGACTTTTATAATTTCAAGGGTGCAAATCGGAAAAATGGAGAAACACGTTGATAATGGCATCTTGATTATTATTTAAGAAAGATTCTAGCTTCACAAATTTAAATTCAATGATGCTTAATTTTGTGATGCAAACTTTAGTTGTTCTTTCTACATGGTTTGTCAACTTTAATTTTCTTTTTCATATTCTTCATTTATTTATTATTATATTCTATTACTTATTCAACTTTTATACTCTTAATATTCATAAATCTCATCTTTTCATATTCAAAACCTTCAAATATTTAAACTAAAACTTTATGATGTCTTTTGATATTCCTTCTATTGTATCTATATAAATTCAACTTCTTTATCTTATGAAACCTCTACCAAGATTATTAGGCTATTATTTTTGTTCTATAGTTAAAGTAGAAGAAGAAGACTCTTGAATTTTGATAGGATATGGAATGAGTCGATAAGAAGTTAGAGAATTATGTACTAATTTTATACTTATTTTTCATCTTTATATACATTAGTATTATACGAATAATGTATACATTGTATTTTATTTTTTTTGAAATCTGTTTCTTTTTGTCTTTTTTTCTCTGTTAGACTTCTTAATTTAGTTTTCTATGAATTTTTTTTATTGTCGTAAGTCTTTATTCTTATTTTTGTAATTATTACATTTTTTTTATTCATTATAATTTAAGTATGTATTTCCATGAGTTTTAGTCATTCTAACATATCTATAAAAATTTACATGAAACACACGTGCGAAGCACGTGCTCAAAAATTTGGAAACAAAAAAATGCACAAATACAGTGAAATATTGATTAAAATGTAGTAATTTGTTTTGGAAATAAGACTCAACTTCAATAACCTAGTTATTTATATAATTTGCTCTAAAATTAATTTGAATTTTATCAAAAGAAATTATTATCTTTATTCCACGTACCAAACGATTCCTCAATCTTGTAAACCCCAAATAGCAGAGGAGGCCTTTTGTTCGGAAAACAAAAATAGGAGTCCCAATTCAATAAAATGAGCCCACAAGTCGTTCACACCAAGAAACAATGGTCACTCTGTCCTCCATAGATCTTAACAATGGTGAAAAGACTAAAAATACCCTATAATTTGGTCTTTATATATCAATTACTCTGCCGATATAGTTCAATAGCCCATCATTTCTCGATTCCTTCTAGATTTTTGGTGGTGTAGCTGCTCTTTTTACCACCATTTCCCTTTTTGGGAAAATCCAGGTATGTTATCTATTTTTTTCATTTTCCATTTTGTTTTTTTGTTTGAATTTTGTGCTTTTCAGGATCAAGTTAGTGTTTTTGTTTAGTTTGTGTTTGCGATTTTATGGTGTTATTGAAGATCAATTAATGTTGGGTTTGTTTTTGTGGATTTGGCATAGATGGAGTAGTGGTGAGTGGTGTTTTTTTTCAGTGGACGTTAAGGCCTGGAATCGAGGAGAGGGAAGATCATCTAGGATCAAGTTTGGTAAGGGAGGGTGGATTTCGTAAGTTTTCGTGTTTGAAATGGGGAAAAGAGGAGCTTGATGAAGTTGCTATTTTGTTGCCTTGGGAGTCGTTTAATATGGACAGTAGTAACCAAAGGATGGGTTTTTTCAGCCATGACTAGTTGGTTAGAGGATTTTGGCTTTATGGTAGATGAGAATTATTGAGGTTGAAAAACTTCTTCGCAAGATGGTAATTCATCAAGGTGCGGGTTTCGAGTTGATTGATGGAAAGTTAAGATCAAAGTCAAAGAAGTCATGAGTCAAGTCTAGAAGTTAAGAAACAAGTCAAAACAAAGTTCTTCAAAGTTTTCAAGACTTTTAAGCAAGTTTTAACTATGTTTTAAAGACTTAAGAGTTGAGTTCATCAAAAAGCAAAGTTGATGTTCTTTCCTTAAAGAAGTTTATGGGACTATGTATTTCCAAAGAGTTTTAAAGAAATATTTTCACATTTAAACAAGAACGGAAACTGAGATTTCCAAAGAGCATTCAAGCTAGTTTTGAGAAAACCAGAAAAGCTTTCTAAATGAAGCAAGCATGGAAACTGAGATTTACAAGATAGCTTTTAAGCTAAGTTTTGACAACTAATCTCAAATCACAGAAGAAGTATGTGTTAAAAACATAAGATCCAGTATATTTTGGGAGTAGTATTGAGCACCGGTTTAGGAACGAGCATGAGTTCATATAACTCACATCTAGGGGTGGCCATAAACACCGGAAAACCGAAACACCGAACCGAACCGAAATTTCACAGAAGAAATATATCCAGGAAACATTACAGAGTTTCCGAATGCAGATTTGCAATTCTGTCACAACAACAACAGAGTTAGGACTGAAGTTGGAAAAGAATCTTATAGGAAAGAAGATTGACAACACTCTTTTCAAACAACTCGTGGGATGTCTGATGTATCTGACAGTCACCAGGCCTAACATAATGTATTCTGTTAGTCTTGTTAGCAAGTAAATAAAGCACCGAAAAGAGATTCTTTTGTTTGTTGCTACAAGAATTCTAAGGTATTTTCAAGGTACCATTGACTACTTGAATACAAGAAAGAAGGCAAGTCAGAGTTAATTGACTTTACAGATAGTGATTTTGCTGGAGATAAAGAAGACAGGAAAAACACTTCAGCTTATATGTTTATGCTTGGATTTGAAGTTGTTTCTTGGTGCTCCAAGAAGCAACCAATTGTTACATTGTCCACTACAGAAGCAAAGTTTGTAGCTGCAACTGCGTGCGCTACCCAAGCTATTTGGTTGAAGAAGATATTGGTTGAGCTTCATGTTAGATAGCAAGAACCAATTCTTATTTACTGTGATAATGGCTCGACGATTAAGCTTTCAAAGAATTCAGTATTGCATGGATGGAGCAAACACATGGATGTTAAGTTTCACTTCCTGAGATGTCTCACGAAGGAGAAAGTTATTGATATTGTCTAATATAGAAGTGAAGACCAAGTTGCTGATATCTTCACCAAGTCCCTCAAGCTGGCAACATTCAGAAAGTTAAGGAAGCTACTTGGAGTTTGCACTTTAAAAGAAAGCTACCATGAATAATGTTATTAAGCTGAAGTCGTAGACTTATCATTTTAAGGGAGGGTTTGTTAAATATTTTAATAAATTAAGTTTCTTCATTCCTAGTTTACAGGGTATATGGTTGTTATTCCCAAATTACTGGAAATGTGTGATGTAGTAGGTCAATTTTAATTTCTTTTATGACTTAGTGGTTGAGATAATGTAGGATTAGACATGCCTTAATTTCATAAAGGTATCACTTATGCAGACAATAATTTGTTATCGAAAATAGTTGTTTACAATTATCATAATTGTATTAATATAATCACGGTAAATTAGTTGTAAACATATTTCTATAGTAAGATAAATATTTATAAAATTCTGTATGTATATGTGTTATTTATATTATTATTTTTTACATATGAATCAAATACTCATCAAAATAGTATTAAATTGAAGACAAATTCATCAACGACATGTTAAAAGTAAATTAATGAGACAATCTTTATAATAAAATTACTAGATTATATAACTATTATATGCTTTATGCCTTAGATTTTTTTCTATCGAACAATATATTTATAAAGTTAATATATATTAAGGTGTGTTCATCTTTATATTCGATTAATTACTTTATAAAGTTTTAAGTGTAAACTTTATTAAATATATTAGAGGTTAATCTATGACTAATAATTATATCAAATTTAAATAAAAATCAACATCACAATTATTTAAATTTTATCTTGATCCTACATTGAGATTATTTTTTTTTATATTTTTTTTTTGGTAATTAACTGTATATTCATTAATCAACAAATGGTATTGACAGATCATGAGAAATAACATCAGTTTGTTAACTAGAAAAAACAAAACTCAGAGGAGATACAACTTTGAGATTATTTTTTATTTGGCTCAAACCTATTCTATTAAAACAATACATGAACATTTTAGTGCAATTAATTAAAGGTGTTCATCGTTGGATTTAATTCAATTTTATAGACATATTGGTAAACTTTAAACATAATTGAATAAATAGTGGTTACCGTTAATTACTTTAAATTAAGAAAATTTACATCAAAGTTGAAGTATAAAATTGCACTAAGGATTATGTTTCACTCAAGTTCATCTTGATCAATTATTTTGAGAGAATTATTATTTGACACAAATTTATTTGATCGAAATAATATGCATATTGGTGTTGATCTTTCTGTTTGGTTCTATTTTAATATATGATTTAAATTGTAAATTTCAAATAATTTAAAATGAATATAAGAAAAAACCTTGTTAAGGCTCACACAAGCTTCATCATGAACAAGTGCTCCAGAAATAGTTATTTGACTCATGTCTCAATTTTGAATGTTGAATACAATAGAATACATATACATTTGGATATTTGTCATTTTTCATGGATTGTCCAATTAGAAATACAAATGCATTTGAATACATAAATATATTAGTAGATTTGAATATAAGAGTTCATCCATTTTTTGTACACTGGAATACATATACATCTAGATAATTATATTGCAATCAATTCATTATCATTTGTTTTTTAACTGAATTGTTCAATTGTATTGATATTTTAAAAAAATTATATTAAGAAATATCATAATACAATTATTTGCAATTACAATAAATTAAGTTAAAACAAATTATGTGAAATGCCTTAACGTTTGAACAAAAACAATAGCAACAATGAAGAATGGTGTACAATGTATTTCAATTTTTTTAAAATTTACTAGAATTCAAGAGTATCTCCTGACCATATAATTATTAGTTGTTAATGTAATGATGTGAAATTGAGAATTTTAGGACATAATTAACGAGATTGTTATAGTACTAGAAATTACCTTATATAATGCAGTATAATTGAAATTGTAAAAAAAAACAAGAAACAAAACAATACACAAATACGGTGAAATATTAATTAAAATGTACTCATTTTTTTTAGATAGCACTGAACTTCAATAATCTAGTTATTTATATAAATTGCTCTAAAATTAATCTCAATTTTATCAAAAGAAATTATTATATTTATTCCATGTACCAAAATGACTCCTCAATTTTGTAAAGTCCAAATAGTAGAGGAGGCCCTTTGATCGAAAAAATTAGAAGAGGCCCAATTCTATAAAAATGAGCCCACCAGGCATTCACACCAATAAACAATGGTAACTCTGTCCTCTTAGAAGTTAACGATGGTGAAAACCCTATAAATATCTAATAAGTTACTCTTTACATATCTCACTCACCCGTAATAGATCAAAAGCCCTTAATTTCTCTTTTTCTTCTAGGTTTTGGATCTGTAGCTGCTCCTTTTTTCTAACATTCCCTTTTTGGGCAAATCAATATATGTTTATCTATCTATTGTTTTGTTTTTTGTTTTAATTTCGTGTTTTTTGGAACAAGTTGGTGTTCTTCTTTAGTGTGCGTTTGCGATTTTAGGATTTTGTTGAAGATCAATAAATGTTGGGTTTGTTGTTGTGACATAGGTGGGTGAGCACTGAGTGGTGACTATTATGAGTGGAGGTTATGGCTTGGAATCGAGAAGAGGGAAGCACATCTGAGATCAAGTTCGATGAGGGGGGTAGATCTGCTATGTTTTGGGGTTTGAATTGGGAAAAAGAGGAGATTGACGAAGTTGCCTTCAAATCCCTTTGATATGTACAGTAGCAAGCAAAGGATGGATTTTTCATCCATGACTAGTTAGTTAGAGGATTTTGGCTTTATGGTAGATGAGAATTAATGAGGTTGAGAAACTGATTTGCAAGATGGGAATTCATCAGGGTGCGGGTTTTTAATTGATTGATGGAAATTGTGAGCCGCTGGGGATGAATTTGAGAGAGGGGTTGAACAATGGTCATGGTCTAATGGATGGTGAATGATCATTGTGGTGCGGATGGAGGTAATCCATCAAAGGCATTGTTGGTTGTCGTCCCTTGGTTATTTAGGCTTGGGGGGACCTATTTGTAGTTGAAAGAATATGCAGCCTTTATGGGATGTTGTTGTTGGAGATCCACTTTTATGGAGAAAAATTATCATAGTTCATCCATTTTGTACTAACATCACAAATGATATCCTTATAAACTTGACGAATACAGCTCAAGCCCATCTTTATTCTCTCAATATATTTCACTGCTTAAAGCTCACTGATGTTGGTTTGAAGCTCAAAGGTCAGTTGTTTCTCTTGTGTTTTTTGCTTAGTTATTAGGAACTGTATTACCTCAACAGTTATAAATAGTAAGAAATCTATTAAGCACACAGTTAATTTAGAAACCCTAACTTGTAAACCACACTTTTTCATACTAAATATATATGCAATTTGAACTTCCATGTTGAGGTCTCTTCAGCCCACCTCAGTACTTGTTAGGTTATTCCAGGGCCTCGTCAAAATTTGACAGACAAGAGAAATGTCCTCTAATTAACGCAACACTTGAAGAAAATAATGCTTATATATATAGTAATAACTAATCTCTCTATAACTTGTGTAGGAGTCTTTCATTGTTCACAGACGAGAAAGACAAGTGAGGGAGAAATGGACAGTCTCCATGGCTTCACCAAGTAAGCATCGCAAACCCCAAATGATAATTCTTGAAAAATATCTATTGTATGTGTGATTTCATTTTGTTTTTGTTGTATTTAGTATTGGAATGAAACATATCAGAGAGGATTTAGTATTCCTATGGTCTACCCCATCTATTTAGTTGTTTATTTCACATCATTTCGTTATTGTTAATTTTCCCATATGTGTATCCCTTTTTCAAACTATTTGGCGTGCTTTAATTTATGCGGAGTTTGTTTATCCACAAGTTAAGGGTAAGATATGTTTATACTCTATCCTCTATAAATCCAACTTGGCGAGAATTTACTGGGTATCTGTAACGACCTGTTTAGTCGTTTTGAGCAGCAGAATTATTTCTGGAAAAACTGGCGGGAACGACGGGTGTAACGACGGACCGTCGTGGTCACGACGGCCCGTCGAGGAGGTGTCGTTCCATGACACTTAGAGTTTTGAAATCGGATACTAAAAATCGACTCTCTGAACATCGTAACGAAGTGGCAGGACGTGCCGTCACATCCACGACGAACCGTCGTGAGTACCCGTTGCAAAACACTTCAACTTTTGAGAATTTGGTGCAAGAAACGAGCTCCTGACCGCCAGGACGGAGGGCAGGACGGACCGTCACAAGGGTGACGGGCCGTCACAGCCACCTGGAGCCTGGGAGGTTGCGACGGCCACTGTGACGGACCGTCGCAGGCACGACGGCCTGACCACGTCACAGTCGCGCCAATCCCGAGCGATTTAGGATTTCTTTCCTCGTTTTAAGGGACGTTTTGGACTATTCTTTCCTTAATTATAAAGTTTGAGGGTTAATATTAATAAATCTAATTACTTGGGGTTAAAATAGGTAACCTTAAGTGAATTAGTGGGTCATTATTACCATCTTTCATTCCTAATTATATAGAATTAGGGTAAAAGAAAGAGGGTTTGAATAAGAAAAAGAAAAGAACAGCAAGAGAGATAGATTGATCGATTGAGAGAGAGAGAGTCGAGCGAGGAAGAAGAATATCAAAGCTTGGGAAATTGCTTGTTGATTCCAATTCTTCGTGGAGGTAGGTTATGGTTTCTCTTACGATATTCGTAGTAAACTCTTAATAGTGAATGATATGTATTGATAGTGTTGTGAACCCTTCTATATGCTTAAACCTGTATGCTTGCATGAATATGATTATGAAATTGTGAATAAATAAGCATGATGAAGCTATTGCATCCCAAATCTTGATAAAAACCCTAGTTCACTTGTTAATGATGATGCCTTAGTATGAAAGAAGGCTTGATGAATTAGGGGATCGGGTGCCACGTTCGGTACCAGGATAGAATGAATATGAGGATTGGGTGCCACGCGTTAGGTACCAGGATAGAATGAATATGAGGATCGGGTGCCACGTTCGGTACCAGGATAGAATGAATATGAGGATCGGGTGCCACGTTCGGTACCAGGATAGAATGAATATGAGGATCGGAGTGTCACGTTTCGACACCAGGATAGAATATGGATCGGGTGCCACGTTCCGGTACCAGGATAGTATATGAGGATCGGAGTGCCACGTTCCGGCACCAGGATAGAAATAGAGGAGCGGAGTGTCACGTACCGACACAAGAGGAAGAAAGATAATGAATCTTGAAAGATAATGAATATACTCAATCTAATGAACTTAATTCCCAAATGAGTATGGTATTGAGGCTTGAGTCCTCATGTGTGAACTTCGGTTGTAGTTATTGATGAATTTATGTTGTTATTGCTACATGTTGAGTATTGTAGTTGATTTACATTATTATTGATATATACTGTTCCCTATTTTGAGTTGGCCGATGATATCTACTCAGTACTTGTGGCTATACTCAACCCCTACTTTTATGTTTTCTCCTTTGTTAATTGAGCAATGCAGCAAACGTTCCGACAACTTCAACTCAACAGTAGATCTAGCCAGTCTTCACTACCTTCGGAAATTCAGGGTGAGCTAATGCGTCTAGCTTGGACTGGGTCTTCTTCTTCAAGTCTTGATGCCTTGAACTTCCGGCATGGACTAGCTAGTAGTTGTTTTAGCTTCTTAGACAGTTTTAGTTTAGCAATTTGAGATAGATGTTCTTGTGATGATGACTTCCAGATTTTGGGGATATTAATAATAGTTTTGAATTGTTTTGTTAATGAGTTAAGTCTTACGCATTATTTTCTGTTGTTATATATTGAAATGTTAAGGGTTAAATTGGTTGGTTCGCTCACATAGGAGGGTAGATGTGGGTGCCAGTCGCGGCCCCGATTTGGGTCGTGACAAACTTGGTATCAGAGCATTAGGTTCGTTGGTCTCATCACACAAGAACAGGTCTAATAGAGTCTTAAGGAACGGTAGGGGGACGCCTTTAGTTTTCCTTGAGAGGCTATAAGACTTTAGGAAAATTCCACTCTTTCATTCTTTCTTTCGTGCTACTACTTGAGTCCAATTGGTATCTAGGCGATACGGTGGTATCGACCATCTTCACTCTATTTCGCAGATGGTTAGAACTAGAGCAACGACCGCACCAGAAGAACAACGGCACAAAGAAGAAATATCTGAGCCAGCCACCGGGCCGTGGGCTCGAGGGAGAACAACGGCAAGAGGCCGTGGTAGAGGTCGTGGGAGGACGTCCTTCTAGAGGAAGAGGACGAGCACCTAGCCCATCTCGATACTAGAGGCGGTGACTCCTCCACCGATCAAGAGGTGATAAGAGAAGGGGAGGATGGGGTGAATGAGCAAGTACAGAGCGAGGAAATGCCACCTCAACCTACCCGCAGATGATCAATCGTGTTCTCGCTTATCTTAGCGGGTTATCGATCACGGTCGAGCACCTCCGATGGTTTTACGCACCAACACCTCCGGTTTCAGAGATACGACATGCGGCTACTATGGCTCCCGCATGGATGCCTCATTCGAGATAGGCACATTTCCACGTTTGACCATCGGACCGATAATGACAAACGATCAAAGACGAACTTTTCAAGAAGTTCTTGAAATTGAAACCTCCAGTCTTCAAGTGCGTAATCTAAAGATGCTTATGATTTTCTGGTTGATTGTCATGAGCTACTACACAAGATGGGGATAGTAGAACGGTTTGGCGTTGAATTCGTAAGCTATCAGTTTCAAGGAACGCCAAAATGTGGTGGCGATCACATGTCGAGTGTCAACCGCGAGGCCACACCCATGACTTGGGCATCCTTCTACTACTCTGTTTATGGAGAAGTATATCCGAAGGACTTTGAGAGATAGAAAAAGGGATGAGCTCTTGAGTCTCGAGCAAGGTAGGATGACGGTTAACGCATATGAGGCTAAGTTTCGTGCTTTATCAAGGTATGCCACTCAACTCGCTTTGATCCACAAGAACGGATCCGCCGTTTTGTAAAGGGGTTGAGATCGAGTTGCGGATTTCGGCCTTACAGTAGCGGCAGCGGCAAAATCCTTCCAAGAGGTGGTAGACTTTGTGATAGAAGTGGAAGGAGTGAAGCTGCACGACTTCACCACAACTTCGACATCAAAAGGTTTCAAAGGGAGGTGAGTTTAATAGTTCGTATACTAGAGGACAGAGCTCGGAGGTTACTCAAGTCGACCAATCCAGTCTTCACTACAGATCGTAGTTGGGGTCCACCTCGAGCGGTCAACACTACTCAGAGACCTATGCATGAACCCCGAGAGTGTTATGGATGTGGGGAGGTTGGACACATTAAGAGGTATTGTCCAAACCAGAGTTACAGAACCCCAATAGCTAGAGGTAGAGGTGGTCATGGTAGAGGCCGTTTTTCTGGAGGACGTGGTGGTCGAGGTAATGGTGGTCACCAAAACGGCAGAGGTGATGGGCAAACTGGAGCCACTACATCACAACATGGTAGGGGCAACGGACGGGACGAGCGATAGGGCCCATTGTTACGCTTTCACTGGGCGGTGCAGGCGGAGGCATCCGATCTTTGTCATCACAGGTAATCTTTTGGTTTGTGATTGCATGGCTTCTGTATTGTTTGATCCTGGATCCACATTTTCTTATGTATCTTCCTCATTTGCTAATGGTCTAAATTTACACTGTGAATTACTTGACATGCCTATTCGTGTTTCTACTCCGGTGGGTGAGTCTGTGATAGTTGAAAAAGTGTATAGGTCTTGTTTGGTGACTTTTGTGGGGAGCAACACTTATGTAGATTTGGTTATTCTAGAAATGGTTGACTTTGATGTAATTCTGGGTATGACTTGGCTTTCTCCGAATTTTGCGATCTTGGATTGTAATGCTAAAACGGTGACGTTAGCCAAGCCTGGGACAGATCCGTTAGTGTGGGAGGGTGACTACACTTCCAATCCGGTGCGTATCATATCCTTTCTTCGTGCTAAGAAAATGGTTAGTAAAGGGTGTTTAGCTTTCTTGGCACATCTCAAGGATGACACTACTCAAGTACCCTCAATTGAGTCGGTTTCGGTAGTCCGTGAGTTTTTGGATGTGTTCCCCGCAGATCTTCCTGGTATGCCACCAGATAGGGATATTGACTTCTGCATCGACCTTGAACCGGGCACTCGCCCCATTTCTATACCCCCTTATAGAATGGCTCCCGCGGAGTTAAGAGAGTTAAAGGCACAACTTCAAGAGTTATTGAACAAAGGCTTCATTAGACCAAGTGCATCCCCTTGGGGTGCTCCGGTTTTGTTTGTGAAGAAGAAGGATGGGAGTTTTCGGATGTGCATAGACTACAGACAACTAAACAAGGTAACTATTAAGAACAAGTATCCTCTTCCTCGCATTGATGACTTGTTCGATCAACTACAAGGTGCTTGTGTCTTCTCTAAGATTGACTTGAGATCTGGTTATCATCAATTGAAAATACGGGCAACGGATGTGCCAAAGACTGCTTTTCGAACGAGGTATGGGCATTACGAATTTGTAGTGATGTCTTTTGGTCTTACGAATGCCCCTGCTGCGTTCATGAGCTTGATGAACGGGATCTTTAAGCCATATTTGGACCTCTTCGTAATCGTATTTATTGATGATATATTGGTATACTCGAAGAGCAAGAAGGAACATGAAGAGCATTTGAGAATGGTATTGGAGACGTTGAGGGAGAAAAAGCTCTATGCCAAATTCTCTAAGTGTGAATTTTGGCTAGATGCAGTGTCCTTCTTGGGGCACGTAGTTTCTAAGGAAGAAGTGATGGTGGATCCTTCTAAGATTGAAACAGTGAAGAATTGGGTGAGACCCACTAATGTGTCAGAGATAAGGAGCTTTGTTGGGTTAGCTAGCTACTACCGCCGCTTTGTCAAGGGATTCTCTTCTATTGCTTCCCAACTGACGAACTTGACTAAGCAAAATGTTCCATTTGTATGGTCGGATGAGTGTGAGGAAAGCTTTCAAAAGCTCAAGACTTTATTGACTACCGCACTTATTCTCACCTTGCCAGTGGAAGGTAAGGACTTCATTGTTTATTGTGATGCATCCTATTCTGGGTTGGGTGCAGTGCTAATGCAAGAGAAGAGTGTAATTGCTTATGCTTCAAGGCAATTAAAGGTGCATGAACGTAACTACCCAACTCATGATTTGGAATTGGCTGCGGTAGTGTTTGCATTAAAGCAATGGAGACACTATTTATATGGGGTTAAGTGTGAAGTTTACACGGATCATCGTAGCCTTCAGTATGTCTTTACTCAGAAAGATTTGAACTTAAGACAGAGGAGATGGATGGAGTTGCTAAAGGACTACGATATCACTATCTTGTATCATCCGGGAAAGGCGAATGTTGTGGCGGATGCGTTGAGTAGAAAGGCGGGAAGCATGGGAAGTCTAGCTCACTTGCAAGCTTCTAGACGCCCATTGGCTAGAGAGGTTCAAACTCTGGCTAACGACTTGATGAGGTTAGAAATAAATGAGAAGGGAGGATTGTTGGCTAGTGTGGAGTCGAGATCTTCTTTTCTTGACAAGATTAAGGGAAAACAGTTTAATGATGAAAAATTGATCCGGATCCGAGATAAAGTGTTGAAAGGAGAGGCCAAAGAAGCGACAATCGATGAAGAAGGTGTTTTGAGAATCAAGGGAAGGGTATGTGTACCCCGCGTTGATGGTTTGATCAACACTATTCTGACAGAGGCTCATAGTTCAAAGTATTCTATACATCCGGGTGCGACCAAGATGTACCGTGACCTAAAGCAACACTTTTGGTGGAGTAGAATGAAGCGTGATATTGTTGACTTTATTGCCAAGTGTCCAAACTGTCAACAAGTGAAATATGAACACCAAAGGCCCGGAGGAACACTTCAGAGAATGCCCATTCCTGAATGGAAGTGGGAGAGAATCGCAATGGACTTTGTGGTTGGTCTTCCAAGGACAATGGGTAAGTATGACTCCATTTGGGTGATTGTTGATAGGTTAACTAAATCTGCTCATTTCATTCCGGTAAAGGTGACTTACAATGCAGAAAAGTTAGCCAAGATCTGTATTTCAGAAATCGTTCGATTGCATGGGGTTCCACTATCCATCATATCAGATAGAGGTACGCAGTTTACTTCTAAGTTCTGGAAAACATTGCATGCAGAATTGGGTACTAGGGTGGACCGTAGTACTGCGATCCATCCTCGTGACCGATGGTCGATCTGAGCGAACGATTCAAGTGTTGGAGGATATGCTTCGTGCATGTGTGATAGAGTTTGGTGGTCATTGGGATAGCTTCCTACCCTTAGCGGAGTTTTCGTACAATAATAGCTATCACTCAAGCATTGATATGGCCCCATTTGAAGCATTGTATGGGAGGAGATGTAGGTCTCCCATTGGTTGGTTTGATGCCTTTGAGGTTAGACCTTGGGGTACCGATCTTTTGAGGGATTCATTAGAGAAAGTGAAGTCTATTCAAGAAAAGCTTCTAGCGGCGCAAAGTAGGCAAAAAGAATATGCAGATTGAAAGGTTAGAGACTTAGAGTTCATGGAGGGTGAACAAGTCTTGTTGAAGGTTTCACCTATGAAAGGGGTGATGCGGTTTGGCAAAAGAGGTAAGCTAAGTCCAAGGTATATTGGACCATTTGAGGTACTAAAGCGAGTAGGGGAGGTGGCTTATGAATTAGCCTTGCCCCGTGGCTGTCCTGAGTACATCCGGTATTTCATGTGTCCATGTTGAAAAGATACCATGGAGATGGAAACTACATCATCCGTTGGGATTCAGTTTTGTTTGATAAGAACTTGACTTATGAAGAGGAACCGGTTGCTATATTAGATAGGGAGGTTCGCAAGTTGAGGTCAAGAGAGATTTCATCCATCAAGGTGCAATGGAAGAATCGACCGGTTGAAGAAGCAACTTGGGAGAAGGAGGTCGATATGCGAGAAAAATACCCACAGCTGTTTAAGGATTCAGGTACTTCCTTCCGCCCTTGTTTTTCTCCTTTTGATCATTCGGGGACGAACGATGGGTAAATTGGTATCTATTGTAACGACCTGTTTAGTCGTTTTGAGCAGCAGAATTATTTCTGGAAAAACTGGCGGGAACGACGGGTGTAACGACGGACCGTCGTGGTCACGACGGCCCGTCGAGGAGGTGTCGTTCCATAACACTTAGAGTTTTGAAATCAGATACTAAAAATTGACTCTCTGAACATCGTAACGAAGTGGCAGGACGTGCCGTCACATCCACGACGAACCGTCGTGAGTACCCGTTGTAAAACACTTCAACTTTTGAGAATTTGGTGCAAGAAACGAGCTCCTGACCGCCAGGACGGAGGGCAGGACGGACCGTCACAAGGGTGACGGCCGTCCACACCACCTGGAGCACTGGGAGGTTGCGACACGGCCGTGACGGACCGTCGCAGGCACGCCGGCCCGTCGCAGGTCGCGCCAATCCCAGGCGGTTTAGGATTTCTTTCCTCGTTTTAAGGGACGTTTTGGACTATTCTTTCCTTAATTATAAAGTTTGAGGGTTAATATTAATAAATCTAATTACTTGGGGGTTAAAATAGGTAACCTTAAGTGAATTAGTGGGTCATTATTACCATCTTTCATTCCTAATTATATAGAATTAGGGTAAAAGAAAGAGGGTTTGTATAAGAAAAAGAAAAGAACAGCAAGAGAGATAGATTGATCGATTGAGAGAGAGAGAGTCGAACGAGGAAGAAGAATATCAAAGCTTGGGAAATTGCTTGTTGATTCCAATTCTTCGGTGGAGGTAGGTTATGGTTTCTCTTACGATATTCGTAGTAAACTCTTAATAGTGAATGATATGTATTGATAGTGTTGTGAACCCTTCTATATGCTTAAACTGTATGCTTGCATGAATATGATTATGAAATTGTGAATAAATAAGCATGATGAAGCTATTGAATCCCAAATCTTGATAAAAACCCTAATTCACTTGTTAATGATGATGCCTTAGTATGAAAGAAGGCTTGATGAATTAGGGATCGGGTGCCACGTTTGGTACCAGGATAGAATGAATATGAGGATCGGGTGCCACGTTCTGTACTCAGGATAGAATGAATATGAGGATCGGGTGCCACGTTCGGTACCAGGATAGAATGAATATGAGGATCGGGTGCCACGTTCGGTACCAGGATAGAATGAATATGAGGATCGGAGTGTCACGTTCGACACCAGGATAGAATATGGATCGGGTGCCACGTTAGGTTCCAGGATAGTATATGAGGATCGGAGTGCCACGTTAAGGCACCAGGATAGAAATAGAGGCGGAGTGTCACGTACCGACACAAGAGGAAGAAAGATAATGAATCTTGAAAGATAATGAATATACTCAATCTAATGAACTTAATTCCCAAATGAGTATGGTATTGAGGCTTGAGTCCTCATGTGTGAACTCGGTTGTAGTTATTGATGAATTTATGTTGTTATTGCTACATGTTGAGTATTGTAGTTGATTTACATTATTATTGATATATACTGTTCCCTATTTTGAGTTGGCCGATGATATCTACTCAGTACTTGTGGTTGTACTGACCCCCTACTTTTATGTTTTCTCCTTTGTTATTTGTGCAATGCAGCAAACGTTCCGTCAACTTCAACTCAACAGTAGATCTAGCCAGTCTTCACTACCTTCGGAAATTCAGGGTGAGCTAATGCGTCTAGCTTGGACTGGGTCTTCTTCTTCAAGTCTTGATGCCTTGAACTTCCGGCATGGACTAGCTAGTAGTTGTTTTAGCTTCTTAGACAGTTTTAGTTTAGCAATTTGAGATAGATGTTCTTGTGATGATGACTTCCAGATTTTGGGGATATTAATAATAGTTTTGAATTGTTTTATTAATGAGTTAAGTCTTCCGCATTATTTTCTGTTGTTATATATTGAAATGTTAAGGGTTAAATTGGTTGGTTCGCTCACATAGGAGGGTAGATGTGGGTGCCAGTCGCGGCCCCGATTTGGGTCGTGACAGTATCATTGTTGTTGTTGTTGTTATGGTCTACCCAAACTATTTGGGATTAATGTGTATATAGTACGAGTAGAACTTTTCCAAGAGTTCCACTTGATTATTAAAAACTTTGTTTTTCCAGCTTATATTTTGTATATCTACAACCCCTCTCTTTCGCACTTCCACATCATGGAACATTTTCATGAATGTTTGGACTAAGGTTGCAGCCATGGCCCTCTAAGCGCGAAATGGATAGAAATCAACCCAAAAGTTGAAGAGATTTTTGTGGGATTGAATGAACCAACCTGCCTTTTGTAGGCTAGCTTTTTTTGTGTCTCCAAAATTTCTCCGTTATGACATAACTGATTTATCTAAATTTTTCTTTCACTTTCATCTTCCATCTCGGCTATGTTTGATTTTGTGTTTTCTTATTTTTGTAAGTTGGATTTCACTAGGCATATTGTTATTGATGATGATAATATTTTTCACTAAGGAAAATATGGAATTGCTCCTTCTAGTGTTGATAGTTTTAGATGAATAAATATCAAGTTGGAAAGCTCCCATCTTAAAAATTGAATTACGATTTTGCCTCTCTACTAAATTAAGAATATAATTAAATAATAATATTTTAATTATCTAAGATTGAATTATACAAAATTATAAATGCATCTTTCTCATATTAAAAAATGAAATTGACCTAGATTTAGATTGAATTGTAATCCAAAAATAGAAAGCAGAAATACCCTAGATTAGGAACGTTTTTTTCTCTCCTAAGGAAGTTTTCAAACAAACTAAAAATTCAAAGTTTCTCTGTCTCATATCAAGATGGTGATTTTCTAATCGAACAAAAATAAACCGTAGTCGGTTCTAAAAGAAGTAACTATATAAAAACCAACTTAACACAAATATAAATTGGTTGAAAAATAAATAATGATTATCAAATAGTAGGAATATATAAACAATATGTTCATATGTGATTTTACCATTTCCTTGTATTGCTAGCATAGACCTTTTCTTTTATGAACTTCATCGAAGTGATAGAGTATTGACACAACATGAGGAAATATTTTTCCATACACTCGACATGCAATTAAATTAGTACAAATCACCGTTATGTTTCTCTTAAATAAGTTGAATTAATATATGATTTAACTTATTTAAGTTAAAAATAAAATATACTTATACTAATTTAGTTGCATGTCAAGTGTGTGATAAAAATATTTCTTTATGATTTACCCTAGTCCACTACTCTATCATTTTGATCAAGTTCATGGAAGAAAATGTTATATGATAACAATACTACGAAATGCTAAAAAATAATGCATGAATATGTTAGCTTATATAGTATTATTATTTGATATTCGTTATTTATTCGTCGATAAATTTATATTCGCGTGAAGTCAAGTTTTTTGTTAACTCTTTATGATCGACTATGTTCGATCAGAAAATCACAATCTTAATAAGAATTTTCAATTTTTTGTTTGTTCAAAACTTACGAAGGGAAAACATTTCAATCTAGGGTGTTTCTCCCTTCTATTTTTAGATGGTGACTCATTCTAGATCCACGCAAATCAACATTTTTAATATGTGGAAGATCGACGTTGAATTATTAGTTTAAGTAAAACTTCCTTACCAGAGCAGCGATCTATTTAGACTGAAGTCAAAAGTTATATGTAGGTGTTGTTCACCGTATTATAATTATGACACCAATACTACCAAATTTAGCAACTAGATAGGAGCAATGAACTCTCTTTGCTTATAAGACATGCCAATCACCATCAAAAAATAGAAGAGAGAAACAACCTAGATAGAAGCAATGAACTCTCTTTGCTTATAAGACTTGCCAATCACCATCCAAAAATAGAAGAGAGAAACAACCTAGATAGGAGCGCTATTCCTTGTAAGAAAGTTTTTAAACAAATTAAAATTTCAAAGTTCTTCTTATCAAGTTGGTGATTTATGATCTAACAAGAATGAATCATAGTCTGTCCTAGAAGGTTTAACAAAAAAAAGACCCGACTTAACACATATAAAGTGGTTGGAAAATAAATATAATAATGAATATCAAACTATTATATCAAATAGTAATAATATATAAATTAATATGTTCATGTGTGATTTTACCATTTTCTTGTATTGCTAGCATATAAACTTTTCTTTTATGAACTTGATTCAAAATGATAGAGTAGTTACACACATGAGGAAATATTTCGCAACACACATGCAATTAAATTAGTATAAATTATCATTATGTTTCTCTTAACTAAGGTGAATTAATGTATGATTCAACTTGATTAAGAAAAACATAATGGTAGTGTATATTAATTTAATTGCATATTTAGTGCGTGAAAAAAATATTTCTTTATGATGTACCACTACGCTATCATTTCTATCAAGTTCATGAAAGAAAATGTTATATGCTAACAATACAATAACAAAATAGTAAAAAACCATACATGAATACGTTAAGTCGATTTTTTTGGTTACCTCTTTAGGACGACTATGATTCATTCTTGTTAGATCATAAAATCACCAACTTGATAAGAATTTTTAGGCATTTAGATCGTAGTTTTGACTATTGTTGTCGTCTTTGAATTTTATGTTGGACATTTTGTTGGTTATTAGTTAATTGCTTAAGTCAAATTTTGTATTCTGATTAATAATAGCTAGTTTTCATATTCTCTCTCATTTTCAATCAAATAGACTGATTAAGAATTTTTAGTGATTCTTTAAACTCTGTTTCTCTTATCATGAAATTTGTTAGAGTTGTCTTACATTAGTTATCCTTTAAAATGTCTATATAAGCTGAAGTGCTTGATGATCATAATAGTTTTGAGAGTTCTTATATGGTAGAAGAGCAGATTCAGCAGAAGGTTAATTTTTAGTGATTAATGGGAGTTTAAATCTTAATTATTCTGATTCAGTCTATTTAAATGCGTTTGATTTTTAGTGATTAACATTCATTTCATTAAGTCCATTTGTTTCTTTTTTTTTAAAAAAAAAAACCTCTTAATGGATCTTAATAAGACTGAATGATCGACTCTATTAAAATAATAAGTGGTCTTTTCTTGAACAGATTCTCTTTTTCGTTGCTTCTCTGCTGGACAAGTTTCAAGTTTCTTTCTCTTCTTTTCCAACCAAGTATCATTTTTTTTCTTTGAATAAGTTTTCATAATCTTTTACAAGTATTTATTTAATATTTCTAATATATAAAATATTCTTGGGTGAATTGATATTTATGAAGGACGACTCTTCTTGTCACAATTCGTTTATTGTCAAAACTTCTTTGGAAGAAGTTATCATTGTTTCTTGAGAAAAAATTATTTGAAAAAAGAAATAACTCATGAGTGATAATCTTATTCTTGAATCAATTGTTTGGAAGAAGTATTTTTTGTTTGGATCATAACTATTATTGACATAGTATTTAATTACAAATTTAAAAAAATATTAAAAACAAACAATCTTAATGAATTAGTGTTCAGACCTAAAAACTACATTTCAATATCCAGACAAATATTCGACATTTTAATCTTAATACTAATCTTAATATTCAGATGTCGCATTTAGATTCTGGCCTCTTAATTTTAATGAAAAAAAATAAGGCCTAAATCTGCTTAAGAACCGAACCATATTAGGTCTACAGTACGCAATCTTACCTAATATTTCTGTCATCCAAAAATATTCATTTGTTCACGTAATACTCCGCAGCGTTAGGAATTATGTTATGCTAATAATATTGAAGCAGGACAAACATTTTCTGTCACTAAACACTAAAATCCATTCTTATATATACAAATTGTGAGGATTGGAAGCAAAAACATTAGGTTGAAAGTGAAAAATAAATTGTTAATACACAAGTTGTACTACTTATATACATTTTAATTAATAAAGAAAAAAAAAAAAGCAAGCCAATACCCCTCATTTTTTTGTGAAATTATACTGGCTATTAGAACAACGACCACTATAATGAGTCTGAATAGAACAGAATGGATACATAATATTCGAGTAACAATATCAAATTAGCTTGAACTTGAAGCATATATATAATCGAGTTGATTTAACCCGTTAAGAATGCACAAAATCTCTTCATTCCACAGCAACATCAGCTATATGAAATCAATTTCTTTGGAGTAGCTCTACAATCTCTTCATCTCTGGATATTGTAACATGTTATAGTAAGTATCATAAATAAAATTAATATTATATAATTGTATTAATTAATAATGTTAATATATGTTCTAAGTATTACAATAATAATGTTACATATATATACCTTGATTTAGTAGGAGACTTTGGGGTTTGGTGACAAAAACGAGGGCCTTCATCATATCCTTCACATGTGATTTCTCCATATTCATCTCTATAACAAACTACACCCGTTGACTTATCTTCAAATACCTATATATATTCATATAAATATAATAAATATATTACGAAAAATCAGTAGAGGTTTGTACATAAATTGATTGATATTTGGAAAAAAAAATAGTAGTACGAATAAGAAGTGAAATTGATTACATATAATTAATGTAAAAAAAATAGATCTTGACGTGTAACTCAATTCAAAATTTAGCTCATGAAAGAAGGATATTGCTCAAATCCTTATAAAAAAAAACCTTTCATTTCTTTTTCACGTTCAAAACTAGACATCTGATGTATGAATAATTTAACATGAAGGTCCAACATCAATTTTGCATTATTGGAATGACTCCTACTCTAATACATGTCTAGATAGACTGTAGGCCTTATATAATTTTATATAATATTAAAGCAGACAAAGGTTTTGGAGATCGAATCCACCATCACCTTTAGTAAAAAGAATGAAATACCTTAAGCCCATTTTTTGAAGTTGATTTGATCTGACACGGAGTTGTTGACGATGATGATGATGATGCAAACACTACTCTTCTATGGACAGGCAATCTTACTGTCCTTGTAGTGAAAGATGATTTGGTAACTAGAAAAGACGTTGAAAGAGAGTTTACCACAGCCATTGAAGTTAATGGAGAGAAGAAAAAGAAGAAGAAAAGAGTGAGAGAAAGCTAAGGAATGTTAGTTTATGGTATGAAGTATAGTTGTTGATGGACTTTATATTATATAGTTTTTTTAATTTTATTTTATAATCAAGATAACATACTATAACTTAATCTTGCTACTACTGTTTGGGGAAGACTTAGTACACATTACTACTTTTAATTTGTAGTACCTAACAAAAAGAGTTTGGATTTTATTTGCTTATATTATATATATTATAATATATCTAACTGCTTGGTGCTAGAGTTTTTTTTATTTGTTTTGGTAAGTTAAAATAGATGATGAATAATAGTTTCTTTGTTATAATTTATTTGTTTTGTGTTGATTTGAACTAAATCGTTTAAAAAAATAAAAAGAAATTTTGAATCTTGTTATCTTAAATCAAATATATGTTGTTATATGTACCAAAATGTGCTTTAATCGAATGGTTTTAAACATCTCAAGTGGAGAATTATAGATAAAAGAGTTATCACAAAAAAAACTTTTTTTTTTAATTGAAATGGACTAAGAAGAAAAGTAGGACAAATAAATTGAAATGAAGAGAGCAATACTTGTTTCGATGGTTGTTATCTATTGTATTGCATTGTTTTTAGATACTATATTTGTTTTTTATTATTACGTTTTGAATTTGTTTATATCATATTGTTAAATTCATTAGGTTATGAGACGATTAAAATTCTCATTTTATGTAATGACTGAATTTGATATGATCGTGTTGTTATATTTTCTTCTTTTTTTGATAATATTATAAATTTATTTTTAAAATTATTAATATGTATCATAATATATATAGCAACAAAAAATAATATAGTCTATCCAAATATATTTAAAAACAATACAACATAATATGGTATAAAATAAGTTTCAACCATCCATAGTGAAACCAATAAGTGAATAAATTATATATCCTCAAGAAACATAGTGAGTTTCAAGTCGGAATTGAGGTTATATAGTGCTTTGACTATCAACATAAAATAGATCAATTATATTTTAGTAATAATAATTAGCATAAGGAATATACATATAAAAATTATAATTATTATTGGAAATAATTATTGGATCAAGTCCATGGTCTAATTTTATTCCATTAGTTATTTAGTTTGTCCTCTTTTTTAATGACAATCACATTTTTTTAATAAAGATTCCACTATGAGCATAGTAAAATATAGTTTCTTTTATATTAGATGACGATTAATAAAACGTTATATATCTCTAAAGAATATCTAAATTGTGGACAAATTATGTTCATCCACATTGTGAGAATATTTGACAATTAATAACACAAGTCATGATTACTGCATAGTCACTTCTGCTTTAAAGAAATTCGTAAATCTTTTGAACTAATATTTACGATTCATGTACTACAACTATTATAGATATAATGGTAATCTTTGTTGTTGTTGTTGTTATGGTCTAGCCTTACTATTTGGGATTAATGTGTATATAGTAGGAGTAGAACTTTTCCAAGAGTTCCACTTGATTATTAAAAACTTTGCTTTTCCAGCTTATATTTTGTGTATCTACAACCCCTCTCTTTAGCACTTCCACATCATGGAATAATTTCATTTAATGTTTGGACTAAGGTTGCGGCCATGATCCTCGAAACGCGATATGGATAGAAATCATCCCAAAAGTTTGAGAGATTTTTGTGGGATTGAATGAACCAACCTGCCTTTTGTAGGCTAGCTCTTTTTGTGTGTTAATAGTTAAATGAACTTGTCTCCAAAGTTTCTCTGTTATCACATAACTGATTTATCTAAATTTTTCTCACTTTCATCTTCCATCTCAGCTATGTTTGATTCACTGTTTCCTTCCTTTTTTAAGTTGGATTGATGTCCTTGAGTTGAAGATCTTTCATAAACAACCTCTTTATCTCCACAAAGTAGTGGTAAGATTTGCACTCTGTACATTCTACATACTCTACTAAGTGAGATTTCACTAGGTATATTGTTGTTGATGATGATAATATTTTTCACTAGGGAAAATATTGAAAAGCTCCTTCTTCTGTTGATAGTTTTAGATGAATAAATATTAAGGTGGAAAGCTTCCATCTTAAAAACTGAATTACCATTTTGCCGCTCTACTACTTTAAGAATTTAATTAAATAATAATATTTTAATTATCTAAAGATTGAATTATATAAAATTAAAAATGCATCTTTCTTATATTAAAAAATAAAATTGACCTAGATTTAAAATGAATTGTAATCCAAAAATAGAAAGTAGAAACGCTTTCTCTCCTAAGGAAGTTCTCAAACAAACTAAAAATTCAAAGTTCCTCGTTCTCCTATCAAGATGGTGATTTTCTAATCGAACAAGAATGAACTGTAGTTGGTTCTAAAAGAAGTAACTATAAAAAAAAAAATTAACACAAAGATAAATTGTTTTAAAAATACATAATGAATATCAAATAGTAAGATTATATAAATCAATATGTTAATCTGTAATTTTACCATTTCCTGAATTGCTACCATAGACCTTTTCTTTTATGAACTTCATCGAAATGATAAGTATTGGTACAACATGAGGAAATATTTTGCCACACACTCACATGAAATTAAATTAGTCTTAGGTCATTAGAATTTTAATATTAATATTTAACATATTAAATTGCTTATTTTGAAGTTATAAGAATGATCATTGGTAGGCATTTGTGTTTTAAACTACCAATTTAATCATGATATTCATCTTTGACTTGGTAGTCATGTAATGCCATTACTTTTGGCTTTGTTGGCGGAATTCATTATGAGATACAAACATTCCAATAAACATTGGAATGGATAACTTCTACATCATCCATTAGTATTGCTTATCCATCACTTTATTTCATTCTTAATTCCTCCATTACTCTTTGTAACATATGTAACTCCTTTGTAACCTATGAAACTCCTAAGGCCATTATCTTCACTATTTAGTACCTCCATTATCTTCCTATTCATTGCTAGGAAAACTTCTTGTAGTATAAATAGTGGAAGTCTTCATTTGGTTTGGAACACACACAAAACACAAGAGAAAACAAAGAGTGAAAGAGCTAGTCTAAAAGAGAGTTCTTATTAGTTGAAGGGAGGTGTTTTTTTTTTGTGGAGCTTTGGACTCAACTCTTGTCCAGAGTTGTTGAGTTATACTTTGTGAAGGTTGTTGTATCCTGGAGGGGACAAGTCAAAGAGGACTACTGCTGGACCGGTGAAAATATTTGCTGCAGTGGGCTTGAATCTCCTTAAAGAGAGCGAGATATCCGCGCCTCAGCTTGAAGAGATTAATTTCATCATTTTTTTTCAATTGTAATCTTGCAATTTTATTATCTTGTAAGTTTTTTCACTAACAATTAGTATAAAGCACCGTTATGTTTCTCTTAACTAAGTTGTATTCATATATGATATAACTTACTTGAGAGAAAAATAGCGTATACTTAAACTAATTTAATTGCATGTCAAGTGTATGACAAAATATTTCTTTATGATGTATTACTACGCTATCATTTTGATCAAGCTCACGAAAGAACATGTTATATGCTAACAATACAACAAAGAAATTGTAAAAAGTCATACATGAATATGTTAGAATATACAATATTATTATTTGATGTAATAACTTGATACTCATTATTTATTCGCCAACAAATTTATATTTGCATTAAGTCGGTTTTTTTGTTACCTCTTTAGGACCGACTATGAATCATTCTTGTTCAATCATAAAATCACCGTCTTGCTAATAGGAAGATCTTATGGGAAAATCTTAGGAACATTAAAACATCTTATAAAGATATGTGGCTCATTAGAGGTGATTTTAATGAGCTAACTTTTTTTTCTTTTTTTTTAATAGAAAAAAAAAGGATCTCAATGAGAAGTACAAGCAAGTGGGATTAGGCTTCCTTACTAATCTTAATGAGGTAAAGGACCTCTACAAATTAACAAGCATGAATAAACTACGAGCTAGAGAAAGCTAGATATTGCATATTCATCATAGAGTTTATAATAAATTCTATGATGATACTACAATGTGAATGCTTATGTAATTCAAAAATACAAAATCTAAGAATAAAGTTAGTTATCAAAGGAATTCTAGAAGAAAAAAAAAACAGTGGTAACCCTTTCTGAGTAATTACAAAAAATTGTATTCTATTGGCTTATTTGAGATCTCGACAATTATTTTGGGGTTTATCTGATTGTTTGAGGTTTTTGTATTGGATTTGAGTTTTATCTGATTATTTGTCAAAGCAGATATTGAATGTATCAACTTCTTTTTTGCTTATGATTCAGAATTTTCCTAGTTCTAATTTTACTCTCCTTGAGAATTTTTTGAAATTTGCACTTCTAACTCGTATTTTTCTATTCTCGTGAAGCTTAGTACTGAAGAGAAGCAATAGATAGGTGCAAAAAGGTTACAATTTCATGTTCAATAAAGTTTTTGTGAGTTTCATGGGATAAAACAACAACTTACTACAGCTTATACTCCTCAACGAAATGGAGTATGTGAGAGGAAGAATGGAACAATCATGAACGTTGTATGAAGCCTTTTACAAAAGAGCCATGCTCCAAAAGTTTTTTGGCCTGAAGCAGTTTGTTGGAGCGCTTATGTGCTTAATCAAAGTCCGTCTCGTGCTATTCAGCTATGACACCAGATGAAGCTTGGAGTAGACAACAACCAGATGTTCAACATTAAAGAGTGTTTGGGTGCATTGCATATTCTCATGTTCCAGATCAGAAAAGGACAAAGCTTGATGACAAAGTCAATAAGTGAGTTTTTCATAGGTGTTAGCAGGGAGTCGAAAGCTTAAAAGTTGTACAATAGTGATTATCAATCGTTGTGTAGTGTTTGATGTAGATAATTTATTGGTCGTGTGAAGAAAAGCCAAATAACCAACAACTTCCTTTGGATCTTGACGATGGAGATAAAGAGCAAGAGCTGTAAAAAATATGAAGGAAAAATAATATCATTAGAAAATGCTCAAGTTTATTATAGGCTACTTAAGGCCACTTGAGATGATTACAATCATCAACTACATCACAATTTATACTACTCAAAATAGAAAACAAAAAGTCTTGGACAAATAACTAAATACATGTATCACAATTTACTAGATACATGTACTACGGAATTTTAAAAAGACTTCTTGAAAAACTATGAGACAATTTTGGAAGACTAAACATTGATGCATTAATTCCAACACTCCCCCTTAATGCATTTGCTTGATAACTCCAATGCTTTCTCGAAGATAGCAAAATTTTTCTCTATGAAGTGCTTTGGTGAAAATGTCAGCAAGTTGTTCTCCTGTCTGACAATAATGCAACTGAATTTCGCCTTTCTTTTGTGCTTCTCGGATAAAATGATACTTTATGGAAATATGCTTTGATCTTTCATGGCTGACTGGATTCTTGGCAATTGCAATTGCTGATTTTTTATCACAATATAGAGCAGTCCTTTTTTGTTTTGTGTTTCACCAATTTCTTCAAATATTCTCCTAAGCCAAATAGCTTGAGAAGTAGTCTTGGATGCTGAAACATATTCTGCTTCGGCAGTGGATTGAGAAACAACACTTTGTTTTTTTGATAACCAAGAACAAATGCTTGATCCAAATAAGAAAGCATAACTAGAGGTACTCTTCATATCATCTATACTTCCAGCCCAATCACTATCAGAATAACCAATTAAGTTCAAATTTTCATCAAATTTGTACATTATCCCATAATCCATTGTTCTTTGCAAGTAGCGTAGAACACACTTTGCAGCTCCAAAATGCACTTGGCTTGGTTCTTGCATGAATCTGGATAATAAACTAGCAGCAAACATAATATCTGGCCTTGTTGAAGTAAGATATAGCAAACTTCCAATCAAACTCCTAAAAAGTGAGCTATTAACTTTCTTTTCTCCGTCATCTTTTCTAAAATTCTCACTTGCTGCAAATGGTATGGCCACAGACCTGCAATCTATCATTTTGAATTTTTGAAGAATACTTTTAGTATACTTCTTTTGAGAAATAAAAATTCCTTCTTTCACTTGAGAAACTTCAATTCCCTAGAAATAATTTAGCAATCCAAGATCACTCATTTCATAAGCTTGCATCATATATTGTTTGAAATTTTGCATCATCTTTACATCACTTCTTGTAAAGATCAAATCATCCACATAGAGACAAACAATGATAATGCTGTCATGTTCTTTCTTCACATACAAAGTGGCTTCACTTTTACTTCTCTGAAAATTATTTTTCAGAAAGTATGTATCAATTTCATTGTACCAGGCTCTTGAAGCTTGCTTCAGCCCGTAAAGATCTTTTTTTAGTCTATACACCTTTTCTTCTCCCAATTAAACAAAAAATCCATGAGGTTGCTATAAATATCTTCATCAAGTTTTCAATTCATAAATGTTGATTTAACATCAAGTTGAAATATCTTCCATTTCTTTTGTGCAGCAACAACAATTACAGTTCTAATTGTCTCAAGACGAGCAACTAGAGAGAAAGTTTCATAAAAATCAATACCTGGTTTCTGCGTGAAGCCTCTAGCAACCAACCTTGCTTTGTGCTTTTGAATATCTCCTTCCTGATTGAGTTTGATTTTGTCCATTTTAGACTTACAACTTCTCTTTCTCTAGGAATAGCCACAAGCTCCCAAGTATTATTTTTTTCGATCATTCAAATTTCTTTTTTCATGGTTTTCTGCCAAACATCATGCTCTATTGCTTCTTCATAATTTTTTGGCTCAACACCGGCAAAATTACATCTTTGATAAATGTCACTCAATATTTTTGTTCCTCTTGGAGGCGGTTCTTCATTATCTGAATCTGGGATTTCTCTCCCTTGAGAGACATCTTCATCTTTCTCATCCTCTTCTTGATTTAAAGATATGATAGTAGTATTCTCTATCTTTTTATCCTCCCAATTCCATGTTGTTTTTTCATCAAAAATGACATCTCTACTAACAACAAGTTTGTTAGTTTTGTCATCGAGAAGCCTATATCCTTTTGTCACATCACTATAACCAAGAAAGACAAATTTTTGACTTTTTTCATCCAATTTTGTTATTTTCTCAGCAGGTACATGAGCATAACAAATACACCCAAATTTTTTTAAAATAACTTACAGAAGGTTTAATTCCACTCCAAGCTTCAACTGGTGTCTTGTCCTTTAGTGCCTTTGTTGGACACCTGTTAAGGATGTGAACTGCTGTATGCACTGCTTCTGCCCAAAAATATTTTGGCAGCCCTTTCTCATTCATCATAGTTCTGGCCATTTCAACAATTGTTCTATTTCTTCTTTCAGATACACCATTTTGTTGAGGAGTATACCCTGCTGTAAGTTGCCTCTGAATGCCTTCATTTTTGTAATATTCTTTAAATTCTCGACTTGTGTATTCACCTCCTCGATCACTGCGAATGGTTTTGATGTTGCAACCTTTTTGCTTCTCAACAAGGGCTTTAAATTTCTTGAATGTAGCAAATGCTTCTGACTTTTCTTTCAAAAATTAAACACAAGTTATTCTTGAGAAATCATCAATAAAGATTATAAAATACCTTTGACTTCCAAGAGATGGAGTCTTCATTGGTCCACAAATGTCGATATGAATTAGTTCCAAAAATACACTTGCTCTCTAAGACACTCCTTTTGGAAAAGACTTCCTGTGTTGCTTTCCCATTATACAACTTTCACATGTATCCACGTATGTATCTCAAGAAGGCCTTGCACCATATTCTTTTGCTTGAGAAGCTTTAAACCATGAAAATTCAAGTGACAATATCTTTTGTGCCAAAGCCATGAATCATCTACAATTTCATTTTTTAATGCATTGTAATGAAATTACAAAGGGAAGTTTCTTTTTATCATGTTTACTTCAACAATGACTTGATTTGGCTCAATTTTATCATAAATCTTGCAATAATTATCTCTAAACACAAGAGAATAACCATTTTCCATGAGTTAACCAACACTAAACAAATTTTCTTCCAAGTCAGGAACATAAAGAACATCATGAATTTGCTTACCGCATCCTTTCATATTGATCGAAATAGTACCTTTACCTTTCGCATCAACTAAGGCTCCATTCACCATCTTCACTTTAGTAGTGATGCGCTATTGGACTTAGAGGCGATTAGAACTTCTAGAATAGTTATTATTAATTGACAGAAAAGCCTTTCATCTCCAGTCATGTGATTATTACAACCACTATCAACATATCATTCATTGCTTTTTGTTGAAGCATCTGATTTAGAAGCAAAGAAAAGATTTTCTTCCTCATGTTTTTCACAAAAATTTGCTTGCTCCCGTTTCTTGTGCCAACAATCCTTTACAACGTGTCCAAATATTTTACAAAAGTTACATTGGGGCTTTCCTTTGTGCCAACATTTTTCTGCATTGTGATTAGTCTTTTTGCAAACTTTACAAAAAAGACTAGAGTTTTTCTCACCTTGTTCTTCAACCTTCTTGGAAGAACTGTCATGATCCTCCGTCTCTTTGGGTTGATCTTTACGAAAAAAACTTCGCTTCTCGTGTGCACGAAATGATCCAACTAGCTCTTTGATGGAAAGCTTAGAAAGATCTTTCGTCTCCTCAGTGATAGCAACGATGTACTCATACTTTTCTGTGACACTAATTAGAATACTTTCCACAACTCGTTGTTCAGAAATTGTATCACTATGATTTCTCATTTCATTAACAATATTCATGACTCTTGTGCAATATTCATCAATTTTTTCAGATTCTATCATCTTTAAATTTTGAAACTCTCTTCTAAGAGTTTAAAGATTCGTAGTACGTACCTTTTCATCACCATACGCCTCAGTTTCAATAAAATCCCAAGTTTCCTTTGCAGTCTCACAAGTAGCAATTTTTGCAAAATATGCTCTTGAGACTCCCATTGGATTTTTCTCAAGGCTTTTGCATCTTGACGATACTTAGCCTCAAGATTTTTCATCTCTGCTGTTGTAAGATCACCATCATTTTCTTGCTCTTCAAAGCCATTTGCAACAATAGTCCACAAACCTTCAGCTTTCAAATGTGTTCTCATTCTTATCTTCCAGTATTCAAAATCAGTTCCATCAAAAAATGGAGTAAGAACAACTGAAGAATCAACACCTTCATTTGTTTTGGATGTCATATTCTTTTTCTTCACCTAACCTTAGATTAAGAACGAAAACCTGCTCTTGATATCAATTTGTAGAAAATATGAAAGGAAAAATAATATATTTACAAAATGTTCAAGTTTATTATAGGCTACTTAAGGCTATTTGATATGATTACAATCATCAACTACATCACTATATATACTACTCAAAATAGAAAACAAAAAGTCTTGCACAAATAACTAAATACATGTATCACAATTTACTAGATACATGTACTACGAAATTCTAAAAAGAATTCTTGAAAAACTAAGATTCAATTTTGGAAGACTAAACATTGATGCATCAATTCCAACAAGAGCAACTAGTAGCCGATGAAGGGGATTCTACCTTGGAACATCAAGAAGGAACCAACTTCGACCTCAACAAAATCGAACAAGGCCAACATGGATGGCATATGGGTGAGTGGAAATGTTCAATCTGGAAATAAATTCATCTACATATTTAGCTTTATTTTCTGGTTGTGATCCCATAAAATTTGAGGATGCCTATAAAGATGTAAAGTGGCAAAAAGCAATGGATGTTGAGATTGCCGCTATTGAAAAAAACAATACTTGGGAGCTTATGGATCTTCCAAAAGTCCAAAGATCTATTGGAGTTAAATGGATTTATAAAACCAAACTCAATGAGTCTGGTGAAGTTGATAAGTCCAAGGCGCTCTTGGTTGTGAAAGGATACAATCAAGAGTATGGTGTGGATCACAAAGAGGTCTTTACCCCGGTAATTAGACTTGATACCATCGGATTGATGTTGGCATTGGCAGCTCAAAACAATTGGCCGATTTATCAACTTGACGTAAAATCAGCCTTTTGGCACGGAGAGTTGCAAGAGCACATATATGTTGATCAACCTCCTGATTATGTGATGCATGAAAGTGATCACAAAGTTTATGGATTGAAAAAAGTCTTTATATGTGCTAAAACAAGCTTCCCGAGCTTGGTACAGTCACATTGATGCATATTTTAATCTAGCAAATTTTAGAAAATGTCCATACGAGCATACACTTTATATACAAAACTTGCGAATGGGATACTTGTGATTTTATGCTTATACGTAAACTATTTGATTTAAACTGGGAGTAATCCTATATATCTTGAAAAATTTAAGTTATCCATGACGACAGAGTTTGATATGTCTGATCTTGGCTTGATGCATTACTTTTTGGGCATTGAAGTAAAGCAATCAAGTATTGAAATTTTTACTTCGCAGAAGAAATATATCCAGGAAACATTACAGAGTTTTGGAATGCAGAGTTGCAATTCTGTCACAACACCAACAGAGTTGGAACTGAAGTTGGAAAAGAATCTTATAGGAAAGAAGATTGACAACACTTTTTTCAAACAACTCGTGGGATGTCTGATGTATCTGACAGTCGCCAGGCCTAACATAATGTATTTTGTTAGTCTTGTTGGCAGGTAAATAAAGCATCGAAAAGAGATTCTTTTGTTTGTTGCTACAAGAATTCTAAGGTATTTTCAAGGTACCATTGACTACTTGAATACAAGAAAGAAGGCAAGTCAGAGTTAATTGGCTTTACAGATAGTGATTTTTCTAGAGATAAAGAAGACAGGAAAAGCACTTTTGTTTATATGTTTATGCTTGGATTTGAAGTTGTTTCTTGGTGCTCTAAGAAGAAACCAATTGTTACATTATCCACTATAGAAGCAAAGTTTGTAGTTGCAACTGTGTGCGCTACCCAAGCAATTTGGTTGAAGAAGATATTGGTTGAGCTTCATGATAGACAGCAAGAACCAATCTTATTTACTGCGATAATGTCTCGGCGATTAAGCTTTCAACGAATTCAGTATTGCATGGATGGAGCAAACACATAGATGTTAAGTTTCACTTCTTGAGATCTCTCACGAAGGAGAAAGTTATTGATATTGTCTACTGTAGAAGTGAAGACCAAGCTGCCGATATCTTCACAAAGTCCCTCAAGCTGGCAACATTCAGAAAGTTAAGGAAGCTACTTGGAGTTTGCACTTTAAAGGAAAGCAACGATGAATAATGTAATTAAGCTGAAGTCGTAGACTTTTCATTTTAAGGGAGGGTTTGTTAGATATTTTAATAAATTAAGTTTCTTCATTCCTAGATTTCAGGGTATATGGTTGTTATTCCCAAATTACTGGAAACGTGTGACTTAGTGGATCAATTTAATTTCTTTCATGGCTTAGTGGTTGAGATAATGTAGGATTAGACATGCCTTAATTTCATAAAGGTATCACTTATGCACATAATAATTTGTTATAGAAAATAGTTGTTTACAATTATCATAATAGTATTAATATAATTACGGTAAATTAGTTGTAAACATATTTCTATAGTAAGATAAATATTTATAAAATTATGTATGTATATGTGTTATCTGAGAGATTTCTACACTTGATAAATATAGTACTTGCATATTATTATTTTTTACACATGAATAATATACTCATCAAAATAGTATTAAATTGAAGACAAATTCATCAAAGACATGTTAAAAGTAAATTAATGAGACAATCTTTATAATAAAATTACGAGATTATATAACTATTATATGTTTTATGCCTTAGATTTCTTCTATCGAACAATATATTTATTAAAATAGTATATTAGAGGTGTGTTCATCTTTATATTCGATTAATTACTTTATAAGGTTTTAATTGTAAATTTTATTAAATATATTACAGGTTAGATATAGCTATATATGACTAATAATTTTATAAAATTTAAATAAAAATCAACTTCAGAATTACTTAAATTTTATCTTGATCCTACTTTGAGATTATTATTTTTTTGGTAATTAACTGTATATTCATTAATCAACAAATGGTATTGACAGATTATGACAAATTACAGCACAGTTTGTTAACTAGAAAAAACAAAACTCAGAGGAGATATAAGGGATGTGTTCAAGATTTCTACTTTTGCCTTCAAAAATTCTAATTTCAGATTATTTTTTGTTTGGCTCAAACCTATTCTATTAAAACAATACATATACATTTTAATGCACTTAATTAAAGGTGTTCATCGTTGGATTTAATTCAATTTTATATACACATTGTTAAGCTTTAAACATAATTGAATAAATAGTGATTACCGTTAATTACTTTAAATTAAGAAAATTTACATCAAAGTAGAAGTATAAAATTGCACTAAGGATTAACTTTCACTCAAGTTCATCTTGATCAATTATTTTGAGAGAATTATTATTTGACTCAAATTTATTCGATCGAAATAATATCCATATTGGTGTTGATCTTTCTGTTTGGTTCTATTTTAATATATGATTTAAATTGTAAATTTCAAATAATTTTAATGAATTTAAGAAAAAACTCTTTAAGGCTCACACAAGCTTCATCATGAACAGGTGCTTCAGAAATAGTTATTTGACTCATGTCTCTATTTTGAATATTGAATACAATAGAATACATATACATTTGGATATTTGTCATTTTTTATGGACTGTCCAATTAGAAATACAAATGCATTTGAATACATAAATATATTAGTAGATTTGAATATAAGAGTTCATCCATTTTTTGTACAGTGGAATACATATACATCTGGATAATTATATTGCAATCAATTCATTATCATTTGTTTTTTAACTGAATTGTTCAATTATATTGATATTTTAACAAAATTATATTAAGAAATATCGGAATACAATTATTCGCAATTACAATAAATTAAGTTAAAACAAAATTATGTGAAATGCCTTAACATTTGAACAAAAACAATAGCAACAATGAAGAATGGTGTACAATGTATTTCAATTTTTTTTAAACTGACTAGAATTCAAAAGTATCTGCTGACCATATAATTATTAGTTTTTAATGTAATGATGTGAGATTGAGAATTTTAGGACATAATTAACGAGATTGTTATAATATTAGAAATTACCTTATATAATGCAATATAATTGAAATTGTAAAAAAATAAGAAACAAAACAATATACAAATACGGTGAAATATTAATTAAAATGTACTCTCTTTTTTTTAGATAGCTCTGAATTTCAATAATCTAGTTATTTAAATAAATTGCTCTAAAATTAATCTCAATTTTATCAAAAGAAATTATTATATTTATTCCACGTACCAAAACGACTCCTCAATTTTGTAAAGTCCAAATAGTAGAGGAGGGAGGCCCTTTGATCGAAAAAAATTAGAAGAGGCCCAATTCAAAATGAGCCCACCAGACATTCACACCAATAAACAATGGTCACTATGTCCTCATAGAAGTTAACGATGGTGAAAACCCTATAAATACCTAATAAGCTCCTCTTTACATATCTCACTCCGCCATAATAGATCAAAAGCCCTTAATTTCTCTATTCCTTCTAGGTTTTGGATCTGTAGCTGCTCCTTTTTTCTATCATTCCCTTTTTGGGCAAATCAAGATATGTTTATCTATCTATTGTTTTGTTTTTTGATTGAATTTCGTGTTTTTTAGAAAAAGTTGGTGTTCTTCTTTAGTGTGTGTTTGCGATTTTAGGATTTTGTTGAAGATCAATAAATGTTGGGTTTGTTTTTGTAGATTTGGCATAGGTGGGTGAGAACTGAGTGGTGACTATTCTGAGTGGAGGTTATGGCTAGGAATCGAGAAGAGGGAAGCTCATCTGAGATCAAGTTTGATAAGGGGGTAGATCTGCTATGTTTTGGGGTTTGAATTGGGAAAAAGAGGAGCTTGACGAAGTTGCCTTCAGATCCCTTTGATATGGACAGTAGCAACCAAAGGATGGGTTTTTCATCCATGACTAGTTGGTTAGAGGATTTTGGCTTTATGGTAGATGAGAATTAATGAGGTTGAGAAACTGATTTGCAAGATGGGAATTCATCAGGATGCGGGTTTCTAATTGATTGATGGAAATTGTGAGCCACTGGGGATGAATTTCATAGAGGGGTTGAACAGTGGTCATGGTCTAATGGATGGTGAATGATTATTGTGGTGTGGATGGAGGTAATTCATCGCAGACATTATTGGTTGTTGTCCCTTGGTTATTAAGGCTTGGGGGGACCTATTTGTAGTTGAAAGAATATGCAAGCCTTTATGGGATGTTGTTGTTGGAGATCCAGTTTTATGGAGAAAAGTTAACATAGTTCATCCATTTTGTACTAACATTACAAATGATATCCTTATAAACTTGACGAATAGAGATAAAGCCCATCTTCATTCGCTCAGTCTATTTCACTACTCAAAGCTCACTGATGTTGGTTTGAAGCTCAAAGGTTAGTTGTTTCTCTTGTGTTTTTTGCTTAGTTATTAGGAACTGTATTAGCTTAACAGTTATAAGTAGTAAGAAATCTATTAAGCACACAGTTAGTTTAGAAGCCCTAACTTGTAAACCACAATTTTTCATACTAAACTTATATGCAATTTGAATTTTCATGTTGAGGTCTCTTTAGCACGCCTCAGTACTCATTAGGTCATTCCAGGGCCTTGCCAACATTTGACAGACAAGAGAAATGTCCTCTAATTGATGCAACACTTGAAAAATGCATATATATATGGTAATAACTAATCTCTCCATAACTTGTGTAGGAGTCTTCTATTGTTCCCAGACAAGAAATACAGGTGAGGGAGAAATGGACAGTCTCCATGGCTTCACCAAGTAAGCATCGCAAACCCCAAATGATAATTTTTGAAAAATATCTATTGTATGTCTGGTTTCATTTTGTTATTTGTTGTATTTAGTATTGGAATGAAACAGAGCAGAAAGGATTTAGTATTCCTATGGTCTACCCCATTTATTTAGTCGTTCATGTCACATAATTTCGTATTGTTAATTTTCCCATATGTGTATCCCTTTTTCAAACTATTTGGCGTGCTTTAATTTATGCAGAGTTTGTTTATCCACAAGTTAAGGACAAAATATGTTTATACTCTATCCTTTATAAATCAAACTTGGCGAGATTTTACTGGTTATTATTGTTGTTATTGTTGTTGTGGTCTACCCAAACTATTTCGGATTAATGTGTATATAGTAGGAGTAGAACTTTTCCAAGAGTGTCACTTGATTATTAAAAACATTGTTTTTCCAGCTTATATTTTGTATATCTACAACCCCTCTCATTCGCACTTCCACATCATGGAACAATTTCATGAATGTTTGGACTAAGGTTGCAGCCATGGCCCTCTAAACGTGATATGGATAGAAATCAGCCCAAAAGTTTGAGAGATTTTTGTGGGATTGAATAAACCAACCTGCCTTTTGTAGGCTAGCTCTTTTTGTGTCTCCAAAATTTCTCCGTTATGACATAACTGATTTATTTAAATTTTTCTTTCACTTTCATCTCGACTATGTTTGATTCTGTGTTTTCTTCTTTTTGTAAGTTGGATTTCACTAGGCATGTTGTTATTGATGATGATGATATTTTTCAATAGGGAAAATATGGAAGAGCTCCTTCTAGTGTTGATAGTTTTAGATGAATAAATATTAAGGTGGAAAGCGTCCATCTTAAAAATTGAATTACCATTTTACCTCTCTACTAAATTAAGAATTTAATTAAATAATAATATTTTAATTATCTAAAGATTGAATTATATAAAATTATAAATGCATCTTTCTCATATTAAACAATGAAATTGACCTAGATTTAGATTGAATTATAATCCTAAAATAGAAAGCAGAAATACCCTAGATTAGGAACGCTTTCTCTCCTAAGGAAGTTTTCAAACAAACTAAAAATTCAAAGTTTCTCTTTCTCATATCAAGATGGTGATTTTCTAATCGAACAAGAATAAACCGTAGTTGGTTCTAAAAGAAGTAACTATATAAAAACCAACTTAATACAAATATAAATTGGTTGAAAAATAAATAATGAATATCAAATAGTAGGAATATATAAACAATATGTTCATATGCTATTTTACCATTTCCTTATATTGCTAGCATAGACCTTTTCTTTTATGAACTTCATCGAAGTGATAGAATATTGACACAGCATGAGGAAATATTTTTCCATACACTCGACATGCAATTAAATTAGTAAAAAATCACCATTATGTTTTTCTTAACTAAGTTGAATTAATATATGATTTAACTTACTTGAGAGAAAAATAACATATACTTATACTAATTTAGTTGCATGTCAAGTGTGTGACAAAATATTTCTTTATAATTTACCACTAGTCCACTACTCTATCATTTTGATCAAGTTCATGGAAGAAAATGTTATATGATAACAATACTACGAAATGCTAAAAAATAATGCATGAATATGTTAGTTTATATAGTATTATTATTTGATATTCGTTATTTATTCGTCGATAAATTTATATTTGCGTTACGTCAAATTTTTTGTTAACTCTTTAGGATCGACTATGATTCGTTTTTGTTTTATCAGAAAATCACAATCTTAATAAGTATTTTGAATTTTTAGTTTGTTCAAACTTACAAGGGAAAACAATTCAATCTAGGGTGTTTCTCCCTTCTATTTTTAGATGGTGATTCTTTCTAGATCTACGCATATCAACATTTTTAATATGTAGAAGATGAACGTTGAATTATTAGTTAAAGTAAAACTTCCTTTCCAGAGCAGCGATCTATTTAGAGTGAAGTCAAATGTTATTTGTAGGAGTTGTTCACCGTAGTATAGTTATGACACCAATACTACCAAATTTAGCAACTAGATAGGACCAATGAACTCTTTTTGCAATGAACTCTTTTTTCTTATAAGACTTGCCAATCACCATTCCAAAATAGAAGAGAGAAACAACATAGATAGGAGCGCTATTCCTTGTAAAAAAGTTTCTAAAAAAATTCAAAGTTCTTCTTATCAAGTTGCTGATTTTATGATCTAACAAGAATGAATCACAGTCTGTCCTAAAAGACTTAACAAAAAAAACAGACTTAACACATATAAATTGGTTCGAAAATAAATATAATAATGAATATCAAATTATTATACCAAATAGTAATAACATATAAACTAATATGTTCATGTGTGATTTTACCATTTTCTTGTATTGCTAGCATATAAGCTTTTCTTTTATGAACTTGATCAAAATGATAGAGTAGTTACACACATGAGGAAATATTTCGCAACATACGTGCAATTAAATTAGTATAAGTCATTATTATGTTTCTCTTAACTAAGGTGAATTAATGTATGATTCAGCTTGATTAAGAAAAACATAATGGTGGTTTATACTAATTTAATTGCATGTCTAGTGCGTGACAAAAATATTTCTTTATGATGTACCACTACGCCATCATTTTTATCAAGTTCATGAAAGAAAATGTTATATGCTAACAATACAACAACGAAATAGTAAAAAACCATACTTGAATATGTTAGCATATATAGTATTATTATTTGATTTAATAATTTGATATTCATTATTTATTTATCGATAAATTTATATTTGCGTTATGTCAATTTTTTTGATTACCTCTTTAGGACGGACTATGATTCATGCTTGTTAGATCATAAAATCACCAACTTGATAAGAATTTTTAGGCGTTCAGATGTAATTTTGACTATTATTGTCGTCTTTGAATTTTTTGTTGGACATTTTGTTGGTTATTAGTTAATTGCTTAAGTCAAATTTGTATTCTGATTAATGATAGCTAGTTTTCATATTCTATCTCATTTCTCAATCAAATAGACTGATTAAGAATTTGTAGTGATTCTTTAAACTCTGTTTCTCTTATCATGAAATTTGTTAGAGTTGTCTTACATTAGTTATCCTTTAAAATGTCTATATAAGCTTAAGTGCTTGATGATCATAATAGTTTAGGGAGTTCTTATATGGTAGAAGAGCAGATTCAGCAGAATGTCAATTTTTAGTGCACTATCATTTGTTTGCACTTAATGGGAGTCTGAATCTTAATCATTCTGATTCAGTCTATTTAAGTGCGTTTGATTTTTAGTGACTAACATTCATTTCATTAAGTCAATTTGTTTCTTTTTAAAAAAAAACTCTTAATGGACCTTAATGAGTCTAAATGATCAACTCTATTAAATAAGTATGTGTTCTTTTCTTAAACAGATTCTCTTCTTCGTTGCTTCTCTTGTGGACAAGTTTTAAGTTTATTCCTCTTCTTTTCCAATCAAGTATCATTTTTTTTCTTTGAATAAGTTTTCATAATCTTTTACAAGTATTTATTTAATATTTCTAATGTATAAAATATTCTTGGGTGAATTGATATTTATGAAGAACTCTTCTTGTCACAATTCATTTGTTGTCAAAACTTCTTTGGAAGAAGTTATCATTGTTTCTTGAGAAAAATTATTTTGAAAAAAAACAAATAACTCATCTTTTTTTTGGGTTGAGTGATAATCTTATTCTTGAAACAATTGTTTGGAAGAAGTATTTTTTGTTTGGATCATATCTATTATTGACATAGTGTTTAATTTCAAATTTAAAAAAATATTAAAAACTAAATTAGATTTCTTAATTTAGTTTTCTATGAATGTTTTTTATTGTCTTAAGTCTTTATTCTTATTTTGTAATTATTACATTTTATTATTCATTACAATTTACATATGTATTTCCATGAGTTTTAGTTATTCTAACATATCTATACAAATTTACATTAAACACACGTGCGAAACACGTGTTTAAAAACTAGAAAACAAAAAAAGACACAAATACTGTGAAATATTGATTAAAATGTAGTCGTTTTTTGTTTGGAAATAAGACTCAACTTCAATAACCTAGTTATTTATATAATTTGCTCTAAAATTAATTTGAATTTTATCAAAAGAAATTATTATCTTTATTCCACGTACCAAACGATTCCTCAATCTTGTAAAGCCCAATAGTAGAGGAGGCCTTTTGTTCGAAGAAAAGAATAGGAGGCCCAATTCAATAAAATGAGCCCACAAGTCGTTCACACCAAGAAACAATGGTCACACCAAGACAATGGTCACGTCAAGGCCTGGAACCGAGGAGAGGGAAGATCATCTGAGATCAAATTCGAAGGGAGGGTGGATTTCATAAGTTTTGAGGTTTGAAATGGGGAAAAGAGGAGCTTGATGAAGTTGCAAATTTTTTGCCTTGGGATTCGTTTGATATGGATAGTAGTAACCAAAGGATGGTTTTCAGCCATCACTAGTTGGTTAGAGGATTTTGGCTTTATCGTAGATGAGAATTATTGAGGTAGATATTCACATGATGGGAATTCATCAAGGTGCGGGTTTCGAGTTGATTGATGGAAATTGTGAGCCGTTGGGGATGATTTCAGAGATGGGTTGAACGGTGGTCATGGTATGGTGGATGGTGAATGATCATTGTGGTGTGGATGGAGGTAATCCATCACATGCGTTGTTTGGTGTTGTTGGTTATTGTCCCTGGGTTATTTAAGCTTGGGGGACCTATTTGTAGTTGAAAGAGTATGCAAGCCACTTTTATGGAGAAATATTAACATAGTTCATACATTTTGTACTATTATTATAATTGATATCTTCATAAATTTGACTAATAGATCTCAAGGACATAGATCGATCAAGAATTTCTTTAAAATCTGCTCTTTGATTAATGATTCATCGACCACTAGATTCAAGTATCTCACCCAATTCTTAAACTAGGTGGCTTGGTTGATTTGCAAGTTAGTTAGAATCAGCCATATGAATCCGTATATTATAAATATTCTATTCGAGCCAATAATGTTTTATAATTTGCACTTCGGTATTATATAACGGCCGTTTGAGTTGAAGATAAGTTATTTGGGATTATTTTTTATTGATTGTTTAATTTGTAGTATATTATTAAAAACAACTCCATTGCATAAAGTATTATCCATTATGATAAATAACAAACTTTAATAATTCAGAGGGTGCAAATCTACAAAATGGAGAAACACATTGATAATGGCATCTTGATTATTATTTAAGAATGATTCTGGCTTCACAAATTTAAATTCATTGATGCTTAATTACATGATACGAACTTTAGTTGTTCTTTCTACATGGTTTGCCAACTTTAATTTTCTTTTTTCATATTCTTGATGTATTTATTATTATTTTCTATTACTTATTCAACTTTTATAATCTTAACATTCATAAATCTCATCTTTTCATATTCATAACCTCCAAATAGTTAAACTAAGACTTTAAGATATCTTTTGATACTCCTTCTATTGTATCTTCAACTTCTTTATCTCATTAAACCTCTACAAAGATTATTAGACTACTATTTTTGTTCTATAGTTAAAGTAGATGAAGAAGAATCTTGAATTTTGTTAGGATATGGAATGAGTCGATAAAAAGTTAGAGAATTATGTACTAATTTTTTACTTACTTTTCATCTTTATATGCATCAGTATTATAAGAATAATGTATACATTGTATTTTTTAAAAAAAATTGTTTCTTTTTGTCTTTTTTCTCTGTTAGGCTTCTTAATTTAGTTTTCTATGAATATTTTTTTATTGTCGTAAGTCTTTACTCTTATTTTGTAATTATTACATTCATTACAATTTACATATGTATTTCCAAGAGTTTTAGTAATTCTAACATATGTATAAAAATTTATATGAAACACACGTGCGATGCACGTGCTCAAAAAATAGAAAACAAAAAATTACTCAAATACGGTGAAATATTGATTAAAATGTAGTCATTTTTTTGGAAATAAGACTCAACTTCAATAACCTAGTTATTTATATAATTTGCTATTAATTTGAATTTTATCAAAAGAAATTATTATCTTTATTTCACGTACCAAACGATTCCTCAATCTTGTAAATCCCAAATAGTAGAGGAGGCCTTTTGTTCGAATAAAAGAATAGGAGGCCCAATTCAATCAAATGAGCCCACAAGTCGTTCACAACCAAGAAACAATGGTCACTCATCCTCCATAGACTATAAATACCCTATAATTTGGTCTTTATATATCACTTACTCCACGTTATAGTTCAAAAGCCCTTCTTTTCTCAATTCCTTCTAGATTTTTGGTGGTGAAGCTGCTCTTTTTACCACCATTTTCCTTTTGGGATAATCCGTATGTTTTCTATCTATTTTTTCATTTTCCATTTTGTTTTTTGTTTGAATTTTGTGTTTTTCAGATCAAGTTAGTGTTTTTGTTTAGTTTGTGTTTGCGATTTTATGGTTTTATTGATGATCAATTAATGTTGGGTTTGTTTTTGTGGATTTGGAGTAGATGGGTGAGTGGTGAGTGGTGATTGTTTTCAGTGCACGTCAAGGCCTGGAATCGAGGAGAGGGAAGATCATCTGGGATCAAATTCGATAAGGGAGGGTGGATTTCGTAAGTTTTGAGGTTTGAAATGGGGAAAAGAGGAGCTTGATGAAGTTGCAAATTTTTTTCCTTGGGATTCGTTTGATATGGACAGTAGTAACCAAAGGATGGTTTTCAGCCATCACTAGTTGGTTAGAGGATTTTGGCTTTATAGTAGATGAGAATTATTGAGGTTGAAAAACTGATTCACATGATGGGAATTCATCAAGGTGCGGGTTTCGAGTTTATTGATGGAAATTGTGAGCCGTTAGGGATGAATTTCAGAGAGGGGTTGAACGGTGGTCATGGTATGGTGGATGGTGAATGATCAATTTGGTGTGGATGGAGGTAATCAATCACATGCGTTGATTGGTGTTGTTGGTTGTTGTCCCTGGGTTATTTAGGCTTGGGGGCCTATTTGTAGTTGAAAGAGTATGCAAGCCACTTTTATGGAGAAATATTAACATAGTTCATACATTTTGTACTATTATTATAATTGATATCTTTATAAATTTGGTTAATAGAGCTCAAGGACATATATCGATCACGAATTTCTTTAAAATCTGCTCTTTGATTAGTGATTCATCGGCCAATAGATTCAACTATCTCACCCTATTTTTAAACTAGGTGGCTCGGTTGATTTGCAAGTTAGATAGGATCAGCCATATGAATCCTCATATCATAAATATTCTATCCGAGTCAATATTGTTTTAAATTTTGCACTTTAGTATTATATAATAGCCGTTTGAGTTGAAGATAAGTTATTTGGGATTATTTTTTTTTTGATTGTTTGATTTGTAGCATATTATTAAAAACAACTCCATTGCATAACGTATTATCCTTTATGATACATAACAAACTTTAATAATTTCAAGGGTGCGAATCGGCAAAATGGAGAAACACATTGATAATGACATCTTGATTATTATTTAAGAATGATTCTAGCTTCACAAATTTAAATTAATTGATGCTTAATTAAGTGAAACAAACTTTAGTTGTTCTTTCTACATGGTTTGCCAACTTTAATTTTCTTTTTTCATATTCTTCATTTATTTATTATTATTTTCTATTACTTATTCAACTTTTGTACTCTTAATATTCATAAATCTCATCTTTTCATATTCAAAACCTCCAAATATTTAAACTAAAACTTTAAGATATCTTTTGATATTCCTTCTATTGTATCTTCAACTTCTTTATCTCATTAAACCTCTACAAAGATTATTAGACTACTATTTTTGTTCTATAGTTAAAGTAGATGAAGAAGAATCTTGAATTTTGATAGGATATGGAATGAGTTGATAAGAAGTTAGAGAATTATGTACTAATTTTATACTTATTTTTCATCTTTATATACATCAGTATTAGAAGAATGATGTATACATTGTATTTTTTTTGAAATCTGTTTCTTTTTGTCTTTTTTCTCTGTTAGACTTCTTAATTTAGTTTTCTATGAATTTTTTATTATCTTTATTCTTATTTTGTAATTATTACATTTTATTATTCATTAGAATTTGCATATGTATTGTCATGAGTTTTAATCATTCTAACATATCGATAATAATTTACAAGAAACACACATGCAAAGCACGTGCTTAAAAACTAGGAAACAAAAAAAATACACAAATACGGTGAAATATTGATTAAAATGTAGTCATTTATTTGGAAATAAGACTCAACTTCAATAACCTAGTTATTTATATAATTTTCTCTAAAGTTAATTTTGAATTTTATCAAAAGAAATTATTATCTTTATTCCACGTACCAAACGATTTCCTCAATCTTGTAAAGCCCAAATAGTAGAGGAGGCCTTTTGTTCGTAAAAAAAGAATAGGAGGCCCAATTCAATAAAATGAGCCCACAAGTCGTACACACCAAGAAACAATGGTCACTATGTCCTCCATAGATCTTAACAATGGTGAAAAGACTATAAATACCCTATAATTTGGTCTTTATATATCACTTACTCCGTCGTTATAGTTCAAAAGCCCTTAATTTCTCAATTCCTTCTAGATTTTTTGTGGTGTAGCTGCTCTTTTTACCACCATTTCCCTTTTTGGGCAAATCCAGGTATGTTATCTATCTATTTTTTTTATTTTCCATTTTGTTTTTTGTTTGAATTTTGTGTTTTTCAGGATCAAGTTGGTGTTTTTGTTTAGTTTGTGTTTGCGATTTTATGGTTTTATTGAAGATCAATTAATGTTGGGTTTGTTTTTGTTGATTTGGCGTAGATGGATGAGTGGTGAGTAGTGATTGGTTTCAGTGGACGTTAAGGCCTGGAATCGAGGAGAGGGAAGAATATCTAGGATCAAGTTCGGTAAGGGAGGGTGGATTTTGTAAGTTTTGGGGTTTGAAATGGAGAAAAGAAAAGCTTGATAAAGTTGCTAATTTTTTGCCTTGGGATCCCTTTGTTATGGACAGTATTAACCTAAGGATGGTTTTCAGCCATCACTAGTTGGTTAGAGGATTTTGGCTTTATTGTAGATGAGAATTATTGAGGTTGAAAAAACTTATTCGCAAGATGGGAATTCATCAAGGTGTGGGTTTAGAGTTGATTGATGGAAATTGTGAGCTGTTAGGGATGAATTTCAGAGAGGGGTTGAACGGTATCATGGTATGGTGGATGGTGAATGATCATTGTGGTGTGGATGGAGGTAATCCATCACATGCGTTGATTGGTGTTGTTGGTTGTTGTCCCTGGGTTATTTAGTCTTGGGGGACCTATTTGTAGTTGAAAGAGTATGCAAGCCACTTTTATGGAGAAATATTAACATAGTTCATACATTTTGTACTATTATTATAATTGATATCTTTATAAATTTGATGAATAGAGCTCAAGGACATAGATCAATCAAGAACTTCTCTGAAATCTGCTCTTTGATTAGTGATTCATCGACCACTAGATTCAACTATCTCACCCTATTTTTAAACTAGGTGGCTAAAATGATTTGCAAGTTAGGTAGGATCAGCCATATGAATCCTTATATCATAAATACTCTATCCGAGTCAATATTGTTTTAAATTTTGCACTTCAATATTATATAACGGCCGTTTGAGTTGAAGATAAGTTATTTGGGATTATTTTCTTATTGATTGTTTGATTTGTAGTATATTATTAAAAACAACTCCATTGCATAAAGTATTATCATTTATGATACATAACAGACTTTTATAATTTCAAGGGTGCAAATCGGCAAAATGGAGAAACATGTTGATAATGGCATCTTGATTATTATTTAAGAATGATTCTAGCTTCACAAATTTAAATTCATCGATGCTTAATTACGTGATACAAACTTTAGTTGTTCTTTCTACATGGTTTGCCAACTTTAATTTTCTTTTTCATATTCTTCATTTATTTATCATTATTTTCTATTACTTATTCAACTTTTATACTCTTAATATTCATAAATCTCATCTTTTCATATTCAAAACCTTCAAATATTTAAACTAAAACTTTATGATATCTTTTGATATTCCTTCTATTGTATCTATATAAATTCAACTTCTTTATCTTATGAAACCTCTACCAAGATTATTAGGCTATTATTTTTGTTCTATAGTTAAAGTAGATGAAAAAGACTCTTGAATTTTGATAGGATATGGAATGAGTCGATAAGAAGTTAGAGAATTATGTACTAATTTTATACTTATTTTCATCTTTATATACAATAGTATTATAAGAATAATGTATACATTGTATTTTTTTTTTGAAATCTGTTTCTTTTTGTCTTTTTTTCTCTGTAAGACTTCTTAATTTAGTTTTCTATGAATGTTTTTTATTGTCGTAAGTCTTTATTATTATTTTTTTAATTATTACATTTTATTATTCATTATAATTTATGTTCGTATTTCCATGAGTTTTAGTCATTCTAACATATCTATAAAAATTTACATGAAACACACGTGCGAAGCACGTGCTCAAAAACTAGGAAACAAAAAAAATACACAAATAAAGTGAAATATTGATTAAAATGTAGTAATTTTTTTGGAAATAAGACTCAACTTCAATAACCTAGTTATTTATATAATTTGCTCTAAAATTAATTTGAATTTTATCAAAAGAAATTATTATCTTTATTCCACGTACCAAACGATTCCTCAATCTTCTAAACCCCAAATAGCACAGGAGGCCTTTTGTTCGAAAAAAAGAATAGGAGTCCCAATTCAGTAAAATGAGCCTACAAGTCGTTCACACCAAGAAACAATGGTCACTCTGTCCTCCATAGATCTTAACAAAGGTGAAAAGACTATAAATACCCTATAATTTGGTCTTTATATATCACTTACTCTGCCCTTATAGTTCAAAAGCCCATCATTTCTCGATTCCTTCTAGATTTTTGGTGGTGTAGCTGCTCTTTTAACCACCATTTCCCTTTTTGGGCAAATCCAGGTATGTTATCTATTTTTTTCATTTTCCATTTTGTTTTTTTGTTTGAATTTTGTGTTTTTCAGGATCAAGTTAGTGTTTTTGTTTAGTTTGTGTTTGCGATTTTATGGTTTTATTGAAGATCAATTAATGTTGGGTTTGTTTTTGTGGATTTGGCGTAGATGGAGTAGTGGTGAGTGGTGTTTTTTTTCAGTGGACGTTAAGGCCTGGAATCGAGGAGAGGGAAGATCATCTAGGATCAAGTTTTGTAAGGGAGGGTGGATTTCGTAAGTTTTCGTGTTTGAAATGGGGAAAAGAGGAGCTTGATGAAGTTGCTAATTTGTTGCCTCGGGAGTTGTTTAATATGGACAGTAGTAACCAAAGGATGGGTTTTTTCAGCCATGACTAGTTGGTTAGAGGATTTTGGCTTTATGGTAGATGAGAATTATTGAGGTTGAAAAACTTATTCGCAAGATGGTAATTCATCAAGGTGCGGGTTTCGAGTTGATTGATGAAAAATTAAGATCAAAGTCAAAGAAGTCAAGTGTCAAGTTTAGAAGTTAAGAAACAAGTCAAAACAAAGTTCTTCAAAGTTTTCAAGACTTTTTAGAAATGTTTTAACTATGTTTTAAAGACTTAAGAGTTGAGTTCATCAAAGAGAAAAGTTGAAGTTCTTTCCTTAAAGAAGCATATGGGGACTATGTATTCCCAAAGAGTTTTAAAGAAATGTTTTCACATTTAAACAAGAACGGAAACTGAGATTTCCAAAGAGCATTCGAGCTAGTTTTGAGAAAACCGCAAAAGCTTTCTAAATGAAGCAAGCAGGGAAACTGAGATTTTCAAGATAGCTTTTATGCTAAGTTTTGACAACTAATCTCAAATCACAGAAGAAGTATGTGTTAAAAACATAAGATCCAGTATATTTTGGGAGTAGTATTGAGCACCGGTTTAGGAACGAGCATGAGTTCATATAACTCACATCTCCATAAAATCATGTAGCCACCATGGGTAAAAATAAGGTCATACTTTTTAGATGAACCCTTTTCAAAATAGACTAGTGGATCCATTAGGCAATTCAGGTCTTAAGCCTTTGGCCGGGTATAGGATGCGCTGGCAGCGTGAGGTAGATCGTTGTATCATCACTATAGCTCTTATGTGATGGTTGTCGGCTAGAGAAACTTCCACAAAAGTGATTGTTTTCTTATAAACAAAATTTATTTGTATTTTGACATGCATCTCATAGTCAATTGTATCTATGCATATACACAGAGTTTCCAATATATTTTTAAACATCTTTTCTTTGTATTGCACTTGTGTTTAAATTTTTTTATATTAAAATTAGTAGTTATGTTGAGTTAGTTGAGCCAGGTAAGTTCTTCAGTTTTTTTAGACTCTTTCTAGCCTATGTTGTTTAGCATTCCAACTCGCATACTCGTACATGCAATGTACTGATACCAGATGACATGCATCGTGTTATAATGTAGACAAAGGTAATGAGGATCGGCATCCAGCGAACCATTTATCCAGTATAGCACTCCAGAGTCAGTTAGTGAGCCTCCTTGCATTTAAAGGACTCCTTTTTTATATATATTAGTTGTTAGGATGTTGTGGGGTCTGACCAAACAACCATCTCAGATGTTTAGAGACATCATAGATAGTCAAATGTTAGTCCTTTGAGTCGTTACATTTTCATCTATTATGTTATAGACTTGGGTGGGCAGCTTGCCAAGTTGAATGTTTAATTTTTAGACATTCTCAGATTATGTTATTATTCAGTTCAGTTAGATGCTATTAATCCTTATAAATGTGCTTATAATCTTACACTGAGTTAAGTAAGTCATGTTAAGGGTCCGCTCAAGGCAACCAATGGTTTCGAGTGCTGGCCACACCTAGGGTATAGGTTTGGGGCGTGACAATTTGTGATGTTGTTCTGTATTTTATAAACACTATATAATTTTTTTTTATGAACTTGATCAAAATGATTAAATAGTAGCACAACATGAGGTAATATTTTAATACATACTCGACATACAATTAAATTAGTACAAGTCGATCACCATTACATTTATTTAATTAAGCTGAATCAAAAATTATTTAAACTAGAAAGCTCCTATCTAAAATATTGAATTACCATTTTGCCTCTCTAATAAATTAAAATTTTAGTAATATCTAATTAAATAATAATATTTTAATTATATAAAGATTGAATTATATAAATACATCTTCCTCGTATAAATAATGTAATTTCCCTACAACAAAATTGTTGAAGAAAGCTTTAAGACTGATGAAACATGTCGAAGGAACAATAGACTGATGGAACATGTCGAACAATAGACTCATAAAGGCAAAATATTTCTGTTGTTATATGTGGATGATATTATTGTCACATAATGTAATCCGTCTCATGTCCCACAGTTGGTGCTATAACTTGGGAAGGAGTTCACTTGAAAGATCTTGACCCTTTACACGTCTTTCTAAGGTGAAGTATTTCGAAGGAGGAGTTCACTTAAATCAAAGAAAGTATGTTGGTGAATTGTTGGCGAAGAAAGAGAAGACTTTGGCAAAGGTTGTAGTCACTCCTTTGGCTCAAAACCATGGTTTGCATGAAGCTGTAGAAAGTCTTTTAGATGCCTCTTCAGAATGATAGTAGGGAGCCTTCAATATTTGACCCCACTCATGCTGTAAATTTAGCACGCCAATTTCTGCAAAGCCCAAACATTAAATATATTCATGCGGTAAAAAGGATTCTCAAGTACATCAAAGATACTATACACTTTGGTCTTAGAATTATTTCACAATCACCATATAGGTTGTATGGCTACTTAGATTCTGATTGGGGATGTTGTACCACTACTAAGAGATCAACTACAAGCTATAACATCTACCTGGGTGTCAATTGTATACTTTGGACCTCCAAGAAACATACCATAGTAGCCCGATCGAGTATTGAAGCTAAGTATAGAGCACTAGCCTCCACAGCCACAGAACTGACTTAGACTTTGTATCTTCTACATGACCTTAGAGTGTTTCTTCGATCTGATCCTACATTGTATTGCGATAACATGAGTGCCTTGTACATGACAGTTACTTTAGTTATGCATGCTAGAACCAAACATGTTGAAACGAACTATCATTTTGTTCATGAGAAAGTGGCCATGAGACAACTTCTTACTCACTTTGTGTAGTCTAAGGATAAGCTAGTTGATATTCATACCAAAGTCTTCACAAAGCATGTTTTCTCTGATTTTTACAGCAAGCTAGGAGTTACAGTTCGTGCACTCGACTCAAATTTATTCGATCAAAATAATATGCGTACCAGTGTTGATCATTCTGTTTGATTCTATTTTAATATATAATTTAAATTGTGAATTTCAAATATAATTTTAAATTTATAATTAGATTGCATCTAGTTAAATTTAATTGACTATTTAAAAAGATTTTAAGAAAAACCTCGTTAAGGCTCCCACAAGGCTCATCATAGAATGCATATACATTTGGATATTTGTCATCTTTTCATGGACAGTCCAATTAGAAATATAAGTGCATTTGGATACATAAACACATTAAGTAGATTTGAATGTAGCAGTGCATCCATTTTTAAAACAATGGAATACATATACTTCTGGATAATTATATTACAATAAATTCATTATCATTTGTTTTTTTTCGTGAATTGTTCAATTGTATTTATCATTAACAAAATTGACTTAAGAATATCATAATACAATTATTCTTGCCATGGAGTTCGTCTGTTGGAAATTAAAACAAATAAATTCATTCGCAATTACAATAAATTAAATTAAAACAAACTTATGTGAAATGCCTAAACGTTTGAACAAAACCAATGGCAACAATGAAGAATGGTGTACAATGTATTTCAATTCTTTTAAAATTGACTAGAATTCAAAAGTATATGCACTGGCCATATAATTATTAGTTGTTTATGTAATGATGAGAAATTGAGAATTTAAGGACATAATTAACAAGATTGTTATAGTACCAGAAATTACCTTATATAATGCAGTATAATTAAAATTATATAATAAAAAAAAGATACAGAAACATACACAAATACAGTCAATTATTGATTAAAATGTACTCATTTTTGTAAATAGCATTGAACTTCAATAATATAGTTATTTATATAAATTGCTCTAAAATTAATCTCAATTTTATTAAAAGAAATTATTATATTTATTCCACGTACCAAAAAGACTCCTCAATCTTGTAAAGCCCAAAATAGAAGAGGAGGCCCTTTGATCGAAAAAACTAGAGGAGGGGCAATTCAATAAATGAGCCCACCAGGCATTCACACCAAGAAACAATGGTCACTCTATCCTCATAGAACTTAACGATGATGAAAACCCTATAAATACCGAATAGTCTACTCTTTACTTATCTCACTCCGCCGTGATAGATCCAAAGCCCTTTATTTCTCAATTCCTTTTAGGTTTTGGGTCTATAGTTGCTTCTTTTTCCTACAATTTCCCTTTTTGGGAAAATCAAGGTATGTTTTTTGTTTGAATTTCCTTTTTTTCTGGAACAAGTTGGTGTTTTTGTTTAGTGTGTGTTTGCGATTTTAGGATTTTGTTGAAGATTAATAAATGTTGGGTTTGTTTTTTTGGATTTGGCGTAGGTGGGCGAGTTTCCAATTGATTGGTGGAAATTGTGAGCCGCTGGGGATGAATTTCAGAGAGGGGTTGAACGGTGGTCATGGTCTGATGGATGGTGAATGATCATTGTGGTGTTGACGGAGGTAATCCATCGCAGGCGTTGTTAGTTGTTGTCCCTTGGTTATTTGCCCATTGGGGGGGGGGGGGACCTATTTGTAGTTGAAAGAATATGCAAGCCTTTATGCGATGTTGTTGTAGGAGATCCACTTTTATGGAAAAAAATTAACATAGTTCATCCATTTTGTACTAACATCACAAATGATATCCTTATAAAGTTGAAGAATAGAGCTCAAGCCCATCTTTATTCTCTCAGTCTATTTCACTAATCAAAGCTCACTGATGCTGGTTTGAAGCTCAAAGGTCAGTTGTTTCTCTTGTGTTACTTGCTTAGTTATTAGGAAATGTATTACCTTAACAATTATAAGTAGTAAGAAATCTATTAAGCACACAGTTAATTTAGAAACCCTAATTTATAAACCACACTTTTTCATAATAAACCAATATGCAATTTGAATTTCCATGTTTATGTCTCTTCTGCCCACCTCAGTACTTGTTTGGTTATTCCAGGGCCTTGCCAACATTTGACAGACAAGAGAAATGTCCTCTAATTAATACAACACTTGAAGAAAATAATGCTTATATATATGGTAATAACTAGTCTATCCATAACTTGTGTTGGAGTCTTCCGTTGTTCACAGACGAGAAAGACAAGTGAGGGAGAAAGGGACAGTCTCCATGGCTTCACCAAGTAAGCATTGAAAACCCCAAATGATAATTCTTTAAAAGTATTTATTGTATGTGTGATTTCATTTTGTTATTTGTTTTATTTAGTATTGGAATGAAACATACCAGAGAGGATTTAGTATTCCTATGGTCTACCCCATCTATTTAGTTGTTTATTTTACATTATTTCGTTATTGTTAACTTTCCCATATGTGTATACCATTTTCAAACTATATGGTGTGCTTTAATTTATGCGGAGTTTGTTGCAAGATTTTAGTGGGCATCGATGTTGTTGTTGTTATGGTCTACCCTTACTATTTGGGATTGATGTGTATATAGTAGGAGTAGAACTTTTCCAAGTGTTCACTTGATTATTAAAAACATTGTTTTTCCAGCTTATATTTTGTATATCTACAACCCCTCTCTTTCGCACTTCCACATCATGGAATAATTTCATTAATTTTTGGACTAAGGTTGCGGCCATGACCCTCTAAACACGAGATGGATAGAAATCAGCCCAAAAGTTTGAGAGATTTTTGTGGAATTGAATGAACCAACCTGCCTTTTGTAGGCTAGCTCTTTTTGTGTATTATAGTTAAATGAACTTGTCTCCAAAATTTCTCCATTATCACATAACTGATTTATCAAAAAAATTCTTTCACTTTCATCTTCCATCTCGGCTATGTTTGATTCAATGTTTCCTTCTTTTTTTAAGTTGGATTGATGTCCATGAGCTAAAGATCTTTCATAAACTACCTCTTTATCTCCACAAAGTAGTGGTAAGATTTGCACTCTGTACATTCTTCGTACTCTACTAAGTGCGATTTCACTAGGTATATTGTTGTTGATTATGATAATATTTTTCACTAGGGAATATATGGAAAAGCTCCTTCTATTGTTGATAGTTTTAGATGAATAAAAATTAAGGTGGAAAGCTCCCATCTTAAAAATTGAATTACCATTTTGCCTATCTACGAAATTAAGAATATAATTAAATAATAATATTTTAATTATCTAAAGATTGAATTATATAAAATTATAAATGCATCTTTTTCATATTAAAAAATAAAATTGAACTAGATTTAGAATGAATTGTAATACAAAAATAGAAAGGAGAAACGCTTTCTCTCCTAAGGAAGTTCTCAAACAAACTAAAAATTCAAAGTTCCTCTTTATCCTATCAAGATGGTGATTTTCTAATCGAACAAGAATGAACTGTAGTCGGTTATAAAAGAAGTAACTATAAAAAAAAACAACTTAACACAAAGATAAATTGGTTGAAAAATACATAATGAGTATCAAATAGTAAGATTACATAAATCAATATGTTCATATGTGATTTTACCATTTCCTGTATTGCTACCATAGATCTTTTCTTTTATGAACTTCATCGAAATGATAAGTATTAGTACAACATGAGGAAATATTTTGCCACACACTCACATGAAATTAAATTAGTATAAAGCACCGTTATGTTTCTCTTAACTAAGTTGGATTCATATATGATATAACTTACTTAAGAGAAAAATAACGTATAATTACACTAATTTAATTGCATGTCAACTGTGTGCAAAATAATTCTTTATGATGTATCACTACGCTATCATTTTGATCAAGCTCATGAAAGAACATGTTATATACTAACAATACAACAACGAAATAGTAAAAAATCATACATGAATATGTTAAAATATATAGTATTATTATTTGATGTAATAATTTGATATTCATTATTTATTCGCCAACAAATTTATATTTGCGTTAAGTCAGTTTTTTTGTTACTTCTTTATACCCGACTATGATTCATTCTTGTTCAATCATAAAATCACTGTCTTTCTAATAGGAAGATCTTATGGGAAAATCTTAGGAACATTAAAACATCTTATAAAGGTATGTGGCTCATCAGAGGTGATTGTAATGAGCTAAATTTTTTTTTTTAATAAAAAGAAAAGGATCTCAATGAGAAAAGTACAATCAAGGGGGGTTAGGCTTCCTTACTAATCTTAATGAGGTAAAGGACTTCTACTAATTAACAAGCATGAACAAATTACGAGCTAGAGAAAGCTAGATATTGCATTATCATCATAGAGTTTATAATAATTCTATGATGATACTACAAATGAGAATTCTTAAGTAATTCAAAAATACAAAATCTAAGAATAAAGTTGAGTTATCAAAGAAATTCTGGAAAGAAAAAACGTTGGTAACCCTTTCTGAGTAATTAAAAAAAATTGTATTCTATTGGCTTATTTGAGATATCGACAATTATTTTGGAGTTTATCTGATTGTTTGAGGTTTTTGTATTGGATTTGAGTTTTATTTGATTATTTGTCAAAGCAGATATTGAATGTATAAACTTCTTTTCTGCTTATGATTCAGAGTTTTCCTGGTTCTAATTTCATTCTCCTTGAGAATTTGTTGTAATTTACACTTTTAACTCGCATTTTTCTATTCTCGTGAAGCTTAGTACTGAAGAGAAGCAGTAGATAGGTGCAAAAAGGTTACGAGTTCATGTTCAATTAATTTTTTGCGAGTTTCATGGGATAAAACGACAACTTACTACAGCTTATACTCCTCAACAAAATGGAGTATGTGAGAGGAAGAATCTAACAATCATGAATGTTGTGTGAAGCCTTTTACAAAAGAGCCATGCTCCAAAAAAAATTTGGCCTGAAGCTGTTTGCTGGAGCGTTTATGTGTTTAATCAAAGTCCATCTCGTGCTATTCAGCTATGACACCAGAAGAAGCTTGGAGTGCACAACAACCAGATGTTGTGTGCATTGCATTTTCTCATGTTCCAGATCAGAAAAGGACAAAGACAATAAGTGTGTTTTTCATAGGTGTTAGCAGGGAGTCGAAAGCTTACAAGTTGTACAATATTGATTATCAATCGTGGTGTAGTGTTTGATGTAGATAATGTCTGGTCGTGTGAAGAAAAGCCAAACAACCAACAACTTCCTTTGGATCTTGACGACGGAGAAAAAGAGCAAGAGCAACCAGTAGCCGATGAAGGTGCTTCTACCTTGGTACATCAAGAAGGCACCAACTTTCGACCTCAACAAAATCGAACAAGGCCAACATGGATGACAGATTATGGGTGAGTGGAAATGTTCAATCTGAAAATAAATTCATCTACATATTTAACTTTATTTTCTGGTTGTGATCCCGTAAAATTTGAGGATGCATATAAAGATGTAAAGTGGCAGAAAGCAATGGATGTTGAGATTGCCACAATTGAAAAAAACAATACTAGGGAGCTTACGGATCTTCCAAAAGTCCAAAGATCGATTGGAGTTAAATGGATTTATAAAAACAAACTCAATGAGTCTGGTGAAGTTGATCAGTACAAGGCGCTCTTGGTTGTGAAAGGATACAAGCAAGAGTATGGTGTGGATTAAAAAGAGGTCTTTACACCGATAGTCAGATTTGATACCATCGGATTGATGTTGGTATTCGCAGCTCAAAACAATTGGCCAATTTATCAACTTGACATTAAATCAGCCTTTTGGCACGGAGAGCTGCAAGAGCACGTATATGTTGAACAACCTCCTGATTATGTGATGCATGAAAGTGATCACAAATTTTATAGATGGAAAAAAGGCTTTATATGTGTTGGGTTTTAGCAAGTGTTAATGGGAAAAGAAAAGAGAGAATATGAAAAGTGAGGGAACTACTTTGGAGGGGAAATGAAAAGTCATTTGCAAAGTGCAAATGAAAAGTCATTTCTCCCATATCGGCAAAAGAAAGGGAAATTGTTGTCCTTATAGAAGGAAACACTTCCATTACTTCTTAAAGAGCTAAGAAGAAGATGCCTCCTCGCGCCGTCGTCGTCGTCGCTCGACTTTGGATTTGGATTTGGATTTGGCAAATGATGTTATTGATTGATAAATTTTTTGGACAGAATTTATTTAATCAATTTTTGTTAAATAAATTAATCCTATTAATATTATCTCTTATAAATTTGCGGGTAACAGTAACATTCCGAAAAGTCGTTACTTTCCAAAAAGTAGTTATTTTCCTAAAAGACACAATTTTTTGAAAAGTTGTTATTTTTTTCTCCAAAACACACAACTTTCAGGATAAAATGGGTTTGAACAGATTTCACTGAACAGACATGTTCCTTGCTGAAAATGGCTATAAAAGGAAGTCAATTTTTGATTTTTTTTTCACTGAAATTTTTTTTCTTTCTGTACATTTATTTTTTTCTCAAATAAAATCAAAGTGTCTATCGACTGAGTCTGTGTGACTTGTTGTTGTTCTTAAGTTCGTTGAAGTTAAAGAAGTTTGAGGTACCGCTATTTCTTTAACAGGTTTAATCCGTTTTATCTTGGGAGAAATTAATCCATAACCTTGGGTACAGTGAGGGGATTAAATTTCTTAAGGACACACAGTACTTTCTGTGGACTTGGATTAATTCTTGTATTCTATATTATTTTCTACTTCATCTTATTTTTGTTTCTGTTTCTGTTTATTAACTTTATAAATACAAGTTATTGTAAGAATAACAATCTTAAGAAATTTAAACAGTTTCTGTATTTGAGGTTTTTGGAGATTAAAACATTTATGGTTTTCTACTCTGCTTGAATTTTTGAAATTCATTCGATTAACGATTGAAAGAACATAAAAACTTTATCGTTAAATCAGAAACAGTTTGTGTAAAGATTTGTCCTTTACTGTTAGTATTTTAAATACTTAATTTATCAGCCATTTGTGACAGAAAAAAAATAAAATGACTAATGCAAGTCAAACAAATGCTGGAACAGTAAGTGCTGCAACAACAACGGTTGCACATAATCGTTCAAATGCTGCCTTAGCACCAGCTGAGAAACCTGCAAAGTTTTCTGGAGTCGACTTTAAGAGATGGCAGCAACAGATGTTATTCTATCTCACTATGTTGAGTCTGCAGAAGTTCATCAATGAGAATGTTCCTGTTATGTCAGATGAACCTCCGGCTGATGAACGATTCTTGGTAACAGAAACATGGACACACTCAGATTTTTTGTGTAAAAATTATATTTTGAGTGGTCTGCAAGATGATCTGTACAATGTGTACAGCAATGCAAAAACCTCAAAAGAACTCTGGGATGCTTTAGAAAAGAAGTACAAAACAGAAGATGCCGGAATGAAGAAATTCATTGTGGCAAAATTTCTGGACTTTAAGATGATAGACAGTAAGACTGTCGTCACCCAAGTTCAAGAATTGCAGGTCATAATCCATGATCTCCTTGCTGAAGGATTGATTGTGAATGATGCTTTTCAAGTGGCTGCAATTATTGAAAAGTTACCTCCATTGTGGAAGGACTTTAAAAACTATTTGAAACACAAACGCAAGGAGATGACTGTTGAAGATCTCATAGTAAGGTTGAGAATCGAAGAGGATAATAAGGCTGCAGAAAAGAGGTCATGTGGTAATTCAGCAATATCTGGAGTAAATTTTGTTGAAGAAGATTCCACAAAATTAAAGAAAAGAAAGAAAGCAGCTGGTCCAAAAAGAAATCCTCCTAAGAAGAAATTCAATGGAAACTGCTTTAATTGTGGTAAACATGGTCATAGGGCTAATGAATGTCGGGGTCCTAAGAAGGACAAGAAAAAGAAGGATCAAGCAAACTTGGCTGAATCCAAAGGAGAAATGGACGATCTCTGTGCAATGCTTTCAGAATGTAACTTGGTTGGAAATCCAAGAGAATGGTGGATAGATTCTCGTGCCTCATGCCATGTTTTTGCCAACAAAGAATTATTTTCATCATATACTCCAGCACTTACAGATGAAAAATTGTTTATGGCAAACTCCGTTGTTGCAAAGGTGGAAGGAACTGGCAAAGTCCTATTAAAGATGACATCAGGCGAGGTGGTGACTTTGAATAGGGTCTCATATATTCCAGAATTGAGAAAGAATTTAGTTTCAATTCCAGTTCTGACCAAGAATGGATTTAAATGTGTATTTGTTTCTGATAAAGTAGTAGTAAGCAAAAATGATATGTATGTAGGAAAGGCTACCTTAGTGATGGCCTTTTCAAACTCAATGTAATTGCAATTGATATGAATAAAGATTTTACTTCTTCTTACTTGCTTGAGTCGAAATGTTTATGGCATGAACGTTTGGGACACATTAATAACAAAACCTTGCGAAAACTGATTAATTTAAATATTTTGCCAAAATTTGAGTGCAATAAATCAAAATGTCAAATTTGTGTTGAATCTAAGTATGCTAAGCATTCTTATAAATCTGTTGAAAGGAATTCAAATCCTTTAGAATTGATTCACACTGATATTTGTGACATGAAGTCAACACCATCACGTGGTGGGAAAAAATATTTCATAACGTTTATTGATGATTGCACTAGATATTGTTATGTCTATTTGCTAAATAGTAAGGATGAAACAATAGATGCATTTAGGCAATATAAAACTGAAGTTGAAAATCAGTTAGATAAAAAGATCAAAATGATCAGAAGTGATAGAGGTGGAGAATATGAATATCCATTTGAAGAAATATGTTTAGAAAAATGGAATAATCCATCAAACTACTGCTCCCTACACTCCTCAGTCTAATGGAATTGCAGAAAGAAAAAATCGAACTTTAAAAGAAATGATGAATGCATTACTTATAAGTTCAGGTTTACCACAGAACTTGTGGGGGGGAAGCTATCCTTACAGCAAATCAAATACTTAACAGAGTGCCTCACTCAAAGACAAATGTAATTCCAAATGAGAAATGGAAAGGTAGAAAACCCAATTTGAAATATTTCAAAGTGTGGGGGTGTCTAGCCAAAGTCCAAGTTCCTATACTTAAGAGGGTAAAAATGGGACCTAAGACTGTGGATTGTGTATTCATTGGATATGCGACAAACAGTAAGGCATGTCGATTTTTGGTTCATAAGTCCGAACATCCGGATATTCATGATAATACGGTAAAGGAATCAGATAGTGTTGAATTTTTTGAACATATCTATCCGTATAAAACTAGACTTGAGTCATCTAGTGGGGGATCTAAACAACCCGGAGAAGAACCAAAAGAGAATGAACAAAATGAAGAAAGTCCAAGACGCAGTAAACGTCAAAAGACATCTACTTCATTTGGATCAGATTTTGTAACATTTCTTCTTGAAAGTGAGCCTCAAACATTCAAGGAAGCAATGTTGTCTAGTGACTCAACCTCTTGGAAGGAGGCTGTTAATAGTGAAATTGAATCAATCTTAAGCAATCATACTTGGGAGTTGGTTGATCTTCCTCCAGGGAACAAACCCTTGGGTTCAAAATGGATCTTTAAAAGGAAGATGAAAGACGATGGAACTATTGACAAATATAAAGCAAGACTTGTTGTCAAAAGTTTCAGACAAAAAGAAGGTCTTGATTATTTTGACACATACTCACCAGTGACTAGGATTACATCAATTCGGATGTTAATTGCACTAGTTGCAGTATACGGTCTTGAAATTCATCAAATGGATGTAAAAACAGTCTTCTTAAATGGAGAGCTTGAAGAGGAAATTTACATAGAACAGCCTGAGTGTTTTGTAGTTCCTGGTAAAGAAAAGAAAGTGTGCAAACTTATTAAGTCACTTTATGGGCTAAAACAAGCACCAAAACAATGGCATGCAAAGTTTGATCAAACCATGTTGTCAAATGGATTTAAGATCAATGAATGTGATAAATGTGTTTACATTAAAGATACTCCAAATCAGGAAGTTATTTTATGCCTCTATGTAGATGATATGCTTATAATGAGCAAAGACATTGCTAATATAAAAGCTACAAAGTGTATGCTTGCTAGTAAGTTTGATATGAAAGATTTAGGAGTTGCTGATGTGATATTAGGAATTAAAATTCTTAAAACTCCTAATGGTCTAGCATTGTCTCAAACTCATTATATTCAAAAGATACTTGAAAAAATTCAAATTTTTGAATTTTAAAAGGGCAAAGACTCCAATTGATGTAAATCTTCATCTTGCAAAGAATAAAGGTGAAAGTCAGTCTCAATTGGACTATGCTAGCGTATTGGGAAGCTTAATGTATGTCATGAATTGTACACGACCAGACATAGCATGCGCTATCAGTAAACTGAGTCGATACACAAGTAATCCTAATCATAATCACTGGTTGGCAATGAAGAGAGTTTTGGGATACTTAGATGACACTCAAAACTATGTTTACATTACAAATGTATATCCAAATTCTTGAAGGATATAGTGATGCAAATTGGATTACTGGGTCAACTGAAACAAAATCCACAAGTGGATACGTTTTTACTATTGGTGGAGGAGCAATATCTTGGAAATCATCCAAACAAACATGTATAGCTCGCTCTACAATGGAGTCTGAATTCATTGCTTTAGACAAGGCAGGTGAAGAAGCTGAATGGCTCCGGAATTTCTTAGAAGATATTTTACATTTTGGCCCAAACCAATGGCCCCTATATGCATACATTGTGATAGTCAAGCTGCAATAGGAAGGGCTGGAAGCATTATGTATAACGGCAAGTCTCATCACATAAGACGAAGACATAACTCTGTGAGACAACTACTCTCTAGTGGAATTATCACAATTGACTATGTGAAGTCAAAATATAATATGTCGGATCCACTTACAAAAGGCCTAAATAGAGAGGGAGTTGAGAAATCATCGACGGGAATGGGACTATGGCCGAGAACAAGTCATCGTGGCAGTAACTCTACCTAGAAGAATGGAGATCCCAAGATCTAGGTTCAAGGATATAAAACAAAGTCATTGATGACGGTTCAACATTGTCAAAGGAAAAAAAATATTATTATTGTCCATTCTCATGATGAGACAATGTTTATTAACCAGGATAAAGGCATAAGGACTTTTTAATGGTTTCTAAGTTTGATACAGGGAATATCAAATGGTGTATCTATGGGATAACACATTTAGAAATCACCTATGTAAGTGGAAAGTGTAAGCCGCTTTAAGGAGAATCCGGTAAGGCCGGTTCTTTAAGCACTTACTATCCAAGATGTGTTCATGGCTGAAACGAACAAAACAATGAGAACTAAGAACAGTTTAAGGGTTGATTGTGTGATATATGTTGTCTAGGTATACACCAAAGCTCGACGGTTCAAAGATATCAAATCTATCGATTGACCGAGTATATCCGATATATGTTCACTACGGAAAGTTTAAAGGGAAACCTACTTATCCAGATGCGATTAACCTTTACCTACAAGACACACAAGTTTTTTCATGCATATGTTTTAACAATAGCCTTCCACATTCATGTGGGGGATTGTTGGGTTTTAGCAAGTGTGAATGGGAAAAGAAAAGAGAGAATATGAAAAGTGAGGGAACTACTTTGGAGAGAAAATGAAAAGTCATTTGCAAAGTGCAAATGAAAAGTCATTTCTCCCATATCGGCAAAAGAAAGGGAAATTGTTGTCCTTATAGAAGGAAACACTTCCATTACTTCTTAAAGAGCTAAGAAGAAGATGCCCCCTCGCGCCGTCATCGTCGACGCTTTCTCGGCTCGGCTTTGGATTTGGATTTGGATTTGGCAAATGATGTGATTGATTGATAAATTTTTTGGACAAAATTTATTTAATCAATTTTTGTTAAATAAATTAATCCTGTTAATATTATCTCTTATAAATTTGCGGGTAACAGTAACATTCCGAAAAGTCATTACTTTTCCGAAAAGTCGTTACTTTTCTGAAAAGTCGTTACTTTCCAAAAAGTAGTTATTTTCCTAACAGACACAATTTTTCGAAAAGTTGTTATTTTTTTCTCCAAAACACACAACTTTCTGGATAAAATGGGTCTGAACAGATTTCACTGAACAGACATGTTCCTTGCTGAAAATGGCTATAAAAGGAAGTCAATTTTTGATTTTTTTTTATCACTGAAAATTTTTTTCTTTCTCTGCATTTATTTTTTCTCTCAAATAAAATCAAAGTGTCTATCGACTGAGTCTGTGTGACTTGTTGCTGTTCTTAAGTTCGTTGAAGTTAAAGAAGTTTGAGGTACCGCTATTTCTTTAACAAGTTTAATCCGTCTTATCTTGGGAGAAATTAATCCATAACCTTGGGTACAGTGAGGGGATTAAATTTCTTAAGGACACACAGATTTCTTTCAGGACTCTCGGATTAATTCTTGTATTCTATATTATTTTCTACTTCATCTTATTTCTGTTTCTGTTTCTGTTTATTAACTTTATAAATACAAGTTATTGTAAGAATAACAATATGTGCTAAAACGAGCTCCCCGAGCTTGGTACAGTCACATTGATGCATATTTTAATCTAGCAAATTTTAGAAAATGTCTATACGAGCATACACTTTATACAAAACTAGCAGATGGGAAACTTGTGATTTTATGCTTATACGTAAAAAATTTGATTTAAACTGGGAGTAATCCTATATATCTTGAAAAATTTAAGTTATCCATGATGACTGAGTTTGATATGTCTGATCTTGGCTTGATGCATTACTTTTTGGTCATTGAAGTAAAGCAATCAAGTATTGAAATTTTTATTTCGCAAAAGAAATATATCCAGGAAACATTACAGAGTTTCGGAATACACAGTTGCAATTCTGTCACAACACCAACAGAGTTGGGACTGAAGTTGGAAAAGAATCTTATAGGAAAGAAGATTGATAACACTCTTTTCAAACAACTCGTGGGATGTCTGATGTATCTGACAGTCACCAGGACTAACATAATGTATTTTATTAGTCTTGTTAGCAGGTAAATAAAGCACCCAAAGAAAATTTTTTTTTGGTTGCTACAAGACTTCTAAGGTATTTTCAAGGTACCATTGACTACTTGAATACAAGAAAGAAGGAAAGTCAGAGTTAATTGACTTTACAGATAGTGATTTTGCTGAAGATAAAGAAGACAGGAAAAACACTTCAGCTTATATGTTTATGCTTGGATTTAAAGTTGTTTCTTGGTGCTCCAAGAAGCAACCAATTGTTACATTGTCCACTACAGAAGCAAAGTTTGTAGCTGCAACTGTGTGCTACCCAAGCAATTTGGTTGAAGAAGATATTGGTTGAGCTTTATGTTAGACAGCAAGAACCAATTCTTATTTACTGCGATAATGGCTCGGCGATTAAGCTTTCAAAGAATTCAGTATTGCATGGATGGAGCAAACACATAGATGTAAAGTTTCACTTCCTGAGATCTCTCACGAAGGAGAAAGTTATTAATATTATCTATATTGTCTACTGTAGAAGTGAAGAAGATTCCAGGGTTTACCAAGATTTTTTGAAGACCAAGCTGCTGATATCTTCACCAAGTCCCTCATGCTGACAACATTCAGAAAGTTAAGGAAGCTACTTGGAGTTTTCACTTTAAAGGAAAGCTACGATGAATAATGTTATTCAGCTGAAGTCGTAGACTTATAATTTTAAGGGAGGGTTTGTTAGATATTTTAATAAATTAAGTTTCTTCATTTCTAGATTTCAGGGTATATGGTTGTTATTCCCAAATTACTGGAAACGTGTGACTTAGTAGGTCAATTTTAATTTCTTTTATGACTTAGTGGTTGAGATAATGTAGGATTAGACATGCCTTAATTTCATAAATGTATCACTTATGCACATAATAATTTGTTATAGAAAATAGTTGTTTACAATTATCATAATATTAATATAATCACAGTAAATTAGTTGTAAACATATTTCTATAGTAAGATAAATATTTATAAAATTATGTATGTATATGTGTTATTAATTTATATAACTATTATATGCTTTATGCATTAGATTTCTTCTATCGAACAATATATTTATTAAGTTAATATATATTAAGGTGTGTTCATCTTTATATCCGATTAATTACTTTGTAAGGTTTTAAGTGTAAATTTTATTAAATATATTAGAGGTTACATATAGCTATCTATGACTAATAATTATATCAAATTTAAATAAAATTCAACTTCACAATTACTTAAATTTTATCTTGATCCTACTTTGAGATTATTTTTTTATTTATTTTTTTTGGTAATTAACTGTATATTCATTAATCAACAAATGGTATTGACAGATCATGAGAAATAACATCAGTTTGTTAACTAGAAAAAACAAAACTCAGAGGAGATACAACTTTGAGATTATTTTTTATTTGGCTTAAACCTATTCTATTAAAACATTACATAAACATTTTTGTGCAATTAATTAAAGGTGTTCATCGTTAGATTTAATTCAATTTTATAGACATATGGTAAGCATTAAACATAATTGAATAAATAGTGGTTACCGTTAATTACTTTAAATTAAGAAAATTTACATCAAAGTTGAAGTATAAAATTGCACTAAGGATTATTTTTCACTCAAGTTCATCTTGATCAATTATTTTGAGAGAATTATTATTTGACTCAAATTTATTCGATCGAAATAATATGCATATTGGTGATCTTTCTGTTTGGTTCTATTTTAATATATGATTTAAATTGTAAATTTAAAATAATTTAAAATGAATTTAAGAAAAAACCTTGTTAAGGCTCACACAAGCTTCATCATGAACAAGTGCTCCAGAAATAGTTATTTGACTCATGTCTCTATTTTGAATGTTGAATACAATAGAATACATATACATTTGGATATTTGTCATTTTTTCATGGATTGTCCAATTAGAAATACAAAGGCATTTGAATACATAAATATATTAGTAGATTTGAATATAAGAGTTCATCCATTTTTTGTACAGTGGAATACATATACATCTGGATAATTATATTGCAATCAATTCATTATCATTTGTTTTTTGACTGAATTGTTCAATTGTATTGATATTTTAACAAAATTATATTAAGAAATATCGGAATACAATTATTTGCAATTACAATAAATTAAGTTAAAAACAAATTATGTGAAATGCGTTAACGTTTGAACAAAAACAATAGCAACAATGAAGAATGGTGTACAATGTATTTCAATTTTTTTAAAACTGACTAGAATTCAAAAGTATCTGCTGACCATATAATTATTAGTTGTTAATGTAATGATGTGAAATTGGGAATTTTAGGACATAATTAACGAGATTGTTATAGTACTAGAAATTACCTTATATAATGCAGTATAATTGAAATTGTAAAAAAAACAAGAAACAAAACAATACACAAATACGGTGAAATATTAATTAAAATGTACTCATTTTTTTTAGATAGCACTGAACTTCAATAATCTAGTTCATTATATAAATTGCTCTAAAATTAATCTCAATTTTATCAAAAGAAATTATTATTTTTATTCCACTTACCAAAACAACTCCTCAATTTTGTAAAGTCCAAAGAGTAGAGGAGGCCCTTTGATCGAAAAAAATTAGAAGAGGACCAATTCTATAAAAATGAGCCCACGAAGCATTCACACAAATAAACAATGGTCACTCTGTCCTCATAGAAGTTAACGATGGTGAAAACCCTATAAATACCTAATAAGCTACTCTTTACATATCTCACTCCGCCGTAATAGATCAAAAGCCCTTAATTTCTCTTTTTCTTCTAGGTTTTGGATCTATAGCTGCTCCTTTTTTCTACCATTCCCTTTTTGGGCAAATCAATATATGTTTATCTATCTATTGTTTTGTTTTTTGTTTGAATTTCGTGTTTTTTGGAACAAGTAATTGGTGTTCTTCTTTAGTGTGCGTTTGCGATTTTAGGATTTTGTTGAAGATCAATAAATGTTGGGTTTGTTTTTGTGGCATAAGTGGGTGAGCGCTGAGTGGTGACTATTCTGAGTGGAGGTTATGGCTTGGAATCGAGAAGAGGGAAGCTCATCTGAGATCAAGTTCGATGAGGGGGGTAGATCTGCTATGTTTTGGGGTTTGAATTGGGAAAAAGAGGAGATTGACGAAGTTGCCTTCAGATCCCTTTGATATGGACAGTAGCAACCAAAGGATGAATTTTTCATCCATGACTAGTTAGTTTGAGGATTTTGGCTTTATGGTAGATGAGAATTAATGAGGTTGAGAAACTGATTTGCAAGATGGGAATTCATCAGGGTGCCGGTTTTTAATTGATTGATGGAAATTGTTAGCCGCTGGGGATGAATTTGAGAGAGGGGTTGAACAATGGTCATGGTCTTATGGATGGTGAATGATCATTGTGGTGTGGATGGAGGTAATCCATCGAAGGCATTGTTGGTTGTCGTCCCTTGGTTATTTAGCCTTGGGGGGACCTATTTGTAGTTGAAAGAATATGCAGCCTTTATGGGATGTTGTTGTTGGAGATCCACTTTTATGGAGAAAAATTATCATAGTTCATCCATTTTGTACTAACATCACAAATGATATCCTTATAAACTTGACGAATACAGCTCAAGCCCATCTTTATTCTCTCAATCTATTTCACTGCTCAAAGCTCACTGATGTTGGTTTGAAGCTCAAAGGTCAGTTGTTTCTCTTGTGTTTTTTGCTTAGTTATTAGGAACTGTATTACCTCAACAGTTATAAATAGTAAGAAATCTATTAAGCACACAATTAATTTAGAAACCCTAACTTGTAAACCACACTTTTTCATACTAAACCTATATGCAATTTGAACTTCCATGTTGAGGTCTCTTCAGCCCACCTCAGTACTTGTTAGGTTATTCCAGGACCTCGTCAAAATTTGTCAGACAAGAGAAATGTCCTCTATTTAATGCAACACTTGAAGAAAATAATGCTTATATATATAGTAATAACTAAGCTCTCTATAACTTGTGTAGGAGTCTTTTATTGTTCACAGACGAGAAAGACAAGCGAGGGAGAAATGGACAGTCTCCATGGCTTCACCAAGCAAACCCCAAATGATAATTCTTGAAAAATATCTATTCTGTGTGTTATTTCATTTTGTTATTTGTTGTATTTAGTATTGGAATGAAACATATCAGAGAGGATTTAGTATTCCTATTGTCTACCCCATCTATTTAGTTGTTTATTTCTCATTATTTCGTTATTGTTAATTTTCCCATATGTGTATCCCTTTTTAAAACTATTTGTCGTGCTTTAATTTATGCGGAGTTTGTTTATCCACAAGTTAAGGGTAAGATATGTTTATACTCTATCCTCTATAAATCCAACATGGCGAGAATTTACTGGGTATCATTGTTGTTGTTGTTGTTATGGTCTACCCAAACTATTTGGGATTAATGTGTATATAGTACGAGTAGAACTTTTCCAAGAGTTCCACTTGATTATTAAAAACTTTGTTTTTCCAGCTTATATTTTGTATATCTACAACCCCTCTCTTTCGCACTTCCACATCATGGAACAATTTCATGAATGTTTGGACTAAGGTTGCAGCCATGGCCCTCTAAACGCGAAATGGATAGAAATCAACCCAAAAGTTGAAGAGATTTTTGTGGGATTGAATGAACCAACCTGCCTTTTGTAGGCTAGCTCTTTTTGTGTCTCCAAAATTTCTCAGTTATGACATAACTGATTTATCTAAATTTTCTTTCACTTTCATCTTCCATATCTTCCATCTCGGCTATGTTTGATTTTGTGTTTCCTTATTTTTGTAAGTTGGATTTCACTAGGCATATTGTTATTGATGATGATAATATTTTTCACTAAGGAAAATATGGAAGAGCTCCTTCTAGTGTTGATAGTTTTAGATGAATAAATATCAAGGTGAAAAGCTCCCATCTTAAAAATTGAATTACGATTTTGCCTCTCTACTAAATTAAGAATTTAATTAAATAATAATATTTTAATTATCTAAGATTGAATTATACAAAATTATAAATGCATCTTTCTCATATTAAAAAATGAAATTGACCTAGATTTAGATTGAATTGTAATCCAAAAATAAAAGCAGAAATACCCTAGATTAGGAACGCTTTCTCTCCTAAGGAAGTTTTCAAACAAACTAAAAATTCAAAGTTTCTCTTTCTCATATCAAGATGGTGATTTTCTAATCGAACAAAAATAAACCGTAGTCGGTTCTAAAAGAAGTAACTATATAAAAACCAACTTAACACAAATATAAATTGGTTGAAAAATAAATAATGATTATCAAATAGTAGGAATATATAAACAATATGTTCATATGTGATTTTACCATTTCCTTGTATTGCTAGCATAGACCTTTTCTTTTATGAACTTCATCGAAGTGATAGAGTGTTGACACAACATGAGGAAATATTTTTCCATACACTCGACATGCAATTAAATTAGTACAAATCACCGTTATGTTTCTCTTAAATAAGTTGAATTAATATATGATTTAACTTATTTAAGTTAAAAATAACATATACTTATACTAATTTAGTTGCATGTCAAGTGTGTGATAAAAATATTTCTTTATGATTTACCCTAGTCCACTACTCTATCATTTTGATCAAGTTCATGGAAGAAAATGTTATATGATAACAATACTACGAAATGCTAAAAAATAATGCATGAATATGTTAGCTTATATATTATTATTATTTGATATTCGTTATTTATTCGTCGATAAATTTATATTCGCGTTAAGACAAGTTTTTTGTTAACTCTTTATGATCGACTATGTTAGATCAGAAAATCACAATCTTAATAAGAATTTTGAATTTTTAGTTTGTTCAAAACTTACGATGGGAAAACATTTCAATCTAGGGTGTTTCTCCCTTCTATTTTTAGATGGTGACTCATTCTAGATCCACGCAAATCAACATTTTTAATATGTGGAAGATGGACGTTGAATTATTAGTTTAAGTAAAACTTCCTTACCAGAGCAGCGATCTATTTAGACTGAAGTCAAAAGTTATATGTAGGAGTTGTTCACCGTATTATAGTTATGACACCAATACTACCAAATTTAGCAACTAGATAGGAGCAATGAACTCTCTTTGCTTATAAGACATGCCAATCACCATCCAAAAATAGAAGAGAGAAACAACCTAGATAGGAGCAATGAACTCTTTGCTTATAAGACTTGCCAATCACCATCCAAAAATATAAGAGAGAAACAACCTAGATAGGAGCGCTATTCCTTGTAAGAAAGTTTTTAAACAAATTAAAATTTCAAAGTTCTTCTTATCAAGTTGGTGATTTATGATCTAACAAGAATGAATCATAGTCTGTCCTAAAAGATTTAACAAAAAAAACCCGACTTAACACATATAAAGTGGTTGGAAAATAAATATAATAATGAATATGAAACTATTATATCAAATAGTAATAATATATAAATTAATATGTTCATATTTTACCATTTTCTTGTATTGCTACCATATAAGCTTTTCTTTTATGAACTTGATTCAAAATGATAGAGTAGTTACACACATGAGAAAATATTTCGCAACACACATGCAATTAAATTAGTATAAATTATCATTATGTTTCTCTTAACTAAGGTGAATTAATGTATGATTCAGCTTGATTAAGAAAAACATAATGGTAGTGTATACTAATTTAATTGCATATTTAGTGCGTGAAAAAAAATATTTCTTTATGATGTACCACTACGCTATCATTTTTATCAAGTTCATGAAAGAAAATGTTATATGCTAACAATACAATAACAAAATAGTAAAAAACCATACATGAATACGTTAAGTCGATTTTTTTGGTTACCTCTTTAGGACGACTATGATTCATTCTTGTTAGATCATAAAATCACCAACTTGATAAGAATTTTTAGGCGTTTAGATCGTAGTTTTGACTATTGTTGTCGTCTTTGAATTTTCTGTTGGACATTTTGTTGGTTATTAGTTAATTGCTTAAGTCAAATTTGTATTCTGATAAATAATAGCTAGTTTTCATATTCTGTTTCATTTTTCAATCAAATAGACTGATTAAGAATTTGTAGTGATTCTTTAAACTCTGTTTCTCTTATCATGAAATTTGTTAGAGTTGTCTTACATTAGTTATCCTTTAAAATGTCTATATAAGCTGAAGTGCTTGATGATCATAATAGTTTTGAGAGTTCTTATATGGTAGAAGAGCAGATTCAGCAGAATGTCAATTTTTAGTGATTAATGGGAGTTTGAATCTTAATTATTCTGATTCAGTCTATTTAAATGCGTTTGATTTTTAGTGATTAACATTCATTTCATTAAGTCCATTTGTTTCTTTTTTTTTAAAAAAACCTTTTAATGGATCTTAATGAGTCTGAATGATCGACTCTATTAAAATATTAAGTGTTTCTTTTCTTAAACAAATTCTCTTCTTCGTTGCTTCTCTTCTGGACAAGTTTCAAGTTTCTTCCTCTTCTTTTTCAACCAAGTATCATTTTTTTTCTTTGAATAAGTTTTCATAATCTTTTACAAGTATTTATTTAATATTTCTAATATATAAAATATTCTTGGGTGAATTGATATTTATGAAGAAACTATTCTTGTCACAATTTGTTTGTTGTCAAAACTTCTTCGGAAGAAGTTATCGTTGTTTCTTGAGAAAAAATTATTTGAGAAAACAAATAACTCATCTTTTTTCTCGGTTGAGTGATAATCTTATTCTTGAAACAATTGTTTGGAAAAAGTATTTTTTGTTTGGATCATAACTATTATTGACATAGTGTTTAATTTCAAATTTTAAAAAAATCTAAAAACAAACAATTTTAATGATTTAGTGTTCAGACCTAGAAACTACATTTCAATATTTAGACAAGTATTCGACATCTTAATCTTAATATTAATCTTAGTATTCAGATGTCGCATTTAGATTCAGACCTCTTAATTTTAATGAAAACAAATGAGGCCTAAGAGCGTGTTTGGTGTGAAGGAAAATATTTTCTAGAAAATGTTTTCCAATTTTTTCATGTTTGGTTGGGACAAAAGTCTTGGAAAATGTTTTTTTTCAAATCAACTCACTTCCCTTCAAAAATTAAGGAAAACATTTTCCAAAACTCTTCTCCAACTTCAAATTACATTTTTTTTGGCAAAAAAATCAATTTTAAAAATATTTTCAATTTCAAAATATATTTTTTTCACCCAATCCCTGACCCCCCATCCCACCCACCCACCACTGGCCAGCCCCCCACCCGTCCCAAAAAAAATTGAGTTCGTTTTTTAAAATATTTTTATTTAAAAACTCCTACCTCCCTCCCTCCCCTCCAGCCCCCTACCCACCCGCTACCAGCCCTCCCTCTCCCCAAAAATTAATTTTATTTTTAAAAAATATTTTCAACTTCAAAATTTTATTTTTTCACCTAACCGCTGTCCAACCCCCGCCAGCCCCCCCACCCACCCACCCACCCCCAAAAAAGTTGTTTCTAAAAAATATTTTCATTTTCATAAATTATTTTCTACTCTGGTAAAAATAAAAGATGTTTCCTCAAAAAACATTTTCATTCAGAAATCAAACATTAAAAATCATTTCTAGAAAACATTTTCTACTCACCAACCAAACATGAGAAAAATAAATCCAAAATCTACTTGTTTTCCAGGAAAACATTTTTTAGAAAAACATTTTACATTGAAAACATTTTCCTTCATACCAAACACACCCTAAATCTGTGTAAGAACCGGACCACATTAGGTCTATAGTGCACAGTCTTACCTAATATTTTTGTAGGAGATTGTCATCCAAATATATTCATTTGTTCAGGTAATACGCCGCAGCATTAGGAATTATGTTATGCTAATAATATTAAAGCAGGACAAACATTTTATGTCACTAAACAGTAAAATCCATTCTTATATATACAAATTGTGAGGATTGGAAGCAAAAACATTAGGTTGAAAGTGAAAAATAAATTGTCAATACACAAGTTGTACTACTTACATACATTTTAATTTGTAAAAAAATAAAAAAAGCAAGTCAATACCCCTCATCTTTTTGTGAAATTATACTAGCTATTAGAACAACGATAACTATCATGAGTCTGAATAGAATGTAACGGATACATAATATTCGAGTAACAATATCTAATTATCTTGAACTTGAGGCATATATATAATCGAGTTGATTTAACCCGTTAAGAATGCACAAAATCTCTTTCATTCCACAGCAACATCAGCTATATGAAACCAATTTCTTTGGAGGAGCTCTACAATCTCTTCATCTCTGGATATTTTAACATGTTATATTAAGTATCATAAATAAAATTAATATTATATGGTTGTATTAATTAATAATGTTAATATATGTTCTAAGTATTACAATAATAATGGTACATATATATACCTTGATTTAGAAGGAGACTTTGGGGTTTGGTGACAAAAACGAGGGCCTTCATCATATCCTTCACATGTGATTTCTCCATATTCATCTCTATAACAAACTACACCCGTTGACTTATCTTCAAATACCTATATATATTCATATAAATATAATAAATATATTACGAAAAATCAGTAGACGTTTGTACATAAATTGATTGATATTTGAAAAAAAAAATAGTAGTACGAATAAGAAGTGAAATTGATTACATATAATTAATGTAAAAAAAAAAATAGATCTTGACGTCTAACTCAATTCAAAACTTAGCTCATGAACGAAGGATATTGCTCAAATCCTTATAAAAAAAACCATTCATTTCTTTTTCACGTTCAAAACTGGACATCTGATATATGAATAATTTTATTTGGTATAATATTAAAGCAGACAAAGGTTTTGGAGATCGAATCCACCATCACCTTTAGTAAAAAGAATGAAATACCTTAAGCCCATTTTTTGAAGTTGATTTGATCTGACACGGAGTTGTTGACGATGACGATGATGATGATGCAAAGACTACTCGTCTATGGACAGGCAATCTTACTGTCCTTGTAGTGAAAGATGATTTGGTAACTAGAAAAGATGTTGAAAGAGAGTTTACCACAGCCATTGAAGTTAATGGAGAGAAGAAGAAGAAGAATAAAAGAGTGAGAGAAAGCTAAGGAATGTTAGTTTATGGTATGAAGTATAGTTGTTGAGGGACTTTATATTATATAGTTTTTTTAATTTTATTTTATAATCAAGATAACATACTATAACTTAATCTTGCTATTTGGGGAAGACTTAGTACACATTACTACTTTTAATTTGTAGTACCTAACAAAAAGAGTTTGGATTTTATTTGCTTATATTATATATATTATAATATATCTAACTGCTTGGTGCTAGAGTTTTTTTTTATTTGTTTTGGTAAGTTAAAATAGATGATGAATAATAGTTTCTTTGTTATAATTTATTTGTTTTGTGTTGATTTGAACAAAATCGTTTAAAAAAATAAAAAGAAATTTTGAATCTTGTGATCTTAAATCAAAGATATGTTGTTATATGTACCAAAATGTGCTTTAATCGAATGGTTTTAAACATCTCAAGTGGAAAAATTATAGATAAAAGAGTTATCACAAAAAAAAACTTTTTTTTTAATTGAAATGGACTAAGAAGAAAAATAGGACAAATAAATTGAAATGAAGAGAGCAATACTTGTTTCGATGGTTGTTATCTATTGTATTGCATTGTTTTTAGATACTATATTTGTTTTCTAGTATTACGTTTTGAATTTGTTTATATCATATTGTTAAATTCATTAGGTTATGAGACGATTAAAATTCTCATTTTATGTAATGACTGAATTTGATATGATCGTGTTGTTATATTTTCTTCTTTTTTTGATAATATTATAAATTTATTTTTAAAATTATAAATATGTATCATAATATATATAGCAACAAAAAATAATATAGTCTATCCAAATATATTTAAAAACAATACAACATAATACGGTATAAAATAAGTTTCAACCATCCATAGTGAAACTAATAAGTGAATAAATTATATATCCTCAAGAAACATAGTGAGTTTCAAGTCGGAATTGAGGTTATATAGTGCTTTGACTATCAACATAAAATAGATCAATTATATTTTAGTAATAATAATTAGCAAAAGGAATATACATATAAAAATTATAATTATTATTGGAAATAATTATTGGATCAAGTCCATGGTCTAATTTTATTCCATTAGTTATAAGTTTGTCCTCTTTTTTATTGATAATCACATTTTTTTAATAAAGATTCCACTATGAGCATAGTAAAATATAGTTTCTTTCATATTAGATGACGATTACGATTAATAAAACGTTATATATCTCTAAAAAATATCTAAATTGTGGACAAATGATGGTCATCCACATTGTGAGAATATTTGACAATTAATAACACAAGTCATGATTACTGCAGAGTCACTTCTGCTTTAAAGAAATTCGTAAATCTTTTGAACTAATATTTACGATTCATGTACTACAACTATTATATATATAATGGTCATCTTTGTTGTTGTTGTTGTTATGGTCTAGCCTTACTATTTGGGATTAATGTGTATATAGTAGGAGTAGAACTTTTCCAAGAGTTCCACTTGATTATTAAAAACTTTGCTTTTCCAGCTTATATTTTGTGTATCTACAACCCCTCTCTTTAGCACTTCCACATCATGGAATAATTTCATTTAATGTTTGGACTAAGGTTGCGGCCATGATCCTCTAAACGCGATATGGATAGAAATCATTCCAAAAGTTTGAGAGATTTTGTGGGATTGAATGAACCTACCTGCCTTTTGTAGGCTAGCTCTTTTTGTGTGTTAATAGTTAAATGAACTTGTCTCCAAAGTTTCTCTGTTATTACATAACTGATTTATCTAAATTTTTCTCACTTTCATCTTCCATCTCGGTTATGTTTGATTCACTGTTTCCTTCTTTTTTTAAGTTGGATTGATGTCCTTGAGTTGAAATCTTTCATAAACAACCTCTTTATCTACACAAAATAGTGGTAAGATTTGCACTCTGTACATTCTACATACTCTACTAAGTGAGATTTCACTAGGTATATTGTTGTTGATGATGATAATATTTTTCACTAGTGAAAATATTGAAAAGCTCCTTCTTCTGTTGATAGTTTTAGATGAATAAATATTAAGGTGGAAAGCTTCCATCTTAAAAACTGAATTACCATTTTGCCGCTCTATTAAATTAAGAATTTAATTAAATAATAATATTTTAATTATCTAAAGATTGAATTATATAAAATTATAAATGCATCTTTCTTATATTAAAAAATAAAATTGACCTAGATTTAAAATGAATTGTAATCCAAAAATAGAAAGTAGAAACGCTTTCTGTCCTAAGGAAGTTCTCAAACAAACTAAAAATTCAAAGTTCCTCTTTCTCCAATCAAGATGGTGATTTTCTAATCGAACAAGAATGAACTGTAGTTGGTTCTTAAAGAAGTAACTATAAAAAAAATTAACACAAAGATAAATTGGTTTAAAAATACATAATGAATATCAAATATTAAGATTATATAAATCAATATGTTAATCTGTAATTTTACCATTTCCTGAATTGCTACCATAGACCTTTTCTTTTATGAACTTCATCGAAATGATAAGTATTGGTACAACATGAGGAAAAATTTTGCCACACACTCACATGCAATTAAATTAGTCTTAGGTTATTAGCATTTTAATATTAATATTTAACATATTAAATTGCTTTATTTTGAAGTTATAAGAATGACCATTGGTAGGCATTTGTGTTTTAAACTACCAATTTAATCATGATATTCATCTTTGACTTGGTAGTCATGTAATGCCATTACTTTTGGCTTTGTTGGCGGAATTCATTATGAGATACAAACATTCCAATAAAAATTGGAATGGATAACTTCTACATCATCCATTAGCATTGCTTATCCATCACTTTATTTCATTCTTAATTCCTCCATTACTCTTTGTAACATATGTAACTCCTTTGTAACCTATGAAACTCCTAAGGCCATTATCTTCACTATTTAGTACCTCCATTATCATCCTATTCATTGCTTGGAAGACTTCTTGTAGTATAAATAGTGGTGTTCTTCATTTGGTTTGGAACACACACAAAATACAAGAGAAAACAAAGAGTGAAAGAGCTAGTCTAAAAGAGAGTTCTTATTAGTTGAAGGGAGGTGTTTTTTTTTTGTGGAGCTTTGGACTCAACTCTTGTCCAGAGTTGTTGAGTTATACTTTGTGAAGGTTGTTGTATCCTGGAGGGGATAAGTCAAAGAGGACTACTGCTGGACCGGTGAAAACATTTGCTGCAGTGGGCTTGAATCTCCTTAAAGAGAGCGAGATATCCGCGCCTCAGCTTGAAGAGATTAATTTCTTCATTTTATTTTCAATTGTAATCTTGCAATTTTATTATCTTGTAAGTTTTTTCACTAACAATTAGTATAAAACACCGTTATGTTTCTCTTAACTAAGTTGTATTCATATATGATATAACTTACTTAGAGAGAAAAATAGCGTATACTTACACTAATTTAATTGCATGTCAAGTGTATGACAAAATATTTCTTTATGATGTATTACTACGCTATCATTTTGATCAAGCTCACGAAAGAACATGTTATATGCTAACAATACAACAAACAAATAGTAAAAAGTCATACATGAATATGTTAGAATATACAATATTATTATTTGATATAATAACTTGATATTATTTATTCGCCAACAAATTTATATTTGCATTAAGTATGTTTTATTGTTACCTCTTTAGGACCGACTATGAATCATTCTTGTTCAATCATAAAATCACCGTCTTGATAATAGGAAGATCTTATGGGAAAATCTTAGGAACATTAAAACATCTTATAAAGATATTGTCACGACCCAAAACGAGCCGCGAGTGGCACCCACACTTATCCTACTATGTGAGCAAACCAACCAATCTAAACCCCAAAATATCAACCATAAATAACATAAAATAATGCGGAAGACTTAAACTCATTAATGAAAATCGACTAAATAACTTCTAAAAGCTCAAACACTTATTATTATCTCTAAAATCTGAAAGTCATCATCACAAGAACATTTATCCTCAAATTACTAATTCTAAGAGTATCTAGAGAGCTAGAATAAATAAAAAAAAGCTAGTCCATGCCGGAACTTCAAGGCATCAAGACATGAAGAAGAAGATCCAGTCCAAGCTAGAAGCGTTAGCCCACCCTGAAATCCGGTGTAATGAAGACTGGCTAGAGTTGCGGTTGAGTTGAAGACGACGGTACGTTCGTTGTACTCCACAAATAACAAAGAAAGAAACATACAAGTAGGGGTCAGTACAAACACAAGTACTGAGTAGATATTATCGTCCAACTCAAAATAGAAAACAGTATATATCAGATAATATCATAAAATCAACTACAATACTCAACATGCGGCATTTACAATTACCATAACCCTTGGTCACAACACCAAGCACATCAATGAGGACTCACGCCTACCCATCATACTCATTTGGGAATTAGGTTCATTAAATTGAGTATATTAACATCTTTCAAGATTCATTATCTTTATTTCTCTCGTGTCGGTACGTGACACTCCGCTTCATATACTATCCTGGTGCCGGAACGTGACACTCCGATCCTCATATACTATCCTGGTACCAGAACGTGGCACCCGATCCATATACTATCCTGGTGTCGGAACGTGACACTCCGATCCTCATCATACTATCCTAGTGCCGGAACGTGACACCCGATCCTCCTCATACTATCCTGGTACCGGAACGTGGCACCCGATCCCCTAATCTCACTACTTTCGTTCATCAAACCTTCTTTTATACCAAGGCATCATCATTAACAAAGTAGATTAGGGTTTTTCAAGATTTAGGATTCAATAGCTTCATCATGCTTATTTTATCACAATTATATAATCACATTCATGCAAGCATACAATTAAGCATATAGAAGGGTTTACAACACTACCCAATACATATCATTCGCTATTAAGAGTTTACTACGAATAGCATAAACCATAACCTACCTCCACCGAAGAATTGAAGTCAAGAAATCTACTTTTCAAATGCTTTGTTTTCTTCTTCGTTTCTCCCTCTCTCGTTCGTTCGTTCTCCCTCTCGCTGTTCTTTTTCTTTTTCCTTATTCCAACCCTTTTTCTTTTACCCTAATTAGCATATAATTAAGTATAAAAGATGATAAAATACCCCACTACTTGTTTCAAGGTTCTCTCTTTTAACCCCCAAGTAATTAAATTATTAACATTAAACCACTAACGTTATAATTATAAGCAGGAATAGTCCAAAATGCCCCTTAAAACATTTAACAGAAATCCGACCCAGTCTGGGTTACGTAGCCTGTGACGGGCCGTCGTGCCTGCGACGGTCCGTCCTGCTGAGTCGTCACAGAGTTCAGAGACTCACTTTTTATTTAAGGCCCTGTAACGGTCCGTCGTGCCTACGACGGTCCGTCCTGTCATTTCGTCGCGAAGTTCAGAGAGTCGATCTCAGTACCCAAATTTCAGAATTCTAAGTGTTTTGGAACGAGACACCCTCGACGGTCCGTCGTGCCCATGACGGTCCATCGTGGGATCCGTCGACTCAGACAGTTATTACCAGAAAATACTCTACTGCTTAAAACGACTAAATAGGTCGTTACAATAGATACCAATTTACCCATCGTTCATCCCCGAACGATCACAAGAAGAAAAAAAAGGGCGAAAAGGAGTACCTGAATCTGTAAACAGATGTGGGTATCTTTCTTGTATATCAGCCTCTTTCTCCCAAGTGGATTCTTCAACCGGCCGATTCTTCCATTGAACCTTGATGGATGCAATCTCTCTTGACCTCAACTTACGGAATTCTCAATCTAAAATAGCAACAGGCTCCTCCTCATAAGATAGATTCTTATCAAGAAGGACTGAATCCCAACGAATGATGTAGTTTCCATCCCCATGGTATCTTTTCAACATAAACACATGAAATACCGGATGCACTCCTGATAGTCCTGGGGGTAAGGCTAATTCATAAGCTACCTCCCCCACGCGCTTCAGAACTTCAAATGGACCAATATACCTCGGACTAAGCTTACCTCGCTTACCAAACTGCATCGCCCCTTTCATGGGCGAAACCTTTAGCAAGACTTGCTCACCCTCCATAAACTCCAAGTCCTTAACCTTTCGGTCTGCATATTCCTTCTGTCTACTTTGAGCCGCTAAAAGCTTTTCTCGAATGCATTTCACTTTATCTAACGATTCCCTCAGAAGGTCAGTACCTTAAGGTCTAACCTCAAATGCATCGAACCACCCAATGGGAGACCTACATCTTCTTCCATACAATGCCTCAAATGGGGCCATATCAATACTTGAGTGATAGCTATTGTTGTATGAGAACTCTGCTAAGGGTAAGAAGTTATCCCAATGACCACCAAACTCTATCACACATGCACGAAGCATATCCTCCAACACTTGAATCGTTCACTCAGACTGACCATCGGTCTGAGGATGAAACGCAGTACTAAGGTCCAATCTAGTACCTAATTCAGCATGCAATGTTTTCCAAAACTTAGAGGTAAACTGCGTACCTCTATCTGATATGATGGAGAGTGGAACTCCATGCAATCGAACAATTTCTGAGATGTAAATTTTGGCTAACTTCTCTGCATTATAAGTCACCTTGACCAAAATGAAATGAGCAGACTTACTTAACCTATCAACAATTACCCAAATGGTGTCATACTTACCCATTGTCTGTGGAATACCAACCACGAAGTCCATTTCAATTCTCTCCCATTTACATTCAGGAATGGACATTCTCTGAAGTGTCCCTCCAGGCCTCTGGTGTTCATACTTTACTTGCTGACAATTCGGGCATTGAGCAACAAAGTCAACAATGTCACGCTTCATTCTACTCCACCAAAAATATTGCTTTAGGTCACGATACATCTTGGTTGGACCAGGATGTATAGAATACCTTGAACTATGAGCCTCTGTAATAATAGTGTGGATCAAATCATCGACGCGGGGTACACATACCCTTCCCTTAATTCTCAAAACACCTTCCTCATCGATTTTTGCTTCTTTAGCCTCTCCTCGCAACACCTTATCTCAGATCCGGATCAAATAATACGGAATCCATGCAATCACAAACCAAAAGATTACCTGTGATAACAGCATCTGATGCCTCCACTTCCGACCGCCCAGGGAAAAGCGTAACAATGGGCCCTATCACCTGTCTGCCCGTTGCCTCTACCAGGTTGCGCTGCAGTAGTTCCCATTTGTCTGTCACCCCGGCCGTTTTTGTGACCACCATTACCTCGGCCAGCACGCCCTCCAGAATGACGGCCTCTTCCATGACCACCTCTACCTCTGACAATTTGAGGTCTGTAACTCTGTTTTGGACAATACCTCTTAATGTGTCCAGTCTCCCCACATCCATAATACTCTCTGGATTCAAGCATAGATCTTTGTGAGAATGACGAAGTCTGGGGATAACCTCCAAACTCAGAGAAGTGTTGACCGGTCTGCGCTGGACCCCCAACTACAGTCTGCAGTGAAGACTGAATAGGTCGGGCTAGATAACCTCCTGAACCCTACCCTCTAGAGTAAAAACCATTAAACTCACCTTCCTTACGAAACCATTTAGATGTCGATGCCATGGTGAAGTCATCTGGCTTCACTCCCTCCACCTGTATCACGAAGTCTACCACTTCCTGAAAGGATTTTGCTGTAGCCGCTACCTGTAAGGCTGAAATCCACAAATCTGACCTCAACCCCTTCACAAAACGACGAATCCGCTCTTGTGGACTGAAGCAAAGCTGTGTGGCATACCTGGATAATGCACGGAACTTAGCCTCATACGCAGTCACCGACATCTTTCCTTGCTCTAGGCTCAAGAACTCATCTCTCCTCCTATCCCTCAAGGTCCGGGGGATATACTTCTCCATAAATAAGCTAGAGAACGACGCCCAAGTCATAGGTGGTGCCTGTGCGGGTTGACACTCAACATGTGACCGCCACCACATTTTGTCATTTCTCTGAAACTGATAGGTTACAAACTCAACGCCAAATCGTTCCACTATGCCCATTTTATGTAGTAACTCATGAAAATCAACCAGAAAATCGTAGGCATCCTCAGATTCAGCACCCTTGAAGACTGGAGGTTTCAATTTCAAGAAGTTACTGAAAAGTTCATGCTGATTGCTTGTCATTGTAGGCCCTGTATTCAAACGAGGAAACGTGCCTATTTCCAATGAGGCATCCATGCGGGGAGCCACAGTAGCTGCAGGTTGTACCTCCGAACCTGGTCCGTGCAGTAAACACCGAGCTGTCTGGCCTTGATCAGATAATCCGCTAAGATAGGCAAGAACCTGATTGATCATCTCTGGGGTAGGTTGGGGTGGTAATTCCTCATTCTGCACTTGCTCATTCTCCCCTTCCACCCCCTCTCTTACTACTTTCTCAGTCGGTGGAGGAGTCACCGCCCTAGTTCTAGATGGGCCAGGTGTTTGTCCTCTTCCTCTAGAGGACGTCCTCTTGCGACCTCTACCACGGCCTCTTGCCACTACCCCTCTTCGAGCTACAGCCCCACTGGCTGGCTCAGATGCATCTTGTCTTGCCGGTGTTGGTGTTGGCGCGGTTGTTACTCTAGTTCTAACCATCTGCGAAATAAAGTGAAGATGGTCAGATACCAATTTGTATCACCTAGATACCAATTGGATCCAAGTAATAGCACGAAAGAAAGAAAGAATGGAATTTTCCTAAAGTCTTATAGCCTCTGAAAGAAAAGTAAAGGCGTCCCCCTACCGTTCCATAAGACTCTACTAGACTCGTTCTTGTGTGATGAGACCAACGAACCTAATGCTCTGATACCAAGTTTGTCACGACCCAAAACGAGCCGCGAGTGGCACTCACACTTATCCTACTATTTTAGCGAACCAACCAATCTAAACCCCAACATTTCAACCATAAATAACATAATATAATGCGGAAGACTTAAACTCATTAATGAAAATCGATTAAATAACTTCTAAAAACTCAAACACTTATTATTATCCCCAAAATCTGGAAGTCATCATCACAAGAACATCTATCCTCAAATTACTAATTCTAAGAGTATCTAGAAAGCTAGAATAAATAAAAAAAGCTAGTCCATGCCGGAACTTCAAGGCATCAAGACATGAAGAAGAAGATCCAGTCCAAGCTAGAAGCGTTAGCTCACCCTGAAATCCGGTGTAATGAAGACTGGCTAGAGTTGCGGTTGAGTTGAAGACGACGGTACGTTCGCTGTACTCCACAAATAACAAAGAAAGAAACATATAAGTAGGGGTCAGTACAAACACAAGTACTGAGTAGATATCATCAGCCAACTCAAAATAGAAAACAGTATATATCAGATAATATCATAAAATTAACTACAATACTCAACATGTGGCATTTACAATTACCATAACCCTTGGTCACAACACCAAGCACATCAATGAGGACTCGCGCCTCCCCATCATACTCATTTGGGAATTAGGTTCATTAAATTGAGTATATTAACATCTTTCAAGATTTATTATCTTTATTTCTCTCGTGTCGGTACATGACACTCCGCTCCATATACTATCCTGGTGCCGAAACGTGACACTCCTATCCTCATATACTATCCTGGTACCGGAACATGGCACCCGATCCATATACTATCCTGGTGTCGGAACGTGACACTCTGATCCTCATCTTACTATCCTGGTGCCGGAACGTGACACCCGATCCTCCTCATACTATCCTGGTACCGGAACGTGGCACCCGATCCCCTAATCTCACTACTTTCGTTCATCAAGCCTTCTTTTATACCAAGGCATCATCATTAACAAAGTAGATTAGGGTTTTTCAAGATTTAGGATTCAATAGCTTCATCATGCTAATTTTATCACAATTATATAATCACATTCATGCAAGCATACAATTAACCATATAGAAGGGTTTACAACACTACCCAATACATATCATTCGCTATTAAGAGTTTACTACGAATAGCATAAACCATAACCTACCTCCACCGAAGAATTGAAGTCAAGAAATCTACTTTTCCAATGCTTTGTTTTCTTCTTCGTGTCTCCCTCTCTCGTTCGTTCGTTCTCTCTCTCGCTGTTCTTTTTCTTTTTCCTTATTCCAACCCTTTTTCTTTTACCCTAATTAGCATATAATTAAGTATAAAAGATGATAAAAAACCCCACTACTTGTTTCAAGGTTCTCTCTTTTAACCCCCAAGTAATTAAATTATTAACATTAAACCACTAACTTTATAATTATAATCAGGAATAGTCCAAAACGCCCCTTAAAACATTTAACAAAAATCCGACCTACCAGTGGTTACGAGTTCGTGACGGGTCAGCCGTGGCTCGCGACGGTCCGTCTTTCTGAGTCGTCACAGAGTTCAGAGACTCACTTTTTATTTAAGTCCCTGTAACGGTGCGTCGTGCCTACGATGGTCCGTCAAGTCATTTCGTCGCGAAGTTCAGAGAGTCGATCTCAGTACCCAAATTTCAGAATTCTAAGTGTTTTGGAACGAGACACCCTCGACGGTCCGTCGTGGGATCCGTCGACTCAGACAGTTATTACCAGAAAATACTCTACTGCTCAAAACGACTAAACAGGTCTTTACAGATATGTGGCTCATTAGAGGTGATTTTAATGAGCTAACTTTTTTTTTAATAGAAAAAAAAAGGATCTCAATGAGAAGTACAAGCAAGTGGGATTAGGCTTCCTTACTAATCTTAATGAGGTAAAGGACCTCTACAAATTAACAAGCATGAATAGACTACGAGCTAGAGAAAGCTAGATATTGCATATTCATCATAGAGTTTATAATAAATTCTATGATGATACTACAATGAGAATGCTTAAGTAATTCAAAAATATAAAATCTAAGAATAAAGTTTGTTATCAAAGGAATTCTGGAAAAAAAAACAGTGGTAACCCTTTCTGAGTAATTACAAAAAATTGTATTCTTTTGGCTTATTTGAGATCTCGACAATTATTTTGGGTTTTATCTGATTGTTTGAGGTTTTTGTATTGGATTTGAGTTTTATCTGATTATTTGATTATTTGTCAAAGCAGATATTGAATGTATCAACTTCTTTTTTGCTTATGATACAGAATTTTCCTGGTTCTAATTTTACTCTCCTTGAGAATTTTTTGTAATTTGCACTTCTAACTCGCATTTTTCTATTCTCGTGAAGCTTAGTACTGAAGAGAAGCAATAGATAGGTGCAAAAAGGTTACAAGTTCATGTTCAATTAAGTTTTTGTGAGTTTCATGGGATAAAACCACAACTTACTACAGCTTATACTCCTCAACGAAATTGAGTATGTGAGAGGAAGAATGGAACAATCATGAACGTTGTATGAAGCCTTTTACAAAATAGCCATGCTCCAAAAGTTTTTTGGCCTGAAGTAGTTTGTTGGAGCGCTTATGTGCTTAATCAAAGTCCGTCTAGTGCTATTCAGCTATGACACCAGATGAAGCTTGGAGTGGACAACAACCAGATGTTCAACATTAAAGAGTGTTTGGGTGCATTGCATATTCTCATGTTCCAGATCAGAAAAGGACAAAGCTTGATGACAAAGTCAATAAGTGAGTTTTTCATAGGTGTTAGCAGGGAGTCGAAAGCTTAAAAGTTGTACAATAGTGATTATCAATCGTGGTGTAGTGTTCGATGTAGATAATTTATTGGTCGTGTGAAGAAAATCCAAATAACCAACAACTTCCTTTGGATCTTGACGATGGAGATAAAGAGCAAGAGCTGTAGAAAATATGAAAGGAAAAATAATATCATTAGAAAATGCTCAAGTTTATTATAGGCTACTTAAGGCCACTTGAGATGATTACAATCATCAACTACATCACAATTTATACTACTCAAAATATAAAACAAAAAGTTTTGGACAAATAACTAAATACATGTATCACAATTTACTAGATACATGTACTACGGAATTTTAAAAAGACTTCTTGAAAAACTATGAGACAATTTTGGAAGACTAAACATTGATGCATTATTTCCCACACTCCCCCTTTATGCATTTTCTTGATAACTCCAATGCGTTCTCGAAGATAGCAAAAATTTTCTCTATGAAGTGCTTTGGTGAAAATGTCAGCAAGTTGTTCTCCTGTCTGAAAATAATGCAACTGAATTTTGCCTTTCTCTAGTGCTTCTCGGATAAAATGATACTTTATGGAAATATGCTTTAATCTTTCATGGCTGACTGGATTCTTGGCAATTACAATTGCTGATTTTTTATCACAATATAGAACAATCCTTTTTTGTTTTGTTTTTCACCAATTTCTTCAAATATCTCCTAAGCCAAATAGCTTGAGATGTAGCCTTGGATGCTGAAAAATATTCTGCTTCGGCAGTGGATTGAGCAACAACACTTTGTTTTTTTGATAACCAAGAACAAATGCTTGATCCAAATAAGAAAGCATAACAAGAGGTACTCTTCATGTCATCTATACTTCCAGCCCAATCACTATCAGAATAACCAATTAAGTTCAAATTTTCATCAAATTTGTACATTATCACATAATCCATTGTTCCTTGCAAGTAGCGTAGAACACGCTTTGCAGCTCCAAAATGCACTTGGCTTGGTTCTTGCATGAATCTGGATAATAAACTAGCAGAAAAGTAATTATAAACTAGTACCAGGCTCTTGGAGCTTGCTTCAGCCCGTAAAGATCTTTTTTTAGTCTTTACACCTTTTCTTCTCCCCATTAAACAAAAAATCCATGAGGTTGCTATAAATATCTTCATCAAGTTTTCAATTCATAAATGTTGATTTAACATCAAGTTGAAATATCTTCCATTTCTTTTGTGCAGCAACAACAATTACAGTTCTAATTGTCTCAAGACGAGAAACTAGAGAGAAAGTTTCATAAAAATCAATACCTGGTTTCTGCGTGAAGCCTCTAGCAACCAACCTTGCTTTGTGCTTTTGAATATCTCCTTCCTGATTGAGTTTGATTTTGTCCATTTTAGACTTACAACTTCTCTTTCTCTAGGAATAGCCACAAGCTCCCAAGTATTATTTTTTTCGATCATTCAAATTTCTTTTTCCATGGTTTTCTGCCAAACAACATGCTTTATTGCTTCTTCATAATTTTTTGGCTCAACACCGGCAAAATTACATCTTTGATAAATGTCACTCAATATTTTTGTTCCTCTTGAAGGCGGTTCTTCATTATCTGAATCTGGGATTTCTCTCCCTTGAGAGACATCTTCATCTTTCTGATCCTCTTCTTGATTTAAAGATATGACAGTAGTATTCTCTATCTTTTTATCCTCCCAATTCCATGATGTTTTTTCATCAAAAATGACATCTCTACTAACAACAAGTTTGTTAGTTTTGTCATCGAGAAGCCTATATCCTTTTGTCACATCACTATAACCAAGAAAGACACATTTTTGACTTTTTTCATCCAATTTTGTTATTTTCTCAGCTGGTACATGAGCATAACAAATACACCCAAATTTTTTAAAATAACTTACAGAAGGTTTAATTCCACTCCAAGCTTCAACTGGTGTCTTGTCCTTTAGTGCCTTTGTTGGACACCTGTTAAGGATGTGAAGTGCTGTATGCACTTGCCCAAAAATATTTTGGCAGCCCTTTCTCATTCATCATAGTTCTGGCCATTTCAACAATTGTTCTATTTCTTCTTTCAGATACACCATTTTGTTGAGGAGTATACCCTGCTGTAAGTTGCCTCTGAATGCCTTCATTTTTGTAATATTCTTTAAATTCTCGACTTGTGTATTCACCTCCTCGATCACTGTGAATGGTTTTGATGTTGCAACCTTTTTGCTTCTCAACAAGGGCTTTAAATTTCTTGAATGTAGCAAATGCTTCTGACTTTTCTTTCAAAAATTAAACACAAGTCATTCTTGAGAAATCATCAATAAAGATTATAAAATACCTTTGACTTCCAAGAGATGGAGTCTTCATTGGTCCACAAATGTCGGTATGAATTAGTTCCAAAAATACACTTGCTCTCTAAGACACCCCTTTTGGAAAAGACTTCCTGTGTTGCTTTCCGATTATACAACTTTCACATGTATCCACCTCAGTATGTATCTCAGGAAGGCCTTGCACCATGTCCTTTTGCTTCAGAAGCTTTAAACCATGAAAATTTAAGTGACAATTTCTTTTGTGCCAAAGCCATGAATCATCTACAATTTCATTTTTTAATGCATTGTAATAAAATTACAAAGGGAAGTTTCTTTTTATCATCTTTACTTCAACAATGACTTGATTTGGCTCAATTTTATCATAAATCTTGCAATAATTATCTCTAAACACAAGAGAATAACCATTTTCCATGAGTTGACCAACACTAAATAAATTTTCTTCCAAGTCAGGAACATAAAGAACATCATGAATTTGCTTACCGCATCCTTTCATGTTGATCGAAATAGTACCTTTACCTTTCACATCAACTTAGGCTCCATTCCCCATCTTCACTTTAGTAGTGATGCGCTATTGGACTTAGAGGCGATTAGAACTTCTAGAATAGTTATTATTAATTGAAAGAAAAGCCTTTCATCTCCAGTCATGTGATTATTACAACCACTATCAACATACCATTCATTGCTTTTTGTTGAAGCATCAGATTTAGAAGCAAAGAAAAGATTTTCTTCCCTTTCTTCCTCATGTTTTTCACAAAAATTTGCTTGCTCCCGTTTCTTGTGCCAACAATCCTTTTCAACGTGGCCAAACATTTTACAAAAGTTACATTGGGGCTTGCCTTTGTGCCAACATTTTTCTGCATTGTGATTAGTCTTTTTGCAAACTTTACAAAAAAGACTAGAGTTTTTCTCACCTTGTTCTTCAACCTTCTTGGAAGAACCGTCATGATCCTCCGTCTCTTTGGGTTGATCTTTACGGAAAAAACTTCGCTTTTCGTGTGCACGAAATGATCCAACTAGCTCTTTGATGGAAAGCTTAGAAAGATCTTTCGTCTCCTCAGTGATAGCAACGATGTACTCATACTTTTCTGTGACACTAATTAGAATACTTTCCACAACTTGTTGTTCAGAAATTATATCACTATGATTTCTCATTTCATTAACAATATTCATGACTCTTGTGCAATATTCATCAATTTTTCCAGATTCTATCATCTTTAAATTTTGAAACTCTCTTATAAGAGTTTAAAGATTCATAGTGCGTACCTTTTCGTCACCATACGCCTCAGTTTCAATAAAATCCTAAGCTTCCTTTGCAGTCTCACAAGTAGCAATTTTTGCAAAATATGCTCTTGAGACTCCCATTTGGATTTTTCTCAAGGCTTTTGCATCTTGACGATACTTAGCCTCAAGATTTTTCATCTCTGTTGTTGTAAGATCACCATCATTTTCTTGCTCTTCAAAGCCATTTGCAACAATAGTCCACAAACCTTCAGCTTTCAAATGTGTTCTTATTCTTATCTTCCAGTATTCAAAATCAGTTCCATCAAAAAATGGAGTAAGAACAACTGAAGAATCAGCACCTTCATTTGTTTTGGATGTCATATTCTTTTTCTTCACCTAACCTCAGATTAAGAACGAAAACCTGCTCTTGATATCAATTTGTAGAAAATATGAAAGGAAAAATAATATATTTACAAAATGTTCAAGTTTATTATAGGCTACTTAAGGCCACTTGATATGATTACAATCATCAACTACATCACTATATATACTACTCAAAATAGAAAACAAAAAGTCTTGCACAAATAACTAAATACATGTATCACAATTTACTATATACATGTACTACAAAATTCTAAAAAGACTTCTTGAAAAACTATGATTCAATTTTGGAAGACTAAACATTGATGCATTAATTCCAACAAGAGCAACTAGTAGCCTATGAAGGTGATTCTACCTTGGTACATCAAGAAGGAACCAACTTCGACCTCAAAAAAATCGAACAAGGCCAACATGGATGGCATATGGGTGAGTGGAAATGTTCAATCTGGAAATAAATTCATCTACATATTTAGCTTTATTTTCTGGTTGTGATCCCATAAAATTTGAGGATGCCTATAAAGATGGAATGTGGCAAAAAGCAATGGATGTTGAGATTGCCGCTATTGAAAAAAACAATACTTGGGAGATTATGGATCTTCCAAAAGTCCAAAGATCTATTGGAGTTAAATGTATTTATAAAACCAAACTCAATGAGTCTGGTGAAGTTGATAAGTCCAAGGCGCTCTTGGTTGTGAAAGGATACAATCAAGAGTATGGTGTGGATCACAAAGAGGTATTTACCCCGGTAATTAGACTTGATACCATCGGATTGATGTTGGCATTGGCAGCACAAAACAATTGGCCGATTTATCAACTTTACGTAAAATCAGCCTTTTGGCACGGAGAGTTGCAAGAGCACATATATGTTGATCAACCTCCTGATTATGTGATGCATGAAAGTGATCACAAAGTTTATGGATTGAAAAAAGGCTTTATATGTGCTAAAACAAGCTCCCCGAGCTTGGTACAGTCACATTGATGCATATTTTAATCTAGCAAATTTTAGAAAATGTCCATACGAGCATACACTTTATATACAAAACTTGCGGATGGGAAACTTGTGATTTTATGCTTATACGTAAACTATTTGATTTAAACTGGGAGTAATCCTATATATCTTGAAAAATTTAAGTTATCCATGACGACTGAGTTTGATATGTCTAATCTTGGCTTGATGCATTACTTTTTGGGCATTGAAGTAAAGCAATCAAGTATTGAAATTTTTACTTCGCAGAAGAAATATATCCAGGAAACATTACAGAGTTTTGGAATGCAGAGTTGCAATTCTTTCACAACACCAACAGAGTTGGAACTGAAGTTGGAAAAGAATCTTATAGGAAAGAAGATTGACAACACTTTTTTCAAACAACTCGTGGGATGTCTGATATATCTGACAGTCACCAGGCCTAACATAATGTATTTTGTTAGTCTTGTTGGCAGGTAAATAAAGCATCGAAAAGAGATTCTTTTGTTTGTTGCTACAAGAATTCTAAGGTATTTTCAAGGTACCATTGACTACTTGAATACAAGACAGAAGGCAAGTCACAGTTAATTGCCTTTACAGATAGTGATTTTGCTGGATATAAAGAAGACAGGAAAAGCACTTTTGTTTATATGTTTATGCTTGGATTTGAAGTTGTTTCTTGGTGCTCCAAGAAGAAACCAATTGTTACATTATCCACTATAGAAGCAAAGTTTGTAGTTGCAACTGTGTGCGCTACCCAAGCAATTTGGTTGAAGAAGATATTGGTTGAGCTTCATGTTAGACAGCAAGAACCAATCTTATTTACTGCGATAATGTCTCGGCGATTAAGCTTTCAACGAATTCAGTATTGCATGGATGGAGCAAACACATAGATGTTAAGTTTCACTTCTTGAGATCTCTCACGAAGGAGAAAGTTATTGATATTGTCTACTGTAGAAGTGAAGACCAAGCTGCTGATATCATCACAAAGTCCCTCAAGCTGGCAACATTCAGAAAGTTAAGGAAGCTACTTGGAGTTTGCACTTTAAAAGAAAGCAACGATGAATAATGTTATTAAGCTGAAGTCGTAGACTTATCATTTTAAGGGAGGGTTTGTTAGATATTTTAATAAATTAAGTTTCTTCATTCCTAGATTTCAGGGTATATGGTTATTATTCCCAAATTACTGGAAACGTGTGACTTAGTGGGTCAATTTAATTTCTTTTATGGCTTAGTGGTTGAGATAATGTAGGATTAGACATGCCTTAATTTCGTAAAGGTATCACTTATGCACATAATAATTTGTTATAGAAAATAGTTGTTTACAATTATCATAATAGTATTAATATAATTACGGTAAATTAGTTGTAAACATATTTCTATTGTAAGATAAATATTTATAAAATTATGTATGTATATGTGTTATCGGAGAAATTTCTACACTTGATAAATATAGTACTTGCATATTATTATTTTTTACACATGAATCATATACTCATCAAAATAGTATTAAATTGAAGACAAATTCATCAAAGACATGTTAAAAGTAAATTAATGAGACAATCTTTATAATAAAATTACGAGATCATATAACTATTATATGTTTTATGCCTTAGATTTCTTCTATCGAACAATATATTTATTAAAATAGTATATTAAAGGTGTGTTCATCTTTATATTCGATTAATTACTTTATAAGGTTTTAATTGTAAATTTTATTAAATATATTACAGGTTAGATATAGCTATCTATGACTAATAATTATATCAAATTTAAATAAAAATCAACTTCAGAATTACTTAAATTTTATCTTGATCCTACTTTGAGATTATTATTTTTTTGGTAATTAACTGTATATTCATTAATCAACAAATGGTATTGACAGATTATGACAAATTACATCACAGTTTGTTAACTAGAAAAAACAAAACTCAGAGGAGATATAAGGGATGTGTTCAAGCTTTCTACTTTTGCCTTCAAAAATTCTAATTTCAGATTATTTTTTGTTTGGCTCAAACCTATTCTATTAAAACAATACATATACATTTTAATGCAATTAATTAAAGGTGTTCATCGTTGGATTTAATTCAATTTTATATACATATTGTTAAGCTTTAAACATAATTGAATAAATAGTGATTACCGTTAATTACATTAAATTAAGAAAATTTACATCAAAGTAGAAGTATAAAATTGCACTAAGGATTAAGTTTCACTCAAGTTCATCTTGATAAATTATTTTGAGAGAATTATTATTTGACTCAAATTTATTCGATCGAAATAATATGCATATTGGTGTTGATCTTTCTGTTTGGTTCTATTTTAATATATGATTTAAATTGTAAATTTCAAATAATTTTAAATGAATTTAAGAAAAAACTCTTTAAGGCTCACACAAGCTTCATCATGAACAGGTGCTTCAGAAATAGTTATTTGACTCATGTCTCTATTTTGAATATTGAATACAATAGAATACATATAAATTTGGATATTTGTCATTTTTTATGGACTGTCCAATTAGAAATACAAATGCATATGAATACATAAATATATTAGTAGATTTGAATATAAGAATTCATCCATTTTTTGTACAGTGGAATGCATATACATCTGGATAATTATATTGCAATCAATTCATTATCATTTGTTTTTTATCTGAATTGTTCAATTATATTGATATTTTAACAAAATTATATTAAGAAATATCGAAATACAATTATTCACAATTACAATAAATTAAGTTAAAACAAACTTATGTGAAATGCCTTAACATTTGAACAAAAACAATAGCAACAATGAAGAATGGTGTACAATGTATTTCAATTTTTTTAAAACTGACTAGAATTCAAAAGTATCTGCTGACCATATAATTATTAGTTTTTAATGTAATGATGTGAGATTGAGAATTTTAGGACATAATTAACGAGATTGTTATAGTACTAGAAATTACCTTATATAATGCAGTATAATTGAAATTGTAAAAAAAATAGGAACAAAACAATATACAAATACGGTGAAATATTAATTAAAATGTACTCTCTTTTTTTTAGATAGCACTGAATTTCAATAATCTAGTTATTTATATAAATTGCTCTAAAATTAATCTCAATTTTATCAAAAGAAATTATTATATTTATTCCACGTACCAAAACGACTCCTCAATTTTGTAAAGTCCAAATAGTAGAGGAGGGAGGCCCTTTGATCGAAAAAAATTAGAAGAGGCCCAATTCAAAATGAGCCCACTTGACATTCACACCAATAAACAATGGGTCACTATGTCCTCATAGAAGTTAACGATGGTGAAAACCCTATAAATACCTAATAAGCTCCTCTTTACATATCTCACTCCGCCATAATAGATCAAAAGCCCTTAATTTCTCTATTCCTTCTAGGTTTTGGATCTGTAGCTGCTCTTTTTTTCTATCATTCCCTTTTTGGCCAAATCAAGATATGTTTATCTATCTATTGTTTTGTTTTTTGCTTGAATTTCGTGTTTTTTAGAACAAGTTGGTGTTCTTCTTTAGTGTGCGTTTGCGATTTTAGGATTGTGTTGAAGATCAATAAATGTTGGGTTTGTTTTTGTAGATTTGGCATAGGTGGGTGAGAACTGAGTGGTGACTATTCTGAGTGGAGGTTATGGCTAGGAATCGAGAAGAGGGAAGCTCATCTGAGATCAAGTTCGTTAAGGGGGTAGATCTGCTATGTTTTGGGGTTTGAATTGGGAAAAAGAGGAGCTTGACGAAGTTGCCTTCAGATCCCTTTGATATGGACAGTAGCAACCAAAGGATGGGTTTTTCATCCATGACTAGTTGGTTAGAGGATTTTGGCTTTATTGTAGATGAGAATTAATGAGGTTGAGAAACTGATTTGCAAGATGGGAATTCATCAGGATGCGGGTTTCTAATTGATTGATGGAAATTGTGAGCCACTGGGGATGAATTTCAAAGAGGGGTTGAACAGTGGTCATGGTCTAATGGATGGTGAATGATTATTGTTGTGTGGATGGAGGTAATTCATCGCAAGCATTATTGGTTGTTGTCCCTTGGTTATTAAGGCTTGGGGAGACCTATTTGTAGTTGAAAGAATATGCAAGCCTTTATGGGATGTTGTTGTTGGAGATCAAGTTTTATGGAGAAAAATTAACATAGTTCATCCATTTTGTACTAACATCACAAATGATATCCTTATAAACTTGACGAATAGAGCTCAATCCCGTCTTCATTCGCTCAGTCTATTTCACTACTCAAAGCTCACTGATGTTGGTTTGAAGCTCAAAGGTTAGTTGTTTCTCTTGTGTTTTTTGCTTAGTTATTAGGAACTGTATTAGCTTAACAGTTATAAGTAGTAAGAAATCTATTAAGCACACAGTTAGTTTAGAAACCCTAACTTGTAAACCACAATTTTTCATACTAAACTTATATGCAATTTGAATTTCCATGTTGAGGTCTCTTCAGCACGCCTCAGTTCTCATTAGGTTATTCCAGGGCCTTGCCAACATTTGACAGACAAGAGAAATGTCCTCTAATTGATGCAACACTTGAAGAATGCCTATATATATGGTAATAACTAATCTCTCCATTACTTGTGTAGGAGTCTTCTATTGTTCCCAGATGAGAAAGACAGGTGAGAGCGAAATGGACAGTCTCCATGGCTTCACCAAGTAAGCATCGCAAACCCCAAATGATAATTTTTGAAAAATATCTATTGTATGTCTGGTTTCATTTTGTTATTTGTTGTATTTAGTATTGGAATGAAACAAAGCAGAAAGGATTTAGTATTCCTATGGTCTACCCCATCTATTTAGTCGTTCATGTCACATAATTTCGTTATTGTTAATTTTCCCATATGTGTATCCCTTTTTTAAACTATTTGGCGTGCTTTAATTTATGCAGAGTTTGTTTATCCACAAGTTAAGGACAAAATATGTTTATACTCTATCCTTTATAAATCAAACTTGGCGAGATTTAACTGGTTATCATTGTTTTTGTTGTTGTTATGGTCTACCCAAACTATTTCGGATTAATGTTTAAATAGTAGGAGTAGAACTTTTCCAAGAGTGTCACTTGATTATTAAAAACATTGTTTTTCCAGCTTATATTTTGTATATCTACAACCCCTCTCATTCGCACTTCCACATCATGGAACAATTTGATGAATGTTTGGACTAAGGTTGCAGCCATGGCCCTCTAAACGCGATATGGATAGAAATCAGCCCAAAAGTTTGAGAGATTTTTGTGGGATTGAATAAACCAACCTGCCTTTTGTAGGCTAGCTCTTTTTGTGTCTCCAAAATTTCTACGTTATGACATAACTGATTTATTTAAATTTTTCTTTCACTTTCATCTTTCATCTCGACTATATTTGATTCTGTGTTTTCTTCTTTTTGTAAGTTGGATTTCACTAGGCATGTTGTTATTGATGATGATGATATTTTTCAATAGGGAAAATATGGAAGAGCTCCTTCTAGTGTTGATAGTTTTAGATGAATAAATATTAAGGTGGAAAGCGTCCATCTTAAAAATTAAATTACCATTTTACCTCTCTACTAAATTAAGAATTTAATTAAATAATAATATTTTAATTATCTAAAGATTGAATTATATAAAATTATAAATGCATCTTTCTCATATTAAACAATGAAATTGACCTAGATTTAGATTGAATTATAATCCAAAAATAGAAAGCAGAAATACCCTAGATTAGGAACGCTTTGTCTCCTAAGGAAGTTTTCAAACAAACTAAAAATTCAAAGTTTCTCTTTCTCATATCAAGATGGTGATTTTCTAATCGAACAAGAATAAACCGTAGTTGGTTCTAAAAGAAGTAACTATATAAAAACCAACTTAATACAAATATAAATTGGTTGAAAAATAAATAATGAATATCAAATAGTAGGAATATATAAACAATATGTTCATATGCTATTTTACCATTTCCTTATATTGCTAGCATAGACCTTTTCTTTTATGAACTTCATCGAAGTGATAGAGTATTGACACAGCATGAGGAAATATTTTTCCATACACTCGACATGCAATTAAATTAGTAAAAAATCACCGTTATGTTTTTCTTAACTAAGTTGAATTAATATATGATTTAACTTACTTGAGAGAAAAATAACATATACTTATACTAATTTAGTTGCATGTCAAGTGTGTGACAAAATATTTCTTTATAATTTACCACTAGTCCACTACTCTATCATTTTGATCAAGTTCATGGAAGAAAATGTTATATGATAACAATACTACGAAATGCTAAAAAATAATGCATGAATATGTTAGTTTATATAGTATTATTATTTGATATTCGTTCTTTATTCGTCGATAAATTTATATTTGCGTTACGTAAAATTTTTTGTTAATTCTTTAGGATCGACTATGATTCGTTTTTGTTTGATCAGAAAATCACAATCTTAATAAGTATTTTGAATTTTTAGTTTGTTCAAAAATTACAAAAGAAAACATTTCAATCTAGGGTGTTTCTCCCTTCTATTTTTAGATGGTGATTCATTCTAGATCTACGCAAATCAACATTTTTAATATGTAGAAGATGAACGTTGAATTATTAGTTTAAGTAAAACTTCCTTTACAGAGCAGCGATCTATTTAGAGTGAAGTCAAATGTTATATGTAGGAGTTGTTCACCGTAGTATAGTTATGACACCAATACTACCAAATTTAGCAACTAGATAGGAGTAATGAACTCTTTTTGCAATGAACTCTTTTTTCTTATAAGACTTGCCAATCACCATTCAAAAATAGAAGAGAGAAACAACATAGATAGGAGCGCTATTCCTTGTAAAAAAGTTTTTAAAAAAATTCAAAGTTCTTCTTATCAAGTTGCTGATTTTATGATCTAACAAGAATGAATCACAGTCTGTCCTAAAAGACTTAACAAAAATAAACAGACTTAACACATAAAAATTGGTTCGAAAATAAATATAATAATGAATATCAAATTATTATACCAAATAGTAATAACATATAAACTAATATGTTCATGTGTGATTTTACCATTTTCTTGTATTGCTAGCATATAAGCTTTTCTTTTATGAACTTGATCAAAATGATAGAGTAGTTACACACATGAGGAAATATTTCGCAACATACGTTCAATTAAATTAGTATAAGTCATCATTATGTTTGTGTTAACTAAGGTGAATTAATGTATGTTTCAGCTTGATTAAGAAAAACATAATGGTGGTTTATACTAATTTAATTGCATGTCTAGTGCGTGACAAAAATATTTCTTTATGATGTACCACTACGCTATCATTTTTATCAAGTTCATGAAAGAAAATGTTATATGCTTACAATACAACAACGAAATAGTAAAAAACCATACATGAATATGTTAGCATATATAGTATTATTATTTGATTTAATAATTTGAAATTCATTATTTATTTGTCGATAAATTTATATTTGCGTTAAGTCAATTTTTTTGATTACCTCTTTAAGACGGACTATGATTCATGCTTGTTAGATCATAAAATCACCAACTTGATAAGAATTTTTAGGCGTTCAGATGTAATTTTGACTATTATTGTCGTCTTTGAATTTTTTGTTGGACATTTTGTTGGTTATTAGTTAATTGCTTAAGTCAAATTTGTATTCTGATTAATAATAGCTAGTTTTCGTATTCTATCTCATTTCTCAATCAAATAGACTGATTAAGAATTTGTAGTGATTCTTTAAACTCTGTTTCTCTTATCATGAAATTTGTTAGAGTTGTCTTACATTAGTTATCCTTTAAAATGTCTATATAAGCTGAAGTGTTTGATGATCATAATAGTTTCGGAGTTCTTATATGGTAGAAGAGCAGATTCAGCAGAATGTCAATTTTTAGTGCACTATCATTTGTTTGCACTTAATGGGAGTCTGAATCTTAATCATTCTGATTCAGTCTATTTAAGTGCGTTTGATTTTTAGTGATTAACATTCATTTCATGAAGTCAATTTGTTTCTTTTTAAAAAAAAAAAAAACTCTTAATGGACCTTAATGAGTCTAAATGATCAACTCTATTAAATAAGTATGTGTTCTTTTCTTAAACAGATTCTCTTCTTCGTTGCTTCTCTTCTGGACAGGTTTCAAGTTTCTTCCTCTTCTTTTCCAATCAAGTATCATTTTTTTTCTTTGAATAAGTTTTAATAATCTTTTACAAGTATTTATTTAATATTTCTAATATATAAAATATTCTTGGGTGAATTGATATTTATGAAGAACTCTTCTTGTCACAATTCATTTGTTGTCAAAACATCTTTGGAAGAAGTTATCATTGTTTCTTGAGAAAAATTATTTTGAAAAAAACAAATAACTCATCTTTTTTTTGGGTTAAGTGATAATCTTATTCTTGAAACAATTGTTTGGAACAAGTATTTTTTGTTTGGATCATATCTATTATTGACATAGTGTTTAATTTCAAATTTAAAAAAATATTAAAAACTAAATTAGACTTCTTAATTTAGTTTTCTATGAATGTTTTTTATTGTCGTAAATCTTTATTCTTATTTTGTAACTATTACATTTTATTATTCATTACAATTTACAAATGTATTTCCATGAGTTTTAGTCATTCTAACATATCTATAAAAAATTACATTAAACACACGTGCGAAACACGTGCTTAAAAACTAGAAAACAAAAAAATACACAAATACGGTGAAATTTTGATTAAAATGTAGTAATTTTTTTGGAAATAAGACTCAACTTCAATAACCTAGTTATTTATATAATTTGCTCTAAAATAAATTTGAATTTTATCAAAACAAATTATCTTTATTCCACGTACCAAACGATTCCTCAATCTTGTAAAGCCCAAATAGTAGAGGAGGCCTTTTGTTCGAAGAAAAGAATAGGAGGCCCAATTCAATAAAATGAGCCCACAAGTCGTTCACACCAAGAAACAATGGTCACACCAAGACAATGGTCAGGTCAAGGCCTGGAACCGAGGAGAGGGAAGATCATCTGAGATCAAATTCGAAGGGAGGGTGGATTTCATAAGTTTTGAGGTTTGAAATGGGGAAAAGAGGAGCTTGATGAAGTTGCAAATTTTTTGCCTTGGGATTCGTTTGATATGGACAGTAGTAACCAAAGGATGGTTTTCAGCCATCACTAGTTGGTTAGAGGATTTTGGCTTTATCGTAGATGAGAATTATTGAGGTAGAAAAACTTATTCACATGATGTGAATTCATCAAGGTGCGGGTTTCGAGTTGATTGATGGAAATTGTGAGCCGTTGGGGATGATTTCAGAGATGGGTTGAACGGTGGTCATGGTATGGTGGATGGTGAATGATCATTGTGGTGTGGATGGAGGTAATCCATCACATGCGTTGTTTGGTGTTGTTGGTTAATGTCCCTAGGTTATTTAAGCTTGGGGGACCTATTTGTAGTTGAAAGAGTATGCAAGCCACTTTTATGGAGAAATTTTAACATATTTCATACATTTTGTACTATTATTATAATTGATATCTTCATAAATTTGACGAATAGAGCTCAAGGACATAGATCGATCAAGAATTTCTTTAAAATCTGCTCTTTGATTAATGATTCATCGACCACTAGATTCAAGTATCTCACCCAATTCTTAAACTAGGTGGCTTGGTTTATTTGCAAGTTAGTTAGAATCAGCCATATGAATCCTTATATCATAAATATTCTATTCGAGCAAATAATGTTTTATAATTTGCACTTCGGTATTATATAACGGCCGTTTGAGTTGAAGATAAGTTATTTGGGATTATTTTTTTATTGATTGTTTGATTTGTAGTATATTATTAAAAACAACTCCATTGCATAAAGTATTATCCATTATGATAAATAACAAACTTTAATAATTCAGAGGGTGCAAATCTACAAAATGGAGAAACACATTGATAATGGCATCTTGATTATAATTTAAGAATGATTCTGGCTTCACAAATTTAAATTCATTGATGCTTAATTACATGATACGAACTTTAGTTGTTCTTTCTACATGGTTTGCCAACTTTAATTTTCTTATTTCATATTCTTGATGTATTTATTATTATTTTCTATTACTTATTCAACTTTTATAATCTTAACATTCATAAATCTCATCTTTTCATATTCATAACCTCCAAATAGTTAAACTAAGACTTTAAGATATCTTTTGATACTCCTTCTATTGTATCTATATAAATTCAATTTCTTTATCTCATGAAACGTCTACCAAGATTATAAGGCTATTATTTTTGTTCTATAGTTAAAGTAGATGAAGAAGAATCTTGAATTTTGTTAGGATATGGAATGAGTCGATAAAAAGTTAGAGAATTATGTACTAATTTTTTACTTACTTTTCATCTTTATATGCATCAGTATTATAAGAATAATGTATACATTGTATTTTTTTAAAAAAATTGTTTCTTTTTGTCTTTTTTCTCTGTTAGGCTTCTTAATTTAGTTTTCTATGAATATTTTTTTATTGTCGTAAGTCTTTACTCTTATTTTGTAATTATTACATTCATTACAATTTATATATGTATTTCCAAGAGTTTAAGTCATTCAAACATATGTCTAAAAATTTATATGAAACACACGTGCGATGCACGTGCTCAAAAAATAGAAAACAAAAAATTACTCAAATACGGTGAAATATTGATTAAAATGTAGTCATTTTTTTGGAAATAAGACTCAACTTCAATAACCTAGTTATTTATATAATTTGCTATTAATTTGAATTTTATCAAAAGAAATTATTATCTTTATTTCACGTACCAAACGATTCCTCAATCTTGTAAAGCCCAAATAGTAGAGGAGGCCTTTTGTTTGAATAAAAGAATAGGAGGCCCAATTCAATCAAATGAGCCCACAAGTCGTTCACAACCAAGAAACAATGGTCACTCTGTCCTCCATAGACTATAAATACCCTATAATTTGGTCTTTATATATCACTTACTCCGTCGTTATAGTTCAAAAGCCCTTCTTTTCTCAATTCCTTCTAGATTTTTGGTGGTGAAGCTGCTCTTTTTACCACCATTTTCCTTTTTGGGAAAATCCAGGTATGTTTTCTTTCTATTTTTTTCATTTTCCATTTTGTTTTTTGTTTGAATTTTGTGTTTTTCAGGATCAAGTTAGTGTTTTTGTTTAGTTTGTGTTTGCGATTTTATGGTTTTATTGATGATCAATTAATGTTGGGTTTGTTTTTGTGGATTTGGAGTAGATGGGTGAGTGGTGAGTGGTGATTGTTTTCAGTGCATGTCAAGGCCTGGAATCGAGGAGAGGGAAGATCATCATGGATCAAATTCGATAAGGGAGGGTGGATTTTGTAAGTTTTGAGGTTTGAAATGGGGAAAAGAGGAGCTTGATGAAGTTGCAAATTTTTTGCCTTGGGATTCGTTTGATATGGACAGTAGTAACCAAAGGATGGTTTTCAGCCATCACTAGTTGGTTAGAGGATTTTGGCTTTATGGCAGATGAGAATTATTGAGGTTGAAAAACTGATTCACATGATGGGAATTCATCAAGGTGCGGGTTTCGAGTTTATTGATTGAAATTGTGAGCCGTTAGGGATGAATTTCAGAGAGGGGTTGAACGGTGGTCATGGTATGGTGGATGGTGAATGATCATTGTGGTGTGGATGGAGGTAATCCATCACATGCGTTGATTGGTGTTGTTGGTTGTTGTCCCTGGGTTATTTAGGCTTGGGGGGCCTATTTGTAGTTGAAAGAGTATGCAAGCCACTTTTATGGAGAAATATTAACATAGTTCATACATTTTGTACTATTATTATAATTAATATCTTTATAAATTTGATGAATAGAGCTCAAGGACATATATCGATCACGAATTTCTTTAAAATCTGCTCTTTTATTAGTGATTCATCGGCCACTAGATTCAACTATCTCACCCTATTTTAAAACTAGGTGGCTCGGTTGATTTGAAAGTTAGTTAGGATTAGCCATATGAATCCTCATATCATAAATATTCTTTCCGAGTCAATATTGTTTTAAATTTTGCACTTTAGTATTATATAACGGCCGTTTGAGTTGAAGATAAGTTATTTGGGATTATTTTTTTATTGATTGTTTGATTTGTAGCATATTATTAAAAACAACTCCATTGCATAAAGTATTATCCTTTATGATACATGACAAACTTTAATAATTTCAAGGGTGCAAATCGGCAAAATGGAGAAACACATTTATAATGACATCTTGATTATTATTTAAGAATGATTCTAGCTTCACAAATTTAAATTAATTGATGCTTAATTACGTGAAACAAACTTTAGTTGTTCTTTCTACATGGTTTGCCAACTTTAATTTTCTTTTTTCATATTCTTCATTTATTTATTATTATTTTCTATTACTTATTCAACTTTTGTACTCTTAATATTCATAAGTCTCATCTTTTCATATTCAAAACCTCCAAATATTTAAACTAAAACTTTAAGATATCTTTTAATTTACCTTCTATTGTATCTATATAAATTAAACTTCTTTATCTCATTAAACCTCTACAAAGATTATAAGACTATTATTTTTGTTCTATAGTTAAAGTAGATGAAGAAGAATCTTGAATTTTGATAGGATATGGAATGAGTTGATAAGAAGTTAGAGAATTATGTACTAATTTTATACTTATTTTTCATCTTTATATACATCAGTATTAGAAGAATGATGTATACATTGTATTTTTTTGAAATCTTTTTCTTTTTGTCTTTTTTCTCTGTTAGACTTCTTAATTTAGTTTTCTATGAATTTTTTATTATCTTTATTCTTATTTTGTAATTATTACATTTTATTATTCATTAGAATTTGCATATGTATTTCCATGAGTTTTAATCATTCTAACATATCTATAAAAATTTACAAGAAACACACGTGCGAAGCACGTGCTTAAAAACTAGGAAACCAAAAAAATACACAAATACGGTGAAATATTGATTAAAATGTAGTCATTTATTTGGAAATAAGACTCAACTTCTATAACCTAGTTATTTATATAATTTTCTCTAAAGTTAATTTTTAATTTTATCAAAAGAAATTATTATCTTTATTCCACGTACCAAACGATTCCTCAATCTTGTAAAGCCCAAATAGTAGAGGAGGCCTTTTGTTCGTAAAAAAAGAATAGGAGGCCCAATTCAATAAAATGAGCCCACAAGTCGTACACACCAAGAAACAATGGTCACTATGTCCTCCATAGATCTTAACAATGGTGAAAAGACTATAAATACCCTATAATTTGGTCTTTATATATCACTTACTCCGTCGTTATAGTTCAAAAGCCCTTCATTTCTCAATTCCTTCTAGATTTTTGGTGGTGTAGCTGCTCTTTTTACCACCATTTCCCTTTTTGGGCAAATCCAGGTATGTTATCTATCTATTTTTTTTATTTTCCATTTAGTTTTTTGTTTGAATTTTGTGTTTTTCAGGATCAAGTTAGTGTTTTTGTTTAGTTTGTGTTTGCAATTTTATGGTTTTATTGAAGATCAATTAATGTTGGGTTTGTTTTTTGTTGATTTGGCGTAGATGGATGAGTGGTGAGTAGTGATTGGTTTCAGTGGACGTTAAGGCCTGGAATCGAGGAGAGGGAAGAATATCTAGGATCAAGTTCGGTAAGGGAGGGTGGATTTCGTAAGTTTTGGGGTTTGAAATGGAGAAAAGAAAAGCTTGATAAAGTTTCTAATTTTTTGCCTTTGGAACCCTTTGTTATGGACAGTATTAACCTAAGGATGGTTTTCAGCCATCACTAGTTGGTTAGAGGATTTTGGCTTTATTGTAGATGAGAATTATTGAGGTTGAAAAAACTTATTCGCAAGATGGGAATTCATCAAGGTGTGGGTTTAGAGTTGATTGATGGAAATTGTGAGCTGTTAGGGATGAATTTCAGAGAGGGGTTGAACGGTATCATGGTATGGTGGATGGTGAATGATCATTGTGGTGTGGATGGAGGTAATCCATCACATGCGTTGATTGGTGTTGTTGGTTGTTGTCCCTGGATTATTTAGGCTTGGGGGACCTATTTGTAGTTGAAAGAGTATGCAAGCCACTTTTATGGAGAAATATTAACATAGTCCATACATTTTGTATATTATTGATATCTTTATAAATTTGATGAATAGAGCTCAAGGACATAGATCGATCAAGAACTTCTCTAAAATCTGCTCTTTGATTAGTGATTCATCGACCACTAGATTAAACTATCTCACCCTATTTTTAAACTAGGTGGCTCAAATGATTTGCACGTTAGTTAGGATCAGCCATATGAATCCTTATATCATAAATACTCTATCCGAGTCAATATTTTTTTAAATTTTGCACTTCAATATTATATAACGGCCGTTTGAGTTGAATATAAGTTATTTGGGATTATTTTCTTATTGATTGTTTGATTTGTAGTATATTATTAAAAACAACTCCATTGCATAAAGTATTATCATCTATGATACATAACAGACTTTTATAATTTCAAGGGTGCAAATCGGCAAAATGGGGAAACATGTTGATAATGGCATCTTGATTATTATTTAAGAATGATTCTAGCTTCACAAATTTAAATTCATTGATGCTTACTTACGTGATACAAACTTCAGTTGTTCTTTCTACATGGTTTGCCAACTTTAATTTTCTTTTTCATATTCTTCATTTATTTATCATTATTTTCTATTACTTATTCAACTTTTATACTCTTAATATTCATAAATCTCATCTTTTCATATTCAAAACCTTCAAATATTTAAACTAAAACTTTATGATATCTTTTGCTATTCCTTCTATTGTATCTATATAAATTCAACTTCTTTATCTAATGAAACCTCTACCAAGATTATTAGGCTATTATTTTTGTTTTATAGTTAAAGTAGATGAATAAGACTCTTGAATTTTGATAGGATATGAAATGAGTCGATAAGAAGTTAGAGAATTATGTACTAATTTTATACTTATTTTCATATTTATATACATCAGTATTATAAGAATAATGTATACATTGTATTTTTTTTTTTTGAAATCTGTTTCTTTTTGTCTTTTTTTCTTTGTTAGACTTCTTAATTTAGTTTTCTATGAATGTTTTTTATTGTCGTAAGTCTTTATTCTTATTTTTGTAATTATTACATTTTATTATTCATTATAATTTATGTATGTATTTCCATGAGTTTTAGTCATTCTAACATATCTATAAAAATTTACATGAAACACACGTGCGAAGCACGTGCTCAAAAACTAGGAAACAAAAAAAATACACAAATAAAGTGAAATATAGATTAAAATGTAGTAATTTTTTTGGATATAAGACTCAACTTCAATAACCTAGTTATTTATATAATTTGCTCTAAAATTAATTTGAATTTTATCAAAAGAAATTATTATCTTTATTCCACGTACCAAACGATTCCTCAATCTTCTAAACCCCAAATAGCAGAGGAGGCCTTTTGTTCGAAAAAAAGAATAGGAGTCCCAATTCAATTAAATGAGCCTACAAGTCGTTCACACGAAGAAACAATGGTCACTATGTCCTCCATAGATCTTAACAAAGGTGAAAAGACTATAAATACTTATAATTTGGTCTTTATATATCACTTACTCTGCCGTTATAGTTCAAAAGCCCATCATTTCTCGATTCCTTCTAGATTTTTGGTGGTGTAGTTGCTCTTTTAACCACCATTTCCCTTTTTGGGCAAATCCTGGTATGTTATCTATTTTTTTCATTTTCCATTTTGTTTTTTTGTTTGAATTTTGTGTTTTTCAGGATCAAGTTAGTGTTTTTGTTTAGTCTGTGTTTGCGATTTTATGGTTTTATTGAAGATCAAATAATGTTGGGTTTGTTTTTGTGGATTTGGCGTAGATGGAGTAGTGGTGAGTGGTGTTTTTTTCAGTGGACGTTAAGGTCTGGAATCGAGGAGAGGGAAGATCATCTAGGATCAAGTTTGGTAAGGGAGGGTGGATTTCGTAAGTTTTCGTGTTTGAAATGGGGAAAAGAGGAGCTTGATGAAGTTGCTAATTTGTTGCCTTGGGAGTCGTTTAATATGGACAGTAGTAACCAAAGGATGGGTTTTTTCAGCCATGACTAGTTGGTTAGAGGATTTTGGCTTTATGGTAGATAAGAATTATTGAGGTTGAAAAACTTATTCGCAAGATGGTAATTCATCAAGGTGCGGGTTTCGAGTTGATTGATGAAAAATTAAGATCAAAGTCAAAGAAGTCAAGAGTCAAGTCTAGAAGTTAAGAAACAAGTCAAAACAAAGTTCTTCAAAGTTTTCAAGACTTTTAAACAATGTTTTAAAGACTTAAGAGTTGAGTTCATCAAAGAGAAAAGTTGAAGTTCTTTCCTTAAAGAAGTATATGGGACTATGTATTCCCAAAGAGTTTTAAAGAAATGTTTTCACATTTAAACAAGAACGGAAACTGAGATTTCCAAAGAGCATTCGAGATAGTTTTGAGAAAACCGCAAAAGCTTTCTTAATGAAGCAAGCAGGGAAACTGAGATTTTCAAGATAGCTTTTATGCTAAGTTTTGACAACTAATCTCAAATCACAGAAGAAGTATGTGTTAAAAACATAAGATCCAATATATTTTGGGAGTAGTATTGAGCACCGGTTTAGGAACGAGCATGAGTTCATATAACTCACATCTCCATAAAATCATGTAGCCACCATGGGTAAAAATAAGGTCATACTTTTTAGATGAACCCTTTTCACAATAGACTAGTGGATCCATTAGGCAATTCAGGTCTTAAACCATTGGCCGGGTATAGGATGCGCTGGCAGCGTGAGGTAGATCGTTGTATCATCACTATAGCTCTTATGTGATGGTTGTCGGCTAGAGAAACTTCCACAAAAGTTATTGTTTTCTTATAAACAAAATTTATTTGTATTTTGACATGCATCTCATAGTCAATTGTATCTATGCATATACACAGAGTTTCCAATATATTTTTAAACATCTTTTCTTTGTATTGCACTTGTGTTTAAATTTTTTTATATTAAAATTAGTAGTTATGTTGAGTTAGTTGAGCCAGGTAAGTTCTTCAGTTTTTTTTAGACTCTTTCTAGCCTATGTTGTTTAGCATTCCAACTCGCATACTCGTACATGCTATGTACTGATACCAGATGACATGCATCGTGTTATAATGCAGACAAAGGTAATGAGGATCGGCATCCAGCGCACCATTTATCCAGTATAGCACTCCAGAGTCAGTTGGTGAGCCTCCTTGCATTTAAAGGACTCCTTTTTTATATATATATTAGTTGTTAGGATGTTGTGGGGTCTGACCAAACAACCATCTCAGATGTTTAGAGACATCATAGATAGTCAAATGTTAGTCCTTTGAGTCGTTACATTTTCATCTATTATGTTATAGACTTGGGTGGGCAGCTTGCCAAGTTGAATGTTTAATTTTTAGACATTCTCAGATTATGTTATTATTCAGTTCAGTTAGATGCTATTAATCCTTATAAATGTGCATATAATCTTCCACTAAGTTAAGTAAGTCATGTCAAGGGTCCGCTCAAGGCAACCAATGGTTTCGAGTGCTGGCCACACCTAGGGTATAGGTTTGGGGCGTGACAATTTGTGATGTTGTTCTGTATTTTATAATCACTATATAATATTTTTTTATGAACTTGATCAAAATGATTAAATAGTAGCACAACATGAGGAAATATTTTAATACATACTCAATATACAATTAAATTAGTACAAGTCGATCACCATCACATTTATTTAATTAAGCTGAATCAAATATTATTTAAACTAGAAAGCTCCTATCTAAAATATTGAATTACCATTTTGCCTCTCTAATAAATTAAAATTTTAGTAATATCTAATTAAATAATAATATTTTAATTATATAAAGATTGAATTATATAAATACATCTTCCTTGTATAAATAATGCAATTTCCCTACAATAAAATTGTTGAAGAAAGCTTTAAGACTGATGAAACATGTCGAAGGAACAATAGACTGATGGAACATGTCGAACAATAGACTCATAAAGGCAAAATATTTCTGTTGTTATATGTGGATGATATTATTGTCACATAATGTAATCCGTCTCATGTCCCACAGTTGGTGCTATAACTTGGGAATGAGTTCACTTGAAAGATCTTGACCCTTTACACGTCTTTCTAAGGTGAAGTATTTCGAAGGAGGAGTTCACTTAAATCAAAGAAAGTATGCTGGTGAATTGTTGGCGAAGAAAGAGATGACTTTGTGTAACGACCTGTTTAGTCGTTTTGAGCAGCAGATTTTATTTCTGGAAAAACTGTCTTGGTCGACGGATCCCACGACGGACCGTCATGGGCACGACGGACCGTCAAGGGGGTCTCGTTCCAAAACACTTAGAATTCTGAAATTTGGGTACTGAAATCGACTCTCTGAACTTCGTGACGACATGGCAGGACGGACCGTCGTGGGAACGACGGACCGTCACAGACTCTTCAAGGAATTGAGTCTCAACTCAGGATTTTGAGCGGCGGGACGGACCGTCGCAGGCACGACGGACCGTCACAGGCTGCGTAATCCCAGGCTGGGTCGGATATCTTTAAATGTTTTAATGGACGTTTTGGACTATTCCTGCTATAATTATAAATTTAGTGGGTTAATGTTAATAATTTAATTACTTGAGGGTTAAAGGAGATAACCTTGAATTAATTAATGGGTTAATTCATCATCTTTTATACTTAATTATATGCTAATTAGGGTAAAAGAAAGAGGGTTGAATAAGAAAAATAGAAAGAACAAGGAGAGGGAAAGAGAACGATCGAGAGAAAAGGGAAACGAAGAGGAAACAAAGCTTTGGGAAATTGCTTGCTTGATCACGAATCTTCGGTGGAGGTAGGTTATGGTTTTTATGCTATTCGTAGTAGACTCTTAATAGCGAATGATATGTGTTGGGTAGTATTATAAAACCGTTTATATGCTTAATTGTGTGCTTACATGATGTGATTATATAATTGTGATGAATAAGCATGATGAGTCTATTGAATCTCTAATCCTAAATTTACCTTGTTAATGATGATGCCTTGGTATAAGAGAAGGCTTGATGAACTAAAGTAATGAGGTTGATGATGCCGTGGTATAACAGAAGGCTTGATGAATTAATAGAATGAGATTAGTGGAGCGGGTGTCACGAACCGACACGTAGAATTAGGGGATCGGGTGTCACGAACCGACACGTAGAATTAGGGGATCGGGTGTCACGAACCGACACGTAGAATTAGGGGATCGGGTGTCACGAACCGACACGTAGAATTAGGGGATTGGGTGTCACGAACCGACACGTAGAATTAGGGGATCGGAGTGTCACGTACCGACACAAGAGGAATAAAGATAATGAATCTTGAAAGATGTTAATATACTCAATTTAATGAACCTATTTCCCAAATGAGTATGGTAGGGAGGCTTGCGTCCTCATGGGTGTACTTGGCGTACTTATTAATGATTATAGTATTTGTTGTTGCTACCCGTTGAGTATTGTAGTTGAATTTATGATATTATCTGATATATATTGTTTTCTATTTTGAGTTGGCCGATGATATCTACTCAGTACTTGTGTTTGTACTGACCCCTACTTGTATGTTTCTTTCCTTGTTATTGTGGAGTGCAGCAAACGTACCGTCATCTTCAACTCAACCGCAACTCTAGCCAGTCTTCATTATATCGGATTTCAGGGTGAGCTAACGCTTCTAGCTTGGACTGGATCTTCTTCATCATGTCATGATGCCTTGAAGTTCCGGCATGGACTAGCTTTTTAGTTATTCTAGCTTTCTAGATACTCTTAGAATTAGTAACTTGAGGATAGATGTTCTTGTGATGATGACTTCCACATTTTGGGGATAATAATAAGTGTTTGAGTTTGAGAAGTTGATTATTGATTTTGTTAACGAGTTTTAAGCCTTCCGCATTGTTTTCTATTTATTATGTTTGAAATGTTAAGGTTTAGATTGGTTGGTTCGCTCACATAGGAGGATAAATGTGGGTGCCACTCACGACACGTTTTGGGTCGTGACAAACTTGGTATCAGAGCATTAGGTTCGTTGGTCTCATCACACAAGAACGAGTCTAGTAGAGTCTTAAGGAACGGTAGGGGGACGCCTTTACTTTTCTTTGAGAGGCTATAAAACTTTAGAAAAATTCCATTCTTTCTTTATTTCATGCTATTACTTCGATCCAATTGGTATCTAGGTGATACAAATTGATATCTGACCATCTTCACTCTATTTTGCAGATGGTTAGAAATAGAGCAACGACTGCGCCAACACCAACATCGGCAAGACAAGAAGCGTCTGAGCCAGCCATTGGGGCTATAGCTCGAACAGGAGTAGTGACAAGAGGCCGTGGAAGAGGTCGTGTGAGGACGCCCTCTAGAGGAAGAAGACGAGCAACTAGCCCATCTGGTACTAGGGCGGTGACTCCTCCACCAACTGAGGAAGTGGTAAGAGAGGGTGAGGATGGGGAGAATGAACAAGTGCAGAATGAGGAATTGTCACCCCAACCTACCCCAGAGATGATCAATCAGGTTCTTGCTTATCTTAGCGGGTTATCTGATCAGGGCCAGACACCTCCAGTGTTTTCTGCACCAACACCTCCGGTTTCGGAGGTACAACATGCAGCTACTGTGGCTCCCCGCATTGATGCCTCATTGGAAATAGGCATGTTTCCTCGTCTAACTACAGGGCCTATAATGACAAATGATCAGCATGAACTTTTCAGTATGTTCTTGAAATTGAAACCTCCAGTCTTCAAAGGTGCTGAATCTGAGGATGCCTACGATTTTCTGGTTGACTTTCATGAGCTACTACACAAGATGGGTATAGTAGAACGGTTTGGTGTTGAGTTTGTGACTTATCAGTTTCAAGGAAACGCCAAAATGTGGTGGCGGTCACATGTTGAGTGTCAACCAACAGAGGCACCACCTATGACTTGGTCATCATTCTCTAGTTTGTTTATGGAGAAGTATATCTCCCTAACTTTGAGGGATAGGAAAAGAGATGAGTTCTTGAGCCTAGAGCAAGGTAGGATGTCGGTTACTGCATATGAGGCTAAGTTTCGTGCATTATCCAGGTATGCCACCCAACTTTGTTTCAGTCCACAAGAGCGGATTCCTCGTTTTGTGAAGGGGTTGAGGTCAGAATTGCGGATTTCAGCCTTACAGGTAGCGGCTACAGCAAAATCCTTTCAAGAAGTAGTAGACTTCGTGATAGAGGTGGAAGGAGTGAAGCCAAATGATTTCACCATGGCATCGACATCAAAAAGGTTTTGAAAGGGAGGTGAGTTTAATGGTTCTTACTCTAGAGGACAGGGTTCAGGAGGTTACTCAGTCCGACCAATTCAGTCTTCACTACAGACTGTAGTTGGGGGTCCACCTCAGACCGGTCAACACTTCTCTGAGAGACCTATGCTTGACTCCAGAGAGTGTTATGGATATGGGGAGACTGGACATATTAGGAGGAATTGTCCAAAACAGAGTTATAGACCCCCAATAGCTAGAGGTAGAGGTGGTCATGGTAGAGGCCGTTATTCTGGAGGACGTGGTGGCCGAGGTAATGGTGGTCACCAAAACGGCCGGGGTGACGGACAAATGGGAACTACTGCAGCGCAACATGGTAGGGGCAACGGGCAAACAGGTGATAGGGCCCATTGTTACGCTTTTCCTGGGCGGTCGGAAGCGGAGACATCTGATGCTGTTATCACAGGTAATCTTTTTATTTGTGATTGCATGACTTCTGTATTATTTGATCCTGGCTCCACATTTTCATATGTATCTTCCTCATTTGCTACTACTCTTAATTTACATTGTGAATTGCTTGACATACCTATTCGTGTGTCTACTCCAGTGGGTGAGTCTGTGATAGTTGAAAAAGTATATAGGTCTTGTTTGGTGACTTTTGTGGGGAGCAATACTTATGTAGACTTGGTTATCTTAGAAATGGTTGATTTTTATGTAATTCTGGGTATGACTTGGCTTTCTCCGAATTTTGCAATTTTGGATTGTAATGCTAAAACTGTAACGTTAGCCAAGCCTGGGACAGATCCGTTATTGTGGGAGGGCGACTACACTTCCACTCCGGTTCGTATCATCTCCTTTCTTTGTGCTAAGAGAATGGTTAGTAAGGTGTGTTTAGCTTTCTTGGCACATCTCAGGGATGACACTACCCAGGTACCTTCAATTAAGTCGGTTTTGGTAGTCCGTGAGTTTCTGGATGTGTTCCCTGCAGATCTTCCTGGTATGTCCCTGGATAGAGATATTGATTTTTGCATCGATCTGGAACCGGGTACGCGCCCCATTTCTATACCCCCTTATAGAATGGCTCGCGCGGAGTTAAGAGAGTTAAAGGCCCAACTTCAAGAGTTGTTGAGCAAAGGTTTCATTAGACCAAGTGCATCTCCTTGGGGTGCTCCGGTGTTATTTTTGAAGTAGAAGGATGGGAGTTTTTGGATGTGCATAGACTACCGGCAGTTGAACAAGGTAACTATTAAGAACAAGTATCCCATTCCTCGCATTGATGACTTGTTCGATCAGTTACAAGGTGCTTGTGTCTTCTCTAAGATTTACTTGAGATCCGGTTATCATCAATTGAAAATACGGGCAACGAATGTGCCAAAGACTGCTTTTCGGACCACGTATGGGCATTACGAATTTGTAGTGATGTCTTTTGGTCTTACGAATGCCCCTGCTGCTTTCATGAGCTTGATGGACGGGATTTTTAAGCCATATCTGGATCTCTTTGTGATCATATTTATTGATGATATATTGGTATACTCAAAGAGCAAGAAGGAACATGAGGAGAACTTGAGAATTGTATTGGAAATGTTGAGGGAGAAAAAGCTTTACGCCAAATTCTCCAAGTGTGAGTTTTGGCTAGATGCAGTGTCCTTCTTGAGGCATGTGGTTTCTAAGGATGGGGTGATGGTGGATCCTTCTAAGATTGAGACAGTGAAGAATTGGGTAAGACCTACTAATGTGTCTGAAATAAGGAGCTTTGTTGGTTTAGCTAGCTATTACCGTCGATTTGTCAAGGGATTCTCTTCTATTGCTTCCCAATTGACGAACTTGACTAAGCAGAATGTTCCATTTGTATGGTCGGACGAATGTGAGGAAAACTTTCAGAAACTCAAGACCTTGTTGACTACTGCACCAATCCTTACCCTGCCAGTGGAAGGTAAGAATTTCATTCTCTATTGTGATGCATCCTATTCGGGTTTGGGTGCAGTGCTAATGCAAGAGAAGAACGTAATTGCTTATGCTTCAAGGCAATTAAAGGTGCACGAACGTAATTATTCGACCCATGATTTGGAATTGGCTGCGGTAGTGTTTGCCTTAAAGCAATGGAGACACTATCTATATGGGGTTAAGTGTGAAGTATACACGGATCATCGTATCCTACAGTATGTCTTTACTCAAAAAGATTTGAATTTGAGACAGAGGAGATGGATGGAACTACTGAAGGACTACGATATCACTATCTTGTATCATCCGGGAAAGGCTAATGTTGTGGCAGACGCCTTAAGTAGAAAGGCAGGGATCATGGGAAGTCTATCTCACTTGAAAGTTTCTAGACGTCCATTGGCTAGAGAGGTTCAGACTTTGGCTAATGACTTTATGAGGTTAGAATTAAATGAGAAGGGAGGATTGTTGGCTTGTGTGGAGGCAAGATCTTCTTTTCTTGACAAGATTAGAGGAAAGCAGTTTACCGATGAGAAACTGATCCGGATCCAAGATAAAGTATTGCGAGGAGAGGCTAAGGAAGCACAAATTGATGAGGAAGGTATTTTGAGAATCAAGGGAAGGGTATGTGTACCCCGCGTTGATGATTTGCTCAACACTATTCTGACAGAGGCTCATAGTTCAAGGTACTCTATACATCCTGGTGCAACCAAGATGTATCGTGATCTAAAGCAACATTTTTGGTGGAGTAGAATGAAGCGTGACATTGTTGATTTTATTTCCAAATGTCCAAATTGTCAGCAAGTAAAATATGAACACTAGAGGCCTGGAGGAACACTTCAGAGAATGCCCATTCCTGAATGGAAGTGGGAAAGGATTGCAATGGACTTCGTGGTTGGTCTTCCAAAGACAATGAGTAAGTATGACTCCATTTGGGTAATCGTTGATAGGTTAACTAAGTCTGCTCACTTCATTCCGGTCAAGGTGACCTACAATGCAGAGAAGTTAGCCAAAATCTATATCTCAGAAATCGTTCGATTACATGGAGTTCCACTCTCCATCATATCAGATAGAGGTACGCAGTTTACTTCTAAGTTTTGGAGAACATTGCATGCTGAATTAGGTACTAGGTTGGACCTTAGTACTGCATTTCACCCTCAGACCGATGGTCAGTCTGAGCGAACGATTCAAGTGTTGGAGGATATGCTTCGTGCATGTGTGATAGAATTTGGTGGTCATTGGGATAACTTCTTACCCTTAGCGAAAGTTTTCATACAATAATATCTATCACTCAAGTATTGATATGGCTCCATTCGAAGCATTGTATGGGAGGAGATGTAGGTCTCCCATTGGTTGGTTTGATGCATTTGAGGTTAGGCCTTGGGGTACTGACCTTTTGAGGGATTCATTGGAGAAAGTGAAATCTATTCAAGAAAAGCTTTTAGTGGCGCAAAGTAGGAAAAAGGAATATGCAGATCGAAAGGTTAGAGACTTGGAGTTTATGGAGGGTGAGCAAGTCTTGCTGAAGGTTTCGCCCATGAAAGGGGTGATGCGGTTTGGTAAAAGAGGTAAGTTAAGCCCAAGGTATATTGGACCATTTGAAGTACTTAAGCGAGTAGGGGAGGTGGCTTATGAATTAGCCTTGCCTCCAGGACTGTCAGGAGTGCATCTGGTGTTTCATGTGTCTATGTTGAAAAGATACCATGGGGATGGAAACTACATTATCCGTTGGAAATCAGTCCTTCTTGATGAGAATTTGTCTTATGAAGAGGAGCCTGTTGCTATTCTAGATAGAGAAGTCCGCAAGTTAAGGTCAAGAGAGATTGCATCCATCAAAGTTCAATGGAAGAATCGACCAGTAGAAGAAGCCACTTGGGAGAAGGAGGCAGATATGCAAGAAAGATACCCACACCTGTTTACAGATTCAGGTACTCCTTTTCGCTCTTGCTTTTCTTCTTATGATCGTTCGAGGACGAACGATGGGTAAATTGGTATCTATTGTAACGACCTGTTTAGTCATTTTGAGCAGCAGATTTTATTTCTAGAAAAACTGTCTTGGTCGACAGATCCCACGACGGACCGTCTTGGGCAAGACGGACCGTCGAGGGGGTCTCATTCCAAAACACTTAGAATTCTAAAATTTGGGTACTGAAATCGACTCTCTGAACTTCGTGACGACATGGCAGTACGGACCGTCGTGGGAATGACGGACCGTCATAGACTCTTCAAGGAATTGAGTCTCTAAACTCTGTGACGGAAGCAACAGGACGGACCGTCGCAGGCACGACAGACCGTCACAGGTTGCATAATCCCAGGCTGGGTCGGATTTCTTTAAATGTTTTAAGGGACGTTTTGGACTATTCCTGCTATAATTATAAATTTAGTGGGTTAATGTTAATAATTTAACTACTTGAGGGTTAAAGGAGATAACCTTGAATTAATTAATGAGTTAATTCATCATCTTTTATACTTAATTATATGCAAATTAGGGTAAAATAAAGAGGGTTGAATAAGAAAAATAGAAAGAACAAGGAGAGGGAAAGAGAACGATCGAGAGAAGAGGGAAACGAAGAGGAAACAAAGCTTTGGGACATTGCTTGATTGATCACGAATCTTCGGTGGAGGCAGGTTATGGTTTTTATGCTATTCGTAGTAGACTCTTAATAGCAAATGATATGTGTTGGGTAGTATTATAAAACCTTCTATATGCTAAATTGTGTGCTTACAAGATGTGATTATATAATTGTGATGAATAAGCATGATGAGTCTATTGAATCTCTAATCCTAAATTTACCTTGTTAATGATGATGTCTTGGTATAAGAGAAGGCTTGATGAACTAAAGTAATGAGGTTGATGATGCCTTGGTATAACAGAAGGCTTGATGAATTAATAGAATGAGATTAGTGGAGCAGGTGTCACGAACTGACACGTAGAATTAGGGGATCGATTTTCACGAACCGACACGTAGAATTAGAGGATCGGGTGTCACGAACCGACACGTAGAATTAGGGGATCGGGTGTCACGAACCGACACGTAGAATTAGGGGATCGGGTGTCACGAACCGACACGTAGAATTAGGGGATCGGAGTGTCACGTACCGACACAAGAGGAATAAAGATAATGAATCTTGAAAGATGTTAATATACTCAATTTAATGAACCTATTTCCCAAATGAGTATGGTAGGGAGGCTTGCGTCCTCATGGGTGTACTTGGCGTACTTATTAATGATTATAGTACTTGTTGTTGCTACCGTTGAGTATTGTAGTTGAATTTATGATATTATCTGATATATACTGTTTTCTATTTTGAGTTGGCCGATGATATCTACTCAGTACTTGTGTTTGTACTGACCCCTACTTGTATGTTTCTTTCCTTGTTATTGTGGAGTGCAGCAAACGTACCGTCGTCTTCAACTCAACCGCAACTCTAGCCAGTCTTCATTATACCGGATTTCAGGGTGAGCTAACGCTTCTAGCTTGGACTGGATCTTCTTCTTCATGTCTTGATGCCTTGAAGTTCCGGCATGGACTAGCTTTTTAGTTATTCTAGCTTTCTAGATACTCTTAGAATTAGTAACTTGAGGATAGATGTTCTTGTGATGATGACTTCCAGATTTTGGGGATAATAATAAGTGTTTGAGTTTGAGAAGTTGATTATTGATTTTGTTAACGAGTTTTAAGCCTTCCGCATTGTTTTCTATTTATTATGTTTGGAATGTTGAGGTTTAGATTGGTTGGTTCGCTCACATAGGAGGATAAATGTGGGTGCCACTCACGACACGTTTTGGGTCGTGACACTTTGGCAAAGGTTGTAGTCACTCCTTTGGCTCAAAACCATGGTCTGCATGAAGCTGTAGAAAGTCTTTTAGATGCCTCTTCAGAATGATAGTAGGGAGCCTTCAATATTTGACCCCACTCATGCTGTAAACTTAGCAAGCCAATTTCTGCAAAGCCCAAACATTAAATATATTCGTGGGGTAAAAAGGATTCTCAAGTACATCAAAGATACTATACACTTTGGTCTTAGAATTATTTCACAATCACCATATAGGTTGTGGCTACTTAGATTCTCATTGGGGATGTTGTACCACTACTAAGAGATCAACTACAAGCTATAACATCTACCTAGGTGTCAATTGTATATTTTGGACCTCCAAGAAACATACCATAGTAGCCCGATCGAGTGTTGAAGCTAAGTATTGAGCACTAGCCTCCACAGCCACAGAACTGACTTAGACTTTGTATCTTCTACATGACCTTAGAGTGTTTCTTCGATCTGATCCTATATTGCATTGCGATAACATGAGTGCCTTGTACATGACAGTTACTTTAGTTATGCATGCTAGAACCAAACATGTTGAAACGAACTATCATTTTGTTCATGAGAAAGTGGCCATGAGACAACTTCTTACTCACTTTGTGTAGTCTAAGGATAAGCTAGTAGATATTCATACCAAAGTCTTCACAAAGCATGTTTTCTCTGATTTTTACAGCAAGCTAGGAGTTACAGTTCGTGCACTCGACTCAAATTTATTCGATCAAAATAATATGCGTACCAGTGTTGATCATTCTGTTTGATTCTATTTTAATACATAATTTAAATTGTGAATTTCAAATATAATTTTAAATTTATAATTAGATTGCATCTAGTTAAATTTAATTGACTATTTAAAAAGAATTTAAGAAAAACCTCGTTAAGGCTCCCACAAGGCTCATCATAGAATGCATATACATTTGGATATTTGTCATCTTTTCATGGACAGTCCAATTAGAAATATAAGTGCATTTGGATACATAAACACATTAAGTAGATTTGAATGTAGCAGTGCATCCATTTTTAATACAATGGAATACATATACTTCTGGATAATTATATTGCAATAAATTCATTATCATTTGTTTTTTTCCTGAATTGTTCAATTGTATTTATCATTAACAAAATTGACTTAAGAATATCATAATACAATTATTCTTGCCATGGAGTTCGTCTGTTGGAAATTAAAACAAATAAATTCATTCGCAATTACAATAAATTAAATTAAAACAAACTTACGTGAAATGCCTAAACGTTTGAACAAAAACAATGGCAACAATGAAGAATGGTGTACTATGTATTTCAATTCTTTTAAAATTGACTAGAATTCAAAAGTATATGCACTGGCCATATAATTATTAGTTGTTTATGTAATGATGAGAAATTGAGAATTTAAGGACATAATTAAAAAGATTGTTATAGTACCAGAAATTACCTTATATAATGCAGTATAATTAAAATTATATAAAAAAAGATACAAAACATACACAAATACAGTCAAATATTGATTAAAATGTACTCGTTTTTTGTAAATAGCATTGAACTTCAATAATATAGTTATTTATATAAATTGCCCTAAAATTAATCTCAATTTTATTAAAAGAAATTATTATATTTATTCCACGTACCAAAAAGACTCCTCCATCTTGTAAAGCCCAAAATAGAAGAGGAGGCCCTTTGATCGAAAAAACTAGAGGAGGGGCAATTCAATAAATGAGCCCACCAGGCATTCACACCAAGAAACAATGGTCACTCTATCCTCATAGAAGTTAACGATGGTGAAAACCCTATAAATACCGAATAGTCTACTCTTTACTTATCTCACTCCGCCGTGATAGATTCAAAGCCCTTAATTTCTCAATTCCTTCTAGGTTTTGGGTCTATAGTTGCTTCATTTTCCTACAATTTCCCTTTCTGGGAAAATCAAGGTATGTTTCTTGTTGAATTTCCTTTTTTTCTGGAACAAGTTGGTGTTTTTGTTTAGTGTGTGTTTGCGATTTTAGGATTTTGTTGAAGATTAATAAATGTTGGGTTTATTTTTGTGGATTTGGCGTAGGTGGGCGAGCGGTGAGTGGTGACTGTTTTGAGTGGAGGTTATGGCCTGGAATCGAGGAGAGCAAAGCTCATCTGGGATCAAGTTTGAGAAGGGGAGTGGATCTGCTACGTTTTGGAGTTTGAATTGAGAAAAAGGAGCTTGATGAAGTTGACTTTAAATCCGTTTGATATGGACAGTAGTAACCAAAGGATGGGGTTTTGAGCCATGACTAGTTTGTTAAACGATTTTGGATTTATGGTAGATGAGAATTAATGAGGTTGAGAAACTTGATTCGCAAGATGGGAATTCATCAGGGTGCGGGTTTCCAATTAATTGGTGGAAATTGTGAGCCGCTGGGGATGAATTTCAGAGAGGGGTTGAACGGTGGTCATGGTCTGATGGATGGTGAATGATCATTGTGGTGTGGACGGAGGTAATCCATCGCAGGCGTTGTTAGTTGTTGTCCCTTGGTTATTTGCCCATTTGGGGGGGGGGGGGGACCTATTTGTAGTTGAAAGATTATGTAAGCCTTTATGCGATGTTGTTGTAGGAGATCCACTTTTATGGAAAAAAATTAACATAGTTCATCCATTTTGTACTAACATCACAAATGATATCCTTATAAAGTTGAAGAATAGAGCTCAAGCCCATCTTTATTCTCTCAGTCTATTTCACTAATCAAAGCTCACTGATGCTGGTTTGAAGCTCAAAGGTCAGTTGTTTCTCTTGTGTTACTTGCTTAGTTATTAGGAAATGTATTACCTAAACAATTACAAGTAGTAAGAAATCTATTAAGCACACAGTTAATTTAGAAACCCTAACTTATAAACAACACTTTTTCATAATAAACCAATATGCAATTTGAATTTCCATGTTTATGTCTCTTCCGCCCACCTCAGTACTTGTTTGGTTATTCCAGGGCCTTGCCAACATTTGACAGACAAGAGAAATGTCCTCTAATTAATGCAACACATGAAGAAAATAATGCTTATGTATATGGTAATAACTAGTCTATCCATAACTTGTGTTGGAGTCTTCCGTTGTTCACAGACGAGAAAGACAAGTGAGGGAGAAAGGGACAGTCTCCATGGCTTCACCAAGTAAGCATTGCAAACCCCAAATAATAATTCTTTAAAAGTATTTGTTGTATGTGTGATTTCATTTTGTTATTTGTTTTATTTAGTATTGGAATGAAACATACCAGAGAGGATATAGTATTCCTATGGTCTACCCCATCTATTTAGTTGTTTATTTTACATTATTTCGTTATTGTTAACTTTCCCATATGTGTATCCCTTTTTCAAACTATATGGTGTGCTTTAATTTATGCGGAGGTTGTTGCAAGACTTTAGTGGGCATCGATGTTGTTGTTGTTATGGTCTACCCTTACTATTTGGGATTGATGTGTATATAGTAGGAGTAGAACTTTTCCAAGAGTTCACTTGATTATTAAAAACATTGTTTTTCCAGCTTATATTTTGTATATCTACAACCCCTCTCTTTCGCACTTCCACATCATGGAATAATTTCATTAATGTTTGGACTAAGGTTGCGGCCATGACCCTCTAAACGCGATATGGATAGAAATCAGCCCAAAAGTTTGAGAGATTTTTGTGGAATTGAATGAACCAACTTGCCTTTTGTAGGCTATCTCTTTTTGTGTATTATAGTTAAATGAACTTGTCTCCAAAATTTCTCCATTATCACATAACTGATTTATCAAAAAATTTCTTTCACTTTCATCTTCCATCTCGGCTATGTTTGATTCAATGTTTCCTTCTTTTTTTAAGTTGGACTGATGTCCATGAGCTAAAGATCTTTCATAAACTACCTCTTTATCTCCACAAAGTAGTGGTAAGATTTGCACCCTGTACATTCTTCGTACTCTACTAAGTGCGATTTCACTAGGTATATTGTTGTTGATGATGATAATATTTTTCACTAGGGAATATATGGAAAAGCTCCTTCTATTGTTGATAGTTTTAGATTAATAAAAATTAAGGTGGAAAGCTCCCTTCTTAAAAATTGAATTACCATTTTGCCTATCTACGAAATTAAGAATATAATTAGATAATTATATTTTAATTATCTAAAGATTGAATTATATAAAATTATAAATGCATCTTTTTCATATTAAAAAATAAAATTGAACTAGATTTAGAATGAATTGTAATACAAAAATAGAAAGGAGAAACGCTTTCTCTCCTAAGGAAGTTCTCAAACAAACTAAAAATTCAAAGTTCCTCTTTATCCTATCAAGATGGTGATTTTCTAATCGAACAAGAATGAACTGTAGTCGGTTCTAAAAGAAGTAACTATAAAAAAAAAACAACGTAACACAAAGATAAATTGGTTGAAAAATACATAATGAGTATCAAATAGTAAGATTACATAAATCAATATGTTCATATGTGATTTTACCATTTCCTGTATTGCTACCATAGATCTTTTCTTTTATGAACTTCATCGAAATGATAAGTATTAGTACAACATGAGGAAATATTTTGCCACACACTCACATCCAATTAAATTAGTATAAAGCACCGTTATGTTTCTCTTAACTAAGTTGGATTCATATATGATATAACTTACTTAAGAGAAAAATAACGTATAATTACACTAATTTAATTGCATGTCAACTGTGTGCAAAATAATTCTTTATGATGTATCACTACGCTATCATTTTGATCAAGCTCATGAAAGAACATGTTATATGCTAACAATACAACAACGAAATAGTAAAAAATCATACATGAATATGTTAAAATATATAGTATTATTATTTGATGTAATAATTTGATATTCATTACTTATTCGCCAACAAATTTATATTTGCGTTAAGTCAGTTTTTTTGTTACTTCTTTAGACCCGACTATGATTCATTCTTGTTCAATCATAAAATCACTGTCTTGCTAATAGGAAGATCTTATGGGAAAATCTTAGGAACATTAAAACATCTTATAAAGGTATGTGGCTCATCAGAGGTGATTGTAATGATCTAACTTTTTTTTTTTTAATAAAAAGAAAAGGATCTCAATGAGAAAAGTACAATATAGGGGGGTTAGCTTCCTTACTAATCTTAATGAGGTAAAGGACTTCTACTAATTAACAAGCATGAACAAATTACGAGCTAGAGAAAATTAGATATTGCATTATCATCATAAAGTTTATAATAATTCTATGATGATACTACAAATGAGAATACTTAAGTAATTCAAAAATACAAAATCTAAGAATAAAGTTGATTTATCAAAGAAATTCTGGAAAGAAAAAACGTTGGTAACCCTTTCTGAGTAATTACAAAAAATTGTATTCTATTGGCTTATTTGAGATATCGACAATTATTTTGGAGTTTATCTGATTGTTTGAGGTTTTTGTATTGGATTTGAGTTTTATTTGATTATTTGTCAAAGAAGATATTGAATGTATAAACTTCTTTTCTGCTTATGATTCAGAGTTTTCCTGGTTCTAATTTCATTCTCCTTGAGAATTTGTTGTAATTTACACTTTTAACTCGCATTTTTCTATTCTTTTTAAGCTTAGTACTGAAGAGAAGCAGTAGATAGGTGCAAAAAGGTTACGAGTTCATGTTCAATTAAGTTTTTGTGAGTTTCATGGGATAAAACGACAATTTACTACAGCTTATACTCCTCAACAAAATGGAGTATGTGAGAGGAAGAATCGAACAATCATGAATGTTGTGTGAAGCCTTTTACAAAAGAGCCATGATCCAAAAAAAATTTGGCCTGAAGCTGTTTGCTGGAGCGTTTATGTGTTTAATCAAAGTCCGTCTCGTGCTATTCAGCTATGACACCAGAAGAAGCTTGGAGTGCACAACAACCAGATGTTGTGTGCATTGCATTTTTTCATGTTCCAGATCAGAAAAGGACAAAGACAATAAGTGTGTTTTTCATAGGTGTTAGCAGGGAGTCGAAAGCTTACAAGTTGTACAATAGTGATTATCAATCGTGGTGTAATGTTTGATGTAGATAATGTCTGGTCGTGTGAAGAAAAGCCAAACAACCAACAACTTCCTTTGGATCTTGACAACGGAGAAAAAGAGCAAGAGCAACCAGTAGCCGATGAAGGTGCTTCTACCTTGGTACATCAAGAAGGCACCAACTTTCGACCTCAACAAAATCGAACAAGGCCAACATGGATGACAGATTATGGGTGAGTGGAAATGTTCAATCTGAAAATAAATTCATCTACATATTTAGCTTTATTTTCTGGTTGTGATCCCGTAAAATTTGAGGATGCGTATAAAGATGTAAAGTGGCAGAAAGCAATGGATGTTGAGATTGCCACAATTGAAAAAAAACAATACTAGGGAGCTTACGGATCTTCCAAAAGTCCAAAGATCGATTGGAGTTAAATGGATTTATAAAACCAAACTCAATGAGTCTGGTGAAGTTGATCAGTACAAGGCGCTCTTGGTTGTGAAAGGATACAAGCAAGAGTATGGTGTGGATTAAAAAGAGGTCTTTACACCGATAGTCAGATTTGATACCATCGGATTGATGTTGGTTTTCGCAGCTCAAAACAATTGGCCGATTTATCAACTTGACGTTAAATCAGCCTTTTGGCACGGATTGCTGCAAGAGCACGTATATGTTGATCAACCTCCTGATTATGTGATGCATGAAAGTGATCACAAATTTTATAGATGGAAAAAAGGCTTTATATGTGTTGGGTTTTAACAAGTGTGAATGGGAAAAGAAAAGAGAGAATATGAAAAGTGAGGGAACTACTTTGGAGGGAAAATGAAAAGTCATTTGCAAAGTGCAAATGAAAAGTCATTTCTCCCATATCGGCAAAAAAAAAAGGGAAATTGTTGTCCTTATAGAAGGAAACACTTCCATTACTTCTTAAAGAGCTAAGAAGAAGATGCCCCCTCGCGCCGTCGTCGTCGTCGCTCGCTCGGCTTTGGATTTGGATTTGGCAAATGATGTGATTGATTGATAAATTTTTTGGACAGAATTTATTTAATCAATTTTTGTTAAATAAATTAATCCTGTTAATATTATCTCTTATAAATTTGCGGGTAACAGTAACATTCCGAAAAGTCGTTACTTTCCAAAAAGTAGTTATTTTCCTAACAGACACAATTTTTCGAAAAGTTGCTTTTTTTTTCTCCAAAAGACACAACTTTCTGGATAAAATGGGTCTGAACAGATTTCAAAGAACAGACATGTTCCTTGCTGAAATTGGCTATAAAAGGAAGTCAATTTTTGATTTTTTTTTATCACTGAAAATTTTTTTCTTTCTGTACATTTATTTTTTCTCTCAAATAAAATCAAAATGTCTATCGTCTGAGTCTGTGTGACTTGTTGTTGTTCTTAAGTTCGTTGAAGTTAAAGAAGTTTGAGGTACCGCTATTTCTTTAACAGGTTTAATCCGTTTTATCTTGGGAGAAATTAATCCATAACCTTGGGTACAGTTAGGGGATTAAATTTCTTAAGGACACACAGTACTTTCTGTGGACTCGGATTAATTCTTGTATTCTATATTATTTTCTACTTCATCTTATTTCTGTTTCTGTTTCTGTTTATTAACTTTATAAATACAAGTTATTGTAAGAATAACAATCTTAAGAAATTTAAACAGTTTCTGTTTTGAGATTTCTGGAGATTAAAACATTTATGGTTTTCTACTCTGCTTGAATTTTTAAAATTGATTCGATTAACGAATAAAAGAACATAAAATCTTTATCGTTAAATCAGAAACAGTTTGTGTAAAGATTTGTTCTTTACTGTTAGTATTTTAAATACTTAATTTATCTGCCATTTGTGATAGAAAAAAAAATAAAATGACTAATGCAAGTAAAACAAATGTTGGAACAGTAAGTGCTGCAACAACAACGGTTGCACATAATCGTTCAAATGCTGCCTTAACACCGGCTGAGAAAGCTGCAAAGTTTTCTGGAGTTGACTTTAAGAGATGACAGCAAAAGATGTTCTTCTATCTCACTACGTTGAGTCTGCAGAAGTTCATCAATGAGAATGTTCCTGTTATGTCAGATGAAACTCCGGCTGATGAACGATTCTTGGTAACAGAAACATGGACACACTCAGATTTTTTGTGTAAAAATTATATTTTGAGTGGTCGGCAAGATGATCTGTACAATGTGTACAGCAATGCAAAAACCTCAAAAGAACTCTGGGATGCTTTAGAAAAGAAGTACAAAACAAAAGATGCCAGAATGAAGAAATTCATTGTGGCAAAATTTCTAGACTTTAAGATGATAGACAGTAAGACTGTCGTCACCCAAGTTCAAGAATTGCAGGTTATAATCCATGATCTCCTTGCTGAAGGATTGATTGTGAATGATGCTTTTCAAGTGGCTGCAATTATTGAAAAGTTACCTCCATTGTGGAAGGACTTTAAAAACTACTTGAAACACAAACGCAAGGAGATGACTGTTGAAGATCTCATAGTAAGGTTGAGAATCGAAGAGGATAATAAGGCTGCAGAAAAGAGGTCACGTGGTAATTCAGCAATATCTGGAGTAAATTTTGTTGAAGAAGATTCCACAAAATTAAAGAAAAGAAAGAAAGCATTTGGTCCAAAAAGCAATCCTCCTAAGAAGAAATTCAATGGAAACTGCTTTAATTGTGGTAAACATGGTCATAGGGCTAATGAATGTCGGGGTCCTAAAGGACAAGAAAAAGAAGGATCAAGCAAACTTGGCTGAATCCAAAGGAGAAATGGACGATCTCTGTGCAATGCTTTCAGAATGTAACTTGGTTGGAAATCCAAGAGAATGGTGGATAGATTCTGGTGCCTCAAGCCATGTTTGTGCCAACAAAGAATTATTTTCATCATATACTCCAGCACTTACAGATGAAAAATTATTTATGGCAAACTCCGCTGTTGCAAAGGTGGAAGGAACTGGCAAAGTCCTATTAAAGATGACATCAGGCAAGGTGGTGACTTTGAATAGGGTCTCATATGTTCCAGAATTGAGAAAGAATTTAGTTTCAATTCCAGTTCTGACCAAGAATGGATTTAAATGTGTATTTGTTTCTGATAAAGTAGTAGTAAGCAAAAATGATATGTATGTAGGAAAAGGCTACCTTAGTGATGGCCTTTTCAAACTCAATGTAATTGCAATTGATATGAATAAAGATTTTGCTTCTTCTTACTTGCTTGAGTCGAAATGTTTATGGCATGAACGTTTGGGACACGTTAATAACAAAACCTTGCGAAAACTGATTAACTTAAATATTTTGCCAAAATTTGAGTGCAATAAATCAAAATGTCAAATTTGTGTTGAATCTAAGTATGCTAAGCATTCTTATAAATCTGTTGAAAGGAATTCAAATCCTTTAGAATTGATTCACACTGATATTTGTGACATAAAGTCAACACCATCACGTGATGGGAAAAAATATTTCATAACGTTTATTGATGATTGCACTAGATATTGTTATGTCTATTTGCTAAATAGTAAGGATGAAACAATAGATGCATTTAGGCAATATAAAACTGAAGTTAAAAATCAATTAGATAAAAAGATCAAAATGATCAGAAGTGATAGAGGTGGAGAATATGAATCTCCATTTGAAGAAATATGTTTAGAAAATGGAATAATCCATCAAACTACTGCTCCCTACACTCCTCAGCCTAATGAAATTGCAGAAAGAAAAAATTGAACTTTAAAAGAAATGATGAATGCATTACTTATAAGTTCAGGTTTACCACAGAACTTGTGGGGGGGAAGCTATCCTTACAGGAAATCAAATACTTAACAGAGTGCCTCACTCAAAAACAAATGTAATTCCATATGAGAAATGGAAAGGTAGAAAACCCAATTTGAAATATTTCAAAGTGTGGGGGTGTCTAGCCAAAGTCCAAGTTCCTATACCTAAGAGGGTAAAAATAGGACCAAGACTGTGGATTGTGTATTCATTGGATATGCGACAAACAGTAAGGCATGTCGATTTTTGGTTCATAAGTCCGAACATCCGGATATTCATGATAATACGGTAATGGAATCAGATAGTGTTGAATTTTTTGAACATATCTACCCGTATAAAACTAGACTTGAGTCATCTAGTGGGAGATCTAAACAACCCAGAGAAGAACCAAAAGAGAATTAACAAAATGAAGAAAGTCCAAGACGCAGTAAACGTCAAAAGACATCTACTTCATTTGGATCAGATTTTGTAACATTTCTTCTTGAAAGTGAGCCTCAAACATTCAAGGAAGCAATGTTGTCTAGTGACTCAACCTCTTGGAAGGAGGCTGTGAATAGTGAAATTGAATCAATCTTAAGCAATCATACTTAGGAGTTGGTTGATCTTCATCCAGGGAACAAACCCTTGGGTTCAAAATGGATCTTTAAAAGGAAGATGAAAGACGATGGAACTATTGACAAATATAAAGCAAGACTTGTTGTCAAAGGTTTCAGACAAAAAGAAGGTCTTGATTATTTTGACACATACTCACCAGTGACTAGGATTACATCAATTCGGATGTTAATTGCACTAGTTGCAGTATACGGTCTTGAGATTCATCAAATGGATGTAAAAACAGTCTTCTTAAATGGAGAGCTTGAAGAGGAAATTTACATAGAACAGCCTGAGGGTTTTGTAGTTCCTGGTAAAGAAAAGAAAGTGTGCAAACTTATTAAGTCACTTTATGGGCTAAAACAAGCACCAAAACAATGGCATGCAATGTTTGATCAAACCATGTTGTCAAATGGATTTAAGATCAATGAATGTGATAAATGTGGTTACATTAAAGATACTCCAAATCAGGAAGTTATTTTATGCCTCTATGTAGATGATATGCTTATAATGAGCAAAGACATTGCTAATATAAAAGCTACAAAGTGTATGCTTGCTAGTAAGTTTGATATGAAAGATTTAGGAGTTGCTGATGTGATATTAGGAATTAAAATTCTTAATACTCCTAATGGTCTAGCATTGTCTCAAACTCATTATATTCAAAAAGATACTTGAAAAATTCAATTTTTTGAATTTTAAAAGGGCAAAGACACTAATTGATGTAAATCTTCATCTTTCAAAGAATAAAGGTGAAAGTCAGTCTCAAGTGGACTATGCTAGCGTATTGGGAAGCTTAATGTATGTCATGAATTGTACACGACCAGACATAGCATGCGCTATCAGTAAACTGAGTCGATACATAAGTAATCCTAAGCATAATCACTGGTTGTCATTGAAGAGAGTTTTGGGATACTTAGATGACACTCAAAACTATGCTTTACATTACAACAGATATCCAGCCGTTCTTGAAGGATATAGTGATGCAAATTGGATTACTGGGTCAACTGAAACAAAATCCACAAGTGGATACGTTTTTACTATTGGTGGAGGAGCAATATCTTGGAAATCGTCCAAACAAACATGTATATCTCGCTCTACAATGGAGTCTGAATTCATTGCTTTAGACAAGGTAGGTGAAGAAGCTGAATGGCTCCGGAATTTCTTAGAAGATATTCCATTTTGGCCCAAACCAATGGCCCCTATATGCATACATTGTGATAGTCAAGCTGCAATAGGAAGGGCTGGAAGCATTATGTATAATGACAAGTCTCGTCACATAAGACGAAGACATAACTCTGTGAGACAACTACTCTCTAGTGGAATTATCACAATTGACTATGTGAAGTCAAAAGATAATATGTCAGATCCACTTACAAAAGGCCTAAATAGAGAGGGAGTTGAGAAATCATCGACGGGAACGGGACTATGGCCGAGAACAAGTCATCGTGGCGGTAACTCTACCTAGAAGACTGGAGATCCCAAGATCTAGGTTCAAGGAGATAAAACAAAGTCATTGATGACGGTTCAACATTGTCAAAGGAAAAAAATATTATTATTGTCCATTCTCATGATGAGACAATGTTTAGTAACAAGGATAAAGACATAAGGACTTTTTAATGGTTTCTAAGTTTGATACAGGGAATATCAAATGGTGTATCTATGGGATAACACAATGAGAACTAAGAACATTTTAAGGGTTGATTGTGTGACATATGTTGTCTAGGTATACACCAAAGCTGGACGGTTCAAAGATATCAAATCTACCGATTGACCGAGAATATCCGATATATGTTCACTACGGAAAGTTTAAAGGGAAACCTAATTATCCAGATGCGATTAACCTTTACCTACAAGACACACAAGTTTTTTCATGCATATGTTTTAACAATAGTCTTCCCCATTCATGTGGGGGATTGTTGGGTTTTAGCAAGTGTGAATGGGAAAAGAAAAGAGAGATATGAAAAGTGAGGGAACTATTTTGGAGGGAAAATGAAAAGTCATTTGCAAAGTGCAAATGAAAAGTCATTTCTCCCATATCGGCAAAAGAAAGGGAAATTGTTGTCCTTATACAAGGAAACACTTCCATTACTTCTTAAAGAGCTAAGAAGAAGATGCCCCCTCGCGCCGTCGTCGTCGTCGCTCGCTCGGCTCGGTTTTGGCTTTGGCTTTGGCTTTAGCTTTGGATTTGGATTTGGATTTGGCAAATGATGTGATTGATTGATAAATTTGGCTTTGCCTTTGGCTTTGGATTTGGATTTGGAAAATGATGTGATTGATTGATAAATTTGGCTTTGGATTTGGATTTGGCAAATGATGTGATTGATTGATAAATTTTTTGGACAAAATTTATTTGATCAATTTTTGTTAAATAAATTAATCTTGTTAATATTATCTCTTATAAATTTGCGGGTAACAGTAACATTCCGAAAAGTCGTTACTTTTCCGAAAAGTCGTTACTTTCCAAAAAGTAGTTATTTTCCTAACAGACACAATTTTTCGAAAAGTTGTTATTTTTTTCTCCAAAAGACACAACTTTCTGGATAAAATGGGTCTGAACAGATTTCACTGAACAGACATGTTCCTTGCTGAAAATGGCTATAAAAGGAAGTCAATTTTTGATTTTTTTTTATCACTTAAATTTTTTTTCTTTCTCTGCATTTATTTTTTCTCTCAAATAAAATCAAAGTGTCTATCGACTGAGTCTGTGACTTGTTTCTGTTCTTAAGTTCGTTGAAGTTAAAGAAGTTTGAGGTACCGCTATTTCTTTAACAGGTTTAATCCGTCTTATTTACTGCGATAATGGCTCGGCGATTAAGCTTTCAAAGAATTCAGTATTGCATGGATGGAGCAAACACATAGATGTAAAGTTTCACTTCCTGAGATCTCTCAAGAAGGAGAAACTTATTAATATTGTCTATATTGTCTACTGTAGAAGTGAAGAAGATTCCAGTGTTTACCAAGATTTTTTGAAGACCAAGNNNCTGATATCTTCACCAAGTCCCTCAAGCTGACAACATTCAGAAAGTTAAGGAAGCTACTTGGAGTTTGCACTTTAAAGGAAAGCTACGATGAATAATGTTATTAAGCTGAAGTCGTAGACTTATCATTTTAAGGGAGGGTTTGTTAGATATTTTAATAAATTAAGTTTCTTCATTTCTAGATTTCAGGGTATATGGTTGTTATTCCCAAATTACTGGAAATGTGTGACTTAGTAGGTCAATTTTAATTTCTTTTATGACTTAGTGGTTGAGATAATGTAGGATTAGACATGCCTTAATTTCATAAATGTATCACTTATGCACATAATAATTTGTTATAGAAAATAGTTGTTTACAATTATCATAATAATATTAATATAATCACAGTAAATTAGTTGTAAACATATTTCTATAGTAAGATAAATATTTATAAAATTATGTATGTATATGTGTTATTAATTTATATTATTATTTTTTACATATGAATCAAATACTCATCAAAATAGTATTAAATTGAAGACAAATTCATCAAAGACATGTTAAAAGTAAATTAATGAGACAATCTTTATAATAAAATTACGAGATTATATAACTATTATATGCTTTATGCATTAGATTTCTTCTAACGAACAATATATTTATTAAGTTAATATATATTAAGGTGTGTTCATCTTTATATCCGATTAATTACTTTGTAAGGTTTTAAGTGTAAATTTTATTAAATATATTAGAGGTTACATATAATTATATCAAATTTAAATAAAATTCAACTTCACAATTACTTAAATTTTATCTTGATCCTACTTTGAGATTATTTTTTTATTTATTTTTTTTGGTAATTAACTGTATATTCATTAATCAACAAATGGTATTGACAGATCATGAAAAATAACATCAGTTTGTTAACTAGAAAAAATAAAACTCAGAGGAGATACAACTTTGAGATTATTTTAGAGAAAAGACATAAAGACACCATCGAAGTTGTCCCATATTTGCATAAAGACACCTAAACTTTTAAAGTGTCCTAATAACACCACTAAACAACTATATATCGTTGTAATTTGACCATTTTTACTCATTCCGTCGTCTATGTAATGCGCGTGTTGCTCACTCTCAAGGTAACCCGACCCGACCTTTTTTTTTTGAAGAAAATTCGTGAACTCCTTTTCATTTCATTTCTCAACTTTTTCCTAAAAAATTAAACGAAATACACAGTGTTTTTGTTGACAATCTCGTTGTTGATCGTTGTTGATGTGTATTTGTGAAGATTCTTGGAGATTGAAGGTCTAACATGTTAGGGTTCTAAAATCTTCACTTTTTTCGATTATTCTGATTTTATGGATTATTATAGTGTAGAAGTGTTAAAATCGACCTCCTACAGTTGCCATTGTTACAAATACGATTCAACATTGCATTTGACATTTTCAATAAAAAACTAACCACAAAATTGAGAAGAAATTCAACCATAAAAAAACTTCAAATTAACGTTTATACTGGAAATTAAAAGAGAAAAGACGAATTCCTACCTTATTTTCTTGAGGAAGATGATGAAGTCGTCAAAAAGAGAGAACCAATATTGTTCTTGCCATGAAAATCAAAATTTTAGGGCTACCAAAGGCTATTTTTGAGTTTAAATTGGGGAAGATACAAAAATTGATCAAACAATTAATATTAAAGAAAGAAAATGACATGTGGCTGTTTTAAACTGGTAAATAAAAAGGAAAAATGGCCCATGACGCGCCTAACATGCGTGTAAACAACCCAGATGAGTTAATGGGTAAAAATGGCTAATTTACAACGATAAATAGTTGTTTAGTGGGGTGATGGGACACTTCAAAAGTTTAGGTGTCTTTATGCAAATATGGGACAACTTCGATGGTCTTTTTATGTCTTTTCTCATTATTTTTTATTTTGCTTAAACCTATTCTATTAAAACATTACATAAACATTTTAGTGAAATTAATTAAAGGTGTTCATCGTTAGATTTAATTCAATTCTATAGACATATGGTAAGCATTAAACATAATTGGATAAATAGTGGTTACCGTTAATTACTTTAAATTAAGAAAATTTACATCAAAGTTGAAGTATAAAATTGCACTAAGGATTAATTTTCACTCAAGTTCATCTTGATCAATTATTTTGAGAGAATTATTATTTGACTCAAATTTATTCAATCGAAATAATATGCATATTGGTGATCTTTCTGTTTGGTTCTATTTTAATATATGATTTAAATTGTAAATTTCAAATAATTTAAAATGAATTTAAGAAAAAACCTTGTTAAGGCTCACACAAGCTTCATCATGAACAAGTGCTCCAGAAATAGTTATTTGACTCATGTCTCTATTTTGAATGTTGAATACAATAGAATACATATACATTTGGATATTTGTCATTTTTTCTTGGATTGTCCAATTAGAAATACAAATGCATTTGAATACATAAATATATTAGTAGATTTGAATATAAGAGTTCATCCATTTTTTGTACAGTGGAATACATATACATCTGGATAATTATATTGCAATCAATTCATTATCATTTGTTTTTTGACTGAATTGTTCAATTGTATTGATATTTTAACAAAATTATATTAAGAAATATCGGAATACAATTATTTGCAATTACAATAAATTAACTTAAAACAAATTATGTGAAATGCGTTAACGTTTGAACAAAAACAATAGCAACAATGAAGAATGGTGTAAAATGTATTTCAATTTTTTTAAAACTGACTAGAATTCAAAAGTATCTGCTGACCATATAATTATTAGTTGTTAATGTAATGATGTGAAATTCAGAATTTTAGGACATAATTAACGAGATTGTTATAGTACTAGAAATTACCTTATATAATGCAGTATAATTGAAATTGTAAAAAAACAAGAAACAAAACAATACACAAATACGGTGAAATATTAATTAAAATGTACTCATTTTTTTTTAGATAGCACTGAACTTCAATAATCTAGTTATTTATATAAATTGCTCTAAAATTAATCTCAATTTTATCAAAAGAAATTATTATTTTTATTCCACGTACCAAAACAACTCCTCAATTTTGTAAAGTCCAAATAGTAGAGGAGGCCCTTTGATCGAAAAAAATTAGAAGAGGCCCAATTCTATAAAAATGAGCCCACGAAGCATTCACACAAATAAACAATGGTCACTCTGTCCTCATAGAAGTTAACGATGGTGAAAACCCTATAAATACCTAATAAGCTACGCTTTACATATCTCACTCCGCCGTAATAGATCAAAAGCCCTTAATTTCTCTTTTTCTTCTAGGTTTTGGATCTGTAGCTGCTCTTTTTTTCTACCATTCCCTTTTTGGGCAAATCAATATATGTTTATCTATCTATTGTTTTGTTTTTTGTTTGAATTTTGTGTTTTTTGGAACAAGTTGGTGTTCTTCTTTAGTGTGCGTTTGCGAATTTAGGATTTTGTTGAAGATCAATAAATGTTGGGTTTGTTTTTGTGGCATAGGTGGGTGAGCGCTGAGTGGTGACTATTCTGAGTGGAGGTTATGGCTTGGAATCGAGAAGAGGAAAGCTCATCTGAGATCAAGTTCGATGAGGGGAGTAGATCTGCTATGTTTTGGGGTTTGAATTGGGAAAAAGAGGAGATTGACGAAGTTGCCTTCAGATCCCTTTGATATGGACAGTAGCAACCAAAGGATGAATTTTTCATCCATGACTAGTTAGTTAGAGGATTTTGGCTTTATGGTAGATGAGAATTTATGAGGTTGAGAAACTGATTTGCAAGATGGGAATTCATCAGGGTGCGGGTTTTTAATTAATTGATGGAAATTGTTAGCCGCTGGGGATGAATTTGAGAGAGGGGTTAAACAATGGTCATGGTTTAATGGATGGTGAATGATCATTGTGGTGTGGATGGAGGTAATCCATAGAAGGCATTGTTGGTTGTCGTCCCTTGGTTATTTAGCCTTGGGGGGACCTATTTGTAGTTGAAAGAATATGCAGCCTTTATGGGATGTTGTTGTTGGAGATCCACTTTTATGGAGAAAAATTATCACAGTTCATCCATTTTGTACTAACATCACAAATGATATCCTTATAAACTTGACGAATACAGCTCAAGCCCATCTTTATTCTCTCAATCTATTTCACTGCTCAAAGCTCACTGATGTTAGTTTGAAGCTCAAAGGTCAGTTGTTTCTCTTGTGTTTTTTGCTTAGTTATTAGGAACTGTATTACCTCAACAGTTATAAATAGTAAGAAATCTATTAAGCACACACTTAATTTAGAAACCCTAACTTGTAAACCACACTTTTTCATACTAAACCTATATGCAATTTGAACTTCCATGTTGAGGTCTCTTCAGCCCACCTCAGTACTTGTTAGGTTATTCCAGGGCCTCGTCAAAATTTGACAGACAAGAGAAATGTCCTCTAATTAATGCAACACTTGAAGAAAATAATGCTTATATATATAGTAATAACTAAGCTCTCTATAACTTGTGTAGGAGTATTTCATTGTTCACAGACGAGAAAGACAAGTGAGGGAGAAATGGACAGTCTCCATGGCTTCACCAAGTAAGCATCGCAAACCCCAAATGATAATTCTTGAAAAATATCTATTGTGTGTGTGATTTCATTTTGTTATTTGTTGTATTTAGTATTGGAATGAAACATATCAGAGAGGATTTAGTATTCCTATGGTCTACCCCATCTATTTAGTTGTTTATTTCACATTATTTCGTTATTGTTAATTTTCCCATATGTGTATCCCTTTTTCAAACTATTTGGCGTGCTTTAATTTATGCGGAGTTTGTTTATCCACAAGTTAAGGGTAAGTTATGTTTATACTCTTTCCTCTATAAATCCAACTTGGCGAGAATTTACTGGGTATCATTGTTGTTGTTGTTGTTGTTATGGTCTACCCAAACTATTTGGGATTAATGTGTATATAGTACGAGTAGAACTTTTCCAAGAGTTCCACTTGATTATTAAAAACTTTGTTTTTCCAGCTTATATTTTGTATATCTACAACCCCTCTCTTTCGCACTTCTACATCATGGAACAATTTCATGAATGTTTGGACTAAGGTTGCAGTCATGGCCCTCTAAACGTAAAATGGATAGAAATCAACCCAAAAGTTGAAGAGATTTTTGTGGGATTGAATGAACCAACCTGCCTTTTGTAGTCTAGCTCTTTTTGTGTCTCCAAAATTTCTCCGTTATGACATAACTGATTTATCTAAATTTTTCTTTCACTTTCATCTTCCATATCTTCCATCTCGGCTATGTTTGATTTTGTGTTTCCTTATTTTTGTAAGTTGGATTTCACTAGGCATATTGTTATTGATGATGATAATATTTTTCACTTAGAAAAATATGGAAGAGCTCCTTCTAGTGTTGATAGTTTTAGACGAATAAATATCAAGGTGGAAAGCTCCCATCTTAAAAATTGAATTACGATTTTGCCTCTCTACTAAATTAAGAATTTAATTAAATAATAATATTTTAATTATCTAAGATTGAATTACACAAAATTATAAATGCATCTTTTTCATATTAAAAAATGAAATTGACCTAGATTTAGATTGAATTGTAATCCAAAAATAAAAGCAGAAATACCCTAGATTAGGAACGCTTTCTCTCCTAAGGAAGTTTTCAAACAAACTAAAAATTCAAAGTTTCTCTTTCTCATATCAAGATGGTGATTTTCTGATCGAACAAAAATAAACCGTAGTCGGTTCTAAAAGAAGTAACTATATAAAAACCAACTTAACACAAATATAAATTGGTTGAAAAATAAATAATGATTATCAAATAGTAGGAATATATAAACAATATGTTCATATGTGATTTTATCATTTCCTTGTATTGCTAGCATAGACCTTTTCTTTTATGAACTTCATCGAAGTGATAGAGTATTGACACAACATGAGGAAATATTTTTCCCTACACTCGACATGCAATTAAGTTAGTACAAATCACCGTTATGTTTCTCTTAAATAAGTTGAATTAATATATGATTTAACTTATTTAAGTTAAAAATAACATATACTTATACTAATTTAGTTGCATGTCAAGTGTGTGATAAAAATATTTCTTTATGATTTACCCTAGTCCACTACTCTATCATTTTGATCAAGTTCATGGAAGAAAATGTTCTATGATAACAATACTACGAAATGCTAAAAAATAATGCATGAATATGTTAGCTTATATAGTATTATTATTTGATATTCGTTATTTATTCGTCGATAAATTTATATTCGCGTTAAGTCAAGTTTTTTGTTAACTCTTTATGATCGACTATGTTCGATCAGAAAATCACAATCTTAATAAGAATTTTGAATTTTTAGTTTGTTCAAAACTTATGATGGGAAAACATTTCAATCTAGGCTGTTTCTCCATTCTATTTTTAGATGGTGACTCATTCTAGATCCACGCAAATCAACATTTTTAATATGTGGAAGATGGACGTTGAATTATTAGTTTAAGTAAAACTTCCTTACCAGAGCAGCGATCTATTTAGACTGAAGTCAAAAGTTATATGTAGGAGTTGTTCACCGTATTATAGTTATGACACCAATACTACCAAATTTAGCAACTAGATACGAGCAATGAACTCTCTTTGCTTATAAGACATGCCAATCACCATCCAAAAATAGAAGAGAGAAACAACCTAGATAGGAGCAATGAACTCTTTTCTTATAAAACTTGCCAATCACCATCAAAAAATATAAGAGAGAAACAACCTAGATAGGAGCGCTATTCCTTGTAAGAAAGTTTTTAAACAAATTAAAATTTCAAAGTTCTTCTTATCAAGTTGGTGATTTATGATCTAACAAGAATGAATCATAGTCTGTCCTAAAAGATTTAACAAAAAAAAACCCGACTTAACACATATAATGTGGTTGGAAAATAAATATAATAATGAATATCAAACTATTATATCAAATAGTAATAATATATAAATTAATATGTTCATGTGTGATTTTACCATTTTCTTGTATTGCTAGCATATAAGCTTTTCTTTTATGAACTTGATTCAAAATGATAGAGTAGTTACACACATGAGGAAATATTTCGCAACACACATGCAATTAAATTAGTATAAATTATCATTATGTTCTCTTAACTAAGGTGAATTAATGTATGATTCAGCTTGATTAAGAAAAACATAATGGTAGTGTATACTAATTTAATTGCATATTTAGTGCGTGAAAAAAAATATTTCTTTATGATGTACCACTACGCTATCATTTTTATCAAGTTCATGAAAGAAAATGTCATATGCTAACAATACAATAACAAAATAGTAAAAAACCATACAGGAATACGTTAAGTCGATTTTTTTGGTTACCTCTTTAGGACGACTATGATTCATTCTTGTTAGATCATAAAATCACCAACTTGATAAGAATTTTTAGGCGTTTAGATCGTAGTTTTGACTATTGTTGTCGTCTTTGAATTTTCTGTTGGACATTTTGTTGGTTATTAGTTAATTGCATAAGTCAAATTTGTATTCTGATTAATAATAGCTAGTTTTCATATTCTGTCTCATTTTTCAATCAAATAGACTGATTAAGAATTTGTAGTGATTCTTTAAACTCTGTTTCTCTTATCATGAAATTTGTTAGAGTTGTCTTACATTAGTTATCCTTTAAAATGTCTATATAAGCTGAAGTGCTTGATGATAATAATATTTTTGAGAGTTCTTATATGGTAGAAGAGCAGATTCAGCAGAAGGTTAATTTTTAGTGATTAATGGAGTTTAAATCTTTATTATTCTGATTCAGTCTATTTAAATGCGTTTGATTTTTAGTGATTAACATTCATTTCATTAAGTCCATTTGTTTCTTTTTAAAAAAAAAAAAAACCTCTTAATGGATCTTAATGAGTCTGAATGATCGACTCTATTAAAATGATAAGTGTTCTTTCTTGAACAGATTCTCTTTTTCGTTGCTTCTCTGCTGGACAAGTTTCAAGTTTCTTCCTCTTCTTTTCCAACCAAGTATCATTTTTTTTTCTTTGAATAAGTTTTCATAATCTTTTACAAGTATTTATTTAATATTTCTAATATATAAAATATTCTTGGGTGAATTGATATTTATGAAGGACGACTCTTCTTGTCACAATTCATTTATTGTCAAAACTTCTTTGATAGAAGTTATCATTGTTTCTTGAGAAAAAATTATTTGAAAAAAGAAATAACTCATGAGTGATAATCTTATTCTTGAATCAATTGTTTGGAAGAAGTATTTTTTGTTTGGATCATAACTATTATTGACATAGTATTTAATTACAAATTTAAAAAAATATAAAAAACAAACAATCTTAATGAATTAGTGTTCAGACCTAAAAACTACATTTCAATATTCAGACAAATATTCGACATTTTAATCTTAATACTAATCTTAATATTCAGATGTCGCATTTAGATTCAGGCCTCTTAATTTTAACGAAAACAAATAAGGCCTAAATCTGCTTAAGAACCAGACCATATTAGGTGTATAGTACGCAATCTTACCTAATATTTCTGTCATCCAAAAATATTCATTTGTTCAGGTAATACTCCGCAGCATTAGGAATTATGTTATGCTAATAATATTGAAGCAGGACAAACATTTTCTGTCACTAAACAGTAAAATCCATTCTTATATATACAAATTGTGAGGATTGGAAGCAAAAACATTAGGTTGAAAGTGAAAAATAAATTGTTAATACACAAGTTGTACTACTTATATACATTTTAATTAATAAAGAAAAAAAAAAAGCAAGCCAATACCCCTCATTTTTTTGTGAAATTATACTAGCTATTAGAACAACGACCACTATAAAGAGTCTGAATAGAACAGAATGGATACATAATATTCGAGTAACAATATCAAATTAGCTTGAACTTGAAGCATATATATAATCGAGTTGATTTAACCCGTTAAGAATGCACAAAATCTCTTCATTCCACAGCAACATCAGCTATATAAAACCAATTTCTTTGTAGTAGCTCTACGATCTCTTCATCTCTGGATATTGTAACATGTTATAGTAAGTATCATAAATAAAATTAATATTATATAATTGTATTAATTAATAATGTTAATATATGTTCTAAGTATTACAATAATAATGTTACATATATATACCTTGATTTAGTAGGAGACTTTGGGGTTTGATGACAAAAACGAGGGCCTTCATCATATCCTTCACATGTGATTTCTCCATATTCATCTCTATAACAAACTACACCCGTTGACTTATCTTCAAATACCTATATATATTCATATAAATATAATAAATATATTACGAAAAATCAGTAGAGGTTTGTATATAAATTGATTGATATTTGAAAAAAAAAATAGTAGTACGAATAAGAAGTGAAATTGATTACATATAATTACTGTAAAAAAAATAGATCTTGACGTCTAACTCAATTCAAAATTTAGCTCATGAAAGAAGGATATTGCTCAAATCCTTATAAAAAAAAAAACCTTTCATTTCTTTTTCGCGTTCAAAACTGGACATCTGATGTATGAATAATTTAACATGAAGGTCCAACATCAATTTCGAATTATTGGAATGACTCCTACTCTAATACATGTCTAGATAGACTCTAGGCCTTATATAATTTTATATAATATTAAAGCAGACAAAGGTTTTGGAGATCGAATCCACCATCACCTTTAGTAAAAAGAATGAAATACCTTAAGCCCATTTTTTGAAGTTGATTTGATCTGACACGGAGTTGTTGACGATGACGATGATGATGATGATGCAAACACTACTCGTCTATGGACAGGCAATCTTACTGTCCTTGTAGTGAAAGATGATTTGGTAACTAGAAAAGATGTTGAAAGAGAGTTTACCACAGCCATTGAAGTTAATGGAGAGAAGAAAAAGAAGAAGAAAAGAGTGAGAGAAAGCTAAGGAATGTTAGTTTATGGTATGAAGTATAGTTGTTGAGGGACTTTATATTATATAGTTTTTTTAATTTTATTTTATAATCAAGATAACATACTATAACTTAATCTTGCTACTACTGTTTGGGGAAGACTTAGTACACATTACTACTTTTAATTTGTAGTACCTAACAAAAAGAGTTTGGATTTTATTTGCTTATATTATATATATTATAATATATCTAACTGCTTGGTGCTAGAGTTTTTTTTTATTTGTTTTGGTAAGTTAAAATAGATGATGAATAATAGTTTCTTTGTTATAATTTATTTGTTTTGTGTTGATTTGAACTAAATCGTTTAAAAAAATAAAAAGAAATTTTGAATCTTGTGATCTTAAATCAAAGATATGTTGTTATATGTACCAAAATGTGCTTTAATCGAATGGTTTTAAACATCTCAAGTGGAAAAATTATAGATAAAAGAGTTATCACAAAAAAAAACTTTTTTTTTAATTGAAATGGACTAAGAAGAAAAGTAGGACAAATAAATTGAAATGAAGAGAGCAATACTTGTTTCGATGGTTGTTATCTATTGTATTGAATTGTTTTTAGATACTATATTTGTTTTCTAGTATTACGTTTTGAATTTGTTTATATCATATTGTTAAATTCATTAGGTTATGAGACGATTAAAATTCTCATTTTATGTAATGACTGAATTTGATATGATCGTGTTGTTATATTTTCTTCTTTTTTTGATAATATTATAAATTTATTTTTAAAATTATTAATATGTATCATAATATATATAGCAACAAAAAATAATATAGTCTATCCAAATATATTTAAAAACAATACAACATAATACGGTATAAAATAAGTTTCAACCATCCATAGTGAAACTAATAAGTGAATAAATTATATATCCTCAAGAAACATAGTGAGTTTCAAGTCGGAATTGAGGTTATATAGTGCTTTGACTATCAACATAAAATAGATCAATTATATTTTAGTAATAATAATTAGCAAAAGGAATATACATATAAAATTATAATTATTATTGGAAATAATTATTGGATCAAGTCCATGGTCTAATTTTATTCCATTAGTTATTTAGTTTGTCCTCTTTTTTAATGATAATCACATTTTTTTAATAAAGATTCCACTATGAGCATAGTAAAATATAGTTTCTTTCATATTAGATGACCGATTACGATTAATAAAACATTATATATCTCTAAAGAATATCTAAATTGTGGACAAATGATGTTCATCCACATTGTGAGAATATTTGACAATTAATAACACAAGCCATGATTACTGCATAGTCACTTCTGCTTTAAAGAAATTCGTAAATCTTTTGAACTAATATTTACGATTCATGTACTACAACTATTATAGATATAATGGTCATCTTTGTTGTTGTTGTTGTTATGGTCTAGCCTTACTATTTGGGATTAATGTGTATATAGTAGGAGTAGAACTTTTCCAAGAGTTCCACTTGATTATTAAAAACTTTGCTTTTCAAGCTTATATTTTGTGTATCTACAACCCCTCTCTTTAGCACTTCCACATCATGGAATAATTTCATTTAATGTTTGGACTAAGGTTGCGGCCATGATCCTCTAAACGCGATATGGATAGAAATCATCCCAAAAGTTTGAGAGATTTTTGTGGGATTGAATGAACCAACCTGCCTTTTGTAGGCTAGCTCTTTTTGTGTGTTAATAGTTAAATGAACTTGTCTCCAAAGTTTCTCTGTTATCACATAACTGATTTATCTAAATTTTTCTCACTTTCATCTTCCATCTCGGCTATGTTTGATTCACTGTTTCCTTCTTTTTTTAAGTTGGATTGATGTCCTTGAGTTGAAGATCTTTCATAAACAACCTCTTTATCTCCACAAAGTAGTGGTAAGATTTGCACTCTGTACATTCTACATACTCTACTAAGTGAGAATTCACTAGGTATATTGTTGTTGATGATGATAATATTTTTCACTAGGGAAAATATTGAAAAGCTCCTTCTTTTGTTGATAGTTTTAGATGAATAAATATTAAGGTGGAAAGCTTCCATCTTAAAAACTGAATTACCATTTTGCCGCTCTACTAAATTAAGAATTTAATTAAATAATAATATTTTAATTATCTAAAGATTGAATTATATAAAATTATAAATGCATCTTTCTTATATTAAAAAATAAAATTGATCTAGATTTAAAATGAATTGTAATCCAAAAATAGAAAGTAGAAACGCTTTCTCTCCTAAGGAAGTTCTCAAACAAACTAAAAATTCAAAGTTCCTCTTTCTCCTATCAAGATGGTGATTTTCTAATCGAACAAGAATGAACTGTAGTTGATTCTAAAAGAAGTAACTATAAAAAAAATTAACACAAAGATAAATTGGTTTAAAAATACATAATGAATATCAAATAGTAAGATTATATAAATCAATATGTTAATTTGTAATTTTACCATTTCCTGAATTGCTACCATAGACCTTTTCTTTTATGAACTTCGTCGAAATGATAAGTATTGGTACAACATGAGGAAATATTTTGCCACACACTCACATGAAATTAAATTAGTCTTAGGTTATTAGCATTTTAATATTAATATTTAACATATTAAATTGCTTTATTTTGAAGTTATAAGAATGACCATTGGTAGGCATTTGTGTTTTAAACTACCAATTTAATCATGATATTCATCTTTGACTTGGTAGTCATGTAATGCCATTACTTTTGGCTTTGTTGGCGAAATTCATTATGAGATACGAACATTCCAATAAACATTGGAATGGATAACTTCTACATCATCCATTAGCATTGCTTATCCATCACTTTATTTCATTCTTAATTCCTCCATTACTCTTTGTAACATATGTAACTCCTTTGTAACCTGTGAAACTCCTAAGGCCATTATCTTCACTATTTAGTACCTCCATTATCTTCCTATTCATTGCTAGGAAGACTTCTTGTAGTATAAATAGTGGTGGTCTTCATTTGGTTTGGAACACACACAAAACACAAGAGAAAACAAAGAGTGAAAGAGCTAGTCTAAAAGAGAGTTCTTATTAGTTGAAGGGAGGTGTTTTTTTTTGTGGAGCTTTGGACTCAACTCTTGTCCAGAGTTGTTGAGTTATACTTTGTGAAGGTTGTTGTATCCTGGAGGGGACAAGTCAAAGAGGACTACTGCTGGACCGGTGAAAACATTTGCTGCAGTGGGCTTGAATCTCCTTAAAGAGAGCGAGATATCCGCGCCTCAGCTTGAAGAGATTAATTTCATCATTTTATTTTCAATTGTAATCTTGCAATTTTATTATCTTATAAGTTTTTTCACTAACAATTTGTATAAAGCACCGTTATGTTTCTCTTAACTAAGTTGTATTCATATATGATATAACTTACTTGAGAGAAAAATAGCGTATACTTACACTAATTTAATTGCATGTCAAGTGTATGACAAAATATTTCTTTATGATGTATTACTACGCTATCATTTTGATCAAGCTCACGAAAGAACATGTTATATGCTAACAATACAACAAAGAAATAGTAAAAAGTCATACATGAATATGTTAGAATATACAATATTATTATTTGATGTAATAACTTGATACTCATTATTTATTCGCCAACAAATTTATATTTGCATTAAGTCGGTTTTTTTGTTACCTCTTTAGGACCTACTATGAATCATTCTTGTTCAATCATAAAATCACCGTCTTGCTAATAGGAAGATCTTATGGGAAAATCTTTGGAACATTAAAACATCTTATAAAGATATGTGGCTCATTAGAGGTGATTTTAATGAGCTAACTTTTTTTCTTTTTTTTAATAGAAAAAAAAAGGATCTCAATGAGAAGTACAAGCAAGTGGGATTAGGCTTCCTTACTAATCTTAATGAGGTAAAGGACCTCTACAAATTAACAAGCATGAATAAACTACGAGCTAGAGAAAGCTAGATATTGCATATTTATCATAGAGTTTATAATAAATTCTATGATGATACTACAATGAGAATGCTTAAGTAATTCAAAAATACAAAATCTAAGAATAAAGTTGGTTATCAAAGGAATTCTTGAAGAAAAAAAACAGTGGTAACCCTTTCTGAGTAATTACAAAAAATTGTATTCTATTGGCTTATTTGAGATCTCGACAATTATTTTGGGGTTTATCTGATTGTTTGAGGTTTTTGTATTGGATTTGAGTTTTATCTGATTATTTGATTATTTGTCAAAGCAGATATTGAATGTATCAACTTCTTTTTTGCTTATGATTCAGAATTTTCCTGGTTCTAATTTTACTCTCCTTGAGAATTTTTTGTAATTTGCACTTCTAACTCGCATTTTTCTATTCTCGTGAAGCTTAGTACTGAAGAGAAGCAATAGATAGGTGCAAAAAGGTTACAAGTTCATGTTCAATTAAGTTTTTGTGAGTTTCATGGGATAAAATAGCAACTTACTACAGCTTATACTCCTCAACGAAATGGAGTATGTGAGAGGAAGAATGGAACAATCATGAACGTTGTATGAAGCCTTTTACAAAAGAGCCATGCTCCAAAAGTTTTTTGGCCTGAAGCAGTTTGTTGGAGCGCTTATGTGCTTAATCAAAGTCCGTCTCGTGCTATTCAGCTATGACACCAGATGAAGCTTGGAGTGGACAACAACCAGATGTTCAACATTAAAGAGTGTTTGGGTGCATTGCATATTCTCATGTTCCAGATCAGAAAAGGACAAAGCTTGATGACAAAGTCAATAAGTGAGTTTTTCATAGGTGTTAGCAGGGAGTCGAAAGCTTAAAAGTTGTACAATAGTGATTATCAATCGTGGTGTAGTGTTTGATGTAGATAATTTATTGGTCGTGTGAAGAAAAGCCAAATAACCAACAACTTCCTTTGGATCTTGACGATGGAGATAAAGAGCAAGAGCTGTAGAAAATATGAAAGGAAAAATAATATCATTAGAAAATGCTCAAGTTTATTATAGGCTAACTTAAGGCCACTTGAGATGATTACAATCATCAACTACATCACAATTTAGACTACTCAAAATAGAAAACAAAGTCTTGGACAAATAATTAAATACATGTATCACAATTTACTAGATACATGTACTACGGAATTTTAAAAAGACTTCTTGAAAAACTATGAGACAATTTTGGAAGACTAAACATTGATGCATTAATTCCAACACTCCCCCTTAATGCATTTTCTTGATAACTCCAATGCGTTCTCGAAGATAGCAAAATTTTTCTCTATGAAGTGCTTTGGTGAAAATGTCAGCAAGTTGTTCTTCTGTCTGACAATAATGCAACTGAATTTTGCCTTTCTTTTGTGCTTCTCGGATAAAATGATACTTTATGGAAATATGCTTTGATCTTTCATGGCTGACTGGATTCTTGGCAATTGCAATTGCTCATTTTTTATCACAATATAGAACAGTCCTTTTTTGTTTTGTTTTTCACCAATTTCTTCAAATATTCTCCTAAGCCAAATTAGCTTGAGAAGTAGTCTTGGATGCTGAAACATATTCTGCTTCGGCAGTGGATTGAGCAACAACACTTTGTTTTTTTGATAACCAAGAACAAATGCTTGATCCAAATAAGAAAGCATAACCAGAGGTACTCTTCATATCATCTATACTTCCAGCCCAATCACTATCAGAATAACCAATTAAGTTCAAATTTTCATCAAATTTTTACATTATCCCATAATCCGTTGTTCCTTGCAAGTAGCGTAGAACACACTTTGCAGCTCCAAAATGCACTTGGCTTGGTTCTTGCATGAATCTGGATAATAAACTAGCAGCAAACATAATATCTGGCCTTGTTGAAGTAACATATAGCAAACTTCCAATCAAACTCCTAAAAAGTGAGCTATTAACTTTCTTTTCTCCGTCATCTTTTCTAAAATTCTCATTTGCTGCAAATGGTATGGCCACAGACCTGCAATCCATCATTTTGAATTTTTGAAGAATACTTTTAGTATACTTCTTTTGAGAAATGAAAATTCCTTCTTTCACTTGAGAAACTTCGATTCCCAAGAAATAATTTAGCAATCCAAGATCACTCATTTCATAAGCTTGCATCATATATTGTTTGAAATTTTGCATCATCTTTACATCACTTCTTGTAAAGAGCAAATCATCCACATAGAGACAAACAATGATAATGCTGTCATGTTCTTTCTTCACATACAAAGTGGCTTCACTTTTACTTCTCTGAAAATTATTTTTCAGAAAGTATGTATCAATTTCATTGTACCAGGCTCTTGGAGCTTGCTTCAGCCCGCAAAGATCTTTTTTTAGTCTATACACCTTTTCTTCTCCCCATTAAACAAAAAATCCATGAGGTTGCTATAAATATCTTCATCATGTTTTCAATTCATAAATGTTGATTTAACATCAAGTTGAAATATCTTCCATTTCTTTTGTGCAGCAACAACAATTACAGTTCCAATTGTCTCAAGACGAGCAATTGGAGAGAAAGTTTCATAAAAATAAATACCTGGTTTCTGCGTGAAGCCTCTAGCAACCAACCTTGCTTTGTGCTTTTGAATATCTCCTTCCTGATTGAGTTTGATTTTGTCCATTTTAGACTTACAACTTCTCTTTCTCTAGGAATAGCCACAAGCTCCCAAGTATTATTTTTTTCGATCATTCAAATTTCTTTTTCCATGGTTTTCTGCTAAACATCATGCTTTATTGCTTCTTCATAATTTTTTGGCTCAACACCGGCAAAATTACATCTTTGATAAATGTCACTCAATATTTTTGTTCCTCTTGGAGGCGGTTCTTCATTATCTGAATCTGGGATTTCTCTCCCTTGAGAGACATCTTCATCTTTCTCATCCTCTTCTTGATTTAAAGATATGACAGTAGTATTCTCTATCTTTTTATCCTCCCAATTCCATGTTGTTTTTTCATCAAAAATGACATCTCTACTAACAACAAGTTTGTTAGTTTTGTCATCGAGAAGCCTATATCCTTTTGTCACATCACTATAACCAAGAAAGACACATTTTTGACTTTTTCATCCAATTATGTATTTTCTCAGCAGGTACATGAGCATAACAAATACACCCAAATTTTTTAAAATAACTTACAGAATGTTTAATTCCACTCCAAGCTTCAACTGGTGTCTTGTCCTTTAGTGCCTTTGTTGGACACCTGTTAAGGATGTGAAGTGTTGTATGCACTTGCCCAAAAATATTTTGGCAGCCCTTTCTCATTCATCATAGTTCTGGCCATTTCAACAATTGTTCTATTTCTTCTTTCAGATACACCATTTTGTTGAGGAGTATACCCTACTGTAAGTTGCCTCTGAATGCCTTCATTTTTGTAATATTCTTTAAATTCTCGACTTGTGTATTCACCTCCTCGATCACTGCGAATGGTTTTGATGTTGCAACCTTTTTGCTTCTAAACAAGGGCTTTAAATTTCTTGAATGTAGCAAATGCTTCTGACTTTTCTTTCAAAAATTAAACACAAGTCATTCTTGAGAAATCATCAATAAAGATTATAAAATATCTTTGACTTCCAAGAGATGGAGTCTTCATTGGTCCACAAATGTCGGTATGAATTAGTTCCAAAAATACACTTGCTCTCTAAGACACCCCTTTTGGAAAAGACTTCCTGTGTTGCTTTCCCATTATACAACTTTCACATGTATCCACCTCAGTATGTATCTCAGGAAGGCCTTGCACCATGTCCTTTTGCTTAAGAAGCTTTAAACCATGAAAATTCAAGTGACAATATCTTTTGTGCCAAAGCAATGAATCATCTACAATTTCATTTTTTAATGCATTGTAATGAAATTACAAAAGGAAGTTTCTTTTTATCATCTTTACTTCAACAATGACTTGATTTGGCTCAATTTTATCATAAATCTTGCAATAATTATCTCTAAACACAAGAGAATAACCATTTTCCATGAGTTGACCAACACTAAACAAATTTTCTTCCAAGTCAGGAACATAAAGAACATCATGAATTTGCTTACCGCATCCTTTCATGTTGATCGAAATAGTACATTTACCTTTCGCATCAACTAAGGCTCCATTCCCCATCTTCACTTTAGTAGTGATGCGCTATTGGACTTAGAGGCGATTAGACTTCTAGAATAGTTATTATTAATTGACAGAAAAGCCTTTCATCTCCAGTCATGTGATTATTACAACCACTATCAACATATCATTCATTGCTTTTTGTTGAAGCATCAGATTTAGAAGCAAAGAAAAGATTTTCTTCCCTTTCTTCCTCATGTTTTTCACAAAAATGTGCTTGCTCCCGTTTCTTGTGCCAACAATTCTTTTCAACGTGTCCAAACATTTTACAAAAGTTACATTGGGGCTTGCCTTTGTGCCAACATTTTTCTGCATTGTGATTAGTCTTTTTGCAAACTTTACAAAAAAGACTAGAGTTTTTCTCACCTTGTTCTTCAACCTTCTTGGAAGAACTGTCATGATCCTCCGTCTCTTTGGGTTGATCTTTACGAAAAAAACTTCGCTTCTCGTGTGCACGAAATGATCCAACTAGCTCTTTGATGGAAAGCTTAGAAAGATCTTTCGTCTCCTCAGTGATAGCAACGATGTACTCATACTTTTCTGTGACACTAATTAGAATACTTTCCACAACTTGTTGTTCAGAAATTGTATCACTATGATTTCTCATTTCATTAACAATATTCATGACTCTTGTGCAATATTCATCAATTTTTCCAGATTCTATCATCTTTAAATTTTGAAACTCTCTTCAAAGAGTTTAAAGATTCATAGTACGTACCTTTTCGTCACCATACGCCTCAGTTTCAATAAAATCCCAAGTTCCCTTTGCAGTCTCACAAGTAGCAATTTTTGCAAAATATGCTCTTGAGACTCCCATTTGGATTTTTCTCAAGGCTTTTGCATCTTGACGATACTTAGCCTCAAGATTTTTCATCTCTGCTGTTGTAAGATCACCATCATTTTCTTGCTCTTCAAAGCCATTTGCAACAATAGTCCACAAACCTTCAGCTTTCAAATGTGTTCTCATTCTTATCTTCCAGTATTCAAAATCAGTTCCATCAAAAAATGGAGTAAGAACAACTGAAGAATCAGCACCTTCATTTGTTTTGGATGTCATATTCTTTTTCTTCACCTAACCTTAGATTAAGAACGAAAACCTGCTCTTGATATCAATTTGTAGAAAATATGAAAGGAAAAATAATATATTTACAAATTGTTCAAGTTTATTATAGGCTACTTAAGGCCATTTGATATGATTACAATCATCAACTACATCACTATATATACTACTCAAAATAGAAAACAAAAAGTCTTACACAAATAACTAAATACATGTATCACAATTTACTAGATACATATACTACGAAATTCTAAAAAGACTTCTTGAAAAACTAAGATTCAATTTTGGAAGACTAAACATTGATGCATCAATTCCAACAAGAGCAACTAGTAGCCGATGAAGGTGATTCTACCTTGGTACATCAAGAAGGAACCAACTTCGACCTCAACAAAATCGAACAAGGCCAACATGGATGGCATATGGGTGAGTGGAAATGTTCAATCTGGAAATAAATTCATCTACATATTTAGCTTTATTTTCTGGTTGTGATCCCATAAAATTTGAGGATGCCTATAAAGATGTAAAGTGGCAAAAAGCAATGAATGTTGAGATTGCCGCTATTGAAAAAAACAATACTTGGGAGCTTATGGATCTTCCAAAAGTCCAAAGATCTATTGGAGTTAAATGGATTTATAAAACCAAACTCAATGAGTCTGGTGAAGTTGATAAGTCCTAGGCGCTCTTGGTTGTGAAAGGATACAATCAAAAGTATGGTGTGGATCACAAAGAGGTCTTTACCCCGGTAATTAGACTTGATACCATCGGATTGATGTTGGCATTGGCAGCTCAAAACAATTGGCCGATTTATCAACTTGACGTAAAATCAGCCTTTTGGCACGGAGAGTTGCAAGAGCACATATATGTTGATCAACCTCCTGATTATGTAATGCATGAAAGTGATCACAAAGTTTATGGATTGAAAAAAGGCTTTATATGTGCTAAAACAAGCTTCCCGAGCTTGGTACAGTCACATTGATGCATATTTTAATCTAGCAAATTTTAGAAAATGTCCATACGAGCATACACTTTATATACAAAACTTGCGAATGGGAAACTTGTGATTTTATGCTTATACGTAAACTATTTGATTTAAACTGGGAGTAATCCTATATATCTTGAAAAATTTAAGTTATCCATGATGACTGAGTTTGATATGTCTGATCTTGGCTTGATGCATTACTTTTTGGGAATTGAAGTAAAGCAATCAAGTATTGAAATTTTTACTTCGTAGAAGAAATATATCCAGGAAACATTACAGAGTTTTGGAATGCAGAGTTGCAATTCTGTCACAACACCAACAGAGTTGGAACTGAAGTTGGAAAAGAATCTTATAGGAAAGAAGATTGACTACACTTTTTTCAAACAACTCGTGGGATGTATGATGTATCTGACAGTCACCAGGCCTAACATAATGTATTTTGTTAGTCTTGTTGGCAGGTAAATAAAGCATCGAAAAGAGATTCTTTTGTTTGTTGCTACAAGAATTCTAAGATATTTTCAAGGTACCATTGACTACTTGAATACAAGAAAGAAGGCAAGTCAGAGTTAATTGGCTTTACAGATAGTGATTTTGCTGGAGATAAAGAAGACAGGAAAAGCACTTTTGTTTATATGTTTATGCTTGGATTTGAAGTTGTTTCTTGGTGCTCCAAGAAGAAACCAATTGTTACATTATCCACTATAGAAGCAAAGTTTGTAGTTGCAACTGTGTGCGCTACCCAAGCAATTTGGTTGAAGAAGATATTGGTTGAGCTTCATGTTAGACAGCAAGAACCAATCTTATTTACTGCGATAATGTCTCAGCGATTAAGCTTTCAACGAATTCAGTATTGCATGGATGGAGCAAACACATAGATGTTAAGTTTCACTTCTTGAGATCTCTCACGAAGGAGAAAGTTATTGATATTGTCTACTGTAGAAGTGAAGACCAAGCTGCTGATATGAGATATTCGTTCTTTTTAATTCTATATATAGTAATATATTGTCGGAGTGCTTAGGATTATGTTATTATTTTATGCTATATTGATAATGGGTGATAAGAAATAATGGGTAAGTTGGTGATGATTACTAAATTATATTACATTGTTAGCAATTGGGTTAGTATTCAAAAATATATATATATATATATATATATATATATATATATATATATATATATATATATATATATATATATATATATATAAAAAATCGATCAAGTCGAATAGTTGAATGGCTGAGTTAATGTTTTCTGTGATTTTGTCAAAAGAATTTATTATATATATTGTTAGTTTCTGAATGGTAGGAATAAGATTGAGCCAATCATTGTCAATGATTGCCAATGATTGGAATTTGATAAATATTCTAGAAAATTGGGACTTGTTTACAAATGGGTTTCTGCAAAAAAAAATAATAATAATGTATACAATGATAATAGATTTTTTTAATTGGAAATTAATGGTGGAAGTTTTTTTTTTATGTTTTTATGTTTGGATTATATAGTGGGGGTGATAAAAATGGATGCCAATCATTGGACAACCATATGCCAATGATTGGCATGGGAGATGTTTGAAATGGGCAGTGCCAACGAAGAAAGAAAAACAAACGTGAAAAGGGGGGAGGGGCGTTCCACTTCTGCCAATGGGTGGGAAGTTGGTTCGTGTTTTATTCGTATATTAAAATGCTAGTTTTTAATATATATTGGGGTTGGTAATTAATTATTTGGTGTTATTTTATATGATCTAACATTGAATTTTAGTCCATTTGAAAAGGTTAGAGTTAAGTTCTTGGCTTGAAATTTAGCAAGTATGAAAAATTTGGCATGCCAATATATATCAAGATTTGGAGTTTGTTGAAAAAAATGAGTGAGTGTTAGCGTCTATGATAGACATATAATAATTTGAATGTCTAAAAAAATTGCTTACTTACGAATATTGTAAAATTGGTAGATTGGGAACGTTCCGAAACCTTGCGAAAAGGAAAGGAAAAATCTTAAAAGATTCGTGGCACAAGCTCGGCATCTAAGGTATGTTAAGACTTGTTAGACTTGTTGAAGGACGTTTTCCTAATTAAAGATTAAAAATAAAAATAGACAAAGGGGTAAGGGGAAAATATGGTGGTCTCGTATCAATGGTGTGACGGGCATTGGTACGAGTACCGGTGTTATAAAACGGAAAATTTCTATTATAGAATGTGGATTGAAATTTGAGAATGCCAAAGCATATGGGCATTAGCTGATATATTATTGACTTGAATTCCTTGTGTGATTGTGTTTTATTTATCTCACCCGTATAGTTGAGATAATTGAGGTGGTTATGTATTATATTCATATTGATTGATTGAGATACATCATCATCCCCTCTATTGAAACAATATTGTGCACATGCATAGAGATAAGACTGAGTATAAGTTGGGCACGTGGAGATCGTCCGTGCTGGGGATGGTGAGATGTTAAGATTGTAATTTGGGCACGTGGAGACCGTCCGTGCAAAAATTATTTGATATTATGATAGTGCGTTGAGATCGTCCGCACAGACATGTGGAGATCGTCCGTGTCGGTATATGGACCTCGCGAGTCCCCCATGGGTCATGAACTCTCGATGTATTTCCGAGGAGTATCATGTATATACGGTTGAGTGAGTACTGGTATTCTGAGACATATCATTACATGGCATCATATTGCATTGCATTTCATCCCATCATTCATTCTTGATGACTATATGTTTCGTTTGGTGTTTGGAAAATATTAAATGTTGATTTCCTTTATTGATGAAACTTAAATAGTAAGTGTAATATATATATATATACTTGTACAATCTAAGAATTTATTTTCTTATATAACTCCCGTCACTACTTCTTCGTTGTCGGTCAATGAGACATACTGGGTACACGTGGTTTCGTACTCATACTACGCTTGTTGCACTTTTTGTTGTGCAGATTCGATTCCGAGTAGAAGCACATCTCGTGGAGCAATTTGAGTCCGAGCTTGGAGTTGTGGTGAGCTGCTTGGTTGTTCCGTGGCCCACACCTCCCTCTATCTTTTATTTATTCTGTTATTAGTATTCAAACAGGATATCCCCTTATGTTACATTTGTCATTTAGTTTCAGACTTGCATCGAATTTTAGAAGCTCTTGTACTTAAGACACCAATTCTTGGGGTGATATATTTTATCTTCCGCATTTCGTACTTATAAGGAACTCAATGTTGGAGATTCTTGCTAAGCGTTGGTCTTTTTTACTCATTTGTTGATTTAGTTGGGTTAATATGTTGGGTTGGCTTACCTATTGGTTGGGAACATAGGTGCCATCACGACTTGAAAAATTTGGGTCGTGACAAAGCTGTTGATATCTTCACAAAGTCCCTCAAGCTGGCAACATTCAGAAAGTTAAGGAAGCTACTTGGAGTTTGCACTTTAAAGGAAAGCAACGATGAATAATGTTATTAAGCTGAAGTCGTAGACTTGTCATTTTAAGGGAGGGTTTGTTAGATATTTTAATAAATTAAGTTTCTTCATTCCTAGATTTCAGGGTATATGGTTGTTATTCCCAAATTACTGGAAACGTGTGACTTAGTGGGTCAATTTAATTTCTTTTATGGCTTAGTGGTTGAGATAATGTAGGATTAGACATGCCTTAATTTCATAAAGGTATCACTTATGCACATAATAATTTGTTATAGAAAATAGTTGTTTACAATTATCATAATAGTATTAATATAATTACGGTAAATTAGTTGTAAACATATTTCTATAGTAAGATAAATATTTATAAAATTATGTATGTATATGTGTTATCTGAGTGATTTCTACACTTGATAAATATTGTACTTGCATATTATTATTTTTTACACATGAATCATATACTCATCAAAATAGTATTAAATTGAAGACAAATTCATCAAAGACATGTTAAAAGTAAATTAATGAGACAATCTTTATAATAAAATTATGAGATTATATAACTATTATATGTTTTATGCCTTAGATTTCTTCTATCGAACAATATATTTATTAAAATAGTATATTAAAGGTGTGTTCATCTTTATATTCGATTAATTACTTTATAAGGTTTTATTTGTAAATTTTATTAAATATATTACAGGTTAGATATAGCTATATATGACTAATAATTTTATCAAATTTAAATAAAAATCAACTTCAGAATTACTTAAATTTTATCTTGATCCTACTTTGAGATTATTATGTTTTTGGTAATTAACTGTATATTCATTAATCAACAAATGGTATTGACAGATTATGACAAATTACATCACAGTTTGTTAACTAGGAAAAACAAAACTCAGAGGAGATATAAGGGATGTGTTCAAGATTTCTACTTTTGCCTTCAAAAATTCTAATTTCAGATTATTTTTTGTTTGGCTCAAACCTATTCTATTAAAACAATACATATACATTTTAATGCAATTAATTAAAGGTGTTCATCGTTGGATTTAATTCAATTTTATATACATATTGTTAAGCTTTAAACATAATTGAATAAATAGTGATTACCGTTAATTACTTTAAATTAAGAAAATTTACATCAAAGTAGAAGTATAAAATTGCACTAAGGATTAAGTTTCACTCAAGTTCATCTTGATCAATTATTTTGAGAGAATTATTATTTGACTCAAATTTATTCGATCGAAATAATATGCATATTGGTGTTGATCTTTCTGTTTGGTTCTATTTTAATATATGATTTAAATTGTAAATTTCAAATAATTTTAAATGAATTTAAGAAAAAACTCTTTAAGGCTCACACAAGCTTCATCATGAACAGGTGCTTCAGAAATAGTTATTTGACTCATGTCTCTATTTCGAATATTGAATACAATAGAATACATATACATTTGGAAATTTGTCATTTTTTATGGACTGTCCAATTAGAAATACAAATGCATTTGAATACATAAATATATTAGTAGATTTGAATATAAGAGTTCATCCATTTTTTGTACAGTGGAATACATATACATCTGGATAATTATATTGCAATCAATTCATTATCATTTGTTTTTTAACTGAATTGTTCAATTATATTGATATTTTAACAAAATTATATTAAGAAATATCGGAATACAATTATTCGCAATTACAATAAATTAAGTTAAAACAAACTTATGTGAAATGCCTTAACATTTGAACAAAAACAATAGCAACAACGAAGAATGGTGTACAATGTATTTCAATTTTTTTAAAACTGACTAGAATTCAAAAGTATCTGCTGACCATATAATTATTAGTTTTAAATGTAATGATGTGAGATTGAGAATTTTAGGACATAATTAACGAGATTGTTATAGTATTAGAAATTACCTTATATAATGCAGTATAATTGAAATTGTAAAAAAATAAGAAACAAAACAATATACAAATACGGTGAAATATTATTTAAAATGTACTCTCTTTTTTTTAGATAGCACTGAATTTCAATAATCTAGTTATTTATATAAATTGCTCTAAAATTAATCTCAATTTTATCAAAAGAAATTATTATATTTATTCCACGTACCAAAACGACTCCTCAATTTTGTAAAGTCCAAATAGTAGAGGAGGGAGGCCCTTTGATCGAAAAAAATTCGAAGAGGCCCAATTCAAAATGAGCCCACCAGACATTCACACCAATAAACAATGGTCACTATGTCCTCATAGAAGTTAACGATGGTGAAAACCCTATAAATACCTAATAAGCTCATCTTTACATACCTCACTCCGCCATAATAGATCAAAAGCCCTTAATTTCTCTATTCCTTCTAGGTTTTGGATCTGTAGCTGCTCCTTTTTTCTATCATTCCCTTTTTGGGAAAATCAAGGTATGTTTATCTATCTATTGTTTTGTTTTTTGCTTGAATTTCGTGTTTTTTAGAACAAGCTGGTGTTCTTCTTAAGTGTGTGTTTGCGATTTTAGGATTTTGTTGAAGATCAATAAATGTTGGGTTTGTTTTTGTTGATTTGGCATAGGTGGGTGAGAACTGAGTGGTGACTATTCTGAGTGGAGGTTATGGCTAGGAATCGAGAAGAGGGAAGCTCATCTGAGATCAAGTTCGATAAGGGGGTAGATCTGCTATGTTTTGGGGTTTGAATTGGGAGAAAGAGGAGCTTGACGAAGTTGCCTTCAGATCCCTTTGATATGGACAGTAGCAACCAAAGGATGGGTTTTTCATCCATGACTAGTTGGCTAGAGGATTTTGGCTTTATGGTAGATGAGAATTAATGAGGTTGAGAAACTGATTTGCAAGATGGGAATTCATCAGGATGCGGGTTTCTAATTGATTGATGGAAATTGTGAGACACTGGGGATGAATTTCATAGAGGGGTTGAACAGTGGTCATGGTCTAATGGATGGTGAATGATTATTGTGGTGTGGATGGAGTTAATTCATCGCAGGCATTATTGGTTGTTGTCCCTTGGTTATTAAGGCTTGGGGGGACCTATTTGTAGTTGAAAGAATATGCAAGCCTTTATGGGATGTTGTTGTTGGAGATCCAGTTTTATGGAGAAAAATTAACATAGTTCATCCATTTTGTACTAACATCACAAATGATATCCTTATAAACTTGACGAATAGAGCTCAAGCCCATCTTCATTCGCTCAGTCTATTTCACTACTCAAAGCTCACTGATGTTGGTTTGAAGCTCAAAGGTTAGTTGTTTCTCTTGTGTTTTTTGCTTAGTTATTAGGAACTGTATTAGCTTAACAGTAATAAGTAGTAAGAAATCTATTAAGCACACAGTTAGTTTAGAAACCCTAACTTGTAAACCACAATTTTTCATACTAAACTTATATGCAATTTGAATTTCCATGTTGAGGTCTCTTCAGCATGCCTCAGTACTCATTAGGTTATTCCAGGGCCTTGCCAACATTTGACAGACAAGAGAAATGTCCTCTAATTGATGCAACACTTGAAGAATGCCTATATATATGGTAATAACTAATCTCTCCATAACTTGTGTAGGAGTCTTCTATTGTTCCCAGACGAGAAAGACAGGTGAGGGCGAAATGGACAGTCTCCATGGCTTCACCAAGTAAGCATCGCAAACCCCAAATGATAATTTTTGAAAAATATCTATTGTATGTCTGGTTTCATTTTGTTATTTGTTGTATTTAGTATTGGAATGAAACAAAGCAGAAAGGATTTAGTATTCCTATGGTCTACCCCATCTATTTAGTCGTTCATGTCACATAATTTCGTATTGTTAATTTTCCCATATGTGTATCCCTTTGTCAAACTATTTGGCGTGCTTTAATTTATGTAGAGTTTGTTTATCCACAAGTTAAGGACAAAATCTGTTTATACTCTATCCTTTATAAATCAAACTTGGCGAGATTTTACTGGTTATCATTGTTGTTGTTGTTGTTATGGTCTACCCAAACTATTTCGGATTAATGTGTATATAGTAGGAGTAGAACTTTTCCAAGAGTGTCACTTGATTATTAAAAACATTGTTTTTCCAGCTTATATTTTATATATCTACAACCCCTCTCATTCGCACTTCCACATCATGGAACAATTTCATGAATGTTTGGACTAAGGTTGCATCCATGGCCCTCTAAACGCGATACGGATAGAAATCAGCCCAAAAGTTTGAGAGATTTTTGTGGGATTGAATAAACCAACCTGCCTTTTGTAGGCTAGCTCTTTTTGTGTCTCCAAAATTCTCCGTTATGACATAGCTGATTTATTTAAATTTTTCTTTCACTTTAATTCTTTCATCTCGACTATGTTTGATTCTGTGTTTTCTTCTTTTTGTAAGTTGGATTTCACTAGGCATGTTGTTATTGATGATGATGATATTTTTCAATAGGGAAAATATGGAAGAGCTCCTTCTAGTGTTGATAGTTTTAGATGAATAAATATTAAGGTGGAAAGCGTCTATCTTAAAAATTGAATTACCATTTTACCTCTCTACTAAATTAAGAATTTAATTAAATTATAATATTTTAATTATCTAAAGATTGAATTATATAAAATTATAAATGCATCTTTCTCATATTAAACAATGAAATTGACCTAGATTTAGATTGAATTATAATCCAAAAATAGAAAGCAGAAATACCCTAGATTAGGAACGCTTTCTCTCCTAAGGATGTTTTCAAACAAACTAAAAATTCAAAGTTTCTCTTTCTCATATCAAGATGGTGATTTTCTAATCGAACAAGAATAAACCGTAGTTGGTTCTAAAAGAAGTAACTATATAAAAACCAACTTAATACAAATATAAATTGGTTGAAAAATAAATAATGAATATCAAATAGTAGGAATATATAAACAATATGTTCATATGCTATTTTACCATTTCCTTATATTGCTAGCATAGACCTTTTCTTTTATGAACTTCATCAAAGTGATAGAGTATTGACACAGCATGAGGAAATATTTTTCCATACACTCGACATGCAATTAAATTAGTAAAAAATCACCATTATGTTTTTCTTAACTAAGTTGAATTAATATATGATTTAACTTACTTGAGAGAAAAATAACATATACTTATACTAATTTAGTTGCATGTCAAGTGTGTGACAAAATATTTCTTTATAATTTACCACTAGTCCACTACTCTATCATTTTGATCAAGTTCATGGAAGAAAATGTTATATGATAACAATACTACGAAATGCTAAAAAATAATGCATGAATATGTTAGTTTATATAGTATTATTATTTGTTATTCGTTATTTATCGTCGATAAATTTATATTTGCGTTACGTCAAATTTTTTGTTAACTCTTTAGGATCGACTATGATTCGTTTTTGTTTGATCAGAAAATCACAATCTTAATAAGTATTTTGAATTTTTAGTTTGTTCAAAACTTACAAGGGAATACAATTCAATCTAGGGTGTTTCTCCCTTCTATTTTTAGATGGTGATTCAATCTAGATCTACGCAAATCAACATTTTTAATATGTAGAAGATGAACGTTGAATTATTAGTTTAAGTAAAACTTCCTTTCCAGAGCAGCGATCTATTTAGAGTGAAGTCAAATGTTATATGTAGGAGTTGTTCACCGTAGTATAGTTATGACACCAATACTACCAAATTTAGCAACTAGATAGGAGCAATGAACTCTTTTTGCAATGAACTCTTTTTTCTTATAAGACTTGCCAATCACCATTCAAAAATAGAAGAGAGAAACAACATAGATAGGAGCGCTATTCCTTGTAAAAAAGTTTTTAAGAAAAATCAAAGTTCTTCTTATCAAGTTGCTGATTTTATGATCTAACAAGAATGAATCACAGTCTGTCCTAAAAGACATAACAAAAAAAACAGACTTAACACATATAAATTGGTTCGAAAATAAATATAATAATGAATATCAAATTATTATACCAAATAGTAATAACATATAAACTAATATGTTCATGTGTGATTTTACCATTTTCTTGTATTGCTAGCATATAAGCTTTTCTTTTATGAACTTGATCAAAATGATAGAGTAGTTACACACATGAGGAAATATTTCGCAACATACGTGCAATTAAATTAGTATAAGTCATCATTATGTTTCTCTTAACTAAGGTGAATTAATGTATGATTCAGCTTGATTAAGAAAAACATAATGGTGGTTTATACTACTTTAATTGCATGTCTAGTGCGTGACAAAAATATTTCTTTATGATGTACCACTACGCCATCATTTTTATCAAGTTCATGAAAGAAAATGTTATATGCTAACAATACAACAACGAAATAGTAAAAAACCATACATGAATATGTTAGCATATATAGTATTATTATTTGATTTAATAATTTGATATTGATTATTTATTTGTCGATAAATTTATATTTGCGTTAAGTCAATTTTTTTGATTACCTCTTTAGGACGGACTATGATTCATGCTTGTTACATCATAAAATCACCAACTTGATAAGAATTTTTAGGCGTTCAGATGTAATTTTGACTATTATTGTTGTCTTTGGATTTTTTGTTGGACATTTTGTTGGTTATTAGTTAATTGCTTAAGTCAAATTTGTATTCTGATTAATAATAGCTAGCTTTCATATTCTATCTCATTTCTCAATCAAATAGACTGATTAAGAATTTGTAGTGATTCTTTAAACTCTGTTTCTCTTATCATGAAATTTGTTAGAGTTGTCTTACATTAGTTATCCTTTAAAATGTCTATATAAGCTGAAGTGCTTGATGATCATAATAGTTTAGGGAGTTCTTATATGGTAGAAGAGCAGATTCAGCAGAATGTCAATTTTTAGTGCACTATCATTTGTTTGCACTTAATGGGAGTCTGAATCTTAATCATTCTGATTCAGGCTATTTAAGTGCGTTTGATTTTTAGTGATTAACATTCATTTCATTTAGTTAATTTGTTTCTTTTTTTAAAAAAACTCTTAATGGACCTTAATGAGTCTAAATGATCAACTCTATTAAATAAGAATGTGTTCTTTTCTTAAACAGATTCTCTTCTTCGTTGCTTCTCTTCTGGACAAGTTTCAAGTTTCTTCCTCTTCTTTTCCAATCAAGTACCATTTTTTTTCTTTGAATAAGTTTTCATAATCTTTTACAAGTATTTATTTAATATTTCTAATATATAAAATATTCTTGGGTGAATTGATATTTATGAAGAACTCTTCTTGTCACAATTCATTTGTTGTCAAAACTTCTTTGGAAGAAGTTATCATTGTTTCTTGAGAAAAATTATTTTGAAAAAACAAATAACTCATCTTTTTTTTGGGTTGAGTGATAATCTTATTCTTGAAACAATTGTTTGGAAGAAGTATTTTTTGTTTGGATCATATCTATTATTGACATAGTGTTTAATTTAAAATTTAAAAAAATATTAAAAACTAAATTAGACTTCTTAATTTAGTTTTCTATGAATGTTTTTTATTGTCGTAAGTCTTTATTCTTATTTTGTAATTATTACATTTTATTATTCATTACAATTTACATATGTATTTCCATGAGTTTTAGTCATTCTAACATATCTATAAAAATTTACATTAAACACACGTGCGAAACACGTGCTTAAAAACTAGAAAACAAAAAAAGACACAAATACTGTGAAATATTGATTAAAATGTAGTCTTTTTTTTTTTTTGAAATAAGACTCAACTTCAATAACCTAGTTATTTATATAATTTGCTCTAAAATTAATTTGAATTTTATCAAAAGAAATTATTATCTTTATTCCACGTACCAAACGATTCCTCAATAAAATGAGCCCACAAGTCGTTCACACCATGAAACAATGGTCACACCAAGACAATGGTCACGTCAAGGCCTGGAACTGAGGAGAGGGAAGATCATCTGAGATCAAATTCTAAGGGAGGGTGGATTTCATAAGTTTTGAGGTTTGAAATGTGGAAAAGAGGAGCTTGATGAAGTTGCAATTTTTTTGCCTTGGGATTCGTTTGATATGGACAGTAGTAACCAAAGGATGGTTTTCAGCCATCACTAGTTGGTTAGAGGATTTTGGCTTTATGGTAGATGAGAATTATTGAGGTATAAAAACTTATTCACATGATGGAAATTCATCAAGGTGCGGGTTTCGAGTTGATTGATGGAAATTGTGAGCCGTTAGGGATGATTTCAGAGATGGGTTGAACGGTGGTCATGGTATGGTGGATGGTGAATGATCATTGTGGTGTGGATGGAGGTAATCCATCACATGCGTTGTTTGGTGTTGTTGGTTATTGTCCCTGGGTTATTTAAGCTTGGGGGACCTATTTGTAGTTGAAAGAGTATGCAAGCCACTTTTATGGAGAAATATTAACATAGTTCATACATTTTGTACTATTATTATAATTGATATCTTCATAAATTTGACGAATAGAGCTCAAGGACATAGATCGATCAAGAATTTCTTTAAAATCTGCTCTTTGATTAATAATTCATCGACCACTAGATTCAAGTGTCTCACCCAATTCTTAAACTAGATGGCTTGGTTGATTTGCAAGTTAGTTAGAATCAACCATATGAATCCTTATATCATAAATATTCTATTCGAGCCAATAATGTTTTATAATTTGCACTTCGGTATTATATAACGGCCGTTTGAGTTGAAGATAAGTTATTTGGGATTATTTTTTTATTGATTGTTTGATTTGTAGTATATTATTAAAAAAAAACCCATTGCATAAAGTATTATACATTATGATAAATAACAAACTTTAATAATTCAGAGGGTGCAAATCTACAAAATGGAGAAACACATTGATAATTGCATCTTGATTATTATTTAAGAATGATTCTGGCTTCACAAATTTAAATTCATTGATGCTTAATTACGTGATATGAACTTTAGTTGTTCTTTCTACATGGTTTGCCAACTTTAATTTTCTCTTTTCATATTCTTGATGTATTTATTATTATTTTCTATTACTTATACAACTTTTATAATCTTAACATTCATAAATCTCATCTTTTCATATTCATAACCTCCAAATAGTTAAACTAAGACTTTAAGATATCTTTTGATACTCCTTCTATTGTATCTATATAAAATTCAATTTCTTTATCTCATTAAACATCTACCAAGATTATAAGGCTATTATTTTTGTTCTATAGTTAAAGTAGATGAAGAAGAATCTTGAATTTTGATAGGATATGGAATGAGTCGATAAAAAGTTAGAGAATTATGTACTAATTTTTTACTTAATTTTCATCTTTATATGCATCAGTATTATAAGAATAATGTATACATTGTATTTTTAAAAAAAATTGTTTCTTTTTGTCTTTTTTCTCTGTTAGGCTTCTTAATTTAGTTTTCTATGAATATTTTTTTATTGTCGTAAGTCTTTACACTTATTTTTTAATTATTACATTCATTACAATTTACATATGTATTTCCAAGAGTTTTAGTCATTCTAACATATGTATAAAAATTTATATGAAACACACGTGCGATGCACGTGCTCAAAAAATAGAAAACAAAAAATTACTCAAATACGGTGAAATATTGATTAAAATGTAGTCATTTTTTTGGAAATAAGACTCAACTTCAATAACCTAGTTATTTATATAATTTGCTATTAATTTGAATTTTATCAAAAGAAATTATTATCTTTATTTCACGTACCAAACGATTCCTCAATCTTGTAAAGCCCAAATAGTAGAGGAGGCCTTTTGTTCGAATAAAAGAATAGGAGGCCCAATTCAATCAAATGAGCCCACAAGTCGTTCACAACCAAGAAACAATGGTCACTCTGTCCTCCATAGACTATAAATACCCTATAATTTGGTCTTTATATATCACTTACTCCGTCGTTATAGTTCAAAAGCCCTTCTTTTCTCAATTCCTTCTAGATTTTTGGTGGTGAAGCTGCTCTTTTTACCACCATTTTCCTTTTTGGGAAAATCCAGGTATGTTTTCTATCTATTTTTTTCATTTTCCATTTTGTTTTTTTGTTTGAATTTTGTGTTTTTCAGGATCAAGTTAGTGTTTTTGTTTAGTTTGTGTTTGCGATTTTATGGTTTTATTGATGATCAATTAATGTTGGGTTTGTTTTTGTGGATTTGGAGTAGATGGGTGAGTGGTGAGTGGTGATTGTTTTCAGTGCACGTCAAGGCCTGGAATCGAGGAGAGGGAAGATCATCTGGGATCAAATTCGATAAGGGAGGGTGGATTTCGTAAGTTTTGAGGTTTGAAATGGGGAAAAGAGGAGCTTGATGAAGTTGCAAATTTTTTGCCTTGGGATTCGTTTGATATGGACAGTAGTAACCAAAGGATGGTTTTCAGCCATCACTAGTTGGTTAGAGGATTTTGGCTGTATGGTAGATGAGAATTATTGAGGTTGAATAACTGATTCACATGATGGGAATTCATCAAGGTGCGGGTTTTGAGTTTATTGATGGAAATTGTGAGCCGTTAGGGATGAATTTCAGAGAGGGGTTGAACGGTGGTCATGGTATGGTGGATGTTGAATGATCAATTTGGTGTGGATGGAGGTAATCCATCACATGCGTTGATTGGTGTTGTTGGTTGTTGTCCCTGGGTTATTTAGGCTTGGGGGGCCTATTTGTAGTTGAAAGAGTATGCAAGCCACTTTTATGGAGAAATATTAACGTAGTTCATACATTTTGTACTATTATTATAATTGATATCTTTATAAATTTGATGAATAGAGCTCAAGGACATATATCGATCACGAATTTCTTTAAAATCTGCTCTTTGATTAGTGATTCATCAGCCACTAGATTCAACTATCTCACCCTATTTTTAAACTAGGTGGCTCGGTTGATTTGCAAGTTAGTTAGGATCAGCCATATGAATCCTCATATCATAAATATTTTATCCGAGTCAATATTGTTTTAAATTTTGCACTTTAGTATTATATAATAGCCGTTTGAGTTAACGATAAGTTATTTGGGATTATTTTTTTATTGATTGTTTGATTTGTGGCATATTATTAAAAACAACTCCATTGCATAAAGTATTATCCTTTATGATACATAACAAACTTTAATAATTTCAAGGGTGCGAATCGGCAAAATGGAGAAACACATTGATAATGACATCTTGATTATTATTTAAGAATGATTCTAGCTTCACAAATTTAAATTAATTGATGCTTAATTACGTGAAACAAACTTTAGTTGTTCTTTCTACATGGTTTGCCAACTTTAATTTTCTTTTTTCATATTCTTCATTTATTTATTATTATTTTCTATTACTTATTCAACTTTTGTACTCTTAATATTCATAAATCTCATCTTTTCATATTCAAAACCTCCAAATATTTAAACTAAAACTTTAAGATATCTTTTGATATTCCTTCTATTGTATCTATATAAATTCAACTTCTTTATCTCATTAAACCTCTACAAAGATTATTAGACTACTATTTTTGTTCTATATTTAAAGTAGATGAAGAAGAATCTTGAATTTTGATAGGATATGGAATGAGTTGATAAGAAGTTAGAGAATTATGTACTAATTATATACTTATTTTTCATCTTTATGTACATCAGTATTAGAAGAATGATGTATACATTGTATTTTTTTTGAAATCTTTTTCTTTTTGTCTTTTTTCTCTGTTAGACTTCTTAATTTAGTTTTCTATGAATTTTTTATTATCTTTATTCTTATTTTGTAATTATTACATTTTATTATTCATTAGAATTTGCATATTTATTGTCATGAGTTTTAATCATTCTAACATATCTATAAAAATTTACAAGAAACACACGTGCAAAGCACGTGCTTAAAAACTAGGAAACCAAAAAAATACACAAATACGGTGAAATATTGATTAAAATGTAGTCATTTATTTGGAAATAAGACTCAACTTCAATAACCTAGTTATTTATATAATTTTCTCTAAAGTTAATTTTGAATTTTATCAAAAGAAATTATTATCTTTATTCCACGTACCAAACGATTCCTCAATCTTGTAAAGCCCAAATAGTAGAGGAGGACTTTTGTTCGTAAAAAAAGAATAGGAGGCCCAATTCAATAAAATGAGCCCACAAGTCGTACACACCAAGAAACAATGGTCACTATGTCCTCCATAGATCTTAACAATGGTGAAAAGACCATAAATACCCTATAATTTGGTCTTTATATATCACTTACTCCGTCGTTATAGTTCAAAAGCCCTTCATTTCTCAATTCCTTCTAGATTTTTGGTGGTGTAGCTGCTCTTTTTACCACCATTTCCCTTTTTGGGCAAATCCAGGTATGTTATCTATCTATTTTTTTTATTTTCCATTTTGTTTTTTGTTTGAATTTTGTGTTTTTCAGGATCAAGTTAGTGTTTTTGTTTAGTTTGTGTTTGCGATTTTATAGTTTTATTGAAGATCAATTAATGTTGGGTTTGTTATTGTTGATTTGGCGTAGATGGATGAGTGGTGAGTAGTGATTGGTTTCAGTGGACGTTAAGGCCTGGAATCGAGGAGAGGGAAGAATATCTAGGATCAAGTTCGGTAAGGGAGGGTGGATTTCGTAAGTTTTGGGGTTTGAAATGGAGAAAAGAAAAGCTTGATAAAGTTGCTAATTTTTTGCCTTGGGATCCCTTTGTTATGGACAGTATTAACCTAAGGATGGTTTTCAGCCATCACTAGTTGGTTAGAGGATTTTGACTTTATTTTAGATGAGAATTATTGAGGTTGAAAAAACTTATTCGCAAGATGGGAATTCATCAAGGTGTGGGTTTAGAGTTGATTGATGGAAATTGTGAGCTGTTAGGGATGAATTTCAGAGAGGGGTTGAATGGTATCATGGTATGGTGGATGGTGAATGATCATTGTGGTGTGGATGGAGGTAATCCATCACATGCGTTGATTGGTGTTGTTGGTTGTTGTCCCTGGGTTATTTAGTCTTGGGGGACCTATTTGTAGTTGAAAGAGTATGCAAGCCACTTTTATGGAGAAATATTAACATAGTTCATACATTTTGTACTATTATTATAATTGATATCTTTATAAATTTGATGAATAGAGCTCAAGGACATAGATCGATCAAGAACTTCTCTAAAATCTGCTCTTTGATTAGTGATTCATCGACCACTTGATTCAACTATCTCACCCTATTTTTAAACTAGGTGGCTAAAATGATTTGCAAGTTAGTTAGGATCAGCCATATGAATCCTTATACCATAAATACTCTATCCGAGTCAATATTGTTTTAAATTTTGCACTTCAATATTATATAACGGCCGTTTGAGTTGAAGATAAGTTATTTGGGATTATTTTCTTATTGATTGTTTGATTTGTAGTATATTATTAAAAACAACTCCATTGCATAAAGTATTATCATTTATGATACATAACAGACTTTTATAATTTCAAGGGTGCAAATCGGCAAAATGGAGAAAAATGTTGATAATGGCATCTTGATTATTATTTAAGAATGATTCTAGCTTCACAAATTTAAATTCATTGATGCTTAATTACGTGATACAAACTTTAGTAATTCTTTCTACATGGTTTGCCAACTTTAATTTTCTTTTTCATATTCTTCATTTATTTATCATTATTTTCTATTACTTATTCAACTTTTATACTCTTAATATTCATAAATCTCATCTTTTCATATTCAAAACCTTCAAATATTTAAACTAAAACTTTAAGATATCTTTTGATATTCCTTCTATTGTATCTATATAAATTCAACTTCTTTATCTTAGGAAACCTCAACCAAGATTATTAGGCTATTATTTTTGTTCTATAGTTAAAGTAGATGAAGAAGACTCTTGAATTTTGATAGGATATGGAATGAGTCGATAAGAAGTTAGAGAATTATGTACTAATTTTATACTTATTTTCATCTTTATATACATCAGTATTATAAGAATAATGTATACATTGTATTTTTTTTTTTTTTTGAAATCTGTTTCTTTTTGTCTTTTTTTCTCTGTTAGACTTCTTAATTTTGTTTTCTATGAATGTTTTTTATTGTCGTAAGTCTTTATTCTTATTTTTGTAATTATTACATTTTATTATTCATTATAATTTATGTATGTATTTCCATGAGTTTTAGTCATTCTAACATATCTATAAAAATTTACATGAAACACACGTGCGAAGCACGTGCTCAAAAACCAGGAAACAATAAAATACACAAATAAAGTGAAATATTGATTAAAATGTAGTAATTTTTTTGGAAATAAGACTCAACTTCAATAACCTAGTTATTTATATAATTTGCTCTAGAATTAATTTGAATTTTATCAAAAGAAATTATTATCTTTATTCCACGTACCAAACGATTCCTCAATCTTCTAAACCCCAAATAGCAGAGGAGGCCTTTTGTTCGAAAAAAAGAATAGGAGTCCCAATTCAATAAAATGAGCCTACAAGTCGTTCACACCAAGAAACAATGGTCACTCTGTCCTCCATAGATCTTAACAAAGGTGAAAAGACTATAAATACCCTATAATTTGGTCTTTATACATCACTTACTCTGCCGTTATAGTTCAAAAGCCCATCATTTCTCGATTCCTTCTAGATTTTTGGTGGTGTAGCTGCTCTTTTAACCACCATTTCCCTTTCTGGGCAAATCCAGGTATGTTATCTATTTTTTTCATTTTCCATTTTGTTTTTTTTGTTTGAATTTTGTGTTTTTCAGGATCAAGTTAGTGTTTTTGTTTAGTTTGTGTTTGCGATTTTATGGTTTTATTGAAGATCAATTAATGTTGGGTTTGTTTTTGTGGATTTGGCGTAGATGGAGTAGTGGTGAGTGGTGTTTTTTTAGGTGGGCGTTAAGTGCGGAATCGAGAGAGAGGAAGATCATCTAGGATCAAGTTTGGTAAGGGAGGGTGGATTTCGTAAGTTTTCGTGTTTGAAATGGGGAAAAGAGGAGCTTGATGAAGTTGCTAATTTGTTGCCTTGGGTGTTGTTTAATATGGACAGTAGTAACCAAAGGATGGGTTTTTTCAGCCATGACTAGTTGGTTAGAGGATTTTGGCTTTATGGTAGATGAGAATTATTGAGGTTGAAAAACTTATTCGTAAGATGTTAGTTCATCAAGGTGCGGGTTTCGAGTTGATTGATGGAAAATTAAGATCAAAGTCAAAGAAGTCAAGAGTCATGTCTAGAATTTAAGAAACAAGTCAAAACAAAGTTCTTCAAAGTTTTCAAGAATTTTTAGCAATGTTTTAACTATGTTTTAAAGACTTAAGAGTTGAGTTCATCAAAGAGAAAAGTTGAAGTTCTTTCCTTAAAGAAGTATATGGGGACTATGTATTCCCAAAGAGTTTTAAAGAAATGTTTTCACATTTAAACAAGAACGGAAACTGAGATTTCCAAAGAGCATTCGAGCTAGTTTTGAGAAAACCGCAAAAGCTTTCTAAATGAAGCAAGCAGGGAAACTGAGCTTTTCAAGATAGCTTTTATGCTAAGTTTTGACAACTAATCTCAAATCACAGAAGAAGTATGTGTTAAAAACATAAGATCCAGTATATTTTGGGAGTGGTATTGAGCACCGGTTTAGGAACGAGCATGAGTTCATATAACTCACATCTGCATAAAATCATGTAGCCACCATGGGTAAAAATAAGGTCATACTTTTTAGATGAACCCTTTTCACAATAGACTAGTGGATTCATTAGGCAATTCAGGTCTTAAACCTTTGGCCGGGTATAAGATGCGCTGGCAGCGTGAGGTAGATCGTTGTATCATCACTATAGCTCTTATGTGATGGTTGTCGGCTAGAGAAACTTCCACAAAAGTTATTGTTTTCTTATAAACAAAATTTATTTGTATTTTGACATGCATCTCATAGTCAATTGTATCTATGCATATACACAGAGTTTCCAATATATTTTTAAACATCTTTTCTTTGTATTGCACTTGTGTTTAAATTTTTTTATATTAAAATTAGTAGTTATGTTGAGTTAGTTGAGCCAGGTAAGTTCTTCAGTTTTTTTTAGACTCTTTCTAGCCTATGTTGTTTAGCATTCCAACTCGCATACTCGTACATGCAATGCACTGATACCAGATGACATGCATCGTGTTATAATGCAGACAAAGGTAATGGGGATCGGCATCCAGCGCACTATTTATCCAGTATAGCACTCCAGAGTCAGTTGGTGAGACTCCTTGCATTTAAAGGACTCCTCTTTTATATATATTAGTTGTTAGGATGTTGTGGGGTCTGACCAAACATCCATCTCAGATGTTTAGAGACATCATAGATAGTCAAATGTTAGTCCTTTGAGTCGTTACATTTTCATCTATTATGTTATAGACTTGGGTGGGCAGCTTGCCAAGTTGAATGTTTAATTTTTAGACATTCTCAGATTATGCTATTATTCAGTTCAGTTAGATGCTATTAATCCTTATAAATGTGCATATAATCTTCCACTGAGTTAAGTAAGTCATGTCAAGGGTCCGCTCAAGGCAACCAATGGTTTCGAGTGCTGGCCACACCTAGGGTATAGGTTTGGGGCGTGACAATTTGTGATGTTGTTCTGTATTTTATAATCACTATATAATATTTTTTTATGAACTTGATCAAAATGATTAAATAGTAGCACAACATGAGGAAATATTTTAATACATACTCGACATACAATTAAATTAGTACAAGTCGATCACCATTACATTTATTTAATTAAGCTGAATCAAATATTATTTAAACTAGAAAGCTCCTATCTAAAATATTGAATTACCATTTTGCCTCTCTAATAAATTAAAATTTTAGTAATATCTAATTAAATAATAATATTTTAATTATATAAAGATTGAATTATATAAATACATCTTCCTCGTATAAATAATGTAATTTCCCTACAACAAAATTGTTGAAGAAAGCTTTAAGACTGATGAAACATGTCGAAGGAACAATAGACTGATGGAACATGTCGAACAATAGACTCATAAAGGCAAAATATTTCTGTTGTTATATGTGGATGATATTATTGTCAAATAATGTAATCCGTCTCATGTCCCACAGTTGGTGCTATAACTTGGGAAGGAGTTCACTTGAAAGATCTTGACCCTTTACACGTCTTTCTAAGGTGAAGTATTTCGAAGGAGGAGTTCACTTAAATCAAAGAAAGTATGCTGGTGAATTGTTGGCGAAGAAAGAGATGACTTTGGCAAAGGTTGTAGTCACTCCTTTGGCTCAAAACCATGGTCTGCATGAAGCTGTAGAAAGTCTTTTAGATGCCTCTTCAGAATGATAGTAGGGAGCCTTCAATATTTGACCTCACTCATGCTGTAAATTTAGCAAGCCAATTTCTGCAAAGCCCAAACATTAAATATATTCATGGGGTAAAAGGATTCTCAAGTACATCAAAGATGCTATACACTTTGGTCTTAGAATTATTTCACAATCACCATATAGGTTGTATGGCTACTTAGATTCCGATTGGGGATGTTGTACCACTACTAAGAGATCGTCTACAAGCTATAACATCTACCTAGGTGTCAATTGTATATTTTGGACCTCCAAGAAACATACCATAGTAGCCCGATCGAGTGTTGAAGCTAAGTATAGAGCACTAGCCTCCACAGCCACAGAACTGACTTAGACTTTGTATCTTCTACATGACCTTAGAGTGTTTCTTCGATCTGATCCTACATTGTATTGCGATAACATGAGTTCCTTGTACATGACAGTTACTTTAGTTATGCATGCTAGAACCAAACATGTTGAAACGAACTATCATTTTGTTCATGAGAAAGTGGCCATGAGACAACTTCTTACTCACTTTGTGTAGTCTAAGGATAAGCTAGTTGATATTCATACCAAAGTCTTCACAAAGCATGTTTTCTCTGATTTTTACAGCAAGCTAGGAGTTACAGTTCGTGCACTCGACTCAAATTTATTCGATCAAAATAATATGCGTACCAGTGTTGATCATTCTGTTTGATTCTATTTTAATATATAATTTAAATTGTGAATTTAAAATATAATTTTAAATTTATAATTAGATTGCATCTAGTTAAATTTAATTGACTATTTAAAAAGAATTTAAGAAAAACCTCGTTAAGGCTCCCACAAGGCTCATCATAGAATGAATATACATTTGGATATTTGTCATCTTTTCAAGGACAGTCCAATTAGAAATATAAGTGCATTTGGATACATAAACACATTAAGTAGATTTGAATGTAGCAGTGCATCCATTTTTAAAACAATGGAATACATATACTTCTGGATAATTATATTGCAATAAATTCATTATCATTTGTTTTTTTCCTGAATTGTTCAATTGTATTTATCATTAACAAAATTGACATAAGAATATCATAATACAATTATTCTTGCCATGGAGTTCGTTTGTTGGAAATTAAAACAAATAAATTCATTCGCAATTACAATAAATTAAATTAAAACAAACTTATGTGAAATGCCTAAACGTTTGAACAAAAACAATGGCAACAATGAAGAATGGTGTACAATGTATTTCAATTCTTTTAAAATTGACTAGAATTCAAAAGTATATGCACTGGCCATATAATTATTAGTTGTTTATGTAATGATGAGAAATTGAGAATTTAAGGACATAATTAACAAGATTGTTATAGTACCAGAAATTACCTTATATAATGCAGTATAATTAAAATTATATATAAAAAAAGATACAAAAACATACACAAATACAGTCAAATATTGATTAAAATGTACTCATTTTTTGTAAATAGCATTGAACTTCAATAATATAGTTATTTATATAAATTGCTCTAAAATTAATCTCAATTTTATTAAAAGAAATTATTATATTTATTCCACGTACCAAAAAGACTCCTCAATCTTGTAAAGCCCAAAATAGAAGAGGAGGCCCTTTGATCGAAAAAAGTAGAGGAGGGGCAATTCAATAAATGAGCCCACCAGGCATTCACACCAAGAAACAATGGTCACTCTATCCTCATAGAATTTAACGATGATGAAAACCCTATAAATACCGAATAGTCTAGTCTTTACTTATCTCACTCCGCCGTGATAGATCCAAAGCCCTTAATTTCTCAATTCCTTCTAGGTTTTGGGTCTATAGTTGCTTCTTTTTCCTACAATTTCCCTTTTTGGGAAAATCAAGGTATGTTTTTTGTTTGAATTTCCTTTTTTTCTGGAACAAGTTGGTGTTTTTGTTTAGTGTGTGTTTGCGATTTTAGGATTTTGTTAAAGATTAATAAATGTTGGGTTTGTTTTTGTGGATTTGGCGTAGGTGGGCGAGTGGTGAGTGGTGACTGTTTTTAGTGGAGGTTATGGCCTGGAATCGAGGAGAGCAAAGCTCATCTGAGATCAAGTTTTACAAGGGGAGTGGATCTGCTACGTTTTGGGGTTTGAATTGAGAAAAAGGAGCTTGATGAAGTTGACTTTAAATCCGTTCGATATGGACAGTAGTAACCAAAGGATGGGGTTTTCAGCCATGACTAGTTTGTTAAACGATTTTGGATTTATGGTAGATGAGAATTAATGAGGTTGAGAAACTTGATTCGCAAGATGGGAATTCATCAGGGTGCGGGTTTCCAATTGATTGGTGGAAATTGTGAGCCGCTGGGGATGAATCTCAGAGAGGGGTTGAACGGTGGTCATGGTCTGATGGATGGTGAATGATCATTGTGGTGTGGACGGAGGTAATCCATCGCAGGCGTTGTTAGTTGTTGTCCCTTGGTTATTTGCCCATTGGGGGGGGGACCTATTTGTAGTTGAAAGAATATGCAAGCCTTTATGCGATGTTGTTGTAGGAGATCCACTTTTATGGAAAAAAATTAACATAGTTCATCCATTTTGTACTAACATCACAAATGATATCCTTATAAAGTTGAAGAATAGAGCTCAAGCCCATCTTTATTCTCTCAGTCTATTTCACTAATCAAAGCTCACTGATCTTTGGTTTGAAGCTCAAAGGTCAGTTGTTTCTCTTGTGTTACTTGCTTAGTTATTAGGAAATGTATTACCTTAACAATTATAAGTAGTAAGAAATCTATTAAGCACACAGTTAATTTAGAAACCCTAACTTATAAACCACACTTTTTCATAATAAACCAATATGCAATTTGAATTTCCATGTTTATGTCTCTTCCGCCCACCTCAGTACTTGTTTGGTTATTCCAGGGCCTTGCCAACATTTGACAGACAAGAGAAATGTCCTATAATTATTGCACACTTGAAGAAAATAATGCTTATATATATGGTAATAACTAGTCTATCCATAACTTGTGTTGGAGTCTTCCGTTGTTCACAGTCGAGAAAGACAAGTGAGGGAGAAAGGGACAGTCTCCATGGCTTCACCAAGTAAGCATTGCAAACCCCAAATGATAATTCTTTAAAAGTATTTGTTGTATGTGTGATTTCATTTTGTTATTTGTTTTATTTAGTATTGGAATGAAACATACCAGAGAGGATTTAGTATTCCTATGGTCTACCCCATCTATTTAGTTGTTTATTTTACATTATTTCGTTATTGTTAACTTTCCCATATGTGTATCCCTTTTTCAAACTATATGGTGTGCTTTAATTTATGCGGAGTTTGTTGCAAGATTTTAGTGGGCATCGATGTTGTTGTTGTTATGGTCTACCCTTACTATTTGGGATTGATGTGTATATAGTAGGAGTAGAACTTTTCCAAGAGTTCACTTGATTACTAAAAACATTGTTTTTCCAGCTTATATTTTATATATCTACACCCCTCTCTTTCGCACTTCCACATCATGGAATAATTTCATTAATGTTTGGACTAAGGTTGCGGCCATGACCCTCTAAACGCGACATGGATAGAAATCAGCCCAAAAGTTTGAGAGATTTTTGTGGAATTGAATGAACCAACCTGCCTTTTGTAGGCTAGCTCTTTTTGTGTATTATAGTTAAATGAACTTGTCTCCAAAATTTCTTCATTATCACATAACTGATTTATCAAAAAATTTCTTTCACTTTCATCTTCCATCTCGGCTATGTTTGATTCAATGTTTCCTTCTTTTTTTAAGTTGGATTGATGTCCATGAGCTAAAGATCTTTCATAAACTACCTCTTTATCTCCACAAAGTAGTGGTAAGATTTGCACTCTGTACATTCTTCGTACTCTACTAAGTGCGATTTCACTAGGTACATTGTTGTTGATGATGATAATATTTTTCACTAGGGAGTATATGGAAAAGCTCCTTCTATTGTTGATAGTTTTAGATGAATAAAAATTAAGGTGGAAAGCTCCCATCTTAAAAATTGAATTACCATTTTGCCTATCTACCTAATTAAGAATATAATTAAATAATAATATTTTAATTATCTAAAGATTGAATTATATAAAATTATAAATGCATCTTTTTCATATTAAAAAATAAAATTGAACTAGATTTAGAATGAATTGTAATACAAAAATAGAAAGGAGAAACGCTTTCTCTCCTAAGGAAGTTCTCAAACAAACTAAAAATTCAAAGTTCCTCTTTATCCTATCAAGATGGTGATTTTCTAATCGAACAAGAATGAACTGTAGTCGGTTCTAAAAGAAGTAACTATAAAAAAAACAACTTAACACAAAGATAAATTGGTTGAAAAATACATAATGAGTATCAAATAGTAAGATTACATAAATCAATATGTTCATATGTGATTTTACCATTTTCTGTATTGCTACCATAGATCTTTTCTTTTATGAACATCATCGAAATGATAAGTATTAGTACAACATGAGGAAATATTTTGCCACACACTCACATTCAATTAAATTAGTATAAAGCACCGTTATGTTTCTCTTAACTAAGTTGGATTCATATATGATATAACTTACTTAAGAGAAAAATAACGTATAATTACACTAATTTAATTGCATGTCAACTGTGTGCAAAATAATTCTTTATGATGTATCACTACGCTATCATTTTGATCAAGCTCATGAAAGAACATGTTATATGCTAACAATACAACAACGAAATAGTAAAAATCATACATGAATATGTTAAAATATATAGTATTATTATTTGATGTAATAATTTGATATTCATTATTTATTTGCCAACAAATTTATATTTGCGTTAAGTCAGTTTTTTTGTTACTTCTTTAGACCCAACTATGATTCATTCTTGTTCAATCATAAAATCACTGTCTTGCTTATAGGAAGATCTTATGGGAAAATCTTAGGAACATTAAAACATCTTATAAAGGTATGTGGCTCATCAGAGGTGATTGTAATGAGCTAAATTTTTTTTTTAATAAAAAGAAAAGGATCTCAATGAGAAAAGTACAATCAAGGGGGGTTAGGCTTCCTTACTAATCTTAATGAGGTAAAGGACTTCTACTAATTAACAAGCATAAACAAATTACGAGCTAGAGAAAACTAGATATTGCATTATCATCATAGAGTTTATAATTATTCTATGATGATACTACAAATGAGAATGCTTAAGTAATTCAAAAATACAAAATCTAAGAATAAAGTTGAGTTATCAAAGAAATTCTGGAAAGAAAAAACGTTGGTAACCCTTTCTGAGTAATTAAAAAAAATTGTATTCTATTGGCTTATTTGAGATATCGACAATTATTTTGGAGTTTATCTAATTTCATTCTCCTTGAGAATTTGTTGTAATTTACACTTTTAAATCGCATTTTTCTATTCTCGTGAAGCTTAGTACTGAAGAGAAGCAGTAGATAGGTGCAAAAAGGTTACGAGTTCATGTTCAATTAAGTTTTTGCGAGTTTCATGGGATAAAACGACAACTTACTACAGCTTATACTCCTCAACAAAATGGAGTATGTGAGAGGAAGAATCGAACAATCATGAATGTTGTGTGAAGCCTTTTACAAAAGAGCCATGCTCCAAAAAAAATTTGGCCTGAAGCTGTTTGCTGGAGCGTTTATGTGTTTAATCAAAGTCCATCTCGTGCTATTCAGCTATGACACCAGAAGAAGCTTGGAGTGCACAACAACCAGATGTTGTGTGCATTGCATTTTCTCATGTTCCATATTAGAAAAGGACAAAGACAATAAGTGTGTTTTTCATAGGTGTTAGCAGGGAGTCGAAAGCTTACAAGTTGTACAATAGTGATTATCAATCGTGGTGTAGTGTTTGATGTAGATAATGTCTGGTCGTGTGAAGAAAAGCCAAACAACCAACAACTTCCTTTGGATCTTGACGACGGAGAAAAAGAGCAAGAGCAACCAGTAGCCGATGAAGGTGCTTCTACCTTGGTACATCAAGAAGGCACCAACTTTCGACCTCAACAAAATCGAACAAGGCCAACATGGATGACAGATTATGGGTGAGTGGAAATGTTCAATCTGAAAATAAATTCATCTACATATTTAGCTTTATTTTCTGGTTGTGATCCCGTAAAATTTGAGGATGCGTATAAAGATGTAAAGTGGCAGAAAGCAATGGATGTTGAGATTGCCACAATTGAAAAAAACAATACTAGGGAGCTTACGGATCTTCCAAAAGTCCAAAGATCGATTGGAGTTAAATGGATTTATAAAACCAAACTCAATGAGTCTGGTGAAGTTGATCAGTACAAGGCGCTCTTGGTTGTGAAAGGATACAAGCAAGAGTATGGTGTGGATTAAAAAGAGGTCCTTACACCGATAGTCAGATTTGATACCATCGGATTGATGTTGGTATTCGCAGCTCAAAACAATTGGCCAATTTATCAACTTGACATTAAATCATCCTTTTGGCACGGAGAGCTGCAAGAGCACGTATATGATGAACAACCTCCTGATTATGTGATGCATGAAAGTGATTTCAAATTTTATAGATGGAAAAAAGGCTTTATATGTGTTGGGTTTTAGCAAGTGTGAATGGAAAAAGAAAAGAGAGAATATGAAAAGTGAGGGAACTACTTTGGAGGGAAAATGAAAAGTCATTTGCAAAGTGCAAATGAAAAGTCATTTCTCCCATATCGGCAAAAGAAAGGGAAATTGTTGTCCTTATAGAAGGAAACACTTCCATTACTTCTTAAAGAGCTGAGAAGAAGATGCCCCCTCGCGCCGTCGTCGTCGTCGCTCGCTCGGCATTGGATTTGGATTTGGCAAATGATGTGATTGATTTATAAATTTTTTGAACAGAATTTGCTTAATCAATTTTTGTTAAATAAATTAATCCTATTAATATTATCTCTTATAAATTTGCGGGTAACAGTAACATTTCGAAAAGTTGTTACTTTCCAAAAAGTAGTTATTTTCCAACAGACACAATTTTTCGAAAAGTTGTTATTTTTTTCTCCAAAAAACACAACTTTCTGGATAAAATGGGTCTTAACAGATTTCACTGAACAGACATGTTCCTTGCTGAAAATGTCTATAAAAGGAAGTCAATTTTTGATTTTTTTTTTTATCACTGAAAATTTTTTTCTTTCTCTACATTTATTTTTTTTCTCAAATAAAATCAAAGTGTCTATCGACTGAGTCTGTGTGACTTGTTGTTGTTCTTAAGTTCGTTGAAGTTAAAGAAGTTTGAGGTACCGCTATTTCTTTAACAGGTTTAATCCGTTTTATCTTGGGAGAAATTAATCGATAACCTTGGGTACAGTGAGGGGATTAAATTTCTTAAGGACACACAATACTTTCTGTGGACTCGGATTAATTCTTGTATTCTATATTATTTTCTACTTCATCTTATTTTTGTTTCTGTTTCTGTTTATTGACTTTATAAATACAAGTTATTGTAAGAATAACAATCTAAAGAAATTTAAATAGTTTCTGTATTTGAGGTTTCTGGAGATTAAAACATTTATGGTTTTCTACTCTACTTGAATTTTTAAAATTCATTCGATTAACGATTAAAAGAACATAAAAACTTTATCGTTAAATCAGAAACAGTTTGTGTAAAGATTTGTTCTTTACTGTTAGTATTTTAAATACTTAATTTATCTGCCATTTGTGACAGAAAAAAAATGACTAATGCAAGTCAAACAAATGCTGGAACAGTAAGTGCTGCAACAACAATGGTTGCACATAATCGTTCAAATGCTGCCTTAGCACCGGCTGAGAAACCTGCAAAGTTTTCTGGAGTCGACTTTAAGAGATGGCAGCAAAAGATGTTCTTCTATCTCACTACGTTGAGTCTGCAGAAGTTCATCAATGAGAATGTTCTTGTTATGTCAGATGAACCTCCGGCTGATGAACGATTCTTGGTAACAGAAACATGGACACACTCAGATTTTTTGTGTAAAAATTATATTTTGAGTGGTCTGCAAGATGATCTGTACAATGTGTACAGCAATGCAAAAACCTCAAAAGAACTCTGGGATGCTTTAGAAAAGAAGTACAAAACAGAAGATGTCGGAATGAAGAAATTCATTGTGGCAAAATTTCTAGACTTTAAGATGATAGACAGTAAGACTGTCGTCACCCAAGTTCAAGAATTGCAGGTCATAATCCATGATCTCCTTGCTGAAGGATTGATTGTGAATGATGCTTTTCAAGTGGCTGCAATTATTGAAAAGTTACCTCCATTGTGGAAGGACTTTAAAAACTATTTAAAACACAAACGCAAGGAGATGACTGTTGAAGATCTCATAGTAAGGTTGAGAATCGAAGAGGATAATAAGGCTGCAGAAAAGAGGTCACGTGGAAATTCAGCAATATCTGGAGTAAATTTTGTTGAAGAAGATTGCACAAAATTAAAGAAAAGAAAGAAAGCAGCTGGTCCAAAAAGCAATCCTCCTAAGAAGAAATTCAATGGAAACTGCTTTAATTGTGGTAAACATGGTCATAGGGCTAATGAATGTCGGGGTCCTAAGAAGGACAAGAAAAAGAAGGATCAAGCAAACTTGGCTGAATCCAAAGGAGAAATGGACGATCTCTGTGCAATGCTTTCAGAATGTAACTTGGTTGGAAATCCAAGAGAATGGTGGATAGATTCTGGTGCCTCATGTCATGTTTGTGCCAACAAAGAATTATTTTCATCATATACTCCAGCACTTACAGATGAAAAATTGTTTATGGCAAACTCCGCTGTTGCAAAGGTGGAAGGAACTGGCAAAGTCCTATTAAAGATGACATCAGGCAAGGTGGTGACTTTGAATAGGGTCTCATATGTTCCAGAATTGAGAAAGAATTTAGTTTCAATTCCAGTTCTGACAAAGAATGGATTTAAATGTGTATTTGTTTCTGATAAAGTAGTAGTAAGCAAAAATGATATGTATGTAGGAAAAGGCTACCTTAGTAATGGTCTTTTCAAACTCAATGTAATTGCAATTGATATGAATAAAGATTTTGCTTCTTCTTACTTGCTTGAGTCGAAATGTTTATGGCATGAACGTTTGGGACACGTTAATAACAAAACCTTGCAAAAACTGATTAACTTAAATATTTTGCCAAAATTTGAGTGCAATAAATCAAAATGTCAAATTTGTGTTGAATCTAAGTATGCTAAGCATTCTTATAAATCTGTTGAAAGGAATTCAAATCCTTTAGAATTGATTCACACTGATATTTGTGACATGAAGTCAACACCATCTCGTGGTGGGAAAAAATATTTCATAACGTTTATTGATGATTGCACTAGATACTGTTATGTCTATCTGCTAAATAGTAAGGATGAAACAATAGATGCATTTAGGCAATATAAAACTGAAGTTGAAAATTAGTTAGATAAAAAGATCAAAATGATCAGAAGTGATAGAGGTGGAGAATATGAATATCCATTTGAAGAAATATGTTTAGAAAATGGAATAATCCATCAAACTACTGCTCCCTACACTCCTTAGTCTAATGGAATTGCAGAAAGAAAAATCGAACTTTAAAAGAAATGATGAATGCATTACTTATAAGTTCAGGTTTACCACAGAACTTGTGGGGGGGAATCTATCCTTACAGCAAATCAAATACTTAACAGAGTGCCTCACTCAAAGACAAATGTAATTCCAAATGAGAAATGGAAAGGTAGAAAACCCAATTTGAAATATTTCAAAGTGTGGGGGTGTCTAGCCAAAGTTCAAGTTCCTATACTTAAGAGGGTAAAAATAGGACCTAAGACTGAAGATTGTGTATTCATTGGATATGCGACAAACAGTAAGGCATGTCGATTTTTGGTTCATAAGTCCGAACATCCGGATATTCATGATAATACGGTAAAGGAATCAGATAGTGTTGAATTTTTTGAACATATCTATCCGTATAAAACTAGACTTGAGTCATCTAGTGCGGGATCTAAACAACCCGGAGAAGAACCAAAAGAGAATGAACAAAATGAAGAAAGTCCAAGACGCAGTAAACGTCAAAAGACATCTACTTCATTTGGATCAGATTTTGTAACATTTCTTCTTGAAAGTGAGCCTCAAACATTCAAGGAAGCAATGTTGTCTAGTGACTCAACCTCTTGGAAGGAGGCTGTTGATAGTGAAATTGAATCAATCTTAAGCAATCATACTTGGGAGTTGGTTGATCTTCCTCCAGGGAACAAACCCTTGGGTTAAAAATGGATCTTTAAAAGGAAGATGAAAGACAATGGAACTATTGACAAATATAAAGCAAGACTTGTAGTCAAAGGTTTCAGACAAAAAGAAGGTCTTGATTATTTTGACACATACTCACCAGTGACTAGGATTACATCAATTCGGATGTTAATTGCACTAGTTGCAGTATACGGTCTTGAAAATCATCAAATGAATGTAAAAACAGTCTTCTTAAATGGAGAGCTTGAAGAGGAAATTTACATAGAACAGCCTGAGGGTTTTGTAGTTCCTGGTAAAGAAAAGAAAGTGTGCAAACTTATGAAGTCACTTTATGGGCTAAAACAAGCACCAAAACAATGGCATGCAAAGTTTGATCAAACCATGTTGTCAAATGGATTTAAGATCAATGAATGTGATAAATGTGTTTACATTAAAGATACTTGTCACGACCCAAATCGGGGCCGCGACTGGCACCCACATCTACCCTCCTATGTGAGCGAACCAACCAATTTAACCCTTAACATTTCAATATATAACAACAGAAAATAATGCGGAAGACTTAACTCATTAATAAAACAATTCAAAACTATTATTAATATCCCCAAAATCTGGAAGTCATCATCACAAGAACATCTATCTCAAATTGCTAAACTAAAACTGTCTAAGAAGCTAAAACAACTACTAGCTAGTCCATGCCGGAAGTTCAAGGCATCAAGACTTGAAGAAGAAGACCAGTCAAGCTAGACGCATTAGCTCACCCCGAATTTCGAAGGTAGTGAAGACTGGCTAGATCTCTTTGTTGAGTTGAAGTTGACGGAACGTTCTTTGCATTGCACAAATAACAAAGAAGAAAGCATAAAAGTAGGGGTCAAGATAACCACAAGTCTTGAGTAGATATCATCGGCCACTCAAAATAGGGAACAGATATATCAATAATAATGTAAATCAACTACAATACTCAACATGTAGCAATAACAACATAAATTCATCAATAACTACAACCGAAGTTCACACATGAGGACTCAAGCCTCAATACCATACTCATTGGGAATTAAGTTCATTAGATTGAGTATATTCATTATCTTTCAAGATTCATTATCTTTCTTCCTCTTGTGTCGATGCGTGACACTCCGCTCCTCTATTTCTATCCTGGTGCCGAACGTGGCACTCCGATCCTCATATACTATCCTGGTAGGAACGTGGCACCCGATCCATATTCTATCCTGGTGTCGGGCGTGACACTCCGATCCTCATATTCATTCTATCCTGGTACCGACACGTGGCACCCGATCCTCATATTCATTCTATCCTGGTACCGGAACGTGGCACCCGATCCTCATATTCATTCTATCCTGCAACCGGAACGTGGCACCCGATCCTCATATTCATTCTATCCTGGTACCGGAACGTGGCACCCGATCCTCATATTCATTCTATCCTGGTACCGGAACGTGGCACCCGATCCTCATATTCATTCTATCCTGGTACCGGAACGTGGCACCCGATCCTCATATTCATTCTATCCTGGTACCGGAACGCGGCACCCGATCCTCATATTCATTCTATCCTGGTACCGGAACCTGGCACCCGATCCCCTAATTCATCAAGCCTTCTTTTACACTAAGGCATCATCATTCTCATTATATAATATATCAAGCCTTCTTTCATACTAAGGCATCATCATTCTCATTATATAATATATCAAGCGAATTAGGGTTCTTTCAAGATTTGGGATTCAATAGCTTCATCATGCTTTGTTAATTCATCACAATTTCACATTCATATTCATGCAAGCATACAACTTAAGCACATAGTAGGGTTTACAAAAATATCAACACATAATATTCACTATTAAGAGTTCACTACGAATATCGTAACATAAACCATAACCTACCTCCAATCAAGAATTGAAATCAACAAGCAAGAATTCCAAGCGTTGACACCCTTTTCCCTTTGATCGACTGCTCTCTCAATTCGTTTCTCCCTTTTCTCTCTTGTTCTTTCTCTTTGTTTTATTCAAACCCTCTTTCCTTTACCCTAATTATTGTATAATTAAGAATAAAAGAGGACAATAAAATCCCCTAATTAACTTAAGGTTACCTCTTTTAACCCTAAGTAATTAGACTTATTAATATAAACCCTCAATCTTTATAATTAAGGAAAGAATAGTCAAAAACGACCCTTAAAACGTGGGGAGAAATCCTAAACCGCCCGGATTGTGCAGCTGTGGCGGGCCGTCGTACTGCGCGACGGTCCGTCACGATGGCCGCCGCCTCCTCCCAGATTTCGGTGGTCTGCGGACGGCCCGTCACCCCTGTGACGGTCCGTCCCTGGCTCCGTCATGACGGTCGAAACTCGTTTTCTTGCACCAATTTCTCAAAAGTTGAAGTGTTTTTTGCGGGTACTCACGACGGTTCGTCGTGGGTGTCATGGTCCGTTACGCCATTTCGCTACGAAGTTCACAGAGTCGATTTTCAGTACCCAAATTAAAAATTCTAAGTGTCATGGGACGGAACACCCACGACGGTCCGTCGAGCCTGCGACGGTCCGCCGTTGGGTCCGTGGTTTCAGCCAGCTTTTCCAGAAGTTGTTCTGCTGCTCTAAAACGACTAAGCGGTCGTTACAATAGATACCAATTTACCCATCGTTCGTCCCGAACGATCAAAAGAAGAACGATGGCGAAAAGAGTACCTGAATCAGTAAGCGGATGTGGGTATTTTTCTTGCATATCCGCCTCCTTCTCCCAAGTAGCCTCTTCAACCGGTCGATTCTTCCATTGAACTTTGATGGATGCAATTTCTCTCGACCTCAACTTGCGAACCTCTCTATCTAATATAGCAACCGGTTCCTCTTCATAAGTCAAGTTCTCATCCAACAAAGCTGAATCCCAACGGATGATGTAGTTTCCATCTCCATGGTATCTCTTCAACATGGACACATGGAATACCGGATGTACTCCGGACAGCCGGGGCAAGGCTAACTCATAAGCCACCTCCCTATTCGCTTAAGCAAGCACTTCAAATGGTCCAATATACCTTGGACTTAACTTACCTCTTTTGCCAAACCGCATCACCCCTTTCATTGGTGAAACTTTCAACAAGACTTGTTCACCCTCCATGAACTCTAAGTCTCTAACCTTTCGATCTGCATATTCTTTTTGTCTACTTTGCGCCGCTAGAAGCTTTTCTTGAATAGACTTCACTTTCTCTATCGAATCCCTCAAAAGATCGGTACCCCAAGGTCTAACCTCAAATGCATCAAACCAACCAATGGGAGACCTACATCTCCTCCCATACAGTGCTTCAAATGGAGCCATGTCGATACTAGAGTGATAGCTATTATTGTACGAAAACTCCGCTAAGGGTAGGAAGCTATCCCAATGGCCACCAAACTCTATCACACATGCACGAAGCATATCCTCCAACACTTGAATCGTTCGCTCAGACTGACCATCGGTCTGAGGGTGAAATGCCGTGCTAAGGTCCAACCTAGTACCCAATTCCGCATGCAATGTTTTCCAAAACTTAGAAGTAAACTGCGTACCTCTATCTGATATGATGGATAGTGGAACCCCATGCAATCGAACGATTTCTGAGATATAGATCTTGGCTAACTTCTCTGCATTGTAAGTCACCTTTACCGGAATGAAATGAGCAGACTTAGTTAACCTATCAACAATCACCCAAATAGAGTCATACTTACCCAATGTCTTTGGAAGACCAACCACGAAGTCCATTGCGATTCTCTCCCACTTCCATTCAGGAATGGGCATTCTCTGAAGTGTTCCTCCGGGCCTTTGGTGTTCATATTTCACTTGTTGACAGTTTGGACACTTGGCAATAAAGTCAACAATATCACGCTTCATTCTACTCCACCAAAAGTGTTGCTTTAGGTCACGGTACATCTTGGTTGCACCCGGATGTATAGAATACCTTGAGCTATGAGCTTACGCCGAATAGTGTTGATCAAATCATCAACTCGGGTACACATACCCTTCCCTTAATCCTCAAAACACCTTCCTCATCAATTGTTGCTTCTTTAGCCTCTCCTTGCAACACTTTGTCTCGGATTCGCCTTAGTTTCTCATCATCAAACTGTTTTCCCTTAATCTTGTCAAGAAAAGAAGATCTCGACTCCACACTAGCTAACAATCCTCCCTTCTCATTTACTTCTAACCTCATCAAATCGTTAGCCAAAATCTGCACTTCTCTAGCCAATGGGCGCCTAGAAGCTTGCAAATGAGCTAGACTTCCCATGCTTCCCGCCTTTCTACTCAAAGCATCCGCTACAACATTCGCCTTCCCCGGATGATACAAGATAGTGATATCGTAGTCCTTTAGTAGTTCCATCCATCTCCTTTGTCTCAAGTTCAAATCTTTACGAGTAAAGACGTCTTTGAAGGCTACGATGATCCGTGTAGACTTCACACTTAACCCCATACAAATAGTGTCTCCATTGTTTTAGTGCAAATACTACGCGCCAACTCAAATCATGGGTTGGATAGTTACGTTCATGCACCTTTAATTGCCTCGAAGCATAAGCAATCACATTTTTCTCTTGCATTAACACACTGACCCAACCTGAATAGGATGCATCACAAGAAACAATGAAGTCTTTACCCTCTATTGGCAAGGTAAGAATTGGTGCGGTAGTCAACAAAGTCTTAAGCTTCAAAGCTTTCCTCACATTCATCCGACCATACAAATGGAACATTCGCTTAGTCAAGTTCGTCAATTGGGAAGCAATAGAAGAGAATCCCTTGACAAATCTGCGGTAGTAGCTAGCTAACCCAACAAAGCTCCTTATTTACGATACATTAGTGGGTCTTACCCAATTCTTCACTGTCTCAATCTTAGATGGATCTACCATCACTCCTTCCTTAGAAACCACGTGCCCCAAGAAGGACACGCATCTAGCCAAAATTCACACTTAGAGAACTTGGCATAAAGCTTTTTCTCCTCAACGTTTCCAATACCATTCTCAAATGCTCTTCATGTTCCTTCTTGCTCTTTGAGTATACCAATATATCATCAATAAATACGATCACGAAGAGGTCCAAATATGGCTTAAAAATCCCGTTCATCAAGCTCATGAACGCAGCGGGGCATTCGTAAGACCAAAAGACATCACTACGAATTCATAATGCCCATATCTAGTTCAAGCAGTCTTTGCACGTCCGTCGCCCGTATTTTCAATTGATGATAACCGGATCTCAAGTCAATCTTAGAGAAGACACAAGCACCTTGTAGTTGATCGAACAAGTCATCAATGCGAGGAAGAGGATACTTGTTCTTGATAGTTACCTTATTCGGTTATGCGTAGTCTATGCACATCCGAAAACTCCCATCCTTCTTCTTCACAAACAAAACCGGAGCACCCCAAGGAGATGCACTTGGTCTAATGAAGCCCTTGCTCAACAACTCTTGAAGTTGAGCCTTTAACTCTCTTAATTAGTGGGAGCCATTCTATACGGGGTATAGAAATGGGGCGATACCGGTTCAAGATCAATCACGAAGTCAATATCCCTATCCGTGGCATACCAGGAAGATCTGCAGGAACACATCCAAAAATTCTCGAACTACCAAACCGATTCGATTGAGGGTACTTGGATGGTGTCATCCCTAAGATGTGCTAAGAAAGCTAAACAACCCTTACTAACCATCTTACGGGCACCAAGAAAGGAGATAATACGTCTCCGATTGGAAGTGTAGTCACCCTCCCACACTAACGGATCTGTCCCAGGCTTGGCTAACGTCACCGTTTTAGCATTACAATCCAAGATCGCAAAATTCGGAGAGAGCCAAGTCATACCCAGAATTACATCAAAATCACCCATTTCTAAGATAACCAAATCTACGTAAGTGTTGCTCCCCACAAAATTCACCAAACAAGACCTATACACTTTTTCAACTACCACAGACTCAAGAACTCATCCCTCTTCCTATCCCTCAAGGTCCGGGGGATATACTTTTCCATGAACAAACTCGAGAATGATTCCCAAGTCATAGGTGGTGCCTCTGTTGGTTGACACTCAACATGTGAACGCCACCACATTTTGGCGTTCCCTTGAAACTGATAGCTCACGAACTCGACACCAAACCTCTCTACTATACCCATCTTGTGTAGTAGCTCATGACAATCAACCAGAAAATCGTACGCATCCTCGATTCTGCACCCAAAGACCGGAGGTTTCAATTTCAAGAACTTCTTGAAAAGTTCATGTTGATCGTTTGTCATAATAGGCCCGATGGTCAGGCGTGGAAATGTGCCCATTCCCAATGGTGCATCCATGCGAGAGCCATAGTAGCCGCGTGTCGTACCTCTGAAACCGGAGGTGTTGGTGCAGAAACCCCTGGAGGTGCCTGACCGTGATCAGATAACCCGCTAAGATAAGCGAGAACCTGATTGATCATATCTGGGGTAGGTTGAGGTGGCATTTCCTCATTCTGTACTTGCTCATTCACCCCATCCTCCCTTCTCTTATCACCTCTTCAGTCGGTGGAGGAGTCACCGCCCTAGTATCAGATGGGCTAGGTGCTCGTCCTCTTCCTCTAGAGGACGTCCTCCCATGACCTCTACCACGGCTTCTTGCCGCTACTCTTCCTCGAGCTACGGCCCGATGGTGGCTCGGACTTTCTTGTCTTACCGATGTTGGTGTTGGCGCAATCGTTGCTCTAGTTCTAACCATCCGCGAAATAGAGTGGCGATGGTCGATACCACCGTATCGCCTAGATACCAATTGGACTCAAGTAGTAGCACGAAAGAAAGAATGAAAGAGTGGAATTTTCCTAAAGTCTTATAGCCTCTCAAGGAATAGTAAAGGCGTCCCCCTACCGTTCCTTAAGACTCTACTAGACCTGTTCTTGTGTGATGAGACCAACGAACCTAATGCTCGATACCAAGTTTGTCACGACCCAAATCGGGCCGCGGCGGCACCCACATCTACCCTCCTATGTGAGCGAACCAACCAATTTAACCCTTAACATTTCAATATATAACAACAGAAAATAATGCGGAAGACTTAACTCCATTAATAAACAAATTCAAAAGTATTATTATATCCCCCAAAATCTGGAAGTCATCATCACAAGAACATCTATCTCAAATTGCTAAACTAAAACTGTCTAAGAAGCTAAAACAACTACTAGCTAGTCCATGCCTAAGTTCAAGGCATCAAGACTTGAAGAAGAAGACCAGTCAAGCTAGACGCATTAGCTCACCCGAATTTCGAAGGTAGTGAAGGCGGCTAGATCTACTGTTGAGTTGAAGTTGACGGAACGTTTGCTGCATTGCACAAATAACAAAGAAGAAAACATAAAAGTAGGGGGTCAGTACAACCACAAGTACTGAGTAGATATCATCGGCCACTCAAAATAGGGAACAGTATATATCAATAATAATGTAAATCAACTACAATACTCAACATGTAGCAATAACAACATAAATTCATCAATAACTACAACCGAGTTCACACATGAGGACTCAAGCCTCAATACCATAATCATTGGGAATTAAGTTCATTAGATTGAGTATATTCATTATCTTTCAAGATTCATTATCTTTCTTCCTCTTGTGTCGGTACGTGACACTCCGCTCCTCTATTTCTATCCTGGTGCCTAACGTGGCACTCCGATCCTCATATACTATCCTGGTACCGAAACGTGGCACCCGATCCATATTCTATCCTGGTGTCGGAACGTGACACTCCGATCCTCATATTCATTCTATCCTGGTACCGGAACGTGGCACCCGATCCTCATATTCATTCTATCCTGGTACCGGGACGTGGCACCCGATCCTCATATTCATTCTATCCTGGTACCGGAACGTGGCACCCGATCCTCATATTCATTCTATCCTGGTACCGAACGTGGCACCCGATCCTCATATTCATTCTATCCTGGTACCGAGCGCGGCACCCGATCCTCATCTTCATTCTATCCTGGTCCCGGAGCGTGGCACCCGATCCTCATATTCATTCTATCCTGGTACCGGAACGTGGCACCCGATCCTCATATTCATTCTATCCTGGTACCGGAACGTGGCACCCGATCCCCTAATTCATCAAGCCTTCTTTTACACTAAGGCATCATCATTCTCATTATATAATATATCAAGCCTTCTTTCATACTAAGGCATCATCATTCTCATTATATAATATATCAAGCGAATTAGGGTTCTTTCAAGATTTGGGATTCAATAGCTTCATCATGCTTTGTTAATTCATCACAATTTCACATTCATATTCATGCAAGCATACAACTTAAGCACATAGTAGGGTTTACAAAAATATCAACACATAATATTCACTATTAAGAGTTCACTACGAATATCGTAACATAAACCATAACCTACCTCCAATCAAGAATTGAAATCAACAAGCAAGAATTCCAAGCGTTGACACCCTTTTTCCCTTTGATCGACTGCTCTCTCAATTCGTTTCTCCCTTTTCTCTCTTGTTCTTTCTCTTTGTTTTATTCAAACCCTCTTTCCTTTACCCTAATTATTGTATAATTAAGAATAAAAGAGGACAATAAAATCCCTAATTAACTTAAGGTTACCTCTTTTAACCCCTAAGTAATTAGACTTATTAATATAAACCCTCAATCTTTATAATTAAGGAAAGAATAGTCAAAAGCGACCCTTAAAGCGTGGGAGAAATCCTAAAGCTGCCGGGATTGTGCGACTGTGGCGGGCCGTCGTACTGCGACGGTCCGTCCACGATGGCCGTCGCCTCCTCCCGATTTTGGTGGTGCTGCGACGGCGTCACCCCTGTGACGGTCCGTCTGCCCTCCGTCATGACGGTCGAAACTCGTTTTCTTGCACCAATTTCTCAAAAGTTGAAGTGTTTTGCAGCGGGTACTCACGACGGTTCGTCGTGGGTGTCACGATCCGTTACGCCATTTCGTTACGAAGTTCAGAGAGTCGATTTTCAGTACCCAAATTAAAAATTCTAAGTGTCATGGGACGGAACACCCACGACGGTCCGTCGAGCCTGCGACGGTCCGTCGTTGGGTCCGTGGTTTCAGCCAGTTTTTCCAGAATTTGTTCTGCTGCTCTAAAACGACTAAACAGGTCGTTACAATACTCCAAATCAGAAAGTTATTTTATGCCTCTATGTAGATGATATGCTTATAATGAGCAAAGACATTGCTAATATAAAAGCTACAAAGTGTATGCGTTCTAGTAAGTTTGATATGAAAGATTTAGGAGTTGCTGATGTGATATTAGGAATTAAAATTCTTAAAACTCCTAATGGTCTAGCATTGTCTCAAACTCATTATATTCAAAAGATACTTGAAAAATTCAAATTTTTGAATTTTAAAAGGGCAAAGACTCCAATTGATGTAAATCTTCATCTTGCAAAGAATAAAGGTGAAAGTCAGTCTCAATTGGACTATGATAGCGTATTGGGAAGCTTAATGTATGTCATGAATTGTACACGACCAGACATAGCATGCGCTATCAGTAAACTGAGTCGATACACAAGTAATCCTAATCATAATCACTGGTTGGCAATGAAGAGAGTTTTGGGATACTTAGATGACACTCAAAACTATGCTTTACATTACAACAGATATACAGCCGTTCTTGAAGGATATAGTGATGCAAATTGGATTACTGGGTCAACTGAAACAAAATCCACAAGTGGATACGTTTTTACTATTGGTGGAGGAGCAATATCTTGGGAATCATCCAAACAAACATGTATAGCTCGCTCTACAATGGAGTCTGAATTCATTGCTTTAGACAAGGCAGGTGAAGAAGTTGAATGGCTCCGGAATTTCTTAGAAGATATTCCATTTTGGCCCAAACCAATGGCCCCTATATGCATACATTGTGATAGTCAATCTGCAATAGGAAGGGCTGGAAGCAGTATGTATAACGGCAAGTCTCGTCATATAAGACGAAGACATAACTCTGTAAGACAACTACTCTCTAGTGGAATTATCACAATTGACTATGTGAAGTCAAAAGATAATATGTCGGATCCACTTACAAAAGGCCTAAATAGAGAGGGAGATGAGAAATCATCAACGGGAATGGGACTATGGCCGAGAACAAGTCATCGTGGCAGTAACTCTACCTAGAAGACTGGAGATCCCAAGATCTAGGTTCAAGGAGATAAAACAAAGTCATTGATGACGGTTCAACATTGTCAAAGGAAAAAAAATATTATTATTGTCCATTCTCATGATGAGACAATGTTTATTAACCAGGATAAAGACATAAGGACTTTTTAATGGTTTCTAAGTTTGATACAGAGAATATCAAATGGTGTATCTATGGGATAACACATTTAGAAATCACCTATGTAAGTGGAAAGTGTAAGCCGCTTTAAGGAGAATCCGGTAAGGCCAGTTCTTTAAGCACTTACTATCCAAGATGTGTTCATGGCTGAAACGAACAAAACAATGAGAACTAAGAACAGTTTAAGGGTTGATTGTGTGACATATGTTGTCTAGGTATATACCAAAGCTCGACGGTTCAAAGATTTTAAATCTATCGATTGACCGAGTATATCCGATATATGTTCACTACGGAAAGTTTAAAGGGAAACCTACTTATCCAGATGCGATTAACCTTTACCTACAAGACACACAAGTTTTTTCATGCATATGTTTTAACAATAGCCTTCCCCATTCATGTGGGGGATTGTTGGGTTTTAGCAAGTGTGAATGGGAAAAGAAAAGAGAGAATATGAAAAGTGAGGGAACTACTTTTGAAAATGAAAAGTCATTTGCAAAGTGCAAATGAAAAGTCATTTCTCCCATATCGGCAAAAGAAAGGGAAATTGTTGTCCTTATAGAAGGAAACACTTCCATTACTTCTTAAAGAGCTAAGAAGAAGATGCCCCCTCGCGCCGTCGTCGTCGACGCTCGCTCGGCTCGGCTTTGGATTTGGATTTGGATTTGGCAAATGATGTGATTGATTGATAAATTTTTTGGACAAAATTTGTTTAATCAATTTTTGTTAAATAAATTAATCCTGTTAGTATTATCTCTTATAAATTTGCGGGTAACAGTAACATCCCGAAAAGTCGTTACTTTTCCGAAAAGTCGTTACTTTCCAAAAAGTAGTTATTTTCCTAAAAGACACAATTTTTCGAAAAGTTGTTATTTTTTTCTCCAAAAGACACAACTTTCTAAATAAAATGGGTCTGAACAGATTTCACTGAACAGACATGTTCCTTGCTGAAAATGGCTATAAAAGGAAGTCAATTTTTGATTTTTTTTTATCACTGTAAATTTTTTTCTTTCTCTACATTTATTTTTTCTCTCAAATAAAATCAAAGTGTCTATCGACTGAGTCTGTGTGACTTGTTGTTGTTCTTAAGTTCGTTGAAGTTAAAGAAGTTTGAGGTACCGCTATTTCTTTAACAGGTTTAATCCGTCTTATCTTGGGAGAAATTAATCCATAACCTTGGGTATAGTGAGGGGATTAAAATTCTTAAGGACACACAGTACTTTCTGTGGACTCGGATTAATTCTTGTATTCTATATTATTTTCTACTTCATCTTATTTCTGTTTCTGTTTCTGTTTATTAACTTAATAAATACAAGTTATTGTAAGAATAACAATATGTGCTAAAACGAGCTCCCCGAGCTTGGTACAGTCACATTGATGCATATTTTAATCTAGCAAATTTTAGAAAATGTCCATACGAGCATACACTTTATACAAAACTTGCAGATGGGAAACTTGTGATTTTATGCTTATACGTAAACAATTTGATTTAAACTGGGAGTAATCCTATATATCTTGAAAAAATTAAGTTATCGATGATGACTGAGTTTGATATGTCTGATCTTGGCTTGATGCATTACTTTTTGGGCATTGAAGTAAAGCAATCAAGTATTGAAATTTTTATTTCGCAAAAGAAATATATCCAGGAAACATTACAGAGTTTTGGAATACAGAATTGCAATTCTGTCACAACACCAAAAGAATTGGGACTGAAGTTGGAAAAGAATCTTATAGGAAAGAAGATTGACAACACTCTTTTCAAACAACTCGTGGGATGTCTGATGTATCTGACAGTCACCAGGACTAACATAATGTATTTTATTAGTCTTGTTAGCAGGTAAATAAAGCACCCAAAGAAAATTCTTTTTTTGGTTGCTACAAGAATTCTAAGGTATTTTCAAGGTACCATTGACTACTTGAATACAAGAAAGAAGGCAAGTCAGAGTTAATTGACTTTACAGATAGTGATTTTGCTGGAGATAAAGAAGACAGGAAAAACACTTCAGTTTATATGTTTATGCTTGGATTTAAAGTTGTTTCTTGGTGCTCCAAGAAGCAACCAATTGTTACATTGTCCACTACAGAAGCAAAGTTTGTAGCTGCAACTGTGTGCTACCCAAGCAATTTGGTTGAAGAAGATATTGGTTGAGCTTTATGTTAGACAGCAAGAACCAATTCTTATTTACTGCGATAATGGCTCGGCGATTAAGCTTTCAAAGAATTCAGTATTGCATGGATGGAGCAAACACATAGATGTAAAGTTTCACTTCCTGAGATCTCTCAAGAAGGAGAAACTTATTAATATTGTCTATATTGTCTACTGTAGAAGTGAAGAAGATTCCAGTGTTTACCAAGATTTTTTGAAGACCAAGCTGCTGATATCTTCACCAAGTCCCTCAAGCTGACAACATTCAGAAAGTTAAGGAAGCTACTTGGAGTTTGCACTTTAAAGGAAAGCTACGATGAATAATGTTATTAAGCTGAAGTCGTAGACTTATCATTTTAAGGGAGGGTTTGTTAGATATTTTAATAAATTAAGTTTCTTCATTTCTAGATTTCAGGGTATATGGTTGTTATTCCCAAATTACTGGAAACGTGTGACTTAGTAGGTCAATTTTAATTTCTTTTATGACTTAGTGGTTGAGATAATGTAGGATTAGACATGCCTTAATTTCATAAATGTATCACTTATGCACATAATAATTTGTTATAGAAAATAGTTGTTTACAATTATCATAATAATATTAATATAATCACAGTAAATTAGTTGTAAACATATTTCTATAGTAAGATAAATATTTATAAAATTATGTATGTATATGTGTTATTAATTTATATTATTATTTTTTACATATGAATCAAATACTCATCAAAATAGTATTAAATTGAAGACAAATTCATCAAAGACATGTTAAAAGTAAATTAATGAGACAATCTTTATAATAAAATTACGAGATTATATAACTATTATATGCTTTATGCATTAGATTTCTTCTAACGAACAATATATTTATTAAGTTAATATATATTAAGGTGTGTTCATCTTTATATCCGATTAATTACTTTGTAAGGTTTTAAGTGTAAATTTTATTAAATATATTAGAGGTTACATATAATTATATCAAATTTAAATAAAATTCAACTTCACAATTACTTAAATTTTATCTTGATCCTACTTTGAGATTATTTTTTTATTTATTTTTTTTGGTAATTAACTGTATATTCATTAATCAACAAATGGTATTGACAGATCATGAGAAATAACATCAGTTTGTTAACTAGAAAAAACAAAACTCAGAGGAGATACAACTTTGAGATTATTTTTTATTTGGCTTAAACCTATTCTATTAAAACATTACATAAACATTTTAGTGCAATTAATTAAAGGTGTTCATCGTTGGATTTAATTCAATTTTATAGACATATGGTAAGCATTAAACATAATTGAATAAATAGTGGTTACCGTTAATTACTATAAATTAAGAAAATTTACATCAAAGTTGAAGTATAAAATTGCACTAAGGATTAATTTTCACTCAAGTTCATCTTGATCAATTATTTTGAGAGAATTATTATTTGACTCAAATTTATTCGATCGAAATAATATGCATATTGGTGATCTTTCTGTTTGGTTCTATTTTAATATATGATTTAAATTGTAAATTTCAAATAATTTAAAATGAATTTAAGAAAAAACCTTGTTAAGGCTCACACAAGCTTCATCATGAACAAGTGCTCCAGAAATAGTTATTTGACTCATGTCTCTATTTTGAATGTTGAATACAATAGAATACATATACATTTGGATATTTGTCATTTTTTCATGGATTGTCCAATTAGAAATACAAATGCATTTGAATACATAAATATATTAGTAGATTTGATATAAGAGTTCATCCATTTTTTGTACAGTGGAATACATATACATCTGGATAATTATATTGCAATCAATTCATTATCATTTGTTTTTTAACTGAATTGTTCAATTGTATTGATATTTTAACAAAATTATATTAAGAAATATCGGAATACAATTATTTGCAATTACAATAAATTACGTTAAAACAAATTATGTGAAATGCGTTAACGTTTGAACAAAAACAATAGCAACAATGAAGAATGGTGTACAATGTATTTCAATTTTTGTAAAACTGACTAGAATTCAAAACTATCTGCTGACCATATAATTATTAGTTGTTAATGTAATGATGTGAAATTGAGAATTTTAGGACATAATTAACGAAATTGTTATAGTACTAGAAATTACCTTATATAATGCAGTATAATTGAAATTGTAAAAAAACAAGAAACAAAATAATACACAAATACGGTGAAATATTAATTAAAATGTACTCATTTTTTTTAGATAGCACTGAACTTCAATAATCTAGTTATTTATATAAATTGCTCTAAAATTAATCTCAATTTTATCAAAAGAAATTATTATTTTTATTCCACGTACCAAAACAACTCCTCAATTTTGTAAAGTCCAAATAGTAGAGGAGGCCCTTTGATCGAAAAAAATTAGAAGAGGCCCAATTCTATAAAAATGAGCCCACGAAGCATTCACACAAATAAACAATGGTCACTCTGTCCTCATAGAAGTTAACGATGGTGAAAACCCTATAAATACCTAATAAGCTACTCTTTACATATCTCACTCCGCCGTAATAGATCAAAAGCCCTTAATTTCTCTTTTTCTTCTAGGTTTTGGATCTGTAGCTGCTCCTTTTTTCTACCATTCCCTTTTTGGGCAAATCAATATATGTTTATCTATCTATTGTTTTGTTTTTTGTTTGAATTTCGTGTTTTTTGGAACAAGTTGGTGTTCTTCTTTAGTGTGCGTTTGCGATTTTAGGATTTTGTTGAAGATCAATAAATGTTGGGTTTGTTTTTGTGGCATAGGTGGGTGAGCGCTGAGTGTTGACTATTCTGAGTGGAGGTTATGGCTTGGAATCGAGAAGAGGGAAGCTCATCTGAGATCAAGTTCGATGAGGGGGGTAGATCTGCTATGTTTTGGGGTTTGAATTGGGAAAAAGAGGAGATTGACGAAGTTGCCTTCAGATCCCTTTGATATGGACAGTAGCAACCAAAGGATGAATTTTTCATCCATGACTAGTTAGTTAGAGGATTTTGGCTTTATGGTAGATGAGAATTAATGAGGTTGAGAAACTAATTTGCAAGATGGAAATTCATCAGGGTGCGGGTTTTTAATTGATTGATGGAAATTGTTAGCCGCTGGGGATGAATTTGAGAGAGGGGTTGAACAATGGTCATGGTCTTATGGATGGTGAATGATCATTGTGGTGTGGATGGAGGTAATCCATCGAAGGCATTGTTGGTTGTCGTCCCTTGGTTATTTAGCCTTGGGGGGACCGATTTGTAGTTGAAAGAATATGCAGCCTTTATGGGATGTTGTTGTTGGAGATCCACTTTTATGGAGAAAAATTATCATAGTTCATCCATTTTGTACTAACATCACAAATGATATCCTTATAAACTTGACGAATAAAGCTCAAGCCCATCTTTATTCTCTCAATCTATTTCACTGCTCAAAGCTCACTGATGTTGGTTTGAAGCTCAAAGGTCAGTTGTTTCTCTTGTGTTTTTTGCTTAGTTATTAGGAACTGTATTACCTCAACATTTATATATAGTAAGAAATCTATTAAGCACACAGTTAGAAACCCTAACTTGTAAACCACACTTTTTCATACTAAACCTATATGCAGTTTGAACTTCCATGTTGAGGTCTCTTCAGCCCACCTCAGTACTTGTTAGGTTATTCCAGGGCCTCGTCAAAATTTGACAGACAAAAGAAATGTCCTCTAATTAATGCAACACTTGAAGAAAATAATGCTTATATATATAGTAATAACTAAGCTCTCTATAACTTGTGTAGGAGTCTTTCATTGTTCACAGACGAGAAAGACAAGTGAGGGAGAAATGGACAGTCTCCATGGCTTCACCAAGTAAGCATCGCAAACCCCAAATGATAATTCTTGAAAAATATCTATTCTGTGTGTTATTTCATTTTGTTATTTGTTGTATTTAGTATTGGAATGAAACATATCAGAGAGGATTTAGTATTCCTATGGTCTACCCCATCTATTTAGTTGTTTATTTCACATTATTTCGTTATTGTTAATTTTCCCATATGTGTATCCCTTTTTCAAACTATTTGGCGTGCTTTAATTTATGTGGAGTTTGTTTATCCACAAGTTAAGGGTAAGATTTGTTTATACTCTATCCTCTATAAATCCAACTTGGCGAGAATTTACTGGGTATCATTGTTGTTGTTGTTGTTATGGTCTACCCAAACTATTTGGGATTAATGTGTATATAGTACGAGTAGAACTTTTCCAAGAGTTCCACTTGATTATTAAAAACTTTGTTTTTCCAGCTTATATTTTGTATATCTACAACCCCTCTCTTTCGCACTTCCACATCATGGAACAATTTCATGAATGTTTGGACTAAGGTTGAAGCCATGGCCCTCTAAACGCGAAATGGATAGAAATCAACCCAAAAGTTGAAGAGATTTTTGTGGGATTGAATGAACCAACCTGCCTTTTGTAGGCTAGCTCTTTTTGTGTCTCCAAAATTTCTCCGTTATGACATAACTGATTTATCTAAATTTTTCTTTCACTTTCATCTTCCATATCTTCTATCTCGGGTATGTTTGATTTTGTGTTTCCTTATTTTTGTAAGTTGGATTTCACTAGTCATATTGTTATTGATGATGATAATATTTTTCACTAAGGAAAATATGGAAGAGCTCCTTCTAGTGTTGATAGTTTTAGATGAATAAATATCAAGGTGGAAAGCTCCCATCTTAAAAATTGAATTACGATTTTGCCTCTCTACTAAATTAAGAATTTAATTAAATAATAATATTTTAATTATCTAAGATTGAATTATACAAAATTATAAATGCATCTTTCTCATATTAAAAAATGAAATTGACCTAGATTTAGATTGAATTGTAATCCAAAAATAAAAGCAGAAATACCCTAGATTAGGAACGCTTTCTCTCCTAAGGAAGTTTTCAAACAAACTAAAAATTCAAAGTTTCTCTTTCTCTTATCAAGATGGTGATTTTCTAATCGAACAAAAATAAACCGTAGTCGGTTCTAAAAGAAGTAACTATATAAAAACCAACTTAACACAAATATAAATTGGTTGAAAAATAAATAATGATTATCAAATAATAGGAATATATAAACAATATGTTCATATGTGATTTTACCATTTCCTTGTATTGCTAGCATAGACCTTTTCTTTTATGAACTTCATCGAAGTGATAGAGTATTGACACAACATGAGGAAATATTTTTCCATACACTCGACATGCAATTAAATTAGTACAAATCACCGTTATGTTTCTCTGAAATAAGTTGAATTAATATATGATTTAACTTATTTAAGTTAAAAATAACATATACTTATACTAATTTAGTTGCATGTCAAGTGTGTGATAAAAATATTTCTTTATGATTTACCCTAGTCCACTACTCTATCATTTTGATCAAGTTCATGGAAGAAAATGTTATATGATAACAATACTACGAAATGCTAAAAAATAATGCATGAATATGTTAGCTTATATAGTATTATTATTTGATATTCGTTATTTATTCGTCGATAAATTTATATTCGCATTAAGTCAAGTTTTTTGTTTACTCTTTATGATCGACTATGTTAGATCAGAAAATCACAATCTTAATAAGAATTTTGAATTTTTAGTTTGTTCAAAACTTACGATGGGAAAACATTTCAATCTAGGGTGTTTCTCCCTTCTATTTTTAGATGGTGACTCATTCTAGATCCACGCAAATCAACATTTTTAATATGTGGAAGATGGACGTTGAATTATTAGTTTAAGTAAAACTTCCTTACCAGAGCAGCGATCTATTTAGACTGAAGTCAAAAGTTATATGTAGGAGTTGTTCACCGTATTATAGTTATGACACCAATACTACCAAATTTAGCAACTAGATAGGAGCAATTAACTCTCTTTGCTTATAAGACATGCCAATCACCATCCAAAAATAGAAGAGAAAAACAACCTAGATAGGAGCAATGAACTCTTTGCTTATAAGACTTTCCAATCACCATCCAAAAATATAAGAGAGAAACAACCTAGATAGGAGCGCTATTCCTTGTAAGAAAGTTTTTAAACAAATTAAAATTTCAAAGTTCTTCTTATCAAGTTGGTGATTTATGATCTAACAAGAATGAATCATAGTCTGTCCTAAAAGATTTAACAAAAAAAAACCCGACTTAACACATATAAAGTGGTTGGAAAATAAATATAATAATGAATATCAAACTATTATATCAAATAGTAATAATATATAAATTAATATGTTCATATTTTACCATTTTCTTGTATTGCTAGCATATAAGCTTTTCTTTTATGAACTTGATTCAAAATGATAGAGTAGTTACACACATGAGGAAATATTTCGCAACACACATGCAATTAAATTAGTATAAATTATCATTATGTTTCTCTTAACTAAGGTGAATTAATGTATGATTCAGCTTGATTAAGAAAAACATAATGATAGTGTATACTAATTTAATTGCATATTTAGTGCGTGAAAAAAAATATTTCTTTATGATGTACCACTACGCTATCATTTTTATCAAGTTCATGAAAGAAAATGTTATATGCTAACAATACAATAACAAAATAGTAAAAAACCATACATGAATACGTTAAGTCGATTTTTTTGGTTACCTCTTTAGGACGACTATGATTCATTCTTTTTAGATCATAAAATCACCAACTTGATAAGAATTTTTAGGCGTTTAGATCGTAGTTTTGACTATTGTTGTCGTCTTTGAATTTTCTGTTGGACATTTTGTTGGTTATTAGTTAATTGCTTAAGTCAAATTTGTATTCTGATAAATAATAGCTAGTTTTCATATTCTGTCTCATTTTTCAATCAAATAGACTGATTAAGAATTTGTAGTGATTCTTTAAACTCTGTTTCTCTTATCATGAAATTTGTTAGAGTTGTCTTACATTAATTATCCTTTAAAATGTCTATATAAGCTGAAGTGCTTGATGATCATAATAGTTTTGAGAGTTCTTATATAGTAGAAGAGCAGATTCAGCAGAATGTCAATTTTTAGTGATTAATGGGAGTTTGAATCTTAATTATTCTGATTCAGTCTATTTAAATGCGTTTGATTTTTAGTGATTAACATTCATTTCATTAAGTCCATTTGTTTCTTTTTAAAATAAAAAAAAACCTTTTAATGGATCTTAATGAGTCTGAATGATCGACTCTATTAAAATATTAAGTGTTTCTTTTCTTAAACAAATTCTCTTCTTCGTTGCTTCTCTTCTGGACAAGTTTCAAGTTTCTTCCCCTTCTTTTCCAACCAAGTATCATTTTTTTTTCTTTGAATAAGTTTTCATAATCTTTTACAAGTATTTATTTAATATTTCTAATATATAAAATATTCTTGGGTGAATTGATATTTATGAAGAAACTCTTCTTGTCACAATTTGTTTGTTGTCAAAACTTCTTCGGAAGAAGTTATCATTGTTTCTTGAGAAAAAATTATTTGAAAAAACAAATAACTCATCTTTTTTCTGGGTTGAGTGATAATCTTATTCTTGAAACAATTGTTTGGAAAAAGTATTTTTTGTTTGGATCATAACTATTATTGACATAGTATTTAATTTCAAATTTTAAAAAATTTTATAAACAAACAATTTTAATGATTTAGTGTTCAGACCTAGAAACTACATTTCAATATTTAGACAAGTATTCGACATCTTAATCTTAATATTAATCTTAGTATTCAGATGTCGCATTTAGATTCAGACCTCTTAATTTTAATGAAAACAAATGAGGCCTAAGAGCGTGTTTGGTGTGAAGGAAAATATTTTCTGGAAAATGTTTTCCAATTTTTTCATGTTTGGTTGGGACAAAAGTCTTGGAAAATGTTTTTTTTCAAATCAACTCACTTCCCTTCAAAAATTAAGGAAAACATTTTCCAAAACTCTTCTCCAACTTCAAATTACATTTTTTTTGGCAAAAAAATCAATTTTAAAAATATTTTCAATTTCAAAATATATTTTTTTCACCCAATCCCTGACCCCCCATCCCACCCACCCACGACTGGCCAGCCCCCCACCCCCACTCCACCCTTACCCCCACCCGTCCCAAAAAAAATTGAGTTCGTTTTTTAAAATATTTTTATTTAAAAACTCCTACCTCCCTCCCTCCCCCTCCGGCCCCCTACCCACCCGCTACCAGCCCTCCCTCCCCAAAAAAATTAATTTTATTTTTAAAAAATATTTTCAACTTCAAAATTTTATTTTTTTCACCTAACCGCTGCCCAACCCCCGCCAGCCCCCCCACCCACCCCCAAAATAGTTGTTTCTAAAAAATATTTTCATTTTCATAAATTATTTTCTATTCTGGTAAAAATAAAAAAGATGTTTCCTCAAAAAACATTTTCATTCAGAAATCAAACATTAAAAATCATTTCCAGAAAACATTTTCTACTCACCAACCAAACATGAGAAAAATAAATCCAAAATCTACTTGTTTTCCAGGAAAACATTTTTTAGGAAAACATTTTACATTGAAAACATTTTCCTTCATACCAAACACACCCTAAATCTGTGTAAGAACCGGACCACATTAGGTCTATAGTGCACAGTCTTACCTAATATTTTTGTAGGAGATTGTCATCCAAATATATTCATTTGTTCAGGTAATACGCCGCAGTATTAGGAATTAGGTTATGCTAATAATATTAAAGCAGGACAAACATTTTATGTCACTAAACAGTAAAATCCATTCTTATATATACAAATTGTGAGGATTGGAAGCAAAAACATTAGGTTGAAAGTGAAAAATAAATTGTCAATACACAAGTTGTACTACTTACATACATTTTAATTTGTAAAAAAATAAAAAAAGCAAGTCAATACCCCTCATCTTTTTGTGAAATTATACTAGCTATTAGAACAACGATAACTATCATGAGTCTGAATAGAACAGAACGGATACATAATATTCGAGTAACAATATCTAATTATCTTGAACTTGAGGCATATATATAATCGAGTTGATTTAACCCGTTAAGAATGCACAAAATCTCTTTCATTCCACAGCAACATCAGCTATATGAAACCAATTTCTTTGGAGGAGCTCTACAATCTCTTCATCTCTGGATATTTTAACATGTTATATTAAGTATCATAAATAAAATTAATATTATATGGTTGTATTAATTAATAATGTTAATATATGTTCTAAGTATTACAATAATAATGTTACATATATATACCTTGATTTAGAAGGAGACTTTGGGGTTTGGTGACAAAAACGAGGGCCTTCATCATATCCTTCACATGTGATTTCTCCATATTCATCTCTATAACAAACTACACCCGTTGACTTATCTTCAAATACCTATATATATTCATATAAATATAATAAATATATTACGAAAAATCAGTAGACGTTTGTACATAAATTGATTGATATTTGAAAAAAAATAAATAGTAGTACGAATAAGAAGTGAAATTGATTACATATAATTAAGGGAAAAGGGTCTGATATACCCTTCAACTTTGTCATATGGAGCTGATATACCCCTCGTTATAAAAGTGGCTCATATATGCCCTTACCGTTATACAAACAGCTCACATATACCCCTGCCGTTACAAAATGGCTCACATATGCCCTTCATTTAACGGAAATTAAAAAATTAGTTTTAAATTTAAATTTATTGCTTCTAATTTTTTTTTTTTAAATTATTTAGGGGTATATATGATTCTTCTATCAAAGTTCAAGGTATATTTACATAAATTATTTTTTGACTTCTTTTATTATAATTATTTGAGTTTCTTATTCTTATTTTGTTTTTTCTTTCATTCTTAGTTTAAAGGAAAAAAAATTAAAGTATTTTTTTTGTGTGTATTGTAATTTAATTTCGTATTTGAAAAAAAAATTGGTCATCTACAATAAGTTTTACAAGAATATTAGTGAAACATGAATAAATTTGATTATCAAAATAATAATTATAAATAAGTCATTGAAATAAAAAAAAAGCAAAAAAAATATGTTTGACGAGGATTCAATTTACTCATATGGGATTATATTTTTTAGAAAAAAATAATAAAAATTTAGATTAAAATTATTTTTTTTTTCCATTTCCGTTAGAGGAAAAGGGTATATGTGAGCCATTTGTTTACAAGTAGGGGTATATATGAGTCACTTTCATAACAAGGGGTATATCAGCTCTAAATGACAAAGTTGAGGGGTATATCAGACCCTTTTCCCTATAATTAATGTAAAAAAGAAAATAGATCTTGACCTCTAACTCAATTCAAAACTTAGCTCATGAAAGAAGGATATTGCTCAAATCCTTATAAAAAAACCTTTCGTTTCTTTTTCACGTACAAAACTAGACATCTGATGTATGAATAATTTAATATGAAGGTTCAACATCAATTTCGAATTATTGGAATGACTCCTACTCTAATACATGTCTAGATAGACTCTAGGCCTTATATAATTTTATATAATATTAAAGCAGATAAAGGTCTTGGAGATCGAATCCACCATCACCTTTAGTAAAAAGAATGAAATACCTTAAGCCCATTTTTAGAAGTTGATTTGATCTGACATGGAGTTGTTGACGATGACGGTGATGATGATGATGCAAACACTACTCGTCTATGGACAGGCAATCTTACTGTCCTTGTAGTGACAGATGATTTGGTAACTAGAAAAGATGTTGAAAGAGAGTTTACCACAGCCATTGAAGTTAATGGAGAGAAGAAAAGAGTGAGGAAAGCTAAGGAATGTTAGTTTATGGTATGAAGTATAGTTGTTGAGGGACTTTATATTATATAGTTTTTTTAATTTTATTTCATAATCAAGATAACATATTATAACTTAATCTTGCTAGTACTGTTTGGGGAAGACTTAGTACACATTACTACTTTTAATTTGTAGTACCTAACAAAAAGAGTTTGGATTTTATTTGCTTATATTATATATTATAATATATCTAACTGCTTGGTGCTAGAGTTTTTTTTATTTGTTTTGGTAAGTTAAAATAGATGATAAATAATAGTTTCTTTGTTATAATTTATTTTTTTTGTTTTGATTTGAATTAAATCATTTAAAAAAAATAAAAAGAAATTTTGAATCTTGTGATCTTAAATCAAAGATATGTTATATGTACCAAAATGTGTTTTAATCGAATGTTCTTCAACGTGTCAAGTGGAAAAATTATAATAAAAGAGTTATTACAAGAAAAAACTTTTTTTTAATTGAAATGGACTAAGAAGAAAAGTAGGACAAATAAATTGAAATAAAAAGAGCAATGCTTGTTTCGATGGTTGTTATCTATTGTATTGCATTCTTTTTAGATACTACATTTGTTTTTTATTATTACGTTTTGAATTTGTTTATATCATATTGTTAAATTCATTAGGTTATGAGACAATTAAAATTCTCATTTTATGTAATGACCGAATTTGATATGATCATGTTGTTATATTTTCTTTTTTTTGATAATATTATAAATTTATTCTTTAAATTATTAATATGTATCATAATATATATATAGCAACAAAAAATAATATAATCTATCCAAATATATTTAAAAACTATACAATATAATACGATATAAAATAAGTTTCAACCATCCCTAGTCAAACCAATAAGTGAATAAATTATATATCCTCAAGAAACAAAACATAGTGAGTTTCAAGTCGGAATTGAGGTTATATAATGCTTTGACTATCAACATAAAATAGATCAATTATATTTTGGTAATAATATTTAGCTAAAGGAATATACATTTAAATTATAATTATTGTTGGAAATAATTATTGGATCAAGTCCATGATCTAATTTTATTCCATTAGTTATTTAGTTTGTCCTCTTCTTTAATGCTAATCAAATTATTTTAATAAAGATTCCACTATGAGCATAGGAAAATGTAGTTTCTTTTATATTAGATGACGATTACAATTAATAAAACATTATATATTTCTAAAGAATATCTTGGACAAAGGAAGTTCATCCACATTGTGAGAATATTTGACAATTAATAACGCAAGTCATGATTACTGCAGAGTCACTTCTGCTTTAAAGAAATTCATAAATCTTCTAAACTAATATTTACGATTTACGTACTACAACTATTATATATTAATAAAACATTATATATTTCTAAGAATATCTAAATTGTGGACAAAGGAAGTTCATCCACATTGTGAGAATATTTTGACAATTAATAACGCAAGTTATAATTACTGCAGGGTCACTTCTACTTTAAAGAAATTCATAAATCTTCTAAACTAATATTTACGATGTACTACAATTATTATTATTATTATTATTATTATTATTATTATTATTATTATTATTATTATTATTATATATAAAAAAAATTATAAATTATGTCATTAAAACTATATCATGAAATTTAAATGACTCTTGATGGTGGTGAGGAGTCAGTGATAAGATGTGGTAGATTAATAATGTTTATATTGTATTTGATTAATTTTCTTGGAATGAATAAGAAGCTATCAAACCTAATTGGGTGCAAAAGTATATGATATGTTCACATAATAATCAATTACATTATCTGATCATTCTTTTATATGATAATTGGTTAGTTATTAAAATGAACATAACTTGTCTTTTCCTTAATATATTTTAGTGAACCTCGTTAGCACCACGTATATTTGTTAATATGACAATTTCTTTAGGTTGTTAAAATGTCATTCTAAAATAAATTTGACTTATATATTAGTTGTTGAATTTTATATATATTCATGTCGAGGAAACAACTAAGACACTTGTATAGTTCCTAGAATAAAATGGATGAAGACAAAAAATTTAAATGATATACAAAAAAATTGAATTATTGATGCAATAAAAGGTTTAACCATGTATATATCATAAAAATAAATTTCTTCTTTATTTTCCTCTTATTAACTATACTTTATTATATAAAAAATACTAGGCTTTTTATTAAGCCTATAACTTCAAGGTTCACTTCAAGGATTAGTTGGGTTAGAATATATATATATATATATATATATATATATATATATATATATATATATATATTATTTTGACATGTTGAATTTTTATGAATTTAGTGTTTTCTTGGTGAAGTTGAGGCTAAGATCTTTGTTGCTTGACAATATTTGATGAAATTAATTTCTTGAGGATCAATCCTCTTGAGTGTATCTCCATTTTATTTGATATTCTTAATAGGAGGATTTGATTTTGATAGAAATATTATTGCTTATTAGTTTCATTTTTGTGTCTTGTTTTCTCCATCTTTTATCTTTAGTTTTTTATTTATTTGCTTTTTTTATTTGATATTGTATCATTTTCTAAGTTAGTGAGATTTCAAGAAGGTAGGATGTTATCAGATTAAAGTCTTATTTTTGTGGGGTAATCGATTACCTTCAATAGACCATTGACTCAGAAAAATATTTTTAAAGCAGTTTTTTTAAAAAAAATATGACAATAAAATAAAAAGATATACAAAACTAATATTAAAGCAACAAATAGTAATATTGTTGATAGCTCTACGACATAAAAATAAAAAATAAAAAGTGTGATTTTGAATGAACTCTCGATGGATAGGACACCATATAATAGATATTAGTATGTGACTACTAAATATAATCATTAATTATTTCTTTAAAACTCAAGCATGATGAATTTGAGTAAATTAAATCAAACATAGTCTAGATTCATTTGACGAATAGTTTATTCACGATTAATATGACTATGTTTTAGGCTTTTAGCATTCTTTTTAAGTACAAGTTAATGCATTAAGTTTAAAAATTAAGTCTTTGTCTAAATCTAGAAGGGCCTAAAATACCCTTCAAGTATAGGGAATGAAACAAAAGTACCCTTCTTCCATCTTTGGGCTCCAAAGTATTCTTTCATCCACCTTATATGGACCTATATTGAAAAAAAATCGACTAAAACGGACATTCACGTACAAAAGTTATGATCATTTGAAGTTTCACAAATTTACAGCTACTTTTTTTGAGTTTCAATTTTTAATTTAGTCAAACTTAATATGACCGTAATTTTGGGTTCGAATATCCGTTTGACGCGATTTTTTTATTCGGAGTACTTTTACGAGATCTACGTGGTAAACTCAATTCCTTTATTTGATTTGATTTTTTTCTCTTTATCATACTTTTACTTATATAGATTAATAGTTACACGGACATAAATGTAAAACTATAAACCCTATAAAATTAATGTTTAAATTAAAAAGTGATGCCCCTTACATAACCAAATGAAATAAGATTATTAATAGCAACAAATTTCAATATCCAATTTTGCGAGTTCAAAAATGCAAGAAGAGGATGGATGACTTGTGTCACTGCCTCATTATTTATATGATTCATTGGTCCAATTAATTGATGTATAATGATAGATGCATTTTATTTAAGAAAAATTTCTCTGCTTGGACAACAAAAATCAATATAGATTTGGTGAGTTCTACTCGTTCAATAGTATTTACATTTTTTTTGTTCGTTACCACCATAATTGCATGTTTGTTTTTCGGTGAGTTTCGAAGTTGTTAGACATATTGGGGTGTGGATGAATTAAGGTTTGATTGATGATTGCAAGTGGAGATCCCTTGTGCGATGAGGGTGACACCGGGATTCCATGAGTAGCTCAAGTGGTCAATTAGCCTTAGCCCCCACAAAAGAATGAAATGAACTATGAGCCTGTTTGGCTCAGCTTAAAAGCTGGTCAAACTGACTTAAAAGCTGGTTTTTGACTTATTTAGAGCCTGTTTGGCTCAGCTTAAAAGCTGGTCAAACTGACTTAAAAGCTGATTTTTGACTTATTTAGCTGTTTGGCAATATCCAAAACAACTTATTTTAAGTTAGAAAAAACTTATTTTAAGCCAAAAGTTAAAAGCTGGGGTAGAGGTGCTTTTTTTTTCCAGCTTATAAGTTGTTTTAAGTTGACCACATTTTTACCTGTTTGCCCTTAATATTTTTATACAATCTCCAAATTACCCACATAACCCTAACATCTCTTTCTTCTATTTTTTCCTTTTCACGTGTGGATGATATTTACTATTACTAATGAATGAAAATAAAATAAATCTTAAATCTTTCAAGTGATCTATTCAAATTATATATTATTAAAATGTAAAATAAGTTGCACATATAACTTAAATAAAAATTTATATTTCTCTTATAAATAATTTGTGATAATAAAGAAATATGTGAATGATAGACAATTATTATTACCTATGGATGAAACTAAAATAAAATCTTAAATCGTTCTTTAATCTATTCAAATTATATATCTTTAAAATCTATAATAAGTTTATATTCCTCTTATAAATAATTTGTGATGAGAAAGAAATATGTGAATGATAGCAAACCATAATTATTTATGGCTGTAAAATATAAATTAATTAACTTTTATTATGTTAACAACTTTTAAGGGTATTTCAGACATTTTGATTTAAAAAGCTGTTTATCAGCACTTATTTGCCAAACACATCAATAACTTTTTTTTTAACTTCAGCACTTTTATCCAAACGCATAACTGCTTATTTTAAAAATAAGTTTCAGCACTTTCAAAAGTACTTTTTTAAAGCTGCTTTTATTAAGCTCATCCAAACGGGCCCTTAACTGTTTGGCAATACTCAAAATAGCTTATTTTAAGTTTAAAAAAACTTATTTTAAGCCAAAAGTTAAAAGCTGGGGTAGGGGTGCTTTTTTTTTTTTAGCTTATAAGCTGTTTTAAGTTGACCACATTTTTATGTTTTTTCCCTTAATATTTTTATACAATCTCCAAATTACCCATATAACCCTAACATTTCTTTCTTCTATTTTTCCCTTTTCACGTTTGGCATAACAACTTCAGCATTTTTATCCAAACGCATAACTGCTTATTTTAAAAATAAGTTTCAGCACTTTCAAAAGTACTTTTTTAAAGCTGCTTTTATTAAGCCCATCCAAACGGGCCCTATGTCTTCTTAAGGGTGTTCTACTTAGCATGTGTGGTGAAATAGGACGTCATCTATGCATTGCACAAGTAGGCATTTAAGATAAGTCATGGTATATTCCTTATGATGCTCATGAAATAAATGTGCTCTTTTGCTAAATATCAATGAGAATGATGGCTTAGTTTATTGATTGAAGTTGATCTTAATGTAATATGTAAGCCAATGAAGAATGTCGAATAGTACTTAATGAAAAGATGCATGTTACACTTGGATTGTATTTTTGTAACGATCCTAAAATAGAATAGGAGGAACTAGAGCCTCATATGTGTGTTTGAAGTTAGTACATTGATTATATCATAAGAAATTTCTTTTCAAGTCTAGTTTAAAGAGTTTTGAAGTTCAACGTCAAGGAACGATCATGACGTTCGGAAATTAGACATTTGAATTAATGTGTTGTAGTGACTTATAGTGGAGTTTCAGAGTATTGTTTGAAGGTCGAAATCAAGATAAATGTTTATCGTACTTAGAACGGCATATTTAGGGATTAAATATCTGGGTACGGCTCCCCAATGACCACCCAAGGGGTCCTTGAGTTGTCAAAACAGCCCTATCTACGCCCCCATGATCTACGCCCCTTAGACCAACTTCAAGGGGCGTTCGATTTCACCCTTGAGTTGATTCCAAAATAACTTTTCCAGCTTTTAAGTTCATGAAAACTAGGATTTTACAAAACTTCATGGGTTCTTTCCTTAAATAGTTTTAAAAAAAGTTTCTAATAACATTGTATGGTTATATATGGAGCAATACAGGTTTGTAATAGCTATTCAGACGTCTTTTTTGTAGATGTCCTTTAAGACGTTATCTATAGATCCAGTACGCCCTGAAGGCCAAAACAGTTAATTTTGAAGGTCAAACACGTCGTGAAGTAGGTAAATCCCCCATTTTACTTGTGTGTTATAGTCCATGGATTTTTGGTGATTTTCCAACGTTTTTTTTGCCCAAATTTTTCGTGGACATCCCTTAAGAAGTTAGATATGGAGCTAATTGGGCTTGACGGCCAAAATGGTCCATTTTAAAGGTCAACCAATCCCTGGAGTAGGTATACCCTATTTAGCTGATTTTCGTGTGCTATAGTCGATGGGACTTTTGTAATCCAAAATTCTGACGTCAATTTTAGCTGAAATTTTACGTGGACATTCGTTAATACCTTATCTATGAAGTCGGCTGGTCACCATACGGTCCATTTTCAAGGTCAAAAGAGCCCCAGAGCAAGTAAATCTCTCATTTTATCAATTTTCGTGTGCATAGTCATTAGTCCACCATCTTTTTGGTGATCCATAATTTCAAAATCATTTTTGACAAAAATTTACGTGGACGTTCATTAAGCCCTTAAATATGGAGTCGGTTGGTCGTCATGGCTAAAATGATCAATTTTCAAGGTCAAACGAGCCCCAAAGCAGGTAAAGCCCCTATTTTGTTGATTTTCATGTGCTATAGTCCATGAAAATTCGGTGATCCAGAATTTCGAGGTTATTTTTGCTGAAAATTTACAAGGACGTCTATTAGACCTTATATATGGATTTGGTTGGTACCCACGATCAAAGAAACTCATTTTCAAGGTCAAACGAGCCTCAGAGCAGGTAAACCCCCCATTTTGCCGACTTTCATGTGCTATAGTCCATGGAAATTTCGGTGATTCAGAATATTGACTTCATTTTTAGCAAAAACTTACATGGACGTCCGTTAAGACCTTATCTATGGATCTAGTTTGTCACCACAGACGGTCCATTTTGAAGGTCAAATGAGCCCAAGAGCAAGTATCCCTATTTTGTCGATTTTTGTGTGTTATAGTCCACCATCTTTTTGGGTGATCTGAAATTTTGAGATCATTTTTGCCAAAAATTTGCAGACATCTGTTAAGACCTTATCTATGTAGTTGGTTGGTCACCACGGCCAAAATAGCTCATTTTGAAGGTCAAACGAGCTCAGAGCAAGTAAATTCCAATTTTATCGATTTTCTTGTGCTATATAGTCCACTATCCTTTTTGGTGATTCAGATTTTTGAGATCATTTCTGTCAAAACTTTGCATGGACATCCGTTAGGACCTTATCTATGGATCTGTTTGGTCACCACGACCAAAACGGCTCATTTTCAAGGTCAAACGAGCGCAGAGCAACTAAAGCCCCCATTTTGTCAATTTTCGTGCGCGATAGTACACCATTTCTTTTGGTCATCTGGAATTTTCAAGATCATTTTTTGCCAAAAATTTACATGGACGTCCGGTATGACCTTAGTTATGGAGCCGGTTGGTAACCACAGCCAAAACGATCCATTTTAATGGTCAAACGAATCCAGAGCAGGGAAATCCCCCATTTTGCAGATTTTCGTGTGCGATAGTCCACCATTTTTTTTGCTCATCTGGAATTCAGAGATCATTTTTGCCAAAAAATTTGCATGAACGACTGTTAAGACCATATGTATGGAGTCGGTTGCTCACCACGACCAAAACAATCCATCTTCAAGGTCAAACGAGCCTAGAGCAAGTAAATTCCCATTTTGTCGATCTTTGTGGACTATAGTCCATCATCTTTTTTGGTGATCCAGAATTCAGAGATCATTTTTTGCCAAAAATTTACATGAAAGTCTGTTAAGACCTTATCTATGGAGCAGTTGGTCACCACGGCCAAAACGGGTTATTTTCAAGCTCAAACAAGTCTCAGAGCAGGTAAACCCCCCATTTTGCCGATTTTCGTGTGCTATAGTCTATAATATTTTTGGTGATCTAGAATTCTGACGTCATTTTTGCCAAAAATTTACATGGACATCCATCTATGGAGCCGATTGGTCACCCTTGCCAAAACAATCCATTTTCAAGGTCAAACAAGCCCCAGAGTAGGTAAATCCCCCATTTTGCCAATTTTCGGATGCTATAGTCCACCATTTATTTTGGTGATCCGGAATTCTGAAATTATTTTTGCCAAAATATGCATGGACGTATATTAAGACCAATTCTATGGAGTCGGTTGGTCACCACGGTCAAAACGACATTTTAAAGGTCAAACGATTCCTAGAGCAAGTAAATCCCCCATATTGTCGATTTATGTGTGTTATATCCACCATCTTTTTTTCTGATGGGAAATTCCGAGATCATTTTTTCCAAAACTTTACTTGGTTGTCCGTGAAGACCTTATCTATGGAGTCAGTTGACCGCGGCCAAACGGATCATTTTCAAGGTCAAACGAGCCTAGAGCAGGTAAACCTTCCATTTTGCCGATTTTCATGTGCTATAAGATCATGGAATTTTCGGTGATCCATAATTTCGACGTTATTTTTGTCAAAAATTTACAAGAACGTTCATTAGGACCATATCTATGGAGTCGGTTGGCCATCACGGCCAAACGATCCATTTTCAAGGTCAAATGAGCCATAGAGAAGGTAAACCCCCTATTTTGTCGATTTTCATGTGCTATAGTCCATCATATTTTTTGGTGATCCGGATTTCGAGATCATTTTTGCCAAAAGTTTGTATAGAAGTTTGTTAAGACCTTATATATGGATCCGGTTGGTCACCACGACCAAAACGACTCATTTTAAAGGTTAAATGAGCACCAGAGCAGGTAAACCCCCTATTTTGTCGATTTTGTGTCCTACAGTCCACCTTCTTTTTTGGTGATACGGAATTCTGAAATCATTATAGGTCCATATAGGTGGATCAAAGGGTATTTTGGAGCCCAGAGATGGAAGAAGGGAATTTTTGTTCGATTCTCTATATTTGAAGAGTATTTTAAGTACTTCTTTGTTGTTTAAAAAAGAAAAAACAACTCATAACAATTTTTTTTGTTTCTACTACTCCTAAAATCTCATCATAAATAAGTCCTTTTTTTACTTATGCTTCATTTGGTTAAATATTCACAATTACTTTGAGTCTTTTTCTTCACCATCTTCAGTTTTAGATACATATCATCCCTATCCCTATCTCCTACCCCACTCCCATCTTCTTCTTTTTTGGCGACTTTCTTAATATTCATATGTTTGAATTTAAACAAGGTTCTATGGATTCTAACCGCGTTTGACATCAAATTTGCCAGAATTTTTAATCTTAATTTATGAGTTTGCCATTTTGTTTTCTATTCTATTGCTTTGATTTTTATTTTATTGCACATAAAAAGCCTAATAATATATGCAGAAAAGGCCTAAAATACCCTTGAAGTATTGAAAATGGTACAAAATTACCCTTCATCCACCTATTGGCTCCAAAATGTCATTTTCATTCACCTATTGGCTCCAAAATATCTTTGTCATCCACCTTTGTGTTCAAAATTGACCACTTCTTTAATGTTTTAAAATTAAACTCTTTAAATATTTTTCAAAATACTTGGCGTTCAACTATTGGTTATAATTGAATTTATTAATATAATTTTATAAACTAACCCACAACTCATTCATTACTAACTAAACCCCACCCAATTAATCCAATTATAATATCAAAATCGTCATAAACACTACTAAAACATGATGAAATTATAAATTCCTGAAAATGACATCCAAAATTATTCGAGTCCGAATCGAAGCCTCAATTAAATTTAGATTGAGCCGCTTATTTATTAGGACACTTTCAATAGGATTCTCTTTCAAGATTGAATTAGAAATTTATGATTAAAGGCAAAGAAGTAATACATCCCGAATTAATTCGTTCACTTTTTTAAAATATAATTTTATAAATATTTATGATTTGTTTTAAAACATTTAATATATTATTTTGAAAAGAAGTTACCTATGAAATTACATCTCATGATTGAGCCGTAAGAATAATTAAGATGAACATAGTCAGACTTTTAAGTTAATGGTAATTTTTATTTAGACACTTGAATGTATGATGATTTAATTCTATAGATATTTTTCGCCTCAAACTTTTAAATACACTCAATTGGCTAGTTTTTCTGTTGTTGCATTAATAATGTAACAGGTTTATTAATTTGAAGGGATTTAATTAGTAATGGGTGGGTAGTGTATTGATTTATAAATTATATTAATAAGTTCAATTATAACAAATAGTTGAGCGCCACGTATTTAAAATAATATTTAAATAGTTTAAATATAAAACCGTTAAATAAGTGGTCAATTTTGAACCAATAGGTGGATGACAAGGGTATTTTGGACTCAATAGGTGGATGAGAAGGGTATTTTGAAGTTAATAGATGGATGGAGGGTAATTTTATATCATTTTCAATACTTTGAGGGTATTTTAAGTCCTTTTTCCGTAATATATGTCATTTGAAAGTTATCATTTGTAAAATAAAATTAATTTTGAATATTTTGAGATAAATATGCAATGAATTTTTTCAGAGACAAGTAGTATTAATTAAGAGAGGAGGTGGCTAGGCCCTTATAAACCTCTCCCACATAAAAGGCGTGTACACTCAGCTATATATTTTCTAGTCTTCTATTCTAATTCTTGAGCTTCAAACCCTCTTATCTATGTTCGTGATCTCAGACAACTTAAGTTGTGTCATATCGTGCATGTCTAATCATCTCTTTCAAGGTTTTCTTTTGGCCTACTTTTACCTATCCTAACTTCTGCTACAATAAACCTTTCACACCTTTTTACTGGTGCATCCACGTACATCTCCTACGGACTTTTTCAAACCATCTCATTTTCATTTTCTTCATGTTATTCGCCACATAGGTCATTCTCATCTTACCTTATAACATCATTCCTAATCATATCTATCACAATACGCCCACATATTCATCCGAGCATCTTTGTTTGTCAATGAATTGTCTAGTTGGTTCCTGGTCAATGTGTACCAAAACATGATTTTTAATATTTAAGTGTTTTGGACCACCAAGAAGGGAAATAATTAAAACAAAGGAGATTCTTTATGAAGAGACGAATACTATATAATAGGAGAAACATGTACAATTATTAAGCACAATGGATACTAGATGCAAGTTGTCACGTGGTTTCAGGTCTGTTTTTATAATTATTCAAATTTATAGATAATTTATAATTATGAATATATCTAGATAAGTACTTGATGAACGATGACAATAACGTTGGGACCATAAAGTGAGAAATCAACTCATAAAATCATGATCGATCCAACCTATAAACACAAACATAGTATATAGATCGAATCGTCGCAAAATATTTGTATCTAAATTAACATCGATGTACTTTGTCTCGTTCAAAATTAAGTTGATATTTGTCTTACTTTCATCACATGAACTTTAAGCATACCAAATATTTTTTTACATCAAATATTCGAGCAAAATTAACCAATATGATAGTTTTAAATGATCAAGTTGTTTATCGTTCGATATACACTATATCTCATGAAAAAAATATAAAAAAAAATATATCACTCGTACATTGAGTGAGAAAATCAGATAAAAAATCTTGCATCATTCTAAATTGGCATTATACATAAATATATCATTTACTTTAGCCTCGTTTCACATTCATGTCATCGAACTTTGGATGTGCACAAGCAGACATTTAAATTGTATACAACTGAACAAATAGACACACACGTTCTACATCATGACATCCTTGTTAGGATCAAGTTCACGCACACACACTAGATGAATGAAGAACACAAGAACTTTCAAGAGAAAGAGATGAGAGATCTAGAGAGAGAAAGAGAAAACTCAATATTTCGTGGTAACACCCCGTAAGTAAACTTCCACGGCGGTGAGGTAAATTTATATTAATAAATCAGAGTATTTTTGGTTACAGAGAATAAATAGGAAAACCTAAAATAGAGAATAAATAGGAAAACCTAAAATTAATCAGGCTCCACTACCTAACAATTCTCCCACTTGGAGACTGACTCAGTCATCCAAAAAATACATTCTCAAAAAAAAATCTCTTCATCATCAACATCTTTACCGCACCGCAACATCTGTAGCAACAACTACAGAAGACCAACCGAGGTTTTACATAACCTCAGTTTCCCAACATCAACACATTTCGTCAACATGTCTGCCGGGTTCTTTGCACCTCTATCTTCTCCAAGCACATATCACCATCCTCCACTGCCCTGCGAGTGAAATGGTATCGCCTTCTGATGTGCTTTGTCTTCGAATGATAGACTGGATTTTTCACCAACTATATGGCACTCTGGCTATCTGAGTAAAGAATCTTCTCGCTCTGCTTCTTGCCCAATTCCTCAAGATAATCACGCCGACCATATCATCTCTTTCCCGACTTGACTATTTCCACATACTCATTCAGTAGATGAAAGAGAAACACAATTACAAGTCCGACATCCAACTCATCGTTGTTCCACCTATGGTGTAAATGTACCGGATGTACTCTTGCTCGAGTCAACATCCCCACCAAGATCAAGATCCACAAAACCTCGTAGAGTCACCTTGCCTTTGCCAAAACAAAGTGAAATCTTTGGATGTACCTCTCAGATATCTCAGAAGCCACTTCACAGCTTCCCAATGCTCTTTCCCAGGGTTCGCCATGTACCTGCTAACAACTCCCACTGCATTTGCTATATCAGGTCTAGTGCAGACCATAACATACATCAAACTACCAACTGCTGAAGCATATGGAACAAGTGCCATGTGATCACGCTCCTCGGCAATCTTGGGTGACTGCTCCTTTGACAATTTAAAGTAATTTGCCAATGGAGTAATCCTGGGTTTAGCATCATTAACCCTGAATCTGCTCAACACCTTCTCAATGTACAACTCTTGAGATAGATTTAAAGTGTCAGCAGATCTATCCTGAGAAATCTTCATCCCCAAAATCTGTTTTGCTGGACCCAAATCTTTCATCTCAAATGTTGCAGACAACCTTGTCTTCAAATTGTTAATCTCCCTCATACTAGATCCTGCAATCAACATATCATCCACATACAAGAGTAGAAAGACATATGAATCAGTGTATTTCTTGAAGTAACAACAAGAATCCTTTTCAGCTTTGCAGAATCCACTCTTGGTCATGAAGGAGTCAAACTTCTTGTACCACTGCCTTGGTGCTTGCTTTAGTCCATAGAAGCTCTTGGTGAGCTTGCACACCATGTGTTCCTTGTCTGGAACCACAAATCCTTCCGGTTGCTGCATATAGATCTCTTTGTCCAGATCTCCATGTAAAAACGCTGTTTTTACATCCATTTGCTCTAGATGCAAATTCTCCGATGCAACAACACTCAACCGAATTCGAATAGAGGTTAACTTCACAACAAAGAGAATATTTCAGCATAATCAATACCTTTCCTTTGTGAATATCCTTTAACCACTAAACGACCCTTGAACCTTCTTTTGCCATCTGGTTCAGTCTTGATTTTGAACACCCACTTGTTCAGCAAAGCTCTCTTCCCTGCATAACTCAGTCAACACCCATGTGTCGTTCTTCTCAAGTGACCTCATCTCATCATCCATGGCTTGCTCCCACTTGATCGAATCCTCCACCTATAGGGCCTCATCAAAAGACTCTGGTTCCCCCTCATCAGTCAGCAATAGATAGTGTAATGAAGGTGAATACCTATCTGGTGCCCTGATGGATCTGGATGATCTCCTTAACACCGGGTCAGGTGTAACTTGCTCCACTTCAGATTCTTGATGAAGTTGGTTGAGTATCTGCCGACATCTCCTGGGGTTACTCTTCTCCAACTCAACCTCAACTCCCACTTGCTTTGTAATCTCTAGAACCTTCGCTCTCGTCTTGTACAAGACAGACTCATCAAATGTCATGTCACAATGTCTCAGGATCTTTCTGTTCTTGTCATCCCAAAACCTGTAACCAAACAAATCAGAACCATAGCCTATGAAGTAACACTTCACAGCCTTGGCATCAAGCTTGTCTCTCTTTTCTGGATCAACATGAACATAAGCAGTGCAACCAAAAGTCCTCAAGTGTGAGTACTTGAGTTCTTTTCCTGTCCACATCTCCTCTGAAATCTTGAACCCTAAAGGAACTGATGGTCCCCTGTTGATCAAGTATGCAGTTGTGCTCACAGCATCCGCCCAAAGTGTTTTGGGCAGCCCACAGTGTAACCTCATACTCCTTGCACGATCATTCAATGTTCTATTCATCCTCTCAGCAATTCCATTCTGCCTTGCCTTACCAGGAACTGTTCTCATCAATTGATTCCCTCAGCTGCACAGAATGCCTTGAATTCTGATTTGTCATACTCTCCTCCATTGTCAGACCTTAGGCATTTGACTTTCAAACCGGTTTGATTCTCAACTTCAGCTTTCCACTTCTTGAAAGTTGCAAACACATCTGACTTATGCTTCAAGAATTAAATCCATACCTTCTTGCTGAAATCATCAATGAAGGTAACATAGAATCTGGATCCTCCAAGTGATGATACTGGAGATGGTCCCCAAACATCTGTATGGATCATTTCCGACCGCACTTTCTTTGGCTCTCTAGGAGTCTTTGTGAAGCTTACTCTTTTCTGTTTGCCCATAACACACTTCTCGCAAAGACCCATATCAACAGACTTCAGACCCTCTAATGCTCCTTTTGCAACCAGCATCTTCATTCCTTTAGTACTCATGTGTCCAAGTCTGTTGTACCACAGACATGAACCGGAAGCACCTTCAGCAACAGCGGCCATGTTTATACACCCTGCAGTGGTGTACAAGGTTCAAGATTTGGTGTCACGAGCTACTATCATAGCACCTTTCACGATCTTCCACAAACCTTTCCCAAACTCTGCTGCATATCCCATGCTATCCAACTGACCAACAGAGATCAGATTTTTCTTGATCCCGGGAATATATCTGACATCCTCCAATGTCCACTGGTTTCCCAAGGTGGTCTTTATACAAACATCCCCCTTTCCTTCAATCTCTAAGGCTTTATTGTCAACAAGATATACTTTTCCAAAATTTCCAGATTTGAAATTTTGAAACAACTCCTTGCTTGGAGATGAATGGAAAGATGCACCAGAATCCAAAATCCATGATTCAATCGGGCTGTTCACACTAAGGATTAGAGCATCCCCAATGTCCTTTGCTGAATTTACAGAATCATTGTCATCTCCAAATTTCTGATTCTGTTTCTTCTTTTGCTTTGTACAGTTCGTCCGAAAGTGCCCTTTTTCTCCACAGTTCCAACAAGTCACGTCTGATCTTTTTAGTGATTTTCCTCGATTATTTGATTTTGATCGACCATGTTGATTTTGGCCTTTCGTCTTACTTCTCCCCCTTCGATCAACGCTGAGAGCACTGCCCGATGAATCTCCCACTTCTCGTTTGCGAATACTTTCGCTAAGAACAACATCACGGATTTCATCAAACTTCAGTTTCTCAGATCCACGGGAACTGCTAATCGCAGCAACAACAGTATCCCAAGACTCGGGCATAGATGACATCAAAATCAACGTCTTAATTTCATCCTCAAAATTAATATCCACAGAATTGAGTTGACTCACAATCATATTGAACTCGTTTATATGATCAGAAACGGATCCATTCTCAGACATCTGTAAATTGAACAATCTACGCATCAAATATACCTTGTTCATAGCCAATGGTTTTTCATACATGTTTGAGTGCCTTCAACAGACCGGACGTAGTCTTCTTCTTCACGATGTTGAACGTCACGTTTCTTGACAAAGTCAACCGGATCAACACTAGAGCCTGGCGATCCTTGAGTTTCCACTTCTCCTCCGTCATGGATTCCGGCTTCACCCCGGTCAACGGTTCGTGAAGATCTTTCTAGTACAGATAATCTTCGATCTGCATCTTCCAGAAACTGAAATTGGATCCATCAAACTTTCCAGTTTTAAGCTTCGAACTATCCATCTTTTGTGATCGTGTTGAATCTCCTTAGCTTTGATACCAGTTGTTAGGATCGAATTCATGCACACACACTAGATGAATGAAGAACACAAGAACTTTCAAGAGAAAGAGACGAGAGATCTAGAGAGAGAAAGAGAAAACTCAATATTTCGTGGTAACACCCCGTGAGTAAACTTCCACGGCGGTGAGGTATATTTATATTAATAAATCAGGGTATTTTTGGTTACAGAGAATAAATAGGAAAACCTAAAATAGAGAATAAATAGGAAAACCTAAAATAGAGAATAGATAGGAAAACCTAAAATTAATCAGGCGCCACTACCTAACAATCCTACATAGCAATTTGTATCCTACATCTATTATGTAGGACTCATATGTCAACTTGTTTAACTTTATATAAGTTTAAGTATCAATTTGTGCAAACCTGAAGTTGAATAACATAAATATGAAATGAAGTTAAGTTAAAGGACACATTTATGTTGTGAATTTCCATATTTGATTTTGTTTCACACGGCTCAACTTTCAACACTTGTATCTCCTTAATCTGATATCTGAATTTTTTTTACAAATAATGTATCCTTAGAAAGAATTTTGATCTGTTTCGGACGACCAATTTTTGACAGTCATATCTCCTTCATACGAAATTAAAATTTTACAAATAATATATTGTTGGAAGGATATTAAAAATATCTTTCTTGTGACATAAGGCTCACATAGTTTAATTTGAGAGGAGCAGAAAATTAGATGCATAGTCAGTGTAATCTCATACGTGGCCAGTTCTTTGTACGAAAAGAGAACAAAGTAGCAAGATATAAATGTAGAGTTATCAGAATACAACAACTACATACCCAGTGTAATGTCACATGTGGCCAGGTCTATGAATTTACTCAGACCTTACCCCGATCTTTTGAAGTAAAGAGATTATTTCTGATAGACCCTCGGCTCAAAAGAGACAACAAAGTAGCAAGATACATATGCAGTCACAATCTCAACAAAAAAAATTAGGTGAGACATAAATGCACATTGATAAAAAAAAGTTTACAACAGTGAAAATTACTAAGAAAACTATGAGTATTGCTACAAATGAACAGACTTGGATGCTAAGTGGACTGTCCTAAGAAGAAACTAACATCTAATAGCAGCAAGCTAAGCTACATTAAATATTGAACAAAAGAAATGCCTTGAAGACACTCTTGTTTGCTCTATGATCCTTCTTTCAGTCACCCTATGAACGCGCGATACATGAGAAAATCATCTTACTTAAACATTTAAGGTTTCAAATGACTAGTTTTGCGTAGGATTGGATCTGCTTCGAGGTATTCTTCTAAAACTTGATTTAACTTTCTTGAGAGGTTGTTTCTCACTGATTCTTCCATGTTCATGAACTTTTAACATTTGCGATGTTGAAGAAGGCAAAGTTTCTGATGATGAGAGAACGAATCGAGCTGCTTCTGTAGCAGCATTAGGCCTTGAATGTAGTTGAATCGTGATGAGGGCTAGTATAAAAGTGACTAGTAATGTTGAATGGCACTTCATAGTAAGTAAGTTCAATACAAGTGTAATAGTTGATCAAGATTTGGTGATCATGAGATTTATATGTATATTTGAAATCAATAAAAATAGAGTGGTAGATCCAATGTTTGTGGGATCATGTGATGTTTGCTCCTTTGAAGATACTAAATAAAGCATAACCTTTTTAGAGGAGTATTGGTTGCATGTTTTAATGGTATCAAAGCAAACAGAGGTCCAATTGAGATCGAGTTTTACCACCACTCATTATAAAAATGAATTTTTAATTTCACGTGTTTGGCTCAAACTCAAGCACGCATGTGAGGAGGCGTGTTGAAGATATATTATACTGATAAGACCTAAGCTTTTAGATGAGATAGTTACACATTTCAATAACTAGAACTCAAGATTCAAGATTAGTTAACTCGAACTTAAGCACGCACGTGAGGGGACATGTTAAAGATATATTATACTAATAAAAATTAAATTTTTATATGAGATGGTTATGCGTTTCGATATTTGGGACTCTAAATTCAAGATTAGTTATTATAGTTTCAGAGTGGTCATGTGAGCTAGCACGTGAAAAATATATTGTAAACTTTGAAGCCTGGTCAAGTGATCTACTATATTGTTTTTTAACTCTATATATATCTTGACACATCATTAAAAAAATTGTTGTTTTTTTATTTTGTTGCAATTAATTTACAGATAATTAATAATTACTAAAATCCATAGAAAGATTCTGTGCTAGTTTTTTCATCCAGCAAAAACTGTGCTTCCATTTTGTTTGTTTCCAAAGTCATGATTTTTGATGCTCTTAATATTTTAATTCTCTTGTTGCAGTCTTGGAAATGTAACTCACTTGTTATTTTGCTTTTGATGATTGGTTATTATTATTTTTATTGTAGTAACATTATAATAGGAGTACTATTATAACGTAACCTACTTTTAGCTATAATTACGAGTCAGCTTATTAGTTTGGTATAATTTGAAATTTGTATAATTTATTTTTATAATGTAATTTTTTTATCATTGTTTAAAATTCAGATGTTTATGGTGGTATAAATTTGTTATTTCGCGTTTATAAGGAAATAGTTGAATTATAAAAATCCACCCGCGAACTATACAAACGATGCAACTTAAAATGTAGCTACAATCTATAATATATGCAAACAATAGTTATGGAACATAATAAAGTTTATTATAATGGTTATTTGCGAAAGTTTCCTATACAAGTAAGCAGATTTTATCTAAGAAAAATTATTGAAATACAAGTCTTATGTTTTCCTTAATTCCAATATCCCCTTCTATTTCTAAAAGTCTCTAAAATCTCTTATTTCTTTAATGTATCCGAGCCAGTATTTAATGTATCCGAGCTACATATTATGTATCCAGTTTATTTTATAATGTATCCGAGCTACATATTATGTATCCAGTTTATTTTATAATGTATCCGAGCTACATATTATGTATCCAAGCTAGTTTTTAATGTATTCGAGTTACATATTATGTATCCGAGATACTCTTTAATGTATCCGATCCACGTATTATGTATTCAATTTGTGTTACTTTTTAAGAGATTAATGTAGTACAAACTAAAGAGGGATAGATAGTAATTTCATATCAAAACTACGTACGTAATTCCTAAAATTTATCCTTTTATCTACTAGTGATGTGTTTTAAAGTCGTGTAGGCCTAAGCTTAAAGCAGATGACATTGCTAATGGGGTGAGGAGTGGAGGCTTGAGAGTCCTGAAAATAGAGTGGCCTCAGAAGTGCAGATCCAGACAAATGGAGCATATCCTTGCATTTCCTAGTCCATTTTCAGTTCATACACATTGTCATATTGTAACAAATTTACTAGCATCGAGTGTTTATATCAAATCAATACATATTGTCATGTCTACGGAGACACTGGTTCAAAAATATTTGGGGCATAGAAGTATGTAATTCTCTTTAGTAATTATAGATATGTAACTCAAGAATCAAGATACTTCCATGGAGGGACATAAGGCTACACTTGGAGTTGGTCCCTCTTGAGAAGCCTATTACAATGTGCTTATACATGTACAAAGGTATATATTAGCTAACTTCTTCAAAAAAGGCAATAGGTGTAATGACATTTTGTTCCTTGTTCCTTTATACCTGTTAAGAATTTCTAATCCTGAATCAGCCTCAGAGTCTATACTAACTCGGGCTTCTACTCCCTTGTTCTATATCTACATTTCGCGAACTAGAAGGATTGAATACCCTTCTATCCCCGCTTAAAAGCCTCATCAAACGTCTTAATCTTTCAGGCATTACATATTTCGATTCTTCTTCTTCATTAATCTCCCTTGGAATATCGATCACCAACATTCCATGTGATCGATTACTCGTGGAAGCTGTTGAGTCTAAACAAGGATTACACAGGGTGCTAACTTGAGTCTCATTTCCCCAGAACAACACATTGGTTGGGAAAATAGGTAACTCAGTTTCAACTGAAGCCAAAGCCAAAGTCAAAGCCGAACCCTCTTCCTCTATCTCCAATGATAATTCCTCGGTCATTGAAATCGCGTTACGACAAAGAGGACAAGTGGAATGAGAATGAAACCACATATCAATACAATCAACATGAAATCCATGATTACATTTTGGTAAAAATCTCAGCTTTTCACCTTCAGAAAACTCACAAAGACAAATAGTACATTCCAATGTCCCATCTTTGAATTCATTAACATCAAATCCAACTATAGGTATTGTTTCAAGAATTAAAGGGTCAAGTCCTTTAGCACTCACTTTTCTTCTTGTCCCACTGCCATCAGAATCGCTGGCGGTATTTACATACCGCCGGCGATTCAAGAACCATATAGTATAAATATGAAATAAAAATATAAAAAACACCACTAAAAACATAAATATAATTAACCCCACCATAAACTTCCCTAAAAGAGCTAATACACCTGACTCATCTAATTTATTCATTTCTCTAGGACAAAGTTGAAAAAATTTACTTAAATGAAGGGGATATTCAACAAATTTAAAAACAAGAATGAGATGGGATTTCTTAGTAAACCTCAAAATTGTGAAAAAAACATTAGAAAAGTTGAGATTTTTACTTATATAAAGGGGAAATTCAACAAAATTTGGATCAAGAATGAGATGGGGTTTCTTATAAAACCTCAAAATTGTGAAAAAAACATAGAAAGTTGAGATTTTTACTTAAATGAAGGAGAATTCAACAAAATTTGAATCAAGAATGAGATGGGGTTTCTTATAAAACCTCAAAATTGTGAAAAAAAACATAGAAAGTTGAGATTTTACTTAAATGAAGGGGAATTCAACAAAATTTGAATCAAGAATGAGATGGGGTTTCTTATAAAACCTCAAAATTGTGAAAAAAAACATAGAAAGTAGAGATTTTTATTGGCTAATATGGAAATGGAGAACAAGAAAATCAAGATTTGAAGAGGGTATTTGAGAAAATGTGAAAAACAATGTTTAAATAAACTTTGAATTAAAGGGGTATTAGTATTTATGAGTGTTGGTGAATAAGAGCTAAGACGACAAAGAAGAAGTCAAACAAGAAAATCTTCCACAGCCACCTAACTTCTAGGAGGCAGCTTTATACTTTGACTTGACTTTTTCTACTACTAAAACTTAGGAAAGTTGGAGAGATCATGGCAAAGATATCTACTTGACTTTCACTTATGCAAAATCCAAAAGTTTGACATTACAAATGATTGACAAAAAAAAAGGTCTTTTATGTTTGGGGTAGGTCTAGAAGAGTCATTTCAATTTCTTCTTTTGAGGATATTTTGGTCATATATTGTTATCGTCAAACATTCAATAAATTTTAATTGTTCGATTTGACTAAAACTCGAATATGAAGATGCAATTTTTTGGAGCCGATGGGACTTCCTTTAGTATATAATAATTTTGATTAAATCGAACAGTCTAATTCGTTAAATATTTAAGGATGATAGAGGATAAAGAATATTTATGGATATATACAAAGGACTTATTTAGACCTTCAACAAACAAAAAAAGATCATTTTTGCCACTCTTTTAAAAAGGAAAAAAAAAAAAGAGAGAAACTTCACACAAATTCTCCTATGGTCTTTCTTATATAAAAAAAAAAATAGTGTCAAAGGATGGGTGGGGAGAAGTAACCTCAGTCCACTCATAGACTTATTGTTAAATTTTTTAAATCTATTTAATTATAAGAGAACTTTCTATATTTAGTTTTTTATATATATAAGGTTACTTTGTATTCACACCAAAAACTCATCTAAGTAAGAACTTTCTCTATTTAGTTATAATAACTAATGAGTAAAGATTGATTTTGGAGCAGAGAAAGTTAAATGAAACTACATGTGGGAAAATTAACTTGTAGGATAGGTTGACATTCTTTTAACCCAAATTGCTTAGTATATTGTAAGCCTAAAATGATTGGAACTATATCTATCAACATAGGTCATAGTGCTAATGACTTGCATACCACAATCTTGGTCATCCAGTGGCCATTAGTTTAAACTTTAGGATGCATTAGGAGTGGTGTGGTAGTAATGGTGATATTATATATTGAATATGATGTATTGGAAGGCTAAATGTGGCAATGACTTTTTTTTTTTTTTGCCAACTTTATGACACTCAAGAATGTGAGGAACATGACTTAGTGGTGAATAGGGATCTGGAATTTCATAGACATGAAGCTTTACTTGAGCCAAGGGTCTATTGCAAACCAACTTACCTACCTTTACAAGGCAGAAGTAAGACTACATACACATCACCTCCCTCAGACCCCACTTGTGGGATACACTGGTCAAAGACACGGATTATCTGGAAATGTACGTAGTATGTACTGAACTCATTCATGTCATCGCGTGTGGAAGAGGAATAGGAGATCAGATACAGGAAAAATGAAAATTGAATATGCACTATGAACAGATTTTAGTACCTAGCAGTGTGTACAATACAATGCAACCAACAGGATCTTGCTGAACAGATCAGCTGCACATCATATCCCACAAACAGCAAACTACAAAGAGAGACGGTTTAATAGAAAAGGCTACGTTACATCGGAATTAAGGTTGATTGTCTTGACTATCTGTTTCACCCCTTGAACTCCGATCAATACTATATGTCCTCTTGCTCATATTTGCTCGTTGAACTAGCCGAACTAAGGCTTCAACAACTTCTGACATAGGTGGCCGGAACTCAGGCTCAGACTGCCACAGTAGCATACATGACAATGAGATAGTGTTGACTGAACTAACAGAATCAGGTTGTTGATAAAAACAGCAGATTTATGAATTTGGCATACTGTCTATACAAAATATTACCTGGACACAAAGAGCAATTACATCAGCAAAGCGCGAAATAGATTTAACAGGATAGAGTCCTTTAAGTGCTGGATCAACCATCTTAGCCAAGGCATCAATATCATGGAGTTGAGGTGTTGCCCATCTAACTAAAGATTGTTCAGATCTTGGTCTCTCACTGCATCAAGAGCATAAGACTTTCTAAATTTCTTCCTGTTCGTCTCTTAAGTAATTTGACACAATATCATGATGCCTGAGTAACTTTACCTATCAAAAGGTGTTCGTCCGGTAAGAAGTTCCAACATAACAACTCCAAAGCTGTAGACATCACTTTTTATGGTGCATTGCCCATACATAGCTACCTCAGGTGCACCATACCCAGACCCTGTATTATGGTTTAGTGCCTGCAAAGATGATCACTTTGAAATATCTTGAGAAGAAGCAACAGCTACAATGTTACCAATTGAGTAAGCAGAGAAGAGCAGGAGATAAAGCACCAGGGACCATTGAAAATGAAAAAATTACTTACATACACACATTAACTTACCTTAATATCTATTTATCCCTACCTTTTTTAAAAATTTCAAAAATCCCTTAGTTTCTTCAATACATAAAATCTTCCAGATACATAAATATTTCACTCCTATTTTCAGCCTATATCCACGTTTCTCACTCGCATTTTATTCCTCCATTTTATCCCTAAATTCTCGCCACTTCTTTAGCAGTAACAAATTTTGAATTTATTTTGATTTTCAGTAGGTATTAGTTATTATTTAATAATAATAATTAACATAATATTTGTAGAAGTTCGCCTTTTCTGTTGTCGTTTTTTTTAATTTCGTCTTTTTCCTTTTTTGGTTTAATAGTTGTTTTGTTTTTCTATTTATCCACATCACTGTTGGGTTTGATACTTGTATTTGATTTCTTTATTTTTATTAATAAAACTCACCTCGTATGTTTGATTAAAAGAAATATATAATACTTGTAATTTTTTCATAATTTGAGTTGGTTATGGATTCTAACAACTAATCATTCATTAAAATTGATTAGATTTTTTTATTGCTACTAATCTTCTAATTGTCTCATAATAATATTAGTTTTAATTTCATCAAAATTTCATACGATTTAATATTTTTCTCTTTATTCTGGTGTTTTTCATAAACAAATTTCTTTCATGAATTGTGTTTGTGCATGTATCTAATTGATAACTTAATTCTTATTCATTGTGATACATTTATAAATACATATTATTTCAGATTAGCTACATCCTTCTTTAACAACCTTATTGTATCAGATACATTATTATCAACTACAAAATGATACATTATGTAAGCATACATATCTTTCAAGGCAAACAATATGATACTCATCAATTTAAACGAAATACATAAATAGTAATGTATCATGCACTATTTTTTTAGATATGATACGTAAATTTGAATTTATACTAAATGTATCAATACATAGCAACTACCACAATACTGTAATGTATCGATCTCTAATCTAACATCTTATGGGCAACAAATACTTATTTAATGTATCTAGTATAAATACAATACCGATACATAAATAATAATGTATCATGCACTAATTTCTTAGATATGATACATAAATTCGAATTTATACTAAATATATCAATTACATAGCAATTACCACACAGTAATGTATCAATCTCAAATCTAACATTGTATGGGCAACATTTATTTATTTAATGTATCTAATATAAATATAATACTTATCAATTTAAACAAGATACATAAATAGTAAAATGCTAAATAATAAAGATATTCATGATGTATCTTCTCGGATCTTCAATAAACTAGGAGAAGAATTTTGAATCTCAAAATTTTCAAAATTTTGAATCAAAATCGAAAGAATATTCGATGAACTTGAAGATTCACAAAAGAAATCGTTTGTCCAACAACAATTCCATACAATCCTTCATAACTCACCTTGCTTTCCTAAGTTTCAACAATTTTTTTTATGAAACAGAGAGAACAATGAACAAGAAAAGAAATTTAATTTTTTGATTTTTTTAGTTTGTTACACTGTAGGATTTTGAATTCTTGACAATTATTTGAATGGAATAACTTGATTTATGGGATATTAATTTAATTTTCAGTTTTTTTCCCCTTAATTAGTGCAACAAATGGTACTATAGTAAATTGATTTTACAGCTTTTTTTTCCTTAATAAATGCAACAGATTAATGCATAATGTATCAACAATAATGTATCCCGGATCCTTAATTACGTATCTGAAATGCCTAAAAAATATGGAATTTACGTAATTATAAAAATAATAGGGATAGAAGGTAATTAACACTTTACACTATGATATTTATGTAAGTTATAGAATATACTTTTATGAGTTAATGGTAAAGTGTTACTTCTATAGAATATACTTTGGATAATGCCTTGCCCTAGATTAGAATAAAATTCTTGTTTTTTACATGACAACTTCTCATGGAATCCAATTTATAAACCCCAGAAACAGTTCTAAAAAATTTCATGTTTCAAAGGTTAGAGCACAAAACAAAGCTTCTCCTGAAACAAATAACATTTCAACCATGTGATCTGTTGATATTTCTTATCTCCTTGAGAAGGACATTCACGCAGCCAATAGTATGTCAAAACATGCCTATATATACATGTATATTTATGTGCATGCTTATACATCAAATCCACCGTAACACTTGGCAACAATGCATAAAGTAGGGAGCTCAAAGTCACCTGATCTGCATCATTAATAAGGCTTGCCAATCCAGAGTCTGATAGATGAGGATTGAGTTCCAGATCAAGTAAAATATTTGCCGATTTAATGTTCTTATGAACCAATGATGGTGAATGAACTTCATGCAGATACCTGCAAAGATGCTTATATTAGCTAGTGAAGAAATTTGCTTATGGATATCATGAAATGAAGAGATGTGGAAACCACAATAAATTGGAAATTTTTTACTCCCTTTTTTTCCTTTTATGTGGCAGTATTTCCTTTTAAGCCTTTTTCAAGAAGATTGACGCCTTTCTATATTTGGTAACAATTTTAACTTCAAATTTTCAGTGTTACCCCTAAGGATATGCTTTTATAGCCACACAAATGACACGGTTAAGACCATAAGTTCCAGAAGTCTTTCTTTCTTTTTGAACTCCATCCCCACTCAAACACCACCACATAATATGAAACCATGGAAGAACTGATGTTTTGATTATCTTTTTATTGGCAAGACCGGCATATATAGGATACTGAGCTCCAAGTAAAAAGAATAAATGAACTCTTCTTTATGTTAACTTACTGGTCTTCAATGTTTAAATAAGACTAAACTCTATAGTGGTCTGTTTAGTCCAACAAATATGATCTCTAAATGCAATATTACCATGGATCCTCTGGTAAAGTTCATCACGAGTCACAACTAAGTGCTTGGTGTTGACTTACACAGATTTCCCTTTTCTTCTACCCACAAGATCTATTCTATGAATCTCCGGTATAAATAAACAGACGATTCATGTAAAGTACTAGTAACTAGCCATCAACAAATAAGGAGAAAAACATAGCATTGCTGCATGCTCCATGAATTTTACTTCCCCCTTCCAATTTATGTGACATAGTTCCAATCGGCATTGAATTTAAGAAAGACATGAAATTTTTTGAAACTCGTGATCTTAAACATGGCATAGCATTTGTCTGACTGTAAAACTTTTGAAACTTGTGGCCTTAAACTTACCATAACATCTGTGTGGCTATAAAGCTTCTCACAAATGCTAAAATGGGAAATATAAAGTGAGTTGTTTCCAAATACAGAAACATGTAACTGTAACCAATTGAATAAAATAATTCTGTGATTGCAAAACTCACTCTAGTGCTCGTGCTGCACCAAGTGCAATCTTGACTCGGCTATTCCATGCCAGTGGCTTGCTGTCTTCATCTGATAGATGCAGGAAATCATGCAGAGAACCATTTTTATGGAATTCATGAACTAGCAAGTACTGTCCATGCTCTGAACAATAACCAACAAGCTCAATTATATTTGGATGATGTAACTGTGATATCTCAGAAACTATATTGAGAAAATCTTCATGATTTTGGAGGGCAGACGAATTGATTTTCTTGACAGCAAGAACCTACAACATTTCAAATAATAGAAAGGAGCACAATAAGTATGTAGTTTCTATGATTATACATTTTTGCTGAAACATGTGTTAGCATCTCTAAATCACCTTATATAGTCATAAGAAAGAAAACAAGTTTTTTTTAATGGGTACTCATAGAGAGAAGTATTACTTTGCCATCATCAAACTGAGCGCAATAAACACGCCCAATTGATCCCTCGCCAATAAGGTTTTCAACATTGAAGCTATCAGTAGCAATTTGTAGGTCTGCAATTGAGAACTGTGTAGCGCTGATTTGAGCTGTATTAATTTTCTTGGGAGGAACAATAGGTTTCGGTGAAATGTCAACCTCATCAAAGGACTTAAGGCGATCAATAGGTGGAGGTCTTATAGTTACAGCAGTGGGAGTTTCAAATGTACCCACGCTTACTGTGGAGGAGGTTTGATAAGGTTTCAACTCTGCAACAAAAAAAAAAACAATGAGGAGGAACCGGGAACAATCAAAACATAACAATGATGTTACCTTCTCAAAGAAACAGCAACACAACAATGAAAAAGTTAGACATAAGCAAATAGAAGCTCCAACTTGGATTTCATGACATCATTGAAGTTGATAATGAGGTGAAGCATGAAAGTTATAAGCATGAACTAGAAAATTACAGATGAAGTTGCAAATGAGAAGGAACACATATTGTAAGAGAATTTGTTTTGTGGGATTTTGATGGATTAAAAGGGAGAAAGCAACTTCCCAACTATGAACCTGAAGATGATTCCTTCACTGTGCTGACAGTTACAATCTGAAGCAAGAGTTCTTCAGGTCAACTATATTCTGTAGAGTTTTTGTTTCCTAGGAAGTTAAACTATCAAGAGTAGTTGATGTTTTTGATAAAGGTAAAGTTGTATTCTTCAGCATTAAGGTATGCTGGCTACCTCAAAAAAGTTACAAGCTATTTCCATCATTACATAGATCCTAGGAAATCTACCAACTGTTCTACTTCTTCTATACCATCTTCTTTACACCAAAAATACAACATGTTAATGTAATTTTCTTTTACTTTCTGAATAGTGTTAGTAATATTTTCATGACACCTGAGGTTTCTTTTTCTCCAAATAGCCCATCAGATACAAGTAGGTACTATAGAACACCATCCTTTTTGGGTCTTGCCCCCCCCCCCCCCCCCCCCCCATCCAACAGCTCAAAACATCAGCAGTATGTTCTGGCATCACCCAGGCCTCTTGAGAAATGCTGAGAAGTGAGAACCATGTGCCACACCTTAACAGTACTCCTATAGTGTAGGAATAAGCGGCAGTTAGTTTCTTCTTCTCATGAAAAAAAAAAACATCTGGAAACAATCTGGAAGCCTCTTTTCTTGAGTTTTTCCGGAGTGAGACATGCCCTTCTGGAGACCAACCAGGTGAAGTATTTCACCTTAGTTGGGGTATCGCCCTTCCATATTTGTTTCCATGGACCATCAAGGGTAGCTGATGTTAATTTGTCAAAAAATAATCATAAGCTTTAAAGCACCACGTAATTTAGGACCTCCTCCAAAAGATCAGTTTGAATTTCTAAAGATTATACCTATGGAACTACCAATAAAGTATGAAACTTTTGTTTCTTCAGAGCTTAGGATCTTTCACATCCATGCAGTTTTTCCACTTCGAAGAAAAATATTTTTTAGCTTTGCTGCTTCCCTCTGTATCAATGACAACCCCTTGCAAAATTTTGATACTACTTGCACAGTTTATGACCAATCATAAGCAAGGTAAGGATAGAAGCTTAGACATTATTTCCATATTCAAGTGAGTAAATAGTAACACCGCTAAGATTATAATTATTCGTTTAGAAATATACAAAGAGTTGAGAGAGAATTCAAGACATTTCTAACAATATCAAGAATTATGAAAGCCAAATACCTTCTACTTTCTGTGAAGTAAGAGGAGCAAGAGGCTGCTTATCAAGTTTTTCTATGTCTGAGGATGACCTTCTTGATCTTTTCTTGATAATAAAGAATGCTACTATTGCTCCAACAACTAGAATAGATATCACTATTCCTGCAACACCTCCACCCCCTATACCTGATTTTTTACTGCCTGGATTGCTGCTGTTTTCTCTGGATTTGTGATCTCTATTGGGATTGTTTGCAGGAGGTGTGCCAGGTGGAGGCGGGGGTGCAGGTCCTGAGATCCATGAATTACCATTTGATCTGTTATGAAAGATTCATGAATCCCTATAACAATTAGAAAGAACTCCCCAAAGAATTTGCAAAGATGAAAGAAAATTATTGCAATCTAAGACACTCACTGCACTATCCCTTTCAGCTGATCTGGAATCCAGCCAGTAAATTGGTTGTTTTCAACATTCCTAAAGAATAAAGGAATCAACATGGTTTTCAACCAATGGATTAAACTGAAACTGAAGTGAGAGGTAGACATAAGACATAATATCTACACATTTGGCACACTACTCACAGATTTCCGAGGGGAAGATTGGCCAGGACGTCAATAGTTCCACTAAACTGGTTGTTCTGCAAATACCTGCGTATTACAACAACATAACATCTATATCTGATGGAAGTTTGCAAATAGAAAGATAAAGTATGAAAACTCTTTATCTTACATTTTGTTCATACTAGTTAGTGACCGGAAGCTTTGAGGAAGATTACCCGCCATAGAATTGAAAGAGAAATCCCTGAAGCATTATAAAGATCAATCAAAATTATGTGACAGAGAATGATAAATTTCAAATTATTATGTTTTAAACAAGAATATATGATAAGGTACCAGCGCTATGAAAAGCAAAAAGACAAAAAAGTTCTAAGGTCCGTTGAGGCTTTAAGCGCAAATAAAGCGTGAGCTTTAACGAAGAAAAGGTGCAAAGGGAGAAAAAAGTACAAGTATAGATATGTTCAGTCCAAGACTAATAATTATAAGCATGCATGACAAATATATGAACAAACAAATTGAATTTTTTTAAAGATAAAGTGAAATATCACTTGTTTAGTCAAGGGAAAGTATGCCTTAGGACCTTGATGAACAACTTAAATAATAGAACAAGTGTACTTTCATCATAACAGTTGAGAACAGCAAACTATTCTCATTCAGATCATAATTAGGCAATATGAAAACTCTGATGTAATGAAACGAGAATAGGCCTTACAATGTGTTGAGTGCAGAGAGCAAGTCAAACGAGACAATTACTGATCCTTGAATTTGATTGTGACTGACATTTCTACAACCAGGCATAAACATTGCAAAGAATCATAAGGAGACCCCAAGAGAATGAAGAGGACCAAGTGTTTAAGCAAATATCAAAATTTAAGCATTTCACTTACAAGTACTGGAGGGAGGTCATCTGTGAAATGGAATATGGGAGGCCACCACTAAAACCACTAGAAGCAAGGTTTCTGCAGGGGAAGTTCTTAGAAAGATAAGAGGAAGAAAACAGAACCTGCAAGGAGGAAGATATGCAAATAAACAAACATACAGTCTTTGCACATTTGGAGGAAGCTGGTAAGGTAACTGGCTCCCCATATTGTTATTGCTTATGTCACTGCAACATTCACAAAGATAACCACATTCAGGAATTCAACATAAATCCAATTAAAAGGAACAAACGAAGGCCAAATGTCTTACAAATTGGTCACAGATTTTAGACTATCTAGCTGAGATCCCAATGAACCTGAGAGCCCAAGACCTGATAACTTGCTGAAGGAAAATGAAGAGAAACTAATCATCAGTTTACTTGGTCAATAATTCCAAAAAGTTGAAACAACATGGAGATGAAGACAAAAAGGAAGACCAAATCCCACATTTCAGTAACATTATTGCCCGAGCAGGTAATGCCTGTCCAGGACTCTCCACAAGGATCACCGCCATTGGCACTCCATTTTGTCAGCTGCCCTGGTGAATTTAGTGTGGTATACAGGACTCTCAGAACAGATGCTGAAAACCAAAGAGAAGTCAACTGGATTATTTTGAAATCAAGACATATGTGATTGTGTGAGGAATTTTAATGATAAAGAAATAGTTATACATGGGCATTTAACGGCTCAAGAGACAGATTTTACATAGGACAGTATGTTAAAAGAATGTGCAGCTACGGCAACTTGACCAGCATGATACAAAGTAGACAGCAACTTAACCAAACCATTACTGTGAAACTTGGATCATCAGCAGTACAAAAGTAAATTATATAGCTTTCTTAGTCTTTGATCAACTTCAAACTCACTGGTTTTTGTCACCCCTTACCACATAAACTAGAAAACATTCTCCAGTAATTGCTTGTATAAGGCTGACAATAGTAACTAATACCAATCACATTCACAAACCATAAGTTTCCGTAAGGATTTACCTTTTCCCCAGACTTGTTCAATTATTAATGAAAGAAAATTATAGTACAAAAGTTGACGTTTTCTATTAGCTATTAAGTGCATCTTCCCGAAAGAGTCTCCTCTCTACCTCCGCGAAGTAGAGATAAGGTCTGCATACACTCCACCCTCCCAAACCCCAGCTACGGGATTTCATTGGATTGTTGTTGTTGTAACTATTAAGTGCATCGGCAACAGTAAATACAACAACTATGACTCAATCTAGTCGACAATACTAAGGGGTTGTTCGTCCACAAGTAATGAGTATTTCCCACAATCAAATGTGAAGACTACCATTGATGCAGCCCAAGCAAGACTTACTATATCCATTATTTCAAAGATTTCATTTTTATGATAATCACGGTGACCGGGCCAGCTTGTGTGCAGCTAACTAATTCCAAGGATACCTGCTCCTCCCACCACCAACATGTACCACATAACTCTATCTACTAAACCTACACCTAGTGTTATCAAATGCTATTTTCTTTTCAATTTCATGGGGCTTCAAAGAAACAAGATTTTGGGTTTGTTCATTTCAAGAGTTGTCAAGACTCAAGCCCACTCTCAGCTAAATTTTTCCTTGAGAACAAGAAAACTGGAACTTGTACTTACTACTTCACATACTAAAAAACAAAGAAATAAAGAGAATGATAAATAAACTAAAAGAGGCTTACCATCAGTTGGATCTGTATCACCATTAACAAAGCTTGAAAAATTCACCAAAATGGCCACCAACAGTACTACTGCCAGTAGCAACAACAGCCTCATTTCTCCCCACACCAACACAAAATTACACAGAAAGACTCTTTTTTTAGTGAGAAAAAGACGCTAAAAGAAGAAAAGGGTCAAATGCTTTTGCCATTCTAAAGAAAAACCACTATTCAGCTACAAGAATCCAAAGCCACACACTTTTTTACCATTTTTTGTTTTGTCACATTGTAATACATCACTTTAATTTGAATTTTGTTGGTTTCTGGTTGAAAAAAGTATGAGTGAAGAATTAAAATTAATTAATTTGGAGATTTTGTGTTGGCATTTGATTAGTGGAAGGTGAAAGCAAAGCAGAGAATATTTGTCAAATTAATCAATGATTGCCCACCACCCTTTAGTATTCTTGTCTGTATACATTTTTTTGTATTGGTTGCTACAAATTAACAATGATATACTCAATAGTTACTGGTTCGGGTTCGGATTTGAGTTTTGAATAGGTTAAAATCTTTAATATTCAATGAGACCAAATGCGGCGTGATAGACAAGTTTCAACACGAATACCAAATATTGGACGGAAATCAAAAAAAAAAACCTAGTTAATATATTATCACACCGCCTTATTTGCAAACATTAACAAGTCGTTAAATGTGAGGTATAAGGTATAATAATTTCAGGAATAAATACATAACTATTTTACTCTTTCCCTCCGGCAATAGTTGTCTACTATATTTTTTTTAAGGATATCAAACAATATTTGTCCACTCTATGAAATCAATGAGTATTTTTACACTAAGTTTTGAATTTACCCTTATATGAATTATAGTTGTTTTCCTTACATTTTCACGACATTGTATATACTATATTCAGAGTGTCCTCGTGGTCCAAGATAATCAAATCATCAATAATAGTAACATAAGCATGAGACTTTTTGATAGTAATCATAGCATTTCGCGATTCATTGGTAAATTGATTTTGATTCTCTATTAACCAATATATGTGATATACTAAAATTATCCTTCTATCTATGGTTTTCTAAGAAATGTGTAAAATCAATAGTGGACAAGTATTGTTGAACAGGTGGCGTTTGGTTGGAGGTGTTAGAATTATTTATCCCACCATTGATTGTGAAAGATGTTCTACTAGAAATATTCTTGTTATTGCTTCGATACATATTCCCCAGAAAATGGATCCCGCTCTAATAACTCTGAATAAATTAAATGCATTAATTAAGATACGAAGGCTTTGTTAAAAGAAGTTGAAGAAGAGTTAGTTAGAAGAAGTTGAAGCAGAGCTAGTTAGTGGCAGCAACTAACTATTCAAAAGTTAGTTACAAGTTGAAGTTAGTTAGTAGTTAGTTAGGCCTATTATTGTAATTTCAAATTAGTAGTTTGTTACATCGATTAATGTGTAGAATTAGTTAGTTAGTTTGTATTTTGTTTTCAGCATCTGATTGCTATATAAGCAATACAGATACTCACGTGAAGGAGATGAATTCAATACACAATAATTTCATATTCCAGTCTTCTTCTCCTTCTTGCTAATGCTTCAAGCTTCTCCAATGGAGTAAAGGCTTGGAAGCTTACTGTTTTTGTTCATGGTATCAGAGCAGTGTGATCTGTATAATTAGTGGAGTTTGAATCACTGTCAATTGGTGACAATCTGTAGCTTAAGATCTGCAGATATGGTGGGATTGAAGATAGATCAGAATGATCCATTGTTCATTGGAAATTCTGATAGTTCTAGTGCAGTGTTGATTCCAATCAAGCTGGTTGGATCTGAAAACTATGGAATCTGGAGTAGAGCAATGAGAATTGCGTTATTAGGGAAGAGGAAGTATGGGTTTGTAACTGGTGCTTGCACTGCAGCCCTCAGACAAAGATGAATTGCATGAGCAATGGGAAACTTGCAATGCGATTGTACTTTCTTGGCTGATGAACACAGTCAGTGAAGAGCTACTTTGTGGTATTGTGTATGCCACAAACTCTTGCTCAGTATGGAATGATCTAAAGGAAAGATTCGACAAGGTGAATAGAGTAAGGATCTATCAATTACATAGAGATATCACTACTCTCTCACAAGGAACAGACTCTGTATCTCATTACTTCTCAAATTTGAAAACACTATGGAATGAGTATGATGCTGTAGTTCCAAATCCATGTAGTACTTGTTCTCAATCGAAGGAGTATAATGATCATTTGGAGCAGATGAGATTGATTCAATTCCTAAGTGGCCTAAATGAATCATATGATCAGGCTAGGAGACAGATTCTACTTAAAGGAACTACACCATCTATGAATCAAGCTTATGCTATGATTATAGAAGATGAGATTCAGCACTCAAATTGTATGGATAATGCAGTTGAAAAACCAAGTTCTATGGTGATGAGTGTTAATAGGAATCAAGGAGCTGGAAAGGAACAGTACAAAGGAAAGAAATGTGATTACTGCCACTTCCTTGGTCACACAAAGGATAATTGCTACAAGTTGATTGGTTATCCAAGTGACTGGAAACAAAGGAAGAAACCTGGTTATGGGAATGGAAATGGAAACATGAGAAATGGTACAGGCACAAGTCAATTCAATGGATATGGAGGACAAAGTTCAGGAAATAATGGTGGATATGGAAGAGGATATCAAGCTGCAAATAACATCTCTAATGATCAATGTGATCATCCTAGTGCTGCATCAAGTAATCAGATGGAGAACAATAACATGCAGAAGGTGCCAAAGGGACAAACATTCACAGAGAAGGAGTATAAACAGATAATGGAGATGTTAAACAGAGATGTGCAAGAAACAAAACAAGTCAATATGGCGGGTATTACAACTTGTTTAATGACAAACCCTGCTATTCGAGTGGATTGTTGATTCAGTGCAACTCATCATATCATTGCAAATAGCGATTACTAACTAGGAGACATGAACTAACAAAGTCACAAATGAATCAAGTTCATCTTCCAACAGTGACAAGGTTCTGATCGGCCCATATCGGTGAAACACCTATATTTGATAATGAAGTGGCCAGAAGTGTTTTACATGTGCCAGATTTCAAGTTCAGTCTATTGTCAGTGTCAAAGATTACAAGAGAACTAAATTGTTTTGTATCTTTTTATCCTGACTTTTGTGTGTTTCAGGACCTCTGCAGTGGCAGGGTGAAGGGGATTGGTAGAGAAGAAGGAGGATTATACAGTTTTAAGGCTAATTTTTCATCTAAACAGAAGGGAGAAATAAAGTGTACTCAAGAAGTAGTAGCTGCAGGAGCTGTAAGACAAGACACAAAAATATGGCACAGAAGGTTAGGTCATCCATCTCAACAGATATTGAAGCTTCTCAAGATTGATTCAAGCAGTAAAGGTGATGGAATACCAGCTCATTGTCCTGTTTGTCCTCTAGCTAAGAAAACTAGACTTACATTTCCTGTTAGTACTACTAGAGCTTCCATGATGTTTGATGTTGTTCATATGGATCTGTGGGGACCTTATAAGACTCCTACTCTAGATAGAAAGCATTACTTCTTGACTATAGTAGATGACTATAGTAGATTTGTATGGGTTCATTTGTTGCAGTTAAAATCAGAAACCATTGTAGCTATAAAGAACTTCTTTTCAATGATCAATACTCAGTTCAATTCTCATGTCAAGGTTGTGAGATCAGATAATGGCACAAAATTCCTTAATTCACAGTGTAAAGATCTATTCAATCATCTGGGAATATTACATCAGAGTAGTTGTCCTCACACACCACAACAAAATGGTGTGGTTGAAAGAAAGCACAGACACATCCTTAATATTGCAAGAGCAATCAGATTTCAAGCTCATCTACCTATCAGATTTTGGGGTTATTGCATAAGGGCTGCAGTGTATTTGATGAATAGATTACCTTCATCAGCCAATTCCAACAAAAGTGCCTATGAGTTACTTTATTGTAAACAACCTAGTTTTTCTCATCTAAAGGTTATAGGTTGTCTTTGCTATGCTACCACTGTACCTAAAGGGGATAAGTTTTCAGTCAGAGCTAGTGCAGCCATTCTCTTGGGGTACTCAGAATTGCAGAAAGGATATGTGCTATTGGATATCCACTCTACTAAGGTGCATGTGAACAGAGATGTGGTATTTCATGAAGAAATATTTCCTTTTGCTAAAGAAAAGCCTCAACTTGATCCATTAGGTGATGTACATGGTTCACCTTTAGAGAAAGAAGGGAGTCAAACTATTGAAGATGAGATTGATAATAGTGAACAAGCAGAGACTAGTATAGTTCATGAAGACAGTCAAGGTAATGAGACTGAGAGTTATTCAGAAGATCAGATGTCTAGACCAAGTATAGTAGAGGAAGTTTCTGAAAGCACAAATGCCATACCATCACATGTTGACTCTTATGTTAGAAGATCTTCAAGAAGCATCAAAGAGCCAATGTGGATGAGAGATTATACCATTACTAAAGGTCATAGCAGTACTAAACACCCTATGGCTAGCTATCTGAATTATGAAAAATTAAAGCCTGAATGTAGAAGTTTTCTGAGCAAACTTTCAGAGTATACAGAACCTAAGAGCTTCAAGCAGGCTTCACAAGATGAAAGGTGGATACAAGCCATGAAGCAGGAAATCCAAGCTCTTGAAGAAAATAATACTTGGCAAGTAGTTGAATTACCAGAAGGTATGCATGCAGTTGGTTCCAAGTGGATATATAAAGTAAAGTATAAGGCAAATGGTGAGATGGAAAGGTTTAAAGCAAGACTTGTAGCAAAGGGATACAGTCAACAAGAAGGATTGGACTATCATGGCACTTTTTCTCCAGTAGCCAAGATGGTAACAGTTAGATGTGTCATTGCATTGGCAGTATCAAAAGGATGGACATTGTACCAAATGGATGTCTATAATGCTTTCTTACAGGGTGATTTAGATGAAGAAGTCTATATGAAAATGCCTGAAGGTTTTGCAAAACCAGGTGAAAACAAAGTCTGTAAGTTGTTAAAGTCTTTGTATGGACTTAAACAAGCTTCAAGACAGTGGAACCTGAAACTTACAAAGGTATTACAAGCCACAGGTTTTAGTCAGAGTGCTCATGACTATTCATTGTTCACACTAAAAAAGAGGGAAGATATTGTTATTGTGCTAGTTTATGTAGATGATCTATTGATCACTGGAAGTAACATGCAACTGATTGCTGAAGTTAAAGCATGTCTACACAAGCAGTTTAAACTGAAGGATCTAGGTGAACTTAAATTTTTCTTAGGCATTGAAGTATTAAGATCTTCTGGAGGGATTATTTTGAATCAAAGGAAATATATATTGGAACTTATTGCTGAAGCTGGATTAACAGGAGCTAAACCTGCAACCACACCAATGGAGTCCAATTTGAGATTAACTTCTGTAGAACATGATCAAGCAAATGGCTACAATAAAGATGATGTCTTTGCGTGATATTACTTCATACCAAAGGTTGATTGGTAAATTGATATATGTTACTATCACCAGGCCGGACATAAGTTATGCAAAGACAAACCTTGAGCCAGTTCATGCAATCTCCCAAGAAATCACATATGGAAGCAGCTACTAGAGTGATTAGATACTTGAAAGGATCAGTTGGTCAAGGAGTTTGGTTACACTCTAAACCTACTAACATAATTACCTGTTGGTGTGATTCTGATTGGGCAGCCTGTCCTAACACAAGAAGATCCATCACAGGCTATGTCATTAAGTTTGGAGAATCCTTAGTTTCTTGGAAGTCAAAGAAACAACAAACTGTTTCAAGAAGCTCAGCTGAAGCTGAGTACAGAAGTATGGCATCAGCAGTCTCAGAAATCACTTGGCTTCTAGGATTGTTTAAGGAATTAGGAGTGGATGTTCAACTGCCTATTACAATCTTCAGTGACAGCAAATCAGCTATACAACTAGCAGCTAATCCAGTGCTACATGAAAGGACAAAACACATTGAGATAGATTGCCATTTTATCCGGGATAAGATCAAAGCAGAGGAAGTTAACACTGCTTATGTTCATACACAGGAACAACTCGCAGACATATTGACAAAAAGGCTAAGCCAAGTTCAACATGTGCATCTTCTAGGCAAGCTTGGAGTGATCAATGTCATGTACTCATCAGCTTGAGGGGGTGTGTTAAAAGAAGTTGAAGAAGAGTTAGTTAGAAGAAGTTGAAGAAGAGCTAGTTAGTGGCAGCAACTAACTATTCAAAAGTTAGTTACAAGTTGAAGTTAGTTAGTAGTTAGTTAGGCCTATTATTGTAATTTCAAATTAGTAGTTTGTTACATCGATTAATGTGTAGAATTAGTTAGTTAGTTTGTATTTTGTTTTCAGCATCTGATTGCTATATAAGCAATACAGATACTCACGTGAAGGAGATGAATTCAATACACAATAATTTCACATTCCAGTCTTCTTCTCCTTCTTGCTAATGCTTCAAGCTTCTCCAATGGATTAAAGGCTTGGAAGCTTACTGTTTTTGTTCAGGCTTCTTATCCACAACAATGAAAACACGTTTTCACTCTTTCATATGCTAGGGAATTTCACTTGAAAAAGAAAATGTTTCATACTATCAGATTCAGGTGCATAACCATAGATTCCAATGCACGAGATCTTATAGAACTTACCAATGAGATTCTGTCACGACCCAAAACGTGTCGTGAGTGGCACCCACATTTATCCACCTATGTGAGCGAACCAACCAATCTAAACCCCAACATTTCAACCATAAGTAACATAATATAATGCGGAAGACTTAAACTCATTAATGAAAATCGATAATCAACTTCTAAAACTCAAACACTTATTATTATTCCCAAAATCTGGAAGTCATCATCACAAGAACATCTATCCTCAAATTACTAATTCTAAGAGTATCTAGAAAGCTAAAATAAATAAAAAGCTAGTCCATGCCGAAACTTCAAGGCATCAAGACATGAAGAAGAAGATCCAGTCCAAGCTAGAAGCGTTAGCTCACCCTGAAATCCGGTATAATGAAGACTGGCTAGAGTTGCGGTTGAATTGAAGACGACGGTACGCTTCTTTGCACTCCACAATGAACAAAAGGAAAACATACGAGTAGGGTCAAGACAAACACAAGTCTTGAGTAGATATCATCGGCCAACTCAAAATAGAAAACAGATATAGCGAGATAATATCATAAAATCAACTACAATACTCAACACGCGGCATTTACAATTACCATAACCCTTGGTCACAACACCAAGCACATCAATGAGGACTCACGCCTCCCCATCATACTCATTTGGGAATTAGGTTCATTAAATTGAGTATATAACATCTTTCAAGATTCATTATCTTTATTCCTCTTGTGTCGGTACGTGACACTCCGATCCCCTAATTCTACGTGTCGGTTCGTGACACCCGATCCCCTAATTCTACGTGTCGGTTCGTGACACCCGATCCCCTAATTCTATGTGTCGGTTCGTGACACCCGATCCCCTAATTCTACGTGTCGGTTCGTGACACCCGATCCCCTAATTCTACGTGTCGGTTCGTGACACCCGATCCCCTAATTCTACGTGTCGGTTCGTGACACCCGCTCCACTAATCTCATTCTATTAATTCATCAAGCCTTCTTTTATACCAAGGCATCATCAATCTCATTACTTTAATTCATCAAGCCTTCTCTTATACCAAGGCATCATCAATCTCATTACTTTAGTTCATCAAGCCTTCTCTTATACCAAGACATCATCATTAACAAGGTAAATTTAGGATTAGAGGTTCAATAGACTCATCATACTAATTCATCACAATTATATAATCACATTCATGCAAGCATACAATTAAGCATATAGAAGGGTTTACAACACTACCCAATACATATCATTCGCTATTAAGAGTTTACTACGAATAGCATAAAAACCATAACCTACCTCCACCGAAGATTCGTGATCAAGCAAGCAATTTTCCAAAGCTTTGTTTCCTCTTCGTTTCCCTCTTCTTTCGATCGTTCTCTCCCTCTCTTTCTGTTCTTTTCTTTTTCTTATTCAAACCCTCTTTCTTTTACCCTAATTAGCATATAATTAAATATAAAAGATGGTGAATTAACCCATTAATTAATTCAAGGTTATCTCTTTTAACCCTCAAGTAATTAAATTATTAACATTAACCCACTAAATTTATAATTATAGCAGGAAAAGTCCAAAACGCCCTTAAAACATTTAAAGAAATCCGACCCAGCCTAGGATTACGCAGCCTGTGACGGGCCGTCGTGCCTGCGACGGTCCGTCTCTTTGAAGTCGTCGTAAAGTTCGTAGATCGAAATTTATCTAGTGGTTGTGACGGTCCGTCATGCATGTGACGGTCCGTCCTGCCACTTCGTCACGAAGTTCAGAGAGTCGATTTCAGTACCCAAATTTCAGAATTCTAAGTGTTTTGGAACGAGACCCCCTCGACGGTCCGTCGTGCCAATGACGGTCCGTCGTGGGTTCCGTCGTCTCAGCCAGTTTTTCCAGAAATAAAATCTGCTGCTCAAAACGACTAAACAGGTCGTTACAGATTCTATCGATTAATATTACACTAAAGAAATCAATACACTTATCATATGATAATTTATTCTGAGATGGTTATTTGTTCTCATTCAAATTACCCCTAAAGAAATTAGTTATCTTATTCTGCTCTCTACATGTAATATGTGTTGCTCACTTATGTGTGGAAAAAATTATAATGAATATATAATATATATGACTTTATATTTTTTTTTAAAAAATATTGACTTCAATACAATTTTTTTTAAAAAGATTTTAGAACAAAAATTCTATATTGACCTTTGTTAAAACTTTACACCTCTCATAATAGATTTTTTTTTTCTGCCTGAATTAAGATAGTTAAATTAATGAATTTTAGATATCATATAAAGAAATAAAAAAGAATTTAATCAAATAATGTGTTTTCTTACTTTTTAGATACACAAATATTATATATTTATACATCAATTTGATTAAATTCATATATAATGTTTATCATGTAGTAAAGACAATCATATATGAAGTTATTTTAAAATATACAAATATTATATATTTATACATCAATTTGATTATATTTTTTCTTACCCACCAAATCGAATCAACGCTAATTAATTTTCTTTTATCAATTTGATGTGATTTTTTTATTTGATTTATACATCATTTACGTGTATACCTTATTAAATATTGGTTTAATAGTCTCACTTGGATAATATTCTGATTTAATAATTACCATTAAATAAATAATATATGTGTGAATAATAGAATAATTATGCTGCAGTGGATACAATTATTTTAAAAGAAAAAAATTAAAAATTTTAACTTTAAAATTAGAACAATATTATAGAATAAATTTAAATTAATGAAGCTTCAAAGTAAGTTTCCATCCATGTCTTCACCATTAAGTTTCATGTAGGGGCCTCTGCATTGGGTCCACTGGGTTTGGAATGGAAATTGAAAGCCAAAAAAATTAATATGGAAAGTATTTTAATTTATTTATTTTATTTTAATTTAGTATAAAATATGGAAAGTATTATTAAAAAATCTCATCAATTTAAATTAAAGATATTATATTTATCGAAGTATTCTTCAAAATATATGATGTAAAAAATTGAAACTAAAAAATTACTACCAAAAGAAATTTACTATTAAATGAACTAAAAAAGATAAGACAAACAAATTAAAACGAACAAAAATAATAACAATCTCATTATTATCTATATATTCTCATTGCGTCTCCGAAAAAGTATGGGCCACTGTCAAAGGTAAATTTTAGTGATTTAAAGCTCAAATCTCAATAAGTAGGATCTTAGTTTAGTTAAGGTAAATTTTAGTGATTTAATTGTTTTATTTGTCAAAGTTATATATATAACTTTGACAAATAAAATAATTAAAACTTATAAATATTATTAGGATTTATGGACAGTTATCAATTATATTATTAAGTTATTTTATAACAGAACATATTTACTATAAAACGATAATATAAATTTATAAGTATTTTTAATAATTTTTAAAATTTATAGATATAAATCATATTTTTGTAATACTCAAATATTTTTGAAAATATTGAGATCAAACACACAAGATAACTTCGCCAAAAACTTTACCCAAATATAATTTGTCAAGAATATTTGACAATTTGAAATCAAAACACTTAGATAAGAATACTCCTCCTGCTGAAAAAAAGTAGTACAAGTATTATCATAGGAATGTTTTATCAATTCATTTCTATTTATATTTATAAAAAATTTATTCCCAAAGGCAAAACAACTCTTTAAATTGTTCTATTTACATTCTTTTGAAACCATACTTTTATTCCATAGAAATGAGCTTATATATATATATATACATGTATGTATGTATATATGTTTCCATCAATTTTTCTTTTAGTTTTTCTTCTGATATTCGGTATTTATATTGATTAAATTTAAATTCACATCGAAACATTCAATATTAAAGATAATTCATTCCTTAACTAAGGCGATTTCATACTCACCTTTAACGAAATAAACATGTACGATAAAAAATATGTTTACATATTTACTAATAAATTTATTTGAGAACATATCGTCTCTTTTTAACCGATGGACTCTCAAATCAAATTCTTGACTTCCTCTAGCTATTCATTTTTTGGTAAAGAAAAAACTTTGGAATATTATAAAAACAATTATATACACATTCTTTATATAAAATATATACACAATATACATTAAATTTTATACAACAATAATATACATTCTTTATACATATACACTCTTGTCAAATATAATTGTATATAACAATGATACATATTTTCTACACATTACGTACAAGTTTCTATACCTATCCTATACAAATACAATTTATATACACATCCTATACAAATACATATTCTATACAACAATAACATCGTTTCTGATTACAAAAAGAAGTTAGTTACTCCACTTTCACCTTAGTAATACCACTCATCGTGATACCAATGTCTTTCATCAAGATGAACTCCCACCAACACAAATTCTAGCAGGTGACCGCTCCGATCGAACTCATGATATCGATAGGACATTCTATACCTTGACAGCAAAATGAACAATTGGAGATTATTTGAATACAAATTTGTACTATCTTGAATGTATTATATACACATCCTATACAAATACATATTTTATACATATCCTATACAAATACATAATCTATACACATCCTATATTCCTATACAAATACATATTCTATACAACTATTACACAATTTCTATACACTACCTATACAAATACATAATCTATAGACATCCTATATTCCTATACAAATACATATTCTATACAACTATTACACAATTTCTATACACTACCTATACAAATACATACACATTATATACAATAATTATATACTTGCTATGCACATCCTATACAAATAAATATTATATACACATTCTATACAGATATATATTCTAGACACATCTAATACAATACATACTCTATACAACGGTGATACAATTTCTATACACTACTATACAAATACCTATGTATTATATACATCTATTGTACAGTTTCTATACAATTGTATTTGTTTGATTGTGTCTTTTACCGATGTAAAGAACCTCTCTATTTATAATTGTTTTGTTTTCCAAAATTCATTCGAATTGGGAATATATACAAATTATTTATCTCTTTTTATTTGGTTTTGTTTCTTAATTAGGTTTGGTTTAGAAAAAAAGAGTTATTTAAGGAAATAAATTACTAGTTTCCGAAGGAATATTTACACGATTTCCCAAGTTGGGTCAAATTAGGAAATAAACTCGATTTTTTATTTGGATTGGTTTTTTTAAATTGGTTTTGGATTAATAAATTATTTTATTTGGTTTTTGGTTGATTTTGGATTTTAAAAAAAATATAAACCGAAAAATTGAAAAAATTGAATTATCTTTCTCACTCTCTCTCAATATATATATGTTTAGGTTTAGAATTAAGTTGAAATTAACTATATTTGTTCCTTTTTGGTTATTCCTTTCACGATGTTTACGTTTAAATTTTATGTTTGAACATCTATAATAGGTATATTTATAAATATAGTGTTTTATATTAAACCCTCTCAATAACAAATAAAAAATAGATGGCTTAGTAGCAAGTCCCTTGAGTTTTATTTTTTAAAAGAAAAAATCAGTTCTGTTTTTCATGTTTTTTTTAGCCTTATTTTTCATTTTAAAACGTACTAAAAGTGTGGTTTTAAAATCCAAAAAATTCAAGGATTCCATTTCTAAAGACTTATTTACACGTTTATATTTTTATTTTTTAAACCAGTGAACGAAAATTCTAAATCCGCCACTTACATGAGTAATGGTCCCGAACAACCCACCAAAATCCTTGTACTAAAAGTGGTTCTAATTGGAGAAAAATTTGGTAACCATACTCAGAGACTTTCGCAATAAAATCATACCATGTAAAAATTCTATGTCATTTGTTCGTGGTGCATTTCATTGGCTCAGTAAGGATAGTTTACTTAAGTTTTGTGCTTATTGTAATGGCTAAGGAAGGGTATTGAATACTTTTTAAGTTATGGATAATGAAAGACTATAGTGTGTGGACTAAATTGTTTACTATATTAAAGACCCATATATAGTAAACCTTTATTCTTATTAAGTTTATTAACAATCCAGTTGTGGATTCAAAACGTGTTTGTCAATGTTGTTGGTTTTGCTTATTTCAAAACTAGATGGGGAAGGCCCGTGGCAAGCACGGGCCTAATAATCAAAATATCAGTATTAATGAATCATTGATGATAGTTGTTACAGAAGGTGGATAATGTGATATGTTATATACTATTAGAGATATTCAAAATATAAGTACAACTGATATTGGACATCAAGATGATCCATATTAACTAAGGTAATAACATCAAAATATATTTTTTTGACATATGAGATCAACATGTGATTGTTTATCATATCATATGTAGAGGATGCTGCTGTTCAGTTTTAGTTGCCGATCTTCTTCATCATTCACAAAACCATAGCATAGGGAGTTGTTAGGGGTTCCTGAGAAAATTGTTAGTGTTAGTAAATTTAGAAAGTTGAGTTGTTAATGATAAAAGTGAAACCGTTCGAAAAGTATATATGACAAAAAAATGTGGGATATAATATTACCAGCGAAGCTAAATAACGAAGGCTTCACAAAAAGTTAACTGATTCATTTCCTTGACAAAAAGATAACTGATTCATTTCATTCTCCTTATTAAGCAAACTTGAATCGACTGAGAATCCAAAAACTTCATTAAGCAAAAGTCACAAAATCAAGTGAGGAAGTTCATGTAATTAGACAAATTAAGGTATGTTAAAAAGTGAAAATACAATATTCAAATTCATATCAGCTGGATGTTGTCATTGTCTTGCATGTAAATAGGCAATAACACATGAAATAATTGGCAGAAACAAAGTCAGGATCGTTAGCAATACATAAGTCGATTATACTATAATAGAAGAAATCATTTGCAAGTATGTAGAGGAAAACAACTGGACATAGTCTTTTACTAAAATGAGGGCTGTCTTAAAGTAAAACTATATAGAACACATCAGTCAACATTTATGACTATATAATATATACAAATATTGAACATCTTACTTCTGTCAAGGTTTGACAGGAATGAAAAATTGTGTTGATTTCCATTATCTGTAAGCACCATATTTGACACAAACATAGCAAAGTTTTAAAGAGTGGTGAAAAAAAAATATTACGACAGAAGAATATAAGATGGTTTAGCAGAAAAATACTTTTTTGATTTCAGTGAATGTCAAAGTAGATGAATTTCTTGAACAAAAACTGATATTCTAATGAAACCTTATCATATTTTGTGAATCTTGGTTTATTGAGCCTATGAAAAGAGCACTTGAATGGACATACTTTTAGTTCCTCCGGAACTGTAATTGCCTTTTAACAATTGACAAAGGCAAAACTAAACCAAGGTACAGTTAAGAAATCACATTGCAGGTTTCTAAAATCAGTTCCAATGCAAAAAGTACTTTTCAACTCTTGATGTTTAATTGTTTGTCATCATGTAAGAAGTGCAAAATGGACATCCCATGAAAAAAATATATATTGTTGCTAGGTGATTAATATAGGAACTTGCAGCTAAAGGATCACAAAGGTGTGAAATTTTAAGCATTGCAAAAAAGTATTATACATTCTAAGCAACACAAAGTAAAACTTAACAAGATAAAAAAAATCACTACAAAAGGCAAGATTTGCATTGAACTTTATAGTTTGTTCAAATTAATCTCCTGCATTCCAGATAATAGGTACAGTATCAGAGTGGTTCAATTTTTTCAATGTATTTGGTGTAACATTTTCAAATTTTGAAGAAAAGAAATGCTTCCGGAGTTGTGCAAAAGATGATAGTTAATACGAAATAAGGTAAAGAAAACAAATTCTTTATCCATGGTTCTGAATATTTAAGATCTTGGGATCAACATGGATGAATTATGTAAGATCAAACATCATAATGTGCAATCAATTTAAGTGCAAAGACTATGTTCAGAAGTGCCTTGATCTATTCATGGATGCAAACAAAGTTTAACAGGGCAAAGGGTGCTTAAAAAATGAGACCGAGCACATCACCAAAAAAAAATGCTTCCCAGGCAAGAAATAATCTCCCAAGCACAAATTACAACAGTACAAGCCCAAGTTTTGATAGTCTTAGAACATGCTTTATTTGCAAGCGTGCTACTGACTCGATGGACAAAGTCAAGGAACTGCTTTGCCTCGTCATTGACTTGGATCACATCATCGTGAACTTTTGATTCTATGTCGTCATGGATAAACATTGACTTGCAGATGATTCTACTCTTAAATTTTGATAAATTTCAAATACTTGTAAATGTTTTGAATGGTTAATCATTGTGATTTATAGTTTGATTTTCAATAATAAATGTGATAATCAGATGTAGACTGACCTTTTACAGTTTTTTTGTTGGTGTGGGTGGTTCAAATTTCAGAGTTGCATTTGAAGAACCACTGGCCCTTCCTCCAGAGGCTCTAACACGAATATGCCTAGTCATTTCAGTGACAAGAGAGAGGCGGTCAAGCGCAGCTTCATCTATACCTCCCATCTAAATTACAGGATTAAAGAGATTATCAGGACACCTAACAAACAAACTGACTGTAGCAACAAGGAAATTCACTGGATCCTGAGGGAGAAGGGTTAAAAATGGCATATCAAAAGAAGCAAACGAAATCCAAGTTTGTGTGCTCCTAACCTGGTTATATACAAACAACTTCAAAGAAGGACTGCCAGGGAGAATATCTATGTGCTATATGTATCCTGTCAAAAAGCAAAACAAAACAGAAATTTTTTTGAAACAACAATATAACAGAAATTTATAAAAGGCAAAAGTCAGTGACAGGAAGGATAGAAAGGACACATGAAAAAACAAGGCATGTTTTGGAGTTATAGAGCTAGTTCCTTTAGTTTGTGAAAAGTTTAACAATACAAAGGTATGACAATGTAATATAAAAGACATATAGCATGTGCTAGGTTAGTATCTTCCTTCAGAAAACCAATAACGTTAAAAGGGTGGAAACTAACTGTTTGATCATAAGCATCAATTCCTTCTGTGTCCAGCAGTAACAGGTTGTATTCTGTTCCATCAAGAGTTGTTCTCCTTAAAGGTGAACTCCACAGCCAAATACCTTTTGTGCATGGCCGATGAGTTGCAGCCACTTGAAAACCGCTACTCCTGCCAAGAAGCTATTGGGCATACAACAGGCTCTCAACTACATATTTTCGGTAAAGTAAGAAGCAGCACTAAGTTACACATGATAATTTACATGGGAAAGTATATAACTATAAGTTAATAATAATAAAGATAATTGTGATCTCGTTGCAATAGACCTAGTTAATTACATAAGTGAATGGAGTTTCTAAAAGAAAAATAGCCACTGTACTATAGCTTTGACTCATAAATTTGACTGTGATTGATGTATGAAAAGTACAAGAAATATTCCTTACATAGAGGATGACAAGTTCACTGCACAAGGGAAAGAAAATAAAGAAATTACAGAAGCAACACAAAGGAAACTGAACAATGCCGAATGGTCTCCCCTCTAACATATAATTCCTGCAACTTTTCAAAACATAAAAGTAGATAAATCAGGAGTTGATACTTGATACACAAAAGGTTTCAGATTTTTGCTTCTCAAAATGGCAAATCAGAGTATAGCCATCTTCCATCTAAGGCTTAATCCCCTAAATCTAGGAACTATATGCTTCCATATATGGTGAACTCCAGTTGAAAGTTGAAATCCTCCAAAACATAGTTTTTAATTTATCCATCATTTTATCATGATTCATCTCTCTTTTGATCCTCAGAACAAATGTATCTTTTTTTGACATCGAGTAAATTACTATGGTAAGCAGAAAATGAGAGTGAATCTAATATCCGCACTCCTGGTCATTATTTTTTTCTGATCCTAATGAAATAGTTTAGATGAACTGAAGCAAATACTTTTTCTCTCATGTAAAACTATCTAACTCATCCCGATAAATATGTCGTGCTAACATACAATAGTTTTGTACGCCCTTCAACCAACCCATAAATATACTTCCCAACATTCTAATCCCAAATGTGCTTAGCAATTCTTCCAAACACATTTCTTCTTTACCTCTTTCTTTTCTTATTTTTATGATATAGAATGCTATACCCAACCCCTCTCCCACCCCCACAAGGTTACATTAAATAGCTTGTATTTTCTGTATAATATTGGCATACATATTCTAAGGATACTTTGTACTCAGGTCGTGAGTTCCAATCGTAGCAGTCATAATTCCCATCGCACGTAAGAACGTTGATTTTTTTTAACTCTGTTCCTTCTCTCCTTGCTTTAACGAAAGAATACCTAAAAAATTTTAAGTAGGACTCTAAGAGCTCTACCTATCTTTGGATTAAGGCAAAGTTGATGGATTTATTTAATGATTCAAAGTTACTTTAGACAAGTTGTATTTTCGTATAATATTGGCATCCCCATTTTAATGATACTTAGTACTTCAGTCGTGAGTACCACACTAAGAAATCTTTATTCCCATCACACATAAGAACAATAAGTTACTTCCCCGTAGTTGCTCTCCTTGCTTTAACTAAAGATCTATATTTAACTTCAAGTAGGACTGTAAGAGCTCTACCTATCCTTTGGATTAAGGCAAAGTTGAGCAATCGAATTAATGATTCTGTATCACCAGTTCCAAAGCAATGTGCTATTCCAATCTTAGTAGCCTCTATTCCCATCTAACATAAGAAATAGGTTTTTTCCCCTCAGTTTCTGTTAGCTTTAACTTTAAGCAGGACTCTGATGCTGCATGCAAGAACAAAACAATAATTTGTTCAAATTCAAGCTCAAAAAGGTTGTTACCTGAGTTGTATTCTACACCTCTTCTTCTCTCTAATTTCTGATCACTATGTCGACTTTTCTACAAGTCTGCCCAAATCGTTTTACTTTGAAATAAACATTCTAATATGTATTACCTGGACAACAATATTTAAGAGAAATTTGAGGAGAAATGAAAATTAATGGAGAAAGAACTGTGGAGGAGAATTTAATATAGAACCATGGGAGAGCAAATGTGGAGGAGAAGTAAACAAGGAAAGAACTAAAGTGGATAGACAACAAATGTACAGATCCAAAAAGTATAGCGAAATTACCCATCTGCCCTTGTTCATCCTCGAGAAATCTCCTCAATTTAATGGCAAAATTACATAATTATCCTTGTTAAATAAAATAAATAAATAAATAAATAAATAAATAAATATATATCTATATATATATTTAAAGTACAATTTAAATAGTTTTGGGAACAACTTTTTAAAGCTGTGTTAGTCCTTCAACTCCCTCTTCTAAATATTTATATTAAAGTACAATTTAAATAACTTTGAGAACAACTTTTTAAAGTTGTTTTAGTCCTTCAACTCCCACTTCTAATTAGGGGAGATGTGTTTGCCAATATTAATCTTATTTCCTCTTATTTTTTAATTAACGTAATTAAACCAAACTAGATATTCCAATATTTTTGTTCATCATTCAATATAAACTACCCGTAAAATCAGTTTAATTAGGGAGGTAAATTACTTAAATTTCTATTAAATTGCCTGTTGTTATGGGATGTGACCTATTATTAGTGGAAAAAGATTATTATAGCTCAAAATTTATTTTAATTATGTTTATGAAGTTGAGAAACAAAATCAAAATTTGATTACTTGTCAATTTAAATGTCATTTTTAATGCCCCGGAAATGTGTAAAAGATTTTATCAGACTTTTATATATCAATAAAATAAAAGTAAAACATATTATCTTTATGTTAGTACATCTCAAAAACAACTTTCAATTCTTGTCAGATTCAAACTCCATCAATCCATAACTAAATATAAAATCTAACATTCATAAAAAAAAAAGTATGAAAAAAATTGATGTAAAAATAAAGGAACCAACCTCTTACCCTTGTTTCCACAAATGTAGAAATATCAATTCTCAAGCAAAATGGCCAAGTGTGACATTTACAATGTTTATAATCCAGAATGTCTGGTTGAGAGTTGTCCCTTTGTCAACTATGGGGTTGGAAATCAAAATAAGCCACAAAAATATAAAAGTAATCAAAATAAGCCACTATTTTAGTAAGTAACTAAAATAAGCTTAGTGGAAGAAAAAGTTCCACTATATCCAATAATTTAAACGTTTTCCGTTAGTTTCATAACGTTTATTTTTAATATATAATGGAACTTTTTCTTACATTTTATAAAGTGGAGTTTTTTCTTCCACTTTATAAAGTGAAACTTTATATTACACTTTACAAGAAAAATATTTTTCACGTCTTGAATAAGCTTTTTCAGTGTTGTCATATAAATTATATTGATTTGATATGTCATTAAAACGGAAAAAAATATTTCATTATGTATTTTTATTATTTTATTCTGAAAAATCTATTTAAGGACGTTTATACATAGTCGATAGCACCTATAACATAAAGTCTTCAATATTTGTTAATTTCAATCTAAAAAAAATATCTTCTACACCTAAAGTTAAAGTTTCAATTTATTGGGATGGCGAAATTATACATGACGGAAATATCATTTATTATAATTGTCCTCACAAACACAATGTTAAATATCCAATAAATGTCCGATATCATAAATTTATTTCATCAATTTATAAATGAATGGGTATAAACAGTACGATTATAATTTGATTATAGCCGAAAAATACCCTACTTCATTTTTATCACATGGACAAGTAAATTTTGGAGAGTGAATTATATATAATGACGAATCGTTGACCGACTTTTTAAGAGTTCCAAATTACTATATAGATCAAATCAAGTCAACAATACTTGGAATCTATGTTAGGAAAGAGCCTAAGATTAGTCAACAGCGTTCTCCTTTATCAGTCGATGTTCATCCCTAATTAGAAAATTATAATAGCATTGATGAATTTCCGATAACTCAATCTACTGATTTTACTAAAATGACTCATTATCAAAATACTCTTACCGGCCGATATGATTTTGATTTAAACAAAACTATCAATGATAGTGATCGGTAATGCTCAATTATTATATTTCAATTATTGTTTGTTGATTTTGTCAATTATTTATTAATTTATATTATTTATTATTCTTATTATTATATATTTTGTAGCGGTTTACCTCAGCAAGATAGGGATATTACTCTAAGATATGGACTAAATAATTATTTTGGTTAGTCCTCACACTTTGAAATATGACGGAAAATGTTGGGACATCCTCAAATTTTCATGTCTCGCCTACTTTTGACGCAGATGATTATCGCTATGTCTAACGCTTATTTTTTTAAGTGAATTTTTTATGCAGATGACCATCTTCAAAGTGATTTTTTTTTTGGAAAGCCATGAAAAGAAAAAGGAGAGAAGGTGAAGGTGAAAAGGTAACTTTTCATAAAGTGGAATAAAAAGTTCCACTTTATAAAGTGGAAGAAAAAGTTCCGTTATATATTAAAAATAAACGTTATGACAGTAACGGAAAACGTTTAAAAAATTGGATATAGTAGAACTTTTTCTTCCACTAAACTTATTTTAGTTACTTACTAAAATAGTGGCTTATTTTAGTTACTTTTATATTTTTGTGACTTATTTTGGTTCCCAACTCTCAACTATGTGATAGATGATAAGGTGAAAAACGATGCTGGTTTCAGAGCGAAGTTTGAAAACTTGTTCGAATTCTCCCTATTCAGTCAATCCAACTTTTAATGGAGATTTTGTGAGTTTTTCAGCTCTTTTTATCTTTTCTTTATTGTTAGATCATATGCTAATTTTGTTTAATTAAAAAAAAACATTTTGTATGCAACAAAGCCAATTTCTCAACACAAATACTCAAACATTACATAATAATATAACCAAATTACAACGAGAACATGTAAATACTTGAATTACAATGAAGATAACAAGTACGAGGGATACAGAAAAGAATGGAGATGAGAAGTTTAGACTCTTAAAAGAATACTCCTGTCCTCAATAACAACATTGTCTTCAAGGTTCGAGTTACCAACATGTTAGTAGTCGCTCCCTACCAATTGTAGTCAAAACAAACTGTGCAATGTCACTATAATATAGTATGTGATCTTGTATACTTCCTACAACAAAAATCAATCTGGAAACAGTCAAAACAAACTGAGAAATGTTGATAACATATAGTATGTGGTCTTTTATACTTCCTGCAGCAACCACTAATCTGGAAACAATATAAAAGACGGTCTGCTTGTAATCAAAGCCCTCGAGTGCAAATAAGCTCTTTCCAAATACATCAGTAGTGTAAGCTTTGGCCCCCATAAAATGCGTAGCGAATGTAACAATAGTTGAATACTCAAAAGGAGAGCACATGACCAAAGAAGCAACCAAACCACTGATATGTGACATGTCCGCCAAGTGAGTAACTTCTTACTTGCTACATACCTTGCAGAGATGTGCATAATCATATTGACGAGCATCAATACTTGCGTTAGTAAAAATTAACTTTGGTCATGCTAAGAAAGGATCTAAGAACTATTCAAACACAACAGTGCCTAAATGTTTTCGCTTAAGACCACAAAATTGTTCATCCCACAATACTAAAATATAAGTAGAAACGAAACTAGTATTTCAAAACATATTCTCGTTGGCACCATAAGATAGAGGAATATCATGTATACTAGGATCAAATGGACGATTTTCAAAGATGAGAGAAACAACAAAACCTGGTGAGGAATAAGAATCAGGTTGTAAAGTCATGTTCCATTCAAAATCGTAGTTTGGCGAAAGTATTGCATCCACCTTGTTATAGTAAGAATGAAGTTCTATTGCTGATATGCCACACTCATACTTCAAAAGACATTTCAATTGAAGTATCTGATTGTGGAATACGGTGGGGCAGAAACTAGTTAACCTTTCGTCAAAGCAATTGTAAATTTACTATATTACTTATGATTCTCTGTAATATCATAAAATTCAAAGTAGCTTTCAGCCTGAAAAATCCATAACTCTGGATTCTCGCCACAGGATTGTTGAAATTCCATTGTGCTAGGTTTACTCGTTCAAAGGTTTCCAATCAATTCGTGTAACATTGAACGAATTTCGACGAGATCCTTTTACCAAGTATCCTTCATGACCTTAATTGAATCTTTGATTGTTCATGGTAAATATTTTCTTAATATAATATATTTACGTAAGTTTCGGATTTCCCATAAAATTACTCGCACTAAAAAACACAATTGTATTCAAATCATATACAATACATTTATACATATCGTATCATTCATTTGACTTTTTCCGAACAAAAAAATGAAATATACAATTTCTCTAATCTTGTATAAATGAATAGAAATTTTTGCCAAACATCTTAACAACAAAATAAAAATTATTTGGTTTCCAAAATTTCAATTATATACTGTGCCAATCAATTGTATACTTTCTTGTTATTTCATAACATGAAGTTTCCTCGAAAGAAACTATTAACTGCCGTTGAATATACAAAAAAGAATATCAATTAACGAGATGCTTCAGACGAAACAAGATGTTATGATATTTCTATCACTGTGGAACTCATTTAGGAAAAAATATTTAATTTTGAACATTTAGCTTGAATCGTGGGATTATGTAGTTTTTCTGTTACAATATTTAGTGCTTATATTTTAACTTATTTTAGAAAAAAACTATTGTATAAATTTTTAACCAAAAAAACATTATATACAAAATAAACGCTTAATAGCAAATTAAATCAAACCCATGAAATATAATTATATAAACTATATCTATAGAGCGTTATTTCATTAAATCGATTTGCCATATATGAAATTTTTCCTTTTATCTTATAATAGTATTATTAAAATAAAATATTAAATATGTTATAGTAGTATTATTAAAATAAAATAAATGATAAAGATATTTTTTAAATTATTTATTATTGTGAAATTTTAAGAGGAAGAGGAATAATCTTGCTAAATTCTTTTGTTCACATCCTTGATTAAAAAAAAGAGAATAAATAGTTTTGAAGACATGTATCTTTCAAAACTTGTAATCGGAAATGGACGCAGATTACTTAGTAAGATATAATAAGAGGAATTTTCACATATAACCCCTCAAAAATAGTTTAATTATTCTCCATATCTATAGTTTGATAATTACAATTTGTAGCTATATGTTATAAGGAGGAGAGAGGCGAGCGAGACTGGGAGAGAGAGGAGAGAGGCGAGAGAGAGGGCAAAGAGAGAGAGAGAGGTGAATCGTATATGTATATCGGTTAAATAATTGTATATTATACATATGTATTTTTATGACGAGCAAGATTGGGAGAGGGAGGAGAGAGGCGAGTGAGATTAGGAGTGAGACAAGCAAGAGAGTGAAGAGAGTGAAAAGTGGTGAATTGTATATGAATATCGGTTTGATAATTGTATATTATACATATGTATTTGCATAGATGACAAGCGAGATTGGGAGATAGAGGAGAGAGGCGAGCGAGATTTGGAGAGGGAGGAGAGAGGTGAATTGTATATGTATATTAATTAGATAATTGTATGTTATACATATATATATTTGTATATTCTGAAGAATTATACATATACAAACGTGACTAATTATACAAACTCGAAGTCAGCCCACGTAATTATGTATAATGTTAGTCACGAGTGGTAATTATAGCAAACTATAGCTATGATAAGCAATTAAGTATTATAAGTTTGCTTAACCACATAATTTTTTCATATAATTATAATTTAAGCACCTAGATTATTTGTATTTTTATTTAATTATAGTATTTTTTTTATTATATCAGAGTTTCCTTATTTTTATTTACTTGGTTCATGTATTTTTCGTAGCAGAATTATCTAAAATTTACCTAATTGGATGAAATTTATTCGGGTAGAATTTTCATTTCATTGAGAGAAAAGACAGGGGGTATCAAAACAATACACAAATATGAGTGAAATGTGGCTAAAAAGAATGAAAATTTATCTAATTATTTGCTATAAAATAAATATGAAATATTTGCATTTTTGTGGTTTCCATATAACATGATCAAGGCCCAATTTCATTGAATTGTAGTCATAGATTTACATCTTTAATTAGTGATGATGTTTTTCACGTAAAATTCATGTATGTATATAAATATAAAGTTAAGATACTTACTCTCCATCAAAAGGTTTATTGTTCACCTCTACATAATTAGTGAATTATTAAAATATTATAATATATTTAGTATAATTTCACATAAGGGTGTATAAAATCGAATCAAAAATCAAATCAAACTGCAAATCAAATCAAATCGGAAAAAAAATTCGATTAGTGGTTTGGTTTGACTTGGTTTAGTGTTGGAAAAAAAAGACCCGACTATATTTGGGTTGATTTGGTTTCAACTAAAAAAATCAACCCGAGACCAAACCATCCGACAATATATATATATAATTTAAAATTTTTATTTTATACCTAAAAATACTTACTTTAATATATTTTTAAAATATCTCTTATACTTTTTCATAGTTTTTATCTTTTAATATAATTATTTCATGTTTGCAAGTTAGAATTCTTAATGATCTAATAAGATTATAGTCTATACATGTTGGTAATTATAATAAAGTTTAAATAAAAAACAAATTAATACTAATGCAAAAAGAAAATCAATTCAACACTAAGAATGACAATAATATTGAATATTTATTTTTTAGTTTTACATAGATTTAGACAATTAAAATACATGATCTAATTTTACTTTCTTTTAATATTTAGTCATGTAACTAATACTTACTAAACTTATTTTAGCATGATTTAGTACTTTAAATTATGATCAATTTCATTAGGACTTATTAATTTGCAATATTTGTTTTACGCGATTTTATTATTATTATTATTTTGGATATTTTAGTGTCATTAATTATATCATGTTTTTTGTTATTTTCTTGAGAAATAACTTAGATAGTTGCATTTTGGTAGGATTAAATAAATATTTGAAATACAAGTAAATTATATGTTTTTATAAGTACATTATCGAAAAACTCGAAAATCCAAAAAAGATCGAAGAAACCCAAAAAAATAAAAAAATTATCTTTTTTTTTTAATTTCAAATAAATTTTTTTTAAAAAAAAGTTAAAGAAATCGCATCAAATTTCAATTTTCTGCTATTGCAACAATTTTGCTTTTTCCGGCGAGCAACATCGCTGCTCTTCTAGCGATTTTGCCTTTTTGGTTATAATAAAAATTCATATATCGTTTTGAAATTTTTGTTAATATTTTATACTCTTTAAACTCCGAACCCCTAAAATCACTTCCACTTTTTCTCCAACCTAAAGAAAAGAAAGAAGAAAAAAGAATTTGAATAACAGAAAAGATAGCTTAACAGAATTTTATGGGCCTAGGACTAAATATCCCAAAAAAATTATTTCAACAGAATTAATTATTTTCTTTTAGTGCATGTTCTATTTATAATCTACTTATCTAATTTCACTTCCCAATGTATGGATAAAAGATTCAAACAAAACAAATAGAGAAATTATTTCACGTTATTTCATATTTGTAGCGTAACGCAATGATCAAATCTCTACCCAACATTCCTTCATTGGTTAGTGTTCTATAGTGTGCGGTCTTAAATTTTAATTTTCGTCTAAGTTCAAATTTAAAATTGTTATTAAGGAGTGTCAATAGTTATAGTAAAAAAATATAATAATGAAGCAATTAAGATTAGAAACACATGACCTTAAAAATATTCATAACGCCTTAATTACTAAATTAGACTTTTTAATTTGTATTATAAAGTGTTAATTAAGTTATTCATTTCGATAATCTTAAATTTAACTCAATCTACTAATTTTACACCCTGATTGTTACTCTTTTTGTTTAAATTATTTTTTATTTTAAAAATTTAAAATAAATTAATTATTATTTCTCATTTTATAAGTAATAATATTATTCTTAAATACTATTTTCTTCGTCTCAAAATAATTTGTGTCAAAATAAATAATACCTTAAAAATTTAAGATAAAAATCAGTCTCTTATGTTTCTTAGACTATATATACCCTTATACTTCATCTTTATCAATATTATTTCATTTTCAAAAAATATTTAGTAAGCTACTTGTTGTATCATTGATTTCTTAATAAATATGAGTTTTATTAAGATGACGCTTATATTAAGATAAAAGTAATATACATATCTCAATAGAAAAAATATTTAAAATATGAGATACTATATCTTGAAATATATATATAATCAATAATTTATTCTAATTTATAAAAAATATTTTTTTTTAAAATAACACGATAAATAATTTAAAACGAAAAATAAATAAAACTATTAGCCCAAATCCCAAAATATTCCTTTCCGATAAACATATGGTCCACACCTGTTAGCGCCGTAATGTCACTTGTCTTTCTTTATGAATTGTGAGAGCCAAAATTAGAAATAAATTCAAAATTTAAATTTTACGATTTTAAATTATAAATTCTGATAGTAGATTTTGTAAAATTGATGTAACTTTTAAGCAGATTAATAATTATCATAATAATATATTTAGTATAATTTTTATTATAAATAATGTTCAAGAGCAAAGTATACACGAATATTACGATATTCTTGTGGATTAAAAGGTAAAAAGAAGGAAACAATATATCTCCTCTCTTCTATTCCACAAAGATGGAATTAAAATTTTTATGGATTAATTACGGAAATTCTATCTTTTAGTTTATTTATCACCATTATTCCCTATAAGTTTTATAAATTTTCAAAATTTCTTGCTCATCACATTAATGTATCTCGCACATCAAATTAGTGTATCATGTATGAAATGTACTTCGCGCATTAGATTATTGTATCTCGCGTATCAAATGATTGTATCACATATAAAATGTAATGTATCTTACTTAACGATTAATGTATCTCGCACATTAGATTAATGTATCAATGCTTATATTATTATATCCGTTTTGAGGATTTTTTGTAATTATAAACTTTTAAGGGATATATTATAATTTTGCTTTAAAAATATGTGATTTTTGTAATTTGCCTAAATTATATATATTATTTTGATGAGCGACTATACGACACAATTAAAAATCGTATGAAATTTCTTGTCAAAGAAGAAAAGAAACGAAATGATCACGTATTGCTCAAACTAAGAAGTTATTTATTTTCAAGAAACAACTAAAGGTAACTTTCTCACACATTTTTTTTTTAGGAAAGAGGCGCTAAAAATAGTTTTACTAAAATTAAGTACTCAGTTTTTAAGATTTTATTTTACTTATAAGATGTATTTGGTGCGTAAATACTTTTTAATAAAAATATTGATTATTATTTTTTATATTTTAGCACAAAGTAGATATTCCAAATATAGTTGTATATTCTTTTTCCGAAACCTAAATGGGTGGGGGGGAAAAAGAAGCCATATAAACTGAAATAATAGACAAAAAAAATATTGTATCTATTTGTGTATTGGAAATTTGGCTAATGTTAATTGTTTCAGACTCTATTGAAAGGGAGATGATAATTAATTAATATAAAATGTTATTTATGAAAAAAAAAAAATTCCTATTTTATTAGGGAAGTTAGATTTGTCATTTAAGAAATTTGTTTTTCTATGCTAAGACAAATGATTATCAATCGTGTCAAAAAAATTAGGCATAATACATATATTAGACCTTAAATTTGGCTTCAAATTTTAACTTTGATCTTCAACTTTCATCATGCACAAACAAACAGTTTGACTATCCAACTTCTAAATAAATAAACACATGAGTCCTACATAGCACAATACACGTAGGACACCATGCAGGACAAAAAAAATGACATGTAACATACGTGTGTTCATTTATTCAACTTTATACAAGTTTAAGTGTCTATTTGTGCACACTCAAAGTTGAAGGACGTAAATATGATTCGAAGCCAAGTAAAAAAACACAGGTATGTATTATCCAACAATCCTGCTCTCAACATCTACCTTATGCAATATGCATGTTGCTCTTGGGAGTTGAACTAATATTTTTTACTTTAATACCACTTGTTAGGATTAAACAGTTAATATTATTATCAAAAGCTATATATAAGCAAGATCATAATTTTATTTCTTAATCAATCAAGCAAGCAAGCTCATGTTCAATCGATCTGACTCACCCTCTCCTAGATGACCATAAATAAGATATTAACGTTACCCAATATCCTAAATTTTTTTAAAAAAATTAACTAAACAAACGTAAAAAAATTACAAACATTTGGTACGTGGGCATCCAAACACACCCATACCTCAAATTTCAATGAATTAGGACTTAACCAAAAAAAAAAAATCCATCATATTTCAATATTTACTAGTTTTTTAATAATCCCACGTTAACTTTTGTATTTATTATTGTCTTCACTTCACTAGTGAATACAATACTTTTACTACACGTTACTGCTGACTTGTCAATTTTCTCCAATTATTAATGCTATAAATTAAATTCACATTTTATCATTCTAACAACAAATGCAATTTATTAAATCAATCTACTATATATTCTACGTATATCTATACTTAGCTCAGGAGAACATCAACATGGCTACAAGTAATATTGATTCCTTCTTGATTGTGAAACCGGAAAATGGAGGAACATGGGACCTCGTAGGCCCCCTCCTCGGAGGCCTCAGAGAGATCAATGCTAAGTTTCTCGAATATTCTTGTGCTGACGATGGTGATAGTGATTGTGATGGCGGAGAAGAGGTGGATGATGATAGATGGGTAATAGTTGTGTCCATCTTAGTGAGGAAATTATTAAAGGTGTTTAAGAAACCAATGGAATGGAGTGGCTACTTCCTAGAGTTTTTCATCAACATCTTCTCTCTAAATGGAAACTTTCTTGGCTTATTCCACAATATATTGCATGGTAATAACAATAATACTTACCTACTCTTTCGTTTCATTTTACGTGAACATATTTGACTAGACATATAAAATTTTAAATTTTATGGTTTTTAATCAGAGATGGAGCTAATAGTCTATATGTGAGTTCGGTCTAACTTCATAGATTTTGCTTAATAAAGTATATTTGTTACTAAATTCATTAAACATGTATAAATGTCAAATCAAACACTCATTTATTATTACTTAAAATTGTTATGGTAAAATTCAGAACCTAAAGTTTAATATATATATATATATATATATATATATATATATATATATATATATATATATATATACTCCCTCCGTCCGGTATTATTTGTCATGGTTTCTATTTTTAAAGTCAAACTGTAAAAACTTTGACTACCATTTTAAGATGCATTTTTAATAATATTAATATGCAAAAAAATTATAATTTATGGTACTTTTCATATAGTTTTAGAATATCTAATTTTGTTGTTTGAAATATCAAATTTATGTGATCTAATTTACCTTTGAAAATTAGTCAGATTGACTTTCGATAAGCGCAATATGACAAATATTTCCGGACGGATGGAATATATATATATAGAATCGTTCTACTAAAAAATTATGTTTGAATAGAATCGTTGTCGTTTTAGAAGTTCAAACAAAAATATTACTACTATTTTTTTCTTCCATTTTATCCTTAGTAGTTAGTAATAATTTTTTTTTAAAAAAAACTACAAACACTTTAACAAAAATATGTATTAAAAGTCTATTTAGATTGACTTATTTTAAGTGTTTTAAAGCTAAAATAACTTCTAAGCACTTTTGAAGTGTTTTTGATAAGTTAAAAAAGTGCTTAATTATAATAAGCACTTAATTTTACGTTAAAATGCTAAAAACAAGTCAAAAAAAAAATCAATCCAAACAGACTCTAAATATTTAACTAAGAAAGATCATATCGTAAAAACATAAATAAGAATAAGACAATTCAACACCCTCCTAATTATTCTTAATAGACGTGTAAATGAAAAACACGACTAGCTAGCTTGAAAAACTTTAAACATGTCTCATGACTTCTATGAATTCATAACTAGCTAGGGAGTATAGTAAATTTAGTTAATCTGAGATTATTAACAAAAAAATGTTGCATATAAACAGGAAGGTTGGTGATACCACAAAGAGGAACTGCAAATTTCATAAGTATTATTGGCCATATAGATGGAAGAATTAAATTACCATACAACACTGAAATATTAACCAAGGAAAATTCTCGAGCGAATAGTTTAACCGAAAAAAATGAGCAACTGGGAATGAGACATAGAGATCTTATGGATTTATGTATGATGTCTTCAAAGTTGGTTTATGAAAACGAAAATTTCGTTGAGGACGTTGTAAATCATCAATGGAAGGTATACATATATTATACTTCAGCTTCTTTATTAGTAATATTTTCTTGATCATTTTTTATTTGTTACATGTAACATTTTAATTTTGTAAAACAGATGCATTTTGTGGATTTTTACCACTGTTGGAATGGTAAGATTTTATATCCTTGCTCATGTTAGTTTTTGTAATATATTGTAAAAGAATAATCTGAATTAAAAGTCATTTCCTAAGTTGTAGAGTTAAAAAGGGTAAAAAAAAATAAAACTAAACAATCCTACTTTATTGAGTTTCGTATCTGAACTATTGAGAGTGTGAGTTTCGTACTTGAACTATGACCGAATAGTCAACAAAGCAAACCTAGATGTTGACTAGAACAAATATTTGTCTTGAAATGATTTTAAGCATGTTTGTCTATAAAATCTTGATCCACCTGACATATATATATAACGGCTCTATTTGCTGACATAATAATTTTTTATTTCAATGTCACAACAAAAACTAGATCACAGTGGAAAGAAGATGGTGAATGTCATGATTGGAATAAATTAATTTATACGGTGATAGTTTTATCCTTTAACCTGATATTAATCTATTTAGATTTGTCGCGGTGGAATTATTTTTTCCACATAGAGCACCACAATATGGCAAAAACAAAAGAGTGTACACACATCATCAGAAATTAGTCTGAGATGTGTTTAGCTAAGTACTTTTTCTGTTTCACAAAGAATGACATGGTTTAACTTGACACGGAGTTTAAGAGTACAAAAAGAACTTTTGAATCTTGTGATGCTAATTAAAGTTAGGTCAAAATGTACAAAATTGCCCTTTGATCTTGTGGTCTTAAGCAGGTCACGTGGAAAGTTTGAATTAAAATGTTACCTGAAAAAGAAAGAGGTTATTCTTTTTGAAACAGACTAAAAAGGAAAGGAGATCATTCTTCTTTTTGAAACGGAGGAAGTACAGTTCACGTAGAAAACTCACATTCTCAATAGTTCAGATACGAAACTGAAAAAAAACAGCATAATTTAGCATTAGAAAAATATGCACTTGTGTTGTATCTTGAATGGAATTTCTTCTTTTGTTTCTGATTATATGAACCATTTTCTTTCTTAAAATCTGTGTTTGTTGAGAACAGATTACCAGAAACAGAATTCAACTGAAGTGTTCATACTATGCGATAAATCAAAAGATGCAAACTTGATTTTGATCAGCTTCAGAGGTACTGAGCCATTTGGTGCTGAAGATTGGATCACTGATTTCGACTACTCGTGGTATGAGATTCCTAAAATAGGAAAACTACATATGGGATTCTTAGAAGCGTTAGGATTAGGAAGCAGAGTAAACGTTTCCACGTTTCATGAACATCTTGTTGATAAAAATGTTGATGTAACTATCGCTCATCCAGAGAGGAACACTGCTTACTATACTGTTAGAAGCAAACTCAAAAGTTTACTAAAGGAGCACGAAAATGCAAGGTTTGTCGTTACAGGACATAGCTTAGGAGGAGCGTTGGCTATACTATTTCCAACGATGCTAGTTGTACATGAGGAAATGGATGTAATGAAGAGATTATCGCGTGTATACACATATGGTCAACCTAGAGTTGGAGATAGACAGTTAGGGAGGTTTATGGAAGAACATTTGGAACATCCGGTGCCTAAGTACTTCAGAATTGTTTATAACAATGATATTGTTCCGAGGTTACCTTATGATGATAAAACGTTTCTGTATAAGCATTTTGGTGTTTGTATGTACTATAACAGCTCATACGTTGAGGAGGAAGTACACGAAGAGCCAAACATGAACTTTTTTGGGCTACGATTCGTGTTACCAATGTATCTGAATGCTGTTTGGGAGTTTATCAGAAGCTTGTTTATGTGTTACATATATGGACCTGAGTACAAAGAGAGCTGGGAATCAATAGTTTTTCGGATGGTGGGGATGTTTCTTCCGGGGATTTCTGCTCATAGCCCGGTTAATTATGTTAACTCTGTAAGACTTGGAAGGAAGAAGTCTTCAGATGTTTCAGAAAGTGTAGATTGAAATGAAATGCCTTGATCAAGTGATTTACGTCTCATAAATGAACTCGTTAGAGCTTTTTCGTGTCTTGAATAAAGTGAACTCGTTAGAGGTTTTTCGTGTCTTGAATAAAGTGTAGTGTTGTGATTGCAAGAAGTGTTGGAACTATTATGAGTTGTTGATGTGAATGTATCAATGAGAGTTCATGTAGAAGTTTTTGTTGTTGTTGTTGTTGAAGGAATGTAGATTGGTTTGTGTTGTGAACTTATTGAATAAATGTGGTTTGAGTGATTGCTTGTTATTAGATTTGTTGGATAATGAAAATGAATTGTATTCTTTGTCTACGATGTAAATATACGACACCTGAACCTCATTGAACTTCAAAAGTTAACTCATGAGGGGAGAGTTATCCAAATCATATATTATTATAAGTGGGAAGTTCTCAACTTAAAAGTTGAATTACTATTTAGCCCTTACAACAAATTTAAAAGTAATTAAATAATATTATTGAACAATATTTTCTATTTATTCATGGTTATATTATTACAAATCTGGCATATGACTGAAAACATCCACCATGATGATCACCTGTATGGAGATAATCTCCCCCCCCACCCCCACCCGATGGTCCTAGGATACTAACATATATGTATATATATATATATATATATACACATCCCTTGGGTCAGTAACAACTGTTTTTCTCTGTAACATTTTCATATATGTATTTAACCAACAAAGATTGAGTCAAATTTTGTTTTCATTTAAACGTGTAATATACACGTGCAATGCACGTGTCAAGAACTAGTGTATATAAACAGATCACTAGTCCATTCCTCAATTAATGTGGGACTGTAACTCACTCTAATATCTCGCTTCACGTCAAGACCGAACTAGAGCGTGGACTGAGAGCCCAAACAGGGATGAACCTGGCTTTGATAGCGTGTGAAAAATATGAAACCTAGACCTAACTAAACAACAAAAGCTAGTCATGAGAGAAAAATTGCCCAAGTCAATATAAGTAGACCGTCAATCTAAAAGCTAGTCATGATAGTGGATGTATGCATGACAAGTGTTTTTACATTCATTGGTTTGACGTGAACGCTTTCATCCCCAACCAATGCTACTAATTGACACAAATATGATCGTAAACTGCTATCAAGTTAGTAGACCGTTGAAAATTGAAATTAAAGAGTTGCTAAAATATAAAAATGCATTCTTATTGAAACAGACAAACAAATTGAAACGGAAAGAATACACCTTATTAGTATAAACATAGTAAAACACTAAAACTAATACTGAATAATTTGGTGATTCATTAGTTAAATTTGATGAGCAACTTGTAACAACTTTGAACTAATATAAATATCACACACAAATATATACAAATACTATGTGCACAGGAATAAAGATAGTTGATATAAGTATACAGAAGCATCAAATTTTCATATATTAGTGTAGAAAATCCAGTTCTCATAGAACAACAAAATAGAAAAAGTGGCACCTAGTTATGTTTGAATGGAAGGAACTCAAATCTTCTGTTCACTTGGGATATGTCAATACAACAACAGAGTAACAGAATATCGCGAACATGTGAAAGAAGGCACAGATGCTAACGCCTGCTCATTTTTACATCTCGTCTCTATGTATCCTAATAGGGAAGTACCTAATCTAAGCCAGCATCACTGGCATATCTGTGTAGTAGAGTTCATTTATCAATCCAATCTTTGAAAAGAAGCATCATATATAGAGGGATGTTAAAAGCTGCAACGATAGTAATTATACTCAATGTCCTCACCAATCTCCTAATTACCATCTTTGTCGTTGATTTGTTTGTCCGAGGCAATGCTTTTACCGCGGTATCTGATGCTATATGTAAAGTCACATCAGCGGGATTTGAGGTATCTGTCTCTTGTTTTCTGGCAACTGACCGCATGATAGCATTACCCCTGCATTCGAGAAAAATGCATCGATGTAACTTGAGCATCAAATAGTCTATAAAATACAAGGAGGCACCCAATAGATTATTTAAGAATGACAAACATTGACTTTGATGGGACTTACCGTTCTACTGAAGCGCTGTCGCTTGAGCATGTAGAAGACACTTTAAAGGTTTTCTTTATGAGGTGCATCGATCCTTCTGCATCCCATATCTCCTCATATTCATATATCTCATCTTCACTTTTCAGTTTTTTCCCACCTCCCCAAAAGCTTGAACTAATTAGACCTCTTACATTCCTCAGAAATCCATCAAGATAGTTTGGAAAGAGCACCCCATTCGTGGGCCAAAAGACGGCAATAAGAAGGGTTATGACAAACAGCAAAATATACCTGAAACATCCGCAAACAAACTTTAAGATTACAAGAAACACGGTTTATTAAGACAAATGTTTTGTTTTCATCTCAATATACTGAATTACCATATATAAATGTATAACTGCACAGGGAGAAAGCACACTTTGGTGGAAATTGCATCCGCTGGCATTGATCCGTTCGGTAAGATAAGGTTACTTGCAGATAATAGCATGTAAGATGGAAACAAATTTCCCTGCTGCCAGCTTATAGTACCTAGAGTATGCTGCGCAACACTATCAATCAAACACCGTCCAATTAATCCAAACTTTTTCAGTTAAACAAGGTGTGATACCTCTTCTACGGAACCATATTTGGATTTGTGGATCACTGTACACTGATCATGGTCATGCCCGGAGAGAATTAGTGCCTGCAGAAACTCAAAATAATGCAACCCAAAAATCATTCATTTCAGTTAGTATTGTGTAGAAATCTCTTCCCTTTATATTGCTACTATGTTTTGGATAACCCTACATTACATGCAATAGCATCTAGAATTACTACTGGAAAAATATATAAAAGATCATTGGGCCATGCGGGCATCATAAAATGGAAGGAAATACGTACAGGTTTGATCGAGTCAAGCAGGTCATTCGTTCCTTTTTCAGTAATATAGTTTTGATATCTGTGAATGGAATTGTGACCAAGTCTGACATAAACATCCATGCGTACAGACACAGTAAATCCGTAGTAAGCCACTAAAAGTGAGAGTAAGATCTTACAATATTTCCTTATCCTGAGCAGCACGGTTGATTCTCTGAAATAAATGACGAAATATGTAACTTTTCATTATAAACTCTTTCACTCGGAATTCTACATGATACTAAAGATATGTTGATCAAAACAGAATATATGAGGGACCTATTAATCAACTATATTACAAGAAAAGTAACATTTTCTCCTCACAATAGCAACAAGCAAAATGAAGAAGAATTTTTAAAGATCATAATCCCTATTGTTTAGGTTCTCGAAAGCAAGTACTCTTTTACTGGAGAGGAATAGTACATGAATGGTGACTTTCAGGGGAGGGAATCTTTCCTCTATAAAATAGAAAAAGCTAAAACAACTTTTGCAAGTTTAAGAAAAAGTTAAATTTTACCTGATTAATAATTGACGATGAGCGGTATGAACCACAGGCAGTTTGATCTGGTCGATACAATGGAATATGAGTCAATAGAACCCTTGGATTCGAAGACAGATCTGCATAAGACAGAGTAAAATGATCTGAGCATCTTACACATTAAGTCAAATCACAATATACATGGATAGTACGCATACGGTTAGAGACATTCTTGACAAATTCCCATGTGGCAGGGGTTACATTGTTCTGGGGATGCCCTGTAGACAAGAGAATTTGCTGTGAGTCTTTACAAAATAACAACATCATGAATCGAACCATAATCAATAGTCTCTTTTTCATGTTTTAATTAATTGATAGGAAGAAAAGCAAAATCATTGAAGTGGTGTTTACAAAATAACAATACCATGAATTGAACCAGCTCATTAGCAAAGAATTACTACTTCTATAATCTGTTCTGATCATCGAAGAGTGTCATACTAAAAACTACTACATTATAGTTAGAACCCTCTATCTCGAAGTGTAGTCACATGTTCTAAAACGTAACTACTAAATAAATTTGCATTTTCAGACACTACATGTACATAAAAAGATATAAAGGAATCGGAGAGATTGAAATAAGAGAAAGAGAAGATTGTGATATTACCATCTAAGGTTTGCGCATCGACGGTGATGAAATCTACTTTCCCAGCTGTAAACTGATAGTTCCTTGCACCAAATGCTTTCTCGTAGCGTTTGATAACCTGCATCATTGTGTGCACAGATAAGATTGGAAATAGAAATATAGAATAGGAGTAAACCAGAATGTTCTCCACTGTCATTTGGCCACTGGATATGGAATCCCAATTTCAAGTTTTGATTTGAAATTGTTAAGAAATTTGCATAAAATTTCAGCTTCAATTTCAATTTTTTTTTTTGAAACTGTAACATTTGTATTTCACAGAGTACTCTTCAATTTCAAATATCAAATTCTCCAAAAAGTATTTTTCAAATTCCAAAAATGAGATTTCAAAATTTTTAAATGTAAAACTTGACTCATGCTCAACGGGAATTTTGGGAAGTTTTGATAGTTTTCACCCATGTTTACGAGGAAAAATATAACTTAAGAAATCTAAATTGCATGTCCAAACAAGGCCGCGGAAATTTGAAACCATCCACTAAATAAAAGGTTTGTTTGTTGCAATGTTTTAAAAGACGATTTAATCTCCGTCTTTATCATAGGCTTATGAGTTATTTGATACATGAAAAGAAGATGAAATATGAACAAGTCAAAAAGCAAATTAAATTCAAATTTGGCATCAGTTAAATAACATGTTCCAACTCTATCTGAATAATTAACACACCTCCGGCATACGCGAGTGAAAAGCTGCATACCCTATATCATGGTTTCCAGCAAGGTAGTACAGCTTTATGTTCGTAGTTTGTGCAAGCATGTCAATGTCAAACATATGCTTAAACCGACTCCAGGATTCCTGCCATCTATCAAATTAAATAAATCGATGTCCAAAGCAGAAGAATAACTAGAATACATTCAGATATTTCATTTATGAAAATGACAAAATTATGAACTTTATATAAGGAAGCAACTGATAGGAATGTGTCTTAAATTAGTCCAAAAAGTAGAGTTTTCGACTGAGAAGATAGAACATTAAGCATACACAAGTACTTACTCTTCATCAGAGAGAAAAGGCCCACCGTCGAAATAATCACCTAGGAACAGAATTATATCTGGTTTGGAAGGTAAAATAGATGATAGGAATGCCCTGCGCATATACAAATCTGTATAGAACTGAGCAACTTCAAGTGCAAAGGATTTCGGGGCAAGATGAAGAGAGGTTCTATCCATGAGCTGTCAAAATACAAAATACGTTGTGAATATGAAATAAAGCACAGAATAATATAAAGATAAGCACACTAAATCCACCATCATTTTCAGAAACAATACCTGAGGATCAGTCAGAACAGCAATTTTCACGTAATCATGTTGATGATCTACTCCATCTGTCTGAAACCAAGGATAACAAAGGTTAATAAAGCTGAACCTTTATGGAGGGGACAAGCCATTAAAAGGTATACATCTTAGTATCGAGATAATTAAGAAGTAGACTTCATGAAGAGACAAGTTACCGAAAAAGCATGGCCTTATCTAGAGTTACCAAATTATTGCTCTATAATTAACCAAAGAAGTTCCCTCAAATAAAGTATCTAGCATACGAAGTCCACCACTTATACATATTATTATAAGTTTAACTTTCCCATAACAATTCTTTTAGTTTCTTAACAAGCCAGCCTTTTGTTAAATCAGGAGCTTTTGACAAGCATATTATTAGGATCAACCGCTTAGCCGCTTACCATCATACAAAAGTTATAGTTGATAGCAAGGACACAACTTTATTTCTTAACCAAGCCCACCAATCAAGCACCACATTCGACCATGACTCCGACCCAGGCCACCCCAGCTCCTTGTAGACCTTCCCATAGGTACGACGTTGGCATTACCCAACACATATGATTCTCAATGAGTAAACAAGAACTAACACAAATTCACAGCTCCAACTAGCATAAAAAGTGGTAGAACAAGTACAAAATGAAAGGCCACTATCATTTAACAAACTAAAGCTCCATACAGAAGATGATAACAGTTGGCAAATACTAATTCACAGATTCAATGGGGAGTACAATTTTTTTTCTCTATTGGTCAACTGTGAGCTGAATATTCCCTGATCTGGAGTTAAGCTGCTTAAGATAAGGAATCCCAAATCCCACAAGAGACTTACAAAATATGGGAAATGAAAATCATTTTCCAACCAAAAGAATTAAAAATAAGATCATTTCTTTAACATCACACAACCCCTCAAAATCCCAGTTCATTTGCAGCTGAACATTGTCCAATACATCACAAAACAGAACAATAAATAGAGAAAAAAAATGATTCTTGAATCTAGCTCAAGTCAAAGATAAGCTACTACATCAAAGTTTGAAACTTTACCATTGAAGAAGAAGTAGAAGGATGAGGCCAAGAACATGAGAGAAAAGGGACCCAAAATGAGAACATCTCTCCATAGAGAAGAGTCAAAGCCCAAATTAGGCTCAAGAAAACAGCTAACTTCAACATCTTTGTTAACTCAGCAATTACTACTCCTTCTCTACTTCCATTTTTTTTTTCTTGTAGATCCCAAAACAAAGCTCACAAAGCTGATTAAGACAGTTTAATTAAGCAGTTGATATGAGTTTTTTTAGAGTTATAGGTAGCTGGCATCTCTTTCACATCAATGGTGATTTCTTCTCTTTTTCTTAATCATTTTTACTTTTTATTTTCATGGTTTTTTGTTTGTACAATGATTAGTATCAGTTATTTATTGAAATATTTATTTTAAATTAAAAATAATAATGAAATCAAACAGATAGTTATTTATCGATATGTCTATTGAGAATAATTATAAAATTTAATATGCAATTATTTATCGACATGATTATTTTTAATTTAGAATAATTATGAATTCAGAAATTATGTAAACATGTACACTTTAACTATGTTTTATATAATAGTAGGAATAACTTTTAGTAAGTTTTTTATCTTGAAATGATTAGTATTTTAGAAAACTAAAAGATGTTATGAATTAGTTACTTAAAAAGAGTGGGGGTGGGGGGACAAGTAGCTTCAAAATATTACATTTAATTGCCTTAAAAATAATATTCCCTTGATTTTTACTTATTTGTCTATTTTTGATTTGGTTACATAAAAAATAATTTATATAGTGAATTACTGTTTTAAATTACTATTAATTGATAGAATTTTAAAATCGATTTACTCATTTCGTTTGGTCATAGATTTTTTGAATAATATTTGGCAAATAGTATTTATCTATATAATTTGTTATTATTTGACAAATGCCCAAATACTAGTTTCTTTTAGCTAGCGTTTGGCCATAGATTTCCGAATATTCTTGGCAAACATTATTTGAGTGAAAATTTGGGTGAAATTTCACCATGTGTTTGGCCATAAAATTTGGGAAATATATTTCACCTTTTTAGAAAAATATGATTTATACGCACAAGTTTTAAAAACTAACAAAACTAACTAAAAGTTTGTATTACAAGTCAATTGAATGTTCGTTACAACAATAACAAATAATGTCAATGACACTAAAGCAATGTGGTAATTTGGAGTGAGTGCAACAAGAATTATTACATACATCGTGAAGTATACAAAGTACATGACTTTGTTACCTAAAGCCAATTTTTAATAATTTTCATCAACAATCATATCATTATTTAATATTCACTAAATATTTTATCACTATTTTGATGTTCACGTAAAAAATGATGTAATACAATGCAAGCAACAACTAGAGAGGGTGTTTTTGTAAAAGATAAAAGATTGGGGTAAAATTTTAATTTTTAAAATATCCCAAATAATGAGATTTGGCCCAAATACTAGAAAAAATTAGTATTTGGAAATTTGGGATATTTGCCAAAAATATTTGGCAAATAATGACAAATTGTATGGACAAACATTATTTGCCAAATTTTTCCCAAATATTATTTGGAAAATTTATGGCCAAACGGGGCCTAATTCAATATCATTATTTGGGATCTTTTGAAAATTGAAATTCTACATCAATTTTTTTTATTTTTTACAAAAACACCCTCTATAGTAATTGTTTACGTTGTATCACATATTTTTTGTATGTGAACATCATAGTAGTGTTAAATATTCAGTGAATATGTAAGTGATGATATGGTTGTTGATGAAAATGATGAACAATCGACTCAAGGTACCAAAATTATGTGCTTTGTTTACTGTGAATGATGTATGTAATGATATTTATTGCACCCATTCCAAACTATCACGTTACTCTAGTGTCATGGGCACTATTTGTTATGTGTTTCAACGAAGATCCAATTGACTTGTAATACAATTTGTGGTTAGTTTTAATAGTTTTTAAAACTTATGGATATGAATCATATTTTTCTAAAAAGTGAAATATATTTTTCAAATACTATGGCCAAACACATGGTCAAATTTTCATCCAAATAATATTTGTCAAGAATATTTAAAAATTTATAATGAAACACTAGCTAAATAGGTTCTACTTTTTTTAAAACATCTGTCTAAATAAATCGAGATATAATAAGTAAAAAAAATAAAAATACTTTATTTATCAAAAAAAATAAAAAAAAAAGAGTAAAAGTCAAAATTGAACACAGATTATAATATAGGAAGATATCAGTATACAAGTATCTGGTATTGAAGTTTGGGATTTGTAAAAAAAACTTCTAGGCTACTCTATCGTTCCTTTTTTACTAGTCCTTTGTATTAAAAAAATCATTTTTTCATTTTATTTATCTATTTAAATAAATCAAAAGAGATTTATTAATAAATTTTAATTATTAAATTAGTACATCAAACATTATTTCCTTCATTCTTTTTTACTTGTCCACTATACAAAAATAAATTTATTGCATTCAAAACTTGATAAATTATCATTTTATTTATTGTCCTCGAGAAATGTAACAAATTAAATAATGAACAATTAAAGATATTAGTGTCATCCATAATACTTTTGTATGGAAAATTTGGTTAAACATGTCATAATAAATTATTATCTTATGAGAAATTTCACAATTTCCTATTTATACTTTTCTCAATGGATATACCAAAACTTTAAAATTTACCTATTGTTGACAAGATGAAGTATATACAAATACCAAAACTTTAAAATTTACTTATTGTTGTTGACAAGATGAAGTATATACAAACTGTTGTCTGTTTTTGATATACATCACTAAATACCATCACCAAAATGTCGAAAAATGATTCCAAATATTATTTTCAAAATATGTAGAATGATTTCATACCAAAAGAACTAAGTAAACGTTTAAGTAAAATACAATGTCACACACAATAACCAACAAGTAAACGTTATAACCAACGTCTCGTCTTTCCCCAGGAGCACAAATCTGTGCAGGAAAAACAGTACTATGCACAAAATCGAATAATCCAGTACATCAACATTGTGTAAGAATTTCTTCTTTCTAATGATACATTATAACGATTACACTTCAATCCCAATTTGAGGATCGATCACCACTATGGAAATATAGGAATAAGATACAATAATTTAACAACTATAACTACGCCTCAGCCCCAAAAACAAGTTGGGGTCAACAGTTACATTTTGAATGGTAAGGAAGCTAGTATTATGGTCTCCATCCTTCTAAAAATTATCTCCGAGTGGAAGACTATAAAATCAGCTTCAATATACTGCGGGGAAGGATTTGAATTTGTTTGTTTGCTAAAGAAAATTATACAACAAGGATAAACGTTGAAGAAGAAGTCAATGGTTCACCAACCAATCTTGAGTGTTCCACCGATAAGAAGAACCCATCTACCACGTCACCACCACACCCTTCACTCTAGAGTTAGCCAACACTTGGGCTGAGTGCAGCTTGTTAGGCTCGTCACTTTTGATTCACCGCCAGTTGTTGAGGAGTTCATCTGCCGAGGCATGAGTATCACCACCCTGAGCATACTTATTCCCCTTCTGCACAGTGCCATGACAAGAAAGGTTAATGGCCAATTATGATTTGGGAACTTGAGTTTTTTATTTTTGGTCTGGGGAGGGGGTAGTGAGGGAACAATCAGGATATTTAACTTATCATGACCTCAATGTAACAGTGTATCCAAATAAGCAGTTAGTAATTGAAAGCTCTAATGAAAGCCTATATATACAGCCAGTAGAAGAGGGCTAGATGAAATTTATTGTCGAGGCCTAGTAGTTTTGCTACTCTAACAGAAAAGAGCACAAGTAGTAGCCTAAAGCTAAAATTTAATGAGAGGTCATAAACTTGGAAGGAAAAAAAACTTTTAACAAATTGACAACATCAATATGCATAACAAGTGTTGTATATCTATAGAGTGATTATGAATTCATTTTGTATATGCATATTAGGCATGAGTATCAAAATAAAAAGATATGCATATTTAACAAGTTTACGAGGAGTTCATTTCAATGGCCGGCAAAATTATTCATTTTGTATATTTTGTTCAAGATTGATTATCAGTTTCATCATGTGTAATTCACCAAACATGTTCATGTACGACTGAATTGAATTCTGCAATCATTCAATAATACTAAAAAAAGTTTGTTACTTTCAAGATAGATTTTTTTCATCCCCCCTCCCCAACAAAATGCCAAATTAATTTTGTTTTCCAGGAGTTATTATGAAGGAAATATTTCTTGACAATACACCATTCAAATTATTTTCCTTGGTGATTGATTAATTGACACGACATATCCAAAGGGAGGTGTCGTGGTGTATGCAATTTATAGATAAGATAGTTTTGAGTGACAAGACACGCAACAAATTAATGATAATCTAAAAGTTTGGAGACAGACCCTGGAGTCTAAAGGGTTCTAGTTGAGTAGACTAACACAGAGTACTTGAGTGAAAGTTCAGTGGCATGACTTAAGAGGCAGATGTGGAAGTTGAGATCGATACACAAGTCATCTCCAACAGAGGAAGTTTGAAGTATCTTAGGTCAATAATCCAAGAAAATAGGAGATTGACGATGGTGTTACACAACGTATTGGAAAAGGTGGATGAGATGAAGGCTTGCATCACCTATCTCATGTGATGAGAATGTCTCACTAAGACTTAAAAGGAAGTTTTATAAAGTGGCTGTTATACCATTTATGTTGTAAGGGTCGGAGAGTTTTGTCGATAAAGAACTCACTTGTTCAAAAGATAAAAGTAGCGAAAATGAGAATGCTGAGACAGACGAGTAAGAGTGGGAGGATTAGGAATGAAGAAATTCAAGACAAGGTGGTTGTGGCTTCCGCGGTGGGCAAGATGAAGGAAGCGAGACTGAGATGGTTAGCATGTGAAGAGGATAATGCACAAATGTCCCAGTGAGGAAGTGTGAGAGGTTGGCCATTGTGGGTCTAAAGAGAGGTAGAATTAGATCGAAGAAGTATCGAGAGAAGTGATTAAACAAGACATGGCACAACACAACTTATTGAAGATGCGACCCTACATAGGAGGATATGGAGATCGAAAATTAAGATAGAAGGTTAGTAGGTAGTTGAGCATTCTCTAGTTCTCCTTGTCAATATTATTATTATTGCTCTTATATGAGCTTATTCTTCGAATTTTAGCATTACATGTATTCCTTTGTTTCGAGTATCGTATTTATTTGTTGTTGTTATTGTTCTTTTCTCCAATATTTTCATCATGCCTTCTCTACTACTTTCCCCTTTTCATAGCTTTGAGATGCTTTACTTACGTAAAGGGTTTATCGAAAAACGTCTATCTACCTTCACAAGGTATGGTTAAGGTTTGTATACACACTACCCTCCCCATTTGCCACTTGTGAGATTACACTGGATATATTGGTGTAATAAATTTTCTGAATGCTCTCTATCTCTGTTAATTTGTTCTTGAACATCTTTTTTTGTTTTTTTTATTGTGCAATCTCATTTCTTAATCAATTCATGCACTCATACAACAATAGTCTTTTGTTGTTTAATGAGTTTTGAACAACAAAAAATTATACCCTCCCTGGACTACACTTGTGAGATTTCATTGGGTATGTTGTTATTGTTGTTTAATGAGTTTTAAGCTTTACGTTAAGATTTCTCCCATCTTCATCACCTTCACTGGCTGGTTTATTGTTCCTAGCAATAGGAACAGTGTAAAACAATTTGTAGCCTAAACAGAACACTACCAAATCTTTGGAATAAACGTCTTTCTTCATTTGCTATTTTTTTTAAAATTAATCTAAAGTAAAAAAAAATGCCTCAAGAATTTACTCTTCGAAAATCCATGTTGGTAATTCTAATTGGTCCTTGAGCCGGCACTAAGGGGAATCAAATTGTTTCAGGCCCCCAAATTTGGGAGGGGAGGGGTATTTCCTTTAGCAATAATAGGCATATAGGTTTTCTTGGGGGAAAAAATATTGAGTACTATTTGTAAGTAAACTTTTTTATATAAAAGGAAAATTTGTTTGGGTTGAAATAAAGTTTATGTTTGACTTGCTTAAAATGGGAAGTGTTAAAAGCTCCCCTAATGTATGAATTGGAATTCGATTGGACAACTGATATCATTATTCAACTTTATCTCGTTGGAACATGTAACTTTCCTCCTTTGTACATGTCACTATCTTTATTTTCTTCTTCCTCATCAGATTACATACTTCCATTTTTCTGGATTTTTCTTACTCTTATCTCCGAGAGTTCATAATTTAACTATTCAAGGCTTTAAGATTCTGATAATTTTATCATTCTTAAAGAAACCATAGTTAAAGAATGCATTAATAAAAGTATTTTGAAAAAGTGGAATGATGATTTCACTTGTCAAATCAATTCCAATTCGGAGATACTTCCCATCTTTAAGCAAGTCAAATATTACTTGATTCCAATCTAGAAGAACTCTTTCCTTTAATGAAAAAGGTTTACTTTTTTACAAATAGTACTCAACACATTTATAAAGGAAAATTATAAGCCAATTATTGTTAAGAAAGTCCCCCCAAATTTGGGGCCCTAAAGCACTTGCTTCATTTGCTTCCCCTTAGAGTCCGGCTGTCTCCTTTGTATCAAAATGATGATGATAATAATGTATGAAACTTCTCAAAGCATTCAAAAAATCTAGTAGCAAATTAAAGACATGACGAATAATGATAGGCTATGGCATGGAGCAAACAGTGATGAACAAGTCTGTATGTGCTCATCACAGGCTTACAGATCTGTTAAATGTTATAGGTATTCCGGTGCTGCTCACTAAACTGAAATATCATTTCTATTAACCAGAACAGGAAAATATTTGAAGGAGAGGAGAAATATATGACAGAATAAAAATATTGATATTGATTAAGAAATTAGAAAAATGGAACAAATTGGAATTGCTGAGGCTGACATCTTCCATAAACTATAAAGGAAGATATAAGGAATAGTCACAGTAAGAAGAATGGAGCAAAATTTGTCAACTAATCTTTGAAGTTAATACTAACCGAGTTCAAGAAGGAGAAGATAAAGACATAGAGGCCATTCGGAGGTGGTTACTTACATATTACAGTTAGTGGGTGAAACTTTTGTTGGATAAGTTGTGTTCAATGGTGGCAAGAGAGCACTTGGAAAGCAGATTCAGACGAGAAAGGATACAGAGACCATGGAGAGATCGAAACTATGGAGATCAAATATTTGGTGCAAAACCTCATATTGCATTATGTAGTTAGCAGATTTTAATTTTTTGGACAATGGTTTATGTCTAATGTACTTCAGTTCCACCAACTTAGTATACTTAAACAAAATTACTGTCTTATTTAAAATTAAAAACAAATACTCAGACTATAGAGGGAAAGAATCCTACTAACCTTTGGATGGATCAACATGTACAAAGAAACTTGCTGCAACAATGAGATAGCATAGGATAAGCATCAACCCCTTAAAATAATTTGATGTTCCTTCCTGTATCGTGTAAAGCAACAATTTTGGTTAGTAGCAAGCCTTTCGTGGCTGAGTAGTCTAGGGTAGGGAGCAGACTGAACAACATCATCTAGTTTATTCAATTGTCTGATTTGCAAGGGGGAGGAGGAGATGTGCCAAAAGGATGTAAGTTAGAAGATGAACCTGCAGCATAAACGCCACAACTAGCACTGTGATAAAGAGTGTAGCAGTCTCAAACAATTGGAAGTTCAAGTCCATTGGTTTTCCCATGAACCAACCAACAACAACACAAAATGGAATCTGCATCATCATAAGCATGAGATCTATGAATAAGCAACTTGATTTATAATCTCTGTCATAATCTTTTAATAAATGCTTAATAGCACCCAGAAGATGAAAGCAAAAGTATTTACAGATTAATATCACAAGTATGTCCCTTCTCTCCTTAGAGGGAACCTATCAGATCTATAAATTCCATGGCTCACTATAACAATTCTGCTTACACCAAAAAAAAATTTGAAATTCTTGATCTTTTGAATAGAGCTTTCTTTGCTTTCAAACACCTCCCATTTCTTTCCTTCCACATTGAACACCAAGCTCTATTTATCTTTTTTTATTGTTAAATGGACCACCAAGCTCCAGTATAAACTTTGGATAATTACAAATTAAATACACCAATACAAACCAACCAAAAAGGAAAAATTAAACAAAAAAAAAATCCAGTATGTTCTTAGGAGGGCCTGTATGAATTTAAATAAACAATAAGAACTAATTTTCTTTGTTATGGGCTAATTTCTATAAGCTACCTAGTTCAAATGATTAATACATCAAATTATAAGACCTTACCACAAACATTGATATCTGAGTAGAGGACCCAATCGCAACTCCAAGTGTAATGTCCTGCAAACAGTACTCCTTGAGTAACCTATTCTGGGCAAATGAGAGAGTGAATATGGTTTTTCAAGAACTCACAAGCTTATCTTTCATTGCGAACATGATTGCACTTGCATGTTCTGCAGCATTTCCTACAATTGGAAGCAAGATGACACTAATAAAGGACACAGGCATGTTCATTGAGTCGGATGCTCCCTGAGATCGTATAAGCAACAAACACAAATTAGGATGAAGAACATAAAAAGAAAATCGAAGTCAAAAGAACTTAAAACAAAATTTATATAGCTTTTGATAATTAATTCCCAAAAAAGGAGAAAAGATAAGGTGAAGGAAAACTATGACAATTGATAATTAATATCTCAAGGTAAAAAGTCCCTAGGTTAGCACAATGATATTAGCATTCAACTTCAAGAAAATGCTAGCCTCTCCAATACATCAGTTAAGAAGGGCATGGGCCAAAAAATTTAATAAAACAAAAGGAAAAAGAAAGGTTACCTCTATGGCATCAACAAGATACCCAGATAGTACAGATATCCATACTGTCAAAATAGCAAGCCACCCTATAGCTTCCCATTGTGTTATCTCAGGAGCCTCTTCTTCATCAGAATTTTCAGCATTATTCTCTCTATCCTGTTCAGATATCAGACAATAATTAGAAACAAACTAATACATCCTGCAGTAACATAAGTTGGAATGAAGATCACATATCACGGTACAAGTTTATCTGGAAAAACTGAAATCTGCAGCAAACCTATATCCTCCATAACAGGCATCTTACTAGATAGGACGAACAGTGTCAATGGCTATTGCTGCAGACGACCATGGAGAAATGCAAGCTGAATAATAGAGGAAATAAACTATCAACCTATTCCAAGATTTTCAGCAATTTACCTCATCGATTGAGCTATATAGATTTGGCTGACTCTTGAGCTGAAAAAATAGGTAACTTGCATATGCCACCAGCATTATGCAACTGCTAAATCTTGAAAGAGCCAGCTCTGACTTCCCAAAATGCACTTCTGTGTGGGTGAAATGAAGTACAGCGGGAAATAATAAGCCCATGACTGCCATCAATAACAATCCTGAGTTCACAAGGGCAGTTGCCTGCAATTTAAAGATTTTCATTAGCATTAGCATATAACATTAGAGAGAGCACATTGGTGCTGAGATAATACGAGATTCCACTGAAGCATCAACATTCACAAAAGATAGATAAAAGTGCTAACTTCATTGCACATTTGGTGAGGACATGATTGATCAGAAGATAATGACCTTACTGAAAACCTGGACTTTCTGCTGATGAACAATCCCACCACAGAAGAAGGCACATCCAAGCACCAAGAGCATATTTGATAAAATGGAACCCAGCAAGGATTGTTTAACAACCCTCATCATCCCATTATTCAATGCATATAATGAGATTATCATTTCAGTGGCATTGCCAAATGTAGCATTTAGAAGTCCCCCAACTATCATAAAAAATAAGGAAAAGTCATTCTGATAATCAAAAGAAGTGTAGTGGGGGGGAGGGGGAAAAATGTCTCACACAAGATATCAACAAGAAAAGTAGCTATTTGAGTAAATGCAAATGTTAAAATACTTCCAGCAAAGGGCAATGAAGAACAACAGAAGTACAGAAAAAACATAAAATCATTTAAATAGGGAACAAGAAAATCCTATCTAGTGACTCAAGTCAAGGAGGATAATATCCAAAAAAATTACTTTAAGGGGTTTCAATTACCTGATGACTCAATTTCACTGTGAGAACAAAACTAAACTCACATTTTCACTTTTTCTATGACTAAATTCGCATTCAACTTAAACACTAAGATTAATCAAGCAAAGCTAAATTCTTTTTCTTTTTTTTATAATCATGGTGTCCGGACAACTTGCTTACACATCAACTAATTGCATGGGTACCTACTACCACCCACCAGCACTGTTATGGAGTAACTAACTCAGTTCACCAAAGATTATAAGATGGAAAGAAACCATCAAGTGTTTTGTCACAGCAAGGATTTGAACCTCGGATCTCATGGTTCTCAACCCAACTTATTGACCACAATGCCATACTCTAGGATGCCTAAACCTAATACTCTCCATAAGTAATCCCAATAGTGAAAAGTTCTTCAATAATAGAAACAAAGATCAAGAAAATGGCAAAACTATCAAAAGATAATATCTACCTGTAGGCCCTGTATAGAATGCAAGCTGCCTGTGTCATGACAATCAAAGAAGTCAATGAGCATTAAAAATAACATAGTAGCAGAGGATAACTGAATAACTTGAAGAGCATAAGCATACTCAGTCGCATAACCCAAACGCTCAGCTAAGGGTGTAATGCCCACCAAACTGAAGAAGAACACCCACTCCTGAAATATCAAGATGAACCCAAAGAAAAGCACAATAAACAAAGTAAGAAAACAATAAAAAGGTAAGTTCAAAATTGAGGTAAATAGCAAAAGCTTGAGACTTTATACATGTTTTTTCGTTAGATAGTGTAGCAGTATCGCCAATGGTCCAAAAGGAAGCAAAACATTGATCTTTGCTTTAAGTATCACAAAGTATACACTCCTAAAATAGCTGATCTGATGCACCTTCCTCAAGACTCTCGAGGAGTAAAAACTTCTAGGCGACGCAATATGAGCTGACTCAAAATGCAAACTCTCTACCTTGTTTGTAGCATGAGATGAACTAAAGGAGATCTCCTCATCAGATTCAATGTCTAATTTATCCCCTACAGATCCCATCTCAACACTTGAAAAAAAGAGCCAACTTTATACAGCTGGAAAAAAATCACAACTTGGATTAAATTTCAGTAAACCCATAACTTAAATTAGTTCATAATTTCACTAACAATTACCTCAAAGAATCAAATGTAAGATGCTCAGACACATAAGAGGGGCCCTAATTGACCAAAACAAAAAATACAAGAAACCCAGATCAAACTTCTCACAAAATGTGGAAAAAAACCAAGATAAAGCACATACATAAGGAAAATTGCAGTTTATTGTATATACCAGAGAAAACAATCAGTGGGCGAATCGAATCGTGTACTGATGTGAACAGCAAAGCTGAGTAGTTTACATAAATTAAGAGAAAAATATGTATAGAGATAGTGTATAATAGTAGAGAGATAAATACAGAGAAAAATTCGTCGGTGAAGCGTGAACAGGCCGGCGACAGGGAGGAAGAAGAAGGTTCTACGAAGAAGCGCCTAATTCTAATCTTTTTTTATTTTAAAGATTTGTAGTTACGAGGTTAACTTTTTCCAATTTAAGTAAAAGATGATAAGATAGATCCTCGTTTTAATTTATATGAGTTAATTTGAATTTTGTAAGAAATTTCATAAAATAAATAAAAAGATTTAAAAACTTATGCTTTAATTTTTAAAATAAAGCATACTCCCTTGCTCCGTTTTTAATTACTTGTCAATTTTTTTTAAAATGTTTTTAATTATTTTTTCTATTTTGATAAATTAAGAAAAGACAAAATATTTATACTTATTACCCTCAATTAATTACTTTAAAAAAGATTAAAAAAATTAAAATTATAAATTTTTAATCATTTTACAATGTAATTAATAGAGATAAAATAATAAATTTATTATTTTAATAATTATTTTTTTAATAAATCTGTCAATTCAAGAGTGGACAAGTAATTAAAGAAATGAAATCATACTTTGTGACCCTTGATTTATTTTATTAGGAATAAAATAAGCATTTTAAGATTAAATTCTTATAGAGGTAGAAAGGTGTGATTCTTGAAATGGAGGGAGTAGTATACGCTATAATGTATATTAACCTGTTTTAATTTATTTGAATTACTTTATCTTTTCAATTTATTTTTAAAAAATATCTTTTTTAACGATATTTTAATACATTAAACATAAATAATAACACAAGATTAAAAAATATTAGTATTACTTTGAGTCAATAGGGGTTTATCTTTCTTTTATAGCCACAAAAAAAAAAGTAGAATTGACTAAAATCAGTAGTTTCTTCTTCTTTTTTTTGTTTGTTTTTTGGGGTGGGTGGATTGGTAAACGCATACTTTATTTTACACGCTTCAAGTTGCCAACTTGATCATAGAGGTTTATTTCCTCTCCTAACTTATTTTCCAAAGAAATAATAGTTCAATTAAAAAAAAAAAAACTTTCGATAAGCGAAAACAAGAGAGTAGAAACAGTTAAATTTTGCTCAACGAACAGCATAACGCAGCCCTTCTGTGCTTTAGAGCCACAACTAGTATTAGAATCATGCTTCGTTTTGCATTAGACTAGGCATTGTAAGTATAATATATAACTTAACGACAGCGATAAAGGAAGAACCATAACTAGTTAGGCTTGAGAACAAAAGCTTAAAATTCTTTTGAATCACACAGGAGTGTTGGCTTTTAAGACATCACAGCCAAGAGATTATTGCTGTTTTCAATCCAAAGTCTAGTTACTATCTTGTTATTGGAAGATGAATAGGTCCAGGAGACAAGCACTGTACAGTGCAAGGACAGTACAAAAATTCATAGAACATCAAAAAGAAAATTCCAAGATTCACCCTCCTGCTCAATTTTCAGGAGTATCAGAGCGGATGGCTGTAAAAAGAACATCAGAAGTATTTGTTAGAAGATCGAGGATGCAGCTTTTGCCATGAAAACATGATAAGAAGTATGCAATGAACACATAAACGGACCAGCCAGCCCGACTTTTGACTCTTGGAAAAATGGAAAAAGAACACACTGCAATCATGTTGAAACAAGAACCTGATATACTCTGGTATTTTTCTTCACCAAGCAAAAAGTAAAGGAGTATAATGACAATGAATGATTGTCTTCATCCAAAAAAAGAATGACAATAGGATACAAGCATATGGCCTTCCCTTCATGCAAGCTTTTATCCAGCATCATCCTCGCTAATTCAATCTTGAGAGGCAAATATTAGTCAATAACCCAGGGACCCTAAGAGGGTGGCATAGTGGTCAAAGAACAGGAGTAACAACCTTGGGAACTAAAGTTCACCTCCTATGTGCATACACCCATCTACTTAAACCTAAACCTAAGCAGGCAAGACAAATTTGATATCTATAGTGACCTAGTTTTGTTCCCTATTCCCCCTAAACAATGGACACAATGACCTTTTGGGATATGGCTATCTTTGAGCAGTTGTAATGACATCTAACCCCACACTTCACACCAAAGGTTGTCACTGAGGATATTTACAAGAGGAAACAGGAAAATTAAGATGGACAGTTCAACAACCTGGGAATACATTTTTCAACAGCAACAATTGGTACTCCTCAGTCTTAAACAACTAGAAATCAGCTATACCAATCCTTTCTAACCATCAATTCTCGTTGTAAATTCATCTCTTTGAATTGTGAAGGATTCATCATGAATTGGCTGGTTTTATCCTGGCTACCAAACAACCACAAACCTCCCACCTTATCCGGGCTTCATACAGGCAATGTGACCGAAGTCAAACTAGCAAAGTTAGCCGAGAAAAAACACAATTAAGAGCAAAAAACTGATGACATCAAATCTCATTAAATACAATGTCTTTATTAGATCATATGAAACCAACATAAATAACATTTTGAGACAGGTCAATGGTACTGCCTACAGGGCTTTAAGAGGACAATGTTTGATGTGTGCTTAGGCGCACATCACCGGTTCAAACTTTTGCATTTAGAAAGGCCTGGTATTTAAGTGGAGAATAGAGGCAGAAATATGGTATTGCTTGTAGACAGTAGCCTACGGATTAAAGTATAAATATCACCGATGGTTAAGAGCTATGATATATGACCTTGCAGATAGTTTGGAAAAATCATTGATCTACATCCGCATGAAGATAAAGGTATCCATTTGTATTCTTATTACGACAAAGGAGACTATCTGCATCCTTGAAGAAATAAAGACAAGATGAAAGTGTGTGACAATAACATGCAACCACACCACCCTTCACAGAAACTAGAACACTCTAAACGTTTAATTCAAAAGCTAAAAGCGAATATAAGAAATCATTGTTAGTTGATCGTTGTCTAGTTTTCCTTCTCAGCATTATCATTATTACGACAAAGGAGACAATCTCTATCCTTGAGGAAATAAAGGCAAGATGAAAGTGTGTCTCAATAACATGCTATCACCACCCTTCACAGAAACTAGAACACTCTAAACGTTTAATTCAAAAGCTAAAAGCGAATATAAGAAATCCTTCTTAGTTGATAGTTGTCTAGTTTTCCTTATCATTTTTTCTCCCATACTACCTTATTCCTCAATTTTATTACTACTTCTTGTTTCTTTTGATTCGGTTATCATTTCATTATTGTTGCTACTGTTGTTTTCTCCAATATCTCTACATGGTTCTTCAATACACATTTCCTAATTGTACTATCTTTTCTATGCGTTATTCGAACAAAGATCTATCAAAAACATCCTCTCTATCCTGGATCAAAGCTGCATACACACTACACACTCCAGACCCCACTAGATTGGGTATATTGTTATTGCTGCTTGTCATAGTCCAACTTCCACATAAAATAGTAACACTCCGTAAACATAAACACAACCTAATAAACTATTGATCTAACTATCCGATCTGCAATTACATTATATAACTCATTCTAACGAGGGAGTATAGACATCAAAACACCGTTTACGACCTCAATGGACGATTAAATACAAATCAATACTCAAACCTCACACACTGACAGATCCAAATAAAAATTCGATCTATACTATTAGTAAGCAACCACCATTATTAATCAAAAAAAGAGAGAGATGAGAATGCTTACTGGGTTTCTGAGGTTTGCCATCAGCCCATTTGGAGATGGTGTAATGGACCTTTTCACGGTTAAGGGCTTCAGCTTTGTAAGGTTCCTTCAGGCAATTCCTCACAAGATTAGCACAGAGATTTGAATAGGTTATGTAAGTCATCCCTGCTGATCTCCAGAATGGTGCTGCTGCGTTCGATGCCATTTTCTTCTCCGCCGCTCTCGATCCTTCTTCCTCCTCTTCTCCTTTGAAAAGGTAATTTTGTACCTTTGCTAGCAATTTTTATTACCAAAAACACCCTTTAAGGAAAAAATAATTGCAACTTTATTTTTTATTTTAGAGAAATCGGAAACGATATGCTCCGTTATACTTTTAAGGTATAGGTGTTTTTGTTGTTCAAAAACTAAAGTATATATATCATTTTATATTAGCAGATATACACGTGTCACAATTTTAATTTATTAAATATCATATCGACGGATAAGATTATGTCACGCGTCTCTATTTAGTCATCTGTTAGAATAAATGACATATTTGCTCTAGTTTTTGGACGGCAGAGGCACCAATGTCCCAAAAATATGACGGAGAATATCTATATACCATTTACGATAGTTCAGGGAATATTTATCTTTTTTCCCTTTATTTTATTTATCCCCTAGTTCTTATTTCTTATTACAAGACTTTTTGAACATTGTGGATTGGAAAATTGTGTGATGTATATTCACAATATGATGTAATTACAATTAAGAGTGTGTATTGGCCGGTTTGATTCAGTATTAATTATTATTAGTTTGTTTATTGATTTTTAATTTTTAAATATGCTAAATCAATAATTAAATCAATGAGATATTTGTTATCAGTTTTCAATTTATCAATTTTTGGTATTGAACGATTCAGTTTTAAATTTAGCCTATAAGAACTTTTAAAATAAATATATGACTTGTATAACAATTTAATGCGAAATAATAATTTTTTTTTAAAAAAAAAGAAAAATCAAATTACTTATTGAGTCAAAAATTTTACTTGATGTAGTGAAAGTCAAATATTCACATTTCACAGCCCTTGTCATTGCCTAACCCTAGTCGTTGTCGTTGCGAACCCTCGTCGTTCTTAGTTCTTTAGGTTTTGACATTGTAAACCTAAAGACTGAAGTAATAATACTAAAACCTAAAGGGTATGAGTTAAGTAGTGTTAATTGTGAAGGGTCCTTATAGTTATACTCTAATATAGTGACTATATTCGTATTTTTTGTTTTGTATTTATGTATGATTATTGCTTAACTCAATAATTCAATATTTAAAAACAAATTGTGAACCGATAATCCAATAATTTTGTTTTGTATATAATCATTAAATAATTGTAACCCAAAATCCAATAACAATAAATCAATACACTTTTTTCAATTAAATTTATTGATCGGTTCAATTTTTATACACCCACCAGTCTCTCTCGTAAATGTCCATTAGTAAATACTACATTTGTTAAAATTTTATTAGAAATAAATTGATGGAATAAAATCTTAATGAACAACTACTTTATTAAAAATTGTACAAAAAAATATATAATGGTATAGAATCTTGGTTCAAAATAGAGAGTACAATGTGTATCTTGCTCCCCCTAATTAAAGCATCACATAATTGTTGAAGATGATTTACTTCAATTTTGTATACCAACTTAACACTAGTTGAGGCAGTGAGAATTTTTGTCATAAGATTTGTTAAATTGTTAGTTGATTAATTATTTTATCAATTTGTGCCTCCAATTCTTTGATAAAGTTATATCTTCATATAATATTGTTTTGGAATTATAGTCTACTATATTTTTGACGAGACTTCAAGAGTTTCAGTTCAAATCATTGACACACCTCAAATAGACCTTGCGTATTTTAAAAATTCCATAATAGACGATTGTTGTGTCATTTTGATACTTTTCAAAAAAAAAATTAAAAATCTCACGCACACGTGGTAACAAATATTTTCTATGTGGATTATATTCAATGATTATATACTTGATGAATTTCTCAATACAAATACTCTGTTGAAGTAAAAGCTACTAGGTTCGTCCAAAACCCGTATCCAGACTTCTAGCTCCGCCCCTAGATACTACTTGCATTTTTGAAGGATTTAACACGAGTAAGGGAACATCTTTGGAGGACATGAACAACATTGTTTGTTACTTGTTAGTCTAAAACTTTACCTTGTAAATTAAAAAAGGAACTTGTTATGGTCAAGTTTCAAGGTAGTTGGAACTAACTAACCAAATGTACAGAGTATACCAACTTAATTTCCTGTGTTAAAAAAGCCAAATACCTCAGTAAGAACAGAACACAACATGTAACTGAGCCATCAAAACTTAGTATTATAAGATTTATAATGTTATATACATTACATAACACTGACTGATGAGGATTTTCTTAAATGTAGCTCGTTATCGTCATGTTAAAATTTTGCCAAGAGAAGTATAGTGCTAAAAAGATTATAGGTCTATGCATAAGCCATGTACAATTAACAACCTAGCGCGCTGTTCAGGATTAAAGGTTGGAAAACTAATCGACTTTATGTAAGAGGAGTTATCGATGAACTGATTTCACCTTTCGAGTAATTGTTGACAGCTTCTTAATTCATGCTGCTGCTGGTGTGGAGGAAAGTTGTTTAGTAACAAAGCTATTGTTTACCATGTCACTCAATTCTGTGCATTTGGTGCTATTGCCATATTTTCCCACTTTTGGTTCAAATAAACAAGTGATCATGTCTCCCAAGGTCTTAGCTGTGTATTTTACGCGTTGATCTGCAGTAGTAGTAACCTCAAATTCTATGGAGGATGCGTATTTTTCCAGGTAACTACTGTAAGAAGGAAGGACAACGTGCAATACAAGTTGGCGTATTCTCCATCTTAGCCCCTTGTCACACAATTCCCAATTGGATTGTTTCTTGTAAATCTCATCGAAGGCCTCAGTGAATTCCTTGAGTTTCTTTTTAACTACTTGTCGATCAATGGCTCTACCTCCTGGGAACAACACTAGGCCTTCCTCGTTTAAAAGGGCCGGGAGTTTCTCCCAGCTCTCTTTCAAATAGAGTGTCTCGTAGTACTCCATGAATTCCTCGTGACCTGTAAGCCATTCATTTCCCATTAGCTCACCTAGTTTCGTTCCCCTTGTGTACTTGCACAAGTACCAATGGTTGTTCATCAAGAAGAAATAAGAAAGAGAGGCGTCCTCGTGTCTCTTTGCCCAAGTCCCTATATTGAGTCCAAGTACTGTTACTATGTTCTGCATTTCATTTAGAAGAAGCCCCTTTTCGAAGCTCTCGTGGTTCCAACCTTGATGTATCTCCACAACTTGGATAAGCGTGGACCAATATTCATCCTCAAGCAGCTGATTACAATACTCTACGACAAAGTTAACCAGCCTCGGAACACTACCATCCACCGGAGGACTAGTTGGCCTCTGCAGTTCCACCTGAAGGGAAAGTTCCCAAAATATTTCACATATCCCATTCACAACTTTCTTGATCAGATCCCTTGTCTGAGTTTGGATTTCACCACAGGCTCTTCCACTAAAAAGTCTGTTGAAATCGGATCGTAGTTTGTTTAGAGAACCAAACATGTCCAATAGCTTCAACAGCTTGATTGCTTCTTTCTTACCTTTCGTAATCGTGTTGCCAAATTTGATGAAAGAATGAATCCCAGATTGGACTGCAACTCTTGCAAAGCACTCCATACATCTATCCTTAAATGTTGCTTTACGAAACACCTCAACGCAAAGCCTGTGTTCTGTATCTAACAAATACTTCACAACAAATTCCAACTGTTTGTCCCATTGATCAATATAATGCTCTACACTCAAAACACTGTCAAACTCTGTCAATGATATCTCCTCCAGGTAATCCAAATCGAACCCTTCTAAAGCTTTCCTCACGTTTAACCCCCGAACCTCAACATAGACAGACATACATTTCTCAACCCGACCATTCACACCCAATCTCTCTACAACACCTTGCACATTTCGAATAACATCAGGCAAAGCCACAGACAATGGTGCTATGCCTCTTAACATAGACGCGTATTCAACCTCCACCTTGTCTAACGCGATCATCAACACTCCACCTTTAGCACGAAAACGTTCCTCAGTACCCTGCAATCCTCTAACTATACTCAAACACTTGTTCACTTTCCTAACATACAGAGATGAATCACAACAACTACCGGTATCAAGCCAAGACACGACTAGTTTACAGTTATCGGTGAGTAAACCAAGTGCTTCTTCCATCCGTTTAACAGTTGTGACATAAGCAAACACATCTTCAGAAACATCATCATTCGAAAGAGATGTTTCAAATCCACATATAACATCAAATATGTTAACAACAGAAGAAGCAGGACCAATGACTCTATCAATATCATGAGTACTCATCTTATATAATGTACATTTACATGATAAGTCTCTTAAAGCAACTGATAAAAAATCAAGCCTTTGTTCACAACTCTCTAATCTCCAACTTCTTTCACTAATTTCAACTCCTAATTTTCTTGATTTCTCTACACTACACTTGAGAAGTTCTCTTGTAGCTTTGATCTTCTCAATGTCATACATCTTTTGTTTTGTTTTTTCTTGAGAAATCTTTGTGTTAAAAGTGAGTAATTTATATTATGTTGTTTTGTTTACCAAACTCAACAAATGATAACCAAACTTCACTGCCAAAACAAGAAAACAAAAGGTAGATCACTTTAAGGAGAATGTGCTTAGATATCAATGTACACTTGTTTTTTTTTTTATTGTTAATAGTTTACTTGTAATTGCCTTTTGCTTGTGTTTTTGGTTCTTTTTTACGGAGAAATATTGATAATATCCCTAAACTTGAAAGTGAATGTTCAGTAACTATTTATAACCTTAAAAACACCTTTTTACTAATGGAACTTAAATGCACCTTCGATCTTGCAATGTGAATGAAATACAATCCTAAATTCTGGTCAAGTTTAGAAGTGTTCAAGAGTTCGAGACCACTTGTTATGTCATGTGACAAATCAAAAATGTATTGGGGCATATCTGAATTTAGTTAGTCAAACAGAGGATGTTTTTAAGATTATTAATAGTTAAAAGAACGAAACTAATAATTTACGCTAAGTTAATTTCGGAATGTTTTCCTCCCAAACCGTTCATTATTTGTAAGCCAAGAAATTTCCTTGTTTGGCTCACTTTTAAAGGGCTATTCTTGGTAATGTTTTCTTCTTTTACCGTTTGTTCCTCCTTTTTATGAGCAAATCCTTTTTACCATAATAAATCTGTTAAAGGAAAATTTCAAAATACACCTTCAATTTCAAAATAAATGTTTTACTTTAATAGGAAAAAAAGTTATTTCAAAATAAGTGTCATTGTTGATTTATGACAAATTTTAAATGAAAAGACATTTTTAAATATATTTCAAGAAATTTCCTTTGTTACTTATATAATTTATTTTGTTATTATGATACATTGAATGTTTTTAGTAAAATATAATGAATAATTTATTATTAAGAGACAATGAACATTATGTATAATGAATTTATTTTATAAAGAAACATTTAACCCAAAAAATATATTACAACAAATCATACACATATATTGTACTTTATGTATAATGAATTATTTTTCTTATGTAAATTTAATAAATATGATACATATATAATTTAGTAAGATGCAATGATTTTTGTATAGTCATCGTATTTTATATATAAAAAATATAATTTTGTATGTGAATTCTATAAATATGATATATAAATTAGTAAAATACAATAATTTTAACATAATCAAAATTAACTTTAATTGAATCTCATAACACTATTTAAATTAATAAATGTAATTTATCGATTAAATAATATATGTACAAAATAATAATATTTTTCATGATTATATCCATACCACCCTAAATAATTACACTTCCCCCGACTAATTTCTCTTAACTGATATCAAATTAGTATCATATACTATATTGATATCATTAAGATTGATAATTTTATTTAATTAATACTAAATCAGTATATGTATATTATTGTATTGATATCATAAGAGTATGTATTATACTTTTATAATATCACTGACTAATAAGTAATTACGAAAAATACTAATTATTAGGAAAAACTAAAAAGTCTCATTTTTGCCACTTTACCTCTAATGGAGCTCTAACTTAGGGTAATTCTTTACTTGGTCAAAAATTGAGGAATAAACATCAACATCTCTTTGTTAAAAAAAACAATTGTTATTACTAAAGACATATGTGGGATTTATTACTAAATAGAAGAAAGAAAATGAACCACCTCGATCATAACATTGCACTGAATATATTATTACGTTATTGAAAAATTGACTTTTAATTATTTTTTTTACTGTATCACCGTCTCGAAATAAATAGTGAAAAGACTTGTTACTTAAGTGAACTCTTTGTACGTGTCTATTTCTATGATTAATGCTTTCGTACGACGAATCATATGCTCCTACTCCATGTGAGGAAGAGAAATTAAGAAAAATGAAAATACCAAAGTTAAAAAAAATTCACTACTTGTAACAATCTATATGACAATTTTTATTTTGAAATATTTAATTTCATTATAATTTTACATAACTTTTCACGCATTCAAACTAATATTAATCAAATCTTAAGATTTGATGTGATATTTTTTCTACTAAATAAACACCTTAATCAATCTTCTTGTCTTTTCTTCCCTCTATTACTAGTATACCATTCCCATTGTTATATAGTATGATTTTTTTTAGTCTTGTTTTAAAAGAATAACGTCTTTTAACATTAAAAACTAAGGGATCGTTTGGTTGAAAACTAATATTCAGGATTAACTATCCTGTAATTAGTTATCCTAGAATAGCTTATCCCATCATTATGTTATAAATAATGAAATAAATTATCCCAAACATATGAATCAAATAAGACATCTAAGTTTTATCCCGTGACTATTCATACTTATCCCGAGTATTTGATAATAAAAATTCTAGGCTTCATTCTCCATAGTATTATCAGCACTCACCAAACAATATTTTATGAATGCCAAATTTGTAAGATCGCTTGCCCACTTACAAAATGAACAGAAGAAAATGATTTTTTTCATATATCTTACAAGGACATAAAACTAAAAATAATAATCTGAAAATAATATCAACACATTTTTCTCCCTATATATATATATCTAGTAAAGGAAAATATCAGGATTTGAAACTAAAAATAGATAGATAGATATACCTGCATTGTATAACTTACAGAACCACATGATTGTGTTCCTATAAGAATCAAATGAACTGACAAATTCATGTGCACATTGCTTTTAACATTTACAATTACATCATAATTTTTGCCTGCAAAATACTCCTAACATCAAAATATGATTGAAAAAAACAGGCATAGCTGACTTTTTTCCCTTCCCAAATAGCTGCTGCATTCTCCGTTTTTCCACTTTGTTAATGTTTACACTATGTTCTTCCTACAAGTTCCGATAATTATTTTTACCATCGCGAATACATGTCAACTGAATTGCAAAAGAGAAACTGATCAGCGCGTACGTTACCTTTAGGATCATGGTAAGAAACAAGCTCTATGTGTCCCCCTTCTCACAATAGATGAAGGCATGAATAAGGGTCTGAGCGTATTCCACTTGATCTTTCGTCCCTGACAAAATAGCACAGCCGCATGCAGAACCAGCTACAGGATCATGAATTACTACCTTAGCGCCTGAAATCTGAATACAAAACACAAATGTTAACTTACGTTACCTATAAGAGAAACAGAGTTTCCCAGAGCAAATTGACCTACCCTCTTTATATGATGAAGGTTGCTAGAATCCTCTCCATAAACATATTTTATATACATTTCAGGAATTACCATTTCAACAGTAGTCTCTGGCAAATTAGGTGCTGCCTCACTGCAACAGATAGTTTTACATAAAGGATAAGGGAAATGATATAGGACAAAGTAACAAGAATACAAATCAATTAAGAAAGAATAGGAGTAAATGTAGGTCCAAGAACTTTTAAGTCAATTGTTCAGATTCTACACCCCTTTCTCTTTAATCCCACTAGCAACGGATCGAGCATCCAACAGACTTCTTATACTATTGTCAAGTTTTAATTAAGTACCTAATTTATCTCCAACACAAACTTCACAACTCAACTCTTAAAACGGTTGACCTGTAGGCACTGCAAACATTTACTGACTTGCCTTTGAAGTTTTAGGTGGATATTTTTCTTACAAGAGACGCTCCCTCTAAATACAACATCCCCATCCTAGGTAGCATTGTTTTACTTTCCAGTAAAGGATATATCATAATGTAATATATGTATCTATCTAGAATTAAATGCAAATTACAGGGAAGTGAAGAACTTAACAGACCTACCCTCATCCAGCTCAAACGGCAGAGCTACATACTAATGAGTGCCCAATTTTTATAAAGGTCCAGCTGCCGAAACCCAGGTTAACAGAATTTGAAGACTGCAATAGCATATCCTTATGCTGACTCTTTCATGACCACCTCTTAACTTACTTCCAAATGGATACAAGTTCTTTTACATGGTTTCTCTAGGTTGTGCATACCAAGACATACAACTTCCCCAATAAAAATGGAAAACAGTGAATTGAGTTCATGCTTCTGGATAGCTTTTAAATTCATATTAGCATCTGAAAAGCATTATGCATCATTAGCTTCATGGCTGCAGCCTGCAATGAACCTAATTAAGCCGCAACCAACTAATTGCCCACTACTCTCACTTAAAGCTGCACAAGGAAGATCAAACTAGTTGCCCCAAAAGGAAATAAGTTTACCCAAGTAAATAAGAAACTAGTGAGTCCTGCACCAACAGGAAACCGGTAACCTTTTACTACACCCAACCCAGCACTCCCCAGGGAGATTCAATGGATGAATTCAAGTTATTTGTAGTGATCTCAATCTCCTAAGCAACATAATACATTAGATCCAGGCAGAGGAAAACAAGTTACCTGGCACTGCTACAATCAGCCACTCCAGCAGCTGTATGTCTAGAATTGTCTCCCTGGATAAAACAGCAAAGTAGAAAAGAAAATAGTCAGAAATGCAACCCCATCATAAAAACGTATCAATAATTTATGTTTACTAGAAAGAGCCCCAACAAACCTGAGGACCCCATCTTCCAGGTGAAGGAGGTCTATCAAAATACGGAGCATGTCCTTGTCTCTCATAGCCATAGAAATGGGGAGCACGATCTGAATAAAACATTACAGTCTAAATCATGTAAAATTGCAGGCAGCAGTTCATACCGTTTGGGTGGAATACCAAGTATGTTTCATACCGTGAGGGTAGCCAACAGGTGAGTGGTAACTAGGAGAAGCAGGATCGTGCCTTGGCCTGAATGACGGGGATGGAACTTCAGAGTAAGGGGGGAAATGCGGAGGGGCAATAGTTGAAACATGTGGTTTCACAGGAAACATTGCATCACGAAGCCTACAAGTAATTTGGAACAAAGCATCCTGGACAGACTGCATGCTCCCAATGACCTGTAGAGAATTCAAACAACAGGAGCCAATTGGCAAAATTCCCTCAGTAAAAAACAAACATGAAAGGAAGATCCTTCTCATTTATCTTTTTCACATAGCGCTTGTTAGGGTAAGTTCCACCAAGTGAGCCAGAATGAAACTCAATTTATATGATATACAAGTTCAGATAGTAAATACAAAACACAGACATGGAGAACACGTCTCTTTGATGATCATTAATGAAACACTTTGATTAGTCTATCTCCCTCCCCACCCCTGCCCCCAAGAAATGCAAGTTATATAGAGGTAGAAATGCAACTCACTTTATTTCAGATAGATATTTATCTACTAGAAATCTAACAAATACTACAACAGCATATAAAGTGTAGTCAGGAAATCTAACAAATACAGAACAGAAAATATGTATCTCCAATGATCATCAACAAAACACTATGATTTATCTATCAGAACACTAACCTCGATGTAACAACACCCCCCACCACCACCACCATACAACCCAAAGAGAAAGTTCCAGGTAATGAGTTATATAGCTGAGGTACCATATATATAACTAAGCTATATAATGCATATTGAAAAATTGGAAAAATTCCAGAAACACTCAAAGAAACCTAGCTGAGACGTGAAGCCTTACTTAGAATAAACTTCAAGGAAAATCTATATCTACCTGTAAAACTTCTTCTGTGTGGGAACCGTATTTTGGAGATTGTTCTCTGGGAAAAATACGAATGCTAGCACCAGTGACTCGTCGCAATTCAGCAATTAGGATACCCCCATTAGCAAAGAGACAACTCATATGTCGTGCATGTACCAGAAGCCTTGATACAACTGCAGCTCCTGGTTCAAATCCAATCTCAGCAATTCTGCCCAGGACACGCATAAGAGCTTCCTGAGCAGGGGAATGTCTTTGCTCCAGGTTCTGCAGGAATAACAAAGAACCTGATCTCAATATAGCTTTGCAAGGTTAGAGTAGCGAGGCTAAAAGATCAACACCAGTTCTTTCTGACACCATTATCAACTAAATAAGTTTTAAAAAATCTACAAATTGACTCTGCAGCAGATAATATGACAGCGAAGTGACACAAAAAAGAAGTGAACAAATCACTTTAACATACGAAATGCAAGTGGGTCTGTGAGAAAAGGCAGAAACAGTTGCTTAGTTAATGGTCAGCCTACGCACCTCTCTTGCAGATATCACAACAATTCTTTCATCTACATCAGATGCCGAATCAGCAACCTTGACAGATGCACCAGTTTCAGTCTGCATCACCCTAATAATTGAGCCACCTTTTCCTATCAAATTTCCAACCTTGTCAACCGGACATAACACCTTAAACACGACCTCTTCCTCCAAGACCATCCTGTGGTTGATTCCAGCACTCTCAACACCAGAACTCCTCGAGAACTGCTCGGGCGTGTGATAACCAGTTCCATTTTGTGACATCCCTGAAAATCTGGGGGTAGAGGGATTTACTAAATCTACCCTTGTGTTATCCTGAAGGCAGCTTGAAACAGACAACAGAGCTTTTCTCACAATTGAAAAGCTTCCAGTTATCTGCACACAAAGATATGCCCTCAACAGTCAAAACATATACAGCGTAACGTAATCATACAAGCAAAACAGAGATGATGAAATAAACAACAATTAATCTCATGTAAAGCTAAGAAAGCAACACAGCATGTGCCTCTGCTATAATGACATTCAATATAATCCTCACAGACATACAGACGTATACTTGAAGCAGAATTACTCAGTATTAGGAAGACATATTGAATTATTGGGAGCACACTTGGTCTCTGGTAGTTGTTTAAAAGGATCGACCATCCCATCTGTTTGTCATCTACTAAATCAGCCTGCTCTGGTGGTGCAATTAGAAAAAATAAAGATGTAGGAGGAATAGAGAAGCATGGACCTATCCCACTGTTCTAAAGGTTGTAACTTCCCCATGTTGTAAAACTTTCCCACAAACTCTTAGAAACTGCTGTCCATCACAACAACTGCTGAAAATCGTCCTTGATGGAAGCACGATTATATATATGACATTTGGATCAAGGGTCGTAAGCAAATTACTTCTTTGAACTCCATACCATCTAAGAGTAAGATTCTGAGTGCTTAAAAGGTCTTTGGAGTAGAAAAGACTCACCGGAACACGGCTGGAAAATGCCGCCAACTCCGACTACTCCGTGACAATGGATGGAGGTATTATGATCATTTATTTCCGCTATGCTATTGCTCTGTGATGTATAACATTTGGTATCAGAGCAATACTTACTTTTAACCTCTGCCTTGTTTGATTTTTTGGAATTTGCAAAAACCACTCAAAATGGTCTTAATTTTAGATCTCGTTTTGGATTTGAAGTATTCTAATGGTAGAAATCTTATGGAAATCAATTTTCTAGCAGTCTGAAATTTTATATGTTGTTTTTGGTGTCTTTAACAGGTGAACACAAACTGAGTTCAAGGTGAACATGAACTGAGTTCAAGAGGAAGAAGACAACATATATAGTGTATTGTGTTGCACTATGGTTGAAGTCCTGAAGTTTTGCTTTTATGCGTGTAATGCACCCACAGTCACTTATGACTTTTTGTCTTTTATTTATGTAACGTAAACTAATAAAGTAATAATAAAAGGAAAAGAGACTGCCGTTTTCATTTCAGTGTGTCAGTGTGTCACGCAACTAGTTAGGTCTCTAATTTTGTTTTATTATATTTATGCGGTTACTTAATTTTGTTTGGCCTTGATAAAGATAAATGATCTATATGTTGGAGTTGCCTTTCCTGAATTGAGCAAACTTTTTTTTATGACAAGGGAAACCAACAGCTGATACCCTTTGGTTCTCGCAGGATAAACCCCCCGCTCTTATGCAATAGCTCACAAACCAGACAAGAGGGGTAACCCGCACAAAGCAAGCCCGGTGCAACAAGCTTGACCTAGAAGGCAATAAACGTAAACTAATAAAGTGATAATAGAAGGCAAAGAGACTGCTGTTTGGTTTCAGTCGGTGGTCACGCAGCTAGTTAGGTCTCTAATTTTGTTTTATTATATTTATGCGGTTACTAATTATGTTTAAGCTTAATAATGATTATTGATTTATCTGTTGGAGTTGCCTTTCTTGAATTGAGCAAAAAAAAATTATGACGAGGGGAACACGCAACTGCTACCCATTGGTGCGCACAAGGTAAAACTCCTGCTCCTATGCTATAGCTCGCAAACCACATTAGAGGTAATCCGCACTAGGCAAGCCCGGTGCGACGAACTTGACCTAGAAGCCAAGCATGGTGTGAGAAGCTTAACCTAGAAGGCAAACCCCATTCTTTCGTTGGCAAGGAGTTTTGATCATATGCAATTCATCAGGTTTTGAACCAAGAAGTTAGTACGTTCGGAACTCAGTTGACTGCTTCACACTCACGGTACTACTTTGCTATCATCAAGGTGGTCCTTCTTGATCCACTGTTATGTACTTAATAATTTATTATGTCTAATGTATGTAATATTTGTGTCTCTTTACATATTAAGATTTAAGCACTTAAAATTTAAGTTCATTGCATAATGTTCAGCAATAAATCTTGTATAAGATTTTGATTTAATGTCTAGTGGTTCTTATAATTTGTTTGATTAAGATTTAGCCAAAATGATCTTGGTTATTAAATAATATTGGATCAAACAAGGGAATTATGAAGATTAGCCACAACATCTTTAATTGAATAAAATTTTAAAGTTAAATGAACATAAATAAACTTTAGACATTAGAATTGTGATAAATTATGCACGATATAATAACTCAAAACCTTTATTATTGGGTTGCATATATTTTTATATTATTTTTATGATAAGGAAAACCCGCAACCACTACCCTATGGGTAAGCACGAGGTAAAACCTCGTTCCTATGCAATGCTCGCAAAACACACAAGAAAGGTATACCGCACTAGGCAAGCCTGATGTGACGAGCTCGGCCCAGAAGGCAAACCTCTTGCTTCCGTTGGCAAGGGATTTTGAACTTGAGACCTCCAACATGATAGTCCCAAGGCCAAGCCACTAATCCAACCCGAAGGGTTATTTGGGTTCCGTATATAATTGGGATAAAATATTAAATATTCTCATAATTACACACATGAATTATGAATGAGAGTTTAATGGTTTTATCATAAAGATAGAATTTCATGCTAGTAAATTGATAATTTTAATAGTAAAGTGTGAAACTAATTGAATTAAAAATTTAGCCCACGAGCAATTTTTATGTCCGTAGATTCAATTTTTTGTTATTAGCCTTAAATTTATGTTATGTACATATATTTTTGCAGTTATGCAACTTGCAAATTTCTCACATATTTGTGATATTCCTGAACCAAATAGTGAGAACTATGAGATCGAGAATGAGAGAATTTTTTATTATGATACAAGGAAAGACGAGCCATTTATTAATGAAATCCACAATCAAGATGAGACTGGTCTTCATTGGTCATGAACAATGGGAGTGCTCCAACCGTTTAAGTGTTATGTTTATTGAGACCAAAATCTTAGTATTCATGAGTTTGTTAGTATAAACAATGTCAAGGCATTACTAAGGCTATTGATGAACCATTTGAAACTTCAAATAAGGCACTTGTCAGCACCTTAATTATGAAATGCTCATCAATGAAGCTCATTAGTGTGAGAGGTGTGCGTGAGCACATCATAAAAATGCGAGACTAAGAGGCTCAACTAAAGACTCTTGAGGTCAAAATATCTGAAACTTTTCGAGTGCACTATACATTGAATACTCTGCTTGCACAATATGGTTTTTACACATAAGGATATACGGTCTACTAATGAACTTATTGCCAAGTGCACTCAAAGAGGAAGGTCGGGGAAGCAGGAGAAAGTGCATCCATGGCTACTCAAGAAAAGAAAACCTATCAAGTCAATAAGAAATGGAAAGGATAGGCACCACTTGAAACTTAAATCAAGAAGAATCCAAGTGTCGCTTATGTAGAAATAAAAGGGCATATAAAGCAGGATTCTATCAAGTATCAACAAGGGCTTGTGATGAAATTCACTTCAATCTCTCTTGTTTGCTATGAAGATAATATGATTGATGTTAATCATAACACGTGGTGAATTTTCTCAAAGAAAAAGTAACACGCGGTGAATTGATTCTGCTTCTACAATCCATATTACGAATTCCTTGTAGGATTTAAGAAACGTAGTTGGAGCTGAAGCATCTATACAGAAAACATGATGAGCATCTATGCAGGAAACATGATGCACTCACATGTGGAAACTATTGGGACATGTAATTTAGTTCTTAGTAGTGGTTTCATTTTAGAGTTAGAAAAGCCTTTTATGTTCCTAACTTTCTAGAATTTAATTTTAGTATCAAGCTTGTACCTTTAGGATATTCCTTCTTTTTAAAAGACAAGTCCAATCTGTTTTATAAATCTAAACTTTTTACATATGGTACATTGTATGATGGTCTTTTCTTTCTGAAGTTACAAAATGATTCCACTCATGATGTTATGCATGTCCAAGTTATATCTTGGGGGAGTGTCAAACAAACTTTGATTACTACTTCCACAATGGAGACTGAGTTCGTTTCTTATTTTGAGGCTACCTCACATGATGTATGGTTGAAGAGTTCCATATCTCATCGACTCTTATCTCTGAGCTATCAAAGTTAAATTGTAACAATTCATCTCTTTCTCTCTAGTGGACGCAAAGTAAGCATATCATATCAAGTTTTTAGCCATAAGAAAACATGTTGAAGTTAAGAAAGATCTCAAACTCATTGCTAAAAGATTCGCTCAAAAGGAAAGAATTGATTACACTGAGACCTTTTCTCCTATGTCTAAAATTGATTTCTTGCGTATTATATTGGTATTAATAGCCCATTTTGATTCAAAATTGCAGCAAATTATGTAAAAACCACATTTTTCAATCGTAATCTGGAGGAAGAGGTTCATATGAAACAATATGAAACAAACTAAAGGATTCTCCTCTAGTAATGGTAAGCACTTGTTGTATTCAAATGGTGAGCAAAGAAAGTCATCTATGAACTAAAACAAGCCTCACATCAATGGTATTTAAAATTTCATAATTGTATCTCTTCATTCGACTTTTTTGAGAACATTATGAACCAAGATATACCGGAAGGTCAGTGGGAGTAAAATATGTTGATTAGTTCTATACGTGAATGATATTTTACTTGCATCTAATGATTAGAAAATGATACATGAAGTGAAATATTTCCCTGTAAAAACTTTGATATGAAAGGCATGGGTGATGCGTCTTATGTTATTGATATTAAGATCATCTAGATAGACATCAAGATACCTTAGGTCTATCTCAATATTCCTATATCAATAAAATTTTAGAGAGGTTTTGAATAAAAGATCGTTCACAAAGTGTAGCTCCTATTGTAAAAGGTGACAAGTTCAATTTGAATCAGTGCCCGAAGAACAATCTTGAGAGGGAACAAATGAAGGAGATCCCATATGCTTCTATTGTTGGAAGCTTGATGTATGTTTAGGTTTGTACAAAACCTAACATAGCATTTATTGTTGGAATGTTAGGAAGATATCAAAATAATATAAGTCTTGACCACCGAAGAGTTGCAAAGGAAGTCTTAAAGATATCTCCAAGGGACAAAAGACTACATGCTCATGTACAAACAACCAGATGACTTGGAAGTCATTGGCTACCCTGATTCTGATGATGTTGGTTGTGTTGATTCACTTAAATAAACTTCAAGATACCTTTTTACATTACATGTTGAAGTTATATCTTAAAGGAATGCCAAACAAACTTTGATTACTATTTCCACTATGGAGGTTGAGTTTGTTTCTTACTTTGAGGCTACCTCACATGAAGTATGGTAGAAGAGTGTCATATTTGTGCTACGAATTGTCGATTTAGGTGTTGTCTTTATGACTAAGAATAACAGAAGTGGAAGTCAAATGCAAGCATATTGACATCAAGTTTTTTGTCATAAGAGAACATGTTAAAGATAAGAAAGTGGTCATTGAACTGATGTTACTGATCTATAACTAAAGGCAAGACATTGAAGAAAGTAAAGGATCATGAAGTCACAATGGGACTTAGTTCCACTATGTAAAATTTCATTGTAACAACAAACACTGCTGAAACTCTATTTATATGAAATTTCTCGTATTTGTAATTGTGTGCACATTCACTTTATTTTGAGAAATATCGCTAAATTATAGACCTAGCATAAACATTGAGTTTATTCATTAAGAAATATGGGCTAAGGATTAGATGCATAATGCATAGTGATACTTGGACGATACTACTTATTTTTGGAGGAAATATGGCTATGATCGTGTATAATGTTTCATTCAAGGGATTAGAGTATATAGGAACCAAGTGGGAGAATGTTAGCAATTTCGGAAATGGCTTGTATGACATGGACCTATCCCACAATTCTAAAGGTTGGTAACTTCTCCATGTTGCAGAACTTCCCATAACCTCTTAGAAATTGTTGTCCATCACAGGAACGACTGAAAACCCTTCTTGATGGAAGCACGGTTATACATATGACATTTGGTTCAAGGGTCACTAAGCAAATTACTTCTTCAACCCCCATACCATCGAAGAGTGAGGTTTTGAGTGCTTAGAAGGTCTTTAGACTAGAAAAGCCTCACAGAAACATGGCTGACAAATGTCACTGCTGCCGACTAAACAGTGACAATGGCTGAGGTATGTTGATTATTTATTTCCTTTGTGTTATTGGTTTGTAATGTCTATCTTTGGTGTCAAAACAACAGTTTTAACCTCTGCCTTGTAGAACGAATAGAAGTATTAGGAAATTGAGGAGTTGGTGATATTATTCTACTGTTCTTATCAACTTCTGAGGTGACGAGAGCCAAACTTAGAGGTAGAAGGATCAAATGATGGTAAAATCTCTGTTATTCTATCTATATGTACTTTGCAAGTAAGGTGGGTCTTCTGTCTCGTGCATGCACCTCCTTGCCCTCCGAGTAAGAGTCCAAGGGTGCCCTTAGGATGTTGTCAAGTGCACTTTGGTTATGAAGATTAATAAAATCAGTCATTCCCCTCCAACTCAATCAAGTTCCGTACTTTCAATCCCTTCGCTCAACATTTCTTGATCTGCTTCCACTCTGGACAGTTCTAAATAACTTACTTCCTCAATAGGCAGAAATTACAATCTTTGTATAGTGAACTGGAGAGAAAACATACTGCTATGTTATATTTTCAATTAGATGTAACATCTTTACTGGCTCCTTTTTTGTTTTCCAATTACTATTTCAACATATCCCTACAAACTCAAGTATATTAATCTATACTCCACCTCTTCCTCCAATCGCCATTTTGGATACACTGTGAAACTATTTTGGACAGGTGAGCAGACAAGACAACAGAGAAAATCTATCAGAAAGGAACTTCATTTATTCCGCTTTTTTGAGTATTTAGTTCATTACACATTGGGAGAATTCTCTGTTTCTTCAGGTGCTCCTTTAGGTACATGGGAGTTATGAGCACGACCAAATTACCAATCAAGCATAAAACTCGACTTCAATACATAGAGAAGTGTTCAGAGACAGTAACATGAAATCTGCAAGTGAACAAATAAATAATTGAATTCAAAACAACTAGAAATTAGGAAGAAAGTGCATTGCCTGAATTAACTCGTCGCCCGGTAATGCACAAGCAGGCATCTGATCTTTAGGCAAAACCCTAACCTGAGCTCCACTCTCCTGTCTTATCTTCTCAATAATCTTTCCCCCTTTTCCCAGCACGCTTCCAACTTGATTACTCGGTGCTAAAAGCCTACAAATCACCACTCCCTGTGGACTCCTCACGTCGCTAAATTCATCCTTCCTCCCTTCTCCTTCCGATTGAACCGCATTCCCCTCCTCATCCACTTTCAAAATCCTCTCAAGTACTCTAATCAACGCCCGCTGAGCCTGGGATGATGACTCATCATTGAAAGCCGAATGAGTTAACTCTTCACCATTGACACCACCAGCATCCGAGCTGGTTTGGTCTTTCTTCGTTGAGTCAGCTATAACAACGATAACACGCTCATCGCATCCGGCAAGTGAATCATCAATGCGAATCTTAGCACCAGTCTCCTCTCTGAGCTGTCGGATTATAGCTCCACCTTTTCCGATCACACCACCGGTTTTATCCGCCGGACAGAGGATTCGGAAGAATGCTTCACCGGGAGAGAGTTTCAGAAATGGCGGCGGCGGTGGTGGTGTACGAAAGGAATTGGACGGCGGAGTTGCCGAGGACGGCAGTAGTTGGTGGCGGCGCTTGGTGGTCGGAGTGGAAGTATCAAATGCGGTGGTTGTGTCCAAGTGTCGCTTGTGGGCGAAGGATGAGTCCATGAAAGAAGAAAGCGTCGAGAAAAGAGAAGTATGTAAGTGGACTGGTGAGAGGGGTTTTTTTAATCCCTATATTTTTGCTAATATATAATCATAAAAAAAATATGGATAGATTTGGTATAAATATTGTGATTAATTATAAAAAAAAATTAAAATAGATTAAAAAACATATCACTCTTTTTAAAAAGAAAATACATGTTATATAATTTTTTATATTATTAATTTATTTTGCACCTCCCTAATTTATATTACGATTACTTGTTCATGATTAACTAAATTTGATGATTCTTTTTTTTGAAAGCTAAGTTCTGATTGTTTTCAGGTGTAACATTGTAGTTGTTCACTCTCTAATTCGTGTAACTTTTGTGGTTATTCTAATGAAGGAACAATTATATGAATATTCTGTGTTCTAATTTTTTTAGTAATTGTAATTTTGTTTAATTGATAATATTTTAATTGCAGATATTTTCTTTTTTAATGGCACACACCTGTAATTTTATTATTTGGTACTAATCAAACTATAAAATAATCTAATATTTTGTAACAATCAGATTTTTTGATAGTAAGCGTTACTTGGATAACTATGTGGATGAAAGATATTTATGACTATTCATATGTTAAATATTATTTTTACCCTCTTCGATCTCTTCGATAAGTCACTTTGTTAACATGAAACTTCAGTGCACAAACTATTTCGTATATGTTAGCAAGATCCGAGAAAGAGACATAACCTAAAGATTACGATGTAAAAATTTATCCATTAATAAATATTAATATTAATGATTGCTTTCGCAACTCGGGAACTCACATAGCTGAAAATAGAGCTAAAATGCATGGCTAAACTAAGTGTGACTACAACATTATTCAATGTTGTTACCTCCTAAGCTTTGATGAACAATAATGACAAATTCAATTTAATTTCGTAGATGAGATCAAAGATAGAGAAGTTAAATTCAAAAAATTGTCAATTGAACAAACAATAAAAAAGAAGTAATAAAAAAAAATTCTAACAGAATAGATAGTGATATAAGTCTGTAAGAAAAAAAATAAAGAGGAACCGAATACACCCAACTACTAATTAAAGTTCTATCCTACAAAGATACATCATATTCACTCTAATACTTGTTAAGTCTACCTCTACTCCTTCTCAAGCTAACTACGGCCAAGCTTACACATCCTAACCGGCACATCTACACCCAATAATACTAAACTTTGATGAACGTTGGTTGGAGATCTAACACCAAATAGAATTTGAAATTGTCGTAATTGTGCGCTTTCAATCTGTTTAAGTTGAGATGTGGAAATAACTAACAGGGGACTGGAAAATGAAAATCAAATGGAGATGGCATATCATGAGAGGTGCACCCTCAAAACCTTATTATTAATTATTGCACATCGGTTCAATAAATTAAAGAACAAACAAACATTGTACCCAAGTAATATAGCTTAGGTATAAATTCACAATCGCAGCTTTATTCTTCAAATCTCATGATAAACTCAAAACTAAAGATAACATTACCTAAATGACCCGGTCATGCGCCATGCTATTGGATAAAAAAGAGAGATACAGCAACCATACAAAAGACTACTGAGGAAACACACAATTCTTTTTTTTTTCCATTTTAATTTTCATGGATCCAGACGACCATTGTGGAAAACTGCACACAACTGATTTGATGTGTTCTTACATTGTAGAAGACCACGGAATTATTTGCTTCTCGAGAATTTGGTCGATCCCTACAAAACTGCACATTTCAGCAAATCGCGATTATCGAGTCTCATCTTCAAGGTTGCGGAAACCAGCAACCAAATCATCATGAAGCTTCTGAAACTTGCCCACCAGAACATCCTCTCCTTCAGCTGGATCCTCAAACTTTTGGGACCTGTGAGAAATGGAGGTGTAAAAAGCAGGAAAAATGGGCAAGGGGTGCATTAAACTGGCAGCATATATATGGACATCTTTTTTTATTTTTTTTACTGGTTGCAGCATTAGAGACATATTTGCTAGACAAAGCAACATGATATCGTAGTACAAAGTCCATGTTTAGGCAGTAACTTACACCAAACGGTAGAACAAATCTCCTAGACGGTGCTTAATGAGAGTGTAAGTGATTTTTTGTCCATCCATACCAGCTCCTCGCTCAACGGCCTGTGCAAAAGATTACAACAGAAAATGTTACAAGGGAATCCCAAGATTCAATTTTCTCTACTTACTGGTCTCTAGTGACAATTGAATCAAAAGCTACATAGAATCTAACTATGTGATAAAAGGAGAGGTAAGAGCATTAAAATAACACTCATCATCAGTACATACCGCTATCTATAGGAATGAGAAGAATGCAGTCTGAAGGAAATACAGAAGGAAGATATTAATGTAGTGAAAGCTAAACTATCTTACCTGGTTGGCCAAGTTATAGAAGTGGATGATGTTGCGCAACATCCAAACAGATTTGTAGAAAGGGCAGAACTTATCATATCTGTCACAAGACCAAAAAAAAGTGAGCCCATGACAATCCCAATTCGTTCCAGAAAAAGGCATCACCATTGATTTATATAACTTACGGCGTAAAAGCATTTTGTGCAAGGTAGTCCTCCCTTAAAAGTTTTGCAGTTTCCAAGGTAATCTTATCTGTTTCAGCCAGAGCATCCTTTCCGACAAGCTGCAGAAGACAAGATCCAATTTAGCGTACGTATTCCCTCTCGGTGAAGAGAAGTGAGAAGATGCAAACCATCTTTTTATGCATTGCAAGATTACTACAGAATTGTGGGACATGTTTTTAAATATTTTGGGTTTAAAGTTGACTATGCCAAAAGACACAGGGGAGCTTCTACAAGGTTGGTCAAATAGGGGTCTAAGGGATGTTCACTCAAAGACTCTCGGATGCAATTCCAGAGGCTATTTGGTGGATTATATACAACATACCCAGTACAATCCCACAAGTGGGGTTTGGGGAGGGTAGTGTTTGCACAACTTTACCCCTACCTTGTGAAGGTAAAGAGGTTGTTTCCGATACACCCTTAGCTCAAGTAAAGCATTGTAAAATCAAGTAGGAAATGAAATATATTGAAGCAACAGCTGGGCATACATCACCAAAACAAATTGCCAACCCGGACAAAGAATTGTGGTAATTTGGTTTCAGTACGGTATTCAGGAGTAAAATTTCTGAATACGATATTCGGTACAATTTACTAATACCATTCGATATTCACTAGGATTCTTTTGTAGAACACTGAACAATCACAATAGAATTGTCGGACAACCACCGTCTAATCTGAGCCTGACTATCTCAAATCTCTAGTTTCAGATTCGATACTCTTTTATGATTTGTTTTCTTCCCTTTTAATCTTCTTGTATATTAGGGCAGCCTCAAGGTTGTTGCACGCTCTTCATCATGTTTTTTTTAATATGAGCGCGTAATCTGATTAGGACCTACATCGTAGTAATTGTAACTCATAAATTTTTTGCTCAAGGATTTCCTCGTTCTTGATTTTTAATCGCAAGTTGCCTCAAGTACTTTCTGGTTTCTTGCTAAGCTTTAAAGTTTTGCTTGGTTTCTCTTTTGTTGGTAACAGTACTTTTCTCTTTCAAGATCTGAAATTTGAGTTCAATGAGAAATCAAAAACTCATTGGTTCTGTGATAAATTTATAGTTTTATTCACGATGTGGAAGTTCTAATCTATTTTCCTATCTTGTAGCTTGTGGAGGTGATAAAGATGTACTCTGTTTCAGTATGTTGATGTTGCAAGCTGGTAGATCTCTTGCCATGACTATGCAGGCGTTGTTTAGTGTTTACTTCGAGCAAATCATCAGTTTCATCTCTGTTGTAAAATATACACAGCATAGAACTAATTTAGTTGTGGAGGAATCAAACCTTCTACCCTGATCCTCGACCTATATATTCCTATCTAGGGTCATATCCTCAGTAAGCTACAGCCTACAAGTGTCATGTCCTGTCTAATCACTTCCCCAATACTTCTTCGCATTTGGTGGATTATATAGAAAGGAGAAACTCAAAAAAGAAAAGGGAAAATGTATCTAGTGTTAAGTTTAATAATATTTCTTCGCTTTCTTTTTGGGGAAAGATGCAAATGTAGATGAGATGAGAGTGATGAAGCAGAAAACATAGTTGATTTTATAAACTCTCTTCAGAATCTGCGATATGATGTACTCAGTTGTCCATACCAGCATATTCTTTATGTTGACTCTTCTATACAAGACTTTTACCTTATAAAAACAACTTCCACTTTCATCATGTTCTATTGTTTTGGTTCTATCTTAATACATCAAGCACATAGCGCTGCTCTGGGCTTCCTCGCTCTCAAATAAGCCCATCGAACCACAAATTTCACTCTAGGCTCACTCCTTAGCATGATGAACCTACTCTCTCTTTTCATATCCAGGCCCACTCTTCAGCTTGTTGAGCCTGATCTTTCTCTCTACATTAATCTTTATCTTCTCAAAGAAAAAAAAAATGAAATATTTTGTCCATATGTAAACCTAAGAACCAGGCTACACATGGCTAAGTATTAAAGAAGTACACTTGCTAGTCATAATTTGTGTAAGGGTCTCCAAATAGGTTTATAATGTATCGGCACTCTACCCATTGCCTTAATATTTTGAATTGAATGCTCGGGTTCTTTCCCCAATAATTGCAAAGGTCAATAAACTAGGAATTTAGAGGAACTTTGACATAAACTCAGGGACCAATGTTCACCCAGCTATAACCAATTTCTTTTCTGCACAACACAATCCCTCTCAGTACCCTCCTTGCAACATGACTTCTAAGTCTGGCCTTCAAGGAATATTAACAAGGAAGACCGAGAGCACAAAGGTTAGCAAATAGCCTTTGAACAAGGATGTTTCTATGTCCATATCAATAATCGTCAGACCAAATACACGTGAAAAGGGCTCCTTAAACAAAATAAGCCTAAAGTTAGAGCTACATCAACCCAACCTCGATCCCCTTCTCCTGGGTGAATTAAATATGGTGACTTTATCACATAAAACTCCAGAAGAAGGTAAAATAGCACATACTTGAACAATTTCATTTAGGTCATCCTCCCTCTGCAGCACCTCACGGGCTTTTGTCCTTATGTTAATAAAATCAGGATCAAACTTCTCATAAAAGGACTCGAGTGCCTGAATACAAAAAAATGTCAAGTCAATGAGAAGTCTTTTTTGGCCAATGAGCAGAGACAGGAAAAGACGAAAAATATTCTTCAAATTCGCAAAATAAGCATATAACTGAGCATAAAATGCATACCCCTGAGTATTTTGAATAGGAAATAAGCCAATTTACAGAAGGAAAGTGTTTCCTCTGAGCCAATTTCTTATCCAGACCCCAGAAGACCTGCAAAAGAATAATTTTAGAGAAAGCTGGCAGTGGCTGGAACCACAAAAACCACTAATGAAGATTGTGTTTTACTTACCTGAACAATACCAAGGGTTGCAGATGTTACAGGATCTGAAAAATCTCCTCCTGGAGGAGAAACAGCACCAACAATTGTCACACTACCAGTTCTCTCTGGTCCACCAAGACACTTAACTTTACCAGCACGCTCATAGAAAGATGCCAAACGTGCTGCCAAATAAGCAGGATATCCACTGTCTGCAGGCATTTCTGCCTGAAAGGTGCATGGAAGTCAACATGTATTAAGAAACTATGGAAACAGCATATCTCCACAATTGAAAAGTAGTAACGTGAAACTATTCTATTCTATGAAGATTTTACACAATCGAAGAGATTCCCACAAATTGACACATTGGTTGAAATAGACTCTTAACAGGGCAGCAGATCACATGTCAAAAGGCTATGCTGAGATTTGAATTTTTCACAGATTTTAGTTTAAAATGTTTGTCTATGCAAGGGATGGACAGTATATTGAACCAGGTACTGACAATGCCCAAAAAATGATAAAAGAACCTTTAAGTATCAGTTGCCATAGAACAGGAGAATATTTTAGCTGTTGCAACTAAAAGAATGAAGAGGTTATTCAACTTGTTGCAATAGAAAGAATGATCTACTCACCAATCGACCTGAGATTTCACGTAAAGCTTCGGCCCAGCGAGAGGTCGAATCTGCCATCATACTGACATTGTATCCCATGTCTCTGAAGTATTCTGCTATAGTAATACCTGAAAACCATAATGACAAAAGCTGAAGAACTGCCTTAAGCCTATCAAGAAGCGCTGGCTATTTTTAGAGACGAAAAAGCATCATTGGAAAATAAGATGACATTTATTTCGGAAGCATAGGAAGAAGCACTCAGCAGAAAGCATCCATGTGAACATGAACATACAAAGAACAAACAGCAAAACACCCTTTTACTTGGTAAAAATAAACAGGTGCTGGAGCAAAGAGGAAATAGACTTATGTTAGCTAGATTTTTAAAGCTAAGCAATTATACTTATTCTAGGGGTCATTTTTCATTCTTATTTTATCAAGAGAGGAAAGACATGTTACAGCACGCATCTATTGTCAATCACCCTCAACAAGCATCTACCATACTACAGGAAAATTACATGATTGAGATAAGAGCAAATGACATAAACAAGGACATCTCCTAGGAATGTTGACATAGTAAGAATATTAGAGAGTGAAGAAAGTACCAACCTGTATAGATTGAGGCCTCACGAGCAGCCACAGGCATGTTTGAAGTATTAGCGACTAGTGTAGTACGTTTCATGACAGACTCTTCACGCCCATCAGGCAATGTCATTGTCAATTGAGGGAAATCCATAAGTACCTACAAAGAATTATCTTCTGCAATGAGACTCAACATAATAATTAGAAGTGCTCACAAATAGAGTGGAAAAACTGTGTACCTCTGCCATTTCATTCCCTCGTTCCCCACAACCAACATACACGACAGTATCCGAATTAGAGTACTGCATTCATTATTAACACGAAACAATAACCTTAATAAGCTTCCTGAGGATCATTTTTAATTTTGGGAAACTATAACTAATAAGGTAATCCAATGTTAATAAATATGAGACTTACCTTGGAAAGAGCTTGACTAATCACAGTCTTACCACAGCCAAATGCACCAGGTATGGCACAAGTTCCACCAAGCACTGAGGGAAACAGGGCATCGAGAACACGCTGTCACGAAATAGAGCAAATTAAGCACTTATGTCTAAAATTCTCACATGAACCCCCAAAAGAGGCCTAATATCTAAGCATGATTTACCTGTCCGGTAAGAAGAGGAGTATCAGCAGCTAACTTTGATGCTACAGGTCTAGGAGAACGTACAGGCCAAGTCTACAGAGATGTGAGCAAGTTAATGTCAGTATCCACTACTGAAACCGTGATAAAAACAAAGCAAAAGAAATATATGGAACTCCATGTAAGTAGAAGTTATTGACCTGAAGCATAGTCACTTGCTTTTTGACTCCTTGAAACTCGAGCTCAAGAACAGTATCCTGCAAGCATAGAGGGAAGAGGAAAAAATGAAGTCTCCAGATATAATACTCATTGCATTGCTTGCTATATCTTATACAATCATTATTTGATCTCCTCTGATTTAGAAAAAGAAGGGTCTATGGCAAGTTTTCTCTGATAATTAATGAAACTTCCTTTTCAACAAAGAAATAAACATCTTAAACTACATGTTTGTTAGAAGACACAAGTTTTAAACACAAAAAGATGTATAACATGAATAGTACATTGAGCAAATCGTACACTTGCGACCAAGTTTCAAAATGGGTCCAGATGAAATAAAAGGCATTCTACTGGAGCTACTAAAAGTGCAATCTAGGACGTAAGTTTGCTGTTCAGGAAATGTAGATATCCTCCTCCTTTTTTGAGAATGATAAGTAGATATCCTTTCCCTTTCCAAACAATAAATACAGACCAATTGGTGGCATAGTCTCACACCCCCAGGGAGGTGTTTAATTGCCATCTAAATTATTCAAGTTGAAGCAGCTCAAAGACAGTCAAAACATAGTTTATAAAAAATTACTTCAGATCACTGCGCACTACAAAAGGTAGAAATAATAGTGCGGATCTAAAGTACAAGCTTAATGAGACAGCAAGAATAGTAACACCAAATGTGTATAGTTATTAGAGCTTGTTGACATACATTCAAAGAGTATTGACCAGCTGGAGCAATGTAGGTGATCTTTCCCATGGCATCAGGAGGAAGAGCAACACGATGTTCCATCAAACTGTTTTCAAAGACGGTCTGCCAAAAGAAAATTCACGAATATACTCAGATATACAGCAAAACTGAAAACATGGATAAAGATACTGGAATATGACTCGGGAAAAGCTTCACAAATTTACTTAAAACAAAATCCAAACTTACAGCATACAAGTCTCCACCTGTTAAGAGATCTCCCTCACCTGGCACCACGATATGATAATAAGAAAAAGAATTTCTTTTTCTTTTGAAAAGCAGAGTAATAATTTCAAAGTCCAAAATGTCATTTCAAAGGCTACAAAAATACCTATTTTCTTAGGCTGAAACTCCCATAGTATATCCTTGTCCAGTGCCGGAACAGACACACCACGAGGGATGTAGACATCACCAGACCTTTTTGCAATTGTCTTCAGAGGCCTCTGCATTATTGAGGGAGAAAACATACAAATATCATGTTGATGCCATGGCTCTGATTTCACAATACTTGAATAAAGAATTCATTTTTAAAATGTAAAGGACATTGTCAAATCATTACCTGAATACCATCGAAGATGTTCCCCAAAATTCCAGGTCCCAGCTCTACTGACAGGGGCTATTATTTGAACAAAACATCAAATATTGCAACATTAAAAATTTTAACTTACAGTTAAAAGAAAACAACCGAAGTTCAAAAGAAGAATTTCTTTTGACCTTGTGTGTACGTAACACGGGATCGTTCACCATCAGACCAGCTGTTTCTTCATAAACTGCAAGAAAGGTAATTTAACAAACAAATTTTGCATTTAGTATCAATCATGTGGCGTATTCCCCTTCCGTAAAAACTTTAAGAACAGGCAAAAGCATAAAAAAGGAGGGGGGGGAAGATAAGATATTGTAGGGACAGTTGTTATTATCACGAACAACGAAATTCACGAACAATATACCCTGAATTGTAGCGGAATCTCCTTCCAGCCTAATAATTTCACCAATGAGGTTGTCATGTCCGACACGGACTAGTTCATACATGGCAGCTCCTCCCATTCCATCAGCAACAACCACTGGTCCAGACACCTATTAAAGAAGACACAATGACAACCACATAAGATCTACCAAAACGCATTTTCACAGCAGATGGAAGACTAAGTCATGATGCAACGAACAGATACTATATAATGAACAGAATAAAACCACCAAAGACATCGGCAATCAAAGAATTTAATCAGTATAATCATCTACATTATATATACCAAAAAAAAAACACTTAATAATGAAAACTATAATTTAACACAAAAGTAGTAGCAAGCAGTGAAGAAACCAAGTATCTGTATACAAACACAGGCAAAAGCAAAAGCAAATGTCCTAATAACTCATAAATGAGAACAGCACTAATCAAAGTTGAAAAATGATCAACGGCTAGATGTTTGACCCCTGATCCACTCCTTAAGCTTCAACACCATACAAATTTTATAGAAAAATAGATGCGAGTATGCGACCAAACTAACACTCTCATACCAGAACACCATTAGAAAATTAAAGCTGAATGAATCATCCAGGTAAGTAAAGTGAACCGATCCAAATATAATTCAATTCGATTCAATCAACGAGAATAAAGTAGATCTCAAAGTCAATAGCATACTAATCCTAAGTTCACTAATAAACAAAAGGATCTAAGCATACGACTTCATCGATCTAAAGGAGGACATAGGTACAGATCTAAAGGAGAATCAATTTTACCTTTCTGACGTATCCATACTCGCTTTCCTTCTCGGAATCCTCAAAGGTAGTCATCGGACCTCCGACAATCGACGGCATTGTGGTAGAGTGATGTTAATAATCTGAATCCAAAGATCGAAAAAATCTCACAGAGAAGTTAGAAATGGCAGCAGGAAGAGAAGAAAGAGAGAGGAGGAGAAATTCGCAATAATTGATTCAGTGAAGGCACCTTGTGTTTTTAGTGATAGAACGAGCAAGGCAGTAACTCTCACGTGTTTGACTTCAATTTCTATGGATCCAAATACATCTAGACACGTTTAGATCTACTGTGGTGACTGTAAATCTGATCCATACATGTGTAATATGGTTTTTGTTTTTATTTTCAAAGGACTCATCGATAGACGATTATTACACGTTGCGCCGATATTTTTCATTTTACGATTGAGATATTTAGATAAATTTTAGGAATCACATAGTTTTAATATGAAATTATATTTTAGGGATAATTGTATATAATAGCAAACTAATAACCTAAAATAAATGGAGTAGCTACGGTTTGATTTAATTGTGCTCCATAGTAAACGTTAGCCAAAGTTTGTCGGTCGCCTCTCTCCCAAAAATCTCGCTTGCCACTCTCCCGTTCTCGCTCGCCACTCTCCCTCTGCTCGCCTCTCTCGCTTTATACACAGAAGTGTATAAATTGTGCTTCTGTTTTGTATAAAGCGAGAGAAAATTGTATATACACATGCAAAAACATATATATTCGTGTTATACACTTAATTATACAATTTACACACATTTTACTTCAATTCAATTGTAGACAAATGCAAACTTTATACAAATATAGCAGCGAAAAAGGCCAACGAATTATACAATTGCGAATTATACAATTGCAGTGAAATACAATTTTCTCTCGCTTTATACAACAGAAGTGTATAATTTGTGTTTCTGTTTTTGTATAAAACGAGAAAAAAACATATATCTTCTTCCTATACATTTATAATTATGCAATATACATACATTTTACTTCGATTCAATTGTATGCAAAGCAAATTTTATACAAATATTGCAGCAAAATACACAGTGAATTATACAATTGTGCATTATACAATTGCAGTAAAATAGGCTAGCGAATTATACAATTTAGTCCAGCGAATTATACAATTGTATGTGTATAGAATTATACTGTTTCTACGTTTGTTGTGGAACGCAATTATGCATACTTTGCTATAGCATACAAATATGATTTTTTTGTTTGTTATATATGAAAGTTGCCCTATATTTTATCTTTCTTTAATTTGTAACTATATTGATCTCTTAAAAAGAATAGAAACTTTCATAAATAGCCACTATAATAAAATTAATTATGCTTGCATAATTATGAGTTGTAACTACAGTTATTAAGATGTCTCGTTTGTAATTCGCAGATTTGTAGAATTCGTGAATACATTTGTATAATTCAGTTATTTTTGTATAAACTCGAAATAAAAAATTTATACAAATACAATCATCAAAAGTGTAAATAGTTATACGAATTATATCATACAAATTTTGAACTATACAAAAATTATGCAAATTATATGATACAAAATTCGAATTATACAAATGTGTGAATTATACAAAACGAAAAAGTTGAGCCTCGTAATTATAGCTAAAAGTAGGTCGTGAATTGTAATCAAAGCAAAATATAGTTATGTTGAGTAATTAACTGGTATATGTTTGCTTATATGCGTATTTTTTCTTAAAAAATAACACAAATTGGACACATTAAAAATTATCTCGGATACATTATAACATGAACCGGAGACATAATATGTAACTCTTAAAAACTAGGTCGGGTACATTATAAAATAAACTGGATACACAATATGTAGTTTTGATACATTAAATACTGGTTTGGATTCATTAATACGTAGTTCGAATACATTAAAGAAACAAAAGATTTTTAAAAATAGAATGAAATATCAGAAATAAGAAAAACATAAGACATGTATTTCAATAATTTTTTCATATTTTTATTTTAGTTAAATCAGAATAAATAAAATTTTGAGACCTCAAAGATTTGGATTTGAGCGAACACTACTTACACTTGGGTTTGTATGGTTTAATTAATAGGAATACTTTGTATCCCTTCTAGTATGATGATAGGGCAAATTTTAGCGGAGTTGAAGTGCAAAAGTAGGCATTTTTAGGAGTTCTAGTTAAAGAATCCTTATAATTAAATTTTAAATTTTCTAGTATGAAATAGGCTTTATCGATGCCCAATTTTCTCATGTTTGTTTGGGGCAAAAGTTTTGGAAAATGTTTTCCAAATCAACTCATTTTTCTTAAAATTAAGGAAAATGACTTTCCTTCAAAAATTAAGGAAAACATTTTCCAAATCTCTCCTTCAATTTCAAATTACATTTTTTTTTTTGGAAAAACATCATTTTTAAAAAAATAAAAATATTTTCAATTTCAAAAAATTTTATTTTTCACCCGATCCCTGACCCCCCACCCTCCCCAAAAAATTAATTTTGCTTTTTAATAATTTTTTCAACTTCAAATTTTTATTTTTAAACTCCTACCTCCCCCTTGGCCAGACCCCCTATCCACCCCTACCAGCCCTCCCACCCCCAACCCCAAACTCTCAAAAAATTAATTTTGTTTTTTAAAAATACTATCAACTTCAAAAAAAAAAAATTCACTCCTACCCCCTCCCCTGCCTCCCCCCACCACCCCACCCCACCCCAAAAAAATTGTTTTACAAAAAAATTTCAATTTCATAAATTATTTTCTACTCTAATAAAAATAAAAGATGTTCCTCAAAAATATTTTTTCATTCATAAATCAAACACTAAAAATCATTTCCGAAGAATATTTTCTACTCACCCACCAAACATGAGAAAATAAATCTAAAATCTACTTGTTTTCCAGGAAAACATTTTCCTTCATACCAAACACACCCTAAAGGTCTTAAGTTTTGATTTAATAGTCCAAACTAAAAGACTTCGGTAATTTAAACCTTCTAACCTTTTAAGAAAAAGAATGAGGAGGAAGAGAAGTTTGAAGTGTTTCAAATTTGGCTAAACTTTAAATAGTTTTAAATAACTAAAGTTTAAAGTATAATTAGGATCATAAAGGCTAGTTGGTGTTATTTCTACTCCTTAGCAATGATGTTGAACCTATAAGGGATGGTGAATTATTGTACTAGTCATGACTTTTACAGTAGGACAAGTCTTACTGAAGATGTTGAGCTCTTAAGAAAAATATCGCAACTCATAGAACTTTAATAATAAAATTTGAAAAGGGATTCACTTTAAAATTTACCCACGAATATTTTACATCAAAATAAAGAAAAAATATTTAATTCGTAAAAAAATAAATTCGTTGATCAATCGTAGAAACTCTTTTTTTTAATTAGTGTTAAGGGGCACAAACTTACCGGGCACTGGATTTTGAGGTCCAAACGTTAAATTGAATCGAACGATACCCCAACAATGAGGCTTGGATAGTTACAAGTCCAATGTTTCTTCAATTTGCTATTCAACACTTTTAAGTGGAAAAAAAAATGGACGAAGATACATATGATACACGAAATAATAAACATTTTTTTTTATAGAACATAAGCTTATATTTTCGTATCATAATATTTCATAAGTCATGTCGGCCGTCAGTTTCTAAAGAACTTTAAAAACATATGTTTTTGCTAGAATAACTTTCAAAATTCAATACAAAAATGGTCAAAAACACATCAAAACACTGACACATAATTTAACTCAAAATAAAAAGAAATATATATATATGCCCCAAAAGTATTAAAAACTTAAATATATCACATAATTTAATTTCCAGAAAACTTGTATCCAACGAAGTAAATATTCAATCAAATAAGGTAAAAGACTATAATTGTTGCACAATTTATACCGAAAAGACATACATAAGTTCTCAAAAGCACAACTTCAATCACCAAACACTACAACAAAATTCTAAAAATACTACATGATTTATGTTACATAACTTAATTTTACAAAACTTATATCGAGCTTAGCAAAAATTTAACTTTAGAAGATAATTTTTCTTTATATATAAATATTACAGAACTTTGATTGAACGGGACAAATTTGAATAGGTAAAAGTAATTTGCTCCATAAATTTTCAATAAGATAAATAAGGGCAATGATTACTTTCTTTTTATTGGATTAAATACTCATAAACCTAGTAAATATAATTAGATACACATATTGTCACCTAATGAGACTTGTTTTACTACGACGCATTAAGCATTGTTAATGTTTGCTTGTTTAGTGATAAAGTGACGCTGCTATGCTATGCATATGTTAGGATGTATATGAGGTATAACACATAAAATTTTCATGGATACATATAAATATACATAATACATTTAACATTGTGAAATATACTTAGTACAACTTTCACATATAGCAAACACAAAATTCATATTTATATACTGTAGCAAAGTTTGCATAATTGCGCTCCATAGCAAACATATATATGTATGATTCGCTGTATATATACAGTTAAAGTGAATTGTATTAAACGACAAAGAGAAAGAGATTTGGGCAGAGAATTGTATAAAACGAAGTATATAAAACGAATTGTATAATTATAAGTGTATAGAGACGATTATATATAATTTGAATTTGTATAAGACGAGAAAGGGAGAAAGTCAAAAGAGACTTGGGCAGGGAATATACAATTGAATCGAATTGTATAAAACAAGAAAGGGAGAAAGGCAAAAGAGACTTGGGCAGGGAATATACAATTGAATCGAATTGTATAAAATGAGAAAAGGAGAAAGGCAAAAGAGACTTGGGCAGGGAGTATACAATTGAATCGAATTGTATAAAACGTGAAAGAGAGAAATTATATACAATTTGAATTTGTATAAAACGAGAAAGAGAGAAAGATAAAAGAGACTTGGGCAGGGAAGTACTTTAATTGTATAACTATAAGTGTATAAGACGGTGATATATATTTGCATGTGTATATACAATTTTCTCTCGCTTTATACAATTAGAAACACAATTGTATAAAGCGAGAGAGGCGAGCGAAGAAAGCGAGCGAGAGAGAGTGGCGAGCGAGAATATGAGGGAGAGAGGGACTGACAAACTATGGAACACAAATAAATCAAAGGATAGCTACTATATTTATTTTATATTATTAGTTTGTCATTCTATACAATTAAGGAAAAATTAGTAAACTAGTCAAAATAAATAACATATTTAGTAAAAATATCCATACTTTATAAATATTAGCAATAATGTCAAAAATGTCATTATTTTAAAAAAATTATGTTTCCCAATTTTCTTCCTATTTTATCTCTCTTTTTCAATTAATTCTATATATCATTTTTTTAAAAAAAAAATCATTCTCTCTCATATTTATCTTTTCAAATTGTTAATTCTCTCTCCCATTTAATTATTTTTCTCTCTCATGGTTATGTTTTCTGATTTTCCTCCAACATTCAAGTTGCAAATATTTTTTTGCCATATATTTTGGTTGTTTTTTTAATCCAAAATTGAATCAACAACAATCCCTTTGATTAAGATATCTCTAATCTTTATCCTATTTTCAGATTTCTTTTCTAATTTTATTTTTGTTTAAATCTTAAAAAAATATTGTTTGTATTTTTCAATTTCCGTTATGATTTACTCTCCAATGGCTGAATCCAAGAGGCTTACTAGAGGTACTCATCTTAATCAACCAATTTCTGGTGATTTTTCATCCTTTAATTTATTTATTACTTAACAAATAGTGTATAATGTATGATCCGCTGCTAAAATGAGGGAAGAAGAGGGTAAGAACATTTACAAGACTCATTGGTGTGCAAAACTTTCCTCAAATTATGAACGCAAATGTAGAATCTTTGTCTACTAGTGATGATCTTGTAAAAGACGATGAAGATCGGATAGTTGTCGAACAATTTTCTATTAGTTTCTTTTGTATTTATAGTTTTTTTTTAGAATTTTGTATGCTTTCTTAATTTGTATTCAAATAACTATGTATACTATCAATATTTGTATTTATTAAAAATTTCATGTTGCATGGTTTATGAATCTTGTATTTATCCTTAATTTGTATTCATCCAAATGTTTGTCAACTAGTTATGTATTTTAATTATAAGAAGAACAACTTTCTATTAGTTTATTTGTATTCGAATACAAATACAAATAATAGACATATTGGAATGAATACGACTTAGAAAAGGAAACAAGATTTTGAAAAGAAAAATAAATACATAGTGAAAAATATATATGAATACAAATGTATTTCTTAAATAGCTACATTTTATTTGACATACATATTGGAATGAATACAAACTAATAAAGGTATGTCAACTGAATTTGACATTTTTTTCTAATTTATATTTATTCTAAAGGTATGTCAACTAGTTATGTATTTTATTTAAGAATGAGTACACCAAATATTCAATTATTTCTTTTCAATTTTATATTTCATTCACTTTTTCATCATACTAATTTTTTGTATTTTATATATTATTATACAAAATTCTAAATAAAAAATAGAATAAATAGAAATAGAAATAAAATACATATTGAAATGAATACATACAGGATTTTTGAAGAAAAATATAACTATGTAGGGGAAAAATATATGAAAATACAAATATATTTCTTAAATGACTATATAGATAAATTTGGCATATCTATTGAATGAATACAAACTAATAAAAAACTATAATAAATATAAATAGAATATATTGTGGAATGAATATAATTTTAAAAAGGTAAAAATTCTGGAGAAAAAAAAATAAAATTTAAATTTTATTTGAAAATGTAACTGAGAAAATTAAGGATGCTTGCCTTTTTTTGAAATATTCCCCCCTTAATTTTCTCTTTTTTGTTATTAAATAATTATATTCTTTAAATAAAAATAAATAATATAAACATAAATAAGATACATAACAAACTAAATGACATTTTTACTAAATATTGAAATTGTTGTTAATGAGTCCTCTTAAATGCTAAAATATTGACATTTTGAAAAATTTCCCTACAATTAATGAAACAATGGCTTGGGCCCTTAAAAAATAAGGCCTCAAAATTATTTAATGGCAACATATCAAAATATAAGTATTATTTAAATAAATTTCATAGTGTAACGGAGTAAATTACATCTTATCCCTACTCTTTTTATAAGTACAATAATTTCTTAATTTTTATACAATTCGAATGCATAACACACTATCTGAATACATTAATGTTGATAAATTATATATCAACCTGTTACACTCAAAAGAGAAAAAAAATGAAAAAATCAAATTAAAATCTCATAAATTACGCTTGCAAATAACATATTTATTGTGCGTATGACACATAACACAGTGATGATGGGTTGATATGCATATGATACGTGATATAAAGTTCGAAATTTATTGAATTTGATATATGTTATGTATCATGTACATATTAATTAATTAATTTGTTACACAGTGATTTAGCTATAAAACATTAGCTAAAAAAAATATAAAATATAAAATACATATTGCAATCTAATGTTTAAATAGGTTTAAAGCATATTTTTTTAATAAAAAATAAATAAAAAATGTGACATATCACACTAGTAGAAGAGAAATAATGTATTTTTTTGTGTCAAATATATTTTAAGGAAAATAGGCAAGGTTGGGTGATATTATAGTCCTAGAACAAACATAAGTGATATTCCTAAGTAATTTTCAAAACATGAATAACTATCTAGGGAAAGTACTCGTGATATTATGTAGCGTATACTAATTTATATATGACAATTCGTATTACAAGAACTATTATACTAATGATTGAAAATAATACTAAGTTGTTATGTATTTTAAAAATTTATGAGAATAATATATATACTAAATATTAAAGACGTTGGAAAATTAAAGGGGAAGAAAGAAATTCTAAGTAATTAAAAAGAATTTATGTCGCGCTTCATTTTTCGCAATATATTAAAATATTGATTATTATTTGTCAATGCAAAAATCTATTAGTTTTTTTTTTTTTAAAAAAAAGTTATTAGTTTCGATTTTTTACTATAACTATATGAACGATATTGAATTTCATTCTATCGTAATTTTACTTGCTACTACAACTAACACTCTATCCAAACAAGCTGCGTGACCTATGTGAATTATCCAAACAAGTTGCGTGATAATATCCTATATCTAGTTGATTAACATTTATATAGGATATTAGATACACGACATATATGTATCTGGTATTATGTATGCCAGATACACGTGTGAGACAAGAGAGTGACGAGTGAAACTGGAGAAAGGCGAGCGCGTGAGATTTGTCTATGTCTAGATACATGTGAATTCACTTGAATAGTATATCTAAAACAAATTAAACCGAATTTTGAGTCCATGTATGTGGATGCACCAAAGTCTGATAAGATCATAGTGTGCATCTAAATAATTACCTCATACACTACTGAGTTTTCTATAAATTACCCTTAAATAAATAGTTTTGGCCCGTGGGTCGACCCCGATCAAGGACAATGACTTATATGAGTTAAGCTTATAAGCCCTTATTTTAAAGGGCAACTTTCACATATAGCAAACAAAAAATTCATATTTGTATGCTATAGCAAAGTTTGCATAATTGCGCTCCATAGCAAACACAAAACTGTATAATCCGCTGGCCTATTTCGCTGCAATTGTATAATTTGCTTTGCATACAGTTGAATCGAATTAAAATGTATGTATATTGCATAATTATAAGTGTATAGCAAGAAGATATATGTTTTTCTCGCTTTATACAAAAACAGAAACAATATATACACTTCTGTTGTATAAAACTAGAGAAAATTGTATTTCACTGCAATTGTATAATTTACAATTGTATAATTCGTTGGCCTTTTTCTCTGCAATATTTGAAGTAAAATGTTTGTAAATTGTATAATTAAGTGTGTAACACGAAGATATACATTTTTGCATGTGTATATATAATTTTCTCTCGCTTTATACAAAACAGAAACAGAATTATACACTCTGTGTATAAAGCGAGAGAGGCGAGCGAGATTTTTGGGAGAGAGACGCTGGCAAATTTTAGCTAATGTTTGCTATGGAGCACAATTAAATCAAACCCTAGCTATTTCATTTAATTTAGGTTATTAGTTTGCTATTATATACAATTTTCCCTATTTTAAATAGGCTTGAAAATTTCATCTCAATCCTTTTCCAGTATCAGATTGAATTAGGCCGGCCACATGAGATAAGCCCATTTTAGCCGCTCCTTTATACTGATATACATTAGGATATACATGAGATACATACAACGAAATATTTATACGAAGTCATCTTAAACCTCAAATTTTTAATTAGAAATTTCTCCAAACTCTACATCAAGCTCCTTAAAGACGTTTCAAATAAAACTCAACATCATCCAATCGAGACAAATCAGAAATACACAAATAAGCTTCAATATTTTTTCAGATCTTTACCTTCAAAATATCGATAGAAAACCCCAAAAAATCAATTAATATTCACATCTAATAACAAAATTGAGGTAGAACCAAACCAAAAAATAATAATTGGCAATACAACACGAAGTTGATGTAGAACTAATGAAAATTTTTTAGCCTGAAAAGGGAGTAGTATAAAATGATTTATAGAAGATCTTATTGTTATGAACTATAAATTTTATAGCCTGAAATATGGGTATGTTGGGTGCCAAATTCATAAATTAAAACTTTTTTATGTAATTTAGTAGGCTAAATTTTTAATGCTTCCCCAATTTTTTATAATTTTTTTTGTTGTAGTTTTTCGCTCGATAACAATCTCTAAAAAAGACAAACGCATATCTAAGAAAATTCGAATTGAAAATATGAAACTTAAACCATCAATTTTTTAATTGAAAATGAATGAGTACTTATCAGTTTAATGCAATTTTTATTGATCCCAAACTAAATAACCAGAAAAAAAAATTATTATGAATAAAATGGCAAGGCAATCATCTATCATTATGCAAGACAACAAAAAAAATAATCATACTGCTATTTTCCAATATGCAATTAAAAAAATATAGATTTAAGCAAAATAATATTAAGGCAATCAAATACTTGAAGATGATACCAAAATTAAGCTTCACTTTCAATAAATTAAAATTGGATATGAATTCCCTCCTTTAACTAATATCTTTTACTAGTGTTCTTAATAGTCGATATATAGCATGAGTTTGCGGTACACTGGTGAGAGTGGTTCACTTTTAATTAGAGATCTTAGGTTCAAGCCTCGAATATGAAAAAATCATGTTAAAAGTGTCATCTCCAAATAAACCTCGTAATACGCAATCTAAATTTAGTCGGACTCTAATGTGAACTTCAAATATCGAATGGAAAAAGAAAAGATAATCCAATAAATAATAGCTAAATTGACATGTGAGACTAGTGGACAGGGAATTATTGTTAGCCTAACATTATATATTTTGGTTTGTTCCAATTTTTCGACTTCATTTAAAATACGAGAGTCAAACTAACTAATATTTATTATAAATTTAAACGTAAATCTTTTACTATGATATCAAAATGAAATTTACAGTTGAAAAATACATTAGAAAGTTTTTTTTACATTTATCTACCATGAAATTATAATACATGTAGGCTACAAGGAATTTTTTTTTAAAAAAAATAAAATTGAGACAATGAATCAACAACCTACTAGTCCACATCAAACGTGCACATGTATGAATTATCCAGAAGTGATAAAACTACAAAATTAATTAATTATTTATTCTTAGGCCACTTTTATTTCTTTTGGATTGTTCGATAGGATATATAAAAATAATATTGAATAAAGTATATTAAAATATAAAAATTAAAAATGTTGAGATTGGTTATAGTGACACAAATTTTTTTTTATCGATAATTTGTTTTATTATTCTAAATAAATAGGGTGTATTAGAATTAAATAAAATATTGTGTTATTAATGCTATAATTTTCAATAAAATGTTTCAATTTTCAGACAAAAAAAGATTACAATATAGTGGTATATTTGCTACCACATATCACATATGAATCTTGTTTGCCACTTCTTATTGTCTCTCAATTTTTGGTCATGATTTTGCTTATCCATCCACATTGCTTCCTAGTTTCTACCCCTTTTTTTTTCCCCAATGAAAACTATATTATAATTTAAAAAAAAAACAAAAAAACAAATAGAATGTACGAGAAATAACTTTATTATAAAACATATATAAAATTAAAAAAATAGTACATGTTGGTGAATCCAAGAAGATCTTTCACCTTTGGTGTACGTCTAGTATAAATGCATTGTTTAATATTCTTATATGTTGTCATTTTAGAAAAGTGATATTTAATTAAGTTAAGAAAATTGCATTGATTTCTTACTTATTTTATATTTAGTAAAAAATATTTTTGAAGTAATTTTATTTTGACTTTTATTTATTTAAGGTAAAAGAATATTATCTTTTTAACTTTATTTCTTACCTGTGTATTTTTGGTAATAAAATAATTTTTAATTTTTTTTAGCTCTTCTTTATTTAAGGAAAATATTATTACTCTCTATTAAATTTATTCTTACATGTTTAAGTTTGGTAATATATATATTTTTTCAATAATCTGATTTGGCTCTCTTAAAAAAAGAATAAGTTTAATTGATCTATCTTTGCTTATTTGTAAGCTTATCTATTTCTTAATTGTTTATATATGGTAGAATAATATTGTTTTGACTCTTCTTTATTTATGGAAAAAAAAAATATTATGCTCATAAATTATTCTAATTTATTTCTTTTCCTATTTTTGTTCCCCTCTCTTCTACTATATAAGAGACCTCTTCTCATTCCTTCAATTCACTAACTCATTCACTCAAGTTCTCTCAATAACAAGTTTTCTCATTACACTTTGCTCTCTCATTCCCTCTTTGCCTTTTCGTGAAATACTTTAAACATTACTCTCCTATTCTTAAAAAAGTTAGAACTCTTGTAAATCTTTGAATCATCCTTTAAACTCTTTCTTGCTGTGTTGCTGTTGTGGATTGAAACCTTACTTAATACTTCAATGCTGATAAAATTTTCTGCGTAATTGGTTAGCCTTCTTTACTATTCTAAAAACTCATTTTTGCATAATTATCATTGTTGTTGTTGAAAACAAAAGGAAGCATCCAAGATATTTCTCTTATCCTTTCTCCCTATGTGCGGTAATATGTCTTCATCTATGCTTTGTTCCTTTTATTTCTTGTGTGTGTTGTTCATATATGTACATATGAAAGTAATTTGTTAATATGAGAATTTTATATTACAACTATTTCCTCATCATATATGTGTTACATTACCTCTTCTACCAGGTATTGAACTTAGAGTTCAAGATGTTGAAGATTTGCCTAGAAAAAATTGAGGACGAAGCCTCGTTCGTTTTATTGTTATATATATGTTTATTCGTTCTTTATTTTTACTTGTAATGTTTGTACAACTCTTTAACTCTATATATATAAAATGAATTTGGGGGATCGTTTAAGGGGAGGGGGATTATATGCAAATTTGTAATATTCTTTTTTGTGTTAGAAAGCATGCTTATCGGTTTAAAATATTTTTTGCTTCATGTATATGTGTTATTTTAACTTTCCAATCTCCTAAAATCATAGGAATCATAAGCTAATCTCCAGTATGCTAACTTAGTTAAAAGGAGCAAAAGCTTTAATTTTCAATTTGTCCCTTGTTTGTTAATATGAATTCTTATTAATAAGTTTCAATATGTTCACTTAGAAAACATGCATATAGAATTTAATTAAATAAGAATGTGCATTAAAGTCACTCCTTAATAATTTTCAGCATGTTTTACAACTATATAATCCATCAATATTTTTCAACTCTATGAAAAAGAGTAATTTTCTGCATACATTATTATTTTGTATTTCTTCCTAAAAAATTGTCATACTAATTTTCCTATAAAAATCTAAATAATAATAGTTAATATTTTTCTGCATAATAATTAACCTCTTTTGCATCTAAAATCTGCTCTTAATTAATTTTTTTCATTGTAATTAATTTATGCCTAAATTATATATATTTTTCACATTAATAACCAAACTGTAAATCCTTCAATATTCTAAATAAATAATTTTCTGCATTAATAATAAATTTGTCACTTATCTAAAATTTGTTGTATTTAATAATAAATTTATTTTCTATTCTTAAAAAATAATTTTCTGCCTTAAATAAATAAAATCTGGTGTCCTTAAAATAATTTTCTGCCCTAAACAAATTGAGTCTTTTGTTATAAAATATTAATTTCCACCATAATAATTAATTCGACTACTATTTTTAATATATGTGCATGTGTAATCACATTTTTTGCTATACTTGGAAATCAAGCAAAAGTTATTATGTTATTAATCATTGCTCACTCTAAAATTAGATAATACTAAAATTTACATCCATGTTATATCATACTTGCCCTCTCATAATTAAATTGTCGTTACTCTAATTTTCTGTTTGTATGCTCACCCACCTACATGAGACCTCTCACAATTATATGTTGTTTGCAAATATGTTTAATTAAAATTTAGAGGTCAAATTGAAACCTACTGTGCGAAAATGACCGTTTTGTTTGTCTTGTTTGTTTGACTTGGTGTCTATGAGGGTCTTATATTCTATTTTATCTAAATCCACCCTTTAAGAGTCCAATGCCTCTAGGACTATCAAGTTGGGACGATTAGGCACCTTTTAGGTACGAAATGCATGTGGTGGTGGGGTAGGGGTAGTTCTCCCTACGAAGATGATGACATCGACTTAGGCTTGAAAAATAAACTTTGATTTTTGGCACAAATGAAGTAGTCTTTCATCTAAGATTCCTCCATAGGGGGTCTGGCCCTAGTCACTTCAGACCTCCATCTTATGGCGTAGTCTTTGAAGGATTCACTAGGTTTCTTCTTTAAATTTTGAATGTAAAACCAATCAGGTGTATTTTCTATATTAAAACCAAACCTGTTCATGAAATCTGTTGCCATATCTACCCTACTCTACCCATTTCCGCGAGTCTTGCTCAATATACTATGCCAGGGCCTTCCCAGTAAGACTCCTCATAAACAGCTTCATGAATATCCTCTCGTCTCTTCCCACCCCTACAAGTTTGTCACTGTACATTCGTAGGTGGGCTTTAGGATCCCCAATGCCATTGAATATCTCGAATTTTGGAAGCTTGTATCCTTCGGACAGTTCTACATCAGGGTGCATTCACAGATCCTCGTAGCTCAGCCCTCCTAACCTCTTGTTTCCTTCAACATGTTGCACCCTGTTGGTCAAGTTATCTAATCTCTCAGTCAGGTTTTTTTTATCAGAATGTCCTTTTGGTGTGACTCTGATTCATGGAGGTCATGGGTCAGAGGAGCGGTTTCCACATATATTGGATTGAGGTTGTTGTTTCCAAGAGTATATGGGGGCTTTGCATTAGGGGTTGTTTCTGGAGGGTTGGCTTGGTTTGTTGGTAATAATGGTGGAATGGACTTGGGTATTTTGGGCGTGGGGTGGTAGAAAGGTATTTTGATGAGTAAGTTTAGGTCATGATGTATTGATTGGAGGATTATTTGGCATAGTTGTTTGGTTAGTGTGAGGAAGAACCAAACAACCATGCAAATAATCCTCCAATCAATATATCTCGACTTGAACCCACTCATTCAAATACCTTTCCACCACCCTATGCCCAAAATACCCAAGTTCCGTTCCACTATTATTACCAACAAACCAAGCCAACCCTCCCAGAAACAACCCCTAATGCAAATCCCTCATATACTCTTGGAAATAACAACCTCAATCAAATATATGTCAAAAAACCACTCCTTTTACCCATGACCTCCATGAATCAGAGTCCCACCAAAAGGACATTCTGATAAAAAAAACTAATTGAGAAATTAGATAGCTTGACCAACAGGGTGCAACATGTTGAAGGAAACAAGAGGTTAGGAGGACTGAGCTACGAGGATCTGTGAATGCACCCTGATGTAGAACCGTCCGAAGGATACACGTTTCCAAAATTCGAGATATTCAATGGCATTGGGTATCCCAAAGCCCACCTACGAATGTACAGTGACAAACTTGTATGGGTGGGAAGAGATGAGAGGATACTCATGAAGCTGTTTATGAGGAGTCTTACTGGGAAGGCCCTGGCATAGTATATTGAGCAAGACTCACGGAAATGGGTAGAGTGGGGTAGATATGGCAATAGATTTCATGAACAGGTTTGGCTTTAATATAGAAAATACACCTGATTGGTTTTACATTCAAAATTTAAAGAAGAAACCTAGTGAATCCTTCAAAGACTACGCCATAAGATGGAGGTCTGAAGTGGCTAGAACCAGACCCCCTATGAAGGAATCTCAGATGAAAGACTACTTCATCCGTGCCCAAGAACCACAATACTATGACCGAATGATGCTGGTGGCTGAAAAGAGTTCCGCCGAAATCATCAAATTAGGCGAAAGAATTGAAGAAGGCATAAAGAATAGGACTATCATCAATTTGGAGGCTTTGCAAGCAACCAACAAAGCTCTGCAATGTGGTGGAATGACAGAAAATCGAAAGAAAACAGGTTCTATAATGATGGCTCATGGAACCAAGCCCCTTTGAGGAACCAGGCAACGAACCTACCACCATCCCCATACCCTCACACTCCATACCCTCAATATCCCTCAGCTCCACCCCCTATATCTGCCCAACCCATGCCAATATATTACCAAAACACTCCCCTCAATATTTGCATGCCTCATATCCTGTCTATAATGTCCAACCAACACACTTCCAAACTCCACCACCCACTCAGACACCAAACTACCGAAACAGACCTCCACATGAAAGAAGACCTACAAAAAATTATACCCCTTTGGACGAACCCATAACACAACTTTATGAAAGACTAAAATAGGCTGGGTATGTCTCCCAAATTCCTGCATTACTTGTGGATGTTCGCGCAAAGTGGTACGACCCTAACAAGGTCTGCGCCTACCATTATAGGATGAAGGGTCACACTACCAAAGTTTACAGAGCCCTCAGGGATAACGAACTCCATGTCACTAGTTTACCTTGGTCGTTCGCGGCATGGGGCATGGATCTCATTGGTCCAATCGAGCCAACAACATTCAACGGACACAAATTCATTCTTGTCGCAATTGACTATATCACTAAGTGGGTGGAGGCCACCTCCCACAAATCAGTGACAAAGAAAGCTGTGGATGACTTCGTCAAAAGTAAATAGTGATCTAATGAGATCAATGTGTGAGAAATACAAGGTCAGTCATTTAATTCTACAACATACATGCCACATATGAACGGGGTTGTTGAGGCAGCAAACAAAAACATCAAAAGAATATTGCGCAAGATGATTGATAACCACAAACACTGGCATGAAAAGCTACCTTTCGCATTACTGGGGTATCGTACCACAATCAGAACTTCAACCGGGGCCACACCTTACTTCTAAGTATATGGTAGTGAAGCTGTGATACCCGTCGAAGTAGAGATACCATCCCTATGGATCATTCAAGAAGCAAAGCTGAGTGACGCTGACTGGATACAAGGCCGGGCAGAGAATCTAGCATTAATAGATGGAAGAAGAATTAACGCTATTTGTCATAATTCCATCGAAAGCACTTTTCCTCGATATTGGGACAAAATTTTGAGGGAACCTCAAAATTGCTACAAATCAAGGCTGGGACAGAACCTTTCAAAAGGATTCTAAAAGTTCACAAGCAGTCAACTTACAACGGAGATCAGAATGATAAATCTACTTTGAGTCAGATGTTGTAAAGTCTCAACCTATGCCATGGTCAAGGATTCGACATTAGCTTCTTTTACTAAATGATAATTTCAAATTCTTTCAAAGTTCCTCTCTCTTTTATGAAAAACAGATGCCCGAAGAGGTGTGGATGGCGTGTCAAAGGAGAACACACCAGACGAAGCAGATCAACCTTCCCCCCATTTCTTAAACTCATGAATTTTCTTTGAACGTAGAAAGTCTATGCACCTACACAATAACAGCTCCAATATCGCTCTGAGTACAACAAATAGCAACTCAAAGGCATATTTTCCTTCCAACAAGACCAAATATCACACTATCGGTAATACCCGACCTTTACAACAAGAGAAAGACCCAAGCTACTGTACGCCCTCAAGCAACGGCTGTGCTGGCAAATTACATTCTGCCCGATATTGCATCATTTGCACCTACTCCCGATATCACATTATGCTCGAAGAACTGCATCATTATATTATTCCCGAGATCGCAGAAACACATCATTGCATGTGCTTGATATTGCATGTGCCCGAAGAATTGCATCATTCCATGTGTCCTATATTTAATGCGCCCGAAGAAATGCATCTTTGCATGTGCTCGATAATGCATGTGCCCGAAGAAACGCATCATTGCACGTGCCCGAACAAATGCATCATTGCATTGTGCTCGAAGTTTGCATAAGACCAAGATTGCATCGTGCTCATGTGCCCGAATCAAATCAAGTCACAAGTATCAACAGATGCCAAAAAAAGATACGCTCTCTTTACTCATTACTTATATTCCAAAGGCGTCATCCTCCAAAGGCATCATCTTTCATGGACTGCGGACTTCATGTTATGGCGTGAGGACTTATTTTATGCTTATCATGTTCCTAAGGCATCATAGTCTAAAGGCATCATCCTCATTGCCTGCAGACATCATATCATGGCCTAAGGGTTTAATTTCTGTCTATCATTATCCGAAGGTGTCATAGTCTAAAGGCTTCATTTTCATGGCCTGCAGACAACATTTTCATGACCTGAGGATACATTTTGTATATCATGGCCCTAGACATCAATCTTTAAGACGTCATTTTTCATGGTCTTAAGGCAAACATTCATGGTCAACATGGGAATTGCATCATGTTTACATTTACCGCTTATTTTGATATATTTGCTCTAATCACTTTATTTAAGTTATAGTCTAAGTTACAGATGTGCATATTACAGATAAAATCAATTGCCTTTTGAACAACCACCTTCATGCTTACAAACAAAGACTGTCAAATTCTCTGCTACTTACATTGTCATTCGGCTACTCAACTGTTGTCCAGACTACCATGGAAACATTGTCAGACTCAACTCGCTACTGTGACCTACCTTTTCTTCAGTTGGGCTCGTCTGCCTCAAAATGACATTTAGGCTCGTCCGCGTTACAACACGACATTTAGGCCCGTCCGCCTTATAATGCGACATCTAGGCTCGTCCGCCTTACAATGCGATATTTAGGCTCGTCCGCCTTACAATGCGACATCTAGGCTCGTCCGCCTTACAATTCGATATTTAGGCTCGTCCGCCTTACAATGCGACATCTAGGCTCGTCCGCCTTACAACGGTACATATAGGCTCGTCCTCCTTGTATAACTCTAAAGCTCTCATACATAAATTTATTTGGGATATCGTCTAAGAGGAGGGGGATTATATGCAATTTACTAATATTTTTGTGTTAGAAAGCTTGCTCATAGGATTAAAATATTTTTTGCTTCATCTATATGTGTTGTTTTAACTTTGCAATCGCCTAAAATCATGGGAATCATAAGCTAATCTCTAGTATGATAACTTACGTTAAAAGGAGCAAGAGTTTTAATAATTGTCAATTTGTCCCTTGTTTGTTAATATGAATTCTTATTAATAAGTTGCAATATGTTCACTTAGAAACCATGCATATAGAATTTAATTAAATAAGATTGTGCATTAAAGTCACTCCCTAATAATTTTCAGCATGTTTTATAACTAGACAATCCATCAATATTTTCAACTCTATGAAAAAGAGCAATTTTCTGCATACATTATTATTTTGTGTTTCTTCCTAAAAATTGTCATACTAATTTGTCCAAAAAATAATAATAGTTAATATTTTTCTGCATCATAATTAACCTCTTTTGCATCTAAAATCTGCTATCAATTAATTTTTTTCATTGTAATTAATTTTCTGCCTTAAAATATATATTTTTTACATTAATAACCAATCTATAAATCCATCAATATTCTAAAAACAATTTTCTTCATCAATAATAAATTTGTCACTTAAAAAATATAATTTTTTTGTGTTACTAATAAATCTATTGGTGTCCTTAAAATAATTTTCTGCCTAAACAAATTAAGCCTTTTGTTATATAATTTTCTGCCTTAATAATTAATTCGACTACTATTTTAAAAATATATGTGCATGTGTAATCACATCCTTTGCTATACTTGGAAATCAAACAAAAGCTATTATTTCATTAATCATTGCTCACCCTAAAATTAGTTCAATACTAATATTTGCATCCATGTTATCATATTTTCCCTGTCATAATTAAATTGTTGTCTGTTTGGGTGTTCACACACTCAACATGAAACCTTTTACAGTTGTGTTATTTGCAAGCACGTCTAATTGATTTTTAGAGGCCAAATTGAGACTTGCATTGCTAAAATGACCATCTTGTTTGCCTTGTTTGTTTGACTTGGTGTCTAGGAGGGCATTATATTCTATTTTGTCTAAACCCACCCTTTGAGAGTCCAATGCCTCTTGGACATTAAACTGGGACGACTAGGCACCTTTTAGGTACGAAATGCATGCGGTGGTTGGGTAGGGGTAGTTGGCCCTACAAAGAAGATGACATCGACTCAGGCTTGAAAGACAAACTTTGGTTTTGTATGTCTCTATACGGCAGCCTATCGAAAAATAAAAAGAAAAGTCGAGTGTTAATCCAAAAAGTCTCTTAGAGTCTCCCTTCTCTTTTATCGCTTTACTTGTTTGTTTTAAATTATATTTATGTGGGGTAGATTAAAATAAAAATAATAAAATTATTTGCTTATTTATTTGTATCTTTTCTATCCTCTCGCTTATCTTTTTTTTAATTGTTTAGTATATCTATTTTATTGTTATCACTTAGTCTCGCATGTTTAAATATTAATTAAGATAATAATGAGCTATTTGATCAACTTGTTGCTATATCACCTAGTCTCACATGTTAGATTTAATAAAATGATTTTAATTGTTAATATTTGCTATCACCTAACCTTTATTAATTAATTGATCAAAAATAAGAAAATGGTCTCATTTGTTTTATATTTCTTATCACCTAACAAGCATGCTACTTAAATAATATTAATAAATGAAGTGACCTTAATTGTTACTTGTAACCCCCACATAGATTGCATGAGATACGGTCGGGATCCACATTTGTGGACCTCGAGGGATGCCTAACACCTTCCCTCGAGGTAATTTGGACCCTTACCCTAATCTCTGGCTCGTTGACCTTAGCTAGACTAAGTTAGATTATATAGGTGCCCTAACGCACCTTAATTCGTTAGGTGACGACTCCAAACTCAAAATCCCAAAAGAGTTGTTAGGTCGTGCACAAAATCCGTTTTTTACGGAAAAATGGGGCGCGACAATGGCGACTCCAAACTCAAAATCCCAAAAGAGTAGTTAGGTCGTGCACAAAACCCGTTTTTACAAAAAATTGTACTCGACAATTCAGTATAAGTGTGTCTATGAAATTTAGGGCATAGATTGACGGGGTACTAGTGCATTATCCCTAAAACATATAATAAAACTAAAACATTGTTATAGACCCATTATTTACACGTTTAATTTGTTCTCCATACATATATACCGTGTATGGTTATGATTATGGATATAATGAGTGTGTTCGATAGGAAGAAAAGTATTCATTTTTTTAATGAAATCAAGGAAACAAGTTCAACAAGTGACGATATATATTTTATATTAGTGGTATCATTTTCATTCTTCGACACGTCACCTCTATCCTACTTTCAGTCTTCCACCTTTCATATATGATATTTATCTAGATTATATATAGTTAGAACTATATTTTATTCTGATATATATATATATATATATATATATATATATATATATATATATATATATATATATATATATATATATATATATATAGAAAAATTAAAATAAATAATAAATTCAATTATATTCTTAAAAAAACACTTTCGGTCGTGCCAAACACATGCATTTACTTACAACCAACCAACATGTGGAATAATATTTTTCACAACCAAATCCTTTAAATGAATGGTAAAGTCTCTCAAAAGTAGAATATATAAACGGAGCGGTTCAATCTAATTTGAGATCTAAAGTAAAATTTTAGTTAGATGTTTAAAATTTATATAAATTTCATATGCACTTATTTATTTTCTCTAACTTCTTAAATGTAAATTATTGCTTAATATATTTTTTTTGCAAAAATGATTTCTTCGAATATCATTTTTTAATTATTAACTAAAAGTAAGATTTTATCAGTTCAACATTAAAAAATATTCTTTTACTGACACAATTATTATATAAATTATTTACATAATTTTTAAGTAATTATAAGTTGACAAACTTTACATGAAAATAAGAATTACAATTATAGAATTTGATACAAGAAACCGATAACTGGTTGACGAATTAACTTTACATAAAGATATATTTCTATGTTATACTTGAAAATTTAAGAAGAAACAAAAATAGAATTGTAAGCCATTTTATTCAATATATTTCTACTACTAATTTATATTTTTAATTAATAGTGTATCACTCTAACTTACCCAAGATTTTTTTAAAAAAGTGCAAAAGAATTTTGAATAGATAAATAATACGAGTGTTAGCGAAGAAAATATAAACATACAAAACAATATTTTCTTAATTTCTTCTATTTGAATGATGTTAAAAATAGTGAAATAGTGTGTTTTTTTTTTCAAAAAAAATTATACTTTTTAGGCATAAATAATTAAGTTTTATTTAAAAAGTCAACACATAATCTTTTGTTGGTGATATTTTGAGGCCCCATGGGGGCCTAACGTAAATACCTTAAATTTATTAAGCAAGAGTCGACCCTGATCATAGTACGACAAATAGTAGAGCATAAACTTAGACTAATATATAGAGTTGTTTATTTCTGATGCGCGTTAGTTAAAACATGTCACTCAGTGTTAATTCTTATAATAATTTTATTAAAGAAAAAATATAGAATGAGCATGCGATAATAATTCCATATTGATTCAAACTAATCCATCCATTCCCATTTTGAATAGGATTCCGATTAAAAGTATACAAATATTGTAATGTGCTTCTCCATGAGTATCTAGTAACTATTTGTGTAGTGGATAATGAGCGATTTGTCAACAAAAGTAATAAGAAATTTATATAACACATGATATGACTCAGATTCATTAGATACTATCTAACATTTACTCACGTTGGATTTCACTTACTCAATGAAAATATTATAAATTATTTTCATATTTCTTATACTTTGTGTTTAGTCAGATAAATTGAAACAAAAGAGGTAAATGTTGGATTTCACTTACTCAATAAACATGTTATAAATTATTTTTATATTTCTTATACTTTGTGTTAAGTCAGATAAATTGAAACGAAAAAAATAAAAAAAAAGGTAATGCACCTTACCATGAAGAGAAGAAATGATAGATGGAAAGTGAAGAAGGTGATTCTAGTTTTCCATTATGAGATGGAAGAAGAAGAAAAAATGAGTAATATTTAGAAGAAAAAGTTCACTAAAGTCCAAGTCTATAATATTAGGTCCCATCTTTGATCTATTCAGAACCAACTCACACTTACCCATCCAAAACACCTTTTTTGTTTTATTTTTTCAGACTCATCCACCACCCTCTATTCCCCTCTTCTGTCTGTCACTTAAGGGTCCCATTAATTTGTATTATCCTTCTTTTTTAATTTAACCTTATATCTTTTTTATTTAGTAGGCGTTTCGTCATGTGATATTATATCACGATATGGTATCATTAGATAGAATTAGTATTTGGATATGCGATCTTATGCTCTTCCATCTCATGATTTCATATTACGAGATGTGATTCCATGTTCTCTAAAAAGCATGATATGAAATTATATGGGAATACCATAAGGCTAAGCAATGGAACGGGATATACTGGTACCATTTTGGTTCGTTCTGGTTCGTCCCGGTTCGGTTGCCTATGGGACGGAATGGGACATTCCGAACCGGAACACGAAATGGAACGAAATCGTGGTTTGGTATCGTTTTATTCTGGTTTCGGTTAATTAATATTTATTAATTAATTAATTTATATTATGTATTTATAAATTATAATTTATATTTTATATTAAATAATAAATACTATCCAACTAACCCAACTATCCCCTATTAGTATTACATTCGAGACTTAGTTGAACAGAACCCTTCCTAGAAGGTGGTTGCGTAAACTATGCACTCTACTAGTAGTTGTAAATTGAAATTGTAATTTATAATACAAATTTAAATAAATTGAATTGATATCTTTTAATTTGTGTAATTGTTTTATCCTTATTTTTATTTAATTTTTTAAAATTACAAATTCAATTTATTTAAATTACAAGTTATAAATATTACTTATAAATTATAACATATTAATAAATAATAAGTAATAACTTATAAACTTCAAAAGATTTAAATCTTAAAAACATAATTAGACTTAACTTGCATACTTAATAAGTAGAATGTTTATGAAAAATATCTTTAAAATAACTTAAGTAAAAATTACATAAATTTAAAAACTATTAATTTAAACTTAGAAAATAAAAAAAATGTTCATATTTTCGTAGTTCAATTTTTTTTTAAAAAAATAACTAGATGTGTCATCCCGTTTATTCCATCCCGTGACATTTTGGTCCGTTCCAGTTCCATCCCGGTATAAAGTGGGACAGAACGGAACCGGGTATCCGTCCCGGTAATTCCGGCCCGGTTCATCCCAGTACCGGTCAACTCCTCCCGTTCAGGTCTGGTACTGGTTCGTTCTGGTCCGTTGTCCAGTCTTAGAATACCATATCATGGTTTGAAATATTCTAATACAAAAATTGATCCATGAGTTTATATTTTGTTAAAACAACCCACATTTATATCTACTATCCATTTATTTCACATGTACATAAAAAATTATAATCACATCATTACTTTTTAGAATTTATTATTGTCACCGACTTAAAAGTTATTATTCTCACAAACATTTAGTCACTTTAACTCACACTTCACGATTGTCGATTAATAAAATCTTGAAGAGCCCGTGAAAGGTGTTATATTTTTACTCAAATATATTGATGAAATAATTACTTAAGTGGAGAACAAATAGCTTTGTAATAATTTATGATGCGATTTTATAATATTTTATTTATTTGATGAGATTGAATAAACAATTGGGGCTATTATAATAGTTTTAGAACTTATGTGATTTTTATATTTACGAGAAAATATACAATACCAAAATTTCATATCACATGTCCAAACATAACTTCAATTTCATCTCATAATTTCATATCGCATGTCCAAACAAAACTTCAATTCCATCTCATAATTTCATATCACGATACCATATCGCATGACCAAACAGACCCTTAGTATTAAGAAAAAATTGTAGGAGTACAACTTTTTTTTAATATTATTTAGGGCATGTTTGAATTGACTTTTTGTTTATGACTTATAAGTCAAAAGTCATAAGTTAGAATTTCTAATTTATGATTTTTGACTTATTTTTGTTACCTTGGCTTTACTTAAAACAATTTTTAATTTTACTCAAATACTTTAAAACAACTTAAAAACTATTTTGGCTTTAAAACAACTAAAATAAGTTAATCCAAACGGGCACACTCAACTAAGTAAGTTTTTCAATTGTACTTTTCGTCTTTTAATTTTGTATGATATATTTTATTTGATATAAAATTAAAATGTTTTTTAATTAAATTAATGATTTAAAATAAATTATTATTTTATAAAGAATAAAAAGGAGTATTTTAGAATAAAATTATTATGTAACGATGTAAAACTCTGTCTTCATATTTATTTTTAGCCAAATACATAAACAGATTTCTAAACTTGTTGGGTTTTTTCTCTCAGGTACCTCAACTACGTCATTTTTCTATTGATCTATGAACCACACATAATTTGTTCCTTTAAAACATTGTTGGTTGATTTTGATCGGTTTTTCTATTGTAAATGCCTTCCATTGTGTTCGAATCGTAATAATTTTAATTAAATGAATGAAGACAAACCGGCATTTATTTTCTAATGTGTTCAAATGACTTAAGTAAAACACAATTATTCTCGAACATTTTCACTATCAATTGAACTAATGAGTTGTGGAACAACATATGTATCCTCTATCAATACCACAAATCTGGTTTCACATCAGACGACGATGTTTGTTTAAACGGAACAAATTATGGAGGTTCAATGATTCAATAGGAAAATGACGTAGTTGAGGTACCTGAGAGAAAAAACCCAACAAATTTAGAAATCTGCTTATGTATTTGGCCTTTATTTTATATAGACTATAAAAAATAAATATAATCACATTCTTCCCCCTACGTAGTTCGTGAAATTTAAAGATACACTCCCTTTGTTTTCTTTTAGTTGTTATATTGTATTTTTCTAGAGTTAGTTTTATCTAATTTTAAAAACGAAATTAGATAGTGTTAATTCAATAAATAATTCAAAAGCTATTTAAAAAGTATTATTATAAATTTTTATTATATCAATATAACGAATTAAATATATTTTTAAATATTAATCAAAGTTCGTTCTAAAAAAATTATGATAATTAAATTTGAATGGAAGGAATATTTACCTTTTTTCCATTTTTACTCTAAATCGTAAAATTTAGAGACATATTCACCTTTTTTCTATTTTTAAATTTTAGCTAAGGTTAGTCACACTTCATATTGTTTAACTTAAAAATTCAAAATTTTGACAATAAAAAAAAAGTGAACTAAGTATTAGTACTTTTCTTTTTCTATTTTTACTCTATATAGTAAAATTGTGAGACATATTTACCTTTATTCCATTTTTAAATTTAAATTAGTCTTGATTTAAAACTATAAACAACTAAAATTAAACTAGACATACTTATTTTTTTTCCTTTTTTACTCTAAATAGTAAAATTCAGAGACATATTTACATTTTTTCCGTTTTGAATTTATTATTCAATTAAAGTAAGAAAAAAAAAATTGGATTGAAAAAAAAAGTATCTGATTTTTATTCATAGACAGTATGTCTTTTTTTTTTTTTTTTTTTTTTCTGATAGTCTCTTATTAGTCATTGCCAGCCAACTCTCTCTCCAATTCCCATTTCAAAACAAAAAAACCTTACACCTTTTCAGTACCCTTTTGCCTCTTTTTTTAATTCTCTCAATCAAAAAAAAAATAAATAAAATCTTTAACCTTCTTCTTTCTATAACTATATAGTGAAGTAGTTTGTCTCTTCACTAATAAAAAAAAAAAAAACAAAACTGAACAAACATATTCTCTATTAGCAAAAACATTATGAAGGAGTTATGGACAACATTGGCATCGATGATGGGTGTATGGGCATTCAGTCAAAGTCTGATTCAGGTAGTTTTTCCACCGGAGATTCGTTTCGCCATTCTCAAAATCATACACCGAATCTGTAACTGGTTCTCAGCTTATTGCTACTACGATATCACGGAGATCGACGGAGTAAACACCAACGAGCTTTACAACGCTGTTCAGCTTTACCTGAGTAGCTACGCTTGCGTTACCGGTAATCGTTTGAGTTTAACGAGAGGACTCAATTCGAGCAGTATAACTTTTGGGTTATCGAATAATGATTCTCTAATAGACGCATTTAACGGCGTTAAAGTTCATTGGGAACATGTGGTTACTCCCAGAAACTCACAGACATTTTCATGGCGGCCATTGCCGGAGGAAAAAAGAGGGTTTCTCCTTCGAGCTAAGAAAAAAGATAAATCTGTTGTATTAGGTGATTATTTAGATTTCGTTATGGAAAAAGCCAATGAAATTAGAAGAAAAAATCAGGATCGGTTGCTGTATACAAATTCACGTGGTGGTTCACTTGATTCGAGAGGTCATCCTTGGGAATCGGTACCGTTTAAACATCCCAGTACTTTCGAGACGCTAGCTATGGATCCTGTGAAAAAAGCTGAGATTATGGCAGATCTTTTGGATTTTGCTAATGGGGAATCTTTTTACCAGAGAACAGGTAGAGCTTGGAAAAGAGGTTATCTTCTTTATGGACCACCAGGTACTGGAAAGTCTAGTATGATTGCTGCAATGGCTAATTTTCTTGGTTATGATATTTATGATCTTGAATTAACAGAAGTTCATACGAATTCCGAGCTGAGGAAGTTGCTGATGAAAACTAGTTCAAAGTCTATTATTGTTATTGAAGATATCGATTGTTCTATCAATTTAACTAATCGAAAAAACAACAGTAGTAGTAGTAATAGTAGTAGTAATTACAATGTTTCACCTCCTGGGAGCGGTGGTGGTGGCGGTGGTGTTAGTAGTGAAGATGGTGGTGGGAATACTATAACTCTATCTGGTTTGTTGAATTTTACTGATGGCTTATGGTCTTGTTGTGGTAGTGAGAGGATATTTGTTTTCACAACGAATCACATTGAGAAGCTTGATCCAGCTTTGTTGAGGTCTGGAAGAATGGATATGCATATTCACATGAGCTATTCGTCTTTCGCTGCACTCAAGATTCTCTTGAAGAATTACTTGGGATACAACGAAGACGATGTAGAGAAGGAGTTGTTGGAGCAATTGGAGCAAGTAATGGAGCGAGCTGAAATGACACCAGCGGATATAAGTGAAGTGTTGATCAAGAACAGGAGGAACAAAGACAAGGCGGTATGGGAGTTACTCGAAGCATTGAAAGCAAGAGCGGAGATGAATGACAACAAGAGAAGTAATAATAATGCAGGTAAAAACAACACAATTGAAGACGAGGAACAAGAGAAAAGGGCATTATTAGTTGAGAGTTCTAATGAAATTGGTGGTGATGAATCGCAAGAAAAACGCAACAAATGTGATGATGTCAACGATGATGAAAAGGTACTTTAGTATTATAAAAACTATATGGTTAAAAAATTTTGATTCTTTAAATCTTTTATGGAGAGGGATGAGACAAGGGATGTTTGGTGTATGAAGAGTACATAATTTTACTATTCATGACATGGAAATTTTAAGGTGTAGGGGGGGGGGGAAGTTGGGGAAAAGTAGTACTATTGTTCTATGTTACTATTGCTTTTGATATTTTGGAACTTGCAAAAATAATGGAAAACCAAAACAAAGTATGATTTGTTGATTAACATGTGGGGTGTTTGGTTGTGTTAGTTCAACTTTGTCCCTCTGGAAATGGTTAATATTAGCATTATGAGTTTTCATATTTTTGTCCACATGCAATTGTTTTTCTTGAATAAAACTAAGTAGTAATAATGTGATGATGATCTTTGTATGTGGATGGCATAATTTTTTTTTTAATTGAAAAAATTGTTAGCTGGCTAGGATGTGAACCTCTTGAAGCACATGGGGATCATGTACTTTCTGATTGGGGAATTTGGGAACTTAAGTTGCCAAACCTTTTACTATATAAGTTTTCATGTCAATCATTTTGAAAATGATATGTTTCTTTTGGAGTTTGGCAATGAAAGTGATTTTTAAGTAGGTGTAATGGAGTTATATATGTATATATATATATTTTTATGTGATAGTTGAAGCCGTTTTTGAATATATAATTTATTTGAGAAAAGCTTGAAGCGGAGAAAAATTTTCACTTGAGAAACTCGTCTTAAAAGATAACTTAAAATCCATTCTATTACGTAACCAATCATCGTTTTGAGAAGGAAAAAAAAGATTTATGTTCGAAATCGTTGTTACTTTTCTGTCGTAATATTTGATAAGTTAAAAAAATTATTTGGATTTTTTGTATTTAATCTAGGCAAACACCAAGTGGTAAAGATCTTCAGAGTAAGTGGGTTGTGCAAATTGTTTTTGTACAAAGCCAAAACACACTCTTATAGAATGTCAAATTACTTCATATGGATTTTTTGGTTTATTTATGTGTTTGGTAACACAAAAAATGCTTTTGCTTACACGTAGTGTAGACGTGATATGGTATGGTATAATATTTTAAAGATCAACTTTTACATATAATAAATATTAAAAAAAAAGGGATAAATAACAGAAATTTCACTTTAAATTCTCTTATTACCTTTTTTTCCTATTAGTTTTACAAATTTCTAAAATTCTTCATTTTCACGCATCAGATTAATGTATTTCGTGCATCAGGTAAATGTGTTCAGCGCATCAGATTATTATATCATGTAATTTATCTTACTTAACGATTAATGTATCTCGTGCATCAGATTCATGTATCAACACTCGTATTATTGTATTAATTTGAAGGATTTTCTGTAATTATAAACTTATAAGGGACAAATGATAATTTTGCCTTAAAAATATGTGACCTCTGTCATTTGGCCATTTGCGGAATTGCGCTCCATATCAAACATAAATATGTATTTCACTATACATATATACAAAAGAAAGCAGTTGTTTATCTGTTTTTGTTTCGGTATACATATACAAAAGGTCAATTTGTATAATATGTGTTTGTATAAAGCCAGAAAGAGAGAGAGAGAGATAAAAAAGAATTGGATAGAATTTTTTTTTTGTATAATCATAAGTGTATAGGACGAATATATATGCATTTGTACTTATGTTTACAATTTTATCTCGCTTAAATGCAATGTACACATTTATGTTTGTATAAAGTGAGTGGAAGCAAGATATGGGAGGGGAAAGAAAATATATGTATATATATATATATAATTTTATCTCGCTTTACACAAACACAAACACATGTTATACATTTGTGTTTATATTAAAGCAAGAGAGGCGAGGGAGACTGCCAACGATTCACCAAGAGAGAGGCGAAATAGGAAGAGTTTGCTATGGGGTACAATTTAATTCAACTATGTTTATAGTATCTAATTTGAATTAAAAGTTTGCTATTATATACAATTTTCTTTATTTTCAACTTGTTATCGTAATTTCTATATTCGGTTTTCAAAACTATTATATAATTACCATACAATTTAATTTAGTACACTTGATAATTTGAAGTTCAATTTTGATATTTTGCGGTATGACAAATTGATATTCATAATTTGTTCAACTTCAATTAATATATGCTGGTATAATAGTGTATTATGACTTCGACAATTTAGAAAAATTCTCATTTATATTATACTAACACATATACATGTAGAAATATATATTCGAAAGAAAGTGCAAACAACTTATTTTGTTAATCAATTGCCTTTAAAATATATTTCAATCAAAATAGAATTGTCATAGATAAGTTTTTTTCAATTGTCACATCTTCAAATTCTAATCGTTTAGTTTATACTTACACTAAATTATATATATATATATATATATATATACATACACACACACTTCAATATGATATTTGTTATATCGATATGTTATTTTTAAATATCAAATATCATGTTAAATAAAAAAAATGAAAATATATACCATATACTATACCAAAATTATGATATCAAAAATTTCAATACAGTATAATAATTCATTATATACAAGTCAGTAACCTTTGATCAAATATTTTATATCTTTTAAGTAGAAAACTCTAACTTCATAATGAAAAAATGAATTGTGGTACATATAAGTTGGGGGATCAATTTACTTATTTTTGTTCCAAACAAGATATGAATCAAATTTAACTGAAAAAAGTCGTGATTTTGTAAGCACTAATTTATTTCTTTTACCATTATTTTCACTTGAATAAAATCTTTATGCAGCACTTTAATAAGTTCAGCAAGACATTAATTTATAATAGTGGTATCTTAATTTATTTTAAATCGAATAAATGCCCAAATCTTTTTATTTAGGCAAAAGATAATGTCAACTTTAGAAGTAGAAAAATAATTTAAGATATTGAAATCAAAATTTGATTTCCTTTCTTATTCTATTACTTTCTCGTAATTAATGAGATATTTTTCATTTTTTTAAAAAAAAGTTCAAATTATATAGTTTTGATAAATACTTTAAGATATATTTTATCATTATACTGATATGAAAATATTTGTAATTTATAAATTTTTTTAAAAAAAATAATTTTAAAAATATTAAATTAATTACATTTAATTAATCATTAAAAATTAATTAAATCAACTTTTCCAAAAAGAAAAAAAATATGTGATGAATTAAAACACACAAAGTATCGAATAACATGAAACCTGAATGTTAATCATATAATTTCTTTATGCTTTATTAAATTAGTTTAGTTTAGTGTAAGTGTTTTGTAGGTATATCTAGTGATAAATAATAAAATTATTAAGAAGTAATTGGTATTAAAATAATTATTATATTTATTAAAATGATTTGCTGAATTTATATTCTTTTCATCATTTTGACTATTTTATCGTAATGAAAAAAAAATCACTAGCTTTTTGTAACGACCCGTTTAGTCGTTTTGAGCAGCAGATATTATTTCTGGAAAAACTGGCCTAGACTACAGACACCACGACGGACCGTCATGGGCACGACGGTCCGTCACAGAGGTTTCGTTCCATGACACTTAGAATTCTGAAATTTGCACGAAAATCGACTCTGCGAACTCAGAACGAATCGACAGACGGACCGTCACAGGGTGACGGACCGTCACGATCCACTGAGTTTTAAGAGGTCGCGACGACCTGAGTGACGGACCGTCGCAGCATGACGCCCGCGTCACAGTCGCGCAATCCCGGTCGAATCGGATTTCTTTCCACGTTTTAAGGGACGTTTTGGACTATTCTTTCCTTAATTATAAAGTTTGAGGGTTAATATTAATAAATCTAATTACTTGGGGGTTAAAATAGGTAACCTTAAGTTAATTAGTGGGTCATTATTACCATCTTTCATTCTTAATTACATATGAATTAGGGTAAAAGAAAGAGGGTTTGAATAAGAAAAAGAAAAGAACAGAAAGAGATGAGAAACGAACGAGTAGAGAGAGAGAGAGAGAGAGTCGAACAAGGAAGAAGAATATCAAAGCTTGGGAAATTGCTTGTTGATTCCAATTCTTCGGTGGATGTAGGTTATGGTTTTCATGCTATTCGTAGTAAACTCTTAATAGCGAATGATATATGTTAGTAGTATTGTAAAACCCTTCTATATGCTTAATTGTATGCTTGCATGAATGATGTGATTATGTAATTATGAATAAATAAGCATGATGAAGCTATTGAATCCCAAATCTTGAAAGAAACTTTAATCTACTTGTTAATGATAAGGCCTTGGTATAAAAGAAGGCTTGATGAATTAAAGTAATGGGATTGATGATGCCTTGGTATAGAGAAGGCTTGATGAGCGGATATAATGAGATTAGTGGATCGGAGTGTCACGTTCCGACACATAGTATTAGTGGGACGGGTGTCACGAACCGACACGTAGAATTGGGGATCGGAGTGTCACGTGCGACACATATAGGGGATCGGAGTGTCACGTTCCGACACATATAGGGATCGGAGTGTCACGTTCCGACACATAGTATTAGTGGATCGGAGTGTCACGTTCCGACACATAGTATTAGTGGGACGGGTGTCACGAACCGACACGTAGAATTAGGGAATCGAGTGTCACGTTCCGACACATATAGGGATCGAGTGTCACGCATCGACACATATAGGGATCGGAGTGTCACGCCCGACACATGTAGGGGATCGGAGTGTCACGTACCGACACAAGAGGAAGAAAGATAATGAATCTTGAAAGATGATAATATACTCAACATAATGAACTTAACTCCCAAATGAGTATGGTATTGAGGCGTGAGCCCTCATGGATGAACTTGATGGTACTTATTAATGATCTTAGTACTTGTTGTTGCTACATGTTGAGTTTTATAGTTGATTTATGATATTAACTGATATATACTGTTTTCTATTTTGAGTTGGCCGATGATATCTACTCAAGACTTGTGGTTATCTTGACCCCTACTTTTATGTTTTCTTCTTTGCTAATTGTGGAATACAAATAACGTTAGTCATCTTCAACTCAAGATGATTCAAGCCGCCTTACTACACCTGAAATTCAAAGTGAGCTAATACGTCTATCTTGGACTGGATCTTCTTCTTCAAGTCTTGATGCCTTGAACTCCGGCATGGACTAGCTTTTATGTATTTTTAGTTCTTAGACATTCTTAGTTTAGTCATTTGATTGTAGATGTTCTTGTGGTGATGACTTCCAGATTTTGGGGAATAATAGTTATCGATTTGGTTTTTATTAATGAGTTAAGTCTTCCGCATTATTTTCTGTTGAAATTATATTGAAAATGTTAAGGTTTTGATGGGTTGGTTCGCTCACATGTGAGGGTAAATGTGGGTGCCGGTCGCGATCGGTTTTGGGTCGTGACAAACTTGGTATCGAGCATTAGGTTCGTTGGTCTCATCACACGAAACAGTCTAGTAGAGTCTTAAGGAACGGTAGGGGACGCCTTTACTTTTCCTTGAGAGGCTATAAGACTTTAGGAAAATTTCACTCTTTCATTCTTTCTTTCGTGCTACTACTTGAGTCCAATTGGTATCTAGGCGATCTGGTGGTATCGACCATCTTCACTCTCTTCGCAGATGGTTAGAACTAGAGCAACGACCACGCCAACACCAACACCGCCGGACAAGAAACATCCGAGCCACCCACCGGGCCGTGGCTCGAGGGAGAACAACGGCAAGAGGCCGTGGTAGAGGTCGCGAGGACGCCCTGCAGAAAGAGGACGAGCACCCAGCCCATCCGATGCTAGGCGTGACTCCTCCACCGACCGAGGAAGTGGTAAGAGAAGGGGAGGACGGGAGAATGAACAAGAGCGAGAATGAGGAATTGCCACCCCAACCTACCCCGCAGATGATCAATCGTGTTCTCGCTTATCTTAGCGGGTTATCCGATCACGGTCGAGCACCTCCAGTGATTTCTGCACCAACCCCTCCGTTTTGAGAGGTACGACACCCGGCTACTATGGCTGCCCGCACGGATGCCTCATCGAGATAGGCACATTTCCACGCCTGACTCATCGGACCCAGAATGACAAACGATCAACACGAACTTTTCAAGAAGTTCTTGAAATTGAAACCTCCGCCTTCAAGGTGCGAGAATCAAGATGCTTATGATTTTCTGGTTGATTGTCGCGAGCTACTACACAAGATGGGGATAGTAGAACGGTTTGGCGTTGAATTCGTAAGCTATCGGTTTCAAGGAACGCCAAAATACGGTGGCGATCACATGTCGAGTGTCAACCGACAGAGGCCACACCCATGACTGGGCATCCTTCTACCCTGTTTATGGAGAAGTATATCCCGAGGACTTTGAGGATAGGAAACGGGATGAGTTCTTGAGCCTAGAGCAAGGTAGGATGTCGGTTAATGCTTATGAGGCTAAGTTTCGCACTATCCATATATGCCACTCAACTTTGTTTCACCACAAGAGAGAATTCACGGTTTGTGAAGGGGTTGAGATCGAGTTGCGGATTTCGGCCTTCTGGTAGCGGCGGCGGCAAAATCCTTCCAAGAGGTGGTAGACTTTGTGATAGAAGTGGAAGGAGTGAAGCCGCACGACTTCACCACAACCGACATCAAAAAGGTTTCGAAAGGAGGTGAGTTTAATAGTTCGTATACTAGAGGACGCACTTCCTGAGGCTACTCGATTCGACCTATTCGGCCTTCACTACAGATCAGTAGTTGGGGACCACCTCAGACCGGTCAACACTTCTCCGAGAGACCTATGCTTGACTCGAGAGAGTGTTATGGATGTGGAGATGGACATATTAGGAGGAATTGTCCCAAACAGTTATAGACCCCCAATAGCTAGAGGTAGAGGTGGTCGTGGTAGGCCGTTATTCCGGAGGGCGTGGTGGTCGAAGTAATGGTGGTCACCAAACGGCAGAGGTGATGGGCAACCGGAGCCCCTACAACACAACATGGTAGTGGGCAACGGATGCAGACGAACGATAGGGCCCGTTGTTACGCTTTCCTGGGCGATGCAAGCGGAGGCATCGATCTTTGTCATCACATAATCTTTTGGTTTGTGATTGCATGGCTTCAGATTGTTTGATCCTGGATCCACATTTTCTTATGTATCTTCCTCATTTGCTAATGGTCTAAATTTACATTGTGAATTACTTGACATGCCTATTCGTGTTTCTACTCAGGTGGGTAGTCCGTGATAGTTGAAAAAGTGTATAGGTCTTGTTTGGTGACTTTTGTGGGAGCAACACTTATGTAGATTTGGTTATTCTAGAAATGGTTGACTTTGATGTAATTCTGGGTATGACTTGGCTTTCTCCGAATTTTGCGATCTTGGATTGCAATGCTAAAACGGTGACGTTAGCCAAGCCTGGGACAGATCCGTTAGTGTGGGAGGGTGACTACACTTCTAATCCGGTGCGTATCATCTCCTTTCTTCGTGCTAAGAAAATGGTTAGTAAAGGGTGTTTAGCTTTCTTGGCACATCTCAAGGATGACACTACTCAGGTACCACCGATTAGTCGGTTTGATGACCGTGAGTTTTGGATGTGTTCCGCAGATCTTCCTGGTATGCCACCAGATAGGGATATTGACCTGCGATCGACCTTGAACCGCACTCGCCCCATTTCTATACCCCCATAGAATGGCTCATGGAGTTAAGAGAGTTAAAGGCACAACTTCAAGAGTTGTTGAGCAAAGGCTTCATCGCACTGCCGCATCTCCTGGTGCTCCGGTTTTGTTTGTGAAGAAGAAGGATGGGAGTTTTCGAATGTGCATAGACTACAGACAACTGAATAAGGTAACTATTAAGAACAAGTATCCTCTTCCTCGCATTGATGACTTGTTCGATCAACTACAAGGTGCTTGTGTCTTCTCTAAGATTGACTTGAGATCTGGTTATCATCAATTGAAAATATGGGCAACGGATGTGCCAAAGACTGCTTTTCGAACGAGGTATGGGCATTACGAATTTGTGGTGATGTCTTTTGGTCTTACGAATGCCCCTGCTGCGTTCATGAGCTTGATGAACGGGATTTTTAAGCCATATTTGGACCTCTTCGTAATCGTATTTATTGATGATATATTGGTATACTCGAAGAGCAAGAAGGAACATGAAGAACATTTGAGAATAGTATTGGAAATGTTGAGGGAGAAAAAGCTTTATGCCAAGTTCTCTAAGTGTGAGTTTTGGCTAGATGCAGTGTCCTTCTTGGGGCATGTAGTTTCTAAGGAAGGAGTGATGGTAGATCCTTCAAAGATTGAGACAGTGAAGAATTGGGTAAGACCCACTAATGTGTCAGAAATAAGAAGCTTTGTTGGGTTAGCTAGCTACTACCGCCGATTTGTCAAGGGATTCTCTTCTATTGCGTCCCAACTGACGAACTTGACTAAGCAGAACGTTCCATTTGTATGGTCAGATGAATGTGAAGAAAGCTTTCAGAAACTTAAGACTTTGTTGACTCTCGCACCTATCCTCACCTTGCCGGTAGAGGTAAGAACTTCATTGTTTATTGTGATGCATCCTATTCGGGTTTGGGTGCAGATGCTAATGCAAGAGAAGAACGTGATTGCTTATGCTTCAAGACAATTAAAAGTGCATGAACGTAACTATCCAACTCATGACTTGGAATCGTCAGCGGTAGTGTTTGCATTAAAGCAATGGAGGCACTATTTATATGGGGTTAAGTGTGAGGTCTACACGGATCATCGTAGCCTTCAAAGATGTCTTTACTCGTAAAGATTTAAACTTAAGACAGAGGAGATGGATGGAGTTACTAAAGGACTACGATATCACGATCTTGTATCATCAGGAAAGGCGAATGTTGTAGCGGATGCTTTAAGTAGAAAAGGCGGGAAGCATGGGAAGTCTAGCTCACTTGCAAGCTTCTAGGCGGTTGGCTAGAGAGGTTCGGACTACGGCTAACGACTTGATGAGGTTAAGTAAATGAGAAGGAGGATTGTTGGCTAGTATGGAGTCAAGATCTTCTTTTCTTGACAAGATTAAGGAAAAGCAGTTTGATGATGAGAAGCTACAGAATCCAAGATAAGGTATTGCGAGGAGAGGCTAAGGAAGCACAAATCGATGAGGAAGGTGTTTTGAGAATCAAGGGAAGGGTATGTGTACCCCGAGTTGATGATTTGATCAACACTATTCTGACAGAGGCTCATAGCTCAAAGTATTCTATACATCCGGGTGCGACCAAGATGTACCGTGACCTAAAGCAACACTTTTGGTGGAGTAGAATGAGCGTGATATTGTTGACTTTATTGCCAAGTGTCCAAACCGTCAACAAGTAAAGTATGAACACCAAAGGCCGGAGGAACACTTCAGAGAATGCCCATTCCTGAATGGAAGTGGGAGAGAATTGCAATGGATTTTGTGGTTGGTCTTCCAAAGACATTGGGTAAGTATGACTCCATTTGGGTGGTTGTCGATAGGTTAACTAAGTCTGCTCATTTCATTCCGGTAAAGGTGACTTACAATGCAGAGAAGTTAGCCAAAATCTATGTCTCAGAAATTGTTCGGTTGCATGGGGTTCCACTATCCATCATATCAGATAGAGGTACGCAGTTTACTTCTAAGTTCTGGAAAACATTGCATGCAGAATTGGGTACTAGGTTGGACCTTAGTACTGCGTTCCATCCTCAGACCGATGGTCAGTCTGAGCGAACGATTCAAGTGTTGGAGGATATGCTTCGTGCGTGTGTGATAGAGTTTGGTGGTCATTGGGATAGCTTCCTACCCTTAGCGGAGTTTTCGTACAATAATAGCTATCACTCAAGCATTGATATGGCCCCATTTGAAGCATTTTATGGAAGGAGATGTAGGTCTCCCATTGGTTGGTTTGATGCCTTTGAGGTTAGACCTTGGGGTACCGATCTTTTGAGGGATTCATTAGAGAAAGTGAAGTCTATTCAAGAAAAGCTTCTAGCGGCGCAAAGTAGGCAAAAAGAATATGCAGATCGAAAGGTTAGAGACTTAGAGTTCATGGAGGGTGAACAAGTATTGTTGAAGGTTTCACCAATGAAAGGGGTGATGCGGTTTGGCAAAAGAGGTAAGCTAAGTCCAAGGTATATTGGATCATTTGAGGTACTAAAGCGAATAGGAGAGGTGGCTTATGAATTAGCCTTGCCTCCGTGGTCGTCCGAGTACATCCCAGATTCCATGTGTCTATGTTGAAAGATATCATGGAGATGGAAACTATATCATCCGTTGGGATTCAGTTTTGCTTGGTGAGAACTTGACTTATGAGGAGGAACCAGTTGCTATTTTAGATAGAGAGGTTCGCAAGTTGAGGTCGAGAGAAATTGCATCCATCAAAGTTCAATGGAAGAATCGACCGGTTGAAGAAGCTACTTGGGAGAAGGAGGCAGATATGCAAGAAAAATACCCACATCCGCTTACGCATTCAGGTACTCCTTTCGCCATTGTTTTCTTCTTTTGATCGTTCGGGACGAACGATGGGTAAATTGGTATCTATCGTAACGACCGCTTAGTCGTTTTGAGCGGCAGATTTTATTTACGGAAAAAGCGGCCTGAACTACGACACCGCGACGGACCGTCATGGGCACGACGGTCCGTCACGGAAGGTTTCGTTCCATGACACTTAGAATTACGAAATTTGGTCGAAAATCGACTCTGCGAACTCAGTAACGAACTAACGGGGCCGGACCGTCACGGGGTGACGGACCGTCACTGATCACCAGTTTTAAGAGGCTGCGACGACTGAGTGAATGACCGTCGCGGGCGTAATGACCGTCGCAGTCGCGCGATCCCGATCGAGAATCGGATTTCTTTCCACGCTTTAAGGGGACGTTTTGGACTATTCTTTTCTTAATTATAAAGTTTGAGGGTTAATATTAATAAATCTAATTACTTGGGGGTTAAAATAGGTAACCTTAAGTTAATTAGTGGTCATTATTACCATCTTTCATCCTTAATTACAAATGAATTAGGGGAAAAGAAAAAGGGTTTGAATAAGAAAAAGAAAAGAACAGAAAGAGAGGAGAAACGAACGAGCAGAGAGAGAGAGAGAGTCGAACAAGGAAGAAGAATATCAAAGCTTGGGAAATTGCTTGTTGATTCCAATTCTTCGGATGTAGGTTATGGTTTTCATGCTATTCGTAGTAAACTCTTAATAGCGAATGATATATGTTAGTAGTATTGTAAAACCCTTCTATATGCTTAATTGTATGCTTGCATGAATGATGTGATTATGTAATTATGAATAAATAAGCATGATGAAGCTATTGAATCCCAAATCTTGAAAGAAACTTTAATCTACTTGTTAATGATAAGGCCTTGGTATAAAGAAGGCTTGATGAATTAAAGTAATGGGATTGATGATGCCTTGGTATAGAAGGCTTGATGAACGGATATAATGAGATTAGTGGATCGGAGTGTCACGCCCGACACATAGTATTAGTGGGGACGGGTGTCACGAACCGACACGTGAATTAGGATCGGAGTGTCACGTGCGACATATAGGGATCGGAGTGTCACGTTCCGACACATGTAGGGATCGGAGTGTCACGTGCGACACAAGAGGAAGAAAGATAATGAATCTTGAAAGATGATAATATACTCAACATAATGAACTTAACTCCCAAATGAGTATGGTATTGGCGTGAGCCCTCACGGATGAACTTGATGGTACTTATTGATGATCTTAGTACTTGTTGTTGCTACATGTTGAGTTTTATAGTTGATTTATGATATTAACCGATATATCTTTGTTTCTATTTTGAGTTGGCGATGATATCTACTCAAGACTTGTGGTTGTACCGACCCCTACTTTTATGTTTTCTTCTTTGCTAATTGTGGAATACAAATAACGCTCCGTCATCTTCAACTCAAGTGATGATTCAAGCCGGTCTTACTACCGGAAATTCAAAGTGAGCTAATACGTCTATCTTGGACTGGATCTTCTTCTTCAAGTCTTGATGCCTTGAACTCCGGCATGGACTAGCTTTTATGTATTTTTAGTTCTTAGACATTCTTAGTTTAGTCATTTGATTGTAGATGTTCTTGTGGTGATGACTTCCAGATTTTGGGGAATAATAGTTATCGATTTGGTTTTTATTAATGAGTTAAGTCTTCCGCATTATTTTCTGTTGAAATTATATTGAAAATGTTAAGGTTTTGATGGGTTGGTTCGCTCACATAGGAGGGTAAATGTGGGTGCCAGTCGCGATCGGTTTTGGGTCGTGACACTTTTAGTATAGTTTCATAGTGGAATTTGTTTATTACCAAATATATTTAAATCAATAAATAATTCTTCTAAATTATGATCGTACCCTATTTTGATAAATAAAAATATTAAAAAATCAATCGATAATGACTTATATAAATATATTTATATATTGATCGAAAAACGTCTAATAACTTTAGAACGACAAAAAGTAAATTGATGAGTGAAAAGTAAAAGTAAAAGACGGTAATATTTTTGGAACATTGTATCTAAAGAAAATAACTTTTCTATTCACTTTTGATACATAGATAGGAAATTAAAAATAAAAAGAGATACTTTTAACATCTCAGAGTAGAAAAAGAGTTCTAACCATTTCAAGTAAAAAGAAAAAAGATATTTCACAATCATATATATTGGTATTACTTATACTTTTAAAATATTATGTATATTATCATTAATTAAGTGTTTTTTAAATATTTTACATTTAGATATATGTGTTTTTACTATCAGATATAAAAAATTAAGGAGAAAATCGAGTGAAATTGGAAAAAGAGACGAGCGAAATTCGTGTGTTTCTGTTAAATCACACTAGTACATGTTGTAGATATTGAAATTTTGTGGGGACTCTACAAGACGTGTCTAATTGTAGTTGGTACTATACAATATGTGTTCAATTTTATTAGGATTCTTGGAGGCTAAACTCTAAACCCTAGTTCATGGCTATATAAAGGGTATTAAATTCCCTTAAAAGACATGAAATATCCCATAAATTTTTGGGTATTTTTAAAGATCAAGATCTCGATATATTTCACAAAAATCAAGGAATATTCATATAGAGGTCAAATATAAATCATCCTGATTCGAGAAATACGCCACTAACGACCCTCGGATCATGAATAAATCTTATGAGATGAGAATCAAGGAAGGAACAAAATTGTATACCCCCATTGATTATAAATAAAATATTCATGTTTCTTCAAATTTTATTGGCTGCTTTATTTTCCGTACATCTAAAAGTTATTGCAAAAACATGTATATGGAGTGATTCACATGTATTTGGAATACTAGATACATGATAAATGACGAGAAGAGATAGGATGGAGCGTGGAGTTTTGCCATGTATCTCAGATTCACGCGAATCCACTTGCATACAATGTATCTACAACAAATTACCTAAATTTAACCTTATGTATCCAAGAAATATGTATAGATGGTAAGATACTTTAATATTGCAAACTAAAATGTATCTAATTAATTAGCTCATAAACTAGTGAAATTTATTTAAATCCTCCAAAAAAGACTGAAACTTAGCTCATAAACTAAAATTTATAACAAATTTTTTTGTTTACTCTTGAACCTAGAGAAATAACTAATTTAAACATAACTAAAATCTGCGCAAAATAATACACAAGTTTCTTCATAGTTAATAATATATAATGAATGTATATATTTTTAATTTCTAGGCATAGTGCATTAAGGGGTCATTTGGTACAAACATTGATAGTGCACAGATTAGTAATGCAATGATTAATAGTGCAGAGATTATTTTTTGTCAAGTGTTTGGTTCACTACTTTTCACTTAATTTTGTGTTTAATTTATAATTCTACAAAAAAAATTCTTTCCTATTATACCCTTGTGTTATTATGAGTGCTTATTTCATGTAACTAAGTCAAGGTAGATAACTATCGGACCGGATAATTTTTTAAAGAATTATTTATTCTATTTAATTAGTTAAATCAAATACATATACATAAAATTGTTATTAATTTTAAGGTATGATGTACCACTAAAAAGATCAGTGATGGCACAATGTATTTCTAATTTTTTGTGGGTTAAGTATATATCTTAAACTTAACATAGATTTAAGACTACTTAATTGTTGATACCTAAAAATTATTTTTATTTTTATTTTTAAAACAATAGTTCAAGTGGCTAATTGACAAATTATCTTGAATATAAAAAAAATCAAGAAAAAATGAAGAAAAAAATATTAGTAAAATCATTAAATTACACCAAACAAATTTGGAGAATTAAAAAAGAACATTTATAACCACTCTAATATAAATAAAAAGAAAATTAAATTACAAAGGAATTTTTTTTTTAAAAAAAAAAGAGAATAAAGGGTTAATTTAGTCATTTGGGAATCTTATCCAAGGTTTAACAAACTTTGGATTAGTTATCCCTCCATTTTCAAGAGATAAGATAATATCACATATGATGGATAACAATGTATTAGTTGAATTAAATTTTAATCTATAAATTATTTTACCTAATACTGCCTACCAAATGGATCCTAATAGTCTAATACATGGGTCATTTGCGCCTTTACCCCTACTATGATTTTTAATTTTTGTCTATAGTAATAAATACTTTTTTTCTACTGAGCATAAACTTATATTACAAGTTATGTCAGGATATTAATTCAGATTCTAAAAAAACTTTCTTACTAAATATGAGTTCGATGGTTAAAGGACTAAAACTTTAAAACCTAACTCATTTAAAGAGTATAAACTAAAAATCAGCTCATTTTTTAAAGTTATGAATACTACATGTTACTTCAATAATGTATTTCAATATTTAATTGCAAGTAATAGACAAAATTTTCAACAAGAAAATTCGTTCTCTATTATATATATATATATATAAAATATAATATTATTTAAAATTTTTATATACGATATGATTTCTGAATTTCGACTCCTTTTGTACCTTTAGCTCCGCCCATATTTGATAAAAGTAATATCATAGGATTCTAACTCATAATTTCGCAAAATATTTTACTTTAAATTTTAATATTAATATTTTCAAAAATTTAAATGTGATTAATTTTTTGTATGTTCTTTTATTATAATTTCTTTGTTGTACCTAATAACTCCATATATATATTTGTTAGTCCTCCTTGGTGAAAAAGGACATAATTTCTGGTCAAATTAATGCGGTCTGATTTGGAATATTATTAAAGAAATAAAACTTAGAGAAAGAATAATTGGATGATGACAGTAGGATTTAAAAATTATAGGGGCCTAATGGATGCCCACTTTAGTTTAATTATTTTATATCAAATGTTTTTTTGTATTTGAATTTTTGTGCCACATGTTTAAGTCATGTTTGGATTTTTCCTATAATAAGTTAAAGTTATGTAGGCTAGTATAATTTCGTTTTCATGCATAATTTTTTTTTTTTTAAAAAAAAAATGACTTCAATTATGACTAAAAATGTATCCATGTTGTTGTCTATTTGTGCCAATTAGGGATAAGTTCAATCATCTTTTGATTTACAAATTGCATTGTCAAGTCGAAGTCACCTAACAATAACTAATATATATGTATACTTTTTATAATGTAACTAGTGAATGTTAGCAAGGTGCCCAATCACTACATAGTTTTTTAAAATTATTAATGTCATTTTATTTGTAAAGTTTATTGACCTAGAAAAAGTTTATAATAAATTTTAGAAGGTTTTATAAAGTGGTGTAGCCACCCTTGTGTCAAGGTGTCTAATTGGACACTCTTCATCGAAAAATTATATTGTATATACAAGTAAAATGATAAATAAAGTGTCTCATAACCATATTTTGGATACCCTTGACACAACAAAATGATGTAGCCTAGTATTTGTATGTTAAATCTTACTAGTAACAATTTTTCTTTTTTTACTTTTTAATAAGAGCAAGTTCACTTTAGCACTTGGATACCCTTCGTGAAATTTCTGACTCCGCCACTGATTTTATAGAGATGTTTGAAGGTAAAGTTGTATCCATAACTTACTCCGTTTTATTTGCCCTAATGATGAATGAATTGAGGCGATATATCAAAGAGAAATATTGTGGTGTATATTATTTGCTGATGACATGATTTTGATTGACGAGATTCAAGACGAAATTAACGATAGGGTGGAGATCTGCATACATACCATACATACATGTATGTGTATATATATATACCCTAGATCAAGTTGAGTAGTACAAAGAGAGAGTACTTGCAGTGTAACCCACGAGGTAAATATGTAAGTGATGACTGATACACCATTCATCTTCAAGGGAGGAAGTTTCATGTATCTTAAATCTACAATTCAAAAAAATGAGGAGATCAATAATGGTGTTACACACTGTATTGAAGCGGGTTGGATGAATGGAGTCTCTATCTGGTGTTTTGTGTGATAAAAATAAGCCACCACGACTTAAAAGTACTTTTTCTATCCCAATTTATGTAACATGGTTTGACTTTCGATAGTCAAACAATTTTAGTTAGATCATGAATTTGGACATGAAATCTTCAATTTTTTTAAAAAAATTTATATATTTAAAAACTACGTAAAAAATATGATAAGTCACAATAATTAACAATTGAAAATATTTAAAAGACATTAAAATTTTGGTCAAAAATAGACTTGAGACAGAAGGCACTATGTTTTATAAAGTGATTTTCATACATGCTATGTTGTATGGGTCGAAGTGTTGGCCAGTCATAGTGGTAGACAAAATGAGAGCGGTGAGACTGAGATCGATGGTTTGACCATATAAAATGGAGTACACTATGCCACATTGAGGAAATGCATGAGTTTGACAATGACGGACATGGGGAGAGGTAGAGAAAATTCAAAAAGGTATTGGAGAGAGATGATTAGATCAGAAATGACATCAAAACAGTTTATCAAGTACGACAACTCTGGATAATATAATATAAGTTCGAGGATTAGAGTAGAAGATTGATAGGTAGGCGAGTATTGTCTCATTTCCCTTATCATTTTTTGTTATTAATGCTTGTATACCATCTTGTCCTTCAATCTTGTTATTTTCCTTGCTCCGATCATCATATTACTCCCTTTATTAAAACAGAACGACTACTTTCTTTTATAATTTGTTTGAAAAAAAATAATCTCTTTACTCTTTTAGCAATATTTTAATTTTAATTTTCTACGTGGCATGTTAAGACTACAAGATTAAAAGATATTTTGGTACGTTTAAAACAATATTAAATTAGGACCACAAGATTAAAGTTTTATATTCTTAATTTCCGTGTCAACTCAAATTACAGTCATTTTTTTTTATAAAAAAAAACGGAGGAAGTATGTGTGAGTGCAATTGTTTACTTCACTATGTTTCAGCATGAATTATCATTACTCTATCTTTTTCCCATATTTATGTTTTTATTTTTTAAGATAAAAATGAAATTATGTACACACCACCCTCCTCGAACCCACGTATGGAATAATACTAAATATATTTGTTTGTAAAATTTATATAGAACATTTTTTCGTTTTTGTAATAGCACCAATGTTAAAAGAATATTTTTGGATTTTCATCATTTGTGTAGAACTCCATATTATAGGTTCGAGTATTATATTATTAGAGCTATTTATGCGTCTTAGTGTGGTATTTTGGTTTCTTCATTTTGCACAAAGTGAATTTTCGTTAGGCATGGAATTAAATGGCGATATCTATCCTTCGAGATGATCCAGTGATTTGAGCATGGGTCTTCCATTTGAAGGTCTCAAGTTCAAAATCCTTTGCGAACGAAAGCAAGGGGTTTGCCTTCTGGACCGAGCTCGTCGCACCAGGCTTGCTTGGTGCGGGTTACCTCTCCTATGTGTTTTGCAAGTTATTGCATAGGAGAGGAAGTTTTACCCTGTGCGCACCCAAAAGGTAGCGGCTATGGTCGCCCTTGTCATTAAAAAAAAAAAAAAAAAGTGGCAATATCTACTTGTTTATTATTTTGACCAATTGAACATATATGCAACACTCAACAATTACATAAAGAACAAATAAAATCGTAATGCATATTTTAATATTTAAATGTGTATTCAGATACAAACGTCTTAATTTATTAGTTAAAACAAATGAAGCCCAAGTCTTTTTCAAACGTTTAACTGTTTCTATGAAAGAAATAAAGAAGTATGATAACTATATTCCTTCATTTCACTGTAAGTGATGTAACAACATATTCAATATAGTTCTATCCGTGAAAGTTGAAAAAAATAGTGTACAGAAATCTTACCCTACCTTTGTCGCGTAGAGAGTGTTTAAGACAATTTTTTGGCTCAAGAAAATTTTTTGGAATGCATAAACCCAACATCTACAATCATGTCTTTGGAATGCATTATAGCAATATATAAAGAGACGAAAAGATGATAGGCACAACCCAGCAACGTCAACAACAATATATCCAGTGTAATCTGATAAGCACGATCAAAGTAACAAAAAGATGAGCATGTACATGCTCTCTAGTATATCATTCCCTTATACCATGGACCTTAAAAAAGTACTTTTAGAAATATGACAAAGAGTATATAATTGCAAAAAATTACCCTACGCTGATGCGCGAAAGGGAATAGGCTTCTCTATAGCTGTATTATAACAGACACATGAATGTTCATATGAGATTTTGCAATGTTTAATTAAATCAGTTCAAGAGAACATACTCTTCCTCCCGAGTCCCGCCTTTACTTGAGGCTGTTTGCTACATCAATTACAAAGCGATATTTGACGTCCTTCTTTATTAACCTTTCGAGTGCCTCATTGACATACTGAATGGGGACTACCTCAATTTCTGGATAGATTTTGTGGGAAGCACAGAAATCCAGCATTTCTTGTGTCTGCTTCGTTCCACCCGTTACACTCCCAACTATGCTCTTCATACCTGCCAGAACCGACTCATTTTTAGCTGAGTACAACATATAGAACACAAACTTGCTTCATATTGTGAGCAGATATAGAAAATAATACCGAGGATTAGGTTTCCAGGAATAAATTTCACTTCACTTGGGAAGCCAACAAGAACAAGAACGCCAGCAGTCTTTAACAACGACAAGTATGTATCAAATGGAATATCTCCAGAAGCGGTGTTAATAATGAAGTCAAACGACTTACTCAGTGCCTGTAACAACGTAGGAAATCAGTCAAAGCAACAGCAGGTTATAGCATTTCCGTGATATCTATATATATATAAAGAAGTACAAACTGCAAGTTTATGACTGACATCATACCATCATCTGCTGTTCATCTGATGAGATTACAAACTTGTCTGCTCCAAGACGATTTACCGCCTCTTCTCTCTTAGATATACTTGTACTGAATACCGTTACTTTCATTCCAAAAGCCTTTCCAAACTTCACTGCTAAGTGACCTAGACCACCTAATCCAACGACACCTAGAGATTTTCCCGGTTGGTTCATGTTATGTTTTATCATCGGAGTATAAACAGTAATCCCAGCACATAGTAAAGGTGCTGCAGATGCAAGAGGGTAATTTTCAGGTATTCTAAAGCAGTACCTGTACATATAAACAACATATATCAGTATACTATATATACCTATTTTATACGACCATTTGGTCCACATAGGGTGTATACATCAGGGGACGTTGGGACAAGTGGGGTGAGAACAACACATAATTTGTCGGAGAGTTGGATATATTAACCTTTCATTGACTACAATGTAACTGGAGTATCCCCCTTTAGTAACTGTACCATCGACGTCTATACCATCAAAAGTGTATATTGCTCCTTTTGAGCAATGAACCTCTAATGCATCGCAACAATATTCACATTCCCTGCATGAATTAATATATGTTCCAACTCCAACATGGTCGCCAACTTTGAAGTGCTTAACATCCGCACCAACCTCTCTCACGATTCCCGTAATTTCATGACTGACAGTCATGAAAAGATTTCATAATATAAGTAAATGAGGTAAAATGTATCAAATAATTTGTGAAATCAAGCTTCGCACCCTGGGACAAGAGGATATTTTGAAGTTCCAAGTATATTCTTTGTCCAGATAACATCAGCGAAACACATTCCACAAAATGCAATGTCTAGTCGAACATCATCACTGCTGACTACCCTGTGGTAAGTAAAATAAAATTTTAGCTGCAACTATAATAATTCGATAAGTAGAATCAAATCAATAGTTTCAACCATTTAAAGTTAGTCGATGATCCTGAAATCCAAAGTGGCGAAATAGAACAGCCCTTGGCAGTTGGCAGAGGACGAAAATTCAACCAAACGAAAAGGAAATGAAGCATCAGAAAAGTCCATTCAATCATTGCACGCTGTAAATTTACCTCCGGTTGAATTCATAAGGTGAAAGAACTCCAGACGGATCTCTCGCTGCCCAACCAAGGCAATTCTCGTTTGCACTTGCAGAAGTCATTACAATTATTCTGCAATACGAATGCAATATAGAAGTTTGAATAATGTATTAGCAGAGAAGCCCAGCAGTGTGTATTTGTTAAGATTGCTAATCCTTTACCACAAGTTGTTTAACTTTACAGCTTTGTTGATAAACTTAAGTGTCATTATAGCTTTTCTAGGACTAATCTGAGTATGCTTGGAAGAAGTGGAATCATATATCCGTTTGTCCATCAAGAACTCTCACATTCAGAAGATGAAAATATTTGCGGAGATGAGAATTGTTGAGATGGACACACATGGGCATGTTATTGTTGATATCCGAGACAAAGTGAGAGTGGCTTCGGTGGAGGACCAAATGTGGGAAGCAAGCCTAAGATGGTCCGGGCATGTGATAAGGAGATGCACATATGCTCCAGTGCGGAGGTGTGAGAGGTTAACTGTGGATGGCCTTAGGAAAGTTAGAGGTAAACCGAAGAAGTATTGAAAATAGGTGATTAGACATGACATGACGCACTGTCAGTTTACCTAGGACATGACCTTAAATAGGAGATCGTGGAGGTCACGAATTAGAGTAGAAGATTAATAGGTAGAAATGCATTGTCTTGCTACTCATCCATACTAGTAGTCGTAGTATTACGCTTTCTTCAATATTTGTTACTATCTATTGTTTCTTGAACTATGACTATCATATTCTTTTGTTGTAGTACTAACTACTAATCAATTACTATTTGTTATTCCATTACCTCTATTTCTAATTGCTTTGGTCGTTAAGGGTTTCTCAGAAACAATTTCTCTGTCTGATATAGAAATAAGATCTACTTACGCTCTACTCTACTCCACTCTACTCTACTCTACTCTACTCTACTCTACTCTACTCTACTCTACTCTACCCTCCCATTTGTTCAGACCCCACTTTGCGGAACTACACCGGATATATTACTTCTTGGGATTTGTGCCACTATTGGGGTAAAATGGCTCACTAACAGAACTTTCAGAGCTAAAACTCAGATTTATACAAATTTATATTTTCCGAAAAATAAACAATTTACATTCTATACACAAAAACCTTATAAGAATTGTTCTAATCGACCATAAAACGTCTTAAAAATTAAAAAATAAAATAAAATACAACAATTGCATCAATAGGGATATTAAAAATTTGAAACATACAACAGATCGTTGATTTATTATTCAAATTGCTACTACAATTATAGATAAAATTGATTCAAAATATCAGATTTTAAAAAATGAAAAAATTCATAATGAGAAGAGAATAAACCTGGAAGGAAGAAGGAACAGGGAAGAGATAGATGGAAAATGGAAAATGAAAAAGTTACTTGAGTCTTGAGATGGATTTACTCTGTTTTGTTTTTTTTTTTTCAAGAAAAAATATTATTTTTAATATTTAAATTTTTGAAATTAATTAAAGTTCTATTTATTAAACTTTTAACTTATTTATAACAAGTAGTTTTTTTTTAAAATATTGATATTTTGAAGACAAATTGATTTTAAAGGGGTTTTTTAAACAAATTATAGAAATACACATCTTTTGCTTCACTTGTTTTCATTATCTCCTATTATTTGATAAAATCTCCAAAATCTTTTATTTTTTTAATGTATTCGAGCTGCATATTAATGAATCTGAGTAAGTATTTAATGTATCCGAACTACATATTATGTGTTCGAGTTAATTTTTAATGTATCTGAGCCACAAATTAAAATATCCGAGCCAGTATTTAACGTATATAATCTACATATTATGAAAGGCATGTGAAATAATTTCCTCTTTTTTCAGTCTAAAATTTGTTATCCTAAAAATTATAATCAATAAAATATCACTTACTTAGAAATTTTAGGAATATCAATTTTTAGTGAATGTTTGTTGATAAGTTTTTATCAAGATTGAAGCCTAAAATCAAAATATACGATAGTTGGCTTAATTTGCTATCAAACTAGTGTTTTTATTTAACTTGAAAATCTAAGCTCTAAATGTTAGTAATAAGACTCCCAACTATTAAAAAAATTAATTGTTTTGTCTTGTTAGGTTTTTTAATGCTAAATTTAGTTGAATGATTTTATGGATAGAAAAATTATAATTGAGTATTTTATTGATACAAAATAAAATTTAGTAATTTTACTAGATAAATTTTAAACTTAAAATTGAGATATTAATTCAAATTTAAATGACCCTTTTGTCCTTCTAAGTTACAAACTCATTATGGAAGAGCACTAGCCTGTGATAGGGGCATTCAATTTTTCGATTGTGAAAAGGTGTGCATCGAATACCTAGTCGAACTAATTCAATTTGATTTTTTCAACATCGATTTGGTATTTCTAAAATGATTTTTTTTTATGCGAATGAAAAATAAAATAAGAACAATATAAAAGTATCAAACACTTGCAAAATTTAAATTAGAACTGTGGTGAAGTGATAAGTATTCTTTCATCCTTAACCAAGAGGTCTCAGATTCGAGCCTCCTTGAGTACAAATTATCTTTGTTAGGAGCGCATTACCCTCTAAACGTGGATACCGAACACCAGGAACTTATTGTGCTTGAAATATCATATTTGTCTTTGTCATGTGCCTCCATAGTGCTCGAGAAAAACAAGGACGTAGATGGATTCCTCTACTACGGTACGTCGACGAATTCCAATTTTCTTTTAATTTTTTTCCCGATATTTATGTCCACCCTTAGTCTATGAATGTCTATTTTTGTTTTACAATGTATATAATTAACACATACAACATATCAACATGCATTTGGTTAATTAAGTCTTGTATAACATACAAAAAAAAAACTTGGATTATTATACAGAGAAAGCCTAGACTTTCATTATTCTTATTGAAATTTACAACAACAATATAATACCAAGATTATAATCTAATTAACATACATTTTTTTTATATATATTACATGATAGAACAAGAATATACATTATCATCATTAAACAAATTGCTAACTTTGTCATCTCCTCTTTGTGTTATAGGCAAAGTACCATACTTATCAGTAGCATTGTAACCATGTCTCCAATAATTGTAACTTTCTTTGTACTCTATTGTTGTATCTTTGAAATAATTATTTGATGATGTGAAATATAGTGGTGGATTTGGGTATGGCCAAAATTCTGCCCTTTTGCCTGATCTTCTCACTGCTTTTAGCACTTTTTTTCTATCCACGTATCCTATTACCGTCACCTTTTCCATCTCTACATCGATCTCTGCTGAATCTACTCCTGGTATTTATACATTATATGTTGAACAAAATTATAGATTTATCGTGAAATATTCAATGTAATATGTTGTGGCGAAATTATAGATTATCGCGAAATATTCGATGTAATATGTTGTGGCGAAATATTCGATGTAATATGTTGTGGCAAAATTATAGATTTATCGCGAAATATTCGATGTAATATGTTGAACAAAATTATAGATTTATCGCGAAATATTCGGTGTAATATGTTGTGGTGAAATATTCGATGTAATATGTTGTGGCAAAATTATAGATTTATCGCGAAATATTCGATGTAATATGTTGAACAAAATTATAGATTTATCGCGAAATATTCGATGTAATATATTGTGGCGAAATTATAGAGTTATCGCGAAATATTAGATGTAATATGTTGTGGCGAAATTTATTGTTGTGAACAAAATTTGTGATGGACATGTTATGATTTTGTCGCAAATTTTGTTAGGGGTAATGTGATAATGTGAATCATAATACTTTAGTTCAATTGTGGTTAAGGAAATTGTAGAATACTTAGGATAGAATTTGATACGAAGGAGTTGCTCGGATAGTAAGCATCTTTCACTTTCAATTTTTAAGATTCTGAGTTCGAGTCAATTAAAAAAACAAAAAGGAAAATGAGGGTTTCTCTTTTTTGGGTTTTCCACACATTGGAGCCCTGACTAAATCCGAATCATGCTCTGTAGGGCTCCGAACAGGATTTTCTCCGTGCCCAAGGCTCGAATCGATACTCTAAATATGGAGAAAATCCTGTTAGGAGCTCCTTGACGTACTACTATAATGGAATTCTTTACTATAGGAGCGGGGAGAGCTATAGTTTCACTTGTGAATTTAACAAAATTCAATAACTTTAATTAAAATCTTAAGATAATTTTAAAATTTTAGTAAGATGTCTGATATATGTTATATGAAAAGTTAGAACTAAAAAGTTATTAAAAAATATATATATATTCTTTTTAATAGAAAAAAAAAGATAAAATAAATTAAAACGAAAATCGTATAATCTTTGCATACCTCTAAGTTTGAGGACAGCGTCTTTGACAACTCTCTCACAACCAGGGCAACACATCCTTACTTTGAGTTCCACAGTCTGTAAAATAAATCACGATTTAATAATTCTCACAATTTATCCTTTGTTTTCTAAATTTTTCATACTCTATTTCATCTCAAATTATTTGTTTTTATTTCACATTTAAGGTTTTAAAATTATGGATTCAAATTTACTATTTGTTTCAATTAATCTAAGTAAATTATACTCCATCCACTATAACAAATAAAGGATTAAAATATTTTATTTTTATTATAGAAACGTCATAAATACTAAGGGCCCGTTTGGATGGGCTTAATAAAAGCAGCTTTAAAAAAGTACTTTTGAAAGTGCTGAAACTTATTTTTAAAATAAGCAGTTATGCGTTTGGATAAAAGTGCTGAAGTTGTTATGCCAAACGTGAAAAAGGAAAAATAGAAGAAAGAGATGTTAGGGTTATATGGGTAATTTGGAGATTGTATAAAAATATTAAGGGAAAAAATATAAAAATATGGTCAACTTAAAACAGCTTATAAGCTAAAAAAAAGACCCTACCCCAGCTTTTAACTTTTGGCTTAAAATAAATTTTTTTTAACTTAAAATAAGCTATTTTGAGTATTGCCAAACAGTTAAATAAGTCAAAAACCAGCTTTTAAGTCAGTTTGACCAGCTTTTAAGCTGAGCCAAACAGGCTCTAAATTCAGATGAACCGATGCTATAAAACACCATCCGCCTAGCATGGTCGTAAGAATAGTCATGTGATCAATATATTCATTTTAGCGTTAATTAAAGTCTAAAAACATAAGTGTAAATAATTTTTTATAGTAACAATTCACTTAAATAATATTTATAGGTAAGCGTAATCTTTAAAATAAGAGCCTGTTTGGCTCAGCTTAAAAGCTGGTCAAACTGACTTAAAAGCTGGTTTTTGACTTATTTAACTGTTTGGCAATACTCAAAATAGCTTATTTTAAGTTAAAAAAAATTTATTTTAAGCCAAAAGTTAAAAGCTGGGGTAGGGGTGCTTTTTTTTTTTTAGCTTATAAGCTGTTTTAAGTTGACCATATTTTTATATTTTTTCCCTTAATATTTTTATACAATCTCCAAATTACCCATATAACCCTAACATCTCTTTCTTCTATTTTTCCTTTTTCACGTTTGGCATAACAACTTCAGCACTTTTATCCAAACGCATAACTGCTTATTTTAAAAATAAGTTTCAGCACTTTTAAAAGTACTTTTTTAAAGCTGCTTTTATTAAGCCCATCCAAACGGACCCTAAGACAAGTTATATGAGAAAGAAGAAATTACTTGATTTGATCGGTCATTATGAAGATTATTCGATTTGCATCAAAAGGATAATAAAAGTAGTAGTGAGATTTTGCTATCCGAATAACCACTGATCTACATCTATCATTTATAGTTTTTTTTTTAAGACTTTGAGATATATTTCAGAACTAGATGTTTATGCTATCAGGTTTTGAGAACTTCTTCGTTGTTCTTATCGAACTTCTCTTTGGAAGTCTCATACATGTAATTTCTTTCGGCTTACACATTATTTTATAGTTCTCCGTGTGTCTATCATCATGACCTCGACTTTTGAATTGTGACAGAACAGGTAAAGATATACATATAACTTAAAAAAACTTTTTCCATTATTCTAAAGATGCATCTTTACAATAATAAGTTGGCTAGTAAATTCAGATGAAATCATTTCCAGGTTGAACTGATGATGAAAAGGTGGAGAAAAGATTAAAGAAAGAAGAAAGTGAAACCTGCAAAGAAAGTGGTCGACCCCTAGGCATGTTGTTGTTGATGATGATGATGGCTTTATTAGGGTTGTCTTAATTGATGATGATATTTGTAAAGCAAAGAGATCTAAATAGGCTTTTACATTTGTAATAAGGTTGCTTGACTATATATATATAGATTCACAATGCCATGTGTAACTCATTAAAAAAGGGAGGAGACTTATTATAGAAGGCTTCAATGTGAATATCAAAACATCGGAATGAGAAACTCTAAGAAAAAAGACATGTAGTTTGTAAAGTATGTTTTCGTCTTAAAAATGAGAAAATTTTATTGGAAGTGTAATCTCTAAATAGCCCCTACAACATATAATACAAATTTAATTAGGTTTTAATATAGATATCGGACATCAGATGAGACACCAATAAAAATGACAGAACTATTAAAGTAATTTATGCTAAGTATGTTTTCTCACTTCATTAAAAATTGTTGTTTTGTTGTAATAATTAACGGCAATAGGTTAATTAATGTCGAAGATGTTTTTTTAGGCAATTATTAGTGATAATTATATTCTAGCACTTCTGTAAATGTTCCTAAAATCTATTTTAAAGTGCATAATTTTTTATCGCTACAAAACTATTTTTTGTTGTAGTACTTATCTAATGAAATAAACAGATAATCACATATTTAACATGATATTTACAATAGTCAGGCATAATATGTTGTTTAAGTATCACCGTCACCCATTATAAAAAAGAAAGGGAAAATAGGTCTGAAATATATTCGAACTTTGATCTTTGATCGAAATAGCTGTAATAATAACAAACTTTGGAAATTACCTTTTACCCCCTTGCACTATTTAATAATGTATTCTAAAGGTATATATATGCCTATGCCTATGTGGACATCATAAATATTGCATCATTATAAATAGTAATGAGTCAACGCGAGACCATATATACCTTTAAATTACATTAATAAATAGTGCAAGGGGATAAAACATTTTCTATAAAGTTTGGTATCATAACAACAATTTCGATTAAAGTTAAAATATTTTTTAGACCCTTTTATTTTTTTTATAAAAAAACGGTTTCACACGTAATAACGTGTTGAAGAAATAAATTAATTAAATTAAGAGTATACTTTTGCTACCCAAAGAATTAAGGCATCTCTCCCCTATGTTCCAATCCTCTTGATTAGCACATCAATTAAGCAAGCAAACAATGTGCACTTATCAAAAAAAATATAGGCAATCTTTTTCACTTTTACTAATTTTCCAATTTATTATTGGCATGTGGGTCTTTTTATTTAATATTCTACTTTGTTGTATGAATTTAAAAAACACTTTTATTTCATGGAATGGCATCTAAAAACTTGAAGCATGGGGTCAAGCCAAATGGCTGCTGACACTGAAAAGTAAAAAGGAATATCAAGACATAGGAAAATGAGATAGGCTAAAAGAAAGTACAAATTAAAGGCCCTTTTAAATTGTTTGGGGACAACTACACCTATTTTTATTGGTATAAAATTAAATAAATAGGCATATATATCTTATATGGCATAATATACATGTGATGTCGCATAGAATATAAGTTAAAATTGTCATGTAGGATGAATGTATTTATTCTTTTAATTTTATACAAATTTAAATGTTTACTTGTGCATATACAAAGTTCAAAGTCATAATTGTCAGCTAAAATCAAGTTAAGGCTGTTATATCTCTAATATATGAATTAGAGCCCTAATTCATTTGAATTAGCATCGTGTGGGAATTTTTTTAAAAAAATAATTTATTACAAAAAAAAATATGATATGTAACTATGTCTTTAATTTGGTATCTACTAGTATCTACGCTCTTCAACTTTGAATGCAGATAAGTCTACACTTATATGAATTATAGCCCTAATTCATTTGAATTAGCATCGTGTAGGATTTATTTAAAAAATGATTTATTACAAAAAAAAATAATATGATATGTAACTATGTCTTTAATTTGTTATCTACTAGTACCTACGCTCTCCAACTTTGAATGTAGATAAGTCTACACTTAGACGCATATATAAGATTAAATGAGTAGACGTATACATTTTACGTGATATTCTACTTAACAATTCATGTAAGACGTTACGTAAAATGCGTATATTTACTTATTCAACTTTCTGTAAATCTAAAAGTGTTTTTTTATATACAGCTAAAGTTAAAACATATAGATGTTAATTGAAGCAAATTAGATAACATATTTATTCGTTATATCAAAATAATAATTATATCTAAAGTTTGAGTTTGAAATTTTTAATTAAAAATGATGGAATCATATTCATTTAAGTACAATAGTTTTTTAATGCAAAGGAAACAAAATATTCCAAATATCTCCTTTTCATTTTGATCTGATCATCATCTCACTTAAGCTTATTTATTTTTTAATTTTATTATATGATAGGAAGCATGCATCATTATCAAAGGTTTTATTCCCTACCTCTCAATTTTCTCCCTCCTTTTCATCTCATGACACACACTATTTTGTCTTTGATTCCTTTTAAAAAAGGACATGAATTTTCGCAAATATCTATTATAATAAATTTAATTATGCTTTATATATTTATAGTATATATATTTATGGATTGTAGTTAAAGTTTAAGATGTCTCGTTTGTATAATTTTTGAGTATGTATGTATAATTAAGTTATTTTTGTATAAATTAGAAATAACGAATTTATACCAACGAAAACATCTGAACTTTAAACAGTTATTACACAAAAGTTATACAAATTTTAACTATACAAATTGGTGAATTATATAAACTCGATACAACAGTTCACTTAATTATCACTGAATATTGATCATGAATAATAATTAACAAAAACTATAGCTATGATAACTAAATACATTATATTATATTATAAATATCTATTTAAGAATTCCAAACTTCCTAAAAATGAATAAACTCTTTAATTATTTAAAAATTGAAAAATGTTATAAATACATTATATTATATTATAAATATCTATTTAAGAATTCCAAACTTCTTGAATAAGAGCCCATTTTGATTTGACTTAAAAGAGTAGTTTTTAAGTTAAAAATTAAAAGTCAAACTGAAATGATTTTAAAGTCAAAAATTAATAAATAGGGAAAACTTACTTTTGATTTTTGATTTTAATTAATTTTTAACCTTGTCAAACACTTGGTAACTTATTTTAAGTCCTTTTTGACTTATTTTGAATTATTCATATATTCGTCAAACATATCCAGAAGTCAAAAACTAACTTAAAAGTAGGTTTGACCGACTTTTAAACTTATCCAAACGGGCTTTAAGTTACTATCAAGTAAGTAGTTTATAGGGAAAATTACGCAACAAAGCTAACTTATACTATTTAACTAACTCATCACAGCTATAGTTTGCTATAATTACTACTCGCCACTAACATTATATATTAATTATGTGGGTTGACTTCGAGTTTGTATAATTAGTCACATTTGTATATGTATAATTCGTCAGAATATACAAATATATATGTATAATATACAATTATTTAACCTATATACATATACAATTCACCTCTCTCCCACTCTCTACCCTCTCTCGCTCGCCTCTCTCCTCCCCCAATCTCTCTCGCCTCCCTCCTCACTCTCCTAGTCTCGCTCGCCCTATATACAAATGTATATGTATAATATGCAATGATATACATATACAATTCACCTCTGCCCCATTCTCTGCCTCTCTCGCTTGCCTCTCTCCTCCCTCTCCCAATCTCGCTTGCCATATATCAAATACATATATATAATATACAATTATCTAACCGATATACATATACATTTCACCTTTCTCCAACTCTTTCCCCCTCTCTCCCCTCTCTCCCCCATATAACATGTAGCTACGGATTGTAATTATCAAATTATAGCTATGGAGAGTAATTAGACTATTTTTAAGTGATTGTATGTGTAAAAGTTTCCCTAGTTTATATTGACCAACTTATACGCAACTTTTTGAAATACGTTCCAATGCTTCGTGAGGCTTGCAATCTAATGAGTTTTTCAATAATAATAGATATATTTTCAAGATGATCTCATGTGTATAGATTATCATATCACAACTTGAATTTTGTAAAATTATCGACACAAATAATAAGATTAAATGTTCAAAATTTCAGATTAAAAAGTATATTTTCAAAGCTTTTGATCACTACTAATATATATATATATTGATTGAAAATACAGAAAATAACAAATACCAATAGTGAATTAATGTCAACATAATTAAAACAGTACAACTTGAGAGCAGCAATGGATAACCCCTTGCTAAATCATAACATCATACATCACAAAAATTCAACAAAGAGAAAATAAGAGTACAAAAAACACAATATGATGGCAAATCATTAAGATAACTTGTCACATGTCACAGTCTTCATTTCAAATTGTACATATAGATATTCTGTTTATATGTCATGTCCCATTGTACCTTACTTCCTCAAGCTGTGTAATATGTATTCAGCATACAGATCCCTGCACAAACATAACGACCATGCAATCGATAAGTTACTATTATAATGCATGAGAATGTGCATGAACAATTAGTTATATCATACATGGAGTACTGAATGGCATCGACAGCAGTACTTGGAGGCAGGAAATCGTCAACAGCAACGTCTTTGTTTTCATTCTTCTTGTCTGAAGACCAGTTAAGAATTTCCTTTTTTCTACAGATTCATTATCTAAGGGGGTTGTTATAATTAATAGATAAATTTAGAAGGATACAGTCTTCAAAAAAGCGGCGAATTTCAGCAAGGCGGTGAGGGGGGAGCTGTTTTATATCAGTGTAGTGGCGATATTCTGGATCGTCAGCACACACTGCTATGATCTTGTCATCTTTCTCTCCCTGAATTGATGAAGAAAACATTGTAATTAAACGTCTCGTTAACAAAGAGCTGGAAGAAACTGTTTGGGATAAAAATAGGAACCTGATCAATCATAGGCATCAGGCCTATCGCCCTAGCTCGAAGGAAACAACCTGGAAGGACAGGTTCCTGTTGAAAAAGTTAAAAGCCGATTACTGTTACAATCAGTCCTATTGAGGTAGTCAACAATCCCAGTTACGCCTGTATTGTACATTCATTTACCTACCTGCATGAGGACTAATACATCCATTGGGTCATTATCTTCACAGAGTGTTCGGGGAATGAAACCATAGTTCTGAGGGTAAACCACTGAAGAATATAGGATGCGATCAACCTGGTCATACATGGAAAAGGCTTATAGTGAAGGGCGATTCACAGTGCTGCTATCGGGAAACAATTATTTGACCAAAGTCAAGGTTACACTACAACAAAAATGATCTTTAGCAGCAACTAATACAGCAATAGCTTTATTGCCGCAAAGTATGTTTCTTTAGGGGCAATTAGCACTCTTTGTAAATGCCCTAAAGCCGGTGAAAGCTTTAACATTCTTTGTTAATGTACATATTTATTGCCGTTAAAAGTTGTTTTTGTTGTAGTGCTAGCAAGTAATAGTAACCTCACTCTATAGATTAAGCATAGCGCGAGATGCTCATAGCTTAAAGTTGTCTTAATTTAGATCATTGCATCATACCTTAATAAGACCGGTTTTCTTGTCCAGCTCATATTTGACTTTGCTTCCTTTTGAAATCTCAATGACCTGCATGAACGCATTGTGGCGATCACAACAACACCAACTTAGTGTTTCCACACAAACAGATAATATAGTAATAAACCCTTTCTCATTTTTTTAGATCTATTTACATGAATGACTTAACGGTCGCAATAAACCAAAATCCTCCACAATCAAGATAAATGAAGAAAAGGACTGAAGATGCTCTCAACTGTCATTTTTATCGGGATATATGGAAACATATATGCAGCTTATGTGCAGGAGATAGTAGGATAATTGCATACAATGATCTTTTAGTTCTTCACAGTTTTTCCTCTAATACCGATAGTATGTCCCATTGGAATAGTAATAGCTAGTGTCTCAGCTATATAAGATCATTTTTTTATAGAGGAATTTCAAGACAGGCTCTCCATTCGAGATCTGGAAAAGATGACTATAATAACTGATGAAACAGATTAATTGATCTGGATGAAAACAGTACGTTAGACTTCGTAATTCACTACAAGAATCAACTTCAGTAAAGATTATAGCGCCCCTCTTTTTGTGTTTGTTCAAGGGATTTTCAGACTTATTTTCGTGCTTTGCTGTTTATTTTAATAATGTACTTAGTTACCAGTTCATAAATAAATTAAGTAGGAGTTTGGAACACTTAATGATACATCAGACATGCACATATATTAAGCTGAATTGGAAGGAAAATTGTGGTAATTCCAGTTTTCTTTTTCTATATTGATAGTGTTTGCATTATGCATCAAAGATATTAATCCTTTCATCATTTCATCAAATGAGTGATACGAAACTTTCCTGTTAAAGACAGATATCGAAGATTACACTCTGCAAGTCACAATTCTAGTTAATTTCCCAACTTAAAAGAAGAATTAAAGTGGCCAAGCTGGGGATATTCCAATTAGCTGCATATTAGTTGAACTTAAGGATTTAGTATACTTACAACATTGAAAACGCTTGGAGCTTCAGGTCCTACAAAATGAAAGAAGCAAAACCGGAAATGATCAGATACAACTGCGAAATTTGCTTATTTCAGAATGATGAAAAATGTAGTGTGTGCCAGCTAGATACCTATCTCAAGGTCATGCCAAGGATGAGCAGCAACAGACCTCCTGGATATAGATGATAGGATCCTCTCATTCAAACGAGGGGCACGTCTTTGTGGAGACAGATCATCACCGCCATCCTCGTTGCTCATCTTTACAATTTCTGGTAAACCTGAAAGAAAGAAAACGGACAACAGATCTTTAGATTCATTTCATGAAAATGTGGTAGGGAACCGTTTTCTTTCAGTTCGATCTATGTATGCATACGCAAGATGTAACTATAACAAGATCATACTCATTCAGAACCCACACGCTTTAGATTCTGAATTTTCAGATGGTCACTCAACTAAAAATCAAAGCTGAGTGACTGTCTATGCAAAAAAACTCATACTTGAGTGATCATCTGAGATATTATCTCATTAGACGCATTGATATAATGTGAAGCCGAATGTATATTCTATTCGAAATAGTAAATGAACTTATGTTTGATTGAGTTTCCATATTGCAAAGCAGTTGAAACTAGAAAACTCCTATTAGCTCCAACATGCTTTTTTTAACCTCTGTAGAAAAAAGTTGGGAATTAGGGCCATATAGAGGAAAACATTTTCTCATGTTCGATTGGTCAAAATATCTCTAATTTTCCGTGAAAAACATTTTCCTTCCTACTGATCACACCATAGATCAAAACAAATTTTCCAAAGCACAGCAGGTAAAAAAAAAAAAAGTGCAGAGATGATAAAAGCAAAACTGGAAAAATAAAAAATGGTGAAATCTACAGTTTTTTCCTACTATTGGACTACAGTATTACAAATCAGATCGGATTAACCGATTGACTCCATTATTCTTAGGTTAAACTATATCAGATTTAATTTTTTTAAAAAAAAAAAACGTATACAGATCATTAGTACTGATAATCACGATTTTCTAACTAAATCGAAGCATAAATCAAATGCAGATAATAAATTTTATCAATATTTTCAATCAAATGGAGCTGAGCTAAGCGTACCTTTGGATTGAACGAACTGAGAGAGAGAAAAAAAATGGTGAAATGAAAAGGTTATTTCATTAGAAAAAGTGTGTGTATATATACAAGTAAAGTTAGAGAGGTAGTGATAGAAAACACGTTGATGTCCGATTCTTTTTCCTTGAACCTTTCAACTTTTCATTCAATGCTTCTTTTTTCCCACTATCTCTCCGTTGATTTTTCCATTGACAAAATATTTTTATTTTTAAATTTCTTATTCGGGGTTTGATTATCAAATTGAAACTAGATTAATTTGAATTTACGTCAAATATGACCTATTCGAAGGTAATGCTTGTATTTTCAAGTTGATTAGTGAATGGAAAAACTTAGAGTAGAATTCCTTAGTTTTGATTTGAGGTTTCTTATAGTTTGAATAATAGACTAGTAGTAATTGTATTTGATCAAGTTATTTATGAAAAGATTCAAATAAGATTAGAGAAAGTAATTTATGTTTGGTCATTCAACTATTGAATTATGAATCAGAGATATTTATATTTGTATGAGATAAATGTACTGTAACTATTTAAGAATTAGATGAATTCATTTTATCTTTTACTGAGTATAAGATTTTATGGTTTAAAAGAGTTCAAAATACAATTAAAAATAAAATAAAATATTGTGAGTCATTTTATTAGGAGAGAAAAAAAATTTTGTTCTATCAAATATATTTTGAGAACAAAAAGGGTATGACATCTGGGCCTAATTCAAGTTTATATATTGCATGTTCAGACCTTAACAGGAGCGTGAACACTTCTAAATGGGAACTCAATTATCGGTGAACAACAAAAGCTGAAGCGTGAACACTTCTAAATGGGGACCTAATTATTGGTGAACAACAAATTGGATTGGGCCTGACTCTGATATAATGTAATGATAAGACACATGGATCTAACTCAACCTCAAAAGCTAACTCATGAGGAAAGGTTTGTCCAAATCCATAAAAAAAAACTAAATTTATATCCCTCTACCAATGTGAGACATGTTAACATTTACTCGTAATCATATTGATTTCTTAAAAAAATAATCAAAACTTTACAAATTTAGTTAGGACAAAGTTCTAAGGAGTAAAAAAACAAATAGACATAATTACTTGCTTAGTTGGTTTTTCTATAAAACTCCATGCATCCAATCTCTCATATGACTTAAAAAAAAAAAGATTTTACCACTTGCTTGGTTGGTTCTAAAAAAAAAAAAGAACTCCATGCAACAATCTTTGACATTATATAAAAAAAAATAGTTGTAATTGCCCACCACCCAAATAATTAAACAAATGAATAATGACTTTATCTTATATTCACACAATATTCATTCACGTCCTAATTGCCACTTATATTTATTTGTTATTGTTAGTTGTTACACCCTCCCCGTACGTCCCTTGCATGTGATGGTATTTGATTGGTCATGATCAATTTTTTTTTGAAAATGCACGAATATTCTCTTAATTTATGTCCGAAATATCAGATATATACTTATATTATACTAAGGTCTTATTATTCCTGAACTTGTTTTGTAAGTAATTTTCTACCTCTTTTCAACCTACGTGACACTAGCTTCAAAAAAAAAGTCAACCAGAAAAGGGGTAGAAAATTATTTATAAAATAAGTTCAGAGGAGTAATAAGACCTTAATATAGTATAAGTGCGTCTCTGAGATTTTGGGATAGATTGAGAGGATACTTATGCATTGGACAAAAAATAATAATATTATATTTATAATTAAAATAAATCATGAATATTTGTATAAATATAAGATTATGTTATTGAATATAAAAAGAATGATTGAAAATTTAAATTAATTTTGTATGTATAAACTTCTTTTTTTAACAAGCTAATTTTTTTTTAGTATAATTATCGAGCTCGTCTAAAAATTAGCTCGTGAGATACGAGATTTTAGCATAAGTTATCACTTTCTAAAACACAATATAATCAATCAAATTCACTATTTATATTTATTATTTCTAGTCGTAAATGTTTAATTTAGAGTTTCACACGTATAATATCGATACTTGTTTTCTCTGCTTTCATTACAATAATTATTATATTCATTTTTATAAGTTTATTTTTCTAATTAAAATATTTCTCAAAAAGAATTATTCAAGAGAGATTTAAACTAATTAGTAAATTTAAATATTATTATTATACACCAAATTGACTAATCCTTTTTTTTTTTTTGAAAACTTTAGTGGAGACAAGGTGGGGAAGTGGAGAGAGACGGATATACGTATATTATGCTCTATTTTACCTAACTTCTCATGTATAAGTTGACTTGGGGTGTTTATATAATAATAACAATAATAATAATAATAATAATAATAATAAAAGAATATGAATAAAATTCTCTTAATTTGTTAAAATACATTTTTGAAAAAAACTAATAATCTACTATTAGAACAAGAGTCAAATAAAATAAAACGAATATATACTGGGTAAGCATAATAGATAGACATTGTTGATAATTGAATGGCTGAATGCATTTACTTTTTCGAATATCTTTTATCGAATTCCACTAAGATACGTTACTTCCTTTAGTCCAATATAAATAAAATGTACGTCAAGGTTTTCTCTAATCTTCTATTTTGATCTCATGTATCAGAAAACTTCGTAGATTAGAGAGTATGTAAGCTATGTGAATTGAAATCAACTTTTGTTGTCCCTAAAGATGTTTCTAACACACCTATACATAAAATATGTCATCTTTGCTTTAGTTTCAAATAGAAAATGCATGAAGTTTTACAGTTTGTTGAGGTGAATATATATAATTAAAGGAAATTATATATTGTATGAGATTAACTCAACTACTCGCAAAACAAAATCATAATTTGTACTCTTAAGTGTTTAATTAGAGTGATTTACTAATAGTTTGAAGTATTCAATTAAAATAAGAGTTGATTTAAATGTCGAAATGAAATATCCCGACAAATTTAAGAGTAATTAGGGATTATGGATCAAGCCAAAATCTAAAGTGATGTCTTAGGAACACAAATATCTCACTTATGGGCTCAACTGATAATGGTGAGGTCCACTAACTCTGCATTAAAAATAGGGCCCAATGCTGACTACGTGATGGCCCAACATTACTATTAGATGCTTAATACATGTTGCACTAAATGGATATAATACATAAACGTGATATTTAAATGGACAACTTTCATATATAGCGAACAAAAAATTTATATTTGTATGCTATAGCAAATTTTGCATAATTGCGCTCCATAGCAAACATAAAACTGTATAATTTGCTATACATATACAATTGTATAATTCGCTGGCCTAAATTGTATAATTCGCTGGTCTAAATTGTATAATTCGCTGTCCTATTTCGCTGCAATTGTATAATTTATTTTGTATACAGTTGAATCGAATTAAAATGTATGTATATTGCATAATTATAAGTGTATAGCAAGAAGATATATGTTTTTCTCGCTTTATACAAAAACAGAAACACAATATATACACTTCTGTTGTATAAAGCTAGAGAAAAATGTATTTCACTGCAATTTTATAATTCGCAATTGTATAATTCGTTGGCCTTTTTCTCTGCAATATTTGAACTAAAATGTTTGTAAATTGTATAATTAAGTGTATAACACGAAGATATACATTTTTGCATATGTATATACAATTTTCTCTCGTTTTATACAAAACAGAAACAGAATCATACACTTCTGTGTATAAAGCGAGAGAGGCGAGCGAGAATGGAGAGTGGAGAGCGAGAATTTTGGGAGAGAGACGCTGGCAAATTTTAGCTAATGTTTGCTATGGAGCACAATTAAATCAAACCCTAGCTATTCCATTTAATTTAGGTTATTAGTTTGCTATTATATACAATTTTCCTATTTAAATTTGCTTTGACTGATATTTATATTTTTCAATTTTCATAAAAATAAATATTTGATTTGTATAAATTTGGACAATGTGATATACATGTTTTATATGGCATAATAAAAATTATTTGGAGTGTATTTTACGTGAATCGTCATATTGGATGTATATGCATAATGTTAAAATTTATACAAATTTAAGTGTCTGCTTATGCATATTCAAAATTAAAAAATGTATTAACAATTGAAATCAAGTTAAATTATACGTTTATCTATTATGCCCCGCAAATTTGAGCACCCAGCCACTAAGTTGCAAATTTAAGTGTCTGCTTATCCATGTTAACCATATTTAGAACATTACATAAGTGTATAAATTCGCATATAAAATAATTTCACATTCAAATGTGTGCAGTATTATAATAAATATTTTTTTCTCTCTCAATTCGTATGACTTGTTTTTTTTTTAATTAATTTATTTTAAAAAGAATGATATATCTCAATATTTAGTAATAATTTAACATTAAAATACCTATTTTATCTTAACAAAATTATTTATAATCACTCAAATATCTATTACTTATTTTAAATTTCATGTCAAGTCAAATACTATCACATGAATTGAGACGAAAAAATATATACTCTATTAATTATACTCTGCCTCATACTAGTTAATCACTTTTCAATTTATATGATGCTTAAGAAATCATAAATAAGAAATCACTTTTACTAATGCGCCCTTAAAAAACATATTGAAAATTAAAAAAAAAAAAGTGATTGCTTAAAAAAGACAAGAGTAATATAGAAAAGAATCAATTAATGTGATATTTTAATAATGTGGACAATATTGAGACAACTATTTACAATATAATGGTCAATTAATGTGGAACATAAAAAGTAGTATTATTTTGTAGGCAATAATACAACATAGGCTATGGTTGCGTCCTTAACAAATGTCTCATATTAAGGCTGTGAATATGAAAACAACTCTATTGAAAATAACACCCCCTATTGATCTTTATATTGCGCGATTTAAATTTAAATGATTAGAACAACGATTGTTATGAATTTGGTTGCTAATAGGGACGGCAATGGGGGGTATAGGGCGTGGACAATGCGAGTTGAACTTAACCGATAAAAATTTGCTGCTCCGCATAACAATTATTTTCATTTTCGACTTGCCCTACTTTGCCCTGCCCCACATGAATCCGCCTCAGATAATTATTTAATTATTTTCTTTTTCTAGTTATGTTAGATACCAAAAACAAAATTCAAAAAAATAAATTTTATTTTTTCATTAAGTTGTATATAATTTAGTAGGATAGTGATATAAAATTTTTATTGTTTAAAAATCAATTGAAAAATACGTAAAAAATTATATTATTTTTTATTGAACCATTTTCATTTATCGTCTTGAATATTTTAATAGTTTTAAATGAAATAATCTTAATAAATAATGTTTTATCACTCTTATAATATGTAAAAAAAATAAACTTATATTTGAATCTACACAAAATCACATACAACTGCAATCACCCTCCCGCTTTAAATTTTAAAAAATCCACTCCAACCTCCCCATGTCCGACTTGCATCACACAACATTAAATCCGTCCCGTCTCATATAGTCTTAAACCCACCTCGCTCCGCATCCGCCCCGGCCCCAATTGCAATGCTAGATAATTGATGTGATAGAAATGACCCTTAACGGTCTAAAACAGCTCTGCAAGTAAATGGTAGGCTGAAATAATAAGTGTGAATTGACAGGGATTTAATATATAAACATGTTGTCCTATAGTTGGTTCTGAATATTATGATTATATTATTTTTATTGAATTGGGAATCTCTACACTAGAGATGATAATATTTTTTTTTCTGTGGAAGTATTTATTAATTAAATATAAATTGTTTCAAGAAAAAATTAGGTTTGTAATTGAAGATAAATTATTAATTTTTATAAATTATTTTATTAAGGGAGAATTAAAAAAATTTGATGTTAAATTTAAAAATGTCATTTTTTTGAACTAATAAAAGAGAAATATTGAAAACAATCATAAACTTGACATTATTATTAGTTTCGTCACGAATTATTGACAAATTTAAAAAAACACTTTTCTATTTAACAAATTTAATTTAAATACACCTTTAATATGTAAAATGACATGACAAGTGTTCTCAAACTCTTGTAAAGGTGTGTGTCTCTTAATGAAAAAAATTGAGAGAAGTGTTGAAATAATCATAAACTCAGTGAGAATCTAAGATTATTTTACTCATGTTGTAAGATTTGTGGTGTATTTTAAGTTCAGTTAGGCAAGTAATGTTGATAATTTGAATATAAAACTAATAATTAGCGTTGAATTTAAGGATATTTTCAACACCACTCTTCTTCACTAACAATTAAAAAAAAGTCACGTAAATTGAGACATGAAAAATTACTAAATCAAATACATAATTTAAAATTAATTGTAGCGCAAAAATTTGAATATCTTCGCAACAATATAATATTTGAATCGATGAAGAATTTTGTCAAACTTTTAATAAAATGATACCAAATAATCTTCCCTCGAAAGCGATCCAAAAACTCCAAAAAAATTATGTTAAGGTTCTTTGAAGCTCTTATTAAGCTTCACTATAAGTTCAAAAAAGAATATTCATATCAAGCTTATGAATCATATTGTTTTAAGAATATATGTAACGACCTGTTTAGTCGTTTTAGAGCAGCAGAACAAATTCTGGAAAAACTGGCTGAAACCACGGACCCAACGACGGACCGTCGCAGGCTCGACGGACCGTCGTGGGTGTTCCGTCCCATGGCACTTAGAAATTTGAAATTGGGTACCGAAAATCGACTCTCTGTAAATTTTGACGGACTGCGGGGCGTGTTGTCACATCCACGACGAACCGTCGTGAGTACCGTTGCAAAACACTTCAACTTTGAGAATTTGGTACAAGAAACGAGTCTCGACCGTCGGGGCGGAGGCGGGGCGGACCGTCCGCGGGGTGACGGGCCGTCACACCACCTGAAACCTGGAGAGGCGCGACGGCTGTGACGGACCGTCGCACTCACGACGCGTCGCGGGTTCTTGCGATCCCAGCGGTTTAGGATTTCTTTCCTCGTTTTAAGGGATGTTTTGGACTATTCTTTCCTTAATTATAAAGTTTGAGGGTTATTATTAATAAATCTAATTACTTGGGGGTTAAATTAGGTAACCTTAAGTTAATTAGTGGGTCATTATTACCATCTTTCATTCCTAATTATATAGAATTAGGGTAAAAGAAAAGAGGTTTGAATAAGAAAAGAAAAGAAACGAGAAGAGAGACAGTTGAATCGATTGGGAGAGAGAGAGTCGAGCGAGGAAGAAGAATATCAAAGCTTGGGAAATTGCTTGTTGATTCCAATTCTTGATTGGAGGTAGGTTATGGTTTTCATGCTATTCATAGTAAACTCTTAATAGCGAATGATATATGTTAGTAGTATTGTAAAACCCTTCTATATGCTTAATTGTATGCTTGCATTGAATGATGTTATTATGTAATTATGAATAAATAAGCATGTGAAGCTATTGAATCCCAAATCTTGAAAGAAACTTTAATCTACTTGTTAATGATAAGGCCTTGGTATAAAAGAAGGCTTGATGAATTAAAGTAATGGGATTGATGATGCCTTGGTATAGAAGGCTTGATGAGCGGATATAATGAGAATTAGTGGATCGGAGTGTCACGTTCGACACATAGTATTAGTGGGACGGGTGTCACGAACCGACACGTAGAATTAGGGATCGGTGTCACGTGCGACACATATAGGGGATCGGGTGTCACGAACCGACCACGTAGATTTGGGGATCGGGTGTCACGAACCGACACGTAGATTTAGGGGATCGGGTGTCACGAACCGACACGTAGATGTAGGGATCGGGTGTCACGAACCGACACGTAGATTTAGGGATCGGAGTGTCACGTCATCGGCCAAAGAGGATTAATGAATATGAGGAGGCGGAGTGTCGCATCGGACAAGAGGAATATGAATAATGAATCGTGAAAGATGAGAATATACTCAACATAATGAACTTAATTCCCAAATGAGCATGGTATTGAGGCTTGAGCCCTCGTGGATGAACTTAATGGTACTTATTGATGATTATAGTACTTGTTGTTGCTACATGTTGAGTTTTATAGTTGATTTATGATATTAACCGATATATCTTGTTTTATTTTGAGTTGGCCGATGATATCTACTCGGTACTTGTGGTTGTCTTGACCCACTACTTTTATGTTTTCTTCTTTGCTAATTGTGGAATACAATGAGCGTTCCGTCATCTTCAACTCAAGATGATTCAAGCCAGTCTTACTACACCTGAAATTCAAAGTGAGCTAATACGTCTAGCTTGGGTGGATCTTCTTCTTGAGTCTTGATGCCTTGAACTCCGGCATGGACTAGCTTTTATGTATTTTTAGTTCTTAGACATTCTTAGTTTAGTCATTTGATTGTAGATGTTCTTGTGATGATGACTTCCAGTTTTGGGGATAATAATAGTTATTGATTTTATTAATGAGTTTAAGTCTTCCGCGTTACTTTATGATGATATTACATTGAAATGTTAAGGTTTAGATTGGTTGGTTCGCTCACATGGGAGGGTAAATGTGGGTGCGGTCGCGGCGGATTTGGGTCGTGACAAACTTGATATCGAGCCTTAGGTTCGTTGGTCTCATCACGCAAAGCAGTCTAGTAGAGTCTTAAGGAGCGGTAGGGGGCCTTTACTTTTCCTCGAGAGGCTATAAGACTTTAGGAAAATTCCACTCTTTCATTCTTTCTTTCGTCTTACTACTTGAGTCCATTGGTATCTAGACGATACGATTGGTATCGACCATCTTCACTCTATTTCGCGGATGGTTAGAACTAGAGCAACGACCGCACCAAAGAAGAACAACTGACAAAGAAGAAACATCCGAGCCGACCACCGGGGTGTGGCTCGAGGAGAACAACGGCAAGAGGCCGTGGTAGAGGTCGTGGGAGGGCGTCCTCTAGAGGAAGAGGACGAGCACCTAGCCCATCCGATACTAGGCGGTGACTCCTCCACCGATCAAGAGGTGATAAGAGAAGGGGAGGATGGGGTGAATGAGCAAGTGCAGAATGAGGAAATGCCACCTCAACCTACCCGAGATATGATCAATCAGGTTCTCGCTATCTTAGCGGGTTATCCGATCACGGTCGAGCACCTCCAGGGGTTTCTGCACCAACACCTCCGGTTTGAGTACGACACGCGGCTACTATGGCTCCCGCATGGATGCCTCGTGGAGATAGGCACATTTCCACGTCTGACTCATCGGGCTATTATGACAAACGATCAACATGAACTTTTCAAGAAGTTCTTGAAATTGAAACCTCCGGTCTTTAAAGTGCGAGAATCGGAGGATGCCTACGATTTTTACGGTTGATTGTCATGAGCTACTACAAAAGATGGGTATAGTAGAGAGGTTTGGTGTCGAGTTCGCGAGCTATCGGTTTCAAGGGAGCGCGAAATGTGGTGGCGTTCACGTGTTGAGTGTCAACCAACAGAGGCACCACCTATGACTTGGGAATCATTCTCGAGTTTGTTCATGGAAAAATATATCCCGGACCTTGAGGGATAGGAAGAGGGATGAGTTCTTGAGTGCAGAGCAAGGTAGAATGGCGGTTACGCATATGAGGCTAAGTTTCGTGCTTTATCAAGGTATGCCACTCAACTCTGTTTGATCCACAAGAACGGATCCGCCGTTTTGTGAAGGGTTGAGATCGAGTTGCGGTTGACGCTACAGTAGCGGCAGCGGCAAAATCCTTCCAAGGTGGTAGACTTTGTGATAGAGGTGGAAGGAGTGAAGCGGATGACTTCACCACAACTTCGACATCAAAAAGGTTTCGAAGGGAGGTGAGTTTAATAGTTCGTATACTAGAGGGGCCAGACTTAGGAGGCTACTCGATTCGACCAATTCGATCTTCACTACAGGTGTAGTTGGGGGACCACCTCAGACCGTTCAACACTTCTCTGAGAGACCTATGCTTGACTCTAGAGAGTGTTATGGATGTGGGGAGACTGGACATATTAGGAGGAATTGTCCCAAACAAAGTTATAGACCCCCAATAGCTAGAGGTAGAGGTGGTCATGGTAGAGGCCGTTATTCTGGAGGACGTGGTAGTCGAGGTAATGGTGGTCACCAAAACGGCAGAGGTGATGGGCATTACGAATTCGTAGTGATGTCTTTTGGTCTTACGAATGCTCCCGCTGCGTTCATGAGCTTGATGAACGGGATCTTTAAGCCATATTTGGACCTTTTCGTGATCGTATTTATTGATGATATATTGGTATACTCAAAGAGCAAGAAGGAACATGAAGAGCATTTGAGAATGGTATTGGAAACGTTGAGGAGAAAAAGCTTTATGCCAAGTTCTCTAAGTGTGATTTTTGGCAAGATGCAGTGTCCTTCTTGGGGCCCGTGGTTTGTAAGGAAGGAGTGTTGGTAGAGCCCTCTAAGATTGAGGCAGTGAAGAATTGGGTAAGACCCACTAATGTATCGAAATAAGGAGCTTTGTTGGGTTAGCTAGCTACTACCGCAGATTTGTCAAGGATTCTCTTCTATTGCTTCCCAATCGATTTAACTTGACTAAGCAGAATGTTCCATTTGTATGGTCAGATGAATGTGAGGAAAGCTTTCAGAAGCTTAAGACTTTGTTGACTACCGCAGCAATTCTTGCCTTGCCAATAGAGGGTAAAGACTTCATTGTTTACTGTGATGCATCCTATTCTGGGTTGGGTGCAGTGTTAATGCAAGAGAAAAATGTGATTGCTTATGCTTCGAGGCAATTAAAGGTGCATGAACGTAACTATCCGACCCATGATTTGGAGTTGGCCGCGGTAGTGTTTGCATTAAAGCAATGGAGACACTATTTATATGGGGTTAAGTGTGAGGTGTACACGGATCATCGTAGCCTTCAGTATGTCTTTACTCAGAAAGATTTGAACTTGAGACAAAGGAGATGGATGGAACTACTAAAGGACTACGATATCACTATCTTGTATCATCCGGGGAAGGCGAATGTTGTAGCGGATGCTTTAAGTAGAAAGGCGGGAAGCATGGGAAGTCTAGCTCATTTACAAGCTTCTAGACGCCCATTGGCTAGAGAAGTGCAGATTTTGGCTAACGATTTGATGAGGTTAGAAGTAAATGAGAAGGGAGGATTGTTAGCTAGTGTGGAGTCGAGATCTTCTTTTCTTGACAAGATTAAGGGAAAACAGTTTGATGATGAGAAACTAAGGCGAATCCGAGACAAAGTGTTGCAAGGAGAGGCTAAGGAAGCACAAATCGATGAGGAAGGTGTTTTGAGAATCAAGGGAAGGGTATGTGTACCCAGAGTTGATGATTTGATCAACACTATTCGACAGAGGCTCATAGTTCAAAGTATTCTATACATCCGGTGCGACCAAGATGTACCGTGACCTAAAGCAACACTTTTGGTGGAGTAGAATGGCGTGATATTGTTGACTTTATTGCTAAATGTCCAAACTGTCAACAAGTAAAGTATGAACACCAAAGGCCGGAGGAACACTTGAGAGAATGCCCATTCCTGAATGGAAGTGGGAGAGAATCGCAATGGACTTTGTGGTTGGTCTTCCCAAGACATTGGGAAGTTTGATTCTATTTGGGTAATCGTTGATAGGTTAACTAAGTCCGCTCATTTCATTCCTGGTAAAGGTGACTTACAATGCGCAGAAGTTAGCCAAAATCTATATCTCGTAAATCGCTCGATCGCATGGAGTTCCACTATCCATCATATCGATAGGTACGCAGCTTACTTCTAAGTTTTGGAAAACATTGCATGCGAATTGGGTACTAGGTTGGACCTTAGTGCTGCGTTCCATCCTCGCACCGATGGTCGGTCTGAACGAACGATTCAAGTGTTGGAGGATATGCTTCGTGCGTGTGTGATAGAGTTTGGGGGCCGTTGGGCTAGCTTCTTCCCCTTAGCGGAGTTTTCATCCAATAATAGCTCTCACTCAAGCATTGCCATGGCTCCATTTGAAGCATTGTATGGTAGGAGATGTAGGTCTCCCATCGTTGGTTTGATGCATTCGAGGTTAGACCTTGGGTCTTGATCTCTTGAGGAGTCAATAGAAAGTGAAGTCTATTCAAGAAAAGCTTCTAGCGGCGCAAAGTAGACAAAAAGAATATGCAGATCGAAAGGTTAGAGACTTGGAGTTCATGGAGGGTGAACAAGTCTTGTTGAAAGTTTCACCAATGAAAGGGTGATGCGGTTTGGCAAAAGAGGTAAGTTAAGTCCAAGGTATATTGGACCATTTGAAGTGCTTAAGCGAATAGGGAGGTGGCTTATGAGTTAGCCTTGCCAGGTCGTCCGGAGTACATCCAGATTCCATGTGTCCATGTTGAAAGATACCATGGAGATGGAAACTACATCATCCGTTGGGATTGAGTTTTGTTGGATGAGAACTTGACTTATGAAGAGGCAGGTTCTTTATATTAGATAGAGAGGTTCGCAAGTTGAGGTCGAGAGAAATTGCATCCATCAAAGTTCAATGGAAGAATCGACCGTTGAAGAGGCTACTTGGGAGAAGGAGGCGGATATGCAAGAGAAATACCCACATCCGCTTCTGATTCGTACTCCTCTTCGCCATTGTTTTTCGTCTTTTGATCGTTCGGGGACGAGCGATGGGTAAATGGTATCTATTGTAACGACTGTTTAGTCGTTTTAGAGCGTGAGAACAAATTACGGAAAAAGCGGCTGAAACCACGGACCCAACGACGGACCGTCGCAGCTCGACGGACCGTCGTGGGTGTTCCGTCCCATGGCACTTAGAAATTTGAAATTGGGTACCGAAAATCGACTCTGTAAATTTTGGCGGACTGCGGGGCGTGCCGTCACATCCACGACGAACCGTCGTGAGTACCCGCTGCAAAACACTTCAACTTTTGAGAATTTGGTACAAGAAACGAGTCTCGATCGTCAGACGGAGGCGGACGGACCGTCACGGGGTGACGGCGTCACACCACCGAAACCTGGAGAGCGCGGCGACGGCGTGACCGTCGCGCACTCACGACGACCCGTCACGGGTTCACGCGATCCCAGGCGGTTTAGGATTTCTTTCCTCGTTTTAAGGGGCGTTTTGGACTATTCTTTCCTTAATTATAAAGTTTGAGGGTTATTATTAATAAATCTAATTACTTGGGGTTAAATTAGGTAACCTTAAGTTAATTAGTGGGTCATTATTACCATCTTTCATTCCTAATTATATAGAATTAGGGTAAAAGAAAGAGGTTTGAATAAGAAAAAGAAAAGAAACGAGAAAGAGGCAGATTGAATCGATTGGGAGAGAGAGAGTCGAGCGAGGAAGAAGAATATCAAAGCTTGGGAAATTGCTTGTTGATTCCAATTCTTCGGTGGAGGTAGGTTATGGTTTTCATGCTATTCATAGTAAACTCTTAATAGCGAATGATATATGTTAGTAGTATTGTAAAACCCTTCTATATGCTTAATTGTATGCTTGCATGAATGATGTTATTATGTAATTATGAATAAATAAGCATGTGAAGCTATTGAATCCCAAATCTTGAAAGAAACTTTAATCTACTTGTTAATGATAAGGCCTTGGTATAAAAGAAGGCTTGATGAATTAAAGTAATGGGATTGATGATGCCTTGGTATAGAAGGCTTGATGAGCGGATATAATGAGAATTAGTGGATCGGAGTGTCACGTTCGGCCACATAGTATTAGTGGGACGGGTGTCACGAACCGACACGTAGAATTAGGGGATCGGTGTCACGTGCATCGACACATATAGGGATCGGGTGTCACGAACCGACACGTAGATTTAGGGGATCGGGTGTCACGAACCGACACGTAGATTTAGGGGATCGGGTGTCACGAACCGACACGTAGATGTAGGGGATCGGGTGTCACGAACCGACACGTAGATTTAGGGGATCGAGTGTCACGCGTGCACACAAGAGGATTAATGAATATGAGGAGCGGAGTGTCACGCATCGACACAAGAGGAATATGAATAATGAATCGTGAAAGATGAGAATATACTCAACATAATGAACTTAATTCCCGAATGAGCATGGTATTGAGGCTTGAGCCCTCGTGGATGAACTTAATGGTACTTATTGATGATTATAGTACTTGTTGTTGCTACGTGTTGAGTTTTATAGTTGATTTATGATATTAAGCGATATATCTTTTTTCTATTTTGAGTTGGCCGATGATATCTACTCGGTACTTGTGGTTATCTTGACCCTACTTTTATGTTTTCTTCTTTGCTAATTGTGGAATACAAATAACGTTAGTCATCTTCAACTCGGCGGTGATTCAAGCCAGTCTTACTACAGGAAATTGGGGTGAGCTAATACGTCTAGCTTGGGTGGATCTTCTTCTTCAAGTCTTGATGCCTTGAACTCAGGCATGGACTAGCTTTTATGTATTTTTAGTTCTTAGACATTCTTAGTTTAGTCATTTGATTGTAGATGTTCTTGTGATGATGACTTCCAGATTTTGGGGATAATAATAGTTATTGATTTTATTAATGAGTTTAAGTCTTCCGCATTACTTTATGATGATATTACATTGAAATGTTAAGGTTTAGATTGGTTGGTTCGCTCACATAGGAGGGTAAATGTGGGTGCCAGTCGCGGCCCGGATTTGGGTCGTGACAATATATTACGTCATCGTAATACAATTAACTATTATAGAATATTTGGATGAATTTTCTAATGATAAATAAATATTTCTATTTATTTTATTAGGAAAAAGGCTCAAATATATCAGTAAATTTTTAGAAAATGCTTATTTATGTCATCATCAGTTAAAAGTTTGACTCATAATGTCATTACCGTTAAAAAATAGTCTCATTCATGCCATTATTTTTTAACGGTGGTTTTGCAAAACTATTTTTGACACGTCGCCAATTATAATTCTGCTACGGCATCAATTTTTTAATTTAAAAAATCAATTTTTATTCATAATTTTAATCTTTTTATTTAAAAAATTGATGACGTGACTGAATTATAATTGGCTACGTCATCAATTTATTTAATAAAAAAAATTAATTCAATTTTTTTTCTCAAAATTATTATTTTTTTACTAAAAAAATTGATGACATGGCCGAATTATATTTGGTCATGTGTCAAAAACAATTTTGCAAAACTACTGTTAAAAAATAATGACATGAATGAACTTTTTCTTTTACGGTAATGGCGTAAATGAGCCAAACTTTTAACTGATGACATAAATGAACCTTTTCTGAAAGTCCAATGGCATATTTGAGTCTTTTCCATTTTTTATATATACTCCCTCCGTTTAAAAAAGGATGACCTAGTTTGTAATTGGAGTTTAAGAAAAGAAAGAACACTTTTTAATCTTGTGGTTCTAAATTAAAGTTATGTCAAATGTACCAAAACGCTCTTTAATCTTGTGGTCTTAAACATGTCACGTGGAAAGTTAAAGTTAAAGTGTTACCGAAAAAGGAAAGGAGACATTAATTTTTAAATAAACTAAAAAAAAAATATTCTTTTTAAAACGGAGAGAATAATATCGATACAATATTATGGTCAACTATCTTAAGACATTTTATTTTTATAATGCCAAAGTTACATCTAGTGCTTTAAAGATGAAACATAAATGATTAAAAACAGCACCGAAAAATTTCTTTCAAATATTTGACTTTGACGTAATGTTCGTCAATTCAAGCATTAAATCAATAATAAGAGATTAAAATCTACGAAATAGGCCACAATTACAAATTTCTTTCATTAATATAATCGTTTCGAGAACACCAATCCAACGCAAAAGATGAAATGAAATTCACAAAAAAAAAATCACAAATTTCATTCATCAATACAATTATTAGGAGAACATCAATTCAACGCGATAACCATAATACCATAGATGTCCAAATTAAATAAGATAATAATCGTTCAAATTTAATTCTATAATCGTCTTCTTTGTTTAAAAAATGTGTCATCAAAATAAATGCTAGTCTGCTATTATTATTACTTTAAAAATGTAAAGACAAATTAACATTCGACTAGTTTGAATTTGCATTATATAGGGTCCTACTCCTTGGAAGAAGTTTTTAAAAAGAATTTTTCTTATATTCAAAACTCGAATTCAAAACTTTTAGTTAAAGCAATAAATAACATAATTTACATCACATTCTTTACACTTTGTTTGGACTATTGTTACTTATTGTTTCATAATGTATTGTATTGTATTTTATTCTATTATACCATATTGTATGGTAGATACATTGTTTGGCTAAATTGTATTGTTTGTTATTGTTTAGTAACATTCTAATTGTTTGGTTTGATTGTATCGTACTGTATTGTAATTTATAAATTTACTTAAATATTTTCTAATTATTCTAGGGTAGAAGGTTTGACTAGGTTTAAATAATTAAGGTAAAGGGTAAAATAGTATTTTGAAATATTTTGTAAAAATATAGTGGAAAAAGAATTTAAATAACAATAGGAACATACTAAATTGGTTGTTTCATAAATTAGGGGTTTTCATTGTTACGGAACAAAGAAATTTAACCATGCAGTATAATACACTTTAAGTAACAATCAAAACAAATGTTATATGTATAGTAACGATACAATACAATATAATAGATAACAATGATCCAAACATAATATTAGCGACGAAAGTTCTTTTAATGTAGTCACTTATTGGAGGTCCAATTTGATGTTTGAAAAGGACCTACAAGCCGAAGTAATATACTGTGCTAAATTGGAAGTATCATCACAAAAAGAAAATAAAAATGGAGACACGAGATGACAGGCAACAAACTTATCATATTTTCTCATAATAATAATGTTTGGACCAGATTATAAATTTTAAAGTTAAAAAGTTTGAAAATTTGAGTCGTTTAAGTTTTTATTTTTAGAATTTAAAGGCGTGATTGAACATGGATTTCATTTATTTTTTTTAAAAAAAAAATTATAAGTAAAAGTGAAAATTCATTCGAGAGCTAATCTAAGCAAGTTTTGGATAAAAAAATTTTGAGGATAAAATTTTGACATCTAATCTAATACATGTAATCAAATGCTTGCTATATTACTTCAAATGCTCATCAAATTTTGAATGGGTAGGAAGAGATGCACATTCTTGATACAATTTATGATATTTATTATATAGTGATTTTCTTTTTTGAACTTAGGATAATTCGTTGTCGCGGTAACTTTTGACATATCCTTTGCCCTTCAAATGAGCTCACATCATGTGCATCGGATTTCACCCCTATTGCATAATAGCCTGTAAATCAGGGGTGAAGCTATGACATGACAAGGTTGGTCGAATGAATAATCTTCGTTCGAATGTTATCGAATATACATACTGAATATTTGATTTTTTTTTAGATACATACTAATCGTTGAACAACCTTCACACAATAAAGGTTGACAGCCCAGCATTTAAGTCTGTGCAAAAATACCTTTGTGTTTTGGGTTCAAGCTCAATTATGGCGATTTCTTGAATTTTTTCATTATTTAGTTTTTTCCTAAAGTATGAACACTCTTGGCAAAAATTCTGACTCCGCCGCTGCTGTTAACCAGACAAAAAATGTGAATGACACCAGATAAGTCATACACAACATACTCAACTTAAAAACACTAGATAATCCATATACAACATAATCAACTTAAAAAACGATCAAAATTATCTCTATATAAGTAACGATCTTTCAAATCAATAGAGTCATCCGAAGGACATGTAATGTCTTTTGATTGGCGTTTAGTGTAGGCACGAGATGAAAAAACTATTTTAGTGAAAAGAATTGAAGGAAGAAAATGGCCAACAATAGAAGTGCAACTCATCATTTCCCCACTCCTTTTGTCCTAACATAAGAAGCAAACTAGAGAGAATCAATTCCCTCGTGGGCTCCAAATGTGAAATATCAAAATCCAATCCACACCAAGTTTTCAACTACACCACAATCAAAGCATCTCTTTATCTTTGTTTTTTTATTGTTTTAACTCTTCCAATCAAAGCATCTCAATCTTTTTACTAATCTATACTCCATCTTTTGACTTTGGATGAACCTTTTTCAAAAGTATTTGTTTCATTATTTTGAAAAATAATTTTTTATTTTGTTATTTTTATGATATAATTTATTTTATTCTATTATTCTTAAGAGTAGTTACTTATTCTCCAAATTATTTATAATTTAAGGCTATATATAAATTAATATAAATATTATGACATGATATATATGTTGGGTTTTAGCAAGTGTGAATGGGAAAAGAAAAGAGAAAATATCAAAAGTGAGGGAACTACTTTGGAGAGAAAATGAAAAGTCATTTGCAAAGTGCAAATGAAAAGTCATTTCTTATAAATTTGCAGTGCTTGATAACATTCCGAAAAGTTGTTACTCTTTCCGAAAAGTCGTTACTTTTGGAAAAGTCGTTACTTTCCAAAAAGTAGTTATTTTCCTAACAGACACAATTTTTCGAAAAGTTGTTATTTTTTCCAAAAGACACAACTTTCTGGATAAAATGGGTCTGAACAGATTTCACTGAACAGACATGTTCCTTGCTGAAAATGGCTATAAAAGAAAGTTAATTTTTGATTTTTTAATCACTGAATTTTTTTTTCTTTCTCTGCATTTATTTTTCTCTCAAATAAAATCAAAGTGTCGATCGACTGAGTCTGTGTGACTTGTTGTTGTTCTTCAGTTCGTTGAAGTTAAAGAAGTTTGAGGTACCGCTAATTCTTTAACAGGTTTAATCCGTTTTATCTTGGGAGAAATTAATCCATAACTTTGGGTACAGTGAGGGGATTAAATTTCTTAAGGACACACAGTAGTTTCTGTGGACTCGGATTAATTCTNCTATTTTAAATTTTTTCTCGCTTCATCATGTTTACGCTTCGCTCATTAACTTCATAAATACAAGTTATTGTAAGAATAACAATCTTAAGAAATTTAATGATTTACGTATTTGAGGTTTCTGGAGATTAAAACCTTTATGGTTTTCTACTCTGCTTGAATTTTTAAAATTCATTCGATTAACTATTAAAAGAACATAAAAACTTTATCGTTAAATCAGAAACAGTTTGTGTAAAGATTTGTTCTTTACTGTTAGTATTTTAAATACTTAATTTATCTGCCATTTGTGATGAAAAAATGACTAATTCAAGTCAAACAAATCTTTGGAGCAGTAAGTCTTTGCAACAACGACGGTTGCACATAATCGTTCAAATCTTTGCCTTAGCACCTACCGAGAAACCTCGCAAAGTTTTCTCGAGTCGACTTTAAGAGATGGCAACAAAAGATGTTCTTTTATCTCACTACGCCGTTGAGTCTGCTAGTTCATCAATGAGAATGTTCTGTTATGTCGGATGAAACTCCTACTGATGAGCGATTCTTGCAGTAGCGAAGCATGGACACACTCAGTTTTTGTGTAAAAATTATATTTTGAGTGGTCTGCAAGATGATCTGTACAATGTACAAAGAATGCAAAAACCTCAAAGAACTCGGGATGCTTTAGAAAAGAAGTACAAAACAGAAGATGCCGGAATGAAGAAATTCATTGTGGCAAAATTTCTGGACTTTAAGATGATAGACAGTAAGACTGTCGTCACCCAAGTTCAAGAATTGCAGGTCATAATCCATGATCTCCTTGCTGAAGGTATAAATTTATTTAATGCCTATGTTAGAAATATTAAGTTTTTCCTTAATACTCACATAACCTTACTGTTGAAGATCTCATAGTAAGGTTGAGAATCGAAGAGGATAATAAGGCTGCAGAAAAGAGGTCACGTGGTAATTCAACAATATCTGGAGTAAATTTTGTTGAAGAAGATTCCACAAAATTAAAGAAAAGAAAGAAAGCATCTGGTCCAAAAAACAATCCTCCTAAGAAGAAATTCAATGGAAACTGCTTTAATTGTGGTAAACATGGTCATAGGGCTAATGAATGCCGGGGTCCTAAGAAGGACAAGAAAAATAAGGATCAAGCAAACTTGGCTGAATCCAAAGGAGAAATGGACGATCTCGTGCAATGCTTTAATGTAACTTGGTTGGAAATCTAAGAGAATGGTGGATAGATTACGGTGCCTCATGCCATGTTTGTGCCAACAAAGAATTATTTTCATCATATACTCCAAAGACTTACAGATGAAAAATTGTTTATGGCAAACTCATTTGTTGCAAAGGTGGAAGGAATCGCAAAGTCCTATTAAAGATGCCATCGTGCAAGGTGGTGACTTTGAATAGGATCTCATATGTTCCGTAATTGAGAAAGAATTTAGTTTCAATTCGATTCGACCAAGAATGGATTTAAATGTGTATTTGTTTACGATAAAGTAGTAGTAAGCAAAAATGATATGTATGTAGGAAAAGGCTACCTTAGTGATGGCCTTTTCAAACTCAATGTAATTGCAGTTGATATGAATAAAGATTTTGCTTCTTCTTACTTGCTTGAGTCTAAATGTTTATGGCATGAACGTTTGGGACACGTTAATAACAAAATCTTGCGAAAACTGATTAACTTAAATATTTTGCCAAAATTTGAGTGCAATAAATCAAAATGTCAAATTTGTGTTGAATCTAAGTATGCTAAGCATTCTTATAAATCTGTTGAAAGGAATTCAAATCCTTTAGAATTGATTCACACTGATATTTGTGACATGAAGTCAACACCATCACGTGGTGGGAAAAAGTATTTCATAACTTTTATTGACGATTGCACTATATATTGTTATGTCTATTTGCTAAATAATAAGGATGAAGCAATAGATGCATTTAGGCAATATAAAACTGAAGTTGAAAATCAGTTAGATAAAAAGATCAAAATGATCAGAAGTGATAGAGGTGGAGAATATGAATCTCCATTTGCAGAAATATGTTTAGAAAATGGAATAATCCATCAAACTACTGCTCCCTACACTCCTCAGTCTAATGGAATTGCAGAAAGAAAAAATCAAACTTTAAAAGAAATGATAAATGCATTACTTATAAGTTCGGGTTTACCACAGATTTGTGGGGAAGCTATCCTTACAAAGAAATCGGATACTTAATAGAGTGCCTCACTCAAAGAAAAATGTAATTCCATATGAGAAATGGAAAGGTAGAAAACCCAATTTGAAATATTTCAAAGTGTGGGGTGTCTAGCCAAAGTCCAAGTTCCTATACCTAAGAGGGTAAAAATAGGACCTAAGGCTGTGGATTGTGTATTCATTGGATATGCCACAAACAAGAAGGCATGTCGCTTTTTGGTTCATAAGTCGTAACATCCTGATATTCATGATAATACGGTAATGGAATCGAGATAGTCTTGAATTTTTTGAACATATCTATCCGTATAAAACTAGACTTGAGTCATCTAGTGGGGGATCTAAACAACCCAGAGAAGAACCAAAAGAGAATGAACAAAATAAAGAAAGTCCAAGACGCAGTAAACGTCAAAAGACATCTACTTCATTTGGATCAGATTTTGTAACATTTCTTCTTGAAAGTGAGCCTCAAACATTCAAGGAAGCAATGTTGTCTAGCGACTCAACCTCTTGGAAGAAGGCTGTTAATAGTGAAATTGAATCAATCTTAAGCAATCATACTTGGGAGTTGGTTGATCTTTCTCCAGGGAACAAACCGTTGGGTTCAAAATGGATCTTTAAAAGGAAGATGAAAGACGATGGAACTATTGACAAATATAAAGCAAGACTTGTTGTCAAAGGTTTTAGACAAAAAGAAGGTCTTGATTATTTTGACACATATTCGCCAGTGACTAGGATTACATCAATTCGGATGTTAATTGCACTAGCTGCAGTATACGGTCATGAAATTCATCAAATGGATGTGAAAACAGCCTTCTTAAATTGAGAGCTTGAAGAGGAAATTTACATAGAACAACCTGAGGGTTTTGTAGTTCCTGGTAAAGAAAAGAAAGTGTGCAAACTTATGAAGTCACTTTATGGGCTAAAACAAGCACCAAAACAATGGCATGCAAAGTTTGATCAAACCATGTTGGCAAATGGATTTAAGATCAATGAATGTGATAAATGTGTTTACATTAAAGATACTCCAAATCAGGAAGTTATTTTATGCCTATATGTAGATGATATGCTTATAATGAGCAAAGACATTGCTAATATAAAAGTTACAAAGCGTATGCTTGCTTGTAAGTTTGATATGAAAGATTTAGGAGTTGCTGATGTGATGTTAGGAATTAAAATTCTTAAAACTCCTAACGGTCTAGCATTGTCTCAAACTCATTATATTCAAAAGATACTTGAAAAATTCAAATTTTTGAATTTTAAAAGGGCAAAGACTCCAATTGATGTAAATCTTCATCTTGCAAAGAATAAAGGCGAAAGTCAGTCTCAATTGGACTATGCTAGCGTATTGGGAAGCTTAATGTATGTCATGAATTGTACACGACCAGACATAGCTTGCGCTATCAATAAACTGAGTCGATACACAAGTAATCCTAATCATAATCATTGGTTAGCAATGAAGAGAGTTTTGGGATACTTAGATGACACTCAAAACTATGCTTTACATTACAAATGTATATCCAAATTCTTGAAGGATATAGTGATGCAAATTGGATTACTTGGGTCAATCGAAACAAAATCCACAAGTGGATACGTTTTACTATTGGCGGAGGAGCAATATCTTGGAAATCATTCAAACAAACATGTATAGCTCGCTCTACAATAGAGTCCTGAATTCATTGCTTTAGACAAGGCGGTGAAGAAGGTTTGAATGGCTCCGGAATTTATTAGAAGATATTCCATTTTGGCCCAAACCAATGGCCCCTATATGCATACATTGTGATAGTCAAGCTGCAATAGGAAGGGCTGGAAGCATTATGTATAACGGCAAGTCTCGTCACATAAGACGAAGACATAACTCTGTGAGACAACTACTCTCTAGTAGAATTATCACAATTGACTATGTAAAGTCAAAAGATAATGTGTCGGATCCACTTACAAAAGGCCTAAATAGAGAGGGAGTTGAGAAATCATCGACGGGAATGGGACTATGGCCGAGAACAAGTCATCGTGGCGGTAACTCTACCTAGAAGACTGGAGATCCCAAGATCTAGGTTCAAGGATATAAAACAAAGTCATTGATGACGGTTCAACATTGTCAAAGGAAAAATAAAATAAAATATTATTATTATTTTATGGTCCATTCTCATGATGAGACAATGTTTAGTAACTAGGATAAAGACATAAGGACTTTTTAATGGTTTCTAAGTTTGATACAAGGAATATCAAATGGTGTATCTATGGGATAACACATTTAGAAATCACCTATGTAAGTGTGAAGTGTAAGCCGCTTCAAGGAGAATCCGGTAAGGCCAGTTCTTTAAGCACTTACTATCCAAGATGTGTTCATGGCTGAAACGAACAAAACAATGAGAACTAAGAACAGTTCAAGGGTTGATGGTGTGACATATGTTTTCTAGGTATACACCAAAGCTCGACGGTTCAAAGATATCAAATCTACCGATTGACCGAGTATATCCGATATATGTTCACCATGGAAAGTTTAAAGGGAAACCTACTTATCCAGATGCGATTAACCTTTACCTACAAGACACACAAGTTTTTTCATGCATATGTTTTAACAATAGCCTTCCCCATTCATGTGGGGGATTGTTGGGTTTTAGCAAGTATGAATGGGAAAAGAAACGAGAAAATATCAAAAGTGAGGGAACTACTTTGGAGAGAAAATGAAAAGTCATTTGCAAAGTGCAAATGAAAAGTCATTTCTTATAAATTTGCAGGTAACGGTAACATTCCGAAAAGTTGTTACTCTTTCCGAAAAGTCGTTACTATTTGAAAAGTCGTTACTTTCCAAAAAGTAGTTATTTTCCTAACAGACACAATTTTTCGAAAAGTTGTTATTTTTTCCAAAAGACACAACTTTCTGGATAAAATGGAGTCCGAGCAGATTTCATCGAATGCACATGTTCCTTGCTGAAAATGGCTATAAAAGGAAGTTAATTTTTGATTTTTTAATCACTGATTTTTTTTTTCTTTCTCTGCATTTATTTTTCTCTCAAATAAAATCAAAGTGTCGATCGACTGAGTCTGTGTGACTTGTTGCTGTTCTTCAGTTCGTTGAAGTTAAAGAAGTTTGAGGTACCGCTAATTCTTTAACAGGTTTAATCCGTTTTATCTTGGGAGAAATTAATCCATAACCTTGGGTACAGTGAGGGGATTAAATTTCTTAAGGACACACAGTAGTTTCTGTGGACTCGGATTAATTCTTCTATTTTAAATTTTTTCTGCTTCATCTTGTTTCTGTTTCTTGTTCATTAACTTCATAAATACAAGTTATTGTAAGAATAACAATATATATATATATAAATTATTTCTTAAAAGATATGCAATGTTTAAAATAGATATAGAAAAGTGAACATAAGGAGTAATTAATAAAACGATAAGTTTATAATATTTTAAAAAATGGGTTGACAATTGAATAGTGTTTAAAGTATAATAGGTCTAAAATAATAAATTGTCTCTTAATTTTAAGATTAAACAAGTAAACCGAATAATTATTTTAGTATAGTAAATAAGTAAAAATAAATGAGTGAATGTTTTCTTTGTCTCGTATTAATTTATCATTTTATATTTTATATGATACTAAGAAATTATAAATACGATAATCAATTTTACTAATTTACTATTTAAAAATATTGATGGATGTAAAGATAATTTACGAAAGATATGCTTAGTAGCATAGAACATATGAATAAGGCCAAAGTCATATGCGGCCACTCAAACTTGTCCCGAATATTCATTTAGACACCTCAACTAGACGTACTACCTATTGAACACTTCAACCATTCTGAATTTGAACCATTTGAACATTTTTTCGAGAATAAACAAAAAAAGAGGGTGTGTGAAATACACTCGCGCTGACATGTCAATTTGACCAATTAAATAATGACATGTGTTATTTTTTAATCCAAAAAATTATTTAAACATTATATTATAAAGTAAAAAAATTTAAGAAATTATTTTAAAGTAAAAAAAATGAAAAAAAAAACAAAACTTAAACACCACTTCCCTGCCCCTTCAACCGGAACAAAAAATACATTTCCTCTAACTCCATTAATGGTGACCCTCCCCTACCCTCCTTGTACAGTTCCATCTTTAACCCAACAATTTTTTTTTCATCAGTTTTTTTATTAATTATAACTTTTTACTTCATCTCGTTTTTTAGGTAGAGAAAGATGGGCAAAAAAATCTCTCCAAAAAAATTTATAAATGAAACAAAATGTTAAGAATTTTGAAATCATTAGAATGGTGGGGAAGAAGATAACCATTGGTGTATGGGTATGGGGGTTGGGTTGGGGTTGATAGGAATAGGGAAGAAGAAGAACTGTTCTTCTTCTTTTTTGTTAATTTTTTTTTAAAAAAATTAACTTAGGGGTATAAAGGGTATAAATTAAGAAAAAAAAAGAAAAATATTATTTTTAATAAATTCACGCGCTCAAGGAAAGTGAATTACACGTTTTTGCCATGTCAGCATTTTGTGTCTAATAGGAATGACTTTTGAACAAATAAAGTGTTCAATTGGCACAAGGATTAGTTGAGGTGTCTAAATGAATTATGCGGACAACTTCGAGTGGCTGGAGATGACTTAGGCCTATGAATAATTATTATTGTAATAGATTCACTGTAATTAATACTTCTTGTTTCATATATTAGATAGACATGCTTCTTATTAGAAATATTTGTTTTATATTACTTGATCACTTATTAAATTAAAAAATAATTAATTATTTTTTTTTCTTTTTACTCGTATAATTAATATGACCTTTGAAAGTTTTTATAACTTTTGAAAAAATAAGAAATAAAATTTTCTTTTATCTAAAGGTTCATTAATATGAACAAAGGGCAATAGTCAAGTTAATCAATCTAGTACTACCTCTGTTCATATAGATGCCCACTCTTATTATCTCTAAAGCTCTTTCGGTTGGGAACACAATTTGTCAATACAAGGACCTACTAAGTCATCCACTCTTGCATCTATTTGATGCATCAATCACATGATCGTCGTGTAACTTCTCGAGAATCATGTCACTCGCCTGTCAAGTGTTTCCACTAGAGTCATAAATACTCGAAGTAAGCTTGTAGCTTGCCCCTATCTCTAAAGGGGCTTACGAATGAGCATAGTGCTTACAATCGTGGTAGTTGTGCCTCCTAAGTTTTGTTCTCTCGTCTTTTTCCCTTCTCCTTCCTCTTGTAATAACTTACCCTTTTTTTTTGCTACCTCTATCAATCCGTCAGATTGACATCCAGTCGGGTGAGCAATAGCGGCTCCTGTTTACTAATAGATCTGTCGCCGCTAGTATAATTAAAAAAACACATAAGATTCAGAATATTCAAGTATACTGATTAGGCTCAGAACCTTTGGATAGAGAAAGAATATTTAAATTAGTTTGATTCTTTATCGGATCATAAAAATTCACTTTTGAAGATCTTTTCCTTCTTTTCGGGATCAAACTTTACACACTATCCTTATTCAATGATATTTTGTATTATGTCTTAAATTTTTTTTTTGAAGAATAATATTAACGGTAATGGTAAAACACAAAAAAAAATTATTTTTTTCTTTAATTTGTCAAAAATAAAAATGTATATAAATAATAAATGACAAATAATAACGAATAAAAAGAAGAAGAATTTCTTAATCATCCTGAAAATAGAAAGTGCATCTAATATGGGACCCAAGAATAAATTCTTGAAAAAAGAAAATATCTAATTTCTAAATTTACTTAGACTTTCAAAGTGTATTATTCCTAGAGGTTAAATGAGAAAAAATTAATTATTCATGCATGTATTTCTTGTAAGATGAATAATGGAGGGAGTAATATATTTTATCGATTAAATAACTTTATATATATATATATATTAGAGTTCAATTAAATTTAGATTTGTATCATAAATTTTATATTCGGAGAGTAAAACACTCATTATTAATAACGATTTTATACTCAAGGTCTCATAGACCTCCTAATTCAAAATAAATAAATATTTATCGCTCCTATTCGTTATTTAATTACTTATTAAACCTTCAAAATCTCTTGGGCAATGGGCATGTAGATAGGGTAGGTAAGATAACTGCTGGATACGGAGTGACGTTAAATGTGACCACCTAAATCTGTTCACATGCATTAACGCCGTTACTTGTATAACACTTTGCTCCACTCACTTCATTTCACTACTCTATTATCCACACTGTGTATAGCTTCTTCTTCTTCTCATCAATGTCTACAATGGATTCCATCATCAATATTCTCTACGCCTCATTAATTTTAGTGTTTTTGTTCAGTACGGTAATGGCGACTTCTATCGGCATTAACTACGGTCAGATTGCCGATAATCTCCCACCGCCGGAGAAAGTAGTTCCATTAGTGAAGTCCATGGGAGCAAACAGAGTAAAACTCTACGACGCCGATCCACATGTCCTCAAAGCATTTGCAAATTCTGGCGTTGAATTTATCGTCAGTCTCGGTAATGAGTATCTCTCCGATATGAAGGATCCTGCTAAAGCTCAGGCGTGGGTTAAAACTAACGTCCAAGCTTATTTACCGGCGACGAAAATCACTTGTATCGCCGTTGGAAATGAAGTGTTAACTTTTAACAATACTGCACTTTCCGATAATCTATTACCGGCGATGGAAAATGTTTACGCCGCTCTTGTTAGTATGAACTTAGATAAACAAGTGAGTGTAACTACTGCACATTCAGTTGCCATTCTCGAGACTTCGTACCCGCCGTCTTCCGGAGCTTTCCGTCGAGATCTTGTTAGTTGTGTTACTCAGGTGGTGGATTTCCATTGTAAAACTGGTTCGCCGTTTCTAATCAATGCTTATCCTTATTTTGCGTATAAGGCAGATCCAAAGCAGGTGCAGCTCGATTTCGTGTTGTTTCAGCCTAATCAAGGGATTGTTGATCCAGTAACTAATCTTCATTACGATAACATGCTTTTCGCTCAAATAGATGCGGTTCATTCTGCTTTAGCTTCAATTGGCTACAAAAATGTCTGCGTACAGATCTCGGAGACAGGTTGGCCGTCGAAAGGAGACGCTGATGAGCTTGGAGCTACGCCGGATAATGCGAGGAAATATAATTGCAATCTTATTAAACTTGTGAGTCAAAAGAAAGGAACTCCGTTGAAGCCTAACAGCAATTTGAATATATACGTCTTTGCTTTGTTTAACGAGAACTTGAAACCTGGCCCTATGTCGGAGCGTAACTACGGCCTGTTCAAGCCGGACGGTACACCTTCTTATCCTTTAGGATTCTCCGGAATCAACTCCGGCGGCAGCACCAATAGCAGCTCCGGTAATAGACCTGCAACTGGCGGTGGTTCTTCAACACCGACATCGTGGTCACCACAGGACGGAAGTTCCTCTTCCGGCTATATGTCCATTACTTCTAATTCGGTAAGCTTACATTTAGTTAGTTTTACTTCTTTTTTTTAACAATATTTCAAATCAGTCTACACCGCCGTACGACGCCGACGCCGGCGCTGGCGCTAACACTAGATTTTTTTAAAAAAAAATTTCAGGGGAGAGTTCTATTTTGCTGGAAATCCTGGATTCTGCAACTTTACATCACAGTCGGTTCAATTTCAGTGCTATTATCTCAACTGTAAACTCCATTGGAGTTGCTGTGAAGTTTCGCCATTGTTGAGTACTGTTGTAAAAGTTAATTTGGGCGTTTCCGGCATAGCTAGCCGTTTTATTCTTTGATTGTAGTTTATTCTTTTGTTAAACGAATAATCGGCGGCTTGATTTGCTCTGCTGATGAGATTCGTCGGTACGCCGGAAAGTCCAAAAGCTGACAGCTGCTCTCCACTTTCTTCGCTGGCTTGATGTCCTTATTTTCTGCATGATAAGATTAGATCAAGTTGTAATTTGGTAACAATAATTTTGTATATTTATCTATTGCTACATTAACTTGTACAATTGTACTCCATCTAATATTTATCTCATCAATGTCATCTTTTCTCTTTTCATTAAAAATTAAATGTTTTATAAATACAATTTTAATTTACAAAAAATATTTAAAATAAATTAATTCAAACAGACTCTGAATCTCCATTACGCAGTATAACTTCGTTTGATTATGCAATATCAGATCACAATATGATATTGTGAGATAGAATCAACGTTTGGGCATGTGATCTCATGCTAATTTCATGTCATGATTTCATATTATGAGATGTGATTTATTCTTCAGGCCAAATACATACATAGATCCCTAAACTTGTTGGGTTTTTTCCCTCGGGTACCTCAACTATGTCATTTTTCTATTGAATCATTTAACCACCCGTAATTTGTTCCTTTAAAACACTGTTGGTTGATTTTGATCGATTTTTCTATTGTAAATGCCTTTAATTGGGTTCGAATTGTAATAATTTTGATTGAAGGAATAAAGACAAACCGTGTTAGTCTCATTTGTTTCCTAATGTGTTCAAATGACTTAAGCAAAACACAATTATTTTCGAACATTTTCACAATCAATTGGACTAATGAGTTGTGGAACAACATACGTATCCTCTAACAATACCCCTCATAAATCTAGTTCCACATCAAACAACGGTATTTGTTTAAAGGGAACAAATTATGGGGATTCAATGATTCAATAGGAAAATGACGTAGTTAAAGTACCTGAGGGAAAAAACCCAACAAGTTTAGGGATCTGCTTATGTATTTGGCCTATTCTTCATAATCATTATATGGAATTACATGGTGATTCCATATTATTATTTGAGATCTTTTAATATAAAAATTGATTCACAAGTTTATATTTTATCAAAACAATCCCACATTTATATATATTAATTATTTATTTTATATGTAAAAAAAATTTATAATTACATCATTACTTTTTAAAATTTATTACTTTCACCGAAATAAAATTTATTATTCTTACCAACATATAGTCACTTTAACTCGCACCAACCTATTGTTAAAGTGATGAAATATTTATGGTCTACAAACATGAAAATATAGTTACAAATGATATTGACCAACAAATGGCTCAAATTAACAATGTTGCTTCGTCTTCTCGGCCACATAATTTAGAAATGCAAGTTCAACTTGAGGAAATTGTTCGTACAATGTGGGGGGACTATATTGAAAACGGAAAAGGGTAAAAAATACTTTTAAACTATCTAAAATAGCTCATATATACCCTTAAGTTATATTTTGGTTCAAAACTACCCTTCCCGTCAAACTATTGCGTCAAAAGTGCCCTTCTAATTAACGAAAATTGTTAAATGCACATGGCACCCCAATAGATTTCCTCTGCCACATAGACTAAAAGAAAAAGGGTCAAAACTACCTTTAAACTATTCGAAATAGCTCAAAACTACCCTTCTTGTCAAACTACTGGTCAAAAGTGACCTTCTTATTGGCGGAAGATGTTAAATTCCACATGTGCCACATTGACTAAATCTCTAAATCTTAATTACTCATTTTCCCCTCATTTCATTATTTTCCAGAAACGATTTCACCCCTTCTCCCTCATTTCGCGGCTAAGGTTTCACAGTTTTCTTTGTCGCTGAGTTTCAAAGTAGATATTCATAGTTATAGGTTAGTAAACTTTTTTCTTATATTATTGTGTTTACAATCACGAAAATCCACTTTGAAACTCAGCTCCGAAGAAAGTTATGAAACCTTGGCCGCAAAATGACGGAAAAGTTGTGAAATTCTAACTATCATACTTTGAAATCGTAAACGTAATAAAATAAGAATAAATATTTACTAACCTACAACCATGAATATCCACTTTGAAACTCAGCCCCGAAGAAAGCTACGAAGCCTTAGCTGCGAAATTAGGGAAAAGTTGTGAAATCATAACTATCATGCTTTGAAATCGTAAACATAATAAAATAAGAAAAAAATATTTACTAGCCTACAAGCATGAATATCCACTTTGAAATCTAGCCACGAAGAAAAGTATGAAACCCTAGTCGCGAAATGAGGGAGAACGGGGTGAATATATCATTTCTGAAATAATGAAATGAGGAGGGAAGTAATTAGGATTTAGGGATTTAGTCTATGTGGCAGTGGAACTTTATTGGTATGCAATGTGGCATCCACATGATATTTAACAACTTCTGTTGATAAGAAGGGTACTTTTGATTCAATAGTTTGACGGGAAGGGTAGTTTTGAGCCGAAATATAGTTTAAGGGTAAATATGAGCTATTTCGGATAGTTTAAGGGTATTTTTGACGCTTTCTATTTAGTCTACGTGGCAGTGAAATCCTATTGGCATGCAATGTGGCATCCATATGGCATCTACATGGCATTTAACAACTCTCGTTAATAAGAAGGGTATTTTTGATCCAATAGTATGACGAAAAGGATAGTTTTGAGCCAAAATAAAATTTAAAGGTATATATAAGTTATTTCGAATAGTTTAGAGATATTTTTGAGCCTTTTCTGTATTAAAAACAAGTATACTATAATTTATGTTCAATTTTTTTTATTAAATTAAAGCTAGAAAAATTACTTAATTGGAGAACAAATACATGTGTAATAATTTATTATGCGATTTTATAATTTTTATTTGATAAGATTGAATAAACAACTGAGGTTATTTTAATAATTTTACAATTTATGTGATTTTTATGTTTATGAGAAATTATACTAATACAAAAATTTTATATTACATATCCAAATAAATCTTTAATTTTATCATATAATTTCATATCATGATACTACATTGAAACGACAAACGGACCCTAAATAAAAGTATCTTTTCGAGAATTGATTCTCCAGTTGAAAAGCTTTCATATATACTGTTGTTAATGGAAAATTGACTTCTAGAACAGAGTACCGTTGAACCATTTGTTTCAATTCTTTATTAACATTAATCTCCTCATTTTAATAAATTCGTTGGAGCCTTATTCATAAGCCATGTGATGATTTTATATCTAAATTTATATACTTAGCTTGTTTGACGTTGATATTGGAAGTCATAAATACTTATTTTGAAAAAAAAAATATTTTTGTTAAGAAATTAAAGTATTTGGTAAAAGTGTTTTCTTCGTATATACATATTTGTCAATATATTTCTTATTAATTAACTAATATATATTATAAATTTAGTTAAATTTCATTCAAAAATTTTATATAATAAAATTTACAATTTATTTTACAGTTATAAATTATATATTATTTTATGTGTTATTTTGCAGAATTAGAAAAAAAAATAACAAAATATTTTTGCAAAATTAGAAAAAGAAAAAAAAAAAGAAGTAAAGATTTTAACCTCTACATCTTAATTTGATAATTTTTTTTATAATACATATTTAAAATAGTTTTTCAATATATAATAAAATAAAGTACATTAATAATTATTTTTGTAATTTGACATTCGAAAACTATTTTTGAAAAAGATCCGATTCGCTTATAAAAAAACATTTTTAAATGAATTAGCAGAACAAATTTATCTAAGAACATCATTTCAACAAAAGTTTTTGTAAATGGTTTCTACCAGCAATGTCAAATAAGCTCTTTAAAGCCTTTTTTGGATTAGAGTTGAATGATAACCATTCCGCCTATATTATAGCATGTTTTTTTTTAAAAAAAAAAAATATTCATTAAATATTGACTCTTAATTTAACACCAAAAGAGTTTATTGAATTATGAGAATATACATGTATGGATAAAATATCCTTAAATATAATGTATTTGACAAATGCTCATGATAAAGTAACTTTTGTAAGAATTCCTACAAAACATAGTGTAAATAAGAAGGGAGAGAGTAATCTCTTAGAATTTAAGTTAGATAAAAAATTTAGGGAGTAATATTTTGCGTCCAAATGATATGCCTCTGTACCTAATTACTTGTTTACTTTTGAATTGATTTATCTATTGATAAAATAATTAATAACATAGTGAATGTTGTGAAATTAGGTCTTACGTCTAATTTACATCTCAAAAGTTAGCTCAAAAAGAGGAGAATTGTTCAAGCCTTATAAGGAGTCCATTTCTCTAGATAGTCACCTATGTTTGGGAAATTACTTAGAAATATCGCTTATATTTGTTTTAGAACTACAATATCACCCAACTTTATCTATTTTCCTCAAAAAAGTATGTGGGTTCCTCCGGTTCTTTAAGGAATTAGAAAAATATTAACAATAAATTAAAAAATGTGACATGACACTCTAGTAGGAAAGAAATAATGTTTTTTTTTTTGTGATTTTGAGGAAAAATAAAAAAAGTTGGGTGATATTATAGTCCTAAAACAAACATAAGTGGTATTCTTAGGTAATTTCCAAAATATGGGTGATTATCTAGGAAAATTACTCCATTAACCATCGATGTTAGACTTTTATCGTTCTTTAACAAATTTATCATTTCATCTATATTAATTATGAAGTGAATGAATTATAAACTTCAGATTTTCAAAAAATATTAATTAATTAAGGATATAATCTATAGGAGTATAAAAAATTTGTCAATTCTTAATTTATCAAAAATAGACAAGTAGTTAAATATAATAAAAGGAAACCAAGTTAAAGGGACTGTAAATATACACATGTATTTGGGCAAGAATATTTTTCTTAAATCTTTGTGTCCAATTAAATTGTAAAGGATTAGTAGTGGGAAGTGGAAAAGCTTGGGTCCTTTGAGTCTTTAAATTGTCTTTTGAAGTTCAAATATGATTTGGTAGATTGAAAAAAGAGTGAGTTAGCTAAAGCTGACCATATTTCCACTTGGAGAACTTTGTTTGCATATTCTCATCACGCTCAGTCTCTAATCCCCCCATTTCACTATTTTAGTTTTTCGGTATTTTGGGATTCATGTGTTTGGACGAATAATTTATATTTATATTAAATATCTTAAATATATGTATATTAACTTGTGAACTTCTAAACAAAATTGATTCAGAACAGTGGAGGCTATTAAATTGGACACCCTTCGTCGGAAAAAAAAATAGTAAGATTATATACAAAATGAGTAAATAACATAATTTGGACACTCGAGCTGTTATTTCTGGATACGTTTTAAGAAATTTCTGGCTCCGAACCCCAAACTCCTAATTTTGGTCGAGCTATTTGTATTGATAATGTTGAAGTGAATTTAATTTTCTTGTTTGCTATTGTTATTACTTGACAAGGCAGGTATCTATGTTGGTGGGGGGTATGTGATCCATTTCACACAGAAAAAACCAATCTGAAATGCTGCAAAAAAAAAAGTATGTGATTGATGAAACAAAATTAAACTTCTCATCATGTTTTGTGGAACTGTAATTTGTAGTGTTTTTTCACTTTTTGTTCTTCACATCTAGATGTAAACCTCTTTGTTGCAGAAGTACTGCATTAACTTTTTTTCTATAATTTTCATTTCATACCGTTCTTTGACAAAGACATTCAACATCTACTGGTAAAGATAATTTTAGCCAGGTAAAATAGTGTAACTATTGAAGGGGGTTTGTTATAAATGGTTAATATTTTCTTAATATAGTATATTTATGTAATTTTAATAAAGATTTAACAAGAATTTATTTCTTAATTTGACTCAATTTGAAAAAAACTGCAAAGTCCTTCTGAAATTATTTTATTTCCATAAATAATATTTCTTTTCCGAAACCAAATCTAATACGGAAAGCAAACAAAATCGAAAGAGAAAATGATTTGCATATAATTCCAAATTCGAATGAATTTAGGAAAACCAAAACAATTATAAATAGAGGGGCTGTTTACATAGGTAGAAGGCACAGCCAAACAAATTAAATACAATTGTATAGAAATTGTACAATTATTGTATAGAATATATATAGGTATTTGTATAGGTATCATTGTTGTATAGAATATGTATTTGTATTAGATGTGTATATAATACTTATTTGTATTTGATGTGTATAGAAATTTTATAATTATTGTATATAGTATGTATGTATTGTATATAGAGTTTGTATAATTGTTGTAGAGCATATGTATTTGTATAGAAATATAGGATGAGAGTATAGATTATGTATTTGTATAGGATATGTATAGAATATGTATTGTAAAGGATGTGTATATAATACATTTATGGTTGTGTAAAATTGTATTTAAATAATCTTCAATTATCCACCATATATCCACCATATGTTGTCACGAAGGAGGTATAGAATGTCTTATTGATGTCAAGAATTTGATCGAAGAGGTCATCTACTACATGAGCAAGGATTTATGTTGGTGGAAGTAAAAATTATCGACACAATAAAATATTCGAGAAGTCTTCTTGATGAATGACATTGATATCGTGATGACTGAGTGATATTATTAAGGTCAAATTCCTTCCGTAATCAGAAACTGTATCATTGTTGTATAGAATATGTCTTCGTATAGGATTTGTACATAATCTGTAATTGTATACGATATATGTAGAAACTTTACAATTATTATATAGAATGTGTATAAAATTTGTATCGTTGTATACAATTATATTTACCATGAGTGTGTATGTATAAATAAATTTATTATTGTTGTAAAAAAGTTGAAAGTGTACTATATACGTATTCATAAAAACTAGGGAAAATTGTATATAATAGCAAACTAATAACCTAAATTAAATGGAATAGCTAGGATTTGATTTAATTGTGCTCCATAGCAAACCTTAGCTAAAATTTGTCAGCGTCTCTCTCCCAAAAATCTCGCTCGCCACTCTCCATTCTCATTCGCCTCTCTCGCTTTATACACAGAAGTGTATAATTCTGTTTCTATTTCTGTTTTGTATAAAGCGAGAGAAAATTGTATATACACATGCAAAAATGTATATCTTCGTGTTATACACTTAATTATACAATGTACAAACATTTTACTTCAAATATTGCAGAGAAAAAGGCCAACGAATTATACAATTGCAGTGAAATACAATTTTCTCTAGTTTTATACAACAGAAGTGTATATATTGTGTTTCTGTTTTTGTATAAAGCGAGAAAAACATATATCTTCTTGCTATACACTTATAATTATGCAATATACATACATTTTAATTCGATTCAACTGTATGCAAAATAAATTATACAATTGCAACGAAATAGGCCAGCGAATTATACAATTTAGGCCAGCGAATTATACAATTTAGGCCAGCGAATCATACAATTGTATATGTATAACAAATTATACAGTTTTATGTTTGCTATGGAGCGCAATTATACAAAGTTTGCTATAACATACAAATATAAATTTTTTGTTTGCTATATGTGAAAGTTGCCCTAAAAAATAATTACTATAAAATAATATAAAAAGTTTATTCATAAAAGTATATGTAATATGTAGTGTATATATTCTATTATGAAATTGAAGTAAAGTTATTTGTTTTAGAAAATTAGCTCATATCAAAAAAGATTGATTATTTGAATAATATTACCATAGTTAACTTAAAGGAAATTAACATAATTGGACATCGATGCACAACTGAAAATTAGCACAACTCCACTAATAAAAGAGTATTCACTTTTAGTCGTACTCAACTAAAAGTGACTTATAATATAATGTTACTATGTGTAATGCATATCAACCTATTAATTTTTTAAAAATAAAATATATTTATAATTTTTTACAGTGTAATACGTTTATACAAATTTTACAAAATTTTATAAAATTATATTATTTTAGTGAATTGTTTTATATAATTACTTAGTTTGACAAAAAAATTATATGTACTTTGCCAAGAATATCTTTCTTAAATCTTTGTGTCCAATTAAATGGCACGCCGCAGTAGTGGGAAGTGGAAAAGTTTGGGACCTTTGATTCTTTAAAGAATATGGTAATGTAAAAAAATCCATTTTCTGCCACGGGAGTCTTGTTGTGTCAAGCGATACTTCTTCGTCGAAAAATTATATGACATTGAATTTAAATATAAATTCTATGATTTTCATTTCATATCGTTCTTTGACAAGGACATTCAACATCTACTGTACTGGTAAAAATAATTTTCGTCATGTATAATAGTGTAACTATTGAAGGGGGTTTGGAACCCCTCGACCCTTGCTAGATTTGCCCCTAGCTACAACTTTGTTTGTAGTTTAATTATATAAATTCATCTCAAATCAACATTATAAGTAGTACAAATAGAAGTTATACCAAACACATCTTTTATCATAGATGTTTATTTCGTCAAAGATGGGTAAGGAGTTGTCTTTCTTAGGGAACATTTTACCCCTAACGTGAGACTTTTCGGCTCGAATATAGATATAGTTAAAATATTAAAATAAAAATAATCCAATTTTCTATTATTGTTATAATTATGAAAATATATGTAGTTAGACCCACAAATATAATAAGAATTAAAATTCGTATTTGTTAAGAGGGATTAAAAGCACAAATTTTCCATCAAATATAATTGCTATAAATGATCAATATTTTCTTAATATAGTATATTTATGTAATTTTAATAAAGATTTAATAAGAATTTATTTGTTAATTTGACTCAATTTGAAAAAAACTGCAAAGTCCTTCTGAAATCATTTTATTTCCATAAATAATATTTCTTTTCCAAAACCAAATCTAATACAGAAAGCAAACAAAATCGAAAGAGAAAATAATTTGCATATAATTCCAAATTCGAATGAATTTAGGAAAACCAAAACAATTATAAATAGAGGGGCTGTTTACATAGGTAAAAGGCACAGCCAAACAAATTAAATACAATTGTATAGAAATTGTACAATTATTGTATAAAATATATATAGGTATTTGTATAGGTGTCATTGTTGTATAGAATATGTATGTGTATTAGATGTGTATCGAATGTATATTGTATAGGATGTGTGTAGAATACTTATTTGTATAGGACGTGTATAGAAATTACATAATTATTGTATATAATATGTATTTGTATAGGTAGTGTATAGAGTTTGTATAATTGTTGTATAGAATATGTATTTGTATAGGAATATAGGATGAGAGTGTAGAATATGGATATGTATAGAATATTTATTTGTATAGGATGTGTATGGAATACGTTTATGGTTGTGTAAAACGGTATTTAAACAATTTTCAATTATCCACCATGTTGTCACGAAGGAGTAGTAAAATGTCCTATTGATGTCAAAAATTTGATCGAAGAGCCCATCTAATACATGAGCGGGAATTTATGTTGGTGGGAGTAAAGTTATCTATTTTACACAACAAAATGTTGGAGAGGTCTTCTTGATGAATGACATTGGTATCGCGATGACTATGAGTGATATTACAAAGGTGAAAGTGGAGGAACAAAATTCCTTTCGTAACGGAAATTGTATTATTGTTGTATATGTATTTGTATAGGATGTGTATATAATATGTGATTGTATACAATATGTATAGAAACTTTACAATTATTGTATAAAAAGTGTATAAAATTTGTATCATTGTTATATACAATTATATTCATCAAAGCGTGTATATGTATAAAGAATATATTATTGTTGCAAGTGTACTATATACATGTTGTATCAAAAGTGATTATAAAATTATATAAAAAAAGTTCTACTCATAAAAGTATATTTAATATGTAGTGTATATATTGTATTTAGAATGTGTATATAATTGTTAATGTATATATTTTATAATATCCCAAAGTTTTTTCTAAATCAAAAAATCAATGGCAAGAGGAAGTCAAGATAAAAGAAGGCACCAAAGAAGAAAATGTCCAAAAATGTTTATTAATTATATTACACATTAATTATAGGCAGTCTTATTATAGTATATATGATTTTGTACTTATGGAACCATTTTGTAGGCTTTTTTTTTTTTTCATCAAAGTATATATGTAGTTACTTTATGATACATGTTGGCAACATTTTGTCTTATAATTGCTTTATAACACATAAACACACGAAATTATAATTATAAAAAATATATATATAGTTATAGACCCATTATTAATAAAAGAAGAATTAAAATCATATTTTGTTAAAATTTGAGGGATTAAAAGTATAAATTTGCCACCAAATAAGGATAGAACAAAAATTTATTTCCTACTTCGACTCAATCTGAAAAAAGGTGTAAAGTCCTTAAAAATTATTTTATTTCCTTAAATAACTCCTTTTCTAAACCAAAGCTAATTGGAAAACTAAACCAAATAAAAAAGAAATAAAAAGAATTTGTATATATTCCAAATTCCCATGAATTTAGGAAAACAAAAACAATTATAAATAAAGTGGGCTCTTTATCGGAAAAAAGACACGAACAAACAAATATTGTATAGAAATTGTACGATTTTTGTATAGAATGTATGTAGTTGTGTAGGAAGTGTATAGAAATTGTATAATTTTTGTATAGAATATGTATTAGTTTTAGATGTGTATAGAATACATATATTTGTATATAGGATGTGTATAGAATATTTATTTTTGAATAGAATACGTACTGAAGTCATATAACTATTGTATATAATACCTATGTATTTGTATAGGTAGTGTATAGAAATTGTATAGTTGTTATATTAAAAATGTATTTGTATAGGAATATAGGATGTGTATAGATTATGGAAGTGTGTAGAATAGTTATTTGTATAGTATGTGTAGACCTAAAATCAGGCTGAATTCAAATACACCCAAAACCGTGTTATTGTTGTATAAATCATATAGAATGTATATATAATATGTATTTGTATAGGATATGTACAGAAACTTAACAATTATTGTATAGAATGTGTATAAAATTTGTATCATTGTTGTATACATTATAGTTATCAAGAGTGTATATGTATAAAGAATATATAATTGTTGTATAAACATGTAAATGTACTGTATACATATTGTATGAAAAGTTTTTATAAAATTATATAAAAAGTATACTTATGTTGAGAATTTGATTTGAGAGGCCCAACCCGCAAGCTTCTGAGACTAGCCTGTGGACTATTAATTTTTTAAAATATTATATATATATTTTTAATTAGTATTTTATTTGTAAAGATTTTATGAATAAATATTTTGAAAAATAAAAAATCAAGTATGTTGCAATATTATCTTGCATGGTGAATTATACATGAAGATGAACTTCTTAAGGAAATAATATCACATGTTGATTCAAATGTGATCGATGGTGGAAGTAGAAGCGGAGTGGTAAAACATTAATTAATGAGTCATATAATATTTAGAAATTTAGATTTGTCAAGTATTTAGGCTGCCTTGTGTTGCTGGAAATTTTTTAAACCAACTATTTTTTTGTGGGAGAAATGATGAAATGATCAACATTTATCCGCTAAATCTTACGTTGGCTATTATGTATTTTTGTTATTATTCACCAAATTGTGTGATTCATAAATGTATTTTTGTAAGTATTCATCGAAGTGTGATTTATAAATAAATTTTTGTATTAATTGATGTTGTGTTCATAGACGTCAACATTCGATACTCTTTCTAAGAGAGTAATATTGTTCATTTTTTGGTTGAAGGGTCAACACGTCCCAACTCGTGGCCCGCTATTTTATTGACCCTTTAATTAAAAGGGTCAGCCTGCCCCTACCCATTTAACTCTTTAGCCCGTTAGGCTTAGGGTTGGACCACTCTATTTGACAACTCTATGAGTAATACACAATTCACCATCTAATTAAAAAAAAGAAGGAAAAATTACATGAATTAATATATTTTTAAAAATAATTACTGATTTTAGCGATATTTTTTAGTTTATTACCATTTATAGCAATATTGTGATAAATCTGTAATATGTATTAAAAGTGAATTATGTATGCAATATATTTGAATTATAATTGTTTTTGAAATATCTTATGTTTGTTTGGTAAAAAATTGTCACACTGTATTATAAATGTATTAAAATGTGTAATAACTACATTATCCATCATTAAAACTTGTATTATATGTGAATAATAATTTGTTATTTGTAATATGTATTAAACTTGTATTATAAATGAATTAAAAGTGATCAAGAGAAAAAAAAATATTATTGCTATAAATGATAAATACTTTTTCTTTCTATAATATGTTTATGTAAGTTTTCCTTAAAAAACCTTAATATATTCATCGATCTTATATTTTTTTAAAAACTTCAAAATAACAACTATAAACACTTAAATTACTAACTTTTAACTTCAAAACTCTTCAATATCATTTTTTTTTTTTAAAAAAGAACAATTCACAATCAAATTCAAAAATCCAAACTTCAACTAGCCCTAAAATTAAAAATTTCCATATCCATTTACTAACTAACAATCAATCATACAAACTAAATACGATAAACTAACAGATCAAATATAATTCATTGTTTGAATTTGTCACGACCCAAATTCGGGCCGCGACTGGCACCCACATTTACCCTCCTATGTGAGCGAACCAACCAATCTAAACCTTAACAATTCAATATAATATCAACAGAAATGTAATGCGGAAGACTTAACTCATTAATAAAATCAATAACTATTATTATCCCCAAAATCTGGAAGTCATCACCACAAGAACATCTACGATTCAAATGACTAAACTAAGAGTATTCTAAAAGCTAAAAATACATAAGAAGCTAGTCCATGCCGGAAGTTCAAGGCATCAAGACTTGAAGAAAAAGATCCACCCAAGCTAGAAGCATTAGCTCACCCCGAATTTCCGATGTAGTAAGATCAAGCTTGAATTATCGCTGAGTTGAAGACGACGCACGCTTGTCGTGACTCCACAAATAACAAGAAGAAAACATAAAAGTAGGGTCAAGATAAAACACGGCATCGAGTAGATATCATCGGCCAACTCAAAATAGAACAAAGATATATCAAATAAATATCATAAATCAACTAATATCCTTAGTACGCAAAGATTTACAGCTACTATAACCCTTGGTTACAACACTAAGCACATCAACGGAGGACTCACACCTCCTCATCATACTCATTCGGGAATTAGGTTCATTAGATTCAATATATTATCATCTTTCAAGATTCATTATCTTTATTCCCCTCGTGCCGATGCGTGACACTCCGCTCCTCATATACTATCCTGGTGTCGAACGTGACACTCCGATCCTCATTCTATCCTGGTGTCGAACGTGACACCCGATCCATATTCTATCCTGGTACCGGAACGTGGCACCCGATCCATATACTATCCTGGTGTCGGAACGTGACACTCCGATCCTCATATACTATCCTGGTACCGGAACGTGGCACCCGATCCATATTCTATCCTGGTGTCGGAACGTGACACTCCGATCCTCATTCTATCCATGTACCGGAACGTGGCACCCGATCCCCTAATTCATCAAGCCTTCTTTTACACTAGGGCATCATCAATCTCATTATATAATTTATCAAGCCTTCTTTTATACCAAGGCATCATCATTAACAAGTGAATTAGGGTTTCTTTCAAGATTTGGGATTCAAAAGCTTCATCATGCTTGTTTATTCACAATTACATAATCATATTCATGCAAGCATACAATTAAGCATATAGAGGGGTTTACGATACTATCAATACATATCATTCACTATTGAGAGTTTACTACGAATATCGTAAGAGAAACCATAACCTACCTCCACCGAAGATTCGTGATCAAGCAAGCAATTTCCCAAGCTTTGTGTTTTTCCTCTCGTTCGATTCTCTCCCTCGTTCAACTTTCTCTCTCTTTCTCTTGTTCTTTCTATTTTCTTTATTCCAAAACCCTCTTTCTTTTACCCTAATTAGTATATATAATTAAGAGTAAAAGATGGCAATAATAACCCACTAATTAACTTAAGGTTACCTCTTTTAACCCCCAAGTAATTAGATTTATTAACATTAACCCCCTAACTTTATAATTTAAGCAGGAATAGTCAAAAACGTCCCTTAAAACGTGTGAAGAAATCCGACCCGAACTGGGATTGCGTAGCCCGTGACGGGCCGTCGCGCCTGCGACGGTCCGTCCTGCTGTCCGTCGTATGCTTCAGAATTAGATTTTCAAGTGGATGGCCTGTGACGGGCCGTCGAGCCTGCGACGGTCCGTCCTGCCACTCCGTCACGAAGTTCAGAGAGTCGATTTTTCAGTACCCAATTTCAGAATTCCTAAGTATATTGAAACGAGACATCTGTGACGGACCGTCGTGCCTGTGACGGTCCGTCGTGGGTTCCGTCGTTTCAGCCAATTTTCCAGAAATAAAATCTGCTGCTCAAAACGACTAAACAGGTCGTTACAATAGATACCAATTTACCCATCGTTCGTCCCCGAACGATCACAAGAAGGAAAACAATGGAGAAAAGGGGTACCTGAATCAGAAATGATGTGGGTATCTTTCTTGCATATCTGCCTCCTTCTCCCAAGTGGCTTCTTCAACCGGTCGATTCTTCCATTGCACCTTGATGGATGCAATCTCTCTTGACCTCAACTTGCGAACTTCTCTATCTAAGATAGCAACAGGCTCCTCCTCATAAGACAAGTTCTCATCAAGCAAAACTGAATCCCAACGGATAATGTAATTTCCATCCCCATGATATCTTTTCAACATAGACACATGGAATACCTGGGATGCACTCTGGGATGACCCTGGAGGCAAGGCTAACTCATAAGCCACCTCCCCTACTCGCTTAAGTATTTCAAAGGGACCAATATACCTTGGGCTTAGTTTACCTCTTTTACCAAACCGAATCACCCCTTTCATTGGTGAAACTTTCAACAAGACTTGTTCACCCTCCATGAACTCTAAGTCTCTAACCTTTCGATCTGCATATTCCTTTTGTCTACTTTGCGCCGCTAGAAGCTTTTCTTGAATAGATTTCACTTTCTCCATTGAATCCCTCAAAAGATCAGTGCCCCAAGGTCTAACTTCAAATGCATCAAACCACCCAATGGGAGACCTACATCTCCTACCATACAATGCTTCAAATGGAGCCGTGTCAATGCTTGAGTGATAGCTATTATTGTATGAAAACTCCGCTAAGGGTAAGAAGCTATCCCAATGGCCACCAAACTCTATCACACATGCACGAAGCATATCTTCCAACACTTGAATCGTTCTCTCAGACTGACCATCGGTCTGAGGATGGAATGCAGTATTAAGGTCCAACCTAGTACCCAATTCCGCATGCAATGTTTTCCAAAACTTAGAAGTAAACTGCGTACCTCTATCTGATATGATGGAGAGTGGAACCCCATGCAACCGAACAATTTCTGAGACATAGATTTTAGCTAACTTCTCTGCATTGTAAGTCACCTTTACCGGAATGAAATGAGCAGACTTAGTTAACCTATCAACGATTACCCAAATAGAATCAAACTTTCCCAATGTCTTGGGAAGACCAACCACAAAGTCCATTGCAATTCTCCCACTTCCATTCAGGAACGGGCATTCTCTGAAGTGTTCCACCGGGCCTCTGGTGTTCATACTTTACTTGTTGACAGTTCGGACATTTGGCAATAAAGTCAACGATGTCGCGCTTCATTCTACTCCACCAGAAGTGTTGCTTTAGGTCACGGTACATCTTGGTTGCACCCGGATGTATCGAATACTTTGAACTATGAGCCTCTGTCAGAATAGTGTTGATCAAATCATCAACGCGGGGCACACATACCCTTCCCTTGATTCTCAAAACACCTTCCTCATCGATTTGTGCTTCCTTAGCCTCCCCTCGCAATACCTTATCTTGGATTCTGCGCAGTTTCTCATCATCAAACTGTCTTCCCTTAATATTGTCAAGAAAAGAAGATCTTGACTCCATACTAGCCAACAATCCTCCCTTCTCATTTACTTCTAACCTCATCAAGTCGTTAGCCAGAGTCTGAACCTCTCTAGCCAACGGACGCCTGAAGCTTGCAAGTGAGCTAGACTTCCCATGCTTCCCGCTTTCTACTTAAAGCATCCGCTACAACATTCGCTTCCGGATGATACAAGATAGTGATATCGTAGTCCTTTAGTAACTCCATCCATCTCCTCTGTCTTAAGTTCAAATCTTTCTCGAGTGAAGACATCAAGGCTACGATGATCCGTGTAGACCTCACACTTAACCCCATATAAATAGTGTCTCCATTGCTTTAATGCAAACACTACCGCGCCAATTCCAAATCATGAGTTGGGTAGTTACGCTCATGCACCTTTAATTGCCTTGAAGCATAAGCAATCACACTCTTCTCTTGCATTAGTACTGCACTCCAACCCGCAATAGGATGCATCACAATAAACAATGAAGTTCTTACCTTCCACGGCAAGGTGAGAATTGGTGCGATGAGTCAATGAGTCTTGAGCTTCAAAGCTTTCCTCACATTCGTCCGACCATACAAATGGAACATTCGCTTAGTCAGGTTCACAATCGGGAAGCAATAGAAGAGAATCCCTTGACAAATCGGCGGTAGCTAGCTAACCCAACAAAGCTCCTTATTTCGACACATTAGTGGGTCTTACCCAATTCTTCATCTGTTTCAATCTTAGAAGGATCCACCATCACTCCATCCTTCAAACCACGTGCCCCAAGAAGGACACCGCATCTAGCCAAAACTCACACTTAGAGAACTTGGCATAAAGCTTTTTCTCCTCAACATTTCCAATACCATTCTCAAATGTTCTTCATGTTCCTTCTTGCTCTTTGAGTATACCAATATATCATCAATAAATACGATCACGAAGAGGTCCAAATATGGCTTAAAAATACCGCTCATCAAGCCTATGAACGCAGCAGGGGCATTCGTAAGACCAAAAGACATCACTACAAATTCGTAATGCCCATATCTCGCTCTAAAAGCAGTCTTTGGCACAGCGGTTGCTCGTATTTTCAATTGATGATAACCGGATCTCAAGTCAATCTTAGAGAAGACACAAGCACCTTGAATCGATCGAACAAGTCATCAATGCGAGGAAGAGGATACTTGTTCTTTATGGTTACCTTGTTTAGTTGTCTGTAGTCTATACACATTCGAAAACTCCCATCCTTCTTCTTCACAAACAAACCGGAGCACCCCTGCGGGATGCACTTGGTCTAATGAAGCCTTTGTTCAATAACTCTTGAAGTTGTGCCTTTAACTCTCTTAACTCTGCGGAGCCATTCTATAAGGGGGTATAGAAATGGGCGAGTACCGGATCAAGATCAATACACAAGTCAATATCCCTATCCGGTGGCATACCAGGAAGATCTGCAGGGAACACATCCAGAAACTCACGAACCACTGAAACCGACTCAATCGAAGGTACTTGGGTAGTGTCATCCTTGAGATGTGCCAAGAAAGCTAAACACCCTTTACTAATCACTTCATCAATTACTACTCAGTAATTAGAGCTGTCAAAATGGGTTTGGCCCGCGAGGCCGGCTCAACCCAATCCTTGAAATAAGCGGGGTTGGGCTTAATATTTTTGGCCCATTTATGAACGAGGCTTTTAGCCCATTCCATTTGACCCGTTGGCCTCTTAGGCCCAACCCGCAAACCTCTGAGGCCAGCCCGTGGGCTATTAATTTTTTAAAATATTTATATATATATATTTTTAATTAGTGTTTTATTTGTAAAGATTTTATAAATAAATATTTTGAAAAATAAAAAATCAAGTATGTTGCAATATCATCTTGCATGGTGAATTGTATATGAAGATGAACTTCTTAAGTAAATAATATCACATGTTGATTCAAATGTGATCGATGGTGAAAGTAGAAGCGGAGTTGTAAAACATTAATTAATGAGTCATATAATAGTTAGAAATTTAGATTTGTCAAGTATTTAGGCTACCTTGTATTGCTGGAAATTATTTAAACCAACTATTTTCTTGTGGGAGAAATGATAGAATGATCAACATTTATTCGCTAAATCTTACGTTGGCTATTATGTATTTTTGTAATTATTCACCAAAGTGTGTGATTCATAAATGTATTTTTATAAGTATTCATCGAAGTGTGTGATTTATAAATAAATTTTTGTATGAATTGATGTTGTGTTCATAGACGTCAACATTCGATATTCTTTCCAAGAGAGTAATATTGTTCATTTTTTGGTTGAAGGGTCAACCCGTCCCAACCCGTGGCCCGCTATTTTATTGACCCTTTAATTAAAAGGGTCTGCCCTCCCCAATCCATTTAACTCTCTAGCCCGTTAGGCTTGGGTTGGGCCAACCCATTTTGACACCTCTATGAGTAATACACAATTCACCATCTAATTAAAAAAAGGAAAAAAATACATGAATTAATACATTTTAAAAAATAATTACTGATTTTAGCGATACTTTTTGTTTATTACCATTTATAGCAATATTGTGATAAATCCGTAATATGTATTAAAAGTGAATTATGTATGCAATATATTTGAATTATAATTGTTTTTAAAATATCTTATATTTGTTTGGTAAAAAATTGTCGCACTGTATTATAAATGTATTAAAATGTGTAATAACTACATTATCCATCATTAAAACTTGTATTATATGTGAATAATAAATTGTTATTTGTAATATGTATTAAACTTGTATTATAAATGAATTAAAAGTGACCAAGTGAAAAAAATGTTAAAATGCTATAAATGATAAATATTTTTTTATTATAATATATTTATGTAAATTTTCCTTAAAAAACATATATTTGACATTCAAGTATATGCAATAGTTCCCAATTCTAAACCAAACCTAATTGGGAAACAAAACCAAATAAAAAGAGATAAAATAATTTGCATATATTTCCAATTCGAATGAATTTTGGAAAACAAAAACAATTATAAATAGAGAGGCTCTTTACATCGGTAAAAGGCACAACCAAACAAATACAATTGTATAGAAATTGTACAATTGTTGTATACAATATATAGGGGTATTTGTATAGTAGTGTATCAAAAATGTGTTATTGTTGTATAGAGTATGTATTTGTATTAGATGAGTATAGAGTGTAAATCTGTATAGAATGTCTGTATAATATTTATTTGTATAGGATGTGCATAGAAAGTATATAATGATTGTATATAATATGTATGTATTTGTATAGGTAGTGTATAGAAATTGTGTAATAGTTGTATAGAATATGTATTTGTATAGGAATATAGGATGTTACTGTTGTATAGAATATGTATTTGTATCGGATGTGTATATAAATTGTATTTGTATAGGATAGGTATAGAAACTGTACAATTATTGTACGTAATGTGTAGAAAATCTGTATCGTTGTTATGTACAATTATATTTGACAAGAGTGTATATGTATAAAGAATGTATATTATTGTTGTATAAAATTTAATGTATATTGTGTATATATATTATATAAAGAATGTATATATAATTGTTAATGTATATTATTTTTATAATATTCCAAAGTTTTTTCTTTACCAAAAAATGAATAGCTAGAGGAAGTCAAGAATTTGATTTGAGAGTCCTTCGGTTACTATTGATGTATATTGAGAATGAATTTATGAATGTGAACTTGTCAATAAGAGACAATATGTTCTCAAATAAATTTATTAAGTAGTAGATAACAATTTATGAATTTTTCGACTAGTTTTTGCAATAACTTTATCGGTTTAGTATGTAAAACACATTTTTTATCATAAATATTTATTTCTTTAAAGGTGGATATGAAGTTGCCCTATTTAAGGAGTGTATTATTTTTAATATCAAATTTTTTAACGTAAATTTTAATTTAATCGAACTTTAATATAAATACTGAACATCAGATGAAAAATCAAGATTGATAAAATATATATATAAGCTCATTGTCCGTATCTCTATGGAAGAATAGTATGGTTTCAAAAGAATGTAATAGAACAATTTAAAGAGTTGTTTGGCCATGAGAAATATTCATTTTTTTGGCATAAATTTTCTATAAATATAAATAGAAATAAGTTGATAAAACTTTCCTATGAAACAGACTTTTACTACTTTTTTTTTCACTTGGAGGAGTATTTTTAGCTAGTGTTTGACTCTAAATTCTCAAATATTCTTGATAAATTATTTTGGGATGATTTTTTTTGCGAAGTTATTCACAAGTCTCTTTTGCCTTTCTCTATTTCTCGTTTTATACAAATTCAAATTGTATATAATTTTTTCATACACTTATAATTATACAATTCGTTTTATACACTTAGTTTTATACAATTCTCTACCCAAGTCTCTTTATCTTTCTCGTTTTATACACTTCGTTTTATACAATTCGCTTCAATTGTATATGTATAGCGAATTATACATTTATATGTTTTCTATAGAGTGCACTTATGCAAACTTTGCTATAACATACAAATATGATGTTTTTTGATTGCTATATGTGAAAATTGACAAGCGAGGGAGAAGAGAGGCAAGCGAGATCAAGTGAGATTGGGAGAGGGTGGAGAGAGGCGAGCGAGAGTGAGAGAGGGCAGAGAGTGGGAAAGAGGAATTTATATATGTATATAGGTTAAAAAATTGTATATTCTGGCGAATTATGCCTATACAAACATGACCAATTATACAAACTCGAAGTCAGTTCACGTAATTAATGTATAATGTTAGTCGCGAGTGGTAATTATAGCAAACTATAGCTATGATGAGTAATTAAATAGTATAAGTTTGCTAAGCCGCGTAGTTTTCCCTAGAATGTATATGTAATTGTATACGTAGTGTATAGAAATCATATAATTATTGTATAAAATATATATATTTGAATAGAAATGTAGGATGGGCGTAGATTATGTATTTGTATAGATTCTGTCTAGATTCTGTATTTGTATAAGACGTGTATAGATTATATGTTTGTATAGAATGTATATAGAATATGTATTTGCATAGGATGCGTATAGATTATGTATTTATATAGGATGTGTATAAAATATATATTCGTATAAGATGTGTATATAATACATTTATGATTGTATAAGATTGTATTTAAACAATCTTTAATCATCCATTTTGTTGTCGCTAAAGAGGTGTAGAATGTCCGATTGATATCAAAAACTTGATCGAAGAGGCCATCTACTACATGATCAGGAATTTATGTCGATGAAAGCAAAGTTATCCATTTCACACAATATAATATTAGAATTTTTTTTTTAATAGAATCATATTTATATATCACGAAAACTATGAGTAATGCCACTAATTAGGTGAAAGTGGAGAAACTAACTTCCTTTTGTCGTTGTATGGAATATATATTTGTATATGATATGTATTTTTTTTTTATAGGATATGTATAGAAACTGTTCAATTGTTGTATATAATGTGTATGAAATTTTGTATCATTGTTGTATACAATTATAATAATAAAAACACATACCTTTAGACCCACATAAATTTAGTCCAGTTTGAAAAAGGATAAGAGGAAACCAGATCGGAGAAACTTGTAACCGGCGGCGCAGCGGTTTCCTTCTCCCGGTGAAAGCGAGCCTCACGTAGAATATTCGAATAATCATCGGCATTTTCATCAAACTCTGGCGATTGCAGAGAGGGAAAGAGATGGGTCTGCTCACTCACAAAGTAGAAAGGAGCGAGATAGCATCAGGTGACCATATCTACTCTTGGAGAACTGTCTTCGCTTACTCTCATCACGGTTAGTCTCACCCTTTTCACCATTTCAATTGTTCCTTCGGTTTTAGCACACGATTAATGGTTTTAAGTAATTCTGTATAGTAGTATCTGGGGTTTAGATTAGAGAGATGATTGCGGAAATACAAACAGACTGACGGACACAATTGAAATCCACAAAAAAGTTTGGAGTATTAGTCCTCTTTGTGGACTTCCTTTTCCTCAGTAATTTCTCATTGTCGTGGTGGAGTTTGAGGAGGTAGAATGTACTAGATTTTATTCTATCATTGTGGATAGAAAAGTTGTTTTCGATAGATCCTTGGCTCAAATGAAAAATACTTGATGAAAGATTGCAATGAAAAAAATATGATAGCAAGATATAATACAAATGAAGCAACAAATAGTAATATACATTGAAGAATAAGAAACTACGTGATTACGAAATAATGTAATTATAAGGAGAAGATGTGAGGAGGGGGCCTAGTCCCCTACCTCTCCCACACAAAGTCCTTTTGTGACAACACTCGACTACCTATTAACCTTTTATCCTAATAATAATGTTCTCGTTTAGCTAAAGCTATGACATGTCCCGTCTAATTGCCTCACTTTAGTTCATCTTTAACTAATCTCTACCCCTACTAATTCCGGCTACAAACAACCTCTCATGCCTACTTATTGGCACATCCTCACACCTCGTGCTGACATAACTGAACTATCTTCGTCTCGTTTCCTTCATCTTGTCCTTCACGGAAGCCACTACCCTGTATAACTTTATTCCTAATCATATCTATTCTAGTATGCCCTCATCCTCATCTCCAATATCTTCATCTTCTGTGCTCCACAAAACAATTTTGTTCAAACTTACCTTTAAGCCTTGGTGACACATTCTAAAAACAATGTACTGAGATGTTACGGACATTCAAAATTCTTAAGGTCCATGGCATTTTAGGGGTGGATGTGCATAAAAATTGAGAACTCACTTGTATTTCAGGATGAACTTTTCTTCATTTTTGGAACATTTATATTGTATTTGCAGAAATAAATGTAAATCAATCTGTGATATTTACTCCTGCTTTTACATCACACCAATATTACGATGCTTACATAAATTGTCAAATCTTCATAAAGGGATTTAAAAAAATTATTAGTCACACCTAGGATTTGAACTTGACTTGAAGGCAACTTTTGAACTCCTTTCCCACTACACTAGATTCTTTTCTCAAGTCAAGGGTACTCAACAATTCATATATAACCACAGAAATGTTTTTACCCTATTCCTGCAATAAAATTTTTCCGAAAGGTGGTCCTGTTTATCTTCCTTCGTTCCCTTTAGCTTTGTCACTGCCTCCAATATGTTCCTTGCTAGTTGATACGGACACCATCTTAATCTGTCAGGCTAGTAATTTAAACAGGATTGCTCCCCAGTTCAACACCTATGGAACTTGTCAAAACTCAAAAATGAAATCATACTGCTTTCATCTAGACAAACATTTGGATCTCCTACATGCTGAAAATAAGATTGATAAACTTGCGTTAAGACAGTAGTTGGTGTTCTATAATCTCAGTGGTCCTTAGCTTTGAACTTAAGTCGTTTGTGTGTCAAGCGTATTCAACTTCGTTTAAATCGTAGTGGATTAAGCATAAGAAAAAGAAACAAGCAATCACACAATCCTCTAGAAGGTACATCCTTCTTCAGGAGTTGCTTCTGAAAATTCTATTATTTTACTTTTTCCTAAGATGATATTTTTGTAGTAGCACTATACCTCTATATACTTGAGACAATTTGGATATAAAGAAAAGTAGATTACCCTTTTTTCATGAAACTGAGAAAGAAGAGTAGATTATTGAGGGGATAAGGGCAGTAGTTTAGTCAATTACTATACATATAAGAAAACTGTATTGTGGGCCCGCTTAGCTTAGAGGTTAGAGCATCGCATTTGTAATGCGTTTGAATGACTATAAGCGAACCCTTCTAGATGTTCCGGCTTATATTATTACCAGTATTCGATATTGGGTCATTCATAGCCCTATTAGCGCTAGTAGAGTAGGATTGACCCTTAATACAGAACCTTTAGTCTTGTCCGAGAGCCTCGGGCGAATATATTTAGGAGAGTCTTTGTAAATGACAAAGAAGAACATCCTAAAGCTCATGGACTCTCTTTCAATTATAAAAGGAGCCAAACGGATACTCTTGATATATTCAATATCTTCTCAGTATGTCTGTATCAACAATATATCTACTGATGAAAAAGATAAATTTCTAAATATCTGATCTGCTTGTCATGTTTATAGTTTATACTCTACATCACAGTGTTAACATGCACATCTCTTGAGTCTTGCAAAACGGGTCATTATGAGGAAATCACTCTAACTTCATCTTTGATGCTGATATATTACCATTGTAACGCTTTCTAGTAATTAGTGGATGAGGGCATGAGGCACAGTAAACGATATCTCCTGTTATTTCTTCTCTTGTCAGACTGTCAGTCATCTGTACGTCTATGTATTGCAACTGATTTGAGCTATTCAACCATATTGAGTGATATATATTTTGGTTCTGATCAGTAGCTGGTGTCACTTGACAAAGTATTTATGAATGTATGAAAATCATGAACAGGAATCTATGTTGGTGGAAGCAAAGTTGTTCATTTTACGCGTGACCAAAGTATTGCTTCAGGGGACCGAATTCTCTTCTCTGCTCCCTTAAATTGCTCTTCAGCTTCGAGTACAAATGTGTCTTCAACCTGTACGAATATTCCTGACTGTGGATTTCAACAAAAGGAAAGTGGTGTGGTTCTCTCTTGCTTGGATTGTTTCCTGGGTGATGAGGGGCTATTGTACCGCTTTGACTATGGAGCTAGCCCTTCAGTTTTTCTTACTAAACTTCGAGGTGGGACATGCACCACTGCACAATCTGATCCTCCAGAGGCAGTGATCCATAGAGCCATGTACTTGCTTCAAAACGGTTTTGGAAATTATGATGTCTTCAAGAACAACTGTGAAGATTTTGCCTTGTACTGCAAAACAGGTCTTCTTGTTCTTGACCAAGGAGCTCTTGGAAGGAGCGGTCAAGCTGCCTCTGTCATAGGTGCTCCTTTGGCAGCTATTGCCTCGTCGCCTCTGAAGTTATTCATGACAAGTCCAGCTGGCTTAGTCGTAGCAACTGTTGGAATGTATTGTTTGACCAGGTATGCAACTGACATTGGTGTGAGGACTGATGTTACTAAGGTGAAAGTGGAGGAACTGACTTCATTCCATAATTGCAAAAGCTCGAAGAAACGCAAAAATGAAAACCATAGTGATACAAGAGAGGTTACTCTCAATCAAACAGAAACACCAGCTAAAACGCGGCGAAAATGTGATTGAAGGAGTTTGGGATTAGTTTTTGTAAATAGGAGGACTGGATCTTTTCCAGCAAAATGATGTGTCCTGTTTGGTCATGTTGATTGAATTTGCTAAGCTGTGAAAATGTTTATGTTGCTATTCATTTCCGTTTGTTTTAGAGTAAGAGTAGCAAATATTTACTGAGGGCCAATAGGCAACAAAGTTTAAATTGCATTAATATGTTGCTATGAGATGAATGCAAACATTTTCTCACAAGGAATAATTTCTAAAGCAAGACTTCTAATATTAAAATTCTTGTACATACTAGTATTAAGAAATGAATGTGTTTTAAGAAGAAAAAAACATGTTTGATTCAAAACTAATAATAGGGGTATTTTTGTACCAAAATACTAACAACATTGATAAATTTGAAACAAATTGTTGATAACAAGGGATTACTTTTTGTTTTTACCAAACTATTAACTACGATATTTTTGTTCAATTTCATACAATTTAAAGCCATTTTAACTCTTTTTTTTCCGTTTTAAATAGATATAATACATAAATATGATATTTAACTTGACTTCAAGTGACATTTATACCCTCCAACTTTGAGTGCGTGCACAAACAAGTAGACATTAGACAGATATGTCCTATGTGACACACGTAGGATGCAATGTCACGTGTGGACTACCACATAGAATGTGTGTCTACTTGTTCAACTTTTGAATAGTTTAATTGTCTCCGTTTTTATATTAAATAGATAAAAAAAAATACATTGTGTGTAGGGTTAAGGTTACATAATACTACTACAAAAAAAAATATTCAATTAATTAGAGTTACTTTACTTTTTGTTGTGATTAGGTGAGATTAAAAAAAGAGTTAATGACTAAAAATGTGGATTAACAATCATTTGTCAAAAAGAAGGTGAGATGAATTTCCCCTCTACGGCTCAGCGGTCCCACCACCCCTACCCATAGCAGCCACCTATCGCCTCTTCGTTTTCGTGAGTCTCTGTTTTTTCGTTGATCAAATACTCATACTAATGCGATATTAATCGCCATATCCAATTGTTTCTTCTTCAAGTTTTGTATTGATATTTTTTGTTGAAAGTATTGTTCGATCCATTTGGATGGCGAATTTGTATGTGAGGGCTGCTCCAACCACGGATCTGAATCGGAATACTGAGTGGTTCACCTATCCTGGAGTTTGGACTATTTACATATTCATTCTGCTCTTCTCATGGCTCGTTGTGCTCTCTGTTTTTGGGTCCTCATCCGGCATGGCATGGACTATTGTCAATCTCGCTCATTTCCTTGTACGTATTCATTTTTCTTTTTTTGAAAGGATTTTTAGGTATTGATCTGGTTTTGGAATATGCGTTTTATGATTAATTGACTGTGTTATGGTTTTTGAGATCTGGGATATTGGGAGGCAATGGATCTTAGACTGGTTTTCTGTTGGAAGAAGTGTATGATAATATTGATAAACCTATATATGGCTACTTAAAGCCTGGATGTTTGTTTTCTGATTCCAATTTGATTGAATTATACTTCATTTTGGTAAAGTTGTGACCTTGAGGTCATGGGTTTGAGTTTCGGAGACAACATTTTTTTGTAAATGCAGGGTAAGACCGCGTATAATAGATTCTTTGTGGTCGTCTTTTTCCATGGACTTTGTATAGAGCGAGAGCTTAGTACACCAGGCTGCCCCTTTATAGGTCATTCTGGGACATGTATACAGGAATTTAGTGAACGAGACTGTCCTCATTATGGTACATGCATATGGTCCTTGTGATTTCTCAAATTTTACCAGTCTTGTGGTATGAGGAGTATATAGTGAATCAGTACCTTTATTATAGGGAATATTTTTCAAAAGAGATAATTTTTTTGGATAAATTAAAACTTCATCAGTGTATGAAATGTATCATCATCCATTATGGCATTAGTACCTTTCCCATATTGTGGTTTAAGCTTTTCTTGCTTCGCTTTTTTAGGAATAGATTTCACTTCTGTACTCTGCTATATTCTTCTGGAAAATATTGAGATACTTAATACATAACAAATGTAGTAGGCACTCATTTAATTTTCCTTTAAGATGTTAAATTTTGATATTTCTTTAAAATCCTGAAAACTACCAGATGACATAGCAGAGTTGGGAAGCTTGTTGTGCACCTAACAGGATTTTCTATCTCATTTGTGCATAACTTCTCGTCTGTTTATCTTCAGGTCACATATCACTGTTTTCACTGGAAGAAGGGAACACCATTTGCTGAAGACCAGGGTATCTACAACAGATTGACATGGTGGGAGCAAATGGATAATGGCAAGCAGCTTACTCCCAATAGGAAGTTTCTGACAGTTGTTCCTGTGGTGCTGTAAGTATTCATTTCATTGTGTAAATCATTGGTTGCAGCTTTCAGCTGTGATGTCAGCAATAGTTTTGTGCTTGCGATGATAAGAATCCACGTGTTATCATTCATGGTATAACAATCTATGCATTATAGTTCCTCATGACAATCCCAAATTATAATCTCTGTATAAATAATCAAAGAACTAAGCAATTCCTTAATGTCGTGGAGTAAATAATGGGGTACTTATTTACAATCCTAGTGAACTAAACCTATATTATTGAAAATATGTGTATGGAGGTTGTAGCAAAATGGACTTATGAGTGTCAACCAGAATAAAAGTTTTTCTAACACAAAATTGGTAATATGGCACCTCACAAGATTAAAGCTTGCTGTAAACCAATTTTGGTATCTTAGTGAGAAGATTAGAAAGACAAGACCATTATCCACCAAGTACTTTCCAAATTCTGTTTTTGTCTAGTCATTTAAGCCTGTATCCCTTGTAAACTTTTTGGTACCTTCTTGTACTATTTTTAAAATAAAGTACTTAGTCTTATCCACGGAAAACCCATTATTAACCGAGTATTGAAGTAGGAAACAATGGCTTTCTCAGTCATTGGAAAAGTTAGTTAGAGTCTTTGAGTTAAAGAAGTGAACTTATTGACATTGGTTTAGCTGTATGAGAGACTGGGTTGCTTTTTTTTATTGATTTCATACTCTTAGTTCCAGAAAAAATTGAGGTCTTTGGTGCCTTAATTTTGATGTTGACCTATATGTAAGTCAAATGCTAAAAAAAGGATTTTCCAATAATATAAGCACAAAGGAGTTATATGTAAAGCTTCGTCTATTGTGACACAGCGAGACTAATCAATAATGAGAGAGGATTGAATGCTGTGAAACAGCATAATGTCTGATGGCTAGTTTCTGTAGAGACAAGCAGTGAGTTCTACTGTAAAAGGAAGGAAGTGAAAAATGAAACAACATTGGATATTCATTGACATCTGCTTAAAAGGGGAAAAAAGAAGGAACCTAGAAAATCTGCAATAATGGACTGTAAGGGAAAATATTTTGGACCATGATTGTGTTGGTTTCTATGATAACATTTTCCTGCTAAAGTTGAGATCACCTTAGACCTGTTAACACAAGCATTTTTGATCTAGGACTGGATAATATTGAACTAGAAAAGGTACTAGCAAGGGTGTCAACCAAAAGTTTGGGACTGAGGCATAGTTGTTGTTGGTTGAACTATCAGTCCAACTGGTTCTATATGAATTGCCGGACTTGTTATCAAAGGTGAAAAGCGCCAAAAAGCTCTAAGGTCCGCTGGGGCTTTAAGCGTAAAGTGCAAATATATTGTGGACATTAATGAAAAAAGGTGCAAAGGGAGAAAAAAAAGCAAATATATATGTTTACTCCAAACCTTTTTTTGTAATACATGAATGATAAATATATTAAGAAAGAAATTTGAAAAAAGATTAAGATAAAGTGAAATATTAATTGATTAGTGTCACCTCTTCAGAAGAGGCTCATTGACAAGGAAAATTATGCCGTAGAACCTTGATTACGTCACTGAAGCACACATAAAGCGAGGCGAAGTGCTCAACATGCTTTAAGTCTCGCTTCAAGGCTTAAGCGTGCCTTTGACAACACCGTTACAGGAAAAAATTATGAGAAACTAGTAATTTTGTATATCTTCGTTGTAAGTTGTAACACTCAACAAGTGTATGCAATATAATTGTGCTGAAAGCATTTTTACAATAGATTCCTAGTAGTTTCTCCAACAAAATATTACCTTAATTTGGGGTAAATGGTAATCTTCGAGAGCTAATGCTATAAACATTTTTTGTTGGAAGCCGTATTAGAAACCATAATATTAAATTAAGTAATCCGATAACCTATCAGTTTAAAGAATATATAGATCTTTTTAGCTTGATCTTTTATGACTTCAACACATTATCTAATGTTAAAACAAGTGGTTTGTTCGATTTATGTACATGTTAGGAAACATAAATGTTGGTTCCAATCAACTTTATTATGTGGTGAAAGTCAAAGTATAACATTTTAGTGAAGTGTTCTTGGCACATTATTGGACAAAACATGCTCTACTATCTTTATGTTCATCAATAATAACACACTCCTACGTTCAAATGTAGAAGTGCAATATGTTTCGGATTCAGATCTACTTATGCCTCCACGAGTGTGGATGAATGGACTGGATTTCTAAATAGTGCTCATAATGTGTTTGCGTATTACTGATCTGTGAGAAGAAAAAGAGCTTCATCATATTGCTTACTGGTTGTGCATGAAACTTTTTACCCGTCTTTACAATGAACTGGAGCTCTCGTGTGATAGCCTGTTTTCTGATAAAGTTAATATAGTTCTAATGGTGTTGATAGGACATGATCGTTTGCCATTTGTCTAGTCTCTGCCAACAGATACATCACACTCCCTCTTTTTCTCATTTTCTGGAGAAAAGAGATGGAGTACTTCAATTTAATTGATTCGTGCTTGTTTAAGATGATATCATCTTTTGCGTTTACAAATATGTTCTAAACTTGCTTCATTGAATAGGTACTTGATAGCTTCCCATACAACTGACTATCAACACCCAATGCTGTTCTTCAACACATTCGCAGTTTTCATACTGGTGGTTGCTAAATTTCCCAACATGCACAAGGTTCGAATATTTGGGATCAATGCAGATCAATGAAGTACTTCATTCAATTTGAAATTTTAGTTCAACTTTACTCTCAGCTATATAGTAAGTATTTGATTGGTTTTAACAATTTTGAGTAAACAGGGAACTCCTGTACAAATGCAACAACTTCAAAGGGTGAAATTATATATATAGTAAAAAGATTAAGAGCCGATGTTGGGTTTGCTTAGCTACGCTCTTTTTTATAACCTGTTGATAACAATATTCTTGATGACTTGAACTACTATATCTTTTCTTTGTTTGATTACTAAGTCTTTTCTTACCTAAAAGCAAAAGTTGCTTCAAAGTAGTTAGTGAATTAATGAGAAAAGTTCATATAGAATTAGTTGAAAACGTGATGGGAAGATCTAGTAGGGTTAAAAATAGGGAAAATGCACGAGTATCCCTTCAACCTATGTCCGAAATCTCAGAGATACAGTTATACTATAAGGTCTTATTATCCTTCTTGAACTTATTTTATAAATAATTTTTTACCCATTTTCGGCCTATATGACATTATTTTGTGGGCTCAGCGTGTGTTGATATTTTTTTCAAGTTAGTGTCACGTAGGTCGAAAAGAGGTAGAAAATTATTTATAAAATAAGTTCAGGGATAATAAGATCTTAGTATAGTATACGTGTGTCTTTGAGATTTTGGGCGAGAGTACTTTTATACTCAAGTTAATAATTTGAACAATACCCCTAGTACAAATACTTTGGTCCAGAAATATTTCTATTGTTGTTTAACGAGTGTTTTCCAAGTAAATGTATTTAAACCCGTAATTACACGATGCACTCATGTATATTATTATTATTTTTTGCATCCATCTCTATTTAAAACATCCATAAATTAGCCATTAGGCATGGAGTTTGAAGTTGATATAACAATTCATCAAATTCAATAATTTTTTCTTTTATATTTTAACTTTTTTAATTGAACATATATAAAATTTTAAGTTAAGGATTCAATCGTGAACACTTAAAATAATTATTTTAAATTTTAAATTTGTAAAATTAAATTTTGATTCTATCTCGCACAAAACTACGTGCTTGAAATGGATGAGGATCAATTTGGCACAGAAATTAAAAAGAGTAATATGCGTTTGTTTGTCTTATTTATTTATTGTCCAAAAAAGAGAGGGCCATGCAAAATTTATTTCTACTCTTTTCTCAAAGTTCATGTACTGTCAGGAGTTTAGTGGCGGATTTAACTTTAGAAAAAAATATGTCACATAAATTGAGAATAAAAATTATTAAATTTATTGATAATTGAGAAATAAATTGATATAAGAGTTGATTTAATATAACGAAAAAAATAAGTGATAATAGTACGATATTTTTAATTTGATATGATATACTTTTTGTATTGTTTCTTTTTTCGAAAATTAGATTCTATATTGAGAGAGTGGTAAATGTAACAGGATAAGAGGTATTTTCGATTTTCTCTTATCTATGTAATTTATTTATTTGGTTTTTTATTTTTTATTATTTGAATCGATGAGTGTAATTAAAACGAAGAGTATAATTACTTTTTCTCAAATTACATTTGATTATATATTTGATCAAATAAATATGTCAAATTGATGCTTGATATAAATTATAAAATAACATTTGGAACCATTAAAAAAATTCTAATTTCATTATTATTTATGAAGATATTTCTTCTCTCTAACATTTTTATTTTAATTTTATCACAGCTATATTTTAATCTTAATCTCTTCTTTATACAAAGGAAGTTCTCAGTGCAAAAGAACTCTTTTATCTTTCATTTTTTTTGTGGAGATTTTCCCCTATTTTTTTTTTAATTAAGGTGGAGTTTTTCTCGTCAATTTTTGTGTTTTTTTAATCATTAATTTTTTCTAATATATGGATTACTTAGTCAAATTATATTAATACTATTCGTTTTCTCTCTTTCAATTTAATAATAGGTACTTTTCATTTTTCGCAAGTCAAGCCGTTTAAATATGATTAAAGATATATGCATAGAATTATTAAAATTTTAAATGAAATTTGTATATTTATAAACTATATAAATAGTATTTCAAGTCACAATAATTAATCATTTAAAATGTTTAAAAGGTATAGAAATTTACTATCAAAAATAAATCTGTTTAAATCTCAAAATTCAAAGAATGCCACATAAATTGAGAAAAAAAAAGCATGATTTTTATTATAATTGTCTTTCTTCATATAATTTTATCGCTTCACATTTATAATTATTAGCTTTCGCATGACATCCAGATTATTTCGATCCCTACATTTTCTTCACCGACCCAACAACATTACATGTCATGCAAGGGACATTTACTTGTTGCATGCTGATTAAAATTTAAGTTTTTTTTTTTTTTTTTGTGTTTTTTGGAAAAATCCAAAGCCAACCTTTAATTTTCTTTTATAAATTTATCCATATCTCTTTTTTTTTATTTCAAAATTCATAATTTAAAATTTTCTTTTGCTTATAATTCTCAACCATGGTTTTCAATAAAGAAATTGCTCGTTTTGCTGTTGGTGTTATTGGTTAGTTTTTATTATTATTTGTTGTTATTTAATTTATTCTTCCTTCATTTTTCTTTTTAAGATCATAATAGTAAACTTGAGTTTAATTTGTTAATTTTCAGGGAACATCATTGCACTCATCTTGTTTCTTTCACCTTTGTAAGCTTCAATATGTTTTTCTTTCATTATTAACTTTATGATAAATATATATATATATAAAATATTCTTATATTTGCTTAATTCACGTAGCTTTTGGAGCTTGAATATTTCATATAAAGAAGTTTTAAAAATAGAATATCTATAATCTATTATATTTGTTTTTCATAAATCTGATTCACGTGAATTCACTAGCTATATTTTTTTTTCCATAAATCTGATTCACGTGAATTCACTAGCTATATTTGTTTTTCATATGTATCTTTGTATCTTCATATCATGAGATTAGACACTAGTGCTAAATCTAGTAAAGACCGTTCATTCGAAACTCCTTCTGTGAAAAATTATATTGTTTATATATGATCAAAATTTTTATTTATCTATATGTAGTAGATGTTGAATTCCTTTAGTTTTTCTTTTTTATATTTACTTATTCATATTTTGAATCACTTAATGAAAAATTGAGCCAGATATAATGCAACCTTTCCATCTAAAAATTTGTTATGAACTTTTTCTTTAAATACAAATTAATTATTTCTTTTATCTTAGTTTATGTGACACATATTATTTGAGGAGTCAATACTTTAAATTAGTGTTGTATATTTATTTTAACTATGATAGTGTACAGTTTTTTATGCAGTTTTCAAATATCTAAATTTTATTTTTTAAAATTTGAAATAAGTTTTTAATTTTTGAACAGGCCAACATTTTATCGAATATGGAAGAAGAAATCAGTAGAACAATTTTCCCCATTTCCATATCTTGCTACATTTGTAAATTGTGGTCTTTGGGTACTTTATGGAATACCCCTTGTACATCCACATAGTATCCTAGTTGTGACAATAAATGGGACAGGATTTGGCATTGAAGTGGTGTACCTTATGTTATTCTTGTTGTACTCTGAAAAGAAAAAAAGGATAAAAATATTTCTCATTATTATTAGTGAGATTATTTTCTTGGTTTCACTTGCTATATTTGTTCTAACCCTTGTTCAAACACACAAAAAAAGATCTACTATTGTGGGAAGCATTTGTATTGTGGGCAACATTTTGATGTATGCTTCTCCTTTGGCTATCATGGTAAGTATCCCTACTTTTATTATTTTTCTCCGTTTCAATTTATATAACATAGACAGCTTCGTGTTTCTTATGATATATTCGTTGAAAATTTGCACCATTTTTGTAGTGTTCTGATTTTTGTTTCGATCGATCTATGTAACATATCATTGATCTTTTGCTTTGGTTATCTTACTATTTTTGTTGTCGATATTTCTATTTTCTTAGTATTTTATCGTAGCTTCTTTCACGTTGTATTTTATTTGTTTTGAAATGTTTTTCTTGAGTTAAGATGTATCAGAAACTATATATATATATATATATATATATATATATCTCTACCTCACATGATTGTGGTGGGATCTCATTCGACAACTCCTTGTCCTTTCCATTCGGAGGTGAGGTGATGTTGATCCAGATAACGAGCAACTGCTTCGTTTTTTCCCACTCAAAATACATAAGATTTGAGGATTTCTTTTCATTGTCTGTGAATTGAATTGTGTATACTCTACCTTCTTTAGAGTCACTGATGAAATCATAGTGAATACATTGTTAAATACCTAAATTTGTGAACAAATAAGCATGAAAATTAAGAAAATAAAATATACTTTTCACTATATTCTAAAAGTGCCTTTAGAACTTGTAGTGTTAAACATGGTGGTGAAATTTCTATGATCATATTAAGTGCATGATATTATGGGCAAAGATGGTTAGCTAAGAGGATTGAGTTTAAATTTTGGATTCTAGAAAAGGTAATTTATACTGAATTCTGAGTTAAATTATTTGAATATATTGAGTGAAAATCCTAACATACATCCAAGTTTTAAACTAAAATTACTGAATTTTATCGAATTCGTATTACAAACTCTAACTTTAGTCATGTTAATTATTTCAGAAATTGGTGATTACAAGCAAAAGTGTAGAGTTCATGCCCTTCTTCCTTTCCCTTTTCTCTTTTTTGAATGGTGTTAGTTGGACTGCTTATGCCCTCATTCGTCTCGACGCCTTCATTCTCGTAAGTGTTTCATTCGTTTCAATTTATGTGATAAAAAAATTGTGTGTTAATTTAATTAAATCTGAAAGCTAAAATGAATTAGAATAAGGAAAAATATTTTAATTTTTTTTTTGGTTTAGGTACCAAATTCTATGGGAACTGCACTTGGGCTAGCCCAACTACTGCTTTATGGGATTTATTATAAGTCCACTAAGAGACAAAATGCAGAAAGACAGGCCCAAATAGAAATGGGCCCAAAAGGAGTGGGTTTGGTAGGATGAAAACAAGTCATTTTCTGTTTTTGGTTGTCCCAAAATATTTTTATTTTCTTCAACTTGTATCTGATTCGATGTTCGGTATTCATTTTGTGATCTTGATTCTACGGATTTCTGTAAGTGAATAGATAATCTATTAATTTAGGGATCCCTATTTAAGTCGTAGCGAGCATAAATTTTTGTAAGTTTAGTCATACTATTGAATGAAATTTAAATATTATAACTTTCGTAGTCAAAATTCGCTTTCCAAATTTATAAATTTTACCTTAAGAAATGAAATTCCTTCAAAAATGGGCATGGTAAGAGAAAGAATGGAAGATGATTTTTTTTTTTTAAATTTTTTTTTGGGTAAATCGTTTTGATGGAGTCACGTGTTGTTCCATTTAGCTTAGTGATGTAGATGACCCAAAAGTATGACAGTGAGGTTATATACGTAATAGTTCGGAAGTATATTAGTCATATCTTCATCTTAGCAATTTCAGCGGAAAACAAAAATTGCAAAATTTTTTAATCTCAAAATTAGTGTTATACTAGAAATTAATGACAAAAATTGTATTTTTTTTTTCCAATTATACTCTTTTGTAAAGATATTTTGTTTAATCTCAATCATCTATAAATATTTAATAAATAGAAATAACTTAGTAAACTATCTTCTACTTGTTATTTTTATTAACGAGCACGAAATAAATTTAAATGACAATTATTTCGAGACGAGTAACAAAAAAGTGATATGGAATTGAGATGTGGGCTGAAATTTTTCCAATTCGATCTTGGATTGAATTAAAACATTTCCTACATTATAAATAGTCTTTAAACATATATTTTTTTTTTCACATACTTTAATGAATAGCTAATTTTCTATTTAAGATATTGATGAAACCTTATGTTGGATGAGTTATTATGACGTTTTTATATAACTGACCTCTTAAAGTGGAGGAGGTTGAATATAACATCGAGAATTGAACTCACACATATATTTTAAACTTTCGATATTACTTATAATGTTAATTTAAGCATCGATTAAATCATTACTATTTTTTCCCCACCTATTGTCTTTATCACACTAATATAAAATTTTAGGTATCATTATGAATTCATCAGTCCCATATCGATGGAATATAAGAGGCAGAGAACTGAGAGGGAGGTTAAAATACGAAGTCTGTGAGCTAACTAAAGCATACCTTTCTCGGCCTTTTGGCTAAGATCAAGTGTAGTATCTGTTCTTATCAGTTTAATATCTGATATGTGAATCATCGATTCACACGATATTAACTCAATTTTTTATAGCTTGCTACTTGAATTTTCATGCGTCGCCTGGGCGTTGCACTAAAGCCTAGGCCTGGCACACCCCACCAATTCAAGTTCAAAATGTTTTCCTTTTGACCATAGCTTTTATTAACACCACGAAGTTAAATTTAGTTAGATATATTGTCTCAGACACTTTGTATACATGAAAGTGTACTAATAATAGATAAACATTTTGTGTGTTTGGTATGAAGGAAAATGAAATATATACGATGTGGCCCATTACCTAACCTGTTAAATAATTTTGTGGTCATAAAAATATCATGTCGAAATCTAAAAGTTAAATCACAAATGCTCCGAGTAGACAATTTCTTCATATAATTTTAGTTACAACTTTTTGAATTGCAATGGACTTTAATCATTTCTCCTCGTAACATACCAACGATTGTATTGTCTACTCTTATATCTGCTAAACTAGGCCATTATTTAAAGGCATAATACATAAATATACTCTTTAACTTGGACTCATTTTATATTTATGTTTTTCAAGTTTTGTTATGCACGAGTAAACACTTAAACTTGTATAAAACTTAACAAATAGACACAAACGTCCTGTATGACATCCTACATAGAAATTTGTGTCCTACGTGTATGTGACTCGTAGGACTCGTGTGTCTATTTGTTCAACTTTATAGAATTTTAAGTTTATATTTGTACACAGTCAAAGTTGGAGGGCATAAATGTAAAATGAGATTGAGTTAAAAGACATATTTATGTATTATGTCTTATTTAAATAGGTGTCCTAAATACAACTATTGGGGGTCCAAAGTTCAACTATTTGTGGCCAAAGTTGAAGTTTAAGAGGAGGATTATTGAGATTCAAAGTTTAGTCTCGAAGAACTGAAGAAGTTCAAGGGCGAGATCGAATCTATCATTTTCATTATTGAGATCCAAAGTTTAGTCTTAAAGAACTGAAGAAGTTCAAGGGCGAGATCGGAATCTATCATTTTCATTATTGGGATTCAAAGTTTAGTTTTAAGATATAAAGTAATTTCTTCTTGTAATATCTTTGATTTCTTTTTTATATTCTTCAGAAGGTGATTAAATAATTATACATATTAATTTTTGTGTTTAGTTATTCATAAAGTGTTCAAGGTCCGAATCTATCATTTTCATTCATTTTCTGCAATAAGAATGATAGATTTCTTTCATACATATAGATTTATGGAAGAAATCTAATGTCTTTACTTGAGAAAACGAATCAAAATGATAGATACAGATGTTAACCACTTTATGAGTAACTAAGGAGAAATAATCAGTATGTATAAACTAACCACATTCTAAAGAAAACCAAAAAGAAATAAAAAATATCACAAGAAGAGATTATTACTATGAAACTAGTAAAGGTTTAAAATAAATTCTCAAAGAACAAATCCCAAAGTTCAAAAGAACTCTCTCAAATATTATTAATATCAAAAGAACTTCTTCAACTGTTAAAGAATGACAAAAGTCATTGCTTAGTGAAAGGAACAACTTGTCATTGCTTTATTTATACAGTCTGTTTTCGCTTAGTAGAAATGAAGACACGAAAACAAAATATAAGGTATGAACATACAACATACATTTGCAAAGAAGATAAACAAGAGTTCAAACTTTATTCATCTCGGATACTTCGTGCAATTTCAGACTACTTTCTGTATAAGATACAAACGCGCTCAACCACAACTCATCATATATTCGTATTACATAGAGGACATTACTTGAATTCAAATGTGCCAATTTCAAATTGAAAATGTTGCCTATAGAGGTATATTAGTAGAATACTCATTTGGTCGTTTGTTTATCGCGTCTCTAATAAACCTCTCTTGTTCTTGAAGATTTGATGGAATTTGATCATAAACATCAGTAAACAAATCTGCCAAAGGAGGTTTCTCGTTTCCTCTGCTCTTTCAAGTGCTTGCAACACCTACATTAAATTTTCAAAACAATCAATAAATAGAAGAATTGAACGAAAATCAAATCAAATCAAATCGAATACTTTTTAGGAATTTTGAATCTTGAACCTGCTCTTTGGTATTTCCCCGAAATTCTATTTCCTCTTGATCACTCCACCAACCGTTTTTCTGTATCCATTTTATGAATCTGGCGACTGAGCATCGTCTTCTCCAGTACTCGCTTTCCTCCTTGGATCGATACTGAGTTGCATCATGAGACGATGCATGGTCGCTTACTCGATAAGCTATGGCCTAATAAGTGTTACAAAATGGAAGATTTAAAAGTATGAAACAGAATAATACGAATTGCTGAATTTCACACCTCTACTATTATTGGTTTTTGTTCCTTTATTGCCATTTTGCGAGCTGCACGAGTAGCGCTATAAACTGCAAGGGCATCAGTGCCATCCACGCGAATACTTCGAACTCCATAGGCTTGCCCTTTAATCGCGATTCCATCACCTACCATTGGAAAATATTTAGTAGTAATGTAGCTTTAAGTTATACCGTGTTTGATATGATTGCAAGTCATTTTTAGATTATAGTTGTCGAAAATGACTTTTGGATGCATTATTTTTGTTGGGTATGTAGCAAGAATTGATGGGAAATAGACGGAAGGAGAGAAATTTGAAAAGTTGAGAACTTGAAAAGTCCTCTTATGCTTAATGAAAAGACATTTGTCCTTCATCGGTGATGGAAAGAAAAATAGGAGAGTTTAAATACATAAACACTCCTATTAATTGTTAAAGAGGGACCCCTCGCGCCGTCGTCGTTGCTCACTTCGGCTTTGGCAAATGATCGAGAGATTATTTTTTGGACAAAGTTTGTATTATTTATTTATTTAATTAATTAAATGGCCAAAAATATTTTCAATTAATTAGTTTATAACAGAAGTTCTTAATTAACCGAAATATTTTCAACCGCCATGACTGTTCTGAAAGGTTGCAACTTTCAGGAACAGTTCATACCATTTGAAAGGGTTGCAACATTTCATTAATGGTTGTATGAATTCTGAAAGGGTTGCAACCTTTCAGAACGTATTCTTCTTGCCTATAAATATCACTCATTCTTCAGAATATTTCTTAACGAATTTTCTGATCTTCCTCTTCTTCTTCTAAACACATTTTTCTTCGTGTATTTTCCTGCTGTGGATTGATTCGCTGACAGTAGAGTTTTTGGTATCTACACTCTGGTGATTAAGATCATTTTACCTTGGGAGGTCATATTCCAAATCAAATCTCGGATACTAGAAGGGAATAATTTCCTTAAGCGGACACTGTGAGTTCAGTGGACTTGATCTTCTTCCAAATTAAAAGGTTATTTCAGATTCTGGTACATTTTTACAGATTTGAGTATTTTGTGAAATAAATTTCTGTTCATCTCGCTTACTGGTTCTATAAATTTCAGTTACTTTGTGTTTCTGAACAATTTATTACAATCAGTAATTTGTGGTTGTGATAACATAGTTTGTAAAACAATTTTTTCACCATACAGATTCACACCATTATAACATATTGAATTGAGTTTAGGGGTAATACTTCGGAATTGTTCGTTGACAGGGGTGCTAACGGCCCATCCATTGTTGCGGCATAGAAATATAACAGGAGTTTCAAGAACTGCAGCAAAATTCAAAGCAGCATGGAAATCTCCCTGAAAATAATTCAACATAAAAACTCATTAAAAGCGATATATAGAGGGCATAAACACCAGATTAAGTACTTACCTCACTACTAGTACCATCACCAAAATAAGTGACTACACAAGCTTCCTTTCTATCCATTTTCAGCGCATAAGCCACGCCTGCTGCCTGTGGAAGCTGCGTGCTGTGGAAACGAACAATATAAGTAAGGGGCAGTTAGTAAATGTGTGAGCGCGAGAATTGAGCTTGTTAGAACTATAATGTATTGTATTTGCCAGCCTCCGTGTGTGTGATCTGAATCAATCTTGTGCTTGGAAAAAAGATTGTTACGCGAGAGTTGAAGAGACGATGAATTAATTGAGCTTGTTAGAACCATAATGTATTGGCATTTGCCTTCCTTTTCCGTTATCATCCTTATTTCCAAGCAATTGATTGGTAAATTCTTTCAGGGTGAAACAATGCCATAACAGAACACCGGGCTCCCTATACTACAATCATAAAAAAAATGCTTACATTTTAGCGTTTCTTCAAATGCAAGTGCCTCGACACTTGAAAGTGAATTACTGAGATAATAACTATTAACTGAGTGACCATCTGAGAAATCAACACAACATTTTATTAGTATTATGAGTTTGTGATAGAACAATGACCTGAGGTAAGACGATATCATGTGTGGTGAGAGCAGCAGCAGAAGCTATGTTAATGACTTCTTCTCCAACAGTGGCCATATACAAGGATAACCTCCCTTGTTTTTGTGCTTCATCAAAAACATTGTCCATTATTTGAAGGGTCACCATATTTCTATACATCTTCACTGCCAAATCTTTCTTCACCTAACAAAACACCAAACCACATGTCATGCAGACGCGTGGTTGAAATCTTGTGATTTTAAACTTGTCAGGCAGGAGGTCAGATTTAATGAATTACTTACTAAATAACTTTCATCCTACCAAACGAACTCGTTATTGGTTTAGTATAAACACAATGTAGGAGTTAATATTTTCCTGAATTGAAATTAATTACCTGTTCAAATACACTGCCTGGAATTGTAGAGCCATTATTGTCAAGGACTCTATAACAAGCTAACCTTGTTTCTGATGACTCTGAAATGAATTTCATTTGTGAAACAAATGGAATCTTTCCTCCTGGGAAATCCATGGCCTATTAAGAAGCGATAGTATTATCTATACATTTCATTAAAATGATTTTCTGGGATTTTGTGGCGATTGTTGTCTCTAATTCTTTTATAGTGAATCCTAGTTGGCAACGCTTAGGTGGAAGAATTAGTTCCACATTGTCTTGCCATGTCACGAAAACTTGGGGATTAACCTTAGAATAACGGCAGGGCATTTTTTATCCCAAAATGTAATGAAGGGTATAAATGATCTATTTCACATAGTTCAGGGGCAATTTTGACCCTTTTCCATTATGTAAATAATGAAGAAAAGAAATGTTGTAACATAATAATTATAAATTGAAGAACTAATTAATCAACATTGTATACAATTGGAGATAGTATATATAACTAAAAAAAAAAAGTTGATAAATTAAAACATTACTTGGTTCTCATTATGTTTAATATCAACATGATAATCCTCCTCCTCATGATAGCATTGTGGCTCTTGTTGCTTGGACTCAAAGTAGGAAAATGGCCTTGAACCTCTAGGGTGAAGAAGAGATAAGGGACAATCCCTTTGAACAAAATGGTTAAAGATTCTTCTTGATCTTGAAATCCAAATGGCCATTGGTGGGGTTCCTTAATTGTATATGGAGAAATTAATGAAATTATAAAAAAGAGCTTGAAGATGGTGTTATATATATAGAAGAATACTATACAATATACATCAACTAGGCTTTGGTGATGAGTTTGAAAGTCACGGACGGGGGCTAAATAGGCGGGAACCCATTAGCAAGGGGCGTATCTAGAGGGGGTTGAACCCATTAGCTACGGGCATATCTAGAGGGGGTTTCATGAGTTCATGTGAACCTATCCCCTCTCTAGATCGCAGTGTTATATTTTTTGAAAAATATTTAATATATAAAAAATATTAAAATGGTTTGAAAATAAAATAATATTGAAAAGATGGATCGATGATCCATGCTAAAAAATATTAAAATGGTTTGACTATAGCATTTTTCCAATTCTTCTTGCATAATATAGAAAATAAGAAAAAAATTAAAAAGAAATGTTATAAATTCATTAAACTAAGTGGATTGTCTATTTAAGTTTATTCATGAACGTTCATCGATTCATGTATATGTATTCTCTAGATGATATAAATTTTTTTCCGATAATATTGTATCTACTAATTTGATATTCAACATGGTGACATTTAGAGTCGTTTCTCAACCTATAATATAGAGATATCATTGACCGTTATAAGATACACTTGAGTAGAAGAAAAATTATCTCATTCATCTACATATCTTATCTTCTTTTCTTCTTTATAATAGTTATATTGTTCTAAACTTAATTTTACAATAAAATCAATTTTTTCCATCTTTTTATTATTTATTTTCTAACGAAAAAATCAAATGATATCTCCAATTATTGTGTAACACGCATTAATAATATCATAAAGATTTACCTAACAAAAGTTGAAATAAAACTAAGCACTCCAAAAAAATGATATATTTAAAATTAAGTTGAAACGAAAAAGGGTAAAAATTATCCTTTATTTTTTAATTATTATCTATCTAGCCAAATTTATCTCTACCCGTAGCAAACTTTTAAAACTTATTTGAAATTGACGTAGGATAAATATTTGTTTATATATTTCTTAATTTTAGGGTTAAAATATGATAAAAGGGTCAACTATAAGTAAATTTCAAAGATATTTTTTAGCTTGAATCAATGTAATAAAGTTTCATATTTTGTGGAGTTATGATTATTGTATATTAACTTTAAAATCAATGCTCATATTACGAAATAATAATCCTCCTTCAATTAAAAAATATTAAGAATTTAAAATTAATGATAGATTCTATGATATTATACATATGAAAATTTATAATGAGATGCAATATGTTTCTTTGGGAAAAAATGGAGATTGAAAATAAACGAAACGGTATGTTTATTAAAAGAAGAGCATTTTTGAATTAAAAGTAACAGTAAGTCATCTGTGTAATAAAATATTGACGATATAGATATTATTGGACCACACTATTAATAGAGGATATATTCATTCAATTTAATATAATTTTAAAAATATTTTTTTCTTTTGTTTTTCTGTAGTTTAAAAGGTCAACATTACATTCTCATCATAAATTTTTTATAAAAAAAAATTGATTGACTCTCAAAATTTTAATTGTGTTTGCATAAATTTAAATGAAAATAAAATAAGAACTTACATAATTTTGATTAAAAAAATGAAATATGATAACTATTTTAAAAGGAAAAATAAAAACTAATTTAACAATAAGCAACAAGATGCTAAATTTAACAAGATTGAGCATGGACCCAATATTTAATTACAACAATAATTATTTTAAGTATATTATTTCAATATTTTGTAAAGACCATTCTATTTATTTAGTCACTACTCTATATTTTAAGATCGAATTTTCAAATGGAGATTTTTTATTTAATAAGAACTGCTACACATTTGAGTTCAGCATTTGATATTAAGGATATCTATGAAATATAAAATTCATATTAAATATTTACTACATATAAATTCGATAATTTTTACGCACTATCGAGTAACATTTTGTTCCTCTTTTTATAAAATTCTTCATCATAATTTGTCACAATCCAGACCATTATAATTGACATTCACACTAATTCTTCGGTGTGAGAATCACTATCACAATCCGATAAAATAATTTTAACAACTAAGTCATTTAAAGATACGACAGCAGATTTAAATGTCTAAATAAATACAGAGTTCTCATAAACTCTGAAGGTCTAACAACAACTATCGCGGAAATTCAATCTCTAGAACTGAAAGTCGTTGTATCAAAACTCTGTTAACCAACAAGTCTAAGAAAAAGGGGTGCAACCCCGAAAACTAAATATCAACAAAGTCTAAACATATAGTCTGAGTTCGATAAGAATGAACTAAACTAATGAGGGATTCATGATAGCCTGAAAGAACTGGTTCACCCTTAAGAATAATTATTTTTAAAAATATTAAAAAATATTTTGATTTATTTAAATGTCAAGTGTCAATTAAAAAAAAGTGGAAGTTCTTTTTTTTTAAAAAAAATTATATTAAAAAAAGTTTCACGTGCCTAAAGGAAGTGAAAACCACTTCTTTTGTCATATAAACATTTTGTGTTTGAAAGGTACATTTTTTAACAGTCTAAGTGTTCAATAGGTAATGATTTTAGTTAAGATGTTTAAATAAAATATGCGGACAACTTTAAAAATCCATGAATGACTTAAGCCTTTATTAATCCACCCAAACTGACTTAACAACACCCATAACCATATATTAAAAAAAGTTTGTTTCAAAGCAATCTTCCTCAAAGTTGCATCCATTATTTATTAAATTTTACTTAAGAAAATATAGATTATTTTTTACAGAAAAAATTAAAAAGGTGATTTCTGATTTTTATTTTAAAAAAATAAAATAAAATTTGTATATGATCTTTCTATAAATATGCAAGTCAATTGCATGAGATGCACTACTTATAGGTGATAATTTATAATTTTGTGTTTAGTGAATCAACCTTTCATCCCATGTAACCAATGTGCATTTTATTTTAGTAAAAAAGAAGAAAAAGAAAACTTTGTTATTCCTACATTTGAGATTGTCTTTTGATCTAAAATAAATTTTTTTAAAAAGTTAAATATAGATATTTCTGTTGCTATATTATCATGCATTTCATTAATATTTGTTTTTTTCCTAATATAATGAGCTGACTAAATTGTACATTTTATTTTTCACCATACTATCAAAAACTAAAGATTAACTCTGAAAACTCCACAAATCAATATATATAATACCATGTAAATATATCAGGGAAAAGAGTCTGATATTCCCTCAACTTTATCATTTAGAATTGATATACCCCTCAACTTTGTTATTTAAAGCTGATATACCCCTCGTTATGAAAGTGACTCATATACACCCCTATTTATATACAAATGATTCATATATACCCCTACTTAATATTAATAATATAATATTTATTGGAACACTCACATAAGTATACTATAAATAAAAAATATTTACCATTTATAGCAATAACATTTTTTTCACTTTATCACTTTTAATACATTTATAATACACTTTAAATTCATATTACAAAAAAAAATAGTTTATTATTCACATATAATACAAGTTTTATTGATGGATAATACATTTATCACACATTTTAATACACTTATAATACAATATGTCAACTTCTTATCAAACAAACATAATATATTTTTAAAAATAATTACAATACATATATATTACATACTTAATTCACTCTTAATATATATTGCGAATTTAACATAGTATTGCTACAAATGGTAATAAATAAAAAAAAATCACTAAAATAAGTAATTATTTATTTTTCCATATTTAGTTATATTAATGTGTGATTATACAAGAATGTGGGCCTATCCATTGTTATAGTCATTTTCCTCACATGGACATGGTTAGCTACAGATTAACCCGTTTCTGACAAAATTTCGATTTTTTCTCATTACAATCAGCAATTCACTTCTGCTTCCACAATTTGGTAATTTGATCTTCAATTTTCAGTTTACATCTTTAGATTTTCGATTATGAACACTCTATACACACCCAGTTTCATTGTTTCAATGATCCAAAGTATTGGTTAAACCCTAGGTATGTTACACTTGTTTCCAATTTTTTGATCTCTATCTTTTTATGTATTTTTTGAATTTTTTTTCCAGGTGTATGCGGAGCTATGGAGATGGAATTGTTCACGGAGGCAATGATGGAAGAAGAAAACTGTTGCATTGATGAAATCAATGATGTAAGTTTGGTTATCATGGTCCTGTTAACTGGTATTGCTATAAAATCCTTGTGTTTAGGTTAAAAAGGTAAAAGGGTATTTAATTTCTGTTAGTTAGCGTAACTAAATATTCAGGAGTTAATGTTGTTTCTCCTCCAAAGCTTGATAAGACCACAAATGGGTCATCACTTGCTCATACTAATGAAGTACAATTTAACAACAACAATATACCCAGTGTAGTTCAAGTAGAGAGATGGTTTCTGATGGAACCTCGGCTCAAGGATTAAAAGTCTAAAGTAGTGTAAAAAAAGAAGTAACAGAAGAATAAGAAAGAACATATAATAACTAAAATAACAGATAGTAACAGAACGGAAGCTTCAATGAAACAATACTAGAATCAAGGTACAAGAAGCAACACATAGTACCAGAAATGAAAGGACAAGAAACTACAAGAGCAATACTACGACGAGTTTACGAATACTAATATGAATTGGACAACAATACAACACACTGCTACGTATTAACCTTCTATCATAATTCGTGGCCTCCACACCCTCTCATCTCAGGTTATGGCCTCGGTAAGCTGAAAGCGCGTCATGTCCTGTGTAATCACTTCTCCACCTCTCCACCATGCTTCGTCGGTCTATCTCTACCGCTCTTGAAACCTAGGTTACGCAGACTCTTCACTTTGATGCTGCAGCCGTGCTAGATTCTCCAAAAATACACTACTTTTGGAGAATTCGACACTCACCCGTTGACATTTTTAAAGAGTCCAACCAACATAGCTTGAAACTATCAATAAGCAACCTTTCACACCTAAGCGCTGGGGCATCCGTGCATCTCCTCTTCACATGCTCGAACCATCTTAACGTCGCTCTTGCATCTTGTCCTCCACTGAAGCCGCTCCCACCTTGTGCCGGATATCCTCATTTCTAATCCTATATTCTAGAGTCATCAGAAACCGTTGGCCAAAATTGGAAATGACATGGTCTCTTTCTGGGAGGATAGCTGGTTAGAAAAAAGGCACCTTAAAAGCTCTCTTCCCAGATATCTACATTATGATTTAGCAGCAAATGACCACTATGGTAGAAGTACGGTCAAATCAGGGATGAAATATGAATTTTAGAGGATCCAAAGATTAATAGAGTTCTTTAGAATCTTAGAGCAATTCAAAGGAATATCTACCTCTCAAGAAGAACTGATTTGGCATCACAACCACCAGGGCAATTTCAATATCAAGGAAGCTTATAATAAGTTCAAGCCTTTTAACTGTCAAGTAGCCTGTGGACATGATCACTTATTTGGAAAGTTTAAATACCTCTCAATATGTCCTGCTTCACTTGGCTACTTTCTAAGCAGGTTGTCTTGACTCAGGAAAATTTCATGAAAAGGGATATCCAACTGAGTCCTAGATGTTTCCTGTGAGGCTGAAGCAATGAATCACCTCTTTCATCACTGTAGGATGACAAACCTTTTGTGGAGTACATCAATTTGAAGGGCTTATATTGGGTGATGCCAATGAATATAGTCCAGTCCCTGAAGATTTAGAGTAGCTTTGGCTAAATCTCTAACCATAAATAAAGATGGTAGATCATTCCCCTTTGTATTTAGTTGTCTGAATGGAAAGAGATGAATCTCAAATGCTTCCAAAACAAAAGTAACAACATCCACAAGATGAAGATGAATTGTTTGGTTTTGTTTCATTTTTGGTGTAAATAGGAGTATATGGAAGATGTTGAATCAATTATGAATGTTTTAGAAACTTAGTTAATTTGCTAATAGAGTTGAAGATCTTCCTGATACTCTCCTACATTTGTAATTAGTAAACCTATAACATGTTGTGGCAGGTTTGATTTCTTGGAATAGAATACAAGTTGTTACCTTCTAAAAAAAACAAAAAACAGAAATCTTATCTCTCGTGGTATGTATGTCCACACATTCTCATTTCCATCCCATACCCCTCAAAGTTGGTCTAATTACCATTCTGTAGAACTTGCTGTTAAGTTTTGGTGACATCTTTTTATCACACAAGGCGAGTGACATCATCGTTAATCTCCTCTTTCTCTTGGATAATAGACCCAAGATGCTTGAAACTTCCTCTCTTTTGGATGACCTTTATATCAAGCCTTCTTCCACATTAGCTTGATGCATTACGTCACTGAACTTGCACTTCATCGTGAATTTATCTCGTCAATCTATCCATCACCAAGGCAAATAAAAAGTGAGCTTGGAGTTGATCCGAAGGGTGGATCTAGGGGGAGGGGAGGGTGTTCACTCGAAACTCCTCGACGAAAAATTACATTGTATACGTAAGGTAATTTTTTTATGTACATATATAGATTTTGAATCCTCTAAACACAAGACTACATGATAGCTTAATGGGTTGGGAAAGGGGGGGGGGGTCAAATTTACCTTAAGGCTCCAAGTTCAAATTTCAACTCTATATTTCAAGACAACAGAGTATTCTTGAGTCTCCTCCCACAGTCCTTACCTGAGCCTTGAGTCCATCATACATGTCCTTGATCTCCTAGTGTACATCGTAGATACACCTCTAGCCTCTAAGCAACTCCAAAGAATCTCCCTTGGAATTTTGGCATAAGCCTTTATGGAGCCTTATATTGATACACCAGTCTCCTTACGAGATGAATGACTTCTGCAGTTGCGTCCGACATGAATCCAAACTAATTTTCAGAAATTGTCATGTCCCTCCTCATCCTCATCTCCACCACCCTGTCTCAAACCTTCATAGTGTGACTTAATAGCTAGATACTCCTATAGTTGTTGCAATTCTAAATGTCACCCTTATTCTTGTACAACTGAATCATTGTACTCCATTTCCATTCTTCAGGCATCTTCACCGTCTTGAGAATGACATTAAACAACTGTTATCAACTACTCTTAATTGCCCTGCCTACGCTCTTCCAGAATACCCTTAACCTCCTAAACCTTTATACACCTAGTCACCTACAAGGCTACAATACCTTCAACCGCAATGCCTCTCTGAGTGATCTAACTCCTATAATGCCTTTGCCCCCCCTTTTTTTCTTCAAGAGTTCATGGAAGTATAACTGTCATCTCCGTTAATGAGTGCCTCCTTTTCCAATACTTTGCCGTCTCCATCCTTGATGCCCTTCACTTGGTGTAGATTACCTCTCATTTCTCTCTCTAGCCTTGGCTAGCTTGTACAACTTCTTATCCCCGCCCTTGTCCTCCTATTCTACATACCAGCATTCAAAAGTTGCCGTTTTTGCTTCCATAATCGATAACTTAGCCTTCTTCCTCACCATCTTATACCTTTCCCTATTCATCCGTTCTTCCTCACGGTCTTTACTTTCCACCAACTTCGCATACATCACTCTGTCTCAACCTTTACTTGGATTTCTTCATTCCACTACTAGTCCCTGGATGCCGACCAAAATGACCTCTCGTGACCCCAAGACCTCTCTAGCCGCTTGCCTAATGCATCTAGCAGTCCTATCCCACATACTGCCTGCATCCACACTGCTTCCCAAGTCCCCATACGCATCAACTTCTCTCTCATCTCCAGGGCACTGGTCATAGTCAGGCTGCCCTATTTGATCTTTGGTCAGTCATGCACAACCCTCTTCTTCCTCTCTTTCTTGATCTTCAAATCCATCACTAGGACCTGGGAGATCATTTTGGGTCATAAAATTCTCACTTGGGATAACCTTACTGTCTTCACAAAGTCTTTTATCACCTTTCCTAAGGAGCAAATAGTCTATATGAGTCTTACTCACCGTACTACGGAAGGTGTCCAAGTATCCTCCTCCTTTGGGAAACTTGAATTGGCTATCACCAACCCAACAGTACGCCATCCAGGAGTGGGACTTCTTCTTCGTTCCTATCCCCAAAACCAAAGCCTCCGTGTACATCATCATAACCCTCGGAGTTGGCCTGATGTGTCCATTGAAATCTCCTCCTCTGAAAGCTTCTCAGCATGCCGTATACCTCTCACCAGCTCATCCAAAACCTCCCAAAAGTTCTTCTTATACTCCTCATACAAGTTTGCTTGCAGTGTGTATGCATTAATAATGTTCAAATTAAACCCCCAATGACTAACTTATGAAGTACAATTCACGGATTAATATTTTCTTTTTGTATTACGTGTTCAAAATCAGAAACTTGAAGAAGATGGTGTTCAAACTCTTGGAAGGAGAATTGAATACCGTCTTAAATATGTTCAAAAATGATGGTAGATGAGCCAGACTATGTAGTCTAATAACTAATGTCCTAATGAGTTAATTTCTGAATCTAAGATTATATTGAAGCATATAGGGATTTCATTGCAGGATTATTCAACTTTAGATGGTGAAAGATGTGGGATATGTATGGATGTTGTCATTGATAGAGGAGTTCTAGACTGCTGTCAACACTGGTAATTAACTAAACCTTATTTGGCCTACTTCATCACTCTGTGCGACTATAATTAGACAGAAATGGATGTTCAGTGCATTTTTATTTTTGAGAGACCGTTGGCTTCTCACTTTTTTCCTGTTATGTGTTGTGCTCTTTCCTCTTTTCCCTGAAGCGCAGTTAGTTGACTTACTCATCTCGTATTGCAATCCATACTCAACCCTTTCCCTTCACGACATCCCTAAGTTTATTAATTTTTATTAGTCACTCTTGATGTGACATCTTTTCAGCATACTCCGTCTATATGTCTGTAACAGTATGTGGAGTTCAGTTCAGAAATTTCTATGCTTGACAGCACACATGAATTTTTTTCTTGGGTGTTAGTTATGGTTTGTTCTCTTGGAGTAGACGTTTTGCAGAATAGTTCAGTTGTGACGTTTCATTGTTTATCTAAACTATGACTTTCAGCATAGTTTCACTCTCCAAATCAGCTGTATTCTTGATCGGTCTTGTTGTTTACGTGACACTGATATTTATTTTGCTTATGGTAACACATCGCCGAAATTGTGCAAATTAACAGTTCCATGACTTTTATCTTCATCTTCTGTTAGCGCTTATGATGAGTTGTGATATCGTGGAGCCAGTTACCATTCCTCCGTAACATAGGAAGGCTTTAGTGAACATCTGTGAATGTGGACATTTCTGAGATGAACGCGTCAAATTTTGACTTTTATCCATCCTCTACTAGCTGCTTTCACAGTTACAAATAATGACCCTAACTCAATTTAAATTTCAGGTTTTGTTTTACATGCATTGACAACTGGGCTACCATCACAAACTTGTGCCCACTTTGCCAGAGCGAATTTCAATTAATCACTTGTGTGCCTGTAAGTAATTGGATCTATTGGGGCTGCTTCACATTGTTTTTATCTTCTTTCTCAATTCATTAATGCATTCAAGAGTGTCTTAGTCTCATCCTTATCTACTTGCTCTTTTTTTTTTTTTTTTTGAAATTAGTAATGTTAAGCACTTGCTCTTTCTTTGCCGATGGTTCTGAGTTTTTCTCCCATCTCAAGTCATTCTGAAATTTTTGTATCTTTTTTTTTTTTGAAAAATGGTATTGTTGTATTCCTCAGCATTAAAGAATGCTGGCTACTTCCAAAAGTGTTACAAGGGGAAGTAAAAATAGAATCTAGATTACAGAGAGCCTATGAAATCTACAAGATCTTCTGTTTCCTCTATACAATTTCCTTCACACCAAAAACAGTGTGGACAGATAGTTCCCTTTTACAACATGGATGGACTTTGATTCGTCTCCAAAGCATCTCCCATTTCTCTCCTCCACACTGACCACCATATGCCGGATGGGATTATCCTCCACCATTTCTTCTGACCCTTGCTCCCCCTTCTTGTGATCCAACTCAGCTGTATGCTCAGGCACTGTCCATACAGTATTAGTGAGAGAGAAGAAACATATGCCATCGTTGAGCAGTGACTTTACAATGTAGGAAGAGGTGATTGTTGGTCTCCCCAGTTTCATTACACAAAAAGCATCTGGTCACTACTGTCCTTCCTTTCTTTTGAAGTACTTCTTGTGTGAGGCAATCCTTTTTGACCACAATTTATTTTGGTGGGGGCTTGGTTCTTCCATATGTTCTCCCACAGCTTTGTGTTCACTCCGTGAGCTATGCTATTTTACTTAAATCCATTTTTTTTATGAAGACGAACAAAGTTTTGTTGCCAGGACATTCCGTAAAATTATATTATAAGATCTTCAAGGAGCCCAATTAATTCTTACCAATTTTCGTGAAGGTATATGATACAATAGGGGGCAGCCAGACTGATGAGGATTTATATACCAGGTATAGTTGTCGTGTTTGTTTCTTTATCAAACTTATATCAGTCCACTACATCTTTCAGTGATGGTATATCCATTACTGAAAAGAAAGATTCAGTTAAATTCATTATTTGTTAATTTGATTAGAGAAAAGAAAAGAGAACCATCTAATTGGCAGAACCACTATCTGCAACTCTACACTTGCTGTAAGATACAACACCCAAAGGAAGGCTGTCAGTGAATGTGTGATCTTGAAATTGTTAGATTTGTAAGATTGAACAACTTGGAATGTAGATATACCAGCCAAAAATAAGGAAAATGTGAAGAACTTTAGAGAAATAAAGCCAAAATGATAGAATCTGAGAAAGCCTCAGTTTGGCTGGTTTAAAGGAAATCACTTGGCAATCACAAGTGAAATATCTTTTTGAAATCCTTGTAAGCACTACCTATGTATTTCTCCACAGATGTGAGAACTCGAAAGCCTCAGTTGTGTTGGTTCAAAGGAAATCACATGGTGATTAAAAGTGAAATTTTTTGCATCTTTTTGCAAATGCTGAAGGCCCCATCTGTATATTTCTCCACAAATGTGAGAACTGAAGAAAGCCTCTGTTGTGCTGGTTCAGAGGAAATAGTCGGCAATCACAAGTGAAATTTAAAACCTTTTTGCAAATCCTTAAGATTTGCACAATTCCTCTCTCCTCAAAACGGACACCAAAGATGTTCTACAGTTTGTGTAGGCCCTTTTCTTGTGCTTCATGATTGTACACAGCTGAGCTAATGATGATCTGGAACACTACAAAGATCTACTTATAAGCTCTTTCTGTGTGCATGCTTTGGTCTTTGCTAATGGCATATGACGGTGTGTTCCAAACACTTCCATAAGGCTGCATATTTGCAGCTCGTATGATGCTGCAAATGTACACTTGCAGATGACTTTTCACTATCATCAGAAATTTCAACTTTCTTTTTGAAGCTGATGCTGAACTTTTTAGATTTACTGCAATTTATTCTGGTACTTGCTATTTGAATTGCTCTTCCAGGTTCTTGTGTCATTTAGTGTTCCTCCTTAGTTTGAAAAGTTTGGATCTTGAGGTTCAATGTTGTTGAGTATGCCAGTATGGAAATGGTGAAAGCTTCTAGCCATAGTCCAGTTTTAAAATTTAATGTCATAATATTTCTTCTGAGATACATTGTCCAAAAAAGATATTTTCTTCTTGCAGTACAGATCTTCAATCTTATATCATGTATATCTAAGTTTAATTTAATAGTGCTCATTCTCTAGCAGTGGCTTGATTTGTTATCTACTAGTGAATTGCAAGCAATTACTATTGAGATTAACTCTCTGATCCTTGCAGAGATGATGATTGGTCCATTGAAGGGAAGACTAATACTCTTTCATTCCCATCATACTATATCGACGAGAATGTGAGTTAACATGTTCCATTGACTGTGAATGGTTGTTGTCCACCTTATCTACTGGCGCACCAAGGCCCAATCTCTGAGGGAGCCATACCTGTATAGCCTGACATAAAAATTAAATACATTGTGAAATCTGATGACTTTCTTTTGATCAACTCAGAGTTTTCCTTGCACATAATAAATTACTCGTGAAATAGCCTCCTTGGTTCTGTTTTTACCCTTAATCCAAATCCTAGTTTTTTCTCTTGTAAAGCGGTGTTAGTTCTTCACTTCTTTGTCATGCAACATACTATCTGTTCTCATTTCGTTTTCCCATGCTAGCAATTGACTTCTTACACTAGAACAGAACTCTATTAGGTGAATGTAATAGTTTAAAGGTTAGAAAAACTAAGATTATATTTCTTATGGCATTCATTGCCGTCATATCATTATGATTCTTGTATATTAACAAACAGAGTTTTGCTAGCAGTGGTTGTCTCTTCTTGGAAATCATTGAAATCTTGTCGATTTTTGGGGTTTCGGTGACTATTTTTGTCATATTGCGTTCTTATCTCGGAAATGAACTTTTTGTCTGTAATTACTATGCTTTGTCTTTTCTAGGCAGTTGTCTGCTTGGATGGAGATGGCTGCAAAGTTCGAGCTGGATCAGTTACAAATGAAGGAGATCTGAATCTTGATACGTCAATTGCTTGTGATTCATGTGATCTATGGTATGGTAATCAATTTTCTTACTCTAATATTGACTTCTTTAGTAAAATAATTGCCAACTGATAAGTTGATTAATTCTATGTTCTGGTTTATGTGGAAAGATGAATGCAGCCCTATGTTATTTTTGTTTTCCTTCTCTGTTTTCCTCATTGCCTGTTGAAAGAATGGGTGCCTCTGTGTATATACGAAGCACTGATGGAACAGAATGTTGTGATGTATTCAGAAGGTTTGTATAAAATTGATAACATCATAGTTATGGACCTAAGATGCAGTAAAGAGGGTGATCTACGGATGGATGGTATAAGCGCAACATGGCGCATTTGATGAGAGCTTGAGAAGTACTGCATGGGCTTCGCCAGTCATACTCTTTATTGTGGAATTTCTTGAACTATTTTACATGTTCTACAATAGTTTACTCCATCCATCTCAAAATCTGGCCTACTTTGACTTGCACAAGGTACCCAAATGGATATTCTTGTTGCCTATGTTAGACTGTTCCACATTGGTTGCTGGAGTGGACTGTTGTATCCTCATATTGTGTCGGGGAATCCTAATCTCATGACCTAGCACATCTATTTTGATTAGGATGGTAACCGAGACAGACCCATCTAAAAGCCTGCTTATGTATCTTCTAAATGATGTTATCACTTTCTCCAGCAGTGGGGTTCTCCTTTACTTTTCTGCGACTGTATACTTAAACTTAGGAAGTGCTTCATGCAGCTGAAGTTCTTACTTTCCCTGCTTTTTTTCAAGGGTTTCTTCTCTGATTGATTCTTTGCATATCTTTGAGTAGGTATCATGCCTTTTGTGTTGGATTTGACCCTGAGGACACTTCTGAAAGTACATGGCTATGCCCAAGGTAAGCAAACATGAATATTTAGTTCCACATTCGTTGTTTATATGTGTATTTAGCAGCCACATGTGTTTTTTTGAGACTACACAAATATTATGATGATTTGTATTTAATTGCTGCAATTAGGCCTAGGATACTTATAGTTGGTTAGGGTTTGTAATCATGCCTAAAATCATAATTTGTAGTTTATATTTTTTGAATAAGGTAAAGTATATTACTAACAATTGGGGAAACCCTGTATACACGCAGTATACCAAAAAGAAGAGAACCTACACCAAAATATGGTTCTCAACATGTATTGTTTGGTGTGTCCAACCCATAGAGCATCTCAACCAAATTATGAAATTCTTCTATCTCCCAATCCTGCAGTTTTCTTTTGAATCTTAAATTCCAGTGAATTAGCCCTCATGAGACCTACAAATTTGTTGGACTGTCATCTCTCTGAAAAGATACACTATATATGTTAGAGATGGCTTCCTATCATATAGTTTGTATAGTCTTTTTAATTTACTAAGAATGTCCAACCTTGTTTGAGGGAATAACAGAGTTTTACAATCTTTTCAGTCTATTTTATATAATAGTGCATTCTCAAGTTCATCAAAGGAGTAAACTTTAGCATATTGTTTGTTATATCAAGACATGGATCTTTCACGAAGTGTTGGATGCTATGATGTAGATTGAGCAAGTTCTCCTTTATAAAGGGGAGGTAGAAGATTGTGCTGTACCCCTTTTAGCTTGTGAATTTCTCTAGCCAAAACAGCTTCTACAAGAGTTTATGTATAATGAAGTTAAACAGATGAAGCTGATATTTAGTCAATTTGGCCCTTCAGATCAACCCAATCTGTTTTTTCATGGAAGAACAAAAACTCATAAAGGTGACTTCACATTATGCTAGACAGAAAATTAATTTTTGGATGTATTGTCATTGGTTTCGCTATCTCGAATTACCAACTTGTAGATCCTTCAATTAAAATTCCTTACAAGTCCTCAGATTGAATGTATTTTTACAAGTCTAGGCATATAACATGTCTAGCATTTTCAGGATTGGTTAGGATCTATTTTCTTGCTCAGAATTGTACATAAAATGTGTAATTTGCATAAGATACCACCACCTCTAAAAAGTTCCTTCTTAAAATGCCTTCGACATAGACTTCTATTAGTCAATGTATCTTTGGATTGAGGTAAGTTGATATTTTCATCTTGAGCACCTGGTGTGGTTCTAACATAATTCTTATTGTTATCTCACTGTGCAGATGTGTTGACAAGCTACCCGAAAAGTCAGCACCTTACAAGAAGTTAGGTCCAGAAAATGCCAGCAATAACTGTTTGCTTGAGGCTTCTTTTTCAGGGGAAGTGTCTGTATCTATTGCTGATGCTGGTGAGACGGCTGTTGTCGTCTCAATTGTTGAGAGGAACAATCAGGGTGAAATACCAGGCAGAAAACTTTCAAATCTAGATACTAAAGAGGCTATAAATACTGGCATTTTGGTCCCTGATCCTGTTCCTGATACTTCCAGTATAGAACTGTCCTTGCGACAAAATGAGTGTCCAGATTCTGCGCAGCCTGCTACCCCTGTGGGTGTGAAGTCTGATGCATCGACAGACTTGTGTAATGAACTGATTCAACCAAATCTAGATCTTCATCTGGGATTGTCTGAGAACTCATGTTCAGCATCTACTGGTATGCTTACAATGTTTCAGGAATTTCTTTTGTTCCTTTGGATTGGAGATCTATCTTAAGCTGGGGCAGATCAAATAGCTAAGCTATTAATGTTCTATGCATCTCCAGTAGACGTTACAAATATGATGGTAGCTGGAGATCAAGTACTTCAAGCTGCCCTACTGAAGAATACATCAGAATGCCTTTGTCCAGGTATATGACTGCAGTCCGTAGAAGACAACTTTTACAAATATTGGATGACCATTGTTGCTTCCTGAAAACTGTTAGTTCGTTATGAACTATATTTGAGATGTACATACATGCTTGCATGTTTTTCTTCTCTGAAGTGTTTCCTGTTGATGTGTCAGGTGAAAAAGTGATGCCTGATAAGAACGAGGAAAAGGTTGTGGCCTCCTGTGCAAAGAGAAAGCGAAGAGAAAGCAGGTATTATGCAATCAAACCTCTTCATTTGATTTATATAGGATCATTTTTTCTGATTATCTTAAGGTTTAAATCCTGATGCTAGCATCTAGTCTCACAAAGTTGTAACATCCTTTGTGATGATCTTTGTTTTACATGGTTTCTTTAAGTGGCTTAAGCTCAGTTGTCAGTGACTTATTGATAAAACATGTGGGCTACTAGTTGTGCATCATTTGGCATGACTCTCCTGGAGCTGGATTTGTCCCTGGAACACATATTAGTAAAATTGTGATGTTCCATGTGACTGAAGTTACTGAACAACTTTGATATTATTATTTCTATGTAAGACAGAGAAACTATGGATAGACATCGAATTGTAATGCATCCTCATATTTATTGTGATCAGTACATTTAAACATCTAGATATTTCCAAATGAAACACGCCTGCTAGTTGCATATTTTATTTTCTTTGTGGCATAATACATAAACATGACCCTTAACTTGGCTTTAGCTGGCAACTATGACCTTTAGTTTTGGGTGTGCACAAGTAGACACTTGTATAAAATTGAACAAATTCGTCCTACATGGAAATTGTGTCTTATGTGGCGTCCTATGTGTATTATGCCATGTCGGACACGTGTGTCTACTTGTTCAATTCTATACAAGTTTAAGTGCTTACTTGTGCTCACTCAAAGTTGGATGACATAGTTGTCCACTGATGCGAATATGCCTTTCTTTTTCTTTGTACTGGTTGGGACTTCATTTTTTCTTTCTGCAAGTGATAAAGGCATGTCAAGTCCTATTTATTGGTTGAAAAGGCTCAGACTCTTCAGGGACCTGACTAGGGATTCTTTCTAATGACCTGGACTTCTTTTTGAAACTTCTTGCACACTGATAAGATCTTAATTGCCTAATCTGGTATTTCACTATTCCAAATTTATTCACCTAATCAATTTTTGAAAATGATTCAATGTTTCTTTCCAGTTTCCCAATATTCATCTGTATTGGGTTTCAAATACAATATGATCCTATGAAGCATGAGTCATTAGAAGCTATCACTAGTCTATGTTGTTGTCGTGGTAAGCTAGTCTTGTTGAGATATACTCCCTCCGTCCGGAATTGTTTGTCATGTTGCGCTTATCGAAAGTCAATTTGACTAATTTTCAAAGGTAAATTGGATCACATTAATTCGATATTTGAAGCAAAAAAATTAGATATTCTAAAACTATATAAGAGTACTATAAATTACAATTTTTTGCATATTAAAATGATGAAAAAATACATCTTAAAATGTTAGTCAGTTTTTATAGTTTGACTCAAAAAATAGAAACCATGACAAACAATTCCGGACGGAGGGAGTAATTATCATCAAGTGCTATAGAAGTTAAGCTCTCTAAATAACTACTATCATTCTATCTGAAACCTGGTAGAACCGAATATTCAACAGCTGCGACATTCTTTATTAAGTTTGCTTTTGTCCTTTCATTTCAATTAAAATTGCTTATAGTCCTGATAGTGAGTGCAGAAATGCCGATAATGGAGGCATTAGAGCCAAAGCTGAGCTTGCTTATGATTTGAAGAGAGTTAAAATTGAGGGAAGCACTGAGCAAATTAATGCAAAGGACCAAACTCCAGTATCTGCTTCAGACAACTCCGATAAACCTCGAGTAATCATCCCGAAGGACAAGAAACTGAAACGTAAACCTGAAAATAAAGATCTTAGCTCTGACATTATGGATATAGTTAAAGGAACAGGTCGTAAAATTTTGAAGAAGCTTGCTCATAGCAACCAGGATGGAATGTCCTCTATACAAAAAGAAAGTGCAGCTCGCTTGAGGGTTAAAAAGATCATGCGGAGAACTGGTGATGAGGACTCATCAGTGCTAGTTGAAAATCTAAGGAAAGAAATTAGAGAAGCTGTTCGTAACAAGTCTTATGGGGATAAAGGGGAAAACCAGCTTGACCCAAAACTTCTGACTGCTTTTAGAGCTGTTGTGACAGGATCTACACCTGAAACTAAGAAGCCTTTGGTGGATCTGAAGGCAAAGAGGTCACTGTTGCAGAAGGGAAAAGTACGTGAAAACCTAACCAAAAAAATTTATGGTATTGGAGGAAGACGACGGCGAGCATGGACTCGTGATTGTGAAGTAGAATTTTGGAAATACAGATGCTCAAATATGTCAAAGCCTGAGAAGATTCAGACATTGAAGTCGGTTCTTGACCTCCTGAGAGATGATTCAGAGAATGCAGCTACAAAGCCTGTGAATGAAGGGGAAGAAAAGTCTTCCATTCTTTCAAGGCTATATTTAGCAGATAATTCGGTTTTCCCAAGAAAGGAGGATATCAAGCCTATCTCTACCCTTACTGTTGTAGCTAATGAAAACAAAGAAAATGGTTCAACATCATACACTTCAGCAACATCTTTTCCTAGTCCATCCAATATAGTTCCACGTGCACATGTGGCTTCTCTGGTGGTGGCTTCTTCCTTGGAAATCAAGGGGGCCAAGACAAGTGTCCCGACCACTAAGGCTGATATTACCAGAAATGTACTTCCAATCAAAGGCACTGATAGGCCGTCTACATCAACCTCAAGTGGTTTGAAATTGTCTACCAAGGAGGAAATAACTGTAAAATGTGACAATACAAGGAGTGATAAGAAGAAGTGGGCCCTAGAGGTTCTTGCAAGAAAAACAGCAGCAACAAGCAAGAGTGGAACCCTGGAAAATGAAGAGGACAGTGCAGTGCTGAAAAATAATTATCCTTTGCTGGTGTGTTAACATTTTTTTCCTTCTGTACCATTTGTTTGCTGCCTATTGTTCTGCATCTGATCATTTCTTCTTTCTAAATTTTTGAGCAGGCTCAGCTACCGAAAGACATGCGGCCAGCTTTGGCACCCAGTCGTCATAATAAAATCCCCATGTCCGTCAGGCTGGTAAGCACTGTCCTTTTCATTTTAAAGTCTTTTCCAAGTTACTCGTTGTTCCTCAGGGTGACAATTTTGTTATTCTATTGTCTGTGATATTCAAGGTGTTAGAATGTTAGAGTAAGGCCTGATTTGTTTGCCCTTAATGAAGGTATTAATCTTAATTCATTAAGTCTGTTTTTTTTAGGTCTGCATCTTAATCATTAAGTGTGTTTATTTTAAAATTCACAAGCACTTAATGGGTTGGGTTTGAATAGATATGAATGATTAAGATCTATAACAAAGTCTTTTATTATCATTAAGATGTCTACTTTCACCGTTCGCCCACAACCACCATCACCGCAAATCACCATCTCCCACCACCACCATCCTCAGCGACAACTATTGCCACCACCAATCACCTGTCAGTCGTCACTACCAATAACCACCATTTATGATCATCATCACCAACCATCATTGCATCCACTAATCACTACCGATAACCACCTCCATTAGTCATCAGACCATCGCTATATTTCCTTAGCTACATATTTGAGGCTCACTCCTACGCGGAGGTGGAGGTGTATTTAGTGCTGGAGTTAGGTGAAAAGCAGGTTGAGAGTTTCACCTTCCACAGATAGCTCCATTTCAGACACCAAAACATTAAGACGCACGTCTTGTCACCCATTGGCTTTGTCTTGAATGAGACAACATGAAATAAAAACTGTTCCGCTTAATGCCGGAAAATTCACAACACTTCTTTTTCTTGGTTTTTTCCGTCTTCTTTACACTCTATTGAAGCAGCAAGACATTTTCTACTGAAAGCAATATTTTGAAACATGTCTCTGTATTTTGTATCCTAATTTGGTCTTTGATTCTCAAATTTAGTGAAGAACCCTGAATTCCTAGGAGATAGCTATACTATCTTAGGTAGCTAATCGTTCTCACACTAGATCTCTATTATCACCACAAATCCACCAGCATCTATTCCATATGTTGATTGACCCTCGTTTATCCTTCGCATGTCATAATAAGATCTATTCGAAGTCTTATCACTTTGGGTAGCATTGGAACAATACAGAATAATGACATATCAAAATCCCTATGTTGTTTATTGGATTGCAGATCGATAAACCTGGAGATGAATGGTGCAGCATTTTTATTACATGTTACCTTTCTCAAAAAATAGTGCATTTTTTCCCTCTATAATATAAACAGATATTAATCATAGGGGATTTTTTCCTTATAAAATGTTTTCCGTCTTTAATCAGTATATAGCTTCCACTTCAGGGGATTTCTTTGTTCTCCTATAACCACAGGAAATCAATCATCTTGGTTATATATCATTTATCAAACTTTTTCCACTGTTTTTTTTCACTCAGGCTCAACTTCACCGTCTCACTGAGCACCTTCTAAAGAAGACAAATCTGTCAGTTATGCGCAGAACAGCAGAAACAGAATTGGCAATTGCAGACGCGGTTAATATTGAAAAGGAGGTTGCTGATAGGTCTAATAGCAAACTAGTATATATAAACCTCTGCTCACAAGAACTGCGCAGATCAGACAATGCCAGTAATGTTGGTGTTGCAGAGCCAAGTCCTTGCCAAAATTTAGTTCTATTTAACTCATCCGATGAAGTAAGCGATGTTCATTTTTCTGATCCAGCAGTCAATGAAGCGCTAAGAAATGCAGGACTTTTGTCTGATTCACCTCCAAATAGTCCAAGTTGCGCCCTGGAGGAAGCCAAAGAGGAAAGTTGCATATCAAAAGAAGTTGAAGATCATGGGCCAGAGAATGTGTTTGAAGTGGATGATCCTCCAGAACTTGATATATACGGGGATTTTGAATATAATTTGGAGGATGATGAATTTTCTGGTGCCGGAACTTCAATGATCTCTGTGCTGCAACCAGAAGAATCTAAATTGAAAGTTGTCTTCTCCACAATCAACCCTGTGGGAACTGATGGCGCTTTGGAACTTCAAAATCTTGAAAAACAGGACATTCTTGAAGTTCCTGTAGACACATCTTCGTTGAGTGGGTGCGAAACAAGTGGTGTGGTTGGAAGCTCAACTGCAGCTGACCAGACAGAAAATTGCCTTGGTCATAGTTCCCCTATTGATGAAGACCTCTCTGTTGTAGACTTTGAAGAGTTGTACGGACCAGATAAAGAACCGCTGATTGAGAAGTACCCCGAGATGGCATCAGTCAAGCTTGATGAACTGGCTATGGACAATGAAGTTCAACAAAGCAATGGAGTTGATGAATCCAAACAGGCTTCAGAGTCCTCAGAACAGGGAAATGGTAGCAGCTCTACTGCTTCCAAATGCCCAAACTCACCAAACAAGCTTTCCAAAAGTGAAAACCTACAAATCAACAAGAAATCAAAATCTTCCGCTGACAAGGAATCAGCCAGCAATAGCTCTGTATCAACGAAGGTACTAAATGAGCACTTACTTTCGTATTTATCAGGGTTAAGGGGAATATTCCCACGTTTTTTCTTCCAGTGGAGTTGAAAGTAGTCTGAGTACTTAAAACTCATGTTGCATGCTTTGTCGATATCTTTCTGGAATGTTTGTTCTAATTAAATGATATTCGGGCAGGTCAAAGCATACGTGAAGGAGCACATCAGACCACTGTGCAAGAGTGGTGTGATCTCTGTTGATCAATACAGGTGGGCTGTGGACAAAACTACTGAGAAAGTCATGAAGTATCACCCAAAGGACAAAAATGCTAATTTTCTCATAAAGGAAGGAGATAAAATTAAGAAACTTGCAGAGCAATACGTCGAGACAGCTCAACATACAACAAAATAAGTAGCGGCCTACTGATAGTTACGCGATGTACAGCATTCAACTCCTGTTTTTTCTTTCCTATTCTTTTGCATATTGCTTCTGTTTTTTGTATTTGTACTGAAGCTTAAAAAGTTACACTAGGGGACTAGGGTGATGTATCTGTAATTTAGTCTTGAGTCCCAATATCTAGTGAATGAAAACACTAGACATTTTCTGTTAGATCATCGACTAATTTTAAATGCAGAATGCTGCATCATTTGAAGGAAACATAACATTGTAACTATGTCTTAAGTTAAGAAAATATAGAGATGCCAATGAGTTTTGAGAAAAAAATATCCTCTCTTTTCTCTGTTTCTTGTGGAGAAGAGCCATAATTTATGCTATATGGTCATATTCTCTCTGTTGTTTTATGTGAAAAATATTAAGCTACAGGGTATTTTTTAGACGGGGGGATTTTAGAAAATGACTATAGTCTGGACTTAGAATATAAACTATTTGTCATGAACGAATACACGACTCTTTTCATTTTTATTTTTATTTTTTATAAAATTCCTTGTGGTCATGATTTTTTTTTTTTTTTTTTTTTATAATCGTGTTAGATTACACTACAAAGGCTTTTATAGATTGAGAAATCCCTCCTCCCACAAATTTATAAAGCGGAAAAGGGCCTAAAATACCCTCAAAGTATTGGGAATGGTACAAAATTACCCTCCATCCACCTATTGGCTCCAAAATACCCTTCCCACCCACCTATTGGGTCAAAAATACCCTTGTCATCCACCTTTTGGTTCAAAATTGACCACTTATTTAACAGTTTTATATTTAAACTATTTAAAAATTTTAAAATACGTGGTGCTCAACTATATATTATAATTTAACTTTTTAGTATAATTTATAAATCAATCCACTACCCACCCCATTAATAATTAAATCCCTCAAAATTAATGAATCCGTCACATTATTAATGCAAGCTACTGCCAATTGAGTGTTTTTAAAAATTATAGAAGTAGATTATCATACATTCAAATGACTAAATAAAAATCACCAATAAACTTAAAAGTCTGACTATGTTTATCTTAATTATTCTTACGTCTCAATTATGTAATGTTACTTCATAGGTAACTTTTTTTCAAAATAATATATTAAAGTTTTAAAACAAATCATAAATATTTATAAAATTATCTTTAAAAAAAGTGCATTAATTAATTCGGGATGTATTACTTCTTTACCTTTAATCATAAATTTCTAATTCTATTTTGAAAGAAAGTGTCCTCCTAGATAAGCGGCTCAACCTAAATTTAATTGGGGCTCCGATTCGGACTCGAATAATTTTGAATGTAATTTTCAGAAATCTATAATTTCATCGTGTTTTAGTAGTATTTATGACGATTTTGATATTACAATTGGATTATTAATTGGGTGAGGTTTAGTTAGTAATGAGTGTGTAGTGGTTTGGTTTATCAATTATATTAATAAATTATAATTATAATCAATAATTGAACGCCAAGTATTTTTAAAAAAAATATTTAAAGAGTTTAATTTTAAAACAATTAAAAAAGTGGTCAATTTTGAACACAAAGGTGGATGGCAAGGGTATTTTGGAGCCAATAGCTGGATGAAAAGGGCATTTTGGAGCCAATAGATGGACGAAGGATAATTTTATACCATTTTCAATACTTTAAGGGTATTTTAGGCCCTTGTCCGTTTATAAAGTATATACTAATAATGTATCCAAATTGAGAGTCGTTTTACCAATGAGATCACCTACTTTGGGTCAATTGATTCGTGTAAGATTTTCATCGATTGAAATGGGATTAAAAATGAATATAACATTTCTGTATGGATAATATATCAAAGTATTTGTATGTTTTAGCACGATTAGGAAGGAAATCGTTTTTTTTTTTTTTTTTTGAATGAGTCGTATTTGACTATATTCAATTATGACATATATTTTAATGGCCAAATGACCGTTTGGGTGAGTTTGTCAACATAATTTGTTTGTCACTATAACTCCCACGTTTTGTCTGTTTCAATTAATCCAAAAGTTTTGTTATCCTTCTTGACATCTTTTTCCCCTTTAAATTTTGGCTCTTTCTAATTCCAAACTGTTGAATACAACTAGAAAAAGGGATGAGCTCTTTGTAGGGAATCTCCAATATGTTTAGTTTTAACAACTCTTGTAGAAATGCCTCTTATTAATTGTTTGATCCATAAAAAGATATTGTTTTGGTAAGTTTTATTCCTAGAAAAAAAAATATAATTGTTATGAAGCTTATATAAATTTAGAAGAAGAAGAAAGTAGAGAGAAGAGAAAAGATTTTATTCATAGTATATTCAGGATTCATAGATCTTTCACAAAACTTATTTACAATGAAGGAAAACCCTTTATTTATAGGGAAAACCTTACTTGGTCCCCAAGTAGAATTTCTAACCATATCCTACAAGGACTCCACATAATTAGACATTCACTATAATACAAATTGTTTATAACGCTCCCCCTTGAATGTCGATAGATTATGCGCCTCGTTAAAACCTTACTAGATAAAACTCAGTGGGAAAAAAAATCTAGTGAAGGAAAAAGAGTACACATATCTAATAATACGCATTATGGATGCCTCATTAAAAACCTTACAAGGAAAACCCAGTGGGACAAAACCTTGCGAGGAAAAAAGAGTACATCGCATATTAACTCCCCCTAATGACAACATCAATTCAGAGACTAGAATTTTCGTTTTCCAAACTTCTGTATCATCTTCTTGAAATTTGTAGTTGGTAGAGACATAGTGAATAAATCAACTATAGTATTACTTGAACATACCTCTTACATGTTGATATCACCATTCTTGGGAGCTCATTAGTGTAGAAAAACCTTGACGAAATATGATTTCTTCTATCTGCTTTTATGAATCTTCCCTTCAAGATCAAATAATTCTGCAAGTTCCTTACTTTAACTTCTTTAAGCAAATAATCTATTGCCTTTTGAAAATTCTTCGAGAGTTTCAATTCTAGTTATCAACTTGCATAACAATATTTGTATATGCTTCATGCATTTTGAATCGATTTAATCCTTATGAGAATGATAAACAAGTTTTCCAAAAACTTGTATATGCTTTAGATTTTGAACCCATTGGATATTTAATTTTGTCAAGTAACAACATTCAATATTAGATGTATGACATCTTTTCTAGTGCCTAGATTGCAAGTCAAATAAGAGATGCATCATTCCACTTTTCACTTGATAATTATTTCTACACAAGCATGCTTTAATAGATGTAGAATTCATATCCTCATAATCTTTTACAATATTGCGCGCTATTGTATCAAAGATATCGTCAACGATATACCATTTTGCATTGATTCACAATACGACAAAACTTATTGAGATCTCATCACTTCATTATTTTTAGGTAGCTACCCCTCTCATGAGGTTTTATAAAGTGTTGTCGTAGGCTCTACAAGAGCACATTGTATCCTTATTATGATCATTTTGATTCTTTTATCCTCCCCTTTTTCAAGGATTATTTTATTTAGAATTGATTAGTCTATCATGCTTCATGTATGTCATAGACTTTATCCTTAAGGGACATTCAATAGGAGTACTTACAACTTTTGTGTTGCTTCTAATCTACCCCTTATGTTAGACAACCTAACATATATCTCAATCTTTTGGAGAATCTATCTTTGCGCATCATAGTATATTCATTAATCATATATTGCACATCAAAATTATCAGATGAAAACTATTTGGTCCCTGACCATAAATCAATTAACAGAAAAATTGATCATAACTTATTGGTTTGATTAATACAATTATGTTTGTATGTAATATCATATTTCAGATCAACACATGAAACTTTATTTTCATAAGCAATGATTCACTATGTGAGACATTTAATGTCACATCATCTTATATATTTATTAATATTATCAAGATGAATTATCTTGATTTCATATTCTGAAAGTTGTACTTTTAGCTCAATTATCTTGCACAAACAATTTTGTGAATGTCAAACTGCAAGTTGACAACAAACGCACATTTGATTATCTTATTGATGCATCTTTTTATCATATCACATGATAGGTAAACGGGCCCATATTCTTTATACTTTTCAGAATTTAGGGATTTAGTCCCAACTTTAGTTGATCCAATCAACTTTATCACGAGAACAAGCACCGTAAAGAATTCTGGAAGAATCTTCTAGTTTTTCAATGTATGTCCATTACTCAGTATGCACATCTTTGGGATGACCAAATTATTCATGCCAACTAATAAAATCATTAGTACTCGTAAACTCCAAGTTTACTACATCATGTGCCTTTTGCTTTACTAACTTTCTGATTTACTATTTATATGACTAAATTTCAATTTTATTACTCCAAGAGCAATTTTCAGATTTATTTCTTCTCAATTACTTTACCCTTTAGGTGAATCGTGATCCCATCATTGAATGAACTAATCTTAAGAAAATTGTGCATGTAAACATATTATTTGTGCCAACATTTTTGCAAATATCAAGTTGCGAGATAATAATAGACACACATGAGACCATATAGAAGAAACATTTGTTAGGACCATTAAATATCTAAACAATCCACTTGGTGGATGACTAGGTCCACAAATATCTGTATACGTTCCTAGAACGCAGAAAATTCAATCTCAACTTTCGTTTATGGTGGTCTCACAATTAGTTTGCCTTGCTAACAAGTAGTATAAGAACATTCACCATTTAAAAGAATTTTTAATTTTTTTTCTTCATGAAAGTCCATTTTAATTTTCCATAATTCGTCTAAACATTATAGACTAACGATGTCCCAGACAATCGTGTCAAACTAAGAAAGTACTGAAATTAGTAAACTTCTTATTTATCATAGATTGTCCCTCAATTACATTAATTCTTGTCCAATACAAGCCCGAAGATAAAACATGAAACTTTTCTATAGTACATGTTTTCTTAGAGACATTCTTGGTGATACCACATCATTGACCAATGTCGAAATCTTTCTCATGCCTAGCATGGTGGCTTACACCTCATTCCTTTAAAGAATGAATTTATATTTTTAGCATTTGTTAAAAGTTCTCATTCTTGATGAATGGAACACAAACATGTGCATATCAAATTATGATAGCTTTAGTACCTCATTCTATATTTATGTGCATTATTAAATCACTTGTCTTCTTTCAGACGTAATATGCACGACTATCACATTCACTTTAGGGAATGAAAGCTTTCAATTTAATAGGGTTCATGACTACTTTTCATCAAAAACATACTTTTTGCTTTAATTGTCAAAATATCATCAATATAGTGCATTGAGACTCAAACACAACGTCTTATCCATATAAAATTGTCTTAGGTCATAAATCTATGGGTCTTGAACCCAATATCTTATCATCATGATGCATCAGGACTTTAACCCAATGTTTTACCCTCTTTATGCGATTGGACATAAATCTATCGTCTTATTCTTTTGGTGCGATAAAATTTAAATCTATCGTCTTACCCATAATGAGGCTCAACCTCAAACCTTCAAAATAATTATAATTTTATCACTTTTGATGATCATTAATATGATCGTACATTATAATTACACACAAAATTGAGATTATTGATTTATTATAATCAACATTAGTAGTTAATAAATATAGCAATAGATCACATACCTCATATAAAGGTTGAAAACATACCTTTCACTAAATTGTGCTTATTCAATTATTAAAATAAATTATGAAATTCTCTTCCCAATCGATTAAAATTAAACGTATAAAAAGTCAACAAGTCTCTTTAAATACTTACTTTAGATGGTACCTCCAGATCTGTTACAGATCTGTTACATAAATAATTATAACATAAAGATAAATCATACCTTGAAGATATAAGAACCTTATTGCATAACTTATGCAAGATCTCTTTTGCACTTTTCCCGTCTTCTTCATTATTCTTTAAGAATAGAACAATCGTGCTGATAACGTGTTATGAAGCTATATAAATTTAGAAGAAGAAGAAAGTAGAGAGAAGAGAAAAGATCTTATTCATAGTATATTCAGGATTCATATATCTTTCACAAAACTTATTTACAATGAAGGAAAACCCTTTATTTATAGGGAAAACTTTACATGGTCCCCAAGTAGGATTTCTAACCATATCCTACAAGGACTCCACATAATTAGACATTCACTATAATACAAATTGTTTATAACAATAATGAAATAATCTTTCAAATTTGAATGCAAATTCAAGGATCGAAAAACAGTCAAAGATGCAATGACTATAAAACCCCGATTTAATAAGAGATATCATATAAATATTAAGGTAGAAGAGTTCACGGTTTGATTAGTAACTGATCCAAATCAGAAATCAAATTGAATCGATTAAACAAATTGAGATAAATTTGTGTTTGGTTTGATATTTTATTTTTAAAAAAACTGGCGAGAAAACTAGTTGGGCCTGACGGCTAAAAAGGTTTATTTTCAAGGTCAAACGAGTCCGGAGAAGGTAAGTTTCCCATTTTGCTGATTTTCGTGTGCTATAGTCTATGAATTTTTGGTGATCCGGAATTTCGACGTCATTTTTGTCGAAATTTTTCATGGACGTCTGTTAAGACCTTAGCTATGGACCCTGTCGGCCTTGACAACCAAAACAGTCCATTTTCAAGGTCAAACATGCTCCGAAACGGGTAAACCCCACATTTTACCAATTTTTGTTTGCATTAGTTCACCATCTTTTTTGGTGATCCATAATTCCGACATTATTTTTGCCGAAATTTTTCATGGACGTCCGTTAAGACATTAGTTATGGACCCAGTAGACTCTGACAGCGAAAACAACTCATTTTTAAGGTCAAACGAGTCCCGGAGTAGGTAAACCCACATTTTGCCAACTTTCATGTGCTATAGTTCACCATCTTTTTTTATGATCTAGAATTTCTACATCACTTTTGTCGAAATTTTTCATGGACGACCGTTATGATCTTAGTTACGGACCCAATTGGCCTAAACAATCAAAACGATCCATTTCCAAGGTCAAACGAACACCGGAGCATATAAACCCCCCATTTTACCAATTTTCATGTGCTATAGTCCATGAATTTTTGATGATCAGGAATTTCGACTTCATGTTTGCCGAAATTTTTCATTGACGACCGTTAAGACCTTAGCTATAGACCCAGTTGACCCTAATATCCAAAACGACCAATTTTAGTTCACCATTTTTGTGGTGATCCAGAATTCCGACGTTATTTTTTCTCAAATTTTTCATGGACGTCCGTTAAACTTAGCTATTGACCAAATTGGCCAGGACAAACAAAACAACCCATTTTCAAGGTCAAACGAGACCTGAAACAGAAAAATCTCCCATTTTTCCCAATTTTCTTGTGCTATAATCCATGAATTTTTTAGTGATTTGGAATTCCAACGTTCTTTTTGCTGAAACTATTCATTGACGTTCGATAAGACCTTAGTTATGGATCCAATTAGCCCTGATGGCCAAAATAACCCATTTTCAAGGTCAAACAATCCCCGGAGTAAGTAAATTACATATTTTATCAATTTTCGTGTGCTATAGTTTACCATCTTTTTGGTGATCTAAAATTTCGACGACATTTGCTGAAATTTTACATGGTCGTTTGTTAAGACCTTAACTATGGACCTAGTTTGCCCTGATGGCCACAACACCCTATTTTCATGGTCAAGCGATCGCTGGAGTAGGTAAACCCCTTATTTTGCCAATTTTCGTGTGCTATAGTCTATGGATTATGGCTTGTTTGAGTTTTAAATGGACGTCCGTTAAGACCTTAGTTATGGATGTAGTTGTTCCTGACGACCACAACGACCCATTTTCAAGGTCAAACGAGCTTCGGAGAAGGTAAACCACATATCTTATCGATTTTCATGTGCTATAGTACATGAATTTTTCTGATCAGGAATTTTGACGTTATTTATGCCAAAAATTTCCATGGACGTCGGTTAAGACCTGAGGTGGTAAACCACACATTTTACCGATTTTCGTATGCTTAGTTCACTATTTTTTTTGGTAATCTAAAATTTTGATGTTATTTTTGTTGAAATATTTCATGGATGTTTGCTAAGACCTTAGATATGAACCAGTTTGCCGAGACGATCAAAATGATCCATTTTCAAGGTCAAACGAACCTCAAAGAAAATAAAATACTTATGTTTGCCGATTTTCGTTTGCTATAGTCCATGGATATTTGGTGATTCAGAATTTCGACATCATTTTTGCTGAAATTTTTCATGAACGTTCATTAAGACCTTAATTATGGACATGTTGGCTCTGACAACCAAAACAACCAATATTCAACTTCAAACAAGCCCCGAAGTAGGAAAATCCCTATTTTTTCTAATTTTCATGTGCTATAAGTTCACCATTTTTTTTAAGTGATACAAAGTTCCGACGTCATTCTTGTCGATTTTTTTCATGGACGTCCGTTAAGATCTTAGCTATGAACCCACTTGGCCCAGACGGTCATAACGTCCCATTTTCAAAGTCAAACTAGTCAAGGAGCATGTAAACCCTTATTTTTATCGATTATTGTGTGCTATGTTCTATGAATTTTTATGATCCAGAATTTCGATGTCATTTTTGTCAAAATTTTACATGGACGTCTGTTAAGACCTTAGTTATGGACCTAGTTGGACCTAACGGTCAAAATGACCCATTTTCAAGGTCAAACGATCTTTAGAGAAGGTAAACCTCTTTCATTTTACCGATTTTCGTGTGCTATAGTCTATGGATTTTTGGTGATCAGAAATTTCGACGTCATTTATGCTGAAATTTTTCATGAACGTACTCAAGACCATAACTGTGAACTTAATTGTAAATGACCCATTTTTCAAGGTCAAACGAGCTCTGAAGTAGGTAAACTTTCTATTTTTACCGATTTTTGTGTTCTTGGATTTTCGGTGATCCAGAATTTTGATGTTATTTTTGCCAAAAATTTTCATGGATGTTCGTTAAGACCTTAACTATGGACCCAATTTGCCCTAACACCTAAAACTATCAATTTACAAGGTCAAACAAGCAATAAAGCATGTAAATCACATATTTTACAAATTTTCGTGTGATATAGTTCACTATCGTTTTTGGTGATCTAAAATTTCGATGTCATTTTTGCTGAATATTTTCATGGACATCTGCTAAGACCTTAGATATGGACCTAATTGACCCACACGGCCAAAACGACACATTTTAAAGGTCAAACGAGCCCTGGAACAGATAAACCCCCCATTTTTGCTGAATTTCGTGTGCTATAGTCCATGGATTTTTGGTGATCCAAAATTCCGACGTCATTTTGTCAAAAATTTTCATGGACGTCCATTAAGACCTTGGCTATGGACCCAGTTGGCTTTGACGTTCAAAACGGTCCATTTTCAAGGTCAAACGAGCCATGGAGCAAGTAAAGTCTCTATTTTTCTGATCTTCGTGTGCTATAGTTTAACAATTTTTAAGTGATCAGAATTTCAACATCATTTTTGCCAAGTTTTTTCAAGGATATCCGTTCAGATCTTTGCTATGGACCAAGTTGACCCAGACGTCCAAAACGTCCCATTTTCAAGGTCAAACGAGCCCCAAAGCAAGTGAATCCCCCATTTTTTCTGATTTCATGTGCTATATTTCATGAATTTTTGGTGATCCAGAAATCTGATGTCATTTTCACTAAAATTTTACATGGACATCTGTTAAGACCTTAGTTATAGACCCAATTGGTTTTGACGGTCCAAACGACCCATTTTCAAGGTCAAGTGATCCCCGAGCAGGTAAACCCCCAGTTATGCCGATTTTCGTGTACTATAGTTCATCGACATTTGGTGATGTGAAATTCCGACGTTATTGTTGAATTTTTTTTTCATGAACGTCCGTAAAATCCTAACTATGGACAAGTTGGCCTTGACTGCCTAAACAACCTATTCTCAATGTCAAACGAGCCTTAAAGCAGGTAAATCCCATATTTTGCCAATTTTTGTATGTTATAGTTGTGTCGTAATTTTTGCTGAAATATTTCATGGACATCCATTAAGACCTTAGGTATGGACCCAGTTGATCCTGACAGCCAAAACGATCCATTTTCAAGATCAAACGAGCCTCGGAGTAGAATAACCCCTCATTTGCTGATTTTTGTGTGCTATAGCCGTCAAAATGGGTTTGGCCTGCAAGGCCAGCCCAACCCAACCCTTGAAATAAGTGGGGTTGGGCTTAATATTTTTGGCCCATTTATGAACGGGGCTTTTTAGCCCTCCCTATTTGGCCCGTTGGCCTCGTAGGCCCAACCGCAAGCCTCCGAGGCCAGCCCGTCGGCTATTAATTTTTTTAAATATTTTTAATATTTTATTTGTTAAAATTTCATGAATAAATATTTTGAAAAATAAAAAATCAAGTATTTTGCAATATCATCTTGCATGGTGAATTGTAGATGAAGATGAACTTCTTAAGAAATAATATCACATGATGATTCAAATGTGATCGATGGTGAAAGTAGAAGCGGAGTTGTAAAACAATAATTAATGAGTCATGTAATATTTAGAAATTTAAATTTGTTAAGTATTTAGGCTGCTTGTCTTGCTGGAAATCTTTTAAACTAGCTAGTTTTTAGTAGGAGAAATGATGGAATGATGGTCCATGGATTTTTGGTGATCCAGAACTTCGATGTCATTTTTGTCAAAAATTTTCATGGACGTTTGTTAAGACCTTAGTTATTGACTAAGTTTGCCCTGACGGCCAAAACGGTCCAATTTCAAGGTCAAACGAGCCCAGAGCAGGTAAACCCCCCATTTTGCTGATTTCGTATGCTATAGTTCACCGTCTTTTTTGGTGATCCAGAATTTCGACGTCATTTTTGCTGAAATTTTTAATGAACGTCCGTTGACCTTATCAAAGGACCTATTTGGCCCAGACGACTTAAACAACCCATTTTTAAGGTCAAACGAGCCCCGAAACAGGTAAACCCCCTATTTTTGCTAATTCTTGGTGCATAGTTAATGAATTTTTGTTGATCCGGAATTCCGACGTCATTTTTACTAAAATGGAGGCATTTTTAAAATACTTAAATATGTTACTCAAACGACCATGTATGACTATTACTTACTTTTTTGAGTCTTTAAAAATATAAATAACTGCAATTTCATACAAAAAGAGATAAAGAAAAACACAATTAACATTAAAAACTCTACAATGTGAGAGAGATTGATAAAATAAAATAAAATATTTACATTTATAAATTACCTATGGTTAGTTGGATCTTGACTCCGTAAAGAGAATACTTTTATAATAATACCTTTTTAAAAAAAATACAAGAGAGCTTGATTTTCACACGAAGGGAATATGATTTTTAGCTGTTATGAATATGTATGTTAATTAGTAAATACAGATTCAAGATTTAAATTTTATCATGAATTTTATTATATTTTAAAACTTATGAGTTAATTATAATTTTAGTAAACTTTACATACAAATTTATAGATACTCCATATTTAAAATATCAAATTAAAATGACCATCTCCGTGTATTATTTCCTCTATGTTTTAGGGAATCTACCTATTATAAATTTGAATCACTCAAATCGACAATAATAGAATAATAACAATAATAATAATAATATTTTTATCCTTCATCTACATTTGTGTTCATTATTAAAATAAAAAATAGTACTAGGAAGGTGGAATCGAACAGATTCCTAGGGAATATGCACCTTGAAGTTTGGTTAACTTTGTCAAACAATTAAGCAAGACTTTTCATTAAATGCTTATTTTTTTATTAATTAGAGATAGAGGAAGTATTTTGTATGCGTAATAAGATTGGTTTAGTTTAACTTATGAAGAGAGATATGAGTAATTAATACTCTGTTTTATATTAGTTGATAAATATTTTTTTACATGAAATCAATAGTAGAAGGATAGATTTACCAACTCATTCGTAAAATCTTCCAATTTGGAACTTTACAAATGTGAACATGTTTAAAAAAAAATTAAGGGAAAAGAGTCTGGTATACTCTTCAACTTTGTCATTTAGAGCTAATATACCCCTTGTTATGAATTTGACTCATATATACCCCTACTTGTAAACAAATAGCTCACATATACCCTTTTCCTCTAACGGAAATGAAAAAAAAATTAATCTAAATTTTTTTTCTCTAAAAAATATAATGAGTAAATTTAATTCTCATCAAACATATTTTTTTTGATTTTTTTTGTTTCAATGACTAATTTATAATTATTATTTTGATAATCAAATTTATTTATGTTTCACTAATATTCTTGTAAAACTTATTGTAGATGACCAAATTTTTCTTCGAATACGAAATTAAACTACAATACACACAAAAAAAATAGTTTAATTTTTTTCTCTTTAAACTATGGAATGAAAGAAAAAAACAAAATAAGAATAAGAAAATCAAATAATTATAATAAAAGAAGTCAAAAAATAATTTATGTATGAAAAAAAATCAAAATATACCTTGAATTTTGATAGAAGAATCATATATACCCCTAAATAATTTTTTTTAAAAAAATTAGAAGTAAATATAAATTTAAAAATAATTTTTTAACTTCCGTCAAAATGAAGGGTATATGTAAGTCATTTTGTAACGGCAGGGGTATATGTGAGTTGTTTGTATAACGGTAAGGGCATATATGAGCCACTTTAATAACGAGAGATATATCAGCTCCAAATGACAAAATTAAGGGGTATATCAGACCCTTTTCTCAAAAATTAATTGCAAGGATAACATGCAAAAAATCGATTAATATTTTTATTAGGAAACTACATAATATATATATATAAATAGATATTCAAAATTCTATAGATTGCTTTTTATAAAATTTAGAAATCATAAACTTAAACTGACTCTTTGATTAGATCTGTTTTGCAATTGTAAGATTACAAACGAAAATTAAGGGCACATTTATGTCATAGCATAGTATGAAAATGATATATTTGAATTGAAAAAGTATATTTGAACCATAACTTGTACTAATAAAGAGTATTTATTAGATTAAAATATGACTAGAGATATACTTTAAATTATTTTCAATAATACACTAATATATTTGACTTTTTTTTATAATCTAATTAAGTTAGGTTGTAAATCGAAGGAGACATATATATATATATATATATATATATATATATATATATATATATATATATATATATATATATATATATATATATATATATATATATATATATGATGTCAACGATCTACTTCCGATATGCAGACAATCGAAGCTAACATAAAATAGTTCTAATCATGAAGTCATGATGGTGCACCTTGTTGAATCGAAATGCATATATAAAGTTTTCGTCGTATTTTACGGAATCGTACAAAAATAAGAGAAAGGAAAAAAGATAAATATATTCTCAATTATCGTAAATAATATGGAGATATCTCAATTATATTTTTAGAATATTGATGTTTTTATTTTTACCGTCTAAAAATTAGAGTATATATGCGCTTTACTCTAACAGAATATTAAATACGGACACATGTATGACCATTAATATAAATAATATATATATGCTTTAGTTTTTGAACAGCAAATGAACCAAGATTTATAGACACATTTTTAAAGATGGATTTTATTTATATATTTCAATTAACAACTCCACCATAACAGCAGAAAACCAGAGAGGTAAGTTCATGCTCTCTATTTCTCATCCTTTATTCTTTTGTTCAAAGTTTAAATTTTTGAAAAAATTTAGATTAGTGAACTTTATAAGATATTAGGGTTTTATTTTCTTTTTCTCTGGTGTATTTTTGGTATATACTTTTTAAGTGAAAATGGTTTTGACATTTTGTGCTTTTATCTTTTTTGGGTCCCTACATCTCATGATTTAGCTTGAGTGGTCTAGAATGGGTGTTTTTTCCTTTGTTACTCCAAAAAAAATGATCTTTAACGGAAAAGAAATGAACGACAATAGCTTAATTGCTGCTAAATATGTATTTTTAGAGGAAATTAACACTTTTTATAAATGCCTTAAAGTGTATAGTAATATTGAATCTAATGACTGATAAAGATATTAAGCCCTTCTCTATTAACTTATTGCTGCTAAAAGCAATTTTTGTTATAATATGTATGTATATATTTCAATTTTTGATATGTTGTATAGGGTATTTGGTTCAATTATACAGTTGAATTTACTCTGTAGATCTGCATCTGTTGAATCAGAATCTTTTCAAGAACCAATGCCTTACTATAATTTTGGTGTTGGATGTGTGGCAAGTGAAAATATATATATTTCTATATCTTTGAATCCTCTGCAGGGACAATGCTTGCTTTAAAGGGCTGTTTTCGTTCCCTGACGTCAAGACGTCCACCTGGTTTCGAGAACCATGACTTACTAGCTTCTGAGACTTCATGTGAGTTAAAGAATGCATCTTTTGCCTTGAACTTCTCGCGTATACTTCTATACTAGTAGTCGTAGCATTGCTTCTGTAGTTTCTTGTACTTCGATGATCATATTATTTTGTTGTTATTACTGTGTACGTACAAATGTTTTGTTGTCATGTTTTTCTATAGTGTTTTTGCCATGCTTTTTCACTTTCGTTATGTTTTCTTGAGCTGAGAGTCTATCGAAAACAACCACTTGATTATCTACAAGCATAGTAGTGTGTGTGTGTGTGTGTGTCAATGACTTTTTTTCGTTTGTTAAGCTGTGTAATTAAGAATCTTAAGAGTGCTTTGGTCTTGTGTTGCAGTTTCTGTTAATGAAGTGGATGCATTGTATGTTCTGTATGAAAAACTTAGCAGCTCCATAATTGATGATGGTCTTATTCATAAGGTAAGAGTTCAATCATTAGCTAGACTTTTGCGTTAAAATTCACAGGAGGTCACTGGTTCGAGCTGTGAAAACAGTAATGCAAGATAAGGTTGTGTTTACAATAGACCGTTGTGACATAGATTTGATTCTATTTTCTTCTATGCAGGAAGAGTTTCTCCTTGCACTCTTCAACTGTAGCCTTAAGCAGAATCTTTTCGCACAGAGAGTACGTGTTTCCATCCTCTTTGATATAACTTATCGAACATTTGTTTGCCAGTGATTGATGAAATTTGACTATCTGTACCACACAACTTGCAAACTCAATGCCGTTACTCCATCAGCAGTTCCAACAGTTGCTATATTGATCTTTGTCGTTCTCCAAACATGAATCTGTTCCTTCTTTTGCAGTTGTTTGATTTGTTTGATATTAAGCATAACGGAGTTATTGAGTTTGGAGAATTTGTTCGGTCATTAAGCATATTCCATCCAAGGACTCCTCAAGCAGACAAAATTGAATGTAAGAAATATGTTCGAAATTTCTCTTATAAGCCGTATATTCTTGTACTTAAAAGTAGAGGAACATGTTAGACATTTAAGTATAGCTGATACTAACTTCAGGCATGATTTTGTTTCAGTTGCATTTAAATTGTACGACTTGAGCCACACTGGATTCATAGAACGCGATGAGGTGAGTAACCTCTCTAGAAATATGTTAGTAGGTATTTGAGCGTTGTCTAGTTTCCCCCATTCTTCGATTATTCACCTGTTGTTTCCTTTGTCTCAGTTACGCCTTGTTTTGTTGTTGTTACTGTTACTTTTTTAACATGACTTCTTCATTACTGCATTTCTTTTCCATATCTACTCAAGTTTGATATGTTTTACTTGAGTCGAGAGTCTATCAGAAACAATCTCTCTACCTTTAACCAGGTAAGGGTGAAGGCTGTGTACACACCACACGCACACACCCTGCCTAGACCCCACCTGTAGGATCACACTGGGTTTGTTTTTGTTGTTTTTAACTCAGAAATCCTCGAGGGCTAGTGGTGCACGGTTAATAGTACAGAATGCTCTTGACACAAAGTGTTGATTACAGTCATTGTTATACTTCTGCATTACTATTAATACTGTTGAACTTGTAGTTGAAGGAAATGGTATTTGCTATACTGAAAGAATCAAAATTGACACTTCCAGATGATGCTATCGAAGCAATTGTTGATAAGGTGCAGAAGAGTGTGATCACTTTACTCCCTTGTTAGTCATGCATTCTGTATAGTTTTCGATATCTGATGTCGATGATATAATAAACAGACATTCGTAGATGCTGATACGAAAGGAGATGGAAGGATCGATCTAGAAGAGTGGAAGGAATTGGTCATAAGATATCCTTCTATCATCAAGAACATGACTCTACCATTCCTAAAGTAAGTTGGAAATTCTGTTTTATCTAAGATTAAAGAAATAATGGTCGAAAACACACCTCAACTGTCGTTTCTTCGCGAGTTCCACTCCTTTTTTTCTACCTAAACTATCACCATCTATGTATTAGAACACACCTCGAAGCTGATTAGATCAACTACTATCATTAATAGTTGATCTAACTCTAATCAGCTTCGAGGTGTGTTTTAATACAGAGATCGTAATAGTTCTAGTACTAACGAGAACAACTGACAGTTGGGGTGTGAAACTCGCGAAAAGTTCATTGACAAGATTTTATAACTAGATGTTGTTGTTGACATTTCAGGGAAATAACTCAAATGTTTCCAAGCTTTGTGCTGACAACTGAAGCTCAAGATTCACAACTAGTGTTTGAGTAACTGATATACCATAAACTGTAGTTCGTATAAAAACATGTTTCTTTTTACGACTCTTTAATTTTAATTTTTGACGTGACATCTTTAAGAGCAGGGGCGGAGCCCAACAAACTGTTAGATGGTTCATCTAAACTTCCTTCGGCGAAAAATATTACTATTTATACATGTTTAAAATTATATGTATATATTTCAGATGTCGAATCTCATTCGGTTAGTTTGTGTGTTTACTTCTTTAGATTTTGAATCCCTTATTAAAAATCATAACTCTGTCATTGTTTAAGAGTTAAAGACTATAAAACTAAATGACATTTTAATACATTTGAATATTAATATATCTTTAATTTAAGATCGATTTTTTTTCAAAAAATATTCTTTATTTTCTTAATTACGTGTACAGATCCTAAGTTGGAGACGTATTTTTTTTGAGTCTCATATATACAAGGAATTGATGAAACACGAGCCAAGTAAAAGAAAAGATATTATTTTTGGAAAAATTATGTAATTAACATAATCTCTAAAAATTTCTATCATTCGAGTTAATAACAAAAATCCCCTTTCCTTCGGATACATTCTCCAACTTTATAGGATGCATTACTACTTTATTTGTATACAATGTATCTAATACAAATGTTATTATGAATACATAACCCTATCTAATTTATAATTATGTATCTGATACATAACTCATCTATCATTCGCTATGTATTGACGGGTTCTAAAAAAATTCAAAATTATTATAATTTAGAAAATTTTCGAGATAGTGGACTAATAAATGGTGACAGATAATATACCACAGTTGCACATGGGGTTTATAAGATATTCTAATGAACAGTGAGTTGTAGACATGTTCTCATATACACTTTCCAACTATATACTAAAAAGAAAGAAGACATAATAAGCCACCACATTGCTTCTTCTTAACAGGTTTACAGTGAACCAAAATTAATCAATCAAAGCATAAATAATGTAATTAGAATCTTTAAACAATATGATTGTAGTGCTGCTAGTTACAAAAGAATAAAAGAACGAATAAAATGTCACTATAGATTTCAGCTAAATGAGCTATTATTCATCAACTATCCCCTTTTTCTTCGCGATGGAAAACATTCCACTCGCTTCAGAACTTCAAGTTAGAAAAATATAAATATTCCGAGCATTCTATGATCCTAGTAATATACGCGGAATCCTTACTCTGAAAGAAAAGATTGATGGTCTACACGTTGGTGATTAGCAGAGAAGATGAATCGAACCAACAGGTGGAATGATGGGACCATTAAAAAACATGCAGTTAAAAGGAGCATACTGAACTCTATCACTTTGATTCCTTCGATCCTTCATAGCCGTAGGGGTTTTTACTGGCCCAGTTCCACTGATCCCGGCACATATCTTCAATGCCATATTTAGCCCTGAAAAATAAGCCGGTAGATCAGTATATGTCATAGAGAAATGAGAGGCAGGAAGTTCTTAAGTAGTTAGATTGGTTAGCAGCAATCAGACAATTGAAAAAGTGATATATTTGTAATTATCACTTACCTCCAATTCAATTCTCGTTCTGCTTTCTCTGTTGCTGCGTATACAATTTCAGCATCCCCAGGTCTTCGACCAGACAAAACCAGCGGAATTTTCTAGTAAAGCAGAACACGAATTACTTAGTGCACCAGGAATACTAATTAGTGTTACTATTACAATTAGTCTGTTCCATTGTTAGCAAAGTCTTTTCGCAGAAAGTGACAGGTCAGGAATATAGAGAGAGGAGATTAAAGAGAACTGGAATTATGTGTGAACCAAAGGTAGCCTTTCAGATTATAAGAGACGTATCAGATGAGAAGAACTGGAAAGCAACTCTAGAGGCTCTTTTCGTATGTGCAGGCATACATCTCTCAGATCAGAAAATCAAACAACAAGCATTCCACTAAAGAGGCTTAACTTAAAAAACTGCACCACGCCAATCTATTTCATTATAATTCAATCTCAGATAAGAATCAGGCTCACTGTTATTAAAATTAGCAATAAAAATAATAGGGACTTCTATTTGGATAACAAGCAAAGGCTTTTGCTCGAATGTGTCATATGTCTCTCTTTCCATTTATAAAAGTCTTTTCCACAGAGACGCCCAAGGATGAATGTAAAAGTACACTACCTTTCCTGATGCCTTCTCAAATGCTGCCACCACTTCCAAGACTGATGATCCTTTCCCAGTTCCCAGGTTGTAAACTTCACAACCTGAAATGTTAAAGCAAACATAGGTAGAGTCATGATCACTTTATCATCCAACAAGAATAGAAGTGTCTTTAAAGACATCCAAATGATATAGCTCCAGAAATGCAAAGACAAGCCACACTAGAACTAACATGATCTAGTTAAACAGAAACATCCTAGAAGAAGAATTTGATCACATCATGATCAAAACTTGATGCTTACAACAACAACATCATACCCCATGTAATACCAAAACTTGATATTTCTAACATAATAATATTTGTCTGGGGATATTAGTGACACTGTCATGTTTAACCACATCTAGAGAACACAAGGAGGAAAAGCGACATAGAAAAGTACAACTTTGTTCTTTCACCAATGTAAGAACAAGAATCCAACAGCAGAATTGAAAAATATACATCAGGGAAAACAGTCTTCAAGAACGAAAAGTTCGAGAGCTTTGTGGTAATGGATTCCGAAGCTGCTGGGAAAATTAGCACCAGATAACTTAAACAGAGAAGTAACAATCATAAGAAGTAACAGATACTCACCGGTCGAAGGATCAAACAGCTTCCGCAAGGCAGCAATATGGCCATCCGCTAAATCAACAACATGAATGTAATCACGTACCTGAAAATATCAGTAAATGATCACTCACATGTTCAGGCAAAAGACAACCACGTTTTCTTCCTATTAGTTTAACTACAGAACTCTTGGTGCACCTTGATTTGTTGTTTTTTTCCGACAAGCTAACTAATGGTTGAGTAAGAAAGAAAGTTTACATCCTTTTTCTATTTTTGTTGCAAGGTACGTGGGTGAGAAAGAGCAGGAAAATTGTAAGATGACAATGAGTCCACATTCATTTGGATTCATAGTTTCATGTAGCTAGACAAAGATTTCTAAATTTAAGTGAGCTAATTTTGTCATAATCTAGAACACTGATAACAAACAACTCTGACAGTCAAAAAAATACTTGTCTCATAATAGTCTAATCAGAAGTTAAAACATTAATAATTATCACCAAGTGTTGGCTAATGAAAGTTTGGCCATACCGCAGTGCCATCCTTTGTTGGATAATCAGTTCCATAAACTGTCAGTGCTGGTCTCCTGCCAACAGCAACTTGTTGAACAAAGGGCATGAGGTTGTTTGGAATTCCACGTGGATCATCACCAATACAGCCACTTGGATGTGCACCAATAGGATTGAAGTACCGCAACAATATGACTTTCCATTGAGAGTCAGAATGGTAGACATCTCGGCAAATATCTTCAGCGAAGAGCTGAAAATTGAATCTATTTAGCTTTTAAGAATAAACACACAGCATACACGTAACCAGAATTCTGGTTATTCAGGAAAAGACAGAACACAAACACCCCCCACGCCCCACCCTCCATTAAAAGAAAAGGACAAGGGAAGGTATAAGACTTGGCTGCTCAACAGCCTCAACATAGAGGGGGCAGTCAATGAGATACCCTTTTTAGATTTTAGAATCATAGATATCCGCTTCATTAAACCTGACGAACACTGAAATGACCAGACGAGACAACTCAAAAAAGATACCTTTGTCCTTCCATAAGGATTTGCAGCACTTATGGGAGATTCCTCAGTACAAGGAACCTCTTTTGGCCAACCATAGACAGTAGACGATGAAGAGAACACAAGCTGAATAGTTGAAGACATAAAACCAGTAAATATAACAAGTTGCAACAAAGAAAAAAAATGCATTATTAAGATAAGCAAAAGGGTATAGAAGAAATACATTTTTGCATCCACTCGTTGCCATGACTTCCAGCAGGGTTATTGTACCTGTAATATTGTTGTTATAGTACATCAAAGGTTTCTGGACACTTTCACCCACTGCTTTTAGTCCAGCAAAATGTATAACAGCATCAAACCTGCATTACATATGTAATAGATGCTGAACTAAAGAAAGAAAGTAAAGCAAGGAAGCCGATACCCAAATATAAACACACAACCATCATGTTGGAAAATGCCAGACAAGACCAAATTTTCCGATAAACAAGTACACAATTCATCATGATTATCAAGTTTTCAGCATACTGCACTGTGGACAAAACAACACGAGCTAGAATAACAACACAACAGTAATCAATAAAGAAGAAGGTTGTACAGAACTTACTTGTTAGACTCGAAAAGCTTTTCAACTGCAGGCTTATCACGCAGATCAATCTGACGTTCATAAAAACAAAAACCATAGAAATCAGGAACAGAATGAAACAGCAATCAAAAGCTTGACACTACGAAACACTCTACAAACATATCACAGAGCAGAAAAGTACCAAATCCTACCACATATCTGAATTCAAAAGTTCACATCGAAAGAAAAAAAAAATCACGATAGACCCAAATCAACACCCATTATAAGAACACAGATGCAACAATTTCCAACCCAATCTTTACATCCAGACACACCAAATAAAATCACCGATTCAAAAGAGAAAAAGAACCCACATTGTAAAACAATAGGTTAGACCCAAATCGACCCGCAAGTTCCTGAACCCTTTTGATTGCAATTGCAGATGAATTATCCAAATTATCAACCACCACTGTCTTATAACCACCCAACAGCAACTGTAACACCGTGTGACTCCCAATATACCCAGCTCCACCCGTCACCAATATATTCTTCGACATTGATCCAAATCACAACAAAAAAAACCCAAAAATTCAAGAAAAAAAAGGTTCGATTTGAGGTTAGAGAATGAAAATCTGATATTTTCGGACTTGTAACAGAGTCCAAAGTCTACTTTATATAATGATGATTTGTGTGAGAGAGAAAAAAAAAAAAAAGATTGTCAGCTCTTCTCTGTCATTGGGTGTAAAGAAACCAAATCAACGAATAGTTTTAAGGAAGAAAAAAATGGCCATGTGGGAAGGAAGTTTCATCACGTCGGCAGTCTGTCAAGAAAAAAAAGTTTTGCATCGGCGGCTGTTTATACTACAGTGACTCCTCTCTCATTATTACAGTAGGTAATGGAAATGAAAACACACACCATTAGGGGTAAGTTTCGTTTCGATACGGGCTAGAGTTATGCACGTATTAGGTATAGTTAGGTGTGTCACATATTTATCTCTTGTAATTTACTATAAGTTTTTTATATAACTTTAAAAGAGATAAATTACTGTATTGCATGTTATTTAACATAAATATTTGTAAAAATGATTTAAATACAATTACAATATGTATATAGAGTTATTCATAAAATTAAGTAATCAAAAGAGGGGTGTAATATAAAATTAAAGTTTAACATCAAATGGATAATCTGACAATCATATCAAATAGTTTTAAGAGATTATAAATTTCAAATGAATTTTGAGCTTTGAGCTGTGAAAGATTTCGCATAATGTTTGAACCATGAAAAATTAATAAAGTAGACCTAATATATAGTAATTCTTGAATGAGGTGCTTACATGTATTGTTTTTCCCTTCGCGTTGATTAGGGCTGTGTATCGGTCGGTTTGGTTCGGTTCTGAAGTTTATCGAGTTGGCTTATTGACTATTGATTTGTAGAGATATTAAACTATTATAGAATCATTAAGATATTTGTTTATCGGTTATTGGTTTATCGATTTTCAATCGTTATCGGTTTAACCGTTAAGATTTGACACAAAAGAAAAAACATTGAAAATCACTTTGAAATAAGGTGACAAACCAAATAAACCATGCACTTGAGTTAACGAGTTATATCTTGCTCAAAAGCAAACACTTTTACATTGTAGAATAATCAAGTGTTTGAGACAACCAAAAATAAAAGTAGGAAATCAAACTCTAAGTCGAGGATTTTATATACAAAATGATATAAATATAATTATTTAATTTACTATCGGATTATCAGTCAACCCGTTAAGAAAAAACTTTAAATCGTTAAGAAACGATAACTCGATAATAAAAGAATCAAAATCGTTATCAAAACCTAAACCAGTAACCCAATATTATAAACTAATAACTTTTTTATATGTCAAAACTCACCTTATTCCTCCAAGCTGGTAACAACTGGGAAAATAGAATACACAACGAAGATTTGAGGCTATCAATCCTCATCTAATAGCTTAAACTTATCCAGAGATAGCTAATTTGGATTCAAAGATAAGAGTTAGTAAATTATGCACCCATAGACTAATCATGTTGCGAGTTGAAATTCATCTATTTAAATTAAAATAGTAAGCGATCGTAAAAACATAAAAATATCTTTACAAAAAGTCTTTATTAAATTCTACAAAAAATAATTATCGGCAGTTGAAGAGACAAAAAATTACAAGCTACTAGTTTGAATTTACACTTAATAATACAAAATTATCAATAAATTTTATTTTGGTAACACAATTAAAATTTGGGAAAAGATCTATCTAAGCAAAGTGTCACGACCCGCCAGATAACCAGGCAGATCGCGACCTGTCTAGGCGACCAAGAAGAAGTGAAGCAGACACCAAGCCGCCAACAGCAAAGGCGAGCAACGATTGGAGGCGGCCGTTGTGCTTTCAATTTATTCTGGCCGATTCTGGCAATTCTGACATGTGATGGGGCGGTAGTTTCAAGCCTTGGAGAGGCTTGTGCAGGGCCTCTAGGCGTTGGGGCAGACTAGGAGCAGCTAGGAGTCCCTTTTGGAAGACTTAGAAGCATGTCTTGTGGGCATGGACTTAGGAGCTTGTATAGTGTAGCATTTATTTACTCTTAGTGTTTAGAGTAGTATAAATAGATAGTCATTGTATTTGTAATACATCAACCAACATTTGAATACAAGTCTTTTCTTCCAAAACAGTCTTTTGTCTTTCCTTCAATTTCTCTTAGCGATCCAAGTAGTGAAAGTCTTACTTGAGTCTACGAGATCGTGCAAGAATCGTGAGTAGACCGTCAAGTGCCGCACAGAGTATTGTCCGAATCAAAAAGTCCGTGACAAAAGGGTAGTTAAAAATTAGAAAATTCAAAACTCAATACTCATTTAATGATTCATTGCAATCTCAACACAGGTAGGTTAGATCATCTTAAACAACACAAGTATTCTTTCGATTTCATTGTATTATATCATGAAATCTCTTTTCGATCTCAATTATGTAATTCAACATAACAACCTAATAGCTTAATTTAAACATTTTTTTTGAGCAAGACGTGTATTCAAAAATGAAAACCTGAATCTCTCTTTCAAGCAAACTCAAAATTCAAGACTAATATGTGATTATTAATCTAATTCTCCACTTCATAAATTCTCTTTCGAGCAATCCATAAAAATCGAAATTTAGATCAGAGCGTGCAATCTCAAATCATAAATTCAAACATGAAAATTATACTAAATCCATTTATGAATATCGAGCATGGAATCAAATACAAAAGCAATAGAATGAGAAATCAAAGAAACAAAGGAATGTCTTGTTCAAGCTTAAAACTTCAATCTCAAATTAGCAATTTGCACCCACAATTCGATTGGATAAGAAATTTTACTATTTAAAACACAACCATCAAAGTCTCAACCCAAAAATGAACTCTATAAATTTTTTCTCTAAGCTCAACTCTCAAATAATATTATATAATAATAATATTCAACAATGGATCCTTAGGATAATATTTTTCCTCAACTCTTTATGAGAATTTGTGTTTGAAATCTGTAAAAGTATATCGGTGAAGTGTACTATGTTGTTTCCAAAAGTACACGTGGTTGCACAAGTAATATATTTTCTTTTAGAAATGAGTTAGTCGTACCCAAGTTAACTTAATTTCACAACTTAACAAAAATATCTTCAAAAGAGTTTGATTGTTGTTTATTATTACCACGGCAAATTTAATAAATAAAGTAATCAGTGTAAACAATTTCAATTTGATGTTTTAAGCAAGTAAGAGACAATTTCAAGATTGCAACATACATCAGATTTTATATATCGCATCTCAAGTAATGAACTAATTAAGGTTATCAAATTACGAATTTACTCGTTCAATAATACACTCCATAAATGACTACCACATTTATTTTAGAAGAGAACTTTCGGACTTCTATAAATAAAAAAAAATCATTTCTTTTTATACAGAAACATATCATCATTTCATAATGTTTAGAGAATTTTATTTATAAGGAGATTTTCTTTCTTGATAACTTTTAATATATATATATATATATATATATATATATATATATATATATATATATATATATATATATATATGTATAATATGTAAGTTAATTGATCAAAACATATGATAGTCGTTTTGATATTTTATCTTTATCGTTTAATTTATCATTATCATAATTTAACTTTCACAAAACATCTTAATTATTTCTTCACAACGCAATGTTCTTAGTAATCGTTCATGTACCTCTAATATGGGGAGAAAGTTCTTTTCTTTTTATATTAATTTTAAAAGGGGAACTTTCACATATAACAAATAAAAATTTAAATTTGTGTGCTATAAGCAAAGTTTGCATAATTGTGCTTCATAGCAAACATAGAAACTATATAATTCGCTATACATATACAGTTGAAGCAAATAGTATAAAACAAAGTGTATAAAACGAGAAAGAGAAAGACACTTAGTAGAGAATTGTATAAACAAAGTGTATAAATTGAATTGTATGATTATAAGTGTATAGAACGATTGTATACAATTTGAATTTGTATAAAATGAGATAGAGAAAGATAAAAAAAGACTTGGACAGGAAATATACAATTGAATCGAATTGTATAAAACGAGAAAGAGAGAAATTAGATACAATTTGAATTTGTATAAAACGAGAAAGAGAGAAAGGCAAAAGAAACTGGGCAGGGGAGTATTTTTATTGTATAATTATAAGTGTATAGGACGAAAATATATGTACTTGCATGTGTATATACAATTTTCTCACACTTTATACAAACGGAAACGCAATTTATACATTTCGCTTCTGTTTGTATAAGTGAGAAAGGCGAGGGTTGCGAGCGAGATCTGGAAGAGGGGAGAAACGGAAATAAAAATATATGTATTTATACAATTTTCTCTGCTTTATACAAATAGATACAGTTTTTTTACACTTGTGTTTGTATAAAAAGTGAGGAAGCTAGCGAAAGATTGGAATGAGAATGGGAGAGTGACGAGCGAGATTTTTGAGAGAGAGGCGACTGACAAATTTTTGCAAACGTTTACTATGGAACACAATTAAATCAAACCCTAGCTACTGTTGGGAAAACGCGGACAAGCACAAAAGTATATATGGTAAAAGTAATGGAAATAAAATGGGAAAATAACGACACCAATAATTTTACGTGGAAACTCTTCTGAATAAGGGAAAAAACCACGGACTAAGAGGAGCAATTGATATTACTATAGTAAGGAATTTTACACTGTGTAGTCACGAATACAATATTCAAAGTGACTACTACACACTCAAAAGGAACAACACTCTTTTGGTTTCCGTCTTACTAAAATATCGCTCACACTCTATTTTTCTTCACAGACTATTTTCTTGTATAGTCTATGGAATACCTCACTTTGCTCTCAAAATGATTTTTCTCTCTAACTTGGTGTGTTCTACAAATGAGCAAGAATGCTCTATTTATAGAAGGATAAAACCATGCTTATGTCACTAATGACATATGTAAACATAGCAAAGTCAAAAATGGTTGCAAATCTTACCAATTTGCCAACTACCAAATCTTTTCTTTTCAACTCAATTACTATTCCTTTTTAACAATTGCTTGTACCAATTGAATAGCTAAAGTTGACTAAAACAATGGGATGGATTCAACAAATCTCCCCCTCCAGTCCCATTTACTGGAAGAAGGTATCTTCAACTTCTTTAGAGAGAGCTCATACCCACAAGTTCTTTGCATAACTCGAACTTGTCTTTCGGTATCATCTTGGTCAGCATATCTGCAGGATTTTCACTTGTGTGAATCTTTTTGACGTGAAATGATTCATTCTCCACTTTCTCACGAATCCAATGATATCTGACGTCAATGTGTTTTGTTCTTGCATGGTACATGGAGTTCTTGCTCAAGTCTATTGCACTCTGGCTGTCACAATAGACAATATACTCCATCTGATTCAAACCAAGCTCTTGAAGAAATGTCTTTAGCCATATCATCTCCTTGCTTCAAAGAGTCGCATGATATACTCGAACAGTTGTAGATAGTGCAACACACTTCGCAACTTTGATCGCCATGATATAGCTCCCCGAAAAAGTAAACAAATATCCGATGGTGGATTTTCGTTATCAAGGTCACCCGCCATATCGTAATCAGATAGCCTTTCAAGATTGGATTTGATGCTCCAAAACACAAGCATTCATCCGAGCTTCCTCTAAGATACCTGAGTATCCATTTCACAGCCTTCCAGTTGTTCTTTTCCTGATTTTCGAGAAATCTGCGACAACACCAATCTGCGTGAGCAATATCAGTCTAGTGCACACCATTGCATACATTAGACTTCCGACGACGGAGGAATATGGAACTTTGGCCATGTTCTCTTTTTCCTCCCTAGTCAGTAGGACACATCTTCTTGCTCAACTTCATATGACCAAAGAAGAGGTATACTCACAAAGCCAGATTCTTCATATTGAAGCGCTCCAAGACGCTGCTCAATGTACTTCTTCCTGGGACAAATAAATCTTCCTTTCATCTCTAAGACGAGTAATTCTCATGCCCAAAATTTGTTTGGCATGACCCAAGTCTTTCATAGAAAAAGACTTACACAACTCTTTCTTCAGCTCGTCAATCTTGGAAGTATTCTTGCCCACAATCAACATATCATCCACATACAACAAAAGGATGATGAAATCATTGTTAGAAAATTTTTGTACAAATACACAATGATCTGAAGAAGTCTACTTCTAGCCTTGCTCCCCCATGACAGATTCAAACTTTTTGTACCACTGCCTGGGAGCTTGTTTTAGGCCATAGAGACTCTTTTTGAGTTTGCATACAAAATTTTCTTTACCATCTACTTTGAAGCCCTCAAGGTTGTTCCATATAAATCTCTTCTTCTAGGTCACCGTGAAGGAAAGCCGTCTTCACATCCATCCGCTCAATCTCTAAATTAAGACTAGCAACCAAACCTAGAATCGTATGAATCGAGGACATTTTCACAACAGGAGAAAATATTTCGTCAAAGTCAATACCTTTCCTTTGACCGAATCCCTTAACAACCAATCTAGCTTTGTACCTGGGCTTCAAGTTGTGTTCTTCAACTTTAACTTTGAACACCCACTTGTTCTTCAAAGCTTTCATGCCCTTGGGCAATTTTACCAACTCATAAGTGTGGTTCTCATGCAAAGACTTCATCTCATCTTGCATGGCTTCAATCCATTGATTCTTGTGCTCATCTTCCATGGCCTCCTCATAACATTCAGGTTCTCCCCCGTCACTGAGTAACACATACTCATTGGGTGAATAACGGGAGGAAGGAAACCGCTGTCTTGTGGACCTCCGAAGCGGAATATTTGATTCGGCCCACAACTTCATGAGCAACAGGATCATCAATAACAATATCATTGTTATTATCAACATCAACATGTTGATTCGATACATGATTCTGGGCGTCACCATGATTATCAAACCCAACAACATCATGCACACTTGTGTGAGGAACTTCATCATGATGAACTATACCATCAAAACTTGAAGATTCTACCTTTGCTGCTTTGTCAATATCTTCAATTGTTTGATTCTCCATGAAAATAATATCACGGCTTCTCACAAGTTTCTTTTCAATTGGATCATATAGCCTGTAACCAAATTCATCTAGGCCATATCCAATGAAGATGCATTGCCTTGTCTTGGCATCTAACTTTGACCTCTCATCTTTCGGCACATGTACAAAAGCTTTGCAACCAAATACTCTCAAATGTTTATAGGAAACATCCTTTCCATACCAAACACTATTTGGCACATCACTTTGCAAAGCAACAGCAGGAGATAGATTAATAACATGTGCAGCGGTCAATAAAGCCTCACCCCAAAATGAGTTCGGCAACTTTGCTTCAGAAAGTAAACATCTAACTCTTTCCATCAAGGTCCTGTTCATCCTCTCAGCCAAACCATTAAGCTGAGGAGTCTTGGGAGGAGTCTTCTGGTGTCTAATACCTTGATGCTTGCAGATTCGCCAAATGGTCCACTATATTCACCACCATTATCAAGATTTAATACATTTCAATTTCTTTCCGCTTCTCTTTCAATCAAGCCCTGAACCTTAAAGACACCTAACACTTGATCTTTAGTCTTCAAGACATAGACCCAAAGTTTTCTCGAGCAATCATCAATGAAAGTGACAAAGTAAAGTGCACCATCCAATGTCTTTGTCTTCATTGGACCACATAAATCAGAGTGCACTAACTCAAGCAACTCTGTCTTTCGAAGGAGGGTAGGACTTGAAGGAAACTCTATTTTGTTTACCACCAAGCAAAGTGCTCACATTTTTCTAATTTAGCACTTTGGAAATTTGACAATAATTTCTTCTTGGCTAGAACATTAAGTCCTTTCTCGCTAATGTGGCTAAGCCTCTCAGGCCGTAATGTTGAAGAGCTATCGCTCTCAACCGCATTCACCATATCAACACAAGGCAGGCCGTAGTCCAAAGATAGACCACGGCGTTTGTTACCACGAGCCACAACCAAGGAACCCTTAATGAGCTTCCATTTTCCATCACCGCTGGTACTAACATATCCTTCATCATCTAAAACACCAATGTAAATTAGGTGCATTTAACATCGGGAGCATGTTTCACATTGTTCAAAACTAGTTTAGTTCCAATACTAGTTTCCAAACAAATTGTACCAATACCAACCACCCTAGAAACAAATTCTCATTACCCATACTCAAGGTTCCAAAATCACCAGGAGTGTAGGAAGAGAAAAATCCTTCCTTGATGTCACATGAGATGCGGCACCAAGTGTCCACAACCCACTGACTCATCACAAGCAATATTTATCATGTTTGCATCAAGAACGGTAACAAGATCTTCGGTGGTAACGGTGGCTAGGCAATTTTCATTGCCATCTTGTTTAGTTTCCTCTTTATTGTTCTCCCTCTTCAACTTCCTGCAGAACTTCTTTGTGTGCCCTTTCATGCCACAATGATAGCACTCAATATCCTTAAGTCTGCCTTTGGATTTGCTCCTATTTTGTTCTCTATGCTGAGAACCACGAGTTTTATTTCTCCCCCTGGGGCCAGTTATCAGGACATCCGACGAAGAGGAACTTTGAGTTTTTCTTCTCATCTCTTCGCTCAAGACACTACTCTTGGCGGAATCCATAGAGATCACACCATCCTGAGCAGGAATTTGACAATGACGTTCTAAATGTTTCCCATGAATCGGTAGGAACCAAGTAGAAGCAAGCCTTGAATTTCTTCATCAAATTTGATGCCCATAGCGTATAATTGGTTCATTATCCCTGAAAATTATTCAGATGGTCTCACATCGGAGAACCATCATGATACTTCAAACTCAACATCCGCTTTATTAAGAACATTTTGTTGTTGCAGTCTTTCGAGCATACAAACTTTCAAGATGCTCCCATGGGGTTCGAGCGTGTGTTTCCCCGTAAATATGGTTCAACACATTATCGCCGACCCATTGCCTAATGAATCCACAAACTCGTCTATGCAATGATTCCACTCTTCATCTGTTATATTATCGTGCTTTACAAGGTAAATACCGGTTTATAAAAATTCTTGACATAAAGCAGATCTTCCATTTTCCCCTTCCAAATGGCATAATTAACACCATTCAAAGTAACCATTCTACTTGTGTTGGCTTCCATTGTTTTCCCAAAAAATATAGTTATTTCAAATCAAAGTAAATCTTTTCTGATGTGGAAGTTCAGACTGTGCTGCAACCACAGAGCATACTCAGATAAAACCTTGGCTCTGATACCAGTTTGTTGGGAAAACGCGGACAAGCACAAAAGTATATATGGTAAAAGTAATGGAAATAAAATGGGAAAATAACGACACCAATAATTTTACGTGGAAACCCTTCTGAATAAGGGAAAAAACCACGGACTAAGAGGAGCAATTGATATTACTATAGTAAGGAATTTTACACTGTGTAGTCACGAATACAATATTCAAAGTGATTACTACACACTCAAAAGGAACAACACTCTTTTTGTTTCCGTCTTACTAAAATATCGCTCACACTCTATTTTTCTTCACAGACTATTTTCTTGTATAGTCTATGGAATACCTCACTTTGCTCTCAAAATGGTTTTTCTCTCTAACTTGGTGTGTTCTACAAATGAGCAAGAATGCTCTATTTATAGAAGGATAAAACCATGCTTATGTCACTAATGACATATGTAAACATAGCAAAGTCAAAAATGGTTGCAAATCTTACCAATTTGCCAACTACCAAATCTTTTCTTTTCAACTCAATTACTATTCCTTTTTAACAATTGCTTGTACCAATTGAATAGCTAAAGTTGACTAAAACAATGGGATGGATTCAACAGCTACTCCATTTATTTTAAGTTATTAATTTGCTATTATATATAATTATCCCATTTTAAAATAAGGTAAACATATCCAAAATCAGAATATAAGTAATTTTCTTTTTGATTCGATGTTCTTATTGGACTTAAATTTATTTATTTATTTATTTATCTAGGTACCTCAAATAGTTTTAGGGAGAAGAAAAGGAAAGGAATAGATTTAAATGGCCAGCGAGGTTCTTCTCAAGTTGTGTGGAAAGCGCCGGTGGCATTGGAAGCGATTGTTTAGCTAGCGTTCGATTATAAATTTTTTTGATTTTAGAATATTTTACCTCTTTTTTATTTTTTGATGATAAATAATATAAATTTTTAATTAGTATTTTAAAATGTTATCTTTTGAGCATAATGCATATTGATAAAAAAAAAAAATGTTAAGTAATACTTACTATTTTATACAATATGTTTATACATTTTGAATATCAAAATAATACTATTGAATTAATATAATTAAATTTTATTTTAAAAATTAATTAAATTATTTTGATATGAAATATATTTTGAAACAGTGAAGTGATAAAATAATACTTTATATATCAATATACCATCAAAGAGTGTGCTGTAGTGAATGAGGTTGCTTCTTCCTTTAACTAGAAGACTCAATTCGGTCATTCGAGCTATGGATATGAAAGATCATTAAAACCCTATACAACGTAAATTCAGATACAATCAAAATTTAATACAAATATCAAACTACGAATGAATACCAAAAATAAAATACAATATATAATACCTTCCTATATGGCCATATCTTTACAATATAATCAAAGCATATGCTTAAAAAGGAACTTGTTTCTTTTAATTTAATAACAATTAGAAAATGGTGACAATGCCAAATTGGATTTATTCGTAAACAAAATTAAAGAAATAATTATTATACTTTCAACAAAGAATTTGTTTTCTTGAGATCCCCAAAATATTTTCAATATAATATGGACTTTGGGTTAATGCACGTTACATTTAGCATTCCTTTTATTTTAATTGATTATTTAATTAGTTATTTCTTCTATTTCTCTATAGTTTTTTTTAGAGTCAAACAATATGAATATTGATTAACATTTTAAGATATAATTTTTTAGCATATTGATATGGAAAAACTTGCTATTTATATTATTTTTCGTATAATTTTTTAATATCTAAAATTTTATTTTAAACTATCAAACTAATGTAATACGATTAATCTATGAAAATTAGTCAAACTGACTCTCGAAAAGTGTGTATGACAATTAAAAAACAACGGACGAATTACTATTTGAACAGTCAAATGAAAACTTTTTTATCATATATATTTTTTTTAAAAAAATATTTTGAATTACCAATTTGACCTATAATATTTATTATGTAATTTTTTTTATCAAAAAAAAAAGTCTATATTCGATATCATATCAAAATATCAATCAGTTTAATCTATATATTCTGAATAAATTGAAATAAATAGAGTAATTTTTTCTGCTTTTATTTTGTATTTGTATATATTGGTGACAACTAGTCACTAACAACAATGGTAAGAAAATAATAAGTACTAAATATTTTTTTATTCTTAAACACAGATCTCATAATATATATTAAATACTTTTTTATTCTTAATCAGAGATCTCGATGCGACAATGTTATTGTGTGGGCCCCAAGTGTTCATTTTAAGTTATTCCAACTTGTTGATTTTTCCCCCCAATAATTGGAGTGGTTGGGGTTAAGACACATTTGTTCACAAAGTGTCACCCTAGCTAGTAGTTATAATAAACACTAAAGCATCTCCATAATTTATTACTTTATTTATTCTAATTTTGAATTAATAAAAAAAATGCAAGAGTCATCATTCTTTAGAAAGTTCCAAATTTTAAAATTATGCTACCAATTTGTCTTTGTTATAATAATTAACTGTCATATTGGCATCAAACATTTAATCATACATCTTGATTCCTCCTTTTTGCCTGTCACACAGAGAATTGACCACCTCAACTCCCTACCGACAGGGAAATAAAATATCTCCGTCTATTTTTTTTACTTATTCAGTATTGACTTGACATATCTCGTACAGGGTCGAAGTTACAGTCTAATAAGAACGGTCAATATTCTTTGTTAGAAAATTATATCGAATATATATATGAAAATAAGGTCTAATATCTTGATATATTATAAATATAAAAATAACACTACACACACATTTAAGATGTTAAATATCAAGTTATAAACAAACTTTTTAATAATAAACTACTTATAGCATATTATTATCAAGTTATAGCATATCAAGAAATAATATATTATTCTCATTAATTTTTTAAAATAATAATTAACTTATTTAAATAATTCAATTACCATATTTAAACCAATGTAGTTAATTAAATTTATTATTTTAAGTTACCTTTTTTAAACAAAACTCTTAATTAATGTAATTTAAATTAAATATTATATAGTTACCTTTTTTAAGATAACTACAAATTCTATGTAGTTAATTTAAATTAAATATTATATGTAATTTCACCAAATTCGCACGCCTAAATTGTTACTTTCACCAAATTTTCTCTCAAAATAACTTCTCTCTTAACAGTCTTCTTCAGGAATTCTCAAATATTTGCATTCAAATCTTCATTTTTAGCACTCAAATCTTCAACTCTTGCGATAAACAAATCGTACAATGTCGAAAATAGGCAACGAAACCCCGAGAAAAAGTAGAAGATTGAATGAAGAAGCAAGCTCAGACGATTTTCATGCTCCATCTTTCAAAATTTTATCACAAACACAATCTCAACCTTCATCTGTTAAAGTTAAATCTAGATCAGGGAAATCAACAATAGAAAAAAAAACAAACAAACATCCAAAGGAAAACGAGAAGAAGAGAAAAGGGAAAGAAAAGAAAAAAGTAGATGAATCTGAGAAAAGGATGAAAGAAAGAGGAAAGAAAAGGAAAGAAAAGAAATCGAGGAATCATCAGATTCTGAATCTGATTTTGTGGAAGAGTTGATAAAATCAAAATCCAAAAAACCAAGAGCATCTGAAATCGGTACTTCATATTTACAAGAAGAAGAAGAAACAGTTAAATCCAAAAAAAGTTCAAAGGTTAGTAAAAGTTAATTTTTTAAAACTTTTTTATGTTCTGTTATTTTTATTTTCTGTTATTTGGGTATAAAATAGTTAAAATATGAATTTTGTGTAAATAAATAATGTATGAATTGTGTATGATTCACTGTATGAAATTTTTGTGTAAATAAATAATGTATTTTTTATGTATGATTCACTGTATGAATTTGTATGATTTATATATGAGTTGAGTTTTTAGTATTGTATATTATAATTATATACAAATATTGTATGATTTAATATTGTATGATTTGTGAATATATAATTGGATTACAGCAAAGTATGATTTTTGATAAATAATAATATATTAATGTTGTATGATTTTGTGTATAAAATAATTACTATATTTCACTATAGGAATGTATGCATTAATGTATTACCTTGTATGCTATGTGTATGAAATGCTATATTGTCTATTACAATATCAGTGTATGAATAATGTATTAGTGTTGTATGTCGCATATTTTTTACTATTATTAAAAGTATTAAAGCTGTATATTTTTTATGTTCTGATTTTGATGTATGAATTAATGTAGTGGTACTGTTTGAGTAGTAGTTTATAGTTTAAAAGTCATAAATTGTTATTTTTAAAAAAATTAAATATGTATTAATATTGTATGCATTGTGTATGAACTGATGTACAATTTTTGTATGCTTTGTGTATGAATTGAATTGAATGTCCATTTAACATACCAGTATATATATGATTTTATATGACATTATATAGTTTGATAAATGTATTAGTTTAATTTACCAATTTTATAAGAGAAGAAGATACAAATACATTTGTCTTCATGTATTAACATGAATGTGTTTGCGGATCTGTTGACCTTCCTAGGTCAAGACAAGTTTCAACAATTCTTACAAGAAACACCGTTGTGAATTTTTTTATGATTTGCATGACATAAAAATCCAATGTCAGATGTTACGACATATATTTCTTCTTGAAACTAAAAATGACAGGGATGACATGTTTGTTATGAATGTAAATGGTACAAAATTACATCTTGGGTTGAAAGAATTTGTTGTTGTAACCGGTCTAAAATGTGGACCAATATCTGATTTTGTATCTGTACCTATCAAAATAATTCATACAAACTTCATACACATTTAATATATCATTCATTGACATATACACTATTTCAATTAAACAAAAAAAATATAGTTTCTATACAAAATTAATACAAAATATATATTATAATTTCAACAGAAACATATATTGTAAGTTTAACAAAATATAGATTTTCATACACAATTAATACAAGTTTCTTATAAATTTCATACACAATTAATATAATTTTCATACTTCATCAGTACACAGAATTATATCTTCTTACTTTTTGAATATTATCTGAGCAGGTTTTACCATTAAATACAAATTTTATATAATTTTCAGACATTATTCATACATTTGTAATACTTCACCTGTACAAAGAATTATATCTAATTATTATTTGTCTAGTTAATAAATGTACGTTTTTCTATTTTCTTCACAAATCAACTAACACGCAAATCTTCAATTTAATTACAACTCAAACACATTTATATTTACTTATCGTTTTTCAAAATGCCATACGTAACTTGATTGTTTATCAAAAAAAAAAAGAACATACAAACTATATTTTAGATCTAACAATAATAAAAAAAAAATCGAACACTTTTATACATGTACAATAAATATAATTAAAACCAACAATTCATAATTAAAACAACAAATCATAACAAAAATCAATATGATGAATTTCACTTTCCACCATGTTTTATTAATATCGACACATTGTTCTCCATCAAATCAAATCAAATTGTTTTCAACGCCAAAATTTATTCAACTACTAATAAAAAATGAAAGTAAAATCTGCAAATCTCAAAAAGATTGTGAAATTTTGGAAAACAAAATGACATGTACGTTCATGCCAATTTGGTAGAGCCTTTCAAGGAATTAAATCAAAAATTAATATTATTTAAACTAATTTGAGAGAATTAAGGCAACTAACTAATCTAAAAAAATTTAAAATCCCTTAAAACGTGCTAATTTATTAACAGTAACTAATAATTATATTTAATTTATTTAATGAAAGATCCCATTTTCCATTATTAATTTGTCCGTTTTTTTAATTTATTTTTTATTTTAACAACTCTTTTTAATAACTTAAAATTCACATTATATATTTTTTTAAAATGCTATAACTTGAGATATTAAATGTTATACAATGAAATTCAAACTCTAGTGCTATAACTTGAGAATATTACTATAAAAAATGCTATATACCTAATTTACACATAATAAATTAAACACTTTTCACACAATAAAGTCAGATAGTCTAGCGAATTGGTCAAAAAAATGTTGTTATACCCGCTTCGCTGAAAAAAAATTATCGACTCTTTAAAGATTGAATACTCTTGATGAAATTTCTTATTCCGCTACTATCTCGGAAATTGTATTTCTCCAATATTGACTTGTGAGTTGTATAACTCGGTCCTTACTTGAAAAATAATTTTTTCACTTTTAATATAACAAAACAAAATTAGAGAAGACAATTATTATTTTTTTTTACATATTTTACTATTAGCATTAAGTTACTTATTCCTTAAATAATTTTTCATGATCTAACTAACACTAATCATCAATTAATAGGAGTAGTATGATAAAATAGCATGTTACTGTCAATCATTATTTTCTTAATGGATGTATTTAATTTAAATATGACAAGTAAAAATAAACGACGAAAAATGTGATGTATAATGTATAATAATCTCGAAATGAAATACATGATTAATTTGTTTTGTGTTTGGGTTTAATTAAAGATATTAGATAATTCTTGAATTATTTACCCATCATTTATATCGATAAGTTGTCATATGTATATAATGATGAAGTATTTTATCCAACATATTTAATTTCAAAATAACTTATTTCTGATCAAATTGACCTTTAAATGATAAATTATATCTTAATTTTTTTAAAAAAAAAAAATTGAACGAATAAACATTGACGATATTTTTAGTTTAGTGGACGGTAGAGTTGATACAACTCAAGAAGTAGTGGCAATAACAACATTTTCTTCTTTTCCCACAGATTTTTTGACAAAAAAAAGGTGAAAGTTGAAAATATGAGTACAAGTCAAAAGCTCCATAACTTTATCATTCAAATCAAAATCATAAATTCACTCCTAAACTTATTTCGAAAAGGTTATTATAATAATTTAATCATGTAACTGATTTTTTTAAAAAAGTTTAGTAACGAAGTTATGTATTTTCCCTTCAAATTAATGCCACCAAAGGGTTGAGCTAGTGAAAAGTACAGGTTCAGCAGAACCAAAGCCCAATAACTTTAGTCTAAACTCAAAACTCGTAAACTTTAAATATTATACACACCTCGTAGCACAACTTCAAAATTTTGAACTTGAAAAAACTAATTTTGTAAATTTTGTTTGAAGAAACTCAAAATGTACCAACTTCAAAAGATCATATGCAAGTGAAGTTCAGTAATTACACAAATAATGGCCAAAGAGTTGGTAGTTAGTAGTATCTTATCTTCTCTTCACAGATCAATCAATAAAAGATGGACAAAAGAGAAGTGAAGTTTGGGTCACTTCTGAGCCTCTCCCCTTGTGATGCAAGTTCTCTTTCTCCCTTTACAACCATTTTCTAGTAAATGAGTTCCAGATCTTTGGCAGACTTCTCCTGAAACTTAGAGATTAGCCTCTGGTGACGATAACACGTATGAAAAACAGAAATGAACATCTGTTTGATCCATCAGACGTCGATAACAAATAGCCAAATACAGTGAAAATGGATCAGTAAGGTGGATATTTACTCTGGTAAAATGCACAGTTATCATCTTTCTGAAACATTTTCTGTTGTTAAGGGTTCAGAACTGAGAAGCCTTTCGGCTTCATCGTTTGCCTCTGCTTGGATTTTCCATTTCTGCAAATAATGAAAGAATATAACATTATCAATGCCAAGACTACGTGGTGATTAAACGTAACGTACAGGATTAAAAAACAGTAATTGGAAGTAAACAACACATACTTCCTCAAGATTTTCAAGCTCCATTATTTGTTGTATTTGTTCAGCAATACTTTCCTGCATGGAGTAAAGAAGATGAAAAACAGCGCGCAAAATGCTACATTGCACCTTCACAGAGCAATGTAGCGTTGTATAACCACATTGCTGTAGTTCTCAAATAATATCAAAACTATAATAAAAATTATCCTTACTGCATTGCCTGCTGCTTCAGCAGCAAGAACATCTGAATCCATCTCTACTTCAATTTCTATAATGGACGATATCTGCAATACACAAGGCATATTTATTAATAAAATTGAAATGCTTGTTCATTGTTCAATGGTTTTTGAGCTTCAGTGATCCAACTGAGCATTTCTGGAAAGATAACATACTCTTGCATAGCTTTCAATCAGCTCGATCGTTCTCCCAAGGGAGTTCTCTAAGCTTTCACGCACCCTTTTCACTCTACTTCTCCGGGCCCTTGAATCAAAGAGAAAAGCCATGTTATGTGCGCGACAATGAAGCATACACATTTTTGTCTAAACAGAAGTTGATAATAAAAATAAGAACAGGTATAGGAGTTTGAATAGAGCTTTACCGATAAGCAGGTTCTCCAACAGCAAAGATTTTGTTTTCCAGTTGGCACATGCGTGCCAACATCCAAACCTACAAAATGAATAAATAAGATTTCATTTCGAAATACATAGTCAAGGCAATAAATCATACAAAGGATTGATGCTGGAATACTTCCAGATATCAAATAATGAAGCAAATCTATGCCATTAATATTGCCTTTCTACAGAAATCATGTTTTGACACTCAATAGTAGATTTATGACGTACAAACATTCCACAAGCATGAATTCCAGGTGCATGAGAATTATGACAGCAAAATGAGAGAACCTTATAAGGTACATATCAATGGTTTTTGCAGACTATAGATTGATAGACATATAGACTATGAGAAATATCCAACAAGCGCTAAGAGCGATAAACAATTGAGTTTGCCTAGAAAAAGCATTAAGAAAGATCCCCTGCAAGGCAAGCAAACAATACAACTTGTTTACCTACGCTTGAACTATGACTCGAAAGAAAATGAAGTAAGAAAATCAAAAGGCTTCAAACAATTTTCCAAAGAGCACTGGAGCATCAGTAATAAAAATGCTTTCATCCCATGTTGAACTCAAACATATAAGGTGTGATTCATTTACAATCTTCATCTAAGTGTCTCATATATGCCGACAGCCAGAGGCGGAAGATTTAACTCTCAGGAAAAAAATCCAAAAACCATAAAATATAGAATGTTGCTGGAATGATTTGAACTCACAAATTTTGTTTTGTGAATTGACACTGAGAGTCTTCTATACTACACCAGCTATTCCTTTGTGACGGGGTGCATAGTAAAAATGCATATTTTTGTGGTTTTAGCCAAAATGTCTTTTCTAGCTTCTAGAAGATATAAACCTTAGTCCCTTGTACTAAGTAGAACGTTCTAGCCATCAACAGATCAAGGATGCAGAGAAAGCATGTAGCAGTCAGCCCAAGTATGCAAGCATGAAACAACGCAACTTAAGCAGACATATCCGAGTCCTTATTATTTTTCTTTGCGGCTGCCTTTCATCTTTTCAGGACCCAGGCAGGAATCAGACTGACAGCCTGTTGGACCTAAAACCTAAATGACACTAGAGCACATGACTTAACAAAGTTGCACTTGAGGAGTATACCTCATTCTCAGCAGATTCTTTCAACTCCTTTATCCGTGATTGGAGCACATCATACTGAGATAAGAGTTGCTGCCTGATGCCAATGGTATCAACTAATCTCTGAGGAAGCTATCACCAAAAAGAAGAGAAAAGTAAGACTTTGCCTTATTTCTGCGTACCTTGTAAAGGATATATAAGTCTACAAAGGATCATCATCCTAATGAAAAGGAAAACCTGGGTATATAGAGGAACAAACTCCAGCAAATTGAATATAAACATTTTATAAAGAGAAACATAACCTATGATTTTACTTCTGTGACTTAATGCTCAATAAGGAAAAAGAAAGGCAATATAAAATGTGAATGGGTAGGGAGATAGTTTCTGTTTTCTCCTTTTTCCTTTGCAGGCACTCCAGAAGACATTTGTTGAAATCTTTAAAAGCTTGTGAATACAACTTTTAGATATCATCCTTCATTAATGTAAGCCCTTGCAAGAAATATCATATTATGTTACCTTGCTGAATTGAGGAAAAACCAGGCTGTTTAACGTGGCCCCAAGAGCAATTGAGGAAACTGCAGCAACTGTTATTATCTGAGGCAAGTTGGGATCTATCATTCCAGACGCAGCATCTCCAGTGGCAAATACAGCAAGAAGAGGAACAAGGATGGAAGGATTTAACAACGATGGGGTTTTATCTTTTTTGGGTGCTCTTAGTAAGGGTGATTCGCGGCCATCTTTGTGGTTAGTCAAGCACAAAGGCTCTCCTGGGTAGACGTTTGGAGCTTTTGGATTGAACTTTAATGGACCCACCTCTCGGTAAACATTTGGTGGTGCTGCTAGAGCAATGGTCACTCTCTCACCTTCTTGTGCAGGAAGATCAACTGTTTCAGTAGCAAATCTGTGTGTTCGTGCCATTCCAGATGGAGTCTCCACCTACAGAAAGTGCTAGGATTGATTTACAGAAGCCTCTTCTAACAAATATGAAAATATTGAAGAATTGTCTCAAAATAATAGGAGCAAGAACTCCACTACAGGAAAAAAAATATATAGTCCAAAGGATCCAGGTAAAGAAGGAGGGCACACTAGAAAATACTACTGATATGTATGGCTTTAAAAAAGAAATGTACCACAATAGAATGAACAGCAGCTGGAATGTTTTGCTTTATCGGTAGGAATCTTAGTCCCCTTCTCCATGCAGGAATATCCATGCTGCGTTCGGCAGGAGGAGAACCTTAGAAAAAGTGAATGTCCCAGGATCAACACCATACATTAACACAATTCTCATGACAAACATCGGAACAAGGGTAAATTTTATTAGTATGTTTGACCTCTGCAGTGAAAAACACAGCATCTGAACAGCTGTCTCATGTCTGAGTGTTGCTTGTGTTTTTCTTTTAGTTTTTGTTTCTTTTTTGGTGAAATGATTGAAATAATTGGTACAGAATCGAGGATTTAACAAAGTAAAACCACTTCAATCAAAAGACTACTGGATCACACAGTAGTTAAAGAAAACCAACCTAAAATCTTCCGACTCTATACTAACAATATTGCCTGAAACGAGCTCATACTGGTAACGGCATTTTGAACAGGATACAACCTGCAGAAGTGGGTTTTCTTATGTCATGTAGCAGAAATAAAATACAAGAAGCACATTGAAGTTAAAAGTGGAGACCCTATCATAAAGTTGAGGTCGTTTAGTATTCCATAAGACTGATAGAATATTTTTGTTTATACATAACCCACATGGTAACTGACCAGGTTGATCAGCTATGTGTAGTATAATTTGTATGTGAGAGGAGCATCTGAAAAACTAATCATCATCATAATAAGAAACGGACTACTTAAATTGCCTTTTCCTAAACCACCTCAAGCTATGTAGCTCGGACTTTTCAAAAATATCAATGGATGCGCGTTGAATTCTCCAAAAGTAGTGTATTTTGGAGAATTCGACAGCGTTGCGGAATCGAAAGTCAAGAGTCCACGCAACTTAGACCTCAAGACATCATCTCTTTATCTTGGCCAGAAAAAGGAAAATAAGTGTAGTCCTTTAACAAGAACACTTTATCTTGGCAAGAGAAGTGTAGTCCTTTAACAAGAGCACTTTCTTTCAGTCATTGCGTGTTCACACTGTACAGAAAAGAAAATATAAAACAGAATCAACAGGCCAACCAACAGCAAGCCATTTGTGCATACCTGGATACCATCTTGTGGCTGAGCAACAGTAACAGCAATCTCACAACTTGGACAGCGGACAACTTTGCCAAAGAGAACCTGCCCAAACACCAAGCTGCATGTTACTTTATGTGCAATCGAACAACAATAAGAAAGCTAACTAAAGCATCCAGGTTCAGATTATTTCTAAAAAAGAATCTCACGAGTCTTCTTATACCATCACACATTTCGGTATGTAAACTGATGACGACAAAGTTACCACTACCAGATATTGAGTATATCAGTGAGATTGCAGCAAGCTCCTTTTCCCTATTGGGAGAAGATGTGCAATTTGGGTATAGCCTATATTTGACTTAAGTGCTGAGATTTCTAGTGGACTTTGTTACTAAATGGGCTTGAATTTGCTCCGACTGCATTGATGTCATACCACAGACCTTAAAGGACAAAATCATTTACACCCAAACCGAATATAGGATTGTCTAGCGCGGAAGACATTTGAATACATGACACTTCCGTGTAAATTAAGAATTGAAATTGGAACATAATTCACCAGAACATTGAGATAAATAAAGAGAAACTGCGCATGTACTTTTCCTTCAGCCAGTCGGTCATACATGAGTTTGTATGTTAATATACCACAAGTACAAATGAAGAAAAAGAAATTATTAATTCAAACTCATATATTAATTAAGTAAACAAATTTAACACGATAGAATGATGATTCATACAGTTACATTGTCTAGGATAGAGTTGAAAGTTAAATGATCCATACTGTTCTTGTATAGCATATTAATACCTATCAACAAACTTACAAATACATAGTCCATTAGTGGCAGTTTGCTTGTCCAAAATTCCAATAGTGTTTTATAAGTTCTGAAAGTAATTACATTACAGATTCTAAATAAACTACGTATAGTCGGTATTAAATTTAATCCACTGCAGAAAATTCTTCATATTGGGATTGGTGCTCATATAGAGAGAAGTGTACAACTCTAATACATAAGATACTTAGAGCAGACTAATACAAAAGCAAGTTGAGGTGAGTGAAGAAATACTGACCTCTTCATTAGGAGAAATGCTCACTCGACAAACATTGGCAATGATTTTAAGGGCATCTGAAACCCTCAGCAGTGTTGCAAGTCCTCGAACTAACAAGGTATATGTGTTAACATCTGGCCTTGACCACCTCCATCTATCATAGGATGGGCCTCTGTCTAAAACAGTCGTCCCTTGAGAATGGGCAAGTCAAGTCCATCAATATTGGGGAATATCAATGAAATATCGTCACAAGATACAAGAGAATAATAGTGAGAGTAGTACTGCATAACATAAAAACTCAGGATGACAGGTTCCACATCTTTTATTAATCTCAAATTCATCATATCTGAAAGCTTAAATATATTACCCAAGGAGGTTGCTCAAAGCAGTGAGGCCACTCCTATAGGGGGTGGGTGAGGTGATGGAGGGATACATAGTTTGAAGAGCTGGTTTGCTAAAGCAAAATTCACATTATAGTTTAAAATTTAAATTACTTGATCAGCTTAAAGTCTGAAAGTTGAAAAGTTATAAGTATATGAACTGATCAACTGAATAGTGTCAAACAACTGGAGTACCTTTTAATGAGAGTAAAAAAGCTTTTATCAAATTCACATTTTAATCAAGCAACACACAAGTTGATTATTTCTTTTTCCTTTGATACCAAAAAGGCAATGATCAAACATGTATTGTGGATTCACTTCCTTAAGAATAATTGTTTTCCTTTCGATACGCTAGTGTAAACGGAAATTTAGTTATTTCGCATCACATACATCACTAAAATTCCAACTCCAGTTGGAAATAATGGACAAATTTTAACCCCACGGAAGCAAACTTCTTCCACTTAATTAGACATCATAAGCAACACACAAAAACAATTGCATCATTTCCATATATCCTCAACTCTTGAAAAAGAATTCACCTTTCTTACGAAAACACTATGACTCAAACCCCCTACCCCCAACAACCCACAAAAGAGGGAAAAACCCATATTCAAATACTCTCTCAGTTTCAATTTCAATTTGTTTCTCCTACTTCCCTTTCTAGTCCGCTTCAACAACTCTTTAATCCTAAACTTTTGCATGTAGCATGTTATAAACCACATTAAAAGGACATTTCGATATATTTCAAATATTCAAAAACTCTTCTATATTCTCTTAAACTACTTATCAAGTCAAAACGAGACAGACTATCAATTAACATTTCTTCATGACCATAATAAATGAGCAATCTCAAAAGCTAAAAGTATCGCTAACGACCTATAAGAAAGCAAATGTACCAGGATGAAAAGTGGAACGCATAGCTTCAAATACAGATATCGCCAAGTCAGCATTGCTCCGTTCAAGTGCGGCGGCGATAATCAAACAACAATCAGAACCGCTCACAACTCCACCACTCCTCCCAGTGTTTTGAGCTATCACATCCAACACCTCACCCGCATCTTTCACAGACGAAACCACACTAATCAATCCATCATCTAACAACTTTTTCTCACCTTCCGCTTCACTCAACGAAGCTTTCACCTTGAAATTACTAGACGTTTTAGACGAACAATAGTAAGAAAAAGATAGGTTTTTGGAGAAGTAGTAATTATCAGGGAAGCGATAATAAGGGAAAGAAAAAGGAGGAAATGGAGGAGAAAACAAGGAGAGATTCATGTGTTTGATTGAAGCTTTGTGAGAAGAAGGAACAGTTTGGGTATATATATATTTTGAAGAAGATGAAGATAAGGAAGAAGAGGTTAGAAAAAAATGGAGGTGCGGGGAATCGAACCCCGTGCCTCTCGCATGCGAAGCGAGCGCTCTACCATATGAGCTACACCCCCTTCGATAATAGATGATAGTAATCAAAATATTTTATATCTATTACTACTTTTTTTTTTTTTTTTGATAAATTTTTTGATTTGATTCATATGCAATATTGTGATACAAAAAGAAAATTTGTGTTTGTTATTTCAATATAAAGGTCACCATTTATCGAATATTATGATACGAAAATATAAATTTATCCTTTAAGAGAAAGTTTTTTTTTTTGTTTCGACGTTAGGGATATTTCCGTTCAAGTGTCGAAGGGCGAAACTTAGAAGAGCATCATATTTGAGGTCAAAATTTTGAAGGTATATTTGTGAGATAGCACTGAATGGGTATTATAACCAGGAGCAGACCCATATGGTTTTCAGGGGGTTCATCTAAACCTTCTCGGCAAAAAATTACACATATACGAGGTAAATTTTTTATATAACCGTAGATATATATAATTTAAACCCCTTAATGATAATAAAAACTGATAGTGTAGTGGCAAGTCCCCGTGAAATTAAGCTTCACGTCACCAGTTTGAATCTTTGTGATAGGGTTTCTTTTTTTTAGTTTGTTCTTTTTATAGAAAAAAAAATTGTGCTAAAAGTGTGGTTTTAAACCTAAAAGAATTCAAGGGTCCCATTTCTAAAGGTTTATTTACATGTTTATATTTTTATTTTTCGAACCCCTGAACGAAAATCTTGGGTCCGCCACGGCTTATAACCTTGCAGCAACATCCACCAACTTGCTTATCAACATTCATCTTAGAAGCCTACTATTTCTGATCAAATAACATCTCAAAAGAATGAAAAAAAATCAAGAAAAATTGTCATAAAAAGGTTACCTCATTCACAACATTATTTGCATTGGAATCATTCATTTTTCTCCACAGATTAAAAAGTACTAAATCTCATATGCTTTGAGAATGCCTTGCCACATAGAGCCAGCAAGCTTTCCTTCACTATGTAGATACCAAGATTAAAGTTGTACATGACTAGATCAGCACAATCCTTAGCATCTGCTGAAACTAATTTATCGAATGTTAACCTTCAACGCTGTACAATGACTGTATGCTAGACTATGTACAGAATGCACTGGCTAAACGCTAAAATGTTGCAGTGGAAGTTTTGGAAAAGTGATATATATGTTTCTGGTTCCGAATCTGACTTATTTAGAGGTTGTTGCTGCTACTAGCTGATAATGTTGATTCCTAGTCAACTCATTAATAGTTCTTCAGTCAGACCGCAGCTTGCAATCACTCCGTAATGCTTCCAACCATGAATCAACCTGGGACAAAAAAAGGATAGCAAGACAAATCATGAAATACTTTCAATACTACCCGAAAGGCACTAGGTGTGTTGAAAGTTGAAACAAAGTTAACATCCAAAGAGAGGTGCATATAAAGCATATGAACAAGCAGGGTTCATTTAGAAATGCTCAACTTCCACACTTGATCAATTCGGGAACTTAAACTTGCAACAAATTCAAGACAGAGATTCAGAATAGTTACTTGCAATAAAGTATACAGAAAAAAAAAAACATTACCTTTATCTTAGAAATACTAGAGCATTCATATTTCAGTCCATAACGAGTTGAGATATAAAAGCAATATCGTTTGTCCTCATTGTCTCGTATCAGGCAAGGTAAGGTTCCAACTTCAACTACATCAGATAGAAGGGTTGAATCTTGGGGGCTTAGATCTGGAAACATGTTATTCAAAATTAATCAAGAAATAGCATATCTGCTACATCAGGAAGCATCGGAATATCCAAATTTATCAAAATAGAATAGGAAAGAATCAGAAATACTTTAAAAAGATAAACGAAGAGGAGATACAATACGGACTGCAGCTAAACTGTGGAGAATGAAGTTAATGGAAAAAAAGCAAAGCCATTAAATCAAGAGAAAATAATAGGAACACATAGCAGATCATCAAGAAACAGCAGATGCCAATATAAGGTGGGATAATTCAAGATTGAGCTATTCCGAATAGGTAAGGTAACTGCTACCCCAACCACAGATGTTTTCCCCTGCTCTATCTGCAGTAGCAGAGGTAAGGGCCGAGGAAAGGAAATTTAGGCCATGTTTGGCCCCAATAGGTTTTCTTAAGAACCCTTTAGCTTTTTAAAACAAAGTTCTTTTTTTGGTGAAAACACATTTGTTCTCCATGAAACAGAAGAAAACTCTTCTAGAAAACCAAAGGACTTTGGTTTGAATCAAACTGTACTTCCAACAACCAATAAACTTTTAATATACAATTACTTTGATCCCCCTTAATGGTGTAATTTCGTATTATTTCACCTAGCTTTTTCCCCCTATTCTTAGGCTATAGATTCTTTTTACCATTAGATAAAGGAATTTTATTATGACATATAGCAGTAAGACTATGACATGTACATCTAAAAGCCAAAGCATATCCCCCTCTAGTGTATGGAGTCTATAAAATCCACCAAAGTTTCAACATCAAGTAGATATACACCAAAATAAAAAGCAAAATGATGCAATTCAACTTAATTTTCAAGGTGGAGTTCGTTGCCCTTGAAGCATCTCAGATTCCTTTTTCTCCAAAATATACACCACATAAACTGAGATTTTGTTTTTTCAGAATATCCCATATTGGTTGAAGGAATATGTTGTTGTATCCTTATAGCCTCATCTCACAAGTTTATACATCTCGTGTAGAGGAAATATGGGCATCTCGTAATAGAGAAACATATATATCTCTTTATGTTACCAGTTTCAAAAAAAAAGAAGATGAGTGCCTCTCCTTTGGACATTCTGTTGTGTCACCAAAAGAAGCAGGCTACTTTTTGTAGTGTTCTAGTTTTCCATATTTGTTCTCCAAGACCATGTATGGCTCTAGTTTTCACTTGCTATCAGTGATTTATAGAAAGTATATACCACTTGTCCCGCAATCTTTTCAAATCAAATTATCTGCTGCACTAGGAAGTCCTTGAAATGCCTCCAAGTTTTGGTGGTTTTCTTTCATCCTCTTCATATTCGAGTTGTTTTAGTTTCTCTTAAACATTATGCTCCAACCATTGCCAATTTTAAATCAGTGATCAGGATCAGACTGACTAAGGGTGTTTGGATAAGCTTTTTTTTTAAGTGACTTAAAAGTCAAAGTAGGTCACTTTTTAAGCCTAAAGTGATGTGCTTTTAAGCACTTTGTGTCTTTGCCAAACACCTCTAAAAACTTAAAAGTGCTTAAAAGCCAAAATCACCTAAAAATATGTCAATCCAAACACCCGCTAAATATGGAGATCCCATCTTGTCAGAATCTTAGAAATGTCTGAGTGCTAGAATGAAATTAGTATCTGGTCGAAATATAAGATGTGGATATTTTATTACACCTAAAAGTAGGTGTCTCTTGTATTCCAGGATAACCATATCTTCAATAGATATACTTCTCTCAACCATACTTTCATAACCATTTACACAAGAAGGTCTTATCAGCAACCTCACATATCTAAATCCCATTTGGTCCCTTCACTTTTGTTGTTGCAACAATGCTTTATGTTACCAAGTGATAAGTTTTCATTTCCTTGCTGTCCTACCATAGAAAATCTCTTCCAAGTTTATCCAAAACTTCCTCTCCTCCTCAACAGACATAGGAAATAGCAACATCACATTTGTTGGTAGTAAGTCTGGTACTGTTAAGTGCGAGCCATTTGAATGGACCCCTCCAAAAGATAGGTTTGTCTAGTCTTCCATTCTTCTTTCATTCTTTTCACCATCTCCAGTCATATACTGCTTCTACCATTTTTAATTTTTCTTGTTGTATCTGTTACTCTCCATTCAGTCTATTTAGCAAAATGTTTAGTTGAACTTGAAACATTGTTGACATAATATATGAGTATTTCACCACCTGGTAGAAAGGTGTGGGATTTAGTAAAACACTAAAAATCGTGATCTCTAGTTCCTATTATCTCAAACCAGTAAATCTTGACTCAACAAAAACGTCTAGGAGATACCAAGTAATTCAAGGTGGTCCATTAGGTTGTAGTAAATACCAACGAAATCAGCATAAACTTCTAAGATATCATTTAAGGAAATCTTCTTATAATGTAACATTCAAAGTTGTCTAATGGAAGGTCTCGGCAAAAAAAATACAGGGTGATAGTATGCCAAAAGGCTTGGAATAACATATTTATACAGTAGTTGGAGAGTATCCTGAAAGGCATGCTAGTAGAATCTTTAACTGTTGAAAAATTCACCTGTGCATGACGAATACCAGAAGATACACGATCCCTGAAGGACAAAAAATCTAGGCAGCCAATCATCAACGTCAGTGTCATCAACTGGAAGAGGTTCTCCGGGTAAAGTTGCCCATCTCTATTAATTGAAAAAAAAAACAGAATAAAATTGTGGAACAAATATGTAAATCCAGTGTAGTACTGTCTGAAATCCAAACAATGTCAAGATGACGAAAGCTGTTGGCCTATTAATACCATTCTCATGTCCAAATACCCCGAAAGTCGTGCAGCCCGTACTACTTCATCAATGTGTTCTAATCTGTGAAAAAGAAAAAAATGAAAATCAAAAGAGAATACTCTTTTGACAGATCAATCGCCTTTCAGGATTGAAAATGTTATTTTCGAAGTATTTGCAAGTATAAGCTAAGGTTAGCTAGTAGAATTACTCTTAGTGAGGCTCTTGTCCTCTTTGTAACAATTTCGTTGTGATATTGTGTTGGACTAGTGGATGATCCTTGAACAGTACTTCACATTTGTGAAAGAAGATCTCTCTTTTTTTCTTCAAATAGGGACTTGGCAACTGTTTATATAATGTTTTGTTCATTATTAGGTGATAATATCATAACAAAATTAAGAATACGAATATTTACTCAAGATTATTTTCCAATAAGGGATTTTGGAGACTGTTAGAGAAAGCATTACATAGATAAATCGTGTCTTCTCATTTTTTGGGGACGCCAGTCATACTATATGAACTTTTCTACTGGTGAAATTTGATACGGATTTCCCTATGCTTAGAAATGTAATAATTACAGAGTCATGTTTTCAATTACACCTAGTGTTTTCTAGTTTTAGAATCAGGGAACAGTCCCAGTGAGGAGGCCTTAATCCTAAAGTACATTCACATCTCCTGCTCCTTTTTCAATTTTTGTTTTTGAATTATCCATTCAATTATTCTAGCTAGATCGCAGCACCCAGATTTGATGCAGCAACCTAAAATTGATTCCTCTTGCCGAGGTGTTTCATAATTGGACTTTCTGAACCAATTTAGGATTTGGAGATACATTAAGCTGTTTTTCTATCAGTTAATCATCATTTTCTACCTTTAAGAAATGCTTTGTTTGAAAGGAAAACGAAACTGCAGCAATATTCATTGTTTAAAACACAATTCAACTTATGAAAAATAAACTAAATAAAAAATGGTGCAACTAATTTGGCCCTATTCTATTTACATTTTCAGGTCGTCCCACTAGCCTACTCCACTTAAATGCCAAACTTAATTCAGCAGCAGCGAACTCGTGACCTGAACCAACACACATCCCATGTCTTACTACCTTTGCTGTTGAACCAAAGCACGCTTTGGCCTCAAATCGTTGGGGTCACTTTTGTTAAAGTTGAAAAGATATGAATCAGTGAACATGTTCATATTACACCGATGATACACTTAAAACAGAGATGAGTACTTATGCATTTTAGTTCTCAAATTGATATTCACAGTGATCACACATGATGACCTACGAAGATCCTCACGCGCATTAGGGATTGAACATAGTGATGATAAACTAATGTAACCATATGAGCTAGAAATAACTATAACCGAACCAACCTACTAAATGCCTGGGAGACCCTAAGTCACACAATAAGAAATTAAAAGCAGAATACTATCAAAGGGGAAGCAGCCTTATACACAGTTATATATAAGGAAAAACAGAATAGGTCACATAAGGCACAAGCGAGCCCACAAAAGGGGGTATCAAATCTTACTGAGCTTTGCAATGAGCTTCTCTTTCTTCCAAAGCACCGAGTTCTGATCGAAGAGATTCTACTTCTGCAGCAGTTAAGACTACCTGCAAGATGTGATAATATCTGTAATGAGTAATCTTTCCCTTCCCCAACCCAAAGACAATGATGACCTTCAGAACAATTAAGTAAGAACTAGCAAGCTAAACAGTTAGCGGGCAACTACAAATAACATGTACCTTTTCTTGACCATCTGTGCCAGACATCCAAGGTAGCTTGTTGAGGCTAAACATATTCAAAATTGAAGCAGCCCCTTTCAATTTTCTTCTAGTCCACGATCTACTAATGGATCTATTCTAATACGGGAGAAGCCAAATAAAACAAATTAAAAAAGTGAATTCCTTAAAAAAAAAATGTGCAACTCCTCTTCACCTCAAATGTCCTTTAGAAGATATACCTTAAAGAATCATTACTTCCAATATATTTAGATAAATCTGGGCTATGCATGGGGTCTTCACCAGATGTTGAAGCTTGAAAATGATCTTCAAACACCTCTATTCCTCGAGGACCATCACCCATGATGTTTATGTTTGCCAGCAACTTTAAAACTGGAAGTGAAACCAGAATTACAATGTATAATCAGCATTCCCAACTTCACAGATTTCAACCTCATAGTAAGAAAAAAAAATACTTTTCTATGATTATTGCTAATTATCTTTAAAGATTCAGAAGAATGACAGTTGTTTATGGTTCAAAGATGACATGTCATCGGCAGTGTATTGAGATTTATTGCTCAAACCACTGCAGGGTTTGCCTGATAGTGTTGCTTCTTTCTTCCCTTTTGCAAACCACTTCCATATGGTTTCAAGTTTATTATATGTTACCATAGCGTCCTACATATTCAATCCCTCCCACCAGGCTACCATGACGAGATTTGTGCAACATCAAGATTTTAAATGCCATTTCAAATAAATTATGTATGATAACCAACTTTGACATCAGATTCTGCATTAAAAGACTGCTATCGAGCTAGAAAAAAGGTATTTGAATTTGATCATCCTGGAAACACTTATTAAAGTAAGATCACTTATTTTCCTTGTAAACAAAGCCACTTCTAGGATGAAATACATGAATGGATCACAACCTCTTTATTCAAAATAAAAACTCCCAAGAGTACCCTGTGGCACCTAAAATCCCACTATTAACGTAACCAAAAGCACCCTGTCAATGACTAGAATCTCTTATGAATACAGAATGTTAGTATGTAAGCCTGATAACCACTTTATAATTGTAAGATTTCCATCGTTTTAAGTCCATGGAACAGGAGAAAGGGACAGAGGTAGCCAACACAATTATCCTCAACCTATCTGTCATTGGTGATTTCAATTCAATTGTTCTATCCACTAGCACACCGCACAATACAACAAGCAGCCCTTACTAGTAATAGAGGTAAAACACAATTCAGAATCCTAAACAACATAAACCCAAGGGTATAGCCTAGCAATAGCGGATCCAGAATTTTCACTCACTCAAGGGTTTCGAAATGTAAATATGCAGTTCATGGAATTTGAACTTGTAACCCCAGATGAATTTTGAACCACTAAACCACTAAGTCAACCTGTAGTCTCATGTTCAAGTCACAACAGAAGCAAAAACACTAGGCTATTTATTCTCTTCTATCCCAGCCTTAATAGACAGAGTTACCAACTACTTATACCGATGGGAACTAGCAGATACCCATAAATCATTTTAAAAAATCCAAAGCATACACATCCCAATAAATTCAAGAATCTTATTTCGAATTAAATAAAAAAAAGCACAAACTTGAATGACCGTACAGAAGAAGCACAAACTCTTAACACAAAGTACAGTAAACTTCCACCAAAGCTAAAAAGTTCAAGTCTTTACTAATATATTGTTAATTATCTATACAAAAATGAAAAACCCAAAAAAAGCTTCAAAACTCAAAACTTTGATCTTGTTTTTAATCACAACAACAAGAAAAAAAAACCCAAATTCACTTCAAGAAAATAGTATATAATCTGAACATACCTGAACTTGTTGGGAATTGATATTTGATCAAACCAAGCTATTTTGCAGGGGAAGGAGAAGGAGAAAAGTGGCTTGACATAATAGAGACAGCCATTTAGGAGAAGGCATATAATATGATTGAACAACTAGTTGTTGAGTATATTATGATATGGTCCCACAATTAAAAAAAAAATAAGTATTTTCTCGGTTTATTTACGTGGCATAATTTGACTTGATACGATGATTAAATAAAAAATTAAATTTATGATGTAAAATAGTAAGTAGATATTTATGTTATGATAAATTATTTCATTAATATTGGATATGAAATTTTAAACTTGAATTATTTGTATTATCATGTAAAGTGGGAAGAAGAGAGTAATAAATTACACTTTCTTTAGTTGGAAATTAGTTATTTTGGGATTCATTATTTTAAGATGGGAAAAGGGTCTGATATACCCCTCAACTTTGTCATTTAGAGCTGATATATCTCTTGTTATAAAAGTGGCTCATATATACCTTTACTTGTAAACAAATGGCTCACATATACCCTTTTGCTCTAACGGAATAGAAAAAAAAAATTTATTATTTTTTTCTAAAAAATATAATCCCATATGAGCAAATTTAATCCTCGTCAAACATTTTTTTCTTGACTTTTTTTGTTTCAATGACTAATTTATAATTATTATTTTGATAATCAAATTTATTTATGTTTCATTAATATTCTTGTAAAACTTATTGTAGATGATCAAATTTTTTCTTCGAATACGAAATTAAATTACAATACACACAAAAAAATAGTTTAATTTTTTTATTCTTTAAACTAAGGAATGAAAGAAAAAACAAAATAAGAATAAGAAATTCAAATAATTATAATAAAAGAAGTCAAAAAATAATTTATGTATGAAAAAAATTAAAATATACCTTGAACTTTGATAGAAGAATCATATATACCCCTAAATAATTTTTAAAAAAAAAATTAGAAGTAATAAATATAAATTTAAAACTAATTTTTTAAAATCCGTTAAATGAAGGGTATATGTGAGCCATTTTGTAACAGCATGGGTATATGTGAGCCGTTTGTATAACGGTAAGGGCATATATGAGTCACTTTTATAACGAGGGGTATATCAGTTCCAAATGACAAAGTTGAGGGGTATATCAGACCCTTTTCCCTTTTAAGATAAATATTATTCTCCTTATATATAAGATAACTTATTTAATTACTGCGATAAAAATAATCAATATATAATATAAAGACTATTTAATAGCTTCAATTAAATATGGGATAAACTAATATTACGTTTTATCTTAAAGTTATTATACAATATATTTCATATCAAATGACTCTTAAAAGAACATTAAAAGAAATGTTAATGTAATTTGTATATAATATAGATCAAATGACTCCTAATAGAGCATTAAAAGGAATGTTAATGTAATTTGTATATAATATATAGCTTCCCAAGTGGTTCATTAAAGCATCAAACATAAGTGGTGATAGGATGATTGTGAATTTTTCTATCACTAATTACTTGGACTCTGACTTTTAGATATTGAAAAAATATATTAATGATGTCGCTTCAGAAATGAATCCTCTTTACTGAATCTAAATTAATTTAAATCTACTATGAATATGAACTCTATGTTATTTTAGAAATTAATATTTTTTATTATGAGAAACTGATAAAAATAATATTTTATTAAAAAACTACTTGACTAATAAACACATTATATATATATATATATATATATATATATATATATATATATATATATAACCGAAATTAACGAGGATCGTAATTAATAGATATATGAAGTTTGAACAAATTAATATGGATTGGTGGGTGAAACAATTAACCATATGAGTTAAGGGACATTGACTAACAACAATTTGTCCAATCCATTATATTTAAATACGATTATACATACATTTAGGGATTAAAATCACATTTCTTATGGATTTCAATTTTTTTAATAAAGAAAATAATTTTACGAAAAAATTATTACTATTCGTTAAATGATTATCTTTAGAAACTATCTCGTACATTTAGAGACAATGTTTTTTATCAAAATCTTTATCAGACAAAAATCTAGAAATCAAATTTTTTAGTCTTTTAGCACCTGGTCCGGGTCGTAATAAAGTTATATTTGTATACCCAAACCAACCACCAGGAACAAAACCATCAGGTTTACGCCCCAAAAGCTCAGAATCAATCTTGTCAAGCACCGATTCTTTCTTTCCAAATTTTCTAGCAAACGGTGCATTGCTATCGACCATTTCTCGATAATCATCCATCGTAAGATAGTGTGGGTGTTGCTTCGGAGGATTGTCCCACGCTATATAATGAAGGTCAGTGTTCACTGTAGTATTTATAAATTCTTGAACATTGCACACAACAGTTTGAAAATATCCTTCGGGTGAAGAGAGAAAATTAGTATAGTACATTAAGAGTGTCCGCGGGAGGTTGTCCCACCCAGACAATAAGTACTCCACAAAGGGCCGTGAGAGCATCATCCACGCTGATCCTGTACAGATGAAGCTAAAATTTTGAGTTTATAAGTTCTAAATCTAACGAAATAAAAAGAAATTTATGTTTGATATGCGAAAGATTAAATTACTTTTTAGATTAATAAAACATCAAAATTATAAATTTGTCACCTGTGAATAATTTAAATGCTGTTGGCAAACTCTTTTGTGGTTCAACAAAGAAGATATTTGATTTGTTCAAGCTGTATAACCCTGGATCAATTATTATAGGCTTGGCTCTATATTCCCTACATTAATAAAATAGACATTTGATTAAATCCAATAATTAATACTAATTATTTAACTAAGATAGAAGTATTGAAAACCTCTTGAATTTGATATACATTACTAGTTTTATTTTTGATCTATTGACAATTTTAAAAAACAGTACCCTCTATTTGAGACTAAATATAGTTACACCCCCGATCTGTCACATGACATAATAAGTATGGTCTCAAACTCTTGTAAGAGCATGAGACTCTTAATAAAAAACTGAGAGAAGCGTTGAAAACACTTGTAAACTTAGTTAGAATTTAGGTGTGTATTTCACTCAGGTTGCAAGATCAGAGGTTATTCACGTTGAGATTAACTACTATCTACTGACAGTGGATAAGAAAATTACACCATCAGTTCATTTTTAAAAATACTTATTTAAGAGAAGTTAGTATTCCTAAAAATTAATTGAGTGTAATTTTCTTGTCCACTGTCAGTGAATAGTACTTAATCTCATTTACGTTCAATTAGTTAGGTAGATGAGTTTTTTTAAGATCGTCAATAATGCACACTAAATTTAATCTTTTTTTAATTAACAATATGTTTATTAAATGGCAAGTTAATTATTCACATACTCTTTCCAATCGAGATCACTTGTATGCTCAATAAAGTTAAGATATCTTGGAATATTCCTTAAGCTATGAAGCAAATCTGTCAATAAAAAATCAGATTAATTAGCAAAAAGTCTGCAGTGAATAAAGCAAATGCAAACCTATTTTTCATTTTTCTACTGAAGCACAATGAAAATTTCATTGAACATAATTATTTTTTAAAAAAAAAAAGAAAATCAATTGCCTACTATATTGTTTCGAACAAAATATGTTAAAATAGTTGTCCCAAACTTATTATTTTCGCCAATAAATTTATTTTAGAGAAAATTACAGTTTAGTATTTTTGCATCATTTGATTTATAACTTGGGTCATTTAACTCGTTTCATTTTATAATTATGCCATTCAATTTTAAATGTGTATAAATAGACACTCAAATTTGTATGACATAATATACGTAAGACACAAATTGTCATGTAGGATATCACGTAGGACATATGTGTCTATTTGTTCAATTTTATACAAGTTTAAGTGTCTAGTTGTGCACACCCCAAATTGGAGAACATAAATGTGAAATAAGACAAAATTAAATGATATTGTTATGTATTATGCCATTATAAAATATGTACACAACACATAGGTAATGTATAACTTCATATTAATATACATGCATATACTTACACTTATATACAAGTTTGGTTATACATAGGCGGCGGTCAACATGCCTGCTTCAGCTGTGTAGGTTCCACACTTACATATTTGTCTGCCACCTTTGTGATATTCACACTTATATATAAGTAGTGGGTGTGCTTATTATTATTTTCCTATTTTAATTTGTTTGTATCACTTTTTAAATTTTATTTATATAAAATTTGCATAAAAATATTATAAATCATGATAATTAATAATTATTAATATCTATGTTGCATAAAATGGGACAAAAGAAGTAACATGTATTATTTAATTTGAAAACTAAATAAAAGTAATGCAAAATTTAAATAATTAAAAACATATTGATTCTTGAAATTCTCTTTGTGCTATATATATTGGGACAAGAAAAGTAACATACACTTATTATTTAAAAATTATAATAATTAACAACTTAAAATATATAAAAAAAATTATTTTAAAATTTAATTGACTCTCTAAATTTTATCTATATCACACAAAATGAGACTAAAAAATAAGAGATATTGAACCCGTATTAGCATGGACCTTATATCTAGTACATGTATAAATATCCATACATATATATACACAACATATAAAAATTGAATGTACGAATATAGCGTATACTTCTACCATATTCAGTAAATTAGATAGCTGAATGATATATATTGATAAATATCACTTACTAGTGTGTATTTTTTTAATTTCTTTCTTTAGTACTCCGTCCGTCCTATTTTATGTTGTATCATATTCAGTCTAAAAAAGATTATCACATTTTCTTATGTGATAAGTATTTTAAGATTTCACTTAATTTTCTAATACATTTATGAGGAGAGAGAAAAGTGAATTATTTTTTGAAGGACAATTTTGGTAAACATTTCAAAGTCTTCATTATTTCGTAAATTTCATGCCAGATCAAATGTTATCACATAAAATAGGACGGAGAGAGTAATTATATATTCAGACACTCGAATTAAGAGATATTTTTCACCATAACCGTTAATTCTTCTTTTTAAAATTAAAACAACGTCGTTACAAAGAAATTTGAAATCGTGAACTTACCATCTTGTGTTACTAATGGATAATCAGAAGCACTCAAATTGATAAACCAATCCCATTCCCCACCATCCTTCACTAAAATAGCAGCAGCATGAAGTGTATTGCTCACCATTGTTGGACCTCTGTAAGTAACCAAATTAGATCTCTCAATTACCCTCACATTCACAAACAGAGCCTCTCTCTTCACAAATTTCACAAGCTCATTTCTCTCTTCATCAGAGGTCTCGAGATCCAAATGCAACACGTACTGATTCAACGGATGATACAACGCCTTCAACGTCCTCTTTATACGTTCCCCATCGCCAATCGAACCAGATATCAAATACGCCAATCGAGGTATTGTTGTATTGGATCGAAGTGGTGATGTATGAAGTTTTGATTCTACGAATAGTATTGAAGGAGATTTAACTATCTGAAATAACGGATATTTATGAGAAATTATGATGAAAGAAGAGATTAACAGAGTAATAATGAACAATTTGCTGTTAACTGATTCCATTTTTGCTCTGTTAATTCCAAATGTAGTTTCATTGTTATTTATATTAATTAATTGAGAATTATTACTAAAATATCTTTTAACGTAGATATGGAAAAAGGTTTATTTGAGTGGTGGTAGAGCATTGAAGGTCAATGAAGATTAATGAAAAGTATAATCTTTGATTAATGATAAAGCTATTGGAAATGATAAGTGGACTTTATTTTATTTTTTTGTGATAAAAATCAACGCGTTCAACTAGTCTCTGGACACGTGTATATCACCGATTAATATGGCTATGCTGTACCGAAGTTGAGTCGTGGAATTAATCATTTGGCTTATGCAGATGATACTATTGTATTTTGCTTTGTTAATTGGACTATTTTGAGTTTAATTGTGGGGTTTGGTTAATTAATAGTGAATGATATATTAATAAGAGTTGATTCAATGTTCATTAACAAAATGCAAATGCAAGTAACTGATAAAGTGCAGTTGAGATACTGACTTTCAAAGGAATAGTCCCTTTTTACTTATTTGATTTTCTTAGAAATGAAAGCATTTCACATGTGCTTCAATTTATGTCTGTTTATAAAAGGCATAATACGTAAATATGTCTCTTAACTTGATCTCATTTTATATTTATACTCTTCAATTTTGGGTATGCACAAGTAGACACTTAAACTTGTATAAACTTGATCAAGTAAACACATGAGTCCTGCGTGGCACGACACACGTAGGACAAAAAATGATATGTAGGACGTGTGTGTCTATTTGTTAATCTTATACAAATTTAAGTATCTATTTGGGCACCCAAAAGTTGAAGGGCACAAGTGTGATTTAAAGCCAAGTTAAAAGGACATATCTATGTATTATGCCTTTATAAAAAGGTCAAACTCATGAACAGATTCCTAAACTTATTTGATTTTCCCTTCGATTACCTGAAGTACACCCATTTTTCTATTGAACCACCCATAATTTGTTCCTTTTAAAAACGTTGACTGATTTTGATTGTCTTTTCTATTAAAAATGTCTTCAATTGTGTTCGTATTGTAAGGTAATGATTTTGATTGAAGAAATAAAGACAAACTATGTGTTACTCTCATTTGTTTTCTAATGTGTTTAAATAACTTGAAGTAAAACACATTATTCTCGAAAAGTTTCACTATCAACTGGACTAATGAGTTTTGGAACAAAATATGTATCCTCTATCAATATCCCTTACAAAATCTGGTTACATGTCAGTCAACGGTGTTTAAAAGGAATAAATTATGGATAGTTCAATGATTCAATAGGAAAATAACATAGTTAAGGTACCTGGGGAAAAAGTTTAGAGATTTGTTTATGTATTTTTGGCCTTATAAAAAATATGTTTCTCAATCAACTTCATTGACCATTTGCTCGTTTCTTTTGAAACAATAATTTGTAGGTGCTAGCTCGATTTTGATGGTTTCAACATTTGAAAGGAGGTATGGGCTCTAAATCTCTTTTTTGACATATCAAATGCCTTTGATGGATAAAGCTTAAGCAATCCAAGAGGCGGATCCAGAATTTTAATTTGATTAATTCAAATTTTAGGCTAACCTACCATTGTAATCGGTAACCCCACAAGTGAAGTCTGGAGACTAGAGAAGGTAGAACTTCACAGACCTTACCCTACCTTGGAAGGTAGAGGGGTTATTACTGATAGACCCTCATGTCAAGGAAAAACATATCAAAGCGGATCCTCTATTTGGAAAAAAATGTATGTGCAAAAGCAAGTAATATTGTAGTAAAGCTAATGCCATGGGAATGTTTTGCAAGGCATGAATCAGAGGAGAAAATATTATAAACACGAAAACGTTGAGGTTGCATAAGTTACAAAGGAAATGAAGACTTCCATATATGTACTCTCTGTGGAGTAGCAACTTTCTTTCAAATACATGACTATGGATCTTGTGACAAAATGAAGTGGAGAAGAAAGAGGATGAGCACTTGTTTTAATTCGTCTCTTCGCTCCTTTCTTCGTCCAAATATCCGCCTTACTTCATCAACTAAAACACTGATAAGTAATAACCAAACTACAAAGCAACTAGAAGTTGAAAAATTACAAACAAGCTGCACAAATCTTACATTTAAACCCCTCGAAAAGTGAAAATTCTCTCGTTTTAGTCAAGAGTGTAGCTTGATACCGAGACCACTGCAGGAGAATTAGCAGTGTGAATGTAAACAAACTCGAGGCTTTTTCCAGCTGGTAACGAGTTGATCCAGGCTGGAAACACGTAGGAGTCACCGTACTTTGAAAGACCCCAGAGAGAACCATAAAGCTGGGATACTGAAAGCTTCAAGTTCCTCAATGTCTTAGAAGACTTGTTAGTTACTATTGCTGAGTATCTGTAGTAAGTTTTCCCCTCGCGTACCCATGAAGTTGTTTCCTTTTGCTCAATAGCAATATCAGTAGCTGCAGATATTATGTAAAAGAAAATTATAGCTACAATTTTATTTGTGCAACAGACGCTCAAACTTGACCTCTGCTGGCAAGTAAGCACTCTAACTTTACGTCTCAACTGGCAACTAAACATTCTAACTCGTTCCCACTGTGTCTCGTAACATTGGTAAGTTGTCTAGATGATCATTTGGTAAGTTGGAAGTTTTTTCAACTGACACAGTGGAGATGAGTTGAAGTGTCTAGATGTGCATACTCAAAGTTGGAGTATTTACTCGTCCAAGTTTGAGTGTTGTGTCATTTATTTACCCAAGTAATTCTAGATGCCACAAGAAGAGATAGTTTAAGTACCTGGGGCTGGGGCTGGAGTTGTTTTTTGCTCTGGATCTGGTTTTGGCTGAGGAATAGCAACTGCAAGTAAACACGGAGAAGTACTCTTTGTTAGCAATAACATCGAATTAATTACTTAGAATGAGAGGTAGCAAATGGGAGGGTCGGATCAAATTTGAGTACGTTATTGCTTGCGTTAGAATACCTGGAAGGAGCTGACTATATCCACTTTGACCACCATGAAGTCTAGCTAACACACCAATTAAGGGAGCATTGTTATAAGTAGCTGGTTCGGTTTGCTCATAGTTGTCTCTTTGATCAGCAAAGTTGTCATAGGCATCAGGTCCCCCAACAATGGCTCCGGTTAGAAGATTGGGATCATTCGCCTTTCTGTTAAACCAGGTAGCATAACCTCCACGGCAGCTAACAAAAGTAGGATCAATCTTTACAGACACGATCGAGGAACCTCTGTGGTGAACTTGTCTCGGGTAATTGTTACCGTATCCCACCATGTAACTTGTCGCTCTTGGATTATCTCCAAGTAGATAGTCAACCTAAAATGATAAAACATGCTTGAGAATGTCACTTATTATATTTAGTGACTCTTTAACTCCAACATTTCACCTGACAAATTTCTAGTCTGTTTAAAAAAGAATGTCATTTTCTATATTCAGTAACTCGATCTTTAACTCCCCACCATATGATCCAAGGTGAATTCCTAACTTTTCCTAAATTTCGTGCCCAGTCAAACTAAGACACACATAAATGAAACGGAGGGAGTATAAATTTACCTGTGACTTGGCAAAGTCCAGGAGCTCGGGTGATGATACAGGACCGGATGCACACTTGAGGGATTTTCCAGCAGATGCCAAATAGTCAGAGTAAACAGTTGCAAGGAATGAAGCACTTGTGACAAATTGCATGTTGTTCCATCTTTGCCTGAAAATGAGACCTCCTGGACTCTTGTGGATGTTTTGGTTACCTTTTCCGAGACATGCACACATAAAATTCTCAGCCTTTTCTTGGTACTTCTCAAACACAGCAGCATGGTTACCAGCATTTCCTTGCATCAGGAACTGCAATTATATCCACGAATACGTTAATGATTTGCATAGTAATAGGGGCGGAGCTAGTGTGTACGTTAAGATTTGGACCAAAATGCTCTATATAGCCTTTTGGTCACGCAGATGCTATATGTTTTCATTTTCGTTTTATCAAGAATATTACGAAATGAAATGTATGGTTTTAGGTGATTGACCTTAGCAGCAAGAGTCTGGACACCAGCGTACTTGACGTCCCAACCAAATTCGGTCATGGACCAACCAGTTCCACCAAGTGCATCGCCGTTCTCCCCTAGGTAATTCAAGTAATATGGCTTGTTAGATGCCTTGTACAACCAAGCAGCGGCCCACAGTAATTCGTCCTGTCAAAATCAAAAGTTTCTTGATTAAATGTTGTGAAAATGACAAGATGAATACAACATATGTGAGTCACACATAGTATTTCTTAATGAAACAATCACACATACCGCGTATCCACTAACAGATCGATAGTACTTCTGGGCCACAGTAATACTGCTATCATACTTGCCTCTGTATTTGTCTGCAAACTCGAATAACTGAAAACAACAGCAAAACCACAAGTTATGGAAATGAAGAGACAAATAATGTAATGTACATAACTTATCTTTTACGTGATCTGATAGTATGCAATTTGTTAAGTATTGTTGCATTCTTAGTTTATGTTACTCTTTTAAAGTCATGTAAAAATCGCGCTGACCTGATATGCATGAGTTAGAAGCTCCTCGGCATAGGCAGGGTTGTAGTTCCGAAAGACTATGGAGGCAGCAGCCATAGCGGCTGCTGTCTCCCCCGCGAGATCAGATCCAGGTCGACTTGGATCGATCCTGTAAGCAGCTCTTGAAGTGGTCATATCCTCTGGTCTTTGCCAACAGTAATGATCTGTGGTACCATCTCCAACCTATACATTATTTAACATATTATTACAACTTGATCGTGTGAACATCATCGTCAAATTATTTATACTGACGATATATATATATATCGAAATCAATTACCTCTCCATATAGGACATGTGGTTCAGGATGAGCTTTAAGTAGATAATCAGTACCCCACTTAACAGCATCAATAGCATTACTAAGCTCTCCACTTTCACTCATTTGCTTCCCATACTCAATTATGCTCCATGACATCATAGTAACTGTGAATGCCATTGGTAGACCAAATTTCACATTATCCCCTGCATCATAATACCCTCCAACAAGATCCACCTACAACATATATCAGAGACGAATTTAGAATTTTTAATAAACATAAACGTACTTAATTTAAAAAAAAAGTATCGAGTTAAAATTGATCACTAATCTTATAGGTAAACAATTTAAACATTCAACCAAGTATATTATACTTTTAGCTTTTTACTTTTACACTATATTATACCTTTACAAGGTAGTAGTTAGGTCTACGTACGTGATGTTCTTCTTTTCGTATTCTACTTAATGCGATATCACTAGATATGTTGTTTTAACATATTTTGACTCAATTTCACTTTTAGTTAGTCCCAAAAATAACATATTTTTACGTATAGTAACAATTTAACTTTAAAATATTTATTTTATCCTTCAAAAAATAATTTATAGTCGCACAAACATTTATAAACTTATTTTAAAGGGGAAAAGGACATATATACCTCCAAGCTATCATCCATCATACTTTTGGGACATTTATGCCCCTGCCGTCCAAAAACTTGAGCATATATACCCTTTATACTAAGGAACATACACGTGTCATAATCTTATCCACCGATTTGACATTTATCGCCGGATAAGATTGCACCACGTGTATCTGTCTAGTCTTCCGTTAGAGTGAAAGACATATATGCTCTAGTTTATAGATGACAGGGACACCAATATTCCTAAAGTATGACCAAGTGTATGTGCATACCATTAACGATAGTTCAAAGGTATATTTGTCTTTTTATAAACTTCTTATCAAATCAAACTATATCGTATAAATTAGAACGCGACTCATGAGTACAAAACATTATAGTAATACAGAAATATTGTTATAACGAATGACTATTACATAAAAGAACAACTTACACCACTAGCTTTTCCATCATTAAGACCAGAATTACCCCTCCATTGAACTCTTTGATCATGAGGAAGATAACCAGATCTCTGAGCCTCATAAAATAAAAAACTCTTACTTAGTGCTTCACCATAATTATGGCTACCAAATACCAAATTAGGAAACAACAAAAATAGACTACTCATGTAACATAGCATCAAAAAAACTTTCATCATGTATTTCAACTAATTATTTCTATAAATGTTTTGCAAAAATAGCCAATGTAGGTAAAATAAAGAAGAAAGAGTGAGGATTGGGGAGAAGGAAGAAAATGAACTAGTATATATGGTGGAGGGAAGAAGAGAAAATGCAAAAAAAAATAAAAAATAGAAAATGGACAGTGTGGAACAAATAATGCAAATTTGGGTTATTTAAAAAAATAAATCAATGAAATATTAAACAAAAATAATTTTATTGATACTTTTTAAAAAAAAAAAAAAAAATTGGAAGTGAGAGACAGTGGCATGTGCTTTTGTTTGTCGCTTTTGGTGAATAAGGTTCGGCGCTGAAATTTTTATTTCCTTACTAAGGAGATATAATTATTTTACTCGCCGTTAATTTTTATTTGTTTATATACGAATATTATTTTAAAAAATAGCTTTTCAATTTTAAATTTAATATTTATATATAATTAATAAATTTATTCACACAAATATATATATATATATATATATTTTATTTTATTTTTTTAAATAAAATCTATTCAATTCGATCGATTCACATTTGAGCTACTAGCTCCGTAGTCCACCCTGATTTATAATTTTACTATATTATTTATAATTTTATAAGTTATAAAAGTGAATACTAATACTTGCTAATTAAGATTAAATAATAAATTATTTTTTAATTTTTTTTAAAGAAATTGGACAAGATATCTAATAGTACTCCCTAATATCACTTTTACTGGTGTAATCAATCAGAGTTGTGGTAGAATGATAAATATTCTTTCATCCTAATCATAAGATCTCAAGTTTGTGTCCCTTTGGATATAAATTCGCCTTTGCTAGGAAGCAACTTATCCTCAATGTGGGACTTTTTAACGCGAATCTGAATTAAGTCGGGCTCCAATATGAATATTGAACACTGAGTGGGAAACAAAAAAAAAGGTCCATTTTACTTGTGTTTTTAAAAATTTTAAAATGAGCATAAGGTAGGGGGCGGAAGAAGAAACGGGGAAGAAATAGAATGCGAGAAATTGAACTTGATTTCACCAACTATGTAAAAGTTCAGATAGCCAATTGATTAAATTATTAAAAAAAAATTCAGTCCATTTTATCCTTTTCGGTACAATAAATTAGAAGATATATAATTCATCACTCAATTTTTAATTTATCATTGTTGTTATTACTTTTTCAAATATTGAATTTGTTATATACAAATAGTGATTCAAAAGAATCATTATTCGATAATTGTTCTTTAAAAATACGTCGAATCAATACTGAACAAGTAAAATACGACTAATAAAGGATTATAGGTGTAGACAGACAAGTACAAAGTAAAATGTAGGAAAAAGAGTTTGTATGAGAATCCAGTCAAAAAGAGTTTGCAGAAAAGTGTCTGTTGTGTCACTATTCAATTTATTAACATTTTGGCCAACGAGGCCATGTGGTAAAGATGAGGTTAAATTTCAAATACGGCCAAAACTTTTAAAAAAAGGCTAAAGCATCAATGGTAATATATACGTGTAAATAAGTAATTGGCTGGCTACTTTCTAAATACTAAAATATAGTTATTGTACACTTGTCAATTTTTACCTAGATTTTACTTTCGATTTGATTTTTGGTTATTAAAATAGTTTATAAAAACTTTCATCCACTAAAAGTAAGGTGGATCTAGAGAGTGTTCATATAATATATTTCAATTTAAAATTATATTGAGTATAAGATATATTTTTAGTAATTATAGAATATATTTCAATTCAAAATTATATTGTGTATAAGATATATTTTTAGTAATTATAGAATATATTAATTTTGAACAAGAATATAGCAACTTTCAAATGCACTCATATGTTCATTGTTTGAAACTCACCGATTATATTAAGGATTTCTTCGAAATAATATTTTCCTCGCTTATTCAGACGATATTTTTATTTTTCGAACTTTTTAAGTGTGAAAATTGAATTCGCCTTGAAATTTACCGACTATATTAGAGACTCTCTTGAAATTGTATTTTATTAGCTTATTCACGCAATTTGTTTTTTTATTATTTCGAATTCTTTAAGTGAAAATTTTGAATTTACACTGAAAAATTTCAACTACATTAGTGATTCCCTTTAAATGATTTTTTTTATTGACTTATTCACATATTTATATTTTTTTTTTAATTTTTTGAACCTTCCGACTGAAAAAACATGATTCCAATTAATGTCGTAAAAACAATTTACACACGCAAATGATACTCGACGATAACAATAATTTTATCGTAATGATACTAATTTTGAGACGGAGGAATAATGATAATTAATAATTAAGAAGAAAAGGGAAGTAACATAACATGTGGATGATTAATAAAAGACAAATAAGCTTAAGCATAATTACAATATTAATGATTCACAAAATCAATATTCCGACAAACAACACTTCCCTTCCCCTCCATTTATGGCACTCTTATTTGTAAAAATTCAACACCGACAGAGCACAAATTAAGGAGTTTTGGATATTGAATCATTCATATTTTTCTTATTTTTAAATATTTTCGCCCGATGTCCGGTATTCATATTGAAATCTCAATATTTCATATTCGCATCTTGTAGACATCATATTTTCCTCATTGTCGTGACCAATAGTGGAGTCAGGATTTTCAATAAAGGGGTTCAAAATATGAAGAAATAACAGACAAAGTAGTCGAAGAAGGTTTGACATCTACTATATATACCTAAAGAATATTTTAATCATGTCAAAATAATATAATTTTCAGTCAAAAAGATCGGAATAAACCCCTAAGCTGGTAATTTCATTGCATGCTCATTTCACCTGATGATTAATATCCATATCGAAGTTTCACTATTTTAGATTTGTGCCCCGTAGACCCTATATTTTCCTCATTGTCATAACATTGCATGTACATTTTACGCTTTGACTAAATTCACGCCGCATAGACCTCATTGTCATAACATTGCATGTTGATTTCACCCGACGTCTCATATTAAAGTTCGACTATTCCAGATTGACACCACATAAACCTCATATTTTCCTCATTGTCATAAGTCATAAAATTGCATGTTCATTTCAATTGAATGCTCAACATCCATATTAAAATTTGATTATTCCAGATTTACACAACGTAGGCTCCATATTTCCTCACTATCGAAACATTGCATGTACATTTCACCTATTTACTGTCCAATATCTATACTAAAATCTGACTAATTCAGATTCACACAAATTTCATATTTCCCTCATTATATCATGACATTACGTATAAATAATGTATTCATTTTTCTCGATATCTAGTATTCATATTAAAATTTGATTATTTTAAATTTACGCTGCGGGGCCATATTTTCCTCATTGTGATAACATTGCATGTTCCTAATAAATGAAATTAGATGAGACCACTTCAGGTCAAATAAAGGGGTCCAATACAGTTTGTTTTACATTTTTATAATGTTTTTTGTTTCACTCGTGCCAACCGCAATTAACGGCTTCTACAGAAAAATAAAATAATTATTACATTATAAAAAAAATATATAATAAGAGAGATTAATTTATTTATTTTCCTTGAACTTAGTTTTGCACATTTTAAAGCACGGACACGTCATCAGTAAGAGTCCAAAAGACAATACTCCGGGATCGCCGGATGACGCCGGTTTTGTGACGATCACGGCGTTTATGCTTCCCTAATTTCGACTATCGTCGTTCATCGTAAAAATTATTTTGATGTTTGAATAAGTTTTTGTACGTTTTGATTAATTTATAAGATATTTTATTCATCAAGAATTGAATAGACCAAAAGAAATCACTTCGTAAAGTGTTTTTTTTTTTTTTTTGATTTCTACTTTGTGAACCTAAAATATCAGGATTTTCAACGCGCTTCACTGGCTCTCGTACGTACACCTTTAATGCGAATCACTTGTAGTTTTGCCTTCATTTTTTTTTAGTTTTTGTTTGTAAAAGTATCACCTAGATTGTTCAAACTAAACATCGATTGACTTTCTATTCAACATGAATTGTGATGGGGGATAAATATTTTTTTCATCTTTAATCAGAAGTTTCATGTTCGAGTTTTCTAGAGTACAAAATCGCCTTGCTAGCGGCCACGAGACTTCCCGACGGAGGGCTCCAATACGAATAACTGACAAAATAAGAATAAAAAATCGACTTTTACAACTTTTATTTCTTATTGAAAAAATGGGGCTATAGGGGAAGGGGAAGAATTATTATAAGACGGAGAATCGAACATTCACCAACCAGATAAAAATTTAGATAATCAACTAACGAAGTTATTAAAATTCTCCGACGTCTGTATTCCATGACATTAAACGATAGACGTGTGTATATACAAACAAACAAGAGGATTTACCTCGATTCACATTTTCCCTTTTCATACATATCAATGTACTTACAAGACCATTTCTTCTCATTTTTTTTTTTAAAAAAAAATGTTTGTACCAACTTTTTGATAATTGAGCACTCACACTGAAGGTATATAGTGCTTTCATATTTATTTATTTTTATTGTTTTTTTAATAGTGCTTTCATATTGGCTTTTAGAGGGATGACAAATTCTAAAACCAAAAGAAGAAGAAATTAATGAAAGACCTAAATTAAAAAAAAAAAAATAAAAAATGCAACGAATCTTAGTGATTTTGCCTTTAATTTGTTAATATGTGAGTCTTGTGTTTTTCCACTTGAAACACTTTTCAAAAGTGTACATTACTTTAGTTGTGTTTGGCACGTATGAATTTTTTATTTATTTTTTAACAAGTAAATAAATAACTTTCTTAATTTTTTTTATTTTTTTTGTGTTTGGTCTATTTGCGAAAATTAAATATTAATCTAAAAGTATTTGTAAATACAATGGGAGTGGAGGTAAGGATATAAGATGGTGAGGTGTATAGGAGGGTACGAGAGCACAAAATCAATAAAAAATTCATGGAATTTATTTTTTCTATTTTTATTAAAAAAGTTTATTTTTTTTATTTTCCAAGGAATTTATTTTCTTAAAGGAAATGTTTTTCAAATATTTGATCAATCGAATATAAAAAAGTTGGGCAGTGTTATTTTCCGTAACCCTTAACTAATTAATGTTGTAGTTCACTTCATTTGGTCAATGTATTAATAGAGTCAGAATTTTCATTAAATACGTTTAAAAATAGGCATAATATATATATTAGACCTTAAACTTGGTTTCAAATTTTAACTTTGACCTCAAACTTTCATAGTGCACAAATAGGCATTTTAACTATCCTATCTTTCGATAAATGAACACGCGATTTTTGGAGCCAAAGTGCGTGAAATGCAAACGCTCCCACGTATATTAGTGAGTCAATCAGTGGTTGCCAACTAACTAAACATTTTACATGCTTTTTTTTTCAAAAAAAATATCTTACATGTCATATTGAAACTAAAAAAAATTAAAATTAATTTTAATTAATATAAAAGAGATTCATTAAGGGTAGAATTGTCATTTCGATATTTTTCTACCTTTGTGGGCCTCGAAAATTACCCCTCACTCACGTATAATGCGTGCATTTCATGCATTTTGCTAGATAGGAATCGCGTGTTTATTTATTGAAAGATTGGATAATTAAAGTGCCTATTTGTGCACTCTGAAAGTTTGAGGTGAAAGTTAAAATTTGAAGTCAAGTTTAGGGTCCAATATATGTATTATGCTTTAAAAATATAAGAAAACAAATACATGTAAAATTCAAAGAGATTCAACATTAACTATACAATCTCTATATACATAAAAGAAAAAGGCATAAACATAAACTTAGCTTCAACATATAATTATGTCCTTCAATTTTGGGTATGCACAAATAGACAGTCAAATATGTATGAAATTAAACAAATAAACGCTTGTGTCTGAAGCTGCATCGTACATGGCAACTTGCATCCTCTGTGGTGGCGTCCTACATGAATTATGTCATATAGTAAGTGTGTTTCTACTTATTCATTTATACATGTTTAAGTATTGTCTACTAATTATGCATACTCAATTGAAGAGTATAAATTTTGATTGAAGCCAAGTTTAATATAACATAATACATAAATAAAATCCTTAACTTTACTCCAAATTGTAACTTTGACCTTTTACTTTGATAGTGCACAAAGGGGCACTTTAACTATCCAAAATTTAAATAAGAAAACACTCGAATGATTCAGGCAAACATGTGATATACAAATGCTCTGACGTGGATAAGTGAATCATTGAGTTACTGTCAACTAACTAAAATAAATACACCTAGATTTTCAGAGCAACCCATAGATATGAGACGACATGAGAATCAATGAACTTGCTTCTCCTTTTTTTTCTTTAGCTTGAAGTATATTTGTTCTTTAACTTGTCAAATACTTAACTAAAAAAATAGATTGCTTTGTGTATGTGATTGTCATAGTATGTAGCAAATTACAATTACAAATTCTTGAAGGCCAAAAAAAAAGTATGGAGAGCTAAAAATTGTTTGGTAAAGATGTACACTTTAATTGTTTGATAAATTGTCTGGATGAATTTTTCAGTGATTTTTGTCAAGTTTAAGTAGCAATTTAATATCTAATCAGAATGTATGCGGTCCCTTAAGTGTGATTCGGACTCATTTTTAAGAGTCTTCTGAATTAAATTGCATTCGATTTTTACTAGCGTATAATCACCCCATCTTGCTTGCAATAGATTTAGGTAAAAAAAATAATTATTATAGCTTTTTTTTTCCACAGTAACAAAAAAAAAATTAAATATCACTTGCATTTTTTTTTCATTTTGCAATGAACAAAAAATAATGCAAAAAAGGAAAAATTTTGTTGAAAAATTAGAAAGAGAATAAAGTGTGAGTTATTTTTATTTTCTTTAAATACATAAAAGGATTGATTAAGGATTTAATAGTCTTTTCAATGTTTTTTCTTCTGTTGGGCCCTCGAATTTTACATCTGACGCGCCTAATTGTGTGTATTTCACGCATTTTGTCAGGTAGAATTCGAGTGTTTTTTAAATTTAAGTTTTGAATAGTCAAAGTGATTACTTGTTCACTAACAAAGTTAAAAGATCAAAATTATAATTTGAAATCAAATTAAAAATCTAATATAAATATTATACCTTTATATATTATACCCAATCAATAATTTTTATCGAGCCTTTTTGCCCCTACGGTCCTACCTAACTTCGCCCCTACAACATGGATCCTATATAATTGAAGTATGTGAAGGGAAGTACTATGCATGCACGTGAGGTTTGTTTGTTTAATCATTTTACACAAAAATAATGTCCATATGAACTTGTCTTTGTATGAATTGTAACAGAAAGGCAACCACATGAGGATGAAGTTTTTTTCATGAATAAATCCATTACAAACGTTAATAATTTATGCAAAATTTCATTAGTTGTACTAACAAATTATTGCAATGTCACACTCATGAGACTTTGTCCATAACTTCAATTTGTAACATGCACCATATGATCATTTGACCAATGTTGTCATCCCTATTTTAAAAATACTCGTCCGTTCATTTTTATTTGTTTATCATGTTATTAAAGTTAGATATCTACTTTAATTTGTTCAGTTAATTCTTGAGTTATTCTTATTACTCCCCTCGTCTCACTTATATGTCATCACTTTCTATAAATAGTTGGTCTATAATACTTGTCATTTCATTAAATTAATGCATAAATTACTATCTTGTTCCCTTTTTTATCCTTGTGAGTTATTAGCCTGGAAATATATATTTGATTAACTTAGAAAAGCTAAGTAAATGATTCATGTTCATTGGTTAAATTAATTAATCAAAATAAATTAATTCATATTCTATTTGATTGAAAACTTGCGTTGTAAAAAAGTTAAATAAGAGTAGAAGGGTAAAAATTACATCATTTCTTAATTCAAGTGCAAAGTAAAAATGTGAGATAAAATGGGACGGAGGGGGTAATTATTGTCGATATTTTCCTCAAGTTCAGAAAAAAAAAATATCAAATCAATATTGAACAAGTAAAAATGATCGATGGGTATATATTTGGCCTCTATTAATTTCTCTCTTTTTTCATTTTCTTGGATGATCATTTGTTTGAGTATATAAATACAATCTCTTGATACCACCATTTAAATAATGATATAATTTGACGTGTAGAAAAGTGTACCATTAGTATTTATGTATAGAAAATGTATCATTACTAGATATGTATAGAAACTGAATTAGTATTGTATAGAATATGTATGAAAAATGTAGCACTACTGTATATGTGGGTATAATAAATGTATAATCATTGTGTAATATATACATACTACTGATACACACGTTTTACAATATTTTTTTTTGTTTTGAAATCCAAGGATAACCTCCAACCTTTACAACCTCTGTCACGATCTCTATCTTTTGGGTGAACATTCTGTGGTGAACACTTTGTGCGCACTAAGTTAAAGCTCCATCGTATAATAGCCTGCAAATCACACGGGAAATGTAAACCGTACTAGACAAGTCCTATGCGACAAGCTCAACTCAGAAGGCATTGAAGGGGGATCAATCCCGAATCATCCTTGTGGATAACCATCCTCTAAACCAACTAAGTCATGTTTTACAGTTTTTATACACTATTTATACACATACTATCGAAGAAAAAATAGAAATCATTAAAAAAAATTATCCGATCCAGCGAGATCTGTACGAAATGATTAAAGATCTAATAATTTCGCAGTGTTTATAGTTGAAAAGTATATATGACAAATATCTCCATAAAATTAGTAATATATATGTTATACTGACAGTGAATATCGAGTGTATATAATGTATATAAAATTAACACCAAGTTTTATATATTGAGTATTATATATATATAGTACTCAATATATAAAACTTGGTGTTAATTTTATATAAGTAATAATGTATGGAAAGTGAATATGAAGTTGATGATTGAAATTTGTTCTTTATCATACTTAGAACTTATGTTTTAAATTTGGAAAAGTGCTAAATGGTCAGAAAATTTTAAAATTTATAATATTTTTTTATTTTAAAATAAATCGATCATTTTTACATTTTTTGTAAAAAATATTAAAAATAAAAGGATAAAAATATTTTTTAAAAAAAAGTAAAATTACATAGAAAAAGATCGGTCCTTAAATTTGAGCTTATTTGGTGTAAATTTAGAGTTGAAAAAGAAAATTTACTATTGTATTGACAAAAGTTTACAAACTCACATGCCTAAAATTTTAGCCCCTTTTTCCATGTAGTTCACCCATTACACATGACCTAGGTAAAAACTTGAAAAAATAAAAAAGGATATTTAGTGAATTTGTTAGATTTGTTGTATTTTTTTTTTTAATAAATTGGTGGTTGCGTTTTGTTGTTCTTTATAATATACGAAATTTATATAAAATTTAAGCTTATTTAGAATATATACAAAATTTATATCACATTTGAGCTTATTTAGAATATATATATATATATATATATATTATTTTTTATTCAGACATACGTGTCTAAAAATATACTTGGAAAAAACCAAACATATTTGATCGAGACTATAATTTATTTTTACATGAATCTTAGTAAAATAATATCTGAACTTTTATCTTTACAAGTCATACTAAACATCATAAAAGAATATTAGTATATCATTTGATCTTCACAAGATAATACATTCTGACACAAATATCTAAAGTTATAAAACTTCAAATATGATTATTTCTTTTTTTATTGGCAACTTTCATATATAGCAAACATAAAATTCATATTTGTATGCTATAACAAAGTTTGTATGATTACGCTCCATCGCAAATATATATATATATGTATAATTTGCTATACATATACAATTGAAGCGAATCGTATAAAACGAGAAAGAAAAAGAAACTTGAGCAGAAAAATGTGTAAAACGAAGTGTATAAAATGAATTATATAATTATAAGTGTGTAGGATGATTATATACAATTTGAATTTGTATAAAATGAGAAAGAGAGAAAAGCAAAAGAGACTTGGGCAGGGAATATACAATTGAATCGAATTGTATAAAACGAGAAAGAGAGAAATTATATACAATTTGAATTTTTATAAAACGAGAAAGAGAGAAAAGCAAAAGAGACTTGGGCAGAGAGTACTTTTATTGTATAACTATAAGTGTAAAGAAAAAAAAATATATATTTGCATGTGTATATACAGTTTTCTCTCGCTTTATACAATTAGAAACACAATTTATATAAATCTATTGTATAAAGCGAGAGAGGCGAGCGAGAAAGAGAGAGTGACGAGCGAGAATATGAGAGAGAGGGACTGACAAATAGTTTACTACTATATTTATTTTATATTATTAATTTGTCATTCTATACGATTATCTTTTTTTTTTCTCAAAGCAAGTTAAACTAACAAAAAGAATTATAAAGCGGATTTAATTTCGGCCCAATATCAAATGTTAAGGCCCAAAGGCCATTTGTGAGCCCATAACTAGATAACCTATAAAATCTAACCAGCTGTAGTGGAAACCTAGAAGCTGTGACATCTTCTTTGAAAATGGAGTTTAATGGCGAAAATATTCGTAAAACATTTACGGATCACTTCTAGGTAGCTTTGAATATCAGAGCAATATGCATATATTGTAGATCTGTAAATGTTTTCCGAGTATCTTTTGCCCATAACCTTCAAAAAATATGAAGTATTTTAATACTGATATGGATCCGTCCAAGGTTCTAATCCAAAAGGATTGCCAATCTGATGGGTGAGTTGAGAAAATAAAATATTTTGAATTATCAATTATTATGTATTATAGTATTTTTTTTTTATATAAATATATATAAATTTCATTCTTTAATAAATTGAAATATGTTATATGTAACTAAAGTTACATGAAATGTATAAGATTTTTAACCTCTTATGACTTGTTATTTTTTTTTGTTATATTTTAATTATTATTTTATAACACAAAAACAATCGAACAATGTATGTATCACTTATTTTATCATTTAAAATATAAAAATTTGTATTAAGCACTTTAAGATAGTCATTCATAAAATATTACTCTTTATATCTAAGAGCATAACATAAGTTATACACACTCTGTTTCTTTTGTATTTGTCAACTTTTGAATTGACACACCTATTAAGAATACAGTTAATGACATAGTGAGTTTATCATTTTATCCCTATTAATTATAAAGTGAATGATAATTATTTGTTATTGAATTGCGTGCACATAAAGATCATAAAAAGAGTTTCGTTTTATGGTTCTTTCATATACGTTTTCTTTAATTGAATGAACGTTCTGATTCTCAATTTATCAAAATACTTCAATTGGTACACGCAAGAAATAGGCTAATTCAGCAGCCTTTTGTTCAATTTCTCGTGGAGTTTTTACATTTTTCAAAGTAATTAGTCATTTAATTGAGGATATAATAAGTAAAAAGAAAATTGTCCATTCTTGATTTATCAAAATGGACAAGCAATTAGGGACAATTATGAAAGAAAAAATGGAATTAGGGACAATTATGAAAGAAAAAGTGGACAAGTAAAAGAGACGAGATTATATATTATAGGATTGTATAAAAGTGGACAAGTAAAAGAGACGGACTATATATTATAGGATTGTATAATTTCTTCTTTATTGTGCTCTAAACTCAGTTTCTTTGAATAAAAGGCTACCTTTCCTACGTAATCTCCATCAATCGCACTTCAATATTTTCATTATTTCGATATCATTGAAAAAATTTCAAATTCTATTACATCCATCTTTTTTCGTGGTTGTTTCAACATTATGTTTATGACTCCTAGCTTATTTTTTGACTAGAATCACAACACTAGCTCATTTTTTGACTTCTTTGTCGTTCATGCAATTACAAATCTAAACAAATTAATTAGTTATTTCTAGTCCCTCTAACAATTCGAGGACAAAAAGTGAACAACATATTCTATTATTTTTTACAACATTTGTAAGACATAAGGGATTTCAATGAAAATTGAAAGATAAAAAAAGTTATCCATCAAGGTGACATTTCATGTTATTATATAGGATGATATGTAATTTGTTAAATTGGTGAAAATTCACAAGTATAGATACAATTTAATTAATTGAAAGTCAAATATACTCAATTAGATATAAAAAAATATTCAGATTTTGAACTTGTCAATATTTAAAGGACTAAAAGTGCAAACTTTCCAAAAGTAAAAAAGGAAATTAAAAACACAAATTTAACTTTTTTATTTTGTTTTATTTCTCAAAGAATTAGCAATAAAGATAAAGTTGATATTCCCTCCAAATTAAAATTTGTCACATTTCATCGAGAGTCACGTAAAATTTTTGACTAATATTTTAAGATATACTTTCTCTATTTACTTTTACTTGTCACATGTTTTATACATGAGAGTCAATTTAATTAATTTTCAGAGTTTAATTAAATTAAATTAATTTAATATATCAAATATAAAATTTATCTATTCGAAACATACAAAGAAAAGAATATAATACAATTCATTTTTCATCTTAAAATATTAGAAAAAGTTAATACAATTTAATTCTAAAAAAGATGTAACAAATAAAAATGAAGTGTTCCAATATTTTAGGAGGCAAAACTATAAGGGAAAAAAGAGGACATACAAGTCTACTACAATTAACCTGATTTTATTGTGAATAACTTTTATGGAATACGTTGAATGAATTCGGAGAACTAGGGTTTCTCCTCTAGTTAACGATTGAACAAAAAACTGAATTGGAATTGGATCAGTTCTCTTTCGCTTTCTGATAGATGAAACTTGATCAAGCTCACGACTAGTTGATGGTAGAGCTAGCTATAGAGGTTATAGTTGGTGCTACGGCGACAATTGTTAACACATATCGGTGAAGTAAAGTGAAAAGGGGTAATGAAAATTATTATGTGGTTTACATTAAAACTTAAGAGATCAATTTATAGAACTAAAATTAGAAAAAGGTCAAAAAGATCATTAATGTGTGAATGTTATTGTCAATAAAATATTTTTTTAAAAAGGTTTTTTGCAAAATGGTCAATTGGTTATTAATTAGATTTTCCCATATAATTAATGGTGTTATTTTTTCTATTTCAAAGGTCTTTTTAGGGGAAATTATTTTTTTCTGTCAAAACATTTTTCCCAAAATGGTCAATTGATTATTAATTAGATTTCTTCCTAAAATTAATGGTTTTATTTTTTCTATTTCAAAGTTTTTTTGGGGGCAATTAAATTTAAGGCATAATACATATATTGAATTTTAAACTTGACTTCAAATTTTAACTTTGACCTCCAACTTTCATAATGCACAAATAGACACTTTAACTATCCAACTTTTAAATAAATAAACACATGAGTCCTACATGACACAATACACGTAGGACACTACGTAGGATAAAAAATGACATGTAGGATATATGTGTCTATTTGTCCAACTTTATACAAATTTAAGTGTCTATTTATGCACATCCAAAATCGAAGAACATAAATATAATTTGAAACCAAGTTAAAAGGTATATTTATGTATTATATCTAAATTTAATAATGAGTCTATCCTAATCCTAATGAGGAACATTTATTAGTCATTATAGTGGTTAAACTAGTTTATTGAAAAAGTATATAAATGCGTGGCAAGATCAATATATTCATTAATGATATACATCATTAAATTTTGTCATTTTTATATGATATATAAAAAGAACATTATTAAATTAATATAAGTGAGATCATAAAATACTACTTTTTCAATTTCAAAGTAAGTGAATTGTTGAGGCAATGCATATTTATTAAGAAAAAAAGAGTGTAGGACATAAAATAAACGTCATTTTCTACTTTTTCCCTTGTAGTTATTCTCAAAATATACTTAAAAATATAAATATGAGCAAATAACTCTCTTAAAATTATCACCTAGAAGATATAACTGAGGGGTAAAAATTGAAAATTTCCCTAACAACTCTTTTGTGTTTTGAACAATTCAATAATTTTGAACTATAAAAAAGGCCTCAAAAATTCACTTATTTTAAATTGAAGGGAGTATTATTTTATAGAAGTATTATTTAATTGATAAAATAGTGTTTTGAGATCCAATAAAGATTAATTTTGATTATATCAAGGCCACTTTATCTTACTAATTTATGTATCATATTCACTCAAATTCACATAAAAAAAATTATTATACATAAAGTACAATGAATACATCACTATTATTGTATCTCAATAAATTATGTATTATATTTATTGAATTCATATAAAAATTAAAATTCAAATATTTGTATTTGTATAAATTTATTATTTTGAATCTTATCATATTTGTATAATTCTGAAATTTGTGTTACTCCAAAAAACAGATCTAATTTTAGATCAACAATTATACCCATATTTGTTTGAATCCGTAATTGTATATTTTACTTATTAAATATATAAGTACAAAAGCCTAGCAACATAATTATCTATATCTATCTATATTATATTAAAATCATGAACTCCTAACTTGAACATTAAATTATTTTATATCATTTTCTCTTGTGGTCTAGATACATGTTTCTGAATATATTTTTTCAAAATTATTAAACTTCTCAAGAATTAGAGAATTAGCATGATTTGTTTTTTTGATGCTCAAGACAAAAGAATGGCTTTATTTATCAATGTTACTTATGTGATTTAGACTGTCAAGAAGTTTGATTAAAAATAGTTATTACTATGTAAACATTGCCCTTTAGATTTACCAATTTACTATTTCTTAATATTTCATTATTTTTTATGAAGAAAAAAATCATTTCAGATAAATATATATGTCACAAAAATGTATTATCAAGTTAACAAGATCTTCTAACTTTAAAATATATTATTTTAAAAAATTTCGATGTCTTTTAGGAAATCCTATAACAAATATTGTTTACTAAGGAATATTAATAATGTCACGCTCCGAACTTACACAAGAGATAACTCAAGAAATAACTTAAAATTAATACTTAGCCAAAATGACAACTCTAGTCTTAAACGTTTACAACTGAAATGAAAAGACCAAAGAAACTAACACTATCTGTCTATGAAGCCTCTAAAATAAATAGGGATGTTGGGACATGTGTAACGACCTGTTTAGTCGTTTTGAGCTGTAGAGTTTATTTCTGGTAATAACTGTCTGAGTCGACGGATCCCATGACGGACCGTCATGGGCACGACGGACCGTCGAGGGTGTCTCGTTCCAAAACACTTAGAATTCTGAAAAATTGGGTACTGAGAACAACTCTCTAAACTTCGCGTCGACATGGCAGGACGGACCGTCGTGGGCACGACGGACCGTTACAGGACCTTAGTGAAAAGTTAGTCTCACAGATGCAGTGGCGACTCGGCCGGGGCGGACCGTCGCGAGCCGCGGCGACCCGTCGCGGCTGCGTAACCACGGTGGGTCGGATTTCTGTTAAATATTTTAAGGGGCGTTTTGGACTATTCCTGCTTATAATTATAAAGTTAGTGGTTGAATGTTAATAATTCAATTACTTGGGGGTTAAAGGAGACAACCTTGGAATAAATAGTGGGTTACTTTTACCATCTTTTATACTTAATTATATGGTAATTAGGGTAAAAGAAAAAGGGCTGAAATAAGAAAAATAGAAAAGAACAGAGAGAGGGAATCGATCAAGAGGAGAGAACGAAGAGGAAAGCAAAGCTTTGGAAAAGTAGATTTCTGGATCACGAATTCTTCGGTGGAGGTAGGTTATGGTTTATGCTTTTCATAGTAAACTCTTGATAGCGAATGATATGTATTGGGTAGTTTTGTAAAGTCTCCTATATGCTTAATTGTATGCTTGCATGATGTGATTATATAATTGCGATAAATAAGCATGATGAGGCTATTGAATCCTAAACCTTGAAACCTCTTTGTTAATGATGATGCCTTGGTATAAAAGCAGACTTGATGAACTAAAAGAATGAGGTTAGTGGATCGGGTGTCACGTTCCGACACCAGGATAGTAATAGAGGATCGGGTGTCACGTTCCGACACCAGGATAGTATTAATAGATCGGGTGTCACGTTCCGACACCAGGATAGTATTAATGGATCGGATGTCATGTTCCGACACAAGGATAGTATTAATGGATCGGGTGTCACGTTCCGACACCAGGATAGTATGAATGGGATCGGGTGTCACGTTCCGACACCAGGATAGTAATAGTGGATCGGGTGTCACGTTCCGACACCAGGATAGTATGATGAGGATCGGAGTGTCACGTTCGGACACCAGGATAGTAAAGAGAATGAATCTTGAAATATGTTAATATACTCAATTTAATGAACCTATTTCCCAAATGAGTATGGTATGGAGGCTTGAGTCCTCATGGGTGTACTTGGTGTTATTTATCAATGATTCTCGTACTTGTGTTGTACCTGTTGAGTATTGTAGTTGATTTTATGATATTATCTGATATATCTTTGTTTTATTTTGAGTTGGCCGATGATACCTACTCGATTACTGTGTTTTATCTTGACCCTACTTGTATGTTTTCTTTTTAGTATTTGTGGAGTGCAGCAAACGTACCATCGTATTCAACTCAATGGCAACTCTAGCCAGTCTTCATCACACCAGATTTCAGGGTGAGCTAAAGCTTCTAGCTTGGACTGGATCTTCTTCTTCATGTCTGGATGCCTTGAAGTTCTGGCATAGACTAGCTGTTATTTATGTTTAGTTTCTTAGATACTCTTAGCTTTAGGAATTTGAGAATAGATGTTCTTGTGATGATGACTTCCAGATTTTGGGGATAATGATAAGTTAGAGTTTTAGAAGTTGATTATTGATTTCGTTAATGAGTTTTAAGTCTTCCGCATTATTTTTATGTTATTATGTTTAAAATGTTGGGGTTTAGATTGGTTGGTTCGCTCACATAGTAGGATAAGTGTGGGTGCCACTCGCGGCTCGTTTTGGGTCGTGACAAACTTGGTATCAGAGCATTAGGTTCGTTGGTCTCATCACACAAGAACGAGTCTAGTAGAGTCTTGAGGAACGGTAGGGGGACGCCTTTACTTTTCTTTGAGAGGCTATAGGACTTTAGGAAAATTCCATTCTTTTCTTCTTTCGTGCTATTACTTGGATCCAATTGGTATCTAGGTGATACAAATTGGTATCTGACCATCTTCACTCTATTTCGCGGATGGTTAGAACTAGAGCAACAACCGCGTCAACACCAACACCGGCAAGACAAGATGCGTATGAGCCAACCACTGGGTCTGTAGCTCGAAGAGGGGCAGTGGCAAGAGGCCGTGGTAGAGGTCGGGGGAGGACGTCCTCTAGAGGAAGAAGACAAACACCTGGCCCATTTAGTACTAGGGTGGTGACTCCTCTACCGACTGAGGAAGTAGTAAGAGAGGGGGAGGAAGGGGAGAATGAGCAAGTGCAGAATGAGGAATTACCACCCCAACCTACCCCAAAGATTATTAATCAGGTTCTTGCTTATCTTAGTGGGTTATCTGATCAGGGCCAGACACCTCTAGTGTTTTCTGCACCAGCACCTCAGGTTCCGGGAGGACAACATGCAACTGCTGGGGCTCCCCGCATGGATGCCTCACTTGAAATAGGCACATTTCCTCGTTTGACTACAGGGCCTATAATGACAAGTGATCAGCATGAACTTTTCAGTAAGTTCTTGAAATTGAAACCTCCGGTCTTCAAGGGTGCTGAATCTGAGGATACCTACGATTTTCTGGTTGACTGTCATGAGTTACTACACAAGATGGGTATAGTAGAACGATTTGGCGTCGAGTTTGTGACCTATCAATTTCAAGGGAACGCCAAAATGTGGTGGCGGTCACATGTGGAGTGTCAACAACCAGAGGCACCACCTATGACTTGGGCATCATTCTCTAGTTCATTTATGGAGAAGTATATACCCCGTACTTTGAGGGATAGGAGGAGAGATGAGTTTCTAAGCCTAGAGCAAGGCAGGATGTCGGTTACTGCTTATGAGGCTAAGTTTTGTGCACTCTCCAGATATGCCACCCAGCTTTGCTTCAGTCCACAAGAGCGGATTCGCCATTTTGTGAAGGGGTTGAGGTCAGATTTGCGGATCTCAGCCTTATAGGTAGCTGCTACAGCAAAATCCTTTCAGGAAGTGGTAGACTTTGTGATAGAGGTGGAGGGAGTGAAGCCAGATGATTTCACCATGGCATCAACTACTAAGAAGTTTCGTAAGGGAGGTGAGTTTAGTGGTTCTTACTCCAGAGGACAGAGTTCAGGAGGTTATACAGCCCGACCTATTCAGTCTTCACTGCAGGCTGTAGCTGGGGATCCACCGCAGACCGGTCAATATTTCTCTGAGTTTGGAGGTTATCCCCAGACTCCGTCGTTCTCACAGAGACCTATGCTTGAACCCAGAGAGTGTTATGGATGTGGGGAAATTGGACATATTAAGAGATATTGTCCAAAACAGAGTTACAGACCCCCAATAGCCAGAGGTAGAGGTGGTCATGGAAGAGGCCGCTATTCTGGAGAACGTGGTGGTCGAGGTAATGGTGATCACCAAATCAACCGGGGTGGCGGGCAAACTGGAGCCACTACTGACCTGACATGGTAGAGGGCGGCGGGCGACAGCGATAGGGCCCGTTATTCACGCTTTCCCGGGCGGTCGGAGCGGAGACGTTCGATCTTTGTTATCACGAGGTAATCTTTTGGTTTATGATTGCATGGCTTCCGTATTATTTGATCCTGGATCCACATTTTCATATGTATCTTCTTCATTTGCTACTGGTCTTAATTTACATTGTGAATTGCTTGACATGCCTATTCGTGTTTCTACTCCGGTGGGTGAGTCTGTGATAGTTGAAAAGGTGTATAGGTCTTGTCTTGTAACGTTTGTGGGGAGCAATACTCATGTAGACCTGGTTATCTTAGAAATGGTTGATTTCGATGTAATTCTGGGTATGACCTGGCTTTCTCCAAACTTTGCAATCTTAGATTGTAATGCTAAAACTGTGACGTTAGCCAAGCCTGGGACAGATCCGTTAGTGTGGGAGGGTGACTACACTTCCAATCCGGTTCGTATCATCTCCTTTCTTTGTGCTAAGAAAATGGTTAGTAAGGGTTGTTTGGTGTTCTTGGCACATCTCAGGGATGATACTACCCAAGTTCCTTCAATTGAGTCGGTTTCGATAGTCCGTCAGTTTCTGGATGTGTTTCCTGCAGACCTTCCTGGTATGCCACCGGATAGGGATATTGACTTTTGTATTGATCTTGAGCCGGGTACTCGCCCCATTTCCATACCCCCTTATAGGATGGCTCCCGCTGAGTTAAGAGAGTTAAAGGCCCAACTTCAAGAGTTGTTAAGCAAAGGCTTTATTAGACCAAGTGCATCTCCTTGGGGTGCTCCTGTTCTGTTTGTGAAGAAGAAGGATGAAAGTTTTCGAATGTGCATTGACTACAGACAACTGAATAAGGTAACTGTTAAGAACAAGTATCCTCTTCCTCGCATCGATGATTTGTTCGATCAGTTACAAGGTGCTGGTACCTTCTCAAAAATCGATTTGAGATCTGGTTATCATCAATTGAAAATACGGGCAACGGATGTGCCAAAGACTGCTTTTCGGACCAGGTATGGATATTATGAGTTCTTAGTAATGTCTTTTGGGCTTACGAATGCCCCTGCTGCGTTCATGAGCTTGATGAACGGAATTTTTAAGCCATATCTGGATCTCTTTGTTATCGTATTCATTGATGATATACTGGTATACTCAAAGAGCAAGAAAGAACATGAGGAGCACTTGAGAATTGTATTGGAAATGTTGAGGGAGAAAAAGCTTTATGCCAAATTCTCTAAGTGTGAATTTTGGCTAGATTCAGTGTCCTTCTTGGGGCATGTGGTTTCTAAGGATGGAGTGATGGTGGATCCTTCCAAGATTGAAGCAGTGAAGAATTGGGTAAGACCTACTAATGTTACAGAGGTAAGGAGCTTCGTTGGTTTAACTAGCTACTACCGTCGATTTGTCAAGGGATTTTCTTCTGTTGCTTCCAACTGACAAACTTGACTAAGCAGAGTGTTCCATTTGTATGGTCGGACGAGTGTGAAGAAAGCTTTCAGAAGCTCAAGACTTTGTTGACTACTGCACCAATTCTTACCTTGCCAGTGGAAGGTAAGAATTTCATTGTTTATTATGATGCATCCTATTCTGGTTTGGGTGCAGTGCTAATGCAAGAGAAGAATGTAATTGCTTATGCTTCGAGGCAATTAAAGGTGCATGAACGTAATTATCCGACCCACGATTTGGTGTTGGCTGCGGTAGTGTTTGCATTAAAGCAATGGAGACACTATCTATATGGGGTTAAGTGTGAAGTTTATACAGATCACCGTAGTTTACAGTATGTCTTTACTCAGAAGGATTTGAATTTAAGACAGAGGAGGTGGATGGAACTACTGAAAGACTATGACATCACTATCTTGTATCATCCAGGAAAAGCTAACGTTGTGGCAGATGCTTTAAGTAGAAAGGCAGGGAGCATGGGAAGTCTAGCTCACTTGCAGGTTTCTAGACGCCCATTGGCTAGAGAAGTTCAGACTCTGGCTAATAACTTTATGAGGCTAGAAGTAAATGAGAAGGGAGGATTTTTGTCTTGTGTGGAGGCAAAATCTTCCTTTCTTGACAAGATTAAGGGAAAGCAATTTAATGACGAGAAACTGATCCGGATCCGAGATAAGGTGTTGCGAGGAGAGGCTAAAGAAGCAAAAATCGATGAGGAAGGTGTTTTGAGAATTAAGGGAAGGGTATGTGTACCCCGCATCGATGATTTGATCCACACTATTCTTACTGATGCTCATAGTTCAAGGTATTCTATACATCCTGGTGCAACCAAGATGTATCGTGACCTAAAGCAACATTTTTGGTGGAGTAGAATGAAGCGTGACATTGTTGACTTTGTTGCTCAATGCTCGAATTGTCAGCAAGTAAAGTATGAACACCAGAGGCCTGGAGGGACACTTTAGAGAATGCCCATTCCTGAATGGAAGTGGGAGAGAATTGCAATGGACTTCGTGGTTGGTCTTCCAAAGACAATGGGTAAGTATGACTCCATTTGGGTAATTGTTGATAGGTTAACTAAGTCTGCTCATTTCATTCCGGTCAAGGTGACTTATAATGCAGAGAAGTTAGCCAAAATTTACATCTCAGAAATTGTTCGATTGCATGGAGTTCCACTCTGCATCATATCAGATAGAGGTACGCAGTTTACCTCTAAGTTTTGGAAAACATTGCATGCTGAATTAGGTACTAGATTGGATCTTAGCACTGCATTTCACCCTTAGACCGATGGTCAGTCGGAGCGAATGATTCAGGTTTTGGAGGATATGCTTCGTGCATGTGTGATAGAGTTTGGTGGTCATTGGGATAAGTTCTTACCCTAAGCAGAGTTCTCATACAACAATAGCTATCACTCAAGTATTGATATGGCCCCATTTGAGGCATTGTATGGGAGAAGATGTAGGTCTCCCATTGGGTGGTTCGATGTATTTGAGGTTAGACCTTGGCATCGACCTTCCGAGGAATCGTTAGATAAAGTGAAATGCATTCAAGAAAAGCTTTTAGCGGCTCAAAGTAGGCAGAAGGAGTATGCAGACCGAAGGTTAGGGACTTGGAGTTTATGGAGGGTGAGCAAGTCTTGCTAAAGGTTTCGCCCATGAAAGGGGTGATGCGGTTTGGTAAGCGAGGTAAGCTTAGTCCGAGGTATATTGGTCCATTTGAAGTTCTGAAGCGCGTGGGGGAGGTGGCTTATGAATTAGCATTGCCCCCAGGGCTGTCAGGAGTGCACCCGGCATTTCATGTGTCTATGATGTAAAGATACCATGGTGATGGAAACTACATTATTCATTGGGATTCAGTTCTGCTTGATGAGAATCTGTCTTATGAGGAGGAGCCTGTTGCTATTTTAGATAGAGAAGTCCGCAAGTTGAGGTGAAGGGAGATTGCATCCATCAAGGTTCAATGGAAGAATCGTAGGTTGAAGAATCCACTTGGGAGAAGGAGGCCGATATGCAAGAAAGATACCCACACTTTGTTCTGATTCGTACTCCTTTTCGCCCTTGTTTTCTTCTTGTGATCGTTCGAGGACGAGCGATGGGTAAATGGTATCTATTGTAACGACTGTTTAGTCGTTTTGAAATGTAGAGTTTATTTCTGGTAATAATCGCCTGCAGTCGACGGATCCCACGACGGACCGTCGAGGTGTCTCGTTCCAAAACACTTAGAATTACGAAAAATTGGAGTGCGAGAACAACTCTGCGAACTTCGCGACGACATGGCAGGACGGACCGTCGTGGGCACGACGGACCGTCACAGGACCTTAGTGAAAAGTTAGTCTCTGAATTCTGTGACGACTCGGCGGGGCCAATTTGTCGCGAGCGCGGCTGACCGTCGCAGTCGCGTAACCACTGGTAGGTCGGATTTACATTAAATATTTTAAGGGGAGTTTTGGACTATTCCTGCTTATAATTATAAAGTTAATGGTTGAATGTTAATAATTCAATTACTTGGGGGTTAAAGGAGACAACCTTGGAATAAATAGTGGGTTACTTTTACCATCTTTTATACTTAATTATATGGTAATTAGGGTAAAAGAAAAAGGGCTGAAATAAGAAAAATAGAAAAGAACAGAGAGAGGGAGAAACAATCGATCAAGAGGAGATAACGAAGAGGAAAGCAAAGATTTGGAAAAGTAGATTTCTGGATCACGAATTCTTCGGTGAAGGTAGGTTATGGTTTATGCTTTTCATAGTAAACTCTTGATAGCGAATGATATGTATTGGGTAGTTTTGTAAATTCTCCTATATGCTTAATTGTATGCTTGCATGATGTGATTATATAATTGCGATAAATAAGCATGATGAGGCTATTGAATCCTAAACCTTGAAACCTCTTTGTTAATGATGATGCCTTGGTATAAAAGCAGGCTTGATGAACTAAAAGAATGAGGTTAATGGATCGGGTGTCACGTTCCGACACCAGGATAGTAATAGAGGATCGGGTGTCACGTTCCGACACCAGGATAGTATTAATGGATCGGGTGTCACGTTTCGACACCAGGATAGTATTAATGGATCGGGTGTCACGTTCTGACACCAGGATAGTATTAGTGGATCGGGTGTCACGTTCCGACACCAGGATAGTATGAATGGGATCGGGTGTCACGTTTCGACACCAGGATAGTAATAGTGGATCGGGTGTCACGTTCCGACACCAGAATAGTATGATGAGGATCGGAGTGTCACGTTCCGACACCAGGATAGTAACGAGAATGAATCTTGAAATATGTTAATATACTCAATTTAATGAACCTATTTCCCAAATGAGTATGGTATGGAGGCTTGAGTCCTCATGGGTGTACTTGGTGTTATTTATCAATGATTCTCGTACTTGTGTTGTACCTGTTGAGTATTGTAGTTGATTTTATGATATTATATGATATATACTGTTTTCTATTTTGAGTTGGCTGATGATACCTACTCAGTACCTGTGTTTTGTACTGACCCCTACTTGTATGTTTTCTTTTTATTATTTGTGGAGTGCAACAAACGTACCATCGTCTTCAACTCAATCGTAACTCTAGCCAGTCTTCGTCACACCAGATTTCAGGGTGAGCTAAAGCTTCTAGCTTGGACTGGATCTTCTTCTTCATGTCTGGATGCCTTGAAGTTCTGGCATAGACTAGCTGTTATTTATGTTTAGTTTATTAGATACTCTTAGCTTTAGGAATTTGAGAATAGATATTCTTGTGATGATGACTTCCAGATTTTGGGGATAATGATAAGTTTGAGTTTTAGAAGTTGATTATTGATTTCGTTAATGAGTTTTAAGTCTTCCGCATTATTTTTATGTTATTATGTTTAAAATGTTGGGGTTTAGATTGGTTGGTTCGCTCACATAGTAGGATAAGTGTGGGTGCCACTCGCGGCTCGTTTTGGGTCGTGACAACATGACCCTTATCATTCTAACAACTGAAAACTAAAAACAATAACTTGAATGATAAAGATGTCCTCCGGAATGAAGGGAGACTCACCAATTGACTCTGAGCTGCTCACTGGATCAACGGTACGTCGAATGCCGATCCTAGTTACCTGTGTTTGCATCATAATACAATGAAGTCCAACTGTCATCAGTACATTGAATGTACAAGTGTGCGAGTTGGAATGCTAAAACAACTTAACCTTGAAAAGAGAAAGGCCCGTTTGGATGTGCTTAATAAAAGCAGCTTTAAAAAAGTACTTTTGAAAGTGCTGAAACTTATTTTTAAAATAAGCAGTTATGTGTTTGGATAAAAGTGCTGAAGTTGCTATACTAAACTTGAAAAGGAAAAAATGGAAGAAAGAGATGTTAGGGTTATGTGGGTAATTTGGAGATTGTATAAAAATATTAAGGGCAAAAAGATAAAAATGTGGTCAACTTAAAACAGCTTATAAGCTAAAAAAAAGCACCCCTACCCCAGCTTTTAACTTTTGGCTTAAAATAAGTTTTTTTAAATTTAAAATAAGTTATTTTGAGTATTGCCAAACAGCTAAATAAGTCAAAAATCAGCTTTGAGTCACTTTGACCAGCTTTTAAGCTGAGCCAAAAAGGCTCTAAGAATGAAAACTTACCTGCTCAACTCATGAATAACATCATTCAATATAACTAACTCATTTCATTGTATATTAGTTTAAAGACATGTGCAAATAAAGAAAAGCTGTTTAAAACATGGTTTTCAACTCTGTGTATGCAAAATACAATTTACTATGAGATGTATGTAAAATACAAATAAATTTATGTAAACTCATAATTTTAATAAAAGACATATCATTCTTCCTCTCAAAGTCTACTTGTGCAATGTGCGAATTAAGTTCCATAACCCCATTCATACTAAGCAGAACCTCTTGAGGAACCATTCAATTTCTGTTGTGGGAGTTATCTAACCGACAACCATCACTTAAGAGCTATAGTGATGATACAACACTATACCTTGCGCTGCCAAGAACCGACCTATATCTTGCCATAAGTATAGGGAACTATCTTAATTTAGTGGATCAACTAGCTTAACTTACATGATCATCTAAAAAGTATGACCCGTTAATACCCATGATGGCTACATGGTTTTCATGGAGACTTGAGTTAATATGAACTCTCATCCCCTCATCGGTGCTCAATACTACTCCTAAAATATACTTTAGCTCATGCTTTTAAATATAACTTCTTTCTTTGGGTTGAGATAATTGCTCAACACTAAGCTTTAGAAAGTTCTCTTGGAATCAATGTTCCCATTTCTAACTCAAAACTCTTTTGGAAATCTTAGTTTCCTCTTATCTTAAGTGTGAAAAAATTATAGGCTCTTAGGGAATACTTAGTTCCCTTATAACTTTTGAGAAATGAACTCAACTCTATACTCTTTGCTTATCTTGAACTTGAAACTTAAAACAAAGTTAAAACGTTTGTTAAAGACTCTTGAAAACTTTAAGAACTTACTTTGACTTACTTCTTAACTTTTGGACTTGACTTTTAACTTATTTGACTTTAATCTTAACTTTCCTTGAATTGGATTATAGATTCAAGGTTCATGATCTCATGTTTATGAATGATTTCATGATGTTTAGACGTACCTTAGAGTGTTAGAATCAACTAGGAAACATGGGTTCATCACTTAGAAACTAGCTCAAAAAGATGGGGGAAGAATAGGGTGAACTAGCGTCCCAAGTGCTCTGAGAGGCGTGGGGCGCCAGGCTCCAAAATTCTGAGGCCAAGTTGGGGCGCTCTGGTTAGCACGGCGCCCCAGGGCCCGACTGTCAGAGATTTTCATATGGGGCTAAGGGAGGCGCGGCGCCCCAAGGCTCTACGAACAGGCCTTCTCGACCTTTCTCCTTCATTTTCATCTCTAAACCCTCTATACTTTCATGGTTCTTTCTTCAAACACTTAGGATCATTAGTACCCTCAATACCCAATAGATTTAACTCAAAATAACTCGAAAACACGAATCAAATCAACACTAGGCATCCAATAACTCAACCAACAAGAATTCAATAATGTTCTTCAGGAACTTCGGTTTTTATTATTCAACCAACTCGAAAATCAATGAATTGAAACAAGTTTGGTGTGTGAATGAAATGACGCAATACTACAAGATCACACATATCTTTTTAGGGATCACGCCTGACGAATTCCATAAGCCAAACTTTGACGATCATGAATGTTCTTGCTTTCTCTTCTCCTTTCTCCTTTTTTGCTCCTCTTCTTTTCTCTTCTCATAAAATCCTAACTTTTTTTTTATAAAAGAGTGAACTAAATAAGATCAATTTAGACTCCAATTTATAACCCCAAAACGGCATAAAATAATTGGTAAGGAAAAGACAAATTTGCCTTTCCCAAATTTGAATTGGACTATTCTTAATCCAACAACCCAACTTCTGAAAGACATAACTCACTCACACGATATCGAAATCATGCAAACTTGGCGTCGTAGAAAAGATCTCTCCAAGGGATTTCCGACCATATCAAGAACTACCTCTAACTCATCCTGAGCTAGGAGTTATAGTCGTTTGAAGTTGACAAAAAACTCTCTTTTTCCTAACTTAAGAAAATTTTCAGATTTTAATTCTTTGCAAAAGTGATTATTTCAACTTCTAAGCTTCTTCCAAGCTATTTCAATTTTCGAGATGTTACAAGTGAGATACGACTAATTACACGATTGAAACTCATCAAATTGAAATATATATGCACATTATTGCATTTAACTAGAAAAAAAATTCATTGACCATCTTCAAAGGTTCGTTCGAATAAGAGATATGTATGACGATCGACATTGAACATTCACAAAATAATCTGCAATATTATTTTGTGCAAAGCTTATTATTCAAAACTTCGCTTAAATTTTCTGAATTGATAATCACGTGCAGCGCACGTGTCAACAAACTAGTATTTATACAAATACAAATGAAAATAACTCAATTATATAAATATATGCAAATTATACAAACGTACCTGTAAATTATAAAACCAGGTGTGAATTTTATGAACGAGTAAGCTATAGTTACGGTCTGTATGCAAACTATAACTAATGAGTCTAATTATGTTTATTATTGTAACTATTTGTAAAATTTCCCCTATTTTAAATAAAAGATAAAATTCAAATTTAATTTGTGAAGTGATTTTTGAGATATATTGATATTGATATGAAATTATATAAATCTATAGCAAATCAATAACTAAATTCTCTAAATCAATATTGTTGGTTACATTATTGTGTTGATCAATGTCACATTTAAGAATCTATGACATGTGGATTCGAATATTCGATTCGATTAAATTAAAAATGAATAGAAGGAAGGGAAATTAATTGAAATGAAAGCAAGCAAGCATTATCCCTTTCATTCACCAAATTTTGAACTCTCTTTTTCTCTTGTCAAAATTATATGTTTCCATTTTAGTTTATGTTAAATATTTTTTCAATTTATTTTTATTTGTTTATTATATAAAAAATAAGTAATTATTGCTGAACTTAATATAAATAATTAATTTTATTTTTCAAATTACTGACAGTCTTAAAAATATCACTATACTTGACTAACATGACTTAAATTGTCAGTCAACTTAATAGTTTGGAGATGAAACTAATAATTTACATCAAATTTAGCGATGTTTTTAATACTTCTCGCTATTAAAAATAGGTATTCGTTTTTATCTATTCATAAAATTAAGATCTAATTTGTTATATTCTTTTTATTATTATATACTATTCATTTTTAAATTTAAATTACTATTTTGATTTGCTTTAAGTCGATAATTTTTTGAAAATAACTTTTTTTATCTCAAAGAGCTAGTGGTCATGACGTTTACACTCGATATTTCACTTATTATTTTTATTATTACTATTATAATTAGTATAAAAAGTTTTTCAAATCAATCATAATGGATAAACATGAATTATATGGCAATAGGAACGAAGCTAAAATTATATATAGCGTGTCTCTATCTAAGTATTATTGTGCTTTAAAATGAAAATTCTGAAGCTGTCACTATTGCGCGCTCTGTGTGGGAGTAGTGAAGTAAAGGGACCCCCAAATGTCCACTTGCTCTGTATTTTTTTCATAAAAAATGGAGCAATTTTGGACCATTCAGCCATCGGAAGTTCCAATAGGCGATGCGTTTTGGACTCTTCTAATTCACACTTTGCCTATTCTCAAAACCCCACCATTGAATTTTTTTTTTCTATCCATTTTTTTGGTTGGAGATGATGAACAATATGGAAGATGAGTACATTAGGAGACACCATAGGCATGTGCTCAACCACAATCAGTGTAGTTCTTCACTTGTTAAACGCATCAGAGCTCCTGTTAATCTTGTAAGCTTAATCCATTATGTACTTGATCTTTTCATATTTTCTCAGATCTATATGTGATCATCTTGTTACAAAGGCTTTCTAGGATTTTTCATATAGGGTTATTTACATTGTAGAAAAATAAGATTTGGGATTTTATCTTTTTGGAAATTTTTTTTGGTTGAATTGTGTAATTTATGATATTACTGCTATATTGAAATTTGAGGTAAAGAAGAAAAAGAACGTATTTTTATGTGGGAGATAGTGTTATTTGTTTCAATGAAGTGGGTTGAGAATTACTAGGGGTATCACGTTGAATTTCTAGAAGAGACAAAAATACTAGGTGATTCTTTCCATCTTGTTCGAGCTTTGGTGGATAGAGTTGCTCCACATACGCTACAGTTATAAAAAGGAATGTGTAAGGTAGTGTTAATTGTTTCGTTACGTAGTATGTTTGCATGGTTTGACTTTGGAGTTGGCCTTGGTAAACCAAATTGCATTATGTTTTTTATTTCATGTGTAGCTAATTATTGGATGCGGGACTGATTGTAACATATATGTTCTTATGGAGGTCTTTCTGATTTGGTATGTTTCATAGGTATGGTCATTGGTGAGAAGGTTTGATCAACCACAAAGGTACAAGCCATTTGTTAGCAGATGTGTCGTGCAAGGGGACCTTGAAATTGGGAGTGTGAGAGAAGTGAATGTTAGGTCAGGTCTTCCAGCTACCACCAGCAAGGAGAGGTTAGAGCTTCTAGATGACGAGGAACACATCTTTGGTGTAAAGATTGTTGGTGGAGATCACAGGCTTCAGGTATGCATCTGTTGTTTTCTCATAGAAACTACATGGATGCATTGGATGGACTATATATGTTGGCTAAGTTGTAACATCAGGTGTTTTTTTGTATCTTATGATAATTAATAAGTGAAGTTGAGGTTATTCAGTGACAAAAGAATATAGAATTCAAGAGTGTGTTTAATGGTAAGAAACCATGTTTTCCACTAACCTTCTTGGCTCTTGTATCTGCATGTACTTCAATAACACTGACTACTATATCTCCTTCTCTTGCTGCGGTTGGGTGGGGGACATGCTTTTCATTGTAAAAGATTTATACGTACTTGAATCTTAGCTATTTTCTCTCAGTTACTCCAACTAGAGATGATGTTACACCATTCAACTATGCTGATTATCCTCTTCCTCCTTCTCACCTCTTATTTTATTTTTCCTTATCGGCTTCTTCAACTAGAACACTAACAACAACATAACCAGTGTAATCCCATATGTAAGGAGGGTAAAGTGTATGTAGATATTACCCCTTACTCGTGGAGGTAGAGAGGCTGTTTCTGAAACCATAATACTAACTATCTCAATATACGAGGTAAATTTTAACATTCTATTCTGATAGAGCTGATAAATATCAAAGACCCCTTTTAAGTTAAGCATCCATTATGGGGTGAGAGTCACAAAGTCATATTATTTTATAAATGTGTGCAAACAGAATTTGAACTGAAAACTTCATGTGTTCAGCATTCATTAATGTCACCTTTGCTTATTCAAATGCCTTCAAGGTATGTATATGTGTGCGCCTGATAGAGAGAGATAGAGAGTTTAAAGTAGGGGTGGGAAAAGCACAAACAATGAAGTTTTGAATTAGAAGTTACCCGAGATGTTTATAGTGATCATAAAGTGTCCATTCAATAAAGAAATTCAAGCTTGAGCCTAAAGAATGTCTGCTGAAGTTTAGATGGAAGTAACTTGAGTTTTATTCGCACCTCGTCTGCTTATCATGTACAACCATTTTCTTTATTGCGCCAGACTTGTCTTACTCAGTTAATACTTATGTAATTGGGTTTGAATATCACATGGAAGCTGCTTGCATATTGTGTTCCATACTATTCTTACTTTTCTTGAGCAATCATGGACCTCCTATCCCATTTTACATGATGGTGTTTGACTGAATCAGTATGAAATTTTTTGACACATAAACTAAATATATCAAAGTACTAAAGTTGACCTTGATAGCAACAATTAAATGGGAGATTACAAGAGTTCCACATATCTCTTCATCTTCTGTTTAATAAAAAAAATCAGTTTTGTTCCAAATAAGTCATGTCAATAGCATTTAAAATGGGATGTCTATATTTTTACACAAAATGAAGAGAAGAGTGTCACATAAACTGGAATAGAGGAAGTTGTAGTATTTTTCAAGTTAGATCCCAAATGGTTTGTGTTGTGGAACTTTAGTGGCTCAGGAGGTGAATATGTTGAGCTGTTCCATTCATCAAATATTCTGTTCTTCATTACTGTTCCTAGGTTAGGAAATGGAGAAGTGAATGCCTGGTCAACTTTCCCTCGTAGCAAGAGACGTTTCTGTGGTTTTGTTTCTTGAATGAGATGTAGGGATCCTTTTACCTTTATAAGATTTCACAACTTCTATTTCTATCATCTATGAATGTGTAATGCTAATATTTGTCAACTGGAACGATGAAAAGCAAAATGACCTGCTGAACATGAATTCGTAAGAATGGTTGGATAATATTCCTCTGGGAGAGGGCAAAGGCTAATACTAAGTCCAAATAATCTACCTCACATCATCTTAACTCCAATTTATTGAGCTTCTGGTGTAATAGTAGTTGGATTGACAATGAAGATCATACTTTTTTGATTTTTTATTCCTTATGGGGGTGAAGATGTAATGCGGTAATCTTTTGCCTTTTCTACTTCCCAGTGCCTTCTGGGTACAATTTATAATGAAATTTACCTAACCGTGTGAAAAAAACAGTTTATTGAGCTTTGTGTACACTCCTTTTCTGTCCATGGTCTTATGACTCTTATCATGTGCATGTACACTCATTAGGTTTGGTGTTTGTCAGGAATCTTTTGTTTTGTTTAGTTCCTTTATATACCACTAGAAAATGTAGAGAATCTTTTATGGACCTCTAATTTTTTTTCTTAAAATATACATTTATTGAGTATTGGACTGAAGCAAATCAAGATGGGTTTCTGTTGTTTCATATCGAAGAATCAACAGAAATTCAGTGAAAATGTGTCATGGGATGCTAGGACCATTTTGCCAAAACAAGATTGTGCAGCTCCCCTCTATCGCTTCTCTTATTAAATATGTTATCCAAACATCTGATAATCAAATGATGCAAAAGTCAAAGGACCTGCCTAGAGTATGAATTGTAAGAATCGATAAATAAGTCCCCTATGCTTGCTCATTTCAAGTCCTAGGAACCTACCTTGTGTTATCTAAACTCGATTTATTAAGCTCTGTATGAACTCCATTTCTTTTTTGTCTTTTTCTGTTTCTTTACCAAATACATATAGCTCATCATGAAAATATTGTGCTTCCATTTACATAATGTGAGCCAGCTTTTCTTCCATGCTGTGTAGTAAAATTATGGTAGTATGTTTTTGCATCATTTTCTGGAGTGCATATTTTTTGTTGGAAAGCACAAGTATTACTCAATATATATATACTGAACTTGTTAGCAAGTGATTTCTCGTTTTCTTTGGAAACATGGCAGAACTACTCATCGATTATCACGGTTCATCCCGAGGTCATTGACGGGAGACCTGGAACAATTGTAATCGAGTCATTTGTAGTAGACATACCAGATGGGAATACTAAGGACGAAACATGCTTCTTTGTGGAGGCCCTCATCCGGTGTAACCTCAAATCGTTAGCTGATGTATCAGAGCGTTTGGCGGTACAGGGCCATACCGACCCTATTGATAGAATCTAGCTTCACAGTTTTTGCAGATGCAGCAGCGTGGGCTTATACGTTTTAGCTGCTGGAGCGTACATGGATTTTGATTAGGTGAGTAGAGCAACTGGTATTATGATTTTCCTCCTTGATCTCAGATGAGTGTGTGTATATATATATATTTTTTTTGTTGATGCTTCCTTCAATCATCTGAAAGTCACCTCTGTTCTTTACATGCAACCAGATTATTCTTGCAATGGCTATTTCTCATTGTGAAGAACCAGTACTGATTCTGGCTGTGCAAGATATTGAGCCTTGTAAATATTTGCTACTGGATGAGCTTTCGTAAGTCATAAGATCATATCCTACCCTACTGTGGCAAAGGCGTGTTATACACTCGTCTCATCTAGAGGCTGATGTGCTAATAGTATTATCTTATCCCCTAGAACTGTAACTGTGCCTTTTTTGTTTTTGTACCTGTACAAGAAAAAAGTTCCTTGTTTGTTGTTGTATCTTTTACCCTTCGCGCTGTGTTGTATATGATTTCATGGTGCATTATTTGTTTACAAGAACATGTGGATTTGTGAAGCAATTTAATTGATTATGGTATGTGTGCTGAGCTTAGATGGGGCAATATGATCAGTAGTTCACAAATTCGAACTCTAACTTGTTTAACGAAGTGTAGTTTGTATCCTTCGTGATATCAGATGTCTTCTTGTTCTTTGCCAAATGCATTTTTATGGGTTTAATTTAACCCAAGAAGATTATTTCTTAATGTGCAATTTTTACTTCTCAAAGATAAATTTATGAAGGAAAATAAGGGAGAATAACTATGCATGAAGAGAGAAGTGATAGAATGAGAGACAATGAAAAGCTTTGTGAGTTTATTCAAATGATAAACCTTATAAGTGAGGACATTTATCTGTGCGGTGAAAGATTAAAATTTGTTAGACACTTCATGTCATGTCTCGTTATGTCAATTTGACACTTTTTTTCAAATTTTTGTTTTTTTTTTCATTTTCTTTTCACCTATTCCCACCCTATATAGTTATCGTCTCCGCCATATTTCTCCATTTTCATGGTCTTTTTGATAATACTCACTTAATTTTATTGTCTTTTTCACTATACCTTTATCCTATTTCTTCATTTTATTTGGTGTTTAGAATTGTAAATATGAAATCTAAGAAGTTATAATGGTGTGTGAATATGTTAAAATCATGATTGTAGATTTTTTTAAAAACTTAATTTTATTCTCCATTCTTTTAAGAAAAACAGGTTACATTCTTGCCATCAACTGGTGAGGTCAAGTATGTATTGTATTCAATAATATTAACCTTATGTTTTTACAACACATATAATAGAAGGTTTGAAAGAAGTCTTCGATGGATTTTTCGGAAATTTTTAAAAGAGTAAATATAAGAAGATGTACTAGCTGAAAACGAGGAAGAATAAGAAAAAAAAGGCTAAAAAAGCCACACACGCGCACCAACAATGAGTGTAGTACACTCACTTTACCACATCAGCAAGATGTATCAAAATGACATAATAGGAAGCGGCATAAGGTGTCTAAAATGATCAAAGTTTAGTTAAGGTGTCTAAGTGAAAGTTGATGCAAAGTTTAGGGGACCACCGATAGGTTACCCCAACAATATAATAACACAACACTACATAAAGACACCATACATAAATATGTCATTTAACTTGACTTTAACGAACATCTGTTTCCTCCAACGTTGGGCATACACAAGTAGACACTTAAACTTATATAAAATTGAAGAAATAGACACACGCTTCTATGTGACATAGTTTATCACGACCCAAAAGCCGAGGTAATGATGACACACCTCGAGAACCCAAAATAGTGTGTAAGTCGAAAGAAATACACATACAAGACTCCCAAAGGGAAATCAAGCCACAATCAATAAGAAACAACAAAGAAATTCCCAAAACCTCGTAGCATGAGTGTAAAGAGCATCTAATATATTTCTAGGTTCTGAAATACATCTTACGTCTTCGAAAAGAAATTAAACACTATAAATGATAGATGGAGACCAATGGCGATCCGAAAAGCAGGATTTCACCCCCTTTGTTCTGTTATCCTTTTTGATGCAGATCCTATTCAGGGTGATCCTCTTAGTGGTTGATCGAATCTAGGACAACATGTAAAACACAAATTGCCACGTAGAACACACCTATCAATTTGTTCAACTCTATACAAGTTTAAGTGTGTATTTGTGCACACCCATAGTTAGAAGACGTTAGATGTCAACTGAGACCAAGTTAAAGAGACATGTTTATGTATTGTGCCAATATAAAATGCTATGGTTAACTGCTTTTTTGTTGTTGTTTCCATGTCATATTAAGGGCCAAAAGAGAAGCTATTGTGATTTTGGGAAGAAAACATATCAGAAAGTTACAAATCAAAGGCTTATTAGATGTGTATATTTTAGAACAACAGAGTAACGTTTATGGAATCTACATAATTCATTATTAGAAAATGTTTAAATAGAACATCTTCACTAGTATAAATAATAGCTTGCTCCCTCTAACATTCAAACACTAAAACATTAGTATCACTAGAAGTATATAGGTACTAAAAAAATGGCATTGGCATTTAATTGGAAGTTTGCTTTTGCAGCTTTACTAGTATTGGTTATGCAGGCTTCTCAAGCCACATCTCGCGATTTGTATGAAGCCTCAATTGTAAAGAGACACGAGCAGTGGATGGCTCGCTTTGGGCGTGTGTACAAAGATGATGCAGAGAAGGCAAAAAGATTCAAAATATTCAAGGATAACACTGAGTACATTGATTCTGTCAACAATGCTGGAATCAAGCCTTACAAGTTGGACGTCAATGAATTTGCTGATTTGACGAATGATGAATTCAGAGCCACTCGCAATGGGTATAGAATGCCTTCTCATAAGAAATCCCCTGAAATCACATCATTCAAATACGAAAATGTTACGGCTCCAGCTACTATGGATTGGAGAAAGAAGGGTGCTGTTACTGGAATTAAGGATCAAGGGCAGTGTGGTAAGTTAAAGAATACGCCTAAACTATCATTTTTCCAAACCTGAACTATCAATTGTTCCCTTTTCCTATCTAATGATCACCATCTATGTATTAGAACATACTTCGAAAATGATTAGGCCAAGTATCAGCCAAAAACTCGCAAAAAGTGATAGTCAGATGTGTTTTTGATCATTATCTCTTATGTTAAACCAAAAACTCATGATCATATAACTTCCTTATTGTAATATTGTAGGATGTTGCTGGGCATTTTCTGCTGTTGCTGCTACAGAAGGAATCAACAAGATCAAAACTGGTAAATTGATATCTTTGTCCGAGCAGGAACTCGTGGACTGTGACACGAGTTCTGATATGGGATGTGAAGGAGGTCTCATGGATGATGCATTTAAGTTTATCATCAAGAACCATGGGCTTACTACTGAATCCAATTACCCATACGAGGGCACGGATAGCACTTGCAAAACCGGAAAGGAATCTAACCATGCTGCAAAGATTACTAGTTACGAAGATGTTCCAGCTAACAGTGAGTCTGCTCTACTAAAAGCTGTAGCTAACCAACCTGTATCTGTCGCGATTGATGCTAGTGGATCAGACTTTCAGTTCTACTCAAGCGGTGTTTTTACTGGAGAATGTGGAACTGAGCTGGATCACGGTGTTACAGCAGTTGGATATGGTGAAGCTAGCGATGGGACGAAGTATTGGTTAGTGAAGAACTCGTGGGGAACTAGTTGGGGCGAGAATGGTTACATAAGAATGCAAAGAAATGTTGATTCTGAGGAAGGACTCTGCGGAATTGCTATGGAAGCTTCTTATCCAACTGCTTAAGTATAGAAATTATGAACTCGTCTCGTCTCTGTGTTACTAATTTAAGTGGTGCATCTAGAACTCTGTGTATGTAATATGTTAAAACAAAAACTTGTATGTAAAAACACTATAAGGTGATGAAATTATACTTTTATTTCCCTCCATCCAATTTCTTTGTTTATACTCGAAAGTCTCGGATTGTTTCTTCCTGTTTTTGATATTCAGTGCATAAACCAAACAACTCATTGAATTTAGTACTCACTTAGCCTACTGGCTATCGTTCTTACCCTGTGTTTTCGACTAATAAACTTATGACAGAAGTCATTTCATCCCTTTGAATTCCACATTTGAAGTTGTGGTCGGATCTATCCATTTAAAAGAATTGATTCAATATTTTTTTTTATGTTCCATAAGTGCTATGTGATTTGAATTAGATCTGGATCAATCCATATCGAGTGACTGCCTCCATTATGTTGTTGCTAGAAAATTACCACTATTTTTGTTATGGTTCGTCTACGCCTAGGACATCAGAATATTGGACTTTGAATGAAAAAGGCATTTCTGGTTCAAAAATGCCAAATCTTGTCTGAATTATTATTTATGAGGACTCTTTGGCTTAAGTTCCTTCTTTAGTATTCATGAATCAATTGCAAGAAGTTGTTGTTAACAGACTAAATAAATCAAGATAGTAATGTACAGAAACACTCAAACTAATGGCCTACGTCTGGTCTCCTTGACATGCGAGGGATTTTCACTGTTAGACACTTATTTCCCTCTGTTATATTCAACGAGTGACTTTCGCATGATCAAATGAGTATGGTCTTAAGCACGGTCACACCAACGACTATAAAGATAATTTTCTACTCATTCACTACCAACGATTTGGATTTCCTACATGTTCTCTCACTCGAACACTAGGAATTTTACAAAAGAAAGTGATGAGAACCCCTTCATTCAATATTGCAGTCAATATTCTTTCATTGCTGAGATTGATTTGCTTTCTTCCCCTTCATTATTTAACCTTCGACTTCCATTTTCAGTATAGTAATATCCGTTGTCATGGTCCATGTCACGTAAATTGCCAATAAAGAAGCGATTGTATTTTGCATTCAGGACAACATTATGTTCATGTACTCCATTGCTAAGATTATGGGAAGAAAACACATCATAAAGCTACAAATGAGGGGCTCATTAGGATATATAATTTAAAGACAACAGAGTAGCATGTACGGGATCTATCTTCATTGTCACAATCACACATAGCATACCGGGCATTCCAGGGAACTCAATTACCATGAGAAAATGTCAACATTAACAACACCTGAAGTACTATATAAATTCCTTGCTCCCTCTAAACTTTTCATCAACATTCAAACACACACATATTAGTATTACTACAAAGGTAGGAGGAGACGCGAAAAATGGCCATGACATTTAATTGGAAGCTTGCTTTTATAGCTCTACTAGTATTGATTATGCAGGCTTCTCAAGCCACATCTCGCGGCTTGTATGAAACATCAATGGTACAGAAACATGATCAGTGGATGACACGCTTTGGGCGTGTGTACAAAGATGATGTGGAGAAGGCAAAAAGATTCAAAATATTCAAGGACAATACTGAGTACATTGATTCTTTCAACAAGGCTGGTACCAAGCCTTACAAGTTGGACATCAATGAATTTGCTGATTTGACGAATGAGGAATTCAGAGCCACTCACAACGGGTATAGAATGCCTTCTCAAAAGAAATCCCCTGTCACATCATTCAAATACGAAAACGTAACTGCTCCCGCTACTATGGATTGGAGAAAGAAGGGTGCTGTTACTGGAATAAAGGATCAAGGGCAGTGTGGTAAGTTGAATAGTTAGTGGTAAAACATACACCTGAACTATCATTTTTTTCGCAAGTGTCACACCCCAACTATAATTTTTTTACGAGTTTCACACCTCAACTATCAGTTCTTCCTTTTCCCTGTCTGAACAATCACCATTTATGTATTGAAACACACATCAGACAATAACTCGCGAAAAGTGCTAGTTCAAATGTGTTTTTGATCTTTATCTCTATGTTTAACCAATAACTCATTTAACATATAACTTTCCTTTCAAATATGAATCTGCAATACTAAAAACTAATTGACCGTATTACAATATTGTAGGATGTTGCTGGGCCTTTTCTGCAGTAGCTGCTACAGAAGGAATCAACAAGATCAAAACTGGTAAATTGATTTCTTTATCCGAGCAGGAACTCGTGGACTGTGACACGAGTTCTGATATGGGATGTGAAGGAGGTTTGATGGATGATGCATTTAAGTTTATCATCAAGAACCATGGGCTTACTACTGAATCCAATTACCCATACGAGGGCACGGATAGCACTTGCAAAACCGGAAAGGAATCAAACCATGCAGCAAAGATTACTAGTTACGAAGATGTTCCAGCTAACAGTGAGTCTGCTCTACTAAAAGCTGTAGCTAACCAACCTGTATCTGTCGCGATTGATGCTAGTGGATCAGATTTTCAGTTCTACTCAAGTGGTGTTTTTACCGGGGAGTGTGGAACTGAGTTAGATCACGGTGTTACAGCAGTTGGATATGGCAAAGCTAGTGATGGGACGAAGTATTGGCTAGTGAAGAACTCGTGGGGAACGAGTTGGGGCGAGAAAGGTTACATTAGAATGCAAAGAAATGTTAATACTGAGGAAGGACTCTGCGGAATTGCTATGGAAGCTTCTTATCCAACTGCTTAAAATTTAAGAAATTATGAACTGGTCTAGTCTACGTGTTCATAATCTAAGTGGTGCTTCGGTGTACATGTTCATAATTTATGTGATGTATCCAAAACTCTGTGTATGTTATAGGTTTGTTTATACAATTTGAAATATTAAAACAAAAGCTTGTATGTAAAAACACTGTTAATGTGAGAAATCATACTTTATTGCCTTCAATCTCTTTTGATATGCACTGCACCAACAAACAACTTACTGAATTTAGTACTCACTTAGCCTACTAATCGTCAGTTCTTACATTGTGTTTTCGACTGATAAACCTACGACAGAGTCATCAGCAGTAGTGAATTCAGTCTTACAAACATATATATTGTTAACAGTCGATTGATAAATTTACCAGAGGCGGCTGAACAGGTTTCTTATGTATCCGTATGCAATTTGAATTGGATTTGGATCAATCTATATCGAGTGACTGTTTCCATTATGTTGTTTGCTAGAAAATACGGCTATGTTTTGGTGCAGTTCTCTACACCTAGGACACAAGAATAATATCAAACCATGAATGATGAAAAGGTGCGAGAGTCGAGAGAGATATATTGGTTAGTGATTGTGAGGATGAGAAACTTACTGTAATACTTTGTTTTAACAGTATCAGACTATGTACCATTTGATAACCGTCAAAATCATTCAACTTTCGTTCAAGTTGAAAATTAGTTCTCGTCTAGAAATATCCGTTGTTAGATCGAATCATTTATAGCGTAGCAGGTTGGTTACACCTACAACCCAAATAGAAACTGAGCATTTCCTTGTTCAAAAATGCTGAATCTTTTCTGAACCATCATTTATCAGAACTCTTTCGCTTAAGTTCCTTATTTTGTAATCATGAATTAATGCAAGAAGTTGTATATAATAGGCTAAATAAATCAAGATAGTATGTACAAGCTCAGATAGATAACAAGAGGAATTAAACACAAACACATTTACCCTGGTTCAACCCAAACTAGTGGCCTACATCTAGTCTCCTTGACACGCGACAGATTTTCACTTTTATACACTTATTTCCCTCTGTTATAATCAACGAGTGATTTTAACTTGATCAAATGAGCTTTTATTAGTGCCATCTTTGTACTAGAACTTCTCATTCATATTGCAGTCAACATCCAAAACTTACTCATGACCTTCTTTTAAGAAACAATTTAACTCTATCTACCTTCATTGCTTGGATGGATTTGTTTTCTTTCCCTTTATTATTTAACCACTTTCCTTCAGTATAGTAATGTACTCTTAACGGTCCATGTCACGCTAATGGCCAATAAAGAAGCGATTATAATTTACAACAAGGACAACATTGTAGTCATGTACTCCATTGCTAAGATTATGTGAAGAAAACATATCACAAAGCTACAAATGAGGGGCTTAGGATATTATCATTTGAAGACAACAGAGTAGCATGTACGGAGTCCATCTTCGCTGTCACAATCACAGATTACACACCGGGCATTCCAGGGAACTCAATGCCATGAGAAAATGTTAACATAACAGCACCTGCACTACTATATAAATTCCTTGCTCCCTCTGAACTTTTCATCAACATTCAAACACAAAAATATTAGTATCACTACAAAGGTACGACTCGCGAAAAATGGCCATGACATTTAATTGGAAGCTTGCTTTTGTTGCTGCTCTTCTAGTGTTTGGAATGCAGGCTTCTCAAGCCACATCTCGCGGCTTGTATGAGACATCAATGGTTCAAAAACACGAGCAGTGGATGACACGCTTTGGGCGTGTATACAAAAATGACGTAGAGAAGGCAAAAAGATTCAAAATATTCAAGGACAATACTGACTACATTGATTCTTTCAACAAGGCTGGTACCAAGCCTTACAAGTTGGACATCAATGAATTTGCTGATTTGACGAATGATGAATTCAGAGCCACTCACAACGGGTATAAAATGCCTTTTCAGAAGAAATCCCATGAAATCACATCATTCAAATACGAGAACGTCACTGCTCCAGCTACTATGGATTGGAGATTGAAAGGTGCTGTTACTGGAATTAAGAATCAAGGACAGTGTGGTAAGTTAAACCAATAAGTAATGGTTATGTAACCCACCTTTTAAATATGAATCACTACTAGAAATAACGATTTTTATTTTTCCTATTTCACCTCAACTATCAGTTGTTCCCTTTTCCTATATGAACAGTCACCATTGATGTATTAAAACACACATCGGAGATGATTAGGCCCAACCATCAGCCAATAACTCGCGAAAAGTGATAGTTCAAATGTGTTTTTGATCGTTATTTCTATGTTTAACCAATAACTCATTGAACATATAACTTCCCTTTCAAATATGAATCTGCAATACCAAAAACTAATCGACCGTATTATAATATTGTAGGATGTTGCTGGGCCTTTTCTGCAGTAGCTGCAACAGAAGGAATCAACAAGATCAAAACTGGTAAATTGATATCTTTATCCGAGCAGGAACTCGTGGACTGTGACACGAGTTCTGATATGGGATGTGAAGGAGGTCTGATGGATGATGCTTTTAAGTTTATCATCAAGAACCATGGGCTTACTACTGAATCCAATTACCCATACAAAGGAACGGATAGCACTTGCAAAACCGGAAAGGAATCTAACCATGCTGCAAAGATTACAAGTTACGAAGATGTTCCAGCTAACAGTGAGTCTGCTCTACTAAAAGCTGTAGCTAACCAACCTGTATCTGTCGCGATTGATGCTAGTGGATCAGATTTTCAGTTTTACTCAAGTGGTGTTTTTACCGGAGAGTGTGGAACTGAGTTAGATCACGGTGTTACAGCAGTTGGATATGGTGAAGCTAGTGATGGGACGAAGTATTGGCTAGTGAAGAACTCGTGGGGAACTAGTTGGGGCGAGAATGGTTACATTAGAATGCAAAGAAATGTCGATGCTGAGGAAGGACTCTGCGGAATTGCTATGGAAGCTTCTTATCCAACTGCTTAAGCTTAGAATTATGAAGTGCTGTACATGTTCATAATCTATGTGATGTGTCCAAAAAACTGTGTAATGTTATAGGTTTGTTTATACAATTTGAAGTACTAAAACAAATGCTTGTATGTAAAAAAAACACTGTTAATGTAATGAAATTATACTTTATTAACTTCCAATATCTTACTTATGAACTGGTGTACTAGCAAGGGATCCCTTTGAATTCCATATTTGAAACCTCTACTATCAAAGTATGTGACTAAGACAAATCCCTAGCTCACGAAGTTAAGTATTGAACCTAAACGTAATGAGAATAAAGCTACATAAGTGGCATGACCCTCGGAACATGAGTACTCGTCAATCTATCATCGTAGAATCAATCCACTAGTCACGTGCGTGTGAAGGAACGTCAAACCCTATATTTTAAAACAATATAGGCACAATTTGGATTAGTACTTTGAATGTACTGAATATGAATATGGGGAACATGCATAAAAAACCATATTTTGTTAGTGTATGAGAGAGACCATTAATTGACATATAACCATGGGAGCTAACCATGGAGTTCAATGTACCACCCCCTCGAAGAGGGCCCAATATATCTTGCAAGGACACAAAGGATCATTCTTTCATAACCTCGAGACTTGGGTACTCGCCACTAGTCCCTCTCAACACCAAAAACATTGAGATAGTTTTGTACTCGCCTATATTTTCCTTTTAAGTTCATGAACACTCGGCCTATCCTACGGTGACACATAGTTTATGAGACACCACTAATCTGCTCAGTGGTAAGTATAACTCCCCACAAAATTAAGCATTTTTCTCAAGAGTAGCTCCATAACACATCATGACATCATAACTTGTTCATAAAAGACACTTATCTTAGCATCCAAATCATGATCATATACCTTTTAATACATATTGCAGATTTAACACAGTATTGTTATAAATTGTAATAAATAAAAAAATATCACAAAAATTAGTAATTATTTATTAAAATGTATCAGTTTCCTTAATTTGAAACTATAATTATGTCAGCCAATCAACTAGTATATATTTGTTTATCCGTTATCCGTGTTAATTACAACTGGGCCAAAAAAGTGGGCCGTGTAAATAGCCCATGTAATCCGACTCATACATTATTTCAAGTGTTTCCTTTTATTCCCCTAAGTTTCGGCTTTTTCTTCTTCTGCTGCTTCTGCTTCTCTTTCTCAAGTAAGTTCTTCCTCTTTCGTTTTCGTTCTGCTGCCTCCGGCTCTTCTTCTACCTTTTTCTTTGTTATTAATGGATTCCATACATGTTTACTCCATTGCTCCTGTTTTGTGTTTCAATTTTGAAAATATGACTTCCGAATTGGTGTTCTGTTTTATGTGCGTGTTCTCTATGTTTTGAGATGGATATTGAATGTTAATTTACAGTGTTTGATACCTGAAAAATATTATCCGTTACTGGGTAAAAACAGGGTTGGTCTACTGAAATACAAATAGTTCCTCTTTATCAAACTCAACAAATTATCCATTAAGGGCAAAACAACAAACCACCAAAATATAACACTAAAAACAAACAATTATGTTAAAAACGATTATAATCTCCACACGATTGAACTGAATCAGGGTCATGCTTAGATTAACAACAATTAAGAAGCTATTAGAAATAGATTTGATGTGTGTATAATGGATGAAAGCAAAATCCTAGAGCACGTAAGTCGTAAAATTTAAATCCTGTGCTTTGCCTAAGAAAAGGTAAAAAGAAACTTAATTCTCAATAAGAACCAAAAAAGGATGTTAATCAGATGCTAAAGTCACAAACTTTATCAAAATATAGACTGTTTTAACATCAATTTACATTGGTATGGTAATATTAACTGTTAAATAAGGACTATTCTACCTTAAAAGATCCAAGTAAATTTCCCAAATAATTCACCTTAATCAAACTCAACAAACTAAATATATGACTTAGTGGTAAGTTGTCTTCAAAGTTTCAATCTGAATATCGAAGATTTGAGTCATACTAAGAGGTAAATTATGAACCACTGTTTCTGCATAAAGCCCACAACCAAAACAACTGAGAGGTAGAGGTCGTAGTTTCTTTTAATTTCTGTAGAAGTGAGGCGGAGAGGTAAAAGGCTTTGATAAAGTTCGAGTCAATGATTCGAGACTTTATCATAGACCTTAATTATGCTATTGTTATCACCTAAAGACTAGAATGGTGTTTAAACTTGAACAGTTCACAAGGACATAAATTTCATTTGTAGCAACACGTTCAGTAGTTTTTCAATATGATTATTATTAAAATCATAACCTTGTGGAATTCTTATTTAATAGGGCATAGGTCCAGTTCCAGGCCCAATACAACCAGTTACCCGGATACAAAATTAGGCCCGTCTTCATCAGTTAGAGTTCTTATTCCTTCCTGAGTTTTCCCTGTGTTTTTACAGGCCCTTTGAAGCATGGGGAAGACAACATCGCGGTGAAATCTTCAATACTAAGCTCTCTTTATCTGTTATCCTTTGTTTTCTGTCTCTCATTGTCTTCAATTCGTTTCATTTTTGTATTTCAGTGGAGATGCTGCCGCTCGAGCTGAACGTAAATTTGAGAAGAAGCTGGACTTCTATGCTAGTAATTTTCTTGACCTTATACTTGTATTTTCTCTAAAAGATGTTCTTTTATGTGTTATGGCATATCTAATTGTAATTCACATATTTTGATTGAAAAATATGATTCTGCTCTATATTTATTTGGGGGAAAATGCTGATTTTAGTGCTTGTATTGTTCTCTACAAAATGCTGCTTAGTTGGGGATCGGGTTTCTCTAGATTCTGGACCATGTATGAGTGATTTCTGAAAAGGAGAAGATTGATGTTTACTTTCTTCCCGTGTTATTTGCTCATGCTTTTATGTACGGATAGCCATTGCATTCTTCTATGCCTATTTTAAATGGAGAAGTTCACATGGTTCTTTCTGCAGAGGTTAGACAGACAGTTGCTTCGTTATCTACCAACAAGGCTATTGCTAAGGTTTGTGTTCTTAGCCCTCTTTTTTCTTTTTCTTTTGTTTCAGAGGTAATTGTTTTAGGGTTATAATCATTGGTGACTTTAATGTCGAGTTTCTAACTTGAGATCTCTGAACAACTCAATAATAACCAGGGGAACTGTTGTAATACTGCAATCACTAATTGGAATTACAAAGAAATAACAAGTGAACTAATATGGAAGAGCAAATAATAATAAAAATAATAATAAGAGATCAGATACAGAAGAAGATAAAGGATGAGAAGATAGAAAACTCCACACAAAATAACCTGCCCTTACTGTGCTACTCACTGCTACTTATAACAAACTCACGCTCATTACACTGTCTCCCTGCACCACTTACTCTTCACGGTTTTTTCATCGGGCTTCAGTACAAATCTGCCAACCTTTTAGAGGGAATAGTCACGCGCTTGCTCCTTCTAGGCTGAGTAATATCCTTGTCCATCGTGGCTGCCAAGTTGTCCTCCATGTCATCATTTGTGTTCATAACAATCTCTCTGAGAACTTCCTCTTTTTCTTTTTCTATAACTTGATTGATTTCCTCATCAATCTCATGTTTGGACAAATTCATTGTTGTTGTAGTTGATTCATGTTCTATGCTTGTTTCGTTGCCTACTCTTAAATTATTTGTCCATGTTGTACTGAGTGTTAGTTGGACATACTTTTAAGTGTTATATTGTCTGAAGTTATTTGAAGTTTCAATAATGAGTTAGGACATGACTTAAGCTGTGTGCAGGATACGGTAACAGTTTTTGGTCCCGGAATTTATATTTTGTTCAGTGACCTAATTTTCAGTTGTCAAAAAATCCAAAGCAAATTAAGTTACCTAGTTCCAAAAAAAAAAAAGAGTCCAAAGCAAATTTCAGATTTACTGGTTTTTAGGTCTAGTACAGCATAGGGTTAATGCTACCAAACCCAACTCAGCTAGAAACTTACTCCATTTAGTTTTTTTTTTTTTTTTTTTTTTTGGGGGGGGGGGGGGGGGTTGTGCTGCTAAAATAGAACCGCAGCAATGAATGATGCTCCTAATATATTTTGCCTCTTATCTATATCCGAAAATAGATGAAGAAAAACGAGTTAGAAGAGAGGCCGACTTTGCTTTCCTGTAAACTTATTGTTGCACTAGTTTTATATATGGAAAAACATGTTTATCCTGGATGAATGCATGTTTACAGCAGAAATTACGGGCGTGCTGTTTGCTCCCTATATTTGAACATTAACTGTGAACAAATAAAAAATTGAAGGAGATTATGCATTGGTGTCTGGTGTCCATATTAATATTGATGAATTCATCTAGAAGTGACAGCTTGAGCGAAGTGGTTTAACAAGTCTCATCTTGATTAGTTGCCACTTACTGCTCTAAATGGGATGACATTCCCAAGAAATCCTGTTAGATTTTTGAGAAATCATATCTTAAGTTGTTTTCACCCTCGGTTAATATGTCAATTGAGATACATGAGTGGTTCCTCGAAGTTGATTATCTATGTGCATCACTGTATTTTTTACAATTCTGAATCTCGATATCTATAGTACCTGGACTTTTAAGTATATCCCAGGGTTCATTGTCATTACTCTTAAGACGCAAAGAGATGTCGAGGGAAGTTCTTGTTGCCAACTCTCTATCTAGCATGCTTTGACCAGTCCCAAAAATAACCTCCTACCCCATTCCTCCCCCCCCCCCCCCACCCCCCCACACATTTTCATGCCTCTAAAATGTCAGTGTCTGTTCGTCCCAAATTCTTTCATGTGGTTACCCACTTCATGATATTGTAGTTGGTTCCATGATACAATATAAGGAAAACGGTCAAAAATACCCCTCAACTCATTTATTAGTTAGGTTTATCCCTCATCATACTATCCAGCTATTTATACCCCTGTCCTTAATTAGACAGTTTCCCCAAACCAATTGAAGTTACCCGATTCCCTCTTTAACCCAAATCCGGCCCACTTAATTAAATAAACTCATGACTAATTAAATCCCAAAATCAATTTATCCGATCTTTCTTCATCTCCTTCCTCCATGAAAATACCATGTCTTGTCTGTACCCAAGGGTTATTAAGATTGATTTTTCCTCTAAGTGTAGCTCCTTAGGTCATCCACAAATCTGTTTTTTTGAATTTCCATTAATCCAAACTTTCTTTTGCAATATTTACTAGAACCCTTTCTGTTGTTCCTTTGGAAAGGGAGCTCCTGTAAATATTTCATTTTAAGGGCCAACCGGAGCTTTTCCTTTTGCAGTTATTTGTGTACTGTTGTTGGTTCGTAGCTCTTTCATTTGTGTATTGTTGTTAATGTTTCCTGGTTATTCTTCTCTGAGTTTGGAGTTCTATTCCAGTCGAAGCTAATATATGGCTGAATGTTTGTGTTGCACCATAAGAAAGCTCTTTAGGTTTGTTGAATCAGAAATGACTTTTTCTTTGTACTATTACAGGCAAAAATTGGACATAAATCCAATGAAAAGTTTTTTTAAAAAAATTGCAGCGAAGTGTAGGATTAAATGGATGACTGGAAGCCTTCGGCTTATTGGAAAGGAAGTGTACAATTAGGTGCAGCAATATAACTTGATCTTGTATAAATCTTCTAAACTTGAATGCATCCAAATTAGTCCATTACTGTTTGTTGCATAAAAAGGAAATAAGAGGAAGAATATATGGGCTGTTGCTATTACAAATGTGTATGAAGTTTTCCATGGAGGGGTATATTTTAAGTTGCATGGACTCTTCACTTTTGATGCCACACCCGTCTCGGATTCTTTAAAAATACACTAGTTTTAGCGAATCCTACACGCACCCGTTGGCATTTTTAAAGAGTCCGAGCAACTTAGAATTAATGCCAAGGTTAGTAACAGCGGGTATAAATAATTGGATAGTATAATGAAGGAATAAACTTAACTAATAAACGGAAGTTAAAGGGTATTTTTGACCCTTTTCCCTACAATATAACATAGTGTAATGGTTCTCTATTAGTGAATTAAATATTTAAATTTACAAGATACAATCACATTCTGTATGATGCTTCTCTTTGAAGCTGTACCCTATGTTTATTCAACTAAATACCGTTGTTTATTTTCTGCCAGAAGAAGAAAGTAAGAAGCAGGCAAAAGAAATTGAAGGCGTATGATCTTTCTACACTTACAGAGTTTCTCCCCGACTTGAAAGCCTCTCAGCAACCAAAACCTGCAGAGTTCAAGTTGAAAAGTAAAACTAGGAAAAATTTAGTGTGAGTACTTAAAGCTTTGTTTAGCTTTCAAAATCCGTCGTCCATTTTATGATAGAGCAAATTTTTTTAAAAAATGTCTACTTCCAACAGGTTGAAGGAAGACAATCAATTACAAGCAGTTATTAATCATCCTGCTTTCCAGTCAGATCCATTAGGTGCCATTCATCAACATCTGCAAAGCACACAACCTACTGTAGATGAAAAGCCAAAAATAAGAGAAAATAGAAACGGAAATAGGAAAGGAAAAAAGAAATCTAAAGCCTCAGCCGGGCTACAATCGATGGAGATCTAGTGCGCTCTTAAGCTTTTTCTGCTTCTCCAGGTGAGGAATCCCCCATTTTTTGGTATATTGGTCTGTGTTCGTAGCCGTATGTTATAAATAGGGCAACAGTAAGAGGAGTTGGCAAATTGCTTCTGGGATCCTAATTAGAAAAGAGCATGTGAGATGGCTATAAGTAGAAGATACAGATATCCCATTAGGGACTTGTGGTATTTTCTTTTCATCAACTATTTGTAATAGCAACCTGGAAATTCTCTTTTTTTATTGTCCTCTTGCTCTTTGATTACTAAAAATGATCTGTTGATGAACAATTTGCTTGTAAGTTCCTTTAATTGATCAATACAAGGCTTTAGTTTATTACATTGGTGCTTTCATTGATCCTACTCCGTGCCTCTCTACCCTTCTACCCGGCTCGATGCTCAATTGAACACCCTCGTTTACTCGTGAAGGTGTTGCAGGAGTCCGTGTAGGTGATGCAAGAGAGTCATTGGTCGAAGATTGAAAAACATTTTTGTTCGTACTGTACACTCCAAGATTGTTTTGTATATGGCTAAGAATAATAATTTCGGAATAAAATTTGGGATTAACTTCATCTCATGTTTGATTTGGCGTATTATTTATTTTCAGCATAACTTTTACATTAGGGGGTCATTTGGTTTGAATTCAAATAATGATGTAGTTATGATGAGATTATTTTTAATTAAGTGTTCCGTTTGTTGTATTTAAAATTATAGATTTTAAGAATAATTTATTATTACAAAAATGTCCTTCATGAATGCAAAAAGTAATGTAATAAAATGGTTGAAAGAGACATTTTTGTCATTTATTTATTTTATTTTCAGATAAGTTATATTGGGATTAATGTACCACCCAAGGGAAGGGATAACTTATCCTGGTACTAATTATTAATCTCAGAATAAGTTATTTTAAACCTGCCAACCAAACAACAAATTAAGCGGTACTATAATATAATTTCAGGTTTATTTGGTATTTTACCTTCACACCAAACGACCCCTAAGTGGCAAGATTAACTATCCCATAGAACGTGGGATATCCCACCATTGCACCAAACGATCCCTTGTGTTGTTATCAGTCTCTTATGATGTCTTCTTTTGTTAGACGATGCGTTTTTATCTTTCTTTTATATGGTAATATATTTAATTTTTCTGGTTCCTTATATCATGTGCATATGTTTGCTTAGTCTGATCAACTAAGAGCTTGTTTCGCTAAACTATAGTTTGTATTACAAAAAATAATTTGAATTTTTTTTTTTCTAGGTTGTGTTTGATTAAAATATTTTTTTTTTAAAAAGCTATTTTGAAGAGTTAAAAAAAAAGTGCACGCCCAGTGGGACTCGAACCCACAATCCCTTGATTAGAAGTCAAGTGCCTTATCCATTAGGCCATGGGCGCTATTTTGTTTCAATGTGAACAGAGAAACAATATAAATTCAGTATTATAAGAAACAAACTAATCAAATATACTAGATGTTTCATCCCTTTTCAATTCTTCGTATATTTACTTCTTTATATTTTGAATTCCTCTAATTAAATATTTTGACTTTGTCATTGCTGACGAAAATGAATTGACAACAATCATTGCAAGAAAGAAGAAGATCATGCTTTTTAACTCTAGAATATAGGAAAAACTCAAGCATATATATATATATATATATATATATATATATATATATATATATATATATATATTATTATTATTATTATTATAAAATCAGTTACAAAACATACATAAAAAAATAACTAATGTACCAAACATTTACAATGTATTTTATTGCATAATGCATCCACATATAAGCATGGCCCATATTCACATTCATATCAGAAAAAGAAATGAAAATAATTTTATACCAACAATAAATTGCTTCTATCACAAAAGTTAATGCGAAATCAGAGCTCTTGAATAAGAAGACACGAAAAACTTCACATCAAAATTGAAGAAACAGATTGAATACAACTTGGATAGACGAAAATCTAATCAATAGAAGGTTGACTATGAGAACTTATAATTAAGCAAATATATAGAAGTTATTAACATCTTAAATAGTAAAACAAAATCGTTATAATGACAATTTAGTAACATAAATAACTATAAATAATATTCATCTATTGAAGTAACCAAATCAACCCTCAAATTATTGATTTAGTTTGATTCGCCCGATTTTTTTTTATAACCATAAAATTTAGATTACATTTTAAAATTGATCATGAAATTTGTGACTCAGACTAATTTTCGGGTATAATACTCTAATTTCTTTTCAAATAAAACATATATCTAAGAATTTAATTAAAATATTAATAACTTAGTTTTTTAAATTTAGATTTCAAAATCTATGATCAAACTCGAGCGAAAATACGGGAGGGAACAGAGTTTCATTAACATGAAGTTGAATCAAATCTACAAAATCTAACAGACAATAGAATGATATTTGCAATTTCCATTGAATGATTCAAAATTGAGTAATTTTCCCAGAAAAAATGCTCAGAATTTCAGTTTTGGTTACCACTTCGAAGCACTCTGTTTGAAGGCTCCACAGTCGTCGTCTTCCTGGGTGTTGCTGAAACCGATGAATTTCCTCTTGTACTGGAACTTGGTGGAGTTGGGTCAGAACCCATATCAGTTTTGCCCCGGGAAGTGGAAGCTCTGCCTTTTGGTGGTTGTGGATCAGCAGGAGGAATCGGATCAGAATCGGATTTGGGTTTGCTCCGGCGAGCAGTGGACGCTGTGGATTTTTCTGGCTGTGAATTTACCAATCGGGCTTTGCCCTGACGGGTGAGAACACTGGAAGTTGGAATCACAACTGCCCTTTTCTTGAGCGGCAACCGCTTAGCGAGGATGGCATTGGCTTCAGAGCTTGTTATACTCACTGGTTTGAACAGGCTTGGGTACTTCTTGTCTTTCATATCTTCCGGCGTATTTTCCTCAGAAGGCACCATTTTCGCTTTGCCTTTATCAAGTCGACCGGAACTGGAGGAGGGTTCCATACTTAACCTTTTCTTGGCTGGTCCAGAGACTCTTGCATGTTCCCCATAAGATGTTGTGCTGGATATCTTGGTACTGGATGAACGAGTATTTGGTGATATTATGGGTTTTTGAGCAACAGGCGATTTGGGTATTTCATTGCGACGGCGGGCGGCGGTAGCGGCGGTGGCGGAGGGAGAAGAGGCGCCGCCAGCAGTGGTGATACCTTTGCCGCGTTGTTGTCGAGTAGATCTTTGAGAAACCATGGCGGCAGACTCCGTATTCGTCTTATTCTTGGAGTCCATGGAAGAAGATTCACCAGAAATGTTTGTTTTAGCCTTTTCCGATTTGGGTGGTTGAGAAACAGAATCAGAAGGTACACTAGAACCCACTTTGTCTTTGCCAATAGCGGCAGGCCCTGAATTCGCCTTTTCCTTGGAATCCATAGAAGAAGATTCTCCACCACCACCACCATCAGAAATCTTTGTTTCTACCTTCTTGGACATGGGTGGCTTAGGATCAGAATCCACTTTTCCTTTACCGCGTAGTCGAACAGAGCTTTGAGTACCAATGGCAGCAGGCCCTGAATTCACCTTTTTCATCAAACCCATTGACAAAGATTCACCACCACCACCACCACCATCAGAATTCTTTGTTTCTGACTTCTTGAACCTGGGTGGCTTAACATTACAACCCAATTTTGCTTTTCCACTTCCAGAAGAGCTTGGAGCAACATTAACAGGTGGTCGCTGAGGATCAGAATCAGAACCGAAATTGGGTCTTGCAATGCGTGGAGATGTTCGAGTACCAATGGCGAGTTGATGAGTGGAAGTTGAGGACGACGACTCCTTCTTAGGAGCCATGGAAAACAGAGCTTTCTTTCTTGGTGAATAACAGAAAACAGAGCAACTATAGCTGGCTTTGATTTGATAGTCTATTTATACGCAGTCTTCTTCGATTTTGGGCGCCCAATTCAAATGATTTGTTTTCTTTATTCTATACATGAGTCCGACTAATTTAAGTCGATAGAATTATAATTTATACCGTTACGTTTTCTTACGTCCGATTAATTTGAGTAGATAGTATTTTTATAATCTTGCTCTATTTCTTTTTGCTTTCTTACACGATATTTAATATTTGTACGGAAATTTGATTAATTTGAGTTGATTGTATTATAATCTTTCTTTATTTTTTTGTTTTCTTACCTAATATATAGATTACTTGTATTGAATTCGGATTAATCTGTGTTAATAGTATTATAATCTTTATGCAAGTTTTTGTTTCTTACTAGATATTCATTATTTGTATTAAAATCACACTAATATGAGTTGACAGTATTTTAATGTTTCTTGTTTTTCTTTTCTTTTCTTACCTGATATTCGATATTTGTATGGAAGTATGACTAATTTGAGTTGATCGTACTATAATTTTTCTTCATTTTTATTTGTTTTCTTATATTCGGTACTTGTATAGAAGTCCGATCGGATCGTACTATAATTTTTCTTCATTTTTGTTTGTTTTCTTATATTCGGTACTTGTATAGAAGTCCGATCGATTTGAGTTGATTGTATTGTAATCTTTCTTCATTTTTTTTTTATTTTAACCTAATATCCAATGTTTGTATAGAAATGTGACTAATGTATCAAAGTTCGACTAATTTGAGTTGATAATATTACAATTTTTCTTTAATTTTTTTTGTTTTCTTACCTGATATTCAGTATTTGTATGGATGTCCAACTAATTTGAGTTAATGATATTATTATATTTCTTCATTTTTTGTTTTCTTACCTGATATTGAATTTTGAAAGTCGGCTAGTTTGAGTAGATAATATTATAATCTTTCTTGATTTTTCTTTGGTATTTTTATTTAATACTCAATACTTATATTGAAATTCGTATAAAATCAATTAGTTAAGCAAATTGAGATAGAGAAAATAAAAAATTAATATTGAACACAAAAACAAATCATTAATTTTAATAGTTGCTTAACACAAACATACACAAAAAAAAAAAAAAATCAATTTTTAAAGGGTTGATGAATAATGAGGAATGACTTAAATAAAAGGATATCAACACACATTTTGAATTAATATTGTAACTATAGTAATATTCATTTTCAGTTACTTCAGTTTAACTGCAATAACCAAAATGTCCCCTAAATACCATATCTTTTCTTAGGTGCTTCTTGTAAGCTAAAGTTATTTGCCCAAACTTATTTAGTTCTAAGCATATTTAACATATCATTGTTGTAGTTTTTTTTTTGGAAAAATACATAAGTATCCCCTCGATCTATACTCAAAATTTTTGAGACACACTTATGCTATACTAAGGTCTTATTATTCCTCTGAACTTATTTTATAAGTTTCTGCCTACGTAGCACTAGCTTGAAAAAAAAAAAGTCAATCAGCGACCCACAAGATAGTGTCACGTATGCCAAAAAGAGATAGAAAATTATTAATAAAATAAGTTCAGGGGGTAATAGAACCTTAATATAGCATAAATGTGTCTCTAAAAGTCCACAATAGATTTAGGACCATCCTAATTGGACTTTTGGTTCACTTTTCGGTTGGGCATGAACATGAAGGGGGAGGGAATGTTAGAGTGAGTAAAATTTCCACATTAGTTCGGGAATAGTCTAATGATCTGCTTTTATGAATTTGAACAACCATCTAATTGTTATATGGGTTGGGTTAAGCTCATGTGTCATATCTTTAGTTATCATCACATATTATTCCTAAAGCTTCTCAAATTACAATAAGTTTAAACTATTCAGAATTGGCAGATACATTGATCATTCGCCCAATACATAGCAAACAATTATGTATTAGATATATAAATTATATATTCAATACATAATTATCTGATTCATACTAATATAGGTTTGAAACAATTTGAGTTATGTATCAACAATAACATTTGTACATGACACATTGTACGCACACGATAAAAATCGTAAAGTGCTTATAAAGGTGGAGTGATATATCTCGATATCAAGAAAGAAAAGGAAAAAAAGAAATTTTGCAATTACTTCAAATGGTAGGAATTTCTAGATATTGTGTTATCTTAGGACGTGTAATAACATAATTTCTCTATAAATATTGTATAAAAATGTATAAGAAAATATATATATATATATATATATATATATATATATATATATATATATATATATATATATATATATATATATATATATATACACATCTTTGATACACAATTATACCTTCTATACACATTATACACCAATATTATTTATATGATATTGTTACATTATATATACATATAAACATTTTTATTGATTTTTTCGTCGTTGTCTGTATAGCTAATTAAGAAGTATATACAGAGATGGAGCCTGGAATATAACCTAATTATTGTATAGTAATATAAACGATATAAATCATAGAAGATATTAATAAATCTTTATTATATACAGGGCATTAGTACTGGTATGATGTATATCGTGTGTGTTATATATACATTCTATTTTGAAAATATTGTTGGTATATAATATGGAAAAATGACAAAAATTTCACCTTTAAGTTTTCTTATTACCAGTATCCCCTATTAGTTTTATAGATCCTCAAAATTCCTCATTTTCAAGCATCAATTAATGTGTCAGCGCATCAAATTAATATATCTCATGCATCAGAATAATGTATCTCACGCATCAGTGTATCATGTATAAAATGTAATGTATCTTACTTAACGATTAATGTATCTCGTGCATTATATTAATGTATAAGTGCTTATACTATTGTATCAGTTCGAGAGATTTCTATAGTTATAAACTTACAAGGTACGAATGATAATTTTACCTTAAAAGTATGTGATTTCTGTCCTTTGCCCGTATAATATTAAATGTATAATTTATATGTAAATATTTGTTTTTAAGAATATAATTTTTTTAGAAAAATTATATTAATGAATCTGAATATTTTAAGTATGCATATATTAAAATCCTCTCCTTCCAATTTCACCAAAATAGTTCCTTTTGATTGCTGATTTAGAAATATAATGATATTGTAACCACGAGAGAAAATGAGGATTAAATTAATAAGGGTCAAAATTGATCCCTTAATAGAAAGAATAATTAATTACTCTCTAAATTATTTGTTATACTTTCTTCGATTTATACTATTTTCTGTTTTTAGTTTGAACACATCTTTTAAAAAATTCTTAATTATTTCAAGAAATTGGAAGTGTTTTCACGAAATTATAATTAATTAAATAATATTAATTTAATATGATTTCTTGATTTTGCAAAAAATTTCTTATCTAATCAAAGGTGAAAATGAAAAAAGAAAATACCTTTTTGATTATGTGAAAATTAGTATATGTTCTATTAAACATAAAATAAAAGCAAAAAAAAATTCCTTAATTGGTGACTTACTTAAAATCTCAAAAAAAAGGATTAAAATAGGTAAAAAAAAAAATATTATGTACTTATATTTACTTTTGTTTGCTTATATGATATTAGTGATAGAATAAAACATGTAAATATCATTTTGCCCGTTGTTATTCAATTTAGGTAATAAAAATAATAATTATCTCAAAATGACAAAATCTTTACAAATTTGCTTCAAAATTTGAGTTCTCTACATTAATACAATATATCCATGTAATTATTGGTAAGTGGAATTCTTTTTATTTCTATAATAGGTACACAAATATTAATATTCTTCTATTTTTAAAATATGTCAAAAGTAATATGAAATTTTTACCATATATAGTTGAATTGAAGACATAGGAATATATTTTTTTTTATTTCTAGTATAAATAGAAGTGTAAAAGTTTGAAAAAAATAAATCAATTGTCTAAAAAGTTCAGAAATTGAAAATGAAGCAAGCTATAGCAACATGTTTCTTCCTAATAGCTTTTCTTTTTCTCACCTCAGGTATATATAATAAGTTTAGTTTTTATTTTTCGGATTTACTGTGTTTAAGTGATTGCACCTTATTGTTATTATCATGATATTTTACACACACTATCGAGTTTTTCTTGTAATTGTTATTTTGATTTTGCTTGAGGTGAGTGTCTTTTAAAAATAATTTTGCTACCTCGTAAAGATAGTGATAACATCTGTTATACTCTACCTTTGCTAGACGATCCCATTTTATGGGATTTCACAAGATTTTTGTTGTATTTATTTACAATCTTTCTATCTCGTAAAGATAGTGATAAGGTCTGTCACACTCTACCCTCCAGACCCTATTTTGTGGGATTTCAAAAGGCTTTTTTTTTGTTGTTGTAGGATAAGTTTTATTTTACGATCTTTCTACCTCGTAAAGATAATAATAAAGTCTACCACACTCTACTCTTGAGACCCCATAATACTTTTTTTTGTGTAAGATGGTTTTTATTTTCTTTATTTGTTAAAATTGTGTGTATTTATAAAATTTTAATATTACAAATATTTTTGATGAATCTCCCAAGTAGCCTTCTAAGAATGATTAAGTTCTTATTCCCATCTTTCATAAACGTAAAGAGACGGTATTCGATAGACTCTTGAGTTGATAAGTAAAGGACAAAATCATAATTAAAAAGATTCCCATCTTTTTATAAACGTAGAGAGACGATATTTGATAGACTCTCGAGTTGATGAGTAAAGGACAAAATCATAGTTAAAAAGTCAAATCTATTTATGTATCTATTTATTTAAAAGTTGGCATTTCTAATGATTTTTTAATTTTTTTTTAGGTATGATTTCAGTTGAGGGTGCTCTAGTAAATATTTGTGAGAGATTAGTACTTGGAATTGATTGTCCAGTAGAATCACAATCAAGAATATGCCTAACAGAGTGCACTAAAATATCCAGTGGTCATAAACCTTATGAACATTATTGTTTACAAGGTCAAGATTCAACTTATTGCTATTGTGAATGGGAAGCTGATTTTTGCAACTAAGGGATCGTATGATAGAGTGCATTTAAAGATCGTTGGGTACAAAATAATAAGTATCAGGAATTCTTTTTTGAGAATGTAATAAGTATTACGTCATTATTATTTTGCTAATAATAATATATATATAGTATTATTGTTATTGAAAGTGTTTGCGACATATATTGAAAAAATATTATAATCTATCGCGCATTAATGGCAAGGCCTTGCTCATCCTGTCTTAAGAAAAAGACATGTATTTTAAACCCCAAATTTGAGGATTCTCATTTTTTCACGATAATTGATTATATTTTTTCTTTTAAAGAAAGTGGATCGGAATACTACTCGTAGAAAAAGTAACCTTTTAATATAAAATAAAAAGGGTTATATTATCAATTGACAAAAAATCAATTATATAAAAGTTATTAACGATTTATGTTTGAGATATTCATTTAATTTTGACTTTAAATTGCTAATCTGCTTGAACCGTCGCCCCGATTAAGGGGATCAACTTTCCTTATGAGGAATAGAAATGTAAGCATATGCTAGAATCAAGATTAAAACAATTTAATCTTCCATACTCCATCTAATTTAACAAAAAATTCACAATGATTTTAAGAAAATCATACTTCTGAAAAATAGATGAGCATATAAAATAACTTTTTTTCAAATATACCCAAAGCAATTATCCCTTAAATTAATAACTTAATGGGGAACAAATACATCAAAATAAAAATAATTACTCCCTTTACACAATTTATGGAGCACTTTTCGGATTTCAAAATTCAAACAATTCGATTTTTGACTGTAATTTTATCATTATATCTTTTAGTTATTTTAATTTTTTTAATTATTGTGACTTGTAACTTTTAGATTTTTGAGTAACGCCACATCATGTCTAATCGAACATGATGCTTGCTTCATGAACTTAATTAAAAAAATAATATTGCGCTAGCTCTTGCTATCAGCTATAACTTTTGACATGATGATAAACGTTTCGATTCTCAAAAGTAACATGTTGCATGAGGTATACTTTTTTGACAATGATGATAAGCGTTTGATCGTAACAGAAATCCTTACTGAGGTTGGTACATACAATAGTTATGTGCTTGCTTTTCATCACTTGAGATACAAAGAAACAGTCTTTCATATGCTGCAGCCATTTTGGTAGCAGTAAACAACTTCAAACCCCTCTTTCTAGCAAATCTTCCTTTCTCCTGTAAACTTTCCCTTCCATCCTCCAAAATCTTATACAAAGCTTTCTTCAATTCCCTTACTGTAGGTGCATATGTATACCCCATTTCTTGGCTAACGATGATCGAACCAGTAATGCTGGCGAGTTTCGTTGCTAACAAAGGCTTACCTGTTAGTATGGCTTCTAATAGTGTGTGATCCAATCCTTGAGCTCTTAATGTGGGGTTTATGAATACATCTATTGCATTGTAGAATCCTGCTAGTTGATCCTGTTCTAATGGTCCTAAAACCATCACATTATTCGATCCGAGGCCTTTGTATCGAGTACCCCATGGACCATTTCCAGCAACCAGAACAATGACATTGTCCCTGAATGTTGAGTTCTCAATGAAAATTTGTTGTAAGGCTTCAAACATTAAAGGGTGTCCTTTATCTTTAACTAACCTCCCGGCTAACCCCACGATTAGGGACTTTGATTCCGGGATTCCAAGGTTGGATCTGAAAGCACTGCCCTTTGAAACATCAGGCTTGAATATCTCCTCATTGACACCGTTTAGTATGACATGAACGCGTTCTTCAGGGATCATATAGATCCTTTTAAGTACATCTCCAGCATGATCACTTGTGGCAACGTGGTGAGCGTAATTTGGGAAAAACTTTACCTCTTCAATAACCTTCTTCATTCTTTCAGACAAAGCAGGTGACTTTACAGGATCATCAGTAGTATTTCGGAGAAGCTCCTGTATGATATCAGAATGTATAGTTTCATAGGCAATTCCATGCCAGCTAACGGCAAGATTTTTCAGGTTTTTCGATCTAGTATGTCTAAGGCCTACACTCTCGGTATGAATCACATCGAAGGGCCTTTTTGTCGCATTTTCTGCTTGAAATTGCTTCCAAACAACGGCTTGGTCAAGATATCCGGCAGCAGTAGGCCTCGAGATGTGAAAATGTGGATATAAAGGGAATGATGAGTTGGAGGATGAAGCTGTGAAGATATGAAGCTCGTGGCCTCGTTTAGCTAAGGCGAGGTGGAGTGTTAAGGCGTGTCGTTCAAGTCCTCCAGCTTTATTTTCATCTGGCCATTTCTTGACAAACAGAGCAATTTTAAGGAGTCTTTGAGGTGGTTGTGATGAAAAGTCAAGATGATTCCAAGCTTTCGAGAATCTCAGTAGATTAGTTGATCCGTTTTTGTTGCTCGTTGTCATTTGGATAGAGGAATAGCCATAGCCAAAGAAACAAGGCCAGTAGAGTAGAGGAATAGATGACAAGGCAAAGAAGAAAACAAGAAACCAGCAACAAAATCGAAAACTGGAAAAACCAGTTTGATCTTTTGCCATGACAGTTCAATACCAAGAACCTCAATTCCTTTTCTGAAGAAAAAAAAAAGTACCATGATTCATTTCTTTATTAAGTTGTACTCCCTCGTTTTTAGTCCGTTTGAAAAACAATGCCTTCTATCTTTTATAATAATTTTCCATGTGACATGTTTAAGAGGACAAGCGATCTATACATTTTCTTACTTTCTTAAACTCCGTGTCAAGTCAAAACCAGACAAACGGAGTTTCGCTTTTGAGATCTAACATAGAGCTGCTGCACATGATTGTGAGCTTGTTTAAATTTTAAATAATACTCACACATACCTATAAGTCCTCAATTTAAGTTGACTAAATTGGTTGCTTGTATAATCTGCACAAGTCTCAATCCATGTTAATGGTCACAAATCTCGAGCAAAACAGAAAAAGATATAATAGTCTTCAGTATTTGGAATAAGCTAAAGCAACAGTCACAGCAACAGAATAAAGTATTGTTCTTAGTTTACCACTCGGTTTCTGGTATCTGCACTGCGACCCCAACTAATTCAGATTCTAGCCGCGTAAAATGCCAAACATTTTTGTGGCACATAGATTAAGAAATAGGATTGTGTTGAGTAATAACAAACTTGGTTATATCACACATTCATATGAAAAGTTGTCTAAAGATGATAATTCACAAGTGCCTACTACTGCTTGTTATAACAAGAAAGAAAGAAATCAAAACTTACACTAAACATGTCGAAGTTGTTTTACCTTGATCATGATTTTTCGACAGACATACAACTAACAATATACTGATGAAGAATCCTAAAGGTTCTTTCTGCTGCCAAAGACAGAAAGTGATTTTTGGTAATAAACAGAACGACTTCGATGGTAATCAATCCAAATACATAACTGTCGAATAGCTTCCCTCTTTTCCTCCTTGAGAGCCAACATACTATCGTCTTTTTCCTTTATCATTTTCTCCAACTCCCTAACCTTATTGTCTGATTTCCAAACCTTCTCTCTATACACTAATATCTCGGCTTCCTTGATGTCCAACTGTTCAAGTAAGCAGTCTAAATCATCTTGTACATGTACTATTGCTTTGTTTTTCCTCATAACCCAATCTTTTACAAATTTCAGCTCACAAGAAACCTTTGACATTCGATTAAAGAAATGACCAGTACACTCCTCAAATTTTAGAGCTATTGTGTCTAGTGAAGCCAACGTATCGTTTGCTGTCAGTGTCATATCCTTAATGCCTCGAACCCCAACTTGTACCCTTGCATTTTTCTCTTTTAGATCATTATTTTCTTTCTCGTACGAGTCTCTTGTTTTTTGATACCACTCCTTGTTCTCAAGGTGCATTTGCTCTGCCACACGGATCCTCCTGCTCAAGATTCTCAAACCATCTTCAAACTTCTTACGCAAATCTTCGGTCATTTCTTCTATTTTCTTTTCAGCACTTTGCAAATTTGATTTGGAATCTTCTAACCTGATCTTCATTTGTCTATGTTCCTCATTAAGCTTCTTTATAATATCTTCATTTTCTCTTATTGACTTCGCCTGATCTGTGATCTTCGTGTTCAAATCGATGTTTTTCTTTTCCATATGAGTAAGGCTATTGTACGAGTTATGTTTATCTTTCTCAAGCTGTGACAGCAACAGAACTTTTTCAGTTTCCTTGGTTCGTAGCTGCTGCTGAAGAGTGTTGATTTGTGTTGCCATAGATGAATTCTCATTCGTGTAGGCCTCGTGTTTCTTTTGAAGAGTTGACATCTCATGTTTCTTCTCTAATAGTATGGTTTCCAATTCTTTCATCTTATCGGTTAGCTCATCTTTTTCTATCTGGGAACGTTGAGCTTCTTGGTTTATATCCCTTATCTGCTTTTCCAAGTCACTCTTTTGGCTGCAGAGTGAGTCTACCTCCAATTGTAAGCCTTCTTTCTCTTTTAATATCTCCTTCTCAATCGAAGAGGCGCTTGTTAGTTTCTCTTTTAGATTTTCAATCTGGAGATGACATTCGGATAGTTCTTCATTTTTTTCTCTGAGTGACATTTCTACTTCTGATTTACGATGGCTCGTGGCTTCCAGCTCTTGCTGCAGAAACTTAATCTTTTCGTTTAAATCCTTAACTTCTACAGTTCCCTCGTGGCACTTCTTTTCCAGTGACAACTCCAGCTCGCGTTTCTGATTGTTGAAGGACTTAAGCTGTTCATTCCTTTCAGTATGTAAAGAATCCAACTCTTGATGCAGAGACTTTGCCTGTGCCATTAGATCATCAATTTTCGACTTTGAGTTAGTCTGATTTTCTTCGAATCTTGTAAGAAGATTAGAAAATTGATCTGATTTCTCTTGAAATGCTGCTTCCATTTGTTTAAATTCATTTGACTTGCACGTAAACTTCTCTCCGAGTTCTTTCTTTTGTTCACATGAGGTTTCAAGCTCAATCTTCATCATCTCAATTTGATCCTCTAATGTCTTTATCTCAGCCAATCTCTCACTCTCGTGAACCTCGTATTTCTTGGTAAGAGACAAGATATCTTCTTCTTTTTCTGTTAGTTTCTCCTTCAACCAGGCAGATTCATTCATCAACTTCTCCGTCATGCTATTTTCTGTGCCTTGATTGTTCAAGTCCTTGAAAAAATCTCGAGATTCTGGTTCTTGAACAGAAGATGTTGGTGAATCAGGTAATGAGTCCAAGTCCAAACTTGCATTTTCGTGATTTGTAGTGTTCGAAAAGTATGAGGTGCCTTCGCCAGCAAACTGCCACGGGGAATGATATGCTTCGGAATCTGAAACTGAAGAAGATGAAGATGCAGCATCGTCCCCGGCTTTGGCACAAAGATTATACTTCACTTCTCCTTTGAGATTTTCATACTTAGCATAGAGTGACTGGTATTGTTTATGGAGATCATCAACAAGTTGTATAAGTTCTGCTCTTCTCCTTGTGTTCCCCTCTCTACTTCCTTTGTTCATACTCTTGCTCAGCTTCACAATCCTTTTTACCTTGTTTTCAATCTCTGCAATAAACAACAAACTCTTCGAGTCACGACTTTTGACAACAACAACAACATAAACAATGAAATCTCACGAAGTTAGGTCTGGCGAGGTAGAGTGTGCACAGACCTTACCCCTACCTAGTGGAAGTAGAGAGGTTATTTCCAAAAGACCATCGGATCAAGTCAAACAAATCATAGTAGTGATGAAAAGAAAACGCGACAATGAAGAAAACATGTCAACTAATTGTTTGTTTCCAAAAGACCCTCGGATCATGTCATAGTAATCGAAATTGTACTCAAATTGCCTCTACTAAGCTAAACCACAACCCCTCATAACATTGTAAGAGAACTGAGGCTGTTTTCAAGTGGAATAGTTACCTATTTTTATGCCTTTCATCTGTGCTTCTTTTTCAGGATCCATATGAATCTGAAAAGCCTTCAACGAACCCTTCAAACGTTGCTTCGCCATCTCTGCTTCCATTATTTTCAAAGGGAAGTACCACTTAAGATTGAACGATTGCTCGCGTCAAAATGACTGATCCATCTGAGACAAAGGACATCCAGGATCTGCAATAGCTCATTTAGATAATGTACATAACTCAATTCCACCAGCTAATAACATAGAAAATTGCCCCTTGAACGCGAAATACTTTGTGCACCAGACTTCCGTTTAATAACATAAAAGGTAACTATTGAACAAGGATTGCATGGTCCAAACTAGTAACATACATGGAAGAAAATCCAAACACAAATATTTTTTGATTAATCATCCATGCATATTCGAATTTAATGAAACAACAACAACATACGCTATGTAATCCCACAAGTGAGGTACACATCTGAGGGGCGTGTATGTAACTTTACCCCTATACCTTGTGAAGGTAGAGAAACTGTTTCCGATAGGTACATGAACAGATCTAATATAATTAACATTTAAATTCATGGATGTACAAACATAATCTCTCATTAATAATCATTAGGATTATTCAAAATTTATCTTTATTTGTCCATTACAACATAGAAAATGCAGAACAAAAAGATTAAAAAAATATTTAAATTTTTACCTGAAAAACTGTGAGGAAATAGAAGAATAGCCATTTGCATTTTCTTAACATGTGTAGTATCTTGAAACTAAGGGGAAATTACAGTTACTTTTTCTACCATGATATTCTATGGCTATTAGGCATCAATAATCATCGTAAATATATTTTACAGTAACGTATTAGACATTATTTTATCTATAAGATTCAATCGGTAAAATTAACAACGGACATATTTAACGGACCATAAAATGTAAATAAACGTTATATGAAACAATAGTTTATCTAAAAAAAAAATTGAAAATTTTGGGAATTTATTTAATTTTTAATTAGTAAAATAAATATATTATTTAAAAACATATTTAAGTAATTTAATTTTGAACTAAAGGACATTACATTTAAAATATAAATGAATGAATTAATTATTTAATAAAGCACTGTTGATAGTTACATGGTGGCTCGACGGTGTTAAAAAAAAATTGTGTTTTAGACCTCTAAATTTAAGAGGCCTCATTTTAAATAATAATAGGTTATAAGTTGTTATTTTTTAACAAATATTTAATACTATTTGTAGAAAAAATAAACTTTTCATGAAAAATGAAGGAATTATTAGATATTTGACACATTTGGAGTACTATATATCATGAAAAATAATTTAAAATAAAAATGATTATATTATCAATTGAAAACTAGAAGAAATCAATTATATAAAAGTTATTAATAATTCAAGTTTAAGGCCACAAATATGCTTGAGCCGCTCTGAGTAACAAAAATACATACAAAAGAGTCCTGATACATAATAATATAGTAAATAAATTAGGAATAGTAAATGGTTTAGAATTTGTTATTTAGTATTTATATAATTCATATCTAGTAAACTAATATAGACGATATTATAATTCGTGGACAGTAAACAAATTGTCATTATATGAATCAAAAAAAGTATAGTGTGTTACATTCACTTTAGAACAACTAAATGTCTTACTAATTAGGTTTAATGAGATGAGTTTTATAATATACACAAACAAGAATCGATCAAGACTTTAGATTACTACAGTAAAATTGTTGGATTTTAAAGGTGTGAACAGGAAATGAAGAGTTGTGACTCTCCTGAAATGTTGTGTCCTTTCTAAAGGGTTGTGACCGTTTGAAAGATTGTGCCTTTTCCAAAGTATTGTGACCTTCCTGAAAGGTATTTTCTTTCCAAAGAATTGTATGATATTATTTTTGTCTAGTCTCAATGTAGAATATATAAGTTACATAAAGGAAAACGTCTTTAAATAACTTGCATTTTAACATTAACAACGCGATACATGCAAGTGTTTATTTATTTCAGGGCAAAAATACAAGTTGGACATGTGGAACAATCAATTTTCTTCAGTAACCATTGTTTGATGCAGTCTGTATGATATTAGTGTCTCCATCCAAGTGTCTCGATGGACTCTTCATGCTCGAATTCTACTTGACATATGACTCTTAACATCCAATTTGATTTGGCTTAAAATGACCTTTGTTTTGAAAAAATTATGGAGTATGAAAACAATTTCAATACATTGAATGACCATAATAACTGAGAATTTTGGTATCTTATTTTGTTTTGAACATTTAAGTTTGTGTATAATCGTTTTGTTTTAACATTAAAGGAAAAAAGATGCGGTGCAACCAGAGAAATTTTCCCTGTTTTAATTGAATCTAATGAATAAGTTCTTCTATAGTTTGTAATATCATAGAATCAATCCAAACTATTATTCAAATGACTTAACAAGTACTTTCGTCCCGCTAGACTATGATATGAAATTTATTATCGTGTGATCCCCTCTTTTAAGTTGATGCTTGTTAGTAAACAAATACCAACCCTAAAATACGTATGGTCCATCGTTTCGATGGATTATTTCATTTGTTATTCTTGATTAAACTCATCCATCGTCACCAATATGGAAGGTAGAGCAACGAGGGATTCAAATTCCCTGCATATAGAAAAAAAGATTAGCAACATAATTTGTTTCGACAAAGATCACAAAGTTAAGAAAATAGAGAAAGGTGAATAATGTATTGTTCTCCATTCATAACTTTTAGGGTGCTATATTCATCTTGCCACAAAGTGTTATGAAGGAGGTGGATCAAAGGTGTAGACAGAGCCACGTAGGATAGGAAGAATCAATCTTCCCAGCCTTACACGAAATTCCCACCCATCTAAAATTTCTGCATATGACAGTTACAAGCGACACCTGTTCAATACTTGTCATCACAAGATTTAAACAAAGCTTTCAATAACTATATTTCTAACAGATGAAATCTAATTTTTGAATTACATTCTTATCTAACCAAAATAACAATATTCCTAACACTTAGAATATTTCTGCCTATATATTAATACTTATAATATTTCAGCCTTCTTCCAACACTTAAAATATTTCACTTGTCTTCCAACACTTTATTTCAGCAATCTATGTGAATGTCTTTGCCTTGCCATCGTCAAGTCTACAACCTTGCCTTGTCAAGCCAACGGACTGTCTTGTCTTTCCGACAACTTCTGTCCACACGTAAGTCTTGCACGTCCAAGTTGCCTTGTCAACACCCAAGTGCATTGAACTTTTGTTGCAGTGTTTTCCTCCATACATGCCAATACCAATGCCCAAATCCTTGACATCCTGCACGTAGTTAGATTAAAGTAAAAATTACGTAAATTACATAGTGTAAAACATAGATTACCTCTTATCCCTACTCTTTTTCAATTTACAAAAAATCTCTTATTTTTAATAAGTTTCGGATACATAATAAAACCGTCTGATACATTATATAGTATGTCATTTTATCGGTTTGTTGCGTGATTTGTGGGATTAAAAACTGAAATTTAAATTAAATCCTACTTTTAATACGCTACAGTTATTAGTCCCATAAAAACCGCATTAACTTATGTGTTTCAAACATCAGTTTTATCCAATATAAAACACTAAATTAAATTATAATTTTTCATCAGTGATCGTCCCAATTTTTTTTGCAGAAACGATATTCTTAATTTCCTTGAAGGTAATTTTGTGAATTTTCGTAATGAATATTACAATATTGCTAAAACATTAAGGAATATGGGAGAGTGAAGTTACATACAATCAATACAAAAGTGATAGGATAGTAGTTGGGGAAAATATTTCATATATGAATCTAGTCTCAGCAATTGCTACTGAATTAAATATTGAAGAATTGAAAAAAAATATTATTATCCGATATATTGTAGAAGACAATTCTTTTTCGATGATAATTAGGAATGATATGAGTGTGAAACTGTTTATAGAAATAAAGAAGCAAGAGGTTGGATTCAGTATGTATCCGCTTTGCATCAAACTTTGAATATCCATTGTTAGAAGATTATGCAAGCTCTTAGACTTGTTTTCAACCAATTTCCGATCTTCAAAAATATAGATTTGTTTAGAGTTTGAAGTGATTATTTGAGTAATCCCAATACTAAATGACGGATGATCCATGCATTATTAGAAAAATAGAAGAATGAAAAGAGAAATCGAAGAAGAACACAATAACTTTCAAGAATCTTGGATGAAAATGGCGGACGGACAGAGAGCACAAATTTTGATTTGATGCATTAATTTTGTGAGTGGAGTAAATGGGTTTTGTTATTTGGGGAAAAATAAAGAGTAAAAATTAGGGGTAAGACTTAATTGGTTAGTATTCTACTTTATTTGGGGAAAATAAAGAGTAAATTTAGGTGTTATATTTAATTAGTTAGGATTCTAATTTAATAATGTATCCGTCAGATTAGATTTATGGGAAAATAGGGCTTTTAGTATTTTTATAAAAATTACGTAAATCACAAAGCATAAACATAAATTACTTATTATCCCTACTCTTTTTCAATTTACAAAAAATTCCTTATTTTTAATAAGTTTCGGATACATAATAAAACCGTCTGATACATTATATAGTATGCCATTTAATCGATTTGTTGCTTGATTTGGAGAATTAAAAACTGAAATTTAAATTAAATCCTACTTTTAATACGCTACAGTTATTAGTCCCATAAAAAACGCAATTAACTTATGTGTTTCAAACATCAGTTTTATCCAATATAAAACACTAAATTAAATTATAATTTTTCATCAGTGATCGTCCCAATTTTTTTTGCAGAAACGATATTCTTAATTTCTTTGAAGGTAATTTTGTGAATTTTCGTAATGAATATTACGATATTGCTAAGACATTCAGGAATATGGGAGAGTGAAGTTACATACAATCAATACAAAAGTGATAGGATAGTAGTTGGGGAAAAATATTTCATATATGAATCTAATCTCAGCAATTGCTACTGAATTAAGTATTGATGAATTTAAAAAAATATTATTATCTGATATATTGTAGAAGGCAATTCTTCTTCGATGATAATTAGGAATGATATGAGTGTGAAGCTGTTTATAGAAATAAAGAAGTAGGAGGTTGGATTCAGTATGTATCCGCTTTGCATCGAACTTTGAATATCCATGGTTAGAAGATTGTGCAAGCTCTTAGACTTGTTTTCAACCAATTTCCGATCTTCAAAAATATAGATTTGTTTAGAGTTTGAAGTGATTATTTAAGTAATCTCGATACTAAATGACGGATGATCCATGAATTATTAGAAAAATAGAAGAGTGAAAAGAGAAATCGAAGAAGAACACAATAACTTTCAAGAATCTTGGACGAAAATGGCGGACAGAGTAGACGAAAATGGCAGACAGACAGAAAGCACTGTTTTATCGAAAAATTATGATTTCGAAAAGAGTTTGTTTTATTTTTGACTTTTAGGAGTCGCCACTTAATTTTTAAGGAAAAATTAAGAAAACTATTGTTTTCAAAAGACTTAACAGAAAAATCGATTGAAAAACATTTCAAAAGGGGTTCGGGATTCCTATTAGTGTCTTAGGAAGGTGTAAGGCACCTAAGACACTCCGCTAACTTATGATTTTCCGACGATTAACAATTTGACTATTTTATTATTTTGCGATTTTGAAGTTGAACTTTTGTTAGAGTTTCATTTAGACAAATTTTACAAGTTTTGCAACATTTATTGTTTTAAGATTCTTGCAAATTTTCAATTAAGGTTAAAGCTCTTTAAATTCAAACGAACTTGTGAAATATTATAGCTTCAAGATTTCGCTAAAGTTGAACTTTTTTAAAAAAACTTTTACTCCAAGCAATTTTTCAAACTTAAACATCTATCATTTAACACTTAAATTTTAGTTTTAATCTTGATAAAAGTAGAGAGGCGTTTCGACGGGGTTGGAGTTTTCTAACCTTAAACTAACGGCAAATCTAAACAAACGCACAAAAACAAGTAATAAAGAGAGAGAGAGAGAGAGAGATTTGGGTCCAAGCTCGGGTTCTGTTCGCCTTGACCGAGTTTGGACCCACTTGTTTTCGGGTATTTGACCCATTCTATACCTGTCCCAAACTAAACATGCAAAATAAAATAAGAAGAATTAAAAAAAAAGAAAAAAAAAGACAAAGGGCTTATGCCCGTTACAAATAAAAATACACAAATAAATAATGCAAGTCTTCTAGTTCGTCTTCTTTAAACTTCTTCAATCCTCAAGGATTTTCGAATCTGCACTTCTATTTTTTGATAGGTTGACTCGATGGAAAGGGTTTGGGGAGCCTTTGCGGCTCTTCCGATGCATAGAGAAAGATAGAGCCCCAAAATGGACTCGAGAAGGTGTTCCACATGCAACAAACAAACATGAATTAGCCTATGAAGCGATAAAATAACCAAACATATCTTGAGCAAAATAGAAAATAAAAAAATGTACACCACTTTAGAGATTTTGAGTTAAGCCGGAACATATTGATTCCAAAAGAAAACTCGAGTGAACTAAGAAATAAACTTGCAGAATCTCATAAAAAGAAAGACATCCAGCAGTGACATATGCTGTAGGTATGCATTTATGAGCATCTCATATCCAGGGGTATAGTCCAAACTCAAATTGTATAGTAAGATTAAACAATGATGAACTCGAACTAATGTGGTGAAGCATGTTGCACATTTCGTCTCAACTAAAAGAACATCACAAGCGACAGAGATGTCAGGCAGCCATTTATGTAAACAAAACTCATTTTGAAAGTCACGATTTGTTCATATGTTCTTCTCTTTCTTTTTACTCTAAACAGAGGGCTACACATACTCATACCCATAATATTCTTAAATTTGACATGTACAACCTCTAAACCGAATAACGAAATAAATAAAACAGAAAGCATATGAGGATGAACGGAAGGATCATTCACATCATGAAATAAACATGATCAAATCAAACGCTATCGAATAAGTGGCGAGTAACAGCCGAGAAAACAAGAAACTCAGCGGAATACGTCCAGCAATATCAAAACTAACAGCGACACACCATCCAGCAAAGCACGACACCATTTTCAATCCTTAATCTATCACATTGTAAACGAGAAGAGGGAGAAATCACGTAGAAGGGTGTTTACCTGTCGAAGAGCAGCGAACTTGGGGACGAGCGAGCAGCAACAGGCTTCCACACGCGAACCACGGCTAAACGTCTCGAATGGACGCATTAAAGGGACTGGCGTCGCTGAAAGGGGGACGGTATCGCGATCGAAACGGAGGCGAGAAGCTTTGTTTTGAATGTTTTTCAGCCAACACTTCTGAAAGGCGAACGAAGAAGGGGGAAAACCTTCAAATTCGAGATCCTCCTTCGTTCTTCTACAGCGAACAGGAAAGGAAAACGAAGTATTCTCAAAAATACGCAACAAACGAAATAGCTAAAATTCCTCTTCCAAACCTAAAATTGCTAACCCCCTAATCTGAAGAGGGGTGGGGTTTATATAGAAGAAGAAAATTAGGGTTTTCGTATTTTTGGGCGGGATTCGAATCCGGGACCATTGATTTCAAAATTTGAAATCCTTTCCATTAATGGAGCAACACCTTTTTCTGAAAATTTCGCCCTTTGCGGAAAATGGGAGGGAGGAAGAGTGGCTGAGATCGTTCCAATCGTCCTTGAGGCGAGACGTGGAATGATCTCGCGCTGCAAGGACGAGACTCGCCTGGCAAAGCTGAAACTCCAGCTCGCTCTGCCGCGAGGCGTACTGGCGAGGGAGAGAGGAACGTACGCGTGAGGGAGACGCGAGAGAGGAGAAAGAGATGGGTGCTTGTGCGTGAGGGAGACGCGAGGGTCGGGGATTTCGCGTGGGGGAAGGGGTTTCCGTTTTGGGAGTCCGTTTTTGCTTCTTTTTTTTTTGGGTTTTCTGTTCTTTCTCATTTTTTCTGGAAATGGCGCCTGGGGGGGGGGAGTTATCGCGTGGGGAAGGGAGATGAAGGAGGGGGAGATGGGTTGGATCGGGTGCTGGGTCGAAGGGCTGGGTCGGAGGGTAATTAGAAGGGAAGGTTGGGCCTAGGCGTTGGGCTGGAAAAGGTTTAAAGGGTTGGGTTGGAGGGATTGGGCCTGGGATCAATTTGAGAGCTTAAAATCGGGTAGTGGGCCGTCTGGGAATTATTTTGGGTTTGGGAATTAATTTGGTGTGGGCTGATGGGAAGTAAAACTTAGGAGGAAGGGCCCAAATATGATTCTTCCAAATTAAAAGGGAAAAAGAGTTCAAATTAATATGAGCAAATCGATTTAAAACAAAACGAAGAACTTATTTATTTGGTAATAAAAGTGATTCAAAAGTATAATTATAATTTAAATAGTAGTTTAAATAAAACCTTTAAATGTATATTTTGATGGTTTTTTTTTTAAATAAGCATAAGATATACTATTTATATACATAATTATGCAAAACACATATTATCGAAAGTAATGTTAAAACGTATTCGAAGTAACACAAAATTCATGTATTATATTCGTAAAATTTATAAAACTAATTAATTTAAATTATTTGGAAAATTTTAGGGAGCTCGATAATTAATTTATACCAACGTGGGTCAAAAATTGGGTGTCAACAAGCACAAATTTTGATTTTCAATGGCGGACTGAGTAGACGAAAATGACGGACTGACAGAGAGCACAAATTTTGATTTGATGCATTAATTTTGTGATTGGAGTAAATGAATTTTGTTATTTGGGGAAAAAAAAAGAGAAAAATTAGGGGTAAGACTTAATTGGTTAGTATTCTACTTTATTTGGGGAAAATAAAGAGTAAATTTAGGTGTTATATTTAATTAGTTAGGATTCTAATTTAATAATGTATCCGTCAGATTAGATTTATGGGAAAATAGGAATTTTAGTATTTTTTTAATATGTTAATCGGCTATTACATGTAGTATGTGAAGCTCCAGAGGAAATTGATAAGAGGAGATCTGGAGGAACAGACATAGCTGAGACCATGTACTTTCACTGCCCTTTTACATGGGCACAATGGAAGGAACTGGAGAGGCAAGCTATGATTTATAAGTACATGGTCTCAGCTATGTCTGTTCCTCCAGATCTCCTCTTATCAATTTCCTCTGGAGCTTCACATACTACATGTAATAGCCGATTAACATATTAAAAAATACTAAAATCCCTATTTTCCCATAAATCTAATCTGACGGATACATTATTAAATTAGAATCCTAACTAATTAAATATAACACCTAAATTTACTCTTTATTTTCCCCAAATAAAGTAGAATACTAACCAATTAAGTCTTACCCCTAATTTTTACTCTTTATTTTTCCCCAAATAACAAAACCCATTTACTCCACTCACAAAATTAATGCATCAAATCAAAATTTGTGCTCTCTGTCCGTCCGCCATTTTCATCCAAGATTCTTGAAAGTTATGTGTTCTTCTTCGATTTCTCTTTTCATTCTTCTATTTTTCTAATAATGCATGGATCATTCGTCATTTAGTATTGGGATTACTCAAATAATCACTTCAAACTCTAAACAAATCTATATTTTTGAAGATCGGAAATTGGTTGAAAACAAGTCTAAGAGCTTGCATAATCTTCTAACAATGGATATTCAAAGTTCGATGCAAAGCGAATACATACTGAATCCAACCTCTTGCTTCTTTATTTCTATAAACAGTTTCACACCCATATCATTCCTAATTATCATCGAAAAAGAATTGCCTTCTACAATATATCGGATAATAATATTTTTTTTTTCAATTCTTCAATATTTAATTCAGTAGCAATTGCTGAGACTAGATTCATATATGAAATATTTTTTCCCCAACTACTATCCTATCACTTTTGTATTGATTGTATGTAACTTCACTCTCCCATATTCCTGAATGTCTTAGCAATATTGTAATATTCATTACGAAAATTCACAAAATTACCTTCAAGGAAATTAAGAATATCGTTTCTGCAAAAAAAATTGGGACGATCACTGATGAAAAATTATAATTTAATTTAGTGTTTTATATTGGATAAAACTGATGTTTGAAACACATAAGTTAATGTGTTTTTTATGGGACTAATAAATGTAGCGTATTAAAAGTAGGATTTAATTTAGATTTCAGTTTTTAATCACCCAAATCACGCAACAAACCGATAAAATGGCATACTATATAATGTATCAGACGGTTTTATTATGTATCCGAAACTTATTAAAAATAAGAGATTTTTTGTAAATTGAAAAAGAGTAGGGATAGGAGGTAATTTATGTTTTACACTATGTGATTTACGTAATTTTTACAACCTGAATATACAACTTAAGGTTACATATTCTCCATATTTCTCTTATATTTTTAAAAAATACTAAAATCCCTATTTTACCATAAATCTAATCTGACGGATACATTATTAAATTAGAATCCTAACTAATTAAATATAACACCTAAATTTACTCTTTATTTTTTCCAAATAAAGTAGAATCTTAACCAATTAAGTCTTACTCCTAATTTTTCTCTTTATTTTCCCCCAAATAACAAAACCCATTTACTCCAATCACAAAATTAATGCATTAAATCAAAATTTGTGCTCTCTGTCAGTCCGCCATTTTCGTCTACTCAGTCCGCCATTGAAAATCAAAATTCGTGCTCTCTGTTTGTCCGCCATTTTCGTCTACTCAGTCCGCCATTGAAAATCAAAATTCGTGCTCTCTGTTTGTCCGCCATTTTCGTCTACTCTGTCCGCCATTTTCATCCAAGATTCTTGAAGGTATTGTGTTCTTCTTCGATTTCTCTTTTCATTCTTCTATTTTTCTAATAATTCATGGATCATCCGTCATTTAGTATCGAGATTACTCAAATAATCTCTTCAAACTCTAAACAAATCTATATTTTTGAAGATCGAAAATTGGTTGAAAACAAGTCTAAGAGCTTGCATAATCTTCTAACAATGGATATTCAAAGTTCGATGCAAAGCGGATACATATTGAATCCAACCTCCTGCTTCTTTATTTCTATAAACAACTTCATACCCATATCATTCCTAATTATCATCGAAGAAGAATTGCCTTCTACAATATATCAGAAAATAATATTTTTTTTTCAATTCATCAATATTTAATTCAGTAGCAATTGCTGAGATTAGATTCATATATGAAATATTATCCCCAACCACTATCCTATCACTTTTGTATTGATTATATGTAACCTAACTCTCCTATATTCCTGAATGTCTTAGCAATATCGTAATATTTATTACGAAAATTCACAAAATTACCTTCAAGGAAATTAAGAATATCGTTTCTGCAAAAAAAATTGGGACGATCACTGATGAAAAATTATAATTTAATTTAGTGTTTTATATTGGATAAAACTGATGTTTGAAACACATAAGTTAATGCGTCTTTTATGGGACTAATAAATGTAGCGTATTAAAAGTAGGATTTAATTTAGATTTCAGTTTTTAATCACCCAAATCACGCAACAATCCGATAAAATGGCATACTATATAATGTATCAGACGGTTTTATTATGTATTCGAAACTTATTAAAAATAAGGAATTTTTTGTAAATTGAAAAAGAGTAGGGATAGGAGGTAATTTATGTTTTACACTATGTGATTTACGTAATTTTTACTTACGTGACATTTTTTGAATTTTGAGACTTAAACAAGTCTATCTTTGACCTTAAATTTTTCATACATCTTACAAATATTTTGAACTGTCAATTATTATGACTTATAGTATCTTTTACATAATTTATAAATATATCAATTTCATTTCTAAAAATTTGAAGATTTCATGCATAAATTACCGGTCAAACATAAACTGTTTGACTCTTGAAAACAAAAAGTGTCACATAAATTGAAATAAATGAAATACTAAAAAAAAGAATTAACCAAATATGGAAGAAATTTTTTCCAAGAAGGAAACATTTTCCATTATTTTAAAATAAAAATAACACTACACACACATTTAAGATGTTAAATATCAAGTTATAAACAAACTTTTTAATAATAAACTACTTATAGCATATTATTATAAAGTTATAGCATATCAAGAAATAATATATTATTCTCATTAATTTTTTAAAATAATAATTAACTTATTTAAATAATTCAATTACCATATTTTAACCAATGTAGTTAATTACACTTGTTATTTTAAGTTACCTTTTTTAAACAAAACTCTTAATTAAAGTAATTTAAATTAAATATTATTTAGTTACCTTTTTTAAGATAACTACAAAATTATAGGGATTTTATCAAAATCTAAAACAATTGCAGTTTTATGTTTAAAAAACTGTAAAACGTTATCTTAAAAAAAAAAATTATATTCCCCAAATTTTTGCTCTTCCCCGTCACTTTTCAAAATCATTACATCTGCACACCTATCAAAACTTTTCACCATTTTCGCACGCCTAAACTTTTCTCCATTTTCGCACGACTAACTTTTCACCATTTTCATCTCTCTTAACAGTCTTCTTCAAGATTTCTCAAATAGTTGCATTCAAATCTTCATTTTTAGCACTCAAATCTTGCAATAAACAAATCGCACAATGTCTAAAAGAGGCAACGAAACCCCGAGAAAAAGTAGAAGATTGAATGAAGAAGCAAGTTCAGACGATTTCCATGCTCCATCTTTCAAAATTTTATCACAAACACAATCTCAACCTTCATCTGTTAAAGTTAAATCTAGATCAGTGAAATCAACAACAGGAAAAAAAACAAACAAACATCCAAAGGAAAATGAGAAGAAGAGAAAAGGGAAAGAAAAGAAAAAAGAAGATGAATCTGAGAAAACGACGAAAGAAAGAGGAATGAAAAGGAAAGGAAAAGAAATCGAGGAATCATCAGAGTCTGAATCTGATTTTGTGGAAGAATTGATAAAATCAAAATCCAAAAAACCAAGAGCATTTGGAATCGATACTTCACATTTACAAGAAGAAGAAGAAACAGTTAAACCCAAAAAAAGTTCAAAGGTTAGTAAAAGTTAATTTTTTTTTTTTTTATGTTCTGTTATTTTTATTTTCTGTTATTTGGGTATAAAATAGTTAAAATACAATTTTTGTGTAAAATAAATAAATGTATGAATTGTGTATGATTCCATGTATGAAATTTCTGTTTAAATAAATAATGTATTTTTTATGTATGATTCACTGTATGAATTGTGTATGATAACTGTATGAATTGTGTATGATTCACTGTATGAATTTTGTATGACTCACTGTATGATTCACTGTATATATAAAATGTGTATGAATTTTTTTATCAAGTTTTTGGGTACTGTTTACTAGTAATATCCATAATTAGTTATACTTTATATTTTGAGTTGTATTTTTTGGTGTTCAATATATTGTGTATGAAAGAATGTTGTAAGTTTGTTTGAAATGTGTATGATTATATTGTATTATGTTTTGTATATTATGTGTATGAATTATGTATTATGTTTTGTATACTATGTGTATGAATATGTGTATGATTAATGTATTTAATTTTTACAATTTTTTAGGAGAAGAAGACACAAACATATCTGTCTTCATGTATTAACATGAATGTGTTTGCGGATTTGTTGACATTTTTAGGTCAAGATAAGTTTCAACAATTCCTAGATGAAACACCTTTTGGATTTTTTTATAATTTGCATCACATTAAAATCCAATGTCAATTGTTGAGACACTTATTTATGATGGGAGGATCTGTTCATTCAAGGAAAGTCAAAGAAGCCGTTTGATAAGCTTGCAACCATGATTCCTTTATTTCTGACGAGCACAGGGTTTTATGGCAAAAGGCTTGATTTGTATGCGAATAATCTCCCTGATTATCAACAGAAGTCTCACTCTGAACCTCTAAGCATCAAGAATGTTACACATATTCCTCAACAAGAAGAAAGTTCAAAGTATGTATATTTCTTACATTATTTTTTATTCATTTTAAATTGAAATTGCTATATATTCATTATTAATTTTTTTTTTCAATTTGATTACAGTGATTGTGGTTTATACACATCTCTATTTGCCGAATACATGAGCAATGGTGTTTTTGATATGTCACATATTGATATTGATTCAACATATCATCGTCAAAGATATGCTACATTACTTTGGCATTATGGAAAATCAAAGAATGATGAAGGCCCAATCAGTGAAAGTGAAGTTCTGAGAACGATTGCTAGCAAGAAGGGTGGACCTCGAACTCATAAAGAACAAGTTATGGACACCACCAATTATCCTACTCCAAAATTTCGTATCAGGAAGTAGAAATCTTCATGGCACATAGTACTTTTTTTTTTAACTTATGAACAATTTATGTATTTTCCCAGTTTTTTTATTATGAATACTCTGATGGTTTTATATAAATTATTACAGATTATTACTAAATGTGTCTCAATTTAACATATATGAATACTGTATGAATCATGTACGAAAATCATATAAATTATGAATGTCATATGAAAATTTGATATATAGTACATAGTAATGTTGAAATTTGTTTTGCTTGAATACTATACAATTTCAAAATACAAACAGAAACATATATTAATTATATTACTGGTATGAATACTGTATGAAAAATGTATGAATTATATCATACAATTATACATTAATAAATGTGTATCACCATCTTGCATACATTATTCATACCAGTAATATACATACAATTTGTTTCTGTTTGTATTTTTATTATGACTACTGATGGTTTTATATAAATTATTACTGATTATTACTAAATGTGTATCAATTTAACATATATGAAACTGTATGAATCATGTATGAAAATCATATGAATTATGAATGTCATATTAAAATTTGATATATAGTACATAGTAATGTTAAATTATTCCATAAATTTGTTTTGCATGAATACTATACACTTTCAAATACAAACAGAAACAGATATTAATTATATTACAGGTATGAATACTGTATGAAAAAATATATGAATTATGACAAATTATAAAATATATTTTTCAAAATACAAACAGAAACAAATTTATGTATATTACTGGTATGAATAATGTATGAAAACTGTATGACATTTGTATGAATAGTAATATTATTCAATAAAAAAACATTTTATAACAATGTAATGCCTCAAAAACACAGATTTAACATTACGACATCATTGTTTTTGTACAGGATAATTTGAACAAGTCTTCCTATTGTGTCCAATCTGATGGCATCTACTGCATGTGCTTTTTGTCTTCCTATTGTGTCCAACCTGATGGCATCACATCGACGTATTTCCCTGTTTCACAACATTAAAATTACATTCAGTGCATCCCATAATAAAATTAAAAATATATTCGTACATAATTAACACACATTTCATACACAATTTATATACAAGTCACTGTTTACCACCCAATTCATACACTTCTCACAAAAATACTACACACTTCATACAAAATTAATACACAAATCATACACTTTTTACCACACATTTCATACAGTTTGTACAAAAAATAATACACACTTTATACATATTTTAATACACAATTACCACGCTGTTTATACACTATTTTAATTAATACACAATTAATACATTGTTTACTACAAAAATCAATACACAAATCACACAAAATTATATACAAGTCACTTATATATACAATAACAGAATTTTAAATTAATACAAAATTAAAACAATTTTTATACATACTGCATACTACACAACTAAATACTACATACAATCTAAAATACAATTTCATACTCAATTTATCCAATTTAATATAAAAAATAATATACAGTTAATTCATTTTTTATATAGAATTTATATATATATATTACAAATCAATAATAGCTACGTACAACTATAAACATTGATTTTCGTATATATTGTTCATACACTATTTATATACATTAGAATACAAAATGTATACATTATTAATACAAAATGTCAGATATTTGTTCTAATGTTTCAAAAACAAAAAATTTGCTAAATTTATCAAAAACTTTAAAATTTTAAATTTTAACTAGTAATCACATTTACCATCATTCTTCGTTTTAATTACACATGAAAATACATTTAATATTACGAAATTTTTATTAGTAGAAACACTGAATTAATGTTTCAAAAAAAATTATATCAATTTAACATATGCAATATAACAAGGGAAAAAAAACTGTCACGACCCAAAATCACGAGTCGTGATGGCACCTATATTCCCAACCAATAGGTAAGCCAACCAACATATTTTAACAAACTTAACTAACAAAGAAGTGAAAAGACAACAATTTCCAAATCTCCAACACTGAGTTCTTATAAGTACGAATGCGGAAAACTGAAAAAAAATACTACCCAAGAAATGGTGTCATGAGTACAAGAGCTTCTAAAATACGATGCAAGTCTGAAACTAAAAAGACAAATCTAACATAAGGGATATCCTGTCTGAATACTGAACAACAGAATAAGTAAAAGATAGAGGGAGGTGTGGGCCACGGAACAACCAAGCAGCTCACCACAACTCCAAGACACTCCAAACTCGGACTCAAACTGCTCCTCGAGATGTGCTCCTACTCGGAATCGAATCTGCACCACAAGGAGTGCAACAAGTGTAGTATGAGTACGAAACCACATGTACTCAGTATGTCTCATTGACCGACAACGAAGAAGTAGTGACGGGAGTTTATAAAAAAAAAAGAATAAATTTGTAAATTATATAAGTATATATATATATTACACTCACTATTTAAGTTCATCAATAAAAGTAATCAAACATCAATACTTTCCAAACACCAAACACACATAATCATCAAAAATAAATGATGTGATGAAATGCAATGCAATATGATACCATGTAATGAATCTTTCCAGAATACCCAGTACTCACTCAACGTATATACATGATACTCCTCGGAATTACATCGAGAGTTCATGACCCATGGGGGACTCGCGAGGTCCATATACCGACACGGACGATCTCCACGTGTCTGTGCGGACGATCTCAACGCACTATCATAATATCAAACAATTTTCGCACGGACGGTCTCCACGTGCCCAAATTACAATCTTAACATCTCACCATCCCCAGCACGGACGATCTCCACGTGCCCAACTTATACTCAGTCTCATGTCTATGCATGTGCACAATATTATTTCAATAGAGGGATGATGATGCATCTCAATCAATCAATATGAACATAATACATAACCACCTCCATTATCACAACTATACGGGTGAAATAAATAAAACACAATCACACAAGGAATTCAAGTCAATAATATATCAGCTAATGCCCATATGCTTTGGCATTCTCAATTTCAATCCACCTTCTATAATAGAAATTTTCCTTTTTATAACACCGGTACTCGTACCAATGCCCGTCACACCATTGATACGAGACCACCATTTTTCCCCTTACTCCATTGTCTATTTTCATTTTTAATCTTTAATTAGGAAAACGTCCTTCAACAAGTCTAAAAAGTCTTAACATACCTTAGATGCCGAGCTTGTGCCACGAATCTTTTAAGATTTTTCCTTTCCTTTTCGCAAGGTTTCGGAACGTTCCCAATCTACCAATTTTGCAATATCCGTAAGTGAGCAATTTTTGTAGACATTCAAATTATTATATGTCTATCATAGACGCTAAAACTCACTCATATTTTCAACCAAGGTCCTAATGTGGGTATAATTTATATGTCAAGGATTATATTTTGTTAAATTTCAAGCCTAGGATTATACCTCAACCCCTCCAAGTATTTTAAATTCAGTGTTGATCATATAATATAGACCTGTTATTCAGTCACACATACTAATATTATCAAAACTTGAATTGCGATCTGGTAATTATAAGAACAAACAGGAAAAGAAAAACAATGGTACACCCTCACGAAAACACACACCATATACTCCTGACCCGTTATTCCTAAGAAATTTTTATCTACCATTTGCTGAAATCATTAGGCAATTATTATTATAAAGAGTTACATTACTCTTGAAGTTTGTTATTTTTTTTTTATTTTTTTTTTTTAAACCTCTGCCAACCCTTTCAAGAACGTGGCAAGACTGATGGTTTCAACATTGAAAAAAAAAACTTAAGTTCCTAGAAAATCCTATTTATATAATCATAAAAGATGACATTCATTCAGTATATATATTTAGCTAAACTAAAATAGTAAGATTTGTTGCACTTGTTACCTGAAATTTGAAGTTTGATGATTCCTCTGATGTTCGTCCGCCCACTTTAATTCTCGTTGTTATATCTCTTATTTTCTTTACCTAATAATTATAAACCTAAATTCTAAATCCCACTAACCTAAATCAATTAATGGGTCAAGAAAAAAAAAGTATTAAATAAATTATAGATATAACCCACTAACTATTAATTGTATTAATTCTTCACTAAAATTTTTATCAGCTAAATACTCTTAGTTTTCGAACAGTTTAAAAATACATTACGAAAATATTAAAAAAAACTAACCTGATGAATTCCATTTGCCACCATGTTTAATTAAAATTGACACAATTTTCTCCATCAAATCAAATATAAACCTTTTCAACCTTCAATTTTAATTGTTTTTTCAAAAAAAAAAAAAACGATACAATATGACAGAATTCGAATATATGAATATAGTCCAATTTCTGGGGAAAAAAAATGAAACACGTTTATGGAAAGATAGATAACAGAATAGAATTTTTTTTAGGATAAAAAATCAATAAAAATTACCATTAAAAACTGATTGAGATAATTAAGGAGCATATCTATAATTAATATATTTTAAATTCCCTTAAAAGGTGCACATTTGGTTATCACTTAAAAACAGTAACTACATTCACGGATTATCCAATTTTAATTACTCACTTTTAAATTCTTTTTTTCTTCCTAATTTAACTGAATAAATATTTACAATATTTTTAATTAAAAGAAATGCTATAAGTTGATATATTATATGTTATATAATGAAAATCAAAATCTTGTGCCATAACTTGAGAATATGACTACATAATATGCTATATACCTAATTTACACTATTTTAAATTATTTTTATATTTATTATTTGAATGTTTTTTAAAATATATATTTTTTATATTTTATTATTTATATTTTATTTTCTTCTCAATATCAACCTTTCCATGCAATTTTCTGTATTATCTATTTTTTTTAATTAGTATGATTTTTGCTAGTATTCTAACTTCTATTTTAAAAAAGAGAAAAGACGTAAACTCACCACTGAAGTTGTCCCGTATTTTCATAAAGAGTCCTATCACCCCACAAAACTTTTTAATATCTTTGTAAATGGGCCATTTTGACCCATTTTCTATTCTGCGTTGTGACCACGCACATGAGGAGCGTGATGTAATGTTTTAAATGTCATTAACCAGTTTAGAAGTGTCACGTGTCACTTTATTTCTCTATCATTAAATATTTTATTAATTTACATCATCTTCCCCAAATTAAAACTCAAAAGAGCCATTGATAACCCACTTTTGATGATCTCATCTTCTTTATTTTTTCCAAAACAAGATCAACATTGGTACTCTCTTTGACGAATTCATCATTTTCCCGAAACGCAATATGATAAGAATTCATTTTCTCTTTTAATTTTAAGTAAAATGATTTTTTTTCCTTCTGGATCACTTAAAGTTTTAGATTCAATTTCGTAAAAGAAAATAATGAAGGATGAAAGAGTCGGAGAAACAATACTAAACTGAAAATACACCACTCGGTAAGACAATGTAACAAAGAAAAAGGTCGAGATTTAGATGATTTATCAATCTTTTTTCTCCAATCGTATGCTACCTGAGCTCTTTCCTTCCTCTTCCTCTTGTTCTCGAGTTCCTTGATTTTATCAAAAATGGTTCCATCCAACCTCTGATGAAAGCTTCCCCAAGAGAAGCTTGGCTCTCTTCTTACTCTTACTTTTGTGCAGCTTGGAGCCTCAATACCTTTTAAGCATCAAGAATAACCATCTTCTTAATCTTGTCATATTGGGGTGGAACACCCTCATAAATCATGTGATTAGATTTTGATCGATAATATCAAATTCAATTTCTTGTTCCTCCAAGAATCTTGAGAAAGAGAGAGAAGAAAATATCAAGAACTTGGAAAGTTGAAAAATAACAAAGACAAAAAGATTTTTCTACTTTGGTAAAGAATCGGGTCGGGCTAAACGGGTTGAAAAGAGTGAGCATCACGCGCGTCAACCCAGATGAAGGAATGAGTCAAAATGACCCATTGACGAAGATATTAAAAAGTTATGTGGGGTGATAGGACACTTTCAAAGTTAAGGTGTCTTTATAAAAATACGTAACAACTTCAGTGGTGACTTTATGTCTTTTCTCTTTAAAAAAATTAAAGTAGAATTCATTTTTAAATAAGTTTGGACTTATAAATCTTTTTTTAAATAAATAAATAAATCATATTTATGTATATGTTTAATTTCATTTGTTTCGAAGTATTGACTCAATATTTTACATTGCAATCTGTTTTTAGTTAGACTTCATAAATTATCTTTTTGTCGAGTGTTTTTATAATTATGACATTGTATTTAGGGATAATGCATAAGTACACCTACCCTATGATCGAAATTCCAGAGATACAACTAAACTTAACTAAAATTCTATTACCCCTTGAACTCATTTTATTCGCATTTTGTGCACCTTTTGTGCTGATGTGGCACATTAAATCACCCAAGTCGGTTGTGTTCATGTGTGTAAATAATTTCTTTAATTTTTTTGATAAAGAAATTAGAAAATATTTATTAATTTTTTTTAAAAAAATTGTAATCTTTTTAAAAAATAATTTTAAAATATTTTTTTAAAGAATAATCTTATTTTTTATCTTATATTTAAATTTAATCAATACACATTTTATTTACCTTCTATCGAAACTATATTTTTTACTTAAATTCATTTTTTTTCTTTTATAAACTATTGAGTTTATTTTCTTTGTCTTTCCTTTTCATTTGATTTCAAATGTTTGTATTTAAAATAAGTTAATTTTGAATGGATATAAAAATAAGTGAAGAAAATTAAATAAAACATTAAAATTAAAAAAACATTTTTAAATTGTTATTTAAATACACAAATTTTTATTAAAAAATTAAAAGTGAAAAGATGATAAATTAATTGAAAAGAAATTAAAATAAATATTTTAAAAAGAAAGAAACAAAAATAATTAAATATATATAAATTTTATTATCAATAAATATGTGTACTAAGTAATTATAAAGTTACCAATTAAAAAATGACATGCGCCCAATTTGCCAAGGATTGTTCATAAAATTTGTATACTTTTAGTTTTTATAATTAATTTAATTAAAATATACTAAAATAAATTATTTTTATAAAATTAATTAAAAACATATGTTTATTAACTATATTTTCAAACGACAGTATGTATCTTAAATATTTAATTCTACATTATTATGAAGTCTTTTATATATTAAAATATACAAATTTTTAATTTACGTAATTAATTTTATTTTTAAAATTCAATAAAATTTTATGATTAAATTCGGGAAAAAGAATTCCAAAATATGTCCTACCTAAGAATAGTATTATGCATTTTACACATTACCACCAATCGCTCCATTAACAGAAAAAAGGAAAAAATAATTTCTCTCTTCGCCGGAACCCTAGAAATATATTCCGTTCAATTGCTTCAATTCACTCCGTTTAGTCACCGGTTTCTCTTCCAATGGGTTCCAGAGATGCAGACCCTAGTCTAGGTTATCTCACTCGCAAGGAAACGGAGGTAAAGCTTCCTAGACCTACGCGGGTGAAGAACAAAACCCCAGCTCCAATCCAAATCACCGCTGAGCAAATCCTCCGGGAAGCTAGGGAACGTCAAGAGGCTGAAATCAGACCACCGAAGCAGAAAATAACTGATCCAACAGAGCTTGCTGATTACCGACTTCGTAAGCGAAAGGAATTCGAGGCGTTAATTAGCCGTGTACGGTGGAACAAGAGTGTGTGGGTGAAATATGCTAAATGGGAAGAATCACAAAAGGATTTCAAGCGTGCTCGTTCTATATGGGAACGTGCACTGGAAGTGGATTACCGTGACCATACCATGTGGTTGAAGTATGCTGATGTGGAGATGAAGAATAAGTTTGTTAATCATGCTCGTAATGTATGGGATCGAGCTGTTACTCTTTTGCCTAGGGTTGATCAGTTGTGGTACAAGTATATTCATATGGAGGAGATGTTAGGCAATGTGGCTGGTGCTAGACAGATTTTTGAGAGGTGGATGGGTTGGATGCCTGATCAGCAAGGGTGGTTGTCTTATATTAAGTTTGAGTTAAGGTATAATGAAATAGAGAGAGCAAGAGCGATTTTCGAGAGATTTGTGCAGTGTCATCCGAAAGTTAGTGCTTGGATTAGGTTTGCGAAATTTGAGATGAAGAATGGGGAGATAGGAAGGGCGAGGAATTGTTATGAGAGGGCTGTGGATAAGTTGGCAGATGATGAGGAAGCTGAGCAGTTGTTTGTGGCATTTGCTGAGTTTGAGGAGAAGTGTAAGGAAACGGAGAGGGCAAGGTGCATATATAAGTTTGCACTTGATCACATACCGAAAGGGCGAGCTGAAGATTTGTACAGGAAGTTTGTGGCATTTGAAAAGCAGTATGGTGATAGAGAAGGTATTGAGGACGCTATAGTTGGAAAAAGGAGGTTTCAGTATGAGGATGAAGTGAGGAAAAATCCACGTAACTATGACACGTGGTTTGATTATATTCGGCTGGAAGAGAGCGTTGGAAATAAAGAGAGGATTAGAGAGGTTTATGAGAGAGCCATTGCTAATGTTCCTCCTGCTGAAGAGAAGCGATATTGGCAGCGATACATTTACTTATGGTAAATCTTACAACCTTTATTTTAAATGTGATAATTTTAGTTCTATTTTGGATACCTTACCATGCATTTATGTTCATTGGCTGACTTTGCGCTTTTTAGGATTAATTATGCATTATATGAAGAGCTTGATGCAGAAGACATGGAAAGAACCAGAGATGTCTACAGGTAGGATATCGTTGTCTTGACTGAAATATCACTATGTAACTCATTTGGTTGAACTGTATTATTTATGCTTTATGTCTTTGATAGTGGTAATGGAAAATGTAATCTAGATTTTCGAACAGTGGTTATCGTTGTATCCAGATTATCTCTTCCTTAATTAGGGTGCTCTGTCTCAAGGCCTAAGAAATTTTCTTCGTGCAGCCCAAACCTTCTTGAGCTCGATGCATCCATCATCTGCGATATTCCCAACTTTAAGATTCCAAGGGGTTCTCTTTCAGTTGTTTGGTTGCTAGTTTCAAAATTTAACCTTGATTCCATCAGGCTTTGAGTAGAATTGGGGTTCCTTGGTGTGGGTTTTATTGATTCTGCAGTTTTATATGTTCTTTTTTTTTTTTTGAGAAGGTAACATTTTTGTTTATTGACAAGTCAGTACATGGTTTGCACTGAAACCATATTTACAGCAAAATCAAAAAGACATAACTGACTCTAATTATAAAAAGATCCTAGGATGTCTATAATTGAGTCAGTGTCCTCTTAAGTATATTTGTTTACACCAGAAACAAAAAGTATTAACGCAGTTTAGTTTGATCATCTGTAGATCACAATTTTTGCTCTCAAAACATCTTGAATTCCTTTCATTCCATATTGTCCACAAGATACAAGCCGGGACAATCCTCCATCTGTCTTTGTCAGCAGCTCCTATTCCTGCTTCCTCTCAACTATATAGCAAATGAGTTATTTTGTTAGGCATGACCCAACTAATGCCCCTAAGGCTAACAAAGATTTTCCACGTGCTGAGTTGGTCTTTGTTGGGGTTACCTTCAGTGACTGGTTTTGTGATGGGAAGTCGAATTTCCCTAATTCTTGTGTGTTTGGTTCAACCGACAACTTCTCTTAGATGAAATCATTCTCCAGTGTTTGATCATTTTCCACCTAAGGGGGGCAGGAATCACTTTTCTTTATCAGTGCCCCTACTCATGCTACTTATCTCTTGCTTTAACCTAACATAGAAACATTATTTTCAATCTTTAGTATCCAAAATTATCGTTAGAACATTATCCTCATATCCCACCCTCCACCTTGTATATTATATTTCACTTACTTTATACCCAACTAAACACTGGAGGATATGATCCATGAGATAATTTTCAAGGTGAAGGATTGTGTCCCTACATGTCAAATGCGCCCAAATCATATGAATATGTTGATATTTGTTTTTAATTAGTTTGAAGGCTGTCACTAGCTGTGTAGGCTGGAGTCTGGACAGAGTTTCTGCATCAACTTAATGAGGCCACCAGTAGCTTCAGTTCCCAAAATGAGTACAAATTGGAAGGGATCGACTTACATTAGAGATATTTTGCATTCTTAAACCCCTACTACTTGATAGTTGAGCTCATATCTATTGCTTAGGGTGATAATACTAAGGATCTGCATCTAGCCCAGTACCCTTAACTCAATCAAGTTCAATGCGCAGTCAATGAGTCAGAGTCGAAGTCCATTTAGTTACCTTCCTGAATGTTTAAAACTACAGAAGTACTTAATGTTTAATCACAGTGCTGCACTCTTTTTAAAAGTACCTCATGAAGGGAGAGGGTTTGGAACAATGAGCTCATGCTTTTGGAGAAATCTACTGAAGTGCACACTTTCTGCAGCATTCACTTCATGATATTTTAAGAAGAGATGTACAACAAGCAAATGGTATCTATGAGCATTAAATAATGGGGGTTGGTGATGGTTAGAAATAACAATCTATTTGAACTTTCAGTTTTTTGGGTGAACTCATTGAGACTAAGATGGTTTGCGTGGGTAATGTTGTATGTTCTAGTATTCTCTATGTTAGCAGCACTTAAATCCATAACGTGAATATTCTCTGGAAATATGTAAAAACGTGGAGCAAGTATAGAGGGACCAACCATTGCTTTGGGAAATACCTGTGTTTTACCCCTTTCAAGTTGGTAATTATAAAATTGAATTAACTGGTAAATTTGCTAAACCAGATCGATATTGGGGGTCTGAGCAGAGATTAAGGTAGGCTGAAGAAGCATTGGGGGAGATGTGATTAGAGAGGACATGTCACTCATGCAACTTACAAAGGACATGACCGTAGATAGGAGGGTGTGGAGGTCAGGGATTGGGATAGGAGCTTAGTAGACAGTCTTGCGCGGTCTAGTTTTTCTTACTAGTGTTATTGTTACTTTTCTTCTATTTTCTCTCTGTGATTTTCATTACCACTACTTGTCTCCTTTGTTTCGGTATTATATTATTATTGTTGTAACTGTTCTTTTCTCTAGTATTTTTAACATGGGTTTTTCGCTACTGTATTTCTTATTTTCAAATCTGCTTTGAATTGTTTTACTTGAGTCGAGGGTCTTCCGAAACCACCTCCCTGTCTTCACAAGGCAAGGGTTTGTCAAATTATTAAAGCCAGAGCTCCACCTTGTAAAAATAACTTGTCAGTTTTCATTCTATTTCATTTCTTTGTCTTGCTCCACATGCCTTTTCATGATCAATTTGCAAGTAATTACATTTTTCATTTGATTGGTTCTTTGAATCAGTTAATTTCTAGAGTACTTACTACTTGCTAAATGGTCATTACTTGTATTAAATGATCAAAACCATCAAATGAAGATGGTTTAAGTACCTTTTCAATGCTTGTAAAGTTTCCAACTTAGCACTTCTTTTTGGGGTGGCTATGTTTTTATTTGAATAGAACTGTTACTTGTCTTAGAAAAAAATCAAATGAAGATGTGAGGAATAATACAGTTGAGATTGTGAGACATCTTTAGATGTTGTATACAGTGCACAGGGTATATCTATTTTTGGTTAATATGATACTGTCTTTTCTTTTATGGGAGTTAATACAAGACCAATGTTTATTCCACAAAATATTCGGGGCAAAGCATTTGATTCCTAGGATTCCTTTCTTGCATTAAGCCACCAGAATTCTTCTCATGTTTCATCCTCAAAAAGTTTTCACGTCTATATATCTAGTTCCTTTCCCTGTCTTCTAGTTGATTTTATTGTCGTGTGACCTATATTACATGAATTAAGGTCATCCAGCCTCAAACAGTTAAAAATTCCTTTTTGGATTTCGTCAGGGAGTGCCTCAAGCTGATTCTTTGTAAGATGTCCTCATTTTGAAAAGATTTGGTTGTTCTAGTGATCCAGTTTAATTCTAATTGTCCTGGATGGAGGGCTAAATGTTGTGATATGGTGGTACTAGGTTTCTGGTGATGACAAATGTAATGTAGGCTTACAAACCGTTCACTCTTTTGTCTAGATTGTTCTTCCCTGATTACGAGGCTACGGGATTCTATGGCTTGCTTGAAAATAAATATTCCTCAATTAATTGCATGCTTCAAAGTCAACTAGGATATGGTTGTTGAATTTTGTAATTGAACTGTTAAGTTCAAAACTCCAACTTATAAGTTATAAAGTAGATGGGTTTTTAGAAGGTGGTTGGAGAACTGGATATATTGTTTTGCCTTTCGGTTGCGGTTTTTGGAAGAATATCATGAAGGGATGGGATGATTTTGCGGAAAGTATCTCATATAAGGTTGGAGACAGGAGGACCCCTCTACCACCACCACCACCCTCCCCAAACAAAAAAACCAAACCAAGCATAAAAAGAAGAGCATATGTGACATCGTGTATGCAAGACCATCTACTTATATCTGTGTAGCAAACATTGTTGACAAAACATTTGATTGTGAGGATACCCTTCTTACCTTTAGCCATCAGAATTTCTCTCTTTGCTATACATTTGAAATCTTTCTAATTTGTGATGTTACTAGCCCTCTGCTTACACAATTAAGGTCATTTAGTTATTTCGTATGTTGAAAGGCTCCTTTTCATTTCATCAGGGAGTGTCTTAAGCTGATTCCACATCAGAAGTTTTCATTTGCAAAGATTTGGTTGTTGGCTGCCCAGTTTGAGATTCGGCAGTTAAGACTCAAGGAGGCGCGACTTCTACTTGGAGAAGCAATTGGAAGGGCTCCTAAAGACAAGGTAGTCCCCTCTCCCCAGACATCTTTATGTTGGTTACTCATATTTCTGAGGGATATCCCTTTGCATGTTACCTAACCTATACATGTCTTCTCTATTATAATACAGATATTTAAGAAGTACATAGAGATAGAGCTGCATTTTGGAAACATAGATCGTTGCAGAAAGCTTTATGAGAAGTACTTGGAATGGTCTCCAGAAAATTGCTATGCTTGGAGCAAATTCGCCGAGTTGGAGAGGTCCTTGTATGAAACGGATAGAGCCAGGGCTATTTTTGAGCTTGCAATTGACCAACCTGCTCTGGATATGCCGGAGCTATTATGGAAGGTATTGTGTTGTTCTACTAGCTGATATGCTTGTGTTTTGTTAAAAGTTATTTTAGAATGTAATTGTCTCCTAGCAACTCATGTTCTTGCTTAGTGCTGTTGCTGGGACTCCAGGCAGTTCTATGCTTGCATTTTTCTGTAGCTCATTGCATTAGGATGAATGTTTTCAGCATAGTTAAGCAACTTGGATTTGGTATGAACCCAGAAAAGGGACCACCTCAATAGTCACTTATTAACTGGAGGTTAGTAGGTCTCACCAGCAATGTTCGAAAGCATTATAAGAAAAGATTTAGCACCATTTTAACATTGTTTTATGTAGGCTCAAGTCCATCTAGATTCCTTGTGTACTAATAAGCTGGTCAAGGACATCTGTTCCTAATTACAGGAGAAGTTTTACCATTGAGATCCAATTGAATAATCCTGTATGCCTTTCTTTTTATGAACTAACTATGCTGTATGTTTTCCGGACTTATAGAGAAATTTCTTTCAATTCCCACTGTCCATACCCATGGCTATCATTTTGAAAATACCAAACTCCATGGTCTTCATAAGTGTCATCAATACCTGCAAGGTATATGATTTGAAGATTTCCAGGAAGCTGGTAATAAAAGAATAGTTGTGAAGGACCCCAGGACCTAGTTCAAGTGACAGTTTGAGGGACTTGTGGCTTGCATCAAAGATTTGAGCCATGCGCCATGAGAACTAAGCCTGGTATTGAAGTGGAGAAGGGTAGTGGGGAAGACCCACTATCCCGAGTTTCTATGGTTGCAGCATGTCCGAAGGATAGGCCTCTGACAGTTTTTTCGGTCAAAAAAAAATTAAAAGAGAACTTGTGGAAGGAATGTCTGCACTAGGGAAAACAATTAACTAGTTTGAGCATAGGTTTACCCTTTTTCTCAGGATGTTGATAAAAAAGGGGATAAGAACTGCACTGGGCATGAAAAGAGAACAAAGCTTTCGGGAAAATGCTCATCATGCTCTTTTATGTTATGCATTTGGAGCAGTGTTATCAAAAGCGAAAAGCGCAAAAAGGCTCTAGGGTCCGTGGGGGCTTTAAGCGCAAATAAAGCGTGAGCTTTGATGAAAAAAGGTGCAAAGGGAGAAAAAATACAAATATATATGTTTAGTCCAAGTCTAATAATTATAAAAATGAACGACAAATATATGACCAAAAAATTGAAAAAAAAATTATGATAAAGTAAAATATCAACTGTTTAGTGTCACTTCTTCATAAGAGGCTCATTGGCAAGGAAAAGTTTGCCTTAGAACTTTATGACGACACTGAAGCACACATTAAGCGAGGCGAAGCGCTCAACACGTTTTGAGCCTCGCTTCAGGGCTTAAGCGCGCTTAAAGTGAGCCTTTCATAATACTTGATTTGGAGACTAACGGACAGTCACCTCTATACTTTAAGCAAGGAATTCAGCCTACAAAAGTTGAAAACTTGGGTCTGTGGATTCATTATTTGTCTTGCGCTCCACATGTTCCTTGTTGTTTAATGATTGAATTCTCAGGCCACCTTTCTGGGTATTCCTCAAAACCATTTTTGTACCTTTAGTGTGCTGCTCCCTTGTATTAACAAAAGACTAGTATTCTCACCCAGATTTGTTGGTGTGGTCATGGCCTGTCTAGTTCAGTAGTCATCTTGCTTTCAAGTCTATAAGACAACTTAGTGGGAAAAACTAAATCGGCATAGTGGTGAAGCTTCCCAGAAGCATTCATCTTCAGAGAACTATCTTGTAGAATGGCAAGAAATGGTCTCTCCTGTTATGTTGAAGGCCTTTTTTCATTTTAATTTTTCTGCTGTTGGTTAAGGGTGAAACAGATCATGTGCAATTTAGTTGAGGTATATTCAATTACATACATTCTAACAAGCTTCTGTTATGCATTTCTGATAGGCTTACATCGACTTTGAAATCTCTGAGGGTGAATTTGAAAGAACTAGAGCACTATATGAAAGACTTCTTAACCGCACAAAACACTTGAAGGTGTGGATAAGTTATGCGAAGTTTGAGGCTTCTGCTATGGATCCAGAGGCTGAGGAAGATATTGAACTGAAAAAGAACTGCCTACAACGCGCCAGAGGTGAGAAAATCATATGATTACTAGATTCTCCAATATAACATAACCATTGATCATTAGATTCTCCATTAATTTTGAATTCTGTGTTGATAATAATTTTACTCCTTTTTTGATATAGATGTTTTTGAGAGGGCAGTTTCTTACTTCAGAAATTCGGCACCCGAACTAAAGGAAGAAAGAGCAATGCTTCTCGAAGAGTGGCTAAATATGGAAAGTGGTTTTGCTGAGCTTGGGGATGTCAGTTTAGTCCGTGCTAAGCTACCAAAGAAACTCAAGAAGAGAAGGCAAATAGACATGGAGGATGGTCCAGCAGCGTAAGTTTTCTTTTACTATATATTTGCATATTGATAATGTTCTTTTTTATCTTTTGATTGTTTGTGCCAAAAAGAAAGTTGGGGACAAAAGATTTTGTTGGGAGGTTGGTTTAGTCCCTACGTCTTCTTAGTTTTACGTTGTAGAAAAAATGAGTTCTGGTTAAATTGTTTGCTTATATGGCAGTGCTTAGTTTAAATTTAGTCTGTATTCCTTTATGTAACTTGATTAGGTGTTTCGCCACTCCCAATTTGTCTGTACACGACATCATGAATTAGCGAATTGCTACGAGGAATAACTTTCTTTTGTATCGTAAGGTTGTTTACCTGTTGCTCGGACGTTTTGCTGACCCCTTTTGACATCATATACTTTCAAAAATTTGCAGTTATGAGGAGTACATAGACTATCTTTTCCCAGAGGAAACACAGACCACAAATCTCAAAATATTGGAAGCTGCTTACAAATGGAAGAAGCAGCGAGTTGCATCTGAGGAGGATTAGCCAAGCTTTGTTAGCTTCCATTTGGTTTTGGTATTCTTGTTTTCTCCTTTCTGCCTTGTATTAAAAGTTGAAAGAATGCTTGTGCAATTGACATTATATCTTTTATCTCAACAAGTCTTATCTGGCATTGTTTTTGCACTCAAAAAGGGGCATGGCACAGGAGGCCTAGTAGAATGTTGTGCAGTGACACGGAATAATCCAATTTTTTTTTGATGTTACGCTCTCACGGCAAAGATATATTGTAAATTACGTTAGTGTACTTCAACCAGCTTGAACATAGTTCATCTCCCTTGAAGGAAGTGATTCATTTGCTTGAGTTTAAAATTTCTTTGATCTTACAAATAGAATTGCTGTCCTAAATGCCATGTTTGCCTGTTTATTGAAGATCTGATAAATTATGGTCTGGCAGTTGTTTTCTTGATAAATGTGAATGTTTTACCCTTCATTGAAATTTTTGCCTTAATTCTAAGAAAAGAAAAACTTCTGTTAGGGAAGAAAAGTGATGCTGCGAATAGATGAGTCCAAAGGAATATTTCTATGCTGTTATTTGAATATTATTATCAATTTTGATATTTTATGGTGAAATGATATGAAAATAATTCGAATCAAAATACTCATACAAGTCATGACAAACTAATACGATAAATTTTATATTTGACCTTACCAAAAAGAGAACATTTTAAAATTGGGACGTACAAGACATGGTAAACTAACCTGATTTAGTGTTATATTCAACATATATGTATTAATAGATTTCTCATAAACCATGTAAAATTTTCATGATTTCGAAGTAATAATTGAAAAAGACGACGACGATAGGAAAACTAACAAGTGGTTATGAAGAAAATCCTAAAATGAACAATGTACGAAACAGAAATGAGATATCTAGGACAATTGTACATGTTAAAAGACAGTATCCTCTGTTAGAATAAGAAGGTAAATGCTTATACCACTGAATAAGAAGAATCAAGAGCAAATTCACAACACAGAAGGCATTCCTTATGACTTCACAAGGATTAACTTCTTTTCTCATTGCTCCCTTCTGGTTTCCCTACCCTCGGATCAGAAAGCGAGAACTTCTTTACTTTCTGCAGAAGAACATGAAAATCACCATTATAAGCAAATTACAACTCACTACTATATATAAAGAAGTGTAATGAACAAACAGTAAGGAAAATAATTAATGAATCAATAACCACCAAGACACGTTGGAGTGTTATAAAACATTTCATCCAAATTTGTAAACAAAGATTTCGACATGTTTCTTATGAATGTTTTCTGCTTAGATGCATAACAGAAAGTCTCATGCAAGAGTAAAATGTTCATTATTAAACTTCTCTTTCAAGAATTAGCCTCCTCCTAAAGAAGCCAAATCGGTGGTATTTGGAAAGTGAACCAACTGACAGGAAACATACTCCCATAATGAGCTTTTACATGTAGTAGCAAGATATTTGATAAGCTTAAACGGAGTAACATGGTCAGTAGGATTCATTCATATAGCTTAACTCAACTTGGTCGGAGAAGAGCTCTTGTGGTGTTATATGATAGAAGGATGTCTACAGATATGGGTAAGCTTTACAAAATAGTTATAAGACCGACAATATATGATGGTAAATGTTGAGCCGATAAAGTCCAACAAATCCACAAGAGAGTGTCGCAGAGATGCGGATGCTAAGATAGACGTGCGGTCAAACAAGAACAGATAAGATTTATGAAGGCCACAATCGCTGGAAGGTGCAACTAACACAGATTGAGGATAAAATGAGGGAAGGTCAGAGATTGTTAAGTTGTCACACATCGACTTATAAATGCACCGCTCTATAGGTGTGAAACTACTGTGAGTGAAATTGTTTAAAGGAGACGAGGCATACCTAAAATCACATGAAAAGAAGTTGTTGTGGAAGACCTGGGCGCAGTGAAACAAAAAAATCCAAATAGGTGACATATACTACTTGACAATAGGTTTTAGTTTTGTTAATAAGTTGATCTTGAAACTATTGTTTCAATATGTGTATGTTAACCTTATCAGACTTATACGTCTATAAATATATAGAGACATTTTATTTTCTATTACTACTATTTATATGGATATATTTTATATATTTTGCACATATATATTTATTGGTATGACGATGATACGATTTGAGCTGAAACTAAAACATGGTCAGTGAGGATTCATATAGCCAACCCCAACTTGTTTAGGACTGAGATATCATTGTTACTTATTAGAGTACATATATAACAAGGAATAATGCGTTAAATGTTTGGTAGCACTCCCAAGTACATATATAACAAGGAATAATGCGTTAAATGTTTGGTAGCACTCCCAACCTCGTATCTTATTAAGTACAGAGCAACTGCTCCATCTGTCAAACATGATCTATCAGAAGTACAGAACAGTTTACATTGACAAATTTATTGATGAAATTTCAGAATATGAGACTTCTCAACAAAAAAAAAAATTTAAAAAAATCAGAACATGAGAACAGGAAATAGAAAAGGTGTTAGTGGCAAAACAGTATTGAGTTTGATTTTGTGAAGTGATATGTTTTCTCACATTTCTATCATGCTGCGATTGAACCTTTATAAAGTCTATATCAGTCTATTCTGCACAAGGTTTCTGAAACCAGACCCAACCTTTTGCACTAGCTTTCAACATTTTTATGTCCATTGTCTCATCTAAGTGTCCACTTAGATATTAACATAACACTGTCTGATATTATCAGGCTTTACCTTCAAAATAACATGCTTTAATTACAGAAATACAATATTGGCCTAACAGTGGCATCACCTATTTTTTTTTTCTGCCCCCCACTGAAAAGATCCTAGCTATTCATTGTCCAATCAACATGACATCAGTAAATTAGCAAATAAAAGGTTACAAATCTGCTGGATATTTGCAAGCGCAACAGAATAACAAGCTCAAGATTGTTTTTAGCTTTCTATTTCTTTTCTACTCTAATTCTGTTCCTTACATATGTAAAAGAGTGAAACAAGAGAGTTAATTAGCTTCTCATGAATCAAGAGTAAATCATTTGCTCACCTTCCAATGATTTTGAAGGGCAAGCAAGCATATAAAGAAATTAACCATTGGACATGAAGTTTGAACTTAACATTCAAGTAGTTTCTAAAATTACCCATAACTCGGCGAAAAAAGAACACACTAGGTGACATCTTCCGTTATGCCTTAGTTTTGGGGGGGAGGTGGGAGGTGGCAAATACCTAGTGGGATAATCGAGGTGCTTGTAAGCAGACTCTGACACCATTGTTATTATAAAAGTTACTCATAACAATTGGTGAATCTACCACGATCTCATCTATCATAAGCACCTCTGGAAACAACATGGTTCTATCACGTCAACAAGAATATTCTATCACTTCCGCGAAACAATTCCTCAAAACTCATTTTGTTTTCTTAAACATTTACAATGAACAAGAATATTCAATTATCACTTCCGCGAAACTATTCCTCAAAACTCATTTTATTTTCTTAAACATTTACGATAAACGAACAAGACTAGTTAGTCACTTCTTAAAGATTCTGTTTTCCCCTGATTCCATGATCAAGAAGTTAACATCATACAGCCTGCAACTCTAGAACAAAAAATTAATTTTGTTTCACTTAACGTGTAGTTTATCTAATCTAAAGATAGTAGAAAACAAGAAATCCTCTAGCCTCCGCATTTCTAAAATATGACGCATCCAATATCAGCTTGCACCTAGGTCTAGTCAATGTATACATGCTAAGTATTGGGTAAATCTACCTACCAAAGGCTTAAACTCACATAGTGTCACCTTAGGTCCTAAGGTTGTTATTCCAATTCTTTGATTCTAGCCCCCCGCCGCCCCCCACCCCACCCCCCACCACCAACACACAAACACACACCAGGGGCAAATTTATTGCCTCAAAAATGAGGTCTGAACCGTAGTCTCTCTGTAAACCAGGTACTTTATGTATATATTTTCTAAAAAGTGGTACAATATTATCCGTCGACTCCCAGTGCTACAAAAACGGCTAATTATGTTAATTTATGTACCCAGAGGACTACGAATCAATTCACACTCAATGCATAGTTCCCTTTCTTTTTGAGAGTCATGTTCTACAAATCCCAGATTCGCCTTTGGCTCTGCCTCCGTCCCTAGAGTACTTCTAACTCAATCTGGTTCAGGAAAAAAAGCTTTTTTTTTTCTCTAAACCCTTAATTATAGTTCATCTACCTAGACTATCTAGTTATCAACCACACAAAGGTGCAAAAATGCAAAATCAAAACTCAAATGGAGCAAAATTTCAACAGCAACCAAAAAAACACTAGAAAAAAAAATAGAAAATTACCTTGTTGATTACGCATTGGCGCAAAGTTTCAAGCAACTTTTGGCATTTCTCCTTATCGTAAGGCGATTCAGTGGTGCAATTTAGGAGATCAAGTGCTTCTTGCCCACAAACAGGTTGAAGACTTTCCGGGGCATCCATGAAAAAGCTTGAGGATTTTGTGAATTAGGGTTTATGGAATTTGGGAATTGTGAATTTTTAAGTATAAAGATTGAAATTCTGTAATCTGTTGCCCACTGTTCGTTTTTCTTTTTTTACTTACAGAAAACAGTGGGCATTTTTTCTTCTTCTTCAAGAATGTTCCAATGATGGTTTTAGAAAATTCTATAACTTTTTCATATTATGATGTTTATATTTAGGAATATATTTTATCTTGTCACCCGAATTATAATTTATCGATTAGTTGTTTATCTAAACTTTCGACACTAAATTCGACTGATTGACGAATTATGCAGCCGGTTCATGGTTGGATTGGATATTACGTTGGGTAAATTATATCACTTACATTGCGATTACAAATCATATTAGATAAGGTATCAATTAAAAGATATGGTTTAAAATTTTGTATAGAAAGTATATTATTTTTGAAAAAGAAAATATTTAATATTGGATAAATTTTCATTAAAATGTGTAATGTCGAATGAATATGTTAGTTATGATATTTAGGGTCCGTTTGGCCATGGATTTTCTAAATAATATTTGGAAAAAAAAAATTGGTAAATAATGTTTGTCTATATAATTTGGCAAATATTTTTGGCAAATTTCCCAAATTTTCAAATACTAGTTTTTTCTAGTATTGGGTCAAATCTCATTATTTGGAATCTTTTGAAAATTAAAATATTTACTCTAAACTTTTATCTTTTATAAAAACACTCTCTATAATAGTTGTTTTATATTACTATTTTTTATGTGAACACCAAAATAGTTATGAAATAATTAGGTGAATATTAAATAATGATATGATTGTTGATGAAAATAATGAAAAATTAGCTCAAGGTACAAAGTCATGTGATTCATCTACTATGGAATGATGCTTGTTGTACTCACTCCAAATTATCACATTACTCTAGTGTCATGGACACTATTTGTTATTATTGTAACGAACATCCAATTGACTTGTAATACATTATAGTTAGTTTTGATAGTTCTTAAAGATTATGGGTATAAATCATATTTTTCTAAAAAGGTGAAATATATTTTCCAAATCCTATAGTCAAACACATGGTGAAATTTCACCTAAATTTTCACCCAAATAATATTTGTCAAGAATATTTGAAAATTTATGGCCAAACGCTAGCTTAGTAGGCTTAACAAATGGATCGTGTTGGACTAATTAACTCGATACAATCAAATCACAAATAGTACTGATTAAATTGGTTTTGCTTATTTGATTGAGTTTTGATCTGATTGACATTCTTACTTTTAATTAGATTATTCAAATTGAATAAATGATATATGAAGTGTTTATATAGAGTTGTGATAGCATAACATTTTGGCAATGTTATCCATATTGAAAAGGAGCTCAAATACAAAATTGAAATTTCAACATTAAAGAAGGCGATGCAACCGGATAGGAAAATTCACTTAACTATACAAGATTACTTTATCTATTTCCAATATTTTTCTACTATTTTATTAAAATATCAAAATTCCTTATTTTCTCTCAATGATACTTAACCGGATACTTTTTTACTTTAAATGAAAAATCAGACTTTTCCTATTTCCCAAATTTTGCCATCTTTTTCTTTCACTAAAATTTCAGTTATCAAATTCAAATAATTTTGAATTTCAAAAAAATCCTATCGCTATTCAACCAGATTTAGAGTTCAAAGTAGATTTTTTTCATCTTCTCCATTTTGATTCTCGATTTTTTTTTCTTTTATTGTGTATCAATCGTTTTTTCTTGCATTATCCATCTAACATCTAACAAATTTCTAATTTTTATTTCAGATAGTCTAACACCAAAGAATTGAGTTCTAAGAGGTTGTATGAGCTGATAGTCATGACAAGCAAGAGAAAATCTGAAAAAGTACGTGCATCTACTTCAAAGAATCCTAAACCCCAAAGAAAAGGGGAAGAAAGGTTGCCCCTCCCATTATTCGACCAACACTACCCATGGTATGCAATTTTTATCATATTCGTATCTTCTTTTCTTTTTTTTTAATCTGATGATTCTTATTTTTTCATTTAAGTATCATCTTTAAAATTTGCAGTTACTTTTCAGATACATTAATTTTTTGCGTATTTGTTTATTAATTTATATATTTATTAGTTTTAGGATTGGCTAACTTCGCAACAGATACGGAACACTGTAATGAAAATATGGTATGGACTAAGTTAAAGCTGAATATGTTAGCGAGAATGACGATCCTACAAGGCCAAAGAGTGAATACACCACACCACCAGAAGGTGGACTAATTAATGTAGAATAGTTAGATTTTTACTGTGTTGAGATAGGTTATTTCGTATTTTTCTTTCTCCTTTCAACACAATCTTACTAAGTAATTATTAATTTGAAGAATGTTCTTTGTCTAGAAATGTATTTCAATTTTAACTTTTATCTCCAAATATATACTTTAATATGTAGTAACTTGTTACAAATTATTTTTTATAAGTATGGTTTACATCAATACTGATGATATAATATAACCATTGTATACATAATATCTGATGCTATATTTTATACACTTGTTAAACAAATTGATTTTCAATTTATTCAGTATACATTAACGTGTGGTAGCGTTGAAGTAATCACAACTTCTGATACTATATTATTATCAAATACACAATATTCATAATTATTAGCTATATGATACATATTTTATTATCAAAAAACAGATTTGTGTATATGTAACAATTGATACCAAATAATTTATTTTATAAATTTAGTATCATTTATCAGTTTGAATCATATAACTTTGATCTAAATCATAAAAACTAACAATATTCTATTACCAGATACATTATTTTTTGACTTATAATGTAAATGATATTAAATTATAATCAGAAAACAGATTTGTGTATATGTAAAAAATACAAAATAATTTACTTAATATATTTAGTATCATTTATCAGGTTGAATCATATAACTTAGATTTAAGTCATAATCGACTAGTAATATATTATTATCAAATACAAAATATATTTGACCTATAATGTAAATGATACTAAATCACGTATCAAATAGCTTAATTATTATATACCCCAATACATGATACATTATAGTTTACACTTGATATAAAACAAGGAAATTCGATATACTTAGTATCATTCATTATTTTATATATCTTGTAACATTTATATAAAGTTAAAGTCACACCAAATGATAATATCTTATTAGCAAATTCAAAAAATTAATATACATGAAGCATAATTTTTTTTTAAAAATACTCATCAAGAATCTTTTGGAAAGAAGGTACATGTTCTTATATTGTGACCTTCTTGTTCACAACGTCCACAACAATTTGAGTTGTCGTGACGATAACTTTCAACATCGAAAATTATCTTCATCACGAGACTGATCGGTTGTTGTTAGTTTTTCATCTGGATTTTTCTTTCTCTTTTTTCTCGGTCTACCAGGCATTTTTTTATCTTGGTGGCAAGACAACTTCTTCCAAAACACAGTCTCGAGCTGTCCAATCACTTTTGTCTGGCATTGGTTTCATTGGAACTGCATCAGTATTTGTTAATGCATCATGCTTATAGTAATCAGAGCAATAGGGGTGTACATCCGTAATATTCTTCTTCTTCTTCAAAATGACCATTGCGTGCAGACAAGGTATCTGGTCATGTTGAAATCTATAACATGAACAAGTTTTTCTCTCTAGACAAACAATGTATCTTATCCCACCTTCATACACTGAAAAAATAAATTCAGAAGATGCAACAACCTGCAATTGTTTACAAATTAGAGATATATCACACATTTTTTTTAATTTGGTATAAACAATAATATAATTAGAAGTAAGTAAGATAAATAATAATTGTAATACAATTATGTACTTTCATTCTTGCATTTTTTGGCACGTTTATAATCAATAATTCTTTAAATTTCCTTCCCAATGTTTTCTTTGTATAAGAAGTTATTTCTCATACCGATCCTTCACAAAGTTCCGTTCCAAAATTGTTTGAATCGAATTTTTATTGTTTTTTCAAAGATCAAGCAGAAGGTTTCACAATTTGAAATTTAAATTTTTTTAGTTCTGTTAGAAGTTTATGATCGACTGATTAGAGTCAATTATTATTTGTGTTTTAAATCCTTTTTTTAACGCAGTTAATTAATAATAGCAATTTAATAATTAAAGTATCAACCCGTTATTAATTAAAGTATCCGCCTGTAATATTAAAGTATCCGAAAATTACTAAAATAGAAATTTTTAGTAATTAATGAAAGAATAGGGATAGGAAGTAATTTCTTTCTTATACTATCTGATTTGCATAATTTTTATAAAAACATATCGAACAGGAGATCAAAACAAAATTAAGAAGTCATTGTAAAATTATCCTCATGAAAAAAAAGGTTAATATAAATTTCGAACAATACATCAAAACAAAATTAGAAAGTCAAATGTAAAATTATCTCACAATCACAAAATTAGAAAGTCATTGCGAAATTTCTCACAAAAAAAAGTTTCAAGAACGCCCACCGTGGGGCTCGAACCCACGACCACAAGGTTAAGAGCCTTGCGCTCTACCAACTGAGCTAGACGGGCAATTTTTGTTAATATTTTGTGATATTAAAATATATTCCTATTTCTTCAGTGCTCACACAAGTAACGACAACAATCGGGCCAAACATAAAAGAAAAAGAAAAATAAACAACCAGAGGTAGAAAAAATAACAATTGATATTACAAAACAGTCTGCAAATTAAACACAAATTCATGATTTTCATTTCAAGTAAAAACAAAGAGAAATAATAGGTATAGATTTTAAGAGTAATATACTTTTGTTTTTTTTATCATATACATCGAAAGTAAGTAGTTAAATCATCATCAACAAAATAAAAAAAATCTTATAATCAATCAATTACACTATAAAAAATTTCAATTACTTAAACTTCCATCATAATTTCTAGTTTCCTCACATCAAAAGATTTTGCTAAAGAAAATATCATCTTTAAATTTTATTCAAATATAGCCAAAATTGAAAATAAGATCCAGACTATTCTTTATGAAGTTTCAATTTGATTTGTATGTATAGCACCTACTAATTTGAGATACATTATGTTAGTTATACATATAATGTTTGATATTATGTATATCACATTTGAGCTGAAATTGGTATCCATAATCATATTCAACTAACGAATACGTATAAAATGTATGGAATAATATATTTTGATAGTATATCAATTTGAAGTAGATGGATGAAAAGGATAAAACAGAGAGATTTAAGGAGAGAGATATAAATGGAATAAAAATAGAGAAATTTGATGAGACGAGTCTAGTGTGTTTTGAAGAAAAAATTCTTATAAATGAATTTCTAACTTTATTTTCTGAGTGAGCAAATTGTCTCAAGAACAATTAGACGTAAGAAAAACACCACGAAGGTGAAGAGTGGGCTACTGGGAAGACGAGGAAAATCACTTATGAAACTTGTTTTTTCCTTCTCTCACTAGGAAAGTCATTTTCTTATTTTTAGTTTACTTGTGTTCCCAAAAAAATATTTTTCAAAATATTTTGAACAACTAAGATTTTTTTACAATTAGTCGCACAAAATTTTTGAAAAACATTTTCATAGGAGGAAAATTGACTTTGGAAAATAAGTTTCATAAGCGAAGTTCTACCCTTGAAGTAAACTTCTGCATAGAAGTTTGAGAATGATGTGCAGGCAAGTGATAACTAAAGTGCAGATGCAAAGGGTTAAAATGCATACTTTGAACCCAACATAAGAGTTTTAACACCATAACTGATAACATTCTTGCAAGCAAAGAGAAAATCAAATTGTTTCACGACGAACCTGTTCAACTTTCCCGCCTTTTAAGTTTTGATTATGCATAAGAACACAATTTCATAATACATAATATATAAACTACTAAATACCACAGCAGGGACGGAGCCCGATGGTCACAGCAACTATTCGATAGATAATACAAAATACCACAGCAGGGACAGAGATGGTCACAGCAACTATCCCATGGCAAATTTTTGAGTCCAGCTCCGGGCAGTTGTCTCATACTTGCTCCTATCAGTTTTGTACATATGAGCAATCTCCGGCACCAAAGGGTCATCGGGATTAGGGTCTGTCAGCAGAGAACAGATAGAGAGCAGTACCTGCAAGGGTTGATGAATTATGAGACTGGTAAAATAGTTCAAATTTACTTTTTCAAGATGTAAATAACCAAAATAAAAAGATCCATGTGTGGTAAGGCTGGTAACCTATACCAAGAAATTCAACTAACCTTGGAGATGGTAAGTGCAGGGCTCCACTGTTCCTTCAAAATGTCAAGGCAAATGCTGCCATTGCTATTGATGTTCGGGTGGAAAACCTTTGTCCTGAAAGCTACCTGCACAGTTATTCCATGGAATGACGATGAGATATTTGCTGACAGGGAAGTAAAGGAGATCGCAGAACAACATCAGGTGGGGAAGTGACATCACGTCCTCATTGATTTTGCACATCGAAGTTCTTTAAACTTACGTGCTTTGGCAAATAGATCTTGAAACATATTATGTCACAGTTAAAAAGATGTGAAGAGAAATTCTTTTATGTGATTCTCAAGCAATGTGCAAAACTTGCATTTAAGTTGCTAATACACCTATAAGAAAGGAGCACCGAGATTCCAAAATCTCATGGTTTGTCAATGGACCAAGCCTCGACTAAAAGAAAAATCTAAGTCATACTTCTTCAATTTGCACAATATGATATACTCTTCCTACCTTAGATCAGGCGTACCACTTGGTTGAAATAAACAAGAGGACAAAATACTCTCTTGCTGATAATAGACTAGATTTCTATGCATTAGTAACTTAGCAAGTGTTGCAGAACAGTTTCTCAAATAACAACAAGACTCAGTACTAGACCTTCATGAACTGCATTAACAGAATGCACTCTGCCAATGATAGTAATTCACAGCCTTTTACCATGGCTTCCTTATCATCGAAGCTCAGTCCACCAAACAGGAGACATATATCCATTTGAAACTGTAATCACAGGGCATGGGACAAGCGACAGAACTAAAGTTGAACTCAAGTACTTTCATATGTAGCATCATCTTCTCAAATATAGTGTGATCTGCCAACTTAAATCTTGTAATGAGCTATTGCTGCTCATAGTTTTTTTGGGGGAAAACTAACAAGATTAAAATCTAACGGACCTGATGACATGGTTTCTAAAATCGGCTAGATTACATATGATGGTGTCAAACACCCAGAATTCAAAATTCATTGAAGGCCATTTACAAATGTGAGTTGTGACTTTGTATAGGAAAGGAAAAGGATCACAATCAACAGTTGACACAAGTTGAGTTGAGATTTCATATCTACGCTTACCTAATAAAGTTAATAAAATGAACAAAGAAGCTTCAATCCAGTTGTTACAGTAAAATTACAAGTCTAGAAATGATACAAATTTGATTTTATAAAAGAAGCAAGAGAAGTTTCAGAAATATCATGTTTATAAGCAAACAAACAAGTTGATCATCAAGTGTCATCAACAATACACATCCCTAATTTCATACCTTTGGTGGCTTGAATGGATAGTCAGGTGGAAAATGAATAGTAACAAGAAACACTCCACCAGAATAGGGACTGTCAGCTGGACCCATGATTGTTGCTTGCCAATGAAACATATCTTCAGCTACTGGGCCTAATACAGATAACATAAGCAAGAACACAAGAAATGAGAGAACAACTTGCCACATGCAGACCTTTAAATAAGATTCTTCAGTAACTCACAATACAAGCAGCAGATTTAACAAAACACAAGAATCGGAGAACAGCTTTTCAGATGTTAATGAGGGCCTGAGGCTCTACTTAAAGTCCTAGAGTCTCCATAGTTTTTTCTTATTTTTTTTTCCAGTAAGATTCTTCCTAGAATAGTACTAGGTATGTTGTTGTGGTTGTGGTTGTAGTTGTATCTTCCTAGAATAGCAGCTGTCAAAAAAATGAAGGGACTTTTAACAGAGGGTAGGAATGACTAATTACACATAGTTTGCGGAGTTTTCCCCTAAAAATAATGCTAATTGATTTTATTTTCCAAGCCGATGCTGAATACCAATCCATTTGACCTGCTATCAAACTCAAGATTTCTCTTTGATTTTACCCATCTTGTTAGGATCTATTTTGGGATGAGCTAAGTTCCTGTTCTACCAAGACCCTCATTTGCAGCCCATTAAACACCATATAAGCTCAAAGCATACAAACAGAGTATGACCTGATATTCCCTCTCCCCTCCTAAAGACAAAATGGGGAAAAAATCAAGAAAGCAATTGAATTAATGCAATCATGTGCCAGAAGAACAGGCTTTGGTTCACTGAATAATACGGCGCAAAATGTGTGGTAGGTGCATCATGCATGTCATGAGTTCAAATCGTGATGTGAACCCCAAGTGTGGTATTAAGTAGAAATGATTTATGGGTTACTAATAATATATATATCTATATTATACTAACAGCATGAAGCCCCTAGATAAATTGTTGTTCGCTTTTTATACTCTTTTAAAAAGAGTTCACACAAAATAGTCATTAATATTTCCCTAATATTTAAGACTACAAAATCAGCTAAAATTAATTATCACAATTCACAATTAACACTTACGTTGTGTTTATCCTATCTTAAGTGGTGTGTTTGTAGATGAGTGGTGGACATTAACTGTTTGTTGTTTATCTTCTTTTGTTAAACTTCCTTCGCTTTTAAATTGCTTAGTATTTAGTCAAAAGCTTTTTAGGTATATATTCAAATAGTGTAAGAGAGGTATCTCCTTTATAATTGAACTATTAATCAGTAACTTCTTCAATCCAAGGTGACATGATAAATGCTAATACATTCAACACTATTCTATCTTCAAAAACACATCGAATCCCAGCATATAAAATTACATTGACACATAATATATACACCTAATCAGATATTCTCTTTAACAAGTCAAAAGTTTATTTGATTTAAGATTTTGGCCGAAATAATGATCTAGAGAATATGTAGAAAGAAGATTATAGAAGAATTTGTCACTTCTTAAGTTCTAAAAAATCATACTGGGAACTTTTAAGCACTTTGAACTCCTTTAGGTTTAGGAGTAGTTTTATTTGTTATTAAATTTTAACCAATTAATTCTATATTAAATGTTTTAGGTCAAAATTTCATGTACTTTCAACTTCTTTAAGGTTCAGGAGTTCAATTACATTTGACATATAATCTATACACTTAATCAGACCTTCTCTTTTACTAGTAATGAGTTTGATGTGATCTAAGATTTTTGCCGAAATAATGATCTGCAGAATTTGCTTAAAGAATATCAAAGAAGAATCTGACACTTCTTTAAGTTCCAGTGATATTAAACCAGAAGAAAAATCACATTAGGGAACTTTCAAGCACTTTGAACTCATTTAGGTATAGGAATTGTTTTATTTGTCATTAAATTTTAACCAATTAATTCCCCATTAAATGTTTTAGGTCAAAATTCGAGTACTTAAAACTTCATTTAGGTTTTGAAGTCTTCTTTTTGTTATAACACAGGAGAAATCACATTAAAGAACCTTTTGAGTTCCCTGAACTCCTTTTAGGGTTTAACATTAAAGTTTAATCTTTATAAGAAAAATAGTTTAGTTGTTTGATCAGATCCTATGCCTAAACTATATCATTTAGAAAGTCTTCATCAATTGAAAGTTTCTTTTAAATCTATTTCTTTATAAATTTGTTAGCTTTTTTTTGACTTGATGAAGATAACCAAATGCCCAAAATGCTTTCAAGCATGTATTCATCCCCAAAATTCAACTTAACTTAAATTATTATTATTAGCAGGTTGAGCAGATACCCAATTACATTGAATTCAACTACTGCATCAACCCAATTTTACTTCTCAATTCACATGAATGTTGCATTTATCTCAACGTCAATTCTTGTAACACAAAATTTATATATTTTTATACATACGATTCTTTTATTAATATACTGCAGAATTCACCAGCAACACACATACACTAAAACTAGTAAAACTACTAAAAACATCTTCAACTCTATACACTTTCCCAAACTAGAAATGTTAACCATTTAATCATGAAGCTGAGCAATCAAAACAATAACTTTTAGAGAAGATCTGTTCAGATATAGAAAAACGAAAAAAAAAAGTAACAAACCTACAATCTCAACAAAACCAGCACGAACAGTACCAGAATTTTTTAGAAAAAAATAGTTAAAAGTAAAAGGAGAAGAAAAAGGTACCAGCACTACAAGAGGTAGGAGGATCTTTCTGGAGATCCTTAAGCTCCTTGAGAATCCGCTTGGATGCCATAGCAGACCAAATCCCTAACTTAACATAAAACAAAACCCTAGATCAACTCCAAATGCACAAATTTACACATACAGGAAGATAATCACACACCATAAAAAGCACAACTGAAGAAGAAATGAGAAGCAACTTTACCTCAGAGATCCTCCTAAGCCCTACGATACTGCAATTCAGAATTCTGGAACTGGTGAAGAAACAATTACGACTCCATTTTCATTTATATATATAGCAGTGAAAGAAAAATGAGAAAGTGCTTTTGATCTGTAACGTATCAGTGAGAGGTAATTTTCACTTAGAGCCCCCTAGTACTTTGAAGATGTGACAGTTAGATCCCTTAATTATTGTTAGTGCCAATGTTGGGTATCGAACAAGTAGTGAAGTCTTGTGATGGAATAGGATCCAGTGGCGTAGCTAGAAAATTGTACGAAGGGTGTTCAAAAATTTCATAGTTTGTAAAAATAATTAAAAGAATGGGTGCACTTAAATTTGGTAAATCAAATTACATAACGTTAGTGATTAATTTTTTTAATTAAACTGTACTAAAAAAAATTTAAATCAAACTACATAATATTTAGCTTTAGTGTTCATGTTTATTTGATAGGAAGTGAACAAACAAACAAAAAGAGAGATATTTCAGCTTAGAGTGAAATCACTTTTACGCTTCAACATTTCACAAAACTCTGATGACTAACAACGAGAAATGAAAAATAAATAATAGAATTAAACTAGTTATATTAAAAGAGAGTTTATATAAAGTATTTTCACTTTTAGTAGCTTAATGGAATAAATAAATAGAATTTTCTTATTAACTTTAAATTAAATAATTCTTTTAAATTTTTAATGGAAGGAAAAAAAATCAAAGTCATTTAACGGGAATCGAACCCGGCAAGTTGTAAAGACTTAGTAAGAGTTGAACGACTGAAAACACTAAACTAGAAAAATTTTATAGTTTTCAGGGTGTCGAAAATATGTTATTTAACTATTTAAATTATTATTTGTCTTATAAAATATAATGTAATTTTCGGACGAAGGGTGTACAATTGGACACCCTATCCAAAGGGTAGCTACGCCCCTGATAAGCCTCTATGTCTATTGAGCTATCAATGGGTTCTCTTCAAATCATCGTTAATTGACTTGTGTTCTTCTATGCGAGCAAGGGTCTATTGTCCTAGATGTGCATTTGTGGTGTGCGCTATCCGGGATATATGTACAAATATGTGAGTTTTGTTTTGAAATGCCATAACAACAATAAAACTGTGAATTATATATATGGGAATTTTCCGGAAATTAGTATGAAAATCCGCATGAAACGAATTTTCATACTAATCCAAGAAAGCCCCTATATAATTCACACTTTTCTGATAGTTGAAGGCATATTATAGAAGGCGCACATGACCAAGGCTAAGGATCGGATGTTGTCCTACTCAAGCTAAGTGTAAGGCCCACACACATACCCAAGGAAACTATAAAGCTTCATATATCCAGAACCACTTTGTGATATGTTGACCAATGATGCTCACCTTACAACATCATTGTCCTCCACAACATCTTACTTTGCAGCTAGGGTGCACTCACAATAGTTCCCTTGCATGAGACCAATCAGCCTCGAGCTCAACCGGTGATTGTAGTCAAGTGCTATTAACTAGAGCTTTCAAACTATGTGTCGTCTTTTCATCCTATAAAATAAACTAGACTTTTCTTTTCTTTTTCTTTTTTTTTTCATATAAGTGCTTCCAAAGAAGAAGTAGGCATCCAATATTTTCTCCTAAAACCAAGAAACTAGGAATGTCCATGATTTGGTTTGAATCAATTTTTAGGATAAAATCAAAACTAAGTCAAATCTTAAATTATTAAAATCGAACCAAACTAAATACAATTCATTACTGTCATTAGATAAATGCATTATATTATTTAAAAATGAAATTGATATGATATAATATGTCAAATATGTGTCGTGTATTGTCTAAGTCAAAAAGACAATAGTTTGGTGATTTTATTGTCTTAAAGATAAAAGTGACTTCGGTGAGATATCCCCATAAATTGAGTGACTTTATTGTCCAAAATATAACAAAAATGACCTTAGTAGGATTTTTCCAAAAGTTGAATGACCATTCATGAAATTATTCAAGCAATTAAGTGGGTCATTTACATACTCGTTTGATGAAGCAGGATCAAGTGACAAGTGTCCAACGTTTGGGTGAGTCAAGGTCAACAAAGCTATAAATTTTGAATTAGATTTTCATATTTTATCATTAAATATTTGCTTGACCATTTAAGTTCCAAAAATTAAAATTCAAAAAATTCAAAAATTTCAATTTCAAGTTTCAATTTAAAAATCTACGCTCAAGTCGGAGCTAAGCATTATTACATTACGGATGTGTTTGGTGTGGAGGAAATATTTTCCTATATAATGTATTACCAATTTTCTCATATGTGGTAGTTTAATATATTTTTGGAAATTATTTTTTATGGAAAGACAAATTCGTTAAAAATGAGTAAAGTAAATATTCTTTTCTTTACAAAAAATCATAGGTTTTGATATGAAAATAATTGTAACAGATAGTTAAATAGATTTTTAATTTTATAAAGAGAAATCAAAAAAATATTGAATCGTACTAAATAAATTTTGGTAGGGTAGTTCAAGAATTACTTATAAAAAAAGAGAGGATATTTTGACATGATATATTCATAATTTGTCGAACATTTGACATGTTAGCTTTTAGAGAAATTAGATACAAAAGTTAGATCTCTACTCTCAAACCCTAGAATTACAAATTTAGCGTCACATGACAAATTAAAACTTCCAATCACTTGTAAATGTTATCCATACATATGGTAAATAATTTATTAAGGTGAATGTTGCTTGGTTCGATATTTTTAAAATTCAATTTCTATAATCGATAATTGAAAATAGATATCAAAATACCAAACTTTCAAAACATGTTATCTTTTAAATAAACACTCTCAAACCGTAACATTATGAATTTGAAGTCACATGTGAATCATCAAAATCCAAATACTCGTTAATGTCGCCCATATATATGGTAAACAAATTATCAAGTGTGAGTGTTCAATATTTATAATTGATAATTGAAAATAGATATTGAACATCAAACTTTCAAAGTTTGGTTTATAAGATAAAATTTTGGTACGATATACGATAATTCAGTAATTACTCATTAAAAAAATATATTTTGACAAGGCATGTTCATATTTTGTCCAATATTTGTTATGTTAGCTTTAAGAGAAATTCGATATAAACATTAGACTTCCACTTGAACCCTATCATTATGAATTTAACGTTACAAGTCAATCAAGACATTCAAATCACTTTTTAATGTAATTTGGGATTATATAAAATGATAAATAATTTATTATTGTGTATGTTCAAAATTTAGTTTATTATTTCAAAAATTTAGTTTCAATAATTTAAAGTACATACCAATCTTATACTATAAATTAAGTTTTAGTACAGTAAATTTTGATTTGATTCAATTTTTACCACTCCTACGTAGAGGCAAAACTCAATTTCTCTTTTTACTTATTATTAAAAAAAACATTTCGAATCAAGTTATATTTTTTTGATTATTTATTTGATTATTTAGAAAGTCGATCGATTTTTACGTTTCATAATGTTAGTTGGATTAAAAGTGTTCCACTTTAACAAATTTAAGGGGTAAAAAGTACATAACTTTATATTAGAAGGAACAAAATTGGCTTATTATATTCCCATGCGTAAGTGGCATAAGACTACACATACAAATTATCGGAGTTTGCTCATCCAAAAATCTCCATTTCATCGGAAAACGAAGATCGGAGCTTTCGATTAAATCAATTCGTTTAGCCGTTCGATCCTTCCCGATCTCAAAATGAACGACGGAGATGTGTCCAAGCAGATCCATCAGATGGTCAGATTCATCCGCCAAGAAGCGGAGGAGAAGGCCAATGAGATTTCTGTTTCCGCTGAAGAAGTATGAAAATCATGTTCTAATTTTGAATTTTGAAGTGAATTTAGTTGAATTTTATCTCATGTGTTATGCATTGGCTGTGGTTTTTGTTTGTTAGGAATTCAACATTGAGAAGTTGCAGTTAGTGGAAGCGGAGAAGAAGAAGATTAGACTGGAATACGAGCGTAAAGAGAAACAAGTTGACGTTCGTAGGAAAATGTGATTTTTCTATTTTGCTCTGATTTGTGACTGTGATTAAATTTGAGATTTTTCGAAGATTTTGTTTATAAATGTTGCTCTTTATAGAAGAAGAGTTAAAGTTCAAAACTCCGCGTGAGAATTTGACATTTTGCTTCCACATATTGCTTATCAAATGATAGTAAAATGAGGTTAATAGAAGATATTCAAAAGATGTTATACTATCAACTACAATAGATAACTTTTGATTTGGCATGACGACTTTGTATTCATCCGAAACAATATAATTTTTAATTGCACTTGAAATTTTCACTTTTAGACTTAAAATTAAGTCTGAATCACACATTCTTTGTGTTCCATAGTGTCGACTAGATAAAAGAATTGCGTACACGTTAACTGATTACTACTATCATTTACTGGATATTTAGGATTCAATGTTTGCCACTCATTCTGTTTCTGCTTTCAGCAATAATATCTTTATGTTTAACATCAATTCATGTAGGACAAAGTGATTTTAAACCGAATTTGAACATATTACTGTGTGTGTTAATCTTGTTTCCTTCTTTTATTTTCAAATTAGCCACACGGTTAAATGACATTTGATTTCATAGTGATGTCCGTTTTGAAGTTGACCAAATCCTGTTAAATTACTTTTCAAAAACATTATCTAATTTCAACTTTATTGGGCCAACATAGTCTTTGACTTTCTTTTGTTATGCATTTCTTGCAGAGAGTACTCCATGCAACTCAATGCCTCTCGGATCAAAGTTCTTCAAGCTCAGGATGACTTGATTAGCTCCATGAAGGAAACAGCAGCAAAGGAGATCTTACATGTTAGCAACCACCACAACCACCATAGCTATAAGAAGCTTCTGCATGATCTTATTGTTCAGGTACTTTTGACTAATAATAATCCATGCGATTTTGTTCTTTGCTTCTAGATTTTCTGAGACAAATTATCAGAACTCGAAAATTAATAGGTTTATTTTACAAAAGACAAGCTATTCATCAGATTATCATCAATATCTTCAGTTGCTATGGTGTTGTACTTATATTTTCTGCTCTGCTGTATACCAGATTATGAATTATTATTTAGTTTTGTTACAACAAAAGTACGGAGTAATTTCTATGTTAAGTATCCAAGGAATACAATGATTTAGATATAGGAAAAGAAAAGACTAACTAAGTTAACTAGATATCTTAATCCATAAAAATCAGCTAGAATACTACATACAAGGAAAGATATAACTTTATTATTCTCTAATACTCCCCTCAAGCTAGAGCATAGATATTGATCATAGCTTGTTACAAAGGTAATAAACTTGAGTTCCATTTAATGCTTTTGTGAACAAAACAGCTAGTTAACATTTTACTTTTGTTGGTGCGATGTTTTTCCAGACATTTTCCCATAAACCTTGTTGTTTTTTGTTTTGGTGTGTATTAATTGTTACATAGACCCATTTAACAAATAAAAGCCCACCCTTTTTGTTCTTCCATCTCATAGAGTCTGGAGCTGAAGTAGTTTCAGTGAAGTCCCCTATTTCATGGAGTAGGTTGGGCACTCTATCCTCTTCACAATCGTTCGAGAATCTATTAAAAGATAGATCCCATCCCAGTTCAGTCCAACACTCTTTGACAGTTGCTTCAAGGTTGTTACATATGGTGAATAGGTTTGGAAAAATATCTTTCAGAGGGATCTAGTTGTTCTAACTTTAACTGTGAATACCACTTACATTCCATTGATTTCTTTCCCTTGGGTTGATTCACCAATCCCATGTGTGATTTTCATCTAAGGCGTGTATTTCATCAAGCATTGCATTAGACCATCTAGGATGATTCAAAGTCTCTTTCGCTATTTTGGGTACATAGATAGAGTCTAGAGAGGCAATCATAGATCCAGACGTTGAGTATAAGCCATCATAGGAAACATAATTAGCAATGGAATATGTGGATTTGCAACTATGAGTACCTTTGCGAAGAGCAATAGGGAGGTCATGATTTTCTGTAAGATCTCATGGCATGTGGATTGTTGTAGGGCATGTATCATTGGTCTCTCTCTTCCTTGAGTAAACTTGAACAACAAGTGGTCTTACTACCGCAGATGGAGTAGGAATTGATTGGACAATAGTCGATTGATCCTCGATAAAATAACTCGGAAATGGAGAGACAACATTTGATTTTTCTGTCAAAATACGGGTAACCTAATAGACTAACCACTCATCTTCCTCCTCCTAAATTGTATAAATTGGAGGTACATAGAAAATGATGTAGACTCCGAAAATGCCACACTGATTGACACCAAATATCTGTGAAGTTTAGTAGAATTACACTGACACTCCTTTTGAAGGCGAGAATAACCTTAAAAAATGCACTTCAATGCCTTTGGATCCAACTTGGTAACAAATGGTCGAGCATCTCGAACATGACATGTGCATCCAAATACTTTAGGTTCCACCGAAAAAAGTGACTTGTTTGGAAAAAGAACACTATAAGGCATATTATTAGCAAGCATAATAGATGACATGCGATTAGCAAGAAAGCAAGTTGTAGAGATCGCAAGTCGAGCTGTCTCAAGTAGATGTCTATCCGTTCTCTCAACAACTCCATGTTGAGAGGGTGTAGCAACACATAAAGACTGCTGAAGAATACTATGTTGTCTCATATGACTGAAATATTCCTGACATATATTCTTTAGCATTGTCATTTCTTAGAATACGTATCGAAGCATTGAATTGAGTTTTGATTCAATACAGAAGGCACAAAAGTGAGTAAACACTTCTAAGTGACTTGGACTCTGAATAACTATTAAGTTATTTATTCTATGAATAGTTGTTCTGAAGTGTTCACTCATTTTTGTTGCCGAAATCTAAACTCAATTCAATGCTTCCGTACGTATTTTAAGAAGTGACTATGACAACACGATACTCTTCATATGTTGATACACCTTCTCAAACGGTGTGCTGAGAGGATGGACATCTACTTAGGACAGCTGGGGCACTTCTGTTCCAAATGAAAGTTCCTAAACAATTTTGGACAAATGCGATTTCTACAACTTGTTTTCTGTTGAATCGCATGCCATCTAGTGTGGTTGTTGGTAATTTTCTTTTTCAAACATGTCACTATTTCCATATGAACCTAAGGTGTTTGGAAGCACATGTTATGTTCAACGATCTGTTCTAAAGTTTGATTAGAAGCAGTAAAGTGTGTTTTTCTAGGCTATTCTCATCTCCAAAGAGGTTATCGATGTTATTTTACTGTACATGGAAGATACTTGGTATCCAGTAGAGTGGTGTTTTCAGAGACTACACCATTATTCTATGCACTTCCTAATCAGTGGGAAGGGGAAGAGGAATGGTTAGTCTATTAGGTTACTCGTGCTTCGACAACACATCAAATGATATTGTTCATCCATCTTCTGGTCCTTCTATTGAGCACCAATCGTGTAGTGTGCCTTCATTACCTGCTCCATCTGTGATAGCCAGGTCGCAAATTACTCAAGGAGGCAAGAGAATCATGATACATGTCCTGCACCAAATCCTTCGTCATCGGATCCAGACTGCTGGTTAGAATGTTAAGGTTATAGGAGACACGGTTGCAGTTCTAGATACCATAGGAGTAATTTGGTTGCTGTTAGAAAGAATTTGTGTTTCTTTCCTCTATCCTCTTCAATGGAATCCTGAGGTTTCCATATGTTCAGTGCAATATGATCTTTCTTTTTCTTTGTAAGACCCTTGTTTCTTGTGCTATCTCCAAAACACGATATAATGATTAACAGCTAAATTATTTGCTAATTTATGTTGTCTATAGCCACAATGGGCTTTACTGTCTATGTGCCTTTTTGAACTAATTTTGCTGTTTTGTTTGGGAATAAGATGGGTACTACTCTTTGATTGTAGAGTTTACTCAGACTTAAAGAGCCTTCTGTCTTACTGCGTTGCCGGAAAGATGATGTAAACCTGGTGGAAGATGTACTAGATGCAGTAAAGGAGGAGTATGCCGAGAAGGCAATGGTCCACACACCTGAGATCATAATTGACCACATCCATCTTCCACCAGCCCCATCTCCTCATAATGCGCATGGTCCTTCTTGGTAAGTGACTTCATATATGTCTGCAATGCTAAGTAGCTCCTCTTCGTAATTCATCTATCTCTATCCCGACAGTTCTGGAGGAGTGGTACTGGCTTCTCGAGATGGAAAAATTGTGTGTGAGAACACTCTAGATGCCAGATTGGAAGTTGTGTTCCGTAAAAAGCTACCCGAGGTACTTGCTTTTGTGCTTAGCTCCATACTTCTCATGATTGTGTTCTTCTCTTCCCAATTTTCTTGTTTCCTTGCACCAATATTGATACAATTGTGGTCCTTTTGCTGAGTTACACTGCCTATTTCAAGTGTCATGCATCCCTTGTCATTTTACAAATGTCATCTGGATGAATTAAGCGTCACATGTTCATTACCTATTAAAAAGATCATCTTTACAGGCCTTTTTTGGGGTGGGGGGAAATAGGCATTGTTGATACTTACAGGCTACAGCTGCTGTTTTTGCTGTCCTCCATAAAATTATTTTACATGTCAAGTCAATGGCTCTTTTGTACTTCGTACCTTGTTGCTTAAGCATCTCCAATAAGCTCCTTTGCTATTGTTTTTGTTACTGCACTTTGACATTTTGAGTTGTGGTGATGTCTGTTGCTTTCTAGTCTTTGTTGAGACTAATTTATGGAAACTTCAATATCCATTTCCCTTTGGGGTAGCAAGAACATATTATGACGAGGTTAGTGATAGATGAAAGTGAAGATGGACTTAAAATGACTGGACATACCAGTCACCAGTAATATGAGTTTAAAAATGAGAAATTGACCAAAATGGTCCTTAATGGGTGGGTAATGCTTTATTTAGGTCCATAATATATTTCAGTTGATTGAAATGGTCGTTAATGTATAAGAAAGGTGTTCATTTTGGTCCTTAATATATTTCAGTTGATTGAAATGGTCCTTAATGTATAACAAAATGTGGTCATTTTGGTCCTTTACGTTAAATCTAACAGATTTATTAAAAAAAAGTGCTAAATTTAACTATGAACCCTTCGTGGCCAACAATATTTACTATTGTTGTCTTCTTTGTTAGCTCCAAAGAAAGAACTCCACAAAATCAAATACCATTCTCTCTTTTCCCCAACAAAATTTTCCATTTTCTCTTTCCTAAAATATTACTCCACTGGTCTAATACTGATTTCTATTTTAAGCTAGAGAAAATAGTAAATTTTGTTAGAGAAAGTAGAGATAATGTTTTTAGATTTCATGGTGAATTTTTTTGGAGCTAACTAAGCAAACAACAATGGTAGATCTTGTCAGCCACGTGGGATCCACAGTTAAGTTCAACACTTGTATTTCTATAAATATGTTAGGTTTGGGATAAATGATCAGAATGAACACAGTTATTGTATGTTAAGGACCTATTTCAATCAAGTGAAATACATTAAGTTCCAAAATAAAGCAGGACCATTTGGTTATTTTCACTCCAGAAACAGTCATTGTAGATTAGTTGTAGAGGTTGCTGTTGCTTCCTCTGTCATTGTGATTGAGTCCATCAAGCAAGTCCTGCTGCTTCCATCAATTTTGCAGATTCCATAATTGCTTTTCGATGGTTCCCAAGAACTCTCTTTGCTTAGTTTCTCTCCTAAATATTGCAGATCCGCAAGTGTCTATTTAGTGGGATTGCTGTCTGAGGGGCTGGAAGTTAATCTATATTTATCACCTGTCTCAGATTCTGAGATAGGCTATTCAGCTGATAAATTATATAATCATCTAAAGGCTTGCTTGTATACAATTTCTTATCTAAAAGACATACTCTGCCCAGTTTTTCTGATACTAAATTCCCAGGTAATCCTTTATATTCTAGCATTAAGCTTTAATACCCTTTTCCATTATCATGATCTGCAATAAGTGTATGTTGGATGATCTGAGTTTGTTTTGTTAAGGCATAAATAAAACGATATGAGTGGGCGCCCTCTATACTTCACTACCATAAGATTTTCATGAGAGGGAAGGGTAATGTCTGGTGCATACATAGTTGGTGTGGAACCAATTCATAGTCACTAATATATATGGATTCCTATTGTGAGACATTAATACCTTTATTGATGGCAAATCCTCTCGTATTTGCTCTTGATCCTAATGAAGTTTCCATACAGATTTCTTGACATGATGAAGTTATGTGTCAAACTATTTTGGGGAAACTCCACTCCTTTATTCTTTACCATATTTTAAAAGTTATCCTTCAATATATTTAGTTATTTTTATTGATTTTTTTTTTAATTTTTAAGCTTATTGGAATGATTTGAACTTTTAGGATTTGGTTGATGAGGAATATATGACTTCTCCTATATATATTTCTCATTATAAGATAAGATTATACTATGATTTGTCTATCAACTTCTTATATTTGGAACTATGCTATACATAATGCTATATTATTATTATCTTTATATAAGGCATGAGAATGAACACATTCCATATTTTTTCAATAAAAATTGAGCCTGATTTATGTTTATTTTATAGAGAGGTTGAAGAGAGATCGATTTTACTATTATTTTATATATTGGTTCAAGTAACAAAAATAATAATACGGCAGATCAATAAAATATCATTAAAAATTGGTAAAATAATTAAAACATAGAATTTAAAGAAAATGACTTTTTTAATTCAAATTATAACTAACTATAGGAGATTATATCCTCGAATTTGGGAAAGAATTTTTGGCTCACTTTTTTTCTTAACGTGATTTTGATATACTTTATTTGAGATAAGAGTATATTGAATATAACCTCTCTATTTTTTTAAAGTAAAAATAAAACTATATATGCATTCTCTTTTAAATCTCACTTCTAAAGTTACATTGATATATTACGAGATAAAAAGAATAAAAGAATTTTATTTTGAATTAGTGTTAAATTTTCTATTGATTATAAAGTCAAAGGGTGTCTGGCTGCTTTTTATTTTTCTGGTCACTTGCTATAACGCCCTTTGGCATGATGAAGGTACCATTTAATACCAAAACCTGCAATTTGCAAATTGATTTTTTCTTGTTAAATCCCAACAATGTATGCATTATATTTTAATAATATAACTTTTTGCCTTTTGTTGCATGATATATGTATCTACCTATAATTTCATTACATAATTATTTGTCAACAACCCAACAATGCCAATATACTTAACAGGGATAACACAATAGTATCTTCTAGACTATAATCAAAATCACAGAGCCACACATTAACAAATTAAAATTTTACTATTCCTAAATTTATTTTTTTAAAATTTTGTATATCTTTATGGCCTACGTGACCTCCAAACATCTCTCACGTACCTCATGAAGTGTGTTACGTAACGATCATAGTATAGGGATATTTGTGTCTTGTAATTTTATAGTTGGAATTATTGTTGGCTTCATTTTACTTAATTAGTTCTACGAAAAGTATCCAATTGCACTAAAATCTTCAACAAAAAATGTTTTAAATGAAGAAACTAACATTCTTCATTTATGAGCAGACAATAATTCGAAAAGAATTAATTAGTTGAAAGTTTTCTAGTATTTCTTATTAGCAAAGAATATACCATGGTGTAAAGGATTTGAAGACAATTTTAAAGGGGAGCTTACATTAACATCAGAAAAAAAAAATTATAAGTCAAATATTATTGTTTAAAATGAGGATTCAAAATTGATTTAAACGTAATTTAATCGATGATGTTTTTTCATTGATCAGAAATCACTTATTACCACACCAATATTTCTTTTGCTAGATTAATTCCTTTAAATATAAAATTCATGTGATAAAAAAGTAAATAAAATATCAAGATTTAATTGATTTTTAATCATAGTTTTTCCCCCCAAAAGATTATCTATAGTTTGAGTGATTTTATAGTGAAAAGTAATTAATTAGTGACTTTTATAAGAAAAAAGTCATTATCATGTCCTTTTAAGAATTTCTTTTTGAAAGGTATTCATTTCATTTTCATGAAAAAATCATTTTTCGTGGATTCTTGTAAAATTTTATTTTTTTTCCTGAAAATTAAAACCTTTTTCTACTTTACTTGATCATCCACTAAAAAGATTTTCTTTGACCAAGATATTTTTCTTTTTTGTTCCACCTCAATATCCCTTTCCAGCGCAGCACCAAGTTGCCAAATACGTGTCAGTGAAACGCTCTCTAATAAAGATATTTTTCTATATAGGTAAAATTTGTTATTAATATTAAATTAGTGTATATCTCCGACTACAAATATAATAGTACTAATTTTTTTGTTAATGATAATAGTGTTTCGGATCAACAATTTCACACACCTCAATTCATTTCGTGGTATATATGTCTCCAAGGACAGAGCTACTTAGAAGGTAGAAAGTTTATTCAAATCCTCTTCGTAAAAAATTATAACGTATATATAGCAATAATCTATTAATTTGCGAGTATATATTTGATAATGAACCACCTTAACACAAGCTAAAGGATTGGTTCAATCGTTATCTGGGTTCAAAATTTACGGAAATTTCTTCTGGTTCGCTACTATCTTTTCCTACAGCTCACGGCTGACCTTGAACTGGCCAAAAAGCTTTCTATTTGAACGGAATTCCACAATTGCATAAGCTTCGGTCTCGATCGATTATACTTTTGGTTAATTGGGTAGGTGTCGATAGCAGCAGAACCTTTGCTTTGGTCCATACCACGAAACAAGCAAAGATCTAAGGCTTTCTTTGCTCCTCTAATGAACATTTTGCGCCACCACTGTATGTCATCTCTTATTAGCAATAAATATCAGGTAACTGCATTCACCAACCTCCCATCAGCCACTCCGTCTATCAACCTCTTATCAACAACAAATATCAAATAACTTTCTCTACCAACCTTCTATCAACAATAAATACCAAGTGACTCTGTCCATCGATCTCACATTAGCCTATTTATCCTACAAGGCTAATTAACCAATAACAAATATTAAGTAACTTAGACAAACCCATACCCTTGAGTGCATTGTTCTCCAATACAAATATCCTTATACTCTATTTCTTATAGTAGTATTAATTTTCAAATAGATTATATATCAGTTTTCAAACAAATAATTTTAAATAAAAATAATTTATTATATTAACGTGATTTTTGCTAAGATAACGCGAAAAAATTAGGCTAACATCGACTAAGACGCCAACCTCTCGTTGGTTGTTTTGGCCACTACCCTTTCACTCCCTCGACGAGTCCGTCACTCTCTATTACCTAAATCCTCACCAAACATTTCTCATTTTTCACTATATATTCATCTTCTTCACTCCATTTTCAAGGAATCTCTTCCATTTTTTCTCTCCTAAAAATCACTTCTTCTTCGTTCACCATGGAAGGCGCAGCAACAGCTCAAGCTTTATCTCGTATTGGGTTAGCTGGGTTAGCTGTTATGGGTCAGAATTTGGCCTTAAACATAGCTGAAAAAGGGTTTCCTATATCTGTTTACAATAGAACCACTTCGAAAGTAGATGAAACCCTAGATCGTGCTCAGAATGAAGGACAGCTTCCATTGATTGGACAGTACAATCCTCGTGATTTCGTGTTGTCAATTCAACGACCCAGATCTGTTATCATTCTTGTTAAAGCGGGGTCACCTGTTGATCAAACGATTGCTGCGCTTTCTGAGTATATGGAGCCTGGGGATACGATTATTGATGGGGGTAATGAGTGGTATGAGAATACTGAAAGGAGGATTGATGAGGCGTCGTCTAAGGGGCTTTTGTATTTGGGTATGGGTGTTTCTGGTGGAGAAGAAGGGGCGAGGAATGGACCTTCGCTTATGCCTGGTGGGTCTTATGGGGCTTATACGAATATCAAAGATATTCTTGAGAAGGTTGCAGCTCAAGTTGAGGATGGGCCTTGTGTTACTTATATTGGTGAAGGTGGGTCGGGGAATTTTGTGAAAATGGTGCATAATGGAATTGAATATGGTGATATGCAGTTGATTTCGGAAGCTTATGATGTGTTGAAGAATGCAGGTGGGTTGAGTAATTCTGAATTGGCTGATATTTTCGCCGAATGGAACCGTGGGGAATTGGAGAGCTTTTTGATTGAAATTACAGCGGATATATTCAATGTGAAGGATGAATTGACTGGAAATGGGGAGTTAGTGGATACGATTTTGGATAAGACAGGAATGAAGGGGACGGGGAAATGGACTGTGCAGCAGGCGGCGGAGCTGTCTATTGCAGCTCCGACGATTGCTGCTTCGTTAGACAGTAGGTACATGAGTGGATTGAAGGATGAGAGGGTAGAAGCCTCAGAGATTTTTAGGAAGGAAGGTTTAAAGGAGGAAATAAGTTCTGATATTAATGGTATTAGCAGTGTTGATAAGAAGAGATTGATTGATGATGTGAGGCAGGCATTGTATGCGTCGAAAATCTGTAGTTATGCTCAGGGGATGAATTTGCTAAGGGCAAAGAGCTCTGAGAAAGGTTGGAATTTGAATTTGGGAGAGATGGCTAGGATTTGGAAAGGTGGTTGTATTATCAGGGCAGTGTTTTTGGATCGTATTAAGAAGGCGTATCAGAGGAATCCTAATTTGGCTAACTTGATGGTTGACACGGAGTTCGCAAGGGAGATGGTGCAGAGGCAAGCTGCTTGGAGGAGAGTGGTGGGACTTGCTGTTCAGAAGGGAATTAGTGTTCCTGGAATGTCTGCTAGTCTTCAGTATTTCGACACCTACAGGCGTTCTAGGCTTCCCGCGAACCTTGTGCAGGCTCAGAGGGACTATTTCGGGGCACATACTTATGAGAGAGTTGACAAGCCAGGAGCATACCATACCGAGTGGGCAAAACTTGCTAGGAAAGCTCGAGTGTAATGCTGCGGCAGCTATTGCGGATTATGATCAAAATCTCTGGTATTAGTTGCGCTTTATCAACTGTTTGATTTTAAATTGTGCAATTCAGGCCTTTAAAATTCCAATGTATCTTGTTGAGAGTTTTTATTTGCTAGGCATAAGAAAGATTGGTAAGCTTTTTTTCGTTTAGTTTTGCAGTTAATAATGTTGTATGCCTTTGAACATTATAGGGCCTTCGCTATCGAAATGACTTCTTCCATTGAAGTAAAAGAAGTTGCTTTTCCTACATTACATTTTGATGCATACAAATTACCTGCCCTTTTATTTATATATATGGATTATTACAGCTCCTCACTCTCCAAACGAATATTTCGTATAATTTGAAGATATCATGTTATAGCAAGTAGTTTGTGTTTGTCTTCGGCGCTCAGCTCCGAGAGCATTTTATGTTGTTAGTAGAGAAAAAGTATTATTAACTGTGAAAGAGAGCTATGGTTGTGATTGTGAATGAGCCCCGAGGCCAAGGATAGATTGTGCTCGCAATGCTTCATTAAAAATATGTCTTGAGACAATTCCTCAACTTGAAAGGCAAACAATGATGAGTATGTGATTAGGGGAAATATTGGAAGCATGTTGTGGCTCTTATCCCGTTTGATGCTATATGGATGATTAGGATGTATCTTAGAAGTGGCAGAGAAAGGCACCGGCCTGGTCATTAGTGCCTTAATTATCATGGAAGAGGCATTTCGTATAAAACCTTCTGAATTTTAGAAATCTTATACATGCCTTCTAGGTTTGTATCTTCAAATTTTGTTGTTTCCTTCAGGAGTCTCTTCTTCCCTCGCCCCTTTTCTATGTTTCCGTTTCTACTTGTATTTGCTTGTGTGCTGTTTTAGTTTACCATTTCGCAACAGTGTTTCCGAACTGCCACTTGCAGAGTTTCTTGCTTCTATTTTCTTTGATTTCTGTAGTTCTAATTGACACTAATGATTCCATCTTGTTAAAATTTGTGCAAATAACATGATTCCTGCCTTTCCTATGCCATATCATGTCTGACCCAAACTCAGAGCTGCATATCTGCAAGTTTTTTTATAATATTTAAAGAAAAAATTTTGTTCCGATATTTAAGGTTATTATTTGACATTTCAGTTAGTTTATAAATGTTTTAAGATTCTCTTGATTGCTCTCGATATAATTTTGTCGAACTGGGGGCTATCCAATTAAAATTCTCTGGTGTTTTTATGAGTAATAATGATGTGTTTGTAGTTCCTATTTGCTTTTCGAGATGGTTTTCAAGTATTTCACATAGAGTGAAATACAGTCTTTCACCACAAGAAATTGATATTAAAATCAAAACTATTTGTATTTTATTTTTCCTTGTCCGCTAGAGTTGTGCAGTTATGTATTTAGCACACGTTAATCAACTATGTAGTAAATGATGGGTACATTTCTAAGCTTCATGTGTTGATGTGATTTGAATGGAAGTTCTTCACATAACACTCGTTGTGGGTTCACTTATGAACGGGACGTTTAAAATAAGAGCCTTCTCTTATATTGGATGCTCAAGTTTAACCTTGCAGAAGTCTTTGATATAGACTTCCCAATTCCCCTTTTGTGCTCGATGATGAAAATCACGAAACTTGTAGTACCCTAATGAAGTTCAGCATACAATTGTTCCTCCATTGACTGTTATACCTTGAAAATTGGAATCTTATGTGGATCTGTCAAGCTTTTATCAGGAATTTGTTTGTTCGCGTAAAAACTCAGATATTCTGCTGCTTTTCTTAAAGAACTTCAGTTCAATTCTTTGCTGCTCTTTGTCTAGGCTATTATTCCCTCCTCTTTGCATATCCATGTATCATCTAGATCTTCAACTCCAGTTCTCCTTTGTACGTTTTGAAACTCCGATGCAACATAAATTACATGCAGTGTGTATATAGTTAATAAGATTCTTATCGACTCCTTCTGGGAGGATCTTGCTTGTGACTCCAGTGTAGAGCATTACTGATTTGAAGAACACTGGTTTAGTATTGGTGGCTAACAGAGCTTAATATATCATGCTGTTACTATATCCTAATGTTTTGCTCCTTAAATTCCTGTTTTTCTTCTGCTTCATGGCTGTTAGACGATTTTTCCGTGACCATGTCTGTGTTTCATTTTTCATGACCTACGAACGAGTCTTGTGGATGTCTATGTGAAACCATAGCATATATGTCTGGCTTGTTGCTTCTTCCCAACTTCTATTCTGTTCTTTTACCAAACCCAGGACTACTTCAATGTCTGATAAATTACTGATGAGGGCTGCTGTTTGAGCCATTTTTAAGCTTTGTAGTTGGAATTCCTGCGTCACGTCTACTGTGTTCCCATGCTTCTATTATATACATCTACTATAATGTCAATCGATCAATCCACTTCTTTTCTTTGTTCTAACTTTTGTGTAACTCTTTTTTTTTTGCCTTGGTCGTGTTGTTAAAGCTTACATTTGGTTCAGCACCAAGGTTTGTTAGAAGTCTTTGATTTTGTTGGAGATTTGTTTGTACTACATCATAAAAAGAGAGGTTGTAGAACCTAAATAATTAAATGCTGGAATGAATGATAATGATTCATGCACCTTGTCTGGCCTAGTGATTGAGAATCTCGAGGTCTCAAAGTTTAAAACACTAGGTAATTTTTTCCATCTATTCTAACTTTGGTGAACAAAGTTACCTGTGCGGGAAAGCTGACTTGAACACCACGATCATAAGAAAAGAAAGAATAATGATGATTCATATAGCCTTTCCTGTGTATGAGTGGAACTTTGAGTAATCGATGAGACTAGTAAGGATTCTCCAATAGGTATAACCTTTGTCTTTGTTCTTTTTTAAATGCTTGAGGGACTTCTTTCAATGTCAATGCTTCGGGTACTACTAGGCACAACATGAGCGAGAAGTCGTTCTGCTCTGTTCATCTATTGTATTCTTGATGCAATCTTTCAGAAGGAATTGAATAACATTATTCTAAATGAATATAAGCCGTTTGTTTAATTGTTGTTTGTCAACCTTTTTAACGTTCATTTTGATATAATAAAACACCAAGGATCAACAATGTGTTATCAAATTAAAATACATGCTTATTAATCAAATGACCCATTTTTATGGATTTAACCATTTGTTTTAACTAATAAACCTTGTGTTATGTTGGTAAGATAAAGGGGTAACAATTTCAAAATAAAATGATGGGTATGAGTGATTGAAATATCCTTGTCTATCTCATACACCAAACAAACGACGACAACCATGGTTCCTTTAGGCTTTAACTACTATTTCCTTGAACAAATTGACAAGTCAAAAAGCCAGTACAATGTGAAGCAGATGAAGCTAACTGAGTCTGTGAGTTTCAGTAACATACAGCAGCAGTGCACATACAACAATTGAAACCTTTTAACAGACCTTTTGGCTGGTTAATATCTTTCAGTTAGCACTTAGCATTCATTCTTGAGACATCTAAAAAGTCCAGTTATGGCTGTAAGCAAAGTTAGTAAGTAAAAGCTCATTGTCGGGCAGTAAGCACAGCTCGAAGACGGAGAACTCCATTGATGAAGTATACACTACCCTCAGCTATAAAAGTAGTCCAAGGTATGCCAACCAGGTTCCTGAAGCCAACACCCTTGCCACGAGTGAATGTGTGGCTCCCCTTATATCTGCTCACATAGTCCTCAGATAGGGTTGTCAAAGCTGCAAAGTCAAAATCAACTGTAAATGTCTCTAACCCCTGCTCTTGCATGCTTAAGAACATTCCAAACCAATGGAATGAATTCTGTTGATTCATGTTACAACGAGCTGATAGGTAAAAACCCTGTCCACCCAAATGAAAAGCCTCTGAGTAAATTCTACCAGCAGGAAAGAGATCGTTACACTCTTGCCGTTTTAAATCTAGGTAAACGATACACTGCTCAAAGGGAAGTTCAAAATTGACAACTTTAATAGGTCTAAACTTGTAAGCACGCTCCACAAAACTACTACATGATGCATTGCCCTCCTCAGCAACAAGCAAACGCTGCCGGTGCGGTGCTTCAGCTTTGAAAAATAAAGCCCCCAATACATTCTTGGAAGCTAGTTCAGGATCAAAATCATTACAAGTTAGAACTTCCCTCAGCGTGCTGCATGTCATGTATGGAAAACGAATGAGGTGACAAAGACGAGACCCCAATATTTCACGTCTTTCTTCCAAGTTTGGGTAATGGGTCCGAGCCCACTTTAAAACAAAGTCATAGACAACATCCTCTGAAGCAACCTGAAGATCGTCATTGCAGAGAACAGCCTCAAATCCCGCAATAGGTAAGTTCAATACCTCTACTTGGAACCTGGCAAGGAATTTAGGATACAGTTCAGATGACAAATCTTTGTCTAAACCATCAAACAACGTTTCTAAGGAGTTAACAAGTTCTGATATCTAGGTTTAAATTGAAAGCATTCTGAAATCTGGTACTAGAAGCCTCTTTAGAGGCAAGAGTAGAGGTCCTTTATTTCACTTTTTAGTAATCAAACAAACAGGAAAAGGTTAATGGCTAGTTTATAAAGCCACAGAAGTATAGGCATATGGGAAAACCACACGCACTCTGAAATAGGAGCTAGCTCGTGAGGACAACAAGACTCTAGCTTTTCTTCACATTTCGTTTCTAAGAAACAGTATTAAGCTCAATTTCAATCAACCAGAGTAAGTAATCAAAAACTCTCTTTCGGAAGTGTTCTCACTTGGTGATATCCTTGAAATGTGCAGCAAGAAACTGTTTTGCAGCATCTAGCAGTGGCTGAACTGCATCAGCAATAGAAACACTAGAAGGAAGATTCAAAAATAGCGAAGCTAATTCACATGTCATGGGAAGATTGAGCAATAAACGGCTGCAGTGTCTCATGCATGATGCAACCTCAAATTTGTCAGCAGCCATAAGCACATCAAGCATAGCAGTAGCTGGTATCGTAGACAAAGTATTGCTATACATGAATTGTAGTAACTTTACGAAGGCAGCTTCTTCTGCGAGAAAAAGAGATAAAGAAAGGTGGATGAGAAAAGAAGAAAATTTGTGAACACAAATTAAAGGAACTATATGTTCACTAGTTAAAGTAACTATCTAAGAATTCTTCTTTAAATATGCTTAGAAGCAAAACGAGCAGTACTAGCACTTGGAACATGTTATTAACCTTGCAAACATATGAATAGACAATCAATGTTTCACACAAATGTTTCGGAAAGAGACACAATTTTTGTTCTGGTGTCTAATCCTTCTATTATTCATCAAGATAGATAAAGTACTGGATATTTAGAATGATGCTTTTCTATATTTGAAGACTTCTTATTACTTCTTAACATTTCTACTTAGCCATGTGAACACGAGGTCATGAGTTCAAGCTATGAAAACAGCCTCTTGCAAAAATATAGGGTAAAACTGCATACAATAAACCCTTGCGGTTCTATTCTGTAATCAGCACATAGCAGGAGCTTAGTGCAACGGGCTCCCCTTTTTTTTTACTTAGCCATCAATGATATGTCCGATAAGAATTGACATGGCTTTCAAGACTAGTTGATACAAAGTGTACTTTAGGAATGTTATGATTTTAACTTATTTGTCAAAAATACTTCTTTCTTAAACAACCATCTGATGGAAGTACAAGAATCCCCTTAATTCTATGAATTCAAACAGCCGAAAAAACTGAATTTTCAATTAGTGATTGATACACATTGCTCTCTAATTGCACATCCTAAACATCTAAAACTTGTTATTGAAATGTCAAATCAAGTGCACAAGAGGTGGCTAGTCTGTGTAATAGGAGTACAGTAAGACATGCTTTTTATCCCCCCTCCCCTTTTTTTTTTTTTGGGGGGGGGGGGGGGGGGGGAAGTAACATAGACCACGATATAGTGTAAGTAACAGAGAACATGATATAGTACAACCTACAAGCAGTTTCAATAGCTTGCTTTCTAGCCTTACCAATTGAAATATGAGATAGATAATAGACACTCGGACAGTAAAATTGTACCCGAATTATGATATGAACATCATCAGATTAATATTACTACCCTATGAGTACAACTTTCTAACGGAAAGGACAATACAATGAAATGAGAACATGCCAAACTACAACTAAAAAATCTTAATACTAACCCGAGGCATAGATTTGTACAGTAACAAGCTGCTTCTCTGACTCTGACTCTCTCATGCCATTGGAGAATAGCTATGAAGAAAACAAGAAGACGTCAAAAAACAAGCAATCAAGACTTTCTAATTCATCAAAAACAGAGCATTAAAAACTCCTAGCCTTGTAAAAGAATGGACTCTGTGCGGCCAAAATAGCAGAACTGATGCGTATAGTTTTCACTGAAAGCGCAGCTGCAGAGTTCAAGTGTGTGAATGAGTCAGTGCTCTTAGAAGCAACGCCACCACCTTTAAAATGCCGTAGGCTTGTTACAAAAGGAAGTAGAACAGAGAAAGAGAAAAAAAGCACAAAATGATAAAGGAACTTAGGTTTAACATTCCATTACATCATAACAAAATTAAGGTTTCAGATTATGCACACAAAGACGTCACATATATTGCCTAGAAGAGTGAAAGCCATGTTAGAAGATATCTTAGATTCTCATATATCATGATCTTATGTTAATACAGTTGGAATCCTAAACAAATGACATCCTTGAAATAGCAGTACAATGATGGAAATAAGATAATTTGGTCTACGGTGGGAAGTGCATAGGTACCCGGGTGATCTGTAGTCATCTCAACACGGGATGAAGATTCCTCGGCCATTGCAACAGCTTCCTCATCTTGGTTCTCATAAGCAAGGACTTCTGTATCCAGCATAGTACAATTCAAAACCTTGTCCTCGGGTTGCGTGAGCACATCTGCATCTGAAAGGTTTATGAGATCAGCATTCACTAGAACAAAAAACAAAGTGAATTTGGAGAAACAAACTAATAAGTGCAGTAATGTTAAAACATAACAACCTTGAGTAAGTTTTCTGAAAGGTAAACAAACGAGAATGTGGACACACTCAAATGCGCACTCTGATAACTTAGAACCCAAGTATGATTTTGAACAGTGGACATACTTGATTTTGTGGCAGACGGAAAATTGTAATATTTACAGCCAAATTTACCAGAAACAGAAAAATAACTACAAGATCATTATTCATTTTTTATTTATTTTATTTTGATAGCAAACAAGATCATTAGTATTTGACTCTCCAGACTCCATATTTGCAAATTATCTGATGCCAAAATTAAGTTATGCTGTTGCTGCATCTGCAAGAACAGTTGTAAAAGACTAAAAGAGGTTGATTCATCTTAAAAACTAAAAACCTTAAATTCAGAAAGGATACAAGTGATCCACCTCGATAGCTAAGTTCATGAATTCTTCCCTTTCCATATCGATGTCAAATTCTCCAAAATACCGTACCACTGCTGAATTCTTTAAAAATACACTATTTTCTGGAGAATCCAACACACACCCATTGGCGTTTTTTGAAAGTTCGAGCAACATAGCTAGATAGTAAGAAATTAACATGAATAAATATATTCAAATCCTAAAATTTGCATCTTTTTCTCATAAAGCATGATAAGTAAAACCCCATTCTTCACATTCATTTCAACCATAATAAAATTAACCCTTAAAATCTAAATTAGACAAATATGCAAATTGTACTTCTTACATACAAAATATACGTACACTAAAACCAAGAAAAACCCCTAATTCTACAAAAAAATTTTTTAAAAGAAACCCTAATTAGTGAAATTAAAAGAACTAACCATTTTGTTTACTGGTTTCTTCTCTTCTACGTTTCCGTTTCCGGTCCAAATCACCGGCAGTACTGCTACATCCCTCACCATCGGATTTAGAGTTCGGAACAATCTGGATCGTCAGAATCCGGTCGGAGAAAGCGGCGTTGTCGTAAGCGAAGGAGAAGTTGGATCCAGTACCCGACCCGTAACCAAGAGGGTCCATTTTGGTTAATGGATCAGAAAAATTGTTTTTCATGGAATTCAAAAATTAAAGTATTTTAGTGAAGAAAAGGTTGAGAGAATTTGTGAAGATAACAATATATACATTTTTTTGGTACTTCAATTTGTTTGTTTCTCTAATTAGTTATTATATTAATTAAATTATTTTTTATTAGTTTCGTTTGTTTCTCTAATTAGTTATTATGTTAATTAAATTATTTTTTATTAGTTTCGTTTGTTTCTCTAATTAGTTATTATGTTAATTAAATTATGTTTTATTAGTTTCGAAAGGGTTCGCTCATGTTGGAGGAAGCATTCCCACTTAGTGATCGGTCGATCGATTAGTTCATGCAAATTCGAAAAAGTTATAATGGACAAGCCACAATTTGCACGTGTGGTTCTGGCCGGACTTTCCTGAGGTATCTAATAAGTTTGTTTGTGCTCGTCGCTAGCGCACCTCTCTTGACTATTCCTCATTTGTTCTATTTGTATATTTTCTATTTTTATTTATAACAGCTAAATGAAATCTAAATATGAAATATTATTTCTATATATATAAAACGTAACATCACGATAATAGCTATAAAATTTTTAAACAAATAACGGGATCTAATTATACAGAAGTGTTGAACTAAAAATGTGATATGAAAAATTTAAATGTGGTTTACGATGTTTTGCTTGCATAAGTATATGCAAATTCGTGAGTATGATGAAGATATATGATTAAATATTAATTAAGTTAAACTAATTTTAATTTATGTAGTCAAAACAGTATGTTTGAAGTAATTTTATGATTAATTTTTAATGTACGAGGGGTTGTCAAAGAGAAATAATATTGTAGGATTGTGATTTTGTTTAACAAATGCTTGTTGAATTCATCGATTAATTTGACTAGTTGGTAATTAATTTATTTGGCATAATGTATAATCATAATCTTTAACTTGACGTCAGTTGACAATTATGATCTTTTATTTTGGACGTGCACAAGTAGATACTTAAATTTGTATAAAACTGAGTAAATTGACACATTCGTCCTACATGACAATTTTGTGTCTTACATGGCATCTGTGTATTGTGTTATGTAAGACACTTGTGTCTTTTTGTTCAATTTTATACAAGTTTAAGAGCCTACGACATAATTATTCACTGAAATCAAGTTAAGAATCATATTTTGAGCCCCAATTAAATTTGAGAAAAATTTGACCTTTTATAGGTGAATTCCTTAAACTAATTGTGTCGTAAGGAAAAAAATCTGGAAAATATTTTAATTTTGGTCGAAGTTATTGTTATGAGATCAAATTTTATGGAGGATTTTTTATTCCTGCATTATTTAATAGTGTATTTCAAATGTGTTTATGTGCTCACATGGACATATTATTATTATAATTATGTATTATTTATAATATTCGCGTGAATATATATATATATATATATATATATATATATATATATATACCTTTAAAATACCCTATTAAATAATGTAGAGAACTAAAATATCATTCCAAAATTTGATATCATCAGTGCAATTTCCGTCAAAATTAAAATATATTTAAGATATTTTTCCTTTATTTTATAGTACATAGAATTAACTATGGTAACAAACGATTTGTCCGTCTTTGAATAAATCATCCATTTTTATTTGTAAGTTTTATTCACTTAATATATTATGCCAAAAAAGTATCCATTTTAAAATCGTACTCTTTTAGGTCAAATTGCACAATCAAATCCTCTCGAAGTCAAATCTGTTTTCAAATTTTACACATAAAATAGTGTATTAGGATTGCTATATACACATGATTTTTTAAAAGAGATTCGACCAGATCCAAGAATCGAATAGAATATATGCTCACTATCATATCTCGTGCAAATTATAATTAATTAATGACCTAAAAGGAGTCACTAGCTTTTGCTAGAGAATTATTAAATTGTCACCGATTAATAAGATAGGTAAAAGTTATATTATCAATTAACTAAATAAATATTTGACCGGAATATATTTTCCTTTTGTTCAAAGTAGAATTCTCGAAATTATGTATGGTCATAAAAAAATGAAAATTTCTAGAATTTGGAAAATACTTAAACTTTGTTTTCTTTACACCGAATGAAAATTTCTCATTAAAAAATAATTTCAATTAATATTCATGACGACCAAGCACAACCATAATTTATAAATATCATTTTTAACTCCGAAAAACAAAAAAATACTTTTTCAAATACTCACAACCTTTCAAACAAACAAACCCTAATATTTCTCATTTATTTAGTATTTGCTTACAAGGAGGACAAAAAGATGTATAAATGTATATAATATAGTTGTGATAGAGCTTCCTCTTAGAGAAATCCAGTATTCCATCTTCTATTAATCTGGAAAAAAAAAGGCAAATATTAAGCAAATATAATAATATAAAAAAATCAGAGTTTAAATTATATTTATCCTCAACATAAAATTCTTTTACACTATTAACTAGATTATTATTTAAACAATATCTACAAGTAAATCTTCATAAAAAGTGGTATTATAATCTTGAAAATAAAACATGACAATTAAAACTCAAATACAAACAAGTGTTGCACACTCTAACATGAATTTAAATAATCTTATGAACTAAACAATATAGAAATTAATTCATTTACACAATCAATTAAGTTTTACTTGATACAAGATAAAATATGGGTACAAATGATTATAAAATATTACTACTAATTGGTGATTTGATAAATATGAAAACTAACCAAACCAAAACTTTGGTATGTAAAACTTAATTACTCCCATAGTAATTCAATTTATTTTTGTTAATATTATAGCAAGCCATGTAATTAATTTGCAAGTAAACTAATTAAATAAGATCCAAAGGTATGACCTAGCCTTAAATAAAAGGTAGAAAAATCACCAAATTTAATTTTTTCCAATTGTCCTTGTGAGACAATACAATATATCAATATATTTCGAAATATCATTGCTTCGATATGATCCATTAAACAAAATAAAGGAAATAACCAAATAACTAAAACTAAAATGTAGAGTACAAATAGGAATTTAATAAATTTGAAGATATATTAAAAGAAAATATATTATCAAGTAATTACGAAGAGGGAGCTCCCTTCAGTCCAAGCAAAAAAAGCTTAAGATTCAGTCAGTCTCCCGCATCATTCACTCAGTTACTAAGGTTTTTTCTCGTAATAATTCTCAAAACCTTAGCATTTGTGTGAATGAGTCAGCAGCTAATTGAACCATACTGCCCCCTTTATGTGGACTAAAGAAAGCTCTCTACATATATTATACAAAAAAAAAAAAAAGTTTAAAAATTGAAGAAATTTTATAATTCTAAGGCAAATATGGGGGAAGTAACATTAGAGAATTGAAGAGAGAAGAATGGCTTTATATAAGCTAAGAAAAAAAGGGTGTGATAAGACAGTACTATGGTTTAAATATTGCAATGTAGTACAATTTGGAAGAAAGTTATAATTATATATTCAAATATGCTTACTTATTATTATAGTCCATTTTATTAGCATATGCTTTACTTTTGGTAGATATAAAATGTTAAATATATGCAAAGATTGTGGAAGCATAACCAATTACCTGTACTTATATATATATATAAAAGAAAATAGGAAAAATGCTTAAGTACCTTTCTACACTATGATCGAAATTCAAGAGACACACTTTAACTAAACTAAGGTTCTATTATCCCTCTGAACTTATTTTTTTTGTAATTTTATGCACCTTTTAGGTCTACACGTGCATTCGAATATCTCCCACGCGTCTCAATTGTGTGGGGTCACGGAGTGTGCCACGTAAGACAAAAGCTATATATAATTATTAAAAATATAAGTTTTGAGAGTTAATAGAACCTTAGTTTAGTTAAGGTAAATGTCTGAAATTTCGATCATAGTCTAGGAGTACTTGAGTATACTTCCTAAAAAATATAATAAGCATATGTCATGTATTGATAGTGCTACCACTTTAACATTGTTTTGTTGTTATATAGAAGATGAGTAAGGTGTTTGAATTAGTTGATCGTAAATGATTGAAAAGTTTTAAATATAAGAATTTTTACATAATCAAATTATTTTATAAATAAGTAATATGTGTTTGAATAAAAATGCTAAAACTGATATGTTTTTGATAAAAAGAAAATATTGATGGGCTATTCGTTTATTAAAATGACTAAACTAGTTATAAATATTTTATTAAAGTTTATACAGTTAAAAGTTTTTTTTTTCAGGAAAAAAAAAAGGAGTAACTATGAATATAGAGTGAAGAGTAAATATTCAAAAGGTATTCTGGAATATATATTTTGAAAATTAGAAAGAATATTAGGATAAAACAAAACAAAATTTTTTTTAGTAAAACCAAAAGTACCACTTATAAGTCGAAAGGCATAATATATAGGGAAAATTGTATAAAATGACAAATTACTAAATTAATTAATTGCTTAATCACCCTTTGATTTAATTGTGTCCCGTAGTAAACTATTTGTCAGTCACCTCTCTCCCTCAAACTCTCGCTCGCTTCTTCTACAAACAGAAGTGTATAAAATATTTTGTTATTTGTATAAAGCGAGAGAAAATTGTGTAAATACATATATTTTTGTTCCCCTCTCCCCTCTCCCAGATCTCGCTCGTCATTCTCCCTAATCTCGCTCGCCACCCACCTCTCTTGCTTATACAAATAGAAACGAAATGTATGAATTGCATTTGTATTTGTATAAAGTGAGAGAAAATTGTATATATACATGCAAATACATATATTTTCGTCATATACACTTATAATTATACAATAAAAATACTCCTTGCCCAGTATCTGTTGCCTTTCTCTCTTTCTCGTTTTTATACAAATTTAAATTGCATATAATTTCTCTCTTTCTCGTTTTATACAATTCGTAACAATTGTATATTCCCTGCCCAAGTCTCTTTTGTCTTTCTCTCTTTCTCATTTTATACAAATTCAAACTGTAAATATACACTTATAATTATACAATTCGTTTATACACTTTATTGTATACAATTCTCTGCCCAAGTCTCTTTCTCATTTTATACACTTTGTTTTATACAATTCGCTTCAATTGTATATGTATAGCGAATTATACATTTATATGTTTGCTATGAAGTGGAATTATGCAAACTTTGTTATAGCATACAAATATGAATTTTATGTTTGTTATATGTAAAAGTTGCCCTAATATATGAATATGTCTTTTTACCTTCAAACATGGATTTGCACAAGTAGACACTTAAATTTATATAAAGTTGAACATATAAACACAGATATCTTATATGACATCTTACATGACATTTGTGTCCTACGTGGTGTCCTACATGCATTATGTTACGTAAGACTCGTATATCTACATTAAATTTTATACAAGTTAAATTGTCTACTTGTGCACACCCAAAATTTGAAGGCATAAATATAAAATGAAGTCAAGTTTAAAGATACATTTATGTATTGTGCTTAAGTCGAAAAGTCAGAGATTGAATATGACTGATTTATTGCTTTTGATTATACAGATACTTTACTGATAATAACATTTCTTAAATGTTTATCAAATTTATAAATATATTTAAAGGATCAATAGTATTATAATTTATCGTTTAATGTAACAAGAATTTTCAACCTATCGATTGACGATAGAGGTATTAAACACCTGAGCAGAATTCTTTTAAAACCATAGGCTTCATGGATGAGTCCAATGTTTTTGTAGAGCCACCTATTCCTGATTTTATAACTACATATAGCTAAATTACTACAGTAGAGAAAATAGTTCTACAATAAAAGCCTATACATAGATTACAATTCATCATAAATTTATTGAAAACAAATAAATGTCATCACCAATTTATTGTTATTCATAGTTAAAAGGGAAAAGTCACGTCTCAAGAGTTAAAATAATTTCTTATGTTTTTATAGAACATAAAAATCATTATAAGAAAATTGTGAATTATACGAGGATTTTTCTTGAAAATAATATGAAAACTTGAGAAAAATAAGTTTCCTGTGAGTTTTCATATCAATATCCAGAAAAATTCCGATATAATTCACAATTTTGTTATAGTGTAACGTTCAACTAATTACTATCATAACGTGTTGACAACCTACACCTTCTAGAGCAACAAGAGCAAGTGTTGTCATGTGTGCAATACATAATTTATGAGGAAATTATGGATCGTTTAATAACTGATTTTGAAATGAGTTATTTCTGAATTGATTAATATCTTATACGTAATATTATATTTGATAACTGATTGAGAGGTAGGTTATTTATATATAAAATTATATCATTTTTTTTGACATGGTTCGATCAATCGACCTACGTTCACAAAAAATTATATCATATTGGACTTCCAATTTAAAAGTCTGCATCATTATTTATGCACGACAGAAAGTAGAATAAGCAATACATGTGTCAAATAATACATAAATTTTCTCTTCATTACTTTTGATATTACTAATAACTACATAATTCTAATCAGCTATCAAATCACGTTACGTATATTTTTTTTTGGATAATGCACAAGTGTCTTCTTAACTTATGTTCAAAATCTCAGAGACACACTTATACTATACTAAGGTTCTATTACCCCTGAATTTATTTTATTCATAATTTTCTATCTCTTTTCGGCTTACCTGACACTATCTTGTGGGCCCAACAATGATTGACTTTTTCTTTTAAACTAGTGCCACGTAGGCCTAGAAGGAATAAAAAATTACTTATAAAATAAGTTCAGGGGGTAATAGGACTTTAGTAAAATATAAGTATGTCTATCAAAAAGAAAATATTTCATCTTAGACTTTGAGTATAATATTTTTTATTCACTTGTATGATCCCATCCCCATGACCAGGATTGTGTTGAAAAAGCATGATGTATGCAATCCTGTCAAGCACAAAGTCTATTAGGAAAATAATTTAGTGTAATTTCTTTATATATTATATTATATATATAAATGAACTTTAAAAAATCTATCAAGAATCTCTAAACCCACGTATCTCTGTTTGCCACAAAGTCTCTGGAGAAGCATATATATAATTACCCCACTTGATTGTGCAATTTGGCCTAGATATATAATGATCGAAATTTTTGAGATATATCCTAATTAAATTAAGATTATACATTTTTTTTAATTTTACGTGAAATTCAAATATCTCATATACCTCTTAACTATATAAAGTCATGAAGTGTGCTGCATAACACTTTTTTTTTGGTTATAGTATCATCAAATTTACTCTCCATTAGTTAAACTCATTCATTTTAATTAAAATAAAACAAAGTCTAACTATGTGAAATTAAATAAAGATAGATGAAGTTAACAATTTAATTTTTACATGAACATTTTTATATCTAATTAGTATTTGGAGACATTTTTATTCAATTTTTCATAATTCATAAATATATTATTTTTTTTAATCCATTTTTGTATTTAAATGACATGTCAACTCCCTGGATCAACATTTTTCAATAGCGTACGTATTCACTTGTTAAATCCATGCCATCCTGTCTTTCTCCTTTGCCAGAGGACTACAAGCCTCAGCCCCCACATGACCATTGTCCTTTTTTTTTAATTTACGATTTTCTCCGTCTCAATTTATACGATATTATTTAATTTGATACGATACTTTTAAAAAAAGATTTTATAATTGGAAGTCATTTCGTTTAATGATGAAAGGTAATTTTCTAGTTAAATTATTTCTGATTATAATAAATTGTTGCTCTTTTCTTAATCAGAGGTTTAGACTCGAGTCTTAAATATAAAAAAATTATTGGTAGAGAGCGTTTTCCTCTGAATGAGGTCTCAATGCGGATATTAGACATCAAGTGAAAAATATATATATATTTTAATGGTAAGTTGACATTTTTTTATGACCCGCCAATTAAAAAAAAAATGTCACCTAAAAAAATAGAAATAATTACTTCTTTCTGGATCGTTGTGACTTGAATGGTTAACTTATCCCTTCCTTTTAATTTGATTACGATATTTCTGATTTGTTACGAAGGTTAAAAAAGTAAAAAAGATTTTTTATTTTTGATGTTTAAATTTAAAATATGTGTTATATATCAAAGACATATATAACACATAAACGTGTTATTTAATTTGATATTATATGTCATTACGCTATTTAACAATTAAATTTATATAAAAGTCGAACATATACACACATTCAATACTTGTTTATTTGAATGTGTACAAATATATACATTTAAACTTTTACTAAATTGAAACAAACTGACACATACGTCTACTTGGGTGTCGACAAATAGGTCATTCTTCGTGAACTATACATTAAACAAACTCACTAGACAGAATAAAAGGACAAATAAATTGAAACGAGAGGAATAGTAATATTCTTTTTCTTCTGAACAATAATTGAATCATTTTCTTCTGCTAAAGGGACCTTTGTCATTCTCAAGTCTTTTCCAAATTCTGGTCATGTTTTCAATCTTTCACTTAAAACAACACATAGAAATGGAAAAAATAAAAATGAAAGGAGAAAAGCCAATCAGTACTTGGTTACAGTTTAGTTAATGGAATTGGAACTAACCTAGCTAGCCTAAAGGTTAGCTCCTTGGCATGGCAACTAAAATACTGTTCACTTTAAAGTATTTGGTTTAGTTAGTCCAAAAGTGGAAATATCTAAAGTAGTAGCACTATTGTATATTTACATCATTTAATTTGTGTTTACACAACTTGGAATAGTTTCCTTTTAGTCTTGTCAATCACCCTTCAATATATAGTTGAATACATAGGCAATAACAACAATATCCGGTGTGATCTCATAAGAAAGGTCGGAGGAAGGTACACTACAATAAAAATAATTTTTAGCGGCATTAATTTTTGATACTAATAAAGAGTGTTAAAGTTTTTACCGGCATTAGTTAAGTGTCATTAGAACTAATGTCGCTAAAGGGTTTATGGACATATACAAAGAGTGACAATTGCCGCTAAAAATACATATTTAATGGCAATTAAGAATTAAATGTCGCTAATAGTTATTTTTGCTGTAGTGGTAGAGTGTACAACAACAACAATACTCGATGTGATGTTGTCTTACTTTGTTCATGAGATGGGCATATATATTGTTTTTGATTGATTCTTCGGATGAAGAAAAAGAATTCGAAAAATGAAGGAGTGAAAAAATATCTAACAAAAAAATGAAGTATTGACAACAAAAATAGTAAATAACTAAATGTAATGACCCCTTCTAGAGTTCTAGTTGTTATAAGTAGACCAATGGCGAAAGATTTGGTTCAGAAAACTTTTTGAATAGTAACTTAAAAATCTTAGGATAGGTTAGTTTCAGATGAAATTTGAGCAAGGTGAGGTCTAGAGCAATATGGGAAGAGATTAAGGATAATACCTAAGCTTGAGTTGGATCTTCTAATAGATATAAGAGGTTAAAGAGTCTTTATGACTTTTCAGAAGTGGATTTGGGTGAGTATTAAATATCGATTTTGACGTGAATGAGTTAGTTTGAAACATCAATTTTAAAAGTGTGTTGCGGGATGAAGACTTTTGGGGAGAATTTTAAGTTTTCCCTGTGCAAGCCGTTACAATGGGTGTCACTTATAGCACGTTGGATTGCGATAGCAGAGTTAATCGATTTTTTATGCTGAAAAGATAAAAAGAAAAATCAATCATTATGTGACTATAACTATAGGGACCTAGGGCTTTTTTTTTCCATTTTTTTCCAATCATTATCTTTGATAAAGGTAAGTTAATTACTCTCTTAACTTTTAATTTGATTCTTAAGCCCTAGAATCTATGGTGGTCAACCTTTGGGGTAGAGTTCAAACTTGAATTATGGTGGAAAAAACCTTATATGGGTAGAATGATCATGTAATTGACTAGGGTTAGGATTTGACTAAGATTCTGGTATTGTTAGGCCATCATTGATTGTTGTGCTTTCTCAGTATTTAGACCAAAATAAGTCAAGTTATTGTAAAAAAGGGAACGGAAGCTAAGATTTTCTAGAGTTTTCAAGGTTTGATTCGATACAGGTGATTGATGATTGTTTGTTTTTCGAGCTATGTAAGGTGTGCATATTAATTGTTGTATAGTATTACTTGTGCATTGTATGTGAAGAAAACTAAAAAGCTAATGTGAAATGACATAATGTTGATAAACTCACACAATGAACCTGTTTATTTACTTGTGGTTTAAAGTATGATTTTTCATTGTGATTGTGATTGTGATTGTACATATTGTTTTTAATTGTTGGTCACGTACCATACTAGTACATAATGCCAAGTTGTCAACAATTGGCTCGAATACCATGTTTGATATGAAATACTAATGGTTGACTTAAGTACCATACTGATATACTAAGAGGACTTGATATATGTTGTTGTAATCACTTGAAACATGTTTCATGCATTGGTTAAGTAAAGAATTCTGACAAAGAGTCTATGCTAGCGTTTGGTCATAGATTTCCAAATATTTTTGGCAAATATTATTTGAGTGAAAATTTGGGTGAAATTTCACCATGTGTTTGACCATAAAATTTGGGAAATATATTTCACCTTTTTAGAAAAATATGATTTATACACACAAGTTTTAAAAACTATCAAAACTTACTAAAAGTTTGTATTACAAGTCAATTGAATGTTCGTTACAACAATAACAAATAATGTCCATGACACTAAAGCAATGTGGTAATTTGGAGTGAGTGCAACAAGAATTATTCCATACATCGTGAAGTAGATAAAGTACATGACTTTGTTACCTAAAGCCAATTTTTAATAATTTTCATCAACAATCATATCATTATTTAATATTCACTAAATATTTCATTACTATTTTGGTGTTCACGTAAAAAATGATGTAATATAACGCAAGCAACTACTAGAGAGGGTGTTTTTGTAAAAGATAAAAGATTGGAGTAAAATTTTAATTTTTAAAATATCCCAAATAATGAGATTTGACCCAAATACTAGAAAAAATTAGTATTTGGAAATTTGAGATATTTGCCAAAAATGACAAATTGTATGGACAAACATTATTTGCCAAATTTTTCCCAAATATTATTTGGAAAATTTATGGCCAAACGGGCCCTATATCTAATGTGATTGTTGATATGTGTTGACCTGCAATACTGTATTGTGGTTACTTGTTTACATTCATGTCTCGTAATTGGCCATATGATCATACCAGTACACTGTTGTTGTGTATCAACAATGGCGAAAAAGGAAGGTCTTGATGTAACTGATATAATTGTTGACACGTGACTATAAGGTCACATGTTTAAACTGTGAAAATAATCTCTTGCAGAAATTCAGGGATATACTTTTGAGTACTTTTAGAAATTTGCTTAAAAGAGATGTTGAAATTTCAATTTGTATTTTGATGGTTCGATTTAATAGACAAAAACATGTTTGAATGGATATTATGTGCGAAGATTACAAAGTAGGGTTTATTCTATGCCAGTTATAAGTCTACAACACAATTTCGAAATTATTTGATGTAATATTTTGCTTAAAAAGTGATTATTATAATTACATTTTAAAAAAATAAAGTTTTTTTATGTTTTTGCAAGGACTCAATTTTTCGAACCGTTTTTAATATTTATCTTCAAATATATAGGTTTATGGTACTTAATATTTATTTTTGCTATATTAATTTATTGAAAAATTATGGAATAAAATATTTTTAATCGTGATCTAATTTCATAAAACATAAATTCATAGAACTTTTCTTGTCCAACATAAGTCGTGTAGCAAAGAACTTCTGCCTTGTCCGACAAAATTTTTAATAGAAATAAAATATGTCTCTTACGCCATAAATTTATAGATTATGAACTGAACTAATGCCTCTAACGACATAAACTTTTACCTTACGATATGAAATTATAAACTTTTACCTTGTATATTTATCTTTTCTAATATCAGTAATTTTTCCCCACTTTTTTGTTATTTAAAATGACAAAAAATTAAAAACCAACTAATTTGAGTAACAAAAATTGAACACCAACCCAAATTAGGGCATCCGTGAATGACCCAAATGGTGAAGTTGGGCTCAAGATTGAGGTTGGTATTTTGGGTTTTCATCTTGAAGCCCACTCCTTTTACCCTACGAGGAACTTTCGGAAATAGCCATTATAATAAAATTAATTATGCTTCTAGCTATAGTTTGTATCTCTAAGGGCTGTAGTTATAATTGAAGTTGTCTCGTTCGTATAATTTGTGGATTTGTATAATTTGCAGGTTTGTATAACTCGTGGGTTTAATTGTGTAATTCAGTTATTTTTGTATAAACTCGAAATAACGAATTTATATAATTACAAACATCATAAGTGTAAACAGTTATACAAATTATATTATAAAAATTTCGAATTATACACAACTAAAAAGCTGAGCCACGTTACTATAACTAAAAGTAAATCGCAAATTGTAATTAAGGCAAACTATAACAATATTAAGTAATTAACTAGTATATGTTTTTCTATACGCGTAGTTTTTCAGAAAAATTGAATATTTTTTTTTTTAAAAAAGAGCCACTAATTGCATCTTACAATGATTTGAATGAATGATCTCATATTAATAAGATTTGGTTATATTTGTCTAATATCAAAAACACCCCTAAATCTGGTGCAAATTATTAGTTTCATAAGAACGCTCTCTACTTGATTAGTTAAATTTAGATACATCTCGACACACTTTCAATATGCAACATGACTCAATAAGCGGTGTTAAGTTATTGTAGAAATATGAAGTTCTTAATAAAAATCGAGAACAATTTACTTTTATTAATCGATATACATTAATTATACATATACTTTATTTACATGAATTATACCTACATTATACATTTTTCAGCCTTTTTACTTTAATCAATTGAGTAAAAGACTATTTGAATTATTTCATGTCCACATAAAAATACAAGCTATAAATCAAAATAAATTTAGATTCTAAAAAAGCAACAAGTCATGAAATATAATAATGAAAATGAGTATTGATAATATGGATATCCATATTATGGATTTAGACATCCATTTTAATTTATATTATATATATGGGAAAAGGGTCTGATATACCCCTCAACTTTGCCATTTGGAGCTGATATACCCCTCGTTATAAAAGTAGCTCATATATGCCCTTAATGTTATACAAACGGCTCGCATATACCCCTGCCGTTACAAAATGGCTCACATATACCCTTCATTTAACGGAAGTTAAAAAATTAGTTTTAAATTTATATTTATTACTTCTAATTTTTTTTAAAAAATCATTTAGTGGTATATATAATTCTTCTATCAAAGTTTAAGGTATATTTTAATTTTTTTCATACATAAATTATTTTTTGACTTCTTTTATTATAATTATTTGAGTTTCTTATTCTTATTTTATTTTTTTCTTTCATTCCTTAGTTTAAAGAAAAAAAATTAAACTATTTTTTTTTTGTGTATTGTAATTTAATTTCGTATTCGAAGAAAAAATTTGATCATCTACAATAAGTTTTACAAGAATATTCGTGAAACATAAATAAATTTGATTATCAAAATAATAATTATAAATTAGTCATTGAAACAAAAAAAGTCAAAAAGATATGTTTGACGATGATTAAATTTACTCATATGGAATTATATTTTTTAGAAAAAAATAATAAAAATTTAGATTAAATTTTTTTTCCAATTCCGTTAAAGGAAAAGGGTATATGTGAGCCATTTGTTTACAAGTAGGGGTATATATGAGTCACTTTCATAACAAGGGTATATCAATTCTAAATGACAAAGTTGAGGATATATCAGACCCTTTTCCCTATATATATATTGATATATTTGATCCATTTTTAAATATATTCATTTAGATAATAACTTGTTCCTTTAACCATTTTGCCCCCAATTTTCAAGTATAAAAAGCTTTGCAAATGTTCTTTTAAGATAAGGTGCCATCAATAATGGCCATGGGAAGCACAAATTTGGAATCCAATAAGTTAGAAATGTATGAATTTGGCCCTTTTGAAGAAGATGAGGGTTTCCAAATTGGGATTTTGATAGGCAAAAAATTCTCCAAATTAATACAAAACAGGTTATCTACTGACCTTATTCTTCAAAATCAATTACTCCCTTTTGCTCAACTCCCAAATTCCCAAACACTTATACATACTTTATCTCAAACAAACAAGAACAAGTTCCCAAATTATTGGAATGAACTCAAAGGAATTGCTCAAGGAAGTGGTGTCCCCTTTCTCAATGTGAACTTCCAAACTTACCCTTCTTCCTTTTTTTTCGTATTTTATATCCTGACTAATTTAAATTTGCATCGCGTAGGATTTATTAATAAATTTAGGGGCCTAAAGTTTTGTCTAAACAAAGATTTTGAGCTTGTGGGCTTTATATTCTAAAAAGTGAAGATATTTGATTTGACACAAAGTTTAAAACAAGTCACAAGTATTTGTGTGAATACAAATCGTCATTTTAAAGTTAAATTGTTATTAAATAAAGAAACATGTCATTTTTTTCGACTAATTTGAAAGAAATGTGTGTCATATAATTTAGGACAGAAGGAATACTTTAAGTTTGATTTTTGAGCCAAAGCTAATATTGTTATGTTGAACCTGAACAAATGTTGTAGCCCCACTCTAGACTATATATATGAAGTTGTATTATGGCAAATGTTAGAGTCCCCTTGACTTTCTTATGTGCTTTTGCGTATTGAAAATTTTGATTTTGCTACTTATAAGATTCGTTACATTAAACGAGAAGCACCTTGTACGAGTTTTTTGTACTTCTAAAACTTTTAATTAAGGGCGGAGGGATAGTATCGACCCCACGAAAGGACTTTATTGTCCATACTTCTTCTATTAAGTAGATAAATTAACAAACTGACATTTTTTTCTTTTGGTTCTTCAGATTTTATTATTGAATTTTAGGAAAGAAATATTGCCTTTCATTCCAAAGACAGAGGAATGTCCCAAGGAGGAAGACATTAATGATGACTGTTCTGATATTCTTGTTGTTAGTAATTCCATAGCTATGGCAGTTCATAATGAGGATGCAAATGTTGCACTCGTCGGACACACGTAAATTATCTTTCTTTTTTTTCCCGACATAATACATAAACAGTCATTCAAACTTGGCCTCAGCTAGCAAGTATACACATTCTAGACACCTCAACTCGTCTTCACTGTGTTAGTTGAACCTCCAACTTGTGCTTCAACTTTATGTGTCACTTTAGCATCGCGCATCCACGAGACATAGTGGGAATGGTTTGGTTGTCAGTTGAAACCAAGTTGAGTAGTGCATTTCAAAGTTGAAGTGCTTACTTGCCAGCTGAAGCCAAGTTTTAAGCGCTTGTTTTATATGTGGTGCTTTTGGAAAATATGACCCTTTTCTGTTTACATTATACTGCAGTTATTTGGTTAAGGTGACATTATCTAATGGAACAACATTCACTGCTTATACATATGCTGGAGAACTTCCAAGTTGTGCATTTGGATTTAATAATCATGGAGTGGTATACTCATATTCAATTTTCTTGTCAATTATCAGTAATATTTCTAGTTCTGATTGTATTTATATTTGAATTATAGGCTTTTACGTTGAACTCAGTACCGCCATGTGAAGAAGAGATAGTAGGTGGCGCAATTGGAAGAAACTTTGTGTCTAGAGACCTGCTTGAAGCAACTAGCATTGAGGATGCTCTGGCTGTAAGCTCTAACCTTTCTTCTCTCTTTTGATTCACGTTGTTAAAAGTCGCATATTTGGTCGAGGGAATGAGTTATTGTTAGGTAGTCTTGTCATTCTTCACCTCATTGAGCTAGTTTTTGCATTGGTGTGGCCTCAACCGACGAGTAAGCACTCAAACTTTGAGAGTGCACATCTAGATACCTCAACTTGGTCATAACCGACTACTAAACAATCCACGACCACTCGTCTCCACTTTGTCTCATGCACACTAGACTCTGACATGACACATAAATTTTGGAGGTGTCTAGATGATCATTTTGTAAGTTGAAGTGTTCTGTCTAGATATACATTCTCAAAGTTGGAGTGCTTGAGACCAAGTTTTGTTTATGTATTATGGGCTTTGAGTTATATCGTATTGAGGCTAGAGTCATTCCAATTGTTTGAGCCTCATACCTTACAGCTTATTTTGCACTCCAAAATGTCTAGTTTTTGAGAGACTACAACGTTATTTCCTTATATTATCTTGGATCATCTATCCCCGCCTCAGGAATTAGCTTCCGGGCTTGAGTTAGGCTAAGGTTTTCATTTTACTAACGCAAGATGGTAACACGTTTTTATGTTCATGATTGAGAGATTCCAGAGGATTCATTCATCAGAAGTTTCAGTTGGGCACAGCTATAATTTGATAGACACAAGGACTCGAAGGATTTTGAACGTTGAAACTGCATCGAGAAATCGAATTTCAGTTCGTGAAATCGGAGAAACTCCATTATTCCATGCTAACATGTATCTGCATCTTCAAGTAAAGCAGGCAAGTACACTTGCCTAACCTATCAGTGCATTTTAATCCATCATAGAATGTAATATTTCTTCTTCTTATTGACGTTTACCGCTAGTTATCTTTTAGGTGATCTGATAACGTAATACACTCTTGTCTATATTTTGGCTAATGAAGGCACAAGATGAGAACTCTTTGAGCAGGCAAACAAGAGCTTCTTCTTTAGCAAAGGAATCAAAAAGTGATTTTTTAGCACTTGTTGGTGACATGAACAATGAGAAGTATCCTATTTACATGACAGGTGCTTAATTTAATTCATCAAAAATATTGCACATTGATATCCATTTTATTTATAAAAAAATTATGCATCTTTAATCTTATTTCAGGTCCATTGTTGTACACACTTTGCACAGCTGTGATAGATTTGGATGAAAAAATTCTATCAATTATAGAAGGGAATCCAAAGGAAAAACAAGAATCATATGTCTTCTCATTGTCCTAAAAGAAGGGAAACTTTTACTTGTTCAAATAACAATTAAGGTGAAGCAGGGTCAGGAAGAACGAGATCTCCATTTTGCAAGTTAATTAGTTATTATGGGTAGTTTTTACAAAGAATTGGACTAATGATGTATACGATATTGGAGTTACCGATGTAGATGCTTCATAGCTGGTTCTCATTCTTTAGAAATTACGAGTGTAATAGGAGCATATGTTAAATAGTTTTATTTCTCAATCTTTCGACTTGCTCTTATGAAACTAAGGTAAAAAAGATTGCAATTAAAAAGAATCAATCATTCACAATTATTGATGAAGAATTCCTCGAAAAGTTAGAAGATTAGTACTCATTTTTGGAAATCAAATGGATTTGGTCTTATATGTATCCCATAAGAGCTACCATCTTTTTTGCTCCCGTAATGATTCGAAGTCATAACATTAGGGCTTCTCCAACCCTAATCAATAGTACTCGAAGTCTTATATGTATCACATAAGAACGAATATGATAGTGTCGAGGAAGCCATGGATATAGATATTTTTTCTTTCTCTTTTTATTTTTTGACCCGAACCAATTTTGGGTTTGGTTAATGTACTATTGTTTTATTTTTGGTTAATAACCCCTGATCGGGTATTTGGATAAAAATAAATACAGTGAATTAAAACGAAACGATACAATAGAATTTAAATAAAAATCAAAATAAAATTTGTATCTAAACTAACAATAAAATACTCAATATATTTCTTATAGTCTAATCGAATAAAACGAGTCTTAAGCTACAATCGATAACAACCATCCAAACAATGTGTTAGAAAACCTTTAATTATGGAATAATATCTTCTCTCTTAATTACGTTATTAGAATATTTATTATTTTATACTTATTCTTTTTTTTAAAAAAAAAAGTTTATAACACAAATTTTAATAGTTTTTGGGTATGGTTAGACTTCTACTATAATTTCAAAAATCCAAAGCATTAATTCTTTCATATCTTATATTCTTATTTCAAATTTAGGCTTTTATCCTAAATTATAATATAAAGTATTCAAAAGGGAAAAACTTATCATATGAAGATGAATATTGCTCTTGCTCGTTGACCGGCTATTGGGGATCTTTACAATCATACTATATTGGAATTTTAATGTTTAAAACAATAACGATATTTAATAATAAGGGTAAATCAGGCATTAATTGATTGATTATCATTTGATACGTTAAATTGAATGAATAAAAATGGACATTTATTTATTTAAATAAATAAAATATTTTAAAAGGGTAAAAATATATTTGATTTTTGATATATTAAAAGTAACATTTTTTTTCTTTTATATCCTCACATTAATTACATATTTTTCAAATTAATTTTTAAGACTTTGGAGTTTAGACTATACTAAGGAAAAAAACTCAAATATGTTATCAAACTTTTAAAAAATGTTTATATATATCTTTGTTAAATATTTGATTTATCTACGTAATTTTCTTTTGAGAAAAAAAGCATCTATTTCATTATTTGATAATCGAAGGGACACAACTTTTCTTAAATAAAAATAACATAGATGAGTCAAACATTTAATATAATATAAATAAGCTTTTTAAAAAATGTTTGATGACATATTTAAATCATTTTCCTATTAATTAATATTTCCTTCGCTCCATAATAGTTGATTACTTTTTATTTTGCACGATGATTAAGAAATCAAAAATAGAAAGATAATTTTACAATTCACCATATAAAACTTATTTAGAATTTTCGAAACAAATATAAACACTTTCAAAAAAAATTAATTGTAAGGTAAAATAGAAAAAATTGGTGCTTTCTAAATTTAGTAAGATAGATAATTAATATGTGATACTCCTTCCATTCAACAACAATTGTCCTCTACAATAAAAACAGAATACTTGTTCAATTTAGAATATCTCGTTTCGTGTTTATTTTACCTTTGCTGTTAAGTATTATTAATATCTACTCCCTCCGGATTATTTTATATGTCATCTCTTTTTATAAATAGTTGGATCACAATATTTGTCATTTTATAAAATTTACGCGTAAATTATCATATTTTGCATATTTTATCCTTGATGGAATAGTTAATTAATCTTGAAAATATATTCATCATTTATTATAATGTTGACTTAGAAAAACATTAAATAAGGATAGAAAAATAAAATCATATCATTTCTTAATATAAGTACAAAGTAAAAATATGACATATAAAATGAAATGGAGATACACATAATTCAAAACATTAAATTTAATAGTCATATATTCCTATTATATCATTTAGCGTGTCAAATCAATAGTAAATAAAGAGAATTTTTATATATATATATATATATATATATATATATATATATATATATATATATATATATTAATTAATAAATTATTATGTGACAAAAAAGGTGTAAATATTATGATAAAATATTTATATTAATTAAATTAAACTTTAAATCAGACGTACAAAATTTAAAATGAACAAGTAAAAATAACGAGAACGGGTATATTGTACTGTCAGATTGTACTTTCATTCATTCTCGGACTTTTAAAACTGTTTTGGGGGACTGAAAGCTACTTGTTCACACTCCAATCTATCCTTATTTTGGTGTTTGATTTTTTTTTTATTAGTTCGCAAATCTCGCACAAAGGTTACAAGGTATGATTTTTCTGTTTGTTTTTTATCCAAATATTTCTGTTTAATTTGGTATATTGATAATAATAATTTTGATCTGGATTTTTTTTTCCCGAATTTCAATGAATATTTTTTGTTTTGTGCAAAAATAGTATTTTTTTAAGAATTGGTGTCAGTGAATTGATTGATATTTGTACGACAATAACATATTCAGTATAGTTTCGACTCTGGAGAAGACGGTGAATTGTATGAATACCTCCCTGGGGTAGAGAATTTGTTTCTGATAGACGTTTGGCTCAAGAAAATCGTTTTTTTTTGTAAGGATTGGTGCTGATTGAATTTGTAGTGCCCTTAGGTATCTATGTCAATTTGTGGATATCTTGATTCATGTAGTGACAGATTACTAATGCTCACTTTTAAGTATTGTAGTCAGCTGTGGATTAAGTGTTACGTTAACGTGAATTCAGTAGCTTCTGCTTAAATTTTATATTTTTATTATAGGAACCTATAAACTCGAGTTTGTTGTAGCAATTCATAGACTTTAAATCCTGAATCCACCTTTGGTTGTAGCTCTGGTTGTGGGGGAGCAATCCTGGATGCTAATAAAAGATTTTCATGTTGATCCTCCTTTTTATAATTTTGAGTTGAAATTGGAAGTGTAATAGCCATTTAACAGTATTGTGTTTACAGGACTAGTTTGGAGAGGCATACAGTAAAAACTATGGATCAGCATTGTCCATCTCCAATGAAGGCTACGTCTAACGGCATTTTTCAGGGTGATAATCCCCTGGATTTTGCACTTCCGTTGGCCATTTTACAGATATGTTTAGTTCTTGTCGTCACGAGAGGTCTTGCCTTTTTGCTGCGGCCGCTAAGACAACCACGTGTAATTGCTGAAGTTATTGTAAGTTGTTTCTCCTACCACCATCTCAAAGAAAACTTGGTTCATTGTCTGTAATTGTGTATCAGCCGACAGTTATCTCTATGGTGCCTTGTTGTCTTCATTTGCTGAGGGTTTATCGGAAATAGCCTCTCTACCGTGAAGTAGGGGTAAGGTCTCGTACACTCTACCCTCCACAGATCCCACTTTGTAGGATTACATTGGGTATGTTGTTGTTTCCCTATTGTCTTCGTTTAGTTATTCTTTACCATTTTATTTCTCTCCTAGCTGAAAGTAAGTTATCTGCTCTTTCTAACTATTTTGTTTGATCATCATTTATAAGTCATCAAAAAGCTCCCTCTTTTTTGTTTTCTTGAATCACGTGTTTTCTTCTCCTCGTTATAGTATAGTAGACTTCGATGATCAACTTCTGTGATACGATCCTCTAGTCTTGCTTTTCGTTCATCTTCATGGAACGTTCTTTTGGTGGAAGAAAGAACAATTACACCTTTTATATTGAATTACAGGAGTGCTACAAAGCCAAGAAATTTTTTAATGTTATCTTGAACTTCATTCTGTTTACAGGGAGGTATATTGCTGGGACCATCAGCTCTTGGTCGAAACAAAGGCTATTTGAATGCAGTATTCCCACCGAAGAGCATCACCGTCTTAGACACTTTGGCAAATGTTGGTCTCCTGTTCTTTTTATTTCTAGCTGGCTTAGAACTAGATGTTAAGTCATTGCGTCAGAGTGGGAAAAAAGTCCTTGCCATTGCTATTACAGGAATTACTCTTCCATTTGTTTTGGGAGTAGGCACTTCATTTGTTCTTCGAGGAACTATAAACCAAGGTGTAAATGCTACCGCATTTCTTGTATTCATGGGTGTAGCGCTTTCCATAACTGCATTTCCTGTTCTGGCACGCATTTTGGCTGAGCTGAAACTCTTAACTACTGATGTTGGGCGAATGGCCATGTCTGCGGCAGCAGTCAATGATGTGGCAGCTTGGATTTTACTTGCACTTGCCATTGCCTTATCTGGTGATAATCTATCTGCTGTTGTGCCACTTTGGGTTTTCCTCTGTGGTTGTGGTTTTGTCATTGGCGCCAGTCTTATTGTGCCGCCAATTTTTAAATGGATTTCACAACGTTGCCACGAAGGTGAACCTGTGGATGAGATATATATATGTGCTACTTTAGCTGCTGTACTTGCAGCAGGACTTGTCACGGATGTTATTGGGATTCACGCTATGTTTGGGGCTTTCGTCATTGGAGTTCTACTTCCAAAAGAGGGGCCATTTGCAGGTGTACTGGTTGAAAAAGTTGAGGACCTTGTATCTGGTCTTTTCCTCCCGTTATACTTCGTCTCAAGTGGTCTAAAAACGAATGTTGCTACAATCCAAGGTGTACAATCATGGGGTTTGCTAGTTCTGGTCATATTTACAGCTTGTTTCGGGAAGATTGTTGGTACTCTTATAGTTTCCCTTCTCTGGAAGATTCCGAAAAATGAAGCTCTTGCTCTTGGATTTCTTATGAACAGTAAGGGACTAGTGGAACTGATTGTCCTTAATATTGGTAAAGATCGAAAGGTAATGCTCGTCTAGCAACTTATATGTTTTGTGAAATCATGTAATCTTGTTTCAGCTTTAAACTGTTTACGCGATGTCTCATGCAGGTATTGAATGATCAGACTTTTGCTATCATGGTTATGATGGCTCTCTTCACGACCTTTATCACCACACCCCTGGTTATGGCTGTTTACAAACCAGCGAAAATGCTAAGCAAAGGCGACTATAAAAATAGGAGAATAGAAAGGAAAAATCCGAATACTGAACTGCGATTACTAACCTGCTTCCGTAGTTCTAGAAATATTCCATCGGTCATTAATCTCCTTGAGGCCTCACGTGGTACCGAGAGGGGAGAAAGGCTTTCTGTATATGCAATGCATCTCATGGAGTTCTCGGAGAGACCATCAGCTATCTTAATGGTACACAAGGCTAGACATAATGGCTTGCCCTTCTGGAATAAAAGTCAGCGGTCAGCTAACCAGGTCGTTGTGGCGTTTGAGGCTTTCCAACAATTAAGTCAGGTGTCTGTGCGGCCAATGACATCAATCTCATCACTCTCTGACATGCATGAAGATATTTGTATTACTGCTGAGAAGAAAAATATAGCAATGATAATTTTACCATATCACAAGAATCTGAGGCTCGACGGCTCATTTGAGTCAACTCGACCTGATTTTCACTTGGTTAACAAAAGGGTTCTTGAACATGCTTCATGTTCAGTGGGGATCTTTGTTGATCGCGGACTTGGTGGTACTGCACAGATATCTGCAAGTAACGTTTCCTTCTCTATTACCGTTCTTTACTTTGGAGGCCATGATGATCGTGAAGCACTTGCTTATGGGACTCGTATGGCTGAGCATCCTGGAGTCGAGTTAACAGTCATTCGTTTCCTAGTGGAGTCAGATTCCTCAGAAGAAATAGTAACAATACATACAGATGCTGCAACATTAGTCTCTGCTGATGAGGAGTTTCTCGCTGCTTTCAGAACGAGTATATCAGACGACAGTTCCATCAAATACGAAGAGAAGACTATTAGAAATGTGTCGGAAACAATTACTATCCTACGTGATTACAGTCGTTGCAGTTTGTTTCTGGTTGGTCGAAGGCCTAATGGCGTTGTACCTCTTGCATTGAGCCAGAGGACTGATTGTCCTGAACTCGGGCCAGTCGGGAGTTTGTTGACTTCACCGGAATACGCCACAACAGCATCAGTTCTGGTGGTGCAACAGTATTATGATAACTTATATGCAACTAGTCCACATCAGAGGGATGTAGCTTCAGTTCCAGAGAAGTAATTAGGGGCTCTTTCGTTGATCTTTGAATCATAATGACTGTTTTTCATTCTTGACAGTTTGATATAACTATCTTTTTGAGCTGTAATCATCACTTTTTAAATACAAGGATTCTGGTTGCTATTTTGTGGAGCCTTTTTTCTCGTATTAATAAGTGACATTTCATATTGATTGTCTCCGTTCACCCCTCTATTTATGTACAAAATATTCATTTTCTCCTTTAAATGTACTTCAACTAACTCAAAAAATGTCACATGTAGTCAACTAGATTGCTACTTAGTTTTCTTGTTGATTTGTCAAAAAAGTGTTTAGTAGGACGATTTATAATTGGTTGAATGTTCAATTGAAACATCTTTTGTTTAAGGTATCTTAGTGAAAAATCATGTTAACTTTAAGTGTATCTATATTTGTTCACGAATTGTTGATCTGCGATTTTATAAAACAACAAGAAGTCTCGCACAATTTGTGAGCGTAAGCATTAGAGCTGTTAAAATGGACTTAGCCCGCTAGGTTGTTAACTTCAGGTGTATCTATATTTGTTCACGAATTGTTGATCTGCGATTTTATAAAACAACAAGAAGTCTCGCACAATTTGTGAGCGTAAACATTAGAGCTGTCAAAATGGACTTGGCCCGCTAGGCCGGTCCAACCCAACCCTTGAATTTAGTGGGGTTGGGCCTAATTCTTTTGACTCATTTAGGAACGAGACTTTTTAGCCCAGCATCATTTGGCCCGTTAGCCCCATAGGCACAACCCGCAAGCCTCAGAGACCAACCCGTGGGGTATGAATATTTAAAAATGCTTTATATATATATATATATATATATATATATATATATATATATATATATTTAGTAGTCTTTTCTTTGTAAAGTTTTTATCAATGAACTAGCTAGTTTCTCGTGGGAAGTATGGTGGCACGATCAACATATTTTCACTAAATCTTACATTGACTATTATGTATTTTTACAAGTATTCACCAACGTGTGTGATTCATAAATGTATTTCTTTGTAAGTATTCACCAAAGTGTGTGATTCATAAATGAAAATTTGTATGTACTGATGTCGTGTTCATAGACATCAATGTCCGATACTCTTTCTAATTTCTAATAGAGTAATATTGTTCACTTTTTGATTGAAGGGTCAATCCGTCCCAACCTGTGGCCCACTTAGAGCTGCATTGGGTTGCTATTTTATAGGTCCTTTAATTAAAAGGGTCAACCCGTCATTTAACTCTCTAACCTATTAGGGTTGGATCAACACATTTTGACAGCTTTAGTAAGCATTGATTAACATTTTCAAGATTGGTAGAGTAATAAGCAAAATGTAACTATCCAACAATAAGCGTTTGTAGTCCAACGGTTAGGATAATTGCCTTCCAAGCAATAGACCCGGGTTCGACTCCCGGCAGACGCAAACTTACATTTTTCATCTTTTTATATTTTTTAAACAGTTATTTTTGCCTTTTCTTGTCTTAATTTTAGGTGATTTCAAGTGAATTTTATATTGATATTCAGAGCAGTATTTCTACCTTCCAAGTCCAATATTTATTAGATTATACATATTAAACAAGATTTTTATTTTTTTTACTTATCCAGCATTAAAAGATAAGTAGTAAATTTACTTATTTTTAAAATAATAATATATATTTTCAATGTATCAAACACGCTACTATTAGTTTACGGCATATTAATGTTTTGTTCTGAGACGTTGGGAGTGATACGTACTCATTTGTATAAAAAATAATCTAATTGTTGTTATGAAACTGCATGTCTTATTGTCTTCTTCTATTTTATAACAGGTTACCCGAACTCAAAAAAAAGAAGGTAAAATCTCTTTTTTTTGAGCTATTTGTCCTTTTTATTCTTTGTTAAGAGCTAGCATTGCCCTTTAACTTAACTTGATTTATACTTTAATCCAAAAATATTCTTATTATTCCTTAATAAACGTGTTATCTATTTTCTTTTTAAACACCTTCTATTCTTTTTTTAATAATTGAGATTAGTGTACATCTCCAAGAAAGTACACAGTTGAATCTGGCTATGGATGATTGTTGTTTTCTTGAATCTAGCCTTTATTCTCTCTAGAAGTCATCACAAATGAATCCACTTTGAGTTTGCGTCCTATTTGACTTAACTTTTTCTTTCGCTTAAAGCCTCTATTAGCGTTGTAGTTGTAGTGAGATGTGAAATAATATAAAAGGAAAGTGTTAAATCCAATCCAACGATAACCCTTCGATATCACCTGGTAGAATTTAATCCTTAAACTGTAAACGTAGCGCTTCTCCTCCAACTTCCTCTTCTGTCGTACATGTGCTCACCATAAACCTGCCCTTTTTATTTTCTTTAACTTGAAATCTCATTTCAAATTTATTACCATTGCAGTATCAACCATTGGGAGAAAAGACGCAATAAGATGAGCTATATGAACCTACAACACACTCACACAGAATTGAGTATGAAAATGTCCTGACCATAGATATCACATAATGAATACATTTACACACACGTAACGAATACCTCCGGAATACCAGAGACTACATAGAGAACTTTTCTACCATATTGCCTCATCAATGATGTACACTGAGGCAATGCTGAAAGCGTATCGATGTATCTGGCATCCATGTAACATGTAATGGTACAAGCACAATGATCCCAAGTCTAAACCCTAAACCCAGCCCAGCATAAGATTACAACATTCATTTCTTCCATGTGACAGGCTATACAAATTCTACCATATTTTTGCATGTCGAACAGCAGTTAGAAGGAATAGACAAATGCAACAGTAAGAGTTCTTGTCTGATTCACTGCATAATGAGTTCGCTCTCCAACATTCTGTCATCTCCTTGGCTCCGCTCCATTGTCTACCTTCCTCGGCCTCTGGTCGCTACTACTATAAGCCTTATCCATCACCCTTGTATATGGGGACGTCGTACATGGTTTATTTACAAAGCTGTTACTGAAACCGTCGGATTCCTTAGAAGATCTGACAGGAGTTGATCTTATTGATTCAGCTGAACAAGGTACCGGTCCTTTCCTATCAGGCTTTTTGAAGTTAACTGAAAGACGAAGCTTCTTCGATGGAAGTATCCCATCAGCAATTTCAGCCAGACTATTTGAGACCACCACTGGTTTTGGTGCTATGAATTGATTTTCAGATTTCTCAGTCAATTTACATGTTCTCATGCCGCCGCCGCCCTTCTGAGAAGGTTTCTTCAGCGATTTGGTTGTTACCTCAGTGTTCTGCTTCAATGAATGTGTAGCAATCTTGCAAGGCGTCGAATCTGTAGCAATCATGCAAAGCGTCTCGGCAGCAGCCAATGCCCCTGGAGATTCAACTACTATCATCAGATACAATATGAGCTTCATAAGGATGGAAATATCTAGGACAGCGTGCATGAAATATAGTTTTGTCAATACCTAACACTTCGTGGAAGCTAAAATAGAAATGTGCATCAATGCATGATAGTATACTGTATATTTCTTGATATCATACAGTATGATTGGGAAAAAATCTATTACTCTTCTGACATAATACTCGGCAACCTGAAGAAACTAGCAATCATAGAACAACTTGAATGTTGTGACGCGATGGATATTCCGTAGGAACTCAGAGAATACAGATTGATCATATGAAGTCTCTGTCCACAATAGTGGCAGGAAAACTATAAATTATTTAAGGAACTTGTAATGGGTAGATTTTAAAATAAAACAACTCTTTGATTAGTGCCTACAGGTTCCACATAGAAAAACAAAGAATACCAATCATAAAGCAAGAGAACATGCAACACAAAATGTACATCAGTATCCCTCTAGTGGAATGCCGAAAGCACAAAAGCACATGATTCATTCAAAAAAAAAATGTAGCGACTCCTATACTCAAGCCCCTGAGAAATTTACCTGGTGAAACTGTGTTGCTGGCTGCTAGTGATGATGAAATCCTTTCACATGTAGTAAGGCTATCACGGTTTGTTGAAGCATTTTCATTTTTTAAAGGCCCAGACACTTGAACTCCTGTTGGAACTAGTTTGTGAATGTCAGTGAGTGCTTGCAGTTCCTCAAGGAAACCAGTAGAACCTTTCAGAGTCGTCGAAGTGTTTTCCACTCTTACCCATCTACCTTGACAAACCATCTTATTTGTAGATAATTTAGCTGAATCAGGAACAGTTTTAGGATGCCCAGAGCACGGATGTGACCAAGAAAAAGGAGGCAAGCCATTTCGCTGAGATGATGGCTTGCTTAGTCGAAGATCACTGCTATTTCTTGAAGATGCAAACTTGACTGTATCCGCAAGTAAAGAATCCAAATCCTTGGATGGTGCAAGCGCAAGGCGCTCCAACACATCCTTTGGTGTATACAATGGAGCATGACACATTGTCGGAACTGATTGAACCTTGGAACTGTATTCCTGTACCTTTGAGAAGAAAAGAAAAAAATAATATAGATTGTGAGCTTTTGCGATACTGACATTATCTTGTATTTTTAATTAAAGGATACTGACAGTCTGACGTTATCTTGTTTTACCTTGTGAACCCAAAAACAGGGTCCAGTTTTATTTGGCATTGGTATTCACAGTCGGTGTTTCCTTTGGCTACAAATTCTCAAATATTATTTTGGTAATTTCAGTTACAATTTATTGTGATTTGTAGTACTTTTGCGAAGTTTCTAATATGTAGATTTTACTTAAAAAGTAAAGTAACCCATGTCCAAATGCATACTGAAATTAGATGGTCTGACCTTGTACTTAAAAGTTCAAACTCAACAATTCCGTTTAGGCTGAAGGGGGTAATACTCTTAGGACACGAAGCAGGCTTGCTTGATCAAGTCGACTGTCAAGATTCAATTTCGGAAACAAATAACCTTACACACTAACCTGATCAGAAGAAGACAGGTTATCTGTCCTGGTCTCTACCTTGTCTCCATCATTTCGACAAGAGAGCTTGCTATCAACATTAGAACAATGCTGCATCTGTACAGACTTCTGACATCGAAGTACGGAGTTAGCATTACTAATCAACTGCATGAGACTGTCACTTGAATTTGACGCATTGTTTCTCCTATCTTTGGGAGAAGGTACACACTTATAAGTTCCATCAAGTAGTTCCCTCAAAGGCAGATCATCTACATCTTTAGTGACATCCATGACATCAGATTTCAAGCCATACATTCCTGAGTCAGATATCCCTAGTTATTTTCTCAGAATATTTATGGTATAACACATTGGTAAATACTATACACCAAGAATAACCAAAGAATGCACCGATTAACCGAATAAGTTCCAGGGTAAAGCAAAAACTAGTGATAACTGACAGCATACTTTATGACTACATATGAAGAAATCAAGAAGTAAATGCAAAGTTACAACAAAAGCTAGTGTGGACATACTCTACATGAGTTACTTTACTGAATGCAGGTCAATCGTATGGAATGTTCAGATGGACTGCTATATTCTACCCAAATAATTCAGAGTTCAAAAGCTGCATAAAACAAGCATCATGTGATGTGCTAGTGTGAAAGTGCAACCTGCTTGGTAGTCAAAATATCTTCTATAAAAGTAAATCTGGTGCAGACAAATTGCAGTGACTTGAGACTTCTTGTGGGTTTTGGCTGAGATATTTTGTCACAGAAATGCTGCTAAATTGGCAGTTGGTTCAATTAAAGTTGTAACTTTAGCCTTCATTTTTTTGGGGTAAGGAAGTAATTTAGTAATTTTGTCTTCATTGACAATGTGTTTTGCACGCACTGATTATACCAACTGTGCTTTAGCTCTATATTTCCTTCAGAAAACATGGCAAACACATGCATCTACAAAAAGTATTTAATAAGATTATCAAGTGAATTTGCATCAAATGTATGCTTTACATATTTGGTGTTTAATCATCAAGAACGACAAAGTGAACCAACCATGTACTGACTCAGTCAACAGTACGCTGAGAACTTCATGAAAAATCAGTAGATCAATGAAAATACCATTCACCTTGTTGGAAACTGGAAAGTGAAATTTCGTGGAGGAAACTCTAGCACATATATTGAAGGATTTCCAGATGATGGGAAAGAATTATGTGCGCACTGATTTGGATTAATTGCGTTACATGGCAAAGCCTCTACACAAGCTCTCAGAAACGAAAACACATGCTACTATACAATTTACCATGTCAAAAATATGAATTCGAGAAGAAAAGAGATGATGTGGGAAAAAATTTAACAACTGTAGTTAACAGTGTAAAGTAAGGCAGGGCATTTAGCAATGTGGTTCAGTTTCGGTTTTTTTGGTTTTCAGTTCTTGAAACTGTTGTACCGAACACAAATTCGGTTCGGTTTGTTGTAATTTGGAACGGTTAATTCAGAATCGCTTTGAACAGTATAAGGTACGGAACCCCATGCCGATTGTCTTAATACCCTGTTACCTCGGTTTATTAAATTCAATTATCACACACTTAATTAGTTTATTGAAAATCAGAAAAAAAACTAAAAAGGAAAATGGAAGAAGAAAACTTGAAACCGCAGCAGTTGGACTTGAAGGGGTATTGGAAATGGAATGGATAGTGATGGGTATCCATTTCTTGGAGTTATTTGAAAGGTGTTGGTATGCAACACTGGTGGTTTTGGGTAGGATGATGTAGTCGTCATTGAATTTAGATTGATTCTTTACTGTAATTCATAGTTGAAAGCATGGAATCCAAAAAGTACGATCAAATACCTAGAACTAGAAACTGAAAACCTGAAATCGCAGAAGTTGAAATTGCTGATCACAGGTCGCGGTCGCGGTCGCTGGTTGGCGGTCGCGATCGCTGGTTGTTGGTCGGCGGTCGCTGGAGCCTGGACTCTGGAGGCTGGAAGTTGAATTTGGAATTGGAATTTGGAAGAGAAGGATAAAGTGCGGCCGAAATACAAACATGAAAACCTAACGTTAATTGCTAGTTGCTAAGGGCAAAAAAGGAAATAAAACTTAAAAAGGCTTAGCAGTTGATACAATATTAATAATTGCATAATATCTATTATAGTATGTATATTTCGGTCATGTGATACTAGCATAAGAACTTGGAAAAGGGAAGTATGGGAGCCTTGTGAAAGTGGAAAAAAGGGAAGGTTGATAACTGAAGTTCGATTTTATTTTCATGGGATAATGCAGGTTTCAAATATTTAAAAAGGAAAAACATAGTTCTTTGGTCGTAAATCTGGTACAAAAACACTTAGCATGTATGCTCACTTTGTTCTGACAAGTGTTTGGAAGAGATGGAACAATACATACCGAGAAAGTTTCTTCCTCCAGCAGCTGAACTGAAGCCAACCAAACTCTTTAGAGAGAAATTACTTTTGGTAACTTTGCCATTTCTTTTATCACTTCTCTTGCCACTAGAATTCTGCCTTTGCTTAAGCATTTGAGTCCTCTCTAACAAAATAAGAACAAATTACAAAAACATATCATGTCACCAGCACCGTTGACAGAGAAACTAAAAAACAGAACTATGCATTAAGAAACATACCCTACAGAACAGATAATTCAAAGATGCTTATAAGAATAGAATAGCTCAAACATACTTCTACCACATAAAAGAATAGGAACAGAATGAACGAACACTGTACAGAAAATTATTAACCCGCTCTCTTTCAAGGGTTAATAGCATGCTAATATAAGTACATATTAAACGCTATACAAAATATTAAACGCTCCTTCAAAATACTTCGTTGATCTTCTTCTTTTATGGTAACTGAAAATCTCCAAGTATCGGCTGGCACACGGGTCCAAAACTAGGTGGATAATGGCCCCTTCTCTCCACTTTTATCATTTAATACCATCACTTCTTTAATATCAATCTTTAAGTATCTTATAAAATAGAAGACGGAAAAATGCTTAGTAAGTAGTTTTTCATTGGGTTGGTTGTGAATTTGCAAAATACGACAATCATCTGAAGCATATTTCTTACTTCTTAGCAGGGTGGAGCTACAGCTATGAAAGGGTGGTCAGCCGAACACCCTTTACCGGAAAGTTATACAGTGTATATAAGTAGAATACTGTCTAATATCTGGAAATATAATTAATTGAACACCCTAAGACACCACAAAGGATGCTAGTCTGGCGGTAAGCGTGTTCATTTATGTGTATGAGGTCTGTGGTTCGATCCTCACTTGCTGCGTTTTTTAACATACTCTTTTTAAAAAAATAAAAAAAGATCCGCCCTTGCTGCGTTTCTTTAAAACAATCTCTTTTTAAACAAAAGAAAAAACACGGAAATAGCTGCCCCGTATCTTCTATATGTTTCTAGCCTTAAATTGATTAACCTAATAATTAAGATTTAATTGTTTTCTATATATTTTCGATCTATATTAAGTGAATTATTAGGCATAACACATTCTCAAGAAATCATTTTTAAAGATAAAATTAAAGATCATTATCCACTATTATACTTTTGCTTATTTCTAAAATATTTTTTGAAAATGCAAAATAGTTAAGAATTTTATTATAAGAAAAGGTAAATATAGAAAAAAAGTTTCAATAATTCTCTCGAACTTTGAAACATTCAGTTATTTTGAATCACGGAAAAAGTCTCAACACTTCACGTAATATGAACTAGAATGAGTATTTTCAACTAGTAACTAAAAAAAATATTGACTTTTATCCATCAGTTTTGATTTATACCGTCGATAATTTTATAATTTTAAGTTTCTGTATTATTTAGTCATTAAGTTATATGTAATTCTAATTTTAAAATTTGGGTGCACCCCACTGATCAATAAAAAAAATGTTTTGTGCACTCACTCTGCTAAGTAAAATTATCGCCTTTTTTTAAATTTGAACACCCTTGGCGAAATTTCTGTACTTCTTAGCACATGAAGCATTTAAACAAGCCATACTCCAATTACATTTTAAGCTTCTTTAAACAAGTAATGCAGTTTCTGTTCTGGTGGTTGTGGTTCAAACATTCCTATAAGACAGATAAATATAATCAGCAACATATCGTAGCCAATTCATCAGCAATGTGCTTCATAGGAAGGTCAGAACCGAATCCATAAGCAACACAACTACCACATATCTAGTAAGGAAACAAGAAGCAATTTAAGCTTGAATGTCATGGAAGATAAAATTCAGCTTCTACATAGTCTTAAATGGTAACAGCATATACAGCAACTCAGCATGTTAGCACATTTGCACATTCACTACCTACAATTGAAGCTGCCCCCAAAGAAAAATGCAATGAAAACTAGATTACGGAGTGGATTCCACATTCAATCTTTACAGGTTTACATCTTATGATGTTACTGATTTGATAATATATTTCGAGTCTTTCCTGGGGCATAGAAATTCTAGATTCTATCCGCACAGAATTTTATTAGTGTACCAATCTGTTAAGATGATCCAACCTTTACCGACTTCAAAAGTGGCTTTATCCATACAACTCTTCAAGGGTTAGTACAATGAGGGGCATATACTCTGAATCGCGTAGGATTAGGTTGCCAGCAATGCTTTGAAGAAATATGATCCTTAGATAAAGAAGTGTACCATTTCCGTAACGAACAAAGTATTGGGGAGCCTGTAGAAAAGTGAGGTAATGGCATGGGGGAAGTGTCCAATAGCCTTCTTCTCAGACTAATTCCAACTTAATCAGAAAGAAGTGCACTTTTTGAAAGGGAAACTTTTGGAATTCTTAATTTTCTCAAACTAATGTGTTGCTTTCTTTGAAGTTTTCAAGCATAACTAACACAGGGCATCATAGGACTGTAGTGATGTTCAGAAACAATAAAACCATGAGCTCAACCTGTTCCATGCCACTGTGAATCCTGAAAACGCATTATTGAAGGAAAAATGAAAAAGGAAAAGCCGAGGAATAATAGCTCTATCCAAATAGGTGCGCACTGAAAATACTGGACACATGATTTCTGTTGCAAGCTATTGACCATATGTGTCACTATAATAGAGTAGATTTTGACCAAAAAATATCATCAACTAGGAGACACATTTGAAATCAAACCAAGATACATGAACCATAGGCATTTATTTCCAGTGTCATCTGTGAATGTCTATCACAACTAAAGTCAAGACTGGATAACTATATTGAAGAACATAAATATATAATTGGTATTACCTCCATTTTTGCAATTTGTAAGATTCGCGGAAATCTCAGTAGAAATGCCTTTTCCGTCTTCACCGGTTTTATTTACAGAAGCATCCATCTGCATTATCCTTGATCTCTTAGAATTAGAAGTACTATTTCTCCCCACTTTCCCACAGTTCCGATGTGACTGTGCAGCCTCTAGCCCAAGCGTCAGCGGAAGAGCAGTACTCGTCTTCCCGACACTGTGGTCTTCTGAAGCATCCTCAACATGATGTCTGGATTGCTGACCAGTAAATTCATTCTGGGGCATCTTACTCCAAAAAGCTTGCTCTGAGGTTTCAACAGCACAAATCACAACTCACATAACCATATTTGGAATAGAGAGTTAAATAGGATGCAACACTAGCAGTATAACATAACATGTCTTCAGGTCGGTACATTTACCTGCTTTAGTGTTGCAGAAAAAATACCAAAACAACAGTACACACAACTGTCCTGTGATGAACTACATAATTCACCAGTTAGTAACTTCCACAACAGTGTACACTGTACCCAGACCTTTTTTTTTCAGATAGTTGACCGAATCCAGCTATTAACAGTAAGTGATATCATTCAGATCAAAACAATTTCCCCTTAAAGACTGGGTATATCAAGAGTAAAAATCATCTCAAGAAACTTCAACATCTTCACTTGCAATTAACCGTCTTTAGCAATTTCAGTTAGTTCAAGAGAATATCCAAATTATAACATCTATCTACCCATAAAATCTTACACTACACTAAACCTCCATAAACTGTACATAACAACCAAAGCTAATTTTTATGACAAAAAATAAAAAAATAAAATTAAAAAAAAAATGTCAGTTCTTACTGGTAAAGAGTAAATAAGCCATATTCAACCCTGAAAAAGAAACTTTCCTCTTTTTTACACAATTAACCTAGAAATGATGGGAGGTGACCCAGTATAAGGTTAACCGGCCTTACCAGACAAACAGAATAAAAATCTCTTCATGCTTAATTCCGGCCAAGAGTTATTAAAAAAGGGGAAATGATACCTTTTCGTCTGACTGAACCACTGATCCTTTCAATAGAAGGCGGAATCGCAACAGAAGGCCTCTCCAATTTCCGAGCACCGCCACTAAAACTTTCCGATCCCATAAGCTTAGACACATCCACATCAACCAAAACAGGTCCTTTCAAAGCTTCCATCACCTCACTGTACTCCACCGAAACAAAACCCTCACAAAAACTCTCAAACTCATCATTTTTCGTCGAAAAAACTTCAAATTGATCAGATTTCAGCCGTGAAAAAGCTAAATTGAGCTGATTTAAGGCGATTTGAGTGGACAAAAGTGGATAATTTATGGATTTATAGATGAAAGTGAAGTGTTGCGGCTGAAGAGAAAAGGGGAAGTTTTTAGGGCAAGGAAAAATTGGAAGGTGAAGAATGAGAAGTATTTATACTTTTCGGGAAAATGGGTAAAGTAGAATTGAGGTATTTGGCGTCGGTGGGATATTCGGGTGTGGTTGTCATCAGCTTAACACGTTGTACCAAATACTGTCCACGTTGCATTATCCACTCTTGTATTTGTATTTTTGTCAGAATATTAATCTCGAGATAAAATATAAAAATTTATATTATTTCCTTAATTGTGACTCGTTTGTTAAAATTATTCAAATCATAATAATGGAGAGAAAATAATTAATCTCATTAAATATAATAATGATGTGATTTAGTAATACAGTTAATTTATTCAGCTTTTGATCAACTTGTCTATTCTAAGCGATTAAGGAATTATGGATATTATTTATTATATGAATATTAGACATTAAAAATCTTATATATTTTTATACATTTATTTTATCGATTAAATAATCAAAAAATATATATCGATAAAAGGATGCGCCCTAATCGATAATTTATTGAATCATATTTTTCGATTTAGTGTAAGAAAAGAAAATTATTTTTAAAGTCTTTTTCTTATAATGGTAATATAAGGATAAATATTTATAGTAATTAGTATATTTTAACTTGCTCTGATAGGATATGTTCAACATCTACAATTTTTATTAAACCTAGATTTTAGGTGCCATAATATTTTCAAGTTTAACATTTTTCCAGAAGTGAAATGAGCTTTATTGGAAAAATAAATATTTTTGTTATGAAAGATTCAAACATTTGGCTAATTTTAAAATGTATATTTTATATTTAGTATAATAATAAAAATATATCTACCGTCTAAAAATAATCAAATCTGAAAAAAATTAATATATATGTAAAAAATTTATTCTTTATCTTATAAAGATATCAATCTCAAAATTTAAGGAAATAAAATTAATATGTTTAATAAACCATCAAGGATTATATGCATTTCAGAGGACCCTTTAAAATAAATCTACTACTAACCTAAATTAAAATGAAAAAAAATATATAGAAAGAAATACTTCTTTTGTAACACCAAAAAATTTCTTCAAAAATTGATTCTTTTGAATTATTATATTTTTTAATGGCTTTCTTTAACTTTGATCAAAAGGTTAAGGGTTATTCCCTCCATCTGTTATTTTTATCGTGCTTAAAAATTAATTTGATTAATTTTTAATATTAAATTAGATTATATTAATTTGATATTTATTTAAAAAAAAATAGATATTTAAAAATTATATGAGAGTATTATAAATTGTAACTTTTTTCATATCTATATGATGAAAAAAATACATGATATATAAATGTTAATCAAAATTTTTATCATGTGACTCTAAAAAAGAAAATCACAAGAATAAAGATTAGAAAATATTGCTTTTCAACACTAGATGAATTGTTATTTTCATTCAAGAAATGAAGGTTATTTTTTTTTGGCAAAATGTGCAAGTACCCCCTATCTCAGAAATACATTTATACTATATTAAGGTCCTATTACCTCCCTTAACTTATTTTATAAGTAATTTTCTATTCACTTTTGACCTACGTGGCACTAGCTTGAAAAAAAAAGTCAACCAGCTTTGGGCCCACAAGATAGTGCAACGTAGGCCAAAAAGGGTAAAAAATTATTAATAAAATAAGTTCTGGGGTAATAGGATCTTAGTATAATATAAGTGTGTCTCTAAGATTAAGGGCATAGATTGAGGGGGTACTTGTGTATTATCTTTTTTTTTTAATTCCCTTAAAAATGTAGAGGATAAAGTAATTTTACTTTTAAAGTAATTAAACAATCAAACAAGGGCACTTGGTAGCTTACAAACTTAATTTAACCAATATACATATATAATTCACCTCTCTCCCACTCTTTCCCCTCTCACACTCGCCTCTCTTCTCTCTCTCTCCCATCCTCTCTCACCTTTATACTCCATCTCTCAATCTCGCTTGCCATATATACAAATACATATGTATAATATATAATTATCTAACCGATATACATATACAATTCACCTCTCTCACACTCTTTGCCCTCTCTCACTCACCTATCTCCTCTCTTTCCCAATCTCGCTCTCCTCTCTTCTCCCTATAACATGTAGCTATGAATTGTAATTATTAAACTATAGTTATAAAGAATAATTAAGCTATTTTTAAGTGGCTATATGTGAAAATTCTTCTAAAATATTTTGCACTGAATGACGAGGTGAAGCCCAACACTGTTGGTGTTTTTTGGTGTTGGGTCAATTTTTTGAAAATTTGTATGGGGCCTGTCAAAGTATCTTTTCAAAAACTCTTTTTTTTTCTTTGTCAGTTTATCTTTTGATTGACTTTATTGATTATTTTTTTTAAAAAAAAAGATTAGCAACTTAACTTATTAATCAATTTTACCATATTAAGCAACTATTTAAGATACTTGTATAAATATAATTTTTCTTTTGTCCAATTCTCTTTTGTCTTTCTCTCTCGCTTTATTCAAATACAAGTTATATAAATATAATATATAATTTATGTTTGTATAAAATGAGAGAGAAATTGAATATATAAATACAAATGTTTTAACTCGATTAAATTACATACGAATTCAACATATATGCATATATACAAATACAATTATGGATACATATACATAATAGTTACATATATACAACTGATATACATATATAGTTCACCTCTCTCCAATCTCTGCTTATCTCATACGCCTCTCTCCTTCCTCTCTCAATTTCGCTCGCTAGATAAACAAATACATGTGTACACCAATTACATATATAAGATTATTTTGATAGGTATACATATATGATTCGACATATTCATCTCTCTCCATTGTCCGCCTTCTCTCAATGATCTCTCTCCTCCCTCTCTCAATCTCGCTCGCCACTCTCCTCTCTGTAACATATAGCTACGAATCGTAATTAGTAAACTATAACTATAAAACATGATTAAACTATTCTGAGTGCTATATGTGAAAATTTCTCTTTTCAAAATATTATAAGTGATGTTTTTAGCTTGAACATGTGTGTGAGAAAAAATTACTCATTCATAGAAAATAAGATATATTTTTACTAACTTACCCTCAATAAATTCCTTAAAATAATGTATAGTAATCTTTAGTAGTCTCTTGATTATATTAAAATTTTCTTTATTTAAATAAGAACAAAAATTTAAAAAAAAATCGGTTATATCCTTTTGTTCCCTGATCACTTATTTTGAAACAAAATAAGATATATATATATATATATACACCACTTAGCTAAATTTTTGAAACAAAATAAGAGATATATATACACCACTTAGCTAAATTTTTTTTGCATTAGTTATGTTATTGACTCACTACTATATAGTATATATTTTCCAAAATATAATAGACTAATTTCATAAAGTGGACGGTGTGGCTAAAATCCAAAACATTTTGACAAAGAAAATAATAATAATGTGTACATTTAATTTAACTTGCTAGACCAAAAAGAGTGATACGTGACTTTCTTTTTCTCTTGTCTTTATACCAAACTAATTAATATGTATATACATTTAATCAGTTTTCATTCTCATCAAATTCAATTCACCTTCTCCATTATTCTCCAGAGAAAACATGGTAGTTCCATGCTTAAAACATTGGCATCTTTTTTTTTCTTTTTTCATTGTGTTCTGATATTCGTTTTAAAAGTCAGATTAATTAATTCATGCTAAAAAATCTACTTTAAGATAAAATATTCTATCTTAAAAATGATTTCATTGAACAAGATTCAAATTTGGAATTTTAATTTAAAATAAAAGTATATTTATCACGTCATCCAAATAATGTATCGATATTTTCCTATCGTGAATCACATACATGCTCCCTAATTATTCTCTCATTGTGTGTATATATATATATATATATATATATATATATATATCTTAAAGAAGGAAACAATGGCATCAAGACATTTTTTTACTTCTTCCATATAATAGACCATAAACCTATTGCATCAAATTAGTCAAAAATGCCAAAATCAAGTTTGTTTGTATTAACTTTTGATTTCTTTTAAATATTTTAGCTTAAATTAAGTTATGTAAAAACATTTTCTTAATGTTGTTCAAACAAAATAAAAATATTTAATGATTACACCACTTAAAATAAGTTAATCCAAACAGATTCATAGTAAAGCAAAGTAGATGAAACCGTCTTGTTTCTCATTTCTCAAGAATTGCATCATCCAAATATCTATAAAAAGACATACGTACTTGTTAATTCCTAATTAGACATACAATTTGTCAAGCATTTTTTTCAATTTGACATTTGACTATATTTAGTGTTTTCCACAAAATACTTACTAAAGTAGGTTATAAAATACTATTACTACAAAAAATTATTACCATCGAAATCTTTAATATTATGTCAATATATATAACTTACGCTATAATAAAAATAATTATTAGCGGTATATAATTTTTAATTGTTATTAAATATGTATTTTTAGCGGCAATTGTCACTATTTGTATATGTCCCTAAAGTCTTTAGCGACATTGATTCTAATGACACTTAACTAATGCTAGTAAAGACTTTAACACTGTTTATTAGTATCAATATTTAATACCGCTAAAAATTATTTTTGTTATATATAATGTTTAATCCTTTAGTAAATAGAAGTGTTTTTTAAAATCTTATTTTTTGTATAAAATTTTGATTATGAGATTGATCGAAGACTCGTTTTATCCTTCCTAGACTATGTATCAAAATTTACATAATAATACTTTTTTTCATTAGACGTTTAAAATATTCACTAATACTTCTCCACTATAACTACATATAATATTTTACATTTGATTATATAATTAAGTTTAATTTGTAGAATCCAAATCTATTTAACTAACTAATCAAATTTTATAAGTTTTGATGTGAGACTTTATTTTTCTAAAATATCTTTCAACTATTCTTCTAATTATTTTCTTCAAGTACTATTTATTTAGATTTATGCAAAAATCAAGCTAGCTAAGATTCTTAAGTTTCTTAACTAATCAAATATAAATATCTTAATTATACAAATTGTGTAGAGAATAATATTTTCACACTCCATCTCCTTGTAACGCCAACACCGCAAAAGATTTGGTAGTGAAGGGACATCAATAACAGCACACAAGCGTGTGGAAATTAATTAAATAATATATTATATTGTCTTTATCACTAACTAAACAATAAAAACTTAATTAATGTGCATGATCAACAATTTAATACTTTGACCATCATCTGGAGATGCGGTATAGTGAATTAATAGAATGATTTTTATTAGTCAAATGTGTTAGATTCGAGTTTTAGATATGAAAAAAAGTTTTTTATAGAGAATATATCTTTTCGAATGAGAATTTAAGCAGAAAAAATCTAAATTAGTCAAGCTTTAATATAAATATCAGATACCAAACGAAAGACAAAATTCAATACTTATTGCAAACCGTTGACTAAGTTTTGACAATTTTCTTTTAATTATTGGATTACAGTCCAAGTGTTAGTAGAGCACATTATCATTAGGGCCATCAATAACAGCACTAGTTTGATGATGTGGCATGATCTTATATTATATAAGGCATAATTCATATATTGGATTCTAAATTTGATTTTAAATTTTAATTTTAATTTTGAACTTTCATAATGTACAAATAAACACTTTAATTATCTAACTTTCAAATAAATAAACACATGAGTCCTACATGGCAAAATACATGTAGGACATCACGTAGGATAAAAAATGACATGTAGGACATGTGTGTTTATTTGTTCAACTTTATACAAGTTTAAGTGCCTATTTGTGCACATACAAAGTTGAAGGGCATAAATGTGATTTAAAGTCAAGTTAAAGAGCACATTTATGTATTATGCCATTATATAGCCATGCTAACATTTAATTTCCGTTCACTTTTAGATATTCATTATTCTGAATTTCTTTTTTTAGTTTTATTTATCAATTTTAGTATATTAAGAAACGATGATTATCTTTTATATTTTTTGGTATTAATTATTTATATCTTAAATCATTTTTCAAGACTTAATATTAATTGAACATCGATTCATTATAAGGACAATATGATAAAATAATTATGTGAATCATTATTTTCTTAAAGAATATGTTAAATTCAAGTGTGACAAATAAAAATAAACGAAGGAAGTAAAATAGTACTAGATTGGATATCAATATGCATTTCAGCCTATTCTAACTCGTACGTCTAAATTCAATTCAACTCGCTTATTTGACATCCTTAATATTATCTTCCCCCATCTCCATCTCTCGTGACAGTTATCTGGATAGACACAATATTTTTAAAATAATACTTTTTTTTACTTACATATGAAATACAAATAAATAAATAAAAAAGTTTACTTATTTTTTTATGAAACACATTTTCGTTCGTACCGAACACACCCTTAACGTTTTTGCTTCTTCTTTCAATAGTACTCTTGTGTTGATGCTAAGCGTGTTGACGTTAGTTAACGTTGACGATAAATTTAATATAAGTAGACCTAAGGTAGAACCAGTCCACAATATTCTTTGTATGACCCAAAAAAGAAAGAAAATAAGAAAATTATGATGAAAAATAGTACTCCAATAATGCCTAAGATAACAATTTATGCATGCCTAATAAATTTGTAAGTCGAATAAAAAGCAAAATTTGTATTTGATACTTTTTCTCTGCTCCTAATTATTGAATAAAAAAATAATAATTAATTTTCTAGCATATGTTAAAAATACATTTATATATATAACAAATATTATTTATGTTATTAATGTAGTTTTACTTTTCTATATTTGAGTATAGATGTCTATTTTATTTGTTCAATTTAAAAAATTAATAGATGACTTATTATTTTATGGTCGTTTTGGTCTTATTATCCAATTTTAATATTCATTTTTTAACATTTAGATGATTTATAATATAATTATTAAGGATGATATAATAGTAGAGTGATAAGTACTCTTTATCTTTAATTAGAGGTCTCGATTCGAGCCCCATGAGTACGAAAAACCACATTTATTAAGAACACTTTACTTGCACATATTGAATAATACTGGACGAAAACAAAAATAACTATCTTTTATAGTCCATTCAAAAATGAATACCATCCTTCTATAATAATAAAAAATAACTTAACTTTAAAAATTTCCTTTCCAAAAGTCTTTCTTCTTTTCGTGTCAAGTCAAACACTACCACATAAATTTAGACGGTGGTAATAATAATTATACTACTTCCTCCGTCCATTTTACTTCTCTATAGTATATATTGACTTGGTACATCCTTCACTAACAACAAACATAATCACAATTTTACCATACTATTGAATATGAAAAAAAATTCAATGTATTGACAAATAATTAATAATATATTAATAAGCGTAAATTAGAAATTGAATAATAAATTATCTTTTAATTTTTTAAACTAAACAAATAAAAATACGAAAAATGAATATGATAGATACACTAGTGAATTGTATTTGTATATATTTGGTATGGATTAAATTAAACTAATTGAGATTAGGGGGGCCATAATCCAGTCCATAAGTAGTGCGGTATTAACACATAATAATAGTAATTAGCCGCCCACAATATCTCAAAAAATAGTTTGGTACTTTACTTCATGGAAACTTCTTTATTTAAGTGAGTTTTGAACAACTATAAATAGAACATCACTAAAACTTATAACATATTCAATATTTCACAATTCAAAAACTATATACTAAAGGATTATACATATTAGATCAACTTTAAGAGAATTAATTAGTAAATGGGGTTTATTTCAAACATCAATAATATTGAGCTACTTTCTAAGGTAGCAACTAATAATGGACATGGAGAAAACTCAGCTTATTTTGATGGATGGAAGGCTTATGAAATTGATCCTTTTCATCCAACAAAAAATCCTAATGGTGTTATTCAAATGGGTCTTGCAGAAAATCAGGTAACAATATGAAAATATTTTTAATTATTTTAATTATATATATATATATATATATACACGGGTTTTATTTTATATGAGTAAGTTTGATTAACAGAGTTTAAGAAAGAAAAAAAGAGTTTTGAAATTTATGGTCTGAAATAAGTGATATATGTTTATGTGGCTATAAATCATTTCATTTAGGATAAAATGAGTATTTTAAAGTTAAATTGTTGTCATTCTTTTTGGGATTAGTACTAAAAATAAAAATGAGTCGTATAAATTGAGACAGTGAAGGAGTACTTATTAAAACCACCACAAGCTCCAAAGAAACTTTTGGTTGTGTCAAAGTTAGGGTTGATTTTTATCACTGATTAACTAATAGGTATTATTTCAGAAAGTTATATTTCATTTTTTTATTGCAATTAATGTTTTTGTTTTTATTTTATGTTGTAGCTTTGCTTTGATTTAATTCAAGAATGGGTGGTGAACAATCAAAAATCCTCCATTTGTACTGCTGGAGGATGTGAAGAATTCAAGGAAATTGCAATTTATCAAGACTACCATGGTTTGCCAGAATTTCGAAGGGTAAGAACCTAAACCTAAAACATCGAAATTATTACTTCCTTCGTTTCAATTTGTCTCATTTTCCTTTTTATGTTGTGTTACATATATACATAGAGAGAGAAGAAGTGTGTCATGGCAAGCAACAATAACGTTATCTCTGTGTGATCTATAGGTTACATATTCAAGCTATACTAAAAGTATTTAACCACTATTTACATTAAAGTAAATTGGGTTAAACCAGGGCGGAAACAACACATACTTAGCGGTTCATCCGAACCCACTCGGAGGAAAATATTTACTATTTATTTATGGTTAAAATTAATTTTTAGGTATATATAATAGATGTTGAATCCCCTTGCATTAGTTCGTGTGTTTACTTTTCAGATTTTGAACCCTCTTCCATTCACTATAACAAAAATGATCATTAGTGGTATTTAATTCTTATTATGTATTTTTAGCGGCAATTTTCACTTTTTGTATATGTCACTAAAGCCTTTAGCGATATTGGTTCTAATGACACTTAACTAATGCCGGTAAAGACTTTAACACTCTTTATTTAGTGTCAATATTTAATGCCGCTAAAAGTTGTTTTTGTTGTAATGATTAATTCGCGTGCTTACTTCTCTCATTCTGAACTCCCTTATTAAAAATCCTGATTCCGCCATTGAGTTGCAACCTTTCCATGAACCCTGCTAACACAGATTACTTTGTGCACCAGATTGCCACAACATTCAAATGTCGTTTGAGTCTTTATTACTTTTATAGTCGAAAAGTCTTTTTCTTACTTTTTTTTAAAACTTTCGTATTCTGTCAAACTAAAACACATAAAATATAACGATCAACGAAATATGTGCAGGGAGTTGCAAGTTTCATGTCAAAAGTGAGAGGAGACAAAATTAAATTTGATGAAGAACGTATAGTAATGAGTGGAGGGGCAACTGGAGCTCATGAACTACTTGCCTTTTGCTTGGCTGATCCTGGAGAGGCTTTTCTTGTTCCTACTCCCTATTATCCTGGGTAACTATTTTTATAGTTTAAAACCGCGATTCGATATTGATCCGTACCTTATAGATTAAGATTTAAAAATGAAATAAAAATAGGGGACATAAAATCGAACCTCCTTAGAAACTATACGTGATCGTAGTGGGGTGTGTGTGTCAAACAATTATATGAATCTATTAATATAAAATAATATGATGTAGAGATCTATTATATTTTATTTATTCACCTCAAACCCTAATTTTACGACAATAAAAGTAAAATAAAATAAAGTAAAGATCACAAAAAACATATATATATATATATTGTGAATAAGTCATGAATATTTTAATTATACTCCTTTGGTTCCTTTTTACTTGTTCAATTTTAAATTTTTTATTTGTCATTTTTGATAAATCAAGAAAAGATATTTTTTTTTAATCTATTATAGTATTATACCCTCAATTTATTTAGAGAGTTAATATTATTGGAAAAGGTAGAATCTCTTTAATAAGTAAATTGATTTTGGAATTCTGTCAATTAATAGAGGTAAAATAGTAAACTCACGTTGTTAATTATTATTTTTTCTTAATAGGTGTGCCAAGTAAAAAATGAATAAATAATTAGGGACCGAGTGAGTCTGAAACTACGAATTAATATTGGAAATTATCGTATGGTAAAAAATAATGTTTTCTACATTCTAATTTGGTTGGTAACTTTTTGTTTCTTCTAATTCCATAAAATATTGACAACGTTCGATCAAACTATCAATCATCAACAAGGTGAAAGTTCAGATAGTCAACATTTTTCAAAATTTTTGTTTTTTTTTTCAAAATATTAGACTAAGTGACTGTTTTGTTACTAGATTCTCAACAAATATTTCTAATTCTTACTAAAGTATTTTCAAATATTTAATTTGCAGATTTGATAGAGATTTGAGTTGGAGAACTGGTGTACAACTTTTTCCAATAATTTGTGAAAGTTGCAACAATTTCAAAGTCACAAAAAAAGCCTTAGAAGATGCATACAACAAAGCTCAACAATCCAATATCACAAAAAAAGGCTTACTTCTAAACAATCCATCAAATCCATTAGGCACAATTTTAGACATGGAAACATTAAAAGATACAATAAGGTTCATCAACGATAAAAATATCCACCTAATATGTGACGAAATTTACGCGGCCACGGTCTTCAACGTGCCCAAATTCATAAGTATTTCCGAAATTATAATAAGCGAAGATGTTCAATGCAACCTCGATTTAATACACATCGTGTATAGTCTATCGAAGGATTTAGGGTTTCCAGGATTTAGAGTCGGAATTATCTACTCGTACAATGATGTTGTAACGAAATGTGCTAGAAAAATGTCGAGTTTTGGGCTTGTATCGACGCAAACGCAGTATTTAATATCTAACATGTTGTTAGACGATACGTTTATCGAGAAATTCGTAGTTGAGAGTCGTGAAAGATTGGAGAAAAGGCATGGGGTGTTTACTAAGGGACTTGAAAATATTGGAATTAACACGTTGGAGAGTAACGCTGGGCTTTTTTGTTGGATGGATTTGAGAAGTTTACTTGAAAAAAATACATTTGAAAGTGAAATTAAATTATGGAGAATGATTATTAATGATGTTAAACTTAATGTTTCACCAGGTTGTTCCTTTCATTGTTGTGAGCCTGGTTGGTTTAGGGTTTGTTTTGCTAATATGGATGATGATACTATGAGGATTGCATTAAGGAGGATTGAGATTTTTGTGGTTCAATACAAAGAGATTAATAATATAATTGAAGAAGGAATCGGCGAATCTCTTCCTATCGCGCCTGGTTCAGTATCTCTTAGGTCGATATATGAAAAGATCGATAGAAGAAGGTAACTAACTAGAAGAATTGCTCATTTAATGTAACATCAATGTCTACTACTTTTGAGGAATGGATATATTTATTTGGCTTCACAATTTATCAAACTATCATTTGAACTTTTTTTTTTTAAGATCACTACTTTATATAATATAATGTTTATAAATGAAATCTTCATCCATAGATTCACTACTTTATTGAGGGTGTATAAAATTATTACCAATATTTTTCAAAAATATGTTGTTCTTTCTCTTTTTCTTGTCCTATACCCAAGCTCTAATATTAGCTTTGCCATTTTGTCACTTGTGTCTACCATAGAACAAATTTCACGTATAGCAAATACAAAATTCATAATTATATGCTATAGATATAGTTTGCATAATTGCGGTTCATAGCAAATATGCTATGATTATTTTCGCTATACATATATACAAAGAAGCTAGGCTATTTCGCTATACGTATATACAAAAGATGCAATTGCATAATTTGCTGACTCCTCTTCAGATTTGTATAATTTCGCTGGCAGACCATTTGTATAAATTGTTGGCAGCCTCTCGTTTGTATAAATTGTTTACAACCGCTCAATTCGATTTTACGTGTTTGTATATCTATATAAAATATAAATTTGTATGCAATTGAATCGAAATAAAATGTTTATATATTAAATACCACTCTCTCTCTCTCTCTGATCTCCCACTTTATATTATACATTGTTTTCTGTATAATCTGTGTTTATATAAAGCGATAAAGAGAGAAAGGAAAAAGAGAACTGGGCAAGGGAATATTTGTATTGTATAATTATAAGTGTATAGAACGAAGATATATGTATTGGCATGTCTATATATAATTTTCTCTCATTTTATACAAACAGAAACACAATTTATACATTTCTAATTGTATAAAGCGAGAGAAGCGAGCGAGACAGGGAGAGTGGCGAGCGAGAGTTTGAGGGAGAGAGGCGACTGACAAACAGTTTGCTACAGGCACAATTAAATCAAAATGTGATTATAACATTTAATTTGAATCATTAGTTTGCCATTATATAGAATTCTCCTTTTAATCAATTAATCAGACATATAAATCATATTTAATCAAACATTGACGTATAAATTTGATTATCCTTCGATGAGCAAATTCAAAAACATGATCTCATGTGAAACAAGATTGATTAATTTTACATACCCTTTCTTTAATTTAGAAAGAAAAACAAAAACTTCACATACTTTATTTTACTCACAAAAAAAAAATGTACATGATATACAAATGGTATAATTAACATACACTTTCTTTAATTTAGAAAGAAAAACAAACTTCACATACTTTATTTTACTCACAAAAAAAATGTACATGTTGATATACAATTGGTATAATTACTCCTAAGCAAATGATCATACAATTGTAACTCTCTTCTTATTGTCTTAAATACTTTATAATAAATTGCACCAACTTGGTTGTAAATCCAACAAAGATGATTGTTGATGTCCAAAGCTTTTTGTACCATACAAAAATTGGACTTATTAGTGGTTGCACAATAAACTTGTAACTATTTAGTAATACTTGATATGCAGCTTGATGATTCTTTACAAATCCTACAAGGAACCCAAAAAAAAAATATTCAAAATTTTAATTTTATTTAATTTTAATATATGGAAAAATAAAAAAATAGAAGAAATTAACATACTCGAGACAATTCCAGGGAATTCATCGAATATTGAAGTTATCATATTGTAGAACTCCTGTTTTTGATCAGGACAGGAAAAAACACGTGTTATTAATAATCTATTCAGAACTTAGCGTGCAAAACGATATAATTAGTAAAAGTGGTGGTATACATACCAAAATTTTTGGTTTCATTGATGATTCTGTAATGACTTGAGCATTCCTGCATACATTATATGTTGTTCAGTAATTATGCTTGTGTTTATTATAAAGTGTATAATTAAGAAGCACAATGAGGATTAATATTTTACTTAATGAGTAGTTTTTCTCCATCTCTTGATAATTCATAGTAGCTGCAGCCTCTACTAAAGGGTACTTCTTTTTTCTTCCACTCTGAAATAACAAGTAACAGGCATAATATATAAACGTGTTCTTTTAATTTGACTTCAATCGATATTTACGCCCTTCAAAACTTGTATAAGATTGAACAAGTAAACACATTCATTCTGCATGATGTCCTATGTGTACTGTGTTATGAGAACGCATATGTTTACTTATTTAATTTTATATAAATTTACGTGTTTACTTGTGAATATTCAAAGTTGATGGACACGGCTATCTATTATGTCTTATAGAAATGAGTCATTAAAGTTTTAAAAAATGCAATTCTAGTTAACTTAAAAAGTAGTGATTACCTAAATGCCAGTTTACTATTGCTGTAAGATCAACACCTTCATGAATATTGTCTATACTGAACTCTGTGTTTTGGTCCATGCTTGTGGTTAGTTGCTCCAGAGATTTTAAAGCCTCCTGCATAAATTTTGCAAATGAAGCTGAAGAATCAGATTATGCAGTGGTGGAGCCACGGAAATCGAAGGGTGATCAGTTGGACATCCTTCTAGACATTTCTAGTTACTGTTTCAGATAAATCAAAAGCTTTAGCTAGAACTCTATAATTGTGTTAAATATCCACTTAATATGTATAAATAATGGAAAACTTATATAAATCTCTCACTAGTTTAGGAGCTAATACCCTCAAATATGCAATATTTCGAATCTTATCAGATTTTGATGCGTCTATATACATCCAGATACATGTATATCGGGATATCAGGGGTCAAAATTTGGTGTAATATTCTAGATATACTATGTCTATATGGATTTTCATGTATCTGAGATACATAAAAGAATTCACTCGCCTCCCTCCCATCTCGCTCACCACTCTTTCTATATATTTGGTATCTCAAAATACAATCGAATCACCTCAGATATATGTACATATATATGTATCAAGTGTGTATCTAGTGTAATTCACATGTCTACAAAATACACGACTATCTTGCTCGCCTCCCTCCCCATCTCGCTTGCCTCTCTCCCTATTTACAGTATATTTCAAAGCAAAAATACATGTATCTATGTGTATCTTTCTTAATATACTGTAGAAAACTCTTAATTGATGATAAATTACATTACATGATAGTGAAGTATATCTAATTAGGTACTTTCTCCGGCTTCTTTTTTGGCCCATCACCTAAGGGCTAACCCAAATACATGAAATATACAAATTGGTTTTATATATTATAATATATATATATATATATATATATATATATATATATATATATATATATATATATATATATATATATATATATATATATATATATATATATATATATATATATATTCCTAACTTCACCAAGTGGATTAAAAGTGTAATTCATGTTATCAAAAAAATGTGCAAACCTTTTTCCCATGAAATGATTGAGGGAATGAAAAATCATCAAAGAAACAATCTTCAGATATGAGCAAGGACAATTGGTTCAAGTCCTTGTTATTTATACTCGAGTACAACTTTCTAATTGTGTTGGATGGTGAAAATGAGCTTGTGTCAACATTAGGATTGACCATCGAACAATGCGCGATCAAGGACCTCTTTCTGCTCTTGATACTTCTTATCTTGATTTTTTGCTCATGTAGTTTGGTGTTTTTCGCGTTATGAGCATTCAATAGGGGAATGCTTTCGCGATACCTAAAATCTTGCGTGGACGATAAACTTTGCCAGCTAATTTGGCTTGAAAATGCCATGAAAATAGATAATAGAATTGCAAGAAAGATCAAATAATTTTTATAGATGCAATGCCTTAGCAAGGAGAAAAGGAATCAATGAAGCTTTTCTTAATAATGTTGTAAAATAATGTTCTATGCCTTGCTTTAAAATTAGGATACAACTCAGAGCATGTATTGCAATCTTAAGGGTAGAGGAAAGAGAATCGTTGCTAGTAAGGTGAAAGTTCAGATAGTCAATCAACTGAACTATTAATAGAATCATCGCTAATAAGGTGAAAGTTCAGATAGTCAATCAACTGAACTATTAATAATGTATGTTGTAAGGCAAACCCACCATTTTGACATTGAATATGTACATTTATGTAAAAATTATTAAAATTTCAACATATGTTATAAGTCGAACCTATAGTTCCAAAAGTGCAATAGATTAAATAATAAGACTTTAAAGGTAGAACATATTAAGTTTTGATATTTTTTATCTGCCTCTATTTATTTTCAGGATGACAATGTACCATATTAAAAGTTATTATGATTATTTGATATATCCTTAATTTACGATAAAAATTTTAAAAATTTATTTAAGAAAATAAAAAAAACTTTTGGATCTAGTATTTTAAGCTAATGATGTATAAAATATATTAAACTGTTTTTTAATCGTCTGATTTTAAATATGTCACAAGTTAGAATTAAAGAATTTTTAAAATATTAATAAAATTAATATACATACATATATATATATATATATATATATATATATATATATAAACAAATTTAAAAGAGAAAAGCACTAAAAAGAAAAAGAGGAGGAAATTAAAAAAAATGAACTAATGACAGGCAGACAATTTTATAGCATATTAAGTTCTCCTAAATTCAGCAGAATAATTTGTAATGCTTTTTCAAATGATCAATTAAATTGTGAAGCTGGAAGAATTAAATATATCAATGTTGAGATTGTTGCACATAGTAGAAATTACTGTATATAATGTGTAAAAAAAATTATGGAAAATAAAAAATCAGTTTAATATAGTTCACTGATACTATGATGAAAATAACTTTTAGCAGTAATCAATAAACACATTATTAAATAATGCTAAAGTCTTTAATGATATTAGTTAAGTACTATTAGATTCAATGTCGCTAGAGATTTTAGGGGACAAACACTCTAAAATAAACAGAAACAGTGTTAATCACCATTAAAAATATATATTTAGCGATAATTGAAAATTTATAGGAGTATTTGATAAAAAAATTGAAAGGATTTAGTCCTTTGAGAATTTGTAGGAGTATACTAAATATTAGCAAAAATGTTTGAAAATATTTAGTCCTCTGAGAATTTATAGGTGTATACTATATATTAGCAAAAATAGTGAAAGGATTTAGTCCTCTGAGAATTTGTAGGAGTATCCCTAAATATTCTCTTTTTTTTTCTTTTTCTACCTATGTTTTTTTTCATAACATTGTTAATAATTTAATAACTAAAAAATATATTTTAAAAAGAAAAAAGAAGAAGCAATTCGACAGTATTTGAGAAATAATCTGCCAAAACATATTCATGATATCAATCCTTTTGAAATCATGTATATTATTAGAAAATATGTATTTTCAACATTTTTTTTTCCTAAAAAGAAAATTTGCAACTATATCTTAAATCTTTTGTTTCAATAGTATTAAGTGTACAACATTGTTCTAGAAAAAAAAGTGCAAGTTATTGCATATAATTATTGTTTATACAATATTAGGCCTTTATGGACCGTTTATATTTGTCATAATATATAAATATGTCATTTAACTTGATTTTGAATTATATTTATTCCCTTTAATTTTAAATGTGCACAAATAGACGCTTAAACTTATATAAAGATGAACAAATAGACACATATATCCTGCTGTCATCCAATATATGTATTATGCCTTTATATTTGGACGTCAAAAGTAACATATATAACTAAAAATGTTTCATAGCTCATTTTGGTCTTGAAAATTAATAATGCTATTTCTTCATATATAGGTCTTGAGTTTCAGTACTGAATATAAAAATATCGTGAATATGAAATATTTTTTTGAATAAAACTTTACGCGATACAAATTTAAAATAATCAGATTACAATATAAATACGACCCACCCGATAGGAAACAATTATTTTTTATAACAAATCTAATTATTGAATTAATCACCCTATACACACCATTTCAATTAAAAATTCTTAGACATCAGGTCATGTGTATATTTTAAACTAAGTTCACATATAAAAAAAAGTGTATTGATTATACAACAAATTATATCAAAAGATTTTTCTATATATATATGCCTACATAAGTATTTAATTCTATTAACTTCTTAATATATATTTTTTAGAAAAAAAAGGAGAAAATAAAATTTTAACTATTATTAGCATTTCTTTTTCTTATTAACTAAACTAGACGAAACTTTTGGTATATATATAATATACATATTATATAGAAATAGTTAAATAATGAATAAAGCCAAATCACCGACGCAGTGGACCAATACACAGAACTACGTGTCTTGTATAACGAGCTTTTGTGTATCTAAGCACAAAAATAAACAGTGACTCTTTTCTGTGAAAAAAGATAAAGACCAGAATTTTATCATCTAACATTTAAAAATTAAAAAAAAATTATATTTTTTTTATGTATTTAGTAACACATAGTACAAAAATTAATTTGCACAGCTAATACATTTATTTATTTTTAATTACAAAAACATTGTATTAATGTAACATAACCACCCACCTTCATTTTCTCTACTACCACTGCTAATAAATTACGAACAGAATTGCAAGCTATATTTTCTGTTTGGTTTATAGATCTAACAAATATATCTGAAAAGTCTCATGAAAGTAAAAATTCTTGCCGACATTATTGGGATATTTTCTTATTAAGAGTCTCTACCTTCACTTCACTTCACTTCACTTCACAGCCATAGCAATTTGTAATTTGGTAACAACTTTTTCCTCTTTTTTTTCTTCTGGGTTTTGTGCATTTTTCTTTGTACTGAGTTAAAAATGTGCATGAAAGAAAGAGAAAAAATAATCTGGGATCAAATGCGAATAACGCCATTTTCGATTTTCACTTTGCCCAAATTCATGATATGGTTAATAGTTTTCGTATTATTCATTTATGTTTTCACCACTCAAAAATACCTTTCTTCTACATCTTGTAACGACATTTTTATCACAAGTAGCAATATTATTTTACCAATTAACTCAAAAACCAACTCAACAATCTCTTCAAATACTTCAATTATTGATCAACAAACACGAATTTTACAAGAGGAAGAAGAAGTTGAAAAAACTAATATAGAGCATGTAGTATTTGGAATTGCAGCTTCATCTAAGCTTTGGAACAAAAGGAAAGAATATATTAAGCTATGGTGGAAGCCTGAGAAGAAAATGAGAGGTGTTGTTTGGTTAGATAATTCCGTTAAAACGGAGAAAAATGAAAGTAATTCACTACCTGAATTGAGAATTTCAGCTGATACTTCACATTTTACCTATAATAACAAGCAGGGCCATCGATCTGCTATTCGAATTTCGAGGATTTTATCGGAGACATTGAGGTTGGGAAAAGAGAATGTGCGGTGGTTTGTGATGGGTGATGATGATACTGTATTCGTAACGGAGAATTTGTTGAGAATTTTAAATAAATATGATCATAATCAGTACTATTACATTGGTAGTTTGAGTGAAAGTCATTTGCAGAATATTTATTTTTCTTATAGTATGGCTTATGGTGGTGGTGGATTTGCTATAAGTTATCCTTTAGCTAAAGCGATTGATAAAATGCAAGATAGATGTATTCAAAGGTATCCAGGACTTTATGGTTCTGATGATAGAATGCAGGCCTGTATGGCGGAATTGGGGGTTCCACTTACTAAAGAACTCGGATTTCATCAGGTTCGTTTGCTTTTCTACCTTGTATTTTTATGTTGATTTTGTCTTTCTTTATCTGTGTTATGATTATCACGCAAAGTTTTCAATGTGGGAGCTTGTTGTTCAGACTCTTCAAAAATGTTATTGCGCATAGGTTTGATCATACAATGTACATTTTCTTGAAGAGTCCGAGCAACATAGCTTTCTTTATCGGTGTTATGATTATCAAACAAAGCTTTCAATGTGGGAGCTTGTTGTTCAGATTCTTCAAAAATGTTATCGCGCATACGTTTGATCATACAATGTACATTTTCTTGAAGAGTCCGAGCAACATAGCTTTCTTTATCGATGTTATGATTATCACACAAAGCTTTCAATGTGAGAGCTTGTTGTTCAGACTCTTCAAAAATGTAATCGCGCATAGGTTTGATCATACAATGTACATTTTCTTGAAGAGTCCGAGCAACATAGCTTTCTTTATCGATGTTATGATTATCACACAAAGCTTTCAATGTGAGAGCTTGTTGTTCAGACTCTTCAAAAATGTTATCGCGCATAGGTTTGATCATACAATGTACATTTTCTTGAAGAGTCCGAGCAACATAGCTTTCTTTATCGATGTTATGATTATCACAAAAGTTTTCAATGTGGGAGCTTGTTGTTCAGATTCTTCAAAAATGTTATCGCGCATACGTTTGATCATACAATGTACATTTTCTTGAAGAGTCCGAGCAACATAGCTTTCTTTATCGATGTTATGATTATCACACAAATCTTTCAATGTGAGAGCTTGTTGTTCAGACTCTTCAAAAATGTTATCGCGCATAGGTTTGATCATACAATGTACATTTTCTTGAAGAGTCCGAGCAACATAGCTTTCTTTATCGATGTTATGATTATCACAAAAAGTTTTCAATGCGGGAGCTTGTTGTTCAGACTCTTCGAAAATGTAATCGCATCTACGTTGATCATACAATGTACTTGTGAATATAGAACTTGTTGGTTTATTGAATTTGGCTGAAAATGAAAACAGGGGACTCTGTTTGATATCTGACTATGATTTGTTGTTTGGTGAATTGAAATTCAGTATGATGTATACGGGAACTTATTCGGGCTACTAGCATCACATCCGATAACACCATTGGTGTCGTTACACCATCTTGATGTCGTGGAGCCAATCTTTCCGAATATTACTCAACTGCAGGGTTTACAGAAGCTCACAGTACCGATGAAACTCGACTCAGCTGGTATTATGCAACAATCCATTTGCTATGACAAAGTTAACAGTTGGACTATTTCAGTGTCATGGGGATTTGCAGTTCAGATATTTCGTGGAATTCTTTCTCCGCGTGAAATAGAAATGCCATCGAGGACTTTCTTAAATTGGTACAGGAGAGCGGATTATACTGCGTATGCTTTTAACACAAGGCCTGTTATGCGTAATCCATGTCAAAAGTCTTTCGTATTTTACATGTCAAGTGCTAAAATGAATTCTTACAGCAATCAAACTGTGACTCAGTATACTCGTCATCGAGTTCCTCCTCCATTATGCAGATGGAAAATGGCAAATCCTGCAGATGTTGAGAGAATTCAGGTTTACAAGAAGCCTGACCCCCAGCTATGGGATAGGGTAAGTACCTCTTATCGCGCATTTACAGTAACTTTGCATATACATAACCTATTCTTTTGATGTTATCTTAATTTGGCCAAGGAAAACAGATGAATTTCTTGTAAAGGGTCGAAATCTATCGATATATTATCCAGGTTTTCGAAAGAATGTGTCTTGTTAGGAGCATTGTTAAGGCATTGGCATATACATTCATTCTATGCATGCACATGTAGACACCGCAACTCGTCTCCAATGTGTCGTTTGAACCCTCTAGACACCTCCAAAAATTATGTGACACGTCTGTAATTGGGTGCCCACAAGACTAACCGGGGACGAGTTTGAGTGATTAGTTGTCAGTGGAGACCAAGTTGAGGTGCTAGATGCATAGACATACATTCAAACTTGACCTTAGCTAGCAAGTAAACACGTCAACTTTGAATATGCACCTCTAGACACCTCAACTCGTTTCCACCGTATCAGTTGAACAACTACCAACTTACAAAATGAACCTCTACACACCTTCAAAATTTATATGACGGACGTTCACAAGCCTGCGCGGGGACGAGTGGTAGTGATTAATTGTCAGTTGAGATCAAGTTAAAGCGTTTACATTTGATTTCTACTTATAATAATGACTTTGTGTGTGTTACTTATTGATACACAGTCTCCAAGGAGGAATTGCTGCAGAGTGTTAAGCTCAAAGAAGAAAAGCATGGTGGTGGATGTAGGTGTATGTAGTGAAAATGAAGTTAGTGAAGTATGATGAATAATAATATGTGAACCCACCTAATTAATAGTCACCTGTATTTTTTCATTTATTGAATCTTATCTAAGAAAAATTTTCTTGGATCTTCCAAGTGTAGCATAGTTTTTTAATGTAACTTTTAAATAATATTAATTCATTTCTTGGTTCCAAAAAGACCCCCCTTTTTTTTTTCTTTTTCTTATATTGTCTTGTTTCATTTTCCATTCTTGGTAAGTTAATGTGAATGAGTGAATCTACTGCAAATTATATGACGTTTATTTATGTAATATTACGTCTTATTCGAGAAGTTTTTTTTTTTATTACAACAATCTCGGATTCTTTATTGCTCTTGGATACATTTCTTGATTGTCTGATATATTGCAAATGACTAGTGGCGTCGGCAAATGTATGCCAGTGTGCAATTGGACACCTTCGTCCGTGCATATACAAGTAAAATCATACGCAAAGTGATTAAATAACATATTTTAGATATTCTTGACATAAGAGGTTGTTAGAGGTCGTTTGGTTGGAAACAAATTATCTCAGGTTAAGTTATTATGGGGTTAGGTATCTTGGGATAACTTAACCACTATGTATATGGGATAACTTATTCCACCACTGTGATATAAATGGTGGAATAAGTTATCTCGAACACGACAACCAAACAACATAAATATTTTTTCGTTCAATCACTATTTATTTATCCCGTCAATATTATTTTTAATCCTTCACATCAAACTAACCCTTTAGTCTAGTAATTTAGGGTTTTATGAATGTGGATTTAAATATCTTTAATGAGTCAGTACTCACGTATTTAAATCTCACTTGTAATAATTTTCTCTTTTTAAAAAGAGTTTTTGTTATTTAATTTTTAAATTATTTATATAAAATTAATAGCTTCGCCGCTGCAAATCATACTTAATAAGAGGGATACACATCGAGGGGATCAAATTGTATTTGGGAGATTTTTTAAAAAAAAATTAAATAATAATTTTTTTTTAGAGATTATAATACCTTAATCATACATTTATATAATTTTTCTTTATTGTATAGTGGCCTCAAGGAGGTAACTTGATGAGTTTGAAAATTATGAGTTTTTGCCTTTTTGGGGTGTGTCGGTGTAAAGGTATATATATATATATATATATATATATTATAAATGGAAAATGTGTTTTAAAGCACATAGGTGAGTTTTTTTTTTTTTTTTTTGTGTGTGTTTTATACTTAAGTTAAATATAATCTTCAAAAGCATGGTATATAATTTAGATAAATTTTATGAGACACTGAGAGTTAAGGGTGTGGTTTGATTGTGATAAAGGCTATGGGCCATATTGGCATGCGTACCATTGAACCATAACTTTTGACAAGATAGTAGATTTATATGTGAATGAAAATTTAATTAAAAAAATATATTTTTTTCATTTTAATTTACGTATTAGTACATTAAAATTTGGAGAATCAGTCAAATGTTACTTTGAAATCTGTTTTTCTACTTCTACTAGAAAAGTCATATTTCTTATTTTTTTTTAAAACTTGTTCCTTTGGAGAAAATATTTTAACAAGTTAAACATATAAAAAATTTAAAAAATATTCTTCTTCTATATCAAACATATCCGTAGGTTCAAATTCAATCGAAAGCAAGCACATAGTTATATCAAAAGAAAAAAACTGTGTGCTTGTGAAAGATAGCAAGTAATATCTTGTAAAATTAATTGAAGCAAAAAGATAATAAATATATTTCGAAATATAACAATAGCATGTATATACATCCGTTAAATTTTAAGATTATATATACCCTAATTGTCATACTTTTGGATTGTATTTGACCTTAAGCCTAACAAATCGACACTTTGGCTACATCTAAATAATTTAGATGGAGCCACATATTCATCCATTAGGTATAAATTTATATACATTCTAAAAATATAAGGGAATATATATATATATACACACACCATCTTAAAATTAAAAAAGAAAAAAGCTATATACATATCATTTATCATAATTGAAATGCATTTTAATTGGTATGTGTTAAAAGTTGAATCTTGAAGACATACTTAGGAAACAAGAATCAAAACATCATCCAGCATGACATATTTGAACAAATGTGCTATTTAGTACTCCAAGTGCTTCTTTTTTGTTGATTAGAATTTCCACAAGCATAATAGAGATGTTTAATTAATTGAGTATTTGAGTAGAGTGAAAGGGAACTATTGAAACATTGTTTAAGTAATTTAGCATGTTTACTAGTAGAAAATAAGTTTTTTTTTTAATGACAAGGAAACTCATAATTAATATCTTTTTGGTTGTAGACAGAGTAAAAACGTTCACTTCTAAGCAATAGCTTGCAAATTAAATAGAAGAGGTTATCTGCACTAGGCAAGTCCAGTACAACGAGCTCAACCCAGAAGGCAAATCACTTGCTTTTGTTGACAAGGAATTTCGAACTTGAAACCTTCAACATGAAAGTCCTAAAATCAAACCACTGGATCACCTAATAAATAGAAGATAAGGAATTAATTACATATGAAATTACATAGTTTTACAACAACAATTCAATGATAAATTTCATTTAGCTATAAATTAGCAATAGATTATAACAAAATTCAATTTTAAAAAGTATCTTAAAGACAAATTAACTAGAAATTATCGATAAATAACCGTGACTCATTAAATATCTACCAACCTTAGCTCAATGGTGATTATTTAAAATATCTTTTGACTTTATTGTTAGACCTGAGTCCAAACATATCATACTTTTGCCAATTTTGGTCCCTACTTCCTATATTGATATGACCACTTACTTACCTTTCCCTTCAATCTATTTTTTGTTTTGTTTTTTCATGTTGCATGTGAGAAGGAAAGACTCAAAGATGTCAATGACATTAAAAGAAATTAGTTCAAATATATCACTCGTTAATAATTGATCTAAAATACGTGTCGATTATTTATTAGCTAATGAATCCTACATTGTCTAATTCATTTTTTGTCAAATGGTACTATCTAAATCCTTCATTATTTGTTAAGCCTTCTTTCTCCTCTCACCGTCTTTTATGAGGCATATATGAATTATTTCGTTAAGTTCAATGATATATTTGAATTTTCCCCCAAATTATTACCAAATCACTATAACACCCAAATCCCACCATAAACACATACTTTTCATATCTAAATTATACACTTTAGTGTCATTCCAAGAGTTCGGAGTCTAAAAGGTATAAAATTTTAACAAAAATTTCAAAATAGTATATGAATTTTTATTTTAACCAAAAGGGCAAAATCGGTGAAAGAGGACCGATTTTGCTCGCCGGAAAAAGTAAAATCGTTGCAATAACAACGATTTGCAAAATTTGTTTTTTTTAAAAAAAATAAATTTTTTAAAAGAAATCGTTGCCTTGACAGCGATTTCCAAAATAAAATATTTTTAATAATCTTTTAATAAATCGCTGCCTAAGCAACGATTTCTTTTAAAAAAAAATTAATTATTTATTTGAAATTTAAAAAAAAATTAAGAGCAAATCGCTGCAAGGGTAGCGATTTGTCTCCAAATATTTTTTAATTATTTTTTAAAATCAATTTTCTTTTTAAAAAAATTATTTTAAAATAAAATTTAAATTTTTTTTTAGAAATTTAATTTTAATTTTTTTTTACTACTTATTCCAAAATAAAATTTTTTAATGATTTTTTAAAATAAGTAGTAATCAAAATATTTTAAAAAAATTGATTTAAAAAATATTTAAAAATTTTTTGGAGGCAAATCGCTGCATTTTAATTTCTCTTTTTTTTTTATTTCAAATAAAAATTTAAAGAAATCGCTGCCATTGCAGCGATTTTGCTTTTTTCGGCGAACAAAATCGCGTCTCTTCTAGCGATTTTGCCTTTTTGGTTAAAATAAAAATTCATACACCATTTTAAATTTTTTGTTAACATTTTATACCCTTTAAGCTCCGAAACTCCCGTACAATATCATAACACAAACACCTATACTAGTATACATATGGAGCATATTGTTTAGAACAATATTGTAGTTTGTATTGTTTAGTTAAACATATAATACATAAATATGTTATGTGATCTAAATTTTATTGATATTTGTGTCTACTAATTCCTTAGCGGTCTCTTCCTCGAAAGATAATATTGAAGGCAAATGAGTAGAGATCTCAAATACTCAACAAGCATATGAAATAGCGTTTTACGGGCCTTCGGATGCCTTAGGGAAGCTCTCCAATGCAAGATAAATTTTTAAATAAATATAAATAAATACATAACTTATATAAAATTAAACAAGTAAATATACGAGTTGTGTCTCCCTGACCCATTTATGATTTATTCATTCATTTTATTTGTTGGGAAATGTAACTTCTCTATTAAATCACAGCATAGGTTCCTGCAGCTTCAGAGAGTCCCCATATCTGTTTGGGGAAATTATGGGTTTCTGAATTTACATTTTTTTAGTACTTTTTTTCATATATGCATTTTAACTATTTTATTAAATCTTTATTCTTTTTTTAAAATGTGTGTTATTATTATAATAAAAATAATTTTTAATAACTATATATATATATATATATATATAAATAAATAAATAAAAAATGTTAAAATATTTATTAATATTAGCTGATATTGAATCAGTATCATTGTATACTTTAAGGACATTAAAAAGGAATACTAATTGTTACTAAAAGATGTATTTAGCTATAATTAAATTATGGGAAAAGATTCAAATGTGTGTTATTATCATCAATGTTTTATTTTAAAAAAAATCATAATTCTGAAGAAAAAAAATTGAACTAATTTTTTTTAAAAAAAATTCATTAAATAAATTGATGACGTGGTCAATTATAATTCGGCCATGTCATCAATTTTTTTAATAAAAAAATAAAAATTCTGAATAAAAAAATTGAATATTTTTTTTTAATTAAAAATATTGATGACGTGGCCGGAATTATAATTGGTAATGTGTCAAAAAATAGCATGAATGAAACTTTTTTAACGGTAATGACATAAATAAGCCAATATTTTAACTGATGGCATAAATAAACTTTTTCTGAAAGTTCAACGACATATTTGAGCCTTTAATTTTAATAGCGAGCATTTCTCCTTTAATAAATTTTGTACGACCAACTCTTTATTAACACGTAGAGGTGGAGTTAAAATTTTCAATAAGAGAATTTAAAATCTGAAGAAATAAACACACGAAGTACCCAAAGGAAGTTCGATATCTATTATATATATTGAAAAGATTATTTTATCAATATAAAAATAATATAATTTTACGTTATTGAGAATTCGAATGATCCCTTAAACCTATATGGTGGCTCCGCCATTGTTAGGGGGGACACCAAAATAACAAACGGCACATGAGAAATTAAAAAATTCAATAATACCTATTTTGAATTGTGTACTATATATTTAAAATAACGTTTTTAACAAAATTTTATTAATATTTAAAAATTAAACTCAAAATTATCGTGTAAATAATAGTCTCTACTTTACCACAACCAGTGAAGGATTGGAAAAATAATTAAGGATAGTATAAGTTAAAAAAAAAAAAAACCGACAATCTATATTACTTATAGCTCGTACCGTGTACGATACAACTTTCATTTACTACTATGATTAATTTATTATTAATAGTTTTTACGCATTTAATAAAAATATATAAAGAAGTAATCTTTTTAATACACTCTTTTTATAAGTGTTATTCATCAATATCAAATATTAATAATTTTCAAACTTTAAAATAAACTCACTTTCAATACACGCACTATTATATATATTTATTGGTGTTAAGAATATGCATTACAAAGTAATAATACATTAACTAAGAAGAGATCAACATAAATTATAAAAAAATATAATTTGCATAACTGTTCTACTAACTTTTAGTTTTTTTTTTATAAATGATAATTGAGTCTGAATTCTGAATAATGCTCTCTAATATTTTACTCCGCCTAATAATTAAATCAGCCTCATTTATTATTTCGTCCATAGACACTTACAAAGTCATCGAGGTTCACAAAAAACTTTACCATAGTTCCATTAATATGAACATATTATCTTTAATCTATTTTTAAGAATAATATCACATTTTCTTATTTGTAAATATTTAATAATATTATTAACACATTGCTTCTATTAGGTTTAATTAACGTACTTTCTCCGTTTAAAAAAGAATGATATCCTTTTTTTTAGTATGTTTCAAAAAGAATGACCTCTTTTTTTTTATATCAACATTTCACGTAGCATGTTTAAGACCACAAGATCAAATGGCAATTTTGTACATTTGATGTAACTTTAATTTATGATCAAAAGATTCAAATGTCTTTTTTATACTCTTCAATTCCGTACCAAGTCAAACTAGGTCATTTTTTATGAAACAAAGGATGTATTTGATAAAGTACACAAACGTATCTTTTTTAAAAAATAAAATAATTTTAAAATAAAACCTTCTGATATTCTTAAAATTTATTTTTAGTGACACCAATAAATAATTAAAGACAGATGGAGTATTTTTTTGTCTGCTTTTTACTAAAATTTTCGACATGATTTGACCATCTGATTTATTGCACTATATGTAATTTTAAGGTTCAAAGTAGCCACGTGTTATATTATAGGTGAAGTGTACAAATATTCAATTATGACACAAAAAAAAAAGAATTGTTCAAATAATAAGCAAAGCTCATTTTCAAAGTTTAAAATTATAATTCGAGTCATCATAAATTAAAGTAAAAAGGGGTAGAAGAAAAAAGTCTAATAGTAAGTTCACCATTTAATTTTAATTTGATTTTTTAAAATTTATTCATTTTTGAAAACAATTTCAGGCACATAATTAAAGTTATAATTCTGTGTTTAATTTTGAATATTTTTATTTTTTATTTGAAATATGGCTTTGTAGTGGTCAAAAGTATTAAAAATATTTATCAAGGTTGATTTCAAATATTCTTTTATTGATATTTGAAACATATTTTTTTTATTGAAATTAACATTGACAAAACGTCAAATATATAATAATTTCTAAATTAATTTCTAACATATTTGACTGACAAAATCAAAGTTGAGTTATTCTTTTTTATGAAATTGTAACCTTAACCCTTCAATTTGTTTCATTCATGATATCTTAATCTAATTTGTATCTTTTAGGCTAAAAATAACTTAAATAAAGATGAAAAATTGCAATATATTAAGTCATGAAACTTTATTAATCAATACCTACCTAATCTTTTAAAAATGAATATGAAAAATAAGTGGAGGAAAAACAATTTGTAATGAATCATGAGTTTACCTAAATCGAGTAGTTCAATTTTTTTTTAAAAAAAAAAACTTGCAACAATTTAAAATCGAATCGAAATTGACAATTCAAATAGGAAAAAAGCTATTAGTTTATTGGCAATGGGTTATGAGTTTAGCATATCGATAACTATTTTAAATTTTTATTATAAAATTATTAGTTCTTAACAGTTTGAGGTTTTTTCTTAAAAGAATAATTGATAATCTGACAGTAAATTAATAGACTACATTTAAACGTTTGGTTTATAAAGTTGTTGACTTAGGATTTAGTCCATACTTTTATTTTTCTTCTACACTAAACTCTCAATGTTTCAGTATTTGTTTTTGAGTAAGATGCAATCTTCCAACTCAGGTATATTTAGCACATATATTATTTATTTGGTTTGTCACCTTGTTTTTAAGTGGTTTTTATTTTTTTTTCTTTTTTGTAAAATCTTAATGGCTAAACTGATAACAATATCAATAATGATTGATAACCGACAAACGATAAGTCTATGTCTTAATGATTCTATAACGATTTAATATGTTTACAAACCAATGAAATCCAAACTAAACCATCCGATAAGCGGCTCTACATACAATGATATACAAGTGTGAGTATTAGGATATGTTCATGTGTATGGCATGGATACATTTGTGTATCTAATGTATATCATGTATATATCAAGTGTATACATTGACATACTCACTTACATATTACATGTATACATTGATGTTCAAGTATATTTTTTGTGGAGTTACGGTAGATGGTGGCAGAGAAGTAACGTTAGTTAAGTTTGTGGGAAGCATAAGAATAAAGAGAGAAAAAATCTCCAAAATTCATAATTTTGTGAGATTTGTTTTGAGGTTGTATATGTTTTGTAAAGAAAATATTTTGCTATATTTTGAAAGTGTAGTAATGTTATTGGTTATAAAAAAAATATAGATTTATCTTAATAAAGTGATTGTTATACAGAGATATGACTGTAACGTATAATGCCATATTTGAAAATTTTGCCCAACATTATTTGAAATGGTAATTACTTCGTGTTGAACACATTAGAAAAAGTAGTTATCGATTCTTCGATTTTCTCCAACAAAAATAAAAACATATACAATAATATACACACAAAATACATATGATATACACATGATATATATAGTATATCATTTTATGTCATGTGTATCACTATATACAGTAACTATATACGACATACATGTAACATGCAAATGAAACATACGGGAAATTTAACTTTGTATCCTTTTACATACCTTTTATTTATTTATTTATTTATCTTCATTTTTATACAAAAGAAATTAGAAGAGATCATTTCTATGAACATATTGTATATGTCAATATATGTCATTGTATTTTATATGATTTGCAATATTAGTGTTGCCATATTTTGTGAAGTTAATAATATCGGTTTAGTTAAAAGTAAGTATCATTAATTTTGCTTGTTATAATTTTTTATCCCAATAAGATATCCATGATTATATATTGTAGTTGTGGAGACAAACACACATGTACCCATGGGCCTTACTTTAGCCTTTTGGTTTTGAAGGAAGTTTTGCCGGATAAATTGGATCCTGTCTATATGTGTTAGTACTTTTAACTTTTTACCTAACACGTTTAAGATAAAAAAATTAAAAATATTTCAATATATTTAACATATCTGTAATTGTAAATCGTAAGATTCAAAATCTTACTCACTTTTTTAAGTTTCATGTCAAGTTAAAAGAAGATAAACAAATTAAAATGAATAGAGTATCAAGTTCCATGTTACCCTTTTCGTCACAAAGAATGTGTTGGGTAAGAGAAAAATATTTTCCAATTTTCTCATATTCGGTTAGTCAAAATTTTCGGAAATAGTTTTTGTTAAGGTTCTTAGAAATAAGGAAAATGACATCCTTAGTGAAGATAGGAAGAAAAAAATTTCGCAAATGACATTTCACATTGACGATGCCTACTCACTCTCCAAAAATTTAATATTTACCCTTACCATCCAATGCATGAATAGTCAAACAAATAGTTAGGTATTGTTTTAATAATGTAATATGAAAAATCTAAAAATAAATAATAAATAAAATAAAAGAAAATAAAACATTAAGAAAAACTTCTAAACAAAATAACTTGAACACATTTGTACAAATAATGTAATATACAAAATGTTAAAATCTAAAAAATATACATAAAACTAATAAAAAAAATTATAAAAATAATGTGTAACACGTAATAATAGTTAAATAAGATATCCAAACATGAAGAAGATGCAAGAACATGATAATTGTGGGATCGAATCTTAGCGAAAGTTGAATCCTAACCTGCACCTTAACCTTATTGTACCCTCGCCGCTCTATTGTCATCCCTATTTTTTCGTTTCTACGACATTATTATGTCGAAAATCGTTATGACATGGTTGTGGAGTAAAGTCCCCTATCTCCTCGAACTTGGCCTTTTGGTTTTCTAAAGGGGAAAAGGCTAAAAATAAGTGGAAGATGTTGGGGGTTTCACTCTGAATATTTGGTGCCTTGTAGGTTAAACTATTGATCCCTTTGATGAACCTCCTTCTTCATCTTCCCGGGTTGCAGAGAAGAATCCGAACCGAGAAAAATCGAAGAGATTCTTGTCAACACCATTAGGAAGATGAAGGAAAGGGGAAAAGAAGTCAAATTCACTATTTCCCTAAATAAGTACTGCAAAAAAGAGCAATCCAATTATATCTGAATGGATTTATGAGCTTTTAACACATATAACGACACAACTATAAATTCAAACACCAAGCAAATACGGTGAACTGGACACATCACGATAGCAATTCAAATTCAAACACCAATAGAACTTTGCTGCAAGATGCAGAGGGATGTTTTCATCAGTTAAGAGAATCTACAGAAAACCTCAGCACACAAGTTCAATTACGGTTTCCATCCACCAATGAATCTATACAAAATACACACTCTGTTCATGCTAGGGTAGATAAACTCATTTCCAGGTTTCTTTTAATTCCAGAAATACTCACTTCTGATAGCCAGGAGGTGGATAACCAGAGGCAGGATAGCCCGTGGGTGGATAGCCAGCAGGCGGATAGCCTGGAGCTGGGTAAGCTTGTTGTGGAGGAGCTGGATAAGCTTGTTGTGGAGGTGGTTGACCATAAGCTGGAGGAGGATATCCAACAGTTGGTGGGTAAGGCTGATCTAGTCGTGACATATGCTGCACGGGTGGCACTGCCATTGGTTGAGGACCGAACTTGCCATCTCTCTTGTCCATTTCAACCTTGTGTTGTGTCTGCATCGCTCATCAAACATAATAATCTCAGATGTAAATTATTAAATAGGAAACCGTGGAAAGCTTACAAGCTCAGGTTGCTTGTAAGCTCCTCGATCTTTTTGATGAGAATCTTTTTAACTTCATTTTTTCCGCATAAACGTTGACAAATTATAGTTACATATCAGAGAAGCATTTCATGTTTTAATAAAGTTGAATCGAGTTTCTTGCTTACCTGCATACAGGCACAAACCCTGCAATCAAGAAAATGCAACATATTTAGGAAAGAATTTTGAGCTACTTTTAATAGAGATAAGGATTATCAGAAAACTATATATGAAGATAATGTCCAGGAATAGAGCGAATATAGAAAAGCTTACGTGCAGTAGACCATGTCAGACAAACATGACAGCAGCTGAGAAGCTTCCTGGATCTCCTCACTTCCAACAATCATAGCAACAATTGAAAATATGCAAGCAATTTGTTGGAGGCAGAACATGAAACCCTACAAAGCAGGAAGAGATGTGTTACGAAATACCTTACGGGTTCACTCCAAATCCAGTAAAATGGGGAACTTGGAGAGAGAGAGAGAGAGAGAGAGTTTACAATAATGCAATTATCACATCGCGTTGTTTGTATGTTGAACTCGTCTTGCAACATGAAGCGGGTGGAAGCCACTGAATTTCCAAAGCAGAGAAAAACCTGGTAGTTTCAAAGATAGATAATCCATCACTGCATCAGAATATTAAAGCACACGAGGCAATACCAGGGAGGTTGAAGCTCAAAATGGGACATACAGTCTCAAAATACAACCCACAAAAATTATAGGCATTATAGGTAGATACCACAGTTAGGATAAGATAATGTTTGATATCCTATGCTGCACACTTTCAAGGTGAAAACTTAAAACTTATTGGCAACCATCAGAAAATTCTACTATTTCTAACTCAAGAACAGTCTATGACTAACTTGAGCTTGCTTTAAGACAGAACGTTGTTTCCCAAGTGTGACCGGGGAACTACTGGAAGGTTGCGACTACAATGGTCGTCCAAAAAAAGAGAAGATGTTGGTTGACTGAAGAAGAGAGGAGCAGTGCAATTCACCTGCAGAATAAAGGAACTGTGCCAATCGTCCGAGGAAAAAGGACATCAGTCGCCTAATCGATATACTTGAGAAGAGAGGAGCAGTGCCAAACACCCAAAGAACAGTGGAGAGCACCCGTCACCAGAAAAAAGAGAAATGCTAATCATGGCAAAGAGTGGGGCTGGTCACTGGAAAGAGGAGTGGCACTGGTGGGCAGAAAAAGAGGATCACAAGTTTCTGAAAGGGGAGTAAGTAAAGATCATCACAACGTGGAGCCTGCATCAATTATCAGAGGAGAGGAGAGCACCGGAAACTACAGCACAAAGCATATAGCATATAGCATATGACTGCCTACTGGTATGTGGAAGTTTGTAACTCTCTACAAAGATGTGGCGACTCTGACGCCATGCAGAAAAACTAAAGAATTAGCACGGATTCATGGCACTCCTCATATAAAAATTTGATCAGGTAAAGTAAAGAAAATAAACATTTATGTACTTAAGAATATTCTTCTATTCAAATACAATTAATCAAAACAATTTTAAACTATAATTACATAAATTTTATTTATATTCTAGCAGTAAGCAAAAAAAGAAGTAATCAACTTGGTGTTCACCTCAGTTGCTAAACAAAACTCAGGACAACGACTTTCTCCACAACGACCACTGCAGGGCATATAACCCGCACAGCATGTGTACCTGTGAGAGAGAAAATTTCATTATACCAAAGCTAGTACCACAAGAGACTGATGAAAGATAAATGTCATACCTTGTCATATCACCATAGAGAGCTCGTTTCCGAAGCAAATATGATGCACATGGTGCACTGCAGAGTTGAGAAGTTAGTAAGGCAAATATATAACTTACTAAAAGGAGTTATCTCTTGAAGTAAAAAGAAGAAAACACTAGTTACATAATACCCGAAATGTATAGGAAGAATCTAGTTAAAGGATACAACAACCAACAAACCCAGAATAGTCCCACAAGTGGGGTCTGGCCGTCTGGGGAGGGTGAGTGAACACAAACCTTACCCCTACCTTTATGGGGTAGAGAGGTTGTTTTCCATAGACCCTCAACTCAAGAAAATCGTTTATAGAACAAGTTCCGGAGAAATGCAAGAAACAAAAGCTACAATGAAAATAATGAAGAAAGAGAAGTAGTGACAGTAATAATAGTAAGGATAACCAAAGTAAAAAACAACAGTAGTAATTTCGTCAAAAAAACAAAAAGAAGAAAAAACAGCAATAGTAATATAATTGAAGAAAGTGATGATGCTAGCAAAAAAGTACTAATACTAGTATGGGAACAGATGGGTTCTCCAGACTAGACCCTGCATCTACCTCTGAGAAAAGAAAAAAACACTTGACTATCTACCAACTATCTACCATAATCCTCAACCTCCATGTTAAAGAATGTTAGAAATAAATATCTTGAATCTAATCACAATAACAAATGTATTGCGGGACATAAGGTGAAATTGATGATGAATCAATTTGGTGATATGATTCTCCTTTTAGTAGAATCTCTAGAGTACATGAATACAAGTTTAGCCTACAGCTAAATAAGAGTCACTAAATTTTTTGTGGAAAGCCCGGGCAAACTGGGATTAAAAACAAATACACTAAAATCAGAGGAAAACATCCTTCACTATTTCTTGCTGTTCAGTATATTTAAAATTAAAAGTGCTCTAACTGATATCCCCTAAAGAACCAAGATATTTCCAGTAAGCAATTCCTCTTTTCGACTACAACAGCAACCCCTACCCCGTCTCCCTTCCCAAAATCCAATTTGGACTCGTGGTTCCAAATTGCACCATATTTTACAGTATCTCGCTTTAACTTTCTGCTTGATTTAACAGGACAAGCATTTGTGACTGCACAGGCAGGCAGATTGAAAGCAGAGAGATAATTCAGCTACCAACCAAGTCAAGAAAACAAACAACCTTCCATTCCTTTTGGTGCAATTGGCGTAAATATCAATTGGTGCTCACTTCCTTAGCAAGTTAAAACTTGTTAGATAAGTTGGGTTTACTGAATAAATGTACATGAGACATTCAAAAAAAGGATAATCCAGATAAACGTAACTACAATAAGCTGAATGTTACGCTCTTCCATATCTTCGGACATACTAGGTTAAACATTTTAATTTGCATAACAGCTCTCAATCAAACATCAAATTAAGCTTTAAAATAGAAGTGCCCTTCACTGGAACATTTGTTGTGTCTATTTTCTCTCTCTTCACTTAGTTCATATTCAATGGTGCTGGTTTGGGCTCTTTTTTTTTACAATGGTGGCAGTTTGGAGCATCATATCTGTTTTCACTTCACTTGCCGCATTATTTCGATGTTGTCATTGTTCCTTTTCTCCTGAGTGTTATTTACTGCTCTCCTTTTGGTTGCCATGTCTTCTTCTTCTCCGTATTTCCTTTTTCAAACTACTTTAAAAAGCTCTCCTTGAAGACCAAGGGTCTATCTAAAACAATCTCTCTACATCCATTAGTTAGAGTAGCAGGCAGGCAGGCAGGCCAGGTCGAAAACTAAACGGATCTAACAAAACAGGTACTACTAAACTACATCCAGATTAACTAATCAGACAGACATATACATCTAAGTAGAAAACTTCAGCTACAACTTTTTTAAGCATTAAATCTTACTCAATTCTAAGGAGCACACATAAACTAAGTCAAATCACCACAGCAAAACACTCGTTCCATCCAAATCAACAATCCACACATAAAACTCTCCTATAAACTACCAAAAAAAAAAAGTTCAGTTTCAATTCAACAATAAAGATACATTCAATAGATCAAAAATCAACAACATTACATACATCATGAAAAACAAAAAAAAACACATACGTACCACCACAAAGCAAAGCAGCAATCTGCAACCAAAACAAAACAAAACAAAATAAAAAACCGTATAAGCAATACACATAATAATCTTCATCGGAATTCTATATAGACAATTTAAAGGAAATAGAGATTTACAAGGAGTATCAGCTTGGATTGTGCTCATAAGATCAGTGTGCCAAAGGTTGCGATAATTCTGTCGAACCTGCATCTTGTTCAAATACTCCTGCGACGCCATATCTGATCTCTGCTGAAGATTTATGAGAGAAATTGCAAATCAGAAACCCTAGATAAATCTCCTTTTTTTGCTTTCAGTCAATATAATGGGGAAAATGGAGTTTTTGCTAAGTCAATTTTAGTCGATATAAACAAAAAATGAGAGTTATACAAATTAAGCAAAACAAGTAAAGAAAACGCTTGCGAAGTTTCCTCTTACACAGTTGGCGAAGACGTTCAAGTTGGGTTTGAAAATTGAAACCGTGGACACGACGTTCTCTTTTTTTTGCTTTTAAGACGAAGAGAAGTGGGGAAGCACAAGTGGCTACGAATCTAAAAAATTACTTTGTTCGTTTCAATTTATATGAGTTAATTTAATTTAATAATAATTTAAATTAAGTTATATCGCACTTTTCCATAATTAGTATAGCTAATTTTCAAATGTAAATTAGATTATATGAATTTGATGTTTTAAAATAAAATTTTAAATATTCAAAAAAATTATTTAGAAAGTAATATAACTTGCAATTTTTTTCATATAAAAAATATATTTTAAAATGTTAGTCAAAATTTATATCATTTAACCTTCAAAAAATTGATAAATTACTAAGTTTTACTACAATACCTATTATTTACAATTGTAAATAACCTAATACTAATTGTATTATATACCTAATCATAATATAATTCTAGACGAAACATAAACTTTCTTCAGCAGTGTTGTAAACTTGTCAGTCAGATTCGTTGGACCTGTACCGTTGATATGTTTCAATCGTCAGCTTCTTTCTTTATCAACATTTGTTGCAGATACGTCAGTCAGCTTACTTGGACATGTTCCAGTTGTTAATTTCCTTCTTTTTCTTCAACAAAAAGAAATCAAAGAAGTAGATATTTGTGTGACTATAAATCATTTCATACTAAAAATAAAATTAATATTTTAAAGTTAAATTATTACTAAATATAAAATTATATTATTTTATTTTAGACTGATTAAGAAAAGATAAGTAATACATAATAGACAAACGAAATTATACAATACTCTCTCAGGTCCATTTTAATTATGGTCCGTTTGGACATGCGAAATCATAATACTAAAGTTGGAAGCCTTTTGAAAATTTTAGGATATAAAACCATAATTTCAAATCTCATATTCAAAAATTGACTTAAAATCATAATACAAGTTTCATGTCCAAACACAATCTTAATATCATTTTATAAAGTTAAGATACTATAATTTGATTAACAATTTTATTTTTATTCAATATGGAGAAGATTAATGTAGTTAAAAACAGGGGTAGTATTTAATTAAATGCAAATGCAAACAATAAATAAAAATGATTTAGTTAAATTGTCCTTTTAGTCAATATCTTCTTAAGAAGTATATAAAGGAAAAAAAATGATAAGTAAAATGGACCGAGAAAGAGAGTAATAATTGAAACTCTTTATCTTTTTTTAATAAAAAATGTTCAAATGAGAATTTCTTTCTATTTTAATTTAGTTAAACCTTTTGATACAATGTATATATTAATAAAATAATAATGATTTTTAAGTTGGGATCTCAAATATATCATAAATTTGTGCAGTAATAAAATCATATTTTAAAATTAATATATAATTTTTTAAAGTATATATTTACAATAATGCAATTACATTCATTCAAATAAATCATAATTTACAAAATTTAATCTTACCCTCCATTATTATTTTTATTGTTTAATGCCTTTTGCTTTCTTCATTTATTGTGAATGATGTTTGAATAAAGTGGAGGATTGTGCAATTGGTTGTTGATGAGGATGAAAGATGAACCACTTGAAGTGCTACCAAAGGTCCAAGAATCAAACTTGAAGGCAATTTGCAATTAATGTCTATTTTGACTTTGATAAAATCAAATTTGAATCCGTCAATTTATTTAAATTTGGACTAAATATTGATATATTTATTTTTTATCTTATTTATTATTTCTTATGAAATATATCTAATCAGATATGAACAAATAAACATAGACAGAAGGAGCAACAGTTTTAAATAGCTATTATAACTAGTTAAGTTGATAATTAGTTGGATTAGCTGGATTTTGGGTTATAGAATATTTAGAAAAATTTTGAGAATTGTTCCCTTGTATCTCGTTTTGAATGTCTACTGCATTGGTGAAAAGGTTTGAGAGATCGATCATAGTGAGTTTGAAAAGGAATAGGGATGGATCACAAAAGTATTGAAGTGGGGTGATTTAGGTGTGCTAACCGCATACATACTTTTGATAGAAGGACATGGAGATTAAGAATTAGAACAATAGGTTAATTAGATAGCCAGATGTAGGGGTGACAAAATCAAATTCAACCCTCAAACTTGACCCAATCCATTTAGATATGGATTGGTTATTGACCCACTGAGTTGTTAGCTCAATCAGTTTCAATCCTTTAAAAATTGAGCTGATATTGATTTTTGAGGAATCTTGTCAAATTATATTAATATATTATATGTAGTTATAATAAATGATAATAATAATAATTTATTTGGTAATAAAAGCTTATAGCAAATAAAACTATTAAAATTTAGTAAAAATTAGGAGGGTGTTATGACCTGTTACCTAATCCGTTTCAACCTAACTCATTTCGGCTCAAACAAATTTGGGTTCGGTTGGATCTTGACCCATTTATTGTCTTGACTCATTTTCATCCTCCTCAATTTTAACCCAATTCACCCAATTGCCACCCGTAGTCAGATGTATTTCTTTTTCTACGTATTATTTTTTCCGCTCATTTTATATGTCATATTTTTACTTTGCACTTGAATTAAAAAAAATTATGTAATTTTACCGTTCTACCCTTATTTAATATTTTTGAAACTCAACTTTTCAATTAATGAATATGAATTACATTGTGTTGATTAATTAATATAATCAATGTACATGAATCATTTACTTAACTTTCTTAGTTGGTCAAATGTATGTTTCAACGCTAATAACTCACCAGAGTAAAAAAGAACAATATGCTAATTTATGCATTGATTTTATGAAATAACAAGTACTATGGATCAACTATTTATAAAAAGAAAGGGAAAAAAGACAAATATACCCCCGAACTATCGTAAATGGTATGCATATATCCTCCGTCATTCTTTTAGGACATTGGTGTCCCTGGCAAATATGCCTTGCACTCTAATGAAGCGGCAGGGGCACTATTGTCCCAAAGTATGACGGCAGGGGCACCAATGTCCCAAAAGTATGACGCCAGGGGCACCTATGTCCCAAAAGTATGACGACAGGGACACCAATGTCCCAAAAGTACTATGACGGCAGGGGCACCAATGTCCCAAAAGTAGTATGACGGCAGGGGCACGAATGTCCCAAAAGTATGACGACAGGGGCACCTATGTCCCAAAAGTATGACGAAGGGTATTTGCATACCATTTACAATAGTTCGAGAATATATCTGTGTTTCTTCCCAAAAAGAAATGACAGGTAAAATGAGACGGAGAGAATAGTATTATTCTTATTTTTCATTAATTTAGGTTTCTATTACTATTATATTACTTTTGTTTTTGTTGCTACTGCCTCGATAAGCTGGTTTGCGTGTAAAATTACACTGAATTTCTCGTCATTGTTTTTTTGGGTACTAGTAATTCTCAAAACTTAAATTATACGAAAAGAAGTTTCAAACGTTTGAAGTTGTCATTGCATAAGAATTGGTGGGGAGAAGAAAACTAGAGCTTAGAAAGGAATGGGAAATTGAGATGATCACTCAACTCTAGTTAATACATACTCTCTCGTCGTATTATTTTACGTGACACTATTCGAATTTCGAAATTCAAATAAATTTATTTTTTATCATAAAGCTTATTTTATAGATGTTTTAAACTTTTTAACTTATCAATTTATTGTGATATATAGTTCTTTTTACGTAATTTTTAAATATATAAATTTTATTTTTTAAAAAAAATAAAGATTTGATTCACAAATTCTTGATTAAAAAGTACGTTTAAATTGTTTAACTCTCGAAAAATGAAAAGTAACAAGTAAATTGAGACAGAGAGAGTGGTTAATAAGAATCTTTCACTTGATTTGGAGAAAGAAAACTTTAGATACAAACATTAAACCTGATCAAATTTACACACATAATTAACATCTGAGAAAAAAAGTAGAAAATAACACAAAAAACAACAGCACCAGACAGGGAAAATGAAAAGATAAAAGGTCTCTTCCAACTCTTCAAGACCTGCTGCTCTTGAATGGAATAGCTCTGATGATTATCTGATGGTAAACTGCAGCAAGAGCTGCTCCAATGAATGGTCCAACCCAGAAAATCCACTGAAAATTATCGCGAAAAAACAACACTTTTTTAGTTTAAGACATCACACAACAACAAATTTGTCATCTCGACGTGTGCTTCTAAGTTTAAAAGACTTACGTGGTCATCCCATGCCTCGTCTTTGTTAAAGATGATAGCAGCTCCAAGACTCCTTGCGGGGTTGATACCAGTTCCGGTGATTGGAATGGTAGCCAAATGAACCAAGAACACCGCGAATCCAATTGGAAGAGGTGCCAAAATCTGTCATTAACAAAAATTGGATATTATGATTCCTTATACACAAAATCTATGTTGCTCAGACTCTTCATAAATGCCAATAGATGCTCGTCGTTTACAAAGAATAGAGTCCGAGCAACATAACACAGAAAGCGAATCTAGTCAAAAGTTCAAATCATTTTACCCTCATTTTTTACCTCCTAATGTAAAAAATCAAAGCTTTGATCCAAAAAAGTACTCTACCGCTACTAAGCTAAAGTTATTGATAGGACAAGCAACACTTACAGGAACATGTGAGTCTCTAGCACTTCTTTTGGCATCAGTGGCAGAGAAAACAGTGTAAACAAGGACAAAAGTACCAATAATCTCAGCACCAAGTCCATCACCTTTGGTGTAACCAGGATTAACAACATTAGCACCACCACCAAGTCTCTCATAGGGTCCAACCATAAAACCCTTCACAACACCAGCACCACAGATAGCACCAAGACACTGCATCACTATATAAAACACTGCCCTTGTTAATGACAACTTCCTTGCCAAGAACAAACCAAATGTCACAGCTGGATTAATGTGTCCTCCTGTTACAGTACAAATTTATAGACTCAGTACATCAGTACATGTTAAAAAAATCACACTCAGCCTTATTTAACCCCCAAAAGCTAGCTCAGGACGAGAGAGACTCATCAACAGTTAGACAATTCACAGGAAGGTTGTCGAGTAACAATTCCCATGTAACTTTTCTTATAGTGTGGAATGACACTAAGTTTATTGATTTTATATAGTCAAACTACTAAAACAAACAAATTAAAGCAAAGGGGTTTAAGGGTATTGTAGTAGATCCATAAAAACAGTCCCCAAATGAAAATCAGTGAGAACAAACATAAAAAGATTACTCCTTTACAGTACCATGAGCAAAAAAAAACAAGATTTTTAAGCAAGAATTAAGTAACTAACCTGAGATACCAGCAGTACAGTAAACCAAAGCAAAGATCATACCACCAAAAGCCCAAGCAACTCCTTGAACACCCACAGAAGAACACAAACTATCAGACCTTTTAAGCCCCATAACAGTCAAGATTGTTATGTACAAAAACAAGAAAGTAGCCATAAACTCAGCAATTCCAGCTCTGTAAAAAGACCATGATGACAATTCCCCTGGTTCAAACAGAGGAGCTGGTGGTGGCTCTTTGTAATCCTTGTCTGTTTGAGCTGCTGTCCCCAATGGCTGAGTTTCTCTGTACTTGTTTGCTCCAAGATTAACATCTTCTTCTTTGTTCTCTGCCATTTTTTTTTTCTTCACTCACTTTTTTCTCTTTGTGTATATTATTGAGTGCTCAATGGAATCCAAGAAAAGGAAGTAAGGTGATGAGACAAGGATAAGGTTTGTCTTATTTTATAGTGGAGAACACATCATTAAACCAATATAAAATATGGTGTACAAAGTTATTTTTTTTTTCTCTCACTTAGTTGTATAATAATTTATTTTAGTTGTTATAATCTTTTTTGTAAGGTTGATGGATTTGTTAATGGCAAATTATGAAGTCTACTACATAGTGAACTAAAAATATCTCCGAATTTAACGTAAATTATTAATTTATTTTTGAATGACTGATAATTTTAAAAAATATTTTCTACTTGATTTACTATATTTGGATTTATCTACGATCGATCATATGATATATTTGTAGGAGTATAAAAATCTTAATGAAAAGTAGAGAAAATTATTAAAAATACTCTTAAACTTGACGAGAGTTTGTTGATGTATTCACTCATGTTACAAGATTAGAAGTGCATAGCTAATTTTTAAGGTTGCCACTAATTTAAGGATGAAGCTAAAAATTGTACCGAGTTTAGATGTGTTTTCAATACATTGGCTTTGATAAAGAAAGAAAAGAAGGCTTTGGATTATGGAAGTCTCTATTCAAGGGCTTGACCTAGTAATTAATAAAGTGATCAGTTGAGAATTATACTCAAATTTTAGTAAAAACAAATATTTTATTAATATTTATTTTAATTTTAATAAATAGAGTTAACCAATACATCAGTTGTCAATATAAAATAATAGATACTCTATAAAATTAATTGAAATGTATAAAAATTCATTCGAAAATTATCACCTTAAAAAATAATAATCATGAAAGTTAGGTAAGCTTCACAATGTTTTCTATGGTTTAATTAGTTGTCCTTATCGTCTACAGAGTGTCACATAATTTATTTCTTGAAAAAAACACATACTCTTCCATTTGATTTGCTGGTTGGGCCCAACTTAATTATACCTAATCTTCAAATAGTTGCAACAAAGGCCAGCTAAGCAAAACTTTGAAATTTGTATTGCCATAAAAAATGATTTCTTTTTATTATTACACTACTAGTATAAAGTAATTGAGACTATTCCAACACTTTTTTTAAATCATAGGGCATCGTTTGATTGGTAAACAAGTTATAATAAAATTAAAATTATGATCCATGAATCTCAATAAGGAGATTGATTAATGATGAATTATTTTTTAACGTCCTTACTATAAGGGCGATTTAAGTAAGGATTGACAAGTTTTTAAAAATAAGATGCATATGACATTTTAGAAGAATTTCACAACGGAATGAAAAAAGCAAGTGTAGAGCTTTATAAGCCATAACTCAGTTTATGTAATACACACAACTTTTGGGCTCAATGTGGCCTAGATAAAAGGTAAATTAATATGGACCTAGGTTTAAAGTGGACAGTACGTGTCATGAACTTAGATTATAAAAAATATGATTTTAAAGCATGTATATTGCCAGCACGATGGTGGGACAAACCTCAATGAGGACGTTGAGTTTCTAAAAGGGGAGTTTATGTGATGTTTCTAATAGAAGGTGGTCTGACGAAGGTGGGTCAAGCATGACTAACAGACTTTTAGATTTATAAGTTTTTGATGATCTTATCAACATAACATCTTAGTGAATCCCATATTGAATTGGGTGAGAAAAATAAAGAGCTTTATAAGTCATATATTAAGTTTATATGGTACACAATTTTGGTGCTCGATGTGGAGATAAATTCATACTAGCGCTGACTTAAATCAAACTATACGTGTCATAAACTTCGAGCGTAATATATTTTCTTGGTATTCTTTGCTGATAAATATTTTGATAAATTGGTTTGGTTATATATTATATATTCCTTTTATTATATTATCTCAAATTGTTATCTACTATCGAGTTTGATATAAACATGATAAATACTTTAAAAATTACTTATTCCATTAATTAAAAAATTCTATTAAACATGAAATGATTTATATATAGCTATACAATTTTATTTCAAATAATTTATTGTGACTAAAGAGTTCTATTGCTACAATAACTTTTATCACTTAGACAACAACTAACTACAAAAATCTATACAATAATTTTCTAGTTATTTTAGGTGATTATTACCACCACTATAAATAATTACAACAAAATTGAGAAGTTAACTTTGCAAATCAATCTTCATAACTAAATATTTCTTTGAATTTGCAAATAACATAAAATGAGATGACTATTTTATCGAATATTAATTATTATAACATCTCAACAACAAAGGAATAAAGCATTTCTAACCACTAATTATATTATTCAGACAAACCACTACAAAACAAAAACAACAAAATTATTATAATGGTGATTATGGGCGGTGGGATTATCTAAGCAAAGCTAAATAAAGCTCATATTACTTAATTAAGCCCCTAACCCTCCTATTTTCTTTAATAATTTTTCTGTATTAGTGGAGAAATAATAACCACAGCCCCACAATCACCCAAAATAAAACAAAAAATAATTTTTTTTAAAAAAATATGGTCATTGAGTGGGCTAGAGAAAAAAAAATAGCCGTTTCCTTTATGTAACCGTTGAGAAAAAGTGACAAACTTTTATTCATTGTCAACATTACATGGCCAACACTATATGGACAGGATTTAAGCATAGAGCTCATCATCATCTTGAGCAGTTAGCTATTGTATCTGTAGTTGAAAAGGAATAAAGGATTTATCAATACTTTGTCTCGATTTACGTGATATCGTTTGATTTGATATAAAATTTTAATTTTTTTTTGCTATTGTGATAATAAGTAAATTTTAGACAGTTATGTGACTATAAATTATTTCATTTATAAATGAGAAATTTAAAAAGTTCATAAATTAACTCAAAACCTCTAATCAGATCAGAGTTGTTCAGATGATAAATACTCATTACTCTAGTTTTAAAATTGTAAGTTCAAATTATCAAAAGTGTAAAAAAGGTGGTAGCTCCTCGAAAGGGGTTAAAAAAGTATATTGCTCTTAACATAATCCTATATTATGATTAATTAACATATCTAATTAAGTCTTAATGAGTTTTCAAAAGAACTCCAACACAAATAACAAAAAGAAAAGATGATGCTCCACTACCCTAATATTTGTGACAATTAATGAGGGCCAAATTTTACAATTTTGTCTTTGTTTGTGCTTAGCTTTATCTAGAATTTCCAGCATATAGCTTGATAGTATTAGAACGAAAAAGAGGAATATCAATCATGGTCTATATACAACTCATACTCCTGACATTATTAATTGGTTTTTAGCCCTACTCACATGCTATATTGTGCAACTTCAAGCCCCACTCGTAAATTCAGATTCACTTAAAATATTGTCGCAGTTTTATTAATTTCTTAAAAATTATACTATTTTTAAAAATTTTGATACATATCTACCGATATTTTTGTAGAGTCCGAGCAACATTACCTTCAAATTTTGAGGGAGTATATCAAACAAAAAGAGAATTGCGTAGTAGTTCATTGTATCTTGTATATATGCAAGTTTGATTCTCATTTGGTTCTTTTTTGTCTCTCCTCTCCCCGCTAATTGTTGTTTCATATCGATATCTCATTATCTTGTTGTTTTTGTTTGTTGTTATTGCGTTTGTTTCATAATTTGTTCAATCAAGAGTTTTTTTTTTTAAAATATAATATTTCTATCTTCTTAAAGATATAATAAGGTTTGCCTACACTCTATGGTCTCTCTTGTATTTTTACTAATCACATTTTGATTTACGAGAATTAATTTAATTAATTTTTTAAGTTAAGTTGAATTAGAATAATTTATTATTTTAAATTATAAATTTAAATATTCAAAAATCATATGAAAGATATGATAACTTGTAATTCTTTTCATATTAGAAATATATCTTAAAATATTAATTAAAATTTATATAATTTAACTTTCAAAATATAAAACGTGATACGTAAAAATAAATGAAAATATTATTTCTTAGCCGTCCAAACCTTATCAAGATTGTTAGTATATCAGCTAATGTCACAAAATCATGAGAAGTTTTTGCCTCAACAAACCGACTCATTTGTTAATGTAGCACAAAAAATTTAGTGGAGTAATCAATTATGTGATAAATGATACATATTATAATGTTAATATTAGAAGTGACCTCTTAGCAAATACTTTTTTTATTTTAAAAATTGAGTGATGCAGGGAGAATATTAGAGTCCGAAGCTTAAAGAGTAAAAAAAATTGTCAAAATTTTCAAAAGGGTATATCAATTTCTTTTTTAATCAAAAGGGCAAAATTGCTGATTTACCAGAGATTTTGTCCGAACTTTTTTTTCAGTTTTATAAGAAAATCGTTATCCATGCAGCATTTTCATAATCTTTTTTAAATCGCTACTTAGGCAGCAATTTTAGAGGAGAATTTCATTTTTATTTTTTTTGGAAAATCGCTGTGAAACTCTTTTTGGTGCCATGCTAGGCAACTATTTTAGTTAATTAATTATTTTTTTAAAAATATTGCTAAAACCATTTTATTTCATATAATTGTATCAAGTGAAATCTTTATTAATAATTGTAATGCAATTTTTAATTTGATAAAAAATTTTTTACCAAATTTAATACGATTTTTTTAATTGGCAAAAAATTAAAATAAAAAACAAATCACTTTTAAAAAATAATTGACAATTTTTTTTAAAAAAAAATCACTTTAAAAAATAATTGGTAGAAAATTAAAAAAAAAATCACTCAAAAAAGTGCAGAAATCGCTGCCTAACACCTATTTTCTAGAAAAAAATTCTACCCACAAAAATCGCTACCTACACAGTGATTTTCAAAATATTTTTTTTATAAAAATGCTGCTGTTGCAGCGATTAACTTTTTTTTTAAAAAAAAATCTTCCAAAAACGTTGCATTGGCAGCGATTTTATTTTTTAAAAAAGAAAAAGAACATGAACAAAATCGCTGATAGGTCAGCAATTTTTAAAAACAAAATCGCTGCGTTAGTAACGATTTTACCCTTTTAATTAGAAAAGAAATTGATATACCCATTTAAAAAAATTTGACTATTTTTTTGCCTTTTAAACTTCGGACTCAAGAATACCACATATGCTACCATTTTAAAAAAAATTAACACCAAAATCTAAATTTTATTAAGAAGGTGTTATTAATTATTAATAAAGATAAGAGAGTAGGAGCATCTATTACATATGTGTATACATATTATTTGAGGGCCAACTTAGGGTATGTGACTAATAAATAATATTACACGTCTTAATCACTAAATAAAATACATGTTTGTGACTTCAAGTTTTGTCAAAATTAATACAAATATATAGGTGCTAATAATTGTGTTACATTCTCATGATGAATCATGAAATTGATAGGTACTTATCCTCTTATAATTACTTGGATATATTTGGCTCTACTATCTAAACTAAACAAATGATATATCATATATCCACCGACTATGTTATTAAAGAAAAAAAAAACTCATTCAAGATTATTAAAAATGATGGATTTTTATTATTTAAAATTAAAATATTTATAAGTCACAATAATTAATAATTTAAATATTTTTTTAAAAAAATTCGGCCGGCTCCCTTAGTTTTATCCATAGGCTATGGACCATAGCGCATAAATTAGGAAAAAATCAATACTTTTTCTGTCTCAATTTATATGACACTTTTCATTTTTCAAGAATTAAATAATTTAAGTTTGACCAAAAATTTGCGTATGAAATTTTTAAATTTTTTGAAATTAAAACTACACAAAACGTACTATAATTCACAATAATTAATCATTCAAAAAATTTAAAAAATTTATAAAAAACTTATGGTAAAAAATAAACTTATTTAGATCTCAAAATTTTAAAAATATCACATAAAATAAGACGAAAAAATAATATATATTGAGCTCATACTGACACAGACTCATATATCTCGTACAATAGATGTTTTTAATAATTTCTTCTTGATTTGGTTATTCTTTTCACTAAAGAGCAACATGTCGACGCACCCTTAATGATTCTAACTTTGTTCACAACATAAAATTAAACATCCTCGATGACGAAACTAGGAAATTTATAAAGAATATTCAGAAATAGCATAATAAAAGTATTTTTTAAAAAGTGGAGGGAGAAAGTTTTAAAAATAGCAAACATAACATATATAACAAGACTCTTAGCTATAATTTTGATAATTACGCTATGGTTTTGATAATTGCGCTCCATAGCTATAGTCTCATTTGTTATGGAGACTGCAGTTTGTATATTTCGCTTGTCAATATTCAACTAAAGTAAGCATATACAAATTTTATATTTATACATTTAAGAATTATTTAGACGTCCATTTGTATACTTCGCTTGCCAAATATACAAAACATGAAAATTTATCATGAATTTTTCATAAATCGTATACAAATAGTTTGGATAACCATATGCAAATTCTAAATTTATACAATTAGGAACTGAATTATACAAATCAAGTGAATTATACAAAATCAATTAAAAAAAAATTGGGAAAACTGTAGTCGCAAATTATAATTTATGAGATTCAAACACACGAGCCTCATTACGAAAAAGTGTTTGAAAAAAGATTTGAGACTATATAAAGCACCAGATCTATAGACTAATACACAAATGGAGATGCGGGGGATCGAACCCCGTGCCTCTCGCATGCAAAGCGAGCGCTCTACCATTTGAGCTACATCCCCAACATGTTAATTTCTAATACATATAATATCATATACCTAATAAGGAAATTTTTTATTGAAATACACATCTTATGTTTTCTTATTTCCAATTTCCCCATCTATTTTGAAATACCTCTAAAATCTCTTATTTTTTTCCTAATATATCCTAGCTACATAATAATGTACTCAAGAGAATATTTAATTTGTACGAGCTACATATTATATATTCGAATTATTTTATAATGTATCCAATCTAGTTATTAATGTATCCAAACTAGATATTATGTTTCATATTATGATTTTTCTGGCATTATTATCTTTACCACAATGATAATATCGTCGATAACTCAAATTACTCTATGAAATTGAATTTCACTTGACTATTTGCATATTTCTCATTGTGTATGCTCATGTATTAAATCTATATAAATATATTGACATGCTATTAAACATTTTTATTCAGGTTATTTTTCTTTAGTTTCTAAAATTGGAGTAAAACTAAGACGTAATGATCATGAATATGTGTTAAAATTCATGTCATATATCTAATCATTCATGTCATTATATTAAAATATTATTTACTCACATTTTTATTATCACGTATAAGAGTCTTATAAGATTGATGTGAAGGAATAAACTATGAGAACTTTTATTAGATAACATTTCTATATATATATATATATATATATATATATATATATATAATAGCAACAAAATTATTTCTTAACATCATTAAATATACCACCAAATATATTTATAGGTGAACCTCCTTAAATGTGTGAAATTTGTAATCTTTAAAATTAATATACATAACATGCTATAATTTATAAATGGAATAATGCACAATTATCCCCTTAATCTGTGTTCGAAATTTCAGAGACACACTTATACAATGCTATATGTGGCAAATATGACATCTATCAAACCTGACTCTTTGATTTTGTTGGTGTTATTAACGTGTGAAAGATCATTTTGTAGTTGATGTGATAGGTATGATCTCTTAAGATAGTTTAATCGATTTTATAAAGGTAATGTGAGAATACTGGGTGATCGATTATTTAAGATTGATGAGAATGAAAGTATATTTCTCCTAGGATAATGTAGGGGGTCAAAGTTGTCATTAGTTGGATAGGTGTAGAGTCTAGGTATGCCTCCCCTGGATTTTTAAGTTTGTAAGAATTATTAGTTAATATGTAGTCATCGTTGATGATGTCCAATTTAAGTATATACATATCAAGAAAAATGCTATTTGAAATAATTAGATGTATAATTTATTTTTTATATAAAATATAGTATTTTTCAAATAAAATAAGATACATAAATAGTAATATATCATGTGTATTAATTTTTTTTAGATATAATATGTGAATTTGAATTTATATAAATGTATTATATACATAGAAATTACCACACATACATGTATCCATCAAAGATATGTATCTCTTCAACATTTTAATATGTTGTATCAATGCATAGCGGACACATTTAAAATTCAGGCTTTTGTTTCTTCATTTCAATGATGTATCTGATTTACAAATTTTTCATCAACTCATCGATCTCTAATTCAGCTGCAATGACTGATTTGAGATTCACAAAATTAATATTTTGATCAATAATAATTTCATTACTTTTTTATCGTTCATACCTCACCTCACTTTTTCCTATTCGGAAATGCCTCGACATGATGACAAGTTCATGTTGTATTTGTATAATTTGTCGACAAGTTTGATTCAAACATTGAGAGATTTTTGGAAAAATGAGGAGAAGAATTTTAAATTTTTAATTATGCTAGCCTATTACAATTTGTCAATTAATGTACTGATCTAAAATCAAACAATATTATATCAATCTAAAATTAAACACCTTATGAGCATTCTTTACTATTTTAATGTATCACGCAGGATTACAGTACATTTTTGTCAAAAAAAATTATGAAACCCTCGGTAATGATTTGGAAACCCTCACGTATACTCACACCATTTTTTGAACGTCTATTTCCACATTTACAAAACCTTTTTTAAGAATCGTTTAAATTCTCTAATTTTTTATGTGTGTATTAGCTCATGAATCTGACGCCCAGAGCTCCAAAAAGATTCTCCAATTTTCTATATGTATTAGCCTGTTAATATGGGGTGTCCCACTTTGCGGTTAAGTAACTGGAATTGTTGTTGAATTCATAATACGATGAGTTCAAAGAGTATTGCTCATGCAAAATTATAGAAAGAAATTTTTTAATTCATACAATAGAACCTCTGAATAAAATAATCTCCAAATCCTATGCATTTGTATAGTTAATTTTGTTGATGTGAAGGGCAAAACTAAAGTTCGACACATGACACAATTTTTTGTCCTTAGCAAAATATTCATGTCTGTACTGTAGTGTCCCAATGATCTCTTCCTGCTCAAACTTCGAGTGATATATGACACAAATTTTCTTCAGTTTTTGTTGAATTATTCACTTCGTCTTAAGTACAATAACCTGATGAGTTCTTGTTTTATAATACTCCAATATAGCATCCTCCTCCTTTTGACCATCACTATTGACATTATATTTTGGTGAATTTCTCAAATCACGATCACTCAAGTTAGTAGTACATTGCTACTTCAATAATAAGTTGTATTCTTATTTGTTTTGGCATTGGATTTATTATTTTTATTGAGCCGTTAGTTATTCCATTTATTTGTTAAGTGGGCTCAAAGTTTTGTTTTTAAAAAAGGAAAAACATCTCTACTTTAAAATAGGGCAACTTTCACATATAGCAAACAAAAAAATCATATTTGTATAATATAGCAAACTTTGCATAATTGCGCTCCATAGCAAACATAAAAATTGTATAATTCGCTATACATATAAAAGTGTATAATTCGCTGGCCTATTTCGCTGCAATTGTATAATTAGCTTTGCATACAGTTGAATCGAATTAAAATGTATGTATATTGCATAATTATAAGTGTATAGCAAGAAGATATATGTTTTTCTCGCTTTATACAAAAACAGAAACACAATATATACACTTCTGTTGTATAAAGTTAGAAAAAATTGTATTTCATTGCAATTGTATAATTCACAATTTTATAATTCTTTGGCCTTTTTCTCTGCAATATTTGAAGTAAAATGTTTGTAAATTATATAATTAAGTGTATAACACGAAGATATACATTTTTGCATGTGTATATACAATTTTCTCTCGCTTTATACAAAACAGAATGTAAATTATACACTTCTGTGTATAAAGCGAGAGAGGCGAGAATGGGAGAGTGGCGAGCGAGACTTCTGGGAGAGAGACGCCTGGCAAATTTTTGTCAATGTTTGCTATGGAGCACAATTAAATCAAACCCTAGCTATTCAATTTAATTTAGGCTATTAGTTTGCTATTTTATACAATTTTCCCTTTAAAATATAACATAGAATACCACTTTTTAAAAAATATACTATATTTATAAAAAAAAAATTAAATCAGATACACAATTCCTTTAAATATAATGATGAATAATTATGTTAAAATCACATCTCCTCAATTAGTAGGACACTAACAATTCAAATTACTTTAGCTTTATTCTTTTCGGTTGTTTCCCTCCCCCAATTCTAAAACAGATGCCTCGGGTATCCCACCATTACCCCTTCTTCTTCATTAAACTTTTTCTTCCCCTATCACACAAAATTTGTATCTCATTCCGACTCCCACACGTATCCCTTCTTCCTTAACCATTTTTATTCCCTTTTGCATCAGGGGCAAGCTATAGTAGCCGAGGAGGGTTCGGCCGAACCCACTGATATATGCGTGTATATAAAAAAATTTAAAAATAATCGCTAAATGAAAAAAAAATTAGATCGTTGTTCTTTTTAAAAATTTAGAACTCACTGACATGAAATCATGGCTCCGCCTCTGTTTTGCATGTGCTAAATTCATATCAAACTCTACATAATCAGCATTAGTTGAAGTGGCAAAGTAAGATTTTCTTTAGTGTTTCCTATTGTATATTTGTTTTCAATCGTATCATATATTTGATTCAATGATTTAGATTTTTTCTAGCAAATTTGTTGTAGGTTTTTATATTGTTTGCTCGATTTTAATAATTCATAATTTAGAAAATAGTATGAATATTGTTATGTATCCGAAACACGTGCTTTTGAATATATTGTATGAAATTAATATTTGATACATCAAATTAGTAATAGATACATGAAATTAAAATTAGATCATATAATAGATACATGAAATTAAAATTGTATCATATAATAGATATATGAAATTAATACTAGACACATATAATAAATACACAAAATTAATAATAGATACTTTTATGGTACATATAAATCTATTTGTATAATACGTATCTAAGTGATTTGTTTGTTGGATACATCATATATTGATAACATATACATCAAATTAATAAATTTTATTATTTTAAGAGTAATGAAATGAAATTAGTCAAATTGCATGACCAAGATATACATGTTTTTGTCTTTTATGAATAATATTAACGAACTTATTATTTTAAATAATAATAACATGAAATTAATTAAAAATAGATACACTTCTTCATTTCCACCTTATATTAAGGAAATTGGTTATAACCAATTAATTTAAATAAATAAAATACATATCTCAATTTTAGAATTCGCCACATACATGTATCTCACGGATTCAAACTCATGTATCCTAAGTTTGAAATATGGTAGAGGAAGGAATATTTTAAAACTATTGGGATTCTAAGTATTAGAACCAAATTAATGGGATTTATGTAGTGTACCCTTGTAAAAACTTAAGTGGAAAGAAATTAAAAGAAACTTGATAAAAGTGTTATATAATTGGGGTATTTTCACATATAACTACTAAAAAATAGCCTAATTATTCTTCGTAGCTATAGTTTGATAATTACAATTCGTCGCTACATGTTATAGGAAGAAGAGAGGCAAGCGAGTTTGGGAGAGAAGAGAGGCGAGAGAGTGCAAAAAGTGAGAGAGAGGTGGTATGTATATTGGTTAGATAATTATATATATGGCAAGCGAGATTAGGGAGAGAGGAGAGAGGCGAGCGAGAATGGGAGAGAGGCGAGCAAGAGAGGGCAGGGAATCGGAAAGAAGCAAATTGTATATGTATATTAATTAGATAATTATATGTTATACATATGAATTTGTAAAAAAAGCAAGCGAGATTTGGAAAGAGAGGAGAGAGCGAACGAGATTGGGAGAGGAAGGAGAGAGAGGCGAGCGAGAGAAATGTGAATTGTATATGTATTTTGATTAGATAATTGTATATTATACAAATGTATAAGTATATTCTGGCGAATTATACATATACAAATGTGACTAATTATACAAAGTCAAAGTCAGCCCACATAATTAATGTATAATATTAATCGTGAGTGGTAATTATAGCAAACTATAACTACGATGAGTAATTAAATAGTACATGTTTGTCTAATCACGTCATTTTTCTTATATAATAAGTGTTTTCAAAATGTAGTATGTTAGAAACTGATAAATGTATCATCCATAAACATAACTTATACGATCATATATGTTTTATAAATTGTTCACTTAAATATGTATTAAAATTACATTTTATAAATGGAAAAAAATTGTTATCGCTATAATGATGTAAATATTTTTTAATAAAATGTAAAGTTTTACTAATTTAAATATCCTCTTATTCTTTTCCCTTAATTCCTAAAGAAATTAGGAGAACTAAATGAATTAAGAAACTTTACTTTTTTTCAGGTTTCAGCGTTAAGTTTCCAAATTTTGTTTACGCGTTAAATTTTTTTTATAGAAAATAACGTTATTATAAAGCTCTGTTTTCTGATAGTTTTACTCTGTTCTTTTCGAAATTCGATAAAATCGTTCTATTCTGTTCCTTTAATACTCAGAAATCTCAACATTGTTTCAGTTGTTAACAATGAGTTACTCTCATTCTTCTCCAGATTATAATCAAAATTCGCAATTTATGTTTGTGAATTCGCGTAGAAGTAGACGATCCCCCTATGATCGTTTTTCCAGCAGACGACAACACGATCATCCTTTCGTTTTGGGATTACAAGCCACAATTACTCCACACAGTCGCGGAATTACAATTATTAACGTCAGTAGTCGTGATTTAGTGGAAAGGGCCTTAAGGCAGCAGCATGTACCAGAATATTACAATGGCGGATCATCACAAAATTTATCAGATGATTCTCTACCGGAAAGTGAACTACTTTTTGATGATCGAGAGGTTAATACGGAGGAGAAAGAGGACAATGCTACATTATTGGGGTACTTTAAAACAAGAATTCATCGTGTTGCTGATGAAGTTAATCATTCGACAGAAACTAAAGAGATTTGTGCCATATGTCAAGCGGAATTTGAGCATGAAGAGTCCATTGGGACACTTGGGTGCGGACATGAATATCATACGAGCTGCATCAAACAATGGTTGCTCAGGAAAAAAGATTGTCCCATGTGTCGAGCTTCTGTTTTGCCCTTAAAATATAGCATATAGAGATTTGTTTTTTTTTTTTTTTATGAAATTCCATTGTATTAAACTTAGTTAGTTTAACTGAAGTAGTGGACGTAACGAACTATACATCTTTGATATATATAAGAACAATTTTTGTTTCATGTGCTAATTATTAATTTGGTCATTTTTCCTTGAAAGAATTAACAATGATATCCTTAACAAAAAAACAACAAACGTTACGTAATCTAGAGGTCTAAGAAAGATAGTATGTACGCCGACCTTTCCTACATTAGTGAGGTAAAGGCTCAACAACTCTTCTAGTGAAACAAATACATATCAAGTAAGAACGTATTCTTCAACAATCTGACAGACTAATAAAACCAAGCCAACATTAAAAAGTCTGAAATCAATCCACAAATAGAATATATATTATATATGTTTTATGAATTATTCACTTTAATATGTACGGATGAAAAAAAAAAGTTATTGCTATAGATTGTAAATATAATTTTCATACAATGTAAGTTTTCCTAATTTAAATACTACCTTCTTTATTTTTTCCCCTTAAATCCTATTCCTAAAGAAATTAGGAGAACTAAATGAATTAAAAAACTCTACTTTTTTTCAGGTTTCTGCGTTAAGTTTCCAAACTTTGTTTCCGCGTTAAATTTTTTTTAGAAAATACGGTCAAGTTATTATAAAACTCTGTTTTCTGATAGTTTTACTCTGTTCTTTTCGAAATTCGATAAAATCGTTCTATTCTGTTCCTTCAATACTCAGAAATCTCAACATTGTTTCAGTTTAATTTTCTCGTGGTTAACAATGAGTAACTCTCGTTCTTCTACAGATTATAATCAAAATTCGCAATTTATGTTTGTGAATTCGCGTACAATTGGAAGTAGAAGTAGGGGATCACCCTATGATCGTTCTTACAGAAGACGACAACACGATCAACCTTTCGTTTTGGGATTACAAGCCACAATTACTGCACACAGTGACGGAATTACAGTTATTAACGTCAGTAGTCGCGATTTAGTGGAAAGGGCATTAAGGCAGCAGCATGTACCAGACTATTACAATGGCGGATCATTGCAAAATTTATCAGATGATTCTCAACCAGAAAGTGAATCATTATTGGAGTATTTTAAAACAAGAATTCAACGTGTTGCTGATGGAGTAAATAATCCAACAGAAACTAAAGAGATTTGTGTCATATGTCAAGCGGAATTCGAGCATGAAGAGTGCATCGGGACACTTGGCTGCGGACATGAATATCATACGGGCTGCATCAAACAATGGTTGCTGAGAAAAAAAGATTGTCCCATGTGTCGAGCTTCTGTTTTGCCCTCAAATACATAGTATTTAGTTTTATTATGAAATTCTGTAGTAGTAATCTGAAGTTTTGACAGATACTTTTGTGTATTTTATAGAACTACTCATATTAAACTTAGTAAGAAAATTATCATGTTCTGAAGTTGTGAATGTAAGATATATATAAGAACAATTTGTTTCATGTCCTAAATATTAAGAGATCGTGAATAACAACATTATCAAATTCAGCGTAAGTAGACACTCTAACGTGCATATATTAAACAGATAAGCTGAACAAGTGAGGTCTAATATAGTGTATACGCCGACCTTACCCCTACCTTCAATAGATAGAGAGCTTCAATGGAAACAAATAAACATCAAGAACGTATAATTCTTCATCAAACAAAACAAACTGACAGAATAATAATATTTGTCTAATATCAAATAACTGGATATCAGTTTCAGAAACATGTAATTTATTAATAATGGGACAAACTACAATAAAACGAAGCCAGCATTAACAAGTTCGAAATCCATCCACATTGTTGAGGGCTCAACTTTGGCAACTACTCGATTCCCAACAGCACTTTTATGTCCCTCTGCAACAAGAGAATGAAGTCATAAGATCAATCATTTTATATAAAAAAGTTGCATCGAGTACTAAAACAAAAACGTTACCTCCATTGAGAGAGGAGATGTGGTAGGATAATAGCGATCAGAAACTTGGCCATTCTTATCAACGAGGAACTTAGCGAAATTCCACTGAATATTATCTCCAAGTAATCCCCACTTGGCTGATTTCAAGAACTTGTAAAGAGGAGATGTGTTTTCGCCGTTCACTTCAATCTAGATCAAGAAAGATACACTTGTGAATACGAAGATACCATGAGCTCTCTAAGGGAAGAAAAAGTAACGTCTGAATGCAACTTTAACATTTGTAGTTAACACGAGATGCACATAAATTTACTGTGAATAATCTAATTGATGGATAAACCGCAACTTTCAAAATATTCTACCAAAATATTAAACATTTAACTAACATGTATACACGAGGAGAGAAGATGTATTTAAAAGATGAGACACAATACCAAGAAATTCATCAATTTTTTTGATAATGCAAGAAAACAAAAAGAGTAGTTAAATAATAGAAAAACGTCTATGAGGATTCTTGTCGTTTCATTACCTTGTCAAAGATGGGGAACTCTGACTTGAAACGCGTACAAGCAAATTCTACGATCTCATCGTTGCTCCCTGGTTCTTGTGCACCAAATTGATTGCAAGGAAATGCCAAAATTTCCAGGCCTACATTTAAATACCCAAAGAAAGAGAGATGTGAAGGACGTTTTAGTGATACTCAAACCATAATAACGTGATGAAATTGAAACTTTGGTTCAAACACTAGCCTTTTTGTTCTTCTTTATTGACAAATGAATTTGTTACGAGACAAGATTAATGACGGCAATAATAACGAAAAGGAAGACCACACAATTTTATGTGTGGAACTCTCAAGGGGAAGGAAGCTCACGGCCAGTCACCAACTCTTGTTATTTCTCAGTGAAAGATGATACAAATACAACCGAGTAACCAATGTTTATATAGGCTGCGAAAAATCTCAATCCTAGACTATTTAGGATGTGCTCCAAACAATTTTTATAAGAAACTTACCATAGTCTAAAGAAAAAGGCTGAGAAACAAACCCTTGCTACGTCAGGCCCACAAACATAACAGAATTGGTTGAGGAACAGAGAGATATAAGTTGTGAAACGAACAACAAGAGTAAAATGGTCACTTGACACATACCTTGATCTTTGTACTTCTCATGTAAGTGGTTGAGATCTTTGTAGTTTGAATCAGTCAAACCGCTGTGGACAGTAAAACAGATTACGATTACATTTCTTTTTTTTCATAATAACTCAGAAAACAGTTGAAGGATTCAATGAAGTGAAATATTATATGAATCACAGAACATTTAAAAGAGAAAACAACTTCTTAGAGTTATGATGTTACCATTTGGACGCAACATTCACGATCAGTAGGACCTTTCCCTTGTAGGTACTAAGATCAACATCATTTCCCTTTGCATCCTGTGAGCAAAGGAGACAGTATGCTCAAAAAAGGGAAAAAGATACAAGTAAACGAAGCATTTCATTGTGGTCACTTGTATCAAAAATGTCCGATCATCCAAATATAGTGCCTTTTTGGAGTACCCGACATGGATGCAACATCATTTTTGGAGAGTCCGAGCAACATAACTTGTACATTTTTATGATATATTATCATTAGTAGTCTCAACCAAGTCACTTCATTATGAATTTTCCCCGTGTTTATAGGGCGAAAGCACGGAAAGGGGCTATTTAAGAATGGAAAAGAACTAGAGCCCTGAGCCATGGGGCAAAAGTTAGCTCCGTGAATAACAACAACAACACAACACCACATAGCAAATAAAAATCCCCGAAAAGTGAGGTCTACAGAGAGTAGTATACACATACCTTACCCCTACCTCCTAGTCGAAATATCTAAGCATGTGAACAACCGCTATATGATTTCTTCCTATTTATATAAACCTCCGTCGCACGAACGATGGTTAAGTTTATGCGAACTTTCCATTTGTTACTTCTACCGTTTTCCTAGTACAATTAGTTGTTTAGTAGGGAAAAAAAAGAACAACGGTACATAAAGTATATCTCATACTTCCATCCACTCTTCCCTTCAAATTAAAACTCTTGATTACTAAACATTTACATATTGCAGCCAAATTCCTTCCACATATGCCTATTCTAGCATCATATTGCTTAGGTCGGAAATCGTAGCAACTCAGTTGATTGACTATATGTACTTTCACAAGGACTTGTAATCCCCCTCCACCCTCTATATTTTCAACTTGTTAGTGAGGCTTGTTCCCTTATATTGCTCAGACTCTTCAAAAATATCGATGGCTACACATCGGATCCTCCAAAAATAGCGTAATTATGAAGGATCCGGTGCAGGTGCAAACATTTCTGGAGAGTCCAAGCAAATTAGAACCAGTTTTTGGGTGAAATTTTTCTTCCACTCACCTGACTTCAAATTTTTTTCTAGTAAAATCATGTCCAAATTTTTTCCTAAAACAACTTCAACAACTCTTCTTCTTCTTTTTTTTCAAAGTTCACAAAATCTAGAGTCGAACTAGCTCAAAAAAAAATAAAAAATCGAACACAACTTCAAAACACTCTTATTCTTCGTATTTCACAAAATCTATGGTCAAACCCTAACTCGAAGAAAAAAAATTATTAGGAGCTAACCTTTAGAGTAAAGTCATAGATAGATTCTGGCTTCTTCTCCGGTTGACCGGCCATCGTCGTCGTGGTCGGAATGTGGTACTCTTTAAAGTTTGAAATAAAAAGTGAAATTACAAAATATCTAAACACCCATCCACCTATATATATATCAAGGCTAAATTCGTTTGAGGGATAAAGGTATAATTAATTTTGAAGATAAATTTATTCCATATTTAAATATTTAATCGGTGTAAAATTACAGCATAATTTGTTTAGAAATTATTTATTTTAGAATTATTTTTATTTTATATCAAAGGTAAAATAATAATTCTTAAATAACTATTTAAAAAATAATTAATTTTAAGATAACGTATTTCTAGTATTTCTAATTGAACGAGCACTAATGAGGTAAGGAAACCTTGTATGCAAGTGATTGGAATAACCAATTATTTATTTTGTTATATCAAAGTTATATTACTTTTATAGTCTTAAAATCGACTTGTATATTATGTATAAGTATATATTTAAAATTATATAAATTGATTAAACAGATATATGCATTTTATATAATATAAAATATACGTAGATTGTCACGTAAGATGTCACGTAGTATGTTTGAGTTTACTTGTTTAACTTTAACTATATACAAGTTCAAGTGCATATTTTAGAGGGCATAGATAACAGATGAGACCAAATTAAATAACACACTTTATCTATTTAGGTACCATACTTGCAAAATGATATTTTCTTCGTTTTAATTCGTCTATCTTAGTTTGATTGATTGAAGTTTAACAAAAAAATAAATTAAATTTAATAATTTTAAATTAAAAATATATACAACGTATTAAAATATTTTATAATTACATAATCTTAAATATGTCGTATGAAATATTAAAATTAGAAAGCTAATCAAATTAGAGGAGATGCGTTATTTTTTTATACAATCTATAAAAAATAAATATAAAACAAATAATTACGACACAAAAAGAAATATTTTGTTTTATAATATTAAATAAATACTTATATAATAATGATAATAATAATAAGACTATATTGAATCATATACCTAAAGGAGGTGTAAAATTTAAATATAATATATATATAGAGTGTGTACATTGAAATTTAAAAATGGCTAAATTAGAAAAGAAAGCATTCGGATTTTTTATTAATATTTTTTTTAAAAACAAAATAAAATATGAGTACAGAAAATTGCACTTATTGTAAAGGCCAAAGCATATCGAATCTTTGGTAGTTGCGCAATGTTAATTTATATGATATGTTTTGATTCGATATGATTTTTTTAAAAAAAATAATAAAATTTTTATTTTAAATTAAACACAAAATACTAGTGAACTATAAATTATTTCATTAAGATATTTAAAGTTAAATCAAATAAATCATTACTAGATATAGAAAGACATGATACATGAATATGCAGCCTAATTTCGCTTCAGTTAATATTAATATCTTTTAATTTTGAGTGTATCTAAGTAAATTTAAATTTGTATAAAATTAAATAAGTAGATGAATACGTTTTATGTAGCATAATACACGTATGATTTCACATATGACACAAATTGTCATGTATAACGTCATGTAGGATGCACGTGTGTATTTGTTCTATTTTAGACAAGTTTAAGTGGCACACCCAAAATTTGAGGATACAAATTACAACTAAAGTCAAATTAACATACACATTTATATATTATGTCATATAAGAATGTGTCATTCTTTTCTAAACTAAAAGAAAAAATAGTCATATAAATTGAACATAGGGAATATGTTCTTTAATCTAACATAATTGAAAATTTGATATCCGGTTCAAATTTCTAATATATATATATATATATATATATATATATATATATATATATATATATATATATATATATATATATATATATATATATATATATACTTAAAATTTCAAATGCATTATATAAATATAATATCTTGTCACATTTTTGCATATGGTAAACATGTTGTCCTTATGATGGTGTGCTGTGAGTTTATAACTTTATTTTAGGTATAATATATAAATATTTTATTTAATAATTTTATTTTAATGAGTAGTTCGCTCCAGGACCTCACCTCCTCGAGAGCAAGATGCCGATCTAATTGGTTATTTTCAATTACGTAAATCAATATTTCAAATCGAACTCAAAGGTAGTATAATATATATATATATATATATATATATATATATATTTTAACTTAATTTCTATTCTAATGTTATCTTTTTATTTAAATTTTAAATTTAAATTTCTCAATTATATTGATGAGATTAATTTTCATTGTGTAAAATATCATTTTTTCTAATTTATATTGTATCATCTTACGAATTATTGTAATATATATTATTCTACTTCTTTTATTAATGTGAATTTTAAAGACACGTACAAAAACTTGATGGTTATTGATGGAGTAACTCGTTCTTCCAATTGAGATTTTAGTAGCTTTAGTTAATGATGTTATTCATGTTGGGAATTAAACACACAACACACACAAATAATTTAGAGAAAAGAGAAACGGAACGCAAACGGGACACACAAGAATTTAACGTGGTTCGGTTTCCCTACTCCACGACTGTAACAGGAGGATTTTATTTCACTTGTGCTCCTTTTTAATTACAAATACAAGGATCATATTTATAGGAAAACCAAATGGTTAACCTAGGGTTTGATGAATGGGTGGCCACAAGCCTCCACAAAGCCCAACAATCTCCCACTTGGAGGCTTGAAGAATTTCAACTGTCATCCACTTAGAACACTTGTATGTCTAGTAATCTTTTTCAACTCTCTCCGCTACGGCCTTCTCATCACCAATCGAAAGGCCCGCTGAAGCTCCTCGGCTTCAACACATCGGGCCACGGCCGAATCGCTTTGACTCGTCCTCGGTCCCTACCGGCTCCCACTTGAGACACGAATCGCCGGATCCTAGAACTCCCCGAGAACAAACACTCTCCATACTCAAGAAGAAATTTTCTCGAGACGTATCAGCAAATGGAATATCGTTCTCTTGACCCATCAGTTTTCAGAGCCTTGGTCAAGCACTACGGTGCTCCCACCGCCACAAACGCCTCGACCGTCTTCCTGAACCTTTCTTGCTCGTTCACCCTGAATCGACTGTGGCTCTGGGTTTCTTTCTTGCAAAGACAACCTTCTTCTCGCCTACGAGATTCTCGTGGAACCTGACTTTGTTTTTCTTCCGAATCGACGGCCACTCCTCGCATCGGTAATCCGACAATATACAACGATCCTCTTTTTGTTCCACGAGCCATGACAAGATTGCCCTCACGACCTTCCACGCCCATTTCAACTTCACACGATGTCCCCTGCTCATCCAACCGCCTAACAGAATCAAACTTTTCGTCAAGCTTGGAACAACTCGACATCCTTCAAGGTCCGAGAACCGATCAAGGCGTCTTTCAAGACCATGTCACCCATGCCCGTAACATCAAGAGCTCTATCGCCTGGCAAGCCTTACCTTTCCAAAGTCTCCAATAACCAGATTACGCAATGCTTCACCGCCGTGGGTAGCGTGAAAAGAAGCACCGTAATCCATGACCCAGAATCCACATTGCTCTCCGCGCAATGTATAAACAAATCCTCGTTGACGCCGCCTTCGCAATGTTGACTTGTTTGTCTTTCTGGCATTGATTCTCGAAATGCCCCACCTCCTGCAGCTCCAACATGTTACACCCGAGCCATCCCGAGCCTTCGATCGATTCCTTCTTCTGCCTCGCTCCACTACCTCATTATTTTCTCGCCTCGACGACGTTTAGCATATCACCCGATGATTCTCCGTAACTCCTTCTTCCGACATCCTCGCCAAGAACGAGATCACGAATCTTCTCAAAGGTGAATCCATTAGGTCCCATCAATCGCAATCGCCAGAACTGCTCCTAACCAACCGTCAGGCAATGATGATAACAGAGTAAAGCTTGAACTTCATCATCGAACTTAATGCCAATCGACAAAAGTCCGCTAAGATCGAATTCAATGAGTTGATGTGCTCGAATCGAATCGCTTTCCTTCATCTTTGTGTTCACCAACTCTCTAATCGTAAAAATTTTGTTTGCTGCAGATGGCTTCGTACATGTTAGACAAGGCTTCCAAGATGCCTTTATTGTCTTCTCCTTAAGAATGTTGAACGCAACATTCTTGGTCAACGAGTCGGATAATCGACATAGCTTTCCGATCCAAATCGCCCACTCTGCATCGGACAATTTTCCTTGTTTGTCACCCAACACTACGCCCAAATCTTTCTGAACCAAAGAAATCTTCAATCTGCATCTTCCACCAACCGAAATCTGTACCATCGAACTTCTCAATTCGAACTTCCCATCTTCGCCATCTCAAAGGACTAAATGAGATACTCGGTACAACTAATTTCAGATCTTGGTAATTTCGCCAAATATTGCACCACAAAAAAAACCGCACCTTCGGCAATTCCTTAACGGCGTTTTTCAGACAATGGCGGCCAACTGAACGGCGCGACGGACAGACACTGACGACGGCTGCTCGCACTCGCGCTGGTTCTCCTAGCCAGTCCGCTGAGGTTACCCACACGGTAACTGCTCTCCTCCCTCGCATTACGCTTCTTCACACAAGAACCCTAGGTGACAATTTCTCACGGTTGTGTTCTGATGTTGTTGAAACCTCGCTCGATACCAATTGTTGGGAATTAAACACACAACACACACAAATAATTTAGAGAAAAGAGAAACGGAACGCATAAGCTGGACACACAAGAATTTAACGTGGTTCGGTTTCCCTACTCCACGATCAATGTGAGAGGAATTTATTTCACTTGTGCTCCTTTTTAATTACAAATACAAGGATCATATTTATATGAAAACCAAATGGTTAACCAGGGTTTTCAAGACTGTGGCCATTCACAAGTTCTCCACAAAGCCCAACAATTCATGCATGATTCTACTTGATATCTTGTTTTTTTGACAATTTATGTTTACTTCTCTTTTAATCTTATTTTTTATTTAGGTTTTTATTTCTAAATTGATAAGCTAATTTGTAAAGATTAAGATACTTTCAAATTGATGTTGTGTTCAAATAGTTTACGTTATCTATGTATATCATGTTGGGGATTTATCAAAATATATGGTATTCAACTTTCCTATTAATGTGAAATTTGGGAGAAGACATTAATTAAAAGATTTATGATTTTATATTCATCTATTTTTTCAATTCTTTGTCCTTTCATTAACTATTATTTCTGTAGAATATTTTTTTTATATCTTTAACATACAAAATTTAAAATTTCATGTTACAAATCCTTCATGGTAAATAGCACTAAAGTGAAGTTTATACACATAATGACTAAGCCTTTTTCGATGTAGCTTTTTTGTTATCTTTTATTTATTTTTTATTCTATTTTAGGTACTTACATTCTTACTAATTAACCATAACAAGAAAAATCTAAGGGTAGTATTTCCAAAATAATTGAAGAAGAATTAAAAAATATTGTTTAGAAATTCCTAAGCATAGGATCTTAATATATTTCTTTTATTTCAAATAGTTTCTCCAAAGAAGAGATTCTGAGGCTAATATTTGTGTATTTCTTTTAAATAAAAATTGTATATTTTTCTTAGCAAGATCATTGATTGCATTTGCATCACAAAATGACATGTCATAAGCATTGATTTATTTGTATTACTTTAAGTATATATTATAAGGTTGTATTAAAAAGTGTTAAAATTTACAAGTCTTTACTTTATTTGAAGATTGAAACTAAAATATTGTTTTAAAAGATCACGAAACTAATAATTTTTTCATACCGCGTGAAGTATGGCCATGTTTAGTAGCTAATAATAAATATAGTAATAATAATAACAACAAAAACAAAAAAAAATTACATGATTAGTCAACTTTCTTCTTCTCATAACATTTTCCGTAACTCCTCTTATAAACAATGTAATTTATGTTGAGAAAGTATTATTCTTTATGATAAATAAAGAAATTTTATAATTTAAAAGGGTGCAAATTTACAAATTAGAGAGACAGATTATTTGTTTTATTTGCTTCAACTATTCATATTCATAACTCATATCTGATTACATATTCAATTTTCATACTCGTGATATTCATAACTCTCATCTCTTCATATGTATAATCTTTAAATATCTAATCTAAAATTTTAAGATATCTTTCGGTATTCCTTCATTTCTTACTATATAAATTCAGTCTTTTCATTTCAGATCCCCTAACAAGGTTATCATTTTTATTCTATAGTTAAAGTAGACGAAGAAGACTCTTGATTTTTGATATGATACTGGAGAAAGAGTCGATAAGAACTCGAAATATTATGTACTAATATTGTATTATTTTTCTGTCTATATTATTATCGATCAACGTCTTATGAAGTATGTATACATTTTTTTTTCTCTCTCTATTTTTTGTGTTTTTACTCTCTATTAAACTTCTTGATTTAGTTTTCTATAAATGATTTATTGTCGCAAGTCTAAATACTTATTTGAGCTCAAATTAGCCATTTGTGACTTTATTGAAATTTTGCTAACTATTAACCAAAGTTTAAAAGTTATAGTAGGTTGCCTAAAAAGAAATAATTTGAAACATCAAAATATGCCCTTCATTTGGTGTTTTCTTGGTTATATATATTATTAAAGATTTATTTATGTTTTTTTAATTATATTATTCATTACATGTTGTTCACATATATTTTCATAGCATTTTAGTCGTTCTAACATGTCTGTAAAAATTCAAATGGAACAAACGTGCAAAGCATGTGTCCAGAAACTAGTATCATTACCAACCACCCTAACCCAAAAATCAAAATCATTGAGGGTTACACTAAAGTGGTAAAAATATATATTTTATTTTCGATAAAAAATTTAAATTTGAGTCATAGATATGGATTCATTTTCAATAGGGAATGGTTTACCTTTTAAGTGGAATTTCTGAATGTAAATTTAAATTTATCGTGCCACAAGACAGACATGGAATATCGAATGAGAAAAAAAGGCATAATGCATTTACCTGTCTTTAAATTTGACTTCAGCTCACATCTATGCCTTTTAACTACGGGTGTACAAAAGTATAAACTTAAATTTATAGAAAATTGAACAAATAGACATATGCACGTCTAAACAGATTCAACTTGAGAAGTTGATTAACAATGTATCAACTTAAAACTTCTCTTATAGAATGAACAATTTATGTTGCAGAACATTTCAAATGGCGATCATCTACACAATAACAGCCCTTCTTACATAATGCCTCTCACTCAGATAACGAAAACAACTGAACGATTTCGAAAATAAAATCAAACCTGCAATCAACAACTGAAAAATCGATATACATCGTTGAAGACTCAATGCTTAGCAACTATATAGTTTCAAGAAGCTTTTTCATATCCCTCTGCGGAAAAATTTGATAAAGCCATAATAAGTACATGATGTTACACACAAAGTTACAGGAAATTTACGTAGAGTATTTCAGTTTTCAAGCATTTGATTACCTCGATAGTCAGAGGAGACGTGGTTGGATAATAACGATCAACAACTTGACCGTTCTTATCAACCAAGAACTTAGCGAAATTCCACTGAATATCATCCCCAAATATTCCCCATTTGCCTGATTTCAAGAATTTATAAAGAGGAGATGCATTTTCGCCGTTCACTTCAATCTAATTCAAGAAAAGAATACTTTAGTTGTTAGTACATCATGATTCCACAACCATGAATTCCAGAACAGGTAATTATGGAATGTAATGGTATCCGTTTTCAATACAACTCGAATGTTTATAGCTGACAGAGGATACGAAAAGTGATGGATAAAGGAAATTTTCTGTATTTCTCAACATATTCTACCGAAACATTGAACATTTTTAGAACACTCATGTATATATGCAGGGAGAGAAGATACGTTTAAAAGACGAGACACACTACTAAGCAAATAACCAAGTTGTAGCTAATATAATGACATCTATCAGGATTATTGTTCTTTCATTACCTTGTCAAAGATAGGAAAGTCTGACTTAAAACGAGTACAAACAAAGTCTAAAATCTGATCGTTGGTCCCAGGCTCTTCCTCACCAAATTGATTGCACGGAAACGCCAATATTTCCAGCCCTATGTTTGAATAAGATAAGAAATTTCGAAATGTGAATGGAACCAATTAGGAGAGAGCTGAAGGCAATTTTAGTGATACTCAAACCATAATGACTCAACTAGTCCGAAAGTTAAGCTTTAACCGAAGATGTCAAATGGTCCATTCTTTGCAAACACTAAACTGTTTCTTCTTCTCTTATCCGGAGGAATCAAACCATGAATCGGTCACTTAATTAAAGACACATACCTTGATCTTTGTACTTCTCATATAATTGGTTGAGTTCCGTGTAGTTTGAGTTAGTCATCCCGCTGTAGACAACCAAACAGATGATGATTAAAATGTTCAACTAGGACAAATATCACTTGAATGACAGAATGTGCAAAATGTCCAAGCAGACGACAATAAGGTTTTAAAGTCGTGATTATCTTCTGGACAGAGGTTGTTCCGTTCCCTGAACTTCAACTGGTACCAGAGATATTATAAAACGTAACAGATTCATGCATACAACTACATATATGATGGCAGAAATTAAATGATTCTACCATTTGGAAGCAACATTCACGATAAGTAGTACTTTTCCTTTGAAGATACTAAGGTCTACATCATTTCCTGTCGCGTCCTGCGAGCAAAGGAGAGAGTATACTGAGAAAATTAAATGGGAAAAGTACCAAGTTACTTCAAACTTTGAATTGCTCACTCTGTTTCAATTTTGTTTGGCTTACTTTCCTTTTTAGTCCATTTCAAGAAGTCTTCTTTAGTTCCTTAAACTTTATGTCAATCAAAACCAGACAAACAAACTGAAATGAAAGGAGTATGAGTTATCTCGATGTTTATAAGGCCAAGGTCAGAGGGGCTAGTTAAGCATAGGGAAGAGCCACGGAGAGACGGTTAAGATAGTAAATCATATTTACATAAAGATTGAGCCTTATAAAGGAACGTCTACTGGTTTCAACCGACAACAACAACAACATACCAAGTGTAATTCCACAAGTGCGGTCTGGAGAGAGTAAAATGCATTCAGACATTACCCCTATCTACGTAGGGTAGAGAGGTTACATCCAATACACCCTCGGCTCAAAAGATAATTTTTCGAAGCAGTGTTGCAAGATCTAGTGATTTCAACAATAATGTTTAATTACCATACATGAAATTTTCACCTCAAAAAGCTCAAGTTCAGTTCTTCCAAATTCAATGTGTCATTATCCCATCATGTAGACTCCTTAAATACACCAAGAAGCATGGTTCTATTTAGAGTAAAAAGTTAAAAGTGTGCCCTAATAATCAATAAAGTGAGTTAAATCAATTAAAGACCAACATTTAAAACCTCAGTAGAGACAAAAACGCTAGGTGATTTCGCTAGAGTTATCCCGAACATATATTGATCCGTTTATCTTCAAATATTTTTCATATCTTAAATACAAGCTCAGCCCAGCTTTTGGGTATTTTTAATTTTTTTCAAACATATTGAAGCACAACTTCAAAAAAAAATAAAAAATTTTAAGTTTCAACTTCAAAATCTATACGAAATCGGAGCTTATATTAGGTAAACGCTTAATAAAATTTGAGTTTATATTTACCTTTAGAGTAAAGTCATAGACAGATTGCGGCTTCTTCTCCGGTTGGCCGGCCATTGTCGTTGCTCAAATTTGGCTCCGAAATTCACAAATCCAAAACTAAAAATACCCGACCCGATTACCTATTTTATATTTATTTTTATTATGAGAAGAAATTATAATAAACTAATTCTTATTTTAAAAATGAAAACACTACATGGTTCATGCTTATGCTAGTAGTTGAGGAATATTCTATAAAAAAATTAAAGTTTCCACTAATTTTTATAATTAGCATAAAATTGAATAATACATAAATTTGACCTAGTTTGCAACTAATTACCCTTTAGATGTTCATTGCCATTCTAAAAGAGATGTAGTATTGTTGAATATAGTGTATTAATTATGACTATATTATTTATGCTGAGATTATTTTTTATGTAATTTTTTGTTTGAACTTAGATATATTAAAAATATCATGTATTGACATAATTTTTTAATACTTATAAAAATATACTCCACAAATATGATGAAAATTATTATTTTTTTTTAAAATATAATGGAACACATGATATTATGTGGAATAAATATGTCTTTTACCATGTTATAAAATCATTTACATTATTAATATCATTTATATACTTTAATATCAAATATAGTGATATCATTCGTATACATTAGTTATATATAGATTTAAAAAGTATATTGTATATTGTACTAATAATATATAAAACTGATACATATAGTACTTTTTCTGAGACACTCCACCAAACGACATATATAGATGGAGAAGGTACACCCTCCGGTTGGAATTGTTTGTCATATTGCGCTTATCGAAAGTCAATTTGACTAATTTTCAAAGGTAAATTAGGTCATATTAATTCGATATTTTAAACAAAAATATAAATATTTTAAAATTATATGAAAAGTACTATAAATTACATTTTCTTCATATTAATATGATTAAAGAATATATCTTAAAATGTTAGTCAAAGTTTTTATAGTTTGACTCTAAAAGTAGAAAACATGTCAAACAATATCGAACGAAGAGAGTATGATAAAATGCTAAAAATGTACATATGGAATGTTTCTATTAAACAAATACTACATGGTTCAAGTAGAGCAATTTCATTTGTTGTTTATAAATCAACAAGTTATTCCACTTACACGGGGATGACATACTATATAAATATGCCCTTTAATTTGGCCTCAATTAACATCCATGCGGTCTAATTTTGGTGATTCATGTGTTCTTAAATCACATAACACATAACAGATTTGAGTGTATCGTTTTTCAAGTTACAGGTATCTAATAAAATCAGTGTGTGTTTCCTTATTACGACTATTTCTAACATATTAAATGATAAAAACGGTCGCTCAGATGGTTATAAGCATCCTCCACCTCCAACCTTAGATCACGGAGTCTCGATAGACAAAATAATAAGAACTGCTTTTATTCAGAACATAGTACAGTACAACTCAACATTCTCAGAATTGTCTTAAGAAATAAGAATACAAAGCATACCACACATCAAACTAAGAAATATGCATCCTTTAAAGCACACAAAATGTCATAATGCAGGCCTTGAGTACAACATTGTAATAGATTTCAATAGCGGATACGTCTAGCTGCTTGCTCCACCAGCTCGCTGCTTCTGAAAAATCTCGCTAACTTTGAAGAGAGTTGCATGTATTTCATCGAAATAAGGTGCTGTGGCACTCTTCACATCGTCAATCCACTTCAACACGTTCTTGTGCGGGCTTAATAGACCCTCACGATCCTTCTCGTCAAGAAACTGTATTCAACAAGAAGAAACCGGACTTTAATGGACATGATATTCAGGAACATGTCCTGATCAGCATAGTGACGTTTAACATGTATTGTGTAGTTCTAATGATTATGCAAAATAAAAACAAGAAACGTCTTTTTGTACCTGGAGTTGCATAATCTCACAAACTAAGCTAAGATCTGCAAGGGAAGGTTGGGAATTTCCAAGCAAAAAGCTTCCGTCTTTCTGCAGCCAATAGGTGTCAATCGTTGCAAGAGATGCAGAAAGGAGATTTTTACCTTCTGCAGCAGCTTGTGGATTCAAAGGCAATCCAAATGCAGGTGCCAGTATAGTGTTAAAGACATATCCCGCTGAAAACAGAAGAATGATCCTTGAGAAACAACAAAAGACGTACGTATATTGCAGTAGAAATGATGAGGCCACAAGCAAACTAGCTGAAGCCACTAAGGATACATAGCGAGTGGTGCCCTAACTGTTAAATGGACCTTCCACCACTCAAAAGCTAGCTCAAAGGGATGAGGATTACCCAAGTCATCTAAGGAGTCCAGGCATCTCATCCCAGTCCGATGTGGGATCATTCTCATCACCTGCCCTCACGCCCAAAACACTGTCCGAAATGGAGCATGAACAATCATAAACCAAGGTATATAATCACCCTTCCCCCCTCTCTCTCCCACACAATGGCTCACATCGGACCATAGGCCTCACTCTGATACTATGTTTAATAGACCTCAGGCCTAACCCAATCCGATGTGTGATAACCCTATTAGATCTGATTAAGTACCTCTGTAACAAATTGAAAAACTCATAGCAAATTAACCACCCAGCAATGAACAAATATGGGAGCAAAGAGTATCTTCAACACACAAAAGAAGTACCTGAACCACGACGTAAGTTAGCATGGTGCCAATCCAAGACACATTCTACATTTGCTCTTTTCTGCAGATCTTTTGGATACCTTCATCATAAAACAAAAAAATCCTGAGAATATTGTAGATCACAATCCTATTAACTCTATAGTCCAATGTTTACATTAAAAACTAAAATCGAAAATTGAGAAGCGGACAGAACTAAACTTACCAATGATCAGCAGTTTCCGGAAATGCAGAAGCTAGATATCTAAGAATCGCATGACTATACAAAGCACAGAGAAAAATTTATGTTACATCACTATAAACAAGCCATACATTACATCACCGGAACAATTGTCACACACAATTTCAATCAAAGAGAATCACTTAAAGAAATTTCTGGTGCATGTATAAATCATTTTAACATCAACCAAAAGCGAGATCTAACAATGGACAAACAGGAATTCGTATTTATATATATGTATCTTTGATACCAGATACACAGAACCTCCACGACCACGTTTTACCCTCTTCAATTGAAATTGTTAGTAGATTCTAATAATAATTTATACATATTCATCAAACAAAAACAGAGTTCGAAAAAAAATCTCTAGCTCCGTCTCTGCATATCAGTAATTTATATAAGAAATTAGAATTACCTTTCGAAAAGCTTAAAAGTATCATGAACTATGGCTGGTACTTGCTTCATGATATTAACTTCTGCAAATGAAAAAAAAACACTATTTTTTAAAAAAAAGTAATCTAATAATTGAGTCTGATCTAGATTTTAAAAATTTATCTGTTTGGCCGTGAAATTTCAAATTTTCGAAAAACTAGCTGAGAATCAACTTTGGGACTTTGACCAACAAAACTTTAAATTCTAATATTTCGAGTTTCAACTTCAAAATGTATGAACAAAGAAACGAACCTTGATATTCAGGAGTGCGATGTTGACCTTTAGCAAGATCAATATTAACCTCTTCAAATTCAATTCCATTTAATCTTAAAAACCAAAAAAACGATAATAAGATTAAGATCATTAAGAGAAAATAAGTAACAAAAAAAATGATGAGAAGATAAGATTTACTTGCAAAAGATGAGAATAGCACGAGAAGGTTGAGAAAGACGATCGACGTAAACTTTGAGAGACATAATGTATGAATAGATGAGATTTGAGATTGTGATTCGATTTTTAGTGAATTTGTATGAGAAATGAAGCTCTATTTAAAGTTTTTTTTGGGGGTTTGGGCATTTAATTCCGACTGTTTTGGGGGAAGAAAAATTGTCAATGGCAAGTTCTGATAGGTGGTAGGGACACAATTTAATGAAAAATATTTACTCTCAAATTTTTATTCTATTTAAATCGTGTGAGATGAATCCCGCTCTGTATGATAAATTTCGTTAAATTTATAGGCGGAATGTGTTTATTTATTTGAAATTGAAAGATATAAATATTAGTTGAGATTGAATCAGATGTGTATTATATCTGAAACAAAATGCGTATTACTTCATCATAATTAAGTGACGATGAATATTTATATGCAGACAAGAATGTGATGTCTCTCCTTGTTTTAAAGTAAATTGAGTTGTTCGAATGTTAAACACTTAGGGATGACAATGGTAAGGAGTGAAGCGGGGCGGATTTTGTCTCATGCGAGACGGGCGTGGTCTGGCTTTATGGGGTGGGGACAGGGCGGGGATATAGTGTGAATGCAGGAGAGGGATGGGGTAACTGAAATAACATAAATGAGTCAATCTTTTCACGAATGAAATATACGATTCTTTTCTCGAAATTCAAAGACATATTTGAGCCCTTTTTTTCTTTAGAAAAATAATTTAATCAAGGGAAAAAGGACAATATACCCCCGGATTATCGTAAATGGTATGCAAATATCCTTCGTTATACTTCTGGACAATGATGCACACGTCTAAAAACTAGAGCATGTATACTATTTATACAAACAGATATACACATGTCATAATCTTATCTATCGATCCGACATTTATTACATATCAGATCGAATAATAAGATTACGCTACGTGTCCCTATTTAGTTTTCCGTTAGAGCGAAAGACATGTATACTCTAGTTTTTGAATGGCAAGAGCATCAATATCCCACAAATATGACGAAGGGTATCAATATACCATTTACTATAATTTGGAGATATATTTATCTATTTTCTCTTTAACTAATAATGTGATTGAAATCATAATTGACCACATATAAAAAATCATTTTATAGAATAGAAATTATTTTTCGTTAACAAGCAATATCAAAGATAAATCTTTTCTCGAATGAAAATAATTGACATACGTGAGCTTTTTTCAAATTAAAAAGACTTCTTCTTGGTTTCACAATGGGTTATGGATGAGTGTGAACATATGTTTTGTTTATTTACTAAATTATTATTACGTAAGGGATGATGTGAAGTGTGAACGGCCTATTTAAGGTTTTAATATAGGAGTAATATCCGATGCCAAAATACCCAATAATGCATTTGTTTTATCACATTTCCAAAAATGGATTTGTTTTGAAAAGTAGATAAATAGTTTTGTTTAGATAAAAATATTTCTAATCTTCAATTTTAATATCGTGAATTTAAATCATCAAAGAAGTTAAAAAAGGATATATGTTCAAAATATTATGTTTGGTATCACATATTCGTGTTTGAATCTTACTTATAGTTTGTTTAATAATCTTTTTAAAACCAACTCATTTTTCAGAAATGAATAAGAAAAGATTGCTTAAACGATAAATATTCTCTATTTTCAAATTTAATGTTGTGAGACTAAATCATGAAAGAATCACAAAGGGTTGGAGCTTACAAGCAACTATAAAAAGAAATTAAAATATTCTTCAAAAAAGTATTTTTTTTTTGTTTTTGATAAAAAGCCATATTTATTTGACTAATCATATTAAAATATATTGTGTTTGGCTAATTAAATTAAAAAAAAACACTTCTTAGCCGCTATTAATGTTGGTCAAACTTTTAAATGGTGTTTTCTAAAAGTACAAGTATTTTTAAAAAACTAATTTTAGTAGTTTTTAAAACACAGTTATTGTTACTCTTCGAAATACTTACCGTCTCTTAAAAACTTGATAAAATATTTTATTATTTAAAATTAAAATTCAAATATTTTTAATTCCTATATTGGGATTATATTGTTTGTGACAATATAATATTCCAACTAAGAAAGGTTGTGCAAAATTATTTAAGTGTGTTTCCATTTGTTCATTGGGCAAATAATATGTATTCAATGACGTAGAGGCAGAGGAATCTTAAATGATAGTACTATTAATCAAATAACGTGGAAACAATTAAAAGTAACGCTTAACGTGAGATTGCGGTGTAATAATGAGATTGTTTTATTCTTAATTAGAAATTTTAAATTCGAGTTTTGGGTATAGAGAAAATCATGTTGGAAGTGTCATCTCCGAATGAACTTTATAGTGTACGATTAAACTTAATCAGAGTTTTAGTACAGACTTTGATCACTGAATAGGAAATAAAAAAAAGATATTTCCTTCGGGTTTTTTTAGTTATCTTATTTAAGAAATTATATTTTTATCATTTAAAAATATTATTTTCTTTTAAATAAATATTCTTTCTGATGCAAATGAAGATTGAAGGGTATCCAATAGTAAAAATATCACATATTAATTTTTTTTTATATATAAAAAAAATGAATAAAATTGAAAGACTAAATCTAAGAGTAATTTACCTAAATTTAGGGTTGTTCAATACTATTGATGTCCTAAAGTCAAATTGTTAGATGCAAAGTTATGAATAATCATTTTATAATTGATTTCTCCATTTATATTTAATCCGTTCGATTTTATTACTGAACTTTAAAAAGATTTTATAATTTTCATTTTGAAACAGCTCTTATTTATTGAGTTTGAAAATTCTTTAAATACTTTTTTTTATACTACTCTTAATATTAATAACTACATATATAGAGTGGTACTCAAATTTATAGTTTCAAAGCAATATTGATAATGGTAACTTATTAAAATACACTTAAATAAATATATTTTAGAAGCCTGCCAAGTTAATAAGGGCCAGTCAGGGGCGGACCCATGTTGAATCTAGGATTCATTCGAACCCCCTCAATAAAAAAATACATCATATATAAGGTAAATTTCTATATTTTTGTAGATATATATATTTTGAATTTCCTTAATAATAAATAGAAATAAATGACCCAGTAGCAAGTTCCCTGAATATTAAGTTGCACGCACCAATTCAAATCCATATGAAAATATTGTTTATTTTCCTTTTTTAATTCAGTTTATTTTTTTAAAGAAAAAACCAATTCTGTTTTTCAAGCTTGTTTTAGCCTTATTTTTCATTTTAAAACATGTTAAGCCAAAAAAATTCAAGGCCCCCATTTCTAGAGACTTATTTACTTATTTACGCTTTTATTTTTTAAACAACTCAATGAAAATTTTGAGTACGCCACTCGATGGAGTAATCACCAACTTCAAAAGGACATTTTCTTTTTAACAAGTTTGTTACATAACTAGAAATAGGACGTAAGTACAGGAGTAGAAATACTCCAATTTTCTTTATTTTTTGTGTATATATACTTGTACAAATCATTGAAAATTTCATCATTCCTTTCTCTATTAATTCTATTTAAAGAATGGGAAAAAGTAGTATTTAACTGAGTTACAAGTGATGAACATGTAAAAAAGATTAGTAAATTCTGACTAAAGTAAGATACATGTTGATTAATTTAAGCAAACAAAACCAACATCAATATTAGACAGCTCGATGCACTAAGCTTTCACTATGTGCGGATATTCTGGCAAAAACCGAACCACAGGAGTCTGTTGTACACAACCTCATCCTACATAACAAGAAACTGTCTCCACACCTCGAACTCCTGACCTCCTGATCACATGACAACAACAACTTTACCTGTTACGATCGATGCTCCCCTTCGAAACCTAACATATTTATCATACTTCCAATCTAGTCAACCTTTCAAATAAATTATTCATAGTTATAGAAAATGCATCTTGAAATTTCTCCAGCTTGGATTTTGGATCTCCATACACTAATCCAGGCAACAATTCATAAATTATATATCTTCTCATGTTCTGTTTTTCCCCTGCAGGAATTTTCATTAGCCTGTCTACAACATTAACTTTCATGTTCCTAACATCTTCTTGATCAATAAAAACAGAATATTTTTTGTAATCTTGTGGTAAATGCCAAGGATATTGATAGTATGCTGTAAATGGATCAAATATTACTGGAATACAACCTGATATAAGTGAATCAAACACTGATTTTCTTGTAGGGCTATCGCCCGGAGGCTGTAAACAGAATTCTGATTCAATGAACAACTCGATGATGGACTCGGGTTGATCACATGAACCTGAACTACAGTTCATGAATGTGCATTGATCACTGGTTGAAGTGCATTGATTGATCAAGATTGACCTAATGCTTTCTGGTGCATCAGGCCTTGCTGCACCAGCAAAACTTATCAGGCTTTTTCGACTTTCATTGAGGAGTTTTAACTGCCATGTTGTTATGTCATTGTCTGATTGTGGATGGAAAAAAGTTGGATGAGGTATCCCTATGTCGTTGAGGTGCCATGGTTGTCGTTCTATCAATAGCTTCACCGGATTCTGCATTTCGTTTAGCTCCAAGAACCTACTCCCCCAATTCGAGTTGCTATATCTCCTGAAGTCCCAAGAAATTTTCCCAAGTACAAAGATATGATCTTTACCTGCATGTAGCTCGCACGTTATAACAAAGATATCATCTTTTAACTATCAGTTGTTCTCTTTTCCTATCTGAATTATCAGTATCTATGTATTAAAAGTTGAAACACATATCAAAGTTGACTAGACCAACTATCTGTTGTTCCTTTTTCCTACCTGAACTATCACCATCTACTCAACTATGTGTGTTTTAACACGTAAATAATAGTTGAGATGACTAACTCACGAAAAAAAAGTGATAGTTCATTCAAGTATGAAAAGTGAACAACTGATAGTTGAAATGTGAAACTCACGATAGTTCAGGTGTGTGTTTTGACCATATCTCTAAATAGTACAATACTATTATAAAAGGTTTAAATCTTTGACCCGCCTCTGTTTTACCTGATCTTTTAAACCAAGTTGGTTGCGATTCGAGCCATTTGACAAGTTCTAGCCCCAAAGAGTCCTTGATATCATTTGTTACATTCTTGAAATGCCATCTCAATACATCAAGTCCAGCATAGAAAGGCACATAAAAAAGATCTGCTTCACTTATGTTATGTACTCTACAAGGATGATTCATAACTCTTGAATGAAATATCAACTCCAATGAATACTGATGAGTTTGATACCATCCTTTTCCTAGCTTGTGTACTGGTTCACCCATTGCATCATTGCTGAAATAATCACATAAATCGACCCACGGAACCATATCAGCACACTGAGACACCAAATCCTTGTTAAATTTTGTTGGTAAATCGTACACATAAATTCCCCTGCCATCACATAACGTTGCATTATGATTCTGTATCGTTGATGTCCATGATCGATGCATTTCTAACTGATCCTCAACGTCGTTATAAGCAACAAGCAACTCCTCATCACTTTTAACCATGCCATTTCTAAAGGCATGGTACCCTGGAGGGATTGGTATACCAAGACGCGTTGATTTTTGTTGCAAGTCATCAACAAATTTCGTTGCACTAGTAGAAAGATTTGATGAAAGGGAACTCGAGGCTTCAAGATTCGAGTGTGAGCCTGCAGAAATGCAATAGAGATCATTGAGTTTACGCGATTGGAAGCAGAGATGGACAACATTATCAGAGATAATGGTGGACGATGACGACCATAAGAATATGAGAAGGAAGATGATGATTGTAACAGGTATAAGAAATACAAGTTTAGCTAAGCTAAAAAGTTCATTTTTGGAGATCTTAGTTTTTCTCTTGGAAAAAGTAGTAGTCATTTTTGGTGACTAACAAAGATTTTCTTAGATCCTTTTAAATTTTTCTCTTCTACAATGCTTTTTACTTGTAGACTTTGAAATTAATAATAATTTGTTAATTTTTGTGTCATCAAGAGGATTAATTGAGTTGACTTAACATGGAAGCACGTAGTAGCATGTCAAATATGAAATACCAATATTAATTGTAGGCACGTTTAATAGGATCCATCTACTTATATTCACTCTCCGTTAAAATTTGTTTTCCAGGTTTATATATGGTTAAAGTTATTTTTTTATGCATATATACGACAGATGTTGCATTTCTTTGACTTTTTCCGTACGTTACTTCTTCATATTTTAATCTCTTTAATGAAAATCATGATTCTGTTACCGTAATATAATCATAAACTAAAACATGTTAAATATAGCAAAATGTAATTTAATCTTATGATTTTAAATATATCATTGAATTTTTTTTTAATAAATTTCAATATTTTAATAGTTACCACTAAGTATTCAGTGCATAGTATACATTCTCTTTCTTCTTGTTATTTATTATTTTTTTTTATTATTGGCTTTTGACTTTTTTTAAAATATAAAATAAAATAAGGTTACATCTTACCATGGTAAAGTTAAAATTTGCGTTAAAGGTGTTAAAAGTTTAATATACGTATAAAAACTAATTTGCCGACAACGGATATTCAACTAGCTAGTATCCACACCCTCAAACCCTAATTATAGAATAACTTTAAATTAATCTGTCGACAACGGATGTTCAACTAGCTAGTACCCGTTATTCTATATGTCTACACCATTTATATACATCCTCCAACCCTACTTATAGAATAACATTAAATTAATTTATCGATAACGAATGTTTAACTGGCTAGTACCTGTTATTCTATATGTCTACGTTATTTAAATACATTCTCGAATCCTACTTATAGAATAACATTAGATATGTTATTGATGTTGGTTGACAATTTTATTCTGTTAAGTTTTAAAAGTTTGGTAAAATGTAATATAGTTTTCTACATTTTTCAAACCCTATTGAACACATCCTAATTGTAGTTCAAAGTTCAAAACCAAAATTAATTGGCAGTCGTCACATGGTCCCACATGCACACTTGTCTGCTAATCTATGTTGTTTTAATGCAGGCCTCTTTACATAATTGCCTATTAAAATAAATAAGTTGCTTAGTTGACTTTCTCTAAAATATTATATCTGGAAAAAAAGTACTATAGGGTATAAAGTTGTACAGAAAAATTAAAAGAATATTATTAACATTAACTGTACAATTAGGAGTAAGAAATAAGTATGTTTATTTTGGTACAGATGTAAGCTCTACAATAAATCTGTGATATTGCCAAATCTCAAGCTGATTAATCAAATCACAGCGAAGCAGAGTTTATTAATAAGTGACTGTAAATATATAGTTTTTCGTCCAAACTTTAAAAATCAATATAAAATTAAGGCAATTTAAAAGAATCACATACAATATTTTTAAAAATAATACTTTCTCTGTTCCATTTTATGTGGCACTTTTCATTTTTCGATAGTCAAACAGTTTAACTTTGACTGCACATTTGTGCATGAAATCTTCAAATTTTTTGAAATGAAACTTATATATTTGTAAACTACGTAAAGAATACTATAAGTCACAATAATTGATAACTCAAAATGTTAAAAGAATATATAAAGAATTTACGATCAAAGATAGACTTATTTGAATCTCAAAATGCGAAAAGTGTCACATAAAGTGGGACGGAAGGAGTAATAAAATAGAACATGTTACCATATATGCAAATGGAAACGAAATTGAATAGAAAGAAAAAGATCTAGGATGAATTATACACAAAAAAGTATGCATGACATGTGTTTCATCAAACCAATATGATATTTCACTGCATGCACAACACCAACGCACCAGTAGTCTAGTGGTAGAATAGTACCCTGCCACGGTACAGACCCGGGTTCGATTCCCGGCTGGTGCATTTTTTTTTCTTTTGCTTGAATGAAGCTTGTAAAATCACTCATTTTATATAGTTCAATAAGCCTGTGAGATCAACAAATTTATACAAGTAAACCGACTCTAAAAATAGATTTGAGTTTCCAGCATCATTCGCTACGCTAATCAAGAAGCTGCATCAATTTGGCACATACCATCCCATGATTACATCCACTTTTATCAGCTAATACTACTTGGAGTTGCACAATATCTCCACAAAAAATGTAAGTCAAGTAGCTCTAAAGAGTATGAACGATACAGCCGGGGAGACACAAAAGTACAGGGGAGAAGAACGACATGCCAAAACATGTAAGAGATTGTACCAGATACAGGTAGGATCTTTGGGACAAAATTCTTGTGGCGAACTTCAAAAGCAATTTCTATGCCACGGATGAAATGGTGAATGAACTCTCATGATCCACTACCCCCTGATTGTGATCGGGACTTTACAAAGAGTCTTATAGTTGAGAAGATGAAAGAAGGCTCTTCCATGGCTCCATTTACATAATCTCCAGAGGGAAGCCTCTTTGATACTGGTGGTATAAGAGCGATGCCAAGCTCGTCAATTGTCATAAGGTGACGTTCTGTGAATGGGTTATACCACATAAATGAATTCATCGCTGGTGCCACAAAAAAGGGTTTCTTATAGTCCCATGCTCGCACAATGCAGGTCAGCAAATTATCACACAATCCACCAGCAATCTACATCATAAAAATACATATCAATTTATATGTGCCATAAAAACAAACGAGTAATCTAGTAACCTCAAATGACTGTGTAACTATGAGACACAGATCCTTCGAATATTTTATGTTAACATCTGAATATTCCGGACGCCTGTTTTACCGAATTTCCACACTTGCTACAGATCTTTTCACTTTCAGGATACTTGCCATGGACACACGAGTATCCAGGGAACCAAATTCCATGATAACTTTACTAAGTCTAGGTCCTCAGTCAAATTAGTAATTTTTGAACATTTATCTGAACTTAGTTATATCACTATGGTTAACTAGTAGTATATAAGGAAATGAATTTATTTCTGGCAGTGAAAATGTATATCCAATCTATGCTGCTTGGACTCTTCAAAAATGTCGAGGTGTGTGTGTCGGATCCTCCAAAAACAGTGTATTTTTGAAGGATCTGACATGGGTGCGGCAACATTTTTGGAGAGTCCAAGCAACTTAGTATCCAATGTCATGGAATGATAAGTAAGAAGATACAAGGAGACATCACCTTTCCAAGCGTGTTTGCTGATAAAGGGGCAATAACCATGATATCAGCCCACCTACGGAGCTCAATGTGTAGCACACCATCACCCACCTTCTTCCAAACGGACCATTCATCATCATCTGTATAAAGGTCGACGTTTCTTGGAAATGACCCTGTGTCTATGAATGGAAGAGAAGCTTTTGTTGCAACTGCTTTGACTTCTGCCCATTCAGAAAAGCATTGACATAGATTTGAAAATTTGATAGCTGCCACACTTCCACTTGCAGCTAGCAGAATCCGAGGTTTACGTGAAGCATAGTCAGGCTCCATGCTTCCTATAACCTGTAAAAGTCAGAATTAATTTTCTAATTGTATCAAGAGAAAAACAATAATTATGAATGTGGCACCTATGAGAGAGAGAAACAAGTAGATACAACATAGATCACTAGCAAAATTTGACAACCTTATATATCTATATTGCCATTCAGTCGAGATAGCACTTCCCATTTTCAATGACTTTGATTACGATGCCATGACTTCGTATCACTAAGATTTGCAAACAAAGGCTTCATACCTTCATTTACAATAATAAGGAGAACAACAGCTATCCCTTTATGCAGAGTACCAAATCAAGTTGTTATTGAGAGAAATGTCATGTAAACGAACCAACTTTACATAGTAAAGAACCATTCGTTATAAGAATTAGGAAAGATTAATGAGGCAAATAGTCACTCTGCTTCCTATCACCACAGAATCTTCAAGTCTTCTGCAATATTACTATTCACTACAACATGGTTTAGTACAAAGGAAATCCCATCGATGGTTTAGTACCACATAATTGGAGCATATCACAAAATCCAAAAATAACGTAGTCTGTATAAAAAAGATACATGTAGATATTTGTACTGCTGTCCAAATATATATATGTATATTGTGCTAAATATTAGAATCTAATAGAACAAAAACCTACAAGCCTTTTTTGTCAGATTCTTTAGTTAGATCACACCACAACATTTGCTAATCCTGCATATTACGTACGCAAAGCTAATATTATTGACTCTGTTTTACTTTAGTATTTTTCTTTTCTTGAAACAGTTCTCTTTGTGCACTGTTTTCAAAAAAGACATTCATTTAGAGATTTTGGTTTACTATTTGAATCCTAAATTGCTAAGAGTGATCAAACTGGAATTATCTGCTCATCTTACAAGTGGACTTCACATTACAACTCTCAAAACCCATTATTTATTATAAGACCTTTGATGCCCCTAGTAAAATCTTTTACATTAGCCTTTACCTAGAACAAAGAAGAAAAAAAACATAACAGTGTCTCTTAAGTCTTAACACAAAACTGTAGACCAATCCCAAAATGAAAAGACTCAAACCTTGCGTACGGACCAAACCAGCAGCTACCTTTTTTATATATATAAATAAGCTATTGAATCCCCTTGACTTAGCTTAAATTTTTTTTATAAAGTAATAAGTTCATTAGGAAAGGGCAAAAGCTCACCCGTATACAAGAAGTATACCAGAACTCCAGATGTAGAAAACCTTACAAGAGGACATGGTTTTCTACAAATAACACCCACTCATCTATACATGTAGGAATCCCATGGGTGCACCAAAATGAAATAAGGAAAAATAGGTCATTCCTCAAGTGTAAAAAGCCTTTCTCTACTCCCTCAAAAGCTCTTCTATTTCTCTCTAGCCATATGATCCACAGAAGTCCTAGAGGATTAACATCCCATTCCCCTTGACTTAGTTTCATATCTTAGGCATGACACTTTTACATCTCTTTTAGTCCCCGTGATAAATTTTTAGCTCCGACGCTTGACCAAACTATGTGAATTTACCACGGTATGATCAATTGAGGCAAATTATAGTACTCCTTCCATTTCGATTTGTCGGTCTCCCTTTCCTTTTAGTCCATTTCAAAATGAATGTTGAATTCCATTTCAAACAACTTTTCAATTTCAATTTTAACCATGACATGCTCAAAATCACAAAAATTAAAGTACATTTGGTACATTCGATATATCTTAATTAAAAACAACAAAGATTCAAAAGCATTCTATTAATTTCATAAACTCACATGCGCCAATACTTTATGTATAGGAATGATCGATCCGTTTAGTCAGTTCCAAATACAAAATTATACCAATACATACATTCCACAAAGTAAAAATTAAAGCATCATTACACCGTTAAAACTGTAATAGATCGACTGCAAACAAACGGAAAATCAACATTCAGAGAAAACACATAAGCACAGCAGCGAACTTACCGAAAACTTGAGCAGAAATGAAAACGGAAATTGAAGTGCAAAACTTGTGAAGAACAACTCTTCCGAGAAGCCAGCTCTCCGTTAACTCCAGCGGCGTTGAGAAAACCCTAACCGGAAGTCGGACGCCGATCAATTTTGTAAGAGCGAAAAGGGCGGGATAAGCGCAATTTGTGCTTTATAGTATTTTTAACGGAGAATTGCGATTTGGGACTTCTGAAAGATTTTTTTTTGAAAAGAAAAGTCTATATAGTTTACTTGGGCACCAAAAGCCAATTTTGGGCCTCCATCTTATATATATATTACTCCATCTGTCTCGAACTTATATGACTCGATTGGACGTAACAGAGTTGATCGAGTTTGTATATAAATTTTTAAGTATTTTTAAAATTGTTAATATGATTTATAGTACGTAATTTTTAAATAATATATGTTATTTTTTTATGTTGCAATTTATATGGTCCACATATGAAATTTAAGTTGTTGATTATTATGAATTATTACTATAATTTTTTAAAATACATAACATGAAACAGAGAAAATACTAAAAATAAATATAGAAAATTGAAACAATAGGGCAAATTACTCAAATTTGTCTCAATTTATGTGATATTTGTGAAACTTTGAGAGTCAACAAAAATTTCAATATATTTTTAAATATTGTATATTGTTAATTATTTTGATTTATATTACTATTTTTTTTGTAACTTATTTTCTTTTTCGATCACGATATTTAGATTAACTTGCATGGACCTTAATTTACTCGATTGGATTACTTTGCTCAACAAGATTTGAATATATGAAAATAAATAAATGGGAAAAGGGTTAAAATATACTCTTTGACTTTATTTATTAGTCATTAAAATAAAGTTATTTTTACCTCTGCTATCTACAAACTTGTAGACGGCGGGGTAAAAATAACTTCATTTTAACGACAAGAATATATTTAATTAATAAAATAAAATCGAGAGGTATTTTTAGTCCTCTTTCCTAAATTAATTTAATATTATCTCGATTGCCCAAATAAAATCCATAAGAATTGGTGAAGTTGATGTTGAGATGAAAATCTTAAGGTCACCAATCTACATGACCTTAATTGTTCTTATCTGCAAAATTGTTCATTTAATGGTCTCAAATTATTGGCATTATGTTGTTTATCATTGTCTGGCGTATTTCTTTCTACTATTAATTAAATTAATATAATAGTTTTTTTTATCTTTTTAGTTTGATTTTTTATTTTTATATTTTTTGCACTTTAATTATCGAAAAAACTTATTATGAATGTTGTTTAAAATGATTTGTCAGGTTGCCTTAGCATTTTATCATGACCGTCATCATTTTAATTATTTCTACTTTCTTGAATCGAGAGTCTATCAGAAATAATCTTTCTCTACTTAATTATTATATATATATATATATATATATATATATATATATATATATATATATATATATATATGTATGTATGTATGTATGTATATATTTTGTAATAATAATTTAATTACCCTCTCTAAAAAAAATTAGTGGTAAATTAATTACTATATTTTAATTATATTGAAGGATTATAACGTTTCTAAACAAATTAGGAATATATATCGATCTCTATATAGTATATACTCTGTTTCTTCAAGCAAGCTCTCAAAATCGTTCTCTGTTCCTTTGAGAATTCATCATGTTGCTAATAGAGTAAATAATCAGATAGAAAGTAAAGAGATTTGTGCTATATGTCAAGTGGAATTTGAGCATGAAGAGTCCATTGGGACACTTGGGTGTGGACACGAATATCATACATGTTGCATCAAACAATGGTTGCTGAGGAAAAAAGATTGTCCCATTTGTCGAGCTTCTATTTTGCCCTGATATGAAATTTTATCGTATTAATATCAAGTTTTGATCAATACTTGTTTGTGTATTGAACTTAGTAACACATCCTCTTTGCAACAAAGTGTTGCTCCTATCAATTCCTTCATGTTGTTGTTCATCTTCTTCTTTGCATCAAGAAAGTGGAAATTAACAGATTCTTGTTTACTGAGTCATGACATCATGTTTTATAAATTTTAGCTCAAAATAGATTGAATAGAAAGTGAAAACTAGTCAACTGAAAGCATGCATTGTTATAAATTGGAATTCAGAAGCTTCAACATTCTCATATTTTGACTAATTTTTCCTAATATGAGTGGAAATCTTTACACATTTCTTTCAAATGGGAGAGGAAAATAATGAATTTTATAAGGTATAAAACAAGTTCAATGGATATACACGCTTATGGGCTCAATGATGGTGTAGCCAAGGTACAAACTCGTGAGTTCTATGGTACACACGCTAAGTGACAAATCCTTTAGGTTGTTGGGTCAAAGCGGACAACGAGAAGTAGAACTTTTGCTACTCATAAATTTACAATAAAAATAATCTATCTCTGAAATTTCATCTTTTTCGTCTACAAGTCCTATTATGTATACATATAAAAGTTGTTGAAGAATGATGTAACTCATGATCTTCTAAAGTGGGAGAAATACATGTCAATTAAATGTGTGACTAACTATATTCATCAAAATTATTTATCTTCTTTAGAGAGTTTCATATAAATAAATTTTCTTATTTATAGTTTTCATTAAGGAGGTTTAATGTCTAAAAAAGCAAACACATGAAGAAAGTTTTACATCAGTTGTATATACATAAAAACAATAATTTAACTATATATAAATAGTTATTTCGCTCAAGAGTGATTCTTTAGTATAGGGGGTCCGTAAATATATTTGGTGTAATTAACCCAAAAATAATACTTATGTAACCCTCTCTAAGATCATGAAATCTATTTTATTTTATTTTTAGCTTTTCATAATTACAAAAATTATCAGTATTGAGTGTATTTAAAAAATGAATTTATGATAATGTGGGTGATTTTGAAATAAATGTTGTTAAAATAGGACTAAGTATTTGTTTTTTGAAACTTAAGGACCCAAAACGACATATATCCTTCTTTTACGTTTATCCCACATCGAGCTCAGAAAGAAGTTTACAGAAGAATAAGAAATGAAGCGAAGCAATGGAGTTCGTCCCTTCGGGGACATCCGATAAAATTGGAACGATACAGAGAAGATTAGCATGGCCCCTGCGCAAGGATGACACGCACAAATCGAGAAATGGTCCAAATTTTTTTGCCGGCCGTCGGTGCTGGTGCTCCGGTCAGTCTGTATTTTTTTTACCGGCCGTCGGTGGCGCGTAAGCTATTTGGAGTCTTTCCGTCAGTTTTATTTTCTGTTTCTTCTGGATTCAATTAGTATATTATCAACATTTGATTTCCATGGCTCCTCTCGTAAAAAAAATCTAGTTCAATTAATATATTGTGATTCTGTTTTACTTCCTTGGTTTAGACTTAATTTGGATCTGTAGTTTTATCAGTACATTGTGATTCTGTTTTACTTCCTTGGTTTAGACTTAATTTGGATCTGTAGTTTTATCAGTACATTGTGATTCTGTTTTACTTCCCCAATTAATTTGCATCTGAAGTTTGATCAGAATACCCAAATTCATGTTTTTGCTAATTAGGTTAAGCCGTTTGATTGACTTACTATTTTGTTGTATTTGTTGGTTATAATTACAGTAATTTCAGTTTAGATGGCTAATACAGCTTCTATCAGAACAAATAACTCAGCCTTTACTGCTATGATTCACTATATAACCCTTCACTAATTACCAATATGCTTTTATATCTATCTTTACAATTTGAATTTGTAATCTAAAATGCGTGGAGGTCGGAATTAGGTTAGAAGGTTAGTAAGAATGTTCTTGCACTTTGGTATATTGTCTTCTATGGTTATTACTTTCTGTTGTTTCATTTTGTTTGAATCTTGTTGTTTTGCTGTCATATTTCTTGCTACCATGCTTCGAATCCTTTTCTTTTCTGTCGAGCCATGGGTCTATCGAAAATAACTTCTCTACACTACAAAGTTAAGGTCTACATCCTACCCTCCCCAGAACTCACTTGTGGGATTACACCGGGTATGTTGTTGTTGTTGAATGGATTCGTTGATGTAAATGATGGTGTATGAAACTGATAGGTTATGAGATTGAATATGTTCTTAAATCTAATTTCTGATTCTAACAAACTCCAAAGTGGAAATAAGTAGACATCAAGTATACTGGTTGTGTAATGGACCGTTATCGACAAGTCAATTCTTTTTATCTTATTCCAACTGCAGGGAAATTGGAATTTTAAATTCATGTTCTCTTCTGCTGATTAGCGTACTTAGGAACTGGTTAATGTAGGATACAATCACAGGAATTTTTTACTAGCAGGAGTTGGTAATGTTGATTCGATGAGGGAAACTAACTATCTTGTTGTCGATTCAAGTATGTTTTCAACTTATTATTGTGATTTAATAGCTGAAGAACTTATGAATGAAAGAAAATCGAGGTTGCTTATTTTATCACTCTAATTTTTTTAGAAAGAATGTAATGTATATATATATATATATTTCCGTTTCTTATCGTTTATAAGTAATAGTGAAGCAGATTGAAGATGCTTTTAAAGAATTCATCTCAAGGGAGGACATTGGGCAATATTGTTAATCAGCCAATATGGCAGAATCCATACATCATTTCTACTGCTGGTTTTAACTTTGAGATGGAGAATGTCGAATAAATTAGCATGTTAGTGCTTATTGGAGGTATGACGCCATAGCTTTGAATTTGTGAAACACTTTATATAGCAAAAGTGGTTAAGGATTTGCTTTAAAATAGACTATCCATGGGTCCAAATTTGAGACATTGTAGTGAGACTCAGGCCAAATACCATTAGCAGGATGGTCCTTTGGACAATGCCGAATCTGAGAAGTGTCAAGATTAATACCGATGAGAGCTACATAGTTTATAATGATAAGGCAGGGAATGGGGGGATAGCCAGAGGTTGCAATGGGGATTTCGTTTTTGCTTTTGCTTTTCCTGTACAGTGCCAAAATCATTGGGGGATAGCCAGAAACATGTTCCCTATCAGTGGTTTGATCTCCATTCTTAATTGGACAATATACTATTATTCATAAGAAACACTTGGTTCAACAAAAAAACATTGATTCTGACAAAATCATGCCTCCAATTTTACATCCATGTATCCTGTTTTGAGTTTCTTGATCGTAACATGCCATGAAATGTTCACAGTTCTTGTCCCGATGATGAACTTTTAGCCTAGAAGTTGCTACTTAAAGGTAGTGGCCACTTCGTCGACATAGATGTCATGTAGCTTCTCAACAAGAATATGTTGAGCCTTATCCTGAGAGCATATGCAAAACACCATCAGATTTTTTCTGTTGTATGGACTGCGTATACTTGTAAAACTTATGATTATTTGATCGCAGACTTTGATGATTGTAAGGATTGTTCTGATCTTAGTGGCAGAGAGAATACTCGTTGGACAGTGAAAAAGGATGCTGGTGTTGACGTCTCTATCGATGAAGTGATACCAGTAACAAGGGATGGAGCGATTAGAATAGGTGGTACGTGGCTACATTTGCTGTAAGAATGAGAGGAAGGAACATAACGGTTGTATCGACTTCAATGACTTATTGACAACATGTTAGATACCAACGACACATTTACACTTGTTGTTTTTTGATTTAGAGGGTGTCAAGGCTTGGTGTGCTGTTTTGGCTTGACCATTTCTTCTGTGTTGGTTGAGCAATTGGAGAAAGTGTATACACTACATACTAACGGAGATTGCATTGACTTGGTGTAAACACCCAGTGCAGGTAAGTTTTTTCCACTTTCCTTTCGGCATTCTTGGAAACGTCATTGAAGAATTCTTGGTGACATTACTATATGCTCCATTTTTTTTTAACTGATAATTTAAATAGCCTCTATTTAGAAAAAGATAATTAATGGGAGATCAATTATGTTCTCTCTACTTCTCTTTACCTTAAATTAAATCCTATTCCAATAGAAAGTAGGAGAAATTAATAAAATAGTAGGAAACTTTTTGTTTCCGCAAGTTTCCAAAACAGAAAAAAAAAAAAAAAGGTTCCTAAACAAAATAGGAAATTAAATCCTTAAATGGTAGGAGAAATAAATAAAATAGGAAACAACTAAGTTTCCATAAAAGAAAGTATGAATACCAAACTCTATATATACTCTGTTCTTCACCTTCATACTCTGTTTCTTCAAAAAAAAAAAAGAAAAAAATCATAGTTAGGGAATCTAGCGTAGAACAATGAGTAGCTCTCAATTTATGTTTGTGAATTCGCGTAGGATTGGAAGTAGAAGTAGGCGATCCCCCTATGATCGTTCTTCCAGAAGAAGACGATATGATCATCCCTTCGTATTGGGATTACAAGCCACAATTACTTCACACACTGACGAAATTACAATTATTAACGTCAGTAGTCGTGATTTAGTGGAAAGGGCATTAAGGCAGCAGCATGTACCAGACTATATCAATGGCGGATCATCACCAAATTTTTCAGATGATTTTGATGATGAACTTCTGTTTGATGATCGAGAGAGTGAATTGTATGATGATCAAGAGGCTTCTACGAAGGAGAAAGAGGACGATGCTATATTATTGGGGTATTTTAAAACAAGAATTTTTCGTGCTGCCGATGGTGTAAACAATCCCACAGAAACTGAAGAAACTTGTGCCATATGTCAAGCGGAATTTGAGCATGAAGAGTCCATTGGGACACTTGGGTGCGGACATGAATACCATACAGGTTGCATCAAACAATGGTTGCTGAGGAAGAAAGATTGTCCCATGTGTCGAACTTCTGTTTTGCCCTTAAAGCATAGCATATAGAGATTGTTTTATTATTATAAAATTCCGTTGTATTAAACTTAGTAAGACAATTAGTTATTCTCAAGTAGCGGATGTAACGCACTATATATTTTTTATAAATACAATAACAATTTGTTTCCTATCCTAAATATTGTTAAGACACCACGAATTACCTTATCATTGACATTTAGTTTATGCTTGTATTTAGTTTATGCACTAACAATACGAACCATGGGCTTAAGTCGTCTGTCGTCACATATATTATCTCAAGAGACAAAACCATTAGGTTGTTTGGTCCAAGCGGACAACATATGTCATGAGCTTGGATCGTGACATTTCAAATTTAGTTACCTAAATATCTAATTTTCGGGGAACATAGTTATTTAATATATTATTGTATTAACTCCTCGTGTTGTTTGAAATGTTATTTTGATACTTGTATCGATGCAAGGTAACAAGTATGACACAAAATGCCCAAATATTAACAACCTCATAAAGGCAACACAAATGGATGCTAAAGAATCTATACATCTAATACTAATCAGTTAGGGATGAAATTTAGTTGTTACGATAAATATTACTGACTACATAAACTAAATATAGGACAATTCAACCGAAAATAAACTAATCGAGATACAAGCATCAATATATCACATTACTAGTGTCTACATAAACAAATTGTTCTTTGTATATATCAAAGATGTATAGTGTATTACATCAACAACTTCAATACAACGGGATTTCTTAATAAAATAATTTCTATACTCTATGTATTGCTGGGCAAAACAGAAGCTCGACACATGGGACAATTTGTTTTCTCAACAATCATTGTTTTGATGCAACCTGTATGATATTCGTTCCCACACCCAAGTTTCCCAATGGACTCTTCATGCTCAAATTTCGCTTGACATATGACACAAATCTCTTTACTTTCTGTCGTCGGATTATTTACTCCTACAGGCGAAAAAAAAATCGTTGTATTTTATTTATTTCTCCTAGTTTCTTTTAGGAATAGGATTTAAGTTAAGGTAAAGAGAAATAGAGGGAACATAATTAATTTCCCTCTAATTTTTTTTTTGTAAATAGAGGGTATTTAAATTATTAGTAAAAAAATATATACACATTCGAACCTTCTGTGTGAATAATTATCTATATGTAGCTAAATTATTATTTTTATGTATATATAATTGATGTGGACTTTCCTTCGTACGTTTATTTCATTAGATTTTAATTTTTTTTAATGAAAATTATAAATGAGTAAATTTATTTATTATGAAACTAGATAAATAATTTTGTTGAATATCTTTAAGTCACACATTTAATTGACAGAGAAAATAAATAACTTGTTTTTCTTCCACTTAAGAAGATCATGATGAGTTACATCATATATACTTCAATAATTTTTTTTTTGTTGCTGTAAAATAGAACTTGTAAATGAAAAGGATGAGATTTTAGAGATAGGTCATTTTTATTTGTAAATTTATGAGTAGCAAAAGTTTTACTTCTGATTATTTACTAATTCTTTAATCACATTTACCTGGACAATTCTCATATAGTACTGTGAAGATGTTATGACTCAAGTTAATGACATGTATTATCGGCTTTAACCCAACAACCTAACGGATCTATCTCTTGAACGCGACAATATATATCAGCCACACGACCCAAGCCTATGATTTGTATTTTTAACTTTGAGCACATAGAACTCACGAGTTTGTATCTTGGATACAAGATCATCGAGCCCAAAAATACGTGTACCATGTGAACTTGTATTATCTTTAAAGAATCGTTAGTATAATTGTATGACATGTAACCACTGACATGTTCTCTTTTACATCATTCTGTGTGGAGAATTTGGAAATATTTTATAAGAAATAAACTAATTGACAATTATTATACAAGCATCAATATATATGATTTGATAATTCATGGTCTCTTAACAATATTTAGGATATGAAACAAATTATTCTTGTATATATACAAAAAAAATGTATAGTACGTTACATCCATAATTTGAGATCAATTCGACAGAATTTCATAATAAAACAGATCTCTCTATGCTTATGTATTTTGGGGCAAAACAGAAGCTCGACACACGGGACAATTTTTTTTCCTCGACAACCATTGTTTGATGCAACTTGTATGATATTCGTGTCCACACCCAAGTGTCCCAATGGACTCTTCATGCTCAAATCCTGCTTGACATATGGCACAAATTTCTTCAGTTTCAGTGGGATTATTTACACCATCAGCAAGACGATGAATTCTTGTTTTAAAATAGCTCAATAATACAGCATCGTCCTCTTTCTCCTCCGTATTAGCCTCTTGATCAACAAACAGTAGTTCATCATCAAACAGTAGTTCACTTGCTAGTTGAAAATCATCTGAAGAATTTTGTGATAATCCGCCATTGAAATAGTCTGCAAACTGCTGCCTTACGGTCCTTTCCACTAAATCACGACTACTGACATAAACAATTGTAATTTCGCAACTGTGTGGAGTAATTGTAACTTGTAATTCAGAAACGAGGGGATGATCGCGTTGTCTTCTAATGGAAGAACGATCATAGGGGAATGGCCTACTCCTATTTCCAACTCTACGTTGCGAGTTACTCATTGTTCAACACCAGATTTTCTAACTACGATTTTAAAGGAATAGCGTATGAGGGTGAAGAACAGAGTATATATAGAGATGGATATTCATAGTTTGTTTTCAGGAAACTTAATTATTTACTTCTCCTACGATTTAAGGGTTTTATTTCCTATTTTATTTACTTCTCCTACTATTTAAGGATTTAATTTCCTATTTTTGCTTTGTTTTGGAAACTTAAGGCGGAAACAAAAAGTTTCCTATTTTGTTATTTCTCCTTGTTTCTTTAGGAATGGGAAGGTAAAGAGAAGTAAAGGGAACATAATTAGTTTCCCACTAATATATTATTTATATTGTAAATAGAGGATATTTATATTGCTAGTAAATATATATATATATATATATATATAAATATATATATATATATATATATATATATATATATATATATATATATATATATATATATAAAAAGAAAAATGATAGTAATGTCACCAAGAATTCTTCGATGGCTTTTCAAACAATGCTGGAAAAGTAAGTGTTGCATTATAATTTGATATTGCTCATGTTATGGCTTTTGTTTCTTAAAATAGCTACTCTAAACAGCTCGAACCCATGACTTATAGGTCATACCGAAACAGCTTTATTGTTGCTCCAAGGCTCCCCCTTCGAGGGCCACACACCATTCAAGGTTGACTTTGCAAATACAAGTAAACCAGGCAAGTGCTGGAACTGTCACATGAAAGTTTTTTTTACGGACGCCTAGCTTCCTATATCAAAACTCTGATTAATTTATTTTCCGCTTTGGGTCTAGGACAGTTAAATTTTTCACGCCTAGCTTTCTCACGTCAAGCTACCTTTGGGTCTAGGACAGTTAAATTTTTCACGCCTAGCTTTCTCACGTCAAGCTACCTTTGGGTCTAGGACAGTTAAATTTTTCACGCCTAGCTTTCTCACGTCAAGCTACCTTTGGGTCTAGGACAGTTAAATTTTTCCCTGTGATGAGCAACTTCACATGTTCATAGCTACACAGTCTTACCTCCAATCAGCACCAACATGATAATTATTCTACATTCTCCATGTAAAAGTTAAAACCAGCAGTCGAAATGATGTTACGGCTGCTGCCATAAACAAGAAGCAAAATAGAATAAAAACTCACATATTGGCTGATTAACGGTATAGCAATGTCCTCTGTTGTGGTGAATTCTATAAAAGCATCTCCAATCTGCTTCACTGATATATCTAAACCATAAGAAACGGAAATATACATTACATTCATTCTTAAAAAAACAAATTAGAGTGATACAAAATGTAAAAGCTCCATCACCTCACAAGGACTTAACAACCCTAATCAAGCAACCTCAATTTTCTTTCTTCCATAATTTTTTCAGCTACGAAATCTCAACAATAGAGAGAACAAAAAAGTTGAAAATATACTTGAATCGACAATCATATATTTAGTTTTCCTCCTCAAATCAACATTGCCAACTCCTGCTAGTAAAAATCCAGTGATTGTATCCTACATTATCAAGTTCGCTAAGTACGCTAATGAGAATATGAAAATAAAATTCCAACTTCCCTGTAATTGAAATATGATAAAACAACATGACGTGTTGATAAGGGGCCATAACACTACCAGTATACTTGATACCTACTATTTCCACTTTGTAGTTTGTTAGAATCAGCAGTTAGCAAATATATTGAAATATTATGTAGGACATCTCTATGGACAGGAGGGTAGATGCATCCAGGAAGGCATTAATAGCATGGGAGCAACTATGTAGTTCTAAAACTGCAGGCGGACTCAATTTACTGGATATCCAAACATGGAATAAGGCTGCAATAAACAAGTTACAATGGAGTTTGAGTACTAAAAAAGATAGACTATGGGTGAAATGGGTTCATATGTACTATGGGAAACAAGGAACCTTATGGGATGTTCTAGCACCTCACGCTTCATGGATGGTGAGGAAAATACTCCAAATACACAAAGAACTAGAAGTTATTGGCTGGAATGAGGGGTATGCCAACCAGATTGATAAATTTTCTATAAAACAACTATATAAAGCTCTTAGAGGAGATTACCAGAAGCTGGACTGGAGGAAACTGACTTGTAACGATGCAGCTTGTCCTAAGCGGATTTCCATATTATACTTAGCATTACAAAGCAGGCTGCTCACAGGGGATCGATTAGCAACACGGGGCTGTGCAGAAGATGTTCACTGTGGCGTATGCGGAACTGAAGATGAGAGCCATAATTGTATATTCTTTCGGTGTCTGTTCTCATCTCAGGTGTGGCAGAAGGTACTCTCTTGGCAAAGTATCCATAGGGAGGGGCTCGAGGATGGGAATAGGAAATAACTTGAGTAAATGCCTAATGCAAAAGCAAGCAAACAAGAGCTGAGGTATATAGGATGGCACTGGCTGCAAGTGCTTATCTTATTTGGCAGGAGAGGAACCAACGAATTTTCCGAAAGATAACAAGAACCCCTGCAATGCTGGCAAAACAGGTTGTTCAAGAGGTACATATAAGAGGAAGAACAAAACCAAGACTAAGCTATATATTGTAAACTCTGAATTTCTACCCTGTGATAGTAATATTGTAGCAAGGAACTGGTTGTAAAGATAGTAGAGATTGAAAGTTGCTGCAAAACTGGGAGCTGTCCAGTTTGCTTGTGTTACTGATCTGTAATGTTCATTTACTTACCAAGAACAAAAAGGAATCAGCAATAAGAATTAAGAACATATTCAATCCAATGACACAATCAAATTTTACACACCATCATTTACTACAACGAATCCGTTCAACAACAACATACCCAATATAATCCCACAAGTGAGGTCTGAGAGTGTACGGGATTCACAAGACCTTATCCTTACGTTTGTGGGATAGAGAGGTTGATTACGATAGACCCTCGTTTCGACAGAAAAGAAAACATACATTGAAGTGTGGTAGCAAGAAAATATGACAGGCAAACCAGCAAGATACAAATGAAAATGAAATCAACTAATACTAATAGACATAGAAGAAAAGGAAAGGAAGTGCGACAACACTCTGTTTGCCTACTAACCTTTTAACCTGACCTAGGTTACTACTTTTAGGTAACAGATTCAAATTGTAAAGATACATATTGAAGCATATTGATTATTAATGAAAGATTAAATAATGAATCACCTCATCAGCAATCATAGCAATGAAGGCTGAGTTATTTGTTCGGACCGGTGCTCGATTCAACATCTAAACCAAAATGATTGTGATTGTAACCAACTACAAGAGAATTACAAAAAAAAAAACTTATTCAATCACATAGCTAAACCTAATTAGCAAAAACATGATTTTGGGGATTCTGATAAAACTACAGATGCAAATTAAATCTAAACCAAGGAAGTAAAATAGAATCACTGTGTACTTATTGAATCTCCGAATAGCTTACGCGCCGCCGACGGCCGGCAAAAAAAATACAGACTGACCGGAGCACCAGCGCCGACGGCCGGCAAAAAAATTTGGACCATTTCTCGATTTGTGCGTGTCATCCTTGCGCAGGGGCCATGCTAATCTTCTCTGTATCGTTCCAATTTTATCGGATGTCCCCGAAGGGACGAACTCCATTGCTTCGCTTCATTTCTTATTCTCCTGCAAACTTCTCTCTGAGCTCGATGTGGGAGAAACGTAAAAGAAGGGTATTTGTCGTTTTGGGTCCTTAAGTTTCAAAAAACAAATACTTAGTCCTATTTTAACAACATTTATTTCAAAATCACCCATATTATCATAAATTCAGTTTTTAAATACTCAATACTGGTAATTTTTTGTAATTATGAAAAGCTAAAAAAAATAAATAGATTTCATGATCCTAGAGAGGGTTACATAAGTATTATTTTTGGGTTAATTACATCAAATATATTTACGAACTCCTTATACTAAAGAATCACTCTTGAGCGAAATAACTATTTATATATTGTTAAATCATTATTTTTATGTATATATAATTGATGTAAAACTTTCTTCATGTGTTTGCTTTTTTAGATATTAAACCTCCTTAATGAAAATTTATTTAAATGAAACTCTCTAAAGAAGATAAATAATTTTGATGAATATAGTTAGTCACACATTTAATTGACATGTATTTCTCCCACTTAAGAAGATCATGAGTTACATCATTCTTCAACAACTTTTATATGTATACAAAATAGGACTTGTAGATGAAAAAGAGGAAATTTCAGAGATAGATTATTTTTATTGTAAATTTATAAGTAGCAAAAGTTCTACTTCTCGTTAATTATTCACTCTTTTATCATATCTGCCTAGACAATTCTCATGTAAAAATGTCAAGACTCAGCACATGACATATATTGTCCGCTTTGACCCAACAACCTAACGGATTTGTCTCTTGGGTTTGATAATATCTACCACGATTCAAGCCATGCTTTATATTTTGTACTTTGACCATATAGAACTCACGAATTTGTACCTTCGACTACTCCATCATCGAAGTCAAAAGCGTGTGTATCATGTGAACTTGTTTTACCTTATAAAACTCATTATTTTCCTCCCATTTTGAAAGGAATGTGTAAAGATTTCTAGTCATGAATTTATCATACCAAATATTAGAAAAAAAAATAGTCAAAATATGAGAATGTTAAAATTCTGAATTTCAATTTGTAATTATACATGCTTTCAGTTGCCAACAATATAAGAAATACAAGCATAAACTAAATGTAGATGATATGAAAATTTGTAGTCGCTTAACAATATTTAGGAATAGGAAATAAATTGTTCTTGTAATTATCAAAAATATATAGTTAGTTACATTCACTACTTGAGAATAATTAACTGTCTTACTAATTTTAACACAACGAAATTATATAATAAAACAATTTCTGTATGCTATGTTTTCTCAGCAATTTAACATAGTTTAACTCATACACTGATTATACATGAAATATACAATCATGATTCAATCTCAATCAATCCTAAAATCACCTCTAAACAATCCTAAATTTTAGATATAAAATCTTCTCAATATTTCAAGTCTTTTGATATATAATTCGTAAGCTGAAATATTTTGAGTAGTGACATTATAACTTGTGCTTCCACAACCAAGAAGAAGGACAACTGCTAAATGGACTTTCATTCACTATTTAAAACTCAAGTCATTGTAGTTCCAGTTTGTATACAAAGGATCAAAACTAGCAACTTTTGAACTCTACATAATACTTTCTACCAGCATGCAGAATTTGCATGAACTTACCATAACTCCAAAATATTAGAAAGGAGAATGGATCAAGAAATTACAAAGAAAATAACAAAAAGGATTGAAAATGTACTAGACACCTATGATATATGTATGTATGGATGTATACGGTTAGCTTTGGCGGTTAGGATGAGAATGCAAGCTCAGCCCATGCTAAAGACGATGCCTTGAGCTCTGCAGTTATGGATGTGTCTATATCACTCTCCAGCATAGCACACAAATCTTTCATCGAAGTCCTGCTACTCGAATTTGGGCAGATACAGAGATTGACCACTTCAGATATCACTTTAAGGTCTTCGTATCTGAAATGTTTCAACTCGGGATCTACAACATATGGCAATACCTCTGGTAATTCAAGGAATTCTTTGGCCTGCCATATCAAAGTCAACTTGAGATTCCATAAAGCACGAGTCTGCGTTCTACATATAGAGTTTTATCGTATACAAAAACTTCTCACATGGAAAGAAATGCTTACCCAATCTACTAAGCACCCTTTGTCTTTGCAATATGGAGGTCTTCCGCTGATTATTTCAAGCAGTAGTACTCCAAATGCATAGATGTTACCCTGCATGTCAAGATGACGGCTCTGTAGAGAATTTGGAAGGACACACATTGTTCCTTCACCACTGATAGCACCCGAGTTCTTTTCTGATCTGGCAAATGTTGTTTTCCAACTTTCAAAATCAACAAGCTGCGCCAGATAAATTAAACTTTGAGAGAAAAGGATATGGAAGGGGGTTAAAAGGCACAAAAGGTTGAGCTTAAAGGAAACAAAAATGGAAAAATGCAAGCCCAAATTGTTTGTAAGGAAACTCGGCAAGTTCAAAGACAAAATGAGCAGAAACCGTGGAGAGTAAACTAAAATTGTCTTATGGATGAGCATAACTGACAGTAAGATTAACCAGAAAGTTTAACAGCGAATTGGTTTTGCAGCAGTAATACTGAAATCGTTCGCTTACCTTGGGAGAAAAATCTTCTGTGAGATACACAGCATTTGAATTCAGTTCTGATATAGTGAATGGGGGATCAAGTTCTGAATGGAGATATTTCAGTCCTTTAGCGATGCCAAGAACTATTTTCATTCGCCGCGTCCAAGAAAGTTGGCATCCTTCTCCATCTGTGATAAGTTCAAAGAGTTTGGATTTCAGCTTCTAAAACATACAGTAAGCAAATGTGTAAAAAAATAGTTTTCCCACTCACAATGGAGGTGTTCATATAAAGTCCCGTTAGATGCATACTCGAACACCAACATCCTTGTGAAGGGACTGCTCTCTCTGCAGTAACCTAGAAGTTTTGCAGTGTTCTCATGATTTATTCTGGCCAATTCTGCTACCTGAGTTTGTAGGCCATACAGGTTAGAGCATTGCAGCAAAGATGAAATTTTTATTGCGGACAGAGCTCAGCAGTAGCCATGTATTTTAAGGAGAGAACAGGCTTCACCTCTTTCTGAAAATAAACCTCTAGAAAGGTGTTCCACTGCTCTTCTTTGACACAAATGGAAATTACAGCTAATTCAGGTCCGCCTTTCACAGTTCCTTTATAGACCAAGCTGTCTGGTGAGGATCCAATAATGTTGCTGAAATCTTCACAAGCTACCTCAAGTTCTTGTCTGCTATATCTTACAACGTCCTTTAGCATCTCAGTATCTGACAAATAAACATTTGTTACCAATAGAAATTCAAATTACAATTAATGCTTCTGAACTTGTGATTGTATACTCTGTCTGACCTCACAAGTGGGGTCGGGGGAGGGGGAGGTGTATGTAGACATTAAACCTACCTTTGTGGAGGTAGAAAAGTTGTTTCCAACAGACCCTCGGTTCAAGAAAAAATGTTTTCCAAAACAGGTTTTGAAAAATACAAGAATAAAGAAGTTATTGTGAAAATATCATAGAAAAGAAGGCATAATACATAAATATGCCCTTTAACTTGCCCTCATCTCATACTTATGTCATTTAACTTTGGAAGATCATAACAAACACTTAAACTTGTATAAAGTTGAACAAGTAGGCACATGAGTCCAATGTGGCATATTAAGCATAGGACACCACATAGGATGCAAATTGTCACGTAGGATGTCATGTAGGACGTGTGTGTTTATTTGTTCAACTTTATACAAGTTTAGGTGCCTACTTGTGCACACTCAAAGTTGGAGGACATAAATGTGAATGAGGACAAGTTAGTTTGCTTATAAACAACAATAATAGTAAAAGATAACTGAAGTAACAGAAACATTAGTTGTACTAAATTGAAGAATCAGATACTATATGAGAAAAAATTAAAGGTGTGTTCAGTAAAGAGGTAGTAAAAACGAGTTCCACAAGTGGTATTTCACATCAATTGTGTCTTCCCCACCCTCCAACACACCTCATCTTCACCCCCCACTCCCCACTCCGTAAGCGCCATCGCCACCACCCAGGACCCCTACCCAACCTGCCATAGTATTTGTCTAGATTATATACAAATCCTATTAGGGTGATGTTGTTTACTTATGCACCGAACACAAGAAAATAAGTAAGAAATCCACTTATTTTCTGGAAAATGTTTTCCAAGGAACCATTTTTCCTAAGTCAATAATTCTTAACTGAAATTGCATGGTACTCACCTACATAAACTTCCATATGGTCTTTTAAATGGTCTTTCATACTTGCTGATTTCTTCCAAGGGATGATAATTGAAGATCTGTTCTTACACTTCTGAATGGCAGCCAGAATAGCCACAAGGAAGAGAGAACCTGCAATAACTCCAGTTACCAGTTCTAACACAAAAAGCCAGGTAGGTTTTGAAGCAGACTTATGTTTGTCTCTTCCATCAACAGTCCGGTGCTTATTATTGCTCTGTGCTGGATTGCTTTTGGCAGGTGGAGTGCCTCCTATAATGCAAAAGTTACAACAATCAATTCAATTATTTCAAAGTTGATCTGTTCAACTGCGACTGTTAGTGAAATGGGCAAACTTATTTGCAGAAGCCCCTTTAGGATATAGAATCTAAAGTACGCATGACCAGCTGGCATTTTTGCACACTTATGTATGCATAAAAGATTCAAAGGCTTGTTTAGTGATTCTGCTGAAGTGTAAGAGTTGTCTAGCAGATTACACATACCACATAAAGCAGTAGAACGCTGCCTGGGATCTTTTGCTTGAAGGCAATTTCCTTGAAAGCTAGTTCTACAGAAAGAACAAAATAATAGGCACTCAGAAACTGAAATAAAGAGTATAAAAAATGCTTGTGGATCAGAATTAAGAACTATACTTTGAAAGGTAATCCAGACACTTCGGTATGCTACCAAAGAAGAAGTTGAAGGAGAAATCAGCAACTCTCAGTTGAGATAAACGACAAAGACCAGTAGGTTTGGCACCAGAGGCATTCCTAAGCAAAAATAAAAGATGATTACTCAGAAACCAACTGTGAGTTAAAACTTAAAGGGATCTATGTAACAATTACAAGTTCAAGCAAGCATAGGAGGCTTTTACTGATTTTTCCAGAAAACTATACAGAATATTGCAGAAAACGTCAGTGATGACTTTTCAATATACATGTTGAACTCTTTAAGATTTCATTACACTAAGTAATTCTGAAGTTTCTAGGAGAACAACAAATGTATTAAACTCAAGTTCAAGTACAAAAGACATACATGTCAACAGAAGTCTAGCACTATCAATCAAGACGAAAGAAAGATTGAACATTAGCCATAATCTTTCAATTTTAAGACTGTAAATGTCCAGACAAACTGCAGCCAACAATGTTGCAGCAAATCATATGCTAATTGAGATACTATAATGCTCTTAAGTCCTGGAAACATTACGTTTTAGAGAGAATCATTTAGTAAGGGTATAGTTAACGGCTTAAAAAAATGATTTCAAGTTTCAGATATCCACCCCCTCCCTCAAAAAGACAAAAAGGCAGCTTCAAAGTGTACAAAATTGAAAAATCTAGTGAACCGCATCTATAAAGCATTGCATCAATAAATCTTCTACCAACGTGATACTGTAAAACCTACAGAACAGCAAATCCAAAGATTAAGAACGCATAGAATTGAAGAAATAGCACTGGTCCATATTCGACTTACATCCCATAAGCACTGGATGTAAAATTTGAGCCATTACTGGCAGGCAGTGGTCCTTTGAGCTTATTTCTGTCCAGACGAAGTTCCTGAAGGTATATCAATTTACCGAGCTCAGAGGGCAATTTACCTGTTAATCCATTGGATTGAAGGTTTCTGCAGAGACATAACAAAGCTAGATGAGATAAGGAAGCTTCATGGAAGTCAAAAAGTAAAGTACACATACAACAACGAACACTCAAATTGCACTGACATCTTTATAATGTTTGACAAATTGCCAAGCTCGAGAGGAATTGGTCCTGCGAGCTGATTAGAACCCAAATCCAAGACCTTTAAATTTTTCAACAAGCCAATCTCCTTCGGTATTGTACCAATCAGTACATTTCCATGCAATATCCTGCACATCACCAATACATAACTTTAAGCTTTTACCAATTCTTTTACGCACCGGAGTTACATGTATAAGTTTTTCACGGAAGTAATAGCTTACAGTTCTTCCAAATAAGAAATCAAATGCAAATTCGGCGAAATAAAACCCTTCAAAGAAGCACCAGAAATGTTACTGCAAAATTACATAGGAGACGTTGTAAACGCATTAGTAAAGGCTCAGTTGTGCTACTAACATGTATCGAAAAGTAATGAAATAAGTCACATCAAATTGAGAAAAATCAGTCAAACAAACAGATAGAACATAAACGAAAACGCCATATGCAGAAGGCACTTTTCTCACATTTTTATGACATGATCTCGTGCCATTGAGCAAAAAATTCCAGACCATCCACAAGGATCTGAATCTACGGCATTCCAATTTGAGAATACCAGATGTGGATCTTCATATATAGCTTCCCTGAAGTTATTTAGAGCATGAACTGTGCAAAACCAAATTACTCCCAAGTAAGAAACCTGATATCAGTTATGAATATCAACTACCAACTACATTGCATTAGCATTTCATCAATAGAGTATCTCAACACAAAAAAAAGACAAGATCTTTACTAAACAACATCATATAACTTTTTCTTTTCTTTCTACGAATCAGAGCGACAAATGGTTGAATCTAAATGGATCGGGGCAACAAGGACACTCTACCACATACAATATCACATCACATATTTATAAACAACATCATATAACTTGTTTTTCTTACTCAAAGCAACAATTGGCTAAATCTCATTGGATCAGAAAAGCAAAATCACTCTGCAACTTACAATACTCAATCGCGTATTTATAAACGTCATATACTTTTTTTTTTCTTTCTACTACTCAGAACAACAAACGACTGAATCTTAATGGATCAGGTAAGCAAGACCATTCTGCCACTTACAATACCCGTCACTAATTTACAAAACAACATCATATAACTCCCTACATTGTCCTAAATCACACAAATTAAACTTCACAAACCAATCAAATCAAGATCTAAGCAACATAACAAGTTTATGAAATTGATAAGCATATACCTTCATTAGCTGGAAAAGCATCACATTTCAGAAAAACCAGCCCAACAGTCACTAAAACTCCAATTAAAACCCAATTTCTCATTTTTCCTCTTCTTGTACTCATTCCCCATAAACAACAAAAAAGAACAATGCTTTCTACAAAAACCCAAAACTGAAAGAACCCATCATTAGAAGTACTTTAAAAAAACAACAGAAGTTGGAGAAATGGGTCAATCAAGAAACAGAAAAATGAGTTCTTGATTTTGTTTTCAGTAACAAAAATGAGAGTAAGCTTGAGGATGAATCCAAGATTGTACAAAATATAACAACCCCAAGTATGGAAAAGTTCAAATTAAGAGAATGAAGTTGAAAGAAACCTACTTATAACTAGAAAATAGTAATAGCAAAACAGGAAGACTTGAGTTCAAAGAGAGTTTTGGTGACAATAACAGAGACAGTTCATTAGAAGAATTGATAAAGATTTTTCTGATAGAGGAAATGGAAGAAAATGGGAGTAAAAAAAGAGAAATTTAAGTGCAAATGCAGATTCGAAGTGAAAAAAAATGTACAGAGAGAGAGAGCGGCGGGGAAAAGGAAGTGGAAAAGAACAAGGTTGGTATGTGGATCGTGAAATGTGGTGAATTGACTTCAATTTGTTTTTGGTTGATTCAAACCACGTCAAGCGCTCGGTCATGTTTTATCGTAAAATAAAAAATATTTTATATTGGTATTATATTTAATTATCGATATAAAAATTTTTACATTAAAAGTAAAACAAAAATCATTCCATATACAAACGGATAGAAAATTAAAACTTTTTATTTAAAGATCAAGAAGTATTTATCATTTAATCATAATTCTGATTGATAGATCATCAATATAAATATAAATTGGGGTTGTTTATAAAAAAAAATTATAAGCAATCCAGAGTGAAAAGAGTTAAGGATTTTTTTCAAATTCTTGAAAATTTCGATATTTAACTTCAAGTTGAGTTTCATAAATGTATGGTCTAACACGTTTTTTTGTTCAACCTAAAAAAAAGTGAAAAAAATTCATGGTCAAGTTTGATCTTAAATTTTGTTGTATTTTTTTATTATTCATATTGAAATTCGAGTAATTTAAATATGCATTGAATAGAATTCATTTATGATAATGCTCTTTAAATATATGTTTTTTAGGTAAAAATAACATTCAAACTAATAAAAAATTATTATCGCCAATTAAATTTTTTAATGCAAGATTCATATATATGAATCAAAATTAAAATCTTTGATTAAACCAATATCATGTATTGTACTATATTTTTTATTTTTTTTTCTTTCGTGATAAAATAAAAAAGAATGAGCATAAAAAGTCCACCTTTTACCATATAGCGGCTAGGGCATTTTTCATGGCTATGAATCTAACAGCTCGAGATATTTAGTAGGCGTTTGATTATAAAAATTAATTTAAATTTTGAAATAGAATTAAAGATGAAGTTTTCTATTTCATTATATTTTTCCTAACAAAAATAAAGATACAATTTATAAAAATTATGAAAATGAGGTGGAAAACAAATATAGTATCAAGCTATTTTTCAAATTTTAAATTTTAACTTAAAATTGTTTAAACTTTTCATGACCAGCATTAATTTTCAAGTACAATGAAAAATAATTTGAAATAATTAATATTTTTTGTGGTCAAACATGCAAAAATGCAGTGAAAAAAACAATATGTACTATGTACCTACTTAGACATCATTATTGGAAAACTGAAAAGAATAAAACAAAAAAGACAAAAATCATTTTCATATTTATATACAATAAAAAAAACTTTGTTTAAAATATAAAAAAAAAAAAAAATCTATTGAGGTTAAATTAGTCATTACACATAGCTGTTAATGTAATTAATTAGTTGTTAATTCAATTAGTTAGTTTAGCTTTTCAGGAAGTTAGTTATAGTTTTCTGTTTTGGTTAGTTTCTGTTTTTGGTTGTTATATAACCACAGCCTGCTCACATTTTCTGTAACACAACTGAATGAAAATTGTTCACACGTTTTCAATGCCTCTTCTTCTTTCTCTTTAATCAAGCCTTCAACCATGGAGGTTTTGCAGCTCTCTTCAATTTGACATGGTATCAGAGCAGGAACGTTTCTGATTTTCTTACTTCTTTTCTTCTTCAATCTGCGCATCAGATCCTCTGTAAACTCGATTTTTTGTTTTTGTTCTTCTTCTTCATCTGGGATTGATGCAGGGAGTCACTTCTACATTCATCCCTCAGACAATCCTGGAGCAGTACTTGTACCAGTTCCTTTCAATGGCACTGGTTTTCATTCATGGCGTCGTAGTGTACTTCGTTCCTTGTCAGTGAAGAACAAGCTAGTGTTCATCAATGGTGAGTGTAAGAGACCAGAGGTGAACCATTCCAGTTATCGTCAATGGGTGAGATGTGATGATATGGTCACTTCATGGATTCTCAACTCTCTAGATCGAGACATTGCTGATAGTGTTGAATATGTTAATGATGCTTTGGAATTATGGACAGAACTGGAGGATCGATATGATCAGACGAATGGAGCAAAATTGTATCAAACTCAGAAGGAGATAAATGACCTTAATCAAGGTATTCTCGATATCACAACATATTACACTCGTATGAAGAAACTTTGGGAGGAATTAAACAGTCTGTGTGTTTCAAGTCAGTGTAGTTGTGTGTGTGTGTGTGGAGCTAAAGCTAATGTTCAGAAGGCAGAGCAAGACAGACGTTTGATTCAATTTCTGATGGGCTTGAATGTGGTATATACTACAATTAGGGGAAGTATCTTGATGATGAATCCCTTACCATCCTTGGCACAAGCTTTTGCCTTACTAGTGCAGGAGGAAAAACAACGAGAATTTAAACCAAATAATCAACTGTTTACTGAGAGTAGTTCTCTAGCTGCAGTTTCATCAAGTTCAGGAGGTAGAAGTTTTCAAACAAACTATTCTACCTCCAACACAACACCAAGAGGAAGACCTTTCTGTGACTATTGTAGAAGACCAGGACATGTTAGAGCAAAGTGTTACAAGTTGCATGGCTATCCATCTAATGACACAAATGGCTCTGCTCGTGATCAGCATAATCCAAGGAACACAGTTCAAAACACATATCCAAATCCAAGACATAACAATAAAGGAAGAGGTGCATCAGCAAACTCTGTAAGACTATCCTGTGATGGAGATACTAGTGGACAAACAAAGGAATCAAGTTCAACCTCTTGTAATGACCCTCAAGGAAATGAGAACATCAGTATCACCAAGGAGCAATATGATCAAGTTTCTCACTTGCTGAATCAGTTTCAAAATGATGGAGTGTGTGGATCTGTGAACTTTGCAGGTGGTTTTGCTTGCTCTTTTTCTCTTGATTATATCAAACTTTCATGTGAATGTTTCAAAACAAGGACTGACCTATGGATTCTGGACTCAGGAGCCTCTCATCACATGACTTTTAATAAAAATAACCTTGTAAATCCAGTAAATCTACCTTATCCTATGTTAGTCAAATTACCAAATGGATATAGAGTCAAAATCACAGTGGTTGGTAGTGTACATCTTACACCTAAAATCATCTTGTCAGGAGTATTGTATGCCCCCTCATTCAAATACAATTTAATCTCCATCAACTCTCTTGTAAACCATCTTGATACCTTGTCTCTTTTCTAACACTTCTTATGCATTGCAGCGCCCTTCACTGAAGAGGCCTCTGGAAATTGGTAAGATGCATGATGGCCTTTATTTCCTTTGCTCAGATTGCTTACAAAAGAATTCACATGCTCAGCATTGTTCCTCTTCCCTTTACCCTTTATCCAGTAATAAAGTACAATGTACATCTCTTTCTTGTAACTCTCATTCAGATGAAATAAACTCTTCTCTTGTTGGTAATAAAGACAATGTTGCTAACAACTCTTTTATTTCTAGTTCCTTTCCTAATGATAGTGTGGATCTGTTGTGGCATTATAGACTTGGTCATGTACCCTTTGTGAAGATGAAAAATATATCTTCCATACCAGCAAAATTCTCATCAAGACAACCTTTCTTCTGTCCTATATGTCCCTTGGCAAGTTGAATTTCCTCACACATACTAGGCTTGATCTCGCTTATGGTGTACAACTTCTCAGTCAGTATATGCAAGATCCTAGAGAGCCTCATCTACATGCTGCTTTTCATATGTTAAGATACCTCAAGAAAGATCCTACTCTAGGTGTTTTCATGTCATCTACTGCAAACTTTGATGTACAAGCATATTGCGATTCTGATTGGGCTGCCTGTCCTGATTCAAGGAAATCTGTTAGTGGTTATATTGTATTGTTGGGCGACAGTCCTATTAGCTGGAAGTCCAAGAAACAAGAAACAATTTCACTCTCTTCAGCTGAAGCAGAGTACAGATCCTTGAGAAAAGTAGTAGGTGAATTAACCTGGTTGCAAAGGTTGTTTGAAGAGCTGAATATATATCAGACTGCACCATTTCCTGTGTTTTGTGATAGCCAAGCAGCCATACATATTGCTAAAAATCCTGTTTTTCATGAATGTACGAAACATATAGAAGTGGATTGTCATTTTGTGAGATCAAAACTCCAAGAAGGGCTTATTTCATTACATCATGTTGATACTACTGATCAGTTGGCAGATGTTCTTACAAAAGCACTTACTGGGATTAAGCATTCTACAATTCTAGACAAATTGGTTTCGATCACCTCTGCTCCAATTTGAGGGGGGGTATTGAGGTTAAATTAGTCATTACACATAGCTGTTAATGTAATTAATTAGTTGTTAATTCAATTAGTTAGTTTAGCTTTTCAGGAAGTTAGTTATAGTTTTCTGTTTTGGTTAGTTTCTGTTTTTGGTTGTTATATAACCACAGCCTGCTCACATTTTCTGTAACACAACTGAATGAAAATTGTTCACACGTTTTCAATGCCTCTTCTTCTTCCTCTTTAATCAAGCCTTCTACCATGGAGGTTTTGCAGCTCTCTTCAATTTGACAAAATCTTTGTTCAAAATACTATTTATTGTTTGATTATGTTATAGTAACATTGTATATAGAATGTAGAGATGAAGGATTGCCATATTTTTATAAGTATTTTGTATTCTTTTTGGCTTACGTAACACTAGCTTGAAAAAAAAAATTAACTGGTCGTGGGCCCACAATATAGTTTCACATAGATCGAAAAGGGGTAGAAAATTATCAATAAAATAAGTTTAGGGGTAATAGGAATTTAGTATAATATAAGTGTATCTCTGAGATTTCGGATATAAGTTGAGAGGTTACTTGTGCATTATCTCTTTTTATTTTTATTTTTTTAATATAAATAAATTAAAGGGTAAATTAAATAGTAGTTGGGACAGAAAGTGTGTTTTTTAAATTAATTAAACATGGAGGGTCCTCCTTGACAGTGCTTATAAGCAAAACAATACCCAAAAAAGTGACATTTCTATAACAAAAAAAAGTAGATTATTTTTTAAGTTAGAAAAAACTTGTTAATCCATGTTTACACTAAATTTAAAAGACTTTAAATTTTAAGGGTAAAAAATAAAATGAAATCATATGAATTTATTAGAAAAAGTTTGGAAATAAAATTATTCATTTTTAAAAAATATTGTCTCCGTTATAAGTTATCAAAATAAGAAAGAAAAAAAAGTGTTACATCTTTTTTAATTTATTTATCATATTTTTAGTTCATTTAAAATGGAATATTTTTCAAAACTTTACGATAATTCTTTAATTTTAATTTTTCACATTACATGTTTAAATTCATAAAATTAAAAAATATTTTTATATTTTTTTAATTTATGATCACAAAAAAAAGAATTGAAAGATATAGGAAGCATTTTGGTCTTACATTTTTGGCTATCATAAAAGACAAATATGTTGCTGGTAGATATTATATATTTATCAAATTATGCATGAGGAGAATAAGATGAAGTTAGTCTAAAAGACCTAAAATTATATATAACATGTAATTTATGTAATTATTATGAATAGTTAAAATTTTATTTATGAGAATTTCTATCTTTTTCTAGTTTTGGGCCACTTATAGTTTGTCTTTTCCAATATCTATAACATTTCATTATTTCCACCCACCCCATGTTTTTGGGACATGATGTCTTGTGTGGGGATGTTTGAATTTCAAACCACACTCTTGCTTTTTATATTTTAATAAAATAATGACAAAAAAATTTATCATTTTTTATTTAAAAAAAAAAGATAAAATACTTCAACCAGTGGCAGAGTTAGAAATTTCTTAAAGGGTGTTCAGAAATAGCAGTTAGTTATGTTAAGGATGTCCAAAATATATTATTTATCATTTTACTCGTATATATACTATTTATTTTTTTACGAATTGGACACCGTTACCACTATGTGGCTACGCCACTGACTTCAACTACCCTCTTAAACTAGCTGCTATATTTTATTTAAATACTTTACTTTATAATTTATTTTAATCAAATACTTGAAGATCATAATCTGTTACTAGTAATTCAATATTCGATTCAAATTTCGGAATTTTTTTTACATGTGTTTTTAACCTCGGATAGATTCTAATTTCAATATAAATGATAAGTGAAATGTCACTGACTCTTTCTTTCACCACCCTAAATAAGAAAAAGAAAATGATTGGATAATGTAGTAATATATTCAAAAATCATAAAATATTTTTATGAGGTACTTTCGTCTTAAATTTTAAAAAAAAATTATACGTATATTCTTGACTTGAGATCGATAAGCTCCTAATATAAATGGTAAGTGAAATATCACAACCCAATTCTCTTTACCACCCAATTAAGAACAAAAAAATAAATGGTTGGGCAGTATAATCAAAATTCCACTACATAATTATATCCATAACTTACTTTGATTTAAGTTAATTTAATTAAGGAGTAGCTAAATTTTTAAAATAAGATAAAAGTCCCAACCCACTTATGTTGCTATTTAAATAGTTGACATGTTATCATTTGATAACTCTTTGTGTGATCCAGCAAGACATTAATTATGATCTATGATTTCACATACACTAATTAAATTTTTCATAATCATACTGATTAAAGCGTTAAACAGATAACCAATTATTTTTTTACTTATCTTTGTCCTTCTATATCTCTAAATCATTTAATGATTAGTATTTTCATTAATGTTCATATTGTAAAAATACTAGAGTTAAGGGTTAGATATTCTATCCCTTTCACAAACAAAAATGAAAAGAAGAAAAACCTAAAACGCAAGAAATTTCTCCAATTAAAAAGTATAAATGCATATTATCTCAAGATGGTTAATTAATTCTTTTATTTATTTATTATTATTATTATTATTTCTACTGTATTTTCATATTTTATTTTGATATAAATATTTTGATTAACTTGGAGATTTATTGAAAATAACATTTTTATCTTCACAAGCAGTGCGGAGTAGGGTTGTATTGGTCGGTTCGTTTCGGTTTTGAAGTTTATCGGATTGACTTATCGGTTATAGGTTTGTAGAGATGCTAAACCGTCATACAACCATTAAGATATTGACTTATTGGTTATTGGTTTATCGATTTTTTATCGTTATTGGTTTAACCGTTAATTTGACACAAAAGAAAAAACATTGAAAATCACTTTTTAAATAAGGTGACAAACCAAATAATCTATGCACTTGAGTTCACAAGTCATATTTTGCTCAAAAGCAAACTGTTGGAATTCTGACCCCCAAATTCGCCTTAGGAACAGGTTTAATCTATATGTTCCTTTGAGAAATTACAGCAGTTACGTTTTGTGATGTAAATAAAATAATGACACAATATTTTATCGCGGAAAAACCCCAACTCACAAGGGTAAAAACCACGACCTACACCTCTGTAGGATTTAACTCCACTTTATTAAATTTCAAGTCTCAACAAAAAATTACAAAGCTATGTAACCTAAGGAATTATAAACTCTAATTCCTAGCTAAGAAATTATAAACTCTAATTTCTAGCTACCAAAGACACAAAACCCCCCGGTTTAATATCTTCCAATGTTCTTCAAGTTCTACAACTTGTTGAACAACTCCTACTCACAAAACTCAGATTGTAAACAAGACTCTTGAATACAATCTTACAATTTTTCCTCACAAATTGCTACACTCCCAATAAATCTCAAAACTCTTTCAAACTTCTTGATCGTGTTTTGATCTTCTCTCTATGTAAGTGCGCACTTTTTTTTTATGCAAATAGCTCCCTATTTATAGATCAAAACTTCAACAAATCCTTGTATAATTCAACTTGTATTTGCCTTCTACAAATCCTTGTTGACTTCTACTTGGACTCCTTTTCTACAAAATTTCCTTAATAAATAAGAATACACAATTTCCTTAAATAGAAATTAGTTTTCCTTCTTTCACTTGGCTTTGAACTCCTTTATAAAAAGGAAACTTTTTGTACTTGTTGCTTGTCGAAAAAATAATAATTCCACAGCTTTATAACTTCTAATTCACGTGGTTGACGTTCTCCTTATCCAAGTCGGATTCGTTCTGTAAGAAACACGTCTGTACAACCTGTTTCTTTCATCTGTTTCTGTATTTGTCAATTATCAAAATCTTTATCATTCTAACACAAACACTTTTACATTGTAGAAAAATCAAGTGTTTGAGACAACCAAAAAAAAAATAGGAAATCAAACTCTAAGTCAAGGACTTTATATACAAAATGATATAAATATAATTATTTAATTTACTTTCGGGTTATCGGTTAACCAGTTAAGAAAAACTTCAAACCATTAAGAACCGATAATTTGAAAACAAAAAAAATTAAAATCGTTATCAAAACCACTAAACCAATAATCCAATACTATCAACCAATAACTTTTTTATCGATTCGATTTATCGATTTCGGTTAGATTTTGAACAGCTCTAGTGCGGAGTCACCTTACAGTTAGGGAGTTCATTTGAACCCCTTCGATGGAAAATTATATTATTTATACATGATTAAAATAATATTTTAAGTATATTAGTATATAAATGTCGAACCTCTTTCAACTACTTCATGTGTCTGTTTTCAGATTTTAAATATCTTTTTTAAAATCGTGACTTCACCACTATTCACAAGATATGAAAAAAGAATGTATAAGCAACACTTTGTTCAAAACTAATTTAAAAAATTATACAAAATATATTATTGTATCTATTTGCATGGTTGTTCTTTTTGGTGTCAATTAGGCAAAAGAGTAAAGAAAAAGAAAGAAACTATTGGGATCATTGATGTCATTTGAAAATGGGAAATGGGACAAAATAAACAATTCATGTCTTTGTCAATTTATAATATGATAAGGTCATTAAAACCCCCAAGCTACGTCTGTTTTTTTTGTTTATTTATTTTGTGTTTAGTACACATCATCCCCTTTGTTGTTGCAAGCACATAGATGCCTAAAGATAAGGGGCACAATTGCTCGGAGGATAAGTTACTTCGAGATTATTATTTTATTCTTAATGTGAAATAAAATAATATTAAATTTTAAAATAAGATTTTGTAATTTTATGTTAATTAAATATGAGATAAATTTATCTTTAAATTAATTAATTATCCCTTATTATTGTATAAGTCACTGAAAATTATAAACTGCAATATTATTTTGAATTAAGATCTCTTGGTCATTTACTTCCGAACATAAGTCAATGAGATTTAATAAGTACATAAGTCAATGAGATTTAATTTGTATCATTTGTTCATGGTATCAACTGAAGAACAAATCCATAAATCCAATCAAAGCCCATTAGGAACTACGGGTTTATATTTGGAAAAATTATATATAATAGCAAACTAATAAGTTAAAATAAATGGAGTAGTTAGGGTTTGATTTAATTGTTCTCCACAGTAAACGTTTGCAAAAAATTGTCAGGCGCCTCTCTCCCAAATATCTCGCTCGCCACTCTCCTCCAATCTCTCGCTCGCTTCCTTACTTTTTATACAAACACAAGTGTATAAAATTGTTTCTAATTGTATAAAGCAGATCTCGCTCGCCACTCTTCCAAACCTCGCTCGCCACCCTCGCCTTTCTCACTTATACAAACAGAAGCAAAATGTATAAATTGCATTTCTGTTTGTATAAAGCGTGAGAAAATTGTATATACACATGCAAGTACATATATTTTCATCCTATACACTTATAATTATACAATGAAAATACTCCTCTGCCCAGTTTCTTTTGCCTTTCTCTCTTTCTCGTTTTATACAATTTTCAAATTGTATCTAATTTCTCTCTTTCTCGTTTTATACAATTCGATTCAATTGTATATTCCTTGTCAAGTCTCTTTTTTCTTTCTCTCTTTCTCATTTTATACAAATTCAAATTGTGTATAATCGATTTATACACTTATAATAATACAATTCGTTTTATACAGTTCTCTGCCCAAGTGTCTTTCTCTTTCTTGTTTTATACACTCGTTTTATACAATTTGCTTCAACTGTATATGTATAGAGAATTATACAGTTTCTATGTTTGCTATGGAGCGCAATTATGCAAACTTTGCTATAGCATACAAATATAAATTTTTTATTTGCTATATGTGAAAGTTGCCCATATTAAAATTTGAATAATTATATTTTGTATCGAAGATATTAAAACCGGTTGAACTTATTGAATGGATTTTAGATCAATTAGTACAACTAGTTCTAACATACACATTTGGTTTAATTTTATAAAAGAATTATATTGGTAAAAAAAATAAATAGGAATTTTCAATATGACAACCTTGAAAATTTTTAAAGATAAAAAAAAGAAAAGATATTAATTAAGATGTTAAACTAACACCAACTACTTAGAGAGGTGTCATCCAAATTTAGAAAGAAAGAAAACAACATTGATAGTAAAAGATTTAAATTTCTAACGTTATTGAGATAGTTATACCCAATTATCATCATAATTATGACACTTCAACCGTGGGTTCATATGTATTTATTTATTTAATAAATATACGAAATCACTATATTTGATGTCGGAAGAGAATCATGAATTCACACATCTATATTTAAGCATTTCTTTTTAAGAAAAATACAACACTACTTTATATAATAATAAAGCAGAAACATAAATTTACGTGAACCCGATAACTCCCCTTATATACTCACTTATGTTTAGAGTCAAATTATGTATCATAAAATGAAAGGAAAATCCCAACAACTATAGCTGTATTGAAATGTATCACATTTTCCCTCAAACTATATGTAAAGGAATCTTAAGTGTATAAATCAATTTATTTAATCATCACATTTTTGTAAGACTATCACTATATTATAAGAAAAAAGTCGTCATCAATATGTTGCTAAATACCTTTTAATTATTTAACATATTCTTTTTAATATTTAGTCTTTACATCCCTTTTAAATGTGTTGACGTGAGTTTTGAGTTTGATTTTTTATTACAAATAGTATTTAGTTGTAGAAAATGAAAATAATGCAAGTCGAAAGATACTTATTTTTCTCCTGTTTCTTTTTTAAAATTTATAATTATAATATTTGAAATGGAAGTGTAGTGGTGATTAGAAGGAGTTTTATGATGGAAACTTTGTATATCAAGTGTATCCACAAAGTATAAGATGTATATTCGATGTATGTATTATACATTGTGGATGCTTAAAAGGGACAGAGTGGATCGAATCAAAGCTTTTATGAACGGAAGTATGATGGTTACAATATCAAAATGTATTAACATTATAAAAGTATCATTACAAAATAATCATCAACTAATACATTAAAAAGTTATTACAACAAATTTTTTTTGAATATGATATAAAAAGATAAATTTAAAAGAAGTATTAAATTTTGATTAAAGAATACAAAAAAAAATATATGTAAATAAAGAGTAAACAGGAGAAGGTGAAGCTGGATCTAAACTAAGTAGACATTTAAATTGTAACACCTCGAAAATCGAAAAGTGTAGTTGAAAAGGAAAGTCCTACGGACTATAGGAAGGAGGTCGTAGACCCAGAGTTGTATACAACCCTACCCTGCGGGGTGGCTCATTGGTTTGAGTTTGGGATTTCCATATTGGATGTCACAAGTCCGAAACCCCTTGCCAGCGAAAGCAAGGGGTTTGCCTTCTGAATCGAGCTCGTCGCACTAAGCTTGCCTGGTGCGGTTATCTCTCCTATGTGGTTTGCGAGTTATTGCATAGAAGCAGGGTTTTACTCTGTGCGCACCCAAAAGGATAGCGGCTGCAGATTTCTCTTGTCCTCAAAAAAAGAGTTGTATACAACCCAAATCAAAGAGTATTCTTTCATAATCAAGTTTTCCTATCTAAAATACTCTTTGTTCCTTCTAAGTTCCCTTCTTTAAATAATCTCACAATTTTATTTAACAATCTTAGACTAGCAAAAGGTCTATGTGGTTTTACTTTTCTGGGAAACTTTCGCAAATAGCCATTATTATAAACTTAATTATGCATCATAACTATAGTTTGCATATTTACGTGTTGTAGCTACAATTTAAGTTGTCTCGTTTGTATAATTCGCGGGTACATTTGTATAATTCAACTATTTTTGTATGAACTCGAAATGATGAATTTATAAAAACACAAACATCTGAACTTTAAACAGTTATACAAATTATATTAAACATATTAAAAAAAGTTATACAAATTATATTATACAAATTCAAAATTATACAATTGTACGAATTATACAAAACAAAAAAGTTAAACCCTGTAATTATAGCTAAAAGTAGGTCGCGAATTGTAACAAATTATAACTATGTTAACTAATTAATTAGTATACATATTTGCTTATCACCATAATATTCCCTATTTAAACTCTGTTATTTTCTACATTATGTTTGATAATTAAACAAGAAGTGAGTTCACTTATCTTGTTTTATCTAAGGATACCTACTTTCTACTTTATTGCTGTTGTTTTGTGTAAAGCATCGACATTATATTTATTTTCTTCTTTACACGTTGGATTTATGTGCATACACATTTTGCACTTTTTCAAATTAGGTGGTTCAAAGTTCAACAATGAATCAAAAAGGGAATTACAAATGAAAGCTCCAAATTGATATGCTCATGCAAGTAGCAGTTTGGTATTGCTACGATTTTTCCATCCTTAATCAGAAGTTTCGTGATGGATAGCATGTGAGTTAATTACTTAATTGTCACATTTTTGTACGACACTATATTATTAGAACAAAGTTAGCTACGTACATAAGTCGTCGTTAATATATGTATCGCAAAATATCCCATACTAATTGACAACTTTTTTAAATATTTAGTCTTTAAATCCCTTTTACATGTGTTAAAGTGAGTTTTGAGTTTGAATTTCTACTGCTGTTTCTTTTTATTTTGTAATTATGATATTGAAATGGAAGTATAATGGTGTTTGGAAGGAGTTATTTGTATATCAAGTGTATCCACAACGTATATCATGTATATACAATGTGTTATACATTGTTGATTTTTGCCGTCACTAATTCCTCTTTTGATAGCTTTATGTATATATGTTTGCACCCCAATTTTTAGTTTTAAGAAAATAGCTCTATTTAAACCTACAATCGCAATACATTGTCTATCAATGCGCTCGGGTAGGACGGGACAAGACAGGACAGGACAGGACATGACAAAGCTTCTATGAGCCAAAATTAAACAAAAATGTGCTTAGTAAAATAATCCATGTGAGAATGGTTACAAAATCAAATTGTATAAACATTATAAAAGGATCATTGCAAAATAATCAACAAGTAATAAATCAAATTATTAAAATGAAAAAAAAAATCGAAAATGATATTAAAAGCTTAAATCAAAAGAAATACTAAATTTTGACAACAAAAATAATTACTATATAAATAAATACTAAACACGATAAGATTGGACAAAGCTAGATCTAAACAAGATAAAGAGTTAATAGGGCAAGATAAAACGTTAGCAAAGACATAAATCTGTCCCGTCCCGTCCTATTATCATCCCTAGGTATTCCTTTGCGTTTGATGATTAAACAAGATAAGTGGGTTCACTTATCTTGTTTTATTTAAGGATACCTACTTTATACTTTATTACAAGTTGAAAAAATATTCACTTTTGTAATTAAAAGTAGAATTATTTATCATATACATAAGCAGTGAACTCATTGATGTTATATATATTTTGTGTAAAGCATCCACATTTATTTTCTTCTTTACATGTGTATACACTATTTGTACTTTTTTTTCTTCTTCAAATTAGGTGGTTTAACCTAAAACCAAAAAGGAAATTACAAAGAATATCGAAAACAAATAGAAGCTCCAAAATCCAAATTGATATGCTGATGTTGGTTGTAAATGTATGCTTGCTTAGTAGGATATATGAATTGATTATGTCAAATATAAGATCAAAAAGAAAATTTTAACTTCTATACTTAATTGTCTTCTTAACAAGTATATCCTCTTATGTGCATATTTGATTATTTTATGGTAAAACATGTAAAAAGAAATTAATGATGTGTGGTAATGAGATTCAAATCTAAGATGTTTGACGGTTTTGATATACCATGTTAAATTAGTTGTGTTGTCCATCTCATCTAATTTTTATTTTTAAAAAAAGGCTTAAGTCATACAGAGCCCCTTAAAGTTGTTCGCATTATTCACTTAGACATCTTAACTAAGACTTGTACCTATTAAACACTTTTAGACTTCAAATTTATACCACTTGAGCACTTTTTGCCTACCTGGCATTGTGAGTGTGATTCACCGCTCATAAGCGCGTGAAAGAATTTATTTTTAGTTGAATTATTTTTTTTTAAAAAAAAACAGTCAGCTTTCTTCTTCTTCTTTGTGCTTCTTTGCCATTAAAAATTTCTCCTTCAATCGCCATTGCCATTGCAATCTTTCTTTAAATTTGTCATTATCGTTGTCATCACATACTCCTCTTTTGAGCAACCACCAACATCTCTACCATTAACCTATCATATGATCGTTTTATTTCTTAAGATCTAAAATTGCCTGAACCTTTTTTTCTTCAGATCTAGAACTGAATATTTGTTGATTTATGAAAGTAAGCAAAGTTACAGATTGCAATTTAAACAATTCCACCACCTCTACCATTAATGTTTTACTTTGTTCTTTTCTTTTCTCCAGATCTTAGAATATTATTTTATTGTTAGATTTTTAAAATTATTTTTTTCAAGTCTAAATCTGCCATAATTGATTTCTGGTAAAGAAGAGGAAGAAAAAGAAAAGAAAAAAGTGGTTCAATGGGCAACATTAGACGTCTTCATTTTTATTTATTTTTTTGAATTTAATGATTTGTCATTGTTGATTCATACAAATGAAGAAGAAAAGTTTATTTCTTGGCTTTTCTTTGTCAAGTGTTAGAAAATTATTTCACTAAAATAATAACTCAATTTCACAATTAATTGTTGATTTTCCCTCGACTTTTTCCATTGTTAAATTTTGAGAAAACGAGTTGTGATGGTGAAGGAGATGTACAGGGACATTTAAAAAAAAAATTGAAGAGTTTTTCCTTTATTTTGGTCATAACTTTTTAGTTGTTACTTTGACTCAAGAAATAACTCAAAATGCCACATATGCACCATTTATTTGTCAAATTTCCATGTCAGCGCGAGTGCACTACACTCATTTTATATTTTTAGCTGATTGTCAAAAAAATGCTCAAATGGTTATAATTCGACTCGGTAGAGGTGTTTAATAGGTACATGTCATAGTTAAGGTGTTCAAATGAAATATGCGGACAACTTTAAGGGGTTGTAGATGACTTAAGCCTTAAAAAAAAGTAGAGAGAAGAGTCTGAAAAATAGTTTAACTTTGATCGGAATTATTGCTACGATATCAAACTTTATTGATGGTCTTTTACCCCTACACTATTTTATAATGTAATTTAAAGGTATATATTTGTCCATGTGGACACTTTATTATTTATAATTATGCAATATTTATTATGTCCCGTGAGAACATATATAACTTTAAAATACACTAGTAAATAGTGAAGGGGTAAAAGATCATTTCCAAAGTTCGATATTGTTACAGCAATTTCGTTCAAAGTTCGGATAAAATTTAGACTTTTTCTCCTTAAAAGTAAGATTTGAACTTTGGACGTCATGGTTCACAAGCAAGGTGTTTCGCCTATGACATGAAAAGTTATTGTTTACCTAAAAATTTAAATTGTTAGAGAAAATATATTATTATTTACTTAATTATATATTCAATTTATGACCAGTCGCACTTCCTATAGATGATTATTTGTATTTATCTTTTAGATGACTTATTAACATTTCCTTCATTTTAATTTATTTGTCTTACTTTCTTTTTTATTTTGTTCAAAAAAAAGATTGCTTTCTTTCTTTTTTGGCAATAGTTATTAAATTCTAACTTTTTATATGACATGCTTAAAATCATATTATTAAACGACTATTTCTCATATACCTCTAAGTTAAGATTACATTTAATTAAAAAATCTTCTTTTTACTTTCTTAAATTTTTAGTAAAATTAAAATAAGTCAAAAAATTTAAAACAAAGAAAATGCTTTTTTTTTTTGGGTAAATAAAACAAAAAAAAATATATTTAGCTTACAAATTGACATGCATGCATGCATGCCACACGAGGACCTAAAAAAATATTTTCAATAACTAATAATAAAACACATGATATTCTCAATCTTTAACATATTTTTAAAGCTCTAATATATAATTAAGGTGGATTTGTACCTAATCTTGCTGATGAATCAAAATTAATGAAATATTGCAAGTGGATTATCTAACGCCAAATCTGTTTTTTTTTTTTCTAAAAAAAAAAAGTGTGCATGCATCAACGTAATTAATATTATGATTAGACTTATCCGTACTTAAAAAAAAATCCTTTCTTCTGTCTTACTATCTAGTCATAATTCAATTTATATACTACGCTGTTTAATTTGTTTGTTCTATTTTTTAAATCTATTTTTATATATATAAAAAGTCTATTTCCCTTTTAGTACTGTTGGAAAATAAAAGAATTAGCGAGTAACAAAATATCATAGTTAAACATATAAAATTCATCCCATTTAGCTATGGTTTAACGAAGGATTATAAGAAAATTTAATTAGCTGAAAGTATTTTAGCAACCGGTTATTATCTAGAGATTATCGACACGTTCCACAACTAGTCTCGTATTTTTTCTAGTATAATAGTTCTTTAACCTTTTATATTTTTATGAGTTGTGTGAAATATTACAACCATGCACGTGTATTTTTTTTATTTTTCAAGAGCTCGCTAGTAATAGAGTGATAAGTAATTTTTTATTGTTAATTAAGAGATTTTTGATTTTTTAAATCCTTTTAAATATGAAATTGTATTTGTGAGGCCATGAGGGAGCCTTTTACATATAATCGGATAGTAATAATAGCAATGGAGTTAAAATTTTCACTAATAAATGTTAAGAATAAATGTTTAAAAAATCACGAAAAAATCAAGAGGTGTCAATATATAATATGTATAGAAATAATAATAAAAAATTAATTATTTTTTGATGAAAAGGTGTCAACTAGTTATCTTAATTTTATAAATTGAACAAGTAAATTGAATTAACTATTTTTAATATAAGGGCAAGTAATATGTAATGGAGGGAGTACGTACATTGTAAACCACGATATTTCCTTCATTTCAACTATTGTTTTGCCAGATTTTGATTTGATACAAAAATGATTTTTATATTTTGTGATCTTTAAATATGTATACAAAATGTCCTATAATTTTAAAGTTTTTAAATATGTGATGTCAAAAATTAAAATTAAAGAATTGGCGCAAAAAAAGACACTATTTTAATATAAGTTATTAATAAAAAATTAAAATTAAAGAATTGGCGCAAAAAAAAAAAAATTCATTTTAATATAGGAGTTATTAATATATGGATAAACATAGATAAAAGATAAAATAAAATGCCCCTAACACACCAAATCCCAACACAATTTATTCTACCACTATTATTAATTACAATATTATAATATATTCTTATACAATATACCAAACGACCTTTAAATATCATGAAAGGACGACCTTCCGAAGGTAAATTAGTATTTATTTTAGCTCGATATAGACATATCAATTACCAAAAAGAGATTATAGTATCACAAGAATAACTATTCTTACACAAAAGGTCTTTGATCGATTATATAATTATAATAAAAATTTTAAAACATCTTTATATGCCTATATGTTATTTGTTCTGAAAGTTAGTCACTATCAATAATGTTTAATTAGACCTAATAATTTATGATCTCCAAAGTGATAAACATGCAAATGATGATGCAATGGATACGATAGAATATTCACAAGATTAAATTTATATTTTTATTTGAAGGTATAATTAAATTCTAAGATAAATTTTTTACATTTTATCCACTTAGGAGTTAGGTGTGATACATTAGTCCAAACACCATTATAATTTCGAAATAATTTTATTCGCAGATCAAACGATTTTTGATACTCTCTTTATCTTGAATGTTATTTTTCTTTCGAGTTAAATTATATAAATTTTAGTTAATATTTAAAATATATTAATTTGAGAAGTATTACAATTTATAGTATTTTTCTTTACTGTTTATAAATATTTAAGTTTTAATTTGAAATATTAAACGAATTTAATTTTATTTACCTCTAAAAGTTTATTTTAAAAAAAAACGTAATATATATTTTGAGACGGAGAGAATAAGCGATAATACTTATAGATGACATCAACATAACCTTTTTTTTCTACTTTTTTTTTTGGCATACATTTATTTGTAAGTCTTCTATTAATTTATCTTTGGCTCATATTTATTTCCCTCCCATTTTTGATTTATTTAAGAAAAAAAATCGTAGTAGGGCAGGTTGAACATATTTTCATACATATGGACTTTTAAAATTTAAAAGTATTTAAGTACTTAGTTTCAAATTTGTTATATTTATTTTCTTGGCTTACACTCATAAGTAATAAGTAAACTAAAAGAATAAATATATTTATATTTATAATTAAATATTAAGGAGAATGAAAATTTATTCAAAAGACAGCTCAGATATTTAAGGCCATGATATTTGACCCAAAATATCTTAAAGAATTTTTATAGTACCCATGGCTTGTACTTTCTGCTGTTGATTTATTATTTATTTTTAATTATTAATAGAAGATCGCTAGACATATTGTAACGACCTGTTAGTCGTTTTGAGTAACAGACTTCGATTCTGAAAAAACTGGCAAGGACAACGGGTCCCACGACGGACCGTCGTAGGCACGACGGACCGCCGCAGGGCCTCGTTTCAAAACACTTAGAAAATCTGAAATTGGGTACTGAAAATCGACTCTCTGAACTTCGTGACGGAGTGGCAGGACGGACCGTCGCAGGCGCGACGGCCCGTCACAGGCCATCCACTTAAAAAATGAGTCTCGGTGGCATGCGACGGACAATAGGACGGACCGTCGCAGGCGCGACGGCCCGTCACGGGCTACGCAATCCTTGTTCGGGTCGGATTTCTCTATACATTTTAAGGGACGTTTTTGACTATTCCTGCTTAAATTATAAAGTTAGTAGGTTAATACTAATAAGTCTGATTACTTGGGGGTTAAAAGAGTTAACCTTAAGTTAATTAGTGGGGTATTATTGCCATCTTTTATTCTCAATTATATACTAATTAGGGTAAAAGAAAGAGGGTTTTGGAATAAAGAAAATAGAAAGAACAAGAGAAAGAGAGAGAAAGTTGAACGAGAGGGAGAATCGAACGAGAAGGGAGAAACAAAGCTTTGGGAAAATTCTTGCTTGATTCAATTCTTCGGTGGAGGTAGGTTATGGTTTTCATACTATCAGTAGTAAACTCTTAATAGCGAATGATATGTGTTAGTAATATTGTGAACCCTTCTATATGCTTAAATTGTATGCTTGCATGAATATGATTATGAAATTGTGAATAAATAAGCATGATGAAGCTATTGAATCCTAAATCTTGAAAAGAAACCATAATCTACTTTGTTAATGATGATGCCTTGGTATAAAATAAGGCTTGACGAACGAAAGTGCTGAGATTAGGGGATCGGGTGCCACGTTCCGGTACCAGGATAGAATGAAGATCGGAGTGTCACGTTCCGACACCAGGATAGTATATGGATCGGGTGCCACGTTCCGGTACCAGGATAGAATAAGGATCGGAGTGTCACGTTCCGACACCAGGATAGTATATGGATCGGGTGCCACGTTCCGGTACCAGGATAGAATGAGGATCGGAGTGTCACGTTCCGACACCAGGATAGTATATGGATCGGGTGTCACGTTCGGTACCAGGATAGTATGTGAGGATCGGAGTGCCAATGCCCGCACCAAGATAGTATGAGGAGCGGAGTGTCACATACCGACACCTAGGGGAATAAAGATAATGAATCTTGAAATATGTTAATGAATTCAATCTAATGAACTTAATTCCCAAATGAGTATGATGAGGAGGCGTGAGTCCTCATTTATGTACTTGGTGTTGTGACCAAGGGTTATGGTAATTGTAAATGTTGCATGCTAAGGATATTAGTTGATTTTATGATATTACTTGATATATCGCTTTCTATTTTGAGTTGGCCGATGATATCTACTCGGTATTTGTGGTTGTCTTGACCCCTACTTTTATGTTTTCTTCTTTGTTATTTGTGGAATGCAAAGAACGTTCCGTCAACTTCAACTCAACAGTAAATCAAGCCAGTCTTCGTCACACCAGATCTTCAGGGTGAGCTAACGTTTCTAGCTTGGACTGGGTCTTCTTCTTCAAGTCTTGATGCCTTGAACTTCCGGCATGGACTAGCTTTCTATTTGTTTTGTCTTCTTAGATACTCTTAGTTTAGAAATTTGAAATAGATGTTCTTGTGATGGTGACTTCCAGATTTTGGGGATAATAATAATAGTTTTGAATTGTTTTTATTAATGAGTTTAAGTCTTCCGCATTACTTTCTGTTGTTATATATTGAAATGATAAGGGTTAAATTGGTTGGTTCGCTCACATAGGAGGGTAGATGTGGGTGCCAGTCGCGGCCCCGTTTTGGGTCGTGACAAACTTGGTATCAGAGCATTAGGTTCGTTGGTCTCATCACACAAGAACAGGTCTAGTAGAGTCTTAAGGAACGGTAGGGGGACGCCTTTACTTTTCCTTGAGAGGCTATAAGACTTTACGAAAATTTCACTCTTTCATTCTTTCTTTCGTGCTACTACTTGAGTCCAATTGGTATCTAGGCGATCTGGTGGTATCGACCATCTTCACTCTCTTTCGCAGATGGTTAGAACTAGATCAACGACTACGCCAACACCAACACCGGCCGACAAAGAAACAACCGAGCCCATGACCGGGTCAGAGCTCGAGGAAGAACAACGGCAAGAGGCCGTGGTAGAGGTCGTGGGAGGGCGTCCTCTGAGGAAGAGGACGAGCACCTAGTCCATCCGATGCTAGGCGGTGACTCCTCCACCGGCGAGGAAGTAGTAAGAGAGGGGGAGGATGGGGTGAATGAGCAAGTACAGAATGAGGAAATGCCACCCCAACCTACCCCAGAGATGATCAATCAAGTTCTCGCTTATCTTAGTGGGTTATCTGATCAAGGTCAAGCACCTCCAGTGTTTTCTGCACCAAAGACTCAGGCTCGGAGATACAACATGCGCTCCGTGGCTCCCGCATAGATGTTCCATCGAAATAAGCACATTTCCTCGTCGACTACGAGGCTGTTATGACAAATGATCGGCATGAACTTTTGATAAGTTCTTGAAATTGAAACCTCCGGTCTTCGGTCTTTGAATCGGAGGATGCTTATGATTTTCTGGTCGACTGTCACGAGCTACTACACAAGATGGGTATAGTAGAACGGTTTGGTGTTGAGTTCGTGAGTTATCAGTTTCAAGGAAACGCCAAAATGTGGTGGCGATCGCATGTTGAGTGTCAACCAACAGAGGCACCACCTATGACTTGGGCCTCATTCTCTACCCTGTTTATGGAGAAGTATATCCCAAGGACTTTGAGAGATAGAAAAAGGGATGAGTTCTTGAGTCTCGAGCAAGGTAGGATGACGGTTAACGCATATGAGGCTAAGTTTCGTGCTTTATCAAGGTATGCCACCCAACTTTGTTTCAGTCCACAAGAGCGGATTCGCCGTTTTGTGAAGGGGTTGAGATCAGAGTTGCGGATTTCGGCCTTACAGGTAGCGGCAACGGCAAAATCCTTCCAAGAGGTGGTAGACTTTGTGATAGAAGTGGAAGGAGTGAAGCCAGACGACTTCACCACAACATCAACATCAAAAAGATTTCGAAAGGGAGGTGAGTTTAATGGTTCTTACACTAGAGGACAGAGTTCCGGAGGTTACTCAGTTCGACCCATTCAGTCTTCACTACAGACTGTAGTTTGGGGTCCACCTCAGACCGGCCAACACTTCTCTGAGAGACCTATGCATGAACCCCGAGAGTGCTATGGATGTGGGGAGATTGGACATATTAAGAGATATTGTCCAAAACAGAGTTACAGACCTCCAAATGTTAGAGGTAGAGGTAGTCATGGTAGAGGCCGTTACTCCGGAGGACGTGGTGGTCGAGGTAATGGTGGTCACCAAAACGGCAGAGGTGATGGGCAAACTGGAGTTACTACACCACAACATGGTAGGGGCAACGGACAGACGAACGATAGGGCCCATTGTTACGCTTTCCTGGCGGTGCAGCGGAGGCATCGATCTTTGTCATCACAGGTAATTATCTGATTTGTGATTGCATGGCTTCTGTATTGTTTGATCCTGGATCCACGTTTTCTTATGTATCTTCCTCATTTGCTAATGGTCTAAATTTACATTGTGAATTACTTGATATGCCTATTCGTGTCTCTACTCCGGTGGGTGAGTCTGTGGTAGTCGAAAAGGTATATAGGTCTTGTTGGGTGAACTTTGTGGGGAGCAACACTTATGTAGATTTGGTTATCTTAGAAATGGATGATTTTGATGTGATTCTGGGTATGACTTGGCTGTCTCCGCAATATGCAATCTTGGATTGTAATGCTAAAACGGTGACGTTAGCCAAGCCTGGGACAGATCCGTTAGTGTGGGAGGGTGACTACACTTCCAATCCGGTCCGCATCGTCTCCTTTCTTCGAGCTAAGAAAATGATTAGTAAAGGGTGTTTAGCTTTCTTGGCACATCTCAAGGATGACACTACCCAAGTACCTTCGATTGAGTCGGTTTGATGGTTCGTGAGTTTACGGATGTGTTCCTGCAGATCTTCCTGGTATGCCACCGGATAGGGATATTGACTTACGTATTGATCTTGAACCGGCACTCGCCCCATTTCTATACCCCCTTATAGAATGGCTCCCGCGGAGTTAAGAGAGTTGAAGGCACAACTTCAAGAGTTATTGAACAAAGGCTTCATTAGACCAAGTGCATCCCCTTGGGGTGCTCCGGTTTTGTTCGTGAAGAAGAAGGATGGGAGTTTTCGAATGTGTATAGACTACAGACAACTAAACAAGGTAACCATAAAGAACAAGTATCCTCTTCCTCGCATTGATGACTTGTTCGACCAGTTACAAGGTGCTTGTGTCTTCTCTAAGATTGACTTGAGATCCGATTATCATCAATTGAAAATACGGGCAACGGATGTGCCAAAGACTGCTTTTCGAACAAGGTATGGGCATTACGAATTTGTAGTGATGTCGTTTGGTCTTACGAATGCCCCTGCTGCTTTCATGAGTTTGATGAACGGGATTTTTAAGCCATATTTGGACCTCTTCGTGATCGTATTTATTGATGATATATTGGTATACTCAAAGAGCAAGAAGGATAATGAAGAGCATTTGAGAATGGTATTGGAAACGTTGAGGGAGAAAAAGCTTTATGCCAAGTTCTCTAAGTGTGAGTTTTGGCTAGATGCAGTGTCCTTCTTGGGGCACGTGGTTTCTAAGGAAGGAGTGATGGTGGACCCTTCTAAGATTGAGACAGTGAAGAATTGGGTAAGACCCACTAATGTGTCAGAAATAAGGAGCTTTGTTGGGTTAGCTAGCTACTACCGTCGATTTGTCAAGGGGTTCTCTTCTATTGCCTCTCAATTGACGAATTTGACTAAGCAGAATGTTCCATTTGTATGGTCGGATGAGTGTGAAGAAAGCTTCCAGAAGCTAAAAACTTTGTTGACTACCGCACCTACCCTTACCTTGCCCGTAGAGGGTAAGAACTTCATCGTTTATTGTGATGCATCCTATTCTGGTTTGGGTGCAGTACTAATGCAAGAGAAGAATGTGATTGCTTATGCTTCGAGGCAATTAAAAGTGCATGAACGTAATTATCCAACTCATGATTTGGAATTGGCTGCGGTAGTGTTTGCATTAAAGCAATGGAGACACTATTTATATGGGGTTAAGTGTGAGGTCTACACGGATCATCGTAGCCTTCAGTATGTCTTTACTCAGAAGGATTTGAACTTAAGACAGAGGAAATGGATGGAGTTACTAAAGGACTACGATATCACTATCTTGTACCATCCGGGAAAAGCGAATGTTGTGGCAGATGCTTTAAGTAGAAAAGCGGGAAGCATGGGAAGTCTAGCTCATTTGCAAGCTTCTAGACGCCCATTGGCTAGAAGTGCAGATTTTGGCTAATGACCTTATGAGGTTAGAAGTAAATGAGAAGGGAGGATTGTTAGCTTGTGTGGAGGCAAGATCCTCCTTCCTTGACGAGATTAAAGGAAGGCAGTTCGATGATGAGAAACTAAGGCGAATCCAAGATAAAGTATTGCGAGGAGAGGCTAAGGAAGCACAAATCGATGAGGAAGGTGTTTTGAGAATCAAAGGAAGGGTATGTGTACCCCGCGTCGATGATTTAATCAACACTATTCTGACAGAGGCTCATAGTTCAAGGTATTCTATACATCCGGGTGCAACCAAGATGTATCGTGACCTCAAGCAACACTTTTGGTGGAGTAGAATGAAGCGTGATATTGTCGACTTTATTGCCAAGTGTCCAAACTGTCAACAAGTAAAGTATGAACACCAGAGGCCTGGAGGAACACTTCAGAGAATGCCCATTCCTGAATGGAAGTGGGAGAGAATTGCAATGGACTTTGTGGTTGGTCTTCCCAAGACATTGGAAAAGTTTGACTCTATTTGGGTGATTGTTGATAGGTTAACTAAGTCTGCTCATTTCATTCCGGTCAAGGTGACTTACAATGCCGAGAAGTTAGCCAAAATCTATATTTTAGAGATTGTTCGACTGCATGGGGTTCCACTATCCATCATATCAGATAGAGGTACGCAGTTTACTTCTAAGTTTTGGAAAACATTGCATGCGGAATTGGGTACTAGGTTGGACCTTAGTACTGCGTTCCATCCTCAGACCGATGGTCAGTCTGAGCGAACGATTCAAGTGTTGGAGAATATGCTTCGCGCATGTGTGATAGAGTTTGGAGGCCATTGGGATAGCTTCTTACCCTTAGCGGAGTTTTCGTACAATAATAGCTATCACTCAAGCATTGATATGGCTCCATTTGAAGCATTGTATGGTAGGAGATGTAGGTCTCCCATTGGTTGGTTTGATGCCTTTGAGGTTAGACCTTGGGTCTTGATGCATTAAGAGATTCGATGGAGAAAGTGAAGTCTATTCAAGAGAAGCTTCTAGCGGCGCAAAGTAGACAAAAGGAATATGCAGATCGAAAGGTTAGAGACTTGGAGTTCATGGAAGGTGAACAAGTCTTGCTGAAGGTTTCACCCATGAAAGGGGTGATGCGGTTTGGAAAAAGGGGTAAGTTAAGTCCAAGGTATATTGGACCATTTGAGGTACTAAAGCGAGTAGGGGAGGTGGCTTATGAGTTAGCCTTGCCTCCAGGGCTGTCCGGAGTACATCCGGTATTTCATGTGTCGATGTTGAAGAGATACCATGGGGATGGAAATTACATTATCCGTTGGGATTCAGTTTTGCTTGATGAGAATTTGTCTTATGAGGAGGAACCGGTTGCCATTCTAGATAGGGAAATTCGCAAATTGAGATCAAGGGAGATTGCATCCATCAAGGTGCAATGGAAGAATCGGCCGGTTGAAGAAGCAACTTGGGAGAAGGAGGTCGATATGCGAGAAAGGTACCCACACCTGTTTACAGATTCAGGTACTCCTCTTTCGCCCTTGTTTTCCTTCTTGTGATCGTTCGGGGACGAACGATGGGTAAATTGGTATCTATTGTAACGACACATTAGTCGTTTTGAGTAATGAACTTCGATTACGGAAAAAGCGGCAAGGACAACGGGCCCCCACGACGGACCGTCGTAGGCACGACGGACCGCCGCAGGCCTCGTTCAAAACACTTAGAAAATCAAATTGGAGTGCGAAAATTGACTCTGCGAACCGTGGCGGAGTGGCGGGACGGACCGTCGCGGTAGCGACGGCCGTCGAGCCATCCACTTAAAAAATGAGTCTCGGTGGCATGCGACGGACAACAGGACGGACCGTCGCAGGCGCGACGGCCCGTCACGGGCTACGCAATCCTTGTTCGGGTCGGATTTCTCTATACGTTTTAAGGGACGTTTTTGACTATTCCTGCTTAAATTATAAAGTTAGTAGGTTAATACTAATAAGTCTGATTACTTGGGGGTTAAAAGAGTTAACCTTAAGTTAATTAGTGGGGTATTATTGCCATCTTTTATTCTCAATTATATACTAATTAGGGTAAAAGAAAGAGGGTTTTGGAATAAAGAAAATAGAAAGAACAAGAGAAAGAGAAAGAAAGTTGAACGAGAGGGAGAATCGAACGAGAAGGGAGAAACAAAGCTTTGGAAAAATTCTTGCTTGATTCAATTCTTCGGTGGAGGTAGGTTATGGTTTTCATACTATCCGTAGTAAACTCTTAATAGCGAATGATATGTGTTAGTAATATTGTGAACCCTTCTATATGCTTAAATTGTATGCTTGCATGAATATGATTATGAAATTGTGAATAAATAAGCATGATGAAGCTATTGAATCCTAAATCTTGAAAAGAAACCCTAATCTACTTTGTTAATGATGATGCCTTGGTATAAAAGAAGGCTTGACGAACGAAAGTGGTGAGATTAGGGGATCGGGTGCCACGTTCCGGTACCAGGATAGAATGAGGATCGGAGTGTCACGTTCCGACACCAGGATAGTATATGGATCGGGTGCCACGTTCCGGTACCAGGATAGAATGAGGATCGGAGTGTCACGTTCCGACACCAGGATAGTATATGGATCGGGTGCCACGTTCCGGTACTAGGATAGAATGAGGATCGGAGTGTCACGTTCCGACACCAGGATAGTATATGGATCGGGTGCCACGTTCCGTTACCAGGATAGTATGTGAGGATCGGAGTGCCACGTTCCGGCACCAGGATAGTATGAGGAGCGGAGTGTCACGTACCGTCACGAGGGGAATAAAGATAATGAATCTTGAAATATGTTAATGAATTCAATCTAATGAACTTAATTCCCAAATGAGTATGATGAGGAGGCGTGAGTCCTCATTTATGTACTTGGTGTTGTGACCAAGGGTTATGGTAATTGTAAATGTTGCATGCTAAGGATATTAGTTGATTTTATGATATTACTTTATATATCTTTGTTTTATTTTGAGTTGGCCGATGATATCTACTCTCGGTATTTGTGGTTATCTTGACCCCTACTTTTATGTTTTCTTCTTTGTTATTTGTGGAATGCAAAGCGTTAAATCGACTTCAACTCAACGAAAAATCAAGCCGATCTTCGTCACACCGGATCTTGAGGTGAGCTAACGTTTCTAGCTTGGACTGGGTCTTCTTCTTCAAGTCTTGATGCCTTGAACTTCCGGCATGGACTAGCTTTCTATTTGTTTTGTCTTCTTAGATACTCTTAGTTTAGAAATTTGAGATAGATGTTCTTGTGATGATAACTTCCAGATTTTGGGGATAATAATAATAGTTTTGAATTGTTTTTATTAATGAGTTTAAGTCTTCCGCATTACTTTCTGTTGTGATATATTGAAATGATAAGGGTTAAATTGGTTGGTTCGCTCACATAGGAGGGTAGATGTGGGTGCCAGTCGCGGCCCCGTTTTGGGTCGTGACACATATTATTTAATAGTATAAATTTGTAATAAATAAATAAATAAACGAAACCAAACATCACCATTTCCTACTTTGCAAAGTAATTTATTTTTAATTTTTACCTAATTCATGACCTGAACTTATAATAGTTGCAAAATATAATTTCTTTGTATGATAAATTCATTTTATTTAATGTTATTTTTTGAGATAGTACAATTATCATTTGACTAATCATTTTTGTTCTTCTTATATTGAAATCATATGAATTCATGTCGAGCATACTGGTTGATTTAACATTAATATCGGTAGATGAAAATAAAAGAAATTAAAATCACGTATAAGCAGTGGTGGAGTTATAAATTTTATTAAAGGTGTCCAAGAATAACGACGTACGATTTCAAAATAAAAAAAATATTATGTTATTTGGGATTTAAACTCGAAACATCTTTATTCAAATAGATATCCATTACCACTGCACTAAAGGAATAACTTTTGTCAAAAACGTCTAACTTTATATATATATATATATATATATATATATATATATATATATATATATATATATATATATATATATTCATTAAATGTAGAATTTGATATATGTATATAACATATTTTGTGACGAATGGTGTTCAATATGACTGTAGATTAATGAAACGAAACATCGTTTCAAGTTTAATTTGTTATTTTCATTTTCCTAGAAGATATACAAATGGTCTTGAGATCGAATAGTATCTTTCTTGCTTATCTATCAAATCCCACAAAATAAGTAAAAAAGAAACCCCCACTTATATTCCACAAAAAATATATATATTTTTATTTTATATGAAACACATCTTGAATCTTTTTTGGTAAGTGATTCTGACAAGGCCATCCCAACTTGCTAATATACAAAATAGTGTCATCTCTACTTTATTTCTCAAGTATATTCCCATCACAATGCAAAAAATGTGTTCCAATCCAAGTCAATGCCTTTATATTTTATTTTCATTTTTTTTTTTGCTTCAATAGATAACATTTTGCAATTTCTTATTAGTTTCTTGGATTATATTATTTTATTAGTAACTATTATGGGCTTCTTGAATACATCAACATATATTATATATATATACCCTTTTTATTTCTATACTCATTCATTGTATACTTAGGTGGAAACAAGTTTGAAAAAAAAAAATACTATACTAGCTTCCTTTGTTCATTCAATGGCCAAAATATATCCAGAAACACTCAAGAACTACTCTTCTTCTTCTTCGTCCTCGTCCTCGTCCTCGTCTTGTTATGTGACATCCACTAGAGAAATATTTACTATATGGATGAAATCTCTAGTGTATCATGGGAATGGTTGTACTGTATTTAATTCTAAAGGTGATATTGTTTTTAGAGTTGATAATTACCAAGAAAGAAATAGTAATGAAGTTTTCCTCATGGATCTTAGTGGACAAGTTCTCTTCTCAATTAAAAAAGAGGTAATAACAAAAAAAATAACTTACTAGTGTGTCTTTTTTCGATTTTATTTTCTCATCTGGTGTTCAGTATGACATAGTTCGAGTAAACATAGCTTGACGATTTCATTAATTTTATTTTTTCAACAGAGACTAAGATTACTTGGTAGATGGAGTGGATATTTAAGTGGTGGATTTAAAGGAAAGCCATGGTTTCAAGTGAGAAGAAATTGGAAATATTCAAAAGGAGATGTTATTTTTGATGTAAATTTAGGGTGTGATAAATCTATTGGAAGTTGTTATAAGATTCAACAAATTGACAAAAAATCATCATTTCAAATCTCAAATGATATTGGTCAACTTGTAGCTAAGGTAATTATTTGATTCAAAGAAATTAATTTGAGCATTTATGATTAAACAAACATTATATACTATATTCTTTTTGTTTTGTTATGTAAAATTGTGTATATTATATAGGTAAATCAAAAGCAATCATCAAGAGGATTTGGGTATGGTGATGATGTGTTAAATCTAGAAGTGGAACCTCAAGTTGATTACTCATTTATTGTGGCTCTTGTGACAATATGTGGTTTGATTAAACACAAATTATAAAGACCACAATTAGTCTAAATTGACTTTTGCAAGATCTAATCCTAAAGTCAAAATTGGGTCTTTATGAAGCGTGAATGCGATCGAATGAAAATTTTTCGATTTTCAGTTCAGAATTCGATGAAAGGAAAAAAATCCTAGATCAAGGTGGTAGCACGTATGGTACGATATCAGTCCCTTGAATCTTGATCTCAGTGCAATGTGTGAGACTTAGTCAAGAGATCGATTTGAAGATATTAATTATAAAAAAAGAAAAAAGAAAAAAGAAGGTGGATATTACTTTGATTAATGTTCATTTTGGGCCTTCTGTTGATTCAAGGCCCATTAAAATCAAGCTCAGTGGCCCATATTTCATGGTTTGACAATTTTGCTCTAGTGATGAAAATATGTTTTTCATGTATAGTCTAATTAGTTGATTAATTCTTTTATAAAATACAAAATTTTGTACTTTTGCTGGTTCATTTGGATTGACTGGTTAAAAGTTTAGTTGACTAGTTTCAAGTGTAAAATACTGAAATTTTATTTTATCAATAATAATTAGATGCTTACATAAAAACTAGATATTGGTGTGTGTCAGGTACGATCTCAATATATATTATTATTTTTATCTCAGTTTATATATTATAAGCGGAATTTGAAAAATCGATCATTTTAGTTTTTTTATTTTTTGTTTATAGTTTTAAAGCTATAATTTGTTGTGATTTTTGTGCTATTTTAAAATAATGTATATTACTCTCATTTCGATTAACGTGAATACTCATAAATATTTTCAGTTATTAATTTATTTTGAAATTTTATAACTTTTGGCGTCATATTCAAATAATATATGATACTTTTTTATAAATTGTACATATGAAATAAGAGAGCAAAACAAAATATTTTCAATTGTTAATTATTATGATTTATGATATCTTTTACGTAATTTTTAATAACACATATTATTCAATCTATTCATATTCATGTGACACTGATAGAATTTCAAGAGTCAAATTAAATTTTCTTTTACCTCTAATATATTTTGTAGCTAAATATAAGAAATGGAGTAATTAAATTACTAAAAATTAATTTGCCACGATATTAACAATGTAAAAGAAATTAAAGAACAAAGTCATGAAACACAACAAATAAAGAGAATGAAAATGAAAATTACTCATGTGAGATTCTTTTAATAAGAGGCATTTGGGTAATGAAAAGAAATTTGGAAAAAAGTGAAATATGAACAGACTTTTATGTCCTACAAAGAAAAAGTGCAATTGTAAATATAAAATATTATTTTAACAATAATATTATAAAAAGTTCTAATTTATCTTTGATTAAAAAAGCCGTTATTTTCCTAAAAGGCCAAAAACATAAAGCACAAGTTATGCATTATAAGACAAAATTTGCAAGGCAAACATATATTAACAAGATACATAAACCAGTACTTTTACCTGAAAAGAGGATAAGCAAAAATAAGATATAAAATATTAAATGACAAGTTACCAAATGACTTTTGATGAAAAAAATAATTTGGGGTCTGAAAAAATCTACAAGAAGTTGCAACAAATTTCAACAAAGTGACAAAAAATCATCTTTTTGAATTGTTAAAAAGTGATTATACTTTTGACCTTTTTTCTTAATAAAAAAATAATATTAACTATTTTGTTTTATTTAATTTGATATATTAATAGTGAATAGTTTAAAATTTATTTTGATGAACCATGTTAGATATTCATTTGTTTTGACACTTTTGCCCATGTGTATATATATATTTTCAAGTCGATCAAATTTTTTATAACGATAATGTGTGTTTGAACTTTGAACAATTCAATATGACTGCTAGAGTGATGTGATGTTATATATGTATACTAACATTTAACGATGATTAAACTACATTTAGCTATTATAAATTAATTTAATGGTCGTGTATCAAGAAGAAGTAATGTATTTGTTTTTCTAATTGGATAACCAAAATAACACAAAGTGTACAAACATAAAAGAGCAAACATCTGTAGCCTTTTCTTGTAAAGTTATGACTATCATGGATGTGTATCGTTTAAATGCAGTTTTCCCTTTTATTATTCATTATTGTAATACACTATGTGTCTGACAATTAATGATAACTATTTATTATTCAACATAAATATTTTAGAACTTTAAATTAAATTATTTAAATTTTATATTAATTAATAAAGTGTTTACAACAACATCCCAAGTAACCTATTACAAACATGTAGTTATATCTTATAAAATTAAATTAATCCTCAATATTATAAAAAAAAATATTACTATGTGAAATTGATAACTAATTTTATTGAAATGCTTTTATTAAATATATTGATATCAAGACAGGATGAGAAATCTCATATGTGCATTGACTTTTTTTTAGTTCATTATAATTCAATCATAGTTTGAAACGTAATAATATTTAAGATAAAACCTAAAATTTATCTGATAGGTATTTTTTATCCTCAAGCAGTATATTTAGAAAATCATAAAAATCTTCTCTTTCATAATTTTATTCGTTACAAAATAACCAAAAGGTTGAGATAACAACTCATACAAATGTTTTTATTCATATTTTTGTCATTTAATAATCATTCAACTCATCTTAATAATGATACTGATGAATAAAAATATTTAGAATCCAACTAAGATGGAATCATTCCTTAGGAAATATACTTAGAAATCAGATTAATATAAATTATTTAAACTTGTGGCCAGTTATTTTGATATGAAATTTTAAAGTAATAAGTAACAATTTGTTACTTTTAGTAATCAAATAACATAATACAATTTATTGTGTATTAAGATATGAGAATGAACTAAAATTGTGTTCTACGTAATTTCATAACTCATAATAATCATCAAATCTCTTTTGCAATAATGACCTTTTTGTCATAGAAAAATTTGTCTTATTTAATGCTCTTATTGATTGATGATAGTGGAATAAAAATTAATCAATTGAGTCACGTTAAAGATATTACCATTATAAGAGAATGATTTGAATTACAAATATAATTGAGCAAAGTACACACTACTAATCACAAAATGACTTTAATTCAAGAAGTACTAGTCACTTTTTAATTTGAAATGTGGACATACGTAACAAACAATGATTAAATAATTGTGTACAAGCACATTAATTAAGAATTTTTCTCATAATTTGATTAAACATATGTTTGAACGTAGAAACACAAAACTATAAATTAGTGGTCCTTACGGACTAACTTAATTAAATGATAGTTATTTTGTTATTACAATTAAAAAGTCACTAATTATGTAAATTTAATCCAATAACCTAAGGGGTTACTTCGTTGGTGAACACGTTTAATTTTAACAATAACAATATAATTATAATATAGGAGGGTTTTAATAACTCGATTGGTTATTCACAAAAACTTTTATCTTATTAATAAGGGTTCAAATTATAACAAATTTTTCTATATTTATTTATTTTTGAAATAATTTCTCACTTTATTTTTTAAAAAAAAATCAAATTTAAAATACTTATAAGCTATAAAAACTTATGATATTACCAAACTCACGAGAAAATCGTGTTGTGAACACAAAACAACGTGAAAAACAATTGAATCAAAAACAAATAAAAATTTAATATTATAGAAGGTCAACTCAATTGACCTCACATACATTTGAGATTAATTATTTGGACTGTGCATTATTTGTGTACTGATATTTTGATAATGTTTTTGTACGATAAGAAATTTATTTCACACTATATATTTATAGCCGTTTACGATTTATTAATAAATTAATTTCGTAAGAAAATTATATTTAATAATATAATTTTTTTATCAAATATGATCGAAAAAGTAGTAGTTTAAAAGGATGAAAAGATCTTCTCATTGGAGAAAGTATTAGCCTAAAGGCATGGTTTTGAAAACAGTTGAAAATGAGCACTAGAGATGACAATGAGGCGGGACGAATATGATTGGTGAAGATTTAAAGTTTGCTATGCGGAATGAGCGAGGCTGATTTAAAGTTAGGTCGAAAATATGTTTCAAAAGAAACTAATTATTTTTGGAGGCTTATAGCTATAATATCATGGTGAGAAAAAAAAAATAACTTTCACCTTCTTAGATCATATTAAAGTTTTTTCATCTTATATATCTCTGTATCAAAGTTCGGCATAAAAGTTCTTTTACTTTCTTAGATTATATCGAAAAAAATTCTCTTTTTTTTTCTCAATCTCTACCACAAATTATATAAGAAAAAATTCATCTTACTTTCTCAAACTATATTAAAATCTATAAACAAATCTTTTTTTTTTGTCCTTATTTATGTTCTCACTCCATAAAACATAATTTTCACCATATTAGATCATATCGAAGTTTTTTTTTCATCTTATTATCTCTATTAAAAAACGTAGCAATTTTTTTTTTACTTTCTTAAATTATATCAAATTTTTTTCTCTCAATCTCTAATTTAGATGGTATTATATATTTTTCATTTTATTTTATCTTTTCATAAAAATAACAATTTTATTTTCTCATATAATACCGAATCTAAAATACAATTTTTTAATCTCTACTCTCACTCTATAAAACATAACTTTCTACGCCTTAGATCTTTCAAAGTTTTTTAATCTTATTTTATTTCTATCCACAAAACAACTCTTTTTTTTTAAAAACAAATCTCTTTTTTTTTGTCCTTATCTCTACTTTCACTCCATAAAATTCAAAAGTTTTTTTTTTTTTTGTTCTTTCTCTACTAAAAAATTCAACAATTTTTTTTCTTACTTTCTTAAATTATATCAAAAATTTTCTCTCTTTTTCTCACAATATATCCCATCTCTATTCAGCATAACCCATCAAATAATTTTCTCATATACTTTGTGAAATGAGAAAATAAAAATCTCAAATATTCTTCGAAACAAATTGGAGATGTGAAAGAATGATTTTGTGGTGAGGACTAAGATGATGACACCAATATTTATTTATTACTTATGTTCAAATAATAATCATTTAAGTGGCTCCTCATTATTTTCTAATTAAGTGTAAATCCTTTTTTAGAATTTCTATCGAAGATTAAGAAGATCAAGAAGTAACAATTAATTTTGTGTTTGATCATAGAAATTAGAATTAAGATCTCATTTTGAAAATCTATCTTTAATTCTTTTTTGAGTTCAAAAAACTAGTCCAAACCCCTTTCCGAATTTTAGAGGCTTTTACTTAGTAATAAAATATATGTCCAAATACAATTTTAAATCTAAAAAATCAGTATTTCAAAATTCAAATTTTTAAATTTCAACTTCAACAAAAATATCACGCTCCATACGAGGTGAGATGTGTAACGACCTGTTTAGTCGTTTTGAGCAGCAGACTTCGATTCTGGAAAAACTGGCAGAGACAACGGGCCCCACGACGGACCGTCGTAGGCACGACGGACCGTCGCAGGGTCTCATTTCAAAACACTTAGAAAATCTGAGAATTTGGCATCAAATCGACTCTGCGAACTTCAGTAGCGGAATGGCGGGGCGGACCGTCACGCAGTGACGGACCGTTAGCGCGACAGTCGTCGCAGTCGCTTAATCCCGATCTGGTCGGATTTCTTTATACGTTTTAAGGGACGTTTTTGACCATTCCTGCTTTAATTATAAAGTTAGAGGGTTAATGTTAATAAGTCTAATTACTTGGGGGTTAAAAGAGGTAACCTTAAGTTAATTAGTGGGTTATTATTGTCATCTTTTATTCTTAATTATATACTAATTAGGGTAAAAGAAAGAGGGTTTGAATAAAGAAAATAGAAAGAACAAGAGAAAGAGAGAGAAAGTCGAACGAGAAAGAGGAGAAACGAAGAGAAACAAAGCTTGAGAAATTGCTTGCTTGATCACTAATCTTCGGTGGAGGTAGGTTATGGTTATTTTTATGATATTCGTAGTAAACTCTTAATAGCGAATGATATGTATTGGTAGTATTGTAAACTCTCCTACATGCTTAATTGTATGCTTGCATGAATGTGATTATGTAATTGTGATATCATAAGCATGATGAAGCTATTGAATCCTGAATCTTGAAAAGAAACCCTAATCTACTTTGTTAATGATGATGCCTTGGTATAAAAGAAGGCTTGATGAACGAAAGTAGTGAGATTAGGGGATCGGAGTGTCACGTTCCGACACCAGGATAGTATATGGATCAGGTGTCACGTTCCGGTACCAGGATATAATATGAGGATCGGAGTGTCACGTTCCGACACCAGGATAGTATATGGATCGGGTGCCACGTTCCGGTACCAGGATAGAATTTGAGGATCGGAGTGTCACGTTCCGACACCAGGATAGTATATGGATCGGGTGCCACGTTCCGGTACCAGGATAGTATATGAGGATCGGAGTGTCACGTTCCGACACCAGGATAGTATATGGATCGGGTGCCACGTTCTGGTACCAGGATAGAATATGAGGATCGGAGTGTCACGTTCCGACACCAGGATAGTATATGGATCGGGTGCCACGTTCCGGTACCAGGATAGAATATGGATCGGGTGTCACGTTCCGACACCAGGATAGAATGAGGATCGGAGTGTCACATTCCGACACCAGGAGAGTATATGAGGAGCGGAGGGTCACGTACCGACACGAGGGGAATAAAGATAATGAATCTTGAAAGATGATAATATATTCAAATCTAACGAACCTAATTCCCAAATGAGTATGATGAGGAGGCGTGAATCCTCATTGATGTGCTTGGTGTTGTAACCAAGGGTTATGGTAACTGTAAATGCTGCATGCTAAGGATATTAGTTGATTTTATGATATTGCTTAATATATACTGTTTTCTATTTTGAGTTGGCCGATGATATCTACTCAAGATCCGTGTTTTGTACTGACCCCTACTTTTATGTTTTCTTCTTGTTTATTTGTGGAGTGCAGCAAGCGTACCGTCATCTTCAACTCAACCGCAATTCTAGCCAGTCTTCGTCACATCGGATCTTCAGGGTGAGCTAATGTTTCTAGCTTGGACTGAATCTTCTTCCTCATGTCTTGATGCCTTGAAGTTCCGGCATGGACTAGCTTTTATTTGTTTTAGCTTCTTAGAATACTCTTAGTTTAGTCATTTGATTTTAGATGTTCTTGTGGTGATGACTTCCAGATTTTGGGGAATAATAGATGTTGGATTTTAGAAGTTATTGAATTGGTTTTTATTAATGAGTTAAGTCTTCCGCATTACTTTCTGTTGATATTATATTGAAATGTTAAGGTTTAGATGGGTTGGTTCGCTCACATAGGAGGGTAAGCGAGGGTGGCAGTCGCGGCCCGATTTTGGGTCGTGACAAGATGTGATTGGCCAACGTTTCAAATCGATTTAGTGTTTTGCCACTTTTTAATAATTTTTTTGACACAAATACACCTAGTGAAAATACCAAAAGAAAAATCCAAAAAAATTACTCAATAAATCGTTTGTAGAGTTTAAATAGATAAAAATTACTCAATATTTTATCACACGCTTTAAAAATCCAAAAAAAACCCTAAAAGGAGCTTTTTAGTCTATAATATATATTACACTAATAAAAACAAACCAAAAATTATAAACTATAAATAAATCAATTTCTGCACAAAAGTGAAAAAAAGTGGGGCTAGCTATTCTTTAAATAGAAAAAAATAATGTCTCCCAACCATAACACTAATAGGGACAAACATAATGAATGACAAAACAAATTGTAAAAGTTCAAAGTTAAATTCACAACAATAATAACAATAATATGATTGTTGTAATTCTACAAAGTGTGATTTGGAAAAGGTAAGTGCACGTATATTAAAAAGATAAAAAAATTATTTTAATAGTTCTTCGGCCTATCTCTATTTATGTTTTGAAATATTCATATACAAGTCACGGAAGTATAACTAGGGACTGATATCATCCTTTTCTTTTTTTTACTATTACGAAATTTATTATCATTTATTACTAACAGGATCTCTTGTAATCCATAACAACATCAATTTTTAGTTATTTAACTATAAAATTTTATTTGTAGTTAATTTCTTATTTTTTTAATAATGCTCGATTCCATTTAGATTCAGTCTTGTTCAACATTTATTAAAGTATATAACTTTATCACGTATCTTAAAAATAGAAAGAATAAACTTACACATAAACCCTATCTCTATCTCGTCTAATTTTTTAAAATAAAAATTTTTAATCCACCTCGCTCCATCCTATTTAAGTATTGTGTCCTACTTGTTATCCTCAATGGTACCACAATAGGTTAAATAATTTCCTAAAACTAATGCACAAGGTGATAAAGCAACAAATAAATGTTTCTTTTTCTTGGGACATGAACTCTTTTAAAACTATATATTATCATTAAATAACTACACTGCCCTAAAAAAATATTAACCATTAGTAACAACCAAAACAGTACCATTATATGGGCGTGGGGTTTTATTTAAATATAGTATATTTAACAATAATTAATATTGTCTCGTAATCTTAATGGCCAACATAATGAATGACAAAATAAACCTTTAATTTCCTCAAATATAATAAATAAATGTATGCTTTTATTAAACGTGATCACTACAATCTTTTTTCCATTATTTTTCTAGGAGGCCACCCTTTTTGAACAAAGAAATACTAATAATAGTAATAATAATTAATTCATCAAAGAAAAAAGATGGAGAGTTTTAATTAATCAAAGAAAGAAGATGGAGAGTTTTAATTATTTTCATTATTACAAAAGAAAAGGGTTGATTTTAGTTTGTGGAATTTGCACAAATCAATAAATAAACTAATAATTTGGGGTGTTGTAAATAGTAATTCATAGTTATAGAAAATCAATTTTTTTGTAAATGTATTTAAGTCATGCATGTCTATTTAAAGAATTTATAGTCAAATTCATACAGGAATAGTTCTTTAATTTTTTTTAAAAATTAAAAAGGATTTCATACTACAATTGGTAAAGATATTGTTATTATTTCCTAGAGTGGAAAATAGTGACAAATCGTTTGTTAATTATGTCTTAAATTTTTCTTATATATTTTAGGAAACTCATAACCCTACGAAACTATTTATCCTAATAGATTTGAAAAAGAAATACACTATCCTATTTTAAAGCATTGTAAATATCTCTTTATTTATTTCTTTACCATAGACAACTCTCTATTTTTACTACGAAAATTAAGTAAAGCTGAACTGCATTAAATCTTTGTGTTATTTTTAAGCTTTTATGTTATTATAAAGTTTTTGATTTTCCACCTTAAGTACCATACCCCCAATTTTATTTTATTTTTTAACATAAAACCTTTGACATTATTCACTTTTAAGTGGGGCATACCAATAATTAGTTTAATTATCTTAGTGGTACTTTTTCAACAACTTTTCTTGAAATACTCACTATATATATATATATACACAATTAAGTCTCTTTAAAGGTATCTTCTATCACAAACTCAATTTTTATTCTCTCTAAAGCTTTCCCAATGGCAAGAATTTACCCTCAAACATCATCATCTTCTTCTTGTTCTTCAATTTGTATGACTAAATATGTGACAACAAAAAGAGAAACATTTACTTTATGGATGAAATCACTTGTATTCCATGGAAATGGATGTGCTGTTTTTGACTCAAAAGGTCAACTTGTTTATAGAATAGACAATTATAGCAAAAAATGTAGCAAACAAGTTCATCTCATGGATCTTCATGGAACAATTCTCTTTTCTCTTCGTAAAAAGGTAAGGCGATAAACATCAGTATGACAAACAGCGTGACAATTTCATTTAAAAACTTAAGTTCAACGTCAGTGGGATTACCTATACTTTTATTTATTCAATTATATTTTTGAACACGCACCGTCATGTGTGGTCAAAGACACTTGTAATTTTTTGCTTATTAGTTGAATGATTTTTAATTATTATTTCTTTTTCCAGAAATTGTCAATTTTTGGACATTGGAATGGCTATAAGATGGATGAGGAGACACCATATTTTCAAGTGAAAAAAATTGGCAATTTATTCATAGGAGATTTAAATTATGGTGTTATTTTTGGATGTGATACAAATAACTATAGGATTATTGCTTTAAGAGGCAAATTAGGCTTCAAGATTATCAACAAAGAAAACAGACTTATTGCTGAGGTTTGTTATTTAATTTTATTTTATTTGTGTAATTTATTACAGTAATGTTAATACTATAGTATAATTGACTTTTGATTTTATTTATTTATTTGTTTTAGGTTAAACAAAAGCAATCATCATCAGCAGTTAAGTTTGGGGATGATGTATTAAGTCTAGTGGTGGAGCCTCATGTTGATCATTCACTTGTCATGGCTCTTGTCACTGTTTATGGTTTAATTCGACATATGTTGTAAATATATAAAAAAAAATTCACGTGATGTTTGATATCGATATCGTATTATATATTTTTTTACTTATCTATTTACTTTATTTATTTCTTTTTTGCTTAAAAGAAGTGTGAAATTCATTATGGATAAGTAAAAGTGATTGAATGGAGTATAAGATCAAAGCGAAAGACAAAACAAAAAAATTAGCGACTGTGTAAGTAAATTTTTTTAATGAGTTATTCGGATGGCAAGTAGTTCTCACTTTCAACTTTAAAATTATTAGTTTGAGTCACTAAGAAAGCAAAAAAGTAGGAGCTCTTAGGAAAAGATTAAAAAGATATATTCCCTCTCTCCTATTTTATGTGACACTTTTCATTTTTCGAGAGTTAAACAGTTTAATTTTGACCGGACATTTGTGTATGAAATCTTCAATTTTTTTGAAAGGAAATTTATATATTTGTAAACTACGTAAAGAGTACTATAAGTTACAATAAATGATAATTCAAAATGTTAAAATGATCTATGACAAAATTACGATTAAAGATAGACTTGTTTAAATTTAAAATGCGAAAAGTATCACATAAAATGAGAGAGAAAGTAATATTTTAAAAAATATATATAAATACTCTTCAATAAAATTAAGTTACATGCATGGATAGTATACATATATATCAATGTATTTTAGTTTATGTAAAAAAAAAATGGGGCTATATCAATTAGGTAATAATTGAGTAAAAAAAATTATTTATAATTATCTTTTAAGTGATCTGATAACCGTTTATTACTAACAAATAAATACTAGTCCTAACTATGAATCTCACAAAAGAATCTCAAAACATATATATTCATTCATGATTCATGAAATAATATGGAGTTGGCAAATTGGAAGGTTTATGACAATGAATTGTTACTTGCCATAATTAATAATCATTCACATATCACAGATCAGCAAATCAGAAATATATATGATCCTTAATTTTATTATTATTTTTTTTTAGAGAAAGTTGGTCCAAAATTTTGTCACCAATAATTAAATTGCATGTCATGCGGACAATATATATGTTCTAAGCAAAAATAATATATATTCAATTTTGTTGAAAAATGGATTTGATTCACATTGCCAAATCATGTTGAACAAGATGTGAAGTCAAATATTTAAAATTTGAAAACTTTAACTCTTTTTTGAGTCTATATTTTTATTTTTATTTTATTTTTAATTCAAAATTTAATATTCATATTTATATTTGATTAATTTAAATTTAAGCTACGTAAAGTCTATTCTTTTATACTTTTCATTCATTGCAATCATAAATGTATGTGTTTGATGATCTTAATATTGCTTGCTTTGATAGTGTTTTTTTAATTTGTTATTTCCATGTTTAAAAATTTATCATGATTTATTATTAAATTTGTCATCAATAATTATTATTTTTGTATTATACTTGATCAACGGCACTCGATTATTTATATATAGATCATTAAAAAATGATTAAAAGAACTCTTAAAACTATACTTGTATATGTTATGATTTCTTTGAGTAAGTCCAATGGACTGGTATTTAATATATGTTCATACATTATAGTATTTGTTAATAACATTATAGTAGTGGTTGAATAATAACTTTGCATTTTCAACCAAAAAAAAAAAAAAAGGAAAAAAAAGAAGGAAAATCTACGCAACAAAAGATATATAAGTCATATTTACTCCTTAAAATTATATTTTAAAATAATTACCTAAAAGCTACAATTATACACAATTTCCTATTTCAAACATAATTAGAGATTGTATTTGATTTAAGAAAATTGTATCATATATATATTATTTGTATTTCTCTCCCACGTTGTGACTCCATCAGTTTAAAATTTTTAATTAACAGTAAGTGTGTATATATATACATATTTTTTCTTTTAATGACAAAACTCTCGCTGAAGTGAAGTCTTCCAAACATAAAATATCAAAAATGTATGTGATTTCTTTCACGTATTCATTGTATCATGACACATTGTGTATCAAAAAGGTATCATGATACAATATCTATCGAAAAGATATTTCGATCCAATATCTATCGTAATACATCATATATTGAAAAGGTACGATAATACCATCAATTACATAACTTATGTTATTGTTTTTTAAGTTTCAAATCTCGAAATTTCATATCAAAACTTAATATATTAATACATCGTAACAATAGACTAACTCCGATACTTCAATCCACAACTCTAATGATAAGTTGCTCTGTTTCTATCAATTTAAATTGGGCGCCAAAAAGTTTAGTTATATATAACTTGCTCTGTTTTCTATCAGTAGCCATAACTGTCAACAAAGAAGAAGAAGAAGAAAGCTCTGTTCTCCCATGGCTCCCAAGAAAAGAGTAAAGAAGAAGTCACCCGCCATTGTTAATCGAAGAACTTCTCTAAGAATGAGGGCTGAACCCGGTCCTCCTCACTCACCTGAAACACACACTTCTGATAGCGGCGGTGGCGCATCTTCTTCAATGGATTCTGTGAAAAGGGAAAATGCGGAGTCTCCTGCCATTGTTACTGAAAACTCAACTGGGAAACGTCGAAAAGTGAAATCGGAGCCTTCTACTGATCAGGTTGGTTCAGTTAAACGGGAAAATGTGGAGTCTGCCGCCATTGTTACTGGAAGTTCTACTAGGCAACTACGAACAGTGAAATTGGAGCATTCTTCTTCACGTGAAATTGGACCAGTCGATTCCAAGAACGCCATTGTTACCCAAAGCTCTACTGGGAAACTTCGAACAGTGAAATCAGAGCCTTCTTCTCCAGGCCAAATTGGATCAGTTGATTCCAAGAACGCTAGGCAACTTCGAACAGTGAAATTGGAGCCTTCTTCTCCAGGCCAAATTCGATCAATTGATTCCAAGAACGCCATTGTTACTGGTAGCTCTACTGGGAAACTTCAAAAAGTGAAATCGGAGCCTTCTGATCAGATTGAATCAATCAATTCCAAGAAAAGGGAAAATGTGGACACCAAAAGAACAGTTAAGGAAGTAAGTCCAACTTCCGGTGTTCTTACTCGCCGGGGCAAAGCCAAAATGGAGTCTGAAACGCCCAAGAAAGAGGGAAATGGGAAGAATACTCGAGCAAAGGTCACTTTCTCCTGATATCACTGCAAATATCACTCAATTCAATCTTGATTCTTAGGGTGTATTGTTTGGTAAAATTGATTCTTTTCTCTGTTGAATTTCATTCATCTTCTGTAAAATTCATATCGGAATCGAAAAAAATACTACTGTTAATGAAAAATGGAAAGCTTTGATTTGATTCAACTTCATCTTTCTGTTACTCTGTTTTGGGTTTTGCATGCTCTGTTTTTTGTTATTTTGCAGTCATGTAGCTCGTCTTGTCAATTTCATACTCTTGTTTCATTTGTATATTTCGTATCGTTTAGTCTGTTTTAAAACGAATGTTTTTTTTCGTTTTTTGAAAAGATCCGAAAGATGTTACTCGTGTAAATTAGAAATAAACTAACAAATATGAAGCAAGACTTACGTTTAACTTTTTTTTTTACATGTTTAAGATCATAAGATTAAAAGGTATTTCGATACGTTGATATATCCTTAGTTTGATTTACGAGCATATGATTCAAAATTTTTATTTATAGTAGATGATGCATGATATTCCATTCGTTTCAAACAAGTGACGTTTTTATTTTTATTTCAAGTAAATGTTGTTTCAACTTTCACATAATCAACACGAAAATATTGACGTTCTTTTAATTTTATACCCTTATTTAAATAAATAGAATATTACATGAACTAACAAACTACTCTCTATTTCATATTACCATGATCTTGTTGATCTGACACAACTCTTAAGTAAATTTTGACTAGATGAATATTTCATTAAAGTAACATTTATGAAGTTTTGAGATTCTAAATTTAAGTGTTAGTACTTTATATAGTTATTTAATATTAAGGATACTATAAAAAAATAATAAAACACTCTTAATTTGTTAAATTGGATAAATAAAATATCTATTTTTAATGTATGAGTTAAGTAAAATGAAATAGTAAGCCTTAAAAAGTTACATCTTTTTAAGGTATTTACTAAGGACTAGTTAGTACGTAATATTATATTTTAGTTTCCATCAATGAGTTTTTCTCTTAAATGATGTGTTCATAGGCTAAAGGGTTGTATTTTTTTAAAAGTCATATTATCAAAATATATATAGGCTTAACACAGACGGAAAAGTTAGAGAAAATTGCATGATTCATGTAAATGAATTTTAAATATTCAAAATATGTGCAAAAGATATTGAGACATCACGTATTGATCCCTAAACTTCTTACGGAGGGTTTCATAAAAAAATTTGCGAAAAAATCATTTGGAAATCATATCAACAAAATATTCAAGGGCTAACATGCACAAAAAACATAGAAAAGTGCCTAATTTCTGTAAAATAAATCATAAATGTCCAATATATGTGCAAAAATGGTAAGATTTCACGTACAACTCCATGTACTTCCTATAGAGGGTTCATAAAGGTTTTACAAAAAAAAATAAAAAAAAATTGAAAGCTATATCACCAAAAAATTCATGAGCTAACACACATGAAAAACTGTGGAAATCGTCTTTTCGTGTAAAATAGATCGTAAATGGCAAAAACATATGCAAAAATGGTAAGATTTCATGTAGCGCTCCCCCAACTCTCTACAGGGGGTTCCTAAAAGGTTTTGCAAAAAAATAGTCCGAAAGTCGTATCACCAAAATATTCATGGCGTAACTCACACATTAAACTAAAAAAATTGCCTAATTATTGTAAAAATGGCTCCTAAATGCCCAAAATATTTTGTGAGTCTTCATGTAGTGCTCCCCCTACACCTTATCGAGGGTTTGTAAATGTTTTGAAAAAAACTCATCTAAACGCTATATCACCAATATATTCATGGTTAACACAAACAAAAAACTGAAAAAATCATCTAATTTGTATAAAATGGATCCTAAACGCCAAAATATGTGCAAAATAATAAATGTGAGGTTTTAAGTAGTGCTTCCCTAACTTCCTATGGTGGGTTCTATATAGATTTTGCAAAAAAAAGTCATTCCAAGCCATATCACCAAAAATATCAATGGACTAGTGGCTAACACACAAAAAAATTAAGAAAATCGTCTAGATCTTGTAAAATGTTTCTTAATATAAATGGAAGTTCCTTGGATATTAAGCATTTTTTTTTTATTTCTAACTGGTTATGAGTTCTAGTTGATTACAAAGAAAGCAAAGGTGGGAACTCTTGGGATAGACATAAAAAAACCCTATATGTGTATCGAAATATTAAGATGAATCACTTGTTTTATGTGTATCATTTTCCATAGTTTTTGCATGTCCTTACGAGATTACAATTTTTGAATGAATGAATTTTCCAGAGATTTCATTATAAATTACGAAAACAATCAAACTAAACTCAAATATATCGTTATGATAAATAATTTTTGTATCATCAAGTTATCTTTATGCATTGTAATAGATAGTATCGAGTTAAACCAAATCTTTCGTCTAGTGTGTTTTAGTGTAATTTATCGTCATAACAAAAATATGTGCAAAAAATTGTGGGGCTTCACGTACTATTCCCCCAATTCTCTACAGAGGTTTCAATAAAAGTTTTTCAAAAAAAATGTTAGAAACTATATCAATATCAAAATATTTACGGGCTAACACACATTGAAAAAATTGAAAATATTGCCTCTATAAAATGTCTCCTAAATGGCCTAACTGTGTGCAAAAAATAAGGCTTCACGTACTTCTCCCGCAACTCTCTACGGAGGGTTCTGTAAATGTTTTACAAAAAAAACACGTCTGAAAGTCATATCACCAAAATATTCATGTGATAATACACACAAAAATTGAAAAAATCACCTAATTCCTATAAACTAGTCATAAAAGCTCAAAATATGTGCAACAATAGTGAGGCTATATGTACTACTCCCCTTACTCTCTATGGAGAGTAACGTAAAGAGTTTTTTTTTTAAAAAAAAATCAACTTGAAGCCATTTCACTAAAATATATATGGGCTAACACACACAAAAAATTTAGAAAACTGTGTAATTTCTATAAAATAGCTCTTCAATTCCTAAAATATGCACAAAATATGGTGAGCCTTCACGTATTGCTCCATCATAGCCCTACGGAGGGTTCTATAAATGTTTTGCGAAAAAATAATCTAAGAGTCATATTACTAAGATATTCATGGACCAATAAACACTAAAACCTAAAAAAATCACCTAATTCCTGTAAAATAAATCCTAAATATCCAAATTGTATATAAAAATACTGAGTTTTCAACATTGTTACCCCCAACTTTCTATGAAGGGTTTTATAAAGATTTTGCAATGCTGTCTTTCTACTAATATGTTGTGGTCTTGTCAACCATATTCATGTTATTATGCAATATTATTTAATAATAATACGGATATTATAACAATTATTTATCCGATAAAATTTCATAAATAAGGTATGAAAGATAAAATCTATAGAGACCATCAAACTTTGTTTTAATAATATATTCATATAACAACACTTCACCATAACACTCAAGTTTTTCTCACAAGATATTTTACCTCTCTATGATAATTTGTTTTACCTATAACATTAAATTAACAAATCATATTTATAGCATTACATTCTTCGTAAAACTACTTCTCTAACAATTATTTTCTTTATTTGATAATATAATAATTAATATTTTTTACAAAAATAAAAATTTATAAAATTACCAATAATAGGTTTAAAGATTTTAAATTAGCTGTGCCAGTATCTGTTGGTGCGTCTTATATGTTTGATCTTAATGCTATTGAATGGATTCATTGAATTTTTTTATCTTCTTAAAAAGGAAGAAATGTAAGTTATAATAATGTGAATTCAAAGAGTTTTGCTATATTTTATCTATATAAAAGGGCGATTGATAAATAATCATATATTATCAATTCGAAGCTCTTTTTTCTCCATGGCTCTTAAGAAAAGTACAAATATGGAGTTCTACACCATTGTTACTCGTAGTGCTAAAAAAGCCAAAGCCAAATTGGGGCCTTCTGCAAACACTCGTTCATCGTAGATCGCAAAATTAACCATCTCTGTCCCGCTTCCTTCAGCATCAAAGATGATGAAGAATTATGGTGTTCTTACTCGAGGTATGATTTATCGTGCTAAAGTCAAAACTAAATAGTGGGAAGCACCTCGTCCTCTGTGGCATCGAGGAAAAAAGGGACAAAAGTAGAGAACTCCAAAATCATGACTCGCCGGGACAAAGCTAAATTGGATTCTGACCAAAAAGTACAACCAAAATGCACTAAAGGATTTTAGTTGACGATGATTTTTATTTTTACGAGAAATCTTTGTTATTAGAAATTTAATAAGAGTATATTGTTCAGTTCAATTTATAAATGATTATAAGACGTCATGATTTCTCGATAAATTTTAAAGTGATCATACTGATGATGATTTGATCTAATGAAATGTAGTGGTTATCATGAGCCTATACGTGTATGAAAAAAGGAAGTTGCTTGGATAATAAACGCTTTTTATTAAAATAAATTATTTTTGTTTTATGTGTTTCGTCTTTCATAGTTTTTGCATGTCCTCACAAGATTACAATTTTTGGATTAATGAATTTTTCATAGATTTCATTCTAAATTACGAAAACAATCAAACCTAACTTAAATATATCGTTAGTATAAATAATTTTTGTATCATCAAGTTATCTTTATGTATTGTAATAGATAGTATATAGTAAAATCAAATATTTTGTCTCGCAAATTACCGTCATAACAAAAATATGTGCAAAAAATTGTAGGGCTTCACGTACTGCTCCCTAACTCTCTACAAAGAATTCAATAAAAGTTTTACAAAAATAAGTGTTAGAAACCATATCAATATCAAAATTTTATGGGCTAATACACACAAAAAGCTGAGAAAATTGCCCTCTATAAAACGTCTCCTAAATGCCCAAACTATGTGAAAAAAATAATAAGGTTTCACGTACGTCTCCCACAACTTTCTACAGAGGTTCTGTAAATGTTTTGCAAAAAACAAAAAAAACGTTGCAAAGTCATATCACCAAAATATTCATGTGATAATAACACATAAAAATTGAGAAAATCACTTAATTCCGATAAATTGATCATAAACGCCCAAACTATGTGCAAAAATGGTGAGACTTTATGCACTACTCCTCTTACTCCCTATGGAGGGTTATATAAATGTTTTGCCAAAAAAAATTATCGAATAGCCATATCACCAAAATATTCACGGATCAATACACACTAAAATTTAAGAAAATCATCTAATTCCTATAAAATGAATCTCAAAAATATCCAATATATATGATTGTGAGTTTACATCGATTACCAAGAAAATAAAAGGTGAGAGATCTTGGCATAGAGATAAAAAAAAACCTATATGTGTATCAAAATATTTAGATGAATCAATTTGTTCTATGTGTATCAAAACATTTAAATGAATAAACTATCCATAGATCGCATTCTAAATTACTAAAACAATCAAACATAACTCAAATTTATCGTGAGTATAAATAATTTTTGTATCATGAATTGTAATAGATAGCATAGAGTTAAATCAAACCTTTCATCTCGTGTGTTCTAGTGCAATTTATCGTCATAACCCTAGAATTTTTATATTTTAATTCTCTCCTATAGTTTTTGACCTATAATAACATCAATCATTATCGTAATAGTACATTTTATAAAAATAAAATTACTCTTCTAAAACAACTTTTTCTTTTTTAATGATAAAATAATAAATTATATTTACCGAAATAGAATCTATAACATTACCAATAATAGGTCTAAAGATTTTGATCAAATAATAATAATAATAATAATAATAATAATTAAATCAAGGGAATTATATTGTATTTCTTTTTCATAATATTCTTAGTAGTATTACACTACTAGACAAAATAGTAATAGTCAAATTCAGAATTTCAAAACATCATTAATAAGATTAATTTAGTAAAATTTTAAAATCAATTATATTGTTATAAAAAGGTTTCACCGAATACATTGATTTTAATGCATTAATTTTGAAAGTCTAAAAATGCTACTTTTAATCAAAACAAAAGATAACACCTTAATTTTTTTTCTCCATTTAAATGAATTGATTTTGAATTTTCGATATTCTTAAAAAGGAAGAAATATAAGTAATTGTAATGTGAAAGTAAAAACAGTAGAATTATCTTTTTCTTATTTAAATTGTCACATACTATTTTTATTACATTTTACCCTTTATTCCCTTAAATTCAAATAACTATCTAATGTAGTAATAATCCAATTCAGAATTTCAAAACATCATTAATAAGATTAATTTAGTAATTATTCATTTTTAATTACATTTTTTCACAGGTTGAACAAAGTCAACATGAAAATATTTTACCAATCTTAAAATTAATAATTTGTTATAAAAAAATTTGACTGATTTTAATTTTTGGAGTGTCGAGACTACATAAAATCAAAACAAAAAGTCTAACACATTAAATTTCATTTTGACCATTTGAAAGGATAGATTTTGCACAAACAATTTTCACTCTCTATATATACATAACATATATTTGGGTGAGTACTATCAATTGAATCACAAAAACACACACAAAAAAAAAAAAAATCTTAGTTCTTTCTCCATGGCTCCCAAGACAAGGGCAAATAAGGCAAAAACAAACACCTCTGATGGCAAAGAAATACTCAAATTGCCTGTTGCTATCACTGAGAATGAGAAAACCAAATCACCACCAAAAAAAGGCAAAGAAAAATCGAAGAGTTGTGAGAACATTGGTTCTGGTGTTCTCACTCGGGGTATGATTAATCGTGCTAAAGCCAAAGCTTTAGAGGATGAACGCGCAAAAGTGAAGGCCTTAAGTGAGCCTAGATGCAAAGTTAAACTGAATTTTGATCACCTATAACTATCAAAATCAAACAAGGCTAAAGGGTTATAATTGCAATTTATCTACATTTCAATATTCTGCAAGTCATGTATGTTGTTGGTGATAGTTTAATTTCGAATAAAGTTTCTTTTTTCATAAAAAAAATTGACATTAATTTTTTCACATTCAAAAAGTTTTTAAAAAGGAAAAATAATAGGTAGATAAATGAAAAGAGAATTTTAAAGTTAAAAGTTATTTATAAAAATGTGTTACATACAAAATTGATCTGTTAATTTTTTGAATTGAGTTATATCCTCCATAAGTTCATTATAAATTATGAATACGATTTTACTTGACTCAAACATTTTTTTCCCCTTAATCAACGTAATCTTCACTAATTAATCAATTTAAATAAAATGTATTGTTGACATAAACAAAATTTTTATTATTAGATTATCTTTACTTGTTATAGTAAATAACATAATTATTTTTAAGATTTTCAAATTTTACATTTAAAGAAGACCTAACACATGTAGATGTTCTTTGTATGAGCAATTTATACACCATATATTATATATTAGTGTTTAGTGTAAATGATGTTTTACACTATATCCAATCGTCGTATAAAGAAAATCTACATATGTTAGTATATTTTAAATGTAAAATTTGAATCTTAAAAATAAATATATTACCTATTACAATACGTAAAACGTGAAAATGACTTGATAATATAAAAATTGTTTTTATCGATTGTACATTTCTAATTATTGAGACCATGCTAATTAAAGAACAGAATGATTGATTCAAGTAAGATTGTATTCAAAATTTAGAATGAACTTCATTCAATAAAATTGTGGTTTTCAAATTCAATAATTATTGGCTTACATTTTTGTTTTGACACATTAACTAAAACTAGATCACGATAAAAACATATGATTATTGAACAGTCTAAGAAAATATTCTATATTATTTTCTTAAGAAACATGCATAAATTAGAGTAATACTTACATAAATAGCTATAGTTTGAGGGTTATTAGATTGAGATGACTATATTTATCATATTTAAAAAAAATAGCTACAGTTTGTTTAAAAAATTGGCTAATTGTTTTTTTTTAAAAAATACAAAAATACATTGGAATTTAAATGTAACTGAAAATCCTATTTTGTAGCCCACTAATTTGGCACTTTCAACTTGTAACTTACCTTTCCTTAACAGGATTCTTGTCAACATATAAAAAAATGAAGATATGCAGAATATGTTCTTATACACTGTACTACTGGAAAAAAATTACAAAAAAAATGGCAACAATCTGTGTTTTAATTCGCCATTCCGGAAAATGGAGCGATGAGAATTGTTATGTGGAATACAACATTGACGGGATTGTTTTGAAGGAATATGCTTCATATTCTGATTTAGTTGATGTGATTTCCGTACAATTGAACGTTGATCTTACAAAGAAGTGTATGAAGATTAAATACACTATCGAAGGTGACGACACGCCTATGGAAATACGTAACGACATGGGTGTGCGCCTATATGTTCAGTTGAAAAAAATGAATACTCAAATTGGAGTATATCCCCTGTGTGTTAGTATTTACGATATTGATATTGTATATTCTGGTTCTGGAGAAACTTCTATTGAAAGTGATGTGTTGCAACTTGAATACAATAAAGAATTAAATAGTGAGGATGATCCATTAGCAATTGTACCAGCATTTGACGATCAAACAATAGATGCATTTGATGTTGAAAATGATTTAATAATCACTAACAGATCGCAAAAGGAGATAATGGTGGATCAGATATACATGGATAAGTCGACATTGAAAGATGTGATGGAAAAATATTCAATCGAAAAAAGGTTTAAATTCTTGGTGGAGAGGTCAAACTCTATTAGGTAAATTATGTTTAAATTTATTCATATTACGTTTATTTATATATGTTTGAAGATGCTACTCAAAACTAAAATCAAACTATAAATGGTATTCGCAGTTATACTCTTGTATGCCAATCTAAAGAATGCACGTGGTTAATGAAAGCGTCAAGTATTAACAAGTCAAAAATGTTCAGAATTAGAGTTTTTAACTCTGAACATACATGTCCTTTGAAGGATGGAGTGCATTCAGATTGTCGAGCAACAAGTTCGTTGATTGGAGGAATAATAGCACCTAAATTGAGGAATCATAAGAGGAAGTACAGTCCAAATGATATTAAAGATGACATTAAGTTGGATTTGGGTATTGATATTAATTACATGTTGGCATGGCGATCAAAGGAGAAGGCATTAGAATCTATCATAGGGCAACCAGCTGCGTCTTACGGGAAGCTACCAGGATACTTGTATACGTTGGATAAGACGTATCCTGGTTCACATATACGAATGCAGAAAACACCTAATGACGAATTTTTGTATGTTTTTATAGCGCTGGATGCTTTTATAAAGGGATTTGATCATTGCAGGCCAATTGTTGTTGTAGACGCCAGCCACCTCAAATCAAAGATACACCGGGTGCATTCAGATCACCAAAGACTATGGATGGAGCAGGTATTTGGATACATACATACAATTTAATTTATTTTTATTTTTCTTGTTATTCATCTATTTTTGTATATTATAATAGGGAATATATTACCTTTGGCATACGGAGTTATAGATTCGGAAAATGATGCTTCTTGGACATGGTTCTTTGAACAATTCAAAGAAGCCTATGGAGAAAGAGAGAATATGTGTGTAGTATCCGACCGACATAATAGCATAATTAAGGTCAGATCTATTGTATACAACAATGTCCAACATTACGCCGTATATGGCACTTGTGGGCTAATGTATGTAAGAATTTTCAAAAGCAAATGATCAATTGAGTGAAGTATTCTACACTATGGCAAAGGCATATACTCAAAGTGATTTTGATAAGCTAATGAAAAGGGTTGAGCAGTTTGATGTAAGGGTTAAGAATTACTTGGAGATGGTTGGATATGAGAAGTGGGCAAGGTTGTATGCACCAGTTCCTCGTGGTTGGGTTATGACATCGAATATTGCAGAGTGCATCAATTCGACGTTAGTAGCAGCAAGAGAATTACCAATATTTGACTTTCTTGAACAAGTGCGATTGATGTTTGCTAGATGGAATTGCACAAATCGAAAAAATGCATCATGCACATTCACACTGCTTGGGAAGAAGTTTCAAGAGATGCTTTTGCTTAATGAATCAAAATCGTGGCGTATGATGGTATGTATATTGAAAAAAAAATTCTTGTTCAATGGATTGTGTATTCATTTATTTTAGTAATAAAAAATATTTGCTTTAATATTAAAGTGTATAATTGAATTTCTGTATTGATTATAGGTTGCCCCGTCAACTGATTACGTTTATTCCGTAAGTGATGAAGGGAAGAGTTATATTGTATGCTTGGAAAAAAAGACTTGCAGTTGCAACATGTTTCAAGTTGATGGTATACCGTGCTCACATGCGTGGAGTGTGTTGAATAAAAATCGCATGCTTCCGGAAGAATATTGTTCAGAATTTTATGTTTAGGAACAATATTGAAAACATATGAAGTCCCTATATATCCTCTACCTGACAAAGGTGAATGGAACATACCTGAACACATTGCTACCGAAGTTGTGTTGCCACCAAAATTCAACCGACCTCCAGGAAGGCCAAAAAAGCAACGTGAAAAGTCATTTAGCGAGCTGAGCAAAAGGAAGGGTACCAATTCTTGTAGTACATGTGGACAACAAGGTCATAATAGGCGTTCATGTCGAACTGCAACACGAAATGCATAGAAATTGTTACATGACACTATTAAATTTCTTGTAGTTAATTTTTGTTATTTTGAATAAAGGAATGATGAGTTATTTGCCTTTTGATTTTTTTGAAATATTTATTAAATAAGATATCAATTATGTAAGTATAGCTATTTATGTATATGTAAGAATTACTTTGATACAAATTTTGGAATCAATTTCTTTGGTATAAGTGTATATGTATTTTGACATTGATTCTCAATATGTAGATTAAAAGCTTGTTTGTGGGATAAGCCTCGTTATGTGCATGGATGCCATGTTTATACATGTAAAAATGGGGTCACTTAATTTTTTGCTGATAATCCATTGACTAATTCACCGATGCCAAAGCCAAATCATGGCAAGTCATGAACATCTAATTAATTATGAAATAACACAGAAATAAATTTAAAACAACTAATGTGATCATATATGATTATAAAGAAAAGTTGATAATGTTTGACAAAAAACCAAAATATTAGTTTTTACCATAAGTTCAAAAAAAAAAGAACTAGTACGAAATACTAATCAATCACAACAAGTTGACTATTATCAATCCTTGCGGGTGTCCTCATTCTTCTTGGTGGTGCCTCATTATCGCTAACAGCCCCGTCTTTCATCTTTTTCATTGCATATTCCCACAAGAGTGCACCGTATCTGATACGGTGTAACTTAGAATCAATATACTTAACTGGAATACCTTCACCCTCACTTAGGTACTCAGCAAATGCTAGCAAGTATATCCCGCAATCCCTGAAAATATACATTACTTTTTAAAATCTGATACTTTTTAGGAAAATTGAACGAAGAGATTTATTTTATACTTACAAAAAATCTGATCCTTGTTGAGGTATATCCTCCACTTACGTCACGTCGTATGCGATGTGGTTATCTTCTGCATCATCCGAACCATCTCCAATCTCCATTGAAACATACATTGGCAGAAGCTGAGCAAGCTTTTGAATTTCTTCTCTAACATGATAGTTATGACCTGCTGCTCACTATGAGTCATATACATAAATGTGTTTGTCAATTAATGACAAAACAGCCAACACCCAGTGATTTTTATGCTCCACGTTCACTGGTATGAACACATTGTCGATTGTATTCCATGGAATGGCAGCCATCAACCTATATCCTTTTATGTAATCACGTATGGCGCTTTCAACATTTGCAACACAAAAGTTACTTCCAACTTGAGCATATGCAGCATAAATTTCAGAAATTTTTGACTTGAATATACAATCAACAGTAGTGTATCTGTATCGACTATTGATGTTGTATTTACTTTTTTTACGCAAGTAATACATGATCACATCAATATGCTGTAAATAATTAAAAAACAAATGTACAAATTTAGCACATCATAAAAATATGAACAATACTTATACTACTTTTTATGTTTAAATTCATATGTTTACCTCATCATTCAGCAGTTGTTTATCATAAGACAGAGAGTAGAACCAATTCTTGTTTGATATTCGATGAATGCCCAAATCCATATCAACCGCCAGTTTTGCTTTTTTATTCTTATACCGATCTTCACCATGCATCCTTTTGATAACAAATAAGAATTAATTAATATTTAAGTATATTATGTTTACATAATCATCATATATATATTATGTATACTTACTTATTCATATGGCTAGCAAGAAGCCCTTCAGAAAGCCACAAACAGTAATCGTCGAAAAAATCATAATTATATGGCCCTTGTATGAAGTCAGAAACAAAAGGATGTTTCTTTTCATAAGTTTTAACCACGTCATAAGAGCTACCTGAAATATTTAATATACAGACACACAAATTATAACAAACATATTTTCGCATATATGTATTAGGCACTACGATTGTTATAGAATCGTATATGTAAAAAAAAAACTAGTAGGGAGCAGGTAAGATACTAAGTATGTTAAACATTGTTATTTACCAGATGATGATCCAATTTTTGAGGAGTAAGGAGAGCAAATCAATTGATCAGAATGTATGATACTTTGAACTGGCACGGGTGTATTATCGTAAACGCCGCCCTCTGAACGGACCACAACCTCGGAATGAACGACTACATTCTTTTTGGGATATATTGTGTCAATATCAGGTAACAGAGCATCAAGCAACTCAAATTGTGACTGAGGTTGTTGGATTCCGTCGTTCTGAATTACATTACCGTCTTCTGTCAATCGATCAGGATGTCTGATCCTTTTAACTGGCACGGGTGTAGTATCATAAACGACACCCTCTGGATGGACCACAACTTCTGAATGAACCACATCATTCTTTTTGGGATTGATTGCATCAAAATTAGGTAACAAAGCATCTATCAACTCAATTTGTGACTGAGGTTGTTGGATGTCATGATTCTGAAATACATTAATGTCGTTAAGCTGTTCATGTACCGTCAAAGGGTCTTGTATGTGTATCTGAACAGGCTGCAAATACTCCTTGACATTAATTTTGACATGTTCTTGAAGAACGAAACGAGGTGTCCGAACCTAACAATATTACAATAAAAACTATTATTTGTATTCTTTTAACATTTTTCACCTTCAACTACTAACTAATCAAAAAATAATTTATTCAAATAGTACCTCGTTTGCATCACAGTGAGGCTTATCCATAACATTTGATATCTGATTGTTGTTGGACCAATTAGGTACATGACTTGGAGATTCAGTTGCATCTTCCTGTGTATTTTATCCATTAGAAAATGAGATATTATAAGTAAGTAACTTGTATATGTAAATGTATTGTATTAATTTAATATTGTCATAATTAACCTGATTTGGTGCTCCATATTTACGACAGCTTCTGTTAAGTGCATCCATAACTTGTCTAAAATTCCCCATTATCAATAATTGCAACTCCTTGAACTCATTATTAGCCTGATTATTAAATAGAATGTAAGTTTATATTGGAATACAATGTGAACTAAAAAAAAATAGAACGTATTGCATACATAAGTCTTGAAGGATGCAAGATCTTGTCTCAGCAAACCAATTTCATCTGCCTCGGTATCTTGAGGTTCTTTCGAACTCCTTGGTGGTGTACGGTTAGCAGAATCATCCGGACGGTTATGCATCTCCTGTACTGATACAGTATCCTCCAATGGATTTGAATCAGGATTTAAAGTTGTACTCTTTGCCTTACGACAACCACTCAATACTGTGGGGCGTTTATCTTTCAACCTCGAACCTGCATGCAAATTGGACTTTTTGATCAATGTGGATCTTAAAACATATGCCTTCTGTTTACCTTTTTCTTTATTGTGTGGCTTATGACTTGGAGGCTTTGAAGTGAAATCATCATCTTCGTCGTCATCTTTGTCACTAACAATTTTAAAGGTATTCTCTGTGTTTGCACTACTTTTTGATTCAAGCTGATAAAATGCAATCTCCTTAAGTGAAGGTTCGATGTTTTTGAATTTTAACTGCACACAAAAATATTTATAATTAAAAATTATATTGAAATACAACAAAATATATACTAATTGACTAATTAAAATATGTTAAATTACCGAATTGCCGTTATCACTGAACATTCCTTCCATGAGGAATTCATAATGTATTCTGCTGTTTCTGGTCATCCAATTGACGATTCTGGGTATACGATTGCTCTTCTTTACAGCAATATTCGAATCAACCGCAGAACAACATTCATATATCCAAATTTGCATGGCTAGAGGCATACCATCAATTTTATAATACTTTTTCTTCTCATCCATTTTTTTTGTTATGCTTTTGAGCAATTTGTAGAAAACATCTTTCCCCCAAGGGTATTCATGGTACCGGCCGCTCTCAACTAGATCAAAATGTATCCTTGGAATTGATGAGCTCTTCTTCTCGCGCGGAATATATGAACGTACAAATAAAATACAGAATAGCGAATTTAACAGCATCATCATCATTGCCACCCCAAACCTTTTTTTTATACTTACTGATCAAATCCACTTTTGTAATAATACTTTTACCCTCAAAATACTGATTGATTAATCTATTTGGCTTCCTTGTATCAAATAAAAAATCATCTTTATTACCAAAACACTTCAAACTAGTAATGATAGAAATTCTTTGATACCAAAACGGAGCGTGGTATGATTTATATGAAACAACAATTCATCAGTGGAACTGTCCTCTAATTCACATACCATGAAACACCTAAACATTTGTGGTTGCGCTCCACACACGTGCATTTTTGTATATGCTCCAAAACATGTATCTTTAAAATGATTGAATTGGTCAGTCAGAAGCTTCGCTTTCAAATCTGTGACTATGTTATGGTTCACATAAACCTGCATGCGTGGTGGTTTAATTGGGCGAGCCAATACATGGAATCTGATACCCTGTAATTATAAAACATGTATCTTTAAATAAACTTTCTTGTTATATACTCAACGTAATCTTTGTTGTTCGACTTTCATTACATTATAACACAATATACATCACTATAACATGCAACCTGCATACATTACATCAACCTGTATACATTACATCACTGCCTACATTCACTTAAAAAATATCTCATACAAGATGTATCCACTTATGTACTTTTTACAAAATTAAATGCATGTATATATCTACACTACAGTTACCACCATTGAACAACATAAATACTATATCATAATCAAAAACTATATTCATTTAAGTAAATTTTACAAATTAAAGTACACTGCATGTACATATGCAAAAATTATTCAAAAAAATAAAAAAAATAAAAAATGTACATACCTTTAATTCTTCACTGACTTCGTCTTGTTCTTCATTAACTGCATGTTCTCCGATCATGTCGGAAACTACTCTTTTTAGTTTCCTCCTCTTGTAACAATTTTTTTGAATCACTTTCACCGTTGACCCTGCTTTTCTTTTTGAAGATGTCCTTACTATTTCATCTTTCGACTTCTTATGTAATTCCATAGCAGCAGTATATCCTGAAATTTGTGTTTTAATCTGAGTTATACCAAGGTCAAAAGATGGTATTTCAACCATGTTATGTAATGTATATTTTGTACCTCTTGTGATTATCCTTGTGGTATTTCGTTTAGACATAACAACCCAGATCCTAAAAAATAAAAAAATAAATAAATATTAAACAACATAAATATTTCCGAAAATCAAGCAATGTTGCGTATTTGATTTGAAAAAATAAAACCTAATTTCGTGGAAGCTTGATAGAGATCTAATTGATTAAGAATTTTATGGTAACTTTGATTTTGGGAGGATTTTGGATATGATTTTGAAGCTGCAAAATTGGTTTCCTAGAAAATGACTATCCTAGAAATAAGATTTTAAGAGATAAGTAGTAAGCTGAAAAAAGGTATTTTGGATTTAACATAAAAATAGCCTATTTAATTGAAGCTAGGCGTGAGGCTGAAATTTTTTTCCTTGGAATTGACGTGAAAATAGCTTCATTAATTGAAGCTAGGCGTGCTGTAGTACTATAGCTATGGTTTCTTGGAAAAAGACTAGAAATCATATTTTTGGTAGGATTTATGACATAAAGTAAAAAGCTGAAAATAGATTCTCTGTAGTACTAATTATGTGTTGTAACTACATAAATGGAGGCGTGCATGCAAAATTATAGAAGAAATACAACCATAATTATTATAGAAAGAATAAAAAACGTTAAAATAGGAACATAGTTAATTACGTGAGTAATACTAATTAATATAGGAGTATATTAAAGAGAGAGAAACGGGAGGCGTGAAAATTTGCTAATTAATACTTATTTGCTATTTATTAATTAAATATAGTCATAAAATAAAAATTTATGGAAGTATAGCTATATTATTTTAATATAAAATATAATTTGCCATTTTAGGTAGTTTTTCCACTAGACAAATAAAACAAAATAAAAAATAAATATGCTCCATAACAAAATACAATTAACCCTTAAAATTTATCTTTCCTCATAATAAATATATCTTAATTCTTAACTTTGGCTTTTCATAAAAACATGATGCAATAAAGAAGAAAAGGTACATGACTTCAAATATTATATATATATATATATATATATATATATATATATATATATATATATATATATATATATATATATATATTAGTTCTATCAAATCAATTCAAGAAAATGTACTTAATGTTTGATTTAAGTAGAGATTATAACACTAAAAAATCTATCAATTTTATAAGTTCGGTTCAAAGAAATTCAAAATTTGAATATTTACTCAAAAATTCAAAGAGATTTTTGTTTGAATAACTGTGGGTTTTTTATTGACATAAAAAAGATAAAAAATTACTTGTACGATAGGTCATTCCCTTTTAATATTAAGTTATTCGTTCAGCTATAAAATTATGATTCACATTTGATTGTGAAAATTCTAAATTTAATTTTAAGTTTGAGTTTTTAAATTGACTTTAAAATAATTAGCACATTCAAATATAAATGTTATTTCAAATATTATGAAAAAAGCATAATCAATTGCTATAAAGTTTAATGGTATTGGATTTGTGCACAACACTGAGCTGACTATTGTAACTAGTATAATAATAAGAATTAAATAGTTAAAAGCGCTGTACAAATTAATTGGAGAGAATGTTAAAAACAAAAATTGCAATGTTTTCTAAAATATGATAGAATTTAAATAACAATTAAAATAAATTGAATTTAAGGTAACTATAATTATTTGTGAATTTTTGGCTTTAAATTTATCTTCTTCTTTTTTTCTTCATATTCTTCCTATTTTTTTTATTAATCAATTACTCATTTTCGAAATTATCGAAAAAATAAAAATTCAACAGAATTGTTGAAAATCGATCGGATAATTTATTTAAAAGTGGGTTGATTTATGGTCGGATTAAGTGTTTATGAGTCCGAATATCTTTCCATTTCCATATAAATGGCATGTGGTAAGCTCAAAATGACATGACAATTCCATGTAACATTCAAAGAAATAAAAAAATGAGTTGGATATGTCCAACATGTCAACGTTGGGCATCTTCGGACCAAAAGTTGGACGGTGAGGACATGAGTGAGCCAAACTTTAAACGAATGGTATATCTAGACCTTTTCAAATAGTTTAGGGGCATATTTAACCCTTTTCCCCAACACAAATATAAGAACTAGGACAATAATGTGAAATGGATGTTAAAGGACAAATATAGCAGCTACTAGGTACTGATAGAGGTAAATGCGTTAATTAGTATAGTCTTAATGAGTTATCGATTTATTTAATAATCCAATATTAAAAAATCAAAATTAAATGGACAACCTAGTTAATTTTTTTTAAAAATAAAATGACTAAAAATTATTCATCCAATAACAATAAATCGATAATATTGAATTCTTTTTGATTCGATTTGATAATAGATTTTATTTTGCACCCGCATTCTTCTTACTACAACAAAATACAGAAGAAGAAAAAAAACCCAAATCCGCATAAGAAAATATTATTAAGATCAATGTCGTTATATTAGGTTCAAAGTTCAATTTTTATAAATGAAAGAAAAATAGTAACAAAATACATTTTCGTTTGGCTATATTTGTAAGTTAGATCATCAAAGGGTTTAGTAATTATCCCTAAATTAAAGACATTTGAATTAATTATTGAATGGTAAGAATGGTAAGAACATAAAAAGTTGAACTGTAATTAATAGCATGTTTACTTAATTTAAAATACGGCAAGAGTCGCTTTATATGCTGAATGAGATAAATAAGGATATTTCTTTAGATGAGATATTCATGAAATATATGAGATAATAGTTTTAATTTTTTAAAAATAAATAGCGGGATCATATAATTTCAAATTAGCACTCAAGAGTGTAACCTACTGAATTCAAAGGTGTGACATAGTACTATGTAATAGTCAATAAAGTGATTAAGAGCAATGAAAATCTCATGTTTAAATTTGCTCGGAGACAAAAATATTGGATGGTTTCTTCTCATATGTCCTAGCCTTAGTAAACAAAGTTACTTGATACATGTTGCTATTAAGAGATGACAAATAACCCGTGAAGCTAGTCGAGATGCGCGACAACTAACTTGTACACCACAATCCATAAAAAAATAACTCTCATATATAACTAATACCTCAAACTAATCATGAGATAAAGTTAATCTCAAAACTTCATCTCTATATTATTTTCCTTATCCACGAAGCAAACGATCCTAAAAATTCGAGTCACTCGGAAAGGTAAGTGAGAACACTATTGATCCATTCTAAAACGAGGAAAAATAATAAATAAATTAAGGGTGTCAATGTAATTATACCAAAAGTAAGGGGTCAATGTACAAATCCTCCGTAATGCTTAAACCCTAACTAAAACCCAAAATCCCCAATTCTCTATCACCATTTCCTTCTTCATCAAAAAGCTTTCAAATTTCTTTATCACAGTTTCACTATTTTCCGTTCAATGGGCGGCGGTCCCCGTACTTTCCCCGGCGGTCTCAACAAATGGCAATGGAAGCGCCTCCACGAGAAGAAAGCTCGGGACAAGGAAAACCGGCTCCTTGATCAAGAGAAACAGCTTTATCAGGCTCGAATCCGATCTCAAATCCGAGCTAAACTCACTTCTGCCGGTGAACAATCCGATTTTAGCAATGAACAACAGCCTAATTATAGCCCTGTTTCACCACAAGACCATATTAGAGGTCTAGCTGATCGGTTCATGAAGGAAGGTGCTGAGGATTTGTGGAATGAAGATGATGGACCGGTTAATACTCCACAGATAAATCAACAAAGCGGAGGTATTAGTGAGTCAATTGATTTGCGCAAATTGAGAGATACTAAGTTTAATGATGTTCCTCGAAGTTATAGTTTTCAGAAAGCTAGAAATTTTTGTACGAATATTATTGATGTTTTCGCTGAAAATTGTAGAACTAGAAATCCAACTTTTTCGGATGGTTGGTCAAGACAGAACAAGTTTTTAATGTTTGGATGGAGGTTGGTTAATATTGAGAATAGAAATGTGAATAATTTGAATGGATTTTTGAATTATAGATGCTACTCAGTAGATAGGATGAATGGGAATAAGTTGAGGAAATTGGATTTTACTAGAAATGAGAGTTCGCAAAGTGAGGATAAATTGAGATCAGTGGGATTGGTGGTGAAGGATGAGCGAAAAGCAAAATGGCCGAGGTTTAGACCGAAACCTGAGGAGTCAACTGATGAAGACGATGACGAAGATACTGAGGTGGATGAGGACGAGGAGGAAAGACGGAGTAGAGGGAGTGTGAAGATGATGAGTAGTGCTGCTCTAGGGAAGTATGATATGAAGACAAAGAAGAGAGTTCCATTGAAGTTTGTGGAAGATGAAGATGATTTATCACTGCATGTCGCGGCGATAAGGAAGGAGGTTAAAGGGCGGAGTATGCAGAAAATTGAAACCGAAGAAGACGAGAAGGAAACAATACTTAGCTCTAAAAGGTAAGAAATGATTTTTCAGTGTGCCGCTAGACATTGCAAAATGTTCATATTTATGATATTTCAGTGACAATGTGGTGTATGATCGATTAGGTTTGATGAATATGATGTATCTCCTTTGACAGTCAAGGCCCTTACTGCAGCAGGTTATGTGCAAATGACTAAAGTGCAAGAGGCAACACTTTCTGCTTGTCTTGAGGGTATGTTATTACTAATACTAAAATATTTTAGATATGAATTTGCTGTAAACATTTAGCTTTTCATCATATGAACAGTCTTGATAACTGAGTGTCATGTTTCATTCCTTGATTTTTCTAGTCTTGTGCTGTCTGAAAAAATGAATCCAGTGTGTGTAGGATGTATGTTTTGAACAAGTTTAACTGATGAGCAGGTTCAAGATTGGACCTCTAGTATCTCTTATGAATGAACTAGTTCTCACTTTTGCTTTTGTCAAATACAGGAAAGGATGCTTTAGTTAAAGCAAGGACAGGCACAGGCAAAAGTGCTGCGTTTTTGGTAAATTATTTCTTCATTTTTATGTGATTCCCTGCAGGTTATTTGCATATTTCACTTCCTTGTTCTTTTATTACTTCTATTAAAGGCCAACAGCTTCCAGCCATTGAAACAGTTCTGAAGGCCTCAGGTAAAAAGAGTGCCCAAAGGGTCCCGCCAATAGATGTACTCATTCTCTGTCCCACGCGAGAACTTGCTAGTCAGATAGCTGCTGAAGCTAATGTGTTGTTAAAGTACCATGAAGGCATTGGTGTGCAGACACTAGTTGGAGGGACAAGGTTCAAAGAAGATCAGAAACGCCTAGAGTGTGATCCATGCCAGGTATATATGCATTTTATCTGTATTGGGATTTTTTCATTTTATGGTAAAAGATGAAATCAATGTGGATGATTTGCTTTCCTTGCATTTTGAGAATGACAAATTGAGAAATGTACACATGTTTCTGTTAAACAGGGGTAAAACAAAAGATATGTGCAAGTTCTGCAAAATATTTTAATGATGTGTAGTATAGCAAGTCTGTTATCTCGACTCATTAGTTGTAGTTGCTTATGAGGTTTAGAAACTGAGACTAGATAGTCTAGCTATGGGCGGCATCTTAGTACCAGTTTAATCAAACTTGGCCTGGACCTGCCGTTTGACTAGAAAATACAGTACAATGGGGCCTGACCTGGCTACCCCTAGCTGGATTGTCAAGCTGTTAGTACTAGTGTTAGGATCCGGGGCTGTGGACCCAATTGCTGATACGGCCAATAAATGTATATTATGACATATATAAATATATATTAAATGGAAGTATTGAACTCATCAACACTATTTTATTCATAAGATATCTTGTGTGAAGAGAAGATGCATGGATACCCCAGTGCAAATGTGTGAGAGGTAGGCTATGAATGGTTCAAGACATGTAGAGGTAGATCAAAGAGGTAGATCGAAGAAGTATTGGATAGAGGTGATTAGACAGGACATAAAGCAATTTCAGCTCATCGAGGACATGACCTTAGATAGGAGGGTGTGGAGGACACAAATTACGATAGAAGGTTGGTAGGTAGTCGTGTGCTGTCTTGCTGTCAGTTTATAATTAGTTGTAGTATTGCTCTTGTAGTATCTTTTCTTTCGATTTTTGTTACTGTATGTTGTTTCTTGTACCCCGATAGTGTATTGTTTTGTTTTAGTTTCTGTTCTGTTACTATCTGTTGCTTCTTGTACTCCCGTTACTTTTTCTTTTGGGATTGTTGTGGATTGTTTCTCTTGAGCCGAAGGTCTATCAGAAACAACCTCTCTATCGTGAGGTAGAGGTAATGTGTGCATACACTCTATCCTCCTCAGTCCTCACTTTGTGGGACTATATTGGATATGTTGTTGTATAAGATATCTCGTGTAATAATAAAGCATTCTTATACTTTGCATATATATATATATATATATATAAATGTGTGTGTGTGTGGGCGCGCGTGCGTGTGTGAAACATAAACTTAGAATCAGATCAAATACCCAGTCAATCTATTATTCTTGGTCATAATATAGTCAAATCATCACCAGATTTAATGTAAATGTACGAACACAACCATGTATAAATCTCAGTTGTTGGTATCACATTTATGAAGCTTTTGTTTCTCTCATCTGCTATTCTGTTGTACCTAATTCACATTAAAACAATTTTCCTCCATGCGACACTGGGGCTAGATAATCAAAGGGGCAATCCTGAGAATTGAACTTAACATATTTCAATCTAAGCGAGAATCTTACTACCAGATCAAAATTTATCTTTCATGCAGTAATATTTATATTTCAGGTTCAAAGCTGCTAAAGCTTTGTGAATGTTTCTTTTCTCTATCATTGAGCTGACCTCTCAAAGAGTTTGTGCATGATTCTGTCTTTTATTGTGTATTTAGCTGCATCTAAATTGGCTGTTGCTTTTGCTATTTCTGTAGATTATAGTTGCAACACCTGGTAGATTATTAGATCACATTGAGAACAAGTCTGGCTTCTCTACACGAATAATGGGATTGAAGATGTTAATACTTGATGAAGCTGACCACTTACTGGACCTTGGGTTCCGGAAAGACATAGAGAAACTTGTTGATTGCTTGCCTCGACGAAGGCAGTCCCTACTCTTTTCAGCTACTGTCCCAAAGGAGGTTAGTTTTCCTCATTTCCTCTTGTTAATATTGTAAAATGTTCACCGTTGGGCTATATAGCAGGCTGTCCACTAGATAGTTGAAGTGTGCAATCTGGTGCAACACCATTATAATAAAAGAATTTGACTGATGTTATGTAATCCAAGAGCTTAGGTCTTTCTGGTGTGTTGGAACTTGTAAACTTCCTGCTGGTTGAAAAAAATGTTTGAAAATGCAGGTCCGTCGCATATCTCAACTTGTTCTGAAAAGAGAATATGACTATGTTGATACAGTGGGGCTTGGACTGGAAACAAATCCAAAGGTATCCGCTGATTATGGTTTTTGCTTAAAGATACGGAATAGTTCCTGCTTCTTTACAGAAATTTAGTGTTTTTTTTCTGGATTCAGTGTAATTTCTTTCTATGCAATATGGTAATTTTTTTTGAGTTCAGTAATATCTATCCTAAATACATGGGCTCATAAGCAGGTTAAGCAATTTTATCTAGTTGCACCGCATGAACAACACTTTCAACTTGTGCACCATCTTTTGTCAAGCCATATCTCAGAAGTGCCTGATTACAAGGTAACTAGTTCTTAATGTTAGAATTTATTTGTACTTTTGAAGCTTTTCGTAATACCATCTGCTTATTTGGTTGTGATGTTTATTTTCTCATATCTATTGTTTTTAATTTCTTGTAACTTTAAATGTCATACAGGTCATTGTTTTTTGTACAACAGCTATGATGACATCCCTCATGTTTTCCCTTTTCCGTGAGATGAAAATGAATGTGAGAGAGATCCATTCCAGAAAACCTCAACTTTATCGTACTCGAATCTCTGATGAATTCAAGGAAACGAAACGTGTAATTCTTATAACCTCTGATGTGTCAGCTCGGGGGATGAATTATCCTGATGTTACACTTGTTATTCAGGTATATGGCAATTCAGAGAGCTTATAATGGGCATTGATGTTTCTTGAAATATAAACATTATTTTTCTCTTTTCTTTTGAATAGTCTCTTTCCTTTTAAATGCTAAAACTTCTTGCTCTTGGAGTGGTTAAATAATTATGGGTTCAATATCTTCCTAAATTGACCTTGGAAAAAATGAACAGTCAATTAAAGTACTTCTCCAATTTGTTGAAGGATGTTCTTTATTAAAACTTCTTTCACAAACCTGAAGTAGTCAACCAAAGAATAATCCGAAGGCAAAAGTTATGTAGGCTCTTTCCTCTCCAACTCTGCCATCCTTCAAATTATTAGTGTCACTATTCACATCATTTCTCATCTAAAGTGTTTTCTCCTATGTGTGAACTGATGATCAATTTGGTGGTCTGATAATCAAGGAGTGTGCATTATGTGGAAACTCAGTTTGTTTTCTTTTAATTGTGGGGCTGTTTCCTTCTCCTTCCTCTATCCCTTACATGGGGATGTCTCTGTTTATCAGGTTGGTCTTCCTGTTGATCGAGAGCAGTATATACACCGGCTTGGAAGGACTGGGCGAGAAGGCAAAGAAGGAGAAGGTATCCTGTTGCTTGCACCTTGGGAACAATATTTCTTGGATGACATAAAAGACCTCCCCATGGAAAACTGGCCAGTTCCACGTCTTGATCCTCGTGTTAAAGTCAAGGTTAGCTGCTTTGTACACACTCATTCTTGTTTCTATGCACTGATAGGCCATAGAACACAAAATGCTCCCCATTCACTTTAGGAAATTAAAGGAAATTCACTAGTTTGACTATGCTAAACTTCTACGAGGTAATTTTTTTGTTTTTAAATGACCGGGATTTTCGAAAAGTCCCTTGATTTTATTTCAAGCCATTAGCATTTAAGTTTCTTGTGCCTGGCAACCTGAATTCGGCACTGTAAATGAATTATTTTCCGAGTTTCTTAAACACTTCCACCTGTCATCACAAACAAACTGAACAAGGATGTCACCCTGTAGCCCGCCCCCACACCCACTGGAAAACTAACTGTTTCATTCACTTCTGGAAATCGTTTTTAGCAATTAGATTTTTGATGATATGATAATTGCAGATGGAAGAAGCAATGGAAAAGATGGATACTAGTGTCAAAGAATCAGCTTATCACGCTTGGCTTGGTTATTACAACTCGGTAAGGGAAGTAGGCAGAGACAAGACAACACTTGTCGAGTTAGCTAACCAGTTTAGCGAGTCTATTGGTTTGGACAAGCCTCCTTCACTGTTCCGTAGAACAGCTCTAAAGATGGGATTGAAAGATATTCCTGGCATCCGAATACGTAAGTAGCTCGAAATTTTTGATCTTACGTTTAAAGAGATTAAATGATGTTAGAGGACAGTAGTAGCATCCACAGTTCTGGTGAACAGAACGTGCATCGATTTGGCGTCAGGAAAAAAACATTAGTTCCGCTGATTAGCGCCTAATGGAACTAATGTGTTAAATCTTCTTGAAAAATGAAATGTAAATATTTGAGTGCGGAATTTGTTTATTCAGTACATTGTTAACTGAAAGTTTGATACAAGAATTTATAAACTTTAAATTTCGAATTCGCTTGGCTCGAAAAGAACCAAACCTTATACTGTTCTGAGTTTATTTAAATGGGCCCTGCTGATAATTGGACTATGAAGAAGGGCCCCAATGGGCTCAAAGATGATGTCATGTTACAGAAGTAACAAAAATTGAAAATGAAATGTTGTTTTCATATGGATGTAATGTCTTCTCAAACATGCAATATCCCACAAAAAAAAAAAAATGAAAATTCATTTTATATCCTCTTTCTTTAGACAATTTCTTTTTTTTTTTGAAACCCTCAAAAATTCGGAGTTGCTATTCTTTGGATATACATTGAGCAATCCATTGTATCAACTCAATGAACCTTACAAATAGATAGAATTCATATTAATAAACTTCCCATTTTTTCTTTCTTCAAAATTAGACAAGAAATCTGATGAAATTAATTAAAGAAAATATGTGAAAATCGCAGTTATAGATAGTATTATTGACTCTCCTAATAGGCTAATAGTGTGCTGGCATATATAATTGAGATAGAATATCTAGTGAATTCATCAATAATAATAGACATTTGATGGCAATCCGACCTTCCTTTGTTAGACCTGTTTATATTCGGAAATTCCAACTCGAAGACCCTAATACTACTTTCATTGCACCATATCGTAAATTGAACCCTCTTTTCCGTATTTACAGAACAAGATGTACTGTTTATCATTTCATCCTTAACCAAAATTCCTGACAAGTCTTTGGTGAAGTAACTCTAATGAGAAGAAAAAAGAATGGCGTTAAGAGACCCAGGCTCGAATGGTCCTTTAGGAAGCAATTTACCCCAATGTGAAACTTCCCAGCATAAATTCAAATTTAGTCGGGCTTCAATGTTGGTAGTAACACTAGAGGGAAATTAAAAAAAGGGGCATTAACTTGTTGACCATTTACAATGAAACTCTTTTGAGGGTACAAATGTCATTTTATACAAGCCAAGATTAGCTAGTGTATTTTTTTAATTCAACTCTTGTCTACACCATATGTTTTTCAATGCATATTAATAAGACAACTCATCAGTCTACACAATTGAATAATCTCACTTTTTTTTTCTTCTAAATCTTCTTCTACTTCCAATCATCATTATACTCATGAAAGCTCAGTATCCTTCTCTTCCATTTTTACTACTAATCATGGTAATACTCATTATGAGCCAATTCTCAAGTTGCCATAACATCCAAAAAATGACCACTACAAGAACAAAACAAACATACAAAGACTTAGATTCCAGGTACTCATGGCATCTCTCTGCATCAGATCCTAAAACATCAAGGAATGAAGATATTGAACAAAGCTACAGAGTTTCAAATCACGCCGTTCCAGGAGGACCAAACCCTTTACACAATTGAATTGTATTCTTCACTCTCATCTTAGTGTCTCTACAAAATAACAGGTTTTGCAGTTATGTCATATTGTTCCAAGAAATACTGTATAGAGGGAAGTTTTTTGTTCTTCTTGCTTTTGCCTTTTGTTTTTTTTTGAAGTTTTTTATGTATTCATTAACTAAATGTACAAAGTTGCCTTTGTACTTTCTTCTCAGTTATACACTGCAGTCTGCAGCAGTTGCTCTTTTCTGGCAGGGGATCTTGATCCAGTTATCATGTGATCTTCAAAAATATATATCTTTTGTAACTTACACAACTTTAAGATAATAATACAAGGCTAAAGATAATGAAAAGAGAGAAACATGCCAAAAGATAAATTTTATAGCAGTCCCTCCGTTTCAATTTGTCTGGTTTTGACTTGACACAGAGTTTAAGACAGTAAATAAGATTTTTGAGTCTTGTGCTCTTAAACTAAAGATAGGCAGAATATATCAAAATGCACTTTAATCTTTACAAATATGTCATGCGTTGCCAAGAAAAAGAAGAGACATCCCTTTTTAAAGAGACTAAAAGGGTAAGTAAGACGGACCGATTGAATGAAGCTTCGATTAAAGTATGTCCATTCAAAACAAAAGCTGCAGCTGATGCAAAGAAGTCAACTAGCTAGATTCAAAAGCATACAGTAAGCTAAATATTTCTTCCTTATTTTCTAAGACGGGTTAATAAATATTTAAGCAAGAATAGCCTTACTTGTGGAGAAGCCAGTTAGCTTTTCGATCCATCGGATATATTATGATACAAATTAGAATAAAGAAACAAGTGAGTACTGTAGTCTATAGTAATTTGTACATCCATATAGGAAGATTCTATTATTAAGTTCTCCAAGCAGTCCAACATTTCATTTTGAAGTATTTCGAGGTGAATTCCTGATGACTATCTTGATATGAGGCAATCGAAAGATTTGACTTTTTCCCTATCCTGTGAGAATTATGACTGCCATGAGAAACACAAGATGCAAAATTATTTAGCGGACCTGAAAAAATAGCTTCTTCGATCCTCAAAATTATAAGCCAGCTACATGGTTTTGCTAGTTTGCTCCTGGATAAAAACTAAAAAGATGGGTTTTCAACGAGGCTTATTTCCAACATTCTGGAAAGTATCTTTAGTACAATGTCTGAATAAGTAAACTCATTTTGCTTTCCCACGAGATCTTCAAGTAAGTAACGAGAGCCTAACGACCACAAGATTACACACACACATTGAATTAACATACTACCCTATACATGGCATGTATGTCTGAAAATGTTGTATTACAGTGTATTTACTAATTCCTGTTCAGTTAAAGCAGAAATTGATGCAAAAGTCATAAAAAGATACTACATAATCACTAAATAATGTAGTTGATGAGGCAAAGCTGAACATAATACAATTTAAATAATGTACAGATTTAGAAGCTAACCTGCTGATTCTCCGGAAGAAGCTTCTCAAAATCACCGTGGTTGGTCAAGATAAAAAAATAAGATGTTTAAATGCTTTATATGTATCTCAGGTCAAAGGAGCTCAAGTGAACCAGCAATTGGGCGAAAGTTTTGCTACATAAGCTCTGTGCCCACTGGATCAATCGAAAAATGAACAGAAAGATGTTTTTGGACATTTGGCTGAAACTTAGATCTCCACATCTGTTTTCAATAAACAAAGCGTTCAGATTTTGGCAACTAGATTCATCATCATCAAGTCATGAAATTTAGGCCAAAGCTACTTCTAGCTTCCTTAAACTTCAAATCATTAAATCAATGATCTCGGCATGTTTATCATAATAGTAAATCTAGCCATGTTATAGGAAGTGCGATTCTCAAACTTAATCTATCTTATAACCTAAATATTTAAGAGGCTTTAAAAATAATATAAACATCAGAACCATGTATGTTAAATCTCTAAAAGATAATCTCAACTTATCTGCTAAAGAACAACTAAGTTAGAGAGTGATTTCGTTGGAATATCTTTTGTGGAAACTGACAAATAATGTAATATGCTAGTGATTCCAAGAGTGGAAAACCTGCCATTGATTGAGCGCACTTACATTATTATATTCAGAACTGTTCATGAACATCTGGAAGGCCTCCGCTGATTAATAAATATACAGTTAGATGTTGGAAACATTTCAAATTGCAAGTTAAAAGGAAAAAGATGAGAGCTCACTAGACCGAAACCGTATTACTACACCATGAGTATATTCCGCACTGGAAATGTTAAAATTTGAACCTGAAAATGTGAAGTAATATTTCTATGAGGTGCAAGGGAACTGGCAGAGAAAATAGAACCAGGGAAACAAGTGTGTGGACAGGAAATGCTGATCTGATCAGTGACAGAATAATGAAATGTAATGGACAGGAAATGCTGATCTGATCAGTGACAGAATAATGAAATGTAAACGGATTAATAAAATTTCCATTAGGTTATGAAGTGTATCTGATCTCCATCTTAAATTTAAAAAATATGCTTCCATATGGCTTCTAAGTTCTAACTAAACAAGAAAATAAAGCATGTCAATTGGGGAAAATCTACAGATAAGAATGTCATCAGTAAAATATTCCATGAATACCAATTGTAGCCTGAACGATCAAGGATGGGAAATCCATTGTCAGCTTTGACAGAGCGAGCAAAGCATCTTCGGCAGGACCATCCAAAGAACTCTTACCAAATTCTATGAGAAGTACAAGCTCCACACCATAGTTGAACTCCTGCCACCCAAAGGCTATCAAATGTCTCATGATACCAAGAACCTACCCGCACAGTAATGCTTTCTGCAAATTACTAAAACTACTGAAAGACGGGCAAGAGAAAGATAGGTAGGATTGTTTGAGAATTCTCTCTTGTTAAATTTGAAAACCACCAAATAGTAGACATTAAAGAGTGAAAAACTATAGGTATGAGGGTAAGCCTTGCTGTTGGGAATCAATAATTAACCTATTTTCACAAGAAGTCTGGTGATTAACCTATTCCGCATTAAGTATATTAGAACATAAGTCAATTGGATGGCCAAAAGGAATAACAACTTTAGTTAAAAAGTTCAAACATCCAGTGAGATTCAAATAAATGGATATGTTTCAACCTCCCCTTTTCGAAATATTGACAGCATGTCATCTTCTACTTCGGACTCAAAGTCGGCATTGATAATCTCCTGTCAACATGTAAACTTGAAAAGTTTCAAGATATGGATTTCATCTGCAACGCAACTAAAGTATACAAATCAAATGGCACAGAGGATTTTGTTCTTTACATGTTGGGGCATACATGGCAGTAAGGCACAACATGGTCCCTAAGGACACCGACATAGAATTGATTCTCATAAAACTTCATTAGATCCTCCTTTGTTTGAAAGCGCATGTAGATACCATGGCTATACTTATCATCATTCCCACCAGCGACACGTCCTACAGCAGGAAACAAAATATAAAACAAACATTTACAATATAGACACCACAAACGGCATCATTTCCCGACTTCATGCAAAACAAACTTGAAACGAAGACTGAAGTGAAGCTTCTCTGTGAATAAAACAAGCTTTATAAATTGTTCAGGATGAGAAGCATAGGGATTTGACCCAAACAATTGAAGTCAAATAACATAAAGAATGTCTCTAAGAAAATATGCAGTACTTCTGTATTTGCTCTGAATAAAGTGGATATTTTATTTTCCTACATAGTACATGCAGATCTCTTTCTTCACTTTGCAACTCGACTTTGGAGAAATTTTAATATTTTCCTTAAAAAAAATTTTTGGACTCCTCGTTTTTCAGCCTAGGACTTGACTAAATTGTTGATAGATCTCATATTGTGGTCACCAGACATAAGTACAACAAATTAAAGAACTCGAGTAATATTTCATTGAGCACAATTAAAGCGAAAACTCACAGCTCCTTATTATATCAATGTACAAGTCAAACAAGAAGTAACTTTGACCTAATGAGATGGAAACAATGCCACCCATTTGATATTGGGTTGTATAAAGGTAATCCAGCATATCTTTCTCTTGTTCTACAGATAAGTCCTCCTTTCCTTTGATCAGACTCACGTGTTCAACTACTTTTCTGCAAGCAACAAAGCAAGTTGTTTCTTCAAGAACAACTTAAGAAAACATAATACAAAAAAGAAACAATAACAAGATATCAACTACATTCAAAATTGAGATAATGCAGGAAGTTCCTCTCTCATGAAAATTCTCTTATAATTATCCTTATCTTTGGAAGGGGAGCATAGGAGCAATGTAAAGTTATCTTCATGAAATATAGATAACAGGTTCGAGTTGTGGAATTAGTTGCTAATGCTTGTGTCTGGGTTGGTTGCCTACATTACAACTCCTTGGGGTGTAACCCTTCTTCGGACTATGTGAACACAGGATACATCGGATCCGTGCTTCCCTTTTAATTATCCTCATCTTTCACTGCAATCGTTCTTAAATGTCATCCCCATGCCAAATATGAACAAAAAGCAAAGGAAAGCAAATTATAAACTAGATATGTGGAGAGTGATATCACAATCTAGAATTTTCAAGCTAAAGATAACTAATGCAGACTCATTAAGATCTAAAGATTCAAGATAAGTATAAAACAGTGCATGCTGCAAGACAAAAGAGAAAGGTAGAATCTTTCCACTTTTATCAATTTTTATTTTTATTAACCATGGTGTTGGGGCCAGCTTTCGCGCACCTCAACTAAATCCACACGATACCTGCCACTTCCCACTAGTAACAGACACCAAGTAACTCTGTCCACCAATACTAGAACAAATGAGAAGAAATCACTTGGTAGATTCTTTGTTTATGCTGGGATTTGAACACAATACCTCATGTTCTCAACCCACTTCATTGACGACTAGGCCACACGGTACTTGTATTCTATCGAATTAAATGTAGGATGATATTGAGGATCCTTTTCCCCTATAACATTTTATTTTACATTAGCACCACAACTTATCCTTGATTAAGTAAAAATTTGAACTACTGAAGCCATATATTAAAATACTCAAACAATAAAACTACATTCCTAAATCATCAATCGCTTACCGAATCCAATTCAAAAAAAATTCAGCATCAATATAAACTTTAAAAAGAGTATAAGTACACCAACCTTTTCCGTTTCGCATCATCATCAAAACTCCATCGATCAGCAGCTGAGCATATCACATTGCGGTTCTTACTTCGCAAACCGCGATTTGCCTTCAAAACACGACTACCCAAAGCTGCTACTGCAGAGAAAACAGAGAAAATTAACAGTTAATATGGAAAATTATAGAAAATTGCAATTTTAAAAAACTGAAACTTGAACAATCCATTAATATAAAATTACCATTCAATTTGGGGGTTTTGTTAACAGAAAAGGGAATTAAATTGAAGGGTTTAGGGGAAGAAATTAGGGTTTGAGTATGATGAATCTGCATTTTGATTTTGTGTGGAGTAGAAGCCAATAGCTACATTTATTTTTTTTAAAAAATTGAGATACTTTAGTAGTTAAATGGGTGGACTAGGAAAAAATGGAATGGCGCTAAATATACTTGTTTATTTTGTTGTTTTAACGGAAAATATTTGTATTTTTGAAATTAAGCCTATATGGTTAATAGTTAGGCATTTTATGTGTGCGTGACTAATACTGAACAAATAAAAATGGAGAGAAAGAAAGATAAGGTATGTTATGAACCTCGGGGAAAATCAATCATTCGATGCACTATATTATTGGTATTTGTTCATTTTTACTTGTTTAGTGTTGACTTAATTTTTCAATATGAAATAATTCATAATGGACATCTAAATAAAGTGGACGGAGGGTATAAATATGCATAATACACTACGAGCCTTGTGAGATAGGAAATTGGTCTACCCCGCGCTAAAGATAAGAATTGAAAGCTAATAGATAAACAAATATTAAATGTGTTCCTCTGTTCTATCTATACAAATAAAATAAACCATTTATACAGAATGGTAAAGGGGTTTCTATGATTATCGATCATAGAAATAGATCTTAAGCGTTAATTCTTACCAACTTGATCTTGCTGCTCTTGGCAACAAACATGCATGAACCATTTCACAAAGTATGAGTCCGAATATGTCAAAGCCTCGAAAATTAGCTCCGTTTAAATTTATCTTGGGAAAATAATAAGAAAAGGTAAGATTAGAAAAAAAATTTAAAATGTTTTTTTAAAAAAAGTAATTTAGAAAGGGGTGAGAGGTATTTGTACTTGAATAACTATAAGCAAACTCTTCTATATGACTTTCAGTTTTTGGGTGTGCACAAATAGACACAATAATATTTTACATACATGGTAAATAAATCCGTTCTAGCGTATCTCACATGAATTGTCTTATAGAACATCATATAAAGCACACGTGTCTACTTGTTTAACTCTATACAAATTTAAGTGTTTACTTGTTCAAATCCAAAATTAAAAATTATAAATATCAGTTAATATCAAATTAAAAAACACGATAATATACTACCTCTATTTTCTATATGATTCTTCATAGCTTTTTCCTAAGTCAAAGTCTTCCTCTCTTTTACAAAGTTAAAGCCACATTTATTGACTAATGAGTAAACTATATTGACAAGTCGTTCTTATCTTTAGCCTTATTTACAAATTCAATCTTTCTTGTTCATTGTTATCATCACATTAATTAATTTCTCAAATCAAATATGAGTAATCGTATCGTCAATTTCTTCTTCATATTTTTCTATGTTATGATTTCTCATCTCTTCTCAACACAAACAAATTCAACAATCGACATACATAACAATTGTCCCTTCACGGTATGGGCAGCAGCCGTCCCCCACAGCCGTGGGGGACGACAACTAGAGTACGGTGAAACATGGAAAATCGAGGTAAACACAACTAAAAACGGTCGTATTTGGGGCCGAACCAATTGTAATTTTGACTCATTAGGCAAGGGTCAATGTCAAACGGGGGATTGCAATGGACTACTCGAATGTCAAGGTAATGGTAAACCCCCAACAACTTTAGCTGAATACACTTTAAACCAATTCAACGATAATGATTTCTTGGATATATCTCTTCTTGATGGTTTCAACATTCCAATGGAATTTAGTCCTGTGTCCGCGGACGAGTGTTCTGTCAGGATCAGATGTACCGCGGATATCATAGGACAATGTCCGAATGAATTAAGGACACCTGGAGGATGCAACAATCCTTGTACTGTTTTCAAGACGAATGATTATTGTTGCACGTCTGGAAATTGTGGTCCGACCAACCATTCGAGGTTCTTTAAGGATAGATGTTTAACTTCTTATAGTTATCCTAGAGATGATGCAAGTAGTACATTTACTTGTCCTAGTGGAACTAGCTATCAAGTCGTATTTTGTCCGTAAATTAAAAATATATTCTTTAATTGTTGTTTCTTTACATTTGAAATTTCTATGCAATTAGTAAATCAATATTGTTATAGGGCATCTTATTTTTCACTTGTAATACACAATTCCTTGATTGAGCTATGAGAATATGAACATCTTATTTATCTTGCTCTAATTTTTACATTTTAGTACTCAAATTTTCTTATTCTTTGGTTAGTTAATTATTCAGCCTATTTGTTCTTGTTTTCTTTACTTAGCCAAAAGAAAAAAAGAACGAGTTTGTTTGATCAAACCTAATTTACCTTGTTTACATATTCATGATTTTTTAAGCTAACAATTCAGTGATCAGTATTTTTTTCCAACGGAAGTAATATCTTGGTGACAAATAAAATGAGAGTATTTTTTTTTGATATGTTAAAAACGACAAGTAAAAGTCATGAAAATCTATATTTAAAAGTGAAAAGACTCAAATATGACATCATATTTTGTGAAAAAAAAACTCATTTATGTCATGTGTTAAAAATTTGGTTCATTAAAGTCATTCCGTTTGAGAAAAGACTTATTCATGTCATTATTTATTAACTGAAATAACAAAGATGAGTCAAAACTTAAACGAATGACAAAGTTGAGTTTTTCTTAAAGTTCAACAACATATTTGAGTTTTTTCCTTTTAAAAAAATGACTTGATCAATAATGCAGCTGATTCATAATTGATCACGTTTAAAAAATAATTTTGTAAAATTGAAACTTTTTTAGTTAACAAATAATGACATGAATGAGTTTTTCTCAAAAAGAAATGATATAAATAAGTCAAAACTTAAAACGAATGACATAAATAAATTTTTCTCAATATTCAATAACATATTTAAGTCTTTTATGAACAAGTAAAAATAAATCAAAAGATTTCATTTTCTATATATTCCGCTTAAATATTTATAATTTGATGGTACATAAAGTCAAAAGTTTCCCTCTCTCTTTTTAATCTCCTCCACATTACAAGTTAAGCACCATTTATTGACTTAAACTTTACTTTCTCCGTTCCTATTTATATATTTTCTTAAATTTATGGTAACGTCCATTAGAAATGTTTTTCAAATTACCAAGCCTATAAAAGTTCAATTATAGTGATGGCTTGACTTATCAGCAGAGACAAAGTCAGAATTTTCAATAAAGGGGTTCAAAATCTATAGAAACAAATACATAAAATAGTCAAAGGGGGTTCGATATCTACTATATACACACATAAAAATATTTTAAGCATGTATAAATAATATAATTTTCTACCGAAAGAGATTCGGATGAACTTCCTTGGTAAAGGGGGCTCTGCCCCTGCTTACAAGTCAAGAGGCAAGATTATTGAAGAGAAGAACCAACAAATAGATTGCTTATATGACACGAACAATAACAGAGATTTAATATTTCAATTAATTGAAGATTAAATATAAATTACTACTCTCACTATTAAAAACATTTTAAAATAGTATAGTAGACAACTATTATTGAACGAAATGAATAAATAACGTGAATAGAAGTAATGAAATTTTCAAATAATTCACAGACTAAAAGCCACTAATTTCCACAAGAGAATTTCTATGAAACTCATTACACTAGACTAAATGAATAACCCATTTGAAAGTGTCTTCAAATAAACACATTCTCAAATCGAAAAGTAATATGCATTTCCTCAAGTCAATCGGTGCACCTACACGGTCTAGGCCGCTGCCTCTCCTGGGGGAGGCAGACGACTTGACTCGGGCCAAACTTGGAACATTAATGTGAATCCAGGAACAACCATGGGTCGCATTTGGAGTAGAACCAATTGTAACTTTGATGGTAATGGTCGAGGCAAATGCCAGGAGATTGTAATGGGCGGTTAAAATGTCAAGGTTTTGGTAGTCCACCCAATACTTTAGCTGAATTCGCACTTAACCAACCCAATAACCTCGACTTTTTCGATATATCTCTAGTCGATGGATTCAACATTCCTATGGAATTCAGCCCAATCAACGGTGGGTGTCGTAATCTCCTATGCAAAGCACCTGTTAATGATCAATGTCCAAACGAATTACGGGCACCCGGTGGGTGTAACAACCCGTGCAGAGTTTTCAATACGAATGAATTTTGTTATACAAATGGTGGGGGGTCATGTGTCCTACTGATTTTTTGAAATATTTCAAGCAAAGATGCCCAGATGCTTATAGTCATCCACCGGATGATCCAACAAGTATGTTTACATGTCCTGCTGGTACAAATTACAAGGTTGTCTTCTACCCAGGTTATTACAAGTACTCTATTCAATTTCGTTTACTTGTCATATTTGAATTTGAAAAATCAATTAAGAAAATAAATGATTTGAAAAATAATCGACATACAAAACAATTGTACCTTCACGGTATGGGCAGCAGCCGTCCCTGGTGGGGGACGACAACTTGAGTACGGTGAAACATGGAAAATCAAGGTAAACACAACTAAAAATAGTCGACGAATCTGGGGCCGAACCAATTGCAATTTCAACAAATTAGGGCGCGGTCAATGTCAAACGGGGGATTGTAATGGACTACTTGAATTTCAAGATTATGGTACGCCCCCAAACATTTTAGCTGAATACGCGTTGAACCAATTCAACAATAATGATTTCTTGTGCATATCTCTTGTTAGATGGTTTCAACATCCCTATGGAATTTAGTTATGCATCCGCGGATGAGTGCTCTGTCAAGATCAAATGCACCGCGGACATAATAGGACAATGTCCCAATAAATTAAGGACTCCCGGAGGATGTAACAATCCTTGTACGATTTTCAAGACGGCCAAATCCGACCAACTATTCGAGGTTCTTTTAAGGTTAATTGTTCAACTTCTTACAGTTATGCTTTGGATAATTCAACTAGTGCCTTTTTTTGTCCTAGTGGAACTAGCTATAGAGTCATATTTTGTCCTTAAATTGATCAAACATATTTTCTTTAAATGTTGTTTCTCAGAACGTTTGAAATTTCTACCATGTAAGTTTAGTTTTCTTATTTTTATTGCCCTAATTCTTACATTTTAGTAGGGCTGCTTATCGAATAGATCGGATGGATAATTTTGTTTAACGATTTGGTCTATTGGATATCGATTTTTAAATTTACTAATTCGATAATCAATCTATAAAATATCAGTTGTTTGGTAATAAATTAGCAATTATCGTGCAGTTATTGACTAACTTATAATCGTTTTATTTTTTTATGAATGTACCTTGCAGAAAAGATGACTTTCAAACAGTAACAATACCAAATGGATAAATTGATCCAACTTTTCAATTGATTATTTCATTTTCATTGTCTAATAGAAGTATCTTTGTTAATGACTCGATAAGTTATTTTATACTTTTCAATTTTTTTGAGTTTGCTGGACTTGCTCTTTATTCTTTAAAGCAAAATAGATAATTATAGAAAAGTATATATGTTATTTTTTATTTTGAACACGTAGACTCAAATTTCTTATTCTTTGCTTATTTAAAAAAAAAAAAACCTAACTCACTTGCTTTTAACCCTTATTTCAATAAATTTTTACCTCGTTTACGCACTCACTTTTAATTTTTGTACAAACAATTCAGTGACCAATATCTCGTAATCAATATAATGAGATTACTCTTGATATGTTAAAGTCATGACAAGTAAAAACGAAAGTTTATGTTTAAAATAATGAACAAATCAAAATAAATAAAGTAACTAATATTTTCAAGCAAACAATTTAATGACAAGTATTTTTTTTCTAGCGAGGCAATATCCCGAGAGGCCATGACCAATATAATGAGAGTATTCTTGATATGTTAACACAGAAAATCCATATTTCAAATAATAAACAAGTAAAGTAAACACACATATATATATATAGAATCTTCTATATATTACACATCACTAGATATTTTTATAATTTCATTGTAATAAAGTCAAAATTAAAGTCTTCCCTCTCTTTTGTGTGTCACCAAATATTTAATTGATCTATTGACTAATTGTTCTTAGCTAGACTTAATAACAAATTTCATTTGTTATTTTTATCACATTTATTCTTATAGCAAACATGAGCTTCATTAAATCCTTCTTCATATCCTTCTATATTATGAATTCTCATTTCTTAAATCAAGCAAACGCAATAATCGACATACAAAATAATTGTCCTTTTACCATATGGGCAGCAGCCATCCCCGGTGGGGGACGACGACTCGAGTATGGTGATGCATGGAAAATCGAGCAAGACATGACCACAAGAACAACTAAAAAAGGTTGGATTTGGGGTCGAACCAATTGTAAATTTGACTCATTAGGGAAGGGTCAATGTCAAACAGGGGATTGCAATGGACTACTCGAATGTCAAACTTTTAGTAGTACACCCCCAAACACTTTGGCTGAATACGTTTTGAATCAATTCAACGATGCTGATTTTCTAGGCATATCTCTTGTTAATGGTTTCAATGTCCCAATGGAATTTAGTCCTGTGTTTGCGGATGAGTGCTCTACTAGGATCAGATGCACCGCGGACATCATAGGACAATGTCCAAATGAATTAAGGACACCTGGAGGATGTAACAATCCTTGTACGATTTTCAAGACTGGCGAATATTGTTGTACGTCTGGAAATTGTGGTCCGACTAATTATTCGAGGTTTTTTAAGGATAGATGTTCAACTTCTTATAGTTATCCTTCTGATGATTTAAGTAGTCTCTTTACTTGTCCTAGCGGAACTATCTATAAAGTTGTCTTTTGTCCGTAATGCATAATACATAAATATATTTTTTAACTTGATTTCAATTCATATTTATGTCCTCCAACTCTGGATGTGCAGCACAGGTAGATACACTGAAAGTACACACACGTCCTATCTGACATCCTACAAGGTAATTTTCATTCTACGTTGTGTTTTATGTGCATTATGTCATGTAAGACTCGTGTGTTTATTTGTTCAACTTTATACAAATTAAATGCCTGATTGTGTACCACTAAAATTGAAAGTATAAATATGAGAAAAGGTCAAGTTAAAGAACATATATATTTATGTATGACATAATACATAAACATGACCCTTAGCTTGACGTCATTTGACAACAACGACCCCTAACTTTAGATGTGCACAAACAAACACTTAAACTTGTATAATATTGAACAAGTTGACACATTCGCCATGCATGACACTCTACATGAAAATTTTATACAAGTTTAAGTCTACGTTGTGCACATCTAAAGTTAGGAGTCATAATTGCCAAATAACGCCAAGTTAAGGATCATGTTTATGTATTATGTCTAAATTAAATGGTTGAAATTTCTATGATAATTTTTTCTATAATTGTTGCTTCTTAAAGTCGTTTGAAATTTCTGTGACATATCTTTTTTCTTTAATTGTTGCTTCTTTTAATAGGTTTGAAATTTCTATGTAAGTTTGGTTTACATTATTATCGCTACTTAAATATAGAAATTGCCCACAAGTTACATTTTCATAAAAAAAAAAAAACACTCACCATTTTATATCTATGTAATATTTTTTGCGACAATAACAAATGCATGATAAAATATCTATGAAATATGAACATGATGATATATAATTATAACTTACTAATCGTATTGACTAACAAAGGGCTTAAAGTAAAGAGTAGTACAATACAATTCATGTTTGATTTTATCTTTTTATTGGACTAATTTCATCAATAAATTATTTTATGTTGCTTATTTGGTAAGATTGTACAAAGAATTGGATAATTTCAATAGTTCTCATCTTATGTTTATAAGCAAAAAATTATAACTTAGAAAATTTATATTATATGTCCAAAAAAATATCAACTTTATCTTATATGATATTATATACTTCTTCCGTTTAAAAAATAATGATCCTATTTCCTTTTTAGTCTATTTCAAAAAGAATGACTCATTTTCTTTTTTGACAACACTTTAACTATAACTTATATGATATTATATACTTTTTCCGTTTAAAAAAGAATGGTCCTATTTTCTTTTCAGTCTATTTCAAAAAGAAAAAAGAATGACTCATTTTTTTTTACAACACTTTAACTTAGCTTTCCACGTGACATGTTTAACACCACAAGATTAAATGACATTTCATAACTTTAATTTAGAATCTTAAGATTAAAAAGTTTTCTTTCTTTTCTTAAACTTCATTTCAAGTCAAACTATGTCAATCTTTTTGAAACAGATAAAAGTAATAATGATTTTATTTCACCTAACTAAATGGGCCCTAATAATATGAAGATGTTCCTATTTTCCCCCTAATTCTTACATTTTAGTACTCAAATTTCTTATTTTTTGCTTAGTGAAGAATTTCCTGGTCAATGAAATTAATAGGCCTAATAAAAATTAGCCACACAAAATAATTGCCTATTTGGCACGAAATGGACGATAGAGACGGACTTTGCAACTTTGCAATTACAATAAATGTATATATATATATATATATATATATATATATACATACTAGGCTTATAGTACTTTGGATTACAAAGTAACAATACAAATTTAATATAATACGTGATTGATTAAACACGTCAACAAGCAAGACGATTTAACAGAAGGATAAAAAAACTTAGTCACAAAAATAAATAGATATTTCAAGAAAATCACAAATAAAAGTTAGTCAGGAAAATTGTGTGTATGATACGAAATAAATAAGAGATATACTTTGCAATCACAATAACAAGGACAAAAATAGGGATAATTAGAATTTAATACATCAGTTATTGGTAAATTCTAGTAATTATTATCCTTGTAATATTTAATCTTAAATTAATTGGAATTTGTATTTTCAGTCCATTTACACAGAAAGTTTATTATATTTAGATTATCATTATTATTAGACCCATAGAACCTTTAATTGCGGAGCGACAATACAAAGTTACCATAATATATGATAAATCAACAATTTGTCAAATTTATGAAGAATCACTATCGCATGGTATAACGTTGCACATTTTAAATAACTTTTGAAAAATCGATTGAAGTTAGTTAGGTTGAAATCTGTAGGGTGTCAAATATTTCGACAACCTTTTATCAGGTGAAGAGATGGAAATGACAGATATGATAGGGCTCGAACCTACAATAGCATATCACACGCTCTTACCTCTTTCACACAATGAGTCTATGTCTTCATGATAAATTCCATTTTCCACCTAAAAGAAATTTCTATCTAAGCCTATGTAGATAACACAAGGACCAACATTAAAATTTCAATAAATCAAGGACTATTATACAATTTTCCACAAGAAAATTGAGTTGTTTGAAATTTCAAAGGCTCTTAGAAGTTAGAATCTATGAAAGTTCATCATACTAGGACATTAAATCAGCTATTTAAACCCATAGATTGTGTCTCAAAATAAACACATTCTCAAGTTTAGAACACAATATTATTGTTTTTTTAAAAAAAAGTATGCATTTTCTCAAGTTTTTCCCCCTTTTTGTCTTCCTCTACTTTGGTCAATACTATTTGTATGTCACTCATGCTGCCACTTTTGACATTACCAATCGGTGCACCTACCCGGTCTGGGCCGCTGCCTCCCCAGGGGGAGGCAGACGACTTGACTCGGGTCAAACTTGGAACATTAATGTGAATCCAGGAACAACCCAGGCTCGCATTTGGGGCCGAACCAATTGTAACTTTGATGGTAGTGGCCGAGGCAAATGCGAGACTGGAGATTGTAATGGGCTGTTAGAATGTCAAGGTTATGGTAGTCCACCCAATACTTTAGCCGAATTTGCTCTAAATCAGCCCAATAACTTGGATTTTGTCGATATTTCTCTAGTCGATGGATTCAATATTCCTATGGAATTCAGCCCAATCAACGGTGGGTGTCGTAATCTCGTATGCAACGCACCTATTAATGATCAATGTCCAAACGAATTACGGGCACCCGGCGGGTGTAACAATCCGTGCACGGTTTTCAAGACGAATGAATTTTGTTGTACAAATGGGCCAGGGTCATGTGGTCCTACTGATTTTTCGAGATTTTTCAAACAAAGATGCCCAGATGCTTATAGTTATCCACAAGATGATCCAACAAGTTTGTTTACATGTCCTGCTGGAACAAATTACAAGGTTGTCTTTTGCCCTTGAAAGCTACAAAAATTAGAACTATATATTATATCTATTTGAATAAAAAAGGCCTGCCTACATAGCAAGGGTCAGAATATGTGCTATTTATAAGGCAAAATACAAATACACGACTATTTAAATTATATTACAATTATATGTCTGGTCGTTCAATGGTTTTTTAAAATATGGTTCTACTAGTTTAGCTCATAAAACATCATATATATGGTTAGTTAAAATATGCTTTTAACTTAGTTGATGCACATACCTTATTAATAACCAAAAAAAAAGAGTCAAATATGATCTTAAAATATAGGAAATGGAGTGAACATGCCTCTCTTTACTAATACTCAAGTAAAATTGTCATTTTATCTATTATTTCTTAAAGATCATGTCACGCCATTAATATCGAATAAGTAAAAGCACATATGTGAAATCTAGTAAGAGAGAGGGGGAGTAGTTATTGTTACAAGTATTGGCTTAGTTTTCTAACCTGGATAAATAAAAAGATGGACAATCTAAGTATAGTGGACAAATAAAAGTGGACGGAGAATGTAGTTATTATAATTATTTCCTAGACATATTATAAAAATGTATGATTTAGCTTAGTCTTAACTAACATCCAAATTTTAAATGTGTACAAACTGACACATGTAAACTACGTGACATATACTAATCACACCATGCATTATGTCTATTTTCTACCTACCACACGTCTTAAGGTTACTATAAATTCTCAGTAATGAAGTCAAAGTCTTCCTCTCCTCTCTATTACAAAGTTAAGCACCATTTTAATTGACTAATTGAGTAAACACTATTGACTATATATTCATTCTTAAAAATATCTAGTCCATTGATAGTCACAAATAATTCAAAGAAAATATGAGTAATCGTATCGGCAAAAATCCTTCTTCATATTTTTCTATGTTATGACTTCTCATCTCTTCACAAAGCAAGCAGAGGCAAACAATTCGAGTACGATGGAACATGGAAAATCGAGGTAAACACAACTAAAAACGCTTGTATTTGGGGCCGAACTAATTGCAATTTCAACACATTAGGATGGTTTCAACATCCCAGTGGAATTTTGTCCATAAATTTACAAATGAATAAACACATAATTTTCTTGAATTGCTACTACTAAATTAGGATGTTTGAAATTTCAATGTAAGTTTGGTTTACATCATTATTACTATCTATTGAGCTAAAAAATCATTGAGAAGTACTTCATTATTATTGGAAATGAAAGAATATGAGGTGTCATTTTGTTATTGGATAAAAACCGAGCTAAAAAGTAGGACCAATCAAGATTTGACACATGATAATATGTGTGGGGTTTTAAAGGATCGTGACTTTACGAAAGGTTATGCCTTTTTTAAAGGATTGTGATCGACCTTTTTGAAAGATTGTCTTTTTCCAAAAAAGTTGTGACTTTTATCATCTCTGTTGGTTGTTGGTCATTAATAGGAAGACTTTCTCTCATTTTTCTGCATCGAATTTTTCCTTTCTTTTGTATAAATTTCTTACAAAACAAAATCAATTGATTGTGTCTGTGTGTGATCTCGTTTTGTTGTCCTTTAGAGTTCGATGAAATTATCGAAGTTTGAGATACCGCCACTTCTTTAATAGTTAATCTGTTTTATCTTCAGAAGAATTAATCTACAACATCGATTGCTTGAAGGTACTAAAATTTATAAGGATACAGTGAATTTTGTGAATTCAAAGAGTTTTTTTTTTCTTTCATCTTTTGTTATTTCTGATTTACTAATTTGAATACATGGGCCGAAAATAGAATCCTAATACCAACGAAGCCTCCTGTAACTTCTTATTATTCATAAGTATCTTTTTGCCCTAGTTCTTACATTTTAGTACCTCAAATTTCTTATAATTCTTTGCTAAGTTAATTATTTTCAAGTCAATGAATTAGCATGCCTAATAAAATACAATTAGTGAATAGAGAAGGCTAGATTAAGTAGTCAAGAGAAGTTAGGAGCAAAAATTAACCACGCAAACAAATTGCGTATTTGGCTCGAATAAAGCTACATCAAGCAGGGACGGAGCTAGAGTATAGATTATATATGGATTTGATCGAACTTAGTAATGATTTTGGATCAAATCTTATATTTATCTCAATTAAATATGTGAATGTTATTAATTTAGAATTCAGCAATTTAAAAAAATTAAATTTTAGACTTCTGGCTCTGCATCGGTTATTAAAGACTTGTTTGTCGATTGAAGTTATTGAAAAGGGATGAAATGGTTTTGTATAAGACGTGGCATGTTCGATTCGTTTAAGTTTAAACTGATTATTAAGTAATCATAAATTTAACTTTTCGTGTTCCTTACGTAATTTCAAACTTCGTTCACGATTCATTTGACATTTAAGTTCAATATATATGTTAAATTTTCAATTTTTTCCCCATATCTTAATCAAGTTCCATTCGTCATGAGACTAAGATTTGTATAATTCGGTCGAAATTTAAACATATAATATATTTATTTAACCTATCACTTCTCGTACGAAAAAAAAAGTTAGATTTACTCAAAAAAAAATTCAGAATTCTAAGTTCGTCCTGTCTTGAATTTTTTTACAATATAGGGGGTAAAAATGATAATTTCTTTCACCAAAATTATCATTTTAGTTAAGAGATATATCCAACTTTTTGTAAGTTGATATTAAGCAAATCAATTTCCTTTTAGGCTAACTTACTCTATCTGTTTTTTATTATTAAGGGGGGAGTCAGAAATATATTTAAATTTTAATTGAAATTGTTGTAATAATATCAAATTTTAGAAAAGATTTTTACTCTCACGCTATTTAATAGTATATTTTATATTTTGATCAAAATTGTTATAACTATATCAAATTTTAGAAAAGATTTTTTACCCTCGCAGTATTTAATAATGTATTTTAAAGTATATATGTGTCACATGGACATCAAAAATATTATATCATTACATAGTAATGTGTCACGTGGACACATATATACCTTTAAAATACATTATTAAATAGTGTAGAAGGTATAAAATCCTCCATAAAATTTAATTTCATAACAGTAATTTTAATCAAAATTAAAGTATTTTTCCAACCTTTATTCCTAACAATTATTTTTCTCTTTCCTTGTAGATATGATTAATTAGCTTTGTTTCTTGAATGCCCTCAACATCAAAGAGGAAATTTAATGTACATAATATTTAAATTAATCTCGTTAATATGTTAGTTAAAGAGTACTTTTAACACTTTTTTTTAGCCAAATAAACCTTTGAAATGGAATTTAGGTGGGGATCACTTTAGCATCGTAATTTAAAAGATAAAAAGTAGTTAAAATTATTAAAGTTTGATAAAATCTACTTATAAAACACTTATTCAATGCGAAATATAAATTCTATGTACGGATCAAGCAGATAATTATTATGATCAATAAATTTATTTATTATACTAACTAATTGTGTTATATGAGAAAAATGTGTAATATAAAATCTATTTATGAATCATTCTTAATAATCGTTATAATTAATAAACTTATTTATCGCACTAAATAAATGCGTTATATGTGGAAAATAAAATAGTCCACACTTGAACGTTTTTTTCTTCTTCTTTTTTTTTAAAAAAAAATTAGGTTTATACCTCTATTATTTTATTGATTATTTATTTTTTGAAATTCTAAATTATCTTTTGAGAAAAAGAAATATTTTAAATAAATAATAATTTCCACTCACTTTTTTTTTTCTTCAACTTTTAGAAAAATAGTCCTAACTCCTAAACCACCACACTTGTTATATCCAATATTTCGTTATTTAATTTAAGTGATGTTATTTAATTTAATATTTTTTTAAAAAATCAATCTTAAAAATAATAAGTTTCTTAACTTTACCAGTCCTAACTCCTAAACCATCACACTTGTTATATCCAATATTTCGTTATTTAATTTAATGTTTTTTAAAAAAATCAATCTTAAAAATAAAATTTTTCTAATTTTACCTTCGTAACATTTCTTTAGAACACACTAAAAAGAAATTATCACATGAAATAAGAAAATTACTCGGTAAACAATCTAACATTTCTTTAGAACACACTAAAAAAAATATCACATAAAATAAGAGAATTACTCGGTAAACAATCTTTTAAATCTTGAAATTATGAGTTCGAGTAACTAACGGAGAGAAAATAAAGTTGCCACATGGGACAACAAAGTAAGGAGAATAGGAAATTTCCAATTTTTGAAATATTGTTAAATAAGTCTATATAAATTATCACTTTAGATTTTTTTCATAAATATATCCAATTATTTGGTCCCTTTGAACATTTTGTTTCTTCTTAACAATTATACAAAAATAAATAAATAAATTATTATTATTGATTCAACAATATTTCTCTCAAATCATATGAAAAAATATGTTTTTACCAAGTCCATCGAGTTCACCATTATTAAGATCAAGCAATGACGGATTGTCTGTTTTTCGATCGACGAATCGTTACAGTGTTCGTGAAACGATTAGATTTATGCAAAGAGCTAGCAATCGAAGGGCATTGATGATGCATGAACCGTCCGAGCAAATTGATGATCGACAGAGTAATTGGGCATATTCAAAACCTGTTGTGATTATTGATCTATTGTGGAATTTCATGTATATTATTGCTGCTGTTGTGGTTTTGGTGTTGAGTAGAAATGAAAAATTGGAAATGCCTTTAAGGGTTTGGATTATTGGGTATTGTTTTCTTTGTATGATTCATGTTGTCAGTGTTTATTTGGAGTTTCAGAGAAGAGGTTATGGGCAATCGTTGTTTACTGGAGATGGGGTTTTGAGACCTACTGTAGATTCGAGTTATATTACTTTGGCTGATTTAACCCCGGATAGAACAAGGTATATTTATATTCTCAAAGAATTTGGAATTGCTACTTAAGTTTTTCAAATATATACTGAAATTCATGCATGTTTGTGTTTATATCGAGGAATTTAGAAGAAATAAACAAAGTAGTCTATTCGTTTTCTTATAGAAATAGAACTTGCTGAAGCTTTGTTACCCTCTTTGACGAGGGTTTGAAATGAACTTTAAATTCTGAATCTGTCTCCGTGTAGTTTTTATGTATGAATAGCACTTGGTGAGCTAAGTAAGGAAGGGTAGAGGGAACAATGCCAAGTAGAGAAGTGTAGAGGGAACGACCCATTATCCACTGAGTTTCAAAGAAACAACGGATTTTTCATGAATATGAATCTATTTTTGTTGTGTTTGGAAGCTAAAGTGAAGTTCTTTACTTTGTAATGTTGCTTGTTTCTATTTTCTATGTCTTTTTATCCCGTCGTAGTTGGTAGCATTGTTTATGTGCGTTAAGTTGAGAAACAACCTCTCTACCTCCACGAGATAGTGGTAAGGTAATGCGTACATTCTATCCTCTCTAGGTCCCACTTGTGGGATTTCATTGGGTATGTTGTTGTTGTTGTAAGCTGAGAAACTGCAGTGATTTTAATTATGCAATGCTGGTCTATATAACATTTTGTTTTCGGGAAAAAAATGGTACAGTAATGTGACGAAGTATATGGATACTGCAAATACATTGATATCGTCATTCTGGTGGGTCATTGGATTTTATTGGGTATGTGCTGGTGGTCAGCGAATTGTGGATGAATCCCCTCAATTGTACTGGTATGCATGGAAAACTTTCGCTATCTAAGCAAAATGTATGACCTTTATTTTCAGTTTATTTATCAAATCAAAGATGTCATCTTTAATAACTTAATCTGAATGCTGCAGGCTTTGCATTGTTTTCTTGGCTTTTGATGTATTCTTTGTGATCTTCTTACTTGTGCTGGCTTGTGCTATTGGTCTCGGAATTTGCTGTTGCTTTCCATGTATTATTGCTGTTCTATACATTGTAGCTGATAAGGTAATGGTCTCGTGATTTTTCTAGTTTCTTTGACTTTATCTTTGTATCCTTTTCTCTACGAGTAATTCTTTTTTGGGGTATCTGTATTGAGCTAGTTCACTGCCATATAGGTACGATAAGATGATTGGTAATCTTATGTAATTAGCTTGTTGTGGTTCGATCCACTGGAGTGTTGACTCTTATGAATGCCATGTGAAAGTGCTTTGCCTATCCACCTGTTTATCTTAGTTGAATTTTATGAAATTTCTTATTCAGTCTGTAGATTGATTGTATTTTATGATGCCCTTTACGCATTCGAGAGCTACTGGGATGAAGCAGAAGAAATAGTCGTGCAATAAAGTAAGGTTTGTGTGAGTAACCTATGCAATTAGACTAGGTTAATGTCGTGAAATGTAGATTTGACTTGTTCCTGCTATTGATAAGTTTAAGATGAATTGGGCTGCTCACGACAGCTTATTACGTTGTTGATACATTTAAGCTGCCATTGGTAGACTGGAAACTTAGAATTCAATGTTTCCTTTAGGAGTATTAAAGAAGTGGTCGATATACTTTCATTTCCCTGAAGATATATGTTTTCCGTTCTCTGAAAGGAGATCCTCGGGATGCTCTTTCATGAAGAAACTGGAATGCACATTTTAGTTAATTAAGATAATTGGCAATTCAATGAAGTGCTTGGTCTTCATTCTTGGTGTCGATAGTGGCAGACTGTCATTATGTCGGGTAATTAGGTTGATGTAGAATCGCAGAACAAGATCAATCTACTCTATTTCAAGAACATGAATGGGCTCCAAGTTTCAGCAGCTCATTCCGTAGAAGGTATTCGTTGTTTGTAAAATCACGTGTTAATTGATGATTAACATCATGTCTGGGTTTCTCCCATTGTATTCTCTTCACAAGCAAACATATATGGAAATCGTGGATCAAGGAATTTCCTTTTTTCGCATACTATAACTATAGTAATGTTTGTGCAACATTTTTTTAAATGATTTCTTTCGATATTTTCTACAGAAAGGAGCAACCAAAGAAGACGTTGAAAAACTGTCAAAGTACATATTCCAACGCAATGATTTTACTGAGAAGAAATGTACTAGTGAGAACCAAGGAATTGCTGGATTCATGACCCTGTGTGGGGGGAATACACCAACAGATGAACACGCAGTTTCCGTAGATGATTCTGTACGTAGCCTTGCTTTTCTTTTTTCCTTGCCTTTTTTCACCGCAATGTGTTATTTGCTTCTGGCAAAATGTGCTTATATCACGTCCATATATCGTGAATAGGAATGTTCCATATGTCTGTCTACTTATGATGATGGAGATGAACTCCGAGAACTTCCCTGTGGTCACCTTTTTCACTGTCCTTGTATCGACAAATGGCTATATATGAGCGCAACCTGCCCTCTTTGCAAACGCAACGTCTTTGGGGCCAGCAGTTGCTGTGGAAGAGTTTAGGAGAGTGTCTTCGACAAGACATTAGGTGTTCGTTGCGAGTTTGTACATACAACTCTTTATAGCATATGTTTAGACACACACATATGCTTCTGCTGGATAAATACACATATTTCTCTAGGCTTATGTCATTTGTCTCACTGGATATTCATATTTATATTTATTCTTTTATTCTATTTGTTTGTAATAAGGATCTATGATTTTTTGTTATCTTCCAGTGTAGCAAAAAGAGCCAGATATTGTGTATTTAATAAAGTGGTATATTGTGTATAAATCTAGTGCACAGATCAACTTTGAGGCATGAAGTTATTAGTATTCATAGGAAATTCTCGTAGTTTGAGGTGTGTCGATGACATTGTCCTTCAAATATTTTACCGATAAGACTTTATTTCCTAGGAATATAACAAAAGAGGCATTCAACTGGATGTAGATATTTATCTATCTAATACTCCATGACTCGTAATATGGAGAATCTTCGTTTCTCAATTTATTGATTACATGAATTTTTATTTTGTTAATAGGGATTTGATTTCTCACCTTGCAATATTCTCATAACACTACATTAACCATCAAGTTTACCACATTCTAAGGTAAATTTTGGACTTGCAATGTGACCTTAGGTGAAATTTTGATTTGCAATCCCATAGTCACTATTATAATTACTTGTCACATATATTGTAACATTTGAAGCTTAGATTCCTAATAAATTGTGTATGATATTCAATTGTTTGGGCTTGTTGGAAAATGATCCAAATAATTTTTTACTCCAAACAACATACCTTAATTCCAATTTGCTACTCCTAATTTCCTACTTTTAATGAATATTAACGTACATAGTGGTTTGTTTTCGTAATTTTTATATTAATATTTTTGGTAATAACTAAGTGAATGGTAAGCGTATTATTATATACTGTGAAGAAGCTCTGTCAATAAGCTTCAAGAAGAAGAGGAAGAAGATTAAGGGGACGAGAGAATGATGAAGAAGAAGAATTATATTTCTGTGTATGTACATACAAGTATACATACCTATATATACAATTACATTTTAGGTGTATACTACTTAGTCTAACTACTTTATTTAACTAACTAGTATGTAGTTAACTAACTAACTAACTTCCTAACAAACTTAACAAACTAGAATATTAAAAGAATATTACAAGATTAGTATATAAGTTCTCTTAACATATATCATATAATAAAAATAGTTTTTAGCGGCAATAAATATATATGTTAACAAAGATTGCTAAAGCATTTATCAATATTAGTTAATTGTCAATGAATCTAATGTAGTTATATGCAGAGGCGAAGCTAGGTGAAGGTTCGTAATATGGACGAACTCAGTAGATTTTTCGTAGATAACATGTTTATATTAGAAAAAGTTATATATATATATATGTGTGTGTTTGATGTACTCGAACGAATCGATGTACGTTGATATCACCATTCTTCTAGAGCTCATGTATGTAGAAAAACTTTCGCCTTTTATGAATCCTCCCCCGAGTTGTGATATGCATGTTGCATTGTCTTCATACAAGGTTGTGGTACTTTGTCGCATTTCAAACCACATTTTTCTCGAATAAGGTGTATAATGGACCTTAACCACACACATTCTCGGCTTGCCTCATGAATAGCTATTATCTCAGCATGATTTGATGAAGTGGCCACGATGAACTGTTTCATAGATCTCCAAGATATAGCAGTTTCCCCACATGTGAATACATAACCTGTTTGAGATCTAGCTTTGTGTGGGTCAGATAAATATCATGCGTCAGCATATCCAACAAAATCTAGACTACAATCGTCTGTATATAATAAACTCATACCAATAGTCCCTTTTAAATACCGCAATATGTGTTTGATTCCATTCCAATGTCTCTTAGTAGGAGCAAAACTATATCTTGCCAACAAATTAACCGAAAAGGTTATATCAGGCCTTATAGTGTTAGCAAGGTACATTAGTGCACCAATTGCACTGAGATATGGTACTTCATGACTGAGAATTTTCTCATCCTTTTCTTGAGGTCGAAATGGATCTTTATTTACATCAAGTGATCGGACAACCATTAAAGTACTTAATGGATGTGCTTTATCCATATAAAATCTTTTCAACACCTTTTCTGGTATGCAGATTGATGAACAAAAATACCGTTTGTCAAATGCTCTATTTGCAAACCAAGACATAATTTTGTCTTTCCGAGATCTTTCATCTCAAATTCATTCTTTAAATAATCGATTGTCTTGTGAAGTTCCATTGGAGTTGCAATAAGGTTTATGTCATCGACATAAATAGCAAGTATAACAAACCCTGATATTATTTTCTTTATAAACACACGTGGCCAAATCGCATCATTTATATAACCTTCCTTCGATAAATACTCACTAAGACGGTTATACCACATGCGTCCCGATTGTTTTAAACCATACAATGATCTTTGCAATCTAATTGAGTACATTTTCCGAGGCTTTGAACTGTATGCTTTGGGAATTTTGAATGCTTCAGAAATTTTCATGTATATCTCATTATCGAGTGATCCATAAAGGTAGGTTGTAACCACATCTATCAAATGCATTTCAAGTTTCTCATGGATCGTCAAACTAATGAGATAACGCAATGTTATTGCATCCATAATGGGTGAGTATGTTTCTTCATAATTGACGTCAGACCTTTGAGGAAATCTTTGTGCAACAAAACGTGCTTTATACCTTTGTATTTCATTTTTCTCGTTTCTTTTCCACATAAAAACTCATTTATAGCCAATAGGTTTAACACCATTAGGTGTTTGTACTATAGGCCCAAAATTTCGCGCTTGACAAGTGAATTCAATTCTAATTGAATTGCTTCTTGCTATTTTTGTCAATCATTTCTCTGTGAGGTTCAAGGTCCTCACAATTTTGCATAATTTTTTATGCAACATTGTATGCAAAAACATAATCCACCGCTATTTCTGAGCGATTCAGATTTATTTCATGATCATTTGATTTTATGGATAGTTCATTATTTCCTTGAGTCTCAAGCTCATTGGTTCCTCCAAGGATATCAGAATTACTCACATCTTGACTTTCTACATGAGGTTTTTTCATAGTGTCATTTTGATCTTTTAATTTTCTTTTTCTAGGATTTTGATCCTTTGATCCTAATGGTCTGCCACACTTCAGGCGTGCTTTTGACTCATTATCAGGGAACTGTGCCCGTAATCGTATTATTTATGCCAACAATTTTGTAAATGTCAAATTGCGAGATGACAATAGGCATACGTGAGATCATTTAGAGAAAACATCTATCAGGACCATAAAATATCTAAATGGCCCACTCGGTGGGTGAATTGACCCACAAATGTCCGCATGTATACGTTTCTAAATGCAGGGAACTCAATTTTGACCTTTGTTGGTGACGTCTCACAATTAACTTGCCTTGATAACATGCATTACAAGAAAATTCACCATTTAAAAGAATTTTCAACTTCTTAATGGATGCCCATTTGAATTTTGTATAATTCGTCTCATCATTATAGACCCAGGATGTCCCAGACGATCATGCCAAAGTACGAAAGTATTGAAATCAGTAAACCCCCGGTTTACCATAGAGTGTGCCTCAATTGCACTAATTTTTGTCCAATACAATCCAGAAGATAAGGCCGTGAATTTTTCTACAACATATGTCTGCCCCGAGACATTTTTGGTTATACCAAGATATTCAAGATTCATTTCATCAATTGTCTTAATATGATAACCATTTTCACGAATATCTTTGAAACTCAATAAGTTTCTCCGAGATTAAGGAGAAAACATGGCATTATTTAATTTGAGTTTTGTTTCCTTGGGCAAAATTATGATAACTATTTCGGAGCCCTAAATCAAATTAGTACTACCAAATACTATAGTAACATTTATATTGCACATACTTAAATGAGAAAAATATTTTTCATTTTTGAATATCGTGTGTATTGTACCAGAATCAATCAAGCAAATGTCTCCATAATTTGATAATTTGCTTGGAGAATTATCCATATCTTCAAAAGTAATAAAATAAATTTATATTAAATGATTAATTATATTCTATTAAATAATTTAAGAAATAGTATAAGTATTAAAATGATATTTGAATCATTAATAATGCATAAGGTTTTTATCACTCAAACCTTTAATACTAAATTTGATTTTGTTTAGCATGTATAATATAAATATTAATATAATAATAATTTTAATATCTTGAAAAGACATTTGAATGACAAAAAGGAAAAGGTGTTTTCCACTTACAAATTTAGGCAGTGGTCTTACGTATACATTTTTTCATTTATGGCCACAAAGTTAAAGAAAAGTATTATTTTAATATTTTTCAATTCCTTTTTAAATCATAACATTCCAACTCACTTTCCATTGGGTGTTTCTAAAAGAATGGACTTAATGAATATGCATGGACAAATATGAGCACTTTAGCTATTTATTTTTCACATTATGATCAATACAAAACAACAAATATTAATAACATTAGTAAATATCAACCATGATTATTTTTTCATATCCACATCACCAATTAAGTGATCTATTTTTCCTACAGGGTGTGTGAAGGAATCTGTCACATCCAAGTGTGTGATGTCATCATGATCAGTGATAAAAGTGATTTCGAGATTTTTATTCTTCCCTTTTAGTGATGCTTGATAAAGTTCAACCAAGTGCTTAGGAGTACGACAATCACGTACATAATGACCCCTTCTACCACATCGAAAGCAATTTATTTTAATTGTTCCACGTTTCTCATCTTTTCCTTTTTCCCTTTGATGACTATTTTTTTTGGTGGATGATTAACACCGGGAAAAGGATTTCGCTCTTGGTCGTAATTTCGACCATGTCCACGTCCACGGCCTCTTCCATACCTAGCGTGGTGGACGTACACCTCATTCACTTCAGGAAGTGGTGTAGATCCAGCGAGACGATTCTCGTGATTTTTCATTAACAACTCATTATTTGGTTCAGCCACGAGAAGATGAGAAATCAGTTCAGAATAATTCTTGAAATCCTTTTCTTGATATTGTTGTTGTAAAAGCATATTCAAGGCATGAAATGTGGAGAACGTTTTTTTCAGCATGTCAACATCATTAACTGTATCTCCACATAGTTCAATTGAGAAGTAATTTTGAACATGGCAGAATTGTACTCATGAATAGTCTTAAAGTCTTGTAGTCTTAAATTCATCCAATCATATTGTGCCTTTGGGTCATACCTTTCGTTTAGATTATTCCACAGAACGAGTGGATCTTTGACTGTGAGATATTCAATTTTCAAAATTTCGTCAATATGATGACGTAAGAATATCATTGCTTTAGCACAGTCTTATTTTGATGCTTTATTTTCAATTTTAATGGTGTCTCCAAGACCCACAACATCCAAATGGATTTCAGCATCCAATACCCATGAAAGGTAGTTCTTGCCGAACTTTGAAGGGCAACGAACTCAAGTTTAGTAAGATTAGCCATAATAAAAAGAATAAAAATAATAATACCATAGCCTTCAAATTTAGTCTTCAAACTTTGAGATGACAGAGTCTCGTGCTGATAACGTGTTATAAAATAAAGACTAAGTACTAAAATTGAACTAATAACAATTAAGGAGAGAAGAATGTAGTAGAAAGATAAAATAGGAAACTTGAATCTTCCTTATTTTTGGTGTGTTTTCCATAGAGATTACAATGTCTTTTATAGGCATAAGAGGTGTGTGTGTGTGTGTGTGTGTGTGTGTGTGTGTGTGTGTGTGTATATACGTTTTAGAAAATGTTTTTAGGGGCGTAAATGAAGACGTAGATCCATAAGGCGCCTAAAATTTGAGGCATAAGCCTCGAGCATAAAAACGTAAGTCCTAGACATAAAAACGCACACCGCAAAATTTTAATTTATTTTTTAAAACTGTTTTGCTTTGGATCATATTTTTACTATTGGTGTAATGATATTTTTCAAATAGTAATCATAATATTTTTTTTCTTCATTTTTGATTGTTAATACTTATCCCAAATAGAAATAATAAATCATTGAGAGGTTTACTTTTACTTATTTTATTAGTAATAAAATTATAACATTGAGTATATATGAGACTATGCTCTGTAGATCCACGAAACTTACACCCGTATCTCGAGACTTACGCCTCGCCCTATACCATACAAAATGTCTCACTTCACACTCTCGCCTTTTAAAAATGTATGTACGTACATCAGTGCACGCGTGTATTAACTCATAAACCCCCTAACAAAACTGACTAGTAACTTAGTAGTAAGGAAATGATTGTGGAAATGTTTCCTCGCTAACATAGGGACTATTTTGTTAAATAAATAAATATATATGTATATTAACTCGTGGACTTTTTCTTTCCACTATCAATAAAAGGTTTTCTTTTTTAAAGAAAAGAAATTTCAAAGCCCCTAGTCTTCTAATCTTTTAAAAGGAATTTTAGAATCCTCATACTTCTAATCTTGATTCAGTCTCTGGTTATAAATTTTAGAGACATTTATAAAACATGTTAATTATTATTAAAAAGTATATTTAATAATAATTAAATTATTATTATTAATTAATTGTGGTTAAAGAAAGATTTTTTTTTTTTTTTGAGATATTTGCAATGATATTTTGTCTGAAATGATATTGCAATGATATTTGGTCTGAAATTATATTTGCAGTTTTCATAATTAAAACAATAAAATGTTTACAACATCAAATCAATTGTACATTATTTTATTCCCGACAAATCAATTACAATATGACCTTATATATTTTGGTCATTTTCTGAAACGTTTTTTCTTTATTAAGCTTTTTACAAATTTTATCTTATTTTCGTTTTTGTTATATATTGATTTGACATTATTTTTCTTTTTTTAAAAAAAGACTTTTCAATTCTATTGTCTTATATTAATAAATAAATAAATGTTAAACATATTAAAATATTTTTTTGATAGTCTTAATTTTTAATATATCATGCAAAAAATTAAAACTAAAAAATTGTTAGAGATGAAAAGAAATGTTCTTTCTAAAGAGACTAAATAAAGAAAAGTACAACAAATAAATTAAAACAGAGCAAGTACATTTTTTCCCATTTCTCACTATCAAATGAGCGACGTATTTTTTGTATTGTTTATAAGATATTTATATTATATTATATTATATTTCTGTCGCTATTACTTTCTCTAGTCTCTATCTCAAATTAAGTATTACCTTAAAAATTCGAGATAAAAATTATTATGTTTTTTCAATTATTTCTTTATACTTCATCGATTTCAAAGTGTTACTTTTTAAGAAATATATATTAAACAAGATAGTTTAATAAATTACATATTTTTTTTTATTGTTTTCTAATAAGGTTTTTATGTTATTTTTTTTTAATCAAGAAGCTTTCACCCTTTTTGCTCTTTTGGCGATTCAAACTCGCAATTCTTGAGTTGAAAATAAGGAGTGCTTATCATTCGAGTAATTTTCTTTCGTCTTGTTTTCGAATAAGGTGAGTTTTGTTAAAATATCAGTTATTTTGAGACAAAGAAATATTAAACTTTAGTCCTAAAAAGAGTTGAAAGTGTTAAAATCACAAATAAAACCAATAGTTCATAAATAGCAACCACAATTTTGATGTAACGTCAAAATCACCAGAAAATAAATAAATAAATAAATAACCACAATCTCTTTTAGATATTTTATTGTATCAATATTCAATAACTACATTTTCTTTTAAACTTTGTTTTTATTTGAATTCTATCGTTTTATTTAGACAACAAAAATAAACGGTTTAAATTGAGTGAAAATATCATTATCAATCCAGTTGTAATTTCAACAACAACAAAAGTAGAACAAAAAAGACTAGACAGGTAGTGTCAGTTCTATGATAAAGCAAGCTTTCAAATTTCATATATATATATATATATAAATATTTTTGTTGTTGTTAGGCTCCCCTGCCTTTTTTCTGATATTTTTCATTTTGGTCCCACTAAATTATACATTATAAATGGACTAGTTCAATGTATATGGCCATATATTTTGAGTACAAAATTGGACAAATTATACCATCATTAATCTTAAACCAAAAATTAGTTGGGATTTTTGAAGCTTAGGATATGGATTTATTAGACCTTAGTAAGTATTGGAATTAAGGGCGAATAGGTTAAATCAAATTAATAAATAAATCGATTTCTGATTTGATTTGATTGATTTGACATTAGAAAGAAAAGATCTTTTTTATGTAATTTGGTAATTTACAATAGAAAATTAAATCAATTCCAAACCAAATGACTATACAAATAGGGTTCTAATTTTAAAGGGAAAATTGTATATAATAGCAAACTAATAATCTAAAACAAATTGAGTAGCTAGAGTTTGATTTAATTGTGTTCTATAGTAAACGTTTGCAAAAAATTGTTGGGCGCCTCTCTCTCAAATATCTCGCTCGCCACTCTCCTTCAATCTCTCGCTCGCTTCCTCACTTTTTATACAAACACAAGTGTATAAAAATTGTTTCTAATTGTATAATGCAGAGAAAATTGTATAAATACATATATTTTTGTTCCCCTCTCTTCCCTCTTCCAGATCTCGCTCGCCACTCTCCCAAATCTCGCTCGCCACCCTCGCCTTTCTCACTTATACAAACAGAAGCGAAATGTATAAATTGCGTTTCTATTTGTAAAAAGCGTGAGAAATTATATATGCACATGCAAGTATATATATTTTCGTCCTATACACTTATAATTATACAATAAAAATACTCCCCTGCACAATTTCTTTTGCCTTTTTCTCTTTTTCGTTTTATACAATTTTTAAATTGTATCTAATTTCTCTCTTTCTCGTTTTATACAATTCGATTCAATTGTATATTCCTTGTCAAGTCTGTTTTGTCTTTCTCTCTTTCTCATTTTATACAAATTCAAATTGTACATAATCTTCTATACACTTATAATAACACAATTCGATTATACACTTCGTTTTTATACAGTTCTCTACCCAAGTGTCTTTCTCTTTCTTGTTTCATACACTTCGTTTTATACAATTTGCTTCAACTGTATATGTATAGCGAATTATACAGTTTCTATGTTTGCTATGGAGCGCAATTATGCAAACTTTGCTATAACGTAGAAATATAAATTTTTTATTTGCTATATGTGAAAGTCGCCCAGTTTTAAATGCATAATTATTATTTAAATTGTAATATGCTTTGTAAGTATTTGTTAAATTAATTTATAATTTTCAAATTTTTTTCTTTTGATTCTTTAGAATTATAATCTACTTTCTAATGAAAAACAAACCAAATTAACCTAGTCGGAATTGATACTTTTGAAGAAGTATGTATAGGAGGCTCGTATGTTAATAAAATATAATTAATAAATAAACGTCTCTCTCCAACAATTTAAACTTGTAGATAAGTTATTTATACAATTCAATTGTATCTGTATTATGGTATGGTCTGTTGAAAGTTAGAGACTTGAGAATCATAATATTAATATTGCAATGTGTCGATGTTGGACTTATATAGTCATGAGCTTTTTCATCTTAATAGCTAGCCTTTAGAGTGCGATTTTCCATATATTGAGATTATAGTATCAGAGTAATCCACCGACCCTTCATGTTTATCATGGCATGGATGATAGCGCTAATACTACATAGTCTGTGAAATTAGGTCTTAGGCCTAACTCATACCCCAAAAGCTAGCTCAAAGGGAGGAGGATTGTCCAAGCCTTATAAAGAGTCCACTCATCTCATTAATCACCGATGTGGGACTTTTGTCATTCTTTAACACCCCACCTCACGCCCAGTGCTTAGCATCTGGTGCGTGGGCAATTTTAATTTTGGGGACCCCAACATCGGGTGAGACGGGCTCTGCTCTGATACCATGTGAAATTAGGTCTTAGGCCTAACTCTTACCCCAAAAGCTAGCTCAAAGGGAGGAGGATTGCCCAAGCCTTATAAAGAGTCCACCCATCTCATTAATCACCGATGTGGGACTTTTGTCATTCTTTAACATAGTCGCTCCGGGCAGAGGTGGAGCCAAGATTTTCAATAAGGGGGTTCAAACTCTGAGATACCCGAAAGGGAGTTCGACATCTACTATAAATACATATAAACTTCAAATTTTAACTTCTACAATCTTTAATTACGTGAGAGTTTGTATTTGATACGAGTTTAATCTTTTGTCACATATCAAACAAATTATCATCACAACAAGACACTAAAACAAATATTGCGTAAAACAAAAGAAAATCACATTTAAAGCAATAATATTAGTGTATAAGAATGTATATTATCTTAAATTGTAAAACCAATTAATTTTAGCTTCACATGCAATTCTCAAGGTAAAATAGACTTTTCATTTTGCACTATAGTCCAAGCGGGGAAAAAATTTATCCCTATCGGGGTTTAGACCAAGTCAATATAATTTTCATTATTACGTGATTTAATAAAGTAAAACACATGTCAATTAATTATGATTAAGTAAAATGAACTATAAATTTCAATACGTGTCATGCATGTATTCATCTGGTATAAACACCCTGTGCGAGTAAGTTTTATCAGTCTTAGTACCAAGAATGTAAGGAGTAATTAGGTTTGATAACGATATTATAATAATCAACTAATATGAGATAAGACGCTTTTTGATGATTTTTACTAGTCGTATTATTAAATTAATATTACATTTTGTTTAGTTTTTTTTCCACGTGGTGAATTTAGCCATGCAGTCATACAAATATTGGCTGGAAAACACGTCAAATTGTTTGACTAGGAAATGCTGACTTGGATACACGTTTAATTATTTTATTATTTTAAATTGATAATTAAATAAACAACAAAACTAATACTTTTCTATACAAACCTACTATATATATATTAACTATATTAATATTCAATTTATTTATATGTAAGTTTAATGATAGCGTTATAACAAGATCTTTTGGCTTTATATACTTAATTTTTATTTTATACCTAGTGGTTTTAAGAGGACCATCAAACATCATTCATGGTTTCACACTAATTGAATTGAAAAGTGCACAAAAGGAAAGTCTATAAAACTTAGTATTATATATTATATATATGAATATATAAAATGTTAAAGGGTAATGGTAGTCAACTTGTTTTTAAGTCTAACTCACCCGAAAAAAGCTATTTCGATTCAAAAATTGCTCGAGCCTTTTAAAAAGTTCAGAAATCTTATCTTAATATATACTAATGAAATTGTTCTCATCAACACCTGCTCTCGTAGATGAATTCAGTTATTTTTTTTAAATTTCTTTATCTGATCTAGAGTGTGATATTCAAAGACCGAAAGTATATTGACAACTTAATTCCCATACAATTTGAGGGTCGGCTTCACGCCAGATCCTCAGTGGATTTAACTCTAATATCATATTAAATTACATCTTATAATTAACTCACGTTTCGAAAACAAATTTTTAAAAAAAATTGTGAAAACTTTATAACGAGTCTGAAATCGCATTCCAATTAATCCAACGTGGAATCAGTTTCATTATGAACAACAACAAGTAGGACAAATTAATAATTCAGCAAACAGAAAGGCTACAAAAATATGTTCTAGTGTGTGAATTATTAGTCTAATACATTACACATATGTTTATTAATTATTTGCTAAACATGTTGATTAAAAAAAAAATCAGATTTGACCGACCAACTTTAGTATAAAAAAAGAGATAATGCACAAGTACCCTCTAAACCTATGTCCCAAATCTCAGAGACACGTTTATATTATACTAAGGTCCTATAACCTCCTAAACTATTTTCTACCATTTTTCGGCCTACGTAGCACTATTCTGTGGGTTCAACGCTGATTGATTTTTTTTTTTTAAATTAGTGTCACGTTGATCGAAAAGGGGTATAAAATTACTTATAAATAAGTTCAAGAGAATAATATGACCTTAGTATAGTATAAATATGTCTCTGAAATTTTGAACATAGATTAAGGGGATACTTGTTCATTTTTTCATAAAATAATGAATTTTAAAAAATAATTGGTCATTTTAGACATATATATGTGTAAGATAGTTATCTGTTAATAATGATCAATTATTACAAAGATTTTGGTGGTTATAAATGTTAATCTGAATACTCCTATAACTAAATATTAGATGTTTAATTAGAAAAAAAGATAATGTATCTGCTTAGTATTTCTTATTAATACTAGAAAAAAATAATAAAAGAAATTTCTAGTAAAAAAGAAAGTTTCTTGACAAGTAATTAATTTATTCAACAAGACTTTTGAATATTCTAGATAGCATAATTAATAACAAAATTGGAAAAGTAGAAAAAAGAAAAGAAAAAAAAGTCAACCAAGAAGAATACTAGTTTGGTTTTAAAGAAAAATTTCATTAAAAGCTAATCCATGGACATTTCAAAAGTTTGATTATGCTTTGAATAGTTATGACTAGACAATAAATTAAAGGGAAAAAAATTCTAAATTTACAATTAAATAAGACACAAACTTGCAACCATGATTTGAAATTACTCATCTGAGTAAAAATTGATATAAAATTGAAATTATGTTTCAATTTTGAATTTTATACTTATTTTATCTATTTTTTATAACAATAAATCGAGAAATTACATGGTATGTATCCTTTATTTCTTTGAATTCATGATATTAAAATTCTTAATTTACTCTCAACATAAAATGATAATTTTCCTTCTCTTATATATTTAATGGAAACAATTGTTAATCACATTATTAGTTTGAGCCTTAAGCCCTAAACTATACATTTTATGTGTAATATAATTCTTTGATCAAGGGCATTGTACGTGTATGATGTATCACATGTGAATGGATACATAACTTGAAAAGGAAAAAAAATATAACTATTGCTACAAAAAGGGAAGAAAAATATATGATAACAATATTAAGTCAAGAGAAATATTAACGTGGATAAATAAAATTTTAACTAGTATTTGTTACTGATGAAAAGTGAAAAATACTCTACGAAATTAATTGAAATGTGCGATAGCTGATTCAGATTTCATAATCATTAAAAAATTGTTATAATAACAAATTAAGTATATTAAACTTTTGTTAATTGATTAAATTGTGCACTTTTAATTCATTCACTTATAAATATACACAATTGTCTACATCATTCACTACTTAATTATTTATAGAATAACATGTTAATTTATATTGTTACCCTATATTTTAACAATATTATATTTTTTGAAATAGACAATATTACATACTTTCTCATTAGCAGACCTAAAAAGTATTTTAGTTAATTAAAAATTGAGTATACTAAATCATATATCATAGGAATTATAAAAGAATTATTAATAGCTTTTAAGGAGCAAAAGTTATATAATCATAAGATGCGTGTAGCATAAATGAGAATGCTAATTAAGGTGAGAATGCTAATTAAGGTGAATGTATGAGCATAAAAGGAGTGATAAGATCAGACGTGAGATTAATCGAGATAAGGTGAAAGTAACCTCCATAGAGGATAAGATGAAAAAAGTGAGATTGAGATGTTTTGCGTTTAATAAAAGTGTGATTTCTTTAAAAGTTTAAACTTTTAGACAAGATGATGATAAACTTTAACATGGCATTCGAGAAGGTAAAATTCCTGAAATCGAATATCAATGCCACTTGGCTCACGTAAAGGAAGATCAGTAGATAGTAGAGTGTTGTCTTGCTTCTCAAAAATTTAGGTATATTAGTGTTTCAACATTGTACTAACGACCTGTTATTATAGTTCTTTCATTGTGTCATTTACCACCATCTATTATTTATTGTGCTTAGACGATCGCAATATTTTATTGTTCTTGATGCTTTAATTCTTGTAGGATTTACATTGTCCCCCGGTTAGTTGTTAAGTTTTGTTTCCATTGCTTTCTTTTTCCTTATATTTGGATTTGTTGTTATTGAGCCGATAATCTTTTGAAAATAATCATTTTACCTTTCGACTTTCACCTGCGAGAAGTATTGTAAAGTCTGTATATGCTCAATCCTCTACTTCACTTGTGGAATTTCATCAATTACGTTGTTATTTTTGTTGTATATATATATCTCAATTAGTGATAGAATCAGAACTTTTAATAAGAGGGTTCAAAATCTAAAGAAATAGACACATAAAATAGTCTAAAGAGGTTCGACATCTACCATATATACATACAAAATTATTTTAACCATATATAAATAATATACTTTTTTGACAAATGAATTTAAATGAAACCTAATCTCAATTTATGTGACAGACTTTCTTTTGTGATCACTATTAAAAAAATACTTCTACTATCCAACAATAATTTTATCATAAAACCTAATTAAACTTAAAATTTATCGTTTAACAATAAAAATAAAATAAACAAAAAAAAAACATAATAAATAAATATTATTGAACAAGAGAGTAACATTTTCTTATATTGAGTAACTTTTAAATTACAATATTTTTTTTTACTTATTTCTAGATTTCGTATCAAGTTAAACAATACGTATTAACATAATCTAAAAATTATGTCTATACGTATATAGATTTTTTCCTTGTTTATATCCCGCAAAATCCGAGATTAGAACAAACAAAATGTACGCGTCAATTTATTTATTTATTTCTCTATATATACGCCAATTATACCTCCACCTCTTCAAAATTGTCTTCTTCCTTCTTTATTATCCTCCATTAATGGTCTCATATCAAACTATTTTCTTCTAAAAATCTATCAAATTCTCAAAATGGGTTCTTCTTTATCCTTTTTCTTGAATCCACGTGGTTCCGTTGATGTACCGCCGGCGAATCCTGGTTTGGGTGACTTGCCGGAGAGTTGTGTGGCTTCAGTTATGGTTTATTTAAATCCATCGGAGATCTGTAGTCTTTCGGTGCTTAGTCGTGGTTTTAGGGCTGCTTCTTCTGCTGATTTTGTATGGGAATCGAAATTGCCGATTAATTATGAATTGCTTATTGATAGGGTTTTTGGTGGGGTTGATGATTTTTCTAATAATTTGTGCAAAAGGGATATTTATGCTAGGCTTTGTCGACCTAGTTATTTTGATGATGGGTTAAAGGTAAAATCTTTATCCTTTTTATCCATTTTTTTTGTATAAATTCTAGAGGCTGTATAGATTTTGTTCAATTAGTATATTTGTGTTAATAAATTCATTAAATCTGTAGAAATTTTGAATTTGGTGAATTGGGGTTGTTAAAAATGAGATTTTGTTCTGATGGGTTTTTATTGATTGGGATTTATGCAGAAGGTTTGGTTAGATAAGGGTACAGGAAGGGTTTGTCTATCAATATCTGCAAATGGATTAGCGATAACAGGCATTGATGATAGGAGATATTGGAGTCGTATCGAAACAGACGAATCGAGGTGAGGGGTGAAAAATGTTTCTATTATTGTTATCAAGTTATAGCAGAATGTATATTTGTATGTGTGTGTGTATTGATCCATGTGTTTTTAAGATCGGCTGATCGAATCCAATTCTTCAGGCATTTTTGATGAATCTTCCTGTAAAAAGTTACAATCCTTCGGGGTGGCCCAGATGGTTTGGCTTGGGACTTTCATGATGGAGGTCTCAGGTTCGTTCCATAATGGATGTCTGAAGTTCGAAACCCCTTGCTTGTGACAGCAGGGGTTGGCCTTCTTGGTCAAGCTCGTCTCATGAGGCTTGCCACATGAGTTGGTCTACCTGGTCATTAAAAAAAGAGGTTCCTTTTTACATCGTAGTCGACTGTATGTGTTGAGATTGTTTAGTTTAGTCCTCTATGTCTCCTTGTTTCCTCTGTAAGGGAAATTGTATGATTATTTGAAATTGAAACATGAGTAGTAAAGTGATTCTTTCTATGCAATTCAGGTACTCGATACCTTAATTCATTTAGCAATTTCTCATTTTGCCTTGTTGCTATAGTATAAATCTAGTGGAATAGCTTTGTAGAATTGTATTGAGAGTTTTGGTACTTGAGAAGTAATACGAACTATTTGACACATGCGTAGAAATATTGATTGGTAGTTATGTGTTTTAGATGCATAAAGGGCTTTGGTGTGGTTGATATCAGTTCCTTTTAAGTGAGACCAACTTATTTGCTTGAAAAGAGAAATGTTCAAGTTTTACTTACTTCCGCTGATTAGCAGTTATCAATCGTTACTCTCTTCATAGTATGGCATCTTATGACCAGTAAATTAGTCAAGAATACGCGTTCTACTTGGCATCCAAAGAGATGGTTTAAAGAACTGATCTCTGTTGGTTGATAAATTGCCTTCTGGCGGTGGCTTTTCGAGTATGATACTGCTATTTGTTGTACACATTGAACATACTAAATCTTAAGACATACCCATACTTAAGGATTTCTTTCATTTCCTTATCTGCAGATTCCAGTCCATTGCGTATCTCCAACAAATATGGTGGGTTGAAGTGGGTGGAGAGGTTGATTTCCCATTCCCAGCTGGGTCCTATAGCATTTTCTACAGACTGCAAGTTGGACGTTCCTCTCGGAGATTTGGACGGCGAATTTGCAACTCCGAACATGTTCACGGATGGGATAAAAAGCCAGTGCAGTTCCAGCTCTCAACTTCCGATGGTCAGCAAGCTACAACCCAGTGTTACATGAAAGAGCCTGGAAAATGGAAATATCACCATGTAGGAGACTTTACAGTTACAGGGTCTGCAGCAAATACGAAAGTTAAGTTCTCCATGACCCAAATCGATTGCACCCATACCAAAGGTGGACTTTGTGTAGATTCTGTGTTAATATGCCCGAGCGAGTTTACGGAGAGGTTAAAGCGTTTTTAGTTTGCTTTGTTAGCCTTCTCTTTAGGAAAGAGTTTATAAAGTAATCAAGAGTTAGCAGTATCCATCCATAGTTCTGGAGAAGTTAGTAAGGAACGGCGATCAGATTTATATTAGATCGAGTCAATGTGTGTGTACACGCGTATGGCGGGCTTTTTAAATCCCAACTACACGCGGTAATAGGTATCGTAGGGCTTTATCTTTGAAGTTGACGAGATGTCCCTCACGCGAGGTGGTTGTTGGACCGAGTTCTTAGTGTATGTTAAATGAAACTACTTTGTTCATGTGTACTTTGAAGTTTGATGTTAACAAACGAGTGGAAGCAAATATTCTCTGGGTTTGATTGAAATATTGGATTCTTCTTCCTGCATTGAATGATTGTAATTGGATTGGAAGCTATGTTGTTCGGATTTTTTTTAAAATGTCAATAGGTGCGTTTTGAATTTTTCAAAAATAGTGTATTTTTGAAGAATCTGACACGGGTGCGATATTGAAAGTGAAGAGTTCATGTAACTTAGATTGGAAGCTAAGCTCGTTCTTTTGTTTATAAAGAACTTCTTGCAGTTATTGTTACAGGAAGGCCTCAACATGGTAAACTCACAAGTGCTTCCTCAAATTGTTAAAACTTTCATTGTGCATTGCCTTTTCTTCTCTCATCCTTTTTCGAAAGTATTGGTCAATCACAAATTATTATGTTCGCAATTCTTCATCCACCGAGGGATAAGATGCCTTAGTTTTTCATCCTCATATGAGGTCGGTAAGTGGATTGGGAACAGGTCGGTAAGAAGTAATTCATCATGCTTAAATATGAGCCAATAGCTCGTTAGGAAAGGTTTATTGATCATAAAATTTCCACCATGTTAGTAGGAAAAACTACATAAATGGGTCATAAAACTCAAAATAATTACATGTTCATACCAATCAAAGTAATTCAAGGAATACTCATTCTTAAAAAAAAAGTTATAGCCCCATATCCCCTCCATTTATTAAGGCTGATAATTTTCGCTTAACTGATATTAAATCAGTATCAGCCTTAATGATTGCAGTACAATTATTTAGTGTGAGATGAATGTAAAGGAGTATATGTTTATTATGGTTGAATTTACTTAGTTTTTCCATTATTAATTGTGGCTCATTGTGACCCGTTTAGTTCGGCCTCGAAATATTCTTAAAAATAACTTCTTGTTCGATCAAGGGAAAATATTATTAGATGCTTAGAAAAATCGTTAGAAAGCAAACTTTTAATTTAAAACTTAGAAAGAGCTATGACTCGGATTTTAGCTTATTTCATCTCAACCCTCTTCAGTCCAAATAATATTTAAGTATTAACCTACCTATATATTATCTTAAATTCAGATTAACCCGTCTATTTGACACCATCATTTCATTTTTGGTTGAAAATAATTGGGTCCAAGTGTGTATTGCAATGAGCTACAACCAACTTTTTTATCACTTGTTTGTTTGATTTGTTAAAAACATTATCATTAGAACATCCCAATTTAAAGGGATAGATAAGAAATTAGTCTCTCGAAAATAACTTTTTTATTTTCATAAGACAGTGATAAGGTTAGAATATAGTATATTCTATCCAAACATCAGTCGTAGAATTTTAATAAGTATATTATTATTGTTTTTCTAATTATATAAAAAAAATTATTGTCTTTAAAAAATAATTTGAGGAATGAGGGTATAATAGGAAAATTAAATGTAATCTCTAACTAACTAACTGGAGAATGAAAAAACAAAAAGCAAAATAACTAACTTCATTTTTTTTATTTTTTTGTTCCTTATTGACTTTCGAAAATTTTGAGTTTGCCGGAGATGGAATCAATGGCGTCGGCGATCGGAGTATCGATTCCGGTGTTCCGTTTCTTACTCTGTTTCGTCGGTACTATTCCTGTGAGTTTTCTTCATCGATTTGTTCCTTGTGTCAGTGGTAGGCATTTCTACGCTGCCCTATCTGGTGCTGTTTTATCCTATTTGTCGTTTGGGTTCTCTTCGAATTTGCATTTTTTGGTGCCGATGCTTCTGGGTTATGCTTCAATGGTTTTATGTCGACATTATTGCGGGATCATCACTTTCTTCCTCGCATTTGGATATCTAATTGGATGGTACATTCATTAATTCTCTCCTAAAATTATTTTCTTTTCAGATCTCTGTTTTTGATTTTAGAATTACAGTAAAACTCCATTATCGATCTTCGATGTCTTCAATTTGATGTTGACCTATACAATTTGATTTTGAAATTCTTCCGTATTCATTGTTTTAACATCTTATGGCTGATGTATAGTGGTAAGGATGAGTTAATGGTAAAAAATACATCTAGACTATCACTTTTTTGCGAGTTTCATATCTCAACTATTCATTTTTCTATTTACCTACCTAAACTATCACTTTTTTTTGTGAGTTTTCATACCTCAACTATTACTCTCTTTGTATTAAAACATACACTACACCAAAAAAATTTATCAGCAATTTATTAACGTCAATAACTTAATTGCAGCTAAATATGTATTTTTAATGGAAATTAGCACTCTTTGCAAATGTATTTAAAGCCTAGATATTGAATCCAATGACAATCATCTAATGTTGTTTTAGCACTTTTTGTTAATGTGCATATCTATTGCTGCTAAAAACTGAGTTTTGTTGTAGTTGATACCTTAATACTGAGTTGGCTTACATGAGCCTGTTGTCGACTGAGAACAAATGTTTAGCCAACTCAGCATATGTTTTCATGATAGTTTAGGTAGGTAAAGAGAACAATAGATAGTTTAGGTATGAAACTTGCAAAAGGGATAGTTTAGCTGTATTTTTAACCATTAACTCTATGTGCATAGATACAATATATTTTTTCATGAAGGGGGATACGCATGAACGCACTTTCACCCCCTAGCTCCTGTGCATGGGTACTCCCCTCTATCCTTCTCCACTTAAAGATAGAGTTCAAACCCATGACATGAGCTTAATCCGTGCATCAATGAGCTCTTACCACCAGAACAAACCATTTTGAGCTGTATTTTTATGTTGATCTTGTGCTAATGAGGAAAAGCTTAGTTTTTTAGCAGACATTTGATGTTATTATTGCTTTGTGAACTGTTTGCAAGGTGAATCTCCCCCAATAGGAAAAAAGTCATTCCCTCTTGAACCGTTTCCTTGCTAAGCTGGTTACAATTTTTATAACTCTATAAATGAAAACCTTTTGAACTCCATGATAATAGTCAAACATTTCGGTGCAGCCATGTATACTACATGAGCGGGGATGCATGGAAAAAGGGAGGAATGGATGCTACAGGTAAGAACAAACTTCCTCTTTGTCCTAGACTTGGTTTCTTTTTTAAAACATAACAAAACAAATCACAGTCTCAAAACTCTTTTCATTTTTGTCAATGTGTTCAATCCACTTGGCATTTGAGGCAAATGAAGCGTACGATACTTCTTTAGATCAAAAATATTTCTTGTAAATAGAAATAGAATAAAACCACAGTTCATGATGAGTTCAGACATTGTTTATATGTAAAAATCTACTGATTTTAAAACAAGAAACAAAATTATGGATTCAGCCTGTATCATTATGATCGGTTCAATGTACGTATTTTTTTTAATTGGCTCCCTCTTCTAAAATTTTAGGAGCTTTAATGGTTATTTCGCTGAAAATAATTTCAAGTGTGATCAATTACCAAGATGGATTATTGAAGGTGGAAGATTTAAGTGAGGCGCAAAAGAAAAATCGTTTGCTAAAGTTGCCATCATTACTTGAGTACTTTGGTTATTGTCTCTGTTGTGGAAGTCATTTTGCTGGTCCAGTTTATGAAATGAAGGATTATCTTGAATGGACAGAGAGAAATGGTGTAAGTTCATATCATCATTGTATTGTTGTTCTGCCAAAGGGTACTACCCAACACTGTTTCGTATCTCTCTTTTATGTGTGTAAATTATATGTTTCTGAAAAAAAATATGTATATATACCAAATGTTGGCATTGCCTGAAGCCCTTTGCATCTCATTACAATAACTAAAGTAAGTGCTTTTCAGATTTGGAAACCTTCAGACAAAGGACAGCCATCGCCTTTTGGGGCAGCGTTAAGAGCTTTTCTTCAAGCAGCTCTCTGTATGGGATTGTACATGTATTTGGTGCCTCTTTTCCCAATTTCCATGTTCTTGGACCCAATGTACCAAGAGTGGAGTTTCTGGACGCGGTTGGGTTACCAATATATGGCTAGCTTTACTGCACGATGTAAATATTATTTCATATGGTCAATCTCGGAAGTTGCTATCATCATATCTGGCTTCGGTTTCAGTGGTTGGGCAGACATGACTAATCCACCAAAAGCACAATGGGACTGTGCTATAAACGTAGACATATTGGGTGTTGAGCTTGCAAAGAGCTCAGTTCAAATACCTCTTGCATGGAATATTCAAGTTAGCACATGGCTGAGGCACTGTAAGAATATCTCTCTTTTAATCCATTTTGTATGTTGTGATACTTTCAGAAGAAGAATTGGTGAGCTATATCCTACTCCATATTAAACTTATAGGACACTCTCATTTGCCTAGCCTGTTATAAAATGGATAACACATTTCTATATTTAGACACTTTTGACTTTAAACATCTCATTTTATCTTGACTTACTTTTATAGCTAAAGAAATGTCATAAAATTTTCAAGATCAAAATGTCAAAAGGCACTTGTGAATTGTGATATTTCCCAGAAGTCTTTGTTTTCTCTCCTTAAACAGTGTGTTTATTCAAACACAGCATCTAAAATGAGACTCGGGGACTACTTGTTATGTTGCATGAGTTGTATTTTCCAGGAAACTGATCGTATACAAACTTTTATGATTTATCAAATAAGGGACATGTGCCTTAGATTTCTTTGTCCATCATCTTTTAATGAATGTGTAATTAACTTTGTGACAAAGCTAAGCATGATGTGTAATTATTTTATGATCAAATTTCTCCTTTTTTCTGTCGTTTTTCCTGCAGATGTATATGAGAGACTTATACGGAAGGGAAAGAAGCCTAGTTTCATCCAGTTGTTAGTCACGCAGACTGTTAGTGCTGTATGGCATGTAAGGAAATATTTTTACGCAATGTGTTCTGCAATCTATCTGCTGAAAGATTTCTATGATAATGTATAATCGTATCCAGATGAATTTTCATAGAACTATAACATGTATGCAAAAAACATTTATCAATCAGCATCAAAAAAATGACTTTGCCTATGGTGGCATCAGAATTTCACTAAAATACACTTTAAACTCTATGAAATTCTGTTTTTCTTTCTGAAGTTGAACTCTTCTTATAAATGTTTTTTAACTTTAGAAATACAAGGTGTCACACTTTTATCTTTTAATATATTGTACTCCTCTACAAATTCATTTATGATACATAGAACTATTGATATCGAATTCTTTAAGAAATATCTTGTCTAACTTAAGATTATTTTGTTACACTGCAGGGGCTATATCCCGGGTACCTCATATTCTTTGTTCAGTCTGCTTTGATGATTGCTGGATCAAGAGGTACTAACAAATCTTGTTTTGTTTTACTTATACGCTCTAATTCTAATATGCTCTAATTGTAATCTTATTTTGTCTATGATTATGAGCAGTCATTTATAGATGGCAGCAAGCTACAAGCAATATTCAGTTTCAGAAGACGCTGGTATTCATGAACTTTGTATATACACTGCTAGTTCTCAACTACTCTGCTGTTGGATTCATGGTTAGTTGCCTATTTCTCGAAATGATGTTTATTACACGGCATATTTTCTATAATGACACGTTTTTTAATATCATGACATGTTTAAAACCACATTTGATAGGGCTTCTTTTATTTTTGGCCCATCGGCCATACATAATCACAGGCGCTAGCCAAAAATATACAATAGCTATACTATACACTGATTATGCATGTATTTGTGTGTGTGTATATTGGATCACTGAAAGGCATTGGACAGCAATGATCTCATTCTTTAATATCGTATCGGATCAAACATTGTCATATAAAGGAATATAAGATAAAATCCTTGACATAAATTTAGTTTTTTTGTTTATGTTTTTACAGGTACTAAGTCTGCATGAAACAGTTACAGCTTATGGAAGTGTATACTACATTGGAACTATTATACCAATTCTAGTGATCCTACTTGGTAAAATGATTCAGCCAGCAAAACCAGTAAGATCTAAGGCAAAAAAGGATGAATGAGTCTGAATCTGACTTTTGGTGGAAGAGTTAAGAGGTGTTTTTCCTATTACACTATTTATTATTATTTTGATATGTAGAAATCATCGATTTTGATAGATGTAGAGTAGTTAGTGTAGCTGTTGGAGTTCATTTGGTCCATTCATATGAACAAGCCTGTTACTTAGAGAGGCACAATTATGTTTTATGTCTCTAGGCAACAGTTAGAAATTACGCCTTATGTTTGATCTTTAATTTTTGTCCGTTAACAATTGAACGTATGTTTAGTGAGGCATAAGTTATTTAGGAAAGTAGAAAATTCACGGGGTGGCCTATTTTGGTTGGTCCAATATAACTAATATATGTTGTATGTTGTTTTTTTTTTTTTTTCTTATTTTGTTTTTTATCATGTGTTCAGACGCATACACTTGAAATTTCAATCATTTTAAACATGTATTTCGGCTAAATATGACTGAGTGTAGACAACATGAAAAATCAAAAAGTTAAAAAATGCGAGTTTGTTAGAGTTTATTATTTTGGCAAATTGATGATTGAGGCTTGTTAAAAAATAATAAATATTTATTTGATATGTTATATATATATATATATATATATATATATATATAATGATAATATAAGAAAAATTAATGCTTTATTAGGTACTAAAATTTATTAGAAAAGTGGAAACTATCAAAAATAGCAACCATTAGTTCTTAAATAGGAATCTATAGTTATACTTTGTTTAATTACGAATAATAGCAAACGTTTGGGGGGGAGGGGAGAGAGAGGCGAGCGAAATTTAGGAAAGAGAGGAGAGAGTGTATTTTTTTTGTGGATTTGGGAAAAAAATATAAATACAAATTGATTTGAAAATAAGTGCATAAGCGAGGCGAGCGAGAAATATAGAGGAAGTAGAGGGGCGAGCGAGATCGAGAGAGGGAGAAAAGAGGCGAGTGAGATTGAGAGAGAGAGAAAATGGGCGAGGTAGATTAAGAGAGGGAGAAGAGGGGCGAGCGAGATCGAGAGAGGGAGAAAAGAGGTGAGCGAGATCGAGAGAGGGAGGAGAAAAGATTATATTTTATATTTATTTGCATTGTTTTATGTATTTATTTTGAATCAATTGTATTTTGTATCAATTGTATTTGAAACACAATGAATACAACAGTATTTATCCTTTATTTGATTTGAAACACTGATACAAATCTATGTGACCAAGAGAATGAATACATATTGCACTCGTATGAATACAAATAAAAAAATTCAAAATATAGCTTTTCAAATACAATTGAAATAAAATATAATACTCTCCACCTCTATTTGTTTGATTAAATACAATTGATACAGAATACATTTTGAACAGAGAGAAAGAGGGTGGGGGGGGGGGGGGGGGGGAGTAGCCATTTTCCATAAATAACTTGTGTAATTTTTGTCATTTTCCATAGTTTTACCTAAAAGGATAATATAAATAAAGCGATAAGTCGATAATATTAGCTTATTTCAACCCAAGTAACTTTTAGGCTAGTCAATCACTTATTAATTTATTAGTATTTCAATTCATTTTGACCTGTTCAAATTCAACTAGACCATTCATTTGACACTTATAACCATTTTAATCCGTTCAAATTTAACTCAACCGTCCACTTTCACACCTCCAAATTTTGATAACCAATTGTGACGTTGTACATATATTTTATTTTTTATTTTCTTAAAAGGCCCATCATTGACTGTGTCATCATTGATAATTACTTGAGGTGAGACAAACAATTGATTTGTCAATTTTAAATTAGCTGAAGGCCTACGGATCGTCATATGATTAAACTATTTGTATGTACTCCAAAAAGGCGTAAATAAAATGATTAAACACATTTTTTTTGTGTTTATAAGAATAATAATCAAGACAACAAATAGTATACAAATAAAAGGAGTATTTTTCATCTCGTGAATGAAATATCAATATCACAACAAATCAATTACTCTTTCTATCTTATCCGTTCATGTTTGATTTGATATACTTCTTAATCTTATAGATAATGTATAACGTAATTATATATCAGAGATATGTAAGTATACGTAAAAAGTTTATATAACCATATACATTTTATCAGTCATTGATGATTTATAAAAATAATTAATTGAACACTGTCATTTATTAATTAAAAAATTTCTTTGTTGTGGGGTATAATATATAATTAAGTGGATTGATTTGTTCGTGTTAGGAATTAAATCATATAATTAATATTATACAATAAAATCTACACATGCATGTAATTAATAAAATCTGCGGTCAGTTTGTAATCAATTAGAATCGAATCATTTTACTTCAACGATATTTTGACTCAATTAATCATTAATAGTATTAAAAGCAATATAGTACTTTTTCCCGGGTTCGAGCCCTGTGTAGGAAAAAAATTTTGTTAAGATCATCACTTCCGAATGGACTTTGCAGTGCGCGATTCAAATTTAGTCGGAGTTCTAATGTGAAATTCAAATACCGAGTGGAAAATCAAAAAAAGAAATTATAGTACTCTTTTTGTCTTTATTATAGTGTCTAACTTTTAATTTTGATATGTCTAAAAAAAGTGTTTCTTTCAATTTTCGTAAGTTTTTTAATTTCATTGTTTTACATGATATACTTTTTATCCATCTTTATTGTTTATTATATTAAAAATTGTCATATAATATTTATTCGATTTGAAAAATCAAGAGATAATTTCATTTTTTTGTCTATTTAATTCTTGCTATTAAGTCTTATTCAATACCTATAATCTAATACATTTTTAAAGCGTTAAATTAATATATTCGAAAGGTAATATATCATAATTATCATATTATTTATTGTTTCTTAAGGTATATAGAAATCAATAGTGGACAACTATTATTGAACATTATGACATCAGACACATTTATCAAAAGTAAAAGCAAGTTATTTAAATTAAAACAAATAAATTATATAATCATAATACTAAAAAAATTTATTTATTTTTTATAATTTGGATAAATAAAAATGCATGGAGCAGTAAATTTTTGTCCCTAAAATTTTACTTTACTATATGTGTAATAATACACGTTTACTATACCTTTTATTCCTCAAATGAGAAACAAGACTCATTCTTTTACACGCGCTAAAACCCAACAACGTTTTTTTTATTTATTAAATTGACATAATTTGTTTTTTATTTTAGTTTGTCCAATACAAAATGTCTTTTTCTGTATTTAATATCGTAAATTAATTTAAAACATAAATATTGAAATGAATGAAATATTTAATAATAAAGATAAAATAACAAATGGAGGAGTAATTGTTTGTACTTGAAGGGTTTACTTTTACGTGTAATATAATAAGTGTATTATTAATTAAGATGATGAAGCGGTAAGTAATTTTTTATTTTAAATCGGGAATTTTGGGGATACGTAATTATTTTAGTGAAGAAAAGCTTTACCCTTAAAGTTTAATGTAAAACTTTTTAATGTAAATTTAAATTTAATCAAACTCTAATATAAATATCGAATATGAATCAAACGTTATTTTTTAAAAAAAAATAAATAAACGTGTACTAAACCTTGCTTTCCTCAAATTTGAAACAGGTTTCCGTCTTATCCAACAAGACTCATTCTTTCACAAATACTAATGTCCAAAAATCTCTACATCACACCACATAAAATGATACACCTAAATACATATATTATTACAATAAGATACAATAAAATCGAGAGGGGCGAGCAAAATGCAAAGTGAGATATCATATGGCACAGATGCATATGAATTACACTTAATAAATGTATCTGTATATATCTGATATGATTATCATGTATGTACGATACAAGATACATAGGAAAATGTCGAGTAAAATGAGAAAAAGGCAAGCAGTTTTTGTTTATATATCTCATACATATAAATTCAATTAAAATTTGACCGAAATTATTGTTACGATGCCAAATTTTGTGAAGAACCTTTTACCCCCTGAATTATTTAATAGTGTATCTAAAGGTATATATGTGTCCACGTGAACACATTACTATTTATAATTATGCAATATTTTTTATGTCTATGTAGACACACATATACCTTTAAAATATGATATTAAATAGTGTATAAATAAAAGATTTTTTTCAAAGTTTGATATCATAACAGTAATTTTGATCAAAACTCAAATATATTTCAATCTTTTTTTTTAATCAAATAAATTAACCTAATTTAAATCTATTGTGAGATACATACATCTGAACGTATCGTTACTAATATTATACATGGAATAACACACATGTATAAAACCTTGTTTTCCTCAAATGATAAGACAGGTAGACGAGACTCATTCTTTTTCTTAATTCATTTACTCCCCCGTCCCATATTTTACGTGGATCCTTTTTTTAATTCTGTTTTTAAAATGTCATGCTATTATGACTAAAAATAATTTTATTTTTTTCCTGAAATAATTTATACGGATTATTCCACCATTATTTTAGATCGCAAATTTGTGTTTCAAAAGTTTTTTTCTTTAACATTCTATTTGGATCATTGTTATCTATTACATTGTATTGTATTGTTACTATACTTACAATGTTTGTTTTGATTGTTACTCAAAATGTATAGTATTGTATTGTTAAATTTCATTGTTACGTAATAATGAAAACCCTATTTTATAGAACAACGGATTTACTGTATTCCTATTGTTATTTAATTGATTTAATCAATTATATATTTACATAATATTTTTTTATCTTTTACCTTATATTTAATTCTAGTCAAATCTCTTACCCTAGAATAATTAAGGATATTTTAGTAAATTTATAAATTATAATACATTACGATACAATCAAATCAAACTATTAAAATGTTATCAAACAACAACAAGGAAATATAGTCTAACTAAACATTGTATCTACCATACAATACAATACATTATGAAACAATGAATAACAATGATCCAATAAATATCATGCTAAGTTAAATAATATATAAATGATACAGATGAGAAATACTTTTATATTAGTTTTATCAAATTTTAGAGAAAAACATATAATATTAGTGAATTAGTTTGAATAATATTTTTTCTTTCTCAATTTATATGACGATTCTCGTATTATAAGTTATAATAATTTATAATTTAAAATATTTATAAAAAACTTATTATCAAAATTAAATTCGTCTGAATTTCAAAATTTGCATTATCATAAAAAATGGACGGACGGAGTAACTTATTTTTGTTTCAAAAATTATTTGACATAGTCAAGAAGGCCCCACATTTTCTCTCCTGTTACTTTCACATGCATTTCCTATGGATACGTGTTCCTTATTTAATTCCCCTCTTTATAATCCAAAATCTATATAAGAAACTTTACTATTACAAAATACAACGTACTAATATTTTGGTGGATTCAATTAATCGAAACTCAGAAGCTGAAATTTTAATAACGATGAATAACTCGAGTAATTCGTGTTCTTCGATACCTTCGGATGAAGGAAGTATTATATTAGAATCATCTAACAAGTCGAAGAAGCGAGCGGCTGGGAGAAAGAAGTTCAAAGAAACACGTCACCCGGTGTTTCGAGGTGTGAGAAAGAGAGACAATGACAAGTGGGTTTGCGAAATTCGCGAACCCACTAAACAAAAGCGAATATGGTTAGGTACGTACCTAACCGCGGAAATGGCTGCACGTGCTCATGACGTAGCTGCATTAGCGCTTAAAGGAGAATTAGCCAAGCTGAATTTTGCGGACTCGGCTTGGCGTTTACAAGTTCCGGTGTCTAAGGACCCGAAAGAGTTACGCCAAGCGGCTGCTAGAGCCGTCGAGGCATTCGAGAACGTGAGGGAAGTAGCACCACAAGAGAATAATATCGCAGTAGATTGTAATATGATGGTCGATGAAAATGATAACAGTAACTCATGTGAGATAGAGGAATGGGTTGCAAATATGGAAGAGGAAAGTTTGTTTTCACCAAATCCATGTTTATTTGGGAGTCATTTCAATTGGGATGATCATGTGGAAAGTGATGTTGAGGTGTCCTTGTGGAATTATACTATTTGATCTCACGTGCGATCAGGGGCGGAGCTATAATGTCATACGTAGTTAAAGTAAACCTATAGTAGATGGTTTAGTGGTATGCGTGCGGCTTATACAAAGTCGTTATGATCTAGCTTAAAATTCAAAACTTGCAATATTGAAAACTCACAAACCATTAGCAAGTTGTTTTAGGTATGATATAATAAAAACACATATAATATATATATGAATGACTTTCTAATGTATAATCTCGATATTTCACTTAGCCACACATTTTTAATAGTAAAGCTATTTTAGGAGACCATTTATGTATTACGTCTAATAAAAAAATACTGATATTATCAAAAAGACATGAGGAATATATTCTAGTAGTTAGGTTGTTAGATGCCATCAGTTTATGACATCAAAGTCTCTATATTATCTATATTGTGAATCTCTTAATAAAAGTATATAATATTTGTAAAATTATTAAATTCTCGTGAATTAATTTATATAGTGTTTTACGTATATTTGAATTAATTTTATATCTGTCAAAAGTATTACTCCATCTTCCCCTAATTACATATTCACATTTCCTTTTATAGCTGACAATTTTTTTACCTATTATATACTTAATTAATTACTTTTTTAAAAAATATAATTTCTTGAAAATATTAAGTTTTTAATTCATCCACTTCACCATTAATAGAGATAAAATGGTAAATCCACAATGTCAATCATTGATTTCTTAATAGACGTGTCAGTTCAAAAGTGAACAGTAATTAAGTTCAAAGAAAGTAACTTTTTTTATGTTACATTTTCCCAAGTGTTATCATATTTTTACTCGATATACAATCGTAAAATATTACTATCGAAGCAACTCAGTCTTGTCCGACTATATATCAGTTACATAAATTAGTTATTGACTTGTTCGTTGGTAAGGTGATAGGTGTGCTAAAGGTGCCAAATAAGCTTAATTGACTGTGTCAAGTATACTATAATATATACAGTGATTTAGGACAGTTTGTTCACGTGGTACATAATATAATGACAAAATAAAATAAATTAAAATCCTATTTTGTTTTGTTCTTAATTTTGGACAAATGTTTAATGTTAGACTAAATCAAGGTATATTAGTTTGGTAAGTTTCTAGTACAAAAATACCGACCAACACACGTAATCTTTCATTATCAAAAAAATATATTCCATTCACAGTGTCAACTTCCCTTTTTTTGCAATTTAATTTATATTTCATATGTTGCAATTTATTTATGTTATTTTTTTTATTTCTTTAGAAAATTAATATTATTTTATTTTTATATGGAAAAGGGTCTAAAATGTCACTCTAATTATTTAAATTGGTATAAAATTATTCTTCAATCATCTTTGGATCCTCAAATATTTTCAACGTTAACCTTATGTCTAACGGGATCATATTCATAATATGGATGGAGGACAATATTATAACAAATTTCATAATTCAAGTATATTTTATGTCCTTTTTCGTTAAAATAATTTGAAGTTACTTAATATACGAGCTCACGTGATTGACTTGATTTTGAATTTCATAGTAAAAGAATTTTTAAAAAAAGTTAGACATTTCTCGCTATGCTCCCCTCTCCCTCACTCCTATCTCAATAAATATATATATATTTAAATTTGGACCACCATTTTTATTTTATTTTTCAATTTATGACAAACAAGAGAGAAGAAAAGGAGGAAATAATGATGACATTCATATAGAAATAATTACTTCATTTGTGTGGTACCCAAAATACAAAATAAAAGTTATCCTCGTAATTCACTTGAACACCTCAACTGAGGCTTGTACATATTTAACACCTCTACCCCTCAAAATTGATATCTTTTTCACATTTTTTAATAATCAGGAAAAAAATTTAAAGTGTGTAAGTTACATTCGTAATGACATGGCACAATGTCGAATTAAATTGTGACATGTGTCATTTGGGTTAAAAACAATATTTAAGAAAATTATTATAATTTTTTTTTCAAAAAAAAAAAAACAATAATAGAAAAGTAAATATTAATCCACTACAACCCACTCACCCATCCAAAACCTTCTGGCAGAAATCACCCGCCACCATAGATGTCATCTACTCTCTCCGTCAAGACGTAATACATAAATGCCCTCTAACTTGATTTTAAATTACATTTATATCCTTCAACTTTGGATGTGTACAAATAGACACACATATCTTACATGTCGTCCTACATGTCATTTTTGTCATACGTATATTGTGTCATTTAGAAATCATGTGTTTATTTATTTAAAAGTTGAATAGTTACAGTGCATGTTTTTGCATTATGAAAATTGTAGATCAAAGTTAAAATTTAAAGCCAGGTTTAAGATCAAATATATGTATCATGCCTTATTTCGATTTGCGATTTTCATTTCTGAATCACTGGCATAGCTGTTATTTCTCCTTATCTTATTCTCTTGCTCAAACATCAATTAGAATTTGTTGATATTAGGAAGGAAAAACGAAGGAGAATATAGAAAGGGATGAAGGTGGAACAATGACTGAAAGATTGGGATGGTTAAGAAAGTTGGAAGATTAGGGTGGCGTGGAATTTTGAGGATGAAGACTTGCTAAAGTTTTTCTTTTATTTTACTTTTTTTTTTTAGATTTTTGCTTAACTTTTAAAATGTGGACATGTCAATATGTGAATGGCTTGTACTAGTATTATTTTCAATTTTTCACGCGTCTCTCAAGGGTGTAATAAGCCTTTCAAGCCATATCATCAAAATATACTTAATAGGTACATGTTTTGAATAAGATAGGTGTTCAATAGGTATAAATCTCAGTTGAGGTGTTCAAGTAAATTATGAGGACAACTTTAAGTGACTATAGATATAGACATGTGAGTTCATTTCAAGTTTGAGTTCGAGACTTCCTAATTAAGAATAAGAGATTATAAAATTAAGAATAAGAGATTATAAAAAATGAATAAAAAGAGAAAATGAACAAGACATATGGATAATTGATGAAAATTTTATATTAAAAAACATAATAATTTCTTTTAGATAGACAATCAGTCGGGGGTAAGTATATATGAATTTTAGTTGGATCCCCACTTATGAGTTGAGTTATAACAAATTGGGTGTTGATTTAAAAGAGGCCAATAGGAAGATATCATGAAATCAATTATTTTTTATATATTATTTTCAAGTGTATCGGATCAAAATATGAATCATATGTGGTTTTATATATAAAAAAAATAAATTGGTTTTTGTTATTTATTTGAGAAGGGTTTTAATATGGACCAATCACATAAGGCAACACAATAAATAAGTTTTTAATAATTTTACTTTAAGGGAGCTACTAAAATACTTTAAGGGAGCTACTAAAACGAGGACAGATATGAATCAAAGAATTAATATCGAAGGTATTTTTGAGCCAAAAGGTAAACACCTGAGATATTTTAGGGAAGAAAGGTGGATGAAGGGTAATTTTGTACCGATTCAAATATTTGAGGGGCATTCGAATTCTAGTACTGTATTGGCATATGCAAAGGTGGCTCGACAATGTTAAAAAAAAAGACAAGAGTCTTAAGCTTCCAAATTTAAGGGACCTCATTTTAAATTATAATACGTTATAAGTTATTTTTTTTAACAAATATTGAATACTATTTGTAGAAAAAGTAAACTTTTTATGAAAAATAAAAAAAAATTATTAAAAGAAATTTGATTTATTTGGAGTACTGTATCTCTCAAAAATATTTTAAAATGTTATCAATATATTCAATCTATCTAAAAAAATTTGGGAAACTTACAAAATCTCATACAATTGAGGCTAATTGTATCTTATCTCGAATTTCTTTAAATTTTTCATTGCTCTCGGATATATTCCTTGACTGTCTTATATATTGTAAATGATACATTACTTAATGGAAGGAATATATTCGAGAAGAATTGATAGAGATGTATCCGAGAGGAGAGAAATGTATTCGAGATGGGATCTTATCTTAGAGGGTATATGGATGTACCCAAAGTTATTTTTGTAATTCTTTTCAATGGTAGGAATTTTTAAGATTATGATATCTGAAATTTTATTTATGTAATTTTTCTTCGTACGATATAAACGTATGAAGTATACTTCTTGTTTCGACATTACTTGTTTGGACAAATTATAGAAATACAAACTTTTTGTTTCATTTATTTTCATTATCTCCTATTAATTTTACAAATATCCAAAATTTCTTTTTTTTAATGTATTCGAGTTGCATATTGATGTATCCGAGCCAATATTTAATGTATCCGAGCTACACATTAATGTATTGAGCTAGTATTTAATGTATCTGAGACAATATTTAATATATCCAAGCTATATATTAATGTATCTGAAGTTCAATTATTGTATCTACTTTTTAATCTTTAATAAATTAATATAATTAGAAACTTATTAGAGATAGATTGTAATTTGATACCCCCTTGTCCGGTATTGTTTGTCATAGTTTCTATTTTTAGAGTCAAACTATAAAAATTTTGACTAACATTTCAAAATGTATTTTTTCATCATATTAATATGCAAAAAAAATTGCAATTTATAGTACTTTTTATATAGTTTTAGGATATCTAATTTTTGTTTAAAATATTGAATTAAAGTGATCTAATTTAACTTCAAAACTTAGTCAAATTAACTTTTGAAAAACGTAACATGACAAAAAATTCTGGACGAAAGGGAGTATTAAAACTATGGAATTTATACTGACCTTTGGGCTTTTGAGTTTTAGCCCAAACTTTTCATCCATCATCAAAACCAACCCAACCTTCCCGAGTACTAATGTAATGAAAAAATTTCATGGACACTCAATATTTTAGTGTGATTTATCTATAATAAAATAAAATAATATATAATTGATATTTATTTCATGTGAAAATGTGGAGTATTAATGTGAGTCCTATATAGTATATTAAACGTTAAAAATAAAAATGATACAATAACATGACTTGTATACATTAAATACGTAAAGACACATACACAAAAGCTAAAATATAGATATATATATTTTTATATAAATTAAACATATTAAAAAGAGAAACTTATATAAATATAATACAAATAAGAAATATTTATCAGTTATAGCAATAACATTTTTTTTATTTTATCACTTTTAATGCATTTATGATGCACTTTTAATTCATATTACAAAAAACAATTTATTATTCATATATAATACAAGTTTTATTGATGAATAATGCATTTATCACTCATTTTAATACACTTATAATACAAATGTGTCAACTTCTTACCAAACAAACATAATATATTTTTAAAAATATTTATAATACATATATATTGCATACTTAATTCACTTTTAATACATATTACAGATTTAACATAATATTGCTATAAATGGTAATAATAAAAAGAAATATCACTAAAATCAATAATTATTTATTAAAAGACATTCATCCAAATAATTTTTCCTATTAAAAATGACCTATATACATTAAATATGTAAACGCTTAGACATAAAAGCTAATACATAATATATTATTGTAATTTCTATACATTAGACAAACAATAAATGATACGATTTTGCTATTCAATCATGATCAATTCATGATATACGACTTGTTTAATGCGATTTACATTTTATGAGTTAATTATCATAAAATACACATACAAAGGACAATACTGTTATAATCACAGTTCTTATATTCATATGAAAGAGAAAAGCCTTCCATAGGAAAACACTTTGCCCCAAATGGAGCATATTTTTTCATTTTTAAGCGAGAGGTCTTGGTTTAAATTCATGAGTATAAAATTATATTTGTTAGATAAATGTGAGATTTTTCGATATAAATTTAAATTTAATCGAACGTTAGAAGGTGAAAAAAAAAGAAGACAAGTGGAGTTTTCAGATCTGTAATCAGAGTTCTAGCACTGATGTATGTATGTATTGCTATTTCTGCCATCTGGGTAGGTGTTTTCTTCAGCTTAAAATTTCTAGATATGGGTCAAAAATCATTTTAGGGTTTTCAAATAAATTTTTGGTAGAGTTGAAGTGACAATAATTATAAATGTAGTGATTAATCTAATTGAATGTGTGCATTATTGTTAGTCACTATCAACAAAGCTGTTGAGACTACTAATAATTCCTTTTTTTTTATGTAAATTAGTTCAACTTTTTTGACATGATAAGTCCACCCAAAAATCCAACACGTCTCTATTAATTTATTTTAGTTGTTATTTGTGTTGATAGTGTTCTGCTAGATCATATGATAATTGGGATTTGTGTGATTTGCAATTCATCTGAGCTGTGATTTGGGATAACTAGAGTGAAAAATGGTTGCTTTTGGGAAGAAGTTGAAGGAAAGACAAATTCAAGAATGGCAAGGGTATGTACTCTTTGTATCTTTTTTTTTTTTGTTTTTTCATTTCAACTTGTTGGAACATAATATTGCTCGACGTAGGCGAATCTAGGATTTGAAGTATAGTGTATGTGCAAAAGTTATTTGGGTTTCCGGGAACCTCTTGGATCCGCCCACCTTTGTTGTTCAGACTCTCCATAATTGTTGTTATATATGTGTCGGATCGACTACTTTTGAAAGATCTAACACGGAATAGAGATGGTTTTGAAGAGTGTTAGTAACATAGTTGGCAAGTAGAGATTGCATTAGTTTTTATTCATCTGTAGGGATTATGCAGGAGTCTAATTTCCTATCTTGAATTAGTGTCGGACTAATTTACATTTGTGATGGATCCTCGGACCCTGTACATAGCGGGAGCTTATTGCATCGATTTGGCCTTTTATGTTAATTGATAAGGATTGTTTTGGACTTTCAGATACTATATCAATTACAAAGTAATGAAGAAGAAGGTTAAGGAATACGCTGATCAAATCCAGGATGGAGCGCTCAATCAGCGATATGTACTTAAGGATTTCTCAAGGATGCTGGACAAGGAGGTAGGGATTTGTTAAGTGCATACCTACTAGTCCTAAACTGTTTGATACTATTACTATTTGGGAGTTGAATCATGGTTCAATTGATGATCTCTACTGCCACATTTAGTTTTTGCTTCTTTCTTTTACATCAGTTGTTTCACTCGAGTAGCATTTTGTTAATGTTCCTTTGCTAAATACTCTGCACTGCTTTTATTATTAGTTGCTATGTTTTCTTCACTGTCGTTTGTCCTTTTCATGACCACTTTGATTTCCTGCATTTGAGCCGAGCGTCCTTCAGAAACAACCTTTCTACCTCTCTCTACCTCCACGAGGTAGGGGGTAAGGTCTGGGTACACTCTACCCTCCCCAAACCCCACTTGTGGGATTTCACTGGTATCTTGTTGTTGTAGAATTTTGGATAGGGACTTGGAGCAAAAGATGTCCTTCGACTTTGTCTGATTTTATCTAATTGCTTGTAGTATTGATGTATAAGAGCTCTTTTTTTTTTTTTTTTGTCTTTGTAACATTGCAGATTGAAAAAGTTGTTCTATTTTTGCTGGAACAACAAGGGGTATTTGCAAGACGGATATCTCAACTCAATGAACAGCAAGATTCTCTTCAAGAACAACCTGATATATCCAAAGTAACTGAGCTACGAGAAGCTTATAGAAATGTGGGGCGTGATCTTTTAAAGCTTCTCTTTTTTGTTGAAATAAATGCCATTGGATTGAGGAAGATCCTTAAGAAATTTGACAAACGTTTTGGCTATAAATTCACTGATTACTATGTCAAAACCCGGGCAAATCATCCATATTCCCAACTTCAGCAAGTCTTCAACAATGTGGTAATATGCTAAACTCAATTTAGTGTCTTCCTCTAATAATAAAGCTTCTGTTGCTACAATAAAAATAATTACTACTAGTACACTTTAGTCTAGATTCTTTATTTATGAATTATGTTTTAATTGAAAACAATATTACAGTTGATTCAGTTATATTGTTTCTAGTTATTAAAACATAATTCATAGAAAAAAAATCTAGAGTAGAGTGTAGCAGTAGTAATTATGTTATACACAAATGAGAAAATGTGGATTGCCTTGACAATTTGATAGCTCTCTTTGGCCTAAAGTAAGTCGTCTGTCGACTGTGTCAGTCGTGTGTCACTGACCAGCAATGATAATTGCAGGGATTAGGGGCAGTTGTTGGTGCAATATCTCGTAATCTTGCAGACCTTCAAGACCGTGAGGGAAGCTACTTGTCAATTTATGATCAGCCTGCTCTTCCACTTCAGGTTTTCGCCTTCTTCCTTTAGATAACCTTTAGGTATTTGTTTAGGTTTTGTAACATTATCATTTCTGGCTAGCAAGTTTTTCAAATTTCTGGCTATGCTCTACAATATTCTTAGCTGGTTTAAAGCCATTTTGCAGGATTCCGTAGTTGACTCAATGGAAGCAGCTATTGATAGATTAAGTTATTCAACTAACTTCCTTAATTTTTCGGTCCAACGTTCACTTATCATGCTAGAAGAGTTACCTACTCCTGTTGAGGAACATGTTGATGATCAGAGATACCATTTTATGTCACTCCTCTTGAACCTGGCAAATACATTCCTTTATATGATCAATACATATATCGTTGTTCCAACAGCCGATGACTATTCTATGAGTCTTGGTGCAGCTGCAACAGTTTGTGGAATTGTCATTGGAGCCATGGCTGTTGCACAGGTCTTTTCTTCTGTGTATTTTAGTGCCTGGTCAAACAGATCTTACTTCAGACCTCTGGTATTTAGCAGTATAGTTCTTTTTGTGGGGAATGTGATGTATGCATTGGCCTATGATCTCAAATCAATACCGGTTCTTCTTATCGGTCGTATATTTTGTGGGTAACTCTCTCTCCACCCCCTCTTTTTACAAACACATCTGTGCAAGTTTGCATGCTACTTACATTACAGTTTAGTGAGTCTTACTTTAATTCCCTTCTAGGATCACACGTGTCTAGCCAAACTTGTTGATATATTCTGCATTTTTTAGAGTAAAGGGCTATAATTAACTTTATGTTCTATGCTAGTAGTTGATGAAATATTCATTATTTATTGTTTTTAAGTGCTTCTCCTGTTGGTAATACTCCTTACACATCTTACGAGCTGAAGTAAAAACTTTCCATCTTCTCGATACTATAGCCAAATTTCCAAGATTCTGATATTGAGTGTTGAGTTTTGAATTTTAAAGCGACTCTAGAGCAACTATCACTGAAACTTACAAAAACATGAACCAAAGGGAAGTTCCTTCTACCTTTTGGGTGATTTCTCATTGAGAACAGAAGTGATTGGCCAAGAAGTCTCCTGGTAAAATATTTGCACAATCTAAAAGATTTCAATGGCAACATACTCCTAGAGATGTCAATTATTGAGGACTACATAAAGTAATACATCTCTTTAGGTACCATGTGTTGCGACTAATTTTGAATGAAAAACTCAAGGTTGTACAAACCAATAAATTCTCACAAACAATGTGATTTTTGTGGGAATAGTCTTGGTGGAGGACAACATGTGGAAGTGAGGTTGAGATGGTTGGGGCATGTCAAAACAAGATACATGAATGCCCCAACGCGTAGGTGTGAGGGGTTGGCTATGGATGGTTTTGGAAGAGGTAGATGTAGGATAAAAAAGTATTAGGGAGAGGTGATTAGATAGGACATGAAGCAGTTGCACCTTGTGAGGACATGCACTTAGATAAGAGGTTGTAGAGGACACGGATTAGGGTAGAAGGTTAGTAGTTAGTAGAGCGTTGTGTCGCTTATCCTTCCACACTAGAAGTCATAATATTTCTCCAATAGTTTCTTGTTCTTCAATTTCTGTCACTATCTACTATCTTTTGTACTTTGATTATTACACTATTTTGTTGCATTTACTGTTATTTTTTAAGAATGTTTTGCCATGATTTCTTCACTTCTGTTATTTCTTTTTTGATCTTCTTTCATATGCTTATCTTTGAGCCGAAGGTCTGTTAGAAACAACTTCTCTACCTCCCAAGGTAGGGATAATGTCTGCGTACACTCTACCCTCTCTCTAGACCCCACTTGTGGAATTACACTGGGGATGTTGTTGTTGTAATGTGATTTTTGTAGCATCATCTGCTTACATCTTCATAACATAATTCAGTGTCATTATTGTCTATGCTTTTGGGAGGTTGTTGTGATATCCACAAAGCACTTTGCACTTGACTTTAAGTTAAACAGATGGTTTTTTTTCCTCAAAAAAGGGTTGACAAGATGGTTCTTTTCTGTCTCTTGAATTGCAGTTTGGGTTCCGCCAGAGCAGTGAACCGACGTTACATCAGTGACTGTGTGCCACTTAAAATCCGAATGCAGGCTTCAGCAGGATTTGTAAGTGCTAGTGCACTAGGAATGGCGTGTGGTCCTGCACTTGCCGGGTTACTTCAGACTAATTTTAAGATCTACAAGTTGACTTTCAATCAAGATACTTTGCCTGGTTGGGTTATGGCTTTTGCATGGTTACTCTATCTGATATGGCTGGGGATCTCTTTTAGAGAACCTGCTCAAGAGACTGATGAAGTAAACAATTTTTCTCAGAAAGCTAATGCTGGTATGTTCAACTTTCTTTTTAACTTGTATTTATGATGTTCTTGTGATCTTAATTCCAAAAATGCATATATGGGGAATGTGGTGTGTTTGGAGTGAGAGATACAGGTATGTCCTGTCATCTTCTCTATACCTTCTTGGTACAACTTCAATAAATAACTTACAGAAAAAGTGGATGTTCCCGAGGATGTGACGCGTGTCATGTTGTAAGTCAGGTAACATGACACGTGTCACGCACCATGGGATGTGTGATCAACCTTCTAAGTAGACAATGAAATCTTTTGAAATATTGTTCTATAATTGAAAGCAACTCCGCATATATTTCACATGATTTTAAGAACAAAAGAGTAAGGAACAGAAGGGTAAAACTTGCTGGATCTTTTATGGTCTAAATGCTATAGGTTTTGCTGACTTTTGGATTATGGACCAAACTAAGAATCTAAGATGGAAAAAATTTAATCACAATATTATTGATGATATATAAAATTTCTATGAACCAGTAGTTCTTATTACAAGTCAAAGATTTTATCAATCACATTTTGACCCCCATAATTTTGATGTTCAACGCGGTTTTGCGCAAATAGGTAGTGCGCGTGCTTGGTTAATCGTGAAAGCTCTAGAGACTTGGCCAAAAGCTCATAAGAGCGGCCTCAATTTACTCTCATATAGGTGCATTTGTCAAGTTTGTAATGTAGACACGTAAATTTAATTGTGTTAAATTCATTCAAAATTTGGATTTTATCCATGTTCATTTGGGTTGAATTGCTAATTTGGAAGGGACAATTAAATAAGTCTATTTTATTAAATTCAAGTCCAAGTACCATTTCATCTTGAGACCCAAATTTATGCCATGTGTCAAGTGGCATAGTATCCTAGTCGAATTCAACATTAAGATGATACCACATGTTTAAATGATGTGGTAATCCTAGTCAAATTCAAGAAGCTATCTAAAGCCGCCAAGTGTCCAAAATGACATGTCTTTGGCCAATCATAAACAGTCTTATCACATAACATTTGTGATAAGCTTGATGACTTACATGAACCAAAGGCTAGAAAGTTTATTTACACTTGAGCTACTTTCTCCCTACAAGTTTAAAATAGGGGCGTACATAACTTTCTAGAGACATTCAACAAGCATTAGAAAAAGCATCAACATCAACTACATAATTCTTCAAAGTAGTGGTCACTGAAGTTTTGCCTCGATATCAACCTGAAAACAAAAAAGTGTTGTCCGACATTTTCGGAGATTGAACACATTTATGAGAGGTTCAAATCATCATGCAATTCAAGAAATATACTATTGAAGGCTCTCAAATCATGGAGAAGTTTTGGAAATAAGATTCAAGAGAACAACAAAATTATACTTGGTTACTCACAAGATTCATCAATAAAAATTACTTGTCTTTTATTTATTTTTGGTTGCAATTAATTTTTAGTATTAAAAAACTCGTTGCAATCAAATGTTGGTATGCAAAGTGGAACCAATTTTTTGCTCTTAATCCTGTGAATCTATGCTTGCAATCTTCAAAGTCATTTGTTGTAATGGCCTTTAAAAAGAACAACAATGATTTATGTAACAATATTTACGTTGCCACATTTGTTGAACGTAACTGTAATGGTCCAATGACCCACGACATGTTCAAATCTAGTGACATGGATAGATCGGGGAAGTTGGTCTCTTTGAAAACAATAAAAAACTCCCGTACTAAGGTTATAACCTCCAGGGGCAACATTCACTTTTTCCCATCAAATGTAGTTTCTCAAACTGCTACAATTTCAAGGACCTCAAAGATTTGATGGATTCATCTATCTCAACAAAAGTCAATGCCTTGATGACTGATGCAATTAACGTCGACGAAGAACTTGTTTTGATGACGCAAATCATTGAGGCCTTGAAGAAGTCTATTAAAGATAAAGATCTTTAAATTGGGCAACTTATGAGCAAGTTAGATCTCTTCAACCTTGGAAAGTCGAGTAACAATCTTACACCGTAAAAAAAAGTTGATGTTGAATTTCTCACCAAGCCAATTGACTCCCAACCAAAGCCGCAATGAAGGTGGAAGGTGAGGCACCATGTAACTGTTTGGCAAATCCTTGATCGAAAAGGGGAGCCAATTTGATGGACTTCATCTAACAAGAAAAAATAGATCTTGCTCCCAAAGGTTATAATCTTAGAATAAGATTTGCTTTTCTTCAAAGAGCAAAGTTGCTAGATTTGACTATGTTGTGAGTCATTGGATGATTGAAGTTATGTTTAAAAAATGTGGTAATGTAGATGTTACATGAATCATTGTTCTTTCTAAAGACAATACAACAATTGATTCTAAAGATTGCAAGTTTCGATTCGTAGGATAAAGAGTAGAATTGGTCTCACTGGGCGTGCCTAAATGCTGAAAATTAACTACAATAAAATAGTAATAAAATAATTTTTATTGATGAATTTCGTGTGTATAATTTTGTTGTTGACTTGATTATTTTCTCCGTGATTTAAGGGCCTTCATTCATATATTTTGAATTGCAGAATGATTTGGACCTTTTAGAAAGGTGTTTGATCTCCAGAAATGTGGGACATTAATTCAGGTTGATCTCTGGGCAGATTCATTGACCACTCATTTATAGAACTCTATAGTTGATGTTGATGTTTGCAATGTCCCTAGAAAGTTAAGTAACCCCTAATTATAGTTGTAGGCAATATAAGTGAAAATGAACTTTATTGTGTCTTGTTCTGATTCGTTCATGTATGTCATCAAATTTATCACAAATGCTATGTGATAATGTTTCTTGTGATTGGTCAAGACATGTCATTTTGAACACTTGACGACTTTGATTGCTTCTTGAATTTGAGTGAGATTGCCACATCATTTGAACATGTGGCATCATCTTGCTAGCCTTGAATTTGATTGGTATGCCATGTCACTTGACACAAACATGAATTTGGGTGTCAAGATGAATGAACTTTGAATTTAATAAAATGTACTTATTTAATTGTGCACTCCAAATGAACATATCGTTACCTTCTCAAAAAAAATAAATAAATCCAAATACAGTATGAATTTAATCCAACAAAATTTATGTATTTACATGTACTGCTTTAAATAGGTCATCCTTGAGGATTATGAATTCATTAAGAGGGTGTTTGGATTGACTTAAAAGTTGGTCAAACCTACTTTTAGGAGCACGTTTGGATTTTTTTTTGAGCACGTTTGGATTGGCTTGAAAAAGTAGTTTTTAAGTCAGAAATAAAAAATCAAAACTTAAATGACTTTTAAGTCAAAAAAAAAAGTAGGGGATACCTACTTTTGGTTTTTGACTTATTTCAAGTCATTTTAAACTTGTTTTATGTCATTGTAAAACACTTTCTAACTTATTTTAAGTCATTTTTGACTTATTTTAAATTATTTTTATATTTGTCAAACACTTCAAGAGGTAAAAAGACTAACTTAAAAGTAGGTTTGACCAACTTTTAAGTTGATCCAAACAACCTCTAAGTCAGTTTTTGACTTTTGGAAGTGTTTGACAAGTATATTAAAATAACTTAATATAAGTCAAAAATGACTTAAAATAAGCTAGGAAGGTAAAAAATGACTTAAAATAAGTCAAAAATCAAAAGTAGGTCTCCCCTCACTTTTTATTTTTTGACTTTAAAAGTCATTTCGATTTGACTTTTTATTTTTGACTTAAAAGCTACTTTTTTTAAGCCAATCCAAACATGCTCTAAGACTTATAAACTCATCCATCAATTTGTAGCGATCAAACACTCTTTTAGTGATTCAATGTTAATATCAACTTTTGATTACCCATGTGAGCATCACCCATACCAAACAACCTCTTAAAATATTACTACTGATCTCTTTACCTTATGAAAGGAAATTAGTAATACTGTAAAGAAAATTAGTAATGCTGTAGGTGAACACAGTAAATGTCATTATGATATACTCTCTCCGTCTCAATTTATGCGACACTTTTCAGATATCGGGATTCAAACAAGTCTATCTTTGATCGTAAATTTTTCATACATTTTAAAAATATTTTGAAATATCAATTATTGTGACATAGTACTTTTTATGTAGTTTATAAATATATAAATTTCATTTAAATAAAATTGAAGATTCCATGCGTAAATTACTAGTCAAACATAAACTGTTTGACTCTTGAAAAACGAAAAAAATGCCACATAAATTGGGACAAAGGGAGTAATAAAAATGAAACCTCCTTCCCTGATATTCGATACTAAAATGTTACTAACTATATATTTCCATATTTATTGAACATATTCAATAAAAATGATAAAAACATGTTTTTCACTCTTCATTTTGAGCAATGTAGTTATATTGTGTTGGTTTGAAAGATGGTGCAGCAAAAAGGTTGAAAGTATTGAGTGAAAATGTCTCTCAATGATTTTATTAAGCGTAGGAGGATTTTAAATAGCTAATTTTAAAACATAATCTACATAATATTTGCATTAAAAAAGTATTAAAAAGCAAAAATACCTCAACAAGGTACTACCTAAGGTTCTCAGAATTGGGAGCGGTGTTTGATACAAGTGCAGATCAAGAGGTCAGGTCCTTTATGATCTAAATTTTAAGATTTAGGGGTACAAATCCAAGTAGGAATACTGTATAGGGATTCGGCTAAAATTAATTAAAATATATTAAAATAGAGTTATAAATCAAAATTATGAGACATTATGTATAAACCTTACAAGGTATTACAAGAAAAAGTATTGATCAGGAGGAGAATCCAGAAGGTCATGTAAGTAGAAACTTTTATATACAAGGTACTCCATTTTATTCAATTTCATCTTAGATTTTGTTTTGATTACAAACATCATTATATTTGTCCTGAATCTCTCCGTTGATTTTGGTCAAAGTATCCAAAATAGCCGAATAGAAATTTTAAAAAGTTGATTCATCCTAAACTAAGCAACTTATTATGCTAAAAAAATTGTTGTTGTAACTGAAAGCAAATTTCGACACTTCTCCTTTCCCTTTGTTACTACAAGTTTTTTTAAAAATTGTTCATCCTCAATTCCTGCTTTGGCGGTTGGTGCCAAATTCATTGGACTGTTTTTGAACTTACACATTTTCTTTAATATTGATCTTTCTCTTCTTCTTTTAGTTTTGTGCTTAAAAACCATCCTCAATAACCTAGTCTTGTCTAAAAGCTTTTCTGAAAATGCTTTAATATGGACAATGTCACAATCATAGGAATTGCAAGGAGTATTTGTATGAATAATTATTCCATATCTCATAGGTTTAACATATTATTCATTTTCACATACCATATTTGAAAGTTTCCATCAGTGAAAATTTGTGGGAATTTTAAGAGAAATTACTGTTTTCCATGGTTGAAAATGGTTAAAATGGTACTGGTTGATATTAGCCCTGTATTAAAAGTAAGCACGGTTAAAAATGGGTGTAAAATAGGTATGGTTAAAAGTGGTTGAAAGTATGTCTTAATTGAACTCACGGGTCCATTGAGAGCAATGAAAGACTGATATAATTGTTGATTTTTTAAAAGATGGTGCAGCAAAAAAGGTTGAAATATTGATTGAAAATGTCCATCGATGATAATCTTATTAAGCATAAGACGGCTTTCAATAAGCGATTTGAAAACAGAATCTGCAAAATCAGAAAACTAAAATATCTCAACAAACTAAAACAACCTAATAGAAATTTCAAATTCAAAAAGTAGATTCATCCTAAACATAAGCAACTTATTATATATGCTAAAACATTAGTGCAGTAACTGAAAGCAAATTTCAACAGATTATTTGGAATTCGGAAATTACAAGTTGTCTACGGAGTGGTAAAACAAGAGTTCTCGTGAAATGCGTTTGATATTAAATCTTTTTTTATACCAGCAGAAAATGATGCCCTTGAAAGGGGTGTAGTGCAACCACTGCTATTAAATTCAGTGGGGGCTGAACAAGACAATGAAGGTGACCAAGAAGGTGATGGCAGTGAAGAAGCTCAAGAGGAGTCTCGTCGTCCAGCCAACTCCATAGTAGAAGCATATAGATTGCTGACTCCTTCTGTGAAGGTATGTGGAACATCTTTTTGTTTCCAAGGTTCATGCGAGAGTAACATTTCTTTTGTTTTATGGGTAAAAAAGAGGTCCAGTGTGTCAACCACTGACCCGGTGCACTTGCTTCCCTAATATTGCTTGTCGTTTGAATTTTTTTGTCTTTGGGGAGATAGATCATGGCGTTAAAGAAGGAAAAAGGATTGGGAAGAGGACATGAACTTTTTAGATTATCAAAAGGGAAAAACAAACAGAAAGGATGGACCATTTTTGCTTGTGCTATTAATAATTATACTAACCAATGACCATTCATCTGACTCTTTTTTGCAGGTTCAATTATTAATCTATTTTATGCTGAAATACGCTATGGAGGTTTTACTTTCAGAGTCTAGTGTTGTCACGACATATTACTTTAGCTGGTCAACAAGCACTGTCGCAATTTTTCTTGCATGTCTGGGCCTTACTGTTCTTCCAGTAAATATTCTTGTTGGGAGCTACATAAGTAACATATTTGAGGACAGGTAATCTATCTTGTAACAAATAACATCTTTTTTGAAGCTTATTTTTATAGCAATTTCGTCATTGCTAAGTGATAAGTGCTAATGATGGAAACTATTCGCAAGATACAATAGATGTGCAGTATTTTGCTTGCGATGTATGTTGTTTGTCGATGGCATTTGACATTTTAGAAGGATTACTTAATTCTATCATGTTAAGTGTTTGGCACTCTATCATGTTGAATGTTTGCGATCAGAATATGGTGATAAGCACATCCTCTCTGCAGGCAAATTTTGCTGGCATCTGAAATCATGGTTTGTCTTGGCATACTCCTGAGCTTTCAAGTTATCATCCCGTATTCAGTACCACAATATGTCTGCTCTGGCCTCCTAATGTTTGTATCTGCTGAAGTATTAGAAGGTGTGATCTCTATTTTCCGTTTATTTTCCTCCGTGAGAAACATAGTTGGTTCTTTATTCTCAATAGAAGTAGAACCTATAATGATGATATAAAAGAGTAGTGTAGTTGAACAGAACCTCTGATTAAGGTAGAGAACCTGGTTGAACTAGTAAAGCTTGGACTTGTCATCTGCTAATTTGGCGTGTAAAATTTGCTGCAGTGGAGGGTATCGCAGCCATTTACAACACAACTTCCGTGGTAGTAAGACAGATATATTGCATCCTAATCTCTAGCTAACCCCAATGGAGCGATGTCATGAACATATACTATGTTCTGTTAATACTTTTGATTTGTAGTTTTTGTCTTTTGACTAGTGTAGATGAGTCAAAACACAAATATACAGTTCTTTCCACCTAATGAGTGACAAGATTAGCCATACATTACTTCACAACCTAAGGAAGTTGTTGATTTAAGAAAAAGGTTATACATAAGAACATTTTAGATTAGCGAATACAATACTGAGACAAGATATTTGTGGTTGCTGTTAATATTTTGCTTATGCCTTATCCTGTCGTAGACAAAAGCCTGTCTTATAAGAGAAGGGAAGAGGAGCGGACCCATTAGTCACTAAGTTTCGAACCATGCATCCCTGATCCTCGGGGATTTCTCGGTTATCAAACAAAAATGGCTAACCCCTTTGACATTTAACAACATTTAGGAAGGTATGATGGTGTGATATTTTGTTGGTTTTTTTCATTTGCATTCTAAAATCTCTACGATTTGTCTGATGACTCCAGGTGTAAATTTATCTCTTCTCTCTCGAGTAATGTCATCAAGGCTTTCTCGGGGAACCTACAACGGGGGTCTGTTATCCACAGAAGCTGGCACAATTGCTCGGGTGATTGCTGATGTAACTATAACTCTGGCTGGATATCTAGGGCAGAGCAAGCTCTTGAACGTTACTCTTCTCCCTTCACTTCTAATATGCATCGCGTCCATTTTTGCAACATGCCGTACTTACAATTCTCTTTACTGATGCACTCTTAGATCGATTTGTTTGTTATACTTTTCTTTTTTTCCATACGACATACGAGGAAGGGAAAGGAGGAAACTGAAGGGCATGCAACCTATAGCATTTTAACCTTCCACCAACAGGATGGGGAGTGTACATAGAGGCGGATTCAAAATTTGGATGTTATTGAGTTTGAAAGTGTGTACACAAAGTGAGCTGACTCTCACACCAAGTTGGATGTACTTTTGATTTTCTTTTTTTCTTTTGATGAATAGTTGTAAATTCTCACAAGTTAATGTATTTCTTTATCTTAACATTGGTGCTGGTTTATAAATGTTGGCTGTTTCTCACTTAGAAAATGTAAGCATACAAAAACAACATACCCTTAAAAGTCTATAGGGTGGAGCATATACTAAGTATAGTCTTTACCCTTATCTCGTGGAGAAAGAGACTGAAAAGATTTTCTGTACAAATATAACTAGTCCCACTAAAAATATAAATTAAACAATGAAAACAACATATCAACTAATAAGGAAAGTTGTGTAGAGTCTACAAGAAAAAGATAGCAACAAAAGAGTGTGATAATTGAAACGTAATAACATATGTGCACCTCTAGTTTGTTTAGTAGAAATATTGTTCAAGTTGAATTAAGAAGATCTTGACATATGATATTGCAAGAAAAGAAAAGAAAAGTATTATTAGCTGTAATGATATTTTTGCTAAATAAAACAAGGTGTTCTTTTCATCTTCTCTAGTATTTCTATTTCTACTAAATTTATAAAAATATTATTGAATATTCCATATATAAATTGTGAATAAATCAATGTTAAAAAATAGATAAAAGTTTGCGGGAGAACAAAAAAAACACTAATGTTACATACACAAAGGACTATTAGTGCTCCATGTGAAAACTGAAGGATGACTTTGAGTCTTAATTCATAGATATAAAAACTATTTTGAGCTTTTTTCTTATTAATTTGAGGTAAAAAAATTGAATGTGACATCTCTCATAATTTAATTGTTGATTTCTAAGCTCTCTACATAATAATTATACTAAAATAAATTTGGCATATGACTAGCTTTGCGGATCCAAAAGAGTGTATAGAATTTACTTTTTTTTATTTAATGTCATCTTACAAATATAATTATTTAAAGGAGTATTTGTTATATAGTTCATATTAATTGAAGATCATTTGTTTTTATCTTTTCTAAATATGTGCAACAATTCAATTTATTTGGACAATTGATATTATTATCTCAATTCAATCAACACTCAACAGGGTTTATATCTCATTCAAATGGTCAAAGGAAATATTATTTTTCGAATAAAAAATATTAAAATAGTAAAATGGTTTTACTCTTATTTGCCAAATCAACAATGGAATTAAAATATAAATACAAAACGTTTTCTAAGTTGATGCAAGCAAATCTTTTTTGTACCTACTATAACATATTATATTCCTTATATATCATATTACAATTTTTCTAAATATAGACAGTTATTTACATTTTTAAAAATGACTAGATTGATAAACATTTATTACACTCTCCCGTTCTTTCGTATATAAAAGTTAGACTCAAGAATTATATGCCTATAAAACGAACAATCAAAAGAGGGGAAAATGACATCATATTCTTTTTCTCTATGTTCATCACTAATTTTAAACATCATATTTGCTATTCTCGCGATCCAAAGTACAAGTAACCCTCTAAACGATGTGTGCACCAAATCCAAAAATGTAGACTTTTGTTACTCCGTCTTGAAGGACTATTCTCAGCAGAATCTTCACGATTTAACACAATCAACCATCAATTTAGCAACAACAAATGCCTCCGCCACCAACGTGAAAATCAACGTGCTTCAAAAACAAACGAGTGATCCAAATCTAGAAGCGATATATACTTTGTGCGCAACTTATTATAAGTGGGCCATTAGTTCTTTGGGTAACGCACAACAATATTTGCAAATGGGCCAATATGATAACTTAAAAACAGCAACAAATATTGTTGGAGAAAATGCTTTTAATTGTGAAAAAGCATTTGAAATGATGCCTGGTTATGTTTCTACTATTACTAAGGAGAATGATGATATTCAGAAATTTAGTGAAATTATTGTTGTTGCTGCAAATCTCTTTTTAATTTGATTCATAAATAAGTTATGTAATATCAAAATCAATAATATTGGTATTACTTTAGTGATATTTCCTTTCTGAATTATACGACATTTTTAGAATTTTGAGAGTTGAATTTTGAAAGTAAATTTTAAAAAAATAAATATTTTTTAAAAGAAAAATAAAACTTATATATTTAAAGACTACGTAGATAATATTTTATTAGAGTTTTAACTATTTAAATTTAACGGCATATAAAGTGATTGCAGTCAAATAATAACTTGTTAGACTTTTGTTTGTTTTGTCTTTGAAAATTGAAATAGTATTTGACTTTATTTGATTAATTAGGAGTGAAGAAAGGTGGAATATATTTTTATTATTTTCGAAATTTTATAGTTAAATATATTTTTTGAAATTTAACTCTGAAAAAAATATAAAATTTTCATTAATATATTAATTGAAATAAAGAAAAAAGTTTTCCTCATTAATGCAAGCAATGTATTTTGATATTTACTCCTTTACATTGATTATCCTCCCATTAAAAAGTAGTAACTGTTATTCTATAATTACTGATTCACTTTTAAATTAACATAAAAATAATAATTGTTACAATGAGTTTAATATTTTATTCCTATTAATTATGATTTTAAAAAATTTATTTTTTAAAGTAATTAATCAAAGATACAATAGGTAAAATATTTTTTTTTTTGACTTTTTTGATTTGTTAGAAGAGAAAAGGGTCTGATATACCCCTCAACTTTGTCATTTGGAGCTGATATACCCCTCGTTATAAAAGTGGCTCATATATGCCCTTACCGTTATACAAACGGCTCACATATACCCCTGCCGTTATAAAATGGCTCACATATACCCTTCATTTAACGGAAGTTAAAAAAATGGTTTTAAATTTATATTTATTACTTCTAATTTTTTTAAAAAATTATTTAGGGGTATATATGATTCTTCTATCAAAGTTCAAGGTATATTTTAATTTTTTTTCATACATAAATTATTTATTGACTTTTTTATTATAATTATTTGAATTTCCTATTCTTATTTTGTTTTTTTCTTTCATTCATTAGTTTAAAGAATAAAAAATTAAACTATTTTTTTTGGTGTGTATTGTAATTTAATTTCGTATTCGAAGAAAAAATTTGGTCATCTATAATAAGTTTTACAAGAATATTTGTGAAACATAAATAAATTTAATTATCAAAATAATAATTATAAATTAGTCATTAAAACAAAAAAAAATCAAAAAAGATATGTTTGACGAGGATTAAATTTACTCATATGGGATTATATTTTCTAGAAAAAAATAATAAAAATTTAGATTAAAATTATTATTTTTTTCATTTCCGTTAGAGGAAAAGGGTATATGTGAGCCATTTGTTTACAAGTAGGGGTATATATGAGCCACTTTCATAACAAGGGGTATATTAACTCTAAATAACAAAGTTGAGGGGTATATCAGACCCTTTTCCCTTGTTAGAATGGATAACTAATTAAAAAAATGGACAAAGAGAGTATATTATATTATAATATATATATATATATATATATATATATATATATATATATATATATATATATATATATATATATATATATATATATATATATATATATATATATATATATATATATATATATATATATATATATATAGGATCATCATCGTAAATGTACCTATTATAGTACGTCGTATCCATATCTATCGTGCTATTAATTTATTAGTTATGAAAAATTATTTATAAATGCTTTCAAAATTGTTTAAATTTTTCAGGGAAAAGGGTCTAATATACCCCTCAACTTTGTCATTTAGAGCTGATATACCCCTCGTTATAAAAGTGACTCATATATACCCCTACTTGTAAACAAATTGCTCAGATATACCCTTTTCCTCTAACGGAAATGAAAAAATTAATAAATCTAAATTTTTATTATTTTTTTCTAAAAAATATAATCCCAAATGAATAAATTTAATCCTCGTCAAACATATTTTTTTTGACTTTTTTTTATTCAATGACTAATTTATAATTATTATTTTGATAATCAAATTTATTTATGTTTCACTAATATTCTTGTAAAACTTATTGTAGATGACCAAATTTTTTCTTCGAATACGAAACTAAATCGCAATACACACACAAAAAATAGTTTTAATTTTTTTTTAAACTAAGGAATGAAAGAAAAAAACAAAATAAGAATAAGAAACTCAAATAATTATAATAAAAGAAGTCAAAAAATAATTTATATATGAAAAAATTAAAATATAACTGAACTTTGATAGAAGAATCATATATACCCCTAAATAATTCTTTTAAAAAAAATTAGAAGTAACAAATATAAATTTAAAACTAAGTTTTTAACTTTCATTAAATGAAGGGTATATGTGAGCCATTTTGTAACGGTAGGGGTATATGTGAGCCGTTTGTATAACGGTAAGGGCATATATGAGCCACTTTTATAACGAGGGGTATATCAACTCCAAATGACGAAGTTAAGGAGTATATCAGACCCTTTTCCCAATTTTTTATTATATTGTTGGTATATAAAAATTAAACTTATTAGAGAGTTATAAATATATACACATGTAAAACCCAACAATCAAAAGGGGGGAAATGGCATCATCTTCTTTTTTTTCTTTATGTGCATCACTAATTATGTGTTTGCTTTTCTCGCTATTTAAAGCACAGTAACCCTTTATTTGATGTATGCGTCAAATGCAGAGACCTGACTTTTTATTTTACAATCTTAAATAATTGTTCTAATCAAAATCTTCACGATTTAACTCAGTCAGCCATCAATTTAATAGCGGCATCGGAGCCACTTTAGAAAAGACAATATTTATTTTCAATATTTAATTATATCAATTTATAGAATAGACCAATGTATATAATATAAATATTTACGTAATTAAATAGTTTCATAAATGTCTTTTGTACTATCATAATAAATTTACCTATTATGGCATGTTGTATCCCATATCTATCTTGTTACTAATTAATTAACTTTGAATAACTATTTATAGATAATTTTTTAAATGACTAGATTGTTTGAATTCTTCATTACATTTTATTTACATTTTATCCCTATATAAAAGCTAATGTATGAAAATGTATATATATACATATATAAAAACCCAACTTCAAAAGGGGGAAAATGACATCATCATCTTTTTCTTTATGTTCATCACTAATTTTATGTGTCGTATGTGCTTTTCTCGCGATTCAAACCACAAGTAACCCTTTAGCTGATGTATGCGCCAAAACCGGAGACTTAGCCTTCTGTCTGATATTCCTGAACGACTTTTCTCATCTAAATCTTCACGATTTAACGCAATCAACTATCAATTTAGCAGGGGCAAATGCTTCCGCCATTGGATCTGAGATCGAAATCCTCCTCGGGCAGACAGAAAATCAGACTTTAGAATCGATATATATCTTGTGCTCGAATTATTACAGCGAGGCCGTTAGAAAATTCGATGACGCAAAACAATATATGAAAATGGGCCAATATGAAAATGTGTATACTGCGGCAATTGTTATTGCGGACGATGCTTATAATTGTCAAAAGGCATTTGAATTATATTTTGGGTATGATATTATAATTGCTAAGGAAAATTATAATTTTGGGAAAATTAGTAGCATTGTTGTTTCTGCTGCAAGTCTTCTTTTACCTCCCTAAATTGTTTTTTTTTTTAATTAGAAAAAAGATAATAATTAAATTCATGTAAAGTAATTTCACATTTTTATTTATGTGGAATTATTAAGCCTATCCAAAAATACATACTTAGTACTATTTCTATACATTTATTCCTCTTATATTATTTTGTTAATTTATTAAATATGTTGGAATTTTCACTTTTGTTTAAATTTTCTTAGATTCTGAGTAGAGCTGTCAATATGGACTGACCCATCCCATTCGGGCTAATTTATATAGGGCAAATTTTATATATAGCAAAGAAAAAATTGACAATTATAGGTTATAGCAAACTATTCAAAATTGCGTTCCGTAGCAAATTAAAAGTTTGCTACGGGTGATTTTTTATGTATAATAGTTAACAAATATCTTCCTTTTATACAATTTATTTTTTTTTAAAAAAAATAGACGGCAAATAAATAAGGAAAAGATCCCATAATTCAAGCGAACTCAGTTTTAGTTTCATTCTCTCTTTTTCTCCTTCACTCGTAATAGCTTCATTATAGACAATTCAAAAAATTGATCAAGCTATTGAAGTAGATAAGTTATACACTTATACACACAATTGTATAATGAGACAGTAAATTAGGCAGTATAAGATATAAATATAAAGCAGATATTAAGATATTATACATTTATACAAGAACAATTGTATAAGCACATAAACAGATACAAGAGTTTATTATACATTTATACAAATAGTATTGTATAAGGCATGAATTAAGAGAAACACAAAAACATATACTAATATAGATTATACATTTATACAACTACAATTGTATAAGCAGATAAACAGATACAAGAATTTATTATACATTTTATACAAACAATATTATATAAGGCATGAATTAACAGAAACACAAAAACATATACTAATATAGATTATACATTTATACAACTACAATTGTATAAGCACATAAACAGATACAAGAATTTATTATACATTTTATACAAACAGTATTATATAAGGCATGAATTAACAGAAACACAAAAACATATACTAATATAGATTATACATTTATCCAATTAAAATTGTATAAGACATGATTCAACACAAAAACAAAACATATAATATAAAACCTAAATATATACATGAACAATGATTATACACATACATTATGATGCTTGATTGACCCAGAACCAACAGCTTCAATTTTATCATTATGAACGGTATAATAAACATCAGCTTTATGTTTCCTTTTTTTACTTGACCCAGTAACAACATCGACATGATTCTTCACACCTCCATCAACAAATCTACTTGGGTCATTATTGAATTTGGATCTAATCTCTTGAATGGTAGTAGATTTAGACAATGAACCTGAAATCTCCCTAAATTCCTGAGTTAGACCCAATGAAAATGATGGCTGTTCAACATCAATTTCAAGATGCAATGGTATACCTCTTGTGAATCTTTTCGATGGAGATTGGGCATCCATTGATTGAACCAAAATTCTGAAGGATTTAAAAAGTGAAGTGAAAAGGTAGTTTTAAGAAATTCAAAAAAAAAAAAAAAATTGATAATGTGAGATGAGTTTTAGGTAATACCTTGAAATTTTTGAAATAGTTTGAAAAAACGCAATGACGTGTGTGATAGAAGAAGATGGTAGTTTGAAATTGCAATTATGGAGAAAATTATGGAGAAATTGAAGGAAGAAGAAGAATTTGTATAAAAAGTGCAGAAAAAGGGAAAAGGAGGATCTTGTTTTGGGGGATTTTTTTTTTATACAAAATGGTGGGATCTGTATAGCAAACTAACGGAGAGTTTGCCCTTTAAAGAAAATAACTGAAAGGAGGTTTATTTGATTTAATTACCTTCATTAGTTTGCCATTCTCCACAATTTTCCCTTAAGCGTCGACATTTTACGGGTCAGATCGGGCTAATCCATTTTTTGTGTGGGCCAGAAAATGATCGGCCCAACCCACAAGTATGTGGGCTACAGGTTTGTCGGGCCAGCTCACTTTATTTAAAAATTAAATTACATTTAGAATTATTAAATCAAGTTATAAATTATAATTCAAAAATATTATCATAAATATCGACAAAACAATATTGCATGATGTTAATGTTACTACTTTTTAATCAAATCAACAAGTAAAATTATCTTTGTAATATTTATTAAGTTTTTTTCAAGCAAAAGTATAAATATCTAAATAGAAATATTAACCTAATTATTTTGAGTTTGTACTCTCTTTAATTATAAATTTTAATATTATATTATATTTTTTAATTAATTTTCATTGACCCACACGCCGACCCTACCGATATTTCTCAAGCCCCACAAATCAACAGACTTATTCAGGCCGGACTAAAAAGTCTTTTTCTCAAATGGGCTCCAAAAATCATAGTCCAGCCCTATTAAATCCCGGGCTAGGCCAGGCCGGCCCAACATGCTTAGCCCATATTGACGGTTCTAATTCTGAGTTTTAATTTATATTGGAAGAATTTGTTGAATTTTGAGTTGAGGGTTATATATATATATATATATATTGCGTGAAATATTTTTAATGATAACATCGTTGACACGCTTTATGCTATATAATTTCTTATCATCATTTGTGATGAAGTATTTTTCGTAAGATATTTTTAACAAAAATAGTGAAAAGGACAAAAGAAAAATAAAACCCAATAAATTGTTTGTAAAAAAAAAGATAAGGTAAGGTACAATGAACAATAACATATTTAAGATATAATATTTATATTTATATCATTTAAATAGGTATGGAACATATATGTTAATGTTAATTACTATTTTTTTTAAAAAGAATTTTACTGTTTAATATGAGATACACATATAATACATGTATACTGAATTAATATTATAGATGGTCATTTAATATTATTTTTGTTATGCTAAAATTATAAATTATTTTTAAAAAGAAAAACTTATGAATACTCCACTTTGATTAGGTATCACATAAAGTTATCAAGAGAGACGTAAGAAAATTATATGATATTTAAGATAATATCAAAAAACTTTTTCACTATATACAAATTATTTAATGACTTCCTTTCATATCTAGGAAAAAATTAGTGATTTTGTGATCACGAAAAATTGTTTAGTAACTCTTATGATTTTTAGCCAAAATTAATTACTTCTTTTATTGAAAAACAAATATGTTTAGTAATTTTAATGCAATAAACCAAAATTTGTTTGACTATTTGTGTAATTAGGTGTAACATCTCGTATTCTAGAATAAACTAAGGTTAAGTTAAGAAAAACAGGAAGAATCAAATTTGGAAATAAGGAAATCTTGAAAATTTCCAGATTTCAAAAGTGAGTTTTGGTCATATTCAAACGGCAATAACTTCCAGCTCAGGAAGATTTTGGGTGATTTTTTATGTGGATGGAAATCTCATCGGAAGATCTTTCCAACGACGCCAAGTTTGCGAATTTCCAAGGTCGTATGAGGGAGATATGACCTTCAAAAGTTGGGTTGTTGAGTAGGAAAAGTTTCAAATCGGAATTTGTTAAGGATATTTTGGTCTTTTCCTCAGTCAATCATTAATTTCGTTTTTGGGGGTAATATGTTGGGGTCTAAAATGATCCCATTTAGTTTGCATACTTGGAAAATAAGCTAGCGCTTTGAAAGAAAGGATAAAAGAGGAGAGGGGAGAAGTAGAAGCAAGAACGCTAAGAATTCGTTGTGTAGATTTCGTCGGGGGTGATCCCTAACAGGTATGTGAGATTATTCGATGTTGGTTTCTTTCACCCACCCTCTAACTTGATTCATACAGCGATTTGGAGTTAATTGAAAGTAAATCTTGAAGTTCTTGATGAAAAATTTGAAGTTCTTGTTGGTTGATTTGTAGTTGATCTCTAATAGTTTTGATTCTTATTTCCGGACTGTTTGCGGGTCTAAACTATTGGGTAATGAGTTATTTAGGGATCCTAAGTGTTTGGGATGGGATCCATGGGAGGTTGGGAAGGTTTAGAGATGAAAAACGAAGAAGAAAGTCGGAGGTCCCATCAAACACTCCTTGGGGCACCGCGCTTGCCAGAGCGCCACAAGGCAAGCTTTGTTTGACAGGCCCTGGGCGGCACGCCAGCCAGAGCGCCCCAGACCAGGGTCTGTCTGATAGGCCCTGTCACTCCACGCCTCTCAGAGCACTTATACCCCCTGGAGACCCCGTTTTTTCCCTATCTTTTCGTACTAGTTCCTAAGTGATGTACCCTTCATTCCTAGTTGATTCTAACACTCTAAAGTACATCTAAACATCATGAAATCATCCATAAGCATGAGATCATGATCCTTGAATCCATACTTCATTTCAAGGAAGGTTAAGAGTCAAGCCTAGAAGATAAGAGCAAGTCAATGTAAAGTCTCTAAAATTTTCTAAAGTCTTTCACAAACGTTTTCACTTTGTTTTAAAAACTTAATGTTCAAGTCAAGAAAGAGTAAAGAGTTAAGTTTATTTCTCAAAAGCTATAAGGGAACTAAGTATTCCCTAAGAGTTAAGTTTCAAGTTCAGTAAAGAGCAAGAGTTAAATTCATTTCTCAAAAGTTATAAGGAACTAAGTATTCCCTAAAGGTTAAAAATGTTTCACATTTGAATAAAAAAGAAACTAGAAGTTCAAAAAGAGTTTTGAACAGAAAGGGAAGATTGATTCCAAGAGGAGCTTCTTAAAGCTAAAGGGTTCAGCAAATAATCTCAACCCAAATAAAAGAAAGTTTCAATTAATGAATGAGCTAAATGTTTTATCGAAAAAGGTGATTTTCGAAAAGAGTTTGTTTTATTTTAAGGTATTTTCGACTTTTAGGAGTCGCCACTTAATTTTTAAGAAAAATCAAGAAAACTTTTTTTCAAAACAACTTAAACAGAAAAATTTGTTTTGAAAATATTAAAGGGTTCGGGATTCCTATTAGCGTCTTAGGAAGGTTTCGAAAAAGCACCTAAGACGCTCCGCTAACTTACGGTTTTCCAGCGATTAACTTATTTGACTATTTTGTTAACTTTTGCAATTTTGAAGTTCAACTTTTATTAGAGTTTCACTTAGACAGATTTACAAGTTTTGTAACATTTATTGTTCTAAGGTTCCGTTAAATTTAAACTCTTTTAAACCTCAATTCTAAACAAACTTCAAATTTAAACATCTTTCGTTTTAAAGCTCAATTTTTAGTTTAAGTTTGATAAAACAAAAGACGTTCGATGGGGTCGGAGTTTCCTAATCCTAAAACTAACGGCAAATCTAAACAAACGCACAAAACAAGTAATAAAGAGAGAGAGAGAGATTTGGGTCCAAGCTCGGGTTACATTAGCCTTGACCGAGTTTGGACCCACTTTGTTTGGTATTTGACCCGTTTTGCACCTGTCCTAATCTAAACACACAAAATAAAATAAGAAAGTAAAAAACGACAAGAGGGCTTATGCCCATTACAAAATAAAATACATAAAAATTAAGGAAAAATAACGGAATCTCTTGGTCCGCCTTCTTCGAACTTCTTTGATCTTCTGAACTTCGGAATTTCTTCGTCGGTTTCGAGGCTTGACTCGATGAAGCTAACTAGTTGGGCCTCCATGGCCCGAGGAAAATATGAGGGTGGCACCCATGGAAATTAGACAGATTTCACATGCAAAAATAAGAGAAGAAATGATACCTTAGCATTTGAGAAAGACATAAGAGGAAGGTGAGATAACAATGTTCATTTATTATAAAATGTAAACGACACATCTCCAAATATGGTCTACGAAGGGTTTGATAATTCTCTTTTCGGAATCAATAATACAAGACAAAATNNNCCATATTCGGAGAGTATCTTCAACTAATAACATGGGATGTGTTAGTTCACTTAAATAAATAAATCTTTCAGTAACACCAGCGCAACAATATAATTTCATAATAACGAAGCACATACGAATAAATCAAGATGAGTGCAAAAAATGAGTTTTCACAGGCGCAAACCCAAACAAAGGGAAGGAACCCTCAACTAATAAATCGGCCGCGCCAAGGAGGCATCACATTGTTCACCAAGTTAAAGTTTGAAACATCATATTAAATAACATAAACTAAATGTAAGCCTAGTAACACAACTCTAGTAATTCGATATTAAGACAAGATACATTTTAAGGAGTTAACACAGATTTCATGACGGAAATGAACTAAGCACGTATGAAAGAAAACGAAACGAAGAAACTCTTGCTGCAAATCGACACAATCCAAGTCAAAATCTGCCTAGAAGCAACTGGAAAACAGTAAGCTAGGAAATAGAGCAGCACGACCGGCAGTCATAACAGACCACAAAAACAGGACGACAAAAAAACAAACCATTACGCAAGACTCTTTCAGAATCAAGCCATCAAACAAGATGTAACGTCTCATGTTCACAACAACATCGACCCTACACTAATCGTTCGAATGTCAACAGATTTAATCCTAGAATGAAACAAACGAATAGATCAGATGGGGGCGAAAGAATTTCATAAATGAGTTGTTTACCTGTTGATGAGCAGCAGAACTGGGACGACGACGAGCTGGTGCGAGCTATTCCACCACGCGAACACAAACGAGTTTCCACCCTCAGACAAAAGAGAACGCGCTGAGACTGCTACGACATTTCGATGGAACACCGCAATCGAGTACTTCTAAACTCTATAACCTCTTTTCAGGCGACGAGAACAGGAGAGAAAAAAAACAGAGAAACAGCCAACGATTCTTCAACCCAATCGTCCAACTAAAATTTTGTCAAAAATTCCAACAGAAGTTCCAACCAAATTTCCAACTAAAATTTCCGATAAAAATTTCCAAATATCTAACGATTTTCCACTCCGAAAATTCCCCCCTATTCTGAAAATGGAGGGTGTTTATATAGAAGGGAGAAATTTAGGGTCTTACGGATTTTGGGCGGGATCGTGATTTTTCAGCCCATTTTTGAATTCAAAATCGAAATCCCTTTGGGTCAAACCCACAAGGCAATTGCGTGTTGGCGAGGACGACATTGACGCTTCGCAGACCTGCTTGACAGGGTATGGGTCTCTGTCGTTGCGTCTCGTTCAAGCGAAATAAAGGGGGAAGGGAGAAGAACGTGGGGAGAGAGAAACGCGACTGGGGGGTTGTTGGCGTACGTCGCGTCTGTGTTTCTGGGTTTCTGTCGAGAGGGGAAGCTCGCGTGGGGGAGACGCGGGAGAGAGGGAAGGAGAGGAGAGAGCGTGGGGAGATGAGGGAGAGCGAGCGGCGTGGGGAGACGCGGGGTTTTTCGGGTTTCGTTCGAATTTTCGTATTTCTTTGGTCCGGGGGCCGCTTAGGGAAGAAGAAGGGGAAGGGTCGGGTCGGGCGGGTCACAAGGGTTTGGGTCGTTGGGTTTGAATTTGGTTGGGTATTGGATTGGTGTTTAATGAATTGGGTATTTAGGTGTGGTGAGGAAATTTGGGCTGTTGGGTTTGAATTGGGTTGGGATGAGGAAAGGAAGTGGGCTGCTGAAGTGTGTTGGGCCGTGTAGAGGGGAGAAACGGGTGGGCCTGGGAAATGGAATAGATTTAAGATATACATATATACATATACATATGTGTATATACATATATGTATATATATATACATATATTTTATTTTCGCAAGATTTATAAAACTAACTTTAAATAATTTGAAAAATTCACGAAGCTCGATAATTAATTTATACCGACGTGGGTCAAAATTGGGTGTCAACAACTGTCCCTCATTTTACTTGGGTTGATGCAAGCAACTCGAGGAAAATGAAATTGACCGAACCAATTTTGACCAACCTCATTCATTTTAAAGGAAGGATTCGACAAAGGGTTTAGGAACTATGGCCGAACCCTTGAACACGGGTCTCCTACATATCTCAGGCTATATGAGAATTCAGGCCACTTGTAGTTCGATAAGCTTGATTTGTCGCACGATTTGAAGGAATCAAGAGCCACCTCGACACCGAATTATGAAGGTATCGAAATGCTCGAGAATGGAATTCGAGAGCGAATGTTGGAATACAGCCGAGTTTTCAACATTGAATCCGCCTACATATCCGTAAACCGTCGGAATCAGGCTGTGTGTAGTTCGACTCGATCGGTGGAAAAGGAAATCTATTACGCTAGATAACCTTCGGTTTTGGACAAGTGACTCATTAACGAGTATGAAAAGGAGGCTTGTAACCTCTTAGCCATGAATGTGGAGCTCTTCATATCCATAGGTAAGAACTTACACGGACATAATTTCCAAAGCTCTTGGCGCATTGTCACTCAGATTGGAAACTGGCTTCCGATAAGACAAAACTTCCGGATGCGAGACTGAAACTGACAGACCTAAAGGAAGACCGACATGCCTTGAGAGGGTGGTTCGATTGTGGTGGAAGTCGCTCCTCTGCTCGCGTCCTAAGAGTTTGACATTCCTCTTCGGACTATGTCCCAGTTCGCTGCTAAGAAAAAGTTCCACGTTGTGCTGCATCCCTTTTTGATGTCGTCCGCACCTGTGGGTTTTGGAGAATTCATCCTTTTGGATGCTCTCGACAAAGACTGAGATAAAACTCGTCAGCTTAAAAATGCAATTAGGATGGGAGACAGTGTCTTTTTACCATGTCGACACTTCATTGTTCTCCTCAATATTCGACGTCGACTCGATCGGTCTGACATCTAGCAAATAAAGCTTATGCCTTGTGCTTTGTAAATAAAATCTTCAGTGTACTCTTCATTTGATGCTAAAATAAATAAATAAATGTTGATGCGATATTGATGCCTCTTTTGTCGCTATCTTCGATGCTCTTCTTGATGTTTACTTTTATAAGAAATAACAGAATGCAGTCGAGGCCAATGGATAAGCATTGCTCTTTCTTTATCCAAGTACGTCCTCTTGCAGGGCATAAATATCTTCCCGCGATACGTAAATTCCCGCGAGATATGAATCTTCTCGCGATGCATAACTTTCAGCGAAGAATAAAATCTTCTTGCGATGTGCAAATTTTGACGAGGCATGAATTCTTCTCGTCGTGCATAAATTTTGACGAGGCATGAAATCTTCTCGTCGTGCATAATTAATGACTCGCGATGCATGATTTCCGCTATGCATGAATTCCAGCGAGGTATGAAGTCTTCTCGCGATGTATAAATTTTGACGAGGCATGAAATCTTCTCGTCATGCATAATTATTGACTCGCGATGCATGATTTCCGCGATGCATGATTCCGCGATGCATGATTTCCAGCGAGGCATAAATTCTTCTCGCGATGAATGAATTTTGACGAGGCATGAAATCTTCTCGTCATGCATAATTATTGACTCGCGATGCATGATTTCCGCGATGCATGATTCCGCGATGCATGATTTCCAGCGAGGCATAAATTCTTCTCGCGATGTATAAATTTTGACGAGGCATGAAATCTTCTCGTCATGCATAATTATTGACTCGCGATGCATGATTTCCGCGATGCATTATTTTCGCTATGCATGATTTTCAGCGAGGCATAAATTCTTCTCGCGATGTATAAATTTTGACGAGGCATGAAATCTTCTCGTCATGCATAATTATTGACTCGCGATGCATGATTTCCGCGATGCATGATTTCCAGCGAGGCATAAATTCTTCTCGCGATGTATAAATTTTGACGAGGCATGAACTCTTCTCGTCATGCATAATTATTGACTCGCGATGCATGATTTCCGCGATGCATGATTTCCAGCGAGGCATAAATTCTTCTCGCGATGTATAAATTTTGACGAGGCATGAAATCTTCTCGTCATGCATAATTATTGACTCGCGATGCATGATTTCCGCGATGCATGATTCCGCGATGCATGATTTCTAGCGAGGCATAAATTCTTCTCGCGATGTATAAATTTTGACGAGGCATGAAATCTTCTCGTCATGCACAATTATTGACTCGCGATGCATGATTTCCGCGATGCATGATTCCGCGATGCATGATTTCCAGCGAGGCATAAATTCTTCTCGCGATGTATGAATATTGACGAGGCATGAAATCTTCTCGTCATGCATAATTATTGACTCGCGATGCATGATTTCCGCGATGCATGATTCCGCGATGCATGATTTCCAGCGAGGCATAAATTCTTCTCGCGATGTATAAATTTTGACGAGGCATGAAATCTTCTCGTTATGCACAATTATTGACTCGCGATGCATGATTTCCGCGATGCATGATTCCGCGATGCATGATTTCCAGCGAGGCATAAATTCTTCTCGCGATGTATGAATATTGACGAGGCATGAAATCTTCTCGTCATGCATAATTATTGACTCGCGATGCATGATTTCCGCAATGCATGATTCCGCGATGCATGATTTCCAGCGAGGCATAAATTCTTCTCGCGATGTATAAATTTTGAGGAGGCATGAAATCTTCTCGTCATGCATAATTATTGACTCGCGATGCATGATTTCCGCGATGCATGATTCCGCGATGCATGAATTCCAGCGAGGCATAAATTCTTCTCGCGATGTATAAATTTTGACGAGGCATGAAATCTTCTCGTCATGCATAATTATTGACTCGCGATGCATGATTTCCGCGATGCATGATTCCGCGATGCATGATTTCCAGCGAGGCATAAATTCTTCTCGCGATGTATAAATTTTGACGAGGCATGAAATCTTCTCGTCATGCATAATTATTGACTCGCGATGCATGATTTCCGCGATGCATGATTCCGCGATGCATGATTTCCAGCGAGGCATAAATTCTTCTCGCGATGTATAAATTTTGACGAGGCATGAAATCTTCTCGTCATGCATAATTATTGACTCGCGATGCATGATTTCCGCGATGCATGATTTCGCGATGCATGATTCCGCGATGCATGATTCTTCAGTGTATAAATTCCGCGATGCATGAATATTTATATCGCCCCGTGAATAGTAACGGTAAGACGATCTCCAAATAATATATCGACTTGATCGATAATGATAAAATAATAATTGCATAACCGTCTCTTCTGAGGTAATGCATGGTCTTGATCGACAATAATTATCTTGCTTTGATAACGCAATGCAAATAGCGCCTTCTATAGAAATCACGAAATCTTCGCTGAGATTCCCGTTTGATTCACCTTTGAATCTGACTGGATACTTTGTAAATTTCCCAATGCTGAGAATGGTTTGAAATAAACAAACACATTCATAAGCATCCTGACGGAAACGATATTCCTTCTTTCCATAAAAAATCACTGGTTTTGGAGATAGTTCTCTCCTTCTCCGTATTCATCAGTCGGTAGAATTCGGCCGATTTCGAAGCGAAGCTATAAACCTGCATCCACAGAAAAATTGTCAGTTTTAAACATACTGATCTGTGTCGATCCCTTCGGTTGTTTGCTCCTTGTCTTGATGTCTCCGGTTGATTTCCCGATTTCCCGACTCTTGATAGATAAGGAAATATCTTATGCCAAAACAGATGAAATATATAAGGGAAATTTTTAAGAAATAGTATCTTGAAAAAGTCATTGCCAAGTCATGTCATGTCAGGCTTAACGAGCTCTTTTGAGTCCGACGCTTGTTGAATGAACTTAAAAGGCATTCCGGACTTGTAGGGAAGACCCATGACGAAATTTTGAGGCCATCCTAAAAATTTCTCATCCAGCTTTAGTATTTTGCTCATCTTTCCATCAGAATCGAACAGATCTCGGAATTTTTGAGATCTTCTCAAAAATTCCTGTCCCGATGCAAATTCGAAATGTCTTTAGTTTGATCCACAAGAGAAGGTTCATACGGAGAATTTTGAGTCCCTCTCAAAAATTCTGTCCCAGTTTCTATTGTAGAAGGGGAAATAGAAATCTTACGAGAGATATGACCGAGCCTCATGGCGCCTCACGTATCCCGCTGAGGCGGGAATCGTGTCAAACGTAGTTCCCTTACAGGTTAACAAGAATAAATTTTACAAAGAAACCGATCGAGGCCGACATAGGCTGCCTACGTATCTCATTCTTGAGAATTCAGGTCGAACGTAGTTCAAATAGAAATGTGCGATACATTTTCAAAGGAAAGGTAATAAAACTTCATGAGCAAAATTTGGCCAATGTTGGGCATTCTTCTTCTCGGATGAATATCTCCAAATGATTCAGTTCAGAAATATCTTGTACTCACTCTTGAACATCCAACCTGTCCTCCATTCAGGTGGTTTCCTCAATATTGATCAAGTTGTTGTTGATCATGTTTTGTATCTTGTGCTTCAGAGTTGAACAATTCTCTGTGTCATGTCCAACTGGCTCTCGAATGATAAGAGCATCCGTGGTCACTCAGTAAAATTTTCCCAAAGGATTGGCCGGTCTTCCTTCTATAGGATGTAGCTTACCCATTGCTTTCAACCTTTCATAAAGTTGAGTTTGAGATTCCCTCAATGGTGTAAATACTTTAGGAGCTTTCCTAAATTTTGGGCGAGGAAATTTTTCCTGATTGACATTATGGTTTTGGTATTTCCTTTCAGAAGCTGACCTCCTATGAGTAGCTGTGATCGTACTTACCTCCTCCAATTTTCCTTTTGATTTATCCATATCACTGATTCTGGCAGATTTTCCATTAGATCGCAATGCGGTGAGTTTGGTGAGCTTTCCAGTCTTGAAACCATCTTCCAAAGCTTCTCCCACTTTGACAATCTCGACAAACTTTTGTCCCATCATACACAACATTCTTTCGTAGTACTCAGGCTCTTGAGTACGAATAAACATTTCAGTGATCTCACGTTTGGACATTGAAGGTTGAACTTTTGCGGCCTCTTTTCTCCAACGAAGAGCGCACTCTCGATAATTTTCTGTAGACTTCTGTCTAATCTTCTCCAAGTAGTAGCGATCTGGGGCATCTTCTATGTTATGTCCAAATCTTTCTGTGAAATCCTTTGCAAGTGCATTCCAACTTTTCCATTGTTTCAACTCCTGTGATGTAAGCCATTCCAGAGCTTCTCCACTTAGACTTCGACTGAAGAGACGCATTAATAATGCTTCATTTTTGTCAACTCCCCCGAGTTGATCACAATAAGCTTTCAGATGTGTTAGAGGATTTCTTGTCCCGTTGAAAGTGACAAACTTTGGCACCTTGAACCCTTCTGGGAGGTCGAGATTCGGATGGATGTATACATCCTCATAGCTTAATCCATCGACTTCGGAAAAATAGTGTAACTCCTTCGTGGCTTTCCTGATCTCTTATTTCGCCTTGAGTACCTCTTCTTTTGACCTCCACTCTCTCTCCTGTTCCTCACAGTGATCAAGCTCGGAACAATCGGCATGAGGTTCATTTGAAGTTGGGATTTGGAAAGTAGTCTTTTGAGGTATGAGTGGGATAATGGAGGGATTCTGGGTATTTTGATTGGCTTGGTAATTTTGGGGGAAATTTTGAGGATCGATATTTTGGTTTTGAGGGAGATGAAGGATTTGATTGGTATCGTGAGAATGATGTGGTGCTTGACACGATGTGGTGGCGTGATAGGGATAGAGAGTAGTTAAGTCAATGGTTGGAGGATTTTGAATGGGGTAAGAGAGAAGGTTCTGAACTTGTTCCGTGCTTGAGGGAGGATAGTGGAGTGGAGGTCTTCCATCTCTTGGAGGGTTGAAGGATGACACTCGATTAGACAAATCTTGCATTCTTTGCATTTCGACCCTCATTTCGGCAATCTGTTGCATCAGCTGCATAATTAACTCATTTTGATCTGCCGCGGTGGGCTGAGCCACCACAAAATCTGGAAGGCTGACTTCCTCATTGTTGTCTCCCATGGTCAGATTTGCGTTTGGTCCGGCGTGAATCTGCGGGACCCTTTGATCTGGTGAAGTAGTGGTGATCCGCCACCTTTATCGACCTGGTCGATAAGATGTACCTGAAAGGTAAAATAACTCAAATGAAGATTTGTTAGTGCGCGTTCAGAGTACAAAATACATAATATCACATAGACGGCAGATAAACACACAAGTCGCTTTGTTTGAGGATATCTTAACCCACGAATGAGGACGGAAATATATATTTGGACAAACAGGAATTTGTTTGTTTAACGCTATCTCGGAAAGGCCGAATCACGTTGAGCTATGGTCTTCTTGCAGCTGCTTTTCGACGTCCGTTGATCCTATCTTCGTATCTCCGAAACACGAAGGAGAATGAAAATTTTCTGTGATAGGGGCCGGGCCGGGAAGGCTGCCTACGTATCTCATAAGGAGAATTCAGGCCCAACGTAGTTCGGATACAAGGGTGAAATCTTTTCATTCACTTTTTCATTGTGATTACAAAGGGAATTAAAAACATCATTGAAATTCCTAGAAGAAAATACTTCGGCGATTTCTCGTCTTGTAGCTGAGTCATTCTTTTCCTCTCGCATACCGGAAATGGAGGCTTGTAGACGATTTCCTCTTCATCGTCCTCCTCAATTGATTCTTGGTCGGGACCACTGTCGTCTGCTCCATGTTCACGGGCGGGATGTTTTCCGCCCTTTGAGTTGCTATGGGTTGCCAATTCTTCGTCGAGTGTCGTACCTCTGGCCAATAACACGGCAGTCTCAATATCTATCTTCGCCTCTTTCGCCTTTCCTTCGTGTATCTCCAAACGAAGCAAGTTCAACCTTTTCCTTAGGCTTTCAGTTTCCATCTCAACCTCCTTCTTTCTTTTCATCTGCGATGCCAGATCTTCATCCAAAGTCGTGACCGCAGCTTTGTAGATTGTCGTGGTCATGTCTACTTTAAGTCCCTCCTCCTTAACCTTCTGAATCTCTCGAGTGATTCGCTCGATCTTTCTTCGCAATTCCTCCTCATTGAGCTCACTGGACGTTTTTGACTTTGTCCATAGCTGTGATTCACCCTTCCTGAGAGGATAGAGAGGTATTTAGGATTTATGAGAAGGATTTTTTGCGTGAGAAACTTAAGACTTGGGAATTTTGGTCGGACATATGATAGTGGCTTCTTTGTACTTTTTTGGAATTTTGGCTAGGAGTGAGTTTACAATATCCTCATTCAAAGCAACGTAACACATAAGCATTTAAATACACATAGATAACGTGTCCTAATCATGCATGGGGACCCTTTTGTGCCAAGGGTAGGCCTAGCGCATTCGAATGATGTACGTGTGAGTTAAACCAATTAAAAGATTCCCCCCAAAATAATATTTAATAATGATTGAAATGTTTGAAAAGGGAAATAAACAAACCCACGCAGGGGCTATTTAGAAAGTGCGATAATATCAGGCCCACGCAGGGGCTAAAATAAAGTGAGTACAAACAGAGAAAAACCCGCGCAGGGGCGATGTCCACTATCTTTGCTCGGATGGTCCCGCCTCGTCGTCTTTCCGGATTTTGTCTTTGTTGGAACATGTACCTCAAAGATCAGCAAGAACCCCTCACCAAGACGACCTTTGTCTTCCAGACTCTCATATCGCATTCTCTCGATTTTCTGCTGGATCCAGCTGTCGAACTCGTCATACCCTTGCTTCAGTCTCTCGATCTCTCGAGTTACCCTCTCGAGTGCGTCTTGATTCTCTACAAATTTGGCATAGACCTCATTAGCCTCCTCCTTTAACTCTCGCAATTCGGCCATTGCTTTGGCCTCCTTGTCTGTCACAGTGCGAAAGCTACGAGGGATTTGAAAGGAGAAATTTTGTATATCTCTTTTCAACCATGCTTTGTAACCTTCGTCGTATCCAGCGTCGAATCGGTCAGGAGCGATAGTGTCTTTACCCATACGCTTGGCGTTCTTCCATTCTCTGAGCATTTCTGTAGCGTCGTCCACCCTGTCGTCCCCGATGTCGTACACATAAGCGCCATAATATGCTTCTCTGGGCACAGTCTGTTTTCTTCCAAACTGTCGCAAGACTCGAAACGGCGCGTAAGGATGAATTCCTCGAATGCCGGGTAGGGGAAGCACGACACATCTTCGACTTTCTACGACAACTTCTTTGGATATGAAGCGGTCGAGCATCCATTGGAGGTCCTCTTCTCTCAACTCGGAGAAAATTTGGGCCCATCTCCCTCTCGTTCTCCGATTGTTCAGGTTGGCCCAGAATAGTAAGTCGTTCAGGTCTTTGAGAGTGTTTTTGTTGTCGAGAGTGTGCAGTTCTCGAGTTCCAGCACCCTTCGCCAAGTGACTGAGAATCCACCATTGAAGGAGCAGATTACACCCTGGAAGTACCGATGTCCCTCTTTGCACTTGCCCAAAGCGCGATATATGTCCGACAATATGGCCGAGCTATGGAGTAGTACTGTCGTTCCTTGATTCTCGTACCGCTTTGAGCAGCGTGCGGGCGAGTGTTATGACTCCTATTGATGCTCGTGCTCGGGCCGTGCGGGAAGACCATTGTTCCCAACAAGGCTATGGCAAACGCCAACGGGCGGAGCTCGTTCCACTCCCTGTAGGAAATTCTAAATTCCCGATTATACGCGGCATAGAAACTCGCATGTCCAAATCTGACGTACAAATCCCTGAACATTACGTGAGAGTCTTGACACCAATAGGTGAAATCTCTTCTTAGCCCTAACCAATCCGAGATGTTCTCAATGGAAGGTTTGTTGGGGATAAACACGTCCTCTTGCTTTCGGGCTCTTCTTTCTAGACCCGTGCCCACGGTGTCTATGCAATCTCTTATTTCTTCTAATGTAGGGGTGATTTCGGCCGTTCCGAAGCGGAGGACCATTCTTTGGCTGTCCCAGTACCCGGTAAGAACCTCGATCAACTCTGGCCAACCGTCCATGTTGATTAGCTCGGTCAAGGCCCCTATATATTTGTTGAGAGTTCGCTTATGATCTCCGTCTAAGTCGTTGTGCCACATAGTAAGTTGGGGTGGCACGGAAATGACCATGTCGAATTTTGGAAAGCGGTCCATATCTGCAAAATAGAAACCCGTTAGACTTTCCCCTACCCCCAAGTTGGTTTTTTCACACATACATTTTCGAATGTCAAATAACATGATGCGTCGTGAGGTCGAAGACCTTAGACGCGATTTTGGTGGTTTTTCTACTAAAATGGACTTAATACACCTTGGGTATTAAGTCGTCCTAGGCTGATGCCTAATTTTGGTTTTGGTTTCGCTCTAACTTAGGCTTTCTAGAATTGTTTTCAAATAGACGGTTACCCGAGTCGGACAAACATCGGGGTGGAGCTGTCGAATAACGTCGGATGACCGCATTCCGACTATTTATTCGATACTCCCAAATGAGTTCTTGGGTTTTTCTGAAGAAAGTCGCGGTAAGCCGCGTAACTTTCGTTTCCTATTGCAACTACTTGCCGTTTGGCGAAATTTATGCCATGAAATGCAATTTCTAAAAAACTAAGTATTTAAACAACTAAACAATTAATTACAAGTAGTCAAATAGGTTAGTCTTAGGGTTAGAATCCTCCAAATAGTCCCCAGCGTAGTCGCCATTTCTGTTTTATCAAAAAAAGGTGATTTTCGAAAAGAGTTTGTTTTATTTTAAGGTATTTTCGACTTTTAGGAGTCGCCACTTAATTTTTAAGAAAAATCAAGAAAACTTTTTCTCAAAACAACTTAAACAGAAAAATTTGTTTTGAAAATATTAAAGGGTTCGGGATTCCTATTAGCGTCTTAGGAAGGTTTCGAAAAAGCACCTAAGACGCTCCGCTAACTTACGGTTTTCCAGCGATTAACTTATTTGACTATTTTGTTAACTTTTGCAATTTTGAAGTTCAACTTTTATTAGAGTTTCACTTAGACAGATTTACAAGTTTTGTAACATTTATTGTTCTAAGGTTCCGTTAAATTTAAACTCTTTTAAACCTCAATTCTAAACAAACTTCAAATTTAAACATCTTTCGTTTTAAAGCTCAATTTTTAGTTTAAGTTTGATAAAACAAAAGACGTTCGATGGGGTCGGAGTTTCCTAATCCTAAAACTAACGGCAAATCTAAACAAACGCACAAAACAAGTAATAGAGAGAGAGAGAGAGAGAGATTTGGGTCCAAGCTCGGGTTCTGTTCGCCTTGACCGAGTTTGGACCCACCTGTTTTCGGGTATTTGACCCGTTTTGCACCTGTCCTAATCTAAACACACAAAATAAAATAAGAAAGTAAAAAACGACAAGAGGGCTTATGCCCATTACAAAATAAAATACATAAAAATTAAGGAAAAATAACGGAATCTCTTGGTCCGCCTTCTTCGAACTTCTTCGATCTTCTGAACTTCGGAATCTCTTCGTCGGTTTCGAGGCTTGACTCGATGAAGCTAACTAGTTGGGCCTCCATGGCTCGAGGAAAATATGAGGGTGGCACCCATGGAAATTAGACAGATTTCACATGCAAAAATAAGAGAAGAAATGATACCTTAGCATTTGAGAAAGACATAAGAGGAAGGTGAGATAACAATGTTCATTTATTATAAAATGTAAACGACACATCTCCAAATATGGTCTACGAAGGGTTTGATAATTCTCTTTTCGGAATCAATAATACAAGACAAAATAGACCATATTCGAGGAGTATCTTCAACTAATAACATGGGATGTGTTAGTTCACTTAAATAAATAAATCTTTCAGTAACACCAGCGCAACAATATAATTTCATAATAACGAAGCACATACGAATAAATCAAGATGAGTGCAAAAAATGAGTTTTCACAGGCGCAAACCCAAACAAAGGGAAGGAACCCTCAACTAATAAATCGGCCGCGCCAAGGAGGCATCACATTGTTCACCAAGTTAAAGTTTGAAACATCATATTAAATAACATAAACTAAATGTAAGCCTAGTAACACAACTCTAGTAATTCGATATTAAGACAAGATACATTTTAAGGAGTTAACACAGATTTCATGACGGAAATGAACTAAGCACGTATGAAAGAAAACGAAACGAAGAAACTCTTGCCGCAAATCGACACAATCCAAGTCAAAATCGCCTGTAAGCAATCGGAAAACAAGAAGCTAGGAAATAGAAAGACGACCGGCACTATAATGCACCACAAAAACAGATGACAAAAACAAACCATTACGCAAGACTCTTTCAGAATCAAGCCATCAAACAAGATGTAACGTCTCATGTTCACAACAACATCGACCCTACACTAATCGTTCGAATGTCAACAGATTTAATCCTAGAATGAAACAAACGAATAGATCAGATGGGGGCGAAAGAATTTCATAAATGAGTTGTTTACCTGTTGATGAGCAGCAGAACTGGGACGACGACGAGCTGGTGCGAGCTATTCCACCACGCGAACATAAACGAGTTTCCACCCTCAGACAAAAGAGAACGCGCTGAGACTGCTACGACATTTCGATGGAACACCGCAATCGAGTACTTCTAAACTCTATAACCTCTTTTCAGGCGACGAGAACAGGAGAGAAAAAAAACAGAGAAACAGCCAACGATTCTTCAACCCAATCGTCCAACTAAAATTTTGTCAAAAATTCCAACAGAAGTTCCAACCAAATTTCCAACTAAAATTTCCGATAAAAATTTCCAAATATCTAACGATTTTCCACTCCGAAAATTCCCCCCTATTCTGAAAATGGAGGGTGTTTATATAGAAGGGAGAAATTTAGTGGTCTTACAGATTTTAGTGGGATCGTGATTTTTCAGCCCATTTTTGAATTCAAAATCGAAATCCCTTTGGGTCAAACCCACAAGGCAATTGCGTGTTGGCGAGGACGACATTGACGCTTCGCAGACCTGCTTGACAGGGTATGGGTCTCTGTCGTTGCGTCTCGTTCAAGCGAAATAAAGGGGGAAGGGAGAAGAACGTGGGGAGAGAGAAACGCGACTGGGGGGTTGTTAGCGTACGTCGCGTCTGTGTTTCTGGGTTTCTGTCGAGAGGGGAAGCTCGCGTGGGGGAGACGCGGGAGAGAGGGAAGGAGAGGAGAGAGCGTGGGGAGATGAGGGAGAGAGCGAGCGAGCGTGGGGGAGACGCGGGGTTTTTCGGGTTTCGTTCTGGGAATTTTCGTGGCTGCTGGTCTGGGGACGCGCTTAGGGGAAGAAGAAGGGAAGGGGGTCGGGTCGGAGCGGGTCACAAGGGTTTGGGTCGTTGGGTTTGAATTTGGTTGGGTATTGGATTGGTGTTTAATGAATTGGGTATTTAGGTGTGGGCTGAGGGAAATTTGGGCTGTTGGGTTTGAATTGGGTTGGGATGAGGAAAGGAAGTGGGCTGCTGAAGTGTGTTGGGCCGTGTAGAGGGGAGAAACGGGTGGGCCTGGGAAATGGAATAGATTTAAGATATACATATATACATATACATATGTGTATATACATATATGTATATATATATATACATATATTTTATTTTCGCAAGATTTATAAAACTAACTTTAAATAATTTGAAAAACTCACGAAGCTCGATAATTAATTTATACCGACGCGGGTCAAAATTGAGTGTCAACACTAAAATACATTTTGGGAGTAGTATTGAGCATCGATGTGGGGATGAGAATTCATATTAACTCAAGTTTCCATGTAAATCATGTAGCCACCATGGGAATCGAGGGTTATACTTTTTAGATGATCACGTAAGGAGAGCCAGTGGATCCACTAAGTTGAGTAAGGTCCTATACATATGGGAAGGTGTAGGATGGTCCTCTTGCAACATAAGGTAAGACGTTGTACCGTCACTTAGGCTCATAGTGATGATTGTCAGTTAGAGAATCTCTCACCAAAGTTATATTACTTTTGTATATAAGTAAAGTTGTGTTTGTTATTGCATTTCTTTAACGAACGGAGTTGTTTTACTGTTTTATAAGCTCTTTTATATATCTCGCATGTGTTTTAAACTGCTTTATATGTATATCCTTTGAGTTAAGTATATTCTTGAGTTGAACAGAGCCAATGTAAGTTCATCTAATCCCCTCAAACTTAAGTCGTTGTTTAGATCTCCAACTCGCATACTCGCACATTCAATGAACTTATGCCAGTTGACCTGCATCATTTGATGAAGCAGACGCAGGTACCCAGGATCAGCACGCAGCGCTTCATTTATCCAGACTGAGTCCCAGAGTTAGTGCTGAAACTCCTTGCATTTTGGAGGATATCCTTTTTCATTGCTTTATTAGTTTAGCTTTTACGATTTTGAGGGGTGTCCCAACATACCTCTTCAGTCAGTTTAGAGGCTTCGTAGACAATAATATTTCAGTTTGGAGTTGTTGTCAGTTTTGAGACTTTAATGCCATTTTGGCCAGATTTATGATATGAAGTATTTTCCTTTAAACATGTATTATTCCTGTTTAAGTTGAGTTTAGTCTTCCGCTGAGTTAAGTAATTAGTCAGGCCAAGGGTTCGCTTGAGGGCCAGCAATAGTCTTCAAGTGTCGGTTCCGCCCAGGGTGTAGGCTCGAGGCATGATATTAGGCATGCCAAGTCAAGACGCTATTAAAATATTTCATAGGGCAATGACGTTTTAGTCCCTAAGTGAACATTACTATTACTACTTGAGTCCTTATATTATTCTATTAATCTGTAACGACCCTTTTGGTCGTTTTGAGGGCTTAAGCCTTGTGTTTCATAAAATATTTTTCGTTAGATTCTAAATGGGTATTTTGAACTATTTCATAATAGTAATTATGAAATTAGTGGGGTAGTTTTAATAATTTATTTAGTTAGTGGGTAGAGAAAATAATATTAAAACTAATAGTGGGTCACTTTTACTATTTTTATACTTAGTATTATATAATAAATAGGGTAGTAAATAATCTGTAGAGGAAAAGAAAATAGATAAAGAGGAGAACGAGAGAAAGCGGCGTGGAACGAAACCAAATTGGAGCGATTAAGCATCAGGTAAACGTCACCAACTCCATGTTAATTTCATGAACTTTAATTTTAGGCGAGAATTTATATTGTTGTTATTTTGTTAGATATAAGATTGAAGAGGGGTGTGCTTATTATTATTGTTGGAAAATTGGGGGACAAGCATTAAATATGATTGAATGTAAAGGCAAATTATTTGATAATTAAGGAATGAATCTAATTAATATAATATTATAAATGTATTATTGAAATTGAGAAAGAAATAGGCTAGTTCTACAATGCATTACGTGGTATGCTACTGGTTTTGCAAACCAGTTATTTCTGATTTCGAATAGTTCTTATTATTATAATTATTATTGTTATTATATGTGGGTATAGGAAGGACATGACATATATACTTATTTACCTATTAAAAAAAAGGTTAATACGAAAACAAATTCAAAAAAAACTAATAACTACTGAATGATTGCCTATGATTACTAAACAAACCTTGTGTTACTGTAGTGAAAAATTTGAATACATTAAAATATGCTTGGGTCGTTAGTTTGTATGCCATTAGTTTGTGATCAATGACTCCAATTTTATATATTAATATTTTGTTCTCATATTATGAACTAAGTTTTGATATATTGAGATAGATAACTAAAATAAATGTATTATATAATATTAATATCATTAGATTAGGTTACTTGGAGGAATATAGACTTAACACTAGGCTTGAAATTTTTACATGTATGAGACTTGATAAATTAGTTGGTATCAAAGTTTAGGAACTTGACTGTAGAATTGGGTGAGTTTTTGGGTCTAGGCTAGAGACATAGAGTAATATGATGTCTGTAGACTCGTTAACTTACAAATATATATATATATATATATGATAGATTGGAAGGGTTCGGAGGCAATAAGGAAAGGCATTGGAGAAGTAGTTGCTTGACTTCGATTCTTCGGTGGAGGTAGGTTATGGTTTCTTTTACGATATTCGTAGTAAACTCTTAATAGTGAATGATATGTATTGATAGTATTGTAAACCCCTCTATGTGCTTAATTGTATGCTTGCATGAATATGATTATGTAATTGTGAATAAACAAGCATGATGAAGCTGTTGAATCCCAAATCTTGAAAGAAAACCCTAATTCACTTGTTAATGATGATGCCTTGGTATAAAAGAAGGCTTGATGAATTAGGGGATCGGGTGCCACGTTCCGGTACCAGGATAGAAATAGAGGATCGGGTGCCACGTTCCGGTACCAGGATAGAATGAGGATCGGAGTGTCACGTTCCGACACCAGGATAGAATATGGATCGGGTGCCACGTTCCGGTACCAGGATAGTATATGAGAATCGGAGTGTCACGTTCCGACACCAGGATAGTATATGGATCGGGTGCCACGTCCGGTACCAGGATAGAATATGGATCGGGTGTCACGCCCGACACCAGGATAGAATGAGGATCGGAGTGTCACGCCCGACACCAGGATAGTATATGAGGAGCGGAGTGTCACGCATCGACACGAGGGAATAAAGATAATGAATCTTGAAAGATGATAATATATTGAATCTAATGAACCTAATTCCCAAATGAGTATGATGAGGAGGCGTGAGTCCTCGTTGATGTGCTTGGTGTTGTAACCAAGGGTTATGGTAATCAGAATCTTTGCATGCTAAGGATATTAGTTGATTTATGATATTTATCTGATATATACTGTTTTCTATTTTGAGTTGGCCGATGATATCTACTCAGTACCCGTGTTTTATACTGACCCCTACTTTTATGTTTTCTTCTTGTTTATTTGTGGAGTGCAGCAAACGTGCCGTCATCTTCGACTCAACAGTAATTCAAGCCAGTCTTACTACATCGGAAATTCAGGGTGAGCTAATGCTTCTAGCTTGGACTGGATCTTCTTCTTCAAGTCTTGATGCCTTGAACTTCCGGCATGGACTATTTTCTTATGTATTTTTAGTTTTTAGAATACTCTTAGTTTAGTCATTTGAATCGTAGATGTTCTTGTGGTGATGACTTCCAGATTTTGGGGATAATAATAGTTATTGATTTTATTAATGAGTTTAAGTCTTCCGCATTACTTTCTGTTGATATTATATTGAAATGTTAAGGTTTAGATTGGTTGGTTCGCTCACATAGGAGGGTAAGTGTGGGTGCCAGTCGCGGCCCGGTTTTGGGGTCGTGACATAATCATCTGTGATCATTAATTAAATAACGTGATAATCTCAACACGCTTTCTGACGTGTGCTGACATTTTATCTTAGGATCCAAAAGTTGCACCAAGACAAAGTAAAAAGAGTGATTAGTAAAATAGATAATTAACATCGAGGAAACCAAACTAAATTTTTAAAAATATTTTACAATTATAATCGATAAGCTATAATAAAAAAATAAATCTGAGCATAATATTTGAAGTCCATGAGTATTTTCCATGAAACATGCTTTAAAAGTAGGTAGATTTTGATAAAAAAAAAAAAAGAACAAGAGCCTACCTAAGAAATTTCATTAGTATAGTGTATTTTTCGAATATAAATATAATTTAGATCTTAGCCCCTTGCTATATATTTGAGTTTCGAGGAGGCTTTTAAAAAGACAATATATATTTCAATATGTAACTATATCAAATTATAAAGTGAATTAGTATATATTGTAAAAATATTTATGTAATTAAATAGTATTATAAAAATCTGTTGACTATCATCATAAACAATTTTCCTATTATAGCATATTTACATCCCATATCTATCTGAGTGCTAATTCATTAATTATGAATAATTATTTATAGACACTTTTTAAATGACTAGATTGTTTAATTTAGTATTAATTACATTTTCCCTTTATAAAAGCTAAACTTATTAAGAGAATTATATATACATTTACACAAAAACCAACAATCAAAGGGAGAAAATGACATCTTCTTTTTCTCTATGTTCATCACTAATTTTATGTGTTATATGTGCTTTTCTCGCGATTCAAAGTACAAGTAACCCTTTAGCAGATGTATGCGCTAAAACCAAAGATTTAGCCTATTGTTTGACCGTCTTGAAGGATTGTTCACATCAAAATCTCTACAATTTAACAGAATCAGTCATTCACGTAGCAGGAACAAAAGCCTTTGCCACTATAACAAAAATCGACATCCTCCTCAATCAAAAGAACGATCAGGATTTAGAATCGATATACATCTTGTGCTCAAATTATTATAACGAGGCCCTTACAAATTTGGGTAACGCAGAATTATATTTAGTATCGGGACAATATGAAAAGTTGAATAATGCGGCAAATATTATTGAGCAAGATGGTTTTAATTGTCAAAAGGCTTTTGAATTATTTTCTGGATTTAATTCTATTATTATTAAGGAAAATGATGATTTTCAGAAAATTAGTAATATTGTTGTTGCTGCTGCAAATCTTTGTTTACTTTCCTAAGTTATTAAAATTTAATTTGGGAAAAAACAATTATGTTTAGATTATTGTAATACATAAGTTAATTAATAAAAAAAATATTTTTTTAATTTCTTTCGAGTTTATGAAGTTTATTTGTTTATTGTTGATAGTCATTTTATTTTTATAATTATGTGAATAATATTAAGAGCCCGTATTGGGAGACGAAAAATACTTATTTTGATTATTATTTTTTGAAAAATTAGGTGTTTGATAAATTTGTAAAACTTTTTTTAAATAAAGCTTTCTCCGCCACTGAAGAAGCTAAAAGTTTCTGCTTCTTATATAAAAAAATAGCAGTACAAAATAATTTTTTTTTCAAGAGTAAAAATATATATGGAATGTTTGTTTAAATTTCATTTTAATAATTTAATTTTTATTTTTATATTATAAATTTTGATATTTTCTTTCCATTTATGTATTAACTTTTTTTTTTTTTTGTTATTTTGCAAAACTACAAAAAAAAAAGTAGTAATAATATTTTTGGAAGATTAGAAAGAAAAAAAAAACAATTGAAAGACTTTCATTTGAAACGTGATTCTCATTGAAAATTAATTGAACAATCCTAAATTATCTTCTACTAGCTAAAAGTCTTTCCCCTTTAATTAATGTTGAATTGACAAATTAAATTTGCTTCTTATTCATTTAATATAAAAAATAATACGATTAATTACAGAAATTTCACTCTTTAGTTTACACCTTACACATCTATAAATTTTACAAATCTCCAAAATCTTTCATTTTTCTCTTAAGTCAAAAATGTCATTAATGTATTCGACTCTTCATTAATGTATCCGACCCTCTTTTTAATGTATCAGTGCATGTATTTGACCCTCTTTTTGATGTATCAACACATGTATCCGACCCTCTTTTTAATGTATTAGCACTTTGAGTTTTTATGTGTTAACGTATTCGACCCTCTTTTTAATGTGTCAACACTTATATTATTGTATATGTTTGAGGGATTTCTGTAATTATAAACTTTTAAGAGGTAGATTGTAATTTTTTCTTAAAAATATGTGATTTCTGTAATTTGCCAAAAATAATACTATCTCCCATTTTATCGTGACACCATTTTCTTTTTAGTTTATCTCAAGAAGGATGCCACTTTATTATAATTAGAAATAATTTAACTTTTGAAATTTCTCTTAGTGAAATAATTTACAATCATAAAAATATTTAATAATTATTTCAAATCAGTCACAAATTTTAATTTTTTTTAAATATCATGTCAAGTCGTATGGTACCACATACAATGCACAAGCAAGTATGTAACTTTATAAACTAGTAATTTGGAGATTAAGAAGAAACTCCTTTCTTTGTCCTTTTTTTCTTAAAAAGGGTAAAAATGGCTTTTACTTGCATTCCACTTAATCCACCTAATCCTTTTCTTTCTTTGAATGCTAATTTAATTTATTAAGTTCAATGTTTTCTATATTATAATCCTAGAATAAATTTGGCATATCATTAGTTTTATGCATTCAAAAAGGTGAGATTTAATGAGTCTATTAACTTGTGGGACAAAAAAAAGAAAAAAATAAATCTTATATTATTTACTTGAATTAGTTACAATTTATTACAGATTTTTTTTATGTTGGGGCTAAGTAGATTTATTATTTGTTTCAAGTGTTAAGAGTCAAGTGGAACAATTTTGACTTGCCAAATTAAATTAAAAGAAAATATTACAAACACATTTTGATTTGTCAAATTAAATTAAAGGAAAATATTACCAAAAAAAACGTGATTTCCATTTCTCACAAAATATATAAATTTGATGTTTACGTCAGTTTACATATATCTTAATTAATTGTGTGTGATATTTATCATTTTCTATCAGCAACGAATATTAGATAACTATAGCTAGAAATCATTTCATTTTTTTTATGTCTGCAAATTTAAATATAAAATCTCATGATACTTAACTCACTTCATTTATCGTTAGTTCACTAATTAGATACTAAGACACCTTTAAATGCAATGTTAGAACCGTATTTGTTGGTGCTTGTGTGGAGTGATAGGTATTTCTTTTACCTTTGATTAGAAATTTTGAGTTTGAGTCTACCGAAATACAGAGTAGCTAATCTTTATTAGAGAGCGTTTTACCTTCTAATATAAAAATTTATTAATGAGAATTTATATTTTATCAAATGTCAATAGAAATACCAAACTAATAAAAAAAGAAAAAAAAAGGTCATTTGCATTAATAATTTTAAAAATTGTAGGACCCAAAAGATTAAAAGATCTATATTAATAAATGAATTTCTCACAGCCAATCGAAATATGCTTGTAGTTGTAGACTTGTTGCTGGTTTCTTTTATTTTTATTTATTTATTTATGTTATAAATAAATAAATATGCTTGTAGTTGTAGGCTTGCTACTGGATTTATAATTTATTTTAATATATATAATATATTGTATTTGTTTCTTGGTTTTTGTTATTATTTGACAATTTTTGTACTCCCCCAATTTATATAATTTACTCTTTTTTTTAAGCAGCTCCAACAAAATAATAAATTTATATATTAAGTAACAATTTAACAATGAAATGTTCATTTTAATTTTAATGAAATTATTATAGTCAAACAAATTTCTATCATTCATTCTAGATTACAATTTATTTATTTTTTTTAAAAAAAACTTTTTTTAAATTTCGTATCGATCAAAATATCTCACGTAAAATTGGACAGAGGAAATGGTTATTACTTATTAGTCAAAATGTCTTGTCGTATATTTTATAAGATTTTAATATGACCTTTTATTTGTGCTTTTATAAGAGTTGCATAGATTCTATCTAATCCAAATTTATTTATGAAATTATGTTAAATACATTATCATTGTCGTTGGACTCTTGAAACGACAAGAAAATTTTAAATAAATATAATAAAAATGATGAAATAATTTAAGACAAAACATAGTAAAATGAACACCATTAATATGGTTAAAAAGTGAATCTCCAATTTGGGTTTTGTCGTTTGCTAGCTAGTAAAGAAACAATGTATTTAAATATTAGTTTACACATAATTATATAATGTTTGTTTGTTAATTAGAAAGTAAATTATTTTTATATACAAAATTAATATGATACTTTGATTAGTAATTTATAAATTCACATAAATAACACACATATAGAGAGAGCAATATATTATTTCATAAGCTGTTTTGTCTTATTATTCATCTTTAAATTGGTTACTGAGAGTTAGGTGGGAATTAATTGATTAATAAACCAGATACCAACAAGATCTAGATATAAAATTATTATTTTTTCGTTCTTAATTATTTATTTAATTTTTTTATTTTTATTTGTTTATTTATATTTTTTTATTTTGAAGAATGGATAAATTTATTTTTACTTACTGAAAAAATTAACTTTTCGAATATTATATATTTTTAATTCATATGCTTTATAATTATTAGAAATATAATAATAAATTTATTATATAAATTATTAATTTAGTAAAAAAATAATTAGAAACAGATAGAGTATTATTAATAAATATTTAGAGAATTTGAAATTTGGCGGAATATAACGATCAAGTTATAGCAAATTATATGGTCAAATATTCCCACATATTTGGAAATGTTTTTTGGTCAAACGACTTTATAATGCAACAACTACTACTACTTTATATCATTATTTAACAAAAAATTATAATATAAAAACAATAATTTTTCTTAATTTATTACAATAAAAGTTGCCTGCAATAATTTGTGAACATTTTAGTTTGTGCAAACACTATAAAATAATGATAAAAATATTTTTAACTTAAAAAACATTATTAGTAATTCAATCCAATCAGATTCATAGTACTTAATATTTATGTATTTTTTTTATGAAAAAGAATTGGCAAAATTAGGTCATACGGATATAATCTAATTAAGTTTAGGCGAATAATGATCTATTCATTTATTAACATAGTTATTTTAGATTGATAAAAGTTAGATTAATATATAGCTTAAATTAATTTAATTTTTTTTAATCAGAATGTATTTAAAAATTATGCATCATATTTAATACTCTCTTTATTTTATATTAAATATTGTGCAAAATAATTGAACTTTATAAAGCTCAAGATGAATATTTGATTTTTTTTTCCGTATTTATAATTTTATTTAATAAAATTTAATATTTTCTATGAAATAAATTATACTATTTATAGAATTATATTTATCATTTTACTAAAAATAATAATAATCAATATAAGCTAAGTATCTTTAAATAATTTTCTTAACAACAATTTAAAAATTCATTTAATATAAAATAGAGACAGTATTATATTCTATAAATTACAATAAACAACATATTTAATACTAAAAAAATATATAAAACAACTAAATTCAATAATGGGTCAAATTAATTTTCGATAGTTTATATCTCATTTATTTATTAACTCAATTTATTCGAACCGGCTTTAGACTAGTGTGTGTATATATATATATATATCCAACGGAAACATAACAAATTCATCCTTCTTCTTCTTCTCTTCCTTATTTGCCCATAGAATCAGTCACACATTTTCTCTCTGTCTTCTTCTCTGAAACATTTTTCCGATTTTGAAGAACAAATTTGTTGGATCCATTGCGTTTATACTCAAAAAAATAAATAAAAATCATCAGAAATGGCAGCTCAACGGAAGAATGTCGGAATCCTCGCCATGGAAATTTACTTTCCTCCTACTTGCATTCAACAGGTAAATTTGTTTAATCAATTCACATGTATATCATATTGTTAGGTCTTTTAATTTGATCCATTTTTTGTTTTCAATTTTATGAATCGGAGTCTCGATATTTTTTCTTCTTCTAATTAAATAAATTGATGTTTTATAGGTATGTTTCCTTTGAGGAAAATTTTGAAGAGTGAGAAAATCGCTTGTGTTATTGAGATTTATAAATTTGGAAGCTCGTATCAATTATTCGTTGATATTTGGGGAATTTGAGTAGCTCAGTTGGTTGTTTAGCTGAACTTTGAGTTCGTTTTCGAAAGAAAAAGTTCTAATTAGTATCATGTTTGGGATCAATTTATCAATATAATGTAGTTTAGTAATCTAATTAGGAGTTTTTTTTAATTGATTTATAGCTTGCAAGCATAGATATTAACAGCTTAATCTCTGCATGATGAGATATGTATTGAGTGCTTTCCTTTGCAAACTTAAGCAAATTAAGAAATCTTATGAATTATACTTGTTCATACACTAACTTGCAAGTCTTTAGTTAGATTAATATATGATGTAACTACTACTAAATTTTCGAATTATTTCGGGACTAAGTTCACATCATTGATTTCAAGAGATTGCTGTGTTTTTTCGTGAGATAATCTATCTTCGCGTGATTTTATGTCTATCTCATCTGTTTTAGCACTTTGAATGATCATAGTTACCACACCTTAATGTAAAAGTAACACTTGATTATGTTATCAGATTATGAGTATGTTGATTCGGCTAGTAAGAGTTGTAGGATTTAGTTTTCTGATTTCGACAAATTTTGTTTCCTGTAAACTATGTATAGGAAACGTTGGAAGCTCATGATGGAGCAAGCAAAGGGAAATACACAATTGGTCTTGGACAAGATTGCATGGGATTTTGTACTGAGGTGGAAGATGTAATATCAATGAGGTATTGCCTTCATTACAGAATGGAACAATAAATGTCTCAATTTTAGTCTCATTTTATTGTTTGCCTTCAGTTTGACAGCTGTTACTTCTCTTCTCGAGAAGTATGCGATTGATCCAAAGCAAGTTGGTAGACTGGAAGTTGGAAGTGAGACTGTTATTGATAAAAGCAAATCTATTAAGACGTTCCTGATGCAAATATTTGAGGTAATGATCTAAGTTCCTAGGTTATGCTCTTCGTCTTTGTAGCTTCTACTTCGCCTATTAATGCTTTACATTTTGGTATTCACAGATTTGTTATAGTTTCTTGTTTCCTGACCATGTGAACCATGCAGAAATGTGGTAATACTGACATTGAAGGAGTTGACTCAACTAATGCATGCTATGGTGGAACTGCTGCATTATTCAACTGTGTGAATTGGGTGGAGAGCGCGTCATGGGATGGACGCTATGGACTTGTTGTATGCACAGATAGTGCGGTAATGATCATCACCTGTAAACATTTCTATTGCATGTGTTTTGTCTAATGGACTTTGAATACGCATTCTTTATTTGGCATGTATCTTGAAACAGACTCGAGCTTCTTAGTTGCAATTGTATGCTTATGAACCATGTTCCATTTAATGTGTTACATAGATATACCAGAAATGTTCACTTATTAGAGATCTTTTTCTTATAGGTCTATGCTGAGGGACCTGCTAGGCCAACGGGAGGCGCAGCTGCCATAGCTATGCTAATTGGCCCTGATGCTCCTATTGTGTTTGAAAGCAAGATCAGGGCTAGTCATATGGCTCATGTCTATGATTTTTACAAGCCCATCCTAGACAGCGAATATCCAGTAATTCCTTCTTATGCTTGCAAGTCTGGTTAACTACAGTTTTGCCAAGCATGCTTTGTGGCTATTGCCTTTTCTTTTCTTTCAACAGAACTTCGAGTAAAATCGTTCCTAGGCCCAATTAAGGTTGATTCATGTTCCAATTGTGGTTTTGCACTAGCTGTGTCATGATTGCTGAAGCTTCAATATTTCCCGTAGTGATATCTTTCATGCCTATTGTGTGTGAATATTGAGGAAACAAAATCTTTGCAAATAGAACCTTTTTACCAATTCAGTCTCACACTGGTTTTTAAATTGTCATTTAGGTGAAAAAATATATTCAGTAGTCATTCTGACAATAAATTTCCTCTGTAGTTTTCTTTGGAAATCTAGTACCAACTGGCTTCTATATTGTTCTTTTAAGCATAAACTCATTCTTACAAAACGAACTTCCTCTGTTCTTCTTTTTACATGTTCGAGCAATATCATTTTCTAGTTTTGGTACATTGCCTCTTTCTTTTCTTGCTTCCCTTAGCTCTTTCTTGCTAATTTCTAGTCAATCTGATAATTCCTGATTAAATCGGTATTGTCTCCTTAAATGTGTAGCTTAGAGATTTTAAATAGAAAGATGGTTGACTTTGTTAGCAGTGAAAATAGTGGGATTGATGATGGATTTGTGCAGGCTGAATGTAATGTTTTTTATTCACCTTTCAATGAAATTGTTGGGTGCAGGTGGTTGATGGCAAGCTTTCACAAACTTGTTATCTTGTGGCACTTGATTCTTGCTATAAGATATTATGCAACAAGTAAGTTCCTCATCGGATACAGTCTTATATTTGGAAGTAGAACTCTTGATTATCTTGTATTAATTGCCTTGCTGCATTTAATACTAGATACGAGAAATTGGAAGGCAAACAATTTTCGATAGCTGATGCAGCTTACTTTGTGTTCCATTCACCGTACAACAAGGTAGTTTATAGAGTCTGTTGTGGATCGATGACTTCATTTGTACTTCTTCTCTATATGCAATTTTAATGACACTTGATATTTTATTCAACTTCTGCAGCTTGTACAGAAGAGCTTCGCTCGGTTGGTATTCAATGACTTTACGAGGAATGCTAGGTGGGTTGCAATGTTTCTCCGGCAGAGGATTTTCTTTTTATTCTTTAAAAGGAACTCTGTTCTCTTAACAAACTTCTGTTTTCCACTTCCAGCTCCATCGATGAATCTGCTAAAGAAAAGCTGGCCCCATTTTCGTCTCTAAGTCATGATGAAAGCTACCAAAGCCGTGATCTTGAGAAGGTTCACTCTTTCTTCTTCGAAAAATGCTAAAAATGAAGCCTTAAGCAGGATAATTGATGTCAGACCTATGTACATTGTGTGATTAGAACTAACAACGGAATATCGTCAACCATTTACAGGCATCCCAGCAAGTTGCAAAACCATTTTACGATGAGAAGGTGCAACCTACCACATTAATACCAAAACAAGTTGGCAACATGTATACTGCCTCTCTATATGCTGCTTTTGCATCACTCCTTCACAATAAACACAAAACACTGGTAATTCAGGAGTTACAGTTCACATTTCCGTCCTTTTGTTTGTTTCATTCCATCATCTACAACATGTTCGTTCTAGTTTCTGAATGATACTTTTGTCTCAGGCTGGACAACGGGTAGTTCTGTTCTCCTATGGTAGTGGATCAACCGCGACAATGTTCTCCCTCAAGCTTAATGAAGGCCAACATCCTTTTAGCTTGTCAAACATTGCAAGTGTGATGAATGTTAAAGAGAAATTGGAATCAAGAAACGAGGTATACTCTATATGACTATGTAGCTTACACATCTTTTTCTTATGTCCCATGTTTCAACATAGCCATCTTTGACAATCAATCTTGATCTCTGGCAGTTGACTCCTGAAAAGTTTGTCGAAATTATGAAACTAATGGAGCATAGGTACGGGGCCAAGGACTTCGTTACGAGCAAGGATTGTAGCCTTCTAGCTCCAGGTACCTACTACCTTACAGAGGTTGATTCAAAGTATAGAAGATTTTATGCCAAGAAAACTGCTGAGAATGGACTGGCCAATGGTCATTGAAGATAAGTCCTAGCTAGCAACAAGCTTATGTTTTTTTTTTTTTTTTAAGTTTTCAAGTTGTGCTATTTAAACTTAGTGAGTTTTCTTGATTAGTTTCTCTGTATTTCTTCTCAATTTTAAGTTTTAAGAATTCAGCGTTTATGGCCGTAACGATGGAAATTCGTAGGACTTGTAGTATCTCTCCAGATCTGGCAAAAGCGATATTGTTTTGTCTTTGGAGATAAGTTATAGATGATTGACAAACCATCGATGTAATCTTGATTAAAATTCATTGAGGAGATTTCCTAACCTCTATACGCACTTGTGAAATTTGAAACTCGAAATTGATGAGCATATAAGATGATCCAAATATCAATTTTACGAAAGAAAAAAAAAACAAATTAAAGCATATACGGATTTTATTAAATACATTTTATTGCTACTTATTTATTAAAAGTTCTGTTTTGTGCCACTAATACTATCCAACCACCAACATGTATCCGTCAAGCTATCTTTATTTAATATTTTAAACACATCAAATTTAAGTACACATTATTATTTGTGGCTTTGTAGGGACGAAACATTCTTAGAATGCTAATAAAATCATATCATGTTGTTCACATTGGACTAATTTGTTAGGAACAAAAAAAAACTATTATTTGAGAAATTAAACTCTATTATGTTCTATCATATTTTCAAATTTTGATATGTGAGTGATCGAGAAATTAACTGATCCATTATGTTTTATAATACTTTCAAAATTCGATGTGCAATCAAACAAAATGCAACTACACAATATTGCTCTATGTACAATCATGTCTTTCATATCATACACATTCGAAAAAACTATTAATTCGATTAACTATTGCTAATTTTGCGACAACTCTATACAAAAGTTAGAAGAAGTTAGTGAAATTTGTCTGCTACGTCATATTTGAAAATGTAGATCAAGAATCTGCAAGTATTTTATAAGAGGAGCTTAGCTTATGTATTTTAACTATGTAAATAATTTTTCGTACTATTATATAGAGTTGTCAAAAAGGATCAATTTAATCCTACCCAATCCAAGTCTCGCAGGTCAGGACCGATAGGTCATACATTCGGAAGGGTTTGAAAATGTTGAACCCAACCCAACCCTAGAAGAGTTGCGGATTGGAGCGAACTAGCGCTTCTGTTTATTTTTTTTCTTTTTAAACTTAAAAATCTATATCAAAACAACAAGAAGATTTTCAAATAGCAACAACACTAGCGAAAAGAACTAGTCTTTAGCATGTATTTAGGATACTAGATACGTTTTATACATGTATCAGGTATGATGTATCCAGATACGCAAGCGAGATAAGATAGTAGCGAGCGAGATGCGAGGGAGGCAAGGGCACATGATTTGTCTATGTATCCTAGATACATGCGAATTCACTCGGATAGTGTGCATTTAGAAAATTTTACACCTAATTTTAAATACATGTATTTGAATGCATCAAAATCTGATAAGATTTATAATACAACATAGCGTGCATCTAAGTAATTAACTTATACAGCAGTAAAATCTTTGTAAATTGCCCTAAACAAATAATTTTGGCCCATGGCCAACTCCACCCCCAATCCTGATCAACCCTCAAAAGCCAAGAATTTATATGGACTTACTTGGTTAAATGACAATAATGTAATAATGTATTAAATCAATTATTTAAATTAAAATGAAGAGTTCCTTTTTTTAGAAAAAAAAAAAAGACAGAAAGAAGATTTTAAATTTTATGGTGCTAAATTAAAATTATGTAATAATGTATCATGATGTTCTTTAAACCTTATAATTTTAAATTTCGTCATACAGGATATTAAATATTTTTAAAAAATTAATGCATATAAAAAAATAATTTCTTAAAACATATTACGAAAATAAAAAATCAGATGAATACTGTTTCTCCTGACTATACATTTCACCGGAGTTTGAATAATAATAAAAATTGAACATTCTAGATTAAAAATAAGAAAAAAAAAAAAAGAAAAAAGAAACACTTTATATATAGAGTATAACTTTTTATCAAGAAGATTCAGATAAATACTCTCTCGCTTTCTTAGATCCACTTTGAATTTACATTTTTATATGTTGAGTATTATTTGTCCTGATTTGGGGGTTTTTTTAAAAAAAGAAAATCATAAAGTTTTCATATTTGGCTAGTTCTTTTGTTGTAGAAAAAGTTCAAGACTATAAATAGAGACACGTTCTCTCTAACTTAATCAACATATACAAAGTAGTCCTAGAGGTTTTGTGTGTTTTGATTAAGAGCGGAATTTGTGGGACACAAATGCTAAGTACTTCGAGTGAATTCTGATATGTCTATATTTTGTACTCTCATGTTTATATAGTGAATTATTCATCTCTTTTCTAGGTGTAAGTCAATTGATCGAACCACGTTAAATCTTTTTATCTTGTGGTATATTTCTCATTTGTCTTCTTACTCATGGTCTTTCGAGATTTGTTTCACTAACTTTTGCAGAACACCTAATTACTTTGATTTAGAGCCAGGTTCGATGGTTCAACGATGGAATCAAATTCATTGGTTGAATCAGGTTAAGAACGGATGTTCATCTTGGTTGGTGTAATCCTACCTGCAACCTATTTGACAAAAATAAACATTTTTGTTGGAGAAATTGTTTTAGAAAAGTTTTATGTGTAGACACATAGATTTGCAGAGGAGATGCAAACTGTTGAACTTATGTGAAAGAAACTAGACAAATTTATTTTATTAGAAGTTCATGCGATCTGTTGTATATTATTTGCCCTGACTTTATTACGATAAATGAGTTTTTTTTTTGTAAAAGGACAACATAAAATCTCTCATATTTGACTAATCATTTTCTTGTAAAAAAAAGTTTAGGAATTTATAAATAAACGTTTGTTCCTTTTAACTTAATCAATATTCACAATGTAGTCCTAGAGATTTTGAGAGTTTTGATTAGGAGGGGAATTTGAAGGACACAAGTGACATGTTATCACTTGTGTGAACCTATTTGTATTTCGAGTGAATTGGTTGAGTTTATTTCTCGCTATATTTTGTATTCTCATGTTAATAGAGTTGCTCATCTCCTTTGTAAACGTAGGTTGATTGACTGAACCATGTTAAATCTTTATATCTCGTGTCATACTTCTCATTTGTCTTCTTAATCTTAATCTTTCAAAATTCACTTTACTAGCTTCTGCATGATACCTACTTATTTTTCGATCCTAACACTATACATATCTATACTATATATTTGTATAATCAAAATGTATAAATAGTATATATACTCATCCATGTTGATAAAGTAGATTAAGAAAACATTTTACCTAGATTTTTTTAAATTAAAACATTAATATGTTGTTAAAAGTAGGAACAAAGGCTCATGGGTTAGACTAGTTTGAGTTGTTGCTGTCGGATTTAAATGCGTTTTAATATCAACCACTCAAATAAAATTATCTCAATTTGAGTAAAATGTTTTTGGTTTTTGTAAAATTTGTTCTTTTTATTTAATTTATTGTAGTGTAAATATAAATTATTTCGAGCAAATTATATATTAACAGATTTAGAATATTGAGAAAAATTTATATTTAAAATTATTTAGAGGAAATTTTGAGTTGACCGAAATTAAATAATCAATCTATAGTTAACTATATTCGGTGTTTTGGGTGTATTATAATATATAATTCATGTATTTTAAAATAAGTTATTTTTTAATTAAAATATATTAAAATTAAAAAAGTGAATTTTTTTATATATAAATATAATATGTTATTTTATTATTTTAATCAAGTTCTGATCAAATTTTAAGGTAAAAGGATTGTATTTTTCTTAGTAACCAATAAAATTATGATCACCTTGGGCAGGTGGATTTGAGTGGATCTAAAATCTTTTTGGATAAAAACATCATTGTCTTATTAATTCTCTATTGAAAAAATCTTCTCTTTTGAATAAATTAATTAATAATTCTCATCAAACCTATAAAATGACTATAAATATTGATAACACTATGCTACTTATGTAGGTTATTGGATTAATCTTTTGATCAAATGATTTAATTTTGTCTTTTAATGTATTGTGCCTTTGCAAAATTTTCAAATGAAAAATCATTCTTAGCCAAAAGATACATTAGACTTTCTTGCATAGTGTTGATGGTTCCATCATGGCATCATGAGAGATATTATTACTTGGACTATTTCTTTTTAATTTTTTGATTGGTTGAATTTTTTTTAATAAAATATATCTTTTTTACGATGAATATATTAAAAAGGATGTTAGTTTTTCGATAGAATCAAGTCTTCTCATGGTTGAAGAAGATCCATGAAATATATTTAGTATATCGAAAGAGTTTTGGATCAATTTAAATTAGTTAAATTAAAATTTTAAAAATATTTTATCCTTTGCATTAGTTACTTATCTCCCAAAATTATTTTTCAAGATTAAATAGTAAAAATCAATTATAATAATCATGTCAATTATTAATTTTTAAGAGTTAAATATTAAAAATATATCTATTTTTCCCCAAATTTCATATCTCAACTATTAAGAGTGGGAGAAATACACTTAACTATCACTTATTAATTTAAGAAATACATATATTTTTTTTCCAATTTATCTTTAAAGAGTGTAGTTATGTGTTTTAATTTATATTTTCAGTTGAGATTGTTTATGTGTTTAAGTCATGTTTTGCCACTTTTTGATACAGTAAATTATTTTCCACCCAATTACTTATTATTTGAAATATGTTTTTTTACAGATTTATAAGTAGATCCGTCAGTATGGGCTAAGCTTGTTGGGCCGATCTGGCCTAGTCCGGAATTTAATAAGGCTGAGCTATAATTTTTGGAGCCTATTTGAGAAAATGACCTTTTAGCCCGACCTGAATAAGCCTGTTGATTTGTGGGGCTTGAGAAATATTGGTAGGGTCGGTCCGTGACAAATAAAAATTAATTAAAAATATAATATAACATTAAATTTAAAATTAAAGAGAGTACAAACTCAAAACAATTAGGTTAGTATTTCTATTTAGATATATATACTTTTACTTGAAAAAAAAACTTAATAAATATTACAAAGATAATTTTATTTGTGGATTTGATTAAAAAATAGTAACATTAACATCATGTAATATTGTTTTGTCGATATTTATGATAACATTCTTAAATTATAATTTATAATTTAACTTAATAATTCTAAATATAATATAATTTTTTAAATAAATTGGGCTGGCCGGCAAGCTTGTAGTCCACGCACTTGTGGGTTGGGCCGGCCGTTTTGTGGCCCACACAAAAAATGACTACCCCGACCTGACCCGTGAAATATCAAAGCCTGTATAAATTAACCAGGATGGGGTGGATTATCCATATTGACAGCTCTAATTATGAGTAATAACGTAGTTTTATTCGTTACCGTCGGAATAGTTTAGATATCAAAATTTCTATTCCAATATTAAATATAACAAAAAATGAACATAATCAATATTAATTAAAAAAATCAAGTTTCATTGACTAAACAATGTTATTTTTTTTGGTTATACAAAAAAAATTATAATCAAATAAAAGCTTAATAAATATAACAATTAATATGAAACAAAAAAATTATGTAGTACTATTAAGATCTTTCAATTATATGTGGAAGTTCTAAAATTGAAAAGTCTCAAAAATATTTAATGACGATAGGTTATAAAGCACATGATGAAAACGTGATCATAGATGATGTGGCAAATTTCTATTGGCTATGAAATACTCCACTAATAAATAGTACATAAAAGAACAAGAAATTATGTGATTACTAAATGTTATGGTTTCTTTGATCCATTTAATGTGATACGTTTTTTCATTTTATTCTCTACGTCTATTTCTTCGTGATGCTGTGTTTTTAAAAAAGTGAATTTGACTAATTTTTAAAGTTAAATTAGATTACATTAATTCGATATTTTAGAAAAAAAATTTAGATATTCAAAGAATACTATAAATTGCAATTTTTGCATATCAATATGATAAAATAATACATCTTAAAATGTTAGTTAAAATTCTTATAATTTAATTCTAAAAATAAAAATTATGACAAATAATAGTGAATGGAGGGAATAGTTTGTTCCCGAAACAAGTTAACTTTTATTTTTTATCCTTAATAATAGGATTTACAACTATATATAAATATCTAAAAATTATTTTAAATTACAAATTTCAATTATTTTTTTTTAAAATATGGCATCAAATCAAATAGTGCCACATTAAATATAATGAAGAAAGTATAAATTATGAGGAAATGGGTTTATACTAAGTAAAAGATGAAATAATTATTAATATTTACGTATTTCTAACCAACTAATAAACGATCGTACCCAAATCTCGAATAAAACGTTTTATTTGTTGAGTCATTGGTGGTCCCTTACGAATGAAATTGTTAATGATTCTCTCTTATTGACAACCATATACTTATTTTATTATTATCTCTTTGTTTGGAACTATTTTTTTAGTACATATATTAAAGTTTACCAAAAGAAGAAAAAGACACAAGAGGTGTTCTTTCCTTAATAATTTTATGTCTTTTTTTTTTTTTTTTTTTTATATATTTTTTGGTTGCAACTCAAAAAGGAAAGTAGTATTAGAAAAGTCTTTGAGAAATCAATGCTCTTCATTTTTTTTTCCTTTTTCTAAACTAGGGTTTCTATAACAACAACTATTTGTGTCTTCACTCTATTATAATTTAACTTATAAAGTTTTTTCTAATTTCTTTTTCTCTTCATCTTTCAGATCTAAGAAACCATAAAGTTTTTATTTTTAGAGGTTATTATCCACTTCAAGATTTAGAATCTTTCTATTTTTGGAAACTTCTTATGAATTGGTAGGATTTCTTGATTTGGAGTTAAGTATTATTTTGTCTTCAAAATAAGTTGATCATTTTAAGTGATTATTTATATTCATGATTTGTTTGTTCTATTTATGGAAACTTGTCATGGATTGCTAGGATTTCTTGATTTGGTTGTCTTAAAGAAATTGACCTTTTAAGTGATTGTTCATATTCATGATTTGCTTGTCTCAAATCTTGGTTTAGCTACCTTTCTATTTTTGGAAACTTTCTCATGAATTGGTAGGATTTCTTGATTTTGTTGTATAGTTTTGTCTTAAAAAAAAAAAGTTGATTCATATTCATGATTTGCTTTGTATCAAATCTTGATTTAGAGACCTTTCTATTTTTGAAAACGTTCTCACGAGTTTCTTAGCCACTTGACTGTAAGGAAAAAGACGTATAAGTGGTTCAACCACTTGATTATAAGAAGGTAACAAGTTTCTCCCTTTAGGATCCACTATACAACAAGGGGTTACTTGATTTTGTTGACTTAAAAGTTGACCCTTTTAAAATGATTATTCATATCCATGATTTTCTTGTCTCAAATCTTGATTTAGATATACCTTATGAATTGTTATGATCTCTTGATTTGGTTGACTTGAAAGTGTTTAAGAGATGATTCATTGGTCTCTAATTTTTGATTTTATTAACGGAAGGTGGAAAGAGGATATTTCTGAAGGACTTCTAATACGTTAAGGGCATTTTTTTTCGCGAAGAAGAAAATGGTGAGGGGAAAAACTGAGATGAAAAGGATTGAAAATACAACAAGTAGACAAGTGACATTCTCAAAAAGAAGAGGTGGACTACTTAAGAAGGCATTTGAACTCTCAGTTCTTTGTGATGCTGAAGTTAGTCTCATCATTTTCTCTCAAAAAGGAAAACTTTTTGAGTTTTCAAGTTCAAGGTACACTCATAATTTTCATCTAATATTATTAAATTACTCCTTTTTTCAACTTTTATTTTTTTAATTACATATATTATACATCATTAATTTTACTATAACTGGCCTTTAGGATTTGATGTAACAAGAAGTACCAAGTACAATGATCACAACAGCTCATATTGACAGTGTAAAAGGGACCCTTATTACCTTCTTGTGTTTCTACTAAATAGTAGTTTCCCTCTTTTTCTGAGTCCAATCAATAATCAATCTTTAATTATAATAATAACATATTCAGTGTAATTTGTAGAACTTCAACAGAATAATGTGTATACAACTTTGTCCCTGTATAAATTTTAGTGGCAAAACTAGGAGTTATGTTTAGTGCGTTGATCAAAACTTCATTTATAATTCTAAATATAATTTACGTGAATCCAACAGTGTTAAGAGATAAACATTCAGATACGCAGGAAAGGGATGTATCCGAGAGTGGGATAGAGATGTATCAAAGAGAGGATAGGACATCCATCCTGATAGATAGAGGAGAGATGTATCTGAGAGGGGAGTGATTTATTAGAGAGGGATAGAGATGTATCAGTAAGAAGAGAGTAACGTATTCGAGAGGGAATTTTTGAATTTTTTTTTGAAAGATAAAGAGTAAAATAAGATGTGTATGTAGCAATTTTTTCTAATTCAACATAGTTGTTTTTTACCTATATGCACTATTTTCTATGTTCACAATATAATTTTTGACTAAACCCTTGGGTCAATGTAATTATGCCATTCCATTATGAAAATATAGAAACTAGAGATCGCTTTTGATAAATCTTTCGATTAAAAAGTAAAATATTATATATACTAAGAAGTAGTATTGATGATAGTACATATGAGGTATTTATAATATAAGTACATCATATATAATCCATATAAATTCTTGATTAAGCTGTAACTAGTACAATTTGTAGACTATTTTATGTAAAATATGTACTGGCAAATTACTCTTCAAACAAGAAAGTAAAAATTTTGAAATATCTGACAAGATGCTACTTGTGGCTTAAATTATTTTTGGAATTATATAATATGAATATACCTGAAGACAAATTGTACTTGCTATCAATCTTTATTTCCAATGCCCCAAACAACTTTTTGTATGTTTATAACTTAAACTCGTTTGGTTTGAGTATAAGGTATGATGGATTAATTATGATAGAATAAATTATGCTGATATTAGTTATCATAAAGTTAATTATATTGAAATTATTTTATATTGAGTGCTTGATTTGTTGTTTACAAAATGATACGTATGACAAAATTTTGTTTACATGATTGTACCTTATGTATTTAAAATTAAAAACTTTCTTCTTATTGTTTACATGATTTTACCTTTTGTTTACATAAATGATAATCTTTTTTTTTGTATACAGATTTATGAAAAATCAAAATTTAAATGAACATAATTACTCAAATAAATTCACAATAACAATTATATATATTTAGTGTAGTATTTTAATAAAAAAATATGAAGAATTATCATAAAAATAAGGAGTAGAGAAGGACGGGAATGTGTTATTATACGTGAAATTAAAAATCATATAAATATACATGAATGTGAAAAGTGAGATATAATTTTTTTTAAGAGATATATCTGTAATTTTTATCAATTTTATTTCGGAATAAATATTCCGAGATCACTATAAATCCAAAGGGAGATATATACATAACTTATCCCGTGACAAGTTATATGTTGGGCTTGCCAACAAATCAACAAATTAAATGATCTTATAATTTAATTGTAGGACTATTTGGTGTTATCCTTCATACTGACAACTCCTTAGTGCTAAACCCTTGATTATCTTTTATTTTATTAGATCCTTTGACTATTTATCAAAATAGAAAGAATCAAGTTCTTTCCGCCTCAATTTCTTTGATATTATTTAGTTAATTACAAAAATTTAAGAATTTCTTTTTAAAAAAAACTATAATCTAAAATAAATATTAAGATTACATTATTTGCAAGACATAAAAAAAAAGGGGTGCAATCTAAATTGGGAGGGAGGATTAGAACCTTTATATACTTAGCTCAGTCTATAATTAAGAAAAGTTTGATTAATAATATGAAAATTGAAACATAATGCGTGATTAGAAATCAAGGACGGCTCAACAAACATGAAGGCTTAAAGCGAAATCTTTCGTATAAGCCTGAAATCTAAACAAATTACATATATATATATTTGAGTTCGGATTTAAAAGGATAAAAGAATTACAAAAATTTCAAAAGGACGATAAAATTTATTTTATAAACAAAATGACAACCTTTTAATAATGAAATTAACGTCGTTAAAATTAGATTAACAGATACAAAAGGCGAAATTTCATGTGTCATGCGCCTTGCAAGGCTTTAATGGAAAAAATTCCCTTATTTGTTCTAGGTCTCCAAAAATACCTAAAATACACTCAACTAATTCCAATATTTACACATTTGGCCTTCCTATTCATTGTCTATGTTAACCAAGGAAAATTTTGCCATTTTAAAGAACTCCACCATTTTCTTGAAGAAAAAAAAGACCAAAGCCTATTTTTACTACGATAAGCTATTATAGTCGACGTTACAATTTAAGATTCAAACTTTAGTGGTTCTATTTTTATTGAGGGAGTTGGATGGTAAATATAGAACCAATAAAATTTAAATCTTGAAATCGTAAGATTGACTATAATAATTTATCTTAGAGAAAAGGTTTTGGACTTCTGTTAATCAGTGGTGGAGTGTACTAAAATGACAAAATTGTCCTTGATTGACATGGACAATGAATAGGAAGAGGTGTAAATATTGTGAATAGATGAGGGTATTTATGGTATTTTTGGAGACTTCGATAATTAAAGGGATATTTTTTATTAATTTGACAACAGATAACAGAATATATACTTGCGCATTGCAAGACACATGAAATTTCGCATCTTGCGGCTGGCAATCTAATTTTAACGATATTAATTTAATCGTTAAAAAGTTGCTCTTTTAGTTTAAAATGAATTTTATTGCCCTTTTGACAATTTTTTTCTATCCTTTTGGCTTTAGACTCACATACATTTTATTGAAAAATTATTGTTCTTACACTTTTAAGATGCAAATTAATTACTTAATGTTTTTTTAATAAATGATTTGGTCAAATATTTATTTTTTCAATAATTAATGTTAGATAAGTTTCATTAATTCAAAGTTGAAAATCACCCTTTCACTAATAAAATTATTATATGAATAGTTCACACTATTCTATTAGTAACAAATTTAAAACAAAAGTGTTAAAAATACAGAATCTAATTCAAGAAATTGATAACTTGATCTCCACCTTAATATAAGTGTTTCAATCTTGAAACTTTAAGAAGTTATAAGAAAATTAGGATTCATTTTTTTCAATATTTTTCGACTAGTAATTTATATTTTTGATAGAGCATTATTTTAACTTATCAAAAACTTGAAAAGGAAAAGTACAAAAGCAATTAAAAAAGAGTAAAATAATGAGAATGTTAGAAAAAAAAATGTAAGAAGGTAAACAATATTTTCTTGATTTCTTATATTTGAATGAGGTGAAAGAAAATAAAATAATATAATTAATTTTTTCTATAAAAAAATTTACATATAATTTATTTTTGGTAAATGTTTGAGGCCCCCAATTTGCATATGCTTTATTTTCTTACCGTATAAAATCGCTCCAGCAAGAAATTCTTGTACTATTTTGATAGATCAAAAAATAAATTACAAAGTTCTCTTATCCAAAATACTCGTTCTTCCTTCATGGATACCTCTCTTTAATTAATTAAAATTTTCAATCCAATTAACAACTTTACAAGCTCTAGATTGTTAACAAGGATTCGAAGTTTAACTAAAGAAGAGGAATCATGAAAGAAGAAAGAGGATTAGAGATAATAGAACTTTGTAATGAAAAGAACCATAATTAGTTAGAATTGATTTCTCTTGAATTGATTACAAAAGCCTAATGCCGCCCCTATTTATACGTGTCTATAGATGATTCTAGATATATCTACAAGAATTTTTTTTGATAACTTTATCTTTCAACCATCTTAAGAGGATTCTAGAATTTTAAAATCTATATATAAGATAAATATCTAAGATATTTCAATCGATCATTCGAGAAGCTTTTTAACAAATGTAAGTTTTTTTGTCATTTCAAAAACTTATCTTTTTACATCCAGTGGTAAAAGATATAATTATCGATATAGGCACTATAATTTTTTTGCAACAAATTTTAAATATACGAAATAAATTAACATAAATAAAATAATAAGAAATAAGAATATTACTAATAAAACAATATGGGTACAATTCTGTTTCTCTTTTGATTCTTGTCTCTCTTAAGATTTCTTTGTAAATCGAGGATCATTCATGTCATATTTTTTGAACTAGGAAGATTTGAAATTGATCTTCATAAAATGAATTGTGGATCTTCTTGAATATTTGATTGTCGAAAATAGTCTAAGTATATTTTGATCTCTATATGGGATATCCAAAATGTCATTTGGTGAATTTATGAAGGTTGGATTTCTTCTATTCCGATCCTCAATTTCTTTAAAAACAAAGATATATATGCACCGACTGGCGGAATCAAAAATTTCATCAAGGATATTTAAATTCATACGAAAACTTAAATTACATAACTATCAATAGTCTAAGTCAAAATTAACAGAGAAAAGTCAAGAAAAACAATTTCTGCTACTAGTTGAATATACTCTTTCTAGTTCATATTAAGTGAAATGTTGAGACACTTTTCATAGTTTAAAATAAGTGAATATTTTTTTAGTTCAAGCGAATCGATGAAACTTTTGCCAACTTCTTTCCCTTTTTTCTTGGGATAATGCACAAGTACCGCCTCAACCTATGCTCGAAATCTCAGAGACACACTTATACTATACTAAGATCCTATTACCCCCTGATAGTGTCACGTAGGCCGAAAAGGAGGTAAAAGGGCTTTAATATAGTATAAGTGTGTCTCAGAAATATCGGACATAAATTGAAGGAATACTTGTGCATTTTTCCCTTTTTTCTTTAAGGAGACAAGAATCGAACTTAAGACCTTAAGCTCTTAAATGAGTACACTTACCACTAGACCACAAACCTTTGTTGAGTTTAAGAGTGTTCATTTATTGATATATCCCTCGGATTAAACTTGTGTCTAGGTTTATAGAAATAACAAAGGATGGCTAAGAGAAAAATAGTGAATATAGGGCCCTTGTTTTATACATAAGTTAACATAGACTTTGTGATTCAATGACATGGAGAGTAAAAATAAGCCAATTGAAGTGGGTACATAGACTTTTGATAGGAATATAGTGACAATCAGATGTGGAGATGAGCAAGTAATTGCCTGGGGTTAGACAACTCTAACTATAAAGGTAAGACTAATACATCTTTGAACCCAAATATTTATTACGAGTGATAGTCTATATTATGTAATATTGCAAGATATTTAAACATGGTAAAGACCAAATTTCCATTCAAACCCAAAAAACTAGCTCTTGAGGGTAGGTTTGTCAAAGTCCGTATAAAAAGACCAAATCTTCATCCCTCTATTGAGAGTGAGAACACTCTTAAATGCCCAGATCTTAGTTGGAGCGTGAACACTCCTAAATGGGGCCCAACATCGGTGAATAATAAATTGGGATGAGACGGACTCTGATACCATACAAAGAAATGACACTTGGGCCTAACTATCCTAAAAACTATCTCTTTAGGGGAAGTTTGTCCAAGTTAATATAACATATAAAGATATGACACATGAGGCTAACTCAACTTTAAAAACTAGCTCTTTAGGAGAGATTTGTCCAAAAAGAGACAAAATTTTCATCCCTCTAAGGAGCTTCTTAACATACATGATACAAAAAGAGTGCAAGAAGTTGATTAGGGTTAAGATATCAAATAGGGTAACCAAATGGGAAAGCCTAGTCATGAAAAGACACTAGAAATTAGGGTGAAGAAGCAAAGACATGGGCAAAATCCAAGATAAATGATCTAACAACAACTCACAATTCCAAAAGAAAGACAAAATAATGATCTAACAACAACTTACCATTCCAAAAGAAAGACAAAATAATGATCTAACAACAACTTACCATTCCAAAAGATAATATATTTGCCACTCTGGGTGAAAAATAATACTAAATGTGGCTACCACAAGTTTAAAAAAAGCCAAAGAGGAACAAGTCAAGGAAAATGAAAGGGTGGAATTCATAGATACAATGTTCTATTTGGACTCTTTATCACACCAACCTAGAGAAAGAATATGGATAGTACAAAAAACTATGATATACATTGCTGCAATTTACCTCTCAACTAGTGCATTATGAAGTCCAACAAAGAGGCACTAAACACCTTTTGAATGTGACTAAAATTTCAGGATCTTATGATTCAAACATATGAATCATTAATCAATAATTCCATACCAGAGTTCATGTCAGATATAACTAGATAAATGCATTTTTGCAATCAGACACATTTAAATAGGGACAGAGACGAGCAAGATTGGATAAAGGTGAGTGTGAGAGTCAAATACATGCAAATCACTTGGATAATGTAAACAATTTACAACTAATTTTGACCTCATACATCCAAGATAATGTAAATTTTAGGCTCTTAGGATTCAAACATAGAGGCATGACATTGTTAAAACGGCTTAAGATATAATGGGGGATTCAAGTTAGTACAAAATCAACGGCGATGTCATAAATTTTATCAAGGTTGCTCAAGATTTAATATATACATGTAAAAAGTTTGATTTGTATACTTAGTAGAATTTTCTATGTATATAATATAACTTTTTAACAAAAGATGTTCAACCGATCATTCTTCACGTTTTTTTTTTCTTTTCCATTATTGTTGAGTAACATGTTGGAGAACTAATAGTGTGAGTTTCTTCTCTCTTTTTTTTCTTTTTTACAGTACTAACAAGACAATAGAACGTTATCAAAAGAATGACAAGAATTTGGGTCATGAAAATATATTACTTGAACAAACTACAGAGGTTAGCATTCTTTTCATTTATGCATGTACTTATCATACATGTATAATAAACCTTTAAATATATCTTGAACATCTTTAACGAAATTTTGTATTTGTCATAGTTGTATGTATAACAACAACATACTCAGCTTGATCACTTGATCTCCTCAATATTTTTTTGGTCTATCTCTATCAGGGGCGGAGCCACCTTGGTAAAGGGGGTTCATTGAAATCCCCTTCGACGAAAAATTTATACTATTTATACATGGTTAAAATTATATTTTATGTATATATATAGTAGATGTCGAATCCCCTTCGGCTACTCCGTATATCTATTGAAAATTCTGATTCCGCTACTGATCTCTACCTCTTTTCATACTCGCTATATATCCAGTCTCTCACATTTCCTCACTGGGCATATGTGCATCTCCTTCTCGCCCAAGTCATCTTAGCTTTGTTTCCCTCGTTTTGTTCACAATGACGGTCATTCTCACATTATTTCTAATCTTATCACTCCTAATGTGTCTGCATATCCATCTCAACATCCTCATTTCCTAACTTGCATATTTTGAACATAAAATTTATTGACTGGTCAACACTCTGCCCTATACAAGATCAGTGTAACCACTACTTTATTGAACTTATCTTTTAAGTTTAAATGGTACCTTCTTATCACGTACACAAGATTTCAGAGAAAACAATAGTTTGTATGTAAAGCTTATTTTTTATTTATAATTCCTTAAATATTTTGTTTATTAAATGGTTATGTAGCATTTGAAGGGGGAGGTTATGAGCATGACTAGGAATCTGGAGGTTCTTGAAATCTCTAAAAGGTAATTAATATCTACAATTTCCCTATGCTGCAATAATTATATTATTTCCTCAGCTTTAACTTATGTGATACTATTCGTTTTTTGAGAGTCAAATAATTTAAATTTGACCAGAAGTTTGTGCATATATAAAATCTTTAGATCTTTTGAAATGATAGTTACATATTTGTTAACCAAGTAAAAAAAGCACTATAAATCACAATAATTGATAATTCAAAATATTTAAAAGATATATGAAAAATTTATGATTAAAGATAGACTTCTGTAAATCTCAAAACCCAAAAAGTGTCACATAAATTGAGACGAAGGGAATATAAAACTAATTTGTAGATGATTCTGAATATATTTATTTTGTGTTGTTATGATGTTGATTGCAGAAGGCTTTTAGGAGAAGATTTAGAGTCTTGCTCCATTGATGAACTTGAAAAGGTTGAGGGACAATTAGACCAAAGTTTAAGAAATATTAGGGCAAAAAAGGTACGTATGTATATGCATGGTACTTCGATTTTTCAAAAATGTTAATATAATCGTATCGAATTCTTTAAAAAAAATACGCGTTAACTTATAGAAAACACTTTTAAAAGAAGTGATTATCCCATATTAATTGGAGAAAGGAATTTTAAATACTTTAATATAGCAATATTATTTCATATCGTTATATTATTCATAATTTTTTAAAAGTTTGAACAATACATAATTTAAGTGTCTTCATTCATCAAATACATAATTTAAAATAACTTTTTGAATTTAGTAATTTTAAATTTACGATATATGTAATATACTTAAGTACCCATTAAATCATATGCTCTTTAAACATGATAAGTAAAATATTAAATGTAGAGAGTTACTAAATATATATAAAAATACATTTTTTTCTGATAAATCCCCCCACCCCACCTCTCTGTGTGCCACACACACCTTTGTGTGGCATGTCGATGCTACTTATCAAATCATAATATATACAGATCTTTTAAATATCTAATCATAATGTATACAGATTTTTGAAATATCTGATTTTGAACATATCATAACATTATATTGTGGTTATAATTTCTTGAAACTTGCGGTTATATAAACATCTTTTCGTCGAAAAATTATGTTATATATATTATAAAATTTTCATTTAATATATATATATATATATATGCAAATATTAATATATTTTAACATAAGTTAAATATTTAATTTGGTGATTAATGTGTAGAGAAAATTTCTTGAATAGTGTATTCTAGTCATAACTATATTTTTTATTATAACCATTGACATGCATCCCTTAGTGTCAATCTTAGATCCGAGGTTAAAAATATCATAATATTTATATAGCTATAAAATCTTTTTAAGTAAAATAAAAAGTTTAAACTAAATTGTTTCTAAAATTAAAAAGAAATCATTCTTTGTGAAACCAATTAAAAGAGAATAAATTCATATAAATTGAAATAAACGGAATAGTAACATAAAGTGAAGGAATTAATATTTTTGTGTTTTATAATTCCAGAACCAGCTATTCAAGGAACAAATTTCTCTTCTTAAAGACAAGGTAAAAATGCATTAGAATATAAAATCAGTTTATTTATTTTTATTTTATTTACATTTCAATTTTTTTAAAAAAAATTGAGAAAATCGCGTAATAATTGTTTTATTATAATTCTCCTTTGGTTCTTTTGTCCCAGGAAAAAGTCCTAATGAATAAAAATGCAGAATTGCGGGAAAAGGTGAAATATAACTTTATAATTAGCTTTTTATATTTAGCAACTTTTAATTTTTTAAGATTAATTAAAATTGATAAATTAAGACACATAAAATAAGAAGAATGAAATAATATTAAGATTAATTAAAATTGATAAACTAAGACACATAAAATAAAAAAAATGAAATAATATGTTTAAGCTATTTAGTGAATCATATTTTGATTGAATAATTATTATATATTTTATAATTTTTTATTACAGTATGAGGCTCGATCACTGCCTTTATTTATTGATCGACGAGAAGATGAAAGTCCTCAAACACAAAATATGGAGGTAGATACACAACTATTTATTGGACTTCCTGAACGGTGAATAAAGATGAAGTCAAGATTTAAATTTTATAAATTTAAAAATTTTATTTATTTGAATTACTATATGCTAAATTAATAATTTATACCTATTTAACCGTTTTGTCGAAATAAATATAGAATTATTTATATACTAGTACCGCTTCATCAATTACAAGCTTTTGTGACTTCCATGTAATTTACTTGATGACAAAAAAACAATATAAAAAGTAAATTAATCATCAATATTTTTACTTAAGCACCACTAATATCATCTTAATGAAAGGTTAGCCATCTTAATGTCAAGAGGATTAAGATCTTGTAAATTTGAAAGGATTAACTAATGTTAACTCAATCTATGTGATCTTATTTTAATCTTAGATCTAGTTGGTTCATTGTTTAAGAAACACCAAATTTGATGCATTATCTTCATTTGTGAAGACTCAGCAAAATTGTTTACCTTGTATATATATTGGTAATGTAAAAATAAAATTATTTTCACGAAACTTAGGCAAAATTAGAATTTAAAATTTATAGATTCGTTACTTGATCTCCCCAAAAAGGGGGAAGCAATGGTTGAACTTAAATTCTGGAAATAAGTTGGGCCCTTTACCAAGTCTATCAGATAGAAGTGTTGGGAATAAATCCGTAACAGAAATAATATTTGCGGTAATAAAGGCAACAAATGCGGAACACAACAATGCGGTTAATCAACGAGAATAAAAGAGAAATAATGACACCAAGATTTTACGTGGAAACCCTCCTAAATAAGGGAAAAACCACGACCCGAGAGGAGCAACGAATATCACTATAGTAAGGATTTTACACTTGTATGTCTGAGTAAAACTCCAAAGACCACTACACATTCAAAAGAAATAACACTCTTTTGATTTCCTTTTCACCTCACTACAATATCGCTCACACTCTCTATTTTTCCTCACAGATTATTTTCCTCTGTGATGCCTCACTCTTCTTTCTCTCCTTTGTAATTCTTTTTTGGTGTATTTTGAAATGAGCAAGAACTCTCTATTTATAGGAAAATCTACTCCTAATGATGTCACCAATGACATCACAAGAAACACAAGATTTCAACATTTTCACCTATGTAGAAATCTTGCTAAGATTTTGGTTGAAAAAAGAAATGGTGAGCTTTGAATTTTGTTGCCACATTTGTTGACTTTAACAATAATCAACAAACAAAATTCAACCATTTTTGCTATGTTTATCTACAATGGGTATGGACTCCACAAATCTCCCCCTCCAGACCCATTCACCCTGAAGGAGGTTGCTCTAGGTTTCTAGCTTGAGTGCATGCCGACAAGTTCTTTGCATAGCTCAAACTTGTCTTTTGATACCACCTTGGTCAGCATATCTGAAGGATTTTCAGTAGTGGGGATCTTCATGACTGCGTAGATCCGCCTCTCTATCTTTTCACGAATCCGGTGATATCTCACGTCGATATGCTTCGTCCTTGCATGATACATGGTGTTTTTGCTCAAGTCTATTGCACTCATTTGTCACAATAGGCGACATACTCCTTTCCGATGCAATCCAAGTTCTTGAAGAAATCGTTTGACCATACCATCTCTTTGCCGACCTTGATGTTTGCAATATATTCTGCCTCGGTTGTAGAGAGTGCCACACACTGCAACTTTGATACCATGATATAGCTCCCGAAAATGTAAACAAATATCCGAGTGGATTTTCTATTATCGAGGTCACCCGCCATATCGTGATCGGTATAGCCTTTCAAGATTGGATCGGATCCTTTAAAACACAAGCAATCTCTTGTGGTACCTCTTAGGTACCTGAGTATCCACTTAATCGCCTCCGGTGTTCTTTTCCAGGATTTTCAAGGAATCGCTAACAACACCAATCGCATGAGCAATATCAGTCTTGTACACACCATCGCATACATCAAACTCCCCATTTGAAGAATAAGGAACTTTAGCCATTCCTCTTTCTCTCTTTTGTTGTAGGACACATCTGTTTGCTCAACTTCGGATGACTCGCAAGAGGCGTGCTAACGAGTTTAGCACTCTTCATGTTGAAGCGTTCAAGTACACGTTGATGTACTTCTCTTGAGATAGCCACAACTTTCTTTTTGTTCGTTCTCGAACAATCTTCATCCCTAGAATTTGTTGTCTTTGGGCCCAAGTCTTTCATGTCAAATGACTTGGACAAATCTTTCTTGACTTTGCAATTAGCTCTTTGTCTTGTCCTACAATTAACATGTCATCCACATATAACAACAAAATAATAAAATTGTTGTCGGAAAATCTTTGAAGTATACACATGGATCGAATAGGTCTTTGTATGCGTTTGACTTTTCATGAAAGAGTCAAACTTTTTGTACCATTGCCTTGGGGCTGTTTTCAACCCATAAAGACTCTTATTCAATTTGCACACCATGTGTTTCCTTCCGAGATACTTCAAATCCTCCTGGTTGCTCCATATAAATCTCTTCTTCCAAATCTCCGTGAAGAAATGCGGTTTTCACGTCCAATTGCTCCACTTCAAGATCTAGACTAGTCTTATGCTCAAAATAGTTCGAATAGAAGTCATTTTGACAACAGTGAAAAATTTCATCAAAATCAATACCTTTCTTTTGTTCGAAGCCTTTTACAACCAATCGAGCTTTGTACCTCACTAACTTGCCATTTCCATCTTTCTTGAGTTTAAAGACCCACTTGCACTTGAGTGGTCTTTTTCCTTTGGAAGTTCAACTAGGTGGTATGTGCCATTTTTACTGTAGAGATCCCATCTCTTCGTGCATGGCTTTCATCCATTGGCTCTTTTCTGGATGAGACAACACCTCCTTAAGACTTTCTGGCTCACCTTCATCATTGATAAGGACATACTCTGAGGAAGGGTATTTGGTTGATTCTACCCTTTGTCTTTCTGATCTCCTCAGAGGTTGAGATTGTTCTTCTTCTGGGTACTCCATTTGCTCGGTATTATCACCAAGTTGCTCCCCCTGCTCAACAATCTCATCAGGTTGCTCTTCATGCTCAGCAACTTCATCAATCGTACTTTCTGCACTTATGGGATGGTTAGAAGAAGAAGGAATGGTAACAAGATTAGGGACTATACCATTCTTTTTCTTGGCCTTCTCGGATAGATCATCCGCAGTTCCAACTTCACTTTCCCGAAAGATTACATCTCTACTTCTGATGACCTTCTTCTTTACAAGATCCCATAGTCTGTACCCGAACTCTTCATCTCCATATCCGATGAATATGCAAGGAACTGATTTATCATCTAGCTTGGTTCTTTGCTCCTTCTGCATGTGCAAAAGCTTTGCAACCGAACACCTTTAGGTGCGAGTAAGACATCTCTTTGTTGGTCCAAACTCTCTCCGGAATGTCAAACTCCAACGGAACTGATGGACTACGATTGATAAGATAACACGCTGTCCGAACTGCTTCACCCCAGAATGTCTTGGGTAATTTAGCCATTCTGAGCATGCTTCTCACCTTCTCAACAATGGTGCGATTCATTCTCTCAGCTACACCATTGTGTTGTGGGGTTCCAGGAACTGTCTTTTCATGTCTGATTCCATGGTTTGAACAATACTCTTCAAATTCTCTTGAAGTGTACTCACCTCCATTGTCGGTTCGGAGACGTTTTAGCTTTCGACCTGTCTCTCTTTCTATCAGAGCATGAAACTTTTGAAATACTTGAAACACCGATCTTTGGTTCTCAAGATATAAACCCACAATTTTCGAAGCATCATCAATAAAGGTAACAAAGTATTTATTACCTCCTATCGATTCTATCTCCATTGGACCACAAACATCGAATATACCAAATCAAGTATATTCGACTTTCTTTCAGATGATGTCTTAAATGAGACTCTATGTTGTTTACCAAATAAGCGATGAGTTCTGAGGGTTTTATCGTTGTACCTTTGGCAAAAGAGATGAGTGACTTTTGGAAAGAACTTGCAATCCTTTCTCGCTCATATGACCCATTCTTTTATGCCATAAATCTGCAGAATTTTCTTCGTGAGCGCATTTAATTCACCTTGGCATATTTCGCATTTGTCTGTATAACGTGCCACGAGCAACTCCTTTGCAATCACCAATGCCCTTTGGTGAGTCTCCATTTTTATTTGCAAAGTAGTTCTCATATCCATCTTGGTCCAAAGCAATTCCGAGATCAAGTTCATCCGCAAATCAGTGCACGTGGCGCACATCTTTCAACACTAATGTGCATCCAACATTTGTTTTTAAGCAAATGTCTCCGATCCCGCAATCTTTGAGTAACTTGTGTTACCCATTTTCACATTGCCATAATCACCCTACATATCCGCAAAAGATCTCTTACCGTGTGGCATGATAAGATCTTCTTTGTGTCGACCACCCATTCCGACTCTATACCGCCAAGTGCATGCATTCTTCTTCCTCATTTATGAGAGAACAACATCGTCATTATTTTGCACCATGGCGGTGTGTTGTCATCATTCTTCGGCCATTTGCTTTCCCTTTGCCCTTTTTAGATTTGGACAATCTCTTTTGAAATGTCCTGGTTGATCGCAATTGTAGCAATTTCTGGCCTTTGATTTTGATCGGACCTTGGACTTTCCACGAGCTCCGGATCTACCATAGTTACTTGAGCTCCTTTGGTAACTTCTGCCTCTACTTTCCGTGATGAGAGCCTGTCCGTGATTTTCAGGCCTTTTTCTCATCTTTTCATTAAGCAAAAGGGCTGATGTGACATCCTTCAACTCAATAGAGTCCTTACCATGTAAAATGGTTGTTGATAAAGTATCGTAGGAAGATGGCAACGAGTTTAGGAGCACTATGGCTTTATCTTCATCCTCAATCTTTACTCCGAGGTTTGCTAGCTGCGTGATTAGTCCATTAAGTACATTTAAATGAGACAAAAAATTTGTACCTTCATCCATATGTAGTGCATATAACTGTTTCTTTAGGTACAATTTATTTGTCAGCGTTTTGGACATGTATAGATTTTCTAACTTTGTCCAAATGCCACATGCACTCTGTTCATCGTCGATGTTATTAACTACATCATCCGTTAAGTGCAATCGATTGCACTAGCGACTTTTTCATCCAATTCTTCCCAATCCTCAAGTTTCATGGATTCGGCTTTTTGGATTTGCCGCCTAGTGCCTTATGCAAACCCCTGTTGGATGAGCAAGTCTTTCATCCTTCTCTCGCCACATCGAGAAACCGCTATCACCGCTGAATTTTGCTACCTCGTACTTTACTCCGGACATTTTTTTATTGAGTATAGTACAATGAGCTGCAAAAATATTTACGTAAATGAAGCGTAACACGTGCTCGATACCAATTGTTGGGAATAAATCCGTAATGTAAATAATATTTGCGGTAATAAAGGCAACAAATCGGAACACAACAATGCGGTTAATCAACGAGAATAAAAGAGAAATAATGACACCAAGATTTTACGTGGAAACCCTCCTAAATAAGGGAAAAACCACGACCGAGAGGAGCAACGAATATCACTATAGTAAGGATTTTACACTTGTATGTCCGAGTAAAACTCCAAAGACCACTACACATTCAAAAGAAATAACACTCTTTTGATTTCCTTTTCACCTCACTACAATATCGCTCACACTCTCTATTTTTCCTCACAGATTATTTTCCTCTGTGATGCCTCACTCTTCTTTCTCTCCTTTGTAATTCTTTTTTGGTGTATTTTGAAATGAGCAAGAACTCTCTATTTATAGGAAAATCTACTCCTAATGATGTCACCAATGACATCACAAGAAACACAAGATTTCAACATTTTCACCTATGTAGAAATCTTGCTAAGATTTTGGTTGAAAAAAGAAATGGTGAGCTTTGAATTTTGTTGCCACATTTGTTGACTTTAACAATAATCAACAAACAAAATTCAACCATTTTTGCTATGTTTATCTACAATGGGTATGGACTCCACAAGAAGATGATAGAGGGACAAAAGTACAAGGAAGATTGGTTGAAGATGATGTTATGCGGCGTTCGGAACCAGCCTTAGCTTGAAGTGAATGATGATTTATAAAGAAGTAAGGAAATGAGACGACTCTTTCTTGAACCATATCATAAACAAATGTTCTCATGTACACCAATCACGAGTTTTTCTCTATTCCTTGACTGCAAGACCCACCCGTCGAGCAGGGATGAAAGTCGGCCTTAGTGATCCGACGCCGCTGAATGAAATGGTCGTCACTCAACGGATAAAATTTACTATAGGGATAACCAGTCAATCTTCCCCAAAAGTTCACATTGACGAAAAAGTTTGGCACCTCGATATCGGCTCTTCGCCACTTGAGGTTGTAGCATGTTCCCGGGGTCGGGTTGTTCCCCATTAAAGTGGTATCTGAGCTGGGTTCCATATGTTGAGAGATAGTTTGGTACATATCTGAAGTGAATGTTAAAGCATTGAGAAGACCTTTCCCTAGTCCGAGAGGACTGAGAAGGACGCACCTCTGGTGTACCAGTTATCACGTTCACGATAAATGTTTGGGTAGCCAAGTGCGGAGCAGATAAATGCTGAAAGCATCTAAATAGTAAGTCCACCCCAAGCACTTTCATATTCATATTAAGAATTAAATTTGCAATCAAATAGTTATAAATATTTACTATAGATTTTTATTTAATATATAAACAGAAGTTTGAACAAAAATTATTTAATAAGAAATTGTATCTATATATTGATATACTATAAATTGTTGCAATAGGGTATCTGAACAATTTTTTCACTTTTATAAGATTTTGCCAGTAATTTTTAAAAATGAATGATACACATTCAAGCTCTAAACAAGTTAGAAACTTCAAATATCTTTAGGCCTTAAATCAATTATATAAATATATATAATTAGAAACATTGCTTCTTTAATTTATGGAAATGACACTACTATTTTCTGTAGTCTAATAGTAGAGTTGCACCTCCATTTGTAGTATATATATTGTAACAAATGTACAATTAAATAATATTCTTATTTACCTATAGTGGAATTGTTTAACGAGAAAATATTGATTGACATCCTTTAAATATATTTGACTCCATTAACGATTACAATTACATCATCGTCAAAGTATTCCGATCTGAAAATACCAAGTTAGTTAGGGTTAAAGATGAAAAAAATAGTTCCAAAGGTATTTGAAAATAATTAAAACATGCTTGTTTTGTCGTTTTATTTTTATTTTCCAAACTTGTATCATTATCCTTCATATTCCATCCTTGTATTGAGTTTCTTTTAAGTCCATACATTGAACCTAAATTGTACTATATGGTAAGATATATCAAGTCCAACTAAGTTTTTATTTATTTGAATTACTATATTCTAAATTAATAATTTATACCTATTCAACCGTTTTATTGAAATAAATATAGAATTATTCATATACTTGTACCGCTTCATCAATTACAAGCCTTTGTGACTTCCATGTAATTTACGTGATGACAAAAAATAATATAAAGAGTAAATTAATCATCAATATTTTTACTTAAGCACCACTAATATCATCTTAATGAAAGGTTAGCTAATCGACTAAAACAAATGTCAAGAGGATTAAGATCTTGTAAATTTGAGAGGATTAACTAATGGTAACTTAATCTATGTGATCTTATTTAATCTTAGATCTAGTTGGTTCATTGTTTAAGAAACACCAAATTTGATGCATTATCTTCATTTGTGAAGACTCAGCAAAATTGTTTAATGTAAAAATAAAATTACTTTCATGAAATATAGGCAAAATTAGAATTTAAAATTTATAGATTCGTTACTTGATCGCCCAAAAAGGGGGAAGCAATGGTTGAACTTAAATTATGAAAATAAGTTGGGCCCTATACCAAGTCTACCAGATAGAAGATGATCGAGGGACAAAAGTACAAGGCAGATTGGTTGAAGATGATGTTATGCGGCGTCCGGAACCAGCCTTAGCTTAAAGTGAATGATGATTTATAAAGGAGTAAGAAAATGAGACGACTCTTTCTTGAATCATATCATAAACAAATGTTCTCCTGTACACCAATCATGAGTTTTTCTCTATTCATTGACTGCAAGACCCACCCGTCGAGCAGGGATGAAAGTCGGCCTTACTGATTCGACGACGCCGAGTGAAATCGTCGTTACTCAACGAATAAAATTTACTATAGGGATAACAAGTCAATCTTTCCCAAAAGTTCACATTGACAGAAAGGTTTGGCACCTCGATATCGGCTCTTCGCCACCTGAGGTTGTATCATGTTCCAGGGGTCGGGTTGTTCCCCATTAAAGTGGTATGTGAGCTGGGTTCAGAATGTTGAGAGATAGTTTGGTCCATATCTGAAGTGAATGCTAAAGCATTGAGAAGGTCTTTCCCTAGTCAAGTGCGGAGCAGATAAATGCTGAAAACACCTAAATAGTAAGTCCACCCAAAGCACTTTCATATTCATATTAAGAATTAAATTTGCAATCAAATATTTACAAATATTTACTATAGATTTTTATTTAATATATAAACAGAAGTTTGAACAAAAATTATTTAACAAGAAATTGTATTTATATATCAATATACTATAAATTGTTGCAATAAGGTATCTGAACAATTTTTTCACTTTTATAAGATTTTGCCTGTAATTTTTTAAAATAAATGATACACATTCAAGCTCTAAACAAGTTAGAAACTTCAAATATCTCTAGGCCTTAAATCAATTATATAATTCTTTAATTTATGGAAATGACACAACTATTTTGTGTAGTCTAATAGTAGAGTTGCACCTCCATTTGTAGTATATATATTGTAACAAATGCGCAATTAAATAATATTCTTATTTACCTATAGTGGAATTGTTTAACGAGAAAATATTGATTGACACCCTTTAAATATATTTGACTCCATTAACGATTATGATTACAATTACATCATCGTCAAAGCGTCCCAATCTGAAAATACCAAGTTGGTTAGGGTTAAAGACGAAAAAAAATAGTTCCAAAGGTATTTGAAAATAATTAAAACATGCTTGTTTTGTCATTTTATTTTTATTTTCCAAACTTGTATCATTGTCCTTCATATTCCATCCTTGTATTGAGTTTTTTTTAAGTCCATACATTGAACCTAAATTGTACTATATGGTAAGATATATTAGTTTCTGTAAGATTATGGGTCCAACTATGTTTTTGGACTATAGTAAGATATATTAGCCTCTGTAAGATTATGGGTCCAACTAAGTTTGTGGTTGATAACAAGCAAGTATTTTCTATGTAATTTACAGTTACTTGCTTGTAATTTACTCCATCGATTTCGAGAAACATGATGTTAAAATTAGGTATAATTTATTTTAGATATATCGTATTCAAGTAGATTTTACACGTGTCTAAGATACATGGACAAATTTCTCTGGCAGCTCCTCATCTTGCTCACCACTCTCATACGTATCTGGTATTTCAGATGCATGTGAATCACACAAAATACATAGATATATAGTGTATATCTAGTGTGATTCACATGTATTTGTAATATATGGCTATCTTGCTCGTCTCCTTCCCAATTTCGCTCGCTCCCTCCCTATTTTAGTGTATTTGTATACCAAAAATATATGTATGTATTTCTTAATATATGGTAAGAAATAACTCTTATTTAATGTTAAGATATGTAATTATATAAAAGTATAAATAAAATTAATATATACTGTTCAAGTGTATGTCTAATAAGTTGGTTTTTCCTTTTTTTTTTTCCTCGCAAATCTAATATGAAGAGGTCTATAATTAAAATATCTTTCTTCATTATCGTTCATTTTTTTAATATCAAAATTTATACAAATTTTAGAGACATTCAGAAAAATAGTCCAGCTTTTGTGATTTTTTCCTTTTCTGATATTTTTCTTAAGATTTATTTGTTTCCTATTTTCTTTTTGACGTTTTTAAAAAAATGAGAAAATTTCAAAAATAACACGGATAATAGACATACTAAGGTTCTATAGTTATAGTTTCAGTAATTGTGCTTCATAACTATAGTTCTATTTGTTATAGCATTGCGGTTTGTGTATTTCACTTGGTCATTTGTATATTGTTGTATATTTCGCTTGTAAATATAAGAAAAGAATAAGTATATACAAATGGAGACAATAGTTTCTTTATTTCGCTTGCCCGTTTGTATATTTTCGCCTGTGAATATACAAACATGGTAAGTATATACAAATCATGTATTTATACAGTTAGGAATTTTTCAGATGTTTATATGTATATTTCGCTTGCCAATATATAAACAACGGAATATATTATGAATTTTTCATAAATCATATACAAATAGGTAATAAGCATATACAAAATCTGTTTTTATACAATTAGGAAATCGAATAGCAAAATTTTGCGAAACTTTAGCCACACATTAAAATTATAAAAACTATAGCTATATAACATAATATACTCTAAATGTTCGTCATTTCGCGTAATTTCCCCTTTCAAAAAAATTATACACTAATTAAATTAAAGCAGAATAAAAGATACATTTTGTTACTTTTTTGAAAATGCTTTTGTTGAAGCTGGCACAACACGTCGACGAGAATTTACTATCTAAATAGAAATAATAATAGTTAAAAAGAAATATTAACTTGTACTATCATTTGAATTTCTTTTTCTTATTTAGCACTTATTTTTTGATATTCTATATTATTTTTATTTGACCCACAGACCAATCTATTTAACATTTCTCAAGCCGTATGAACCATAAACTTCTCCAGTTCAAGATAAAAAAATCTTATTTTTAAATAATCTCTAAAAATTTCAATTTTATTAAATTATGAATTAGACCATGTCAAACCAACACGACTCCACCTATATTGTCAGTTTTAACTTTTATATGAGCACATGTAAAAAATGGAGAAATATCATTTCTTTTCTTTATATCTATTATGAAAAAATGTTTCATCTTATTAAATAATGTGTATGTAGAGTCAAATCGATATTTATAATTTCAGTAGAAAAGTAGGTCAGCTTGGTGTCCCATTCATGCAATAATTTTGCACCCATAAGGCGTGGATCATATATTTTTGTCAACTATCGATGATTTGATTTGATTTTTTCAATATATTCGATTATAATATTTTAATTTTTTCAAAAACATATATAAAAAAAAAGGAAAAAAAGTCAAATATGTTTTTAAACTATGCGAAAATGTTTAAATATATACCTCGTTTAAGTTTGGCTCAGTTTTCATCGTTCAACTTTTCGCTCATATATACCCTTATAAACAATAGTTATTTTGTTAAAAATAACCAATTTATATTTCTCTTTCTTTTAATTAACATGTGAAGTTTATTTATGTTTAAAAATGAATGCACCTCTTTTAAACAAGATATTCGACATGCATATCATATCCGACCCAAGTTGGCCGGAATTTAAATTCCTTCGACTAGATCTGAAATGAAATAACATTTGACATCTGAAATACAACTATCTTGGGTCATTTGCTAGCTGTCTTGTTCGACCAACAAGGTGTGTGGGTTGGTGTTTTGTCGGTTACGTTGGGGTGATGTTTTGGAGCTCGTGGTGGTCGGAGCTATTCGGTGGTTGTTTGTCCGAGGTTGTACATTCAATGAGCTCATTGGAGTTCTATTGTTTGCTCATGGTTAGAGCTCGAAGTTCACCTTTAATGGTGTTTTTCTTATAGGAAAAAGTGATGGGTTTGGTTGGAGATGACGTTTCCCCGACCAAAAAAATTTGGGTTAGATAATGATTTGTTGGCTTATGTGAAATATCCACTAAAGAAATTTGGATGGGATAGGATTTACGGGCCGAATGTCCTATCTAAAAACGGTGTATTCATTTTTCAATATGAATAAATGACATGTGGTAATTAAAAGAAAATGTGACAATTTTATTTGTTATTTAAAGAAGAGAAAAATAAGTTGGTTATTTTCAGCAAAACAACTAACGTCTAGAAGGCACATATGGGTGAAAAGTTAGACGGCGAAGACTTAGATGAGTCAAACTTCAAACAGAGATATATCTAGACATTTTCGCATTGTTTAGGGACATATTTGACCGTTCAGTATCACGTAAATTGATAAGAACAAGTATATCGTACTAATTCACCTGCTTTTAAAAAGTTCTAGTAATTAGAGTTATAATATCGTAATAAGGTCATTAAATTATGAAATATATATCTAATAAGACAAATAAAATTTTTTTTGTATCAATAAAATCACTCATTTTAAGGCTTTTATTTTTAATTATATTTATCTTTAAAATAATTTGATATGACAAAATAAATTATTTAATATCTCAGGTAAATATAGACCTAACAAAGAAAAAATAATTATACTTCTTCTTCTCCTTTTTTTTTTCTCAAAAAGAAAAAATTATGATTAAAATAAATTTAAAATAACAAATATACTATTTTATATGGTGTGTAGACATCAAATTTATTGCTCTCAAATATATCGATATAGTCATAGTTAATATGTTTGTCTCTCTCATATATATATATATATATATATATATATATATATATATATAAATTTTCTTTCATTTTAATTTATGTCTTATTTTTTTATTTTTTTTGTATATTTAAAAAATGCGTAAAAAAATATTATAAATCATGATAAGTAACAACTTCAAATATTTTTTAATTACTTATAAAAAATTTCTTTCATTCATAAAATTAATTTATCTGTGTCATACAATTTGGAGATTACATAAAGAGTATTATCGATTAACTCTTGAAATTCTGTTTGTGCTACATACATTGAGACAAGAGAAGTATCATATACTCCCTCCTTCCCTTTTTACTCGTCTATTTTTCAATAATACACCTATTAAAAAAATAATTAATGACGTAATAAGTTTATCATCTACCCCTATTTATTATGAAGTGCATGACAAATTCTACATTTTTCAAAGTATTAGTCATTTAATTGAGGGTATAATAGGTAAAAAAAATGTTCTTTCTTAATTTGTCAAAATGGACAAGTAATTAGAGATAACTATAAAAGGAAAAGTAGACAAGTAATTAGGGAAGGAGAAAGTACTCCCTCTGCCCGAAATTATTTGTCATGATTTCTATTTTTAAAGTCAAACTATAAAAACTTGACTAACATTTTAAGATGTATTTTTTATCATATTAATATGCAAAATATTGTAATTTATAGTAATTTTCATGTACTTTTAGAATATCTAATTTTTTTGTTTAAACTATCAAATTAATGTGATCTAATTTACCTTTGAAAATTAGTCAAATTGATTTTCGATAAGCGCAACATGACAAACAATTTCGGACGGAGGGAGTATTATTTATAGATTACGTAAAAAAATATGTTACTCCTTCTGTTCTTTTTTATGTAGCGCTTTTTATTTTTCGAGAGTCAAACAGATTAACTTTGACCCAGCATTTGCGTATAGAATCTTTAATTTTTTTGAAATGAAATTTATATATTTGTAAACTATGTAAAGAGTAATATAAGTCACGGTAATTGATAATTCAAAATGTTAAAAGGATCTAAGAAAAACTTGCAATCAAATATAGACATATTTAAATTTCGAAATACGAAAAATGTCACATAAAATGAGACGGAAAAAGTACATTACAATTATAACCAACTTTAAATATTTAAAAATTATATTAACATTTGATTGACTATTTGAACTTTATCTATATCATGTAAAATAAAACAAAAATATAACAAATATACTTTTGTCTAGTTTCATTATAAACTTGATAATGTTCAGGATCTTTAGTGATTATGTGACATTTTTTTTTTTGGCATTTGATATTTAAAATACTTTGAGATTCATTGGTCCAAATAAAAAAAAGATTTTTTCAGATTGAATTAAATATAACAAATATATTTTTGTCTAGTTTCATTATTATAAACTTGATAATGTTCAGGATCTTTAGTGATTATGCGACATTTTTTTTTTTGGCATTTGATATTTAAAATACTTTGAGATTCATTGGTCCAAATAAAAAAAAAGATTTTTTCAGATTGAATTAAATATAACAAATATATTTTTGTCTAGTTTCATTATTATAAACTTGATAATGTTCAGGATCTTTAGTGATTATGTGACATTTTCTTTTTTTTTGGGCATTTGATATTTATAATACTATGAGATTCATTGGTCCAAATAAAAATAAGATTTTTTATGATTGAATTGCATCGTTTATCACGCTTCTTTAATTTATTTGAGGCCTTTATTTAACTCAGACAAAAATATCTAGTTTGTACCGTTATTTTCTCTATCTAATAATAGTTATCTATTATTAATTTGATACGTTTTTTTATTATAAATAAAAAAGTAATTTTACTATATTACCTTTAAATATAATAAATATAACGTCTTTAAAAATATATTATAATTAATGATAAGAATAAATTAAAAACTAAGAGTAAAATTATCCATAAATTTTATAAAATGAATAAATATTATTGGATATTTATTTTTAATATAGTGAACAAGTATCGTTGGACGGAAGGAGTATGATAGATTGTATGTTCCTTGTCATATATCAAATTTATTTTATGATGATAAATGTAATAATTTAAAAGAAAATTGAATAAGAAATATCCAATATTTAAACCATAAATTATATATAATTAGTCCAATTTACTGTTTACTTTTTTTTCTCTAACGATGTCAATATATTATTATATACCCATCATACATAATTATACACCTATTATATATTTATTAGCTATTTTAAATTCACATATAGTTGGATAAGTGATAAATTAAAATTACCTTATTATTTTAATTAAATTAAAATACTAATGTTTAAGAAAATATTCTTTTAAGTTGTAGGGTCAAATAAGCAAACTAGCGTTGTCGAATAGTAAACGCCCACGTGTCTACATTTACCGTGCACCCAACCCCCACAACACCCCTAGAAGCAATAGTTACTCTTAGTATTCGAAAATTTCTTTCGTTTTAATTTATTTATTTTATATGATTCGATAAAAAAATTTAATTATTTTTTTTAAAAAAATTCTTTTAGTTTAAAGGTTGGTAGAAAAAATAAAAATTTATAAATAATCTAAATATGTTATGTGAAAAGACAGATTCTACATATTGTCATATGAAAAAATGTAATTAAACATATTATAAGTTGCTAAAAAAGGATATTAATGTCATATGAAAAATTAGATTTAAAAAGTTAACATATATATTCTTCTTAATACATAAAATCAATAACATAATCACTTATAAATAGAGTACGTGAAGGAATAAAATATATGCAAATTTTTTAATTTTGTTATTATATTTATAATAACTGAACAAAATCTAAATATTAAATATCATCCAACTTAAATAATAATATTTTTATTATAATAATCATAAAATTTTCAAACAAACGTTACCATCATTTTCAACATGGATACACGTATGAATACTAATGTTGTAATTGGACCATAGAAAGTCAAAATATTTAAAAAGAAAAGGCGACTACGTAAGTAAGAAACCAAATATTACTATCCACTTAATTACTAATCAAAAAACTATATAATATACAACTTCATTCTCAACTTTATATTTTCCCCTACAACATTGGAGCTTTAAAAAAGTATAGTCTAATTTTTAATCCATCATTTTTATTTTTTCTTAGATTTCCAAATATGAGTACTTTGACTACTTCTTTTCTTCCATCACTTGAAAAAGAAAACTCTGTGTTTGTTTACACAACAAGAAGAGGAGGACACTCCAAAAAGAGCCAATCCATTGTTCCGGTAATTGCTCGTAGCTAACATAATTTTTATTATTATTATTATACATCGAGATTTTGCTTGTTTAGCTACAAAATTTGTCAGTCGCTAATTATTTGTATTAATTTATATGTGATTGATGATCTTAGGTGGCAAGGTTATTTGGACCATCAATATTTGAAGCATCAAAATTGAAGGTTCTTTTTTTAGGTGTAGATGAGAAAAAACATCCAGCAAAACTTCCAAGAACATATACACTTACACATAGTGATATTACATGTAAACTCACTCTTGCTGTCTCTCAAACCATCAATAACTCTCAGGTAATTTTCGTAAAATACGATAATAATTGAGTTTACAGTTAAATATTAAGGCAGAATGATCTGGAAGGTCCGTGTAGTTGGCTCAGATATTCACTTCTTAGTAGTTTTCTACAAAATTGTACAAGATGCTAAAAAGTAAAACAAAGGACAGTCTGATGCATAAAACATCTCATGTTAAGGTTGACTGTCTGTCGTAACGCAAGCATTAGTGGAGACTAGAAGTAGTACTTGATCAAATTCATGATTGATTTTTCTTTTTTGATGTGCAGTTAGAAGGATGGTATAATAGATTGCAAAGGGATGAAGTGGTTGCAGAATGGAAGAAAGTTAAAGGGAAGATGTCACTTCATGTTTATTGTCACATTAGTGGAGACCATTTCTTATTAGACTTTGTTGCTAGGCTCAGATACTATATTTTCTGCAAGGAACTACCTGTGGTAAGTTTTAATAGTAGACGTGTCCTTTAACTTGATCTCGATTAATATTTATGTTCACCAATTTTGAGTGTGCATAAGTATACACTTAAATTTATATTAACTTGAACAAGTAACACATTTGTCTTACAATTTACGGCTTTCATGACATGCTATGTATATTTTGTCATCGTAGGACATGTGTGTTTACGTTAAAGCAAAAGTCTCGTATTGGTGGTTAATGAGATAAGTGAACTCCTTAGAAGGATTTGGGCAATCCTAGTTTTTGGGGTGTGAGTTAGGCTCCCAAATTTCACATGGTATCAGAGCATGACTCATCTCACCCAATGTTTGGGTCTCTAAAAAATATAAAAATTGCCCAAAAATTATCTGACACATTAGATATTAAGCACTAGGCGTGAGGTGGGTAAAAAATTGTCCAAAATTGCCCATACACTAGATGCTAAGCATTGTGCGCGAGGTGGAGTGTTAAAGCAAAAAGTCTCATATTGGTGGTTAATGAGATGAGTGGACTCTTTATAAGGCTTGCACAGTCCTCCTCCCTTTGAGCTAGCTTTTAGGTGTGAATCAGGCCCAAGACGTGGTTTCACAGTTTACTTGTTCAGTTTTATACAAATTTAAGTATTTATATATACACATCAAAAGTTGGAAGGCTCATATGTGAGCTGCGATCAAATTATAAAACATGTTTATGTGTTATACCGTAAATTAAACTAATCATGTAAGAAATCTTTATATTATCAGTATATATAACTAACGCTATTCTTTTTGAATATCTACTAGGTTTTGAAGGCATTTGTTCATGGAGATGGGAATTTGCTAAAGAATTACCCAGAGTTGGAAGAAGCTTTGGTTTGGGTACATTTTCACTCAAACATACAAGAATTCAACAAAGTAGATTGTTGGGGTCCTTTAAAAGAAGCATCTTCACTATCTTCTACCACAACTACTAATTCATCATCTAGTGAATTTGGTGATATTCAAATGGAGAACACAAGCAATAGCAATTTGGATTTACCACAGCCATGTCAAGGGTCTTGCACATGTTGCTTCCCCTCAACAAGGAAAATCTAAAGAGCGTTTAATATTGAGAATGTTGAATGTATTACACGCAGGTGAAATTGCGTAATAAGGTTTTTAACTAGCTTAGTGAATCGATTGAAATGATTTTGTATTGGTCTACAAACTTTACAAGATTGATGTATTTTACTGTCATTGTATGTTTAGGACTAGAAAAACATATTAGTAGTAATTCTTTAATTCTAAATGTAAATATTCAAGTCCCAAATTGTCATTTTGGGATTGTGCACCAAATTGCACTTCTATCACTTTTTGTTTACTCAAAACACTTCTTAAAAGCACAGTTTAAACACTTCTATCATCTCATTGTAGCAATGAATCAGAATGAGAGGAAACAGAAAAGAAAAACCTTATTTACAAGAGATCAAAAATTCGCGTAAAATTAAAAGTTCCCGAAAAAACTCTCTCCCTCCCTCCCTCTCTTATATTACAGAAGGCCCGAAAGATGTTAATGAAGAATTAATAACATCTCTAGCTGTACAGGTTTGATCTATTCACAGAATAATCTCACTCTTCAAGTCTAATACATGTTATTGAAAGATGATGGATATCAACGTCGGTTACAAGTATCTCTCATTAAACAGATCAAAAAGGCTCCTCTTTACTGCTTGTGCTTCGTGAGAAAACAACGTTAAGGGGTAGTCAGAAGTAATTACAACGGAGTCACCTAATCTGTGTTCTGCCGAGGGAAGATGCCCCAATTTCAGACTCGGTGTTCTGCATTAGACAATTTCATTCACATGTGAGATGTCGTAAAACGCTAAGATGCTAAATAAGTTTGTAAGTTTAACTATAACTATCCTTTTACAGATGTTTTACCTGAGATTTAGGAGAAGGGAAGACATTCCAGAACCGAAGAGTTTCATCTCCTGCTCCGGTCACAATCATCTGCAAAGATGATACAACCAGTTAGAAACATAAGAGCAGAGAAAATAAAGCTGCTGCTGCTGAAACTAAGCGACAAGAACACAGAAATAAATAGTAAAGATTAACTAGTTTAGCTTAGCTACCTGTCCATCTGGAGATATGGCAAGATATAAGACTCTATATGTATGGCCAGTTAGAGTAGCTACCTGCGATAATAAAGAAAAATTAACACATAATGAAGCTAGTACAACATGATATGTCTAAAACAAATCTATGTTCATGTAACATTTTGAAAACTTGGGTGAAATACCTTGGTCATTGTAGGATACCTCCAAAGTATTATTTGATTTTGCGAGTAACCATGAGTGCTGACTAATTCATTTGCGTTCTTCGACCACACAAGATTGCAAACCTGTCACAATATCAGATGAGTTAGTATATCTTAGTAGATATATTTACTTGTAAATCTAAGAAATCAAAACACATGGAGAGACCAAAGGAGGAAGGGAGGTTGAGCAAGGATTGTGGGACAGTTTCCTAACCTCCTTCACATGTTTACAGGTACACGTATCTCGCACAATCCTGTAATGTTTTTGTAACTCCCCATCCCTCTTTCCCTCTCCTATGCTCTTTTCCCTTCCTTCTCTCATTCATATTCAAAGATTTCCCAAATTTCAGCAACCCTTCCATTCTTTAGCTGTTTAGTAACCATAACTCAATCAACAGAATAGGTGTGTAACCGAAAAGCACTTGATGGGCATATACTATCGACAACACTATAGTGCTGTTTGTCTTGGTGCACAAACTAAATTAATTTGTGGGGAAGGTCGTAGAGCAAGAAATTTGTGATAAACAAAGAGACAGGAAGAGGATGGGCGGGGGAGGTTAAAGAGGAAGGTTATGATGGTTTGAATAGTCCAATAGCAATGTTTAAGAAATAAATTTGAGGACACAACCCTAATGTTTGTCATTCACATACAAGATAATTAAAACCGAGTATTAGAAATGACGAGTGATGTCCACATTACTTTTTGATGACATGGGAAACCCGACTGTTCAGCGAATCAATTAGAAAGGCAGAACCTAGTTTTGAATGATTTAAAATGTTCTTGGAGATCACAACATGACGACATACTAGTTAAGCCATGGTAGTGACAACAGTTTCTATCCCAGCTAAAACAAAGGTGTGCTCACTAGCTCCAACCTTAGTAAACAGCATTAACTTGACAACCTGAGCTGTGGGGTGAAAGAGTTGCCCGATGAATTAAGTTGAAGTGCATGCAAGCTGAGAGGATCCATGTATGTGATCGAGGATGTGTAAGATTTAAACACATTTCGCACACGGAGGTAAACAAATTCTTGAGTAAACCAGAATTACCCTATCCGAGGAAATATAGTAGACTTTACTGGCACACTTTGTTCTTCAAAAAATAAAAAATCAAACCATTTTTTAATCCAAATGCCATGGAATAATCAGAAAGGAAATTGAAAAGCATGACAGTTCTTCTAATCACATAACTTAGATGGCATAGTATTCTCTTCCGGTAGATAAATATAATTTACTGTCAGGTGTGAGTTATTTAATAACCAAAGCAATGATCTAGACAGGCAGAAATCTAAAAAAGGTATTTCGATGTATATATTCATAGGGAAATACCTGACTGCCAGTGTCCATGCAGCTGAGGTGTGTATTAGTGGTTGTGTTCCAGAATCGAATGCATCGATCAGCTGTGCCACCACCAGAAGCTAGAAGTCCGTGAAGATGGGGGGACCATGCAATCGCCTTTACAGCAGCAGTATGATCACAGTATTTCAATATAGGTTGTGTTGAATGGTTGTTCCATACGAAAAGCTGGTCATGAAGATTTATATGAGAAACTGTAACCAACAGCTTAAGGGAAAGAAAAATATCAGCTAGCTTGATTCTGGTGATTAAACACATACTCTGTTATCATTTCCACCAGAAGCTAATTCACGGCTATCCGGAGACCATTTGAGCCCACACACCTGAAAAGAAGTAATTGCTTATCAAGATGCAAGCAGAAGTAAAACAAAACACCTGACAAGAATGACTTAAATAATGAGAAGCAAGAAGGAAGTCTGACCTCTGACTTGTGACCACTTAGCTTACTGACATAATCATCTTGAGCTCGTATGTCACGCTGAAGAATACTCTTGTCCCGACTTCCTGAAGACAACTGGGAGGAGCTCCAAGATAATGCACCAACTCTTAAACGATGTCCCTCCATTGTTCTTGTCATCTTACCATGAGAGGCATCCCATAACTATGCCAAATGAGATTCAAACATCAGTTAACCGCATAAACAGAGAAGGTACTACGACATAATCCTCTATTCTTCATCCAACAGAGAGGTTCTAAATAATTTTTCATGTCAAATAGAAAACTGATTTCCACATGCAATAGATTGTGCATGCAACAACAACGTACCAAGTGTAATCCCACAAAGTAGGGTCTGGGGAAATAGATTAATAAAAAACCAATTTATTACAGCAGTGTATGGAACAACAACCAGGATAACAAGCCTAAGCATTCAAATAATTTTTTCCATGGAACTTATCTTGAGTCGTAACAAGCCTAAGTCCATTTGTGAGACTTCGTTCATAAATATACCACTATATGACAACTTCACGACGAATGTATTAAAAAGCTTCCTTTTACATCTATATAAAAACTTGAGATGCAAATTCCAAATATTTCTAAGAGAACAGCCTCACAAGCTCTTCAAGTTTTATGCTACTTTATTTCGTTGAAAAAACTAGCTTGTAGAATTAACATATACAGAGAAGATTGAGATAAAAATCAATTTAGCGAGATTAAGGCATTTTATGTATATTACAGTACCACCAGTGCTAGGACAAGCAGATTTTTATTTATTTTGATAAGGTGTTGAGAAAGACTATGTTTTTGACGTAAGGATGTGTAGTTGTGTAGTACTGGACCATATTAACAGAAAAAATCTAAAATAGTTCAAGAATAAAGTGATTGACCCCTGTTAACAGTTCTCTTTCATATAAAAACACAAAACAAGATGAACAAAATAAGCATAGCAGACCTGAACTTTCCCATTACTTGTTCCAACAGCAAGATGTGTACCTCGCTGTGCCCAGCCAACTGAAGTAACATTATCATCATTTTCCAAGTCGCACAACTTCACTACCTGCAGTAGGCATTCAACAGAAAAAATTGTGTTCATCAGATAGATGCATTACTCTAGCAAAAGTACATAAATATCTCCATCAACGAAAAAGTTAACGAAGGCAATAGAGTCACCTTGCCATTAGATGCATGCCATAAATATACAGAGCTCCCCAATCCCACAGCTAACACATTCTGTGACGACCAGTCCACAAGATTTAGATAAAAGTCGTCTTGCAATGCAGGGGCATCCAGTACCTATCAAGAACCCACACAAGCACCATTATAAGCCTTCTCACACGGTAACAAAATAATAACTTTATCGAATCCTAAAACGGAGAATATTCAAGAACCAAATAACAAAGAAAAGAGGAAACAAGGTGGTGATGTAGGCGGCTGCTGAGGGGACTAACATATAATAATAAGTATCATTCCTACTCTACAACCCCATGAGCTCACACTAATTATTCTAGCTGAAACTCGAACTTAAGACGCCCAAATTCTACACTTCACAATCCACACAAACATCTTACTAATAATTATCATCCGAAAAACTCAAAAAAATTACTCCGTCTGTCCCAACTTAAGTGTTTACTCTTTCTACCTGACGAGTTTAAGATCACAAGATTTAAAGAACTACACACATCAATAATTTAAGACTACAAGATTAAAAAATCTCTCTTTTATTTCTTAAACTTTGTGTTCAATCACAAAATTCAAAAGTTTCTCGTATTCAGTCAAGCTAAGACACCTAAATTGGAACAAAGGGAGTACCTTATAAGGCGATTTCGGAACTTTCCGAGGAACCTTAACAGGACTAGTACTAACACCACGCATCTGGTCATCAAACTCATAAGGCAACAAGGAATCCAACCTTTGTCTTGTCTCCGTTTTATACCTAAAAATATTACAATTGGGTCTCTTCAAATTCCTCCCATTCCCACGAACACCCTTCTCCGGTGTGACAGGATTCACTACATTCCCCGAATCAGGCCCAAACAACGCAGTACGAAGAAGAGAAGTATACCCATTATTAGAATCCTCCGTATTAGAAGACTTAGGCGACAATGGCAACCCAAAAAGCGCAAAATTAGATGAAGTTCTGCTGGGTATGAAACGGTCACTGTAAATTGAACGTGAAGGGGAAGGATGGTATGAATTGAAACCCGGGATTAAATTAGCCTTTGATGGAGTTTTGGGGTTCATATTGGAATTGGGATCAAAGGGTGTTTGAGGTTCCATGGAATTCGAGCTTGGATTCTCCATAGATGATTCTTGAAAACCCTAGAAGATGATGATGATGAAGAAGACGAAATTTTTTTTTTATTTTTTTTTTTGGAAATAAATATTTTCCCGGGAGAAGTTGAGGTTTTGCGGGAAATTTTTTGTGGGTCCCATAAAGTGCACCATATTTATATAACTTTTTTCTACTTTGTTATGAATGTATAACAAAATTTTTATTAGGGAAAGTTGAATTGCCAAATTTTATTTTTTACCAAAATTGCTAAATTGCAAGTTACTAATAATTTTTTTTTGTAGTTCGTGATATTTTGTTTATTTTAAGTATTTTGGGAAATGTATTCAAATAGATTTATTTTTAAAAAATTTAAGGAAAAATGAATTTTCAATCGAAAATATTTTTAAAATTTTTCTTTTAATCTGTCTCAACTTCGATTCGCGACTCGAGATCCAATCTCAATTCGATAAATGACTCTCAATTTTTTATTCAAAACTCCACCTCGACTCGGGATCTTCTTGAATTGGGCTAAAAAATTATGTCCTGAATCAGAAGTCTCGATTAGGAGTTCGGTCAAAATCGGCAACGAGAGTCAGCTTTCGAATCAAAAGTTGGGTCTCGAGTTTTGGTAAGCATTGATAGGTTGGATTATGAGCCTCGAGTTGAGGTCCGAACTCGTATTTTTGGTTGAGTCAAAGTTTGAGACTTTAATCTGGCTCGATATTGATAGGCTAGATTCCGAGCTTTGAGTTGAGGTCCAAACTCGTGTTTCTGATCGAGTCAGAATTTGAAACTTAACCTGACTCTTGACTCTAATTCTGACCTCGAATCTGATTCCTAATCCTAGTCTGCATCCATTATAAGTAAATATTTATTAATTACTTATAACTTTTATAAATTTACACTCTTGTACAATAATATTAAGAAATATCTAATAAATATTTCCGACTAAATTATATAGAAGGCTTAATCAACGTTCTTTTTCTTGTTATAACAAGTATGTATATATATATATATATATATATATATATATATATATATATATATATATATATATATATATATATATATATATATATATATATATATATATATATATATATATATATATATATATATATATATATATATATATATATATATATATATATTTCCACTAAAACATATAATTATTATTCCATTGAAATTCCTTCAAAATATATTATATAAAGAGATAAATTAGTTTTTTTTTAACCACGATACATTAGCTTACAGGCAGCTCGATTAATATTATTATTAAGCAATAACAATCAAGAACATGACAAATGCAGCAACAAATGCAGAATTAAGAGTACTAAGCCTAGAGGCTGATGATGATGAACCATCTTTAGCCTCTAGAACGTTAACGGAAACCTTCATCCCTTGTTCGCAGTGATTATTAATTCCACAAAAATACCATTTTTTCCCCGGAGTTTTCAAATCAATCACATCATTTCCCGAAGTTAAGGGTTCAACATTCGCACCAGGTACACAGCTTTGGAAGGCAGCTAGATCTGCTTTGTATACATTGTGTGCTCCTTCCTTGTACTTAAATACTGCATCCATCAACAGTGGCGTAGTCAGAAATTTTACGAAGGGTATCCAAAAATTTAATACCTAATAAAAATAATTTATGGATATCTGGGCTAACTCGACCTCAAAAGTTAGCTAATAAGTGGAGGTTAATTTGTCCAAATCCATATAAGGAAACAAAATTCTCATCCCTCTACTTATATATGAGACTTCGTAATAGTGGCAAAACCATATTTACCGATAATTGAGTTAATATCATTATTATATATATCCAGAGTCGATAAAGCCTTTTTAGCGTTAATATAACGTGTTGGTTATAAATATCTATATATTATTGCCCTTAAACATAATATAACTACAAATATATTATTATCGCAATATCTTTTATTAGTTATAATAATTTACTTTTATATATCCTTAAAAAAATGAAGTTTGCACAAACTCTTTCACTTTTAGTACTTCACTCGTATCGAATACTTCAAAAATATACTACTGAGAAAATCCAACACACAATTTTAAAGATTCCGAACAACATATAACACAGAAGGTACATAACATACTGAGTTTATCTCCAACATGAAACTCTTTACTCTCAGCCCATGCATTGTAGTCAAATTTAAGTTTCCAACCTTGATCATCCCCAACAAAATGGTCTGTTGACATAGTTGGAACAATAACCATGTTAACAACAATAAGTGCAACCAACAAAGCTTTCAATCCCATTTTGAAATTATTATTTTGTGAAAGTTTTCTTTATTTCTTGCTATAATGTTTGTTTTGAAGCATATTTATAGGATGTTAAAATTGGGAATATAGCCGGCTAATAAACGGCAAGGCTACTTTGCTTCCCGCGTTTATCAGCTATCGTATTATTTGTTGTTGTTATTATTAAATTGTTTCATCCTCTTATACATGTTTTATTTGAATCGAGGGTGTATTGAAACAGTCTTACGATCTACTTATATAAGATAAAAGTAAGACTATATATACACTAACCACCTTAGCTCCTCACAAGGTTAGATGTGTTTCCTTTAATATTTAATTTTGTGTCAAGTTAAACTACATCATATTAACCGATTTAATTAAATTTTTTTATTTATAATGATAATAGTATAAATCAAAGAGAATGTGGATTTTGGTTTTAGGAAAATGTAAAAATGACTAGGTCAAATATACATATGTTTTATATTGTCGAATGCCGCAATAGCGCATATTTCATTCGGTGGCCAGTTTTGTTTAATTCTACACTATTTGACATCTATTTCCGTTTACCAATAAAAATAGATGATACGAAAAATCGGCTAGTGTTTTTTCTGAGCTAAAATTTGAACCTTAGACCTCGAGGAGTTGTCTGATTAAGGTCCGATGCATACATTCTTTGCTTCGGTTATCGTATGATTTGTTGTTCTTAATTATTTTTCTCCATTATTTTCAACATCTTGCTTTTTTAAATATATCTGATTTGACATACTTTATTTGAGACGAAGCTCTACCAGAAACAAGCTATCCACTACCGATACAATTAAATCATATACTCTAAGAACTACTTTTGCTAGAAAAATATCCAATTGTAATAAGGACAAATTACAGAAATCACATACTTTTAAGGAAAAATTACAATCTATCTCTTAAAAGTTTATAATTATAAAAATTCCTTAGAACGGATAGAATAATATAAGCGTTGATACATTAATCTAATACGCGAGATACATTAATCGTTAAGTAAGATGCATTACAATTTATACATAATACACTAATCCGATTTATATTTTGTACATAATACACTAATTTGACGCACAAGATACACTAATCTAATGCACGAAATACACTAATCTGATGCGTGAGATACATTTTATATATGATACACTAATGTGACTGCGCGAGATACACTAATGTGATGCGCAAGATACATTAATTTGATGCGCGAGATACACTAATATGATGTGCGAAAATGAGGAATTTTAAAAATTTGTAAAACATATAGAGAATAATGGTAATAAGTAAATTAAAAGGTAAGATTTCCGTAATTAATAAAAGGAAAAATAACTTAAATACACAACTATAATTTTTATATTCTCCAATTTTCTCTACTTTTTTTAAATATTACATAATTCCCTTTTTTTTTTAATTTTAGTGTAAGTTTTTAGATACATTACATTCTCTCTCTTATAATACACATTTACCCATTTTAATGCCTATTTTTTCTCCATTAAAACACTCAACCTCTTAAATCATTTTTGAATTTTAAATTTTATCCATTTAAACACTCCACCTTTTAATCAGCTTTTTGATTTTGAATTTTTTAATTTAATTAATTTTAATTAAAAGACCAAATTTTGAAATTTCAAAATTCAAAAATTTTGAAATTTAAAAAATATATATATATTAGGAAGCAGGACAACTTTTTGATTTTGAATTTTTTAATTTAATTAATTTTAATTAAAAGACCAAATTTTGAAATTTCAAAATTCAAAAATTTTGAAATTTAAAAAAAATATATATATTAGGAAGCAGGACAACTTCCATTAACTTCTTCCATCTTCTACTTACTCCATCAAGTTTCAGTTCTTTTTTTTCCTTAATCATCTTCATTCATCTTAACCCATTACATTTTTTTCTTTTCTTCTTTTTATTCTTAATCCATCATCGTCTATTTCTTCCTAATCTGTAATAGTTTGAGCCCAGCATCTTTTTATTATTAATCCATCATCAATTCGTATATTCTTCTCTTTTTTATTTTTGTTAATTGTTCTATTACATCATAGTAATGGATCCGTTAATTAATAGAAGGATATATGATTCCGACGATGAAAATTGAAAAGAAAATAGGAAAAAGTCTTTCCATGATCCTATGAATCTTCAGAAGGATTCACACAAAGACTCTGGCGAAACATCAAAATCAAAGGTTGTCAAAATACAACAAAAAAGGAAAAAAGAAGCAGCAAACATTGTTGTTAGGCCTACATTGTCTCGGGTTAGTATTTTGGCAAAACCAAATGATACATATATACCAAACACACACTAAAAATAACTGATACATTGGTTAAACCGTATGTATCATGTACAATATGTTACCCTATAATCCTTAAATTTTACATGATATTTAAGTAAATTGAATAACATATTCATATGAATTAGTATTATTTTTTAAAAGTAAAGTTATTTACTGTATATTTCAAGAAAAGCATAACAAAAAAAGCATTACACAAGTTAAATTATATAAATTCACGTGATACATGATTTATAGTCATTGTAAAGTACACAATAACCTCAATAATATTTTTGTATTTTTTATCTAATGGAGATGTATCATTGTGCAAACCAATGATACACACTAAAAAGTACATGATACATTAGATAAACAATGTGTACCAAAAACACACAATAAAAGTACATGATACACTAGATAAACCATATGTATCATGTACATTATGTTACCTAATAATTCTTAAATTTATATATCTTACTGTAGCATAAGATTTATAAAATTTTATATATAAAACAAATATTGACACAAGTATATTTATCAACACCAATAATAACAAAGTATTTATAATCAAACGCACGACTTCAAATTTAATTACCACATGTTTGTAAGTTTATTTATCTAAACACAAAGTGTTCAATTTGCAGTTGTAATGAAAACTGAAATTCATTAAAATGTTTACGTTATAAATTATTCTTGATATCATAGAAACATTACGACTAATTCACTTCTCTTTTGGGTAGAAAGTACAAGTTCTTTTGTAGTGACCTTCTTGTCCACATTGTCCACAACAGTTTGTGTTCACCGAAATCTTTTCATCTGCATTCTTTCTTCTTCCTTTTCTTGGTCGTCCAGATGATATAATCTTTGATATTTAGGTAAATTGAATAGCATATTCAAAATAGATGATATAATCTTTGATTTTCAAATTTTGAAATTAATATCCAATTAAGTGCTGATTTAATGCTGATTAATGATCTGTTACCACAAATTAAGCTGTTTTAGTAACAACATTAACTTTACCGTTTTTCTCCCCTATTTTTTCTTAACAGTTTTAAATTACCATGTATCATTTACCATGTATCACTACAGTCTAAAGTATCACGGCTCAACAAATTTAAGGGATTTTTTGTAATTAGTAAACTTGTCGGGACAGAATGTAATTATTGAATTACACTATGGGATTCCTTAAATTTATACTTAATAAAATTGGTAGCTATCGGCGCATAGTATTGGTAACTATTGGCCCATACTAGTAATTTTTCCTTCTATCAATAGCTTGTTTTAAAAAGAGGTTTATATTATTAATAAAAGGAAAATTTACGTAAATGTACATTTCGACCATCTAATTTACCAACATGATAGAAGTATACATTCTTGATACACTTTGATTGTATATCTAGTGTATAGGTATGTATATGTTATATCTATATGTATATTATTTGTTTTACTCCCATCCTTTATCTATATGTGGGCTCAGGCGTATATGACTAAACTAAAAATTTTTGTTTATCTCTACAAAGCCCAAAAGACTAGACCAAATTTGCTATTATTACTATTAATATTAATTATCATTATTATTATTGTTATTATTATTGTTATCTAGACTCAATTATACTACAAATAGAAGTGTCAAATCTGAATTTTGTATTATTACCAACGGATACATTGTAATTATCACAATTAAAAAGACCGTTACAACATGTATTATAGTTCAGTATTGAATTATTACATAAATAATTGCATGAAAGTTTTGGAGGTTTTTTTTAGATGTTTCAATTCATTACGGAGGTCCTCATAAAATTTCTTTTTAGAATTCTCTTTTGGGTGCTTCGAGGTGTCAGATTCATGGGCTAATACATAACACGAAAAATTAAGAAAGTCGTGTAATTTTTTTAAAAAATGTATTGTAAATGCGAATATATGCGGCAAAAGAATAGTGTGAGTATGCATGATGCTTCCCAACTCATTATAGAGGTCCTCTTAAAGTTTTTTCAGAAAATTTATTTGAATACTCCGATGTGCCAGATTCATGGGCTAATACACACGGAAAACCATGAAATTCACGTAATTCCTAAAAATAGCTTGTAAATAAAAAAATATGCGTTAAAAAGAGTGTGAGTATACGTGATACTTCCTCAACTCATTATAGTGGTCCTCTTAAAGTTTTTTCATGAAAATGTTTTTGAGTGCTCTGACGCGCCAGATCTATGGGCTAATACACACGAAAAATGAAAAACCAAAATATTTACGTAATTCCTAAAAATAGCTTGTAAATGAAAAAAATATGCACTAAAAAGGATGTGAGTATACGTGATGCTTCCTCAACTCATTACAGAGGTTCTTATAAAGTCTTTTCAAAAATTTCTTTTGGGTGCTCTGAGGCGTCAGGTTCATGGGCTAAAACACACACACACAAAAAAACAAGAAAGTCGAGTAATTCCTAAAAATGGCTTGTGAATTAAAATTATGTTATAACAATGGTATGAGTATGCGTAATGCTTTCTCAACTCATTACGAAGGTTCACATAAACTTTTTTCAGAAAAACAAAAATTTAGTGCTCCGAGGCACCAAACCATAATTAAGCACCCAAAGGACTCCATATAAAATCATCTTTTAATTTTTTTTAGTCTAACAAATAAAAATCTAACATCTAATTTGATTGAGCACCCAAATGACTCCATATAAAATAATAAAATCATCTCTTTATTTTTTTAATCTAACAAATAAAAACCAACATCTAATTTAATTAAGCATCCAAAGGACTCCATATAAAATGATAAAATCATCTTTTAATTTTTTTTAATCTAACAAATAAATATCAACATCTAATTTAATTATAATGAACGCATAAAAGTAAGCGAAAAGAGTTTTAATTATAGTTGCTTGTTACTACCATGCACTTTTATGGTTCATGTTATTAGTGTGGACTATGGAACAAGAACATAACTATAATTTACGTAATGTTTATGATATGTCTGTTAAACTTATAAAAATCATGCTTTTCTCCCTTTCAAATTAATTACGTATTTAATAATATTAAAGTGTGTATGAAAAAAGTTTATAAATTGCTTATAAGTATATTTCTAATTGGACTAATTAACTCTATATGCTTAAATTAATCAAAAAAAATCTATACATTAAGTGTTTATATAAATCAAAATAGCCAATATAGTTATAATATGAATGTCATCTATATTATCTACTAATAGAATGAATGTTCATGTAAATATAATCCTTTTGGAATATGAAAATTTGAATTGTTAATTTTCACGTAAAATAATTTTGTGCCACCCTTGTTCTCTTCTCTATATTCTCCATCGTCTCAAAATTATAACTTATCGTGATTTCTAAAAATAGATATCTCAAGTATTTATCAATTTAAAAATTCAAGATAAAATTTCATTTTTCATTTTATCCTTTGAGTAATTATTCTTGAAAATGGTAAACACCTCAATTGTTAAAAGATATAGATAAATAAAGGGATAATGCACAAGTAATCCCTCAACCTATGTCCGAAATCTCAGAGACACACTTATACTATATTAAGGTACTATTACCCCCTGAACTTATTTTATTAATAATTTTCTACCCCTTTTCGTCCTACGTGCCACTATCTTGAGCCAATATTGGTTGACATTTTTTTTCAAATTAGTGTCACGTAGGCCGAAAAGGGGTAGAATATTACTTATAAAATAAGTTCATGGGGTAATAGGACCTTAGTATAGTATAAGTGTCTCTGAAATTTCACACATAGATTGAGGGGGTATTTGTACATTTTCCTATAAATAAATAAATATTAAATAAAGAAAAATTATATTATACATTATAATTAATATTTTTTTAAATAAATTATAAAAAGATAAACACGACAAATAATTTGCGACATCTTTTTCAAATTTATTAGCTGCATAATACTTATTTTCTCATAACTCATTTCAAATGAACAATGTTAATTCAATTATATACATTGATATTGTGTCAAATATTATTTGCATTATAATACGTCATATTCTTTTTTAAAAAAAAAATAAATTGATTATTCGATTTAGACTTGTATTAGTGATTGTATACATGCTATGATTATTCTTTTTTTAAGCTAGTTCTATTTTGTCTACAAAAAAGTTATTGTTAAGTTGAAGTAACTTATCAATGTAGTCTACGAATAATTGGAGACAAAAAGAATCTTATGACATGGTATTACTTTACTTATACAACATATACATACAATATGATTAAATAATTGACCATGCATATATAAAAAATAAAATAAAATAGGTAATTATTTTCTTGTCGGAGAGATTAATCCGATATGAATAAAATACACTCCTAAATTGTTGTCAAGTTTAAGAGTGTTTTTAAAATTTCTCTCGACTTTTTAGAGTCTCATGTTTCTACAAAAGTTTGAGATTACTTGTTATGTCATGTGATAGATTGACAGTGTATCAAAATTTAACTAGTCATCTAGATATGTGGTTTTACGGCTACGAAATTAATAATTTGAACCAAATTTAAAAATGTTTACGATACTCTTTTTTGATCTTATGATCACTTGAATACAACTGCAATATAGGACCCATAATTTCAAGTTTATGGATTCAAAATTCTAACTCTTTAAAATTACTGAATTCTATAGATTGATAATTTATATATATTCAATGAATTTAAACTTTATACCAAAATTATTATATTCAACTGAATATTTAATCGACACATTAAATTCGCGCCTAAATACAAATCGTACAAGCAATAATTCTAGTTATTTTTCGAACATGTGGAGAGGTACAAATGCCACAGAAACATAAGTAAGAACTAGGCCTCGAGGCATTAAGATCAAAAGAAATGAAAAGTACAACCTATATATACTCGTTCGGCGTTTCAATTTATATGATATATATTTTTTTTTGATTAATTCTAAAAAAATTGATATATTTCTATATTTTGTAATAAATTTAATTTTAAAATATTCATTTTATCTTAGTAAAATTATTTATAGTCATAAAAATATTTATCACTTATTTTAGCTAAATCACAAATCTCGAAAGTTCTTTTTCTTAAATTCTATTGTCAAATCAAACTAACTCATATAAATTGAGACAGTAAAAATAGTAATTATGAACCAATAGTCTTTTTTAAGTGTGAAATTATGATAAATGAAGTTGAAAAAGAGGTTGAGGTAGATTAATTAAGACGTACAATTTCTTAAAATCAATGCAATTTAACTAAAAATGGGATATGATGATTTTTTCTATTTATTTTTATATAGATGACATATTTACTAGTTGAAAATAGATTTTAATCTTGTTAGTATAATTGATTTTGAACTTATTAAATACTTTTCTTTAAGAGTACTGTTTTGGCATTTATTTATCTAAGAAAAGTGAGAATAGATCACTTTTTTATTTTTTATTTTTTCATCTGATGTTTGAAGCTTGTATAAAAGTTTTAATTAAATTTAAATTACATATTACAAGATTTACTAAAAAATAATATTTCCAAACTTCAATAAAAAAAATTTTATATTCAAAATTTAAACTCGATACCAAATTTTTTCTTTAACCCAACAAGTCATGTGAGAAATAAAGCATCACCATAAACTCGACAACTTATCAATAATTCTCTCTTTTTTTCTCACCATCCATTATCATTATTATCATCATTATTATTCTATCTTTTTTCCCTTATGTTTTTCTTCTAACAACAACATTTGTGGGCTATATGAAAGTCAACAATCCAATCAAAATTATGCTCATTTCACTACATTTAAAGTTTTTCGAACCCACCGATATGATAATAGTAAATTTTCAATCTTTAATCAGATATCTCAAATTCAAATCTCTAAAAATAATGAGACAAAAAAATTTCGATCATCTCAGAAATGTATCCTACAATATATGAATCTGAATCTAAATGAATCCTAATATAAATATCAAACGCTAAATTTAAAAAAAAAAATAGAAAAAGTTTTCCGACCCCACACCTTACAAATAAGTACTACTAGTATATATTGCCTTATTATTGCTTCGCAACACCCTCGAAATGTTAGTTTTACAATAATGTAGAGATCATATTATACAAAATTCTAAAACTTAATTATTCCCTTATTGTACTTATATGTGTAAAAATAAAATGTTAATTGTTGGTTGAAAAGAAAGACAAACACAATATATTCCCTTAGATTATTGCTGATCAAAATAGTAATAATTTTGGCTGGCCAATATTTTGGTATACTGTAAAATGATTCTCTTCTTTTTCAAAAAAAAATAAATAAATAAATAAATTATTTTGGTGGATACTTATAAAATGACACTATTTCTAACTTACTCTTAATTCAAATCTCAATGATATTATTATATTAGATTATAAGAGACACATAAAAGAAAAAAAAAAAATAAATGAATTTTAATATCCTAATTTTTTACTGTGGCCTTTATAATTAGATTGTTGTATGGTACAAAAGTCCTTCTAAAAAAATGAAAAAAAACACATATATTTGATGACTGAGATAGTATATATAACAGATGCGATTTCATAAGAGAAAAGTATATCTGATCGATAGTTTATAGCATTGGATTTATCTAGCGCGATTTATATTTTTTGTAATTAGCAAATTGTTACATAAGAATATATTGACCTATTGTACTCAGAAAATTATAAATTATCTGATTTATAGGTCATAAGTTTAAATCGTAAAAAAAGGATAAAAAATAACTTTTAACTATGTGAAAGGAATAAAAATGTTATTCCTTTATTGTTTGACTTAAAAATACCGTTAAACTATGTGAAAAAACAACATAAATAACCTTATAACTATATATGACTCTTATGATATTTTCGAGCCAAACTTCTTGATTTATGCATCGAACTATACTCACGAGTATCAAAATCATATACCCCACATGATATAACTAGTATATCTATTGCACAAGAAGTTATAACAACAAACTTTTAACAATTAAAAATTTCAAAATGCAGTAACCATTTTCTCACATTTACACCCCCATGAAAAAAAATAAAATAAAGAGTACAAATTACATTATCCCTGGATTTATTCTTTTATTATGTCTCTTTTCTCTCTAACCTTCCCATCCCTCAATAAAAAAAAAACTTTATTTTTTTTTTCAAATTTCAAATAATAAATAAATAATGAAAATGAAGATGAAAAATATACTTTTATCACAAACTAAAAATTAAAAACTATACCCCCTTACCAAATAAAAAAAAGAACATGTGTAAAAACTTAAATGCCTTTTGCATTAATTTCCAAATTATAATTTATTTATTTTTTTACTGCAGTCACCATCTTCTCTTGCCCAATACGACAAATCTCTGCACAATCTGTTGCCCCACTTGCCATTCCCAATGCACAGTAACTACTGCTGTGTGCTGCTGTTTATGTTGTTATCAATTTTCATTTTGTGCTTTAAACTGCAGCAGCAGAAGTTGTTGTTGTTGTTGTTACTGTGGTAGCCGCCATTGATGATGATTGTTGTTTATTTGTGATTAGTTCATAGCCATTACCTTCATCTTCTTCGTCCTCATCCTCGTCCTCTTCCAAATCGTGATCCATGCTGTCGCTTTCATTATCGTGATGATGATCACGATTTTGCTGTTGCTGTTGCTGGTGAAGTTGATTTTGAGGAATTGGCCATTGTTGCTCGGGTTGAGCCATGATAGGAGGAGGAGGAGGATTGTTTTCGGGTGTTAATCCGAAGGCAGTGTTGTGTGGTACAGGTTCGAGCTTGGCTTTTTCTTTGTACAGTGCTTCCAGCTGGTGGAAATATGGGCAAGTTTTGGAATCTTCTGGTCTTTTTTTGTTGCTTTCTTTTACCTTCTTGAAGTACTTGTTGATGTTCTCCCATTTTTCCTTGCATCTCTTTGCATTCCTGTTGTATCCTATCTTTCTCATTCCAGATGATATTTCTTCCCACAGTGGTCCTTTCGGTCCATTTTCTTGGTATTTTAGATCTAAACAGGTTCGGAGACTTATCAATGCTTCGATTTCTTCTTTCGGCCATCTTGACGAGCTTGCTGGAGAGAAATTCCCTCCACCATTATCGGATTTTGGAGGTTCAAGTGATTTTGAAGATACTACGGGTAATGTCAGTGTCTGTGGTGGTGCTGGTGCTGGTGTTGGGGTATGTATTGTCATTGGTAGTGATACCGCGATAGCTGATGGTTGTGGTTGTGGTTGTGGTGGTGTACTGAATGGCTTTTCAGACAATTTTAATTGAATTTGAGCAATTGGAAAAGGAGAAGGAGAAGTGTTATTTGTACTATTCGGGTTTTGTGTGTTTTGCTGTTCAGTTATTTTTTGCAAGAAGGCGATGATTGTTGCGTCTTTAGCTGCTGCCATTGATCTCTCTTGTACTAAAAGATCATGTTCCCTATTCAATCTAGCCATCTCTTGCACTCTCCATGTCTCCTCTCTCATCAACCTATCCCTCTCGCGCTTCTCAAGCGTTTCCAAAAACTTCTTCTGCAATTCCTCTTGCTTCTCAATCACATCCTTCATTAAACTCTCAAAGAATTCCTTCCATTTCCGCTTCTTCATCTGCCTCCTTTGTATATCCTCATCCGACGAAGTTGAAGATGATGATGAAGTTGAATTCGACAGGAAACTTGTTTTTGTAGTAGTAGTAGTATTACCTTGAGGCCGATGCATCTGGTTCAAGTTATTATTACCTATCGGCACTTGTGACAGTGGCAGCGCAGGTGCAGTCATAACAGCAGGCTGCGCTGCTCCTGTCACAACACTTTTCTGCGAAACACTAAAAAAATGATTATGATTTTGTGGAGTTGGCGTTGGCGTTGGCATTGGAGGATTTGCTGAATTGTTTCCTGATCGCATTGGCATTGCCATTGTTATGGGTGTTGCTGCTAATGGAGGTGGCGGTATGTTAGAATGAGAAGATGGATTGTTTTCCAAAGCCTGTAACTGATCAAAGAATCGATAAGTTTTTCCATCTGCTTTCGAAGCACGACCATCTTTGGTTCTCCTGTGATACTTGTAAACATTCTCGAATTTCTCTTTACATTTCTTAGCACTTCGATGATAACCCAACTCCGCAAGTTTTCTGATAAACAACAAAGTTCAAAATGAAACAAAATGGATACAAAAAGAAAAACACCTTGTCTTAATTATCTCATCTCATATTCATCATTCATTAGTAATAAAAAAATAAAATCTCATACTATTTTTATATACATAAAATAAAACATAACAAACCATTAATCATCAACATCTTAGCTTGAATTTTCTGAAAAATAGGGAAAAGCACAAAAAGTGTTGAAGATGAGTAGAGAAATTAAACTCATCCTAAATTTCTTGCTGGAATCAGCAGAAAATGGTATAACAACAAAACTGAAAAAAAATAACACTTTCCATCAAATACGAATTTTAATTCCAAATATAGATCTTTTAATTTACTGAATTCTATGCATATGATTATGATGATGAAAGAGTTCAATAAAATGAAAAAAAAAAAAACAGTACCTGGAAACTTCTTCCCATAACGGTCCTTTAAGACTTGAATCTTTGAAAACAACATCCATTTCCGATCTAATTTTCAGTAAAGCTAAAGTTTCTTGCCTTGGCCATCGATTTCCACCTGAGTTCCTTTCTCCGTCTTCACCGCCAATCGACAAATCTCCTCCACCGCCACCACCTTCACTACTCCCACCACTCTCCGGAGCTTCTTGTGGTGGCGGTGCTAACTGTGATGGAGCTGCCGAAATGGCAGCTCCATCACCTGCAACACCAGCAGTAATACTAGTATTACTGCTAGCTATTAAACTCGAAGAAACACCAAGCATCTTCTTTTTTCTTTTTTTTCTAATACTAAAAGAGGAGTCACCCCTCTTCTTTTTTTCTTCTTCTCAACAAGCAATTATACTTCAAAAAAAAAATTATTATAAATAAAAAATAAATGAAACAACAAAAAAGATTGGTGAATTCTGTGGGTTTTTATGAAGATGGGGTGTAGTGAATTTGTTAGTAATTTATTTCGGTGGGATCTGTCTGTCAATCTCACACCCCCCTTAAAATACAAAAGAAAAAAAAAAGTATACACATACACAAAATAAATAAATAAAAAAGCAAATGTATTTTCTTTATTAACAAGATAACCCAAAAGGGTCACTTTAGTTCATTTAAGCTCTGGTATAATATTAAAATACATACCAAATAATATGTATCATCTATTTATCAATATAATCTAAATATATACACTTTAATTGTGTTTTTTTACATATATATAATGTAATTTTTTCTTATATTTTTTATATATATATATAAAAAATATATGTATGAAAGAGGAAGAGGTGTAGAAAAAGAGGATGAGGATAATAAGTTGGTTTTTGTCTGTCCAGCTAAATATAGTTAAAAGCCGGCTCAAGTAGGTCATCTTTGCTTTTTTGGCATTTTGGATTTCAGTGGCTGTTGGCTATACTTGTAAAAAAGGCAAATAAAAATAAGAAACAAGGGACGGGAGTTACTAGTTCAGTTTGTTAACTATCTGAATTTTCACTTCGTTGGTGTAGTTTAGGTTTGATTCCTTATTCTTAGTAATTCAATTCGTCTACTATCTGAACTTTCACTTTGTTGATGAGAATAGATTTGAGCCCTAAATTTTTTCTGTTCGACTAAAAGAGGGGGTGGGGTAAACTAGGGGTTGATAGGGGGGGGGGGGTATATTGAAAAGGCAAAAGCATCTATAACATGAATCCCATTGACCTTTTAAATCATAGATGCTAATCTGACTAATTTTATATTACTTCACCTGATGATGAATGATATGAGATCTCCTTTCTTGTTATACTTTTTAGATTAGTTTAATTGTAGGAAATTCCTAAAATGTCCTTCAAAGTTGATTTTTTTAAGGCAAAAATGACCTATTATTATAACTACTAATAAAATAATTTTTTTCCCCGCCCAAATTTCTTATATGATAAAAAAAATATATAAAATAGTCTAGTCTAGTCTAGTGGTTAATAAAGTAGTTGAGAATCATGAGGTCTCAGGTCCAAATTTTAGCTGAGACCAAAATATTAGATGAGTTATCTGGTACATATCACTTTTACTAAATACATAATAAAATAGTATTACATTTAATCCTGAATTTATCTTTTTCTTATTGTTCGTATTAAATGGCTCTATAATACTATTCTCTTTGTTTTATTCTACTTATCATATTTTATGATAATAACTTGATTTTCTTTAGATCAGAACTTTTTTTATGTTTTTACTTTTATATAAGAACACTCTATACATAAATAACAATGATATTTATTATAGTAACACACTTGTTGTAAAATCAATTGTCTATAACAATTGCATGCAAATACCATATAACAATATTTTATACCAATTATATTATGTAAGAAGAATATGAAAATGTTGACGAATGATAATACTACTTGTTTTTTTTTTATTTATAGAAAACAATTATTAATAATCCTACTATTTTTTGAAAAATATTTTTATTTTTAATGGAGTGAGTAAATAAATTTATAAGATTATGGAGCTTATGTAGCCACGTAGGTATAGGGAACCCTACAGCTGGAGGGTGACAATTTTGGAGTTTGAAAAGAAGTTGGTTATAATAATTTGTTCAAAACCTAAGGGTTAAAAGATTAATAAATAAAGTGTTACTCGAATCGCAAGTTGCAACTCGCTTTTATTGAAATTAAAATATTTAATAAATAAGTCGATTAATTAAATAACGGTAAAATTATCTTTATACTACATACACTCGCTATGCTTATCACGCACTGAAAATCGATCATAGTTAACTTTCAAATATTAAACTAGGATTATAAGTATTTTTCCAAAAAAATTAATTAGAAATTTCAAATTCAAGCTTTAAAATGGAATTATAATTCATATAAAATATTTTAATTTTAGATTAATCAAAATTTAAAGCAGATACAAAATATCGAAGCAAAAAAAAATTAAAAATTAGTGAGATGTAGGTCATTTGATGTTGAAATTAAGTAAATTTTGTTAGTTAGGCTTGCAACCTACCGTAATAAATGGTTTAGAGAATTTCAAGAGGAAGTTATCATCATTTATTCAGTGTTTATTTTTAGTGTACAAATGAAAAAATTAATTTTTAGGGCCATTTTACGTAGCTACTTTTTTGTCTTTTTATACGTATGCAATACTAGTTTTTTTTTTTATATTTTTCAAAAAAAAAAACACTCGTATAAATCGATACAGCTAATTAGATTAAAAAAAAGTAGTTGAAAATAATTTAGTAAGCAATTATATGTTGGATAATTTCGGAGACCTTCTTCGATATTTTGTTTTATAATATTCACATCTTTTATGATTTACGATAATATATTTATATCTCTCATTTTGATTTTTTTTATAATAATTCTTTGTATCTATTTAAAATAAATACAATTTAATTATGATTTAATAAATTTATCCTTCTTTATGTTAATTTCTTCATATTAATTCATAATTTCATTAAATATAAAATGACTTATTTAACAAGTACTTCAAAAATAAACAATATGAAAAAATGTGTATTTTTGTTTGGAAAAAAAAGCACACGTATATATTTTACTAACTTATTTGTGTTTGATTTTTTCAAATTATTTATTAAATAAGTCATGATTTTATTAATATGCATGGATATGAAGAAATTAATTTCATCGAAGTTATAGCTGACTTATATTTATCTCTTATGAATTTAAAAAATAATTTAAAAATATCAAAATAAATAAGATTGACATAATAGGATCATATTGTAGAGTGAAAATTGAAGTGAATCCTCTAAAATGATCCTAATTAATTTTTTTGTTTGGTCCAAGTACTTAGAAATATTTACTATTGTTGCTCTTTATAATTTATTTTATAAAAAAGGAAAAAATGCACAAGTATTCCCTCAACTTATGCTCGAAATCTCAGAGACGCACTTATATTATACTAAGGTTCTATTACCCCCTTGAACTTATTCTATAAGTATTTTTCAACCCTTTTTCGGTCTACGTGGCAGACTAAAAAAAAAGTCAATCAAAGACGCCCACAAGATAGTGTCACGTAGGCCGAAAAGGTGTAGAAAATTATTAATAAAATAAGTTCAGGGGGGTAATAGGACCTTAGTATAGTATAAGTGTATCTCTGAAATTTTTAACATAGGTTGAGAGGATACTCGTATATTATTCCTATATAAAAGATTTTATATATTTATTTGAAAAAATAATTTGTGAATAATAAATAAACAATTATTTCCCCATGGTGGGCCTAATTTGCCTATGATTGCATATAGGTTAGTTAAATGTGTGGAGTCAAACTTTTTTTTACCTAAGAGTTACCAATAAAATAATGTCAATTATAGACCCTACCAATCAATAATTCATGTAAATACAAATGAGCAATAATTACAAATGATTTATAATCAAATACTAGTACATAAATTATACATGTAGAATCTTGATTTATAGTTTGCGTGAACAAGTGAGATAAGCAAAATATATTGTTTTGGGAGCTAGGCTGGAAAATTTTAAATAATGCATTATATTTGGGTTATTTCAACTAATTCCAAAGTGATTTGTTAGAGTAATATGTACGTGATATATGATTTACTTTTCTATTTAGTTAATTTTAATAAAAAAAATTGGATATTTTTATATTTAATAATAATTTTTTAAAAAAATTAATATTAAATTAAATAATGTCATATAAATTGAGACAAAAGAGTATACAATAAGGTCTTAACGGACGTCCATTTAAATTTTTGGTAAAAATAATGTCGAAATTTCATATCACTAAAAAATTCATGGATTATCACACGCGAAAATCGATAAAATAGGAGGTTTATTTGCTGCTCTGAAGCTCGTTTGATCTTGAAAATGTATCGTTTTAATCGTTGTGACCAACTAACTCCATACCTAAGATCTTAAGAGACGTTTATGTAAATTTTTGATAAAAATAATATCGAAATTTCGAATCACGAAAAAATGGTGAACTATGCAAAATGGGACACCATTATTTTTGTTGCACATATTTTGAGAAAAAAGAGGTGAATGGCACGTAATTGATGATGAGAAGACTAGCCACATTTTCTTTACATTTTACTTCTAATAATATTTACTTTTCATGAAAAAGAAAAAAAAGAAAAAAAAATAAAAAAAGGAAAAGACAAATATATCCGTCAAGTTATAAATTAAATAGAATATTCATTGTTTAAGAATAGTATATATATTTTAATGCCTGATAAATAATGTGTTGTAATTTAATTTTTTTTGGTCAGTAAATGTATATTTCATTTTAACGTGTATTAAATATCTTCATATTTTGAAAATATTTTTTAATTCAATTTATAAATAGTTATAGAAGATCATTTCATCGATTTCTATTATACTAGGTATACACGTTGTGTATGTGAGGGGTTTGATTAATTATATGTATATTATGATTTTTTTTTATGTATATATCATATGGATGGTAATTACAAATTGATCCATATAATTAATTATTTTTTTGTAGCTCGTTTTTTAGCTTACTTTATTTTTCTTAATTTGTATTATGTATGTGTTTCATTGGATCCAAGGTGTTTACCTAACTATATACTGTCTGTCCATATAGTATAATTTTATGTATTGTTATGTCCTCTTGAAAGTCCATTTCGATTTAACGTCGAGGGTCTATTAGAAATATAAAATGATATACTGAATATATTATTATTTAATATTAAATATTACTTTAATTATTTTATTTTATGACGCTTTTATATCAAAAGTAAATTCAATCCCAAATTCTTTTGTGTTTCCTTTTATTAAAATTCTTTTTTCATGGTTCGAATCTAATTCTTCTTGTCTTAAAGTAATTTGAATATCTCGAGTCTCAACCTAAACCATCTCAACAAATTCCAAAAAAATTTATGGATCTTAAAAAAGTCTGAAATTAAGGAATAAAATTCGAATACTCAAAATGAGGAATTGATTTTTTTACGAATACATGTTGTAAAACTTGACATTAACAATGAAAGACAGATTTAAAATTTAAATATCATAAATTTTATTACACTATATTTGATTTTAAAATTAGATTATACATTCATAAGATTTGAGCTAAAATAATTGAATTTTGATGATTAATTATAAGTTACTTTCTACATACGTCCACACTGACGAAGACAATAATATAATGTATAGATAATTAAAGGGCCATAATTAAATTAAAAGTATAGGGTATATATGTATAATTGATGCCAAGCACTACTTACTGTCAATTTAGTGGTGAGTAAGAAAGATTCTTCTAGCTGACATTATTAATTAAATTAATTAATGTGATTTAATCTTAATTAATTACAAATCCTTGTTGGCAATGTGAAAATGGATGTTGTTGGCATAATTGAGTTTACTTTTAGAAAATACATAAATGAAATAGTTGATGTCTTCATGTTAGTAACTATTATTACCTATTCGAGATGTGCTGCAGTCGATGGTGTTATTTCAATTTTAATCAGAGGTTTAAGTTTCAAATTTTGAGTATAAATAAATTTTTAGTAAAAGATGTTAATCTCACGTAAGTCATATTTAATATGAATTTAGATTAATCAGATATCAATATAAATATCAAACTTGGACGAATAACTTTTAAAGAATATTACTAACATATAATATGAGATTGTAATCATTGTAAATTAAATATACTATGCCCATATACTATTGAAGAAGTTAATGCTATGAGTTGGATGAAGATGATGTGTCAACATCCATATTTTAAATTATTAAAAAGACACTTGGATATACATCTTTTTTTGTACAGTTGTAAATCAATTTAATATGTTTTAATTTTTAACTGAAATCACTTAATTGTTGATGATAGCATTATAATTTTCAAACTCTAGTTTTATTAATTGATTAATTAATACCCCCACGATAACCTTGCAATATTTATTATTTTTGTGTCAATTTTTCTTTGGGTCAATTTTTTCAGTTTGATTAATACTCTATTAAGGTATAGTGGTGGTTAGCTACCATGTATAATTGGAAATTTGGTATGATACCTTTCTATTTCTTATTTTTCTCAGAAATTTCACAAAGGATGTTCAGAAATAACATAATAAGAATTCACCAACATTGGTTTGTAGTGCACTGTGGTAGTGTTTCACTCTTAAACAGAGGTCTTGGGTTCGAGCCCTTGGTTTGAAGAAAAATCCTGTCGGAGCTCCAACTCGGATGGTCATGCAGAGCGCGATTTGAATTTAGTTGGAGCTCCAATGTAGACTCTGGACACTGACAAGAAACCAAAAAAATAAATGCATAATAAGAATTCTTTTCAAAAAGTAGAACACACGAGCACTATTTTATTTCAAGGAAGTGAGACCACTAGGCTACAATAGCATGTTATGTTAAGGGTATCTAAAATATGTTATTTGATCATTTTGTATATCATTTTATTTGTATATATGGTATTTTTTTCGACGAAGGGTGTCCAATTGAACACCTTGTGGCTACGCCACTGTTTGTTTGATAATTATTCTAAAGTTTGACTAATTTGAATTTATACAGAAAAGTCTCTTGATATGAGATAAAAACGATTTCTACTAAAGCCATATTAATTTGTTTTCTGGCTTTTTAATCTCAAAATCTTAATTTAAAAAAATACTTATCATTCCATCAGATTATCGTGTAAATTAGTTGTGTGATATTTTGATTATTGATTTATACTCAAACTGCTCTAGTAAAATAAATTAGAAGAATTATTCCACTTCCACGTTACCTGCATCATATACCAACGGTGGATTCTTTGTTAACTTTGTTAATTAATTGAATATAATTAGTAGGTGTATAGATAAAATAATATTTGATATTTTAAAACAAAAATGTATTTGAAATTGAAATTAAATAAATATATTTTAGAATTAGAATTATTTCCTATGTACCAAAACGAATTTAATGTTAATATTATACTCGTTGAGTCAAATAATTTTTTTTTTTTTTAATTTTGATATACTTATCTAAAATTTACCAAGTACATTTTATATTTCATAGAAGTAAGAAACTAATATTCGTACATCTTTCACTTTTAATCTTAAAATTATGCCCTCTGTAAAATAATCGTCACTGATTGAACAGTTTTTCAAATTTATGGATATTCTAAATTTTACTCTTTTTTTTCTTCAACTTACGAATACTTAATTTTAGAAATAATTTTTACATATAAACACAAACACGAATTCACATGGATATTTTCTTTTTGAACGTGGCAAGAACTATTTTGCACAAACTCCATACTACAGCACACCACACCACATTATGGTAGGGTCCTTCAACTTTGTAAGTTGTAAATTGAGGGCGGATTTATCGAAACTCAGTAATTTTTCTTTATATATATTAGTATATTTATTAAAATACTTGATCGTGAATCTTGTTATAATCATATATTATCTGAAAGATATTATAAAAATTGTTAAAATTTTCAAATTTTAAATTCGAATCTAATCGTAAAAGAAAACATTTTTCCTAATTTTAGTGAATTATGTAAGGGGAATGTGGCAAAGGTTATCCCCTCTTATTGACATCATAAAGAGACTTTTTTTTCTTTCAAAACATTGCATGATTTTGTCTTTTTATTGCAAATTTTTTATGCTCTTTGCTTTTATGGTGATTAAATAAATTTAATCATAGAATTTTATTTTTTTAATAAACGATGTTCAACTGATTTTCCTTCACCGTATGTGGCTGAGCTATTGGCTTTAGTTCAAGTTTTATCTTTATACAAATTACGTTCGTATATATAAGTTATAAATTTAAAATCTATTATATCAAAGGATAAATGAAAATTTAGAACTCATGAATTTTAAATTCGAATATTCAGGCAACACCCTTTATCATAGGCGGAATCAGAATTTTCAATAAGAGAATTTGACATCTACTATATATACATATAGACTTATTTTAATCATGTATAAATAATATAATTTTTTACCAAAGAAGATTCAAATGAACCTTTTGTATGAAATAGCTCCGCCCCTACCCTTTATCACAATGTATAAAATCTATAAATAAAATGTTATTAGATTCTCAAAACAAGTCATGATTGTGGAGTTGTATTTAAATATGAATTTTCCCCTCTCTTTATCTTTTTTTGATTCAATTAATCTCTATATTTTTATTCTTTAAAATTTAACCTTTTTTTTTTTGCAACTTTAGTTGCTGTAAGTATCTATTATTTCTCTTTCATCCACCAAGAAAATTGTTGAAAAGAAAAACAAAAAACCATTAATAAACAAAGTTGAGAATTTATCTTTTCTTTTTGTTTTTTTTTAATTCTCTTTAAAGTACAATATATATTCGATTACAAACTAATTCTTGATTGATCTAGCACGCAGTAACTTTATAAAAGAGTTATTTTTCTGTCTCGATCTATATGACATTTTTTAATTTTAAGTATCAGTTTTTCATAATTAAATATAACTTTATTTTTTTTTATTTTTTAATCTTTAATGAAATAATTTACAGTAATACAAATACCTAAATCATGAATTCAAAAATTTACTGTCATATAAATTAGGATGAAAAAACATACAAAAACATATAACCTCAACTTTGTCGGTATAACAGTAAGAGTATTTATGAGTCACTTCTATAATGAGGGACATATCAGATTCAAATGACAAAGTTAAAGAAGCATATTTCTGACTCCAATTTTTTTAAAAAAAATATTTTTGAAACAAACCAAGATTGTGACATGGACCAAAGTGAGTTGTCTATATGGAAAAGTTACAAAGGGTTTAATTGAACATGGTAGGCATGTGAATATTATTATAGACACAAACCATGTGTCATCCATGTGGATTTAACCCTTTCAATTAAACAAAAAAAATAAATAAAACTTTCAATTTATCTGTCATTAGCTAAGCAAACCACCCAACTACATTTTTATTTTCACCTTTTTCCTCATCCACAAAAATATAATTATTTAATTCTTGTTAAAAGAAAATAATTATTGATTTTCATATAGTAGACAAATTAAAAGGGAAAGAGTAATTTGCAATCCACAATTCTTTAGGTAAGACTATTATATGGAGATTTATTTTGGAATAGTTACGGACTCAGAATTATTTGATTGTTTAATTTATAAAATATGTATACAATGTATACAAATATAAATATATAAAAAAAGTTAAAAAAAGATTCAACATTTACTAATATACATAAAAAAAAAATATAATGTTATATAAATAATGTATTTTTTCAATACACGATATAGGGTAATATATATATATATATATATATATATATATATATATATATATATATATATATATATATATATATATATATATATATATATATATATATATATATGTATATATATATATATATATATATATATATATATATATATATATATATATATATATATATATATATATATATAAAAGTTGCTACTAACATTATATTACCTTCAATTTGCTAATCATAACTAATTGAATTGCTTTCCCTTAAATGAGAAAATGTAATTAATTTCACTTCCTCACATGGGTAGAAAGGAAAAATGGAGAGACAAACAATCAATAATAAGACATTTTCTTGAAAATTTTAAGTTGTTTTTAGTCAAAATGATACTTTCTCTGTTCGATATCGTTTGTCGTGATTTTTATTTTTAAAGTCAAATTATAAAAACTTTGATTAATATTTTAAGATGTATTTTCATTATATTAATATGCAAAAAATTACAATATATAATACTTTTTATATAGTTTTAGAATATCTAATTTTTTGTTTAAAATATTGAATTAATATGATCTAATTTAACTTTAAATATTAATCAAATTAACTTTCGAAAAGCGCAATATGACAAATAATACCAGACGGAAGGAGTATTAATCAATTAAACGTAATTTTCTAAAAACATAATTTCAATGTCAAACGTAACTCATCCTTGGTTTTGAGATACCTAATGTTCAATTATCCATAAAATGTTTCTCGATATATTAGATGTGTTATTAGAGACGGAGCTAAGTGGAGGTTTGTGGATTTAAATATATCAAATATTTTTCTTTTGTAGACCTTGTATATGTATCAGAAAATTAAATAAATATATTTTTATATTAACTTGTGTGAACCTCCTAACAAAATTAATTGATGATTCAATGATAAGAAAAAGGTCATGAAAACGCTTTCCGCACAAGTTAGAAATATTTTTCTCTTCTATCCTAAAAGTTAGAAATTCTCAAACCCTTAATTATGGCTCCACCTCTGGGTGTTATAATCTCTCATTAACTAAGTGTGTGCATGTCTTTTTTCTTATATAAAATATTGTGAAAATAATTAAATATATCCTTGAATTATTTTAAATGGATCTTTTTTATTGTATGTTATATTTATTTATTTTTTTGGTTAAAAATGTTCTCAATGTTAGTATTTTTGGGGGTTTATAATATGTCCTCCAATTACTAATAAAATAAGTTAACGGTTGCTTAAAAACAAGAAAAAGTTATCTAATATCATTGAACTATTTGAATTATGACATTTTTGCCCTCCATTTTAAAATTTGGAACAAGTTTTCTGATTCATAAAGAGTTTGAAATACTTATATCGGAGATTGATTTGACTGGCTCGGTTGACACCCTTAGGATCACCTCCCTTTACTTCAGAGTCTTAGGTGTAACTTTTCTAATCGAAAAAGAGTCTAAATTTATTGGATTTTTTCCTTCGGGTACCTCAACTACGTTATTTTTCTATTGAATCATTAAACCACCCATAATTTGTTTCTTTAAAACACTGTTGGTTGATTTTGATCGGCTTTTTTGTTGTAAATGCCTTCAATTGTGTTCGAATTGTAATAATTTTAATTGAAGGAATGAAGACAAACCGTGGTAGTCTCATTTGTTTTCTAATGTGTTCAAATGACTTAAGTAAAATACAATTATTCTTAAACATTTTCACTATCAATTGAACTAATGACTTGTGGAACAACATATGTATCCTCTATCAATACCCCTCATAAATCTGATTCAACATCAGACAACGGTGTATGTTTAAACGGAACAAATTATGGGAGTTCAATGATTCAATAGAAAAATGACGTAGTTGAGTTACCTGAGAGAAAAAACCCAACAAGTTTAGGAATCTGCTTATGTATTTGGCCTTACTTCTATTATCACAAAAAATTGTGTGATTCTTTCTATATATCACTCATGGAATTGTATCCTCCTTTGTTTTTAATGTTGAAAAATAAAGCTTAAATAGTATTTACTCCACAAACTCTACAATATTAAACCAATTTCTTTGAGACATGAGAGAATACATTTTGTTCTTGACTTACAAAACCAAAATTTGTTTTAATAAAACCAAATGAGTTTTTCTTTCTTTTTGTCTTTGAAAAACCTTTCTAATTAAGCTAAACACTAGAAAAGTATACAACCTAATATCTAATTAAAGGATTATGTTGGAGAACACATAGTCTAGAGGTAATTAATCAGATAATTCTAGTGTAATTAAGAAGCAAGACAAGCATGTGAAGAGATTTAATTGAAATCTAATATAACTCTGTGAGACAAAGCTTTAATAACACACATGAAAAGATGTTGCTAATTAATTAATATGTTTAATCATCAAATTATTAAAATTAACAAAAGTCATAATGTAATCCACATGCCTTTGTTTACTAACAATATATGTTAGCATCTACACATGCCTCCAACTAATTAATTAAGAAAATATACTAAAAACGACTTTCATATAATCACATCAAATTCAATTATCAGAGTATATTTTATATTTTTACGTGATTTCCGAAGTAAAAGAATTATCCATTTACAAAATTGTCTCTTTAAAAATATTGACGTTATATACACATGGGATATACAATTATGTTGTATCACGATGTTGCATTTTTGAATACTATTAAAGTATATATAACATGTGAATTTTACACTTCAAAAGTATACAATAGTTAGTATCATTATAATATTAGCCAATTTCATTTTATTTTTTTTCAACTTATTGAGGAAGAATTAGCAAAATTATAAATTTGGTTATTTTTTTCTAAGTAGTATAGAATATGATATTTTCTACGTCTAAGAATGTTTTCAATCCCTATTAAAGAAGGTAAATATTTTTGAACACAAATTTATAATGAATTAGTTACAAATAATTTATTTTTTCAAAAAAAATCATCGATAAATATGGAAAGAGAATATTTTCAATTGACGATCCCAATAACACTACGATTTTATATTTATCTCTAGACATCTATTGAATATGCACATTAGTAATTTAGAATTCAGTAATTCAAATGGGTTAAAATTTTAAATCAATGTTTTAGATTTTGAATTCACCTAAATTGATTAAAATTTTAAATTAATGTTTTAAATTTTGAATTAGCCTTCGATGGTATGTTTTAAGTTCCTTGTGCATTTAAATACATTTTCAGTTATAAATTAAGTCTCTTGCATTAAATCATAACGAACTAAATATTGTTATTTGTCTAATTTATCAAATAGTATTTCCTTCATTTCTATTTATTTATCACATTTCATTTTATGAGAATAAATTTGACTAGTTTTTAACGATAAATAAAATTCAAATAATTCAATATTTTAAAATTTTAATTTTCAAAAACTTTATGAAAAAATATTATAAATTATCTTTCCCACGTTAGTACGACGAAAAAAAATATATTTTTAAATATTAATTAAAATTTATATAATACGACTCTTGAAAAGCAAAATATAAGAGAGTAAACGATATAGATGGAGTATGTTTTTAGAAGCTAATTTATTCAAAGTTTTCGAAGAGAAGGTGAATATCACATAATGATATACATGTATAATAATATTTATTAATTGTTTTATTTTTTCCATGCTAACCTCATATTTTTATTTTATTTTTATTTGAGGATGGGCGGCGGAATATAAAAAGTTTTTTTTTTCTTCATTTGTCTTTAATAATTAAAAAATAGAATTATTAAAATTGAAGAGTAAACTGCAGGCCAGCCATTTCAAGTGCAATCTGTTATTCTTGTATCATGTTTTCTATTTTTATTTTTTTTGAGGAAATAATTATAATAACATAGCTTATTTCTTTCATAAAAAATAAGAACACCTAATAACCTAAGTATATAAAAGGTAAAGTCTTTGATTTGTGTCACCCTCTTAATCATGGATGTTATTCTTGTGGCAACTTTTTCATGCATATAGATCTCCTTTTGCCCCTTTAATATATATATATATATATATATATATATATATATATATATATATATATATATATATATATATATATATATATATATATATATATATATATACTTTTGAATTATTAAGTATGTTATCATTAATTAAGAATTTTATAACGTATATTGAGGAAGATATATCTAGATACATTTTAAAAAATGAGAAAGGAGAGCGAGATGGGGAGGTAGGCGAGCGAGATATATAGTAATGTATCTCAGAATCATGTGAATCACATTAGATACATGTATTTGTATGTATCTGGTGTGATTCACAAGTACCAAGAATATCATATATACAACAGAGTGATGGGCGAGACGGAAGGAATCTAGGGAAGTAAGCAAGATTCGCCTATGTATAGAGATGACAATGGGGCGGGGTTAGTTGAGCTTAAGCTGCAAAAATTTTACCCGCCCTACTCTGCCCTGCGCGATAACTTTTTTTCATTTTCAATCCGCCTCGCATAAAATTTGATTCTTCTTCTTTTTAACCAAGTTTGATATTAAAAATAAAATTCATAAAAATATATTCATTTTCTCATTAAGTTGTAATAATTCAATAGATAATGACTTAAAAAATTATGATTATAGAGGTTAATCGGGAAGCATGTCAGAAACCATATTAGTTTTGATTATACCATTTTCATTTACTATCTTGAATATTTTAGTGACTTTAAGGAAATTATCTCGATAATAACGACCAATCACTCTAGTAACATGCATGTGAAAATCTAAAATTAAATTTGAACCAGCATAAAATCGCATAGACTCACAATCCACCTCTCCCCACATTACTTTTTAAAAAATCCACTTCAACCGCGCCACATCCCACCCACCCACATAGCCTTAAAACCGCTCTGTCATGTATCCACCCCGCCCGCTATCTATGTATCGCAGATACATATGAATCTACTTCGATACAGTACATTTAGGACAAGTTACACCTAATTTTGGCTCCATTATCACGAGATACATATATCTAAATGCACCAAAATTAGATAAAGTTTCGTAATATTGTAAATTAACGCGTATCTAAATAATTAGCCCCTAATCTAGTGAGATTTCTATAAGTTTCCCTTCCTATTTCTCCGATTTTTCTTGTGTCAAAAGGATATTCTTCACGATACTCTTTCCTTTAACAAACCCTGTCTGATTCGTACAAATAAGCAAAAAAAAATGGTCATATAGTAGATATACCGAGTTATCGCTCTAAAATAAGAATAATTATTTCCCTCAAAATGTCAATGTCATCTTAAACAAAGAAAATAACAAAATAAACCAAAAAAAAATGAAAGAAGGGAATCAATCCCCATTACCAAAAAAAGAAAGGAGCATAAAAAAGGTGAAAAAGAATAATTTACAAGTGGGTAATAAATTGAAAAGTGAGGCCCATGAAAATGAAGCTGCATGTTGAGTGTCACTATTAATGGGCCCATAATAAATGGACCAAAAGAAATGCCCACATTGAGCAGCTGTGTGTAAAAGGGACATTTTAAAAAGGGGAAAAATAGTTCATGTTGACTTCAAATAACAAAAAAAAAAAAAAAATCATTTACAAAATTGTGATAATTTGAAAATAAAATATTTATTTCATAAACATTTCTTTTTCTAATTTCATAAGAATAGTAGGATTATAGTGTTTTAGAGTACATAACCAATGTATATATATATGTTTGAGTATTTTATAAACATTTTTTTTCTTAAGAAGGTATGAGAAAAATATTTAAAAAATGGCCTAAGTCATCTGTAGCCACTTGAAGTTGTCCTCATATTTCACTTAAACACCTCAACTAAGGAATATACCTATTGAACACTTAAACCTTAAAAAATTTATACCTATTTGACACAAACTGACAATCAATTGAAAAACAAAAACGCGTGTATTTCAAACGCGAATTCATATTAATTTTACCAATAATATGATGACACGTGGCATTACATTTAATTTTTTAAAAACCTCTATATAATTAATTCATAAAGTATTTTAAAAAATAAAAAAAAATTATTTTTAATTAAAGTCTCTCCACCCTCCCCACTTTCTTCCTCCTTCTTCAGAAACCCATTTCTGATTTTCCATGGAGTTGGTATCGCTCCATCTCTTTCTTCTCTTCAATGGAGCTACAATGACACACCATTGTTGTCTCAAGCTAAATATGCATTCTCTTTCATTTCGATAACATTAAATTTTTCACTCATTATCTTCATCTTTTATACATTAGAAATTATTTATTAGAATTGGAAAAAAATTAACAGACTTTTGCCCAAGAAAATCTATTCATATTTTTTAATCATTGTAAATGGAACTTATTCGAGATATTTGAGGCGAAAATCGATATAAGAAAAAGAGGAAAGCGAGGAAAGAACAATGAGGGTGAGAGAAAGAGAGGTGGAGGGAGTGTGGTGTGCTCTGTAAAAAAAAAAGAGATAAAAATGGTGAAAGAATGATATGATAGAAAGAGGGAAGAAGACAACTATCCTTCTTCTTTTTTGTTAATTAATTTTTTTTCTAAAATTAACTTAGGGGATAAATTAAGAAAAAAAAAGGAAAATATTATTTTTAATAAATTCACGCGCTCAAAGAAAGTGAATTACACGTTTTTTGCCATGTCAGCATTTTGTGTCTAATAGGAATGACTTTTGAACAAATAAAGTGTTCAATTGGCACAAGGATTAGTTGAGGTGTCTAAATGAATAATGCGGACAACTTTAAGTGGCTGCATATGACTTAAGCCTTAAAAAATTAATATTTTTGTTTCATGGACATTTCATTAATCACCCAATAAAGAAATTCTTTGTGGGTATATGGTTGAAGTTACTTTCAAAGTCTTAAGTCCACTTCTTGTTTTATCCTTGATTTGATTTTACTCATATCAACTTCAATGTGATGTTACAAGAAAGGATAAATTAACAAATAATTGGATTAGCTTTTTGTTTGCAAACTATATTATTTTATGTTTTTTTTTTTTTGGTTTTCTCATAATATCAAATTATTTGTCCTTCAATTGACAATCCAAATTATAGTGCACAATTACATCTAGTTATTACTTTTTCAGTTGTAGTGTATGGTTTTTCTAACCCTGTTTAGATTCATGATTTTCATTGAGTAGGTTCGAAAATACAAATATAGCGCTTGAGATTTGAATTTATACCTTTAAGGTGAATTCTTGAAACCCCTAAGCCACGGAGCTAGCTAGCTTCTACCCGTGTTCAGGGAATTCAAAATCTATACAATGTTATTTTTTGCTGAGGGAGTTCGGGTGAACAACCTGGCAAGGCCCTATATCCACTCCTACCTCTGAACGGATGATAAATCAGAAATCCAGAAACAAAAACAACAATTGGACTTGCATTATAAGGACTCAATTGAACAAATCGAGCAAGCTTGAATAGACTAACATGAAACCTATTAGGCCAAAAGCTCCATGAAGAGAAACAAGAGTCTATAGACACCCCAATTGACACCAACGAGTAAAATCTCCTTGTACTTCACGAACCAAACAACAACGAATGTGTTAAACTATTAGCAGGAGTAGAGACCGTGGCAGTTAGATGAGAGCCAGCTGAAGGGCTTCTACATGTTCGAGTAAGATGGAAGCCATACAAGTTCTTAGGTCAAGGTACATTTTGATAGAACAAACAACTTGCAGGATAACACCTAAACATTATTTTGTCAAATCATTTGTGGACTTTGTGTTTCACAGCTAAATGAAGAGGCTTTCCCCACTGTGAAGCTTGAAAAATGGGGCGAAAAGTGGAACAGAAAATGGATACCTCTAATTTATCGGCGTCTTTGCTTGGAGTAGCTCTGGGGTCCAACACTTTGAGATCCTCTACCAGGAGAATCCATTGATCCTCTAAAAGAAGCATAAGCTGCTTTTGCTGAATCTGGGACAGAATCCGGAGAAATTGACTCCACAAAGCATGCTGTATTGATTCGTGTCCTCTCGAGTTCAGATTGAAGTAGCTCAGAACTGTACTGCTGTGCAAGAGCCTGTGAAATTGAGAACAATCCAAAGGCATGTAAGAAAAGGCGATGAAACACTTTAATGACAATGTCGAAACTAGATTGTTTGGTGCGAGGCAAATATCATAGCCAACAGGAATTTGCTGGCTGGAATCAACCAACCTTGTGATGATAAACAATATTCTGTAAGAAAATTTATGTTTTCACGATGTTTAAAGCATATTGCAGAGAAAAAAGACAAGACAAAAAATCTGGAAAAAAGTCTATAGAGAGTATTTCATACAATCAGATCATCAGGTGATATAGTCCCCCCTTGCTGCCTTTCATCCTGAGGTCCATCATCATTTCCACGTGTTTGCCGACGACTATTGGTTGGAGTCTCAACAGTCTCTGGGACACTCTCAGTTGCTTTCTCTAAAAGGACCCCTTGTAAAGTTTTTAGAGACTCCCTTGCTTCATGTGTAAAGTAAGTGTTCAATATGGTCTCAAAATAATCAAGCTGCAGGATTAAGCCATACAGTCTATCAGAGTCAACGCCATGCAGTTAGTCATGAGAGAGCATGACCTATCCATTTCAGTTCCCTGTTTTATTCTATCAACTTTCAGTAGTCCATAAAAAATATGTAGAGAAACAAATGCAAGAACACGGAATCGAATCTGAACCCTCTCTACATTTTTGTTTTAAAGTATACTTCTGCTTCTACTTGTTGCAAACAGCATAAAAGCTTAAGCAATACAAAAGCACTCAACAAAACAAAAGCGGAAAAAATATTGTATTTGCACCATCCAAACAGAAAAAAAAAGTGATTCCGGGAAGCACTAACAATTTAACTAACCTCAAGCATAAGCTGACAAAAGCCATTCACGTCTAATGCTGTAAAATCTGTTTCTTGGTTTTCATGGAAAAGGCTTAAGAAAGTGTCGATTAGACCTTCAACAAGAATACCAAGTGTCTTATCCAACAGAGGCTTACAACCGGCAAAGACCTGTAAGAGAAAAACCAAAATTAGAACGTTAGACTAAGCAATGCGGGAGAGAATGGTATAAGAAAAACACCAAGTAAAGATAGAGTTTGAGATTTAGAACTTTTTAAAACTATGCACCAGACAAATCGATTAAAATCTCCGTCTACCTAAACTATGAACAAGCAACAATATCCCCAGAAAAGAGTCAGAGAATTACCTCTGCATGTACAGCAACTAAAGTGTGTAGTAAATCCACAGCAGCATCTCGTACTCCCTGCAATGCATAGAAAATCATGCTATCATTCCAAGTGGAAAACATTTTCTGTTATAGCAGGCCAAAATGAGAAAGACTTCTTGCCTTAACTGCTGGTGCAGCACCCCATTGTACACCACTCTCCAACAAATAGTTTACAGCAGCTGTTCTGAACAAATTTCTCTGACAAAATATTTCCAAAAAAAAAGAAAATTTACGAATCATCCAATCAGGGACAAGGCAAAGTTTAAGAGCAATTCTCTATTCTTTTAGAAAAATCTTCTCCAATATCAAGCACAAAGTATCAATATCTTGTTATCAATATCTTTTGGTTTTTTCAGGTTAAACCTCCTAATTATTGAGGATCAAGTCATCAGGGGTCCAGGAGGGGGGGGGGGGGGGGGTTAATTGTTCCTTGAGGATACTGATAAAAGACACATTGTTTAGGGAAAAAAGAAGTAAAAGGACATGATAATTAGGAGAATACTAAAAGGGGAACTGACACTTTTTTATGCGAGAATAGGGAGCATAAACTTTTTATAGTTATGAAACCAAGAATGTTCTTAAATCATTTTATTTCAAAAGGCACAGGTATCTCTGATAACAACTAACAAGTTGTGCATCTAGCATAGTGCTTTGTGCACCATTCATATACTTGGAATTCCTACAGACATGTACCTTAATTTACTATTATTTCTTTAAGAGTTCTCGATAACGATAACAAGTGGAAACCATAATGAAACAAAGCAAAAGGATATCCATTACAGATGAATACCTTTGCCAAAGTATACTGCTCAAGAACATTCTCTTCAAACCCAGAGAAAGATGCAATGAGATCTTGCATATCAGCGTCCTCTTCATCCTTGCCCCTACGGTAGCACAGCACTTCAGTATCAGTGTTAGCAAAGGTTAAAAACGTAGAAAAACGCCAAGTATCTTCTACGGCTTTTTACATCACACCCTTTAATGTGCGACCCTTCCTCGGAACCTGCATAAACATGGAATGCATTGTGCACTGGCCTACTGTAACTCATATCTTTTACGGTTTTATTAAGTACAAAGCGAGAGCTGAGTAAACAAAAAAAGTAGAAAAGAAACAAATCTATATACATATTGCGTAGTCCAGGAAAAAGTAACTATGAATACAAATAATTCTATGGAAACAGAAAATATGGAGTGCAAGTTCAGTTACGTGATGTGTGAGAGGAGGTGGAATTGAAGATCATTATGCAAGTCATACTCAACAGAGGAATTTTCAAGTATATTGTGTCTATAATCCAAAAAAATCGGGGAGATTGACGATGATGTCACACATCGTATTGGAGCAGGGGTGGGCAAAATGGAGGCCCACGGCCGAGGTGTTGTGAGATAAGAATGTGTCACCAAGTGATAAAGGTAAGCTCGTTAGACTCACATTGTCGTATGTGGCAGAGCGTTGGCTAGTAAGAACGCACATGTTCAGAATATGAAGGTACCGGAGATGAGGATGCTCATTTGGATGTGTAGGTATACTAGGAGAGACAAGATTACGAATGGAGTGATTCAGGACAAGGTAGTAATGGCCTCCATGGAGGCCAAGATGAGGGAAACGAGGCTGAGATGATTCGGACATATGAAGAGGAGGTGCACGGATGCACCGGCAAGGAGATGTGAGAGGTTGGCTACAACAGGTTTTAGAAAAGGTAAAGGTAGGCCGAGGAAGAACTGAGGGTGGTGATTAGACAAAACATGACATATCTTCAGCTTACTGATGACATAGCCCTAGATAGGAAGGTCTGGAGATTGAGGATAAGGATAAAGGGTAAAAGTACCAGAATATTTCATAACTTTATGTGGCATAGATAGGGGGCTAGTCTTCTCTTCTCATCTTCTCCTTATTTAGTAGTACTATTTAGTATCCACATAGTATCTTATTCTTAATCTTACTACTACTTTTTTTTTATCTCTCCCCGGAGCTCCCACCTTTTTTTCTCCCTTGATAACTCAAACCCACAACCTCGAGTTGGAGGTGGAGAGTGTTACCATCTGAGTGATCCCCTCTTTGCTCCATTTGCTTTGTGTATTGCTAATTTGTTGTCGCTATTTTTATTTTGATTCTGATTTGATTTTACTTCTTTTGAGCTAAGGATTTATCGGAAACATCCTCTCTACGAAAAAAAGAAAAAATAGGAATAAGGTTTGAGTACATCTTAGCCTCCCCAACCCCCACTGGCGAGACTACTCTGGGTATGTTATTGTAGTACAAATAGTTCTCTAGATCAAAGGATTGAAAAACTTAATAAATTGGGATATCTGAAGAAAACCATGTCAGCCAATTTCAATAATCATTTGAATTTATGATAAAGAGTACAGATAAGGGACTAGTTAAGATTTTTTAGTGTCTAATTTCCTATCCATACCCACTCAAATAATCCTAAAATCCGTATAGTACTTTCTCATTTCCCTTTTATTGTTTACTGTTGTTCATTTATGGATGAGAGCCAAGAACATAGAGGTACAATGCAGTGCCTGTGCTAAAGCGCTGCTTGAGCAAGATATGTGCCTAGACTGCATTGCACCAACTCTCAAGAATGAAGAGCATCTCAGGTGGGGATCAAAGACAGTAGATGGTATGATGTTAGGTAGCTCGACAAAATGATATTCTGTCGAAGTCTCTAAAGATGAGATGACTGCAAAAAAGAAATATTCAAGTGAACATTTTAGGTCCTAATGGCGCATCACTACTTCTTTGTTCAGAGACATCTTTCAAATATCTGGAAATAGAAAAAGTTTTCCAACTAAAATGTTAAGAGATAACCCTTTAAAAAAAGACAATAGTTTCGGTGTTATCTTACAGAAAGTAGAAAAGGTTCGGAAAACAAACAAACTCCTATTGCCCAATCAACCTGGACGTAGTTCTGCAACACATTGATATAACGAAGTACCCTTAATCCTGTCAACCATTATTGAGTGGATTGTTCGCAATGTTTCTGACATTATATTCGACGAAGAAATCATATGAAGTGGACAAGCTATACAGTACTAGAGAGCTACTTGTACTGCTTAACTTGATTTAAAAGCTATAAAGTACTCGAGAGCTATTATTGTACCTCGACTGCTGCCAAGTTCGTCTGTACTTGCTGTACAATTCATGAGCAAGTTCATCTTTGAAATATCCAATATTACTTACGACCATCAGTAACTGTCGATGTGGATTAACAATACTTCCTGGAAGAGGATCCGATGATTTATCTTCTGGTTCAGCATGTCCATTTTGAAAATGTGCACTCTCTCTGTCATGTTCATTCAGAAGCTGATTGCCAGTGTGGCCCAGCTGGCCTAATTAGAGTGTAAAATTTTGTATTATATTCCAAACTCTATCAGCTACTGAAATGCTGAGGTATCAACTGCTTTACATACCGGCAAAATTAAGCAAACAGTTCAAAAAGGCAAGTCTAACAGATTCCTGAATTTCTTGAAGCAGCAAGAATATGTCCTCTAACTTCATAGCCTCATTCCTCAAAGACTGGATCAATCTGGAAAGAATAAAAATACAGAAACGAGTGTGCAATAATCGACCAAATGTTCGTACATTTTGCAAAATTTATTCCGAGTAACAGTTTCAAGTCTATTTCCTTGAGGCCTATATTAAGTGCTCAAGCAACTTAAGAAGACAAGAGTCACTACATCTTACTAACAAGAAAATTATGTATCTGCTAAGATAGAGCCAGAAAAAGATCTTTGGTGTATAATCCTGCATAAATGTTCCGGTACATAGACCAAATAATACAATGCAAGCAGAAGTTCCTAAATTCATGGAGATATAGAACAACATACAAGTCATCGTGTTTTCATATTCGTGTTTTGAGTCTTCAATAATTTCATATCGGATTTGGCCTTATGGACGAATATGTAAAGCAATATCAATGAGACTTCCCAATATAATGCTAGAGTAGCTAGAATATGTAAAGCAATATCAATGAGACTTCCCAATATAATGCTAGAGTAGCTAGGATTTCCATAAGAAGATGCCATTCAAAATTGCTTCACTTATAAAACATTCAAGGAGGAGTTGTCGCATAACTAGTTACAATAAGTATCACCAAACCACAGTACAATTAAAATCAAATCCCCCTTACTTAGTATGTCTGGACACGAGCATGTATCAATAGCACTGAGGAAACACGAAAGTCTAACTTTAACATATACATTTCTTCGCGAGCCTATGTATACTTGAATCTCTCTTGATAGCTTCACATACACATGCATTTGGATAACGTATTCTATATTTAAAATAGTTGATGCTAATCTAAACGACTTCCTGGCAAACATTAAAGGCAAATTTTACAAGTATTTTGCGAATTGAAAAGAATGTACCTACAGAAAAACCCTTCAGCTTACCGAGATATGTAACAGGAGGGTTAGATCACAGGTACAGATATGTTCAAATACACATACAGCATTTTGCGACATATATAACTTACGTATTGATCTGATCCATTGCAAATGTGATAATTGAACGGAAAGCCAGAGGCAAGGAAGAAATTGTATATGGAGATCTGTTCCTCTCTAAGATAGATACTGGGATCCAGGTCTCATCTTTTGTTATCTTCTCAGTTGTAGTACGCATCCAAGAACAGAGCCTCAATACATTGATTTTTGTGACCTCAGACTGAAGTGTGCGCAATGCCGTAACTGTTAATCACCGGAGATATCACTTGGAAACATTTCACAGACAATTGCATATGTCAACTTAGAAAATTAACATACCAGCAACTGGAGGTGCTGATTCTTTGGCTTCAAAAGCACGACATGCTTTAGATATCTCTTTTATGGCATCACTCATGTATGGGCAAAGAATATTTGATTCTTCAAGATCTCGAAATGTGTTCTGAACCTGTGAGTAATTTCAACATTCAATGATGTACGTTAGGAAGAAGCATGATACATATTAAATCATAAAAGCTTATCCAATCTACTAGAAAAAGCTCCATATCAATTGTGGAATCATCGTGAGAATTTATATTTTGCAGGAAAGTCATTTCTAACTACCCCACTGTCTTTATCTTTCGATGAGATCTAAGCTAGTCTATTTTAATATGGATTGTGATAGTCGGATTCTCTTCTGAATTAGGCAGTGGTTAAACTGGTTGTTTGGCAATAATGATACTGTTTGTCTCAACAGAAAGTGATACAAAAGGTAAAATATAAAAACCAATTTTAGAGGAAGCATTTACCTCAGATCCATAAGCTGATAAAGTACTCTGCAACATCCCAGCAACTTCATCAAGAGAATGACTACAGTACTTTCCATCTCCTACTTTTTCTTCAGTTCTCTTTGCAGAGGCATTGACATTTGAATCAGAAGACACCTGGGATGCCTATTTACAAGAAAGAACCATTAAATCAAGAGTAAGAAAATGGAAGCAAATTTCAATGGAAAAGACTGCAAAACTAATGCGCATCCACCCAAAATTGGAGAAGCAACAAATTTCTCTAGTAACGAGAAAAAAATGGCAATAACTAGATCTATCCCCAGGAATATACCACTTGAAGTTGCCAAGCATTACAAGAAGAATGAAAGTGAAACTATAATTAAAAGGAACAAGATAGATGGCCATCACAGATGGACACAGCCAAAAATCAGTGCGGCAGATTTCACCTATCTAATCACGGATGCTTATTTTCATAGTGCCAAGAATCCCAGAAGTTGAGGTCCGTGAGTGTGCTATTTCACAGTACTACCAACACAAAAAGTTGCAGAAAAGTAACGGCACTGAAAAATAAATGGGTAATGTTGAGAATACTATGGAATTTACTGTCTACAGGGTTGTTTTGCATCAATAAAATGCTCGGGAGATGCAAGTTAAATTTTATGTGCTAAATTAACTTCACAAACATGTGAGACCCGGACAAGAATCACCTATGATGAGCTGTAGCAAAAATCAAGGAACCTTTATTTGTATCCAGACTGAGTTACCTAATGTGATTGGATTATATTTTACATTCCCTGTCGATATACTTATTGTAGAAGCAATAAAATTTCATAGCATTATGCTTCGACTGGCCTGTGTTAACGACCATCATTCAGATACTTATCCTTTTCATCAAACCTCCAAGTATATAATATTATAAAAATCACAATGTCTATCTAAAATGCCCACAACATCTAAACATTTAATTTAATACACCACAATAACATTTTAAAGTACAACCAATTGGCAGTGAAAAAAAATAATAAAAAAAAAAAAAAAAAAAAAAAATATATATATATATATATATATATTCATTTTCATGCTATACCACAATTGTTTTATCCTCTTCATTTTTGGGCAAAATGTTCCCTACCAACTTTATGCGTCATTCCGTGAGTGCTTTACAATCTCCATTTTCATTTATCATCCCTTTATTTATCTGTTAATCCAAATCGCATGTCCAAACAAAACTTCAACTTCATCTCATCATTTCATTTTGTATGACCAAACGGGCTGTTAATATCTAATTTCTAGTCTTAGAATATATGGACCGAGGATAAGAGAGTCTCATTACCTTTGCAAATTTCCCACTGAACACTGAAACAGAAACTTTCCAGAAGGCAGGTACATGATGGATAACAACAGCAGTCAATCTACGTATATATTTTCCTCTAAAAGCATCACCTTGTTCACCGGTCATCACTAACAGTTCCGAATCAATGTCTGACTGACAATCATTTATAACATTTAATGAGGATCATTAATAAGTAGTTAAATTGATAACCACAACAGATTTCTTATTACAGACAGTAATGCTTACGGAATGGTTCAGATCTTGCTGAATTTGCCTCCATTTTGCATCATATGAAGCTTTGGCTCTCATCTCATTCTGTAAATTCTCCATCCTAGCTTCATGATCTGAAGAACATTTCTCAAGCAAGCCTCGAATTCTGTGATTCTGAAAAATAGCATAATTACATCCAACACTTTTTCCTATGGTAGATAAGTCAGATTCAAATGTCATTCATAAAGCTAGATATCATTTGCCACATCCATAAAGGGAGACACTATCTTAAAGGGGGAAACACTATCTGAGGGGTCCAAACCAAACACCTTCCAGCAAAGGGTATTGGATCTTGTGGGGGCAGAGCGCCCCCACACCCCTCTAATCCACCTAAGCATAATGTTAATATGTAATTAAAAGGATGATATTGGATTTGGATGCTTCACCTGTATATTTAAGTAGTGCCATACAGGATCTGATTCAGGTTCCAACTCCAACAAGAGCCTCACTATATTTTCAAGCTACAAGAAGCATTAAGTAATCACACATAAGTAAAAAGTGAAGTTTGAAATCTCAAAAAATTTTGATAACTAAAATATGAGTAGAACTGTCAGAATTTAAAAGGTTGAACCCAACGCCAAGGTATGTAGAGTCAAGCCAAATGGAGATGAAGACTGTGACTGAATCAATTTTATAAGAACAATGATAATATCAAAGTGTTTGGTGAATACTGAGATCTGACTCACCTTAACACAAGCAGGACAACAACAACAATAACAACAAACCCAGTGTGATCCCACAAGTGAGGAACACAAGCAAGACAAAGATACAGAATTACTAAATCTTCCATCAGGTATAAGTGGAATATGCTACAATTTTTATTGGCATCCCCCGTGTACTGCAAAGATAGATTTATAGTCCAGTAAGTATTTTCCTCTATCTAGTACCGCATGCCCCACAATATTAGCAGATAATCAGAAGTGTTTTACATCTAAAACACACTCTTGGCTGAGAAGCAAGATGATACATTTGATTCTGGATGGACATCAAAAACCTTTAGAAGTAACTGAACTAGGATGAAAAGGAAGCCAACATGTCAAAAAGGAAGAGTAAACACCACATAATCCGTTGTGATTGCAACCAACTTCATCCAGCATTTTTCTTAAATAATCTCTTCTTGCATAGTTCTTTGAGTAGATATATCTTATCAAGGACACTTTTAAATGGATTCGCATCCAATGTAAAAACAACATACTTATGGGCTCAGAATTGACATTTGATAGATGATATTGGTCCATGTAATGTGCACTAACAAATAAGATAGCAGGTAATAGGTAAAGAAACTGAGTTTACTTTGTTGCATCCTGAACGTTATCAAACTTAAGCAACCTTTCCGTGAGACTGAGGAGTCATCTCTAAGAAGCTCTTGGTAGATTTATAGAACCTATTTTCCTCTTCATTCTTCCTACTTTTGACTTCCTTCTCTGCAACAATTCATGTATTTTTTTAAGAACTAGTAACGTCATATTATCTCAGCATTAAGGACATGCTGGCAACCTTAAGAAAGAATTACAAACTAGGAGAAAATATTACAAGGAACCTAAAAGATCTAGTATCTGTTCAACTTCATCTATACATTCCTCTTTACACCAAAATAAAAGGGATATAATACATTCTATTTAACTTTACGAATGGAACTAAACCTATCTGCAGAACATCTCTAATTCCTCTCTCTCCACACTATCCACCATATGCATGTCGGGATTCCTATCCACTATTTCTTTTGGCTCTTGGTCCCACCCCTCCTAATCAAACAGCTCAATAAATCAGCAATATTGTTCTGGCATTGGCCAGTTTGTTTCTGCGGGACTTAGAAATATTGACCGATCCTTGAAGTTAATTTGCAATGCAAAAACAGGCGGTTGCTAAGTTTCTTCTTCTTCGTTACAAAAAGAACATCTGGAAACTATTTGAGACCCCCTTCTTTTCAGCCTCACCTGTGTTAGACATGCCTTCGTAGCCACCACCCAGGAAAAAATATTTAACCTTAGTTGGTGCAACTTTTCCAGATCTGCTCCCATGGTCCTGTTTCCCCACCTGGTCACTCCCTCACCTCTTTTTTATATAATCTGTTCACTGAGAATTTGCCATCGGTATCATGCCTCAACTGATGGTATCTGAAGTTGGAGAAGTTCCTTTGAAGGTGCTAACATCTTGTAATAGTTGATCTATTCTATCCATCTCCCAATTACTGAAATATCTCCTAAGTTGAATATCACATCCATTTACGGACAAAGTTTCAGCCACTGCAGCCTTAGGCTGTGTTGCTCCTCTCCATAATTGTTGCCGCACCCCTGTTGGATTCACAAAAATGCACTACTTTTGGAATATCCAACACGCTCCTGTGACATTTTTGAAGAGTCCGAACAGCATAGGCCTCAGGGTTAGTGCACAAAGAAAAGAGATCAAGGTGTTCTTCAATGCCGCCTGGCCATTCCATTCATCCATCCAAAAAATATTTCTCTTATCATTTCCACCTTATGAGTAACATTCTTCGAGAGTTTGGTCCAAAGACCCCTTCTTGACCTCCAAACTGAAACTCTGTAAGTACTAGTGACAATATTGCACCATGACCTGCTCTGCCCAAACTTGTTCTGAACAACCTCCTTCCACTGTTTCTCCACAGATACTTCATCATCAAACATTCATTCTGTACCCTCAGATTCTGATACCAAGACCATTTGAGTTCTCGCTAAACTGTTGTCCATCTAACTTAGTGCATACCCTTACCTTCCTTGTCCCCAAGCCACATAAAATCCCTTCTCAGTTTGTCTAGCTTCTTGACCACTCTGGAAGGTATTGAAAATAAAGACATAATATACGTTGGTGACAAATCTAGTACTGCATTTATCACTGACAATTTCATATATTCTTTTTTGCCAACAGAATATTTAGAACTTCATATTAAAAAGTTACGATTTGTTTGGAAACTAAAGACAGAATATGTTAAGGAGATAAACTCGTCCTAAAATTAATTGTAGGATTAGTTATCCCTTATCCCTCGTCCCAAATGAGCCCTTAGAGAACCAACATCCCACGATTATGTCATGCAGCACTTTCCATATATAGTACCTCCCAAAAAAATAACTCAAGTTGGTAAAATAACTAAAGGATGACTTACGTTTGTCAGGTCAATATTAGGATCTTCCAGAGACTTGTAAAGCATGCCTTTAAACTCTTGCATAACTTTTTCAACCTCCCCAACGACACGCTTCAAAATTCCCACCTGAAGAAGACACAGAAAACAATTTGTCACCAAGACAAAAGCAAAACCTTCGAATAATGATGACAAAAATAACAAAAAGGCAGAATCTATATGCAAAAAAGTAGAAAAACTAAACAAAGAAACTTAAGTAATTATCAGAAAGATAACCTCAAAAGTGTCAAGCATCACAAAAGTTGAGCACACATTTTTACTACTAATTCAAACTGAAGATTTCAAAAGCATGAAACTCGATCAAGTAACTTTTTACCATGTTAATGCCTACCCAAAGAATCTACATTTCAAGGAGCATAAATAACCTGCACTAGTCAGAAATAAGGGAGGTCTTAAAGCATTTCTTTTAAATAAGCATGGAGTCATTAAACAAGGCAATGAGGACATTTTGTTTCATCTACATTGAGGTGAATACAGATGGGTTAAGCAAAGAAAAGACAGTAATTCCTAGCATATCACATTCACATTTGCCAAAATGTATGTCATAGGAAGGACCTTGCTAAAACTTACAAGTAACTCTAAAATAGTTCTTGTAGTTAAAATTTTGCTACCCAAATTACTAGAGTTGAACATTGTCAACAGCCATGTACTAGTTTGGAGTATACTACGTTACTGTGACCACAAGGAATCTTCAATTAATTGATTACTAAGACCAGGAAACATAGGATGCCACACGCAGAGAGACGTGTACATGCATAGCTGCAATAAAATTTTGCATATTCTTGTGTAAGTATACCTGTTTGCAGGATTGAGATCAATTTAAAACAGTTTCAAACAGAAAGCAAAATCCTTTACTGCAAGTGTAAAAGTCACAGAATAACTAATTAAATCTTGCATACATGAGAAGGCAGCACAATTGAATTTGCTTTCCTGTACTCCCTGACTGCCAGGTCATATTCACCCTTACTAATGCTTTCACGAATGGCACTGGGTAAGTTAAACAATGTTCGGAACCTCTGAATCGTTCCTTGAACAGATCTTATCTTCTCAGCTTGAGCCTACACGGAAATGTTTCTATTTGTTACATACTAACAACAAAAGAAGAGTAAAAAAAATCCACACCTTACAATAATCAACTTCACTAAATGGATCGAACTAAAAAATACAGCATCACGTCCTATCTACCTGTCTTTCAAATAGTGACTCAAAAGCACGGTTAGCAATTGAATTGACTCCTTGCATACAATCATATAAGTGTTTAGTTCCAGAACCTTCAGGGTCTTCCTCAATGCGTCTCAACTTTGATTCAATATCTATAGCAAAAGCATCAAACTCAATTAGATCTTCCGATGATAAATCAAAGTAAGATGAGAACTCCATCCCAAACAAGATGTGAAGCTAACCATCAATCGTAGTTTTGCAAGATACAAAGCAATCAAAATTCTCTTTGACCAATTGTTTTTTCTGCTGCATACGTCCCTTAAGATCAGTCTTCAAAGAAACAGCACCTCCCTCTAAGTCTGCTGCACCAGTATCTTGGTGGATTCGGGATATAAACAATTTTGAGTCAAACTTCTCAGAAAAATAATTCAACCTCTCTGCAAAATTGACACAAGATCTTGTAAATAAAAAATCAGTTGATTAGAATCAAACATAACTCGCCTGAGATTGAGAAACTATAGAAGAAAAATCATATTTAAAAAGTGAAAATAGGAAACAAGTAGTCAATCAACAAGATCCTGTAAGTTCTCGGGCTTTAAGCAGTGAGAGAGAAACGACGTGTATGATTTACAGAAATTACAAAAATCACTTAACATATGAGAATTCAGTATTTATGACATCAAACTTCAATGAAACTATTAATTTAGCATCCAATATACAATAATGCCTACATTAACACAACAGCTCAAATGTAAACATCATTAAGATGTAATTCTAACTAGGCCACTGAGATATAACTCCAGCCCTTAGTTTTCAATAGTCACCCTTTAAAAGAACTGATTTGCAGTATTTAATTGCAATAGAAAATGTACTAAGGGAACATATAAAAGAAGCGTAGAATCAGAAGTAACAGCAGAAGAAGGCTTGCATGAAAGAAGGAGAAGAAGAAAGAGTCATTGTCTGAAGAAGAAGAAGAAGAGGACCAAAGAAGTAAATCAAAAGTGAAGCAACCTCTCTCTTTCTCTTCTTTTTTCCCCCTCATTTGAGCTTAGATCCGAAAGAAATGGTAGATTCTCGCATAGATCACTTGGCACTTCACTATCTGAAGCACATTACTTTTCTCATGAAGTGACAGCCCCTGGCTTCACATTACTCTGTCGCTTTAAGTGACAAAACAATGTCATTTAACAGTGCCTAATACCCCAAAGTAAAACAACAGGACAAACCATTGCTTGGTTTGTGGGATACTGATGGGATAAGGAGAATAAAAATAGTATGCCTAGAACTTGTACATCACAAATCTTATTATTTTGGTAATGTTCAAAATTTTATACATAATCATATCTCATGATCACTACCATCAAACTAAACAGTGCATTCAGATTTTTTTACTACTCTAGAATGATATAGACCAATCGTCAATTTCACTGAGGTTGTTCAATACTTCATTAGATTTAAAAATTGTATTTTTTCTCTAAATCAATTACAGAATATTTCATCACATTTCACAAGGGACACTCTGATATTTGTGTTTTAACCTTCAACCTAAGTAATCAAAGCTCATTTCAAGGTTAGGGTAAGATGGGGATTCACCATGACTGCAACATCTTATAAGTCCAGAGCTATCTCTATTAAGAAGCTCCTTCCCACATACGATCGATAGAAGAAACCTGTTTGGGCTTCCAATATGAAGGCAGGTGTTAATTTCCTTCTCTTTTCTTTTCCTTTTTTGGTCTGTGGGGGTGGACCTCTAAGGAATAGCTTCAGCAGTTTCTTCAGTCAAAGTCAAAGCATAGTTCTAGTGCAAGTCCTGCATTTCTGTCCACCGCCAATGATATTCTCAAGAGCTGCACGCATCACCAAGGGATCTCCCCACCAACAAAACTGAGGAAATAGTATAATCAGAAAATCATCCTGCTGTAGTCACCAGTTGTTAGGCATGTCTAGTAATCTAAATGCCTACTTCGTACGCATACAAAGTGCACTACAGCAGCACCCCCAGGCCCCATGCTTTTTTCTCTACCACAAAATGAGGAATGAAATATCTTTGTCTTAATCTGCTTAGGAGCCTAAACATTCACATGCCTTACCATGTGAACTTGAGATCATAATATACGTACAAGCACTACAAAGGGAGCACAGCTACAGGCCTAAAGGATAATGCAATAAAACAAGTTCACTCAACTGTACTAAGAGTAAGTACCCACAGTTGAATCCAGAAGCATCCAATCGCTGTAGGTACATAAAGTGTTATATCATCCACCATACAAAGTGCATTATGAACAATTTTTTTGTCATGCAAATTCATCTCAAAATTTCCATTGCATAGCACATCCAATTCAAGATGTTAATAGAAAGAGGCTGATGATAAGGTACTTTCTGAGGGAATACTAATGAATAAGGGAAGGCAAGGAAGCCCTAACACAATGAAGTAATTTGGTGACAGAATTAAGTACCGCGAGTTTTGGGGTCCAAATCGCCTACAGTTGGGGAACTTGATGAATGCTCACTGATCATCCTTAATGTTCTATTGTCAACTATCCTGTAAGTACAAAGAAGCCTCCCATTTAGCACAAGAAATTACCAGTGAACAATATGAAATGCATAAAAAGTAAGATGATAGTAAGTACCCCAATCTTAGAGGATCTATGCATTCCATGCCACGAGGGAAAGACTGCAAACTCTGAAGTGCCTTCTTTGCCAATGCCATCTTCTCCTCCTCAGCCTTGATTTGAGTGGCTGGAATTGCTCTAGCCTCCCTCATGTCCCGAACATGACGTCTCAGCTGAAAAAGTTTTGATCTTTTAAGTTCAGCATGTATCCGAGAATGCTTTAAACACAACTAGCCAAGAAGAAAAATTTTCTGCACACATATTCATTAACAATGATAAAGAAGACTATTAATCCACTTCCACATAGAATGTAATTTGAAATTCATATAACGGACCTCACAATATAAAACTGACTCCTTTAAATGAACAACTCTCAAATGTATATCATACAAAGAGTAATCTCTGATTTTGTGTGTTTTGGACTTGCATTTTTTGGGGGATTTTGAAAATATTTATCAAATTTCACATTTAAACAGATATTTAACATACCTCATCTTCATCAACGCGTTTCCAGCAATCAGGTTCACCACCTTGCCAGTGTGCATCATCGTCCTTCCCACCTTTCGGAGCCCTTCTTTTCGAGGCACCTTTACTTTCCTTCTTAGAGGATCCGTGATCATCATCTCCAGACGAAATGCTGAGAATCTCTAAATCCGAATCATCTTCTTCCTCTTCCACTCCCTTCCTATGCTTCTGCTGCACTTTTCGATTCGGCGTCGCGTCTATACTTCCCACTCTTCTTCCGCCGCTCCTCGGCTTCGGCTTCGGCGGCGGCTCTGATGGCTTCTTACCAGTTGATTGCTCCTGCAATGCCATTTGTAAAAGCTCATCTTCATCACTGTCGCTTGACATTTTTTCTCAGTATGTGAATTTGAATTCTGCGATTTGTGAAAATTGAAGAGGGAATTTGGATATGCCATATCGAAACAAGTATGAAAAATCGCAATTTTTTTAGTTTGATCCTCTTTTTTAGAGCAAAAAGAAAAGACCTTTTCCATGGAGTATCCAACTTTCAAATACTACTAATTTTATTTGGGATAAAGATTTTGTACACGTCATCTTTTTTTTTAGACAATAAATTTTAGAAAAAAATATTGAAAATATTTTTAAATTTGGCGTGAATACCTAACTTTGCCAGTGAGGTACACATGCACCCGTTAATTTTGAATGTGTATATATGTATATTTATCTCAAAAAACTGATAAAAATTACGATATAATTAACAGTGTTCTCATAAGGAGCATAGGAGTGTTCTTGTGAAGGAAGAGGAGACAATTGTAGGGTTGTGTATCAGTCAGTTTAGTTCGATTTTGAAGTTTATCGATTTAACCTTGTTGATTATCGATTTGTAGAGATGTTAAATCGTTATAGTACCATTAAGATATTGACTTATTGGTTATTGATTTATCGGTTTTTTATCGTTATCAATTCAATTATCGATTTAATCGTTAAGATTTGACATAAAAAAAAAATTAAAAATCACTTAGAGAAAGGTGACAAATTAAATAAACCATGCACATGAGTTCACAAGTTACATATTGCAAAAAACATAACACTTTTACATAGTAGAATAACTAAGTGTTTGAGACAACAAAAACTAAAAGTAGGAAACTAAACTCTAAGTCAAGGACTTTATATACAAAATAGGATAAATATAATTATTTAATTTACTATGAGGTTATCGATTAACCCGTTAAGAAAAAATCTCACACCGTTAAGAACCTATAACCCAATAAAAAAAAATCAAAATCATTGTTGAAACCGCTAAACAATAACTTCTTTTAGTTCAGATTATCAATTTCGATTTGATTTTGAACCGCCTAACCAAGACTAGGGAGATATCTTTAATATTTCTCTCTTATTTTTATTGTTGCATTATTGATAAGTTCATTTTAATTTTTTAAATATTTAATTAAGTATATTTAACCTTCAATTAGCACAAATAGATATTCTAAATCAATTTACGTAGGAAACATAATTTTCAAAGCTATATTATTGTCAAAAACAGTAAACATAATATATATATATAAGCTTAATAAATGGTGAAATCGTTAATAATTATAGTAATTTTGCATTTTCACAAGTTAAAAAATATATCTATAGTTTAATTAACTAAAAACATAGATAATCATCATTTTGGAAATAAATAAATAAATACATGGACACACAACACAACTTTTTGAAGATTGCTCATTTATATGCAGGTATTATTATCACAGTAGCCAACAAGCTAATGTGGAACATACATTTGTAGTCATAATTTTATGATTTTGTGACTTATAACAACCAGCAATTTGCTATATTTCAACAAATTAGCAATAAGCATCAATAAGAACTGTAAAATAAGATAATGAATGTAAATGTACATCCATTAGTTTTTCTCTTCAGCAGCATAAAGCCTTTTGATCTCCTCCACATCATCGTAACTACCGAGGAATATTGGCGCCCTTTCGTGTATCTTCGTAGGAATTAAGTCCAGTGCCTGCATAACATGGTCGATCAGAGTTCATATAGTCAACCCCAACTTGTTTTGGACTGAAAACGTAGTTGTTGGTTTCATGTTTTCACTATGAGAAATTCTTTGGCAACGACTAGAAGTTGAATCAAACAAACTCGAAGTTACTACATATTCAGATATCTTACCCGCTCCTTTCCAGTAAATGCTTGACCTCCTGCTTGTTCCATCAGAAATGACATGGGAAATACTTCATAGAGAACCCTGTTTCGTACGATTTTTCATAAGTAACATTTCAGAAAATTATGGTTGACAAGTTTCTTCATGACTCGGAAGATGTTCATAACTTACCGTAGCTTTCCATTGGGGCTTTTCTTATCAGCTGGGTACAAAAAGATACCTCCGTAGAGTAATGTACGATGAACATCAGCTACCATGCTGCACGTTACAGTCCATAATCACGTAAAATGAGGTGTTCTTTTATATCAGGCAACATCTTTAACATACATCTAACGAAATGATTCTTATAAGAGCTGTGAGATGGTCACTAAATGATCCTTATCATGCTATTCGCGTTAGCAATAGATGATTCGCAAGAAGTGTTTCATCTCCATTTCTATGTACATCACACATAAGAAACTAAGCAATTTGAGCACTTAAAATCACACACTACGCAGCTCAAGTATACCTTCCGATATATCTTAAAGATTTGGGTGAAGAACCATCCGTAGGGAACTTGCAGCTCTCCACATATCTGAAATTTGAAGAAGAGTAAAGACATCATAGAAACTGGAAAATGTATATTATTGAACTCACTAAACATACTTGGATGTTGGACCATCCCAGTTCTTGGCATTTCCTTCATTCACTGAATAAATCTTCCCTTTCTTCGGAATCTGCATGTTGGAAGCAATGTAATGTAACAAAAAGATGCATCAATCTAAATAGAATAAACAAACAAATAGAAAACCATAAATTGGAATGTTGATACGCTGAAGACAATGTTTACAAAAGCTAGACAAAGAGGGTGATAGTGTGCACTTTGAATAGAAGTAAATAAAGCTGACGAATAATTACCTTGATATCTGGATGAGTTAAGATGAACTCGCCTAAAGAGGGGTCAAGTGTAAAACCATTAACACCTTTTCCAGTGCTCAAGACAAGCTGCAAACAACCGAGCCCGAAAAAGATATTGTCACTGGTACTCGTGATTTACACTTGGAAACAGTTTCCAATAAGAATCGTATAATAATTCGTAAAGTTTTTGGATCTCAAGTCTTGCCAATGTAAGGCAATATACATACCGTACAAGAACTTCCATACATGCAGTATCCAGCAGCTAACATATTCTTTCCAGGTTGCAAGACATCATCTAGTGTTGGTTCATGAACATCTTTCATCATGTAAATCCCAAAGATCTGGATAAAACAGATGCATTTTATCATCGTGATATCACGTAATAGGTAAAAGTTATCATAGTTAAAAGCCTGTGAATGAAAAATTAATAGCTCAAAGTGGGATGATACCGTTCCAATAGAAACACCACAATCAATGTTGGAAGATCCATCCAGAGGATCAAAAACCACACAGTACCTGTTTTAAATATTGTGTGAAATGCAGTCATATCAATGAAAACAACTTAGTTCATAAAAGTTGGGAAAACTATGAAGAGCTACAGTACGTACTTTCCACGCTTAGATGGCTCTACGAAAGTAGCTTCTTCGTCTTCTTCAGACACGAGAATGCACTGTATAACTAGAAATCTTTAAGATCGCGACAACTAGGTATTTTAGCACAGTACATTAAAGATGAGTAGGTCTTACTGTTCGGCCACTGCTGACCAAAGCTTTGATGAAAACTTCATTTGAGAGTACATCCAGTTTCTTTTGGTCTTCACCCTTTAATTAGAAATTATAACATTCCAATAAGAAACAAAAAGAGTTAAATGCTTTAAAACTACGACTGCAAGCCATTCTAACAACTTGCCTGCACATTAGTCTCACCAGCAAGCCCGAGGAGTTTGGCCAAACCTGCCTGAAAAGATGTATATACAGGTAAATACATCAATAATGGAAGGAAGGATAAAACAAAACAACGTAAAACTAGTTTAAAGTGCATGCTTAAAAGTCACTGCAGTAAGGCTTCCTATGCCTCTGACCATTAACATAATAACGAAGGATAGTTCAGACTTCAGAGAGCAACTCTAAAGCCAATAAAACCAGGAACTGCTGTAAATTTGAATAGAGAAGAAAGAATGAAGAAATGGCATTCCTTCATTCAACCAACTAAGCACTAAAAGGAAAACAACTTCATCAAAGAAAATCCCAAATTCTTGGGATGAACTTGTAAAATTCAAGCTTTATTATAAAAAACCAAATTGATAACCATGGTGTCCCGGTCAGCTTGCATGCCTAATACCTCCCACAAGCACAAGTACCGGGTAACTTTATCGATAAAAACTTGGACAAATGAGAAGAAATCACCTAATATTTTGCCTCCATTTGGGAATTGAATTTAAGACCTTAGATTCTTAATCTACTTCATTGGCCACACCGTTGGGTGCAAATTCAAGCTTCATTTTCACACTAATTAAGAGTTATTTCATTTTAACTTGACCCCAAAACTAACAGACAATGATGAGAAAACCTGAAACTGTAAACCGTAGCCATACTTGGATTACCAATAAAAATGAGATCTCTCAACAGCAAGATTATACATTTTCATGCATAGCCTACGCAAATCAATCCTTTTCTAAAGCAAATCGTCAACCCATCATACACACGATTTTTTTTTATAACTATTCTGTCCAGCCGCTTGCACGCACTATAACTTTTCCACTTAGTACCTATTATCTCCCACCAGTACAGACATCATACACACAAGATTATCTTTTTACGACTATTCTGTCCAGTTAGCTTGAACACACTTCGACATGTAATCTCCCACCAGCTCAGTCATCATAACAAGATTATCTCTTTTACGACTATCCTATCCTAGTAGCTCCGATCAGCTTGCACATACTTCGACTTTTCCACTTCATTCGTGTTATCTCCCACCAACACATTAATCATACGCTAGATCATTTTTTTTAATAATTATTATTCATCCAGTTTGTGTAGACTTCGACTATTCAACTATGTACCAACCCAATCATCATACACAAGATTATCTATTTTTAATAACTATCCTATCCATCCAAAAACCCAAATAACAAATAACAATTAGAGACGAAGAACATAACATGTAAATGATTGGATGAGGAAATTGAGCATTGAAACAGATGTGAACGATTGAAACTGACCTTGTTAACTGCAGTACAAACAAATTTGCAGCCAAGAACAATATGACTGAGCAAAATAGTGAAATCGCCTCGAGATTCAGGGTATTTACTCTGTTCATTCAACACGAACCTAGTAATAGTCATCAAATCAGTCCGATGAGCATCTGCTGCGTGATCCATCGCTCTGCTTTCTTCTTCAAAACTCTTCAATAACAGTTACACATCAAATTATAAAATTGGGGGAAAAATTGGGTGGCACGCAATCCCATGTTTACACCAGCAGCCCGCAATTCAAGGGCTACTATTTAGTAGACAGATTATGAGATCATTTGTTAAAAAATAAAAAATTAAACTAAATAAGTTAAATATCTTTTTAAAATGTTTATAAATAATAGTATTAAAAGTTTCTCCAATCAAACAAATAAAATAAGCATGTGTAATTTTTTAATTAACGTGATAGATAAATAATAAATAGGGATATGAGATATGTGATATGACACGTGGAGAGATAAGCGTGAGCTCAAGGTGACCAATGGTTAGCAGAAGATAATGTATTCTCTCTTCGATTTTTTTTTAAAAAAAAGAAGTTTATACTGAGTTTTTTTCTTAAAAGAAAGTCAATTATAAACTAAATTAACATCAGATGTACTAAATTATTTTTTAATTTTGTAACTTTAAAACATATAATATGAAAAGCTAAATTATAATATTATCGAGAATAAAATATATCTTTTTAAATAATCATTAATTTAGATTTAAAATTTTTATGTTTAAAATTTTAAATTAACATATATATATATATATATAATAAATTTCACCTTTTAGATCGAGCTGATCTCAATAAACTTATGGAATATGATTCTTTGTCAATATTTTGATGTAACACTAATATGCTTTTAGGAGGCTTTTCTGTTTGATGTATCATTTTGTCTTTTTCCATAGCTCGATGAACAAAGATCGAGCTCAAATAAGGCAATTTCACCTGTTTTGAACTAGTCAATTGGTGATCTACATTTCTGATCATATAAAGCTTCATAATGTGTCATTTTAATACTCGAATGGTAGCTATTGTTATAAACAAATTCAATAAGTAGTAGGTAATCATCTCAGTTACCTTTGAAATCGAATATACAAGCTCGCAGCATATTCTCAAGTGTTTGAATTGTACGTTCTGTCTGATCATCCGTTTGAGGGTGAAAGGGTTGTACTTATATTCACTTGTGTTCCCGAACTCTTCTAAAACAATTTGCATTGAATTGAGCTCCTTTATCAAATATTATAGAGACTGACACTCCATGTAGTCGAACTACCTCTATACTGTACAACCTTGCATGCTCTTCGATTGTATAAGTAGTCTTCACCGGCAAGAAGTGATAATGGAAAAAAACAGATCTTGCTTTGTTAACTTTTGAGGTTGTATTTTGTAAAAGGGGTGTTTCTTGTTGTTGTAAACTAAATTATGAAATTGATTACTTTATTGAATTACAGAAGGAAAAAATGGAAAACCCTAGATCTTGATTTGGCATTGCATTGAATAATCAGATTCAAAAGACAGAACAATGAGCAACAATTTGATATTCTGGCGATGTGATTCTGTGATTCATGGAACGTACAATCTGTTTGTTTAGAATGAAGACTAGTTAAAATGAATAATAATGGTAAGAGTCGATTGTTTTGTAAGAATATTTGGGTACAACAACGTCGTTTTTAAAAGGTAAGTCTGTGTTATAATTTGATTATATGCACCAATGTTGACATATGCTGATACATTATGTGACTAAATTTCAATTATTCGTGAAAACAAGAGAGTTTTGATTTTCATTTCCAAGTTTTTTCCATACATTTAAAGCAAAAACCCCCACTGAACCAACTCTGGCTACTACATTTTAAGCCCTTTCACCTCTAATACGTCTAGCTAATTGCATATCCTTAGGCATAATCGTAACTCTTTTAGCATGAATTGCACACAAATTAGTATCTTCAAAGAGACCCACCAAATACGCCTCAGCCGCTTCCTGAAGAGCAGCTACAGCACTACTCTGGAATCTCAAATCCGTCTTGAAATCCTGTGCAATTTCTCTAACCAATCTCTGAAAAGGTAGCTTCCTAATCAATAACTCAGTACTCTTTTGGTACTTACGGATCTCACGAAGAGCAACAGTTCCTGGACGGAATCGGTGAGGCTTCTTCACTCCTCCGGTAGCTGGTGCTGATTTCCTTGCAGCTTTGGTGGCTAATTGCTTCCTCGGTGCCTTTCCTCCGGTGGATTTTCTCGCTGTTTGCTTTGTCCTCGCCATTGGAACTAACTTGCTAGAAAGTGAAAATACAGAGAATATGAATGAATAATGAGAAGTGTATATAACTATATATAGAGAGTAATTTGAAAATTTTGTTTTGGGCACGAAAATTTGAAATTTTTGTATGAAGTTTTGGCGCGGGATAATCTAGACCGTTCGATTTCAAGGGACGGTAATGATTAGGTCTTAGAGAGATGACACGGATCGCTATCCATGTGCTTTTGTTAAAAGGTCTTCACTAAGGCTTGCATTGAGGGGCAATTATGTCATTGGCCGACAAGAGTTATTTATGTGTTAATTTTTGTATGGTTTATATGACATTTGGTTGAAAATTTAAAAATTTGCATAGCTAATATATGTATAAATTATTATGGAATTCGTATATTATTTTATATGGAATAAGTAATATATAAGTGAAATAATACATGGATTTTCTCATAACTAACTAATGTATGCATAACTAGCTTTATGTAAAGATTAGTTATTAGTGAATTTATGTAATATTTTATGAAGCTTAGTTACGTATATTGTTTATTTCAATTTCTATTCTACATAAAATGATATTGTACATAGATTTAATCGTAACTTATGTTTTTATATTGTAAATCAAACAGCATATTAATTATATACATGAATAACTTACATCCTAATCAACTACCAAATATGGTATAACTTATGCACGGTTTAACACACACACAGAGATATATATATTTAGGAGTAAAATATTACTGTGAGTAACGTATATCAATCTGACGCCATCAGCTTTTAAAAAAATAGTATACCCTAAAATGTTACGTGGAATACTTTTATACTAGTTTTGTAAAATTTTATAAAAACATATTATTTTGATGAATTACTTTATATAATGGCTTAGTTTGATCAAAAACCTCATTTACCTTGATATAGAAATTACTAAAACCTTTCACCAAAGTGTTATTGCTTAGATGCAAACTTTGCAAATTTATGTTCATATATATACACACTATTTTTGAAAATTTTGAGAACATCATTTTAAAAAAAAAAATGGACCAACTTAAATATAATTATCATATAATCATGGACACACATAGTTCCTTAAGCAAATAGTGCAATACATGCATGTTGAGCAAAAATCACAACAACCAAAGTTTTTTTTTTCTCCTCATTGTTAATATTACATAATTGATGAGACAAGATTACAAGAACTTAGAAACTACATAAAAAAGTACACGTACGATTGATGATGATAAACCTGACTAAAAAAAGCTCAGTCAACTTAAAACCCTAATAAGCATCAAAGTAGTACATACTGAATATATTGTTATCGTCGTACGTAACGTATAGTTACATACTTAAGCAAAATTAATAAGCTAAGGCAATTGATTTCCTCTCAGTAAATTGCACTTGATAATTATTGCTACTAAAAACTCTTTCCTCAGTAGAAGAAACAGGATTCACTTGAACAATATTAGAATGTGGATAATATCTATAAACACAAGTTTGTATTGGTTCTTCTTGAGATGATGATGCAACCCTTTGTGGACTAGAAGAAGAAGATGATGATCTTCTTTTTCTACCTTCCAAAAAGGAAAGTCCAAGATCTCTACTTAAAGTTTTCACAAATTCTATTTGAGGTGCCATATATATATATTGTAGAAATTCAAGAAATAAGTTGTTTTCTATTGTATAGAGATAAATTGATTAGAGACTCTATATATAGGCATTGAAAAAAGGGGACTCAAAAGAAAGAGAGTATAATGACCAAAAAAGTCCCTTATGTTTGAGGGTAGATTCAATATAGTCTTTTTAAGAATGGATTAATCACTTTGGGTCCCTTAAGGTTACCACAAGTAAATAATTTTGGTCTCGTCAAATATTTAATAATTTATGTTCGTTAGATTTGACGAAAATAGTGGAAAAAAATAAATCATAAACACCAAGAAATTAAAGTTCTGTCAAGTCCTTAAATATGCAACACAAAAATCTACGCTAAATACTAAAAGAAAAAATCATAAAGTTATATTAGTTTCTAGAAATACGTTAAAATAGCATAAACTGCAAGAAAAAAATAACCTCTAGATATGAGTTCTCACTAATTTGCTTCATTTTTATTGTCATTCACATCAAATATAACAGACGATATTCGATAAATATTTGATAGAGACTAAAAATGTTAATTTTGACAAAGATAAATGATCAAAAGTATTTAGTGCATACTTAAGAGGACTATTTTAAATCACTTGCAAATATAAGGGACCAATTTTGTCATTTTCTCTTTAAAAAGTTCAAAGAATCTAACTAGGGAATTTGCCTCATAAACTTTATTGTGATTCTTTTAAGATAAGAGAGTTGTGAGATGCTTCACATTGTATTTTATTTCTCAAAGAGACTTGAGTAAACACAAGTAAATATCTACAAAGTAAAAATCTATGTCAACATCTAGTTATATAATGTGGATAGGAAATATGATATTTAAGGGAGACTATTGTAAAGTGGAGATTGTGACTCCAATTATTTGCAAAATTCGAGTCAATTTCTCATAATACATAAGAGTATTCGAACTAATACTAATAAGATTATGCATCAAAATTTACTTATGAAATTACGTTGATTGCATTAAAGTGGATTCTCTTACACTAATCAGTATATATAGTGAACTTACTTTTTACACTTGCATGTAATTAAGAATAGACATTTTTGGTTCTTGTCAATTCCACAAGACCTTAAAGTTGTTATAATTTCATATAAGAATATATAGGAAGTTGGAATATATATATATCATGAATAGTAACTTAAATGGACCACTCACAAGTCAAAAGATGCACATCATTTAATCCATTATTCACCTTCAAGGGGAAGCTAAAGTTTGATTAGACATGGCTCATCATAATTAGAAAGAATATATGTAATTAAAAGTGAAAAATCCTAATTCTAAAGTGACCAATGTTTAGACTCCACATGATGTTGAAAGGATAAATTCTAAAAGTTGGCTTCATCTTCAAGTTAAAAAAAAAAAAAAAAAAAAAGAGTATATTTTGAAGATATATATAACTTGACAGGATTTATATGTAGTACTAGTACTAGTAATTAAGAGGGGAAGGTCAAAGAGAGGTATATTTAGAATTTTGAGATAATGGGTGTATTATTATAAAAAAAAATTATAAAATTTTAAAAAGAAAAATAAAACACGATAAATTTTACTACTGAAAACTATTAAAATTTTAAAATTATAGGTCTAAAATTAATTCTGACATAAAGAAGTATTATATAATTTTAAAAAGAAAAATAAAACACGATAAATTTAAAATTCATATTTCTAACCTCACGAAGAGAGTTGCACCCAGTCATAGTCGCATTTTATGATACTACGAGAATGGGTTCACACCTCTATATTTCAATAATTTTTAAAAATATAACACTAATATATATGATCTTAGGAGGGGACCATGAATTCACGTGAACCCAGTGACCGCCTTATATACGAATCTGGGTTCTGAGGCCAAACATGGATTCCTATTTTCATTTTGAATTTGAATATTATTCTGGTTCAGTATAGAAAAATTACAACAATAATATATATCTAATGTAGTTTTATAAGTGAGGCGCGAAGAGGATGGTATGTACACATAATTTTACTTCTATCTTATAAAGATAAATAAGTTATTTTTAATAGAGCCTCGAATCAAGTAAAGCGTAACAAAATTAAGTATGAAATATGTAATATAATAGTGAAAAAGTCAAGTTGAAAATAATAGAGAAGAACACATGACCCTAGACATGAGGATATGAAGATCGAAAATTTTGATAGAAAAGGCTATTATGTACGTAGTAGATAATTACCCTTATCACTATGTTATTAATACTGAACTACTATCTTTTCTTCGATTCTATTGCTATATGTTTTTTTTTCTTCGATTATCATATTAATCATTTGTTTTTGTTGCGACATTATTAAGCTGTAAATGTGTCATGTCATGTTTTATCATCTCTCTCTAATACTTCTTCGATATACCTCTCCTCTCTTTATACCCACCAAAATCAACCTCTCACACCTCCTTAGGGGAACATATGTGCACCTCTTCACATGACTGAATCATCTGAGTTCCATCTTCCTCATCTTATCCGTCATGGAGGCTGCTCCACCTTGTCCCGAATATATTTGCTCTTAATTAATCCTATTTCTTTTAGTATGCATACACATTCATCTCAATATTCTCAATCCGTTACTATACAACATTCATATTTTTGAATACATAAATTCTTAACCGATCAACACTATATCCCATACAACATACTTGATACGACAACCACTTAAAAAGACATACCTTTAAGTCCTGTGACACATTCTTATCACATAAGGTACCATCCCGCTCTAATAATATATATAGCATCATCGTCAAATCTCTCACGTATAAAACTATTTTCTCAAATTTAAATTAAGTATTTAGTAAGTATTTCCTATATGTTGATTAAAAAGAAGAAGATATTTGTAATGAAGAATTAGAAATACTATTTCGAATACTAATACAACAACAATATAACGAGTAAATTTCCACTATAAGTGAGTCTATCTAAATCTAAAGAGGATAGAGTGTACGCAAACCTTACCATAATCTTGTGGAGGTAGAAAGGCTATTTTCGAATTTTGAATACTAATGTAATAAAAAGTTGTTAAGAACTCAAATTCCATAGTGGCAAATATATTGATTCCACATTCATGTCGATTGGACAAATTCTAAAAGTTGCCTTGGCTTCATCTTCAAGTTTATAAATAATATATACTATAAGAAATTTTCAAATTTAATAAGAATTATGTAGTAATAGTGAAAAGCCAATTAAACCTCCATTGTTCAGATTCACTAAACACTTTCTTATAAAATGTTCAAGATATACTTTTTCTATTTGATCATCTTCTCCAATTGTATCTCCGAGAAATTTCTTTAACAGTTATTATCAGTAACAGAATCAAAATTTTTACTAAAAGTTTTTCAAAAAACATGAAGAAGAAACAAAAGAAGAGGCCAAAAGGGATTGACATTTCACCTTCTATTATATATATACATAAAAAATAATTATAATCATTCAAAAAAATAGTGTAATTTAATTTCTATCGAGGGGTTTAACCTTACCTGGCTCCGCCCCCGTTTCCCACATCTTTATGCAATCTACTAGCTCCTCTAATATTATCAATGCTTTGTTTTGTGTTTCCTCAAAGCTTTTCATGCATGAACCTCATAATTCCAACACCATACATATTTGCAAGAATTACATTAATAATTGATCTTCTTAGAGCCTGTTTGGCTCAGCTTAAAAGTTGGTCAAACTGACTTAAAAGCTGGTTTTTGACTTATTTAACTGTTTGACAATACTCAAAATAGCTTATTTTAAGTTAAAAAAAAAAACTTATTTTAAGTCAAAAGTTAAAAGCTGGGGTAGGGGTGCTTTTTTTTTTTTTTAGCTTATAAGCTGTTTTAAGTTGACCATATTTTTATGTTTTTTCCCTTAATATTTTTATACAATCTCCAAATTACCCATATAACCCTAACATCTCTTTCTTCTATTTTTCCCTTTTCACGTTTGGCATAACAACTTCAGCACTTTTATCCAAACGCATAACTGCTTATTTTAAAAATAAGTTTCAGCACTTTGAAAAGTATTTTTTTAAAGCTGCTTTTATTAAGTCCATCCAAACGGGCCCTTAATATCATATGAATTCCACCAAATTAAAAAAAAAGAGATGAATATATGTATGTAAGGGGATAGTTGAAGCTTTTATTATTTATGGTTTACTTCTTTAAGGTTAATATGATATTATTATATTGTTAGAAATTACGATGCTTGAGTCTCACATTTAACCTTAATAGCTAGCTTTTGGAGTATGATTCTGATAAAGTCGTATCAATAATATTAGTGTCACTCACTACTCTTTGTGCCCAATATATTTTCTCATAGGATCGTTTTATAAGATCAATGTCACTCATCACTCTTTGTGTCCAATATGATTCTCGTAATATCTTATCAATGATATTAGCGTCATCCATCACTTTTTGTGCTCAATATATTTCTCATAGGATCGTATTAATAATATTAGAGTCATTTATCACTCTTTGTGCCAATATGATTTGTCATAAGGTCGTATCAATGATATTAGTGTCATCCATCGCTCTGTGACATGGTGCCTCCCTAATTAGATGGTATCATATGTATCACATTGAATAAAGTATATTAATAATATTTGTATTAGTTATATTTGTATTAATTATGTAAAAATTATTTTTTTAAAATTGTGTGATAATTTAATATATTAAAAATAACATCTATTGTATATATTTTTTAACAAAATATTTATGTACAAAGATATCATCCACAATATAATTATGCTAAAAAAAGATAGAAAAAAAATTTGAGACACAATTGAATCTTTAATCAAGCTGACGTATATATTAAAAACTCATTCATTGATAATACCAAGAATTTTGATGCAACGTACAACTATTTTTTTAGTTTATTGGACAAATAAAGAGGTATATTGCCCCTTTCTTAGAATGGTATACATGATTACAATTATAATTTTTTTTTAAAATCTCAATAGTCGAATTCATGATTAAAATGAAAAAAAAAATAACACTCAAATTTGAGCGATACTATATAAATTGAGACAAATAGAATTAAGGATTGGGGTCCAACCTAGGGGCGTAAAAAATGAGTCCAGATGTAGGTAACTCGCTCATAATTGTAAGACTTGGGCTCAAAATAATTTGAGTTGGGTTCGATCTCAATTGAACAAATCTTAATCAATTTTAAGAGAATCCCCAATTGAGCCTAATTTAACCTTTAATTTCAATCTATTAAGACTCTTTTTTTTTTTTTATTGATGTAAGGTATGTTACTATATCGAATATATGGTTACTATCTATTTTATATTTTTGAGGATTTATCTATTCATTTGTAACTTCTTTTTAAAAAAATTTATTAAGTTGAAATTCAAATTGTGATCATAAAACTTAAATAACAATATATTAAAATTATTAAGATTAAGCGAGTCAAATTGAACAGGTCAAGACTCAACCTGCTTTGAAGTTCATTTGAGCCCAAAGCAAATTTGGACGGGTTAAAACTCAACCCAGCTTCTATTTCAACATATTTTAATATCTTTAATTTTAACTCAACCCGCTCATCTTAGACATGTCGATTATTGATTAATGTGATATTACTAATTTCCCACTCTTCTTTTATATGATTATTAAGAACCTAACCCAAATATTATATTCATTTGACATGCCATTATATATAGTCTCAATATTGATGTTACAATTATTAGCTTAAATAATTGGAAGTTAAGTCGTTAATCATTCATTTGACCCTTTGTGAGATGTTGAGATATTGAGAGTGACTTCTAATATATTTTAAAACCCAACAAGGAGAAGGGCATCTTATGTAATTAGGTAGGTAAAAAATAATTTGGTTAAAATGGCCGTATATACATGTAATATATTTGGATTGCATAAAATATGGTGTATAACTATGTATATATATTATTATTATACAACATTTATACATTGTAGTAGTTCATCTTTCTCAATGAGTTGAATTATTATTTTTTGAACCCTTTAAACAATTACAAATTATAAAGATGAGTTTCCCTTGATGTTTCGAGTCTTTTGATACATTATGAAGTCGAATAATTTATATTTGCGGCAAGTCAAATTTTAAAAGTTGAGCTTTGAAGCTTTTTTATTCGAATTGAGGTTCCTCCAAACCCAGTCTATTTACCTCTATGATGTAAAATAAGATATGTGTACACTCTAGCCACCCCAGTACTCACTGGTGAAATTTCACTAAATATGTTATTGAACTTTGAATCTCTTCAATGATGAATTTCAAATCTTTTCATGTTTTTCACGGAACATAATTGGTATTTCCCTCAAAATATTATGGTTCTTAAGACGCCAATACATGTTTTGAACAAGAACAGTGTTCAATAGATACACCTCTTAATTAAGGTGTCCAAGTGAAATATGTAGATAATTTAAGAAAAGTGTTCAATAGATACACATTTTAATTAAAGTGTTCAAGTGAAATATACAGATAACTTTAAGTGGTCATTAATGACATAACCTTAATTAATTTACAACTCAATTTTAGTTCAAGTTTAAATCATAAATAAAGTAATAGAAATTCAAACATTCATCATTTTATCTTATGCGACATGGACAATGCCAATTATATTATAATATATGGATTAACTTACATTTGTGTTAGTGTATGTATATATATATATATATATATATATATATATATATATATATATATATATATATATATATATATATATATATATATATATATATATATACACACACACTAGTATACATCGACTTTATAATAATATATATTCACAAAGAGATTTATTTAAACTTCGAAAATAATGATGATAAATATAAAAAGCTGAAATAGATATATATATATTATCAAGTCATCTTTACATGTTATAGCAGATTGTATGTTCACATTACAAATCTTTTACGGAGCCTCTACATATTATATCGAATTGTAAAAAAGTAAATTACATTGTCAGCTTATATGAGTTAATTTTCTTTACAAACTGAAGGAATATAAGAAGAATCATTGTTCTAATAACTCTATGGAAAGTTGATCTCCTTGTTGAGGTGATAAAGAAGACTTAAATGACGTAAGTAACGAATTGATTTGTCAGATTGTCACTCAATTAATAATTATTATCTTAGAAAATCACTTTTTTTCTTAATTTTAATTTTTTCGATAACATAAAAGACTTTATAATAATAATTATTATTTGAATATCCATATGAAGAATCAACTTTCGTAAACAACCATCATTCTATGGGTATTATTTTATTTTATTTTTTGGAAGAGAAATGCCAATTTTAGTGAACCATTTGGTTCCTAATTTGGCAATGACAGATATCTGAGAAGTGAGCACTCTTCTAATTACAATTTGAAACTTAAAAAAAGCACTTTCAATCTTCACTTGAGTCTCCATGATTTACACTTCATTTGTCTTGATGGATTCATATTGAGTATTCAAACACATTGAGAGGCAGATTTAGAGCAGGTTCAAACTAATTCATCTATTTTGTATATTATGAATCACATGAACGTATAAAAATATTTAAAACCTGAACCTGATTCTAAATTTTGAATTTACCTCTGCGCAACGCATGAATTCGGTGATCATTTGGCATTTCCATTCCATGGCTAGAGTAGATCATGAGCTTATAAAGCACAAGATCAAAAATTCAAAATACATGAATATTACTTTGATCTATATATGTTTTTGCATGATATATATATAGTGGCTTCTCCATTCTTGAGAAGCCAAAAATAAGAATATGCTCTTTGATTTGATCAAATGATTATAATCCTAAGTGCCTAATATATGAAAAGAAAACAAAACTTTTCCTCATAGTTAACATCATTGCTGAGATCATCATCAACGACGGCTAACTTTAATAAACTCATATACTTTATGTAACAGAAAGAAGTCTCATGTAATTTGTGTCATTCACTATAAAATAAAATTTCTTACGTTATAATTAATTGTATTTTTTTCCTTTTCCTTGATTTGTTTTTCTTGCATGTGGGGGACCGGAAGAGGGGGGGGGGGGGGTCTTTAACATTGATTTGTAGAAAAAAAAAAATCATTTAAAAAGGTATCCACCTAATCATAGAGATTAGTTTAATAAGATCAAGATTGAAACATCATTGGAAGAATAGAGCAACACAAGTACTTTTATAAGTAATTATCTTAATATATCATGATTCATGTGTATAATGATAGCAATCATGTTCTAAGTCTATTTGTTGCTTTTCATATGACAAATGTGATAGAGAAAAAGGTATTAGGATAATTTTTGTATATCATATACCACTTGAAAATGGCTTTTTTATGAATTATACACGAGTAAACATGAAATATTTTGTGTATCAGATTATTGTGATACTTACAATTTCAATAATTTTCTTATGTATCAATCGATCGAGACGAAAATAATAAATTTAATTGAATTTACAAAACTCTATCTAGCTAACCTTTTGGTATTGTGTAGTTTAACTATATATATATATATATATATATATATATATATAAAGTTATATAAAAGAATGTGGGTGGTTGGGCTCATAATGGCCACCAAACCTTTTGAAGATTACAATATATAATAAAGGCAAAGTTTGAAAATTGATTTTCTGCAAATATTCCTTTTTTCAAGTGGATACTATTGCAAAAAAATTGGATACACATTAAAGAGTCTAAATCTAAAAATTAGAGTGATTTGATGTAGTTTTTTTGAGGTATTTTGAATGAATCTGATGCTTGAATTTAAGAAATAAGAAGAAATCATTTTTTAAAATATAATAGTGTATAAACAACACTTATAATTTTGTATAATATTTTATAGTAATATGTATATAATATTGTATATCAAATTTTTAAAGATTGTTGTAAAAGAAAAAAAAAACTACAGTATATAATATTGTATACTGAATTTTTTTGCTACTATCGTAAGAAAATATTTGACAATGCAACCAAAAACTTAGAAGCTTGACTGCCTAGATGCAATGTAATATTGTGGTGGTGGTACTTTATTGTATAAAATTTGTTGTATACTCAATGTATAATATGTATACTCGGTGAGTATACAATATAATTCGTGAACTGCGAAGGGTTCCATTATTCCTTTTTTTCTTTCGGAAAATTTCACAAATAGCCACTATAATAAACTTAATTAGACTCCTTAGCTATAGTTTGCATATTTAAAGGTTATAGTTTTAGCTTACTCATTTGTATACTTTGAGGGTGCGTTTGTATAATTTACATGTATTTGTATAATTGAATTATTTTCATCTGTTGTATTTGTATGAGTACAACTATGTTGGCACTTATGTACATATGTTTTGTTGTATAAGTAAAATATAGAAATATAAAATTACAGATTCATACAAATATGGGTACAACTATAGATTTTAAATTTGATTTGTTTTTCAAAGTAATACAAATTTTGAAATTATACAAATATGATAAAGCTTGAAATAACGAATGTATACAAACACAAATAATAAACTTTAAACATTTCTACAAATTATATTATACAAAAGTTATACAAAATATATTATACAAATTTCAAATATAAATTTCTAATACTATATATTTATACAAACTGAAAAAGAATTGCAAAAAATACTATGAGTGGAATTGGAGGTTGCAAGAATAGAGATAAGATGATGTGGTAAACTTTGAAATTTTACTTATAATACTTATTTTTTCATACTTTTGGGAAAAACGATAAATATATCTCCAAACTATTATAAATGGTATGCAGATATCATCCGTCATATTTTTGGGACAATGACGCTCATATCGTTCAAAAACTAGAGCATATATGCCCTTCACTCTAACGGAAGACTAAATTGGAACACGTGGTACAATCGTTTTCGTCGATCTGATGTCTTGTAAATGTTAGATATGTTAATAAGATTATGATACATGTATGTACGTTAGTACAAATGGTATATACACTCTGTTTTTAGACGACAGAGGCACCAATACCCCAAAAGTATGACGGAGGATATCTACATGTCATTTACGATAGGTTAAGGATATATCTATCTTTTTTCGCTATTTTAAATTATGAAAATATTTCCTTATTTTAAAAAAATTAATTTTCTGAGTCAACATGAAAGAAATTTGAAACTAATTTTTGGAAAATATATTTCTTTCCTTCCAAACACACTTTGAACAATCTATTTTATTTTTTTTTAAATTGAAGACCAAAGAAAATTTATGGGGTCAACAGTTTGGTCTAAGCCACATCTCTCTTCAATCAAAGTGGGAAATTTTGGGAGTTTGGACAAAAAAAAAAAAGGAAGAAAGAAATTGACAAGTTTTAATATTTCTAATCTTTGTTACATTATCCACTTTTAATTGTTATAATTTTATTTTTAAAATTAATAATTATCATAATTAATATTTACGGTATATTTTTCATTATATTATGTTGCAAAAAGTTGTCATTTATAATACTTTCAATATAGTTTTTGAATATTTTCTTTTTTTAAATTTAAAATATCAAATTAATAAAATCTAATTTAACTTTGAAAAATCAATCAAATTAACTTACGAAAAAGCGCAATACAATAATTAAAAGTGTACGAATAAAGTATCTATATCATAGGGACATTAAAATCTGCTTTTGAGAATTACTAAAATTTGGAATTTAGAGTATGGTCTAATTCAATTCCTAATTAAAAATTTTATTTTAGAAAGGACTTGTGATCATTTTTCATTACCCTAAAAGGTAGATAGATATATAGTTTACTTTTGGAGAAGACAAAAAAATGAACCACAAGTTTTGTCACTCTTTTTGTGGGGTTCTCTAGTTTTATAACTCAATTCATTTATGATGCTCTTGATTTGATAGGATATATACACAACAATAGGTTTATTGATGGTTAGCCACGATGAATATGAATTCTGATAAGATGATTATAATTTATTAGCTTTTAGTTATTAAATTTGAGGTTTCAAATTTAAATTTTAAAATTTTTTTTTATTGAAAGCGTAATATATGTATCACAAATGTTACAAAAGAAGCAACAAAATTGGAAAGTCTTCACAAAAATTGATCAGTTATCCAAACTCGATATATTTAACTAGTTAAAAGGACCAAAAATGAGAAAGAACGGTTTATGCAAATTTTTATGAAGATTCTACACTCCTTCATCCCATGTTTGAGTATCTGACTTCTCATCTCTTTCTAGTTTTTATCGTCCTTTAAATCAATCGTAATTTCCTAAAATTTCTATTGTATTACTATTATGTAATTGAAATTACCTCACGCAATAAATGAATGATGTAATATATAAATTTAAATTTAATTAAATTTAAATATAAACGTGAATATCGAATTAAAAATAAAAGAAAAAGTGAAACAGATATCATGGTGTTACGTTGTTCTAGGCTGGAAGGATATGTTGGAGGGTGTGAGACCTTTTACAAAAAGAATGGTTAAATAAATTAAATAAGATGTGAAAAGAATATATTCTTTTTTTTACAAAAATATAAACACTAAAAGATAAACTTATATGTATAAAAAATAATTTAACTGCCATTTCATTGCACAATTTAATTAACTAATTAATTGAAACATGTTAACAATAAGATATGATTTTCACAAAGAAAAATTAAAATACAAAGACTAGAAAGTTTTTAAAAAATTAATAACATATACATTTTTTTTCAACATATAACATATATATATATATATTTATATGTTATAATTTTTGATATTTTCTCAAACAAAAATAACTCTGTTGCTGATCTTAAAAATAGATAGTTTATTAAGAAATACATATATTTTTTCTTAATTAGATCATACGCGATACGAATCTAATTAATATACCACCATTATTCAATCTTAAGATTGTTTTTCAATTATTTTTATTTACAAGTTGCTTATTTATTTATTTATTTTTCTTTTGACATTATTAAAATTAAAGGTTGAAGAATTAATCTAGAAGGAAATTATTAGTACTCCTTCAAATGTCCTAGGGATACGCGCCAACGTAGACTAACTCCTGTCCGTGTGCATGCAATTTTTAATGATTTTTATTTTTTTTTGTAATAATATTTTTAATGAATTATCATTATTTCACATTTGGTCAAATTTGATCCAAAAACCTAAAACTAATTTATTAAAGACTAATTGATATTTAAAATTTTTTTCTAAAAAAGAAACTAAAAGAAACGTGAACCATTTTCTTGAATATTAAAGTATAATTTTTTTTGAAAAATATTTTCTTAAATATTATTTAAGAAAAATTTGTTTTTCGAAAACTTAAGCTTCCGTTTGATCGAGACAAAGAAACATAGTTTATTCATGAAATTTTGATCCTTTTTTAAAAATTTATCTTTCAAAAGATTCAAGATAAAATTATTCGATTAATTATATTTGTATTGTTAAACGAATGAGATATTCAAAATAATCTGATCAATTATTTAATAAACTCTTCAATCAAAGATATGGGGATTTATTATATGACTTACTTGTCTTTTAGTTAGTATAAAAAGGAGAAATTATGTGAATAAATAAATTATACTAATTAATTAGTTAATATTATTTTAATGTGAAATTTTATTTGCTACTAATTTTTAGGTAAAATTAAGTGGTTGAGTTTTAGTTGTATAAACGCACAGTTTTATAAATTTGTATAATTTTTGTATAATATAATTTGTATAAATATTTAAATTTATATGTTTATATTTTTATAGATTTGTTATTTCGAATTTATACGCAAATAAATATAAATTAATTAATGCTAATCAACTTATACAACTACAGATAAACACACGAATTATACAAATTTACATGAGTTATACGAATGTACACTTAAACTATACAAACGAGGTCGTACATAACAACTTACACTATAGCTACAACATGTAGATATGAAAAAAATGATTAAAAGCCTAATTAAATTTATTGTAATATTATTTGCGAAATATTTTATTTAAGAAAGAATAATACATTTATATATTTAGTAACGATTTAATTTTTAAATGTCAATTTTATTTTAATTAAATGAATTCTAGTCACATAAATATATATATACACATAAATTATTTTAATTTTACAAATTTTAAAATTCTTCCTCTCTTTTTTTTTTTTTTGAAATTTAGTATTAAATTAAATTAACTTATATAAATTGAGACAAAAAAAATGTTAGATACTTTGTGCTTTTAATTTCTTTTTGTTTCAAGTTCTTGCTTGGCCCATCTCCATTGGTGGTAAAACGTGTCTGATGCGTGTAAGGGTCCAATGTAAAGTATTTTTATTGTTATTATTATTATTTTTAATTTTCAATTTCAATTTTTTAGTAATAATATTTTTATATTCGTAAATATGGATAAGGTTTGTGTACATATTATCCTCTTTAGATTTTACTTTTGAAGTTATAGGGGTCAAAAATCTAAATGGTGATATTTAAGAGAAAACTTCCATTTATACTAAATTAAATTAAATATATTATTGTTATTATAATGAAACTCATTTAAATGATAGAAGAGCCGAAGATTAAATAAGATAGTATTAACTATGATAAAAATTGATTACTTACTAATATTTACTTAATTTTTAATTTTATATTTTTCTACTTTAGGGACATTCTTTAATTAATAAGTTAAAGTTTTGTTATATATGTCTAATTACCTTCTTTTATTTTTTTCTTCGATCCACATCTATATCTTCTAACTCATGTAACAATTAATCTTGCACATCTCTTTTACTATTGATGTATTCACATATTATTTTTTCATATATTCAATTCAATCGTCTTAGCGTTAGCTTAATTTCTTCTTTTTTCAGCACATATATCATGCTTACATCATCTTTATAACTGTATTATTAACAAAAAAATTCATCATCATTTTCTTCTACTTAAATTACAATTAGTCATATAATCTCATCGACTATAATTTCTTTGAATTTTGAATCTTTCACAAAAAAAAAATGAGATTTCAATCACAAATACGTAAACATATTGTTGATGATTGTTGAATTAGGATATTAAAATCTCACTTAAAATCTAACCTTATTATTTTACAGAAAAAGAATGTTTGGTTGCTATTTTTTTTTTAAAATCTTAAATAATATCCACAAAAACTATATGAAGATTCATGTATTATTTTATGTGAAAAGATCATTCAATAGATTATGAGCACAACTAATAATTGGATTAAAACAATTTAAATAACAAACTACTTCTCATAATAGTGAAGAAACATTTATTTTGTTTAAAAGTACACACATATTTTAAATATATACATTGTATACTTTTTAATGATAACATCTACCAAAAAATAATTCAGCCGTTGTAATACTCCAATATCTGCATTATATTTATTCCTAAATAAAAAAAATACATGTTAATGATTATAATAGCAATAAAATAATGATAATTTTACTATATGACTATTGATATATAAAAAATCAATATTTCGAGAGCTAAACATTTATTTTAATATAATATAGTGGACAAAGATATTTTAAAAATAAATAATTATTTCTTTACTCTCTTTAAGCTGAATAAATAAAAATAAATATTTGTTTTTAGTATAATGGACAGATAAAAGTAAGCGAAAGAGTGAAAGAGTACTAATTAACTACTTCATCTATTTTTACTCATTTATAGTTAGGGGTGTGCATGATTTGGATAAAAATTGAACCGAATCGATTAAGTAAAGTGATTTTATTTGGGATTGGTTTGATTTAGTTTTAGATTTTTAAAAACTGATAATATTTAATTTTTTCTATGATTCCTTTTAAAAATCAAAGAAATAATTGAATCGAATCGATAAATTATCTACATAAATTTTATTATTATATATACATAATATATTATTTGAGTAAACAATTTTAAAGATCTTATATACGTTTTCATAAAAAAATTATTCATAATTTACTTACAAAAGCAAAATTTTCAAGGTGAAAAAAATTATCTTATTATTTCATGTATATGACTAATATGAGTGTCTACGATAATTTTTTGTGACACTGAAAATGCTACTGTCTCTTCCTTCTAGGCAAAAATAGTAAACTTTGAAGTTTTATTCATAGTATATTTAGTGATCAGAAGTTTTATAATGTCATCATTTTAATTATTTTTCGTTTTGAATAAATTGCTTCTTTTAATTTTATATATGGTCGATAACCGAATACTAAACTAAATTGAACTGAAATCAATAACAACTAAATCGATAAATGTTTACTATTATATTTAGTTTGGTTTGATTTTGATATTTTAAAAACAGATTAAGATATTTTAATTTAAATTTTGAGTAATAACCGACTCAAATCTATCCGTAAATACTCTAGTTTATAGTATTGACCTAGCAAAACTTTTAATAAGCAATAAATAGAATAATTATTTTTTTAGACTATAATTAATAATAAGTTGATATTTGAAATTATTTAAATAAAATTAGACATCTATTTTTAATATAACCGCCAAATAAAAAGCGAAAGAATGCCGAATTTCTCTTTTTCTTTAACATCCTTTTTTTCGAACAAACTAATATACGCGGTCCAAATCGACCACAATATAAGCCCCTTTTTTAGGGTTACAAAAAACATCCTTTACCTTTGTCGTGTTTTTTCTCTTTTTCTTGAATTTTACAATCACTTTTTTCCCCTCTCATTTTAGTGAAAGTAAGATTTGAGAGCATTGATTGAGTATTTGGAGGTGTCAAGGTAAAAGGGTTCTTGAATTTTGTGAATTTCATATCATTTCTATCAATTCTTGATCATAGGTTGTTGTAGTGAAGAGCTTTTGTGGGCTGGACACTAATTTCTGTTTAAAGTTTTGATTTTTTGTATTGGGTTGTTTTCATTTTGTCAATTTCAAATCGTTTCTATCAATTCTTGATCATAGTTAGGTTGTTGTAGTGAAGAATTTTTGTGGGGTTATACTAATTTCTGTTTAAAGTTTCGATTTTTGGTATTGGGTTGTTTTCATTTTGTGGCTTTTGATCAGCTGAGGAAAATATTGAATGGTTCATCTTTGTTTGATCATTTAGTTATTTGGGAATTTGATCTTTTTGGTTTGAATTTCAAGATTTGTTTTGGGTGTTTGATTGTTTCATGTAAAATTTTAAGAAATGCCAGCAACAGATTTTTCAACTTTTGGGAGGTCTATTCTGAGTTTACGTCGCGATCAACAAGTACATTCTATGGAATCTGGTGGTCATGAGGGAACTAGCCATGAGCTTGAGCTTGAAGCTTTTCAAAAACAAGTAGCTGAACGTTTCAATGATTTGGCATCTGCTGACTCTGATCAGCTTTTGTCGATTCCTTGGATTCATAAATTATTGGATGTGTTTCTATCTTGCCAGGAGCAGTTTAAGTCTGTTGTGTCGAAGAATAAGGGATTGTTGAATAAATCCCCTGCTGATCGTTACGTAATGGAATATTACGAAAGGAGTGTGAAAGCTTTAGATGTGTGTAATGCGATACGAGATGGGATTGAGTTGATCAGGCAATGGCAGAAGCAGTTGGAGATTGTTTATTATGCATTGGATAACCAGAGAAGTATTGGGGAAGGTCAAATTCGTCGTTCAATGAAAGCTTTGATTGATTTGGCAATTGGAATGATTGATGAAAAAGAGAGTAATTCAAGTTTTGCTCATAGAAACAGGTCATTTGGACGAAACAATGCTCAGAAGGATAATAATTCGTTGGGCCAATTTCGATCATTATCATGGAGTGTATCGCGGAATTGGTCTGCTACTAAGCAACTTCAAGCAATTGGTCAAAACTTAGTTGCTCCAAAAAATAATGAAATTAGTGCCACCAATGGATTAGCTACAGCTGTTTTTACAATGAGTTATGTGCTTTACTTTGTAATGTGGACGCTTGTGGCTGCAATTCCTTGCCAAGACCGTGGCCTTCAAACGCATTTTCATGTTACTAGGCAATTCGTTTGGGCTGCTCCTGTTCTCACCCTCCATGATAGGATTTTGGAGGAGTCAAGAAAGAGGGAGCGTAAAAATGCTTGTGGATTGTTGAGGGAGATTAATAAGATTGAGATGTGTGCCCGCCACATGAATGAATTGACCGATACCATTCACTTCCCCCTTTCAGAGGAAAAGGAAGGAGAAGTTAAGCAAAGAGTTCAGGAGCTTGGGATAGTCTACTATGGTCTAAAAGATGGATTGGGCCCGTTGGAGCGTCAGGTACGAGAAGTGTTTCATAGGATTGTTCGAAGCAGGACTGAGGGGCTCGACTCTATTGGATGAGGGATTCATTAGTGTTACAGGTAAAACGGAACCACGATTCCACTTAGAGTTGTAGTAGTCGAGTGTGTGCGCCTCTGCAACCATTATTAGAAAAGCAGATTATGCTCTTAGTTTTCCCCTTGTTTCTTTTCGTCTCTTTTTGTTTGCCCTTTTTTAGATGAGAAGAATAGGGAGGATTAAATGGTGCAATGTCCCAAAATATTCTAAAGAGGTAAACTCATGTATTTATCGCTATGTATTATGTAAAGAATGCAAAATAGTTGGATCTCTGGTCCATGTTGTGTTGTTCATCTTGTGTAAGGTTGTTTAGTCAGTTATCTCTGTAACAGAGTTTCATTTGAATATTTTGCTTATGTTATATATTATGCATTTATTGAAGTTCTTGCATTAGTCTCCAAGTTACTATCTGTCCAATTGTAATGTGTGTAAGAGTTGTTTAGCAGCTCTCTATGAATAACCATCCATACGAAGAATCTCTTATTTTTATTTTAATTCTCTTATAGTTTGGCATTTTCTTTATCGTATTTCAATGATGATGCCAAACAAAGTTTTTCCTATTCTTCTGTCATGGTTAACTGTCGGGTATGTTCTCCAAATACTTATAGTACGATGTCTGATCTTTCATTGCACAAGTCTGTTCTCTTTACATTCCATAGCCTGCTGGTCACAAACTACTTTCTCTTGTTCCATGGGATAACATTTTCTTTTTTGGTTCTCATTTTCTCTTCTGGAATCTCAAGATCTTTGATCTATGGATTCTGGACCAGTGTTCTTTTCCTCTATACGGGAGCCTCTTGGTGTAACCAGTAAAGTTGTTTTCAGTTTTCACGTGACCAGGAGGTCAAGGGTTCGAGCAGTAAAAACAACCTGTTGCAGAAATGCAGGGCAAGGCTGCGGACAATAGACCCTTGTGATCCGCCCGTTCCTTGAACTCTGTGCATCGCGGGAGCTTAGTGCACCGGGTTGTCCTTTTCTGACAGGAGTACTGGCTTTGTCATTGACCGTCTTCGTGGTCAATAGCAGAACGTTGTCAATGACTTATTATAAGGTTTTGTTGACCAATGCCCATCTGAAGTTCTTGTTTTGTACTTGAAATTGTCTGATATTTCAGGTTAGTATTAAACAATTCTCATCATGTGAGCTGTAAGGAGGTTGTGGTCTCAAGATATTGGTCAAAGGCTTTTCGTTGACTGAGTCAAATGTCTCGATAATGGTAGCCACAAAGTTAATTTTAGTCAAACAAAAGCATCTTCAGGTAATGACTAATTTCTCACTAATTTGCCTGCATGTTCTTGCTTATCTATATCACAAGATATATTAGTATCATATATAACAAGTTTCTGTACGTTTATGTCTTGAGCCACGTCTCAATCTCAGCTGCTATCGTTTAGTAAAGATGTCTTTTTGTTTTACAATATTGTGAACAAACAACATGTTACATACATTGATAGCGTAAAAATCCTTTATACCGTATAGTATAGCCTGTAGGTGCTTAAGTTAAACTCGGTAAACTATTGTTCCATTTAAATCAGGATCCAATTTTAATGTTTAACAATGTATTCATGTGTTTGCAATCAAACGCAAAATCTTGTTTGAAGGCGAATTTGGACGAAACTTTGTAAGAAGACTTTCGTTCACATAACCTCATAATCCAAAGTATAATTGTTTATGAAGCAAAGCATTTGTGCTTTTCTCTCAAATCTAGCATATGCTTTTGTTAGTTCTTGACTTAAAATTAGTATTTTAACTTTGCTCAATCAAGTTTTCCTCAACAATCACCAAAAATGGATACGGAATTGAGATCCAAGGTAGCAAGAGTTTCAGATGAATTCAACTCCAATGAATTCTTTCAGTTTCCGAGAGATCGAGCTGGCGTTGCTTTCCAGTCTACAGAAACAAACTCTATGTTCGTCGTCACTGCTCATTTGAAAGGTTTATCTCTACCTAGTATGTTTGACTTAATTCTATGAGAACGCCGTTTCCTGGTATTTGGTTACTACAGGGGCAGAGGTAGAAGCCTAAATACGAGTTCTGCTGAACTCAATAGCATTTGCTCGAAAGTATTTATGCAAAGACATTGGTTATTTTTATTTGATTGTGGAAAATATTTGTGTAGGTTATACGCGAGGAAACATAAAGGTTGATCTTAACGAGAACAAGACTAAACTGGTGGTAACGTGTGAGAAGCCGGTCCAAGAAACTCTAACGATTGGGCATGAAGTGATCAAGAAAGATGTACAGATTAGAAAATTTACAAAGTCAATCCAGATTCCAGATGGGGTAATCGTGGACGAAATTATAACTAATTTCAATGAGGAAACCTCCAACCTGACTATTACAATGCCAAAGAGGTTGAAGGAGCCAGAGCTTGTTACCCAGAGGCCTTATACAATTCTTAAAAGAGCGAGATTTCAAGAAGACGAAGGATCAGCTGATTCAGTAACTGCATCTCGAAAAGGACTAATCGAACAGCATGATGCTAAAGATGAAGTTCCCGAAAGGAAAATCGAAACAGGTGAATGTAGAAATTTGGAAAATGATGAAGTTTGTGAAAAAGAGGAGGATAAACTGCCTAAAAGGAGCAAGGTATGTGTTCCTGTTATTGTTGGATCAGGTGTAATGTTATCTGTAGTTGTCTTTGTGATTCTTTTTATGAGAAAAAAGAAGCAACCTGGAAAAAGAAAAGCATAAGACAAAGAACATTTGTTGAACATATGTATACATTCAATTTATTGTGTGACCTCGAATATCATATAAATTCTTGCGATATTCTTAAAGAGATCAAGATATGTCAGACTCTTCTTGACAATCAAATATTTCAAGAAAATCATTCATGGAGATAAAGTTCAACTCATCCTAATTCGAGAAATATGTTATGACCGACTCTCAGATCAGAGAAATCATTGAAGATAAGAATTAAGGGAGGAGCAAAATTATTGTCATACTGTTTTATCAATAATATTCTTGTTTCTTCAATAGGTTAAAGATAAATTTCAGGAATTACATAGTTTTAATATGAAATTTTAATGTGAAATTACAATATATATCCCTCTTTAGTTTCTAATTACATTAATTCATAAAAAAGTAACACAAATCAGCTATATTAATATGTAGCTCTGATACATTAAAGAGTATCTCGGATACATTAAAAATTAGCTCGAATATATTATTAAATAAGTCGGATATAATATAGATCAGATACATTAAATATTGATTTGGATACATTTCTCAAATTATTAGTCTAATAAGTTTTATTATAACTCATAAATATTAGTAGATTAAATAAAGTTCATATCAATATTAATGCAAACAAAAAATGTGTCCTTCCAATTGCTTCCAGAGACTTCAGATTCAAATAGAAGATGCTCCATTGTTTCATTAAATATTGGTTTATAAAATTAAAATATGTAACATAATTTTATTCTTTTTAATATCTAGTCATATAATTAATAGTATTAGACTTATTTTAGCATGCATTAATACTTTTAAATTATCATCATTTCTATTTTGACTTATCAATATGCACTATTTGTTTTATGTGATTTTTCTTTAAAAAAAATTGTTATTGAATATTTTATTGCCATCTCTTATTAGATATATTTCTTTGCACATTATACATTATTTTTAGGACAAGCAACACAAATATATATATACGTTATTTTTAGGACAAGCAACATAAATATATATAGAAAAAAACTAATATTATAAAATAAAATAAAAATTAGCTAAGCCACATAATTTCCCCAACTTTAGTGAGATTTAAGTCCCACGAGATCATTAAAATTACATCAATTTTCCTCAACTTTTCAACTTGGCTTCTTACGTATTTAAATTTGTCATTTACATGTTCTTAAAGTAGGAACAAGCTAAATATATATATATATATATATATATATATATATATATATATATATATATATATATATATATATATATATATATATAAAAGATTATGATGTACAATTATTTAAATTATGACCTAATTATAAAAATTTAAATGTCATTTACATTGTTAATGTATAGATCTTAACTCGTGTTAACGACTAAATATCAAAGCATATAGATATAGTCACAACGGGATAGAATAGTCTTTGTTTAAGGAGAGTCAATCGACACCTCTTTATTAAAAATGTATATTATGTTGATACGCTAACTTATTTTTGTGTGTATATATTATAAATGTTAACATTTTTTCTTCTTTCATATTTACTTTCTTTAGATTCTATATTTTCTTTGTGACAATCTTGACTTCACAACATAATAATAATAACAATAATAAAACACATTTCGCTTGAATCGATTTAATAAAAACTTATGTAAATACTCAATATCTATATATAAGGTGTAGTCTTTTATAAAATAAAATAATACGGGGCAAAAAGAAAAAGAAAATGGAAAAAAGCTGAGATCACAAAAAACTCAAATTATTATAAATAAGATAAAAATTTAAATAGCTAATTGTGAAGTACGTTATAGAATTTCAAAGATAAGATATAATGTATAGTCGTACGTGTAGATAGATATACATATAAATAAAAAAATTCTTAGACGTTACAACTATATATATTATTGCAACTGTTAACAAATAGTACCTAAATTACTTAATAAAGCCTGATTAAATAAAACTATACTCTTTTTTTTTTAATTTTTTCCTCTTTTTTTGGCCTTTTGTTAGGTTTTAGAATCTTATGAAAACGTCATAATTAGTTTTCTTTTTTTGGTTCAAGTTTTGTATCAAAAGTAGTAATATTACAGTTTCAACTGCCGCCATATTTAGGGGTTCATATAAATCCACTAATTTTTGCCATATTAGTATTAATCTGTCGATTTTAATTTATTTGTTATATTTTGATTGCGTATATATTTTTAGAAATGTAAAAATTATGAATTTTTAATTTTAATTAAAAATATAATAAATATATTAAAAAATTATTTAATTTTGTTAGTTTTAAATATATTATATAAAAAGTTAAAATAAAAAAATTATTAATTTTTTTAATTAAAAAGAAAAGAAAGACAAACGATGACATAGAGCATATATTATAAGAAACTTAATAAATTTTATTAATATTTACTTTTGAACTTTGTCATCGTTATATATATATATATATATATATATATATATATATATATATATATATATATATATATATATATATATATATATATATATATATATATATAAGGAGTTTATCCGAATCGTGGAAAATTATATTATTTATATATGATTAAAATAAATTTATATATATATATATATATATATATATATATATATATATATAGTAGTAGATGTGGAACCTACTTCGGCTATCTATTATTACAGAGTTTGAACCATTTATTGAAAATTCTGATTCCGTCTCTGACTATAACAATTTATAAATTTTAAATTTTAAATTCATTTTTATTGTACCTAACATCTTACGTATCATGTATAAGAGTTACGATTAATACAAGACTCAAAAAATATTTAAGTAAATTAACTATACATCTTTTTAATTTAATTTTTAGAAGATTAATTTTCTTGATTAAACTCTCGTCGTCACAAATTTTAAAAATCTTTTTTTTAAAATTTATTTTTCTTGATTAAACTCTGTATCGAATCACATAAAGACATTAAATCAAAATGAAATGAGTAAATAACTAAACCTCCGTCGCAATCACCATCTTTTGTTTGCCAGTAATTTATATTAAGTTGCGTGATTATTTCATTTAAAAATATTGGTATAATAATTTTATTTTATATATTTTTAGCACTCTCGTCACATTCAGAATTCTTTTAGTTTGATTTTAATAATATTAAAATCGATTAAGTTAATTTTGATAATTTTAAATTCAATCACAACTGATCTAATAAATATATATTATATTTGATTTGATTTAATTATTATAATTTCAAAATTAATAAAGTTAATTTAATTTTAATCTTAATTAATAACCAATCCAAACTGATCCGTGAACATCCCGAAACGACCACTAAGAAACTTGAATCCACGATATGTTGAAGCTAGACATAATTAGTTAGTTAATTTAGTATGATTGGATTACAATTAAGGAAATTTGTTTCCAAAAACATTTTTGTTAGGTTTTTTCAAAGCCTACCTAATTATATTAATTAATTGTGGGGAATTACACGTGTCATAACCCCCTTCCTCTAAAAGGTGGAGTAAAAGAAGAAAAAACATAAAAATTAAATAGGATGTAACATGGGACACTAGCTAGGTAGGCAAAACTCAACAGGATCCAAGAAAAAAATATTAACGATACGATGGAGTAGTAAGTACTCGTTAACAAAATTAATGATTTTAAATATTAAATTATTTTTAATAAAGAATGTTTTATGTTTAAAATAAGATATTTCAATGTAAATATATATGAATTAATTCAATTTAAAGAAAGAAGTATTGACAATAAATTTTAAAAAAATGTAATACTAGTCATCAATAATTTGAACCTTTTATGTATACACAATTCTATGGAGTATTTTTTAACTTTCTATTAGGGTGTTATTGGCACAAAAGGATATTTTTTTCCCACAAAAATGTCTTTCTTAAAAAATAAGTGATATTAATTAATAATAATGCACTATAAAATACTTATACCATTAATTCCTTATAATAATAATCTGATTATATTGTTATTTTCTTAATTATGTAGTGGAAGACAGGTGTTAATTTATGCATTTCAAGAAAATTAGTTCTGTTAAGTGAAGTTGCTTAACAAAATTGTTCTGCCAGCCTAACTTAAGTAAGTTGGGTTGAGGGGGTGGTGCAAAATTAACTTTGTTTTTTTTTTCTCATTCAAGGTCGGAGTTCACATTAGAGTTTCGACTAAATTTAAATCACGTTCTGCATGATCTATTCGGGTGTCGCGCTCCCAACAAGATTTTATCTCTATCCAGGCTCGAACCCGAGACACCTGGATCACTCGGGGTTCGGAGGCCACATTGGAGCTCCGACTAAATTCTAATCGCGCTCTGCAGGACACATTAAACTGTGGCGCTCCTAACAAGATTTTTTTTCCTGCCTAGGACTAGAACTTGAGACATCTTGTTAAGGGTGAAGCAAAATTGGCTTTGTTATCTGATGACAACGTGTGATATTATTGATGCTATGGAGTTCGATAACTAATATTACTGTAAGTTAATGAATTATTAGTCAGTTAAGTTTGATAAAAACTTAGCCATGAAGTTATCATTAAAATATATGGTGTAGCGTTAAATAAACTTTATAAAATACAAATTTAAATCTCAATACATATATCAGATATCAAATATCGATTGAAAAAAACTTATGTGATGGAGTTGTTGTGGCCTCTTTCTCAATTTATGTAATTTCTCATCGACATATTATTATTATTATTGCTTAAGGTCCACTCATTAGCCTATTTTTGTAAATATATCTCACACTATTAATTCTCCCAAGTTGCTTAATTTAATTATTTTTCAGTTTTGTTATGTAACATGATTCATGCACCATTTTATTCAAATAGCAAACTTGAATATACTCATTACATATATATATGTAAAGCATATACTTTTTATACATAAATCATGCAAAAAAGGCATATAACCGTGAAAGTAAAGTTGTGAGAGATAAGGTTAGCTTAACTTTAATTAATTTCAAGAACACACCTCTTATTAACCCCATATTAGCCACAACCCTAGCAAATATATGGCATAAGTTATTTCTTTCGACGAACTGATCTGTTATAACTACTTACAAATTGAATTTGAAAAGAAAAAATTTCATAAAAATTAAAATCTCACCTAAAAAATTATATACATTTAAATTAAAAATAAATTTGTAAAGAATTACAAAATAAAATCTCCACACAAAAAACACTCTTTTCCTTTCTTCTTAGGAACAAAGGTGTGAAATATATCCGAACTTTGATCGAAATTTCTGTTATGATACCAAACTTTGGAAAGAATCTTTTACACGTGTGCACATATTTATCTTTAGAATACATTATTAAATAGTTCAGGGAGGCAAAAGGTCCTATATAAAGTTTAATATCGTAACAACAATTTCAGCCAAAATTTAAATATTTTTCAGACCCTTTTCATTTCTTCTTACTTAGAAAATGAATGAATGAGTAAAGTTTATAACCACAAAGGGATAACGTAAGATACAATATTTAAAACTATAAATCTTATTATAAGTGGTTTTAAAAGGTTCACAACTCTACCACACAACCTAGGTTTTAATTATTTTGGTAGCTCTCTCTCATCATCTCAATTTCATTGCTTCTTATAAAATCTTATAATGTGATACACATATTTTTTGGAGTGATACATCACAAACTCTTTTTATTTCTACTATATATATATATATATTCGATTAGTGCATTTGAAAGCAACTTAGTTTTTCAATTAAACAATATACTATATCCATCCATCTAATTTATTGAAGAGTTTCAAGATATGAGTGGAGAAGACAAAGCTTGTAAAATCATCAAAGGTAAGTTAACCATATGATTATATTACTAGTCTTTTGAACTTCCAATTGTTAAAGCAATGAATTTTCATGAGTTTCTTGAAAAAGTTTAATTCGTACTCTCTATCCTATTTTAACTGTCGTTTTAAATAATATTCAAGTTCATTAAGAAGAAGAAATAATGCATGTAAGTTACTTTTATTTATCAGATATTTTCTTATTATAATTGAGCAATATTAAAAAGAATTGCGTACTACTTCGATATGAAGGTATATATAGTTGAAAATAGTTGCCAACTTTGGTCTTGAATTTCAAAAACGATATTTATTTTGGGATGAGGGAATACTAAATAATTGGAATACATAAGGTTAGCTAGCTTTTCATTAAATTAGGATTTAATTACATTAAACACTTCTATAATATGTTATATTATATATGACACATTTTCATTTACACTCCTTATATTTTAAAATTAAATATTTATACCTTATATACTATGGAAATTTTATATTCACATCCCATGTTTGGTAAATTAGAAATTAAAATTATACTAACATATATACTGAATTAATTTATTAGACTTTTTTTTAATATAGTTTTTAAATACGTAAATTTTATTTTCAGATACGAAAACCATGATGAGAGAGGGTAGAAGGAGCCTCAATGTCAATGAAGAGTACCAAGGTGCATTAAGGACAAAATCATATGGTGAATTTTTTATGAAAGCTCATGACCTATTAGTAAATAATAATAACAATAATATTAATCAACCATTATCACCCAATTCTCAATATTCATTATTTTCAGATATACTTCTTGAGCCAGGCCAAGAAACAATAACAAATATTCTTGAATCAACTAATATTTTTCCAAAAAAATATAATCTCAAACCCCTTCTTTTAAATTACTTCAATATTAGTGCAAAAGCCTCAAAATTTTGTAGCCATATTCTCAAAACAATAAATCAAGTCCAAAATGACTATGATTTCGTTGAACAAATCCTCGAATCGATCGATAATAATTTTTCTTCTCACCTTATACTAGAGCTAAGATCTTATATTATCCATAACAACCAGTTTTCGGACCTCAAGAAACAAGATTTTACGCGAATCAACGATGAATATTCGTCGATTTTGCAACGTTTGAGTTTGAAGAGGAAAAAAATAGCTAGGAAAATAAAATTTATTAAATGTGTAAATAAGGTTTCAGGGGTATTTGTGACAACAACATGTGGATTAGTAGCTGTTGCAGCTGTGGTACTAGCAGCACATACACTAGCTGCACTTATAATGGGGCCAGCTATTTTGACCATTATACCCTTAAAGCGATCGAAAATTAATAAATTCACGAATCGTCTACGATTCTTGAAATGTGGATTTTTAAGAAAAATCGGAGCACAACTTGACGTAGCGGCAAAAGGTACATATATTTTGAACAGAGATTTCGATACGATGAGTAGGTTGGTGGATCGATTGCACGACGAAATTGAACATAATAAGGCCATGATAAAGTTGTGTTTGGATAGAAGGGAAGATAGTATTTCATTGAAAGTGTTGAAGGAGTTGAAAAAGAGTAATGTTGGATTTAGGAAACAAGTGGAAGAGCTTGAAGAACATGTTTATTTATGTCTTTTAACTATTAATAGAGCTAGAAATTTGGTGATTAATGAAATTGGAAAATCTTGTGAGTGAGTGAAAAATCAAATATTAGACATGTATATTGTGTATATATATGTATATTCTTTGATTTGCAAATGTAAGTCTTTATGCATTTACTTAACTTATTTAATTAAAATTTAGATCATTGTTTTATAACTATAAAAGAATATATATTTTAAGTCCGAGAGATCTTTATCATATAGTATAGTAGTCCTGTCCTTCCGACAAAAATATTAATTTGTTGGCTTAATTCCTTTATGGGCTTTTATGGGCCTAGTGTAGTGGGTCATAGAAGTGGATCCCAAGTATCATACCCATGTATACTACTCTTTGTTCTTTTTCTAGGCAATTGGTTCCAATAACCAAACAACCTAAAGGTATAGATAGTCCAAGAATTTATTTACACTCGATATTTACAACGAAATATATTAAATTCATAGTGTTAAGAGCTAATTATATTTCATCGTAAGAAATTTTTGATATTCAAAGCTTGAATTCGAGATCTCTATATATTGCATCAGATCCTTTGGTGATAATTTTACCTACTTTTTTCTCAGTGCAAGTAAAATTATCTAATAAAGGAACCAAGCCAAGAGGTGAGAAATGACGACCTTTCGAAATAAAAATTATTAGAAGTTTATGAGTTAAGAATTTTAGTTAAAATTTAAGTTATTGAGTCTTAAATTATAATTTATTCATATTTAATGATAAATATAAAAATTTTGATAAAATTTTTCACTTCAACAAAATAACCAACATGTAAGTTTGGAAATAGTTTTTATTTGTAATCATCAAGACTTGTATAAGACTACATTCATTGCGCTCTTATTTATTTTTTTTAATTTTTAATTTTAAGAAGAAAAAAAAGAAGAAGAAATGGTCGTAGACCACTTCACATTTTATAAAAAAATTAAAGAAAAAACTACGATATTTTTATAAGAAATCTTTATTATGTCTATTTATTAAAGAACTGAAAATGTTTTTTTTTTAAATAATTTAATGTATAAGTGGTCAAGAAATCTCATTGGATCACTTTTAATTTTTCTATATATATATATATATTTTTCCAATTTTTTTTTGATCGATGAGTTTCACCAACTCATTCTAAGTCATAACCAAACTATGTCGACTATTTCAAAGGCATATGTACCACGCTTTTCTTCATCAATATTTTTAATCAATCATATTTAGTTTTATTTTAAATTTTTTTAAAATAATTCACCACAATTATAATTTATATTTTTTGAATGAGCACATTATGATAAATATTTATAAGCATTGAATAAACTTTTCACCGTATAATAATTTACTAATCATACTATAAATCATATAAATCTTAACATTGTTATTATTATTATTATTATTAACTATTGTTGTTAATGTTGTTGGTTTTGACATATATACAAGTGTTTGGTATTTATTTTCTAAGTGTTTCGATAAGTAAAGAAAAGAAAGTATTTTTTTACGTAATTTAGTAAAATATTAGGAGAGACGGATGAGAGAGAGTGGAAATTAAGAGGTTAGATCATGAGTCAATTGTCACTTGTAAAATTTGTTTTCCTTATTTTCATCGAGGAGGTCGGTTATTGTATTTAAAAACTTATTTTTATTCGAGTTTAGAGAAAATTATCGAATTTTATATAACAAAAATTCAAATTATTTTCGTCAAAGATATTTTTATTCCTACCAAACCCAATTTTGAACATGGTTCCAATTTTCAAACAATATGTATACTTAATCATTTTAATTTTATAACTAAAAGATATCTTACATCTTGTTTTAATTTAAACATACGATACATAACATAAAAATCTTATATTTTGTTGTACGATATATCACATAAATCGAAACGAAAAAAATATTATTAAACATAAGTAGCCAAATTTAGACAACTCAAGAGGTGTTGGTTGACACCTAATAAAACCAACACATCAAACATCACTCATAATTTCTCTTTTAAATGTCGGTAGTGGGCCCACATAACATGCCACGTGGAATTTTGTCGGCATACCACGTTTGTAAACTTTGATTTTGGACCCTAAAGATATGACTATTCCACTTTTACCCCTTTTATTGTTTTTGTTTTTCTATGTCGTGTGATCATCAAATATTTTTCGATCGGTTTGCGATAGCTCAGTAAATATTTTTCTTTTTTCGTTTTAATTAAAAGAATTTTGTTTATGAATTAGATGTATAAAATCATCTTGTACAAGGATTTTTTTTTCAAAAAAAACAAAAATATATTTTATTGATAGATAACAAAAGTATAATTTCATTCTTTGAATTTCGATGATCGTGAATGACGAATTTTTCAAATTAGGATAATTTAAATTTGATCTCACTGATTGTGGATCTTCTCGAAGTATTTTACTATTAAGAAAAAATTAGCATATTTTAATTTATTTATAAATATTTCAAGAATTTACTTGATTTTCGAAAGTATTTAAAAAATAATAATATTTAGTGTCGTTTTGATTTGTTTGTGCTTATTCCATGAATTTATAAAGGAGGTTTTTTTTTTTAGAAAAAAAATATATATTTATTGATAGATAACGAAGGTATAATTTCATTCTTTGAATTTTGATGATCGTGAATGACGAATTTCTCAAACTGGGTTAATTTAAATTTAATCTCACTGATTGTGGATCTTCTCAAAGTATTTTACTATTAAGAAAAAATTAGCATATTTTGATTTATTTATAAATATTTCAAGAATTTACTTGATTTTCGAAATTACTTTTTTTTTTAGAAAAAGATAATATTTAGTGTCGTTTTGATTTGTTTGTGCTTATTCCATGAATTTATAAGATTTTTTTGAGATTTGATTGTACAAGTAGTATCTTGATTTTATTATGAATTTTTTCTGTGACTTGAATTAAATTAATTGAGCCTCAAATTAAATATCAATTTTCAAATGAACTTGTTTTATATTAGATTATCATAATAATTTTTTTTAAAAAAAAACAAAAAAACACAATGACGAGAGGACTCTTATAATTAATTTCAAAGAAAAATATCATTTGTATTATAAATAAATATACTATCATATTTTTAATATGGTTGATATATTCACTCCGTTTCACAAAAAATGATCTAGTTTGATTTGGCACAGAGTTTAAGAAAATAAAAAAAAAATTTAATCATGTGGTCCTAAATTAAAGTTATGTCAAATGTATAAAACTGTCATTTAATCTTGTGGCATTATGTAACGACCTGTTTAGTCGTTTTAGAGCAGCAGAATAAATACGGGGAAAACTGGCTGAGGCGACGTGTGTCCCGACGGACCGTCGTGGTCACGACGGCCCGTCGAGGAGGTTCCGTTCCACGACACTTAGAATTCTGAAATTGGGTACTGAAAATCGACTCTCTGAACTTCGTAACGAAATGGCAGACCGGACCGCCACATTCACGGCGAACCGTCGTGAGTACCGTTGCAAAACACTTCAACTTTTGAGAATTTGGTACGAGAAACGAGTTCACGACCGCCGTACGACGGAGGAACAGACGGACCGTCACCACCGTGACGGGCCGTCACAGCCACGCGAAGTCGAGGAGCTGCGACAACTGGGTGACGGACCGTCGCGAGCATAATGACGGCCGTCACGGGTTCTGCGCATCCAGCGGATTTAAGATTTCTCCACACGCTTTAAGGGTCGTTTTTGACTATTCTTTCCTTAATTATAAAGATTGAGGGTAACATTAATAAGTCTAATTACTTAGGGGTTAAATTAGGTAACCTTAAGTTAATTAGAGGGTTTATTGTCCTTTTCACACCTAATTATATGATTAATTAGGGTAAAAGAAAGAGGTTTGAACATAAGGAAAACAAAAGAGAAAGAAAAGAAAGAGGAGAGAGCGATCGATCAAAGGGGAGAAAACAAAGCTTGGGAATTTCTTGCTTGCTTCCAATTCTTGATTGGAGGTAGGTTATGGTTTATGTTACGATATTCGTAGTGAACTCTTAATAGTGAATATTATGTGTTGATATTATTGTAAACCCTACTATGTGCTTAAGTTGTATGCTTGCATGAATATGAGGATCGGGTGCCACGTTCCGGTACCAGGATAGAATGAATATGAGGATCGGGTGCCACGTTCCGACACCAGGATAGAATATGGATCGGGTGCCACGTTCCGGTACCAGGATAGTATATGAGGATCGGAGTGTCACGTTCCGACACCAGGATAGAATATGGATCGGGTGCCACGTTAGGTGCAGGATAGTATATGAGGATCGGAGTGCCACGTTCGGCACCAGGATAGAAATAGAGGCGGAGTGTCACGTACCGACACAAGAGGAAGAAAGATAATGAATCTTGAAAGATAATGAATATACTCAATCTAATGAACTTAATTCCCAAATGAGTATGGTATTGAGGCTTGAGTCCTCATGTGTGAACTCGGTTGTAATTATTGATGAACTCGTGTTGTTATTGCTACATGTTGAGTATTGTAGTTGATTTACATTATTATTGATATATACTGTTCCCTATTTTGACTTGGTAGATGATATCTACTCGATTTGTGGTTATCTTGACCCACTACTTTTATGTTTTCTCCTTTGTTATTTGTGCAATGCAAAGAACGTTAAACTTCAACTCAACAAAGAGATCTAGCCGCTTCACTTCATCGGAAATTCAAAGAGCTAATCGTCTAGCTTGGGACTGGTCTTCTTTCTTCAAGTCTTGATGCCTTGAACTTCCTGCATGGACTAGCTAGTATTTGTTTTAGCTTCTTAGACATTCCTAGTTTAGTAATTTGAGATAGATGTTCTTGTGATGATGACTTCCAGATTTTGGGGATATTAATAATAGTTTTGAATTGTTTTATTAATGAGTTAAGTCTTCCGCATTATTTTCTCGTTGTTATATATTGAAATGTTAAGGGTTAAATTGGTTGGTTCGCTCACATGGGAGGGTAGATGTGGGTGCGGTCGCGGCCCGATTTGGGTCGTGACAAACTTGGTATCGTGAGCATTAGGTTCGTTGGTCTCATCACACAAGAGCAGTCTAGTAGAGTCTTAAGGAAGCGGTGGGGACGCCTTTACTTTTCCTTGAGAGGCTATAAGACTTTAGGAAAATTCCACTCTTTCATTCTTTCTTTCGTACTCTTACTTGAGTCCATTGGTATCTAGGCGATACGATTGGTATCGACCATCTTCACTCTATTTCGCAGATGGTTAGAACTAGAGCAACGACCGCACCAGCGCGACAGCAATGACAAAAGAAATATCCGAGAGCCACCACCGGGCCGTGGGCTCGAGGGAGAACAACGGCAAAGAGGTCGTGGTAGAGGTCGCGAGGACGCCCCTGAGGAAGAGGACGAGCACCTAGCCCATCCGATACTAGGCGGTGACTCCTCCAATCGATCAAGAGGTGATAAGAGAGGGAGGATGGGATGAATGAGCAAGTCTGAATGAGGAAATGCCACCTCAACCTACCCCGCAGATGATCAATCGTGTTCTCGCTTATCTTAGCGGGTTATCCGATCACGGCCAGGCACCTCCAGGGGTTTTCGCACCAACACCTCCGGTTTCAGAGGTACGACACGCGCTATGGCTCCTCGCATGGATGCACCATCGAATGGGCACATTTCCACGTCTGACCATCGGGCCTATTATGACAAACGATCAACATGAACTTTTCAAGAAGTTCTTGAAATTGAAACCTCCGCCTTTAAAGTGCGTAATCGAGAGGATGCCTACGATTTTCTGGTTGATTGTCATGAGCTACTACACAAGATGGGTATAGTAGAGAGGTTTGGTGTCGAGTTCGCGAGCTATCGCTCGGTTTGAGAACGCCAAAATGTGGTGGCGTTCACATGTTGAGTGTCAACCAACCAGGCACCACCTATGACTTGGGAATCATTCTCGAGTTTGTTCATGGAAAAGTATATCCCCCGGACCTTGAGGGATAGGAAGAGGGATGAGTTCTTGAGTCTCGAGCAAGGTAGGATGACGGTTAACGCATATGAGGCTAAGTTTCGTGCTTTATCAAGGTATGCCACTCAACTCTGTTTCACCACAAGAACGGATCCGCCGTTTTGTAAAGGGGTTGAGATCGAGTTGCGGATTTCGGCCTTACAGTAGCGGCGTGCAAAATCCTTCCAAGGTGGTAGACTTTGTGATAGAAGTGGATGGAGTGAAGCCAGACGACTTCACCACAACTTCGACATCAAAGAGGTTTCGAAGGGGAGGTGAGTTTAATGGGTCCTATTGTAGAGGATGTAACTCCGGAGGTCACTCCAATCGACCAATCTGATCTTCACTACAGATCGTAGTTGAAGTCCACCTCGAGCGGTCAACACTTCTCAGAGGCCTGTCGCATGAACCTCGAGAGTGTTATGGATGTGGGGAGGTTGGACACATTAAGAGGTATTGTCCAAACCAGAGTTCTGAGAACCCAATAGCTAGAGGTAGAGGTGGTAATGGTAGAGGTTGTTATTCGGAGGCGTGGTGGTCGAGGTAATGGTGGTCACCAAAGCGGCAGAGGTGAAGGGCAAAAGCGGAGCCACTACTACGCAACATGGTAGGCAATGGACAGACAAACGATAGGGCCCATTGTTACGCTTTCCCTGGGAGATCTGAAGCGGGCGTCGATCTTTGTTATCACAGGTAATCTTTTGGTTTGTGATTGCATGGCATCTATATTATTTGACCCTGGCTCCACGTTTTCATATGTATCTTCATCATTTGCTAATGGTCTAAATCTACATTGTGAATTACTTGATATTCCTATTCGTGTTTCTACTCCGTGGGTAGTGCATGGTAGTTGAAAAAGTGTATAGGTCTTGTTTGGTGAATTTTGTGGGGCAACACTTATGTAGATTTGGTTATTTTAGAAATGGGTGACTTTGATGTAATTCGGTATGACTTGGCTTTCTCCGAATTTTGCGATCTTGGATTGTAATGCTAAAGCGGTGGCGTTAGCGAGCCTGGCGTATCCGTTAGTGTGGGAGGCGACTACACTTCCAATCCGTGCGTATTATCTCCTTTCTTGGTGCTCAAGATGGTTAGTAAGGGTTGTTTAGCTTTCTTAGCACATCTTAGGGATGACACCATCCAAGTACCCTCAATCGAATCGGTTTGATAGTTCGAGAATTTTTGGATGTGTTCCTGCAGATCTTCCTGGTATGCCACCGGATAGGGATATTGACTTTTGTATCGATCTTGAGCAGGGCTGCGCCATTTCTATACCCTCGTATAGAATGGCTCCCGCCGAATTAAGAGAGTTAAAGGCTCAACTTCAAGAGTTGTTGAGCGAGGCTTCATTAGACCAAGTCGTCTCCTCGGGGTGCTCCGGTCTTGTTTGTGAAGAAGAAGGATGGGAGTTTTTCGGATGTGCATGTACTACGCACAATGAATAAGGTAACTATCAAGAACAAGTATCCTCTTCCTCGCATTGATGACTTGTTCGATCAACTACAAGGTGCTTGTGTCTTCTAAGATTGACTTGAGATCCGGTTATCATCAATTGAAAATACGGCAACCGGATGTACCAAAGACGCTTTTCGAACTAGATATGGACATTACGAATTTGTGGTGATGTCTTTTGGTCTTCTGAATGCCCTGCTGCGTTCATGAGCTTGATGAGCGTGATCTTTAAGCCATATTTGGACCTTTTCGTGATCGTATTTATTGATGATATATTGGTATACTCGAAGAGCGAAGGAACATGAAGAGCATTTGAGAATGGTATTGGAAATGTTGAGGAGAAAAAGCTTTACGCCAAATTCTCTAAGTGTGAGTTTTGGCTAGATGCGGTGTCCTTCTTGGGGCACGTAGTTTCTAAGGATGGAGTGATGGTAGACCCATCTAAGATTGAGGCAGTGAAGAATTGGGTAAGACCCACTAATGTATCGTAAATAAGGAGCTTTGTTGGGTTAGCTAGCTACTACCGCAGAGTTGTCGAGGATTCTCTTCTATTGCTTCCCAATCGATTGTAACTTGACTAAGCAAAATGTTCCATTTGTATGGTCGGATGAGTGAGGAAAGCTTTCAAAAGCTCAAGACTTTATTGACTGCACCCATTCTCACCTTGCGGTGGAAGGTAAGGACTTCATTGTTTATTGTGATGCATCCTATTCGGGTTGGAGTGCGGTGCTAATCTGAAGAAGAGTGTAATTGCTTATGCTTCGAGGCAATTAAAGGTGCATGAACGTAACTATCCGACCCATGATTTGGAGTTGGCCGCGGTAGTATTTGTACTAAAACAATGGAGACACTATTTATATGGGGTTAAGTGTGAGGTTTACACGGATCATCGTAGCCTTCAAAGATGTCTTTACTCGTAAAGATTTGAACTTAAGGCAGAGGAGATGGATGGAGTTACTAAAGGACTACGATATCACTATCTTGTATCATCCGGAAAAGCGAATGTTGTAGCGGATGCTTTGAGTAGAAAGCGGGAAGCATGGGAAGTCTAGCTCATTTGCAAGCTTCTAGGCGCCCGTTGGCTGCAGAAGTGCGATTTTGGCTAATGACCTTATGAGGTTAGAAGTAAATGAGAAGGGAGGATTGTTAGCTAGTGTGGAGTCGAGATCTTCTTTCCTTGACAAGATTAAGGGAAACAGTTTGATGATGAGAAACTAAGGCGAATCCGAGACAAAGTGTTGCAAGGAGAGGCTAAGGAAGCACAAATCGATGAGGAAGGTGTTTTGAGAATCAAGGGAAGGGTATGTGTACCCAGGAGTTGATGATTTGATCAACACTATTCGACAGAGGCTCATAGTTCAAAGTATTCTATACATCCGGTGCGACCAAGATGTACCGTGACCTAAAGCAACACTTTTGGTGGAGTAGAATGGCGTGATATTGTTGACTTTATTGCCAAGTGTCCAAACTGTCAACAAGTAAAGTATGAACACCAAAGGCCGGGAGGAACACTTGAGAGAATGCCCATTCCTGAATGGAAGTGGAGAGAATTGCAATGGACTTTGTGGTTGGTCTTCCAAAGACATTGGGTAAGTATGACTCCATTTGGGTGGTTGTCGATAGGTTAACTAAGTCCGCTCATTTTATTCCTGGTCAAGGTAACTTACAACGCAGAGAAGTTAGCCAAGATCTATATCTCGTAGATTGTTCGATTGCATGGAGTTCCACTCTCCATCATATCGGATAAGTCTGTGATTTACTTCTAAGTTTTGGAGGACATTACATCTTGAATTGGGTACTAGGTTGGACCTTAGTACGTGCATTTCACCCTCAGGCCAGATGGTCGATCTGAGCGAACGATTCAAGTCTTGGAGGATATGCTTCGTGTGTGATAGAGTTTGGTGGCCATTGGGATAGCTTCCTACCCTTAGCGGAGTTTTTCGCACAATAATAGCTATCACTCAAGCATTGATATGGCCCATTTGAAGCATTGTATGGGAGGAGATGTAGGTCTCCCATTGGTTGGTTTGATGCGTTTGAGGTTAGACCTTGGGGTACCGATCTTTTGAGGATTCGATAGAAAGTGAAGTCTATTCAAGAAAAGCTTCTAGCGGCGCAAAGTAGACAAAAAGAATATGCAGATCGAAGGTTAGAGACTTAGAGTTCATGGAGGGTGAACAAGTCTTGTTGAAAGTTTCACCGATGAAAGGGTGATGCGGTTTGGTAAGAGAGGTAAGTTAAGTCCAAGGTATATTGGACCATTTGAAGTCTTAGCGAATAGGGAGGTGGCTTATGAGTTAGCCTTACCTCCAGGGCTGTCCGAAGTCCATCGGGTATTTCATGTATCCATGTTGAAAAGATACCATGGAGATGGAAACTACATCATCCGTTGGGATTGATTACTTTGATAAGAACTTGACTTATGAAGAGGAACCGGTTGCTATATTAGATAGGGAGGTTCGCAAGTTGAGGTCAAGAGAGATTGCATCCATCAAGGTCTGATGGAAGAATCGGCCGGTTGAAGAGGCTACTTGGGAGAAGGAGGCGGATATGCAAGAAAATACCCCACATTTCTGATTCGTACTCCTTTTCGCCATCGTCTTTCTTTCTTTTGATCGTTCGGAGACGAGCGATGGGTAAATTGGTATCTATTGTAACGACCGTTTAGTCGTTTTAGAGCGTAGAATAAATACGGAAAAGCGGTGAGGCGGCGTGTGTCGACGGACCGTCGTGGTCACGACGGCCCGTCGAGAGGTTCCGTTCCACGACACTTAGAATTCAAATTGGGTAATCAAAATCGACTCTCGAACCGTAACGAAATGGCGTAACGGATCGTCACATTCACGACGAACCGTCGTGAGTACCGTAAAACACTTCAACTTTTGAGAATTTGATGCGAACGAGTTCCTGACCGCCCGTAGCGGAGAACAGGGCGGACCGTCACCATTGTAAACCGTCCACAGGCGCGTGGTCGAGGAGTCTGCGACAACCTGGGTGACGGACCGTCGCGAGCATGACGACGTCACGGGTTCTGTGATCCCGAGCGGTTTAGGATTTCTCCACACGTTTTAAAGTCGTTTTGACTATTCTTTCCTTAATTATAAAGATTGAGGGTAACATTAATAAGTCTAATTACTTAGGGGTTAAATTAGGTAACCTTAAGTTAATTAGAGGGGTTTATTGTCCTTTTCCACACCTAATTATATGATTAATTAGGGTAAAAGAAAGAGGGTTTGAACATAAGGAAAACAAAAGAGAAAGAAAAGAAAGAGGGAGAGAGCAGTCGATCAAAGGGGAGAAAACAAAGCTTGGGAATTTCTTGCTTGCTTCCAATTCTTCGGTGGAGGTAGGTTATGGTTTATGTTACGATATTCGTAGTGAACTCTTAATAGTGAATATTATGTGTTGATATTATTGTAAACCCTACTATGTGCTTAAGTTGTATGCTTGCATGAATATGAGGATCGGGTGCCACGTTCCGGTACCAGGATAGAATGAATATGAGGATCGGGTGCCACGTTCCGACACCAGGATAGAATATGGATCGGGTGCCACGTTCCGGTACCAGGATAGTATATGAGGATCGGAGTGTCACGTTCCGACACCAGGATAGAATATGGATCGGGTGCCACGTTCCGGTACCAGGATAGTATATGAGGATCGGAGTGCCACGTTCCGGCACCAGGATAGAAATAGAGGCGGAGTGTCACGTCTCGACACAAGAGGAAGAAAGATAATGAATCTTGAAAGATAATGAATATACTCAATCTAATGAACTTAATTCCCAAATGAGTATGGTATTGAGGCTTGAGTCCTCATGTGTGAACTCGGTTGTAATTATTGATGAACTCATGTTGTTATTGCTACATGTTGAGTATTGTAGTTGATTTACATTATTATTGATATATCTTGTTCCTATTTTGAGTTGGCCGATGATATCTACTCAAGATCTTGTGGTTATCTTGACCCACTACTTTTATGTTTTCTCCTTTGTTATTTGTGCAACGACAAGCGTTCAATCAACTTCAACTCAACAAAGGAATCTAGCAGTCTTCACTTCATCGGAAATTCGGGGTGAGCTAATGCGTCTAGCTTGGGTGGGTCTTCTTCTTCAAGTCTTGATGCCTTGAACTTCCGGCATGGACTAGCTAGTATTTGTTTTAGCTTCTTAGACATTCCTAGTTTAGTAATTTGAGATAGATGTTCTTGTGATGATGACTTCCAGATTTTGGGGATATTAATAATAGTTTTGAATTGTTTTATTAATGAGTTAAGTCTTCCGCATTATTTTCTGTTGTTATATATTGAAATGTTAAGGGTTAAATTGGTTGGTTCGCTCACATAGGAGGGTAGATGTGGGTGCCAGTCGCGGCCCCGATTTGGGTCGTGACACATTAAATATGTCACGTGAAAAATTATTATAAAAAAAATCATTTCTTTTAAACATACTTAAAAAAAATTATTATTTTTTAAACGAAAGAAATACTAATATCTTTCTATTATATAGTTAACTAACTCGAAAATAGGAGGTTGGAGACTTAGGAGTTTTTTTTTTTAACTCATACGAAATGATAATAAGGTAGGAAATTGTTAAAATAATTATTGTTTTTTTAAAAAAAGTAAATCCACAAAAATATAAAAAAAATTATAAATTAAATCGTCCACTTTTCACCGTCATGTCGTGGCCTCTTGATTGTTTGTACTAATTATATACTATTTTACTATGATTTGTTAATTTCTAATGATTATATAGTGTTAATATTCTTGATTAAGGGAATTGCTTTTTTGTTAATCAATCACGAAAATAATAAATAAGTCTTTTAATCCAATCAAAAATTGGCTGGCTGCTTTGACTATCTTTAATTACTACTTTTGGCAACTTCAGTTCACGTTACAAAAAATCTGATTATAAATCTTAATTGTAAAATTGTAATTTATCTCTTTATAACTTTATGCTTCTCGAATATTTATATTAAGGTCTGACTAATGTAAATATTTATATTATAGGACTCGGTTTTAGAGCAATACTTCCAATAAGATTTTTAACTTTTATTGTCCGACAACTTTCTTCTACCGACTCATTATATCCTGACGTTATCAAGTCACTAATCAATCGATTTAACGTTATATATAATTGAAGACGTCTATTAATTTTGATTCTCGATTTTTATTCTATATTTAGTAAAGTATATTTATCCTAGTTCTAGAAATGATGTTTATAGTTTGATACAATAATTGAATATAAGTTACATTTATATATATATATTTGAATATCATATTTAATTAATGAATTAATTATTAAGCTGAATTTCTTCTAAAGTAAATTAGTGTTTTTAAATAAAATCATATATTCAAAGACTTTATAAAAGTTCAAGAGATCATACTACATTCATATTTTAAAAAAGTAGCATGTTTATTTATTTATATTATAATAAGATATGAAAGTAATTATTTATTTATTTTTAAATAAAAAGCTATAGGATGGAAAGAGTGGAGGTTGTTGGACTAATTGCTAATTTTAAATTATTTTGCTAATTAGCTGTACGTAATAATGATCGTTATCTTGACAAATCAATTTCTAATAAGAAAAACTTTTCTTTTTTAATGTAAAGTTTTTCAACAAAAAATCATAGTGACGTAATAATTACAACAATAAATCTAATTAACCATTTCTTAGAAACTAGATTACATAATTAATGGTCAAATTTTCTTTTGTTTGGATGCTTCGTATTATCTGAAAAAATTAATCAAAAATGGAAAAGCTTTTTTGTTTTTACTTTTTGAAAACTAATTTGGTAACCACAACAATAGTAATACGAAAGTATTATCCTATTAACTACCGTAGAAAGATTATTTTCAATAAATATTAATTAAAAAGAAAATAAAATAATTCAAAGCATAGTAGCAAAGATTAAAAAAAATTTAAAATACTAATAAAATTGTAAGATACAAATACAAATTTAAAAAAAAAATAAGGAGTTTATATTTTCAGTGCAAAAACACTCAGTTATTTACTAAATTTATAAAATATTAATCTTTATCTTTATCTTTATTACTCCTTTATATTTGAGATCATGTTCTCAGTGAATTGAAGGTATTTCGACATGTCATGTCATATATACTTATCTTTTTCAATTCTTCTTCATCCTACGTAGCTATTTTCATCTCATTTTAACTTATCTTACCGTCAATCTCTCGTACATTCTTACTAGCACGATCACATTCTTCCTCTTCACTTATCCAAACCATCTTAATTAATTTCACTTTCCTACTCTTATCCGCTATTAAAATCACTCTGATCCCTTTTAACTTCGTATAACTTCATTCCTAATAATAATGCCAACATAGTCTCCACATCAAATTTTATACTAACTCAAGGTACACTAATCCAACATAGTAATAAAACTTCATGAGGTAACAATTTATTTATTCTTATATAAATATCAACTTGTTTTAAGTAATATCGCATGTAAACGCACCATAAATTTATATATTTTTCTTTATGAATAAAGTAGTTATATATTTTTCTTTATGAATAAAGTGGTTAGAACATGCTATTTTAAATATTTTTTATTTTCGTTAGAACATGTTTTTCAATGTCACATTCTAAAGACTTTGACATTAATTTGCATGTTACTTTCAACAGTAGTTTTATTAGTTTATTTTTCAGTTTTTTTTTTCTATATTTAATTAGGTTTTTTGTAAAGTGATTTTTTAATACTTAAATAAATTTATAATGATATTAAATTTCTCAAGTATTTTATAAAGATTTTAATGCATACATATATTTTTTAAAAAAATAAGAATTGCATGTAATATTTTGAATCAGACTCTAGTTTAAAGACATATTGTGCTAGATGTAATACAAAACTAAATTACTATCGTCTATCAAATTTAAGCTGTCAAAATATATCTTTCTCATTATTTATTGTTTTTACTAAAATAAATTATTTTCAAAACTCTAAATTGAGATAAGTGATTAACCTAATGCATGTTGTTAATTAACCAAATATGTATAAATTAAAAAAGTAGATCTATTCTTAAAATATCAAAGTAAAATGCTTTAAACACTAAAAACAAATTCACCGATTGTGGAACGTAAATATTAATTATAGTTATCCAAAAACGAAAATTAATTATATTACTATGATTTTATATATGTAAAATTATGACTTTGTTACAATATTTAATCAGGAAAAGATTGTGTTTGATGGAGAAAACAGAGTATTCCTGATTTTTATTTTTATTTTTATTTTTTAAAATAATCGAATTTACTTTGATTTTCAAAATCATTATTCAAAACAGTGTTCTACTATATATTTGACTGACTTTATACACATTCAAAACATAACTTCAACTTTGAAAAACTTTATTTCAAATGCTATTTTTTTTTTAAAAAAATATTTTATTTTTTTATGTGGAAACTCTAGAAACTAAACAAAAACAAAATATTAGAAATAACAAATACAATAACCATAATAAGGCTCTAAAGCTCGATAATTGCGCTCCATAATAATAATTCTGTTTGCTATAGAAGTTATAGTTTGCATATTTTTGTATGTTTATATATTTCACCTGCAAATATACAAATAGGGTAAGTACGTACAAATTCTATATTTATACATTTATGATTTTTTCAGAACTCCAATTGTGTATTTCGCTTGTCAATATATAAACTTATTATGAATTTTTCATAAACGTACTATATTATAAAATTCTGAAATTATACATTCAGAAACCAAATTATATAAATTCTGAATTTATACAAACAAATTATACAAATCAAATCAAGCGAATAACAAAAATCAAAAAACTTATAATTTTATTAAACTATAACTATAATATATATATTTAATATAAGCTAAATATTTGGTATTCTCCATAATTTTTCCAATTAAATACAAATTTATGTACACTAGAATAAGTCAGTGAACAATTTAATATGGTAACCAAGAGATCTGGTGATTGAAAACAAATAAAAATAAAATTGAGAGGGACAAAGCTGGTGAAGAAGGATCCATATGGTCCACTTTGCTGTATTATTAGTAGCATATAATTTATTATATGAATTTAATTAAATAGAGCAAGCTGTGTTCTGAGTCTTTTGTTGTGAAAATATAGAGGGCATGTGGATGCATTTCTGTACACATGTTTAGTCTTTACTATATCCTACTATTTAATACCCCTTCCCTACCTTCACTCGGAACGGATCGACGAGGTGTTTTTAATCTGAATCTTTAGATGGAAAAAATAAACGATTTATAAATATAATTTTGAGATTTTAAGTCCAAGTACGAAACATTAATCTATTATTGAATAAATCATAAATTCATCATTGTCTTACTTCAGACGATAATGTTTCCAATCTGAATCTCTCGATATAAAATACTATGAGATTTTAAATTCAAATATCACATTTTACTTTATTACTAAAAATCATGAACTCGTCACCGCCTCACTCCATCCCACCCCCACCCTCCTCTATAATATGATTTTCATATCACATGCCTACATTGGCCTTTGAAGTGTTTACTTGCTAGTGTTATTCATATTCAATATGTTTGGATGGTTATTACTTATTGTATAGTGTGTATTTTTTTTTGTCTTTCTGTTATTAAGTTTTATTGTATCGTTAAAGTTATAATCGTATAGTGTTTTTTAAATTTTTTTTTATTTATCTGATTTTAACTTGATATATAATTTTAAAAATAAAATTAAAAATTGATAGTATAGTTCTAATAGAAAGTCAAAAATAGCTTTTGTATAAGAATTAACAATATAATTTTAATCGATCGCTAAAAATAGATGAATACAATCATTAAAAATTTATTACAAAACTATCTCAAAAAATTACTATCATTAATTCATTATGAATACAAATATTCAAGCAGATCATCATTTGAGATATCTGAAATAACAATTTTTTGATGATTCACAATAAATTATCAGAAATTTCAGAAAGACATTTTTATTTCAAAATTAATTTTAGTTTGTCAATATGGAGTCTAAATGACTTCAAATATAATATCCTAACACTCTAATTATCAAATTTCAAACAATTTCTTATATGATTTCATCAATAGAAAATAATCCCTAGTAATACTCTTTCTCTCTCATTTGACTAAACAGAACCTTAAATACAGTAAAATAGATTAGACATCATAATCATCTTCATCATCATTAATTACATTTCCTTAAGTTTTGGTTACAAAATTACTAATGTCACTCTCATTATTAAAAAAAGCAAACTCAGCGGTTATGGTGCAGTACTGAAACTGCTTTACTCTCGATCAGAGATTTTAAATTTAAGTTTTGTATATGAAGAAAATTCTGTTAAAAATATTACTCGAAGATAGTCATACCATACACTATCTTAATTGAAACATTAATATGAACGTCGAACAAAAACAGTTCGTTACAAACGTTACCCTCTCCCTTCACTCCCCACCCCCACCAAGTTGGGTCCCACTTACACCCTCACCCCCCTCCCTCTATCATAGTCCCCCACCTCTTGCTCTTCTGTCTCTTGTGCATTACGCGTTGAACTTTCAAACATTTTTTTTTCTTCCCATTTTACCCCTCTTTGTCTTTGTCAAATCCTTAGTTATTCAACTCTCATGTTAATTGATTCTGTGATCCACCCCCACTAACAACAGCTCAACATTGAGAGAAACCCATTATACATTAACTTGGGTTTCTCTCAAACAAGGAAAAGAATCTACCTACTACCCCTAACCTCACCCCACCCCACCCCCCCACACATAAAAAGAATTAATTTTTCTACTAAATGTGTATTTGTACCTCATTTTCTGTCATTCTTTAAGTTGAAAGGGGAAAAGGGGGAAAAGGGGTTGTTGTTTCTTGTATTGGGTGTTCAAGAACCCATTTTTCTTGATGTGTAGTGTAATGGTGTTTTGGGTATGTTGATAAGTGAAGTGGGTTTGTGTTTCTTGTATTGAAGTTGATTTTTTGGTAATGGATACTAAAGGGAGACTTATTGCTGGTTCACATAATAGGAATGAGTTTGTTCTCATCAATGCTGATGAAGTTGGAAGAGTAAGTGCTATAAAAATCCAATCTTTTTTTTCATTTTTAGTATATAATTGCACCTCCATAGTGAATTAATTCAAGAGATTTGAGGATCTGGTGTGATTTTTTGTGTCGGTGGTAATGTTCTTGACCTTTTTCAAGTTGCCTATTTTCTTTTTATGTGCTAAAGTTTACTTCTTTTTGTAAATCCCTTGTTTCCTCTTCTTTGTCTTGCTTTGTTATGACTTCTGACTGTAAAAAATTGGATCTTTCAGCTCATGTTAATTTGTTGTAGTAATTTCCATTAGCTATTAGATTATTGAAATGTTAAAATGTGGATGTGAATTCAAAGTATGGAACTTCTTGATCTGAGGAGTTCAATCTCTTGTTTTTGTTGTTGGTTGATGGCAGGTAACTTCTGTGAAAGAATTGAGTGGACAGATTTGCCAGATTTGTGGAGATGAGCTCGAAATAACGGTAGATGGGGAGCCATTTGTTGCTTGCAATGAATGTGCATTTCCTGTTTGCAGACCTTGCTATGAGTATGAAAGGAGAGAGGGGAATCAAGCTTGTCCTCAATGTAAAACTAGGTATAAGCGAATTAAAGGAAGTCCTCGAGTTGAAGGGGATGATGAAGAAGATGAATTTGATGATCTAGACAATGAGTTTGACCCTCATCAAACTGCTGAAGCTGCCCTTTCAGCTCGCCTTAACGTTGGCCGGGGTAATCCTAATGCTTCTGGATATGCTACCCCATCAGAGATGGATCCTGCTGCCCTTGGCACAGAGATCCCTCTACTTACTTATGGTCAAGAGGTAACGATACAAGATTTGGTATGATGGTTTCATAATTTTGCTAGTTTTTACATAAATAATTAGTTTATTGTTTTGCAGGAGGATGGAATTTCAGCTGACAAACATGCTCTTATAGTCCCACCATTTATGAGTCGTGGTAAGAGAGTTCATCCAGTCGCGGATTCCTCCATGTCTTGTAAGTTAAATCAGAATCTCTTGTTATAATTCTTTGACCAATTTGTGAACTCTAAGAGGCTTAATGTGGCTGGTGTTTGCAGTTCCTCCTCGCCCCATGGATCCTAAGAAAGACTTGGCTGTTTATGGGTATGGTAGTGTTGCATGGAAGGAAAGAATGGAAGACTGGAAGAAAAAACAGAACGATAAATTACTGATGATTAAGCACGAAGGAGGTGGTAACAATGATGGAGATGAGCTGGATCCTGACTTGCCCAAGTAGGTTCCTTTTTCTTTTATTCTGTTAATCTCTTAAGTGAGTCGCGATGGTGATATGATTTGTTAATTGTTTGTTTTATTCTTGGCAATGGTAATTTGACTTAGCAAGTGCACACTGCTTTTAGCATTCTGAGTGATTATGTGCCAAAGACGGTAGCGGAGTTTGGAAATCTATTGAAGGGTGTCAAAATATGAAAAAGTAGACATATGTAAAAAGTAAGGGGGGGGGGGGTAAACATATAGTATTCATACATAAATCTTAAATTTTAATCTAGCTAAAAAACATTGTGATTTTCCGACAAAGGGGTGTCAATTGACACCCCTTAGAATAGACAAAGAAATGTCATGGTGTCGGTAGTTTAGTGTGCGGCCAAAGGGTCGGTATCACGTTTATCTTTTGAGGTCTTGCGCATAGAGACAACCTGTTTCTTAAGTCATGGAATTTGGGACCTTTCAAAGCGACAGCTTAGCCTCTATCCAAGTTTTGGAATCTTCCAAAATTAGTTAATATTAGCACAAGTACATATATGGAAATAACAGCTGTTGTAAGTGGCGATAAAATTTAAAAATAACGGATGCGCCTCCATAGATGTTGGTTTGCTTGGATTGTTTGACGACTCGCTTGTACTTTCTTATTCATCAAATCAAATCTCCGCACTAGTGGACACTGGGACTTGTTCTGCTGGTCCCCACTCTTGTAGGAGGACCCAGGGTTGATTTGGACAAAAAATAAACCGGGTATATTTAACTTATTGTTTATTGGGATTTGATCAAAAGCTATAATAAAGCGGATGCGAGTTGAAAATGGAAAAGGAAGGGCGTGTTTGGTTGAGTGAAAATGTTTTCTGGAAAATGTTATCTTGGAAAACAAGTGGATTTCTTACTTATTTATAGGTTTTGGTAAGTAAGCAAAGATTTATTCCAAGAGCATTGTATATAATCTAGCTAAACACTATGGAGGTGAGATGGGATGTTATTCTCCGTATTTTTAAGGAACTTATTTTCCAAGAGAAAAAGTTTTAAAACATTATGACCAACCAAACATAGGAAAAACAACCTTCAGTGAAAGAATGTTGTAGGATTTTAATTTCATTATTTTAGTTAGATTAGTAAGAAAAAAGGAATAAAGGAGAAGTAATGGAAAGCATGATATGCAAATATAGATTCTGCTACTGGATAAATTCATACCTTGTTGTTTTTCCTTGATTCCCCTTTATAGGCTGCACTTTCCCTGTAGAAACAAATTCCTGCTAATTTGATACTATGAACCAAACATTCTTCAAGAAATGCATATTACCAAATAAAATAGGAATTACTAATCGATATTCTAGAATCCTTGTATTATAATCTGTGCGGAATGGTCAATGTAATAGGATGAAACCATGGGAGATCAGGGTAAACACTAAGTGAATTTTTCCCATTTGCTTAAAGCCTTGTTGGACAGAGTGATAAAGTATCTTTGTTGTTGGGATGATCAGGTACCTGGTGAAATGGTCGAGGTGTCTACAAGCTAGCTTTGACATTGATTCTTAAAAAAATAAAATACACATTTTACACGGAGCTTTTTGATAAACTATCCATTGGAGCCCTTTGAAATAGGCAAAAATCATGCATTGTGGGGACATCCACTTTCTCCTTCTCAATATCTTGTCTTCTCTAATTGTTCTTTGAGTTCTAAATGTTCCATGCTCATTTGTTCTAGTGAGGACCTTTTATATTCTAAATGTTGTTTAGTGCTTTATTTGGATGTTTTTCGAAATCCTGAGATTTATCTTTCTTCCTATAACCACGTTGCAGGATGGATGAAGGCAGACAACCACTTTCCAGAAAGAAGCCTATTGCTTCTAGCAAGCTAAGCCCATACAGATTAGTCATTTTACTTCGACTTGTAATTCTTGGGCTCTTTTTCCACTATAGAATAATGCATCCTGTCCATGATGCTTATGGATTGTGGTTGACATCTATTATATGTGAAATATGGTTTGCCGTATCCTGGATATTCGATCAGTTTCCAAAATGGGTTCCCATTCAGCGAGAGACATACCTAGATAGGTTATCACTGAGGTAAACATTTTTTTATGGCATGCAACTTGTAAATCAATGTCTCAATCGTCCTAACCTGTTCTCTGCTGTATATTTTTCTCAGGTATGAGAAAGAAGGGAAGCCTTCTGAGTTGGCCCATATTGACGTTTTTGTTAGTACAGTGGATCCTTTGAAAGAGCCTCCACTTATTACTGCAAATACTGTTCTCTCCATTCTTGCTGTGGATTATCCGGTGGATAAGGTTTCATGCTATGTCTCTGATGATGGTGCTGCCATGCTTACTTTTGAGGCACTCTCTGAAACATCCGAGTTTGCAAGGAAATGGGTCCCATTTTGCAAGAAATTCAGTATAGAGCCTCGAGCCCCAGAGTGGTATTTTGCTCAGAAGGTTGATTATTTGAAGAACACAGTAGATCCATCATTTGTGAGGGAACGCCGTGCCATGAAGGTGTGCAAGTCATTTAAATTTTCGTTCTGCTTCCTCGTTTTCCAGGTGTATGGATATGATTGTTTAATTACTATTGGTGGAGACATAAACTTGGTACCATTTTTTGGTGCAGAGAGACTATGAAGAATTTAAGGTTCGGATAAATGGATTGGTTTCCATTGCACAAAAGGTTCCTGAGGATGGTTGGACCATGCAAGACGGAACTCCTTGGCCAGGAAACAATGTTAGGGATCATCCAGGAATGATTCAGGTTTTGTTTGCTCTCCTTCATAAACCAATTTCAAGGGGAAAATTTAAGATTATAAAATTGTGATTTAACCTGTTTCATTTCTTTACGCAGGTCTTTCTAGGCCATGATGGTGTCCGTGATATTGAAGGGAAGGTACTTCCTCGCCTTATTTATGTTTCTCGTGAGAAGAGGCCAGGATTTGATCACCACAAAAAGGCTGGTGCCATGAATGCTTTGGTAAGCCGTCTTCCATTTTCTTCCTTTTTCCTGAAAATATAGCCTTAGTTTAAATCCTATTGACTCACTTTGAAACTTGTGATTGTAGATGCGGGTTTCAGCGGTCATCTCAAATGCTCCTTATTTACTCAATGTGGATTGTGATCACTATATAAATAACAGTAAAGCACTGCGAGAATCTATGTGCTTTATGATGGATCCCACTTCAGGAAAGAAAATATGCTACGTACAATTTCCTCAGAGATTTGATGGCATTGATCGACATGATAGATACTCAAATCGCAATGTGGTCTTCTTTGATGTGCGTAAAATGCCTTTTAGTTATTTTGTTATGCAGTGTTCCACAGATCCATACCTTATTACCTGTTTATGCTTGTGCGTATGGATATGATTTACATCCTTAGCTACCTTACTGAAGCTCATTTTATGCTTTTGGGGACAGATAAACATGAAAGGACTTGATGGGATCCAGGGTCCAATTTATGTGGGAACTGGATGCGTCTTCAGGAGGCAAGCACTTTATGGGTATGATGCTCCAAAGAAGGCAAAACCTCCAGGAAAAACATGCAATTGTTGGCCGAACTGGTGTTGCTTTTGTTGTAAAGCGCGAAAGAAGCATAAGAAGGGGAAAACGACCAAGGATAAAAAGAAGATAAAAGGAAAGGATGCTTCAACTCAGGTTCATGCTCTTGAGAATATCGAGGAAGGAATTGAAGGTAAGAAAGAAGAACTTTGATAGTTGATTTTGGATTGATTTTCTACTTGCATATTTTGGTAGTAACTATTATCATTACAAAATAACTTCCTCTTTGCTTACTTCTACAGTATGATATTCCCTTGTTCATGCTAGAGCTTTTTGAGATATATGTATATCTTTTGCTAACCATCTATGTGATACAGGAATTGATAGCGAAAAAGCTTCCATCATGCCGCAAATAAAACTCGAGAAGAAATTTGGACAATCACCAGTATTTGTTGCTTCAACACTTCTAGAAGATGGTGGTGTTCCTCCAGGAGCATCGTCAGCATCTCTCCTGAAAGAAGCCATCCATGTTATTAGTTGTGGTTATGAAGACAAAACAGAATGGGGTAAAGAGGTAAACAGACTGCTTAATTTCTAACCTTTTTAGATTTGCTTGCATTTTCTGTTTGGGCTCTCATTTCATGTTTTACTTTAATCAGGTTGGATGGATTTATGGATCGGTTACTGAAGATATTTTAACTGGGTTCAAGATGCACTGCCATGGTTGGAGGTCTGTGTATTGTATCCCCAAAAGGCCTGCATTCAAAGGGTCCGCTCCTATCAATCTTTCAGATCGTTTGCATCAGGTTCTGCGGTGGGCCTTGGGATCCGTTGAGATTTTCTTTAGTAGACATTGTCCCATTTGGTATGGATATGGATGTGGTCTTAAACCATTGGAGCGGTTTTCGTACATAAACTCAATTGTCTATCCATTGACCGCCCTCCCTCTGATTGCATATTGTACATTGCCAGCCATCTGTTTGCTTACAGGGAAATTCATTGTTCCTGAGGTAAGGCTTCCCCTCTATCCGTAAATGTTATTAACTTCTTTGATCATAAACAAAACATTATAAACTTCTATTATCAACTCATATCGTGGACTTTTTTTGACTATATCTTACTGTCTGCAGCTTACCAACTATGCTAGCCTTGTATTCATGGCCCTTTTTATATCAATTGCTGCCACTACTATTCTGGAGATACGATGGGGAGGTGTTAGCCTCGAGGACATGTGGAGAAATGAGCAATTTTGGGTTATTGGTGGTGTTTCATCCCATTTCTTTGCTCTTCTCCAAGGTCTTTTTAAAGTTTTGGCTGGTGTCAACACTAGCTTCACCGTCACATCAAAAGCAGCAGATGACGGGGAGTTTTCTGAGCTTTACGTCTTCAAGTGGACATCCTTGTTGATTCCCCCATTGACCTTGTTGATTATGAACATCATTGGAGTTGTCGTTGGAGTTTCAGATGCAATCAATAACGGGTATGAGTCATGGGGTCCTTTATTCGGAAAGCTTTTCTTCGCCTTATGGGTCATTGTTCATTTGTACCCCTTCCTCAAAGGTATGATGGGGAGACAAAGCAACGTTCCCACTATCATTATTGTGTGGTCTATCCTTCTAGCTTCTATCCTTTCGTTATTGTGGGTCCGAATCAACCCATTCTTGTCAAAAGGTGGACTCTCGTTAGAAGTATGTGGGTTGGATTGCGACTAAGAAGACGCGAAGTAGAGACGCATAAATGTATATGAGAACGGAAAGTTCATATCGCGGGGAGAACTTTAAGTTCATTCCCCTAATACTGTTGTTTGATCATCGATGAATATGAGGAAGAGCTTGTGATGGTTTTGTATAGATTATAAAATGCAGGTAGCAGCAGCAGCAGCAGCAGACACATTGATATTCGTTTTGCAAAGTGTTTCTTGATTCTTTTTCGATACTTTTTTTTTGGGATTTGTGGCTTGCATTCTGTGGAGTTTCAATATCTGCAATCCCAATAGAACATAAGATTATTTGTCATAAGTTATATCCCCTTCTCAATAAGGGATTTTCACACTGAAAGCAAGTGTGTTATTGGATTCTGATGTTTCATTCTGTATGTTGTAGTTGATGGTCTGAACTGGGGAATCGATTCGATTGTTGCGTAAAATCTGTTTGTTTATCAACTTTGGTATTAGTTAGTTGTTGCCTATGAAGTTGCAATTTGATTTTCAGAAATGTTAATGTTTTTGCATTGTTCATTCAATTTTGTCTTTGCTACTTGCATTTGAATGCTGCTGCTCTAATTAAGTCTAGTTATTATACTGATACTGTGTTGGACTTTATTTGCTTCTTACCATACATAGATTTTTCTTTTCGAGTATAGTCCTTTTCTGGTAGGAAAAGTTTTAGACTCTATACATATAGGTTTGTCCTTTTTTCGTAGGAAAAGTTTTAGACTCAACATTCACAACGCACCTTGTATTTCGATTGAATTGGTTGAACTTGTTTCTCTCTATAATTTGTATTTTCATATTTATATTGGATTGCTCATCTCCTTTGTATGGATGTAGGTCGATTGACCGAATAACGTTAAATCTGTCACTTTGGTATATTTCTTGGTTGTTTCTTACAAGAAAGAGGTTTGTTGAGCTAGTTTTCGCATTACACCTGCTTATTGTCGGTTCTAATAAAATGAAATATCATGGGCAACTTTCACATATAGCAAACAAAAAATTGATATTTGTATGCTATAGCAAAGTTTGCATAATTGCGCTCCATAGCAAACATAAAACTGTATAATTCGCTATACATATACAATTGTATAGTTCGTTGGGCTAAATTGTATAATTCGCTGGCCTATTTCGCTGCATTTGTATAATTCGCTATCCTATTTCACTGCAATTGTATAATGTACAATTGTATAATTCGCTGCCTATTTCGATGCAATATTTTTATAAAATTTGCATACAGTTGAATCGAATTAAAATGTATGTATATTGCATAATTATAAGTGTATAGCAAAAAGATATATGTTTTTTTCTCGCTCTATACAAAAACAGAAACACGATATATACACTTCTGTTATATAAAGCTAGAGAAAATTGTATTTCACTGTAATTGTATAATTCGTTGGCCTTTTTCTCAGCGATATTTGAAGTAAAATGTTTGTAAATTGTATAATTAAGTGTATAACACGAAAATATATATTTTTGCATGTGTATATACAATTTTCTCTCGTTTTATACAAAACAAAAAATAGAATTTATACACTTCCGTGTATAAAGCGAGAGAGGCGAACGAGAATGGAGAGTGGCGAGCGAGATTTTTAGGAGAGAGACATTTGGCAAACTTTAGCTAATGTTTGCTATGGAGCACAATTAAATCAAACCCTAGCTACTCCATTTATTTTAGGTTATTAATTTGCTAAATATACAATTTTCCCTTAATTATATTCATGAAAATTATTATAAAAGCCACTCTAAATTTTGTTTAAGAAAAAAAATGAAGTTCTCCCCCTTAATTTTAAACAATAGCCTTTTTCTCTCCATTATTATATGTGGTATTAATTTTCGTCAATATTTTCAATCCTCCATTTATGTAATAAAATTAGCCCAAAATGTATAATATAAACATGATAATATTCTCCCATCAATGATATTGCCAAGATGGGCTAAAGAAAATTTACTCATAAAAATTGCACAGTATACAATACTAGAGACTAATAGACATTTAAAAAAAAACAAAAAACTAATAGCTAGACATTTGTTCATCAATTAAAACACATAAAATGGGGGGAAAAAGATTAACAAATTTAAAGAGTTGGCAACTAAGTTATGGGGCAATTTATCATGTGGAGTTTCACTATTTTTAAAAAAAAGTTTGGTAAAGCCAATTCTTTTTAAAAGTATTATTTCACTATAAATAGAAGAGAAATGCATATTTATTTGATCATCCACAAATTAAATATCAACAAAATCATACAAAATGGCATTCAAGGCAAATATTTTGCTTATATTTTCTTTGGTTCTTATGATTATATCATCAGAGGTTATTGCAAGGAAAGTGGTTGAGAGTAAGTTGTTCTAATTGTAGTTTTAAGTACTAATTACAAATTTCATATGACAAATTAAATTAAGTGCATAATGGGATATGGTCAAAAAGAAAACTTTTACTTTATGAAATATCTTAGTTTTACCCTTTGTTTTATAGCCTTGTTATTAGCAAATCGTCAGATGCAAATGAGTAATTTTGAATTTTTTTTTATAAAGTATTATAATATGTAAAACTCAACGTCTATATTGAAGCTCACTCAAATTTTAAAATTAAGAGCAAATATGAGAGAATTTACTAGTGTAAAACTATATAAAGTAGACCTAAAATATAATTAAGGGTAAAATTAAGAAATCTTATATAGTAGCATTAGTTGACTTGTCTAAGCAACCATTGATCCCACATGAAAAAGGTGGTATATTTGACTATATGGAGAAAAAAAAGAAAATTATAATAATTACTATTAAAATTAACATGAAAGAATTAAGAAAATGTTATGAACTTAATTATTATATTTTGATTTTTGAACATATTTCATTTTTTCTGTTCTCTCACAAAATTGTTTGTACACATGAATTTTGATGCAGCAAATCAAGTTCAAAATACATTTGAATTGGACAATCCGACACTCCAAAAAAAAGGTGGTGGATCGTTATTTCCTAATATAGCGTGTTTGGGTTGCAGTTGCCCAAAAAAAGATAATAATAATAATAATAATAATAATAACGATGACGATGATGATGACAGTTTTATTGGTAATGTTTGTAAAGCCATGTGTTGTTAGAGAAACAAAAGATATATTATTTTCTTCCCATCCGCTACTCAATATTATATGGTTATGTAATAATAATAATAATATGAGATTGGTTGAATAAAGGAAAAGTTTGTATTATATATCGTTATGTTAATTTCGCTTTTGTAATAATAATACGAGTTGTTGTTTTAATTATAACGATCTGAGTCAAATTCAAACTTTAAAGTTTATAATTAAACAAAATATTGAAATACAGTTTTTATTATTATAGTTTTTTTTCCTTAGCAAATCTTTCTTGTGAAAATTATATAGCTATCCTAAATTGATGAAATTCTCGAGTAAATCAATTTTTATATCACTAATTCTTGTTAATTATGTCGATTCAACCGTTAATATTTAAACCAAATATACATGTAAATTTGTCACGACCCAAAAAAAATGGGTGTGATGGCACTTGTCTTATCCCACCAAGACAAGTCAGCCTAAAACTCAACTTATTACAATAAAATGCGGAAAAATTTACTATCAACTTATATTATACCCCAAAACCTGGTTGTCACGTGTACAAGCCTCTAAAGTATTACAATTGATTCAAAAGAAAATATAAGTCTCATATGATATTGTTTCTAGAGTAGAACAAAATCATAAACAAGAGTAAGGAGGGATGCTGAGATGACCAACAACTACCTCACAAAATCTCCAGGAAGCCTCGGAAAAGAAGAGAATATATCATAAAGTCCGGGCTAGTAACCTACAAAAATTTGTAGAAGCAAGGGGTGAGTACCAAACCACACGGTACTCAGCAAGTAAACCTCTAAGCACAAGCTAAGGGGATGAAATACGGGTACTCCTACCACCCCCAACCGAACCTCCACAACTACAACCTACATAAACATCAGCCCAATCCTAACAACTCACAGTTTACATAGAACGTAACTCAACAAAAACATTTAGACAAATTACATATCCTCCACAATAACACTTCAACAAATTACATATCCTCCACAACAACACTTTACAAATTATATATCCTCAACATCAACACTTAAACAAATTAGATATCCTCAATAGCAACACTTCCAAAAATTTACATATCCTCAATAACACACTTCAACAAATCACATATCCTCAACAACAACACTTCAACAAATTATATATCCTCAATAACAAGTTCAGTATTCAACAATCACAAGCTCCGCAAAAAGGCAATCACTAGATCAGCAAAACACAATATCAAGTTCACTAATGATAAGTATGTGCAATATAATGGAATGCAATGTCAAGTATAATGATGCATGTCTGACCTAGTGATACACACCCGCTGTCTCTCACCTGGACCCATGAGGGACATATTCCGTCCATGCATCTGTCGCGCGCACGACCACGACCCTCGATAATGAGAACCATCGCGCGCGCGATACGCCCTCGAAATATAGTATCCATCGCGTCGCGATACGCCCTCGAAATATAGTAACCATCGCGCGCCGCGATACGTCCTCGAAATGGTACATCCTCTTTAAGTTATCATTCTTTCTCAATGCACATAACACTTCCACAACCATGTCTCGTAATAATGCAATGACATGTTCACACAAATAATGAGAAGATGACCATTTTCATAACATTGCACAGTTCACAACCACACAAACATGAAATCACATCAACAATGATTCAACAAGCCATCAAACTTTTCTCAACACATCACACATAAATAATTAATCACATCGCCTTTTGTTATCCCTTTTATTTCATCATTAGAATTAATCAATGTGGACAAGTCAACCCATCACCCATCCCGCTACTCCCACACATATATCACAAGGAAATACACGCATTCCATACACTTAACAAGAGTTTAGAAATCCACTTGCCTCAAATAGTCGAACAATGACTCCAAAACTTGAGCCTTCCTCTTTTTGTTGACTTCCAAACCAATAAAATCTATTCAAATAAATAACCACGATATGATTTCGAAACTAACAACATTAATATTGCTATAGCTCTAGCTTAGACCCAAAACTCATCCAAATTTATAATAAAAGTTCTAAATCTTTATTCCAACCAATTGATCAAATCTCATATTTTCTGAATTTCAAGTTTAGGGTTAAATCTTAATTCTCCGAATAACATAATTATAATGATTTTTATATATATCATAATGCACCCACTATTTAACACATATCTCAATATATCAAAACTTGAATCCTAATATGATAATCAAATGAAAATAATTAAAGTCGAAACTAATTGCCCAACACATCAATGGTGGACTACAAAATTATCTGCTGAAACCACTTATTTTCAATGTTCCAATTCATATTTATCGTTCCACTATTAATAATCCTAATTTTGGAGTAATCATTGTCCAATGATTAGGACTAATCATTGTCCAATGATTGAACCATAATACTTACACATATTTATAATCTCAAGTTCACAAGTTCACATATTAGTATAAATTATACACGTTTTAACCTAAAAATCTATTCCTAGTTACACAAAAATTTAATAGAAAGGATTAGAATAATTACCTTGATATCTCGAGATAAAACTATCGTTGTTTCTCCTCCTTTTTCCTTTTCTTTTCTCCCTTTTTTTTCTTTTCTTTATCTGCGTTTTTTTTTTTGTTTCTGTTCATTTTTTTTTTCTTATAAGCTCGTGCGGCTTTTCAATATTCTAGGGCACTTTGCCCCCCTTTTTTTTTATTTTTTTTATTCATTTATTTAATTAATTCCTTTTCTATTTTTTTTCTATTTTTCTTTTAATTATTTTTTTTAGCAATAAAATAATCTTTTATTAAATCCAAAATTATGTCACTCATTGTTACAAGTCATATAAATTATTTATAAAATCTACTAAAACGTTAATATAAAAATAATAGTTGGAATTTCTAAAACGACTAAGAGGGTCGTTACAAAATTGAGGTGATAAGGTTAATTGATGAAGCTATAACCTGTTTAAATTTGACTAGATTATTGACGTGTTAATTTATGACATCTCAATTCATTTAAGTATAACTTATTTTAGCTCACTAAACTTTAGATTAATATTTAACCCAAATTGATCCATGAAATATCATGTGATTTTTTTTTCAAAAAGTCTATTTTAAAAATTTAATATGTTATAGATTCTGATAATAAAGAATAATAATAATTCTTTTAAGTAATAAAAGATTATAAAAGAAAAAAAAGCAATTAAAAATCAATAAGAATTAAACCCGTTTGTTTTGATACACTTTTTAGGAGTCAGAAACTTAAAGGGTACAAAATATTAACAAAAATTTCAAAACGGTATATAAAATTTTATATTAACCAAAAACGGTAAAATCGCTACACATGCAGCGACTTACCTCACCTGAAAAAGTAAAATCGCTGCCTCAGCAGCGATTTTACAAAAGTTATTTTTTTAATAAAAAAATGAAATCGCTGCCTAAGCAGCGATTTCAAATTTTTGTTTCTTAGGCAGCGATTTTATTTATTTTATTTTTTAATTTTATTTTTTTTAAAAATTTTTTTTTTTTAAAAAAATAAGGTATATTGCTGCCAGAGCAGCGATTTATAAAAAAAAAAATTTACAAAATAAATCGCTGCCAGCGATTTATAAAAAAAAATATAAAATAAATCGCTGCCAGTGCAGCTATTTACAAAAAAAAAAATAAAATTATAAAATAAATCGCTGCCCAGGGCAGCGATATACCTTATTTTTGTTTTATAAATCGCTGCCTTGGCAGCGATTTATTTTCTATTTTTTTTATTAATATTCAAATTTAATAATATTTGAATTCAAATAATTAATTTTTTTAAATAAAAAATTAAAGGCAGCAAAATTATTGATTTTTTTTAAAACAAAATAATATATATATATATATATATATATATATATATATATATTATTTTGTTTTAAAAAAAATTCAATAACTTTGCTGCCTTTAATTTTTTATTTAAAAAAAATTAATTATTTGAATTCAAATATTATTAAATTTAAATATTAATAGTTTTTTTTTTAGAAAATAAATCGTTGCCAAGGCAGCGATTTATAAAAATTTTTTTTTTTTGGTAAATCGCTGCCCTGGGCAGCGATTTATTTTATAATTTTTTTTTTTTATAAATCGCTGCTCTGGCAGCGATATGCCTTATTTTTTTAAAAAAATATATATAATTAAAATCGCTGCCAAGGCAGCGATTTGTAAGAAACAAAAATTTGAAATCGTTGCTTAGGCAGCGATTTCATTTTTTTATTAAAAAAATAACTTTTGTAAAATCGCTGCCGATTTTACTTTTTCAGGTGAGGTAAGTCATGCAGCGATTTTATCGTTTTGGTTACTATAAAATTTTATATACCGTTTTTTAAATTTTTATTAATATTTTGTACCCTTTAAGTTTCGAACTCCACTTTTTAGCTCAAGAAATTTTTGGGTGAATTATTAACCCGCTTATTTATTAACTCTACATATTTTGATCGGCTCACAATCCTATCCAACCCGCTAATTTGCCATCCGTACGTAAAACTAATAGGGAAAACATACTGAATAAAATGCTAATTTGAAAGACTGAAGTGAAATTTTGTAATTAGTTTGTTAATTAAATAGGTTTAAGTGTATACATTAATGACGTAAAAGTGTCTTTTATAAAACTGACTCATTTAAAAGATGAGTAATTATAATTTCAAAGAAGCGCAAATAAAATAAAATATATTTGTACAGTCAATCACTTGTTATATAATGACAAATAATTTGTTAATAAAATATAATTTGTTTATGTATATATATATATACACACACAAGAGTTACAAATTCTAATAATTGATTTAATATTAAATTTAATTAATCAAATTCTTAATACAAATACTAAGCAAAAGTTAATAAAAAATGAATTAAGTGTTGGCGTGAAAAGAAAAATAATGAGCTTAAAATGTCATTTATGAAATCTAACTATTATATTTGCAATAGGGAAGTAATCATTAATCTGATTTTTGAAAAAAAAGAAAAAGATAATTTGATCGATCAAAACATATAAGAAAATTATAAAAAAATTTCCTCGATACCATGAATAATAATAATAATAATAATTTTAATTGATTTTATATTGTGATTATTAGTAGAAACTAATGGACATTTGTTCATCAAGTTAACAAAGATAATAATATAATACTATTTTTAATTGTATAGGGATTTTTCTAAAACAGATTTAAATAGTTGGCAGCTAAATTATGGGGCAATTCATCGTGTGGAGTTTCACTATTTTGTTTAAAAAGTTAGGTAATTAAACCAATCTTTTAAATTTTAAAAGTCTATAAATATGAGAGTAATTTATTTTCTTTTATCAACAAATTAAATATCAACAAACTCATACAAAATGGCATTCAATGCAAATATTTTGCTCATATTTTCTTTGGTTCTTATGATTATATCATCAGAAGTTATTGCAAGGGATATAGTTGAGCCTTCACTTCCATTGCTTGAGGGTAATTAAGTTGTTTTTTAATTGTAGTTTTTCTATATTTAATTTTTGAACATATATATATTTTTTGTTATCGATCTAATAGAGTTGTACGTGTTGGTGTAGCAAATGAAATTCATAATACAGAATTGAACAATCCAACACTCCAAAAAAAAGGTGGTGGAAAATGGCCGGGATGGATTTTTGATGCAGCCTGTTCACGTTGCACTTGCCCAAGCAAAGATAATAAAAATAACAATAATAATAACAACAACAATAATGATGACGATGATTTCATTACTAATGTTTGTAAAGCCGCTTGTTGTTAGAAATAAAAGAATCCTAAGATCATTTTCTTCTAATCGACTACAAAATATTATGTAATATTTTTGTAATAATATGAAATTGGTTGAATAAAGGAAAAGTATAAATTATATATCCTCCTCATGTTAATTTTCACTTTGTTTGGTTATATATGATAATAATACAAGTTGTTATAAAAGAAATTGTACGTGAAAGTAAATAAGAAATATACATGCTTTTAATTTCTCTATATAAAATATACCCCACGTCTTAGTGGGAAAAAAGATTTTGCCTCCGGTATAGTTCAAAAGCAGAAAGAGTAGAATTCATTCGAGAGAGCTTGGTGGTCTTAAGAATGGTTCGGGTGGGGGATTCTCTTAAGAATAAAGAATTTGAATAGAATCTAATTCATGTTCATGTTAACAGAAGAGCGGATCCAATACCAAGACGCTTGAGAGAAAGGGCTAGCCTTGTATATACGCTATTTCTGTTTATGTCAGAGGTGCCCAAAGCTAGAAGCAAGATTTCTAGTAGAGCCCCTTTAGCTTCGGGGGAAAGTTTTGTCTTTCTTTCATCCTCTCTCTGTCTGTGAGTTATGCCAATTGGTCTTATTCGGATGAATTGCAAAATATCTTTTAAATTTAGCAAAATAGTGAGGATTTAGTGTATTTTTTTTAAAAAAAAATCTATTTACTTTCAAATTACAACTACTGCAAACTTGAAGAGAAAAATTGGGCCACATTGAATAGAAGGTATGGGGTTTAAAAAGTTGGCAACTTTCACACGTAACAAAAATAAAATTAATATTTGTATGCTATAACAAAGTTTGCATAATTGCGCTCCATAGCAAACATATATATCTATAATTTCTATACATATACAATTGAAGCGAATTGTATAAAAAGAAGTGTATAACACGAGAAAGAGAAAAAAACTTGAGCAGAGAATTGTATAAAACGAATTGTATAGTTATAAGTGTATAAGACGATAACATACAATTTGAATTTGTATAAAATGAGAAAGAGAGAAAGGCAAAAAAGACTTTGGCAGGGGAGTACTTTTATTGTATAATTATAAGTGTATATGACAAATATATTTATTTGCATGTGTATATACAATTTTCTCTCGTTTTATACTATTAGAAACACAATTTATACAATTCTATTGTATAAAGGAGAGTAGCGAGCGAGAGCGGGAGAATGACGAGCGAGAATATGAGGAAGAGAAGGACTGACAAACAGTTTGCTATGGAACACAAATAAATCAAACGGTAGCAACTATATTTATTTTATATTATTACTTTGTCATTCTATACAATTATTCCTAAAAAGTTTTATATGCCATTTTAAAGAAAAAATTATAAATAGGAGTAATGCATATATATATATAAGAGTGTGTTAAGAGTGTGTTTGGTATGAAGGAAAACATTTTCCAGAAAATGTTTTTCAATTTTCTCATGTTTGGTTGGGACAAAAGTTTTGGAAAATGTTTTCCAAATCAACTCATTTTCCTCAATATTAAAAAAAAATGACTTCTCTTAAAAAATTAAGGAAAACATTTTTCAAAACTCTCCTCTAATTTCAAATTACATTTTTTTTTTTTTGGAAAAACATCAATTTTAAAAAAATATTTTTAATTTCAAAATTTTATTTTTTCACCCGATCCCTGACCCCCCCGGCCAACCCCCTCCCCCCTTCCGAAAAGATTAATTTTGCTTTTTAAAAATATTTTCAACTTTAAATTTTTATTTTAAACTCTTACCCCCTCCCCTCTCCCCAATTTTTTATTTTATTTTTTTTTTGTAAAAATATTATCAAGTTCAAATTTTTATTTTTTCACTCCTACCCCCTGCCCCCCCTCCACCCCCAAAAAATAATTGTGTTTTAAAAAAATATTTTCAATTTCATAAATTATTTTCTACTCTAGTAAAAATAAAAGATGTCTCTTAAAACCATTTTTCATTCAAAAATCAAATACTAAAAACTTTTTCCAGAAAAATATTTTCTACTCACCAACCAAACATGAGAAAATAAGTCTAGAATCTACTTGTTTTCCAGGTAAACATTTTCTAAGAAAATATTTCCAAGGAAAACATTTTCCATCATACCAAACGCACCCTAAATCAAAAAGATTTTTTACAATACAAAATATTTTAATTGAGAAAAGAAAATAATACTAATATTAGTAAAAATAGCGTGGGAGAAGAAAAAAGCTATGTATTTTCTATATTTAATTTTTGAACATATTTTATTTTCTGTTACCTAATAAAATTATACATATGAATTTTGATACAGCGAATGAAATTTAAAATACAGAGGTGAACGACCCAACACTCCAAAAAGCAGGTGGAAGATGGGGATGGGTTCTTAAAATATGCTTTTGCCTAATAATTATATACTTATCACAATTATAATTATATACTTATCACAATTATATATATGAAAATTACAATTATATACTTTTGCCTAATAATATGAAAATGATTGAATAAAGGAAAAGTTCAAATTATTATATATCCCAATGTTATTTTTTCACTTCAATTGTTTTTAGCCTAAATTGATACATGAAAAATCTTATTAAAAATCTTTTAAAATATATCTTTTTAAATTTAATGTATTATATATTATCATAATAATAAAAAAATAATTCTATTCGATATTAAAAAAATAAATAAAAATATATAGAACAATTAAAACTTAATAAGAATTGAATTTTTTTTATTAGACACCACTTATAATTGCGTTAACATTAACAACATCTAGCATGAGTTTAATTAAACGTCTTAAACTTAGGGTATATTTAATACGGAAGAAACTAGAATATTAAAATGAGGGTTACTTCAAAGTTTTGCAGATGATTGTAATATAACATTAAATTGAACCGACATGGATCGTATGTTGGTGAGATTACTTCACTTTTAATCAAAAGTCTCGAATTTGAGCCTCTAGAAATGGAAAAATTCATGTAGTGAGCGCACCCACATCCCCCCCCTTCCCCCTTCCTCCTTCCTCCTAAGTAGACCCTGCAATTTACAATCTGAATTTAGCCGGAGCTCGAATGTGGACACCAAATAAAAAAAATAAAATAAAAGAGAAGACGATTATAGTGAAGGAAATATGAATTTTGTTAAAACGACATGAACTATAGTATATTGGTGAGACTGTTCCACCCTTAATTAAATAGCTCGAGTTTGAACCTATGAGATATGGAAAAATTCATGTTGTGAGCACCTACACCCCCCCCCCCCCCAGATAGATCCTGCAGTGCACAATCTGAATTTAGCCGGAGCTCGATGAAAAAAATGAAATGAAACAGAAGACGATAATAGTGACGAAAAAATGAGTTTTGTAAAAACGCTACCCCGAAATAGACCTTGCAGTACACAATCTGAATTTATCCGGAGCTCGATGAAAAAAATAAAATGAAAGAGAAGACGATAATAGTGAAATATAAATTTTGTAAAAACGCTAGAAGGAGGGCTTGAACCTCCGACCTTGTGGTTAACAGCCACACGCTCTAACCAACTGAGCTATTCCAGCTATATAATCTTATATATACGCCAATGTTAAATATATCAAATTTCTTGTCTTTGCTACGTTACAAAATAATTATCTAGATACCTTTAAAATTTACATATCACCTTTGTGAATAAGTTAGATTATTTAATTATCAATTGAAATCATCTAAAGATGTTTAGATATACGATACATTTTAAACATATATTACTTTTATAATTTGAATCACCTTTTAAATGATTTACTCAAAAATTTGGACAAAAATTCCTAATATTTAATAATGGTTCTACATATAATTCACATTATGCCTTGTGCAACACATGTTTTGGATTTTTTTTTTCTTTTCATTAATAATTATTATTCGAATTGATAACAATTTCTTGTCTTTGTCAAAAGATATTTCACGATGTAAAGATTATTTTGTATATAGTAAATTTTGGACACGTTAAATTAATTTTAATTAGCTAACAAATCAAAGTAGGTAGCTAGTAGGTAGGTAAATATCAATTCAATCTTTACTTAAAATCCTTTCGTTCGCTTTTATTTGCCTATTATCTTAATAAAATTTCCAATTGTTACATATTTATTTTAGGCTTTTTAGCATACGATTAAGAAAAAATAATAATTTATTTTTTATTTATCTTCAGTATTAATTACTCATTTTTAAATATTTTGTAAATCCATTAAAGATTATACATCGATTAAATTGAATACCATAAGAAATATGAGTATATCGAAGAAAATAGATGAAATTTGAACAAATAAAAGTAAACGAACAAATTATAATTCATCAATTTGCAGGATTGTATCAAGGTGACACAACACCCCATTATGTTCACCTTTTTTCTTTTTCGCTTTATCTTTCTTTCATCCTGTTACTGATATATTAACGTTGATCATTAAAATTAACTTGTTAATTGTTTAAATTTATAGTATAGACATAAAGGATATTTTTTTCTTCGAGTCTTTATCGTTGTCAAGTTGCACCAAAAAACACATCATATAATAATACAACAAAATATTAGGCTAAGATCATGGTTTTTACTAGTTGTTCCACTTGGTAACAAAACTTTACAACTTTCAAAATTATTAAAATATCCATTCTTGACATGGACGCTTTTAATTATTTTTTTTAAAAAAAGTTATATCTATAGAAATAACAAGTTACTTATTGTGACAAAAAAACAACTTTTTAATCCTTCATCGATACTTTCTTACTTTCGCCACGTATATTGTTATAAAATGTTTCGTATCTAAATTATTGAGTATTTATATCGGATAAAATTAGCTTGAGTATATGTGATAGTAAGGGAACGGAAAAAATATGACCGATAATAATCAACTAATGTCCAGGGAAGCTAGGTGAAATTGAAGACGTTAGACATTAAATAAATCGGAACTTTTTTATTAAAAAATGATCAAGATAAATTAATTATTTATTTTTTAGTCTTATTTTCTTTTATTTATGGTTTCTTAATAGACATAACGATAAATAATATTTAGGTAAGTTCAACTACTTTGACAATTTATTGTAAATTAATTTTTTAGATATTATTAATGTTTGGCAAAGAGCCGTGCTTTGACTGTACGGAATACTATATAAAATTAAATTAGATCGTTGAAACTTTTTTCAAAAATATTAAATTGGATCGATTTATAATTTACTAGTTTTTCTAATGTCGATAGGAGATAAATTATATTGATATAAGAATAACTCCAAAAGATTATTCAATCTTAAAAATTGATATTTTTTTAAAAAGAAATAATAATGGTGAGATATCTTATATTTGGTGACGCAATTCTAACTCATTCGTCAATCTATTGATGTCAACATTTGTTTCATAATTAGAAAATGACTTGATTTTATCCAAACGTCCAAATTAAAGTATTTATAGAGAAAACACATATCTAAAATTTTTTAGGTGTACATGAAGACATTATTGAGGAGGCTTGTTCTAATCGTTAAAGAATTTCTATTATCGATCGATGGATTGAAAATTCGGATTTACTGTTATTGAAGGATAAGAGAAAACATTATTGATTTTCCTCGAGTTTTTTTAAAGCTAAGATGATAGGAAAAATGTTGAATTTCAAAGTTTAGAAACAAAAGGAGTTCTAACTATTGAACTCAGGGTCATGTTGTCGCTATAATATATATATTATATTATATATATATATATATATATATATATATATGTATATATATATAGTTTTTTAAAAAAATACAATTTATAGCATTATTTATCGTTTCATAACAAATTTTAAATCAGATACAATATTTTGTTATTACATATATTGAAATCGAGAGAGAGACGAGTTTTTGTTTATGAATTTCAGATACACATGAATCATATAAAATTATACACACAAAAGATACATTTATTTGTATGTACCTGATGTGATTTACATGTATCTAGAATACATAGAAGAGTGACGTCTATGTATCACAGATACATGCGAACCCGTAGAGAAAGGCGAGCGAGATTTGTCTGTAAATTCCAAGTACATGCGAATTTACTTGGATATAGTGCATCTGGAATAAATTATACCTAATTTTTATATCATGTATCTCGAGATACACATATGTAATATTACAAACTAAAATAAATCTAAGTAATTAACTCCTAAACTAGTAAAATTTCGATAAGTTACCCAATTATATTTTGCTTTTACACTCTTTTAAAACAAATTCGAAGTAGTATTTAATTAATTTACAGGATAATGTACAAATACCCTCTTAACCTATGTCCGAAATCACAGAGACATACTTATACTATACTAAAACGTTATTACCCCTCTGAACTTATTTTATAAATAATTTTCTACCCCTTTCGGCCTACGTGACACCATCTTATATGCCCAACATGTGTTGACATTTTTTTTAAAACTAGTGTCACGTAGGCCAAAAGGGGTAGAAAATTATTTATAAAATAAATTCAGGAGAGTAATAGGACCTTAGTATAGTATAAGTGTGTCTCTGAAATTTCAGACATAGGTTGAGGAGGTATTTATGCATTTTCCCATTGATTTACTTATAACTCTTTTTGACGAAATTCATATTGTTAATTTTCAAAAATGAACCAAAAAAGAGGAGATTTATTCAACAGTTGAACATTGATTAACAATTAAATATGTTGTTAGATTCAAGTCACTTTAATGGAATAAAATCCTATGAATGGATAAACGTAAAGACATATTCTTCTCTAAATTAACTTTGAAATTTATAAGAGAGCTTACTTTAAGTATATAATAATGACTACTAGTATTTTTATTTGAAGTCAAACCTTTGAATATTCTTTTCTTTGATTATGGTTTTTCAATTATATAAACATTATAATAATTATTTTAACATTATTATCATTATAAATGTTGCTAATATTCTTTTAAATATATTCATTTAATTAAAGGAGAGGAGAAATTAATAAAAATTCTACGCTACATATAAAGTTTGAATCCTGAATTTCAATAATTAAAAAAAGTGCAAATTAACTTTCTTTTATCAATTTTAGGAGCAAATATTTAACGCGCAGAGGATTTACTTTTAACAACGAGTAATTATAATTGTCAAGAAAATTAAATAACCTTTTGTCATAATGAGGAAATTTTTTTGGTAAGTCAAATAAGATTTCTCATTGTTATTGAGCTAAATTTGATTTAATAATAAGTTATGTTGATCTTGCTAGAAATTTTAACGACTTGCAAATATCTTTTTTATTATTTGTGATTATAATTTCGATGATCCTTGTTCAAATTTTAACGATCATCATAATTTAATGTATAAAAACTCACGAATACGATTTTATTTGAAAATTGATTAAAATTAGCTCTAATTAACTCCAAAATGGATATACTACTCCCTCCGTCCACTATTGTTTGTCATGGTTTTAATTTATAGAGTCAGACTTTAAAAACTATGACTAATAATTTTAAAATGTATTTTTTCATCATATTGATATTCAAAAAATTGCAATTTATAATATATTTTATATAGTTTTTGAATATCTAAATTTTTTGTTTAAAATATCGAATTAATATAATCTAATATAACTTTAAAAGTTAATCAAATTCACTTTCGAAAAGCTCAAAATGACAAATAAAAATGAACGAAGGAAGTACCTTCTAATATTAATTTCAATTGATATATTCAACTAAAACATTTAAAAATAAATAGATCCACTTTATATTTTCTAACATGTCTTTTTTTTTTCAAGATGAAAAAATCAATAATGGAGTTCTTAATTTATTTAATCTAACTAGACCAATTCAAATAGTTAAGTATATATGGAATATTACCAACAAAATTTCAATTATAAAAAAAGAAATGGAAAAAAAAAAAGGAAAAAAAGAAGAGTAGGAGATGAAGAAGTCATTTTCTTGGGAGAATCAAAATCTGTTTGAAATTTTTATGACTTTATGTAATGTCAAAAATTAATTATTGACTAACCCATATTCAATATTGAAGATTCAACTTGCAGCCCAAATAGAAGTCAAAGCCCACTGTTTTAATTACCCTCCGTTCTTTGTTTCGTTGTCATGTTTAATTTGATACGTAATTTAAAAATTAATAAATAAAATAATAGCTTTTATTAGATTACTTTTAACTAATTATCACAATTCAATTCATTTACTCGTGCAACACTTGCTCTAACATTTAGATAAGAGAATCCTCAACTTCAAACTAAATCTTAATATGTGAAAGTGAACAAAATATAAACTTATATATACTGAAATGCTTTTAACTTTATTTAAAACCAAAGTTATTTGCAAGAGAAACATTGTAATTTGTGATAAACATTGCACTTATCTGATCACTCAAGATCAATTGGTGATAACATAACATAAATAAGAAACTTGGTTCACATAAATCAACATAAAAATTCAATTTTCTCATGAAATCCACACATAAATTCTTAATGTATCAATGATAATGAACCAACTTGTGTTAGTGTTTCATATCAGACGTGGTACACGAGGCAATCGTGGATATCTTGTATCAGTATGGTACTCAAGTCAATCTCTATCTCCATTGGTCTCAGCTACTAGTGTATTAAGAGCGCTTTTGAAATAATCCTCGTCTATTTTCTTCTCGAAAAGTCCGAGGTAAAATAAAGTACATCATATGATTACTAATGTCTGATTCCATCAATCCGTTATAACAGACATACATGCGCTACTAGGGCTGCGTATCGGTCGGTTCGGTTCAGTTTTGAAGTTTATCGGGTTGTCTTATTGGTTATCGGTTTGTGGAGATGCTTAACCGTTATAGAACCATTAAGATATTGACTTATCGGTTATTGGTTTATTGGTTTTTCATCGTTATCAGTTCGGTTATCGGTTTAACCGTTAAGATTTGACACAAAAGAAAAAACATTGAAAATCACTTAGAAACAAGGTGACAAACCAAATAAACCATGCACTTGAGTTCACATGTTACATCTTGGTCAAAAACAAACACTTTTACATTGTTGAATAAGCAAGCGTTTGAGACAACCAGAAATAAAAGTAGGAAATCAAACTCTAAGTCGAGGACTTTCTATACAAAATGGTATAAATATAGTTATTTAATTTAGTATCGAGTTATCGGTTAACCCGTTAAGAAAAAACTTCAAACCGTTAAGAACCGATAACCCGATAGCAAAAAACCATTATTAAAATCACTAAACCAATAACTCAATACTATAAACCAATAACTTTTTTATCGATTCGACTTATCGGTTTCAATTCGATTTTGAACAGACCTAGGCGCTACAACTATGCCTTCATACTAGGAGGCTTCCCGCTATAATAAGGTGATGTATATACACAATACTAATAAAAAATCATATTTCTAAACTCACCTAATTTCTTAAAGGATTTAAAATTTAAAATAATAACAATTAAATAAAAACGGAGAATTTTTTTTTAAAAAAACATTCACCACTAGCTTGAAATAGATAGATCTAAAAAAAAAATTCACCGCTAGTTTGAATAATAAATTTATCAAACAAATTAAATGAACCAAGTTGGGTGTTGAAAACCAAAAATTAAAATTGAACCAAGTTGAAAATGAAAGTGACCCAAAAAAAAAAAAAAAAAAGAAATCAAGTTGAAGACAATCTCTTTATTTTTTTTTTCTCTTTATAAAATAAACCGACATTCTTTTTAAATACTTCGAAAGGGGCGTAAGCATATAGAGATGCATGTAACTAATCAACAGTGTGAACATATAAGCTTAAGTCGGCATCTCTAATCTTTTTTTTTATTATTATTATATATAAAAAAAATTGTTTTGATTTCTACTTTATGCATGTGCTCAAAGAGAAAAAACAAATCATATGAGCTAAATAAAAAATTAATTTTTTTCTTTTTATTTGTCAGTTTCAAAATCGGTGAACAGGGTATTTATAATTAACAAAAAATTAACATCTGGGTGGTTTTTTTTTTTTTTTTTGTATTTAATTTTGTATATGTGCTTTTTAAAGGTGGCGAATTCAAGAAAATCAAGTGAATTTGTTAGATTTACAGATACAGATGATACACAAACCACCGCCGTGACTGCGATCGGCGGCGGTGTTGAAGGCGGTGGTCAGTTTGATTATTCGATGTATACAGGGTATTGTGATTCTCAGACGAGAGATATGTCGGAGATGGTGACGGAGTTGACACATGTGGTATCGGGTCAGGATTATCGACCCGATACCAGATATTATTCGGTTAATTCACCGTCTCCGGCTTATTCTTCGTCCAGCTCGGGTTCTAGAGCTGGACTGAAGAGAAGCCGTGATCAACAAGAATTTGGAACTGGGTTGTCATCTTCTTCCTCTGTTAAAATTGGTGAGTGAACTATTACTTTTTTTTTCGAGCTTCGTATCTCAATTATGAGTATTTCGTTATTACTCAGTATCTGTTTGAATTGACTTATTTAGGTAAAATAAAAATAACAAAAATAAATTAAAAGTTAATCCAAATAAATAGGGGAGCCACACGCCCTTGTAGAAAATTCTGACTCCGCGAACAAGTTTTAGTTTTTAGCTTTTTTAAAATGAATTAAAACACATTTTTTTTTTGAAATTTTTAATTTTACTTTTATCACTTTCAGGAGGAAAAGGAAAAAAAAAATTGATAGTTGAGATTAGTTTCATACCTAAATAGTTATGATTCAACTGTAAAATGAAATTTCAAAATGTTTTTTTCCTGTTATTTCTTATTTTTTAGTTTAGATCATCCTTTTTTAAAAATCAAAACTAAAAGAATGGACAATTTTTTTTTTTTTAAATTGCTTGCTTAGTTTTATTCAATGGTACTATTTCATGTATTTGAAAAAAATGTAGACATTATTTCATCATTACCATAACTAGGAAAGTAATTAAGTAAATTAAGATATATAGAAATCCCAAAAATAGTTCAATTTTTTGTTCTTCTATCCTCAATGTAAGTACCAAGACTTATTATGTTTGTATTAGAAGAAGCTACAAGTATGGTTGCACCATCAATCACAACAATTCCCGCTTTCACAACCACAATCACAACCACGACCACAACAGGTGAGGGTTCGAGCGAAGAAACAGGAGGAGGAGGAGGAGGAGATAGAAGGAGGAAATACAGAGGTGTACGACAACGTCCATGGGGTAAATGGGCAGCGGAAATAAGAGATCCACATAAAGCCGCCAGAGTTTGGTTAGGAACATTCGATACAGCAGAAGCTGCAGCAAGAGCATATGATGAAGCTGCATTGAGATTTCGAGGAAACAGAGCAAAACTCAACTTCCCTGAGAACGCCAGATTGTCATCGTTACCACAAATACAAAATACTGTAACGTCAACAATCTCCAATCCATCCCCTCTACTAGCTCAACCAACTTCGTTTCTCAATCCTATCCAGAGTTCAGATACAACAAGAGACTACTGGGAATACTCACAATTGTTACAAAATCCAGGAGATTTTACGGATCAACAACCATCGAACTTGTTGGAACAAATGTTCGTTGCCTCATCGATGGCAATGTTGCATTCAAACACATTGCCATTAATATCTTCGTCTTCATCGTTAGCTACATCAGCAACTTCTTCAACTTCATATCCCCTGTTATTTTCGAGTTATTACACACCACAAACTAATCAAATTCAAGGAACCAACACAGGTAGCACCAGCACCACTAGCAGCTCAAGTTTTTCTACAACATTTTGGAGTAGCTCTAGCCAATATCCTCCATCTTCTAGCTAAATTCTCAAAATTTTCTTGCTTTTTTTTTGGGGTAATATTTTCACTAATTAGGGAGAAAATTAGGGGTTATATCTATTGTTTAGTAGTTGTCATTATTTTTGAATAGGTAAGAAATTTAAACTCTTTAATTCTATTACTCTTCCTCATTTGAGTTTGTTAATTTTTATTTTGTAAATTTTTACATTTTGAAAGTGTTAGTAGAGCTTGCACTACCGGGCCTACTGGTCAATGAAGTAGTTGAAAATACTGAAGTTTCGGTCTTCTCAGGTTCGAGATCTAGTCAAGATAAAAAATATTAGAGGATTCCTTTCTTCTTTCTAGGTTTAGTGAATAGAGTTACCTGCTATTTGATATGTGTTACTGGTAGGAGGTGCTCATTTGGTAGAATTAGTGAAGGTGCATTTAGGGGTGGTTGATTATCATGACTTGAGTCGATGAGAAAAGTGAATTTTATAGATTCATGTAGAAAAAGAAATAAGTAGAGCTCATTTGCTGCACTTTCTCTGCAAGGTTCGGTATAGGATACTGTTCGAAAGTCCTCTAAAGATGACATGTAGAGGTCATGTTGAGAGAAGATGATGAAAGCTGATTCGAACATTATAATCATAAAAATAAAGTTAGTGTTAGATTTTGTTATATAAGATGTAATATGATTATTATACTCCATGAAACATGACATAATTAGCATTATTAAGAATAGCAAATTAATGAAAATTTTGTGCAATAAAATATATACTCCTCGTAAGTTTTTTATAGATCTTTTAAATATTTTAAATTATTGATTCTTGTTACTTATAATATTATTTACATAGTTTACAATAATATAAATTTCATTTCTAAAAAAATAAAGATTTCATCATGTGCAAATTTCTAATTAAATTCATAACATTCTGACTTTTGAAAAATGAAAAAAAGAGCACATAAGTTAAAATAGAGGGAATAATTTTGTTTTACTCATTTTTATCAAACTAGTTCATTAGAAAAATACATAAAAAGTATTTTTTTATTAAAATAATGGAGAATTTAATTATTTGATAATTTCTATTCTTTATCAATTCAATTAAAATATCTATGAAAATAGTCACTAAATATTTTTTTTTAATAAAAAATAATAATTTTCTAGTAGTGTAGTCCATAACTTAGAGGCTTAATTAGTGTTTTAGTCATAGTTTGGTACAAAGATTTTAAATTACGCATTCAGTACAAAAGAAGAATATCTAGTAGGTTTCATAGGAGAAGTTTGGTATGAAAAGATTTGGATGTTTATGTCATATTCTTGTTGATTTCTTAAGGAAACTTGTAGAAATATGTCAACTTGTCAAGTTGTCTATTTTTTTTTTTATAGCTATGCAAGTTACTAATCTATTCAACTTAAAAGTTGTCGATTAATATTAATATAACAGGTCGGTGGTGAGATAGTCGATGTTTTTTTTATATTTAATCAAAAATTTTAAATTTTTTAAGTTAGTAATAAATTGTGATAGGATGATAGAGATTCTTCTACACAGTAAAGCTCAAGTTTTAGCTCTTGATAAAGTTTCATTGAAAGCGCTACTTTTGTAAATATGTTAGTGTATCGAATATCGAGAAATAAAAGGGAAACTTGTCTATTTCTTCTTGTAAATTTTTCTCAAGTGACAATTCAATCTACTACTTACTAATGTTTTTGCTTTGTTTGTGGCTGTAGATTTATTTTTTCATATTTAAATCATTATTTTTGGACTATGCTTTATCCTTTATATTGAATCTATCTTTTATGTCATCTTAGGTCCCATTTGCTCCATTTTTATTATGTTAAATTGTCCCAATCCAATCCATCCATGTGTTTATGTCATCTATATGTAAGATACCAATTGAAATTACTATGTTAAATTTGTACTTGCTTAGGGGTTTGTTTTGTTAAACTAATACTATACAAAAAGTTAATCCTCATCCAAAACATATTTTAAACAAGGGGATTATCTAGGTTTTAGTGGGACTAGCAAGGTTATTAGTATTAGCTTAGTGGGTGAGCTTTTAGTATAAAATACATGTGATCTAAAATAAGATGAATTTATAGCGAAAATTATATTTCACTAAGCGAATTTAAAATAATATTAAATATCTCACCAGAGAGTTAAGCCTAATTTCAGTATTTTGTATGATTTAATCAGTTTCTAATTGATGAACATATATATAAATTGTGTTATAACTTTATACTTGACCTAATAATATAGTGAATATTTTTTAATTTCTTTCAAAAAGACTACTTTTTTTCCCTAACCAACACATCCTAAATGATGTATTTATTTGATAAAACAGCATGATGCATGTACTTTGTGAGACATCTTTTAAGTGGAGACTGTAGAGATACTAACACCTGTTGCATATTATATACAAATATTTTCTCCTTTTTTTTTTTTGGTAAGTTTAAAATGAAATCATTGTTACTTCTAATTGGTGTCTTGATGCATTCTTAATTAACACAAAAATATATCAAATTATCAAAAATGGTATAGAGAAATTGTTTGTTATACTTTTGAAACATTGTTGTTTCTATCGTTATAAAATTAGAGTATATATATCCTATATATTAACGAATATACACGTGTCATAATCTTATCCATCGACCTGATATTTATTAAAAATTGGATGACGGATAAAATTGCATCACATATCCCTATTTAATCCTCCGTTAGAGTGAAAGAAACTAGACGATAGAGGCATTAATGTTTTTAAAAATATGATAAAAAGTATTCGTATCTCATTTATGATAATTTATTTTTTTTTCTGGTGAAAAATCTATTAAGAACATTTACGATAAGTCAATTTCTGATAAATTTTATCAGAAAGTTTCACATTTTCTAAAAGTGCTTAAAGAAGTGGTCGAACTAATGAATGACTTACATTCATAAGTTATTTTACTATTATAAATGACATAAAATTATCATTTTTATGATGAGTCAGTTACTATATTATTATCCTAAAATCATAATGTATTTAGTAAAAAGTATGATTAACACATTATTATTAGTTATTATAATTTATCAAACTATCATTAATTATGAAAATTCACCTGAGAAAATAAATAAATTATAACAATGATAATAATGTTATAAAACTATATAAATTTAGAAGAAGAATAAAGTAGGGAGAAGAAAAAAGACTTCTTATTCATCTTAAAGTATATTCAAGATTCATCGTTCTTTCACAAATCTTCTTTACAATGAAGGAAAACCCTTTTATTTATAGGGAAAACCTTACTTGGTTCCCAAGTAGGATTCCTAACCATATCCTACAAGGACTCCACACAACTAGACATTCACTATAATACAAATATGTTTATAACACTTCCCCTTGAATGTCAGTAGATTATGTGCCTCGTTAAAATCTTACTAGATAAAATCCGATGGAAAAAAATCTAGTGAAGGAAAAAGAGTACACATATCTAATAATACGCATTATGGATGTCTCATTAAAAACCTTACAAGGAAAATCCAATGGGACAAAATCTTGTGAAGAAAAAAAAGTACATCACGTATTAACTCCACCTCATGAGAACATTAATCCAGAGACTTGGGTCTTTGTTTTCTAAGCTTGAGCATCATCTTCTTGAAAGTTGTAGTTGGTAGAGACTTGATGGATAAATCAATTATAGTATTACTTGAACATACATGTTGCATGTTGATATCACCATTCTTGGGAGCTCATGAGTGTAAGAAAACATTGATGAAATATGCTTTCTTCTATCTGCTTTTGTGAATCTTTCCTTAAGGATCAAAGATTTCTGCAAGTTCCTTAATTCTATTTTTTTAAGCAAATAATCTATTGCCTTTTGAAAAATTCTTCAAGAGTTTCAATTCTAGTCATCAACTTGCATAATAATACTTATATATGCTCTATGCATTTTGAATCAATTTAATCCTTATGAGGACGATAAATAAGTTTTCCAAAAACTTGTATATGCTTTAGATTTTGAACTCATCGGATATTTTCATCTCAATTTTGTTAAGTGACAACATTCAATGTTAGATGTATGACATCTTCAAGTGCCTATAGTGCAAGTCAAATAAGTTTTACGCTTACCAAGATGCACCATTTTACTTTTCATTTGATAATTATTTCTAAACCAACGTGCTTTAATAGTCGTAGAATTTATATCATGATAATCTTTTATAATATTGCGTGTTATTGTATCAAAGATAGCGTCAACGGTATATTATTTTACATTGATTCACAATACGACATAATTTATTGAGATCTCATCACTTCATTATTTTTAAATAGCTACCCCTCTCATGAGGTTTCATAAAGTGTTATGTCGTAAGCTCCCCAAGAGCACATTATCTTCTTATTATGGTCATTTTATTCTTTGATCCTCCCCCTTTTTCAAGGATTATTTTATTTAGAATTGATTAGTCCATCATGCTTCATGCATGTCATATATTTTATACTTAAGAGACATTCAAAAGGAGTATTTACAACTCTTGTATTGCTTCTAGTCTCCTCCTTATGTTGGACAAACTAACATATATCTCAATCTTTTGATGAATCTATCTTTGTGCATCATTGTATATTCATTGATTATATGCTACATACCAAAATAATCAGATGAAAAATATTTGGTCCCTGACCATAAATCAATTAAAAGAAAATCTGATCATAATTTATTGGTTTGATGCATACAATTACTTTTGTATGCAGTATCATATTTCAGATCAACACATATATATTTATTTTCACAAACAATGATTTCACTATCTCAGACATTTAATATCACAACATCTTGAGTATTTATGAATATTATCAAGATAAATTGTCTTGATTACATATTCTGAAATTGTGCTATTAACTCAATTATTTTTGCACAAACAATTTTGTGAATGTCAAACTAGATGTTGACAACAAATGCACTTGTGATTATCTTATAGATGCATCTTTTTATCATGTCACATGATAACGTGCCCATATTCACCTTTTATACTTTTCAGAATTTAGAGATGTAATCTCAACACTAGTTGATCCAATCAACTTGTCATGAGAACAAACAACAAAAGAATTCTTGAAGAATCTTCTAGTTTTTCAATGTATGTCTGTTATACAGTATGCACATCTTTGGGATGACCAAGCTATTCATGCCAACTAATAAATTATTAGTACTTGTAAACTCCAAGTTTATATTGCCATGTGCCTTTTTGCTTAGTAAATTCTCAATTTATTACTATTATATGAGAAAAGTTTAACTTTAATACTCTGAGAGTACATTTCAAATTTTTTTTCTCAATTACTCTACCTCTTCTAAAGGTGAGTCGCGATCCCATCACTGAATAGGCTACTCTGATTATCAGAAAATTATGCATGTAATCGAATTATTCGTGCCAACATTTAAACATCAAGTTGCGAGATGACAATCGACACACATGAGACCATCAAGAAGAAACATCTATTAGGACCATTAAGTATCTAAACAATCCAATAGGTGAATGAATATGTCCATAAATATTTGTAAACGTTCCTGAAAGCAGAGGATTCAATCTCAACTTTCGTTTATGATGATCTCACAATTAACTTGTCTTGCTAACAAACAGTACAAGAAAGTTCACCATTTAAAAGAATCTATAAGTTCTTTAATGGATGTCTATTCAAATAATCTGGAATTCACTTCATCATTATAGACTCATGATGTCCCATACAATCATGCAAAAGTAAGACAATATTGGAATTAGTATTAAAATGTGTCTCAGTTGCACTAATTATTATCTAATAAAAGTCAAAAGATAAAGTATGAAACTTTTCTTTAACATTTGTCTGCCCAGAGACAATCTTGGTGATACCACATCTACAACCAAAGGTTTCTATATTTTCCACGCCTAGCATGGTGGCTTATCACCTCATTCACTCTAAAGAATGAATTTGTATTTTTACCATTTATCAAAGGCTCTCATTCTTCATGAATGGAACACAATCATCTAAGTACATCAAATTTTGATAACTTAGTACCTCATTCCATATTCATGAGCATCATTTAATTAATTGTCTTTTTTTAAATATTTATGCACTGCTATATTCACTTCGGGGAATGGATCTTTTTCAACAAGATATATTTCATGATTAATTTTCTCAAAAACTCATTATTTTCCCAGTCATCATTATATCATCAATATGGTGCATCAAGACTCAAACCTAACGTCTTATGCCATAAATCAATGAGGGACTTGAACCCAACATCTTTCATCACAAAGCATCAAGACTTCTGATGTCTTACCCTCTTGGTGCGAGTGATTGTAAATCCATTGTCTTATTCTTTTGGTGTGATATAACTTAAATTCATTGTTTTACCCACAATGAGGCTCAATCTCAAGCCTTGGAAAATAATTGCAATTTTATCACTTTTGATGATCATTAATATGATTATATATTATAATTACACACAAAGTTGAGACTATTGATTTCTTATGATCAATATTAGCAGTTAATAGATATACTTTAATAGATCACATACCTCATATAAGATTAAAAACATTCCACTCACTAAATTGTCCTTATTTAATTATTAAAAATTAAGAAATTTTCTTTCCAATCGATTAAAATTAAACGTATTGAAAATCGACAAGTCTCTTTAAATACTTACTTTAGATGGTACCTCCAAATCTATTACATAAATAATTATAACATAAAGATAAATCATACCTTAAAGATCTAAGAACCTTATTTCATAACTTATGCAAAATTTCTTTTGCACTTTTTCCGTCTTCTTCATAATTCTGCTGATAATGTGTTATGAAACTATATGAAATTAGAAGAAGAATAAAGTAGGGAGAAGAGAAAAGACTTCTTATTCATCTTGAAGTATATACAAGATTCGTAGGTCTTTCATAAATCTTCTTTACAATGAAGAAAAACCCCTTTATTTATAGGGGAAACCTTACTTGGTCCCCAAGTAGGATTCCTAACTATATCCTACAAGGACTCCACACAATTAGACATTCACTATAATATAAATATGTTTATAACAAATAACTAATTATTTTTAATATAATTTTTCACATTCTACAAAAAATAATTTTTATTATAATCTATAAAGTTGGATTTTTTTAAAAAAATTTACTTTTATAAATGAGCATTTGGTTAAGAGAACTGGGGGAAGTTACTTGAAATGAAAGTTTATATTTCTTTTTCTCATTTTTTAATTTTAATTATTTACTTATTTAGCAAAATTAAATAATTTTTGGTTTTATTATGAATTTGTAGTTTTGGAATTATAATTTTTTGATCAATTTATTTATGATATCAAATAATATCAAGTTAGATTGAACAAATGAATATTGATAATATTCATTTAGCTAAAGTTCAATGAACATTGAAATAAAAGAGAGTCTTAACTAAAATTTAGGTATATGTTTTCTTCCACTCAAAATGACCAACACCAAACTTTGACAATAACATTAATTTAGGAGATTTTTTATATTTTAAAAAAAGGTGAAAATGCAAATTAGGTTTTGACCAACACATTACAATATCTAGTCCAAACTCCATAATTAGACTAAACAAGACTAAAATATTTTCCTATAATATTTGAAAAAAATACTAAAAACACATTTTTTTACCAATTAAAACTAAAGTCACATATATATAGTCACATAATATTTAAGAAAATTGAAATAATTGGCATTAATGACAAAAAGAGAAATCCATTATTTGAATCAATCAAATTAAATAATATCTATCCAAAGAACATGACTTGATTAATTACTGAATTATTATTTATTTCCCCTTTCTTTCCTTATTTGTTGTATGTATTATTTACTAGTTAGAAAGTTTGTTTAGGCATTAAAAATGAGACAATTGAATAAATAATGTCAAATGTGTGGTACAAAATCTAATACACAAAGCATGTTTGGTGAGAAACATTGAATGAATAAAAACAAGCCAATTCATTGCATTTTCAAAGTTAAGAAGCAATCAAGTCAACATTAAGTTTTAAACATATATTCGCTTCGCTCATTATTACTTATTCATTTTAAACTTTACACGTATGTCTCTTAAGAAATAATGATTGATTTAAGTAATTTATCAACAATACTCATATCAATTAATATATAATCTTAAATCTTGAGAAAATGATTTGAATAATTAGTAATTAATGTTGATGATAAAAATAGATTTCTTTTTCTTTCTTAATATTTGAAAAATGACAAGTTAAAATAAACCTCAGAATCATGAAAATAACTTTGAAAATATTTGCATGAGAATATTTTCATTAGTTTTTAGATAAAAATATTGACATGTCATATAACTATAGTATGATATATCTTAGATGATGAATAAAATCAAAATGATTTTATGTTTTTACAAAAGAAGGCAATTGCACCCCACTTTCTTCAAGCAATTATTTTGTACAATTTTTTTATAAGCTGAATTTGTCCCAATACTATTGAAATTGATACAACATCAAACTATGTGCACCTTTAACATATCAAATTCATAATACAATTTGACTCATATCAATAGCCCAATTGTGTATGGATCCATTTTGGCCCATGGACATATGTAACACATCTAGTCTAGTAATATAACATGCTTAAAAAGTAAAGGGAAAAAATTACTTAATTACGTGATCATTTCTACAATATTTATTAGTTCTTTGATCTTATTGTAACGACCCGCTAGGTCGTTTTGAAAACTAGGACTAGTTTGACTCCATTGAAAAATTTAAAGGGGTATTTTTAAACTATTAGATAACTATGAGTACCCAATTGATGAAACTTTTATTAAATAAGTAATATAGATAATAGGTTAGTGGGGTTTCACGGTTAATAAACTCTTGTTTAGAAAAAAAAAATGGATGTGAAACCTTACCACAAAGTGAATGAGAGGGAGAAAAATCATAGCCATTGTTCAGGTAAAGATATGAGATATTCGTTCTTTTCAATTCTATATATAGTAATATATTGTCGGAGTGCTTGGGATTATGTTATTATTTTATGCTATATTGATAATGGGTGATAAGAAATAATGGGTAAGTTGGTGATGATTACTAAATTATATTACATTGTTAGCAATTGGGTTAGTATTCAAAAAAAAAAATATATATATATATATATATATATATATATATCGATCGGAGTCGAATAGTTGAATGGCTGCAGATTAATGTTTTCTGTGATTTTGTCAAAAGAATTTATTATATATATTGTTAGTTTCAGAATGGTAGGAATAAGATTGAGCCAATCATTGTCAATGATTGCCAATGATTGGAATTTGATAAATATTCTAGAAAATTGGCACTTGTTTACAAATGGGTTTCTGCAAAAATAATAATAATAATAATGTATACAATGATAATAGATTTTTTAATTGGTAATTAATTATTAGGTGTTATTTTATATGATCTAACATTGAATTTTAGTCCATTTGAAGAGGTTAGAGTTAAGTTCTTGGCTTGAAATTTAGCAAGTATGAAAAATTTGGCATGCCAATATATATCAAGATTTGGAGTTTGTTGAAAAAATGAGTGAGTGTTAGCGTCTATGATAGACATAAAATAATTTGAATGTCTACAAAAATTTGCTTACTTACGAATATTGCAAAATTGGTAGATTGGGAACGTTCCAAAACCTTGCGAAAAGGAAAGGAAAAATCTTAAAAGATTCGTGGCACAAGCTCGGCATCTAAGGTATGTTAAGACTTTTTAGACTTGTTGAAGGACGTTTTCCTAATTAAAGATTAAAAAATGAAAATAGACAAGGGGTAAGGGGGGGAAGATGGTGGTCTCGTATCAATGGTGTGACGGCGTTAGTACGAGTCTGGTGTTATAAAAAGGAAAAGTACTATTATAGAATGTGGATCGAATTTGAGAATGCCAAAGCATATGGGCATTAATGATATATTATTGACTTGAATTTCTTGTGTGATTGTGTTTTATTTATTTCACCCGTATAGTTGAGATAATTGAGGTGGTTATGTATTATATTCATATTGATTGATTGAGATGCATCATCATTCCTCTATTGAAACAATATTGTGCACATGCATGTAGAGATGAGGCGAGTATAAGTTGGGCACGTAGAGATCGTCCGTCTTTGGGGATGGTGAGATGTTAAGATTGTAATTTGGGCACGTGGAGATCGTCCGTGCGAAAATTGTTTGATATTATGATAGTGCGTTGAGATCGTCCCGCACGCACACGTGGAGATCGTCAGGTGTCGGTATATGGACCTCGCGAGTCCCCATGGGTCATGAACTCTCGATGTATTTCCGAGGAGTATCATGTATATACGGTTGAGTGAGTACTGGGTATTCTGAGACATATCATTACATGGCATCATATTGCATTGCATTTCATCCCATCATTCATTCTTGATGACTATATGTTTCGTTTGGTGTTTGGAAAATATTAAATGTTGATTTCCTTTATTGATGAAACTTAAATAGTAAGTGTAATATATATATATACTTGTACAATCTAAGAATTTATTTTCTTATATAACTCCCGTCACTACTTCTTCGTTGTCGGTCAATGAGACATACTGGGTACACGTGGTTTCGTGACTCATACTACACTTGCTGCACTTTTTGTGGTGCGATTGAGTGATTGACTTTCAATTTGGGAACGTTCTTCGAGATTGGATATGAGTTTGAATTATCTTGGAGTTGTGGTGTCTTTGTTTGGGATATTCTCATGCCCACACCTTCGCCACCTCTATTTACTAGGTTATTTTGTTATCTTTGATAGGATAATTCTTAAGTTTAGATTTTTATATTAGTTTGGAATTGTATCATATTGTAGAAGCTCTTGTACTTATGACACTAAATCTTGGGGTAGTTTTATTTATATTCCGCAATTATTTGAATACTTAGTATGTTAGATATTAGTTTGATACTTATCTTTCTCACGCTTAAGTTGAATTGGTGATACTTGTTGGGTTGGCTTACCTATCGGTTGGGAACATAGGTGCCATCACGACTCGTGATTTTTGGATCGTGACAAATTGGTATCAGAGCCCTAGGTTCATCGGTCTCACGAGTACAAGAGCTGAGTCTGTAGAGTCTTACTTATAGGTGCGGAGACGTCCGTTACTTATCTTTGAGAGACTACAGGACTTTAGAAAACTTTCTTCTTTCATTCCTAATCGTGCGTGTGTGGTTTGGTTTAAGGTCAAAATTCTTGTTTCATTCTCTCACCAACGGTGAGGAGACATTTTTCAAATTTGACATTTGTGGTAGGGGATGATATTATGCAGTTTAGTACGTAAGTTGTGTGGTTATAAAAATAACTTAGTATTGAGCATTTCGAATTTTAATAATGAAATTGACGAGGTTTGAAATAGTAAGAACAACTTTCTCAAGGTGTGATTTAGACAAGGATACTTGAACTTCATTTGAATTTACTAGGGACAATTTTATAACATGTGTTTATGATATGTGAATAATTTAGTAATGAAATGGTATATGTTGATGCCTTGAAGATAATGATAAGATTAGGAACATTCAATTGATCAAATAAGAGTTTAGCCATTATGGTTAGGCTATGGGAAAAAGTTGAGTAGAGATATAAAATGTGATCACTTATCATGATGTTGAGAGACTAAGATTTGTTATAAGATTTGTATGACAGATTTCCTTTTTATCCTTTAGAGTGGAGGTATATTGAAGATAAATTGAATAGTTCAAGTTGAATGGCACGATGACCATATTGATATTTCATTTGATAGAATCAACAAGGTGAGTTAAGTTAAATACATCAAGAGATTATAAAAGGCTATACTAATATCGACTAGCAAGAATATTTTAATGAATAATTAATAATAAATAGTGATAAATTCATATTATGGGAGCTTTTTATATATTGAATTAAGGATCAGTAATATTGTTGAAATTGAGAGAGGAGAAAAAAAAATTCTTTTGTCAAAGGATGTTGGAAAGGATACTTGTATGAAGCTATATGAGAACACTTGTAGAGATGGGTACAAAATAGTTATGAATCAATACATAGATCATAGAACAATACAGTGATGATTGGTTATATTACCTCCGCAAATAAATAACTGTATTTGAGTAACCTGGGTTGTCCAAAGTATAGTTCGATATGCTCTCGGTTGACTATAATTTTATTTCGAAAGTGGATCTACTTTATTTTACGTAAGTATGTACCTTATTTTGAATCTGGATATGCTTTGTGACCTTTTCTCTTATGCCTATACATATTCCCACACCTGTAGATGGTTCTTAGTGGTAGATCGATTACATCGATCTTATATTGACTTAATAGTATATGACACGTGGAAAATCATAGTTATTTTATATGAGGAAGATTTAAACATCATTTGTTTATGGATTGAATTTCTCATTGTCATGAAATTTATGACTATAAGTGTAAGACACTAACTTCAAATATTTCTAATACTTAAAAAATTTAAGTGGCAGGATAGTATCATCACCCATTTAAGAAAGGCATCATTGTCTCTAAAGTTTCACTGTGAGGAATAAGGGTTGCTTCACCTATTCGTCTTAAGTTGTGATACTAGTGATGCTATGTCTCTTTTAGAAATCATTTAAATGGTGCAAGAATTTTTTTAAGGGCATTCCATGTGAGATTGATATAAAAAAAATTAGTATTGACTTATAGTTAAACACTTGGCCTATTTCTATTATTTCTTATTGGAATACTTTGATAAATTTGAAAGAACGATAACAAGACTTGTTGAGTAAGGAATTTTGTTGGATCAAGTACATTTTTATTGGGTGTTTCTATCATATTGAGATTCCTTTGTTATTATTTTCATCTAGAATATATTGGTATACTCCCATAGTAGGAAGGATCACAAGCATTATTTGAGGATGATTCTCTAGACTCTGAAGAAAATTAAGCTTTATTCATGTTTTTTTTAAGTGTGGATTTCGATTAGTTTGGTGGCATGGTTGAAATGTAAGTGACCAAGAAATGTATTAACAGGGATCCCAAGAGAATTGAGGCAGTTTGAAATTGGGACTGGCCTATTTTAGCTATGATATTTGGATTTTCTTACGCCTAGTTGGTTAGTATCAATGGTGCTCGCATTCATTACACATGCAGATTAACCTAGAAATAATCGGCTTTTCAATGGTTTGATGTGTGTGAGGTGAGTTTTCTAAAGCTCAATGTTGGGCTATTGCCCATGTTTCAACCAAATGGCTCATCGTCTAATCCTACTTGAAAATGAATTGGATTTATTCTCTTTATTTTGTTTTCAATTCTATTAGGAAAAGGATTTGAATTGTAATCCTATTTCCAGTTGGTTTTGACTTGTAGGAAAAAAAAAAAAAAACACAACTCTATAAATAGAGGATGGTCTTGAGGGAATAACTCAACTACTCAGTAGTATTTCTTTTGAAAGACTTTAGGACATAATAGATTTTTTTTAGAGAGCTTTTAACAAGAGAAGAGAGAGGAGAGAAGAGAGAAGAAAAAGGTTTGTTTTGCTGCATTTTTCCCTTCGACCAAAAAACTTCAGATTGTATTTCCTGATTAATTAACCGTTGGATCGAGCTGAAATTTGGATTGAGTGTTCGTGACATGTTAATGGTTGATTTGAACGGTGGAGATCGAATTCAGAGGTTAGTATGATACTGATTTTAGGCCCGAACAACAGCTGTGTTTGGATGGTCTTTCTTTATATTTATCTTTTGGTTGGGTATTAATGAAGAAAGGTAAGTAATAGCTTATGCTTCGAGATAGTTGAAAGTTCAAGATAAGAACTGTCTTAGTTATAGCTTAAACTTGGTAGTGGTGGTGCTTGCATTAAAATTGTAGAGGCATTTATTTATAGTGTGTATTGCGAGGTGTTTAGTATAAGTTTTAATAAGAGAAATCTAAATTTAATACAATGGATATGGAAGTTTCTCAAGGATTATGGAATGATTAATCTTTATCGTATGGACAAAACAAATGTGCTAGTAGATTACTTAGGGCGAAATACAGTGAGTATGGGTAGTCTACCTTTGTTACACGAGGTGAAATGCTTATTCATGTTCGATAGTTTGGTGATGGAAATTTGTGTACGACTTACGATAAGGTGTTATAGGGAGAAGACAAGGAAGAAATTCTTGGTGGTGAATGAGTTTTAAGTATTATAAACTTAATTATGTTCTTCCAATATATGAGCTGACTAGATTAATCATGAAAGAGTTCGATAGTTCAATTTTTTTATTTTATCTAGAGGCACTTGGAGTATATTTTATTTTGAAGCAATATTATCGATAGTATCGTATGAAGGGATTGAATTTGTATCTCGTGTTTGAATTGTTATCAAGAAAATTATGAGCACCAAAAGCATGAAAGTAGGAATTAAATGATGCTTTTATACTAGAGTTGGAGTGGAAATATATTGTTATGAAATTTTTGGCAGGGTTGCCACGTATCTTGTGCAAGTTTGACATTATATGGGTTATAATGGACCTATTTACCAAGTGTATATATTTTATATTAGTTCAGATTACTTGTAGTTTGAATAAGTTAGTCTAGATTTACATTCAGGAGATAGTTACCTGTATGAGATGCCCATTTTAAATTTATTTGAGATACATAATTGATATCTCATGTCCTGATGTCTATGCATATGGAGTTGGTACTAGGTTGGATGTTATTACAAGCTTTCACCTTCAATGGTCTGTTGATAAACTATTTAGGTCTTAGAGGACATATTTCAAAGTGTGTGAGCAACTTTAGTGGTGATTGGGTCAAGTTCTTATTTTTAGTAGAGTATACATAGAACAACAATTATCATTTGAATAGTGGGATAGCGTCATTCGAGATATTGCATGGTAGGACATATTGATATCCAAAAGATAAATATGATGTATTGAGCTGATTGGGTTGTGGGACACTGATCGATTGAGAAAATTCTTATATAAGGTCAAGTCCTTCAAGATAGGTTTCTCATCGCTTAAAAACAGGTGAGAGTTATACAAATTAAAAAGGTTCGTGATTTATAGTTCATGATTGGAGAACATGTTTTGTTAAAGGTTTCACTCATAAAAGGTGTGATGAGATTCAAAAAGAAAGGAAAGTTGAACTTGAGTTATATTGTTTTTTTTTTTATTGTTGAGTGTAATAGTAATATTTTTGATATTGAAGAAGTATCATCTGGATGATCAGGCTACTAAAGAGTACAATTCAAACATATAGACCAGATATCTCTAACTTTTTGAGCGTCTATTGATATCCTATTATTTTACCGTTCGAGGACGAACGTTTGTTTTAGTGGTAGATGATGTAACGACCCGCTAGGTCGTTTTGAAAACTAGGACTAGTTTGACTCCATTGAAAAATTTAAAGGGGTATTTTTAAACTATTAGATAACTATGAGTACCCAATTGATGAAACTTTTATTAAATAAGTAATATAGATAATAGGTTAGTGGGGTTTCACGGTTAATAAACTCTTGTTTAGAAAAAAAAATGGATGTGAAACCTTACCACAGGCGACCAGCGAGAGGGAGAAAAATCATAGCCATTGTTCAGGTAAAGATATGAGATATTCGTTCTTTTCAATTCTATATATAGTAATATATTGTCGGAGTGCTTGGGATTATGTTATTATTTTATGCTATATTGATAATGGGTGATAAGAAATAATGGGTAAGTTGGTGATGATTACTAAATTATATTACATTGTTAGCAATTGGGTTAGTATTCAAAAATATATATATATCGTGAAGGAATGAGTATGGGATTTGGAGGTAGAGGCGAAGATTGTTGAAGAAAAAGGGAATTGACGATTGGAACATGTTAAAGGAATAAGTCAAACGCAGTTGATTGACTAGTCTACAACAAGTGTTGATAGGTAGTCTAATCCTAGTGCGATTTTAATTCTTCAACAGTGTTGTAACTCGTCAGTCAACTTCGTTGGACCTGTTCCTTCGACATATTTCAATCCTCAGCTTCCTTCTTCATCAACACTTGCCGTAAACAAGTTAGTCAACTGCGTTGAACCTGTTCCTTTGACATGTTCCAATCGCCAATTTCCTTATTCTTCAAGAAAGATGAGGTGTATCAGAAGGTGGGAAGGACATAATTAATGTGAAGTCATATTATTAATAGATCCTGTATAGAATATAGTTGTGCATAGGGATGGGCATGACATGATATATATCAAAATATTCTACATGTCTAATGTGTTAGCATACTACAATTGACACCTTTTTTAAATTGTCATAATCCTAATATTCTATCATAAGAATATATGTTAATTAAAGTTGAACAAATTATTATTATTGATTTACCACATCGTAAAATACTAAAATTGAACTTTAATATACCAAATCATATCGAATTAAATTGATATTATAATAATATAATATTTTTAAAACCAAATACTAAAATCACAACATCAAAACTTTCAAATATCGTACCGATGTCCATTCAAAAATAACCTCCTTACTAAAAACGCTCATAAGGACAACAACAATCAATTTCAAGTTGTAGTCCAACTTACTTCAATAAGCTTTAAGCAAACACATGAGAATATAAGCATGTGCTAAGTGCTTATCAATCAATTTGAATGGACATTATTTGTGTCGGGTTTAAATTTATTAATCAAATTAGACTTGCAAAATTTTGAGTTTTTCAATTTTTAATTTTTGATATTTTTTATTTAGATTTTTTTGATATAGGTATTTCTTAAGAAAATAATATAAAAAAAGAAATGAGTGATGACACTAGAATATTTGACAAAAAATAATAATGAAATCATATGAAATAAATATTGTAAATTGATATGTGATAATGAAATTAGTCATAATTTAAAAGTGATAAATCATGCTAAAATATGTCTAATAAGTATTAATTACATTAATAAACATTACGGAAGAAATTAACACTATATAGGTTATGTATTTTGAATGACTAACCCAACGTAAAACTAAAGAAAAAATATTTAACATTTTTGTCATCTACCGTGTTGAAATAATAAAATTTTTTTGTTAGCTTTAGTATGAATTTGATGTGAGAGTTATCAGAGTTATTAATATCGATGAACTATAGCTTTTATTGGAACATTCAAAAATTTTAATCTAAAAAACTTGAAATAATATGCTTAAAGATAAAATTAAGATAACTGATAAAAAATTTAACACAAGCATAACTTGCAAATTTTAAATTTTGCTATTTTTAGTTTAATTCTTTTTGAAACTTCGGGTGGTACATCTATTGACCTAACCTTAATACTTGAGAAACTTTAAATTTCTTGGTAAAACCTACTTACTACAGAGTATAGTTTGAGTCTTAGCTTAAGTTTTTTTCGAAATGTTACAATAATGACATAATAGTTTTAAAAGTAAATACCAAAATTATAATATTAAAATTTTTAAATATCATACCGTACCATATCATAATACGCGCGCTCTAAAAGAATCTCCTTACCGAAAACTCTCATAATGACAACATCAACAATCAACCTCAAGGCGTAGGCTAATTTACTTCAATCAGCTGTAAGCCAAACATGAGAACATAGACCTGTGCTTAGTGCTTATCAATCAATTTGAAAGGATATTATCTGTGTCGTATTTTAAATTTATAAATCCAATCAAATTAATAATATTTGAATTTTCTTTATATTTTGAGTTATTGTTTTTTTAAAAAAGTTTTTTTCGATAAAAGTGTTTGAAGAAACCTTACAAACTCTTTGTCATCTATCAAAACTACAAACTTCATGTTTTTCTCATTCCCCAATAGTGTTTATTAAGAAAATAATATAAAATATGAGATGAGTGGCAATACTAAAATATTTGACAAAAAATAATAATGAAATTACATAAAATAAATATTATAAATTAATAAGTCATAATGAAATTGATCATAATTTAAAAGTATAAATTATGCTAAAATATGTCTAATAAGTACTAAATACATGAGTAAACATTAAATAAAAATTAATATTAGGTTATATATTTTAAATGACTAAATCGATGTAAAATTAAAGAACAGATATTCAATATTATTGTCCTTTCATTGTTGAATCAATTAATTAATTTTCATTTCAAATTTATTAGAGTTACTACTATTTACGTACTATAACTTCTATTGAACTATATAACTTTTATTGGACCAATTAAAATTCTGAGTCTCAAAAACTTAAAATAATATTTTAAAAGAATAAAATTAAGAAAATTTATCAGAAATATTTAGAAATTATATCAAAATAAATAATACATTTTATGTATAAAATAAATTTTATAAATTATAATAATATTAGATTGATTTGATATTGTGTTGACTTTTTTTTAGTTAAAACCAAACTAACTCAAGTATAGTCAGATTTTTTTGAATACCAAACTAAATCATCAATCGAATTTTTTTTATATGATTCAATTTACAATTTAATTTAATTTTGGAATCAAATTTATACACCCTTATTAATATATTCAATGTCTTCATTTGTAAGAAAAAATAAAGTCAAGTTTTTGTTTTGTTATTGCAACCTTTATTATTGTTTTACAGGCAAATATATTTAGACCATGAATATATATCATAATTCACTATAGCGATATTGCACCAAATGAAATTAATTAATGTCAGAAAAAACTATAGCGATCTTTGTTAATATGTGTAATTATTACCGTTGAAAACTATTTTTTATAGTAGTGTACCCTTAATTAAAAATTCAAACTTATCCACATTGAGTATTTATATCGAATTATATAATACTAATTTATCAATGTTGATTAAGGTGAAACATATATAATATCGTTTGTCTCAATGTCATATCACTTTTATTTATTTATTTATAATATAATATGTCCTAAAAATGTTGCCCTTTTTTATATTTAAAAATAATTTAACTTTTTTAACTCTCAATAAAATAATTTATAAACACATAAATATTTAAAAAAATTAAAACACAAAAAAAATAAATTCTTAAATAGTATATCATATCAAACAATGTTACGTAAATTAAAAGATATACTACTAGTAGGTGTTTTTAAACACTGTCCACTTCAATAATTCAAACAAAATGATAAGAGAAACTCAAATTGAACTGCTCGTTCATTTTAACTTGCGTATTTAATTTTAATTTCATATAAAATTTTAAAAAATAATAAGAATTTTTAAATTTTGGAGTCCTAAATTAAAAATATTGTAGAATATACTTATTTTATTTCATAATTTTAAATATATTATGTTGAAAGTTAAAATTAAAAAATTACTAAATAAGTAAAAATATATTAATAAAAAAAAAGACGAATAAATTGAGACCGAAATAAATAAATGATAGGAATTTATAACAAATTCAAAGATGAACACTTTGAATAATAGTTTTATTTTTGTTTTTATAAACTTATCTTTACTTTTAAGTCTTGCTCGTGAGATTTTTATTATTATTTGACGGAACCATCGACAATCCCTTCAAGTTGTCATCAATTTTCACTTAGATTTAAACACCTCAAGTAGGAAGTCACTGTGTCATTTTAACACCTTTTCGTTCATCAACTGAAATTACAAAGTGTGTAGTAAACTAGCGGATGACATGTCATGATGACTAATTAAAAGTTTACATATGACATTTAAGTGTAAAAATAATAATTTTAAAATCAATAATGAAAAACAATTAAATTTTCAATAAAAATAAATAAATAAAATTACCTATTTTTTACCGTTCCATCTCACCCCACTTACTTCTGTCCCTTTTTCCTCCCCAACCTAACGCCAAATTTTGGGTGTTCTTCCATTTTTTCTTTTAAAAAAATTCATTAGATTTTTTTTTTGTGAATTTGATTTTGAGAACCATATATGGCATTTCTTCTTCCATTTTTTTGGGGGAAAAATGTGTGTTTTTTTTTCAAAATTAGTGTGATAATTTTGTTCTTATAATTGTTTTTAAAATTAGTGCGATAATTATTTTTTTTTCATATCTTTAAAGGTTTTTATCAAAATGCGTGCAGCACACACAATACGCCGAGTCAGCAAAAAGTGTCAAACTGACATAACGGAATATGATATGAGATGTCTAGAATAAACAAAATATAATTAAGATGTCTAAGAGCCTGTTTGGCTCAGCTTAAAAGCTGATCAAACTGACTTAAAAGCTGGTTTTTGACTTATTTAACTGTTTGGCAATACTCAAAACAGCTTATTTTAAGTTAAAAAAAAAAACTTATTTTAAGCCAAAAGTTAAAAGCTGGGGTAGGGGTGCTTTTTTTTTAGCTTATAAGTTGTTTTAAGTTGACCACATTTTTATCTTTTTGTGCTTAATATTTTTGTACAATCTCCAAATTACCCATATAACCCTAACATTTCTTTCTTTCATTTTTCCCTTTTCACGTTTGACATAACAACTTCAGCACTTTTATCCAAACGCATAACTGCTTATTTTAAAAATAAGTTTCAGCACTTTTAAAAGTACTTTTTTAAAGCTGCTTTTATTAAGCCCATCCAAACGGGCCCTAAGTGAAAATGTATGTCAACTTTAAATGGTCACCGATGAATTAGCCCTTATTATTTTACTCGTTATCTAATATCCATATTAAACATGTTTTTTTCATTTTAAAAAAAAAATGATACATTTTTTTTTCATACCTAACACACCTTTGCCCATCTTTTAACAACTGTTTTTTTAGACTTTGGCTGTGCTATTTTTCTTATAAATAGAGTCTAAATATTTTTTACAAGAACACATTAACTCTCAAGTTTGACAAAATGGCCACCCCTTCTCTTCAATCCCCAATAGCCAAAAAGTTATTTTCTTTCTTTTTCCTAATTCATAGTTTTAATTTTTCTACACACTTTAGAAAATAATAGTACTAATTTCTATTCGAACTTATTTTTTATGCAGGCTAGAAGGTAAGGTAGCAATTATAACTGGTGGTGCTAGTGGCATAGGACTAGCTACAGCTAGACTTTTTATTCAACATGGTGCAAAAGTAACAATTGCAGATATTCAGGACGACCTTGTAAATTCATTAGTAAAAGAAAATGAACACATAATGTTCGTTCACTGTGATGTCGCGATTGAATCAGACGTTCAAAATGTTGTTGATGCAACGGTTGCCAAATTTGGTAAGCTTGACATAATGTTCAGTAACGCTGGTGTAGCTGGTAAGTCGATTTCCAGTATTTTAGACGTAGATACCGATATAATTAAAAACGTGTTCGATGTAAATGTTGTTGGTGCGTTTTTATGCGCGAAACATGCTGCTAGAGCGATGATATCGAGTCATACAAAAGGTTCAATTATTTTCACGACAAGTGCGGCAACGGTAGTATATGGTATCGTCCCACATTCTTATGCGGCATCAAAAAGTGCGGTTTTAGGGCTCTGTAAAAATATCGGAGTCGAATTAGGAAGATGCGGGATAAGAGTTAATTGTGTATCTCCTCATTATATAAGCACAAAACTTGCGTTGGACGCGCTCGGAATAGATGAGAGAGAAAAGGCAGAGAAATGGTTTGGTGAAGGGGGGAATTTGAAAGGAGTTTTGTTGGAGGAACAAGATGTAGCAAATGGAGTGTTGTATTTGGCAAGTGATGATTCTAAATATGTGAGTGGTTTGAATTTAGTTATTGATGGTGGTTATAGTACTACAAATGTTGCTTTGGGTGAGGCCTACAAGAAATTGTTCCCTTCTGGTACAACCAATCAAGTTATGCAGATTCTTATTTAAATTTGTGAAACATTTAATCTGGTCCGTACCGCCCGCTTCCATAGAACAATATCGTGGCAACGTAGACCTAAGTGGTCATATTGGATCCTTGGGAACCATCACAAGTACGGCCGGCCTATATATATTTGAACGAAAATGCAGATTCTTATTTAAATTTGTGAAACATTTAATCTGGTCCGTTTTGTATTATTTTCTAGCCTTATAATTGTCACTGTCTTACTTTATGTACACGCTCTTTTCTTTTTTCGATTCTAATAATTATCATTGTTATTATAATGTACTCGATTTGGAGTATTACACTATAGCCATGTTGAAATTTTAAGCGTCCACATATAATAAGTGATAAGACTCTAAAATATTGCACAAAAATCTTATAGAGTATGAGTGTATTTGGACTTTTTCCCTAAAAAGTAACCAAGTAAAGATATCTTTAATTTATATTAATTTAATAAAACAAGTATTAATAAAATTGATACAGTTTCTGTTATCGGTAGCAGTAAAAATGTAAATGAATATTTTAAAAACAAAATCAATATATATATATATATATATATAAAGGAGGACCATAGAGAAGGTGATGTGACACCTCTCTATGGCTTCCATTCCTTTTTTTCTTTTTTCTCTTTTTTTTTTATATTTTTACTTCTTTCTTTTTATGAAATAATTTGTTTATTAATTAAAAAAATTCAAGCATATTTATTATTGTAATTATATATAATGAGTTACAAAAAAACCTCCATCTATTGATATTCTCACTTAAATAGTATGTCTTTTCAATTTCCTTCTAACTATTTGCATGACTTATCCGATCTATAAATACATATCATCTATAGAGATGTTGAATGTTTAGTTCATTTTTTCATTCTTTTTTTTAGTAGTATAGGTTTCTAATTTTCTTTTCTTCGTCTTTTTATTCATCAATCATGTACATAATAAAAAGAAGACATAGAAAAGATGATGTCACAATATGACCTTCACTTTGATGAAGATCATAGATATATTATTTAAAGATTTATTACATTATTTGGTATAAATTCAACAAAATGAAGAAGGAAGCATAATTATCTTGGAGATTCCGGAAGATAGAGTCATAGTAGTATAAAAGTTTGAATGATTTCCAGACATTTTGAAAATTCATTGTTGTATTAATTTGATTCCAATTAATATTATTCTATTTTCTTTTATTTTATTTCTTTGATTTGAACAAAAAAAAATGAATATTTTAGAAACAAAAATCTTATAGAGTATGAGTGTATTTGGACTTTTTCCGTTTAAAGTAATCAAGTAAAGATATCTTTAATTTATTTTAATTTAATAAAACAAAAATTAATTTTAAAATTGACACTGTTTCTGCTATCGGTAGCAGTAAAAATGTAAATGAATATTTTAAAACAAAATACAAGGATATATTTTAACTTTTTTCCCTTTACTATAAGTAAAACGTTGAATTTATGATATTATGATTATGTGCCAAAGTATTTCAAGAGTCTCTTTTCTTTTCAGCGGACTTTTTAATAATATTTTTGGACTTTAAAATTTAAGATATTGATATTAATAATCTTTAATAAAGATTTTTTTTCGTATAATTACAAAATATGATATTTCCACCACAATTTACAACCAGACGTACTGAATGAGCTATCCAAAAGTATGGTCCTGCACCTACAATTTCATACGTATTCGTAAATAATTGGTCTGAAAAATATTTTAATTTTGGTCGAAACTGTCGTTAGGATACGAAACTTTATGGAGGATCTTTTACACTATGTGTTATTTAATAGTGTATTTTAAAGATATATATACATTATTATTTAAAATTATGGAGTATTTATGATGTCCACATAGAAACATATATATCTTAAAAATACACTATTAAATAGTACATTGGGTAAAAGGTTCTTTCCAAAGTTTGGTATCGTAACAACAATTTCGATCAAAATTAAAGTATTTTCCAGACCATTTTCCCGTTAATAAATTAATATAGGGTAAGTATTTTGGATAGTAATTGTTTTAATCTAAAACTCAAAATTTCAAACTAGAACAATCCTAACATCATTTCCTATTTCATGTATTATGTAAACCAATGCCTCAAATACGATGCAGAGTCCAATAATTTTCAAATATATATTCAATTTTGTTTTACACAATCAAAATTTGTTTATATCACCAAGGACTCCTTGGAATTTTGAGGCTATGTGAATGAGACTCTTCCAATATTGGAAAACAAACATTTCTATCAAATTCTTTCATAGGAGATATGCGCCAACGTTATATGGATACCCCCATTGCATTAGTGCAACATTTTGGATGCATGTAGTTTGAGACATTGTTGGACGTATTGTCACATGTCATCCAACTGAAGGAGAGCGATATTATCTTCGATTATTACTGAGGACCAACATCATACAAAGATCTTTTGAGTGTAAATGGAGAGAGAGCCCTGTAGTACTTTCAGAGAATCGATCGAGAAAAGAGGATTGTTACATTGTAACAGTAGTTTGATAGAGTGTCTGTCTAAAGCCGCATGTTATTGGATGCGTGTAGTTTGAGACATTTATTTTCTACGTCTGAGGCTCGATTGACCTTGAAAATGAACCATTTTTGTTGTTAGGGCCAAGTGGCTCCATAGTTAAGGCCTTAATTGACATTCATGAAAAATTTCTGCAAAAAGTCAGAATTCTTGATCACCAAAAAAGATGGTGGACATGGTATATGAAAATTGACAAAATGAGAGTTTATCTGCTCTAGTCTCGTTTGACCTTGAAAATGGGTCATTTCGACCGTCAGGGCCAACTAGCTCCATAGCTAAGGTCCTAACGGATATTCGTGAAAAATTTCGGCAAAAATGACGTCGACATTCTGGATAACCAAAAAATATGGTAAACTGTAGCACACGAAAATTGGAAAAAGGGGGTTTACCTGCTCTGGGCTCGTTTGACCTTGAAAATAGTTTGTATTGGATATCAAGGCCAACTAGCTCAATAGTTAAGATTTTAATGGACGTCCATGAAAAATTGTCAAAAATGACATCAGAATTCCGGATCACCAAAAAAGATGATGAACTATAGCACACGAAAATTAAAAAAATGGGGATTACCTGCTCTGGGGCTCGCTTGACCTTGAAAATGTGCCGTTTTTGTCATCAGGGTCAACTAGCTCCAAAACTAAGGTCTTAATAGTTGTCCATGAAAAATTTCGCCAAAAATGACATCGGGATTCCGAATCACCAAAAAAGATGGTAGACTATAGCACACAAAAATCGACAAAATAGGGGGTTTGCTCTAGGCTCGTTTAACCTTGAAAGTATGCAATTTTGACCATCAAGGACAGTGGACTCCATAACTAAGATCTTAATGAACGTTTCCTTTAAAAATTTATCCCATGACTTTTTTTTTATCTCGAAACTATTTATTCTTATCTTTAACATGAAACAAACTCTTAACTTCTTATATATCAAGATAATGGATTCCATGCGCCAAGGTTGATATTGATAAAAGGTTATTCAACGTTATCAAAATCGCTAAATTAATTGAAAGAGTTGGTTTTGGTTCTTGTGGAATCAAACTAAATGGAAGATGAATTAATATGAATATTTGGTAGGAAGATAATTAGTAGGAAATACAAGTCAAAGATTGTATCTTGATAGGTGAAAGTTAGGCAACCATATAATGGTTTGCTATCTTAACCTTGACAATTTTGACACATAGCGATGTCATGGATGACATCAATAGGATGAATTTATTCCTATAAATAGGTAGCTCTTAATTCATTTTCAAATCATCCTTTCACTTGCCTTCTCATCTTCTAAGGCATTGTGTTCTCTCTGTTGTAGTATTTCGCTTATATTCTTTGTATAGTGAAATAAATATTGGTGCAGTTGTTCTTTGATGGACGTAGGATCATTTTGATCCGAACCACGATAAATATTGTTGTTCTTCCTTGTTCTTTAGTTTCACGTTTCCGCTAACAATTGGTATCAGAGCAAGGTTCTGTCTGAGTATGCTCTGTAGTTGCAGCACAGTCTGAACTTCCACATCAGAAAAGGATTACTTTGGTTTTCTGTAGTTACAAATACATTGTAGTAGAAAAGGAAGAACAAGTAAAAAAAAATGAGTTCCATGAAGTTTGAAATTGATAGATTTAGTGGGCGCAACAACTTCAATATCTGGAAAATCCAGATGATAGCGTTACTGCGGAGGGAAGGTTCAATCCATGCTATTGACGGAAAGTACCCGATAAGATATCGAATTCGACAAGGAAAAGATTGAAGGAGATGCATTGAGTGCAATCCAACCGCCCTCGCACCTAACGTACTTTGTGAAGTGAGTACAAGTACCGAAGAGACGGCCAAAGAGTTATGGGAAAAGCTGGAAGGGCTTTACCAGGACCATTCAGTGACAACAAGGATGTTGTTACAACGGCGTCTTCATACATTTAAGATGGATTCAAGTACTTTGTTGCAAGACCATCTAGATGCGTTCAATAAACTTGTGATGGACTTACAAACTGCTGGAATTAAAAAGGACGAGGAGACACTTGCATGTTCTTTACTATTTTCATTGACTTCAAAATATCGTGATATTGAGAATTCAATGATGTATAGCAAACAACCTATTAAACTTGAGCAAGTGCGGCAAGCACTAAACTCTTGTGATGTGCGGATGCATTTTGAAGGAGACAAAAGTGACGAAGCTAGTGGACTCTTTGTAAGATGTCGTACTAGCCAAAAGGAAAGGAGCAAATCGAAGTACAGATCAAAGTCTCGTGTGAACAAAAAGAATGCGGAGTGTTAGGTACATCGCGAAGGGGCACTTTGAACGAGATTGCCCTATGTCGAAGTCCAAAGAAAAGGCGAGTGCATCCATTGTTGAGAAAGTACATGATAATGATGATGATTATGTACTAACAACATCATGCAATAATGGAGTCTATGACAACAAGTGGATCTTAGACTCTGGTTGTACTCTGCATATGACATTCCGTAGAGATTGGTTCAGCAGCTATGAAACAAGCAGAGGAACTGTATTAATGGGCAATAATGCAACTTGTAAAATAGTTGGCATTGGTTCAGTTCATGTTCGCTGCCATGATGGAATCATGAGGACTATTACAGAAGTCCGTCATGTTCCTGATCTAAAGAAGAATTTGATCTCCCTGGGTACTTTAGATAAACAAGACTATAAGTACATGAGTGAAGGAGGAACTATGAAAGTGACTAATGGGTCTTTAGTCATGTTGAAGGCCAAGCTGGAGGATGGCCTCTACACACTCTTGGAAGCACCATTATTGGCTCAGAAATGCATCTACGGTCAGCTTATCTAATGATGACAAGGCAAAATTATGGCACATGAGACTAGGCCATATGAGCGACGAGGATTGGAGATGTTGAGCAACCGCACCTTTTGAATGGTGAGAAGATCGGCCTGACACTTGAATTTTGTGAGCACTGCGTCTTAGGGAAGCGAGAAAAGGTCGCGGCCTTTGGCAAGCACAAGACAGGAGGGGTGCTAGACTACATCCATTCAGATTTATGGGGTCCCTCTAAGCTTCCATCAAAGGGAGGAAAGAGGTATCTTCTCACATTCATTGATGATTTTTCACGAAAGGTTTGGGTGCGTTTCCTGAAGACAAAAGGTGATGCTTTTGAAGCATTTAAAGAGTGGAAGATTTTGGTTGAAAATCAAATTGAGAGGAAAATCAAGTATCTTCGCACGGACAATGGCTTGGAGTTTTGCAGTGAAGAGTTCAATGATTTCTGCAAGGTTCATGGGATCGCAAGGCATAAGACGGTCAGGCACACACCACAGCAGAATGGAGTTGCCGAGAGAATGAACAGAACTCTTCTTGAGAAGGCTCGTTGTATGCTCTTACAAGCTAAGATGTCCAAAGTATTTTGGGCTGAAGCAGTTCATACTGCTTCTCATATTGTCAATCGGTCTCCAGCATCAGCGATTGACTTTAAGACTCCGAATGAGGTCTGGTCAGGTGAACCCTCTAACTATTCATACTTGCGAATATTTGGGTGTCCAACTTATTATAATGTTAATGAAGGTAAGCTTGAACCAAGGGCTAAAATCGCCATATTCGTAGGGTATGTTGATGGAGTAAAAGCGTACAAACTATGGTGTTTGTCTTTACTCAAATTTGTAGTTAGTAGAGATGTTACCTTTGATGAATCCTCTATACTTGATCCTCGTAAAGTTTCTGTGGAGTTATCTAGAAACGAGAACAACGAGCAGGTGGAGCTACCGGTGGAGCTTACCAAGAAACGGGATCAAGAGACTCAAAGTGATGAGTCAAAAGATGCGTAAGAACTTACTTCCAATGAACCATACACAATTGCGAAGGAAGGGACAAAAGGCGGATACGGAACCAAACGCGTCTTATAGAGCAAGAAAATCTGATTGCACAAGCGTCGTAGAGTCGCAGAAGAAGAGATTAAGGATCTCGAGCCCTCTTCGTATATTGAAGCAACTTCTTGCAAAGATGCTGCACAATGGAAGTTGGCCATGATGGAAGAGATGAAGTCTCTTCACAGAAATGAGACATGGGTCTTAGTTAAAAGGCCAAAGGGGATAAGGACAGTTGGATGCAAATGGGTCTACAGAAAGAAAGAAGGTATTCCAGAGTGGAAGCTGCTAGGTTCAAGGCGAGATTGGTTGCAAAGGGTTTCAGTCAGAAGGAGGAAATTGACTACAGTGAGATCTTTTCTCCAGTCGTGAAACATAGCTCAATTCGCGTGCTGCTAGCATTGGTTGCACAATTTGATTTAGAGCTTCAACAACTTGATGTCAAAACTGCTTTTTTACATGGTGATCTAGAAGAGATAATCTATATGGATCAGCCTGAAGGTTTCCTAGCTGAAGGAAAAGAAGACCATGTATGCCAACTGAAGAAGTCTTTGTATGGTTTGAAGCAATCCCCTAGACAGTGGTACAAGAGGTTTGATGCATTCATGACTATACATGGATTTTCGAGGAGTGCATTTGATAGTTGTGTGTATCACAAGAAAATGTCTGGTAACTCTATGATTTATCTTTTGTTGTATGTTGATGATATGCTTATTGCTGCTAACAATATCACAGAGATAAATATTCTGAAGAAACGGTTGAGCAAGGAATTTGACATGAAGGATCTAGGAGTTGCAAAGAAAATCCTTGGAATGAAAATTTCAAGAGAAAATGGTGTTGTACATCTTTCTCAGAAGAGGTACATCCGAAAAGTTCTTGAAAGATTCAATATGGATATGAGCAAGCCTGTAAGTACACCTTTAGCTTCTCATTCAAGCTTTCAGAGTTACAAATGCCTCAATCTGTGGATGAGATGGAGCATATGTCAAAGGTTCCTTATACGAGTGCAGTTGGTAGCATTATGTATGCTATGGTATGCACACGTCCAGATATTGCCCAATCTGTAAGTGTAGTAAGCAAGTACATTGCAAATCCAGGAAAAAGGCATTAGGAAGCTGTCAAGTGGATATTGAGATATCTCAAAGGAGCTCCTGATGTTGGCCTAACTTTTCGGAAAAGTGAAGGTATTTCAATTCTCGGTTATGTTGATTCTGACTATGCAGGGGATCTTGATCGAAGGAGGTCCACAACTGGATACATCTTTACTCTCGTTGGCAGTGCCGTTAGTTGGAAATCGACTTTACAGTCGATTGTCCCTTTGTCTACAACAGAGGCAGAATATATGGCAGCAACGGAGGCAGTGAAAGAAGCTATCTGGTTGAAAGGTTTGGTGGCAGAAATGAGTTCAGCTCAGCTTAAATCAATTCTAAAATGTGATAGTCAAAGTGCTATTCATTTGATTAAAAATCAAAGATTTCATGAGCGCACCAAACACATTGATGTCAGATTTCATTTTATTTGAGATGTCGTAGAAAAGGGAGCTATCAAGGTTGAGAAGGTTATCACAGACGATAGCATTTGCGGACATGTTGACCAAAATAGTTCCGCTTGCCAAGTTTGCACACTGCAAGGACTTGGCGGGAGTATGCATCAATTGATGCAACTCTAAGAGAACAACTGCTAGGTGGAGCTGGTATGTTCAACAAATGTTTGATTCTTCTTGTTTCTTACAATGGGATTGCCCAGTAAGCTTAGAAGTTTTGGCCGGAGTTGTTTATACGCATGCTTGGAACACAAACCAAGGTGGAGATTGAAAGAGTTGGTTTTGGTTCTTGTGGAATCAAACTAAATGGAAGATGAATTAATATGAATATTTGGTAGGAAGATAATTAGTAGGAAATACAAGTCAAAGATTGTATCTTTATAGGTGAAAGTTAGGCAACCATATAATGGTTTGCTATCTTAACCTTGACAATTTTGACACATAGCGATGTCATGGATGACATCAATAGGATGAATTTATTCCTATAAATAGGTAGCTCTTAATTCATTTTCAAATCATCCTTTCACTTGCCTTCTCATCTTCTAAGGCATTGTGTTCTCTCTCTTGTAGTATTTCACTTATATTCTTTGTATAGTGAAATAAATATTGGTGCAGTTGTTCTTTGGTGGACGTAGGATCATTTTGATCCGAACCACGATAAATATTGTTGTTCTTCCTTGTTCTTTAGTTTCACGTTTCCGCTAACATTAATAACTCATTATCCATGAACCAATCTTTTTTTCTATTCAATTTTGGACAAAACTATCATATATGTTCAATACTAGCTAATAAGTCTAATTTTCAAAGGTTTAATAATTAGCACCCTACACCAATATCCATTATAGTATGAAGTCCAATGTGAAATAACACACGGGCAACGACTTATTAGGTAGATTAAGGTTATTAATTGTTATAATTGGCCTAAAAGCTAAGACTTAAAAGTCAAAATAGAATATTTAAAATATTCAAACCGATTAATACAGTTTAACTTAAAAAATCCAAATCAATCCAAATTTATTTTTATTGGATTACAATTTTTCTAATTAGAAAATCAAAAAATTAAAACTGAAATTTTAATATTCAATTGGAAAACACTCTCCTACAAACAAATTGAAAGTGATCGAAAATTAACACATACACAATAAAGTATTCTTTTTTTTTCTCTATAAAACACTGTTTTTTTTTTAAAAAAAAAAAATACCCAAACACCTCAATTCTCAAAAATAAATCTTTTATTCATCGCAAATTAATAAAAGAGAAATTATGTCATAAATTATGATTTCTTAAATTTATTTTTATTGAACCAAATTCATTGGAAAAATCACTTTAACGCACATAAATTCGCATTTTAATACATAAGAAAATTAAAAAAATATTGTTTTCTAATTAATTCAGAATTATCATAAGAGATCATTTATATGAAAATTTTTAACCTTACGTCTGTAGGCTATAGCTATATGCCAAGCCACCAAATTCACGTGCTTAATTAGTTCCCAAGTTTATAAATATGACAATAATATACTAAAAGAACTTAACATAATACTCAAATCATAAAAACATTTCATATTATTAAGAAAAATGTACTAGTTAATTAAAAAAATTAAATAGAACGATTGAGTAAATTCTAAAAATTAATGAATAGATCTTATTTGGTAAGCTCAATTAAAAAAAAAAACAAAATTATGCTCCATATAGATCTTAATATTTTATTGTAATTTCGATATATAGATTATGTAAAAAGAATTGAGGAAAAAAAAATCCGAACAAATATAGAATATAATTAATTATACTTTGTTGCTAATGGTGTATTAATTATATTTTATGGAAATTAATAAACTTTGGTGTCCCTATCTATTGCATAGGTACACGAAAAACATATGAAATCATTCATTGCATATATGTTGCAAATACATAACATAATTTAACCTAGAAGAGAAATTATTAGATATACAAATTATATTCAAGTTTGTTAAATTCATGTAATGGATAATAAAAAGTAACAAATAGAAATAAGGCTCAAAAATCATGAAAATTCAATGAATTTTGAAAGATAAAAAATGGATCATATGTATCATATTCTTTTTAAGACATTTTCTTTTTCTTTATTTGATTTCACTAGATTTCATATCGTTTGTCATTTTCTATACTATTTAGCTTGATTTTTCAATAAAATCTCTGTTTTAGAAAATGTTAGAATAATAATAATTAAAATAATCTTATTAAAATAATCCATGAGTACTTCCAACGTTTGTGGACCTCCATTTTATTACCAATCACCAACCATCAAATATTTTCATCTTTTCATCGTAAAAAATATTTTACAGTAACTTCGATATATAGATTACGAAAAAAGAATTCATGAGGAGAAAAAGGAAACAAAAAAAAAATATAATCACACTCCTTCCGTCTATTTTACTTATTCACTTTACTAAAATTAGATGTCCAACAATATCTGTTCAATTTTAAAAATTACTAAATAATTAATAATTTTTATATCTATTTTATCCTTTCTATTAAATATTATTCAATAATATCTAATATATTTCCCAAAGCTTAAATTTAATATATTATAATCATATTTGGATGCAGATAGGGGTAATTATTCGGGTCATTATCAAAGTAAATATAAAAAAATTAATTTGAATTTTCAGTTTTCAAATTGAAGAAATTAGAATTCAAATAAGTTTGGTTAACATATTTGAATTTTAGACTTTAAGCAACTCTATTTTATAACCAACCACAAACAATCAAATGTTTTCATACTCATTGTCTAACTCTAGAAGAAATAAAATTAATTGTTTTTTTTCTTTCTTTTTTGTAAAAAAAAAAAAGATAATACACAAGTACACCCTCAACCTATGCCCGAAATCTCAGAGACACACTTAAACTCTATTAAGGTCCTATTATCCCCCTAAACTTATTTTATTAATAATTTTCTACCCCTTTTCAGCCTAAGTGACACTATCTTGTGGGCCCAAGTTGGTTGACTTTTTTTTTCAAGCTAGTGCCACGTGGGGCGAAAAGGGGTAGAAAATTACTTATAAAATAAGTTCAGGGGTAATAGGACCTTAATATATTATAAGTGTGTCTCTGGAATTTCAGGCATAGGTTGAGGGGTACTTGTTCATTTTCCCTAAAAATAAAATAATGGGGTTAAGTACAAAAGCACACTATATAATTTTCTTATAAATAGAGACTCTAAATATGTGAAAAAAACACAAAGAGCTTTCTAGTTTGAGAAAATGGCCAACTCTTCTTTTCAATCTCCAATAGCCAAAAAGTTATTTTCTTCTCTTTTGCCTATTCATATTATTGTTGTTTGAAAATAGTAATAATTTACATTTGAACTTATTTTTGCAGGCTAGAAGGTAAGGTAGCAATTATAACTGGTGGAGCTAGTGGCATAGGAGCAGCCACAGCTAGACTTTTTGTTCAACATGGTGCAAAAGTTACAATTGCAGATATTCAAGACGATCTTGGAAAATCATTAGTAAAAGATATTGGCACAGAGCAAACAGTTATCTATGCCCATTGTAATGTCTCGATTGAATCTGACGTTAAAAATGTTGTTGATGCAACAGTTGCTAAACTTGGTAAGCTTGACATAATGTGCAGTAACGCTGGTGTATCAGGTAAGCCAATTACAAGCATTCTAGAAGTAGATCACGATATAATTAAGAACGTTTTTGATGTAAACGTTGTCGGTGCATTCTTCTGTGCCAAACACGCTGCTAGAGTGATGATTCCAAATAAGAAAGGTGTCATTCTTTTCACGACAAGTGCTTCTACCGTGGTCTTTGGTACCGGTGTCCCGCACACCTATGTATCCTCAAAGAGTGCAGTTTTAGGGCTCTCAAAGAACGTTGGGGTCGAATTAGGAAAATATGGAATAAGAGTTAATTGTATTTCTCCTTATTGCGTTAGCACACCATTAGTAGTAAATGGATTTGGAATAGAGGAACAAAAGGCAGACAAATGGTTTGAAGAGGCAGGGAATTTGAAAGGAGCTTTATTGGATGAACAAGATGTAGCAAATGGAGTGTTGTACTTGACAAGTGATGATTCAAAATATGTGAGTGGACATAATCTCATACTTGATGGTGGATTTAGTACCACAAATGTGGCTTTAACTGAGGCCTATAAGAAGTTATTTCCATCAAATGATTGATCACTTCATTCTAGTGTCCTATATCAAGGTCGATCAGATCGATTATAAGATAACTAAAGCAATAGCTTGGACTATATTATGAATCTATATCAATAAAATTAAGAATAAAGAGCTAGTCCCCTTTGATCAATTGGATTATAGCTCGAAATAAAGTTACATGATTGATTCATGTTTCTTTCTTGTGTAAGTTAAACTAATGTTATACTACCTTAAACTTAATATGCTTGGTTGTGTTTTATATTTGATGGATATGTAATTAATAAATGGAAAAATTATGTGGTTAAGAAAATTTGTACTCTTTTCGTTCGGAATTGTTTGTCATGTTGCGCTTATCGAAAGTCAATTTGACTAATTTTCAAAGGTAAATTAGATCACATTAATTCGATATTTTAAAAAAAAAAAATTAGATACCTTAAAACTATATGAAAAATATAATAAATTATAATTTTCTGCATATTAATATGATGAAAAAATACATCTTAAAATATAAGTCATAGTTTTTATAATTTGACTCTAAAAATATAAACCATGACAAACAATACCTGACGGAGGGAGTACTACTTAATTACTCATCATAGCTATAGTTTGCTATAATTACCACTCGCGACTAACAATTTACATTTATTACGTGGGTTGATTTCGAGTTTGTATAATTAGCCACGTTTGTATATGTATAATTCACCATAATATACAAATATATGTATAGTATAAAATTATCTAACCGACATACATATACAATTCACATGTCTCCCACTCTTTGTCCTATCTCGCTCGCCTCTCTTCTTCCTCTTCCAATCTTGCTTTTCATATATACAAATACATATGTATAATATATAATTATCTAACCGATATACATATACAATTCACCTCTCTCTTCTTTTTTTTTCTCTCTCTCGCTTGCCTCCCTCCTCTCTCTTCCAGTTGTGCTCTTCTCTTTTCTCACTATAACATGTGTAATTAAAGTATTTTTGTATAGCTATATGTGAAAATTTCTCATAATTAATTCAACACAAATTAATTTGAGCTATCAAAGTAGATTGAATTAATGAATAAACGTGTTACTATGTTTATTTATTGTTTGCCATTATTAGTGGTGCCACCCAATCCTAATCTAGGTGTTTCTTCTCAAGAGACGAGTTTATATATATATATATATTATTTTAATTTTTTTGAAAATTGAGAAAATTTGGTTTACTAGTCTATTAGCTGAGCTTGGTTAGGTTCTTCACATGCATATAGGTTTATATATATATATATTTGCTAAACGCTAAAGTGATGTAGATCCACTAAATGCTATGGTTATGGTTCATTAGATTTTTATGGATGCATGTACAAAAATTTGGGGTAAAAAGTTTTGGCTTTTCATATTCCAAAAAAATCTTTAAAAATATTTAAATTCACGTATCGTCACATCCAAATACAAAAAAAGCAGTGTGGATTCTGTAGAGGCTATGTATATGGCTAGGTCATTATGGATGGTCATACAAAATTTTAGGTAAAAAAATCTGGTCAATCATATTTTCGAAAATTCATAGACTAAAAAACATGAAAATAAAAAAAAAATCTTAAATTTTTATTTTATGACCTCTAAATACAAAAAAAACAAACAGTAAATTGTTGAGGTCACCCTGTTCATTTTACCCTCATATTATATACTCATTGATGATGAGCTTTATACGAATTTTTAATGATCGATATGAATTTTTAATGATCGATAAATTTTACTAGAATCAATTTTTTGGGTTAACCACTAGTCCACTACTTTCAATGTGCAAAAGAATGCTGGATCATTGGACCCTAATAATCTCAAAAAAAATCATATCGATATCTATGTATATACATATGTATATATTTTGAAAAATGAATAGATATTTAATTAGGCAATTAGATTAAAAAAGACTAATTGGGAAGCTATGGTTAAGTTTGCCTCATAATTAAACTATGCTAGTACCAACACAACTTTTATTTTACTTGCAAATCAAAACAAAAAATTAAAGTTTAAAAAATGCAACTCTTTTTCATTGGATATCGATTTTCCTCAAAATAAACATATTAAAAACTACATAAAATATCAAAAAATCAAGATTAATCTTTGAAGTTCCGTCTATCCATTAAAATTCAATCAAACATCAAAGACACAAGAAGAGTAAATATTATTAAATAGTAATATTATGCATAAAAGACTCGTAAATTATATTAAATCACTATTATATGGTGGTGGTTTATCATGATGTCTACTTGGTGATGGATGAGCTGGTGCATAGTCAATTACTATTGAATCATCAGACTGAATATTATTTGTATTTTTCTCCATTTTGAAAACATCAATTCCACTTGTTGATTCAATTTCTCTTCTTCCAATTCTTGCTCCTAATTCATATAACAAAAAAAAAAAAAAGAGAATGAAAAATTATAAGTTATTTAATTAACACTATATTATATACATGTTAGGAAAAAATTATGACTCATGAAAAAAAAAAGTGTATTTACCTTGTGTTACAATTAATATAGAGCATAACACAAAAATGGTCTTCAAAAGAAGAACATTATTGGTGGTAACATTCTTCATCATCAGAATTATTGTTTTAAAATAAATTTTGAGTAGTGATATGATATTATTTTTGCACCCTTTAAATAGTAAAATATGTTGACAAATTCTTAGATTTATTAACCATTGGTAAAAGGTCGGTTACAATAAATTCTCTCACAATTTTCTATAAGAATGGTTTTTTTTCCTTTATTAGTCTGTTGAAAAAGATCTTTTTCGTTTTTTGTTGTAATATTTTAATTATAGTTTTTTTTGTAATATTTTAAATGGTTAATCACAATTTTCTATGGTCATAATGATTTTTTTTCTTTTTTTAGTCCGTTGAAAAAGGGATGATTATTTTGTAATATTTTAATTTTAGTTTTTTACATGGCATGCTTAAAGTTATAATGGTTTTTTTTTTTAATTTGTTGAAAAAGTAACGGTGGTTTTTTTCTTTTTTGGTAATATATTTATTTTAATTTTTACGTGACGTGTTTAAGGTTATAATGACTTTTTTTCCTTTTTAGTCTGTTGAAAAAGGAACGATTTTTTTGTAAATAATACTTTAATTTTAGTTTTGTACATGCATGTTTAAGGTCACAATAATATTTTTCCTTTTTTAGTCTGTTTGAAAATGAATAATTATTTTCTTTTTTGTTAATACTTTAATTTTCGTTTTCCACTTAACATGTGTAAGCTCTTAATGGTTTTTTTTCTTTTTTTTTTTTAACCTAATCTGTTTGAAAAATTTTCACTACAATTTTAGTGATTTTGATACATATCTTTAAAGAGGAAAGAATTCTTTAAATATCTCTCAATATTTTTCTCCAAAATATTCATAATTTTACGAAATCCTCTTTTTTTGTTTTCACTCATTATTCATAAAATTTGATTTTCTTTATTGAGATTTATTTTTGTCAATTTCTTTTTGATATTATATTTGTTCTTTGTTTCAATTCAAATCATGTTTAATAAATTAAAAGTTATTATTTTCTCTATTAAAAAAGTCTGTGATTAGTTGAAGATAATAACTCCAGATTTAACAATCTATATAATATATTGAGTACATTTGTTGCAATATGAAAATATATCAATATTATACAGTTGAATAATTTATTTTTAAATACCGCATATCATACCAAATTAATACAATAAGACCAATTTCAAAAAGATGTACGATTTATGCACTAATAATATTAACTTAAATTTGACACCTCATACAGTACAGAATTTTAATTATAAAAATTTATACACGAAACTAGTTTATAAATCACATTTTCAGCCGTACACACACGTTTATTAGTCAAAAATAAAATTATTAGACACAATCAATTTATATACATGAATAAATTATTACTCAATCAATTTATATACACTAATAAAATGTTTAATCAAAAAGGATATGTGTCCAGTATTGATCAGTTCTTTTTTTTTTTATATGTTAGGCGCAATGTTTCGTTAGATATATGAAAATTCAAGTTTATACTATGAAGGGAAAGGAGTCAAAAATATGAGTCCGCAGTCTAAAAGGTATAAAATATTAATAAAAATTTTAAAACGGTATGTAAAATTTTAGATTAACCAAAACAGTAAAATTGCTGGAACAATAGCGATTTCCTCCACCGAGAAAAGCAAAATGGCTGCTACTGCAGCGATTTTGCAAAATGTGATTTTTTTTTTAAAAAAAAAATCAAATCGCTACCTATGCAGTGATTTTCAATTTATTTTTAAATAAAAAAAATTTAGAAAATCGCTGCCAAGGCAACGATTTCCATTTTAAAAAAGAAGCAGCGATTTTCTAATTTTTTTTAAAAAAGATGGAAATAAATATGGAAAATCGCTGCCTAGGTAGCGTTTTGAATTTTTTTTTAAAAAAAAAAATCCCATTTTGCAAAATCGCTGTAGTAGCACCGATTTTGCTTTTTTCGGTGGAGGAAATAGCTGTTGTTCCAGCGATTTTGCCGTTTTGATTGATATAAAATTTTATATACCATTTTGGAATTTTTGTTAATATTGTATACCTCTTAGGCTCCGGACTAAAAAAAAATTGACAAACATAATAATTTTATTTATTATTTAAATATAATTAGACTTAAATATTTCAAATATTTTGGGTTGAGCTAATATTGAAAATTTAAATAAATAAAATAGTTAACTAATTAGTTAAAAAAAATCAATTCAGCTCAATTAAATTTAGGTTGATGATGTTTTTAGATCAAAAAGTGAAATCAAAGATATTTTTTAACCATAAACAAAGATAACGGGTAATTTTAGACGAAAGAAAATAATGATGGGATATTCTTAAACACTTTTTAATTGGTTAAGAGTATATTTGACTCTTTTCTCTATTGTCCATATTTGTAAATTCTGAATTAATTGTTCGTATATCACAAATTTTTAGATCTATTGACCATCGTGTTAGAATGTTTGCTAACAAAATTATTAATTCACTTATTATTTGTTATTTACTCAAAAGATAATCTTTTTTTTTCGTATCATAATAATCACCTAATACTATGCTATTTTATTCTAAAGGTTACTCAAGCTGAAAAGTGATATATATATATATATATATATATATATATATATATATATATATATATATATATATATATATATATATATATATATATATATATATATATATATATATATATATATATATATATATATATATATATATATATATATATTTGGGTAAATTTAACAACATGTTGCTTAATTTTTAGCCTAACCAACTCATTTTAACCAAAAAAAAAATAGCCATACTCTAGTAATTGATCTACTATCCCACACATAAAAACCTCTTTAATATATACCGAAAAAAATTCTTTATATGGTAAACAAATGTCTTTATATCGAAAATGATTAATGCTTTAAAGTAAAAAGAATTTGGAATAAGAGATGGAGGTAGTGGCCTCGTGAACTGGTGGAAGTGTTTCACTCTTGACCAGTCTAGAACTTTCGAGTTCGAGCCCTGAATATGAACAAAATCATGTTGAAAGCGTCACCCCTGGATGAGCTATGCAAGTCTTTCAAAAGTCTCATTCGAGGTCTAAAATACCGAAATTGGAGAGAAGGATCTTAAGTTGATCCACAAAGTCAGAACCCGTTGCATACTCTGTCAACATCCCCACAGCAAAACCAAACATCGCCCATCTGCTCAACCGATGATTATGGACAACAAATTAGAGATAACAAATAATTTTCATAGCAAATGTAACTATTCAAATTCCACATACATGTTTGTGTATAGTAACCAAACTAACACTAATTTTCGCAACGATATTGTTTCAATAACACTAGCAAAAAATCTAGTGTAATTAGCACGAGCGAGATAAGAGAGTGACAAACAAGATAGGAGAGAGATGAGAGCGCGAGATTTGTCTTTGTATTCTACATACATGTGAAACTACTTGGATGGAGTGTATACAAAATAAATTAACTTAATTTTAGTTCCATATATTGTGAGATACATGTATCTTGACGTACCAAAATCTAATACGATTCATAATATTACAACATGCGTATATTTAAGCAATTAGATTATATACTACTACGACTATTGTAGGTTACCATTTAATAAAAAAATTTGGCTCATGGGCGGCCGACCTCGATCAAGCCTCAAGGGCTAAGGGTTTAAATGGGCTTGAAAAATCATATCTCATCCCTAACCCAATAACGGATTGGGTTGGACCGACCCATGGGCTAAATTCATTTTGACTGCTCTAGTTACGCGTAAATGATTGAATTCGAATCATGATCTAGCTAGAGTTCCATCGTTCAACTATGATTGTCAAATGGAATGATATTAGATTCTTAATCGCCTATATCCATATGCCAAAGGTAGGTACTTAACACTTAACAGAGCTAGTAGCACATAGCCATACAGAGCAAAGCTTGGTTTGTTGAACGATTTATCGTAAAATTACATGGTATATATAAGTTAAAAATTACTTTTCATCCACATATACTAAATGTACACTCAGTAAAAATTTTGATTTCGCCACTTATCAATACATGTGCTATGTCATTCTTGTAAGTCAACATTTATATCCAAAACAATATAGCATCATATACACAAATGGCACATTAATTTAAGGCCAAAACCATACCAAAAAAACTAACCAAAACCAAAGGTAATATTAAAACATTCCAACTTCAAAATTGGAGCAAAATAGAAAGACAGTTGCATCAAACCTTAAGTCTATAATCAACCTCTTTATTTTACTTCTTTAGCTTTAATTAATTTGTTTGATTTTAACTTAACATAAAACTTAAGAAAATAACATTATCGTCTTAAATTAAAAATACGTAAAATATTTAAAAAAAAATATCTATTAATCTTGTAATCTAATTAATAATTACCAAAAAAAATATTTTTTTCAAAAATAAACTTAAAACAAACAAACTGAAACGAAACGAATACCTTCCATTAGAGATTTCATTCTTGGCAATAAAACCAAAGAATGGGCCTTGATTAGCTTCTTTAAGTTTCTTCTGTCTAAAATACCCTTGAAGTTCCTTAGCCTTTTGCCTCTGAAATTCAAGTGTAATTACATTTTTACCCTCGAAAGTTGTCACAGCCACAGGCTTAGTAGGGGCAGTAGTAGTAATAATTGGTGGTGAAATATTACTAGGCTTAGGTGGTGATGGAGCAATTGGTCTTCTAATTGGACCTTCAGCTTGAGAATTTCTTATAGTAAGTATTGTTGGGTTTGTTGAATAAGAAGGGTAATTTTGGAATTTAATACAAGGGAATGTATACGATGATGCCACTGACATTTTATTGATTTTTTTTAATTGTCAGAAGAAGAAGAAGAAGATAGTGTTTGGTTTTTTAAGTTTTGTTTTGTTATATTATCAGAAAGAAAGATTGTATATGGAATATACAAGTGTTTTGTGGATAAAATGTGGCCAAGTCTCTCATGTTATAGTCAACTACTCTGTCTAGTCACAAATCAGAATACTTGTAAGGGAAAAGGACAAAAAATATATGCTCGATACGCAAATATTTTTTTGTCATATTTTTGGGATATTATGTTATTGTCGTTCAAAAATTAGAACATATATACTCTTTATACATACTAACAGACATACACGTGTCATAATCTTATCAACTGATTCAATATTTATTAACTATCGGACCGATGTTACGTGTCCGTATAGAGTAAAGGGTATACATGCTCTAGTTTTTGAACGACAAAAGCATCAATATTCCAAAAGTATGACAGATATGACAGAAAATATTCATAACCATTTACGATAATTTAAAGGTATATATATCCCTTTTCGTTTATATAATATGATTTACTAAATGTTTTTTTATCCTTAATTTTTTAGATTTAATAGAAAGAAAAAGACTTCACAACTTGGAGAGGATAAAACCCTCAAGAATAAAAGAAATATTCATTATGTTACATAGATAGAATAGCATAAACATAATCGATAAATGAATTTAATTTTAAAATATCTATTGTACCATGATGAAAATCACTCGGAGCTTTAAATGTTTTAAAAACACAAGCCCGTAAATTAATCCTAATAGGAAAGGAAACAATAAATTAATCATAAGGCTGACCATTTAATTACCTCACATTTCATTGATATTAAATTAAATTATTGTGCCCACGTAAAAATCAACATAAAATTTTTGAAAATCAATACATTTTAAACTGAAAACAAATCATCATAGGAAGGTTTCAACGTATTTCCTTTTCTTCAATTTACGTGGCATTCGTTTTTTATTAATAAATTTCATAAAGAAATGGAATGAAATTATTTTATAACTAAAAATAAATTTAACTCAAAAGTGTTTGATTTATCCTTAGTTAGATTATTTATATCAACACAAATTTTAGACATATATTAGACAAGTTTTAAAAGTTTTTGTATGTGTGTTCGCGTGTGCGTATAATGTATGTATGTGCATGTGTGCGTGCTTTATGTGTTGTTTTTATATTTGTATTTTATTATTTCCTTATAAATCCACTAGTATAAGTTAAGCATAAACTACATGATTTGTCATGTCATTATGAGATATTCACAATTACACACATATTTATCATGTAATCTATCTAAATAATTCTTTAAAAAGTTGAAGTATCAAGTTGACATTAAATACTAATTTAAGGGATTATATATGCGTTTAGTAAAAAATAAATAAAGAGGGATTAATTGTCAATTAATATAATTGTGAGGGGTAAAATTAAATTTTTCTAAATTTCGAAGCTTTTTTTGATCTATAAAAACCTCAATTTCTTCCTTTATTCTTCGAAACCCTAGTTTAACTTAGTCGCCACATTCTTTTTCTTACTATGTAAATGACCTTCATGTGCCCTATAACATCTTTCAATTTTTGTTGAAATTTTCACTCGTTACATTATTTTCTATGAAAGTAAGTTTACACTCTAATAGCCCTATAACATCTTTCATTTTTTGTTGAAGTTTTCACTCGTTACATTATTTTTTATGAAAGTAAGTTTACACTCTAATGGCCCTATAACATCTTTGATTTTTTGTTGAAGTTTTCACTCGTTACATTATTTTTTATGAAAGTAAGTTTACACATTAGAGTACACAGTAGGATACAAGTTGCAAGTCATTTTCAGATACATAAGCAAATACTTAATTATTAGTTATAACATGTATCTGTAAGTGACTTGCGACTTAAATCCTAATAAGTGTTCATGAATGAATTTCACTTGAAACTTTTCCTCTTGAATTCTCTTCAATATTATTGGTTATTGCTATTAGATTATTGGGTTAATGAATTTTTAATGTTTTATAATAAACATTATCGAGTTGTCGACTCGATTTTGATTTTATAATATTGAGTCACTAAATAAACCAATAACACAAAAGATTATAATAATTTTTTTACTTTACCCCTTCATAAATATTAAATATATTGTGTTGCACTCTGTTTAAATACCACTTTGCGCTATTATTAAAATATTAAATATTCAATATACTACAATTACTTCGCCCCTACGTAATTGTAAATACCATGTCACACTTGTATGGTTCTTTTCATGTTAGTTATTGTTATTTTTATTTTATGAGCATTATGTAAAGTTATAGTATTTTTCTGGCACATTAAATTGCTGGAGAAGACATATATTTGTTTCAATGAGCATTTTCTTATTATTTAAACCGAAAATCAAACCGTTAAGGATCAAATCGATAAATCAAAAATTCATGAAAAATGTTTATTGATTCAATTATTAATTTAGCATATTTAATAATTAAAAAATAATAAATCACACTGATAATACATAAAATTCAACCGATACACAACCCATTCAACAACAACAAAAAAAAAAGGTAGAAAGCCTTGAAATAATTGTAGTTGTATAGCCTTCTCTAGAATTTTAGTAAGCCCTTTCATAGCCTAAATAAACAAGAAAAGGGAGAGTTAAGAGATTTTTTAGTTGACATTTTTTAAATAACTTATAAGTAAAATATGTAATTTTGATCCCTGAGCTAACAAATATTAAATAGATAACATAATTAGTGTAATGAAAAAAATTAAAGAACAAAAAGAAAAGATCTAAACTGATTTTACAGTGAAATAATATAAAGTTATTGGAAGAACAAAGATCATTAGAAAAATAGGCAAAAAATAAGGTTTGGCATGTAATAAAATAGCCCACCTCATCTATCATATATTTTATTTTCTTTGTATTAAACGTATATCTTTTTTCTTTTCTATAGTATATTTTTTAACCACAGAATTTGTTAAAATATTTGGTATCTATCCATTTAAAAGACCAAAATCACACATTTTAATTAATAAGCTAACGTAGCTCCTTAAAGTTATTTGTATATTTCACTTGAACACATCAATTAGGGCTGGTACATACTGAACACTTTTACTCATTCGAATTTGAACCATTTAAAAAGAAATTAACAATCAGTTAAAAGTGTTGTGTGTAATAAACTCACGGTGACATGACAAATTCGTGAATTCACGACAAACATGTGTAGTTTTGAGCGGGAAAAAATAAAAACTATTTTTAAACCACGAACGACCTTCAATTCATTCACAACTTCAATCATATATTAATGGAGTATAGAGAGATTTATAAACAAAGGGCGGAGTAGAGTATTGATAGTTATGTGAATATCCATTTTTTCGGGTTAATAAGATGATAATGACTGCAAAATTTTAAAGAAAATAGAGGTCGATGTAATGGTGTTCTCCAGATGAAATCGACAATGGTAAGGGAGAGGTAAGGTCGCCAAGTGGTTTGTGCTTGAGACTTTCATGTTTGAGTCCTCCAGTTCAAAATACCTTTCCAGCGAAAACAAGATTTGTCTTTTGAGTCGAGGTCGTCCCACAAGATTTTAATACATAAAGATTTTAAAAATGCCTAATTTAGCTTTTTAAAAGGTAAAAATATCTAACCTTTTTTTTAGGAATATTTTTATTTTTTGATTTAACATCATTCTACTTTTAGTATATTTAGCATTAGTATGTAGTATAAATATATTAGTATTAGTATAGTATGATATGCTTATTATTTAATATTCAATTCATTATATATTTTTTAACGTTAATTTTATAGGAATAAAAAATAGTAATTTAATTTTACATTGTGAAGATTCCAACTCTCTCGATATAATATGATTTACTAAATATTTTTATATTCACATTTTTTACTAAGATTTAATAGGGGAAAAAAAGAATTCAAAATTCTAGAGGATAAAACCCTGAAGAATGATAGAAAAAACAAAAATAAAAGTGATCAATATATTTAATTTTAAAATATCAATTTTAATATTAACAATGAAAATTACTCTAGATTTAAATAAAATTTAAAAAAAAATACAAGTAAAAAACAATAAATTAATCATAAGACTGAGCATTTAACTATCGTTCACATCTCTTTCGGTATTAAATTATTGTGCCATGTAAAAATCAACATCAAATTTCTAAGAATCAATACCTTTTAAACTGAAAACAATCATTATAAAAAAATTTCAATGTATTATTTTTTATAATTTATGTGGCACTTAATTTTACTAGTAAATTTCAGAAATAGTGGAATGGGATCATTTTATGATTAAAAATAAATTACTAAAAAGTGCCTAATTTATTCTGAATTAGATTATATATTAGACAAGTTAATTCTTTGTCTAATTTTCATATTATCACATATATAGGGATGAAAAATTAACGAGGAAGCTAATTTTATATATATATATATATATATATATATATATATATATATATATATGTATGTATTTTCTAATTTTCTTAATAAACTCACTAATATAAGCTAAGTATAAAACATATGATTTATCATGTCGAGGAAGCTAATTACTTTTTGTGTGTATGTGTGTGCGCGCACGCCTCCTCGATATGACAAATCATGTGTTTTATACTAGATTCACTAGTATATGCTAAGTATAAACACCTAACTTGTCATGTCGAGGAGGCTAATTGTGTGCATGTTTGCGCGTGCATGCCTCTTCGACATGACAAATCATGTGTTTTATTAGCTTATACTAGTGAATTTATAAAATAATTTTACTTTTATTATTTCCTTAGTAAATTCACTAATATAAGCTTAGTATAAAACACATAATTTGTCATGTCAAGGAGGCTGAATATGCATGTGTGTGTGATATGAATATATCATTAATACTTGTATCTAAATAATCTTTTTAAAGTTGAAGTACCAAGTTAATACTAAATATTAAATTTAAAGGGTTATATATGTGTTTAGCAAAAAAAAAAGAATAAAAATAAAGAGGGATTAATTGTCAATTAATACAATTGTGAGGGGTAGATATAAAATTTCTTAAAAATTCAAAGCTTTTTGTGATCTATAAAAGCCTCACTTTTCTTTCTTTATTCCTCAAAACCCTACATTTCACTTGGTCGCCGCACTCTTCTTTATTCCTCAAAACCCTACATTTCATATAGTCGCCGCACTCTTTTTCTCACTATGTAAATGGCCAGTTTTTATGAAAGTAAACTTACTCTCTAATGGAATTACATTATAAAATGCAAGTTGCTAGTCATATACAGATACATTGTTGGGTATGTAGTAAGAATTGATGGGAAATATAGGGAAGGAGAGGAATTTGAAAAGTTGAGAAGTTGAAGAGTTGGGAACTTGAAAAGTCCTCTTATGCTTTAATGAAAAAGGCAAGTGTCTCTCATCGGTAATGGAAAGAAAAATAGGAGAGTTAAAATACATAAACACTCCTATTAATTGTTAAAAGAGTTGGAAAGAGGAACCCCCCTCGCGCCGTCGTCGTCGTCGCTCGCTTTGGACAAAATTTATTTTAATTATTTATTTAATTAAATGACCAAAAATTATTTTCAATTAATTAGTTGATAACAGAAGTTAATCGAAATGTTTTCAAGTTTTTAGTTAACCCGACCCGACTCGGATCCGCGCGCGTGACCCGTTTTAATTTTCGTTATATTTAAAATTCCTGCCATGACTGTTCTGAAAGGTTGCAACTTTCAGGAACAGTCAATACCATTTGAAAGTTTGCAACCTTTCGTTAATGGTCGTGTCAATTCTGAAAGGGTTGCAACCTTTCAGAATATATTCTTCTTGCCTATAAATACCACTCAATCTTCAGAATATTTTCCAACGAATTTTCTGATCTTCCTTCTTCTTCAAAACACATATTTCTTCGTGTACTTTCCTGCTGTGGATTGATTCGCTGACAGTAGAGTTTTTGGTATTTACACTCTACGCTGATTAATATCATTTTACCCTGGGAGGTTATATTCCAAATCAAACCTCGAATACTAGAGGGGAATAATTTCCTTAAGGGGACACTGTGAATTCAGTGGACTTGATTTTCTTCCAAAGTAAAAAGATTATTACAGATTCTGGTAAGTTTTACAGATTCAAGTATTTTTGAGAAACAAATTTCTGTTCATCTTGCTTACTGGTTCTATAAATTTCAGTTACTTCATGTTTCTGAACAATTTATTACAACCAGTAATTTCTGATGTTGATAACGCAGATTGAATAACATACATAAGTAAACACTTAATTATTGTATATAAATATGTATTTGTAGATGACTGGCTACTTAAATCCTAGTAAGTGTTCATGAATGAATTTCACTTGAGACTTTCGCCCTCGAATTCTTTTCAATGTTCAGATTGACTTATGCTAGTTATTCTATTGTGATAGGTCCATAACATTTTATTTTTACGTTATGAAAAATTGAATCGAATATTATTTCACATACAAAAATCAATTCTATACTATCAATATTTATAATTACTGTACTATTTTCCATGTCAACAAAATCCTATATCACAAATTCTTAGATCTGTTGACCATTAGTCAAAGGTTGATTAAGTTATATGAATCATTTTGACTTTTTAAAAAATATCAAAGTGTTTGTGAATAATTAAATTCAATAACATGTTTGTAAGGAAATTAATTTTTTTTTCTTTTTTATCAAAAAAGAGTCTCATACTATTTCCTATTTCACTTTCTTTCTTTTATATAAAAAAAAAATACATATCTTTTGTTATTATTTTCAAAAAATTACTCAAGTTGAAAGTAATACATATTTAGCTAAATTTTATGGCATGACACTTGAATTTTCGATTTAATTTTTAAAATGGTAAAAACGTCTTAACATCTTAACAACTTTTTATAGTTTATCTTCAACTTTTGACTTAAGTAAGACCCCACTTTTAATATCTTTAGTATTAGCATTTAATATAAGTATATTAGTATTATAATGATAATTCAACTTTACAAGCTTTCACTTTTCAATGTAATATAGTTTACTAAATGTTCATCAACTCGAACCTCATTCTTCTGCAGTTGATGTTACGGATTAATTGCACTCTTCAGCTTTAGTTATACTCATTTTTAGATTGAATAGAAATGAAAAGACTAACAATGATAGTAATTCAACCAAATATAAACTTCAATGCATAAAAGTAGGATAAATTACAAGCTAAAAAATTATGCTCTATTTTCACTTAGAAATATCTCTGTTTACACTGGCATAACTTGTAGAATCATTGGCAAATTGGTCTAGGAAATATTGCATTCTGCTACTTTGGTAGAAAAGCAGAAACATAAGCAACCAAACGACAACACGACATCGATCACATAGTTTGTTAACTAATGAAACAATTCACAAATAACACAAATGATCCAAAACAAGACTAGCTGGTCTGAAAATAGGAGTGTATTCAAAAGGTATGGTGTTCATGGAAGGAGCATTTTATCGATGAGCATTTGCATAACAATATTGATGTCTGTCTGGACACTTCTCGTCTCATAATCAAGCAGCCAATTTCATGATCTACTTTTACACCTTTAACACTTGCACAACAATAGACGTCAACTTACCTGAGCTTGCAGTCTGACCACTCTGGCATGCCAAAAGCCAGCTTCCAAAACATTATGGGGTCAATAGGTAGAGTCATGACCTGGACTATCAGAATGCATATCCATGGATGCATCGACAGAGTTATAACCATTAGAATCTCTATTTTGGTGTTGGGAGTTAGTTTCATTGTGTCTGGTAGCATTTGGAGGTTGAGCATTGTTCGCAAAGTGACTCCCTTGAGCAATGTGATAATTTTGTAAGCTTCGACGAACAGGGCTTGAAAGAGCATTCGAGAAAACATTGTTCTTTGGTTGCTGATCATGATCAGGTCGTAAGCCATGTCCTGGAGTGGCTACGCCAACTGGTCCTGGAGAAACATGAAACCCTGAGTTTGCAAAGTGCAACGGTTGGGAATGCTGAGGCGGTGGCCTAGGCGACATCGACTGGTCCTCTCCATTATAATCCAATTCAGACTGACAAGATAAAGAAATGCATATTTAGATACATCAAAACAGGGCTGTCAATACCAAATAAGGACTGGACGTATCCATTATAAGAACAATCAATCTTTGTAAAAAAAATGGCAACCAGAATGGTGAAATAGGCAACTAAAAGAAACTACTACCCAACTTCCATAACATCAGTGCACATTGAAAGAAAGCAGGACACAGGCATTTATCAACAAACTACATATAAAAAGATCTCCACAAGTTTGATCCCCATGAATGGCCAAAAGCTGAGCCAAGATAGATTTAAGCATGTCAAGAGCCACTTCCATCATCACACTTCTGCCCATTGTTTCCTTTTTTTTTCTTAATAATTTTCCCTCAACCAGATAAATGAGGTGAAACTTTTGGTAGTTGCGCAAAGTTATGTTTTTATGTAGGAAGCACTTGAACAAATTTAAGTCAAATTTAATTTTTTTTAAAAAAAAAATCTATGTATCCAATCTGCTTAGTGAGAGATGCTCACTTTTAGAGGAAATACCCCTTCTCAATAATTCAGTCAAGCCTTGGAGGAAAAAAAATTTAACATGTGCAGGACAGGAAGATCAAGTATAGCTAAAAAGCCAATAATTTTCAATTTCTCTGAAGATACCTGGATTCTAGGAGGACTATAATGAGGAGGAAAAAATCATCATTATCGGCACTATAAATCAGAAATAATCAAATAAAATATATCAAAATGATTCTTGCAATCTATAACACAGTAATCAGTTAATCTCAATTAAAGCACTCTTTGAGAGATAACAGTACTCACACACAAAAAAAAGTTATAAGATCCACACAAGATTTAAACAAAATTGTTGAAGACACAAACCCCCAAATCCTAATGTGGAAGAAAATAATAAATTAACCATATGGGCGAGCAATTTAATCGCCGTAAATTATTGTCCCGCATAAGAATCAATATCAAATTCCAGAGAATCAATGCCTTTTAAACTGAAAACACATCATCATTGGGGAGGTTTCAATATATTCCCTCCGCCCAACTTATGTGGCACTTTTTTTGATGAAGTAAGATGTTTTATTAGGAAGGCATCAATGAGATGCAAAATACATACACAAAAATATTGTTAACTCCTGAGAACAAAAACACCTATTTAATCAGGGAGTAAACCACAAGCAAAAGAATGGTCGTTAAGCCATGTTGAGGGAGCTAATGAAATCTAAGAGCGGTAATATATCATTTACATGGGACAAATTGCTCCAGTGGACGAGACTAATAAGGCAAAAGGATTTCAAACTGCCCATTGGATGTGGTATGTGGCACTTTCTCTTTGATATCTGTCCCAAAAAGTTTTATACTTGGAAACAAATTTATCTTTAAAATTTACCCTTAATAGATTATTTATATAGACACAAATTCTAGGCATATTTTAAGACTACAAGTCTCAAAAGTCTTTTTGCGCACTATTCCTATACTATCGAAAGCTCTAGAGTTCCTTTACTTCCATTTTGCCCACCATATACTAGCTGAAACAATTCTACATTTGTCTCTGTTTTTGGATTACTTTCCTGCTTCCTCCCAACTCTAGATTGCTTATGTGATCTTGGGAGGCATGGTCCATGACATACCCTTAAGACTCGGGAATAACCTCCATAGTTGGTCAGTGATCTTACAGAGTAGAAAAAGATGGTTAACTACCTCAGCAGTTTCCCCACAAAAGAAACAACTAGAACTGTAGAACATAATGGTATCCCCCTCCTCTTTAAGTTGTCTTGATTCAGTACAACTTCTTTTGCTAAAAACAGACAAAAACATGCCACTTTGAGTGGGATTTTTGACTTTCATATTCCTCTCCATGGCTAGTGATTTTGAGCTTTTTGGGGGTGATTCAGCTAGTTGTATGCACAACCCACCTTAAAACTGCCTTTCCACTACAAAATGTCTTGACCCCTTTCCAGTCCATTAAATTGCTCGACGGACTTGAAAAAATCAAGACCAGAATTAATCAAGGTCAACCTACCACCGTAGAGAGATATTGTGATTTCCATCTTGCTAACTTCATTTCACATTTCTCAACCACATTGTTCCAGACTCGTTTTAGTGCTAACTTCATCAATCATGGTTTTGCTTGAGAACACCTAGAGCGGTTGGTAATAGAGAACCATCTAAAAGCGTTGTCACTGAAATTTTAGTTTTAAAACATCTGTTATCTGGGACAAAGAGTGATGATTTCTCGAGACGTCTTTTTTTTATGACAAGGGAAACCCGCAGCCGCTACCCTTTGGGTGCTCATAGGGTAAAAACTCCGCTCCTATGCAATACTCACGAACCACATAGGAGAGGTGTTCACTAGGCTAGCCCGATGTGATGAGCTCGACCCAGAAGGCAAACCCCTTGCTTTCGCTGGCAAGGGGTTTCGAACTTGAGACCTCCAACATGGAAGTTCCACGCTCAAACCACTGGACCACCCTGAAGGGTGATTCTCCAGACTTTAAGCATAACAAATTTAACGAGATTAAGCTAACAATCTGTCTCTGCTACTTATTATCCACAAAGACTTCTGTAAGCTTCCTGCAAGAAACTAAAAAGAATATCCACTAAATAAAAGCAAACATCAATTCTCGTTGCCACTGAAAATGTCCTACACCTCAAAAGGGAAGGCAGAAGGTTCGCAGTAAATTACAGTTCCGTAAAGAGCACCTATTTCAACCATTACAGAGAAGTAAAATGTCTGTCCAGGACTCCTGGCAAGAAAATTAATAGGTAGTTCTCAAATTGAGTATGAGCTAGGTGGTTGGTTGGTTGGGGTTCCTTTTGTTTGATCAGTGAGCAAGATTTATTTGTTGTTTCAGTGCAGAAAAACTTAAACCTAAAAAAACAGATACGAGTAAATCCAAATAGAAGTCTCTTTTACGGATACAATCTAGACTGTAATCTTGAGTTTGAAAGTTGGCGGAGACACTAGAGCCACCGATGAAAGACAGTCACATTATCATCCATAAGTCTTGGTTCTTGTGAAGTGTGACACATTCACTCACTGAAAAATAAAGCCAAATGTTCCAACAACATATTGCCATCATTCTTTGAATCTCTAATGGTTTCTACCTCAAATGATTGCACACAGGAAACTACAGAGGAGCCATTTGTTTCTCACTCTCTCCTACAAGTAATTAGGCATTTGCAAGAAAACTCAAAAAGTCTCAACTGAATCTGTAGCTGCTGTACTGATTCTGGATGACCAGATCCAGAGAATCTTTGGGTAATAGGAATCTGGGTAGTACCTAAAATCTCATGCTCTTTAATACCTGTACTTCTTTAATAAATTTGAATCCATTCGCCAATTCCAAATATTCGTTCTTTAAATCTTCCCCAAAAAAATTAAAAAGTCAGATTTGGACATTCTCCTTAATAGTAAAAATTGAGATTACAACTCCTCAAACCAAACGAACATACTACTGATTATTGTTTCTGGGTTTTGAAGATGAAAATGTTAATTAACATACAAAATAAAGTTTCGTTCTTTTTGTCGGTAATCTACACTATCTACCCTTAAAAGAGCAATTTGAGAGTTTGTGACAGTGCCAATTTTCCAATTGGCCGAAAAAGAGATACAGAATTGAGACTCCATGATTCCTTTTCCCTTTATTTGGTGGGAAAGGGATCATGAGGTAATTCGTGGAATAGAAAAGATCTAGATCAAGCTTTCAAGAGTCTATTGATCTTTTAAGGAGATAAGTAACTCGTCTGTGCTCTATGCTTAGAAGTCGAAGCTCCATAGTATCAACACGAAAGGAAAATCAAACATATCAACCATGAAAAAAGGTGGCTACATTATCAGGATAATAGAAAATAAACCTGAAGGTAGTTCATTATGTCAACAGTTGTTACTCTGGATCCACCCTCTTGTTGCCTCAAGATCCATTGATACAGTTTTTCCTATTGAAACAATGTGAGATTAGTTATCACGAAACACCATCAAAAGGACAATATGCAAAGATTCATCAAAAAATAGAATACTGACAAACAGAAGTAGAATAATTTAACATTAAATATCACATCATGTCTTCCTAGGAAAAAAATTTGAAATGGAATGGAAGTCTTCCAAGAAATCTAGAAGCCTAAAGTCTATGCTCACAAACCAAATACTTGCAGGCACAAGCTAGTGTAACCATAACTACATATTAAGTATCAAGAAATAATTCACATGTGCACAGTCCAATCAAGATCCATAGACCTTTTGTTTCTTCTTAACAGTCACAATTGTTTCACTGATTACATGCCAATTCAGCATCGGAAGTACTTACAAAGGGATTGAGTGGCTCAACCACACTTGCCAATCAAGATAAAAAACATTTACACATAAGGAATGCACTCTCTATTATGCAATAATCTCCTGACCCTCTAAATTCCAATTGTCAAAGAAAAAAGAAGATGGCATTCTTCTTCGGATAGCCTTATTCTCCGTGCTGAATCCTCTATAATCTCCAACTAGTGATGGTCTTTGTTTTCTGGTTCACATTATTGATCTATAACCAATTCAAAAGAAAAAAGAGTGTGAGATTTCAAAGCTATGGAGTGACTAGTGTTGTCAAAGGCACGCTTAAGCCTTAAACCGAGGCTTAAAACATGTTGAGCGCTTCGCTTAGTGTCGCTTTATGTGTGATTTAGTGTCACATCAAGGTTCTAAGGCATACTTATCCTTGCCAATGAGCCTCTGTTGAAGAAGCGACACTAACAAATTGATATTTTACATTATCATAATTTTTTTCAATTTCTTTGATCATATATTTGTCATTCATGTTTATAATTATTAATTTTGGACTAAACATATATATTTATATTTTTGTTCTCCCTTTACGTTTTTTCCATTAAAGCTCATGCTTTATTTGCGATTTTCGCTTAAAGCCTCACTGAACCTTAGAGCTTTTTTGCGTTTTTCACCTTTGATAACACTGGGAGTGACTATGCAATGCATCAGATTATGGTATCTGTTCTCTCCAATTCTATACACAAGCTATACTTATTCACTGCAATCTTATTTTCCTTGAATTATATGCTGCTAGTATTGCATTTTACACCACAAACCAATCAAAATAAAGCTCTTCCACAGGTGCCTTTGGCATTCCATAATTCTTCCCTGCCTCCTTTCTATCCCCATCATAGCAAACCTCCTGCAGGACACTCATACACCTGCGAAGAAATTCCTCAATTTCCTCCAATGACCAGTAGCCTTGGATAAGGCCATCTCGCCATAGCATCCTGCTAATCACTACTTCAAGTTCTGTGGGAACGCTTATTCTAGAATTGTTCTTCCACACCTCTCCCCAAAACTAAATCTCCGTTCCACTTCCCAATATGAATCCTACTATTTTTCTGAGAAAAAAAAATGGTAATTGAAAACAAAAATGTGGGGAAAATGATTGTTGAAAATTTCCAGTGAACAGATGAAACAAAACTGCCCATCTTCCCCAAAAAATCAATTTTGCAGAGAACACTTTCGAGCAAAGCGCATTTATAATAGCACAATGCCGATACACACAATCCCTGCTTTACTTTACTTTTTTTGTCCAAATCTATAAATTCTTTTTTAGAAAAAAGAAGCAGATTTGTTCATATAAAGTTATGAAAACTATAGTTGAAAAGAAAAAAAAAGCAGAAAATTAAGTTCAAACTGTTACTATTTTTGGAGAGGCGAACTCACTGTGTCCAATATGATTCCTACATACAGTAGAACATATACTGAATTTTGGCAGCTAACTGTATAAGAATTCCTTACTTCTTATGTTAATGACTTGAAGCGTACGGTTTGAACTTTAGCGTAGAATGCATCTTGGATCCTACTTCTTTCGTCCTCTCTTTTATGATGGTGGTGTTCTAGCTGTTTGAGCACAATTAATAGTTTGAATGATTTTAGCTAGCTTGTGTGCACACTGCACAGTAATACTCAATTATTGACTTGCTAATGGCATAAGCACCTAAAATCATTCTTAAATTAATCAATAACTTGCTAAACCTTATGCTTCACCATGTAGGAATGTAAATGCAGAATGAGGTTGATGGTTCGAGTCACCAAGGGAACAAATTGGAAAAATCGCTACTTGGTTCCTCCTAGAAGATTTTGGGGTAGGGTTCACCAAAAATCAAAAGAAAAAAGAATGCAAAGCTCCAAATCCATACAATAATCAATCAACTATGACTCAATTCTTGGAGGAAAAAACACCCATGTCTCAGAGCAAACTAGATGGTATTGACTATAATCCTCAGTAACTTATTTTTCATAGTAACACAACTCTCCTCCTTTACTTTGGACCTACTGTACTTAACAAAACTCACATAGACAGAGTTAAGCATTTCAAAACTACACAAAGTGGAAAAAAGACTATTCCTTGGAAGTGAATCGACAAATGACCCAATCCTCAAAAGTTAAAAATATAAAAAAAACAAAAACAAAAAAAACTATGCCTCAATCCAAACTGCACCCAAGCGCGTGGCCTAGTGGTCAATAATAAAGTTATTGAGAGTCATGAAGTTTCAAACTCAAAAATCAACGGAAACAAAAACACTAGGTAATTCTTCCCGTCTATCCTTGCCTTGATGGATAGAGTTGGTAGAACGTGTCAGGTATCCCATGAAATTAGTTTACCGGATACCAAACTAGTCGGTATTGGCTGTAGAAATACACATAGTAATCCCTACTTTTCTACTGCATTTCATCCTACAACGACCCTCATACCTTATCCATACAAACTATACTTCCCAAACCTCAGTTCAAATTCCAAACTAAACAAAAAAAAAAAAAAAACTATTCCCGGATACCGAAAATCAAACATAAAACTATACAACCAACAAAGAACAATTTTTTACAACATATCATAAACGAAAAATTAAAAAAAAAAAAACTAAAAAATTACCATTCCATGGCGTTCACCGGAGAGGAAGGAAAGTTTCTGTTGGTTCATAGCCTGAGTATAAAGCTGAGAAAGGGAATTAGCAGCGCTACAAAAAGTCGAATACATGGTTCGATCCACCTCATCAAGGCTCGATGCTAGAGACTTCCTTTTCTTCCCCATCTTCAATCGCCTCCTTCTAATCCCTTAACCTTATCTTTTTCAATCGGTTCCGATAACCCAAAAGAATCTCCGGCGAATTTTGGGTAGATTTCGACGAATTTTACGGCAGAGGTTGGTATGAAATTGTATTCGTAAGCAATTTGAGGTGTGAAAATAGTAGTCGGCGTGGATTATGAAAAGTTTGGAAGATTACATAATTTCAAATTTTACTAAAAAAGTTTGCATTAGTTCTTTTTTTTTTCAAATTTGTATAAGCAATATAAAGTTCAATTTTAAATTAATAATTTTATTTTTAAAATAAAAAACATAAATAGCAAGATTTTGGAGCTTAATTATCATATTTAACATGTTTTTTTTATATTTATCAAATTTATCAATATACTTTCTTTTTTGTGATAGGCTACCTTAGAAAGTTGTATTAGAGATTTAATACAAAAGAATAAATCGCTTGCTTTCCATTTTTTAGAGTCATACATATCTCTAATTCAAAATAGATTACAAGATTAAATTATTTTTTTTAATGTCTTCGAACAGGAAAAATCTACATTAATTGATATGTAAACGATTATAATTATCTGAAATCTGCATTTTATGGTAATCTTGATTGATTTCTATTTAGGAGATTCAAATTGAATAGTTGAAAATTATAAATATATGCATCAAAATTGTGATTTTTCGAATTGTGTAGTATCTCATTCGTTATTATTGTGTCATTTATCCACAATATCAAACATTACCATTTTAATTCGATATTTATGATAGTGAAATTGAAAATTCTCTCAGAATCTAAACTAGTTGACAATTTAATTATTAGCTTTGAGTGAATTCTCAATTAAAGTACCCAAATCTATTGGGTAGATTACTAATAATGTAATTTGGGTGGATTCCTATAGTTTAGGCAAGTGATTAGGGATGATTGTTTGTTTTAAAAAATTCTTAACTAATCATAAAGTCAATCATTTGATTCATTTTTTTTCATTTAATTGAGTTTGGTTTGATGATTGCTATTTGAGTTCAATTGAGAGGTAAGGGTATAGAGTATGTTGTTGCCCATAAACTCAATTAATTTGTGATAATTCACATTTTTTTTCTTTATTTCGATTTTAATTGTCTATTTAACAATTTACCATTATTAAACAATTGTGGAGTGTCTGTAATAATATATTTTACATGTGTTATATCTATAACATATTTACTCAATGACTTAAATAAATAAATAAATATATGTTATCTACCATATGTTATATCCAAATATATCATTTATATCAAACAATAAAATACTTTAAATGTACTAGTTTATATTTGTAGCTACTCTTGAGTGTGAATAGTTATTAAAGTTATCAAGTTAAATGAATTTATATTGTTCAAAATTAAAGTGTCATATGTTGAATAATGCACATCAAAAAACATGAGTACAAGATTATGTAAAACTAGATCTTGGTGACATGAGTCAGGGACGGAGCTACGTAGAATTTAGGGGTTTATTCAAATCCTTTTCATGAGGAGATTATATTATATATAAGATCAAATTTAGAATTTGATATATATATAGCTTGATTTAGTGGTTAAGAGGTTTAAAATTTATTCAATTGTTGCGGGTTTGAGTTTAATTTGTATTTTTTTTGGGCAAACAATATAAATTTCACTAGTTTAGGTCTTAATTACAAATATTCACGGTAGTTTCAAAAATTACTTCTTCTATCACATTTCATTAATTGGATACATGTATCTCGAGAATTGACAAAACAAGATACACGTTTAATAAGGGATTGTAACTAAAATGCTTAAATATTTAAGGAGGAAATCACTCCTTTAACAACTCTTGAATATATCTAGTCTAACGACTTCTAAAAAAAATCTAATTTCTTCCATTCATTTTCTAACAATAACAAAGTGAACAACTTTTCTTTTCTGAAATTTGATTTGTTTTCAAGAAATATACTCAAATATATATATATATATATATATATTAGGCTTGGGTATGAATTTTATACTTATATTAGATTTTATGTCTCGTAATTTTTTCATAAATTTATTAGATTCGTTCATCATCCATTATTATCAGATATATAAAATTTTAATTAAAAACTTTGACCCAACTCAAAGCCTAGAACGCAATCTTTAAATGGGAAAATTGTATATAATAGCAAACCAATAAACTAAAATAAATGGAGTAGCTAGGGTTTGATTTAATTGTGCTTCATAGCAAACGTTTGCAAAAAATTGTCAGGCGCCTCTCTCCCAAATATCTCGCTCGCCACTCTCCTCCAATCTATCGCTCACTTCCTCAGTCTTTATACAAACATAAGTGTATAAAAATTGTTTCTAATTGTATAAAGCAAAGAAAATTGTATAAATACGTATATTTTGTTTCCCTCTCTACCCTCTTCCAGATTTCGCTCGTCACTCTCCCAAATATCGCTCGCCACCCTCGCCTTTCTCACTTATACAAACAGAACCGAAATGTATAAATTGCGTTTCTGTTTATATAAAGCGTGAGAAAGTTGTATATACACGTGCAAGTACATATATTTTCGTCCTATACACTTATAATTATACAACAAAAATACCCCTCATGCCCAGTTTCTTTTGCCTTTCTCTCTTTCTCGTTTTATACAATTTTCAAATTGTATCTAATTTCTCTCTTTCTCGTTTTATAAAATTCGATTCAATTGTATATTCCTTGTCAAGTCTCTTTTGTCTTTCTCTCTTTCTCGTTGTACACAAATTCAAATTGTATATAATTGTTTTATATACTTATAATAATACAATTCATTTTATACACCTCATTTTTATACAGGTCTCTGCCCAAGTGTCTTTCTCTTTCTTGTTTTATACACTTCGTTTTATACAATTTGCTTCAACTGTATATGTATAGCGAATTATACAATTTCTATATTTGCTATGGAATGCAATTATGCAAACTTTGCTATAACATACAAATATAAATTTTTTATTTGCTATGTATAAAAAGTTGCCCTATTTAAATTAATATAAAGAAACTAAAATATTTTAAATAAGATATTTTATTTATTCAATCTTGTCATTCAAGAAATATTATTATACAAAGTTATTAAAATCGACACATATCTCATCTCAAACAATAATAAGGCAGCAAAAATGAACCTAATGATTAATGGAGTTTCTCATATAATACGTGTGAGTTTGATCCAACTAATTTCAATTCCTTTTCCTTTCTCGTTTTGGTAAAAATTTGCTTTGTATTAAATATTATATCAAATCAATAAATATAATATTAATTTTCAAAATATAAAATAAAATTATTTTAGTGAAGGTGAAATTTGTTGAGATTTGTCTATAAAATCTGATGTAGAATTTATGGTCAAATAAATATTTGAAGATAATTTTTCAAAATTTATGATCAACATCGAAAAAGGTGTTTTTTTAAATAATAGCAAAGCTTGTTTTTAAGAAATTGTTCCCCTAAATACTTTTAGAATCGTGACTAAATACGCATCGTGACATAATACCAACAAAAATACTTAGTAAATTGTTCTTTCAAACAAATCTTCTAAAATTAATTTCAAAAAACATTTCTTAAAATGAACAGAGTTTGAACAAATATGCTATTAATCATAATTAAGTAATATATTTATTTTAGATATAAATACAAATATATATTAGTAAGCATTTACCCTATACTCGTCGAGGGGCGAGCCAATTCGGAAAAGATAAAATCAATCGCGGAGGGTGGTAGTGTGGGGCCTTTGCTTTATTATGCGGAATAGGGTGAACTTTTATTTTGTTATATCATCACAGCAATGGTACATGAACCTTGTAGCGCTTTTTATATGACACAAATGTATCAATATCAATTGCTTTGTAGATGGTTCTACAACACGTTATTTTAAAATTTCATTGGACTCGACTAAAATTAATTAAATTTAATAGATGTATCTAGGGAGAATTCACTTTGAAGAGACTTTTTTTTTAGGGTTGGGGGGGTTTGGGGGGAGAGGAAGATTTTCAATCGATCTGGATTTAGAAGATATTAAATGACTTTTGCAGATAGAATTGAGCTATTGCACCCAATTAATAATTCACACGACATTAGCGATAACAATCAATCTCGAACCACTAACTTAAAAACTTGAACCGTACGAGTTCAATCCAACACAACTCCCAACAACCTCTACTTAGGCCTATCCGAGTCGATCGAAAACCAATTCGATCTACTCCGATTCTAAATCGATCCAACTCGTTTAATAAAGTTAATTTACCTTTTTACTTTCTTGATTACTCAAACTCACAATGTCTTTCAATGCTTCGTTGATAACTTGACCAATCATTCAATTAAACGTGAAAAATCTTTACCATCCGAGCCAAAAAAACACACTATGAAGCACATGGACCAAGTTGGAAAATTGTACATTCCTCAACTCCCCCACTATACCCCTATCACCCACCACCCACCACCCTCTCCATCATCTTTGATACATGTAAACACAACATGTCATACACTTGATACAGTTGTGTGTGTTTTCTTCAACTTCTTTCACTTCTTATTTCTCAAAAAAAAAAAAAATTAATCAATTCTACCTCTCAAATCAATCAAAACTTCCTTCTTTCTTCCCCAATTCCTCCATTTTTTTGCTTACATTCACACAAATACACTCCAAAGTTTGTTCAATTTGGTTATATATATACATATATACGTATAGTAGAGACCCAGTTCGCACGTTAAGATCTGCATCTAAAACGGGTCACTTTCATTTCTCCTTACTTCTCAACTGGTGAGTTCAATTATTCACTTTTTTTTTCTTTGACAATTGGATGTGTTGTTATTGCAAATGTAGATCTGTTGAATGATTTATGAGAATTTTGATTCACTGATTGCAATTTAGGTTTTTGGGTATTTAGATCTGGGAATAGTGTTGCGTAAAAGTTTTGTTAAATTTTGAAGCAAAGTGTGGATCTGCATCTGTGATTGATGCAAATGCTGCGATTCTAGTGATTTATGTGATTTTTAATCTATTTTCACTTGTTATTGGATTATACAGGTTGAAATGGATAATGAGGATTCATATAGTTAAATCTAACTAGTTTGGGATTGAGTTTTAGTTTTCTTGATAACTGTGGTGTCCGGCTGGTAACTTTGTCTACCGAATGGGAAGAGATCACCTAGTGTTTTGGTCTTTGCTGGACTCACTTCATTGACCATTAGGCCACGCTCATAGGTGCTTGTTGTATTCATGAGTGATAGAGTTAATTAAGTTCATTTGGGTTGCATCCTTGAGATTTCTTTGATCTTTTTATGCAATTTGTGATTTTTACTAGCTGATACTGATTTTCGACTAGAAAAATAAAAACTTGTTGAAGAAAAGAAGGGGAAAGAGGAGTTATGATTATGGTAAATTGTGGTGGAGTTCCACTAAAAGTTTGTTTTATACTTGATCATATGGTGAATTGTTTCTTTCTTTTCTTGTTGTATTCACTTTTCCCTTACTTTTAGATCTTATTAGACCATTGCAATTATGGAAATGTATTATTAACTTCATTGTCTTACTTATGCGATTGGGTTATAGAAGGGAATTGTTTGTTTGCTTGATCTGTCTGTTGTGGATCGTAATGTTTTCTTCTACGTATCGTAGGTGGGAAGAGCAAATAAAAGATTTGGAAATTTTGATGTAGAAGTGTGAATGCTTCTATTTGCTGCTTGGAGGGTAAAACTTGTTTCTGGCAGCAAAAAATAAAGGCAAATGGCTCCTTCAAGCAAGGCTGATAAGAAGGCTGCAGGTGATGTGGCTGCATGGATGTTCAATGTGGTCACTTCAGTTGGAATCATTATTGTTAACAAAGCCTTAATGGCTAACTATGGGTTTTTCTTTGGTAAATTTCTCCGCGATATTCCATCACTTTCTCAGAACAGCATTCCTTTGTATTAAGATTCCAGCTACATTGGTTGTATCTATTAATTTCAATTAAAAGGAATCTGGATATAATATCACGAAATATACTATTCTGAACTCTATAATCTACAATGTTATAGCTATATGCATTGCTTTTTTAAGAAGGAAAAAAAATAAAAAAAATGAGTCTGATGGGACATTTAGCACCAAGAGAAACGCATGCTTCTTTGAACTGAATCTCACAATTTACATTACTTAGCGGATATGAATTTAATACTTGTCACATTGAAAAGAGACTCTAAGACAAACTTGAACTTAAGCAGGTTTACAGCACCGGCATTTTCATGTAAAAGCTAAAAAAATTTTTTTGCTTGTTGGACAATGAAGATTTGACATTACTATACACTTTTTTCAGTCTTTCTGTTATATGATTGTTCTAGCTTTTGATTACAACAATCTTTGCAGCAACAACATTAACGGGGATGCATTTTGTTACAACAACTTTGATGACGATTGTTCTAAGGTGGCTCGGGATCATCCAAGCTTCTCACTTACCCCTTCTAGATCTTCTAAAATTTGTACTGTGTGCAAACTTCTCTATTGTTGGGATGAACATCAGTTTGATGTGGAACTCGGTGGGATTCTACCAGGTAATTCTACCGCGCATCACATTCATCCTGCTCTTCTGATTCTGTTGAGAACTTCAAATTCTAATCTCCATTATCATTCTCAGATTGCAAAGTTGAGTATGATCCCTGTCTCCTGCTTACTAGAAGTTTCCTTTGACAAGATCCGCTATTCAAGGGATACAAAGCTGAGCATTGTTGTGGTACTCCTAGGGGTTGCTGTATGTACAGTTACGGATGTGAGTGTTAATACCAAAGGCTTCATTGCTGCCTTTGTAGCTGTATGGAGCACTGCTCTACAACAGTATGTAAGTTGTCTTGGCAATTTATTAACTTATGCCATCTTGGAAAGCTTGATTTGATCAGTTGAATAACACACCATTACACCGAGGGAATAGATGCACCATCAATAAGGTGCAATTTGATTACCGGATTAGTAATCCAGGTATTATAGCACAAGGGTCCAGTTGAGTGTTTTAGGTACTCTGTTAGAGTAACAGTTTGGAGATCCTATGATTCAAATCCAGTTATTGTACTAGGCGTGAGCCCATCTATTCTTGTCTTAGTGCGAGCACAGTTTACTTGGAAACTTTATTTGTGGTTGTAGCAGGCAGTTTAGTGGATTGGTTGAGTTGCATGCCACTTAAGTTGGAGACAACAATCGTGAAAAAGTAGTTATGCAAGGATTCTAATAATTCAAGATTAGTTATATTAAATAGTATACTTGTAAACTTTTTAGTTTTAGAAAACCTAAAGGTTTTGTAAGAATTCCTAACTTTGTTTTTATGCAAATTTTGAATTTTGTTTATGTTTAAACATAAACCTCCCTACATTAAAGGCATTTTTGTGCTTTGCTGCTCTTATCGAGGTATTGCTTCTGTGCACATTTTATTTAACTTTATATACCCTATAGAACATAAGTGGGCTCTTGCTGTCCTGCTAGATATGCTGGTATTGCGTCTGATGAGTTTTATATAGGAAGCCAAAGGTTGTATTAGCGACACAAAGTTGTAATAGTAATATAGAGTTTTATATGAGAAATCACACTCTATCTTAGTCAATTTTTTTTGACAAGTAAAATGAAACGTTTTATAGATAATGCAAAGTTTGTTAGGAAACAACAAGACCTAAGCCTCATCTAGAAATTGAAAACTTGTTTTTTTGGAAAATTCTGTACAACTGGTCACTTCTGTGCTTGACTTGGATTTGAAAAAAATAATATTTACTCCTATTTTTTAGTCTTCTAGTTTTCTGAAGCTCCTCTTTGAATGTAATTGCACTTGGTCAAAAACTGATATCTGCACTTGGTTTTGTATATGCAGTATGTTCATTACCTTCAAAGGAAATACTCCCTTAGTTCTTTCAATTTGCTGGGACATACTGCACCAGTTCAGGCTGGAAGTCTGCTGCTATTAGGTCCGCTTGTGGATTATTGGTTGACCAACAAGAGGATTGATCACTTTGACTTCACATTTTCATCATCGGTTAGTACCTCACTCTTGAATTGTTGTTTGATTTGTTAATTCTTCATGAAAAATGGTAGTGAAAAGTCATTCTTATGTTTGCAAGTTGCAAGCTTGAACTGTCTTAGGTTATATCTTTTGTCTGATACTTTGATGTATGTTTATATTATTTCACTGTCAAAAAGTTGTGAATCTGCAATATTGATGAATTACGACTTTAAGATGCACCTGTCAAATCACAAATGCTAATTGTTATATGGGCTTTGCTTATTTTGACCCACCAAAAAAGTTGTACGCATAGGTTCCAGATTTTGCTACTGCTAAATAAAAAGCTGATATAGAACATTCAGACCAATGTTCATCTCATGCAACACTGTTATTTTCAAGAGAGTAGGATTTAGTGCTCACCAATGTATTTTTGAAACCCGTGTCATGTGATCAGAGTGTATAAGTTAATTTTTGCCATCAATTGAAAAAAATTATCTTATTTCCCCAGCCTATGTTGCATCTCTGTTTTTTTGTAAGTGGATGATGGACCTCATTTGAATAGAAAACTTTGTGCCCGGGGTTCGCAAAGAAAGTTTAGTGGAGATTAGACCACCAGAGAAAATACTCTCAGTTATGAACAATATTCTGTCTGTATGGGTTTTGACTTTTGAATCCATGCACCTTTTGTTCTATACATGGTACCTTACACTATTAACTCTTTCTCTGCAGGCATTCATCATTCTTTCATGCACTATAGCAATAGGCACCAATCTCAGCCAGTTCATATGCATTGGAAGATTCACTGCTGTTTCATTCCAAGTTATCGGTCATATGAAAACAATACTCGTTTTGATACTGGGATTCTTGTTCTTTGGGAAAGAAGGTCTCAACATACAAGTGGTAGTTGGCATGCTCATAGCAGTTTGCGGAATGATCTGGTATGGAAATGCCTCGTCTAAACCTGGTGGGAAAGAGCGTCGTAGCCATTCAATCAAGCATGGATCAGATTCGTCACAAGCCGATGATAAGGTGTAAGATTTTCTAGCATTGAAGCTGAAACAGAAAAGATAAGCAAAAAAACAAAAAAAACAGAACCTTTTATAGTCAGCTGACTCTACATACACAGCTCCTTCGATCGAATTAGATTTTTCTTTATCTTATAATTCATCTTTTTGATAATATAACATTAGTAAGAAAAGATTGAGACTTCGGTATAGAGCTTGGTTTCTTTCGTTCTCCTTTTCTATTTGATCAATAATTTATAGTGAGTGATGAGTTTTTTCTCTCTCAAGGAACTATTGGTCGACATTAAAGGTGTGTTTGGTTGGAAGAAAAATATTTTTTCATGATCTTTTGTTAAGTGTGTATTCGATCCTTCCAAGATTGTATTTCTTAAGTATGAGCAAAGCTACTCGAAAATACATTTTTAAAGTCGTAGCTACTCGATTTAAGCTCATCTCATGTTATCATCGTAACAAGAAAAAAAATATGAAAAAGGAGTCGAGATTAAAAAAAACAAAAAGAAGAAGATTGCATGGCATTAGCCCATGCAACTATTTGGCCCGTTGATCCAGCCCACAAACTTTAGAGGCCAGCTTGTGGACTATTAATTTTAAAAATATTTTATATATATTTTTAATAGTGTTTCATTTGTCAAGATTTTATTGATAAATATTTTGAAAATAAAAAATCAAGTCTTTTGCAATATCATATCGTATGGTGAATTATAGATGAAGATGAACTTCTTAAGGAAACAATATCACATGTTGATTCAAATATGTGATCGATGGTGGAAGAGAAAGAGGAAGGGAAAGCGGAGTCGTAAAACTTTAATTAATGCGTCACATAACATTTAGTAATTTAGATTTATTGAGTATTTAGGTTGTCTGGTGTTGCTGAAAATCTTTTAAATCAGCTAGTTTTGTGGAAGAAATGGTGGAATGATCAACATTTATCTGCTAAAACTTACGTTAACTATTATGTGTTTTTGTAAATATTCACCAAAATGTGTGATCCATAAATGTGTTTTTGTATATATTCACCAAAGCGTGCGATTTATAAATAAATTTTTATATGAATTATTGTCGCGTTTCATAGACGTCAACGTTCAATACTCTTTTTTAAGAGAATAATATGATTTATTTTTTTGTTGAAGGGACAACCCGTCCCGACAGTGGCCCGCTTAGATCAACAAGGAAATGAGAGGAAAACAAAAGTGAATAGATGACTTTTTATCTGCTGAATGTACAATACAAAGTAAGAAGGTTATTACATGATAGGAAAAATTCAATTCTAAAGCTGAACCAGCCTTTAGTAGGTCACTCAAAATATTAAACAACTACATCTACTTATTTCCACAAATCATGTTTGTATTTGGAAGTACAACAAACACAATCTGTGCCAAATGAAAAACAAAACAAGTGGAACTATCTACATGCCATTGTACAACAATCACAGGACTCTAAAATATATTTTCTAACTGACTTTTACAAGATAGGTATGGTATGGTACAGAGAGACCTAATATATGCCCCAGAAAAGTGAGTTTTCAGACTGATATAGTACAGCCTAATTCCCTAGCAGCAGTATCAAGAAATTGAGCAGACATTCCATTTTCAAGCCGGCTACTAGCTTCACACATCAAACACTTCTCAATATCCGCTTTCCAGTCAATGATGCTTATGCTAAGGTACTGATAAGCAGGATTATGGATGGCATTAACATCTGCTGCTTGTTTGGCACTTGGTTTTACTGAACCAGCATACATAATGTCACGAAGAACTGATGTACTGAGAGCACGGACATGTGCACTTGGATGAGAAACACAGCGAACTGTGGCAGGCAAACGACACTGCAATGTAAACCTAGTTAGTGTTGTACCTAAGTTTATCTTATCATTAAGTGCGAAGTAAAATTAAAGAATATAAGATAAACTTTTTTCATCTTAAGGGGGTGTTGCTATGGAGATGTTTTCCAATTTTCTCATGTTTGGTTGGTCAAAATGATGATATTTGGGAACATACTCCACCTCAGGATTGCAGTTGGTACTTTGTACTGGAAGAAGGAAGAAGTTGAATTCTCTTAAAGGGTTGATAGTGCACTGATATTAAGGGGGGATTTACCAACTAACTCCTAATGGCTCATACTCAATGTCAAGTAGTTACAATGCCATGCTTGGTGATCTAAATAGATTGTCTGAAGCTGAACTGGTTTGGAGTTCAATCATGTGGGCTAGGCAGAGACTGATGGTTTGGTAGGCATAGCATGACAAACTTTTAACCAAAGAAAGGGTGCGCAGACAACACATCCAGTTGATGATGATGTATGTTGTTTATGTGATGAGGGATAACTGAGACTCATCAGCACCTATTTGCAGACTGTCATTGGACAACTACTGTGAATACTGCTTTGGCTACTTGAGTTGGTGAATCTTCACCACAGAAAACTGCGAAACGAAGCCTGAGCTGGATGAAAAGAAAACGCGGAGAGAGTTTAAGCAGGAAGTTTTAACAGCTAAAGTATGGTGCTTTGATATACTATACTTAGCAAGCTAGGAATTGGAAATTTTTAGGAAATTAACTGTAAATACTGAGTTTGCTGTGACGCATACAAAAGGAATCTAGAGTTAGTTTCCAGCTCCAGGAAGGCTAGGAACCGTCACATGCTGATTCATTGACTCTGGAATTAGTTTTGAGATGCTGTTTTTTTTTTTTGTTTTGCTGGTTCCTGATGTCTAGATGCTCTACTCTTCATAGAAGACAGCTGAGATGCTAGATGCTCTTTATTTGTAAATATTTTTGGGTGTTATGGTGATATTCGCAGTTCACTACCCAAAAAAATGAGAAAAATAATAACTTCCCTAATGGAAGTAAGATAAACAAGCTTCACAAGTGACATTCCAAGTTCATACTCTCCCCTTTCCTTCCCACAACCCCCAACGCTTGACCATTCCACTCCCCATAGTGTTTTGCTAGATTACATATAAATACTTTTCGGACTATATTTTTGTAGCTTATTTACTAAACACTAGAAAATAAGTAAGATACCCACTAGCTCTTCCTTCATACCAAGCATACCCTTACTGATCCCAAATTTGAACCAAGTCTAGCAAAGAGTATCACCTTCAATAGGTTTGTGAGGCCATCAGCAACTGATTGTCCAGATTCTCCCCAGTCAAGTACTGGTTGAATTGCTCTAGCTGTCACTTCCAAAAGCTGCTCAATTTTTTTTAAGGGGCAAGGATGTAAATATATCAGAAAATACAGAAGATATTGAATATGATGAATCAATCATCTATTCAAGTACTCACGAAAATAAAGGAAGTCGTAGCTTTCTGAATCATAGATTCATCAGGTGAGAAATAAGTAGTATAAAAGATGTTACCTCTAAACCAGAAATCTAAATATGTCATTACCTCTAGCTGTGGTAAGGTGCATGCTTCTCCATCGACAAGCATCCCATCTGTGGCCCGTAAAAGGAGGTCAGGGTTACTAGCCAGAATTACCAAAGATTCCGCTATATCATGATTCCTTATCAGTTCTGCGATCAATTTTACTATACGTTGGTTAATTCTCCACATTTGCTGACCAACTTCATCATCTTTAGCAATCCATGGTTGCAATTCCCTCTCAGCCTGACAAGTAAAGTTTGGCAAGAAAGTGACCAAACAAATATTGTGATGAAGACCTACTTACACCTAGAAGCAAAGCGATGATAACTATTAATGCATGCAAGTCTAAGAAACCCTGGAACCGGAAAGGTACTGTACCATAAACATAAATGTATTTGCCATGTGATAACGCCAAAAATATGATAGAGAAGGGAAAACTTCCAGAAATTGCCCCTAAACTATTCGGAATTGCTCAATTTTTTCTCCATACAATTTGGGTCCGTTATTAATACCCTTGCCATAAGCAAATCATCCTATATTTTTTCTTTTAATTAACGGAACTCCAACATGAAATAGGTGGACTCCATGTGTCCAAATTATTTGTGAAAAAAGGTTCAAGCTTACCCCTTGTCTTTCAACTTTAGTTTAAAATTACCCTTGGCGTTTTGTTAGGAGTTAAGGAAAAAAAAGACTTTTTATCCTAATGCATCAGTAATATTAGACCAAAAGTTCATTGGAGGGCAAAATTTCTCAATTTCGGATAGGACAAGGATAGACTTGTTTCTTTTCCCTAGAAAAGAATGTAATTATTTGAAATAGCAGGTGTATCTGTTAAGCCATTTGGATCCAAATAAATATGAACTGTGCATACTAGCTGCAGCCTAACAAAAAATGATCATGATCTATAATGACCAAATACAGTTAAAGCGAAATCTGGACCTGAAGAACAATTGCTGTTGCAGCTTTTCCAGGTGCCGCTGATACAACATTGCAGAGTGCATCAACCACCTGTAGTTATGGAAGACTGTTAGCACCATATAAAAAGCTACTAAGTATCTTGTGTATGCAGATATATAATGCAAAAGCAACATGTGACTAACTTAATTATGGACATTCTTCATGCTATCACGCAAAACCACTGCATAATAATCGTAAAAAGCAACATTTTCTCATTTTGGCTCCCAATCTAACAAACTCAGTTTCTGCCATCATAACATTTTCACCTCCTACATTCAAACAGTACAATGATTTGCTTATTATGCCGCCTATACAGTTCTAATTAAGGTTGTTGGTAGTTACTGCTATTTTGGGCGTAAATGGTTTTTGTGGATGGGGTGCATGCGGAGACGGAGTCAGGATCTGAGGTTTATGGGTTTTGAATTTGGGACCCCGACCTCAAGCTAGTACCAAACTGAGGTACGAGTACCAATGTTCAATATATATATTTAAAAGTATGAACCCTAACTTTTCATTGAAAATCACATTTTGGGTTTGCATTTGTGTAAAAGAGGAAGAAACAATGTTCTCCTTTCGTTTTAGAGAGGAAGTGATTTTTGCTTTTTTCATTTGTTAATCTTATGTTTGTTTTTAAAAAGTTTTAAAAAGAAATTTGCATATAGCAAAAAGGAAAAAACTGATGCGGGTTCATGATTCTTTTAAAAAGAGAATCAGGAATATAACTAAAAGAGAAAAAGAACTAACACAAGTGGGTTCCGAGAACCCACATCTTGGGAATCAGAGAGCTTTGATTGTCTCTTCTTTACAACTGAACTGTCCACATACTGGGTTTTCTAATACAAATATAGGGTCTATACAAAAGTTATTGGGTTCATATGAACCCCTATGTTACAGTGGCCGAGTGCATGGCTTGAGATAACAAATTCATATTCATAGAGAAACCTATATAGAAGAAGAGATTGGTGCTACTTATGATCAAACAAGTAAAGGCCATATCATTCTCCTGTCTCCTTTGGCATGAGCTTAACATGTTTTGAGGGAGGTAACGTCTGTTATTTTTCTTTTTAAAAAAAGTTTCAGGAGGTAAATTAGGCGAGTGACCAAATAATGTTGTTTTGAGGGATTTTTATTCTACATGAAAAATGGTTTTCACATCTTTGGCGCCAAAACCAATGACCAACCACCTTTTGAAACTTTGAGCGAAGCTCCAAGCAGGAACACTTGCGGAAAATTCCAAGCTATGGCATTGGCATTGCACATAGCATATGTTATCAGGGATGTTGCTTCTTATTTGAGGATGAAATCTTGTTTCTTACCAGACAAATGCCACAGGAAATATTAATTCATTAACAGCGATTAACATGAAAAAGTAACAAGGTACCTGTCTCCATCCTTGCTGGGCGGAAGTGCTTTCTGCAATGGGTTGTGTTTCAGGTGATGCAATCAACTTGTGCCAGAGCAATGAGACAACAGAAAAACACAATTCTTGTTTGTCTGCAAGCACTGATTTTAAAAGATCTTGTGCATTGCAATTAAATCCAAAATGCCTGTCCTTTGTAAGAAAATTGGCCAAGTCTGTAGCATCCAAGGAGAAATTTGCAAACACTTTGCTGATGGTGTACCCAGCAAGCTCACTAGAGTGTGAACTTGAGTCTGAAGCTTTCTCACACACAAGTGAACTTCTACGATCATAGGAATCTTTACACAGAGGTCCTGATGGCTGTTCTGATGTTAAGCAATTACGACTTGTGTATTTATAATGCTTTTTCCCATTCAAGCATCTAGGTCGCTCCTTCAGAAGTGGTACATGTATTAGATAAGCTTCCAATGGTTCAGCCTTGTTGACAATGGATGCAACAGTTTTGCTATGAATATCAATTAGGTTATAAATTGACGATGCCCTGGAATGAATTTCATTATCCCACTTGCACCGTATCAAAGAAGAAAGAGAGTGCATGCAGGCCTTGGAGCGTTTAAAAAGATCAGAAATATGAGCAGCTACCATAGCTGCAGCAACTATCTCATTTGAGCTGAAGCTCCATGAGGTTCCAACAGAAGATGGTTTAAGAGAAAAAAGTGCCTCTAAAATTTCCAACATCCTCCGAGTATGAGAGACGGCAGAATGAATCCCATTTCGTAGCTCAGTAGATGAATCACTTGCAGGCTTGGCTTCATCCATGATGATTTTTGGATCTGGATAATTAGGCCCTCTTGAAATCATACTGAAGAGCTGAAGCTCGCAAGAAAGTCCACAGACAGAAGCAAGGACATAAGAATCAAATGCTGCAACAGGCCCTTGTTTTTTCACTTTCTTACTCCCTATTGGTCTTTGTTTTCCAATGGTTGCCTGAGTGTCTACCCCGATTTCACTAGGTGAGTGAGTATCTTCACCTTTAGGCCTTTTATTCCCATTTGGTTTTGCTTCATGACTGACACATACTGTTAAGATAACAAAAAGTAGTCGAGATGCAAGCTCAACAGAGGCACACGACTCCAAGAACAATGAATGAACCATGGTTCGCAGTTCTGCCACAGCAAGATTTTTTAAGGCAGAGCCAAAAATATATCTGGTTTTTCTGGTTTCTTCTCTAGAGGAATCAGGCGGGAACGTTCTCTGAAGAATTGCTTCGACGGTCGCAACAAATATTTTCATAAGACAAGTTTCAGATGGGCTCCCACGAGGAAGATACTCAAGAACCTTAAGAAGGGGTATATACAGGTTCCATGACAAAATGGGTGGTTGTAAAGGGGTGGCAACTACAATCTCAGGGAGATCAACTGCAGATGAACTTAAAGGAATCAATCCATAAGCAGCTTCCCAGATGGTACATATTCTCCATTCAACCTCCGGACCATGAGCACAAAGCATTGATGCAATCCCTTGGGCAGTGGCTTCTACTGTGGCTTCTGCAGCAGTCACTTCTCTCTGAAGAATAATAAAAATGGTAATCACATATGCCGAACATATATATCCAAATAAAAGAAGAAATCCACAGAAAGAACTAGCACATAGATAAACTCAACAATCATAACTGACAGATGTACCTGCTTTTTATTACATGAAGTGTCGCCACCCAGAATTTCAATTTCTTCAATTTGCCTCAAGGGGGGGAAAAGCAAAGCAGGTTGAGAAAGTACTCGGAAAAGTAAAGCTGCTGCAGAATCTGCAGCAATTCCTGCTCTCATGGACATGGCAATTCCAATTGCACGCAAGAAATGCAAGTGCATCCAATTCCTAGGAAGCTTTGGCAATACATAAAATGTTAGGAATTCTACCAAAAGAAGCTAAAAGAAAAAATTCCACTAATGTAGGATAGAAAGGTGTACTCAAGCAACACAACCAATCAAGTTCTTTAATAATTAAATACATTTTTGCGGAGAACAATTCAGAGATCATAGTTTATACAAAGGATTTCAAGGATAGCTGAAAGCGACAGAAGTTCACTACAACAAAACAACTCAATAAGAACTATATGCTTCAATTCCAAACTAGTCGGGGTTGGCTATGTTGAATCTCAGTATCCATTTGGTACATTTAGGACCGTTCCATTCTAATAACAGTCTCTCTGAAACTAGAAATCCTCTCTATATTCTACTGACTAGAAATCTATATTTAAGAGATTTATCATATAGAATCACTCCTACCAGAAATCGTGATCAAACCTCTTGCTCATCCCTGAACTAGTTTCATATGTAACAAGCTTGGCACTAACTTGACAGAAGGTATCATAAATAACAGGCACATGGAAGATTAGAGGTGTGCTAACTTGGACTATAGTCTTACAGAATACCTTGTACATGTTTATATAAACCCTACGTGTAAGACACTCTCCTCGTGCATTTGGTCAAAATCTTCTCTCATATCTCACATGTATTATTTGTAGTATAATTAAATTATACCCCTCCGGCAGTTTAAACACTTCATTTTAGATAAAACTGTTTCAACATGGTACTAGAGTATGAAGAGCAACTTAGTTCAACAATCAAGGTACCGCCACCAACAATAACAACTATGCCTTAAACCCAAGCTAGTTGGAATCAGCTATGTGAATCCTCACTATTTATGCCGCTTCAGTTAGACACATGTCTAATATTATCACCATCAGCAATAAAAAACAAGAGATAATTACAGTCAAATGTCTTTCGGTGATCCAATTCACAAAATAGCCAGCAAATGTATAGGCTTTGTGTATTAAGTAAAAATTAAGTTGCTCGGACTCTTCACTTTTGGTGCCGCACCAGTGTCGACATGACATGGGTGTGGGTGTGGGATCCGTACCCAATCTGGTCAACCGGTTTTGGGTACTTTGATTAGAAATATACATAATTAGTTTTTGTATATTTCGGCTAGCGTCTGTAGTTAATTTTGGCCTACGGGACAAAATTGGAAAAAGCCCAAAAAATTCCTAAATTGGTAAAACGAAAATCAGACCAACAAACGAAGGACCAGGTTGTAGAATGTAAGTAATAAAATAAAAATGTCCCTTGCTAAAAACTTAAGCTCTTAGAGAGGCAACTAAGACAATTTAACATACAGGAATTGGCTATATATCAAGACTGCAAACAGTGAATTCTTTATGTCTACATGTCTACAGATATGCTCCTTTCGGACAAGAAAACATAGTAGTTTGGGGCATGTTTATATACAATTCATACAGAACAATTCTATCTGTGTGTTCCAACATAGCATAGATGGTTAAAAAAGTATAACCTTACAGTTGTATAAAGAACCACAAAGAAAACAGAGAATGAATATAAATTGCTAATATGTTCCGACGTATAGCAGATTGATGCTCAAATATCACAATACTTTGACAGAAAATTTTTAAACTTACACGCAGACCAGATGCATAATCCTCAGCTGCTCGCAGAAGTTCCACTAGTTGTACCGCAGCATCAAGTGCATCTGGAGCCCAAGATGGTGGAGCTTCTAAAAGTCCAACAAGAAGCCTCTGTGTGGCACTTGGAGTTGCGATTGCATAATATCTAATCCAGAAACAGAAGTTAAAATGAGTCCTTTATTCAAAGATGTAAAGTTAAATTAAATCATGCTCTTACTCTTACCGATGAAATAAACGTGCATATGGCTCAAGTGGTGGTAGTCCTGCAACGAGGTGCTCATCCATAGGCGTTGTTGGAGGTGGAAGCAGAAGTGCAGGAACAGCGGCTGCAGTCAAGGTAGCAGTCTCGTAGCGAGAAACTTCCTCATCACAAACACTTAAAATAACGCCAGCACCATTAGCAACAGCCCACCTTGGAGTTGCAGGCAGTAGTTGTGGATGCTTCCCAGACCCATGAGAAGCAGCTAAAATAAACTTTCAAGTCAGTAACAATTCTGTTGCGATTCTAACATATGAAAACACTTTATATTAATATCTTAGCCTTCTACAAGAAAGTTGTGAAACTCAGTGTCTAATAGGAGGGACAAGTGGAAGAAAATGAAGAGAAACAAAGCAAATGTATGTTATCTATTGAGTTATATTACTTCTCCTACATAGATTGTGTAAGAGCTTCCAAATTATTTATTAAGGTTTTTAGCTATTCTACTCAGATTCACATAGTATGACATCCTTTGGTAAGCCGATTCACCCACTAGTGAGTCCATGCTAGAGTTGATGTACGAATCGTACATGTGCAAAAAGGTATCGACTATTCACCCATATATTTTTCTCAAGTAAGTTGTGTAGGGGCTTCCAAAGTGTTGTAAATATCTTGGAGTTTTTCACGCAGTGACTTAAGGATTTAAGGGTGAATGCTTAGATTCTTTCACATAATCACAATTAGCGGAAATTGCAGTGGCAGTCAAGGACAACTGTTCCTCTTTCTTATTCTTCTCAAGAAACATAATCTAGAAAAAGAAAAGGAACTAATTTTAACGTAAGGAAGATTATATTTCTTTTGCAAGACTTGGTAAGAAACATGAGCCCAGAGCAATATTTTCGCAAGCTAGAGGATGACTATCATAGGGCAAGTAACTAGAGGACACTAATCTATTACCACTTTTACCCAGCATGAAGACTTTTTGCACTGATTTTCAAGCATGTTATCCGTGTCCACGGGAATAGCGCTAAGGTTACTAAAAAACTAAAAGTTGTAAGTGAAGGTCTAGAGCCATAGACAGGAGCAAGTATTTCATAAAACAGAAATCCACATACCACTTGATGGGGGCTTGAGATCTCCAGCAGCATACTTTCCCATAACACCGCCACACCTGCACAAGCATGAAACATTTCACAGCAGTTAGCAGGATTGTGTAGTTTCCGGTTATCCTTTTTCATCAGTCTCAATCTCTACAAGTACCAATTTAGAGAATCTCAATGAAAAATATTCTACGTCAATAAAATAATAGTAATGAAGTTCTTTAATTTGAAGAGCACCAAAAAGAGGATAAATGTCAACTAGCATTCGAAAAATTCTGAAGGAATCAAATGGACTCGAAGCTGTATTACTAAAGGAGAAAAGTTCAGAAAAAAAGAAGCATTCTGAAGTCTATTAGCGGCTCTACACCCAAAGCATTGATAAGGCCGGGGCTTCAGCGAAGAAAGGTGCAATTGAAGGGAAATAGTACACACACACTCCAAGACAACCCAAACCAACATTCCCTGAGTAATCAATGGGCAACGTGCTAAACCAAGACAACCAGATGCAAATGCCCACTGTCCAGTACAAGAAAAAAGGATACAAAATACTCCTATCAATGAATGCTAATGAATTTTTCCTATATTCTTAATGAATTTTAAAGTGCAATGGAACATCTAACCTGCAAACAACATTGAGAGATGCTTACCAGCGGAAGTAATCGCTTCTAATCCCTAGTGGTGCAGCAAGCAATATATCAGTGATCCACGGAGACAATGGTCTCAGCAGTTTTCTCTCATGTTGTATAGAGGGCACACCAGGTTCACTAGAGGAAGATTCACTTGTTGAAGTGTGGCTTCCACTGGTGCTTCTATCTGTTCCTTTGTCCTGACGATCAACTTTGAAAATCGGGCGGTTGTAGTGTGTTAGGATACGTAAAATCTCTCCACATGCAAGAGCCCATTGTTCAGAATATTCCTTCTGTGTTTAAGGGTTAATGATTAGTAGTGAGACTCATATTATGATATTCAAGATGGGCTTCAAAAATATCATAGAGTAAAAAAGCATGATGAGATTAGTTAAGTTAATTTTTTAATGAATCTGCATACCTCACTGCTTGAGCAAACCAGTGATATAAAAGAAGCAAAAGGTGGACTACTTTTATCATACTCCAGTGTTCCATCAATGATGCATGAAATAATTGGATGAACTACAGCATGCCCATGCTCTGGGTGATGAAGAACAAAAGTTGCTGGCAATTATAACAAACAACAAAATATAGAAACAACTCAGTCAATCCTCACAAGTAGGTGGAAGCAATACTGTAAATGCTAAATAATAGGTGAGAAGAATACCTAAAACATCATCAAAAAGTCTGTTCTCCTTCGATGGATACCGGTTCCTTATGAGCTGCCAATTATAACACATGTAGTTAGTTTAGAGGGAAGAATGAACACAACTTGTTCAGATATTGAAAATTATCAACAGAGATGGTTACAGAATTTACTGAATACCTCAGCTATATCTTCAGGAAATTGTTCTGATGTGAACTGACCAAAGTATTTAACATAAGCGGTAATTTGATCCTATGAAGAGAATATAAAAGTAGGTTTGTCATGAGTAAAAATTCAAAGGTAGTCTATAGAAATTAAACAAAAAAAGCAAGAAGTCTTTCTGGCATAAAAAATTTAAGACGATAATGCAATAGGACTAATTCAACCCAATCTAAGTCCAGACAAATAGCATTGGAAGGTCGGATGCTGTTTAAGAGATCTTTCTTGAAATTTATTAAGAGTTCTGATCTTCAAACAACTGCAACCTTCCTGATGTAAGACCGTTCAGATTATGTCCCTTCTCATTTCGCACCATTTGCTTCCCTTGTAAGAAGCACATTTTTTCGTCTTTCCTCTCTATTATATTGAAGAACCGCTATACAATTGAGTTTTTTGTTCCTTTGTTAACATTTTCCGTATTGAATATTATGCAGTATAGGCACCCCTCAAAAGAAACTTCTTGTTCATTTGTTTGAAGTATGTTCAGACAGCACCAATCCTCATTGTAGAGTCCTGCACCCTTCTTTTCCAATTTCCAAGTACAAGATGAAGGATGTAGTTTCACGCGCTTTGACGTGAATAGTCATATTACCCACTGGTCAAGAGTATCAACTGATCAAATTGAGACTGATAAACAAGATTTCACAATGGAACATGCACCACATAGAATGATGGAGTACGTATCTTAAGTAGAAAGAAGGTTGGGAAGACTAATTGAAGAACCTAAATCTCTCCCCAGGGTGATCAGAGCAAGTACAGTCTCTATGGGTACAAATATCACACATGAAGGGGCATGAGTTTAATTTTTATTTTTTTGTTTTTTAAGTGCTCAAACCAGTTTGTGCGCATCTCGACTAGATCTGCTGTAGCATGTCCAGCCCACAAGTAACAAGCACGGATTGCAAATATAATCATGCCACCAAGGTTGGAGCAAATGAGCCCATACTAAGTACTGTAAACAGGATTTCCAAACTGTTACTCTGGAGCCTCAGCCACTGGGTCATCCTCATGAGGAATTGGTAGTCCATGAAACGTATCTCACATCTAAATCCTTCATCCAACCTCCTGTTTGAGAAAGAATAAAGCATAGTGCAATACTTGCTTTTTGTAAGACTATTTGGTTAGAGATGCTCCTCACTGTCTTATAAAACCAAGACTAGCTATTAGACATTTATTATATTCCCACCAGAAAAGTAACTCTTCCTCTCGGATGCCATTTCTTTATGGGCTTAAAAGTAAATGTTACCCCATGCACTTAAACTATACAATGTCATTGTTTCCAACTTCAGTTAAAAGTTACACATGCAAATCCTTCATTATCATAGACATGCTGACATCCTAAATGGTTGGAATCTTAATAACAGATTCTGTCACCACTTTTAAAGAGAATCCTCTTAGCTAGAGTTAACACCAAGTATCCAGGCATTTTACGTGGTGTTGGTACAAGAGAGGCTTAACGGTTACAACAGAATACAACTACAAAGGCCTTTCAAATATAAATCCAGATAGTTGCAGTATGAGCAAGTTGTTTTTTCTGCAAGAGAGTTGCGCAAAGATTATTCATGTTGTTTGAGTAGTCTCTTGTGACTTCATCTCAACCTCATTAGTTTGTAATTGCTAAATTTGGTACTTCTAATCACGTACAGAGTGTTATTATTTGCCTGCATGGTTCGCTAGTTGTGGTATGGTCTCTGGATAGAGCATACCATCGACATTCTGAAAGCCATCTGATTTTTTAAAAAAACAAGTTTGAATAAAGTAGTCTGTCTATCTTATATAATGGAGAAAAGTGATTGGCATTTTCCATGACATTCTTCAACCTATATTTAATCAGATTGGAGGGCCTTTTTTGTCAAACGCAACAGTACGTTAAGGTCAGCTACATTGTATTCCTCCTTTGTATACCCTTCTACCTAATCACACATTTTCTTCAATTATCACAAGAGTTGAAACTTGAAAGATCACCATAGCTAGTTTAAAATGTCCCTAACAAGCAACGCACCTTCCGCTGCTCTGCAGCTTGTGGAGGAACCCAAAATAATGAAGAGAAATGAAGACTATCAATCCACCTTTCGCTTGAAGAAGCCATACAACTGTTTGACAATCAAAGAACTTTAGTGATTCAGAAAATACTACATATCAAGGATCAAAATATCATAATTCAACATATTTGGTCCCCAATCCGAGGATGGTCCAGCTAGTAAGGTTAATGAGGTTCATAAATTATACAGTTTATACATAGTTAAAATTATTTCTTTCAACATATATATACATAGTAAATGTTGAACCCCTAGACTTTATCATATGTTTACTTCATATTTTCAACCTCCTTAACGAAAATTCTCGCTCCGCCACAGGATCCAGATATCAAGAAAAATCACCTTAGAGCTTCAAGCTAGTCCCTTTAATATTATAACCAGCTTATGGCAGTTGTAGATTTCACTATTTTACAGTGAAGAAGACAATAATAAAATACCACTTTTATCCTGCAAAACCAAAAAAAAATTAAAAATTAAAAAAAACATCATACTGTCAAACAAATGCACAACAAAATTAATATCTTTTGAAAGCTAAAAAGGACCTTTTTTTCTCCTAAAAAAGGAACAAATTTTCCCCCATTTTTTTCCATTAACAGAAAAAAGTGTTCGCAGTTCATTTCACTTATTACAAATCATCAACAAAACAATAAAAATCCTCAAAATTGTTACACAAATGCACAAAATTAGCACCTTTTGAAAACTAAAAAAAACTAGTAATTCATCAAAATGAACCATTTTTTCTCATTAACAAAAAAAAAGAAAAAAGTTCAACCCAAACAAATGTGTACTTTTTTTTATTCGTAAGAAAAAAAAAATATATATATATATATACATCACCCTCCATAGAAATCAATCCAGAAAAAAAATTATTCTACAACCAATCCTCTAACAATAACACAATAGTACAAAACTATTTATCAATTTTTTTTTAAAAAAAATAAATTAAAATCAACCTTAAAAAACAAATACAGCTTAACATCTATAACATGAAGAAACCCAGAAAAAAATGATGAAATTAATTAGAACAAAGTTTATTTTAAATAAAAAAAAAATTATATAAAATTACCGGAGATGTGAATTGAGTAAACTGGTGAGGGTAAATCTGGAAAAAAATGAAGGATTTAAGTGAAGATATTTTAGGGATTTGGAGAGAAAAAAAAATACAAGGAGGAGAAGAAGAGTTTTGTGAAGAGAAAAAGATATGGAGCAGAAAGAAGATCTTTAACTCTGTTTTCTCAATGCATACGTGGCGATGATATTTTCCTCAGATCTTAACAGGGCCATGTGGCAAGCAAGTGGACTAATTGTTTCAATCATCACATATACGTATCCTCCGCGTCAGATATAAGATATAATAATCTTAAGATTGAAATGTACTATTATTTTATTTTATATTTAAGTCTATTAGTTATTGTGAGATTGAAATAATATATGATTAAATAACTTATTTTGAAATAAGATGTTTTTAACTGACTCCTTATTTCATGATGAGAAATTTTGAGATGTGATGTTGGAGATGTGAATAAAGTCTCATATAGCTAGTTAGCTGAAAAAGAAAAGTAGAATGGTAGAAATAAGCCAAATTGCCAAGCATTTAAATTTAAAAGAAAAATAAGTTTAAAAAATAATTGAACTTATGACTTTTAGCTTATAAGATATTTTTAAAAAAATCAATCTTAACACACTTATAATTTTAGTGTTTGTAGTATTGATTTTGTAGTTGTTTGAGAACTTGTAAATGTTTGTGCATATTGAGTGAGACAAAATTAAGAATTTTTGCGATAAGATGAGAATAACTTTAGTGGTGGATAAAATGAGGAAAGTGAAATTAAGATGAATTTGACGTATGAAGATGAAATGTGTATGAAGATGTTTAGTAAGAAGGTATGAGAGGTTGAATATGGTGGTATGCGAAAATGTATACATAGACTTAAGAAGTATTGAATAGAGGCAATTAGATAGGACATGGTGCAACTTCAACTTACCGGTTGAGGACATGATATTAGATAGAAGAGTGTGGAAATCACAGAGTAAAGTAGAAGATTAGTAGTTGATTGAGTTTTTATTAACATTTTAGCTAGATTAGACTTGTTCATGTTGTTTGTTGCCTGCCACATGTTAATTGTCATCCTGATTTTGTACTATCAGTAATTGTATATTCATTTTCATTTTTGGTTGGCCGGTGATACCTACTCAGTACATGTTGTCCCGTACTGAGTCTTACTTGTGTTTTTCTTTGTTTTTCATATGTGGAGTGCATCGAGTGTACCAATGACTTCGACTTGCCCTCAACTCTAATTAGTCTCCAAACATATCAGGTTCCAGGATGAGATATTCATTCAAGCTCGTGTGGTTTCACTTGGTCATGACAAGATGTCCTTAGTTTTCGGACATAAACTATTTTATTTATTTATTTTTGTGTCTTTAATACTCGTAGACTTAGTATTTGAAGATTAGATGTCCTTGATGTGATGACTTTCAAATTTTGGGAAACAATATTTAATAAGATTTTAAACGTCCGCATTATGATTATATTTTGTAAGTTGGGGTTAAATTTGTTGGTTCTTCTACTTAGGAGATTAAGTGTGGTACCACTCGTGACTCGATTTGGATTGTGACAGTCTGGGAGCACCATGTTATCGTAATATTAGCCTTATATGCCTAATTTCTTGATTTTGATATGTGATACCATTGTTATCTATTGTGTTTCAATTAGCGCATTATTTCATTGTTATTGTTATTTTCTTTTTATGATGGACAGTTTGTACTACTTTTCTTATTAATTAACATGTTTTGTTCATTATCATATTTCTTATTTCATAAATTTTGTTTTGTTGCAGATGAGTTGAGGATCTTTCAAAAATACATGTTCTACCTTCACGAGGTAAATGTTTAGATTTGTATATATTCTATCTTTTTAAACCTCACTTGTGAAATTATATTAGATATTTTTTATTACAGTTGATTAATAATTTATTAAAGTAAATAAATCTAGAATAGATTTTATTTTATTTTATTTTCTACAAAAGAATAGAAGAAGAAAACAAGTTTTGTTTTCTTTATGTGAATCCCCAAGGAAATCTAATAAATAAAATAGGTACTCTAACAACTTGAATTATTTTTTTTGGTTAAAGACAACTTGAATTAAGATATAAAAGTAGGACAAAAACCTGAAGAAGTGAAATTAAAAATACTTTAATTGGTGAATAAGTGTATAAAAATGCATTAGGAGTTGTTTGAGGGATATTTTGGGGAGTTAGAAAGCTGTCAACCTTAGGTTAAACAGAATTATTAAGTATGCTTTAAATTAATTAAATACAGTATGTGCCAATAATTCAAATGAGAACATTGAATATTGTGAAACTTAAAAGAGTATTTTTGGTAAGCAAATAGTAATAAATTATTATTTCAAGAGTAGTCAATATAGCTATAAGATGATATGTATCTCGTGGAATTAATCGAGATACAAAAAAACTAATTCGAATATGATAGCAAAAAAAGTTGTTCTCTATTTTGTATACTCAAAGCCCAATTTATAGAATTTTATGGGTACAACAGAAATATAATGAAGTTATCAAACATATAAAGGAAGCAATGCACTTAGAGAACAAAATTACAATATATTTACACTAAGACATTGCATATATTATTATATTAAATTAATAAGCATGCATACATAAACTAAGAGGATTTTTCTATTGTACAACTTGGCCAAATTGTAAATATGGTAAATATATATTTACAAAAGAAATTCTCCTACCAAAACACAAAAAAATAAAAATATTTCTCCAAATGGGGACTTTAAATAATATTTCTCTTCCATAGACCATAGTCAACATCAATATTGTAAATAGTAATTTGTGGTTATTGTAGTAAATTATGATGTTAGTTCTTATTATATCTTAATTAAATGTAAATTTAGATTCTTCTACATGTGAATCTTCACAAGTTTACTCAATTATTTTAAATTACACCATCTAATTATCTATATGTTATGTTTTGTTTGAATTATTACTTCATATCTAAAAAGTAATATAATTTTACAAAATGATCTAAATATAATATCAGAAACTAAAAGTCACATCTTAATTAATTAAATATATATACTTAGTCATATATCATTAGAACTAAACTTAGATGCTTTTAATAATCAATAACACTCTTATTCCTATTGTAAAAAAAATTAAAAAAATCTAGTTGACTTATTGAAAAGTAGGTGAATGCATCTCTCTAAAATATGAGATACTAATTACTACTCATACTTTGGTGAAACCACTCAACTAAAGGCACACAAGGTTTAATAATTTTTTATATATACTCCGTCCGTTCCTTTTTACTTGTTCACTTTTAAATTGACAGATATATTAAGAAAATAATTTATAATAGTAATTTTATCATTTTATCCATATTAATTATGAAGTAAATGAAAAGTTTTACATTTTTCAAAGTAATTAGTCATTTAATCGAAGGTATAATAAGTAAAAAATTATATTTTCTTGATTTATTAAAAAAAACAAGTAATTAAAAATAACTATAAAATAAAAAATGAACAAATAATTAGAGACGGAGGGAGAATATTTTTAAATATTTGTAGTGCTTGTAAACTTCATCATGGGAAAAAGATTGTTAAATTAAGCTAATAATGGTAGAGGAAATTGAGAGAGTGATGTGGCTATCGAAAGTTTTATTTTAATTTGAATATTATTTTTTTTTTATTTATAATACGATTCAACATTTTAAGTTAAATTATATCATTAGTTTAAAATAATTCTCGAAATAATATTTTTTATTGAGGATAAAATCTTGATTGAGTATGTTGATTTTCGTAACTTCTAAAATTTTTAATCTAATATAGTTATTTTTTCTATATCTATTTTGGTCTGATTAGATCTTAAAGGAGCCTTTTCAAGTTTGGGTATCTAATTGAATAAAAGTTGACCATTTAAATTTTAAAAATGAACTAGTCCATACTTAGTATTTTTTTTAATTTTTAATTATAACATAAAAGCACATAAAAAAGGTTTCAAATCATATAGCAGACTTCTAATACTAGCGTTTGACTTGTTTCATATAATGGGAAAAAAAGAAAGTGAAATTCAATTTCTATAAGTATTTTATACGGCCTTATTAGTGGCATCATTTGGAAAGATTATAGCATAATTATTTTGTATAATTTACCTAAATCCCATATATTTGAGACTAATTCGAAAAAAAATTTAATTATAAAAAATTTTAAGTTTTTATTGCTCATGTATATATTTCTTTATTGTCTAATAAATTACGAATGATATATTACTTAATTTTTGTATCCGAAAGGGGATATGAATGTATTCGAGAAGATAGAGATGTATCAGAGCATGAACTATTGTAATTTTTTTTATGAACGGTAGAAAAATTTAAGATTATAATATCTTAAATTATGTATTAATATATTTTATCATAATTATTATACTAAGTAAAGTGACCACATTAACTACTACGTATATATACACCTATCAATTATTATTAAGTAGTAATAGATAAATCATGTAAAAAAATACATATTTTTCATTAATTATTCTAATATAGATATAATTTAATATATAACTATTTGATAGTCAACAAACAAAAAATTGATCGGGCATGAGAGAAATATCTAGTAGATATTTACATAAAGGAAAGTTAAAAGTGAGTTGTATACAACAAACAAACAACTTGATTTTATATTCCAAAATAATATTCCCTCCAATTCAAAATAATATTTTAACTTCTAAAAATTGGTCCAAAATATTTGATAATTTTACAAAATCCAGAAACTAATTAAATTACCCCCCCCCCCACCCCCACTCTCCCAAATTTACTTGTAATTCCTAATTCATTATACAAATTTGATGATAATTATATTAATTTTTTTTATAAGAAACAACACAATTTAGAATATTTTAGCCAAAATCTCTCTTAATTTTTAGGTCAATAATTAAGCTTAAATATTTAGTGTATATTTTTTTTTTACTTTACGTGGACCAATTTTCCATATTTAAATCTTCTAATTTTTCTCCTTTTGGAATTAAATGTCTCAAATTTGGTGGACCTACTAATTGTGCTCTTCATAAAATCATGCACATGGACTCATAAGAATATTCTTGTGAATACACGTTTCGAATTTTAATTTTATGATAAGACATATTGTTTGAAATAATTAGGTTTACACTATGCATGATAAATATATTTTATTTATATATTCGGAATATAATTTATTCTAATATATAAAAAATGATAAGATATATATATATTATGTAGATAAGATATATACTTTAAATATATCATCTCATATAAATACGGAAAAATTGTATATAATAACAAACTAATAACCTAAAATAAATGGAATAACTAGGGTTTGATTTAATTGTGCTCCATAACAAACGTTAGCTAAAATTTGCCAGCGTCTCTCTCCCAAAAATCTTGCTCGCCAATCTCCATTCTCGCACGCCTCTCTCGCTTTATACACAGAAGTGTATAATTCTTTTTCTGTTTTGTATAAAGCGAGAGAAAATTATATATACACATGCAAAAATATATATCTTCGTGTTATACACTTAATTATACAATTTACAAACATTTTACTTCAAATATTGCAGAGAAAAAGGCCAACGAATTATACAATTGCGAATTATACAATTGCAGTGAAATACAATTTTCTCTAACTTTATACAACAGAAGTGATATATTGTGTTTCTGTTTTTGATAAAGCGAGAGAAAAACATATATCTTCTTGCTATACACTTATAATTATGCAATATACATACATTTTAATTCGATTCAACTGTATGGAAAACAAATTATACAATTGCAGCAAAATAGGCCATCGAATTATACAATTTAGGCCAGAGAATTATACAATTGTATATGTATAGCAAATTATACAGTTTTATGTTTGCTATGAAATGCAATTATGCAAATTTTGCTATAACATACAAATATGAATTTTTTGTTTGCTATATGTGAAAGTTGCCCTATAAATACTAAGCGAGTCTCATAAAATCTTAATTTTCCCCTTTTCCTTAGAGTCAAGTGGCCCAAGGGCCCCCTTTCTTTGCTCCTTGGTTCGCTAGCTGACTTGCCAGCGCTTGAATTCTCGAACTCTAAGAGCGGATTTTTCAATTGAAGTTAATATGTAAAAATAACATATTTCAAGTGGTTAACTTATATATTATTTCAGATTATGTGTTTTTTTTTCTTTCAAAATTTCAATGCAAGTAAGAATCTCGTCTTTAGAATTTGTCTAACAATTTTCTTTTCACGATAACTCTTTTTATGTATAGTTGAAACTTCTCTATACTATATATATTTTGGTCTCCCAATTATATTCGTTGTTTAATTAAGTCTTGCTATATTCCTAATAATCAATCTAATCAAATATTATTTGAAGACTATATATCTAATAATATTCTTCTACGATTATATCTTGTTGTAAAGCATTTGAACCTCTTTTAAAAAAATGAAACGACCGTATTCTTAATCTTAAAACAAAAATCATAATTAATATATTTTAGTTAAAATACCTCTTATAAAATTCCTTAAGTCGTGTTTTCATATCTATAAATCTAAAATACTATAAATAGGTTACCTCACTTAGGTACTATACACCAAATTTAAATCAATTTTCTGTGTCCTTGGATTTAAAATCTCTCACATTTGGTGGGGCTATGATAGTTCTTGATGAAATCATGCATGTCATTATAGGAATATGTTGTACATACACCTTTCGAATTCTTATTTGTTGAAAGGGTATATGTTGTTAAAATTATTTTTATGTTCTTTCTATAGTTTCTATTCGACCGTTTGGTAGAGTATATAATAATAATAATACTTAATATAGTGTATTACTTATATTTGAATATGTTATATAAATGTGCTTTTTAATTTGGATTTAGTTGATATTTATATTCTTTATAATTTTGGGTGTGCATAGACAAAAAATTATATAAAACGTATATGTCTTGCGTGACGTACTACATGATATAATATATGTAGGAAGTCACATAAGACATAAAATTATCATGTATGACATTATGCAAGACGAATGTGTTTGTTTGTTTAATTTTACACAAGTTAAGTGCTTACTTCTGAACATATAAAGTTGGAGGGTATAGATGTGAGGTGAAGATAAGTTGAAGGACATTCTTATGTATTATGTTTTATATTTTTGTAATAATTATGTAGAGATATATTTCTTATGCATTAATTGGTTTGATTTATTAAAAATAACATGCATTGCCTATTTTTTTTTAGTAATACTCCCTTCATGCATTTTCAGTTGTTACTGTTTGACTAATTGACACGCTTAGTAAGTAAATAATTATTGACATATATATTTTACCACACTATCTCTATTAGTATTATGTCTTGAAAAATGTTTTGGAGAATAATACTTAATAACATGAAAAGAAATTATTTTTTCTTGATATGTCAAAAGTGACGAGTAAAAGTGAAAATTTATTTTAAAAACAAGTCATGACATGTAAAACGAGGGAATATTTATTTATAAAAATACCCTCCACAAATATGATGAGAAAGATGTAAAAGAAACTCGATGGGCAATTGTGTCTTTAACCGGGCAAATGCATGTATTAAATCTACTTGCGTTGTTAATATCATGTATTTTTATATATTAGTAAACACATCTCACAACACATTTACGTGTAGAACTAATATAAACATTAGTTTATATATATATATATATATATATATATATATATATATATATATATATATATATATAAAAGTGTGTGAAACAATAAATTACTGATATAAAAGTTAATAATGCATACATTATTTCTTCTAATACATGAAAATCAAATGATCCCTAAAAGTATTCCCCAACTCATGTTATTTGTCATAATTTCTAAAATTTAAACTATTTGTTACTTTAAAAATTAAATATAAATTTTACTTTATGTTCTCTTAAATAATAATAATTATTTTTAAAAACTACGAATAATTTAAGATGAACTTTTCAACACTATCTTTTGATTTATACCTACATATCATTGCTTCAATCTTAATCGAGTCTTGTTATATTCCTCATTATTTTATCATATTATTTGAGAACTATCTAACGATAGTAATTTCACATTTCTCTTTATTATTACTTTATAACTCTTTGACAAGATAGTTCTTTCATATTTGTTAACAAAATGAAATCATGATACTCTTATAAAGACGACTCTATAATCAGATGGTCTTAAATTTGAGATATTTGATTTTTTAAAAAAAATACTTACCACTTCACTATTACTATCGTTAGTTATATTATATCTTTAGTGCTTACTCAATATTGTGGCACATACGGAAAGAAGGGAATGCATCTTTGAAAATGTCCCTTTCCACAACCTCTTTTCCTCTATCTAGCAATGTCTTTTGGAATATTGGTATCTTGTTGGAGTAGTATTTTCAAACGAAATATTGTTTCAATCTCTATAAAATGGCATCCTCTCAAAAGAAATTCAATATGCTTGACATTGATGGGTGCTTTTCCAATAATAATAATAATAATAAAAAAGCATATGAGGTTGTCGACATCAAATTTTTGTAGGACTGTCATACGAGTTCAATTTCAGTTAAAGTTTCAATACTGAATGTTACTTTACCTTAAATTCTGGCTCATATTTACCTAAAAAGAGGATATATTCTCTCAGTAATATGACCCGACTCTTCTTGACAATCAAATACATAAAAAAAAAAGATCTACAAAATCATTTTTACAAGAAGATCAAATAAAATCTTTAAAGGTCCAAAGTCACATCTTTATGAATTCTATGGAACATAATAGTTTTTTCTATTAAACAACAAATTTGTATAAAAAATGCATAAATATGGCCAAATATCACTTTTAAAACCTAATTATCAATACTAGGTGTTATTGTTTTAATATTCAGAATCAATGAAGTTGAAATCATGATTTTGATTAGACCAACAAAATATAATGTTTTAAGTATAGTGAGTGCCTTCTTAGGTCAAACGCAAACATATTTTTTTTTTTTAAAAAAATAATTAATGGACGAACATGAAAATAGCTTTCAACTTAAGTGAAAGTCAAAAGGAGATGCTTTAAAATATTAAAAGTTAGCTCATTATTGTCAAAAGTAGTCAACTAGCACTAAGAGTATTAATTTTAATTTAATAGATTCATAAGTCTTACACTATCTCCTACTAAAGTTAATACCATCCTAATCAAACCACAATTACAAAAAATAAAAAAATTAGAATATAACTAATAGTCTCAAATGTCAATGGAACAATCTAGAAAATAAAAAGTAAAAATGCCACTAATTGTCTAAATGCCAATCACAATCCAGAAATATGGAACAAGAGAAAACATTCATGATGTGGAGAATTATATTACACAAAATATTTTTAAAAAAATATAAGTTTATATATATACGTTATTCTAAAAATAATCTTCAGCGATAATTATTTATGATAAGAACTTAATTATTGTTAATTATGTCTTTTTAGAGAAAATTTATACTTCTTATAAATATTTCTAAAACGTTTATTAATATTAGATTCAATAAAAATTAACTAATGTCAATAATATTTTAATATTATTTTTTCGTACATAGATTTATTATCGATAAAAACTGTTTCATTATAGTAAGATAAAAACTTACCGTTACTCTAAAATAAATTTTCTAAAATTTAAGGTTAATTTCATTTAATAAAATATTATAAAGATAACAAATGTCGAAGTGATATAATTCCACAATAAAAAATTGTACTAATCATCTAAATGTCAATGGAACAATCTAGAAAACATGGAACACGGGAAATACATTGTAAACAATAATTTAAATTATATATATATATATATATTAATATAATAAAAAAATACTTATATTTGAGTATAACATAATTCTGATAATACTTTATTATATTTTTCATGAAAAATATTTTTTCAAAATACTTTCTTATATGGTAAAAATAATATATGGCTATTAAACAATAAATGAAGGTCAAATGAGAAGAAAATATAAAGTAATAATGCAATCACATCAATCGATCATTATACAAAATAGATTTTTTTATTATTACTTAATAACGAATTTAAACTATACGATACAATAAAATGTCGGTGACTTGTCTAGTATCAATGGAATAGTCTAGAAAATATGTAGACCTAAAGGGAACTTCCATGACTAAGAGAACTCTAATACGTAACAAACTTAAATTTTTATTATTTTATTAATAAACAAATATTATGAGAAAACGTCAAACAAAAGTCGGCACCGATTAATTAAAGTATAAATTATAATTAATTAAGTATTAATTAAAGTCTAATCTTGTAATGTCGTGGCAACCTATTATGTGCACACGTAAAGGACATTTATTTATTTAATATTTTTTGCCTCAATCGTGGAATCAAACTTAAGCAAACCAATCAAAATATTTTTGGACGGTTGGAGAGTGAAACAATGGGTAAAATAATAAAATCATATAATATATGGTGGGGTAAATATCTAAAGGAAAAGGGTTTTTAATGATCAACTTTACATCTTTTTAAAAGTTTGTGTTCGAAATGATAATTATGAAAATAAAGAAAGAATTATTATATGTTTTGTTAGTTATTTTTACTAAGAAATTATAAATATATTGATTTTGTTAACATATTACGTATTGATAATAAGTACGTGAAGTTTGGCCACACCAAGTTTATAACTTAAGTTAAAATTGACCAACATGAGTTGTGATACATTGGTTGAAGTGATACACCCTTAACCAGTTGTGTTGGGAGCGCCACCTTTGAATATACCGTGTAATGTGCGATCCGAATTCATTCGGAACTCTTAATTATAAGATGGAAAACCAAAAAACAAATAAGTTTAAGTAAAAATTGTCTAAAGTTAGACTTTGGAAATAAATTAAATAGCAATACAAAAACAAAATATTTGTACACTTTACCTATATAATATTACACAAACAAATGTGAACATATAAACAAAATTTTGAAGTTGTTAAAAGAGTAAACAAGATCTAACAAGTGTGATCCAATAGAAGAAAAGTCCATAACTTGGCTAATTCTATCTGTTTACCTTACTATTATTGGGCTTGGTTAAAAGGTTTCTTCCTGTGAAAGCTGAAGCCCACTAAATTCTTCTTGATTACTATCCTTTTTTGCACTAAATAGTGATATTTATTTTCTTCAAATATAATAATATTTAGGGAATTTTTTCAAAATGTCAATATTTTAGTATTTAAGAGGGCTCATTAGCAATATTTTCAATATTTACTAAAAATATTAAATTTTAGTTTGTTATGAATCTTATTTATGTTTTTATTATTTGTTTTTATTTAAAGAATATAATTATTTAATAACAAAAGGGAGAAAATCAAAGGAGAGAATATGTAAAAAAAAAATAAAAAAAAATACCTCTTCTCCAATGAATTGGTCTTCTTCAACGAATTGGTCTTCTTCAACGAATTGGTCTTCTTCAACGAATTGGTCTTCAATTTTGGTGGGATTTTGCACATCGACGGATTCAGACATTTTTTCCCGTCGTATATCCTCCTTAGATTAGAACCGGAACTTACATTGTTGTTTAATTCTTGAGTGAAAAAAATTAAATGATGAAAAATCGAAACCTACATTGTTCTTTAATTCTTGAGTGAAAAAAATTAAATGATGAAAAATCACAAGAATTTTGATTATTTTATCCAATACCTCGAGTAACTCTCTTGAAAACGTAGAGACAATTATGTAGTCTCAAACCCTAAAAAATGTTTTAAGAACAACAACTAAACAAAAAAACTAAAAAAAACTCTAAAATCAGTAAGTAAATAAATAAGGAATCTGAAAAACATAATACCCAAATCATTGTTAATCTTCAAATCAAATCTTGCAACGAAATTTAATGAGAATAATAGAAAATATTAATATATTGAATAAAAAATCTGTGGAATTGATTGGAAAAATGTTAGAGAGAAAAATTGTAAAGAAGGGTAAGAAAAGAGAAAAAAATCAGGAGATTTGATTAGCAAGAAAGTAGGAGAGAAAAATTGATAAGCTTATAAAAATAAAAATAAAAATGAAAATGACATTAATATCTATCCAATTAAATAAATATAAGAAAATGTGTAATCTATGATAGAAAAAAAATGGTGTAAATAATGAGAGAGAAAATACTAATAATACCAGAATAATTATTTATTTTTAAATAATAACATTTTTGACATGTTTACTAATATTATTAAAGTATGGATGTTATCACTAAATAAGTTGATTTTATTGACTACTTAGCTAAATTTCCCTAATATTAATATTTATTCTTCAAAACATTGCATATATGCATATAAATATAATATAAATAAGACCAAATACATAAACAAATCCCTAAATTTGTTGGGTTTTTTCCTCGGGTACTTCAACTATGTCATTTTTCTATTGATTATTGAACCACACATAATTTGTTCATTTAAAATACTGTTGGCTGATTTTGATCGGCTTTTCTATTGTAAATGTCTTCAATTGTGTTCAAATTGTAATAATTTTGATTAAATGAATGAAGACAAACTGTGTTATCCTCATTTATTTTCTAATGTGTTTAAATGACTTAAGTAAAACACAATTATTCTTTGAACATTTTCACTATCAATTGAACTAATGAGTTGTGGAACAACATATGTATCATCTATCAATACCCCTCACAAATATGGTTCTACATCAGACAACAATGTTTGTTTAAACGGAACAAATTATGGGGGTCCAATGATTCAATAGGAAAATGACGTAGTTGAGGTACCTGAGAGAAAAAACCCAATAAATTTAAGGATATGCTTATGTATTTGGCCTATAAATAAATTGGTATATTGTATATATTGTGATACATCGAATATACTCCAATAATATATATGTACGTGTATATAAGAGTTCTATCTATAATTCTGAAATACGTATATCAATATATATGTACTACAAAATGAAAATATAGCTAGATTTTATAATTATTTAAAAATAACATTATAAAATATAATTTTTACATTGACACAAATTTTGTTCAAATCATTGATACTCGGATTATTTATGACATTGATTTGAAACAAAAACGAAAAATTTAACTTGTCCATGTTAGCAAAGAACACAATTTTGTAAGTAGCCTGAGACTGCATCAACAACAAAAGTTGTGTAGGACTCCTTAATATGTGGAATTGTGAATACATTAGTGACAATAAATAATATTGTCAATTAATAAAATTAAACTGTAATTTTATTTTTATTCATTTTGTGCTACTAATTAATTTCTAGGAAACGTAAACAAAACAAGATTTGTGAAGTAAAAAAATTTCTAAGGTGCAAATTAATAAGCTATCACTTTTATTTATAATTTTTTTTTTAAAAAAATGAATAACAAATATGAAAAATGAAAGGGATGTAATTCTTTTTCTTGTCTCAATAATTTCATAAACAAACACTTAAATACATTAAATTTTCTCCAACAAAATAATATTAAGGAAAAGCATAAGTAATCTTGATAAACAATTACATAAGTTGTGTACTATTTTGATGTAATTCAAAATTGAAAAACATCCACAAACATCTGCTATGCATACTCTCTTCGTCAATTTATTAGCTATTTTTTTATTTTTGAAATTCATGCTAAGTAAAATTTAATTAAAATTTTAAATATGTTGAAATTATATCAACATAAGAAAGCATTCCAACTTATAGTATTTTTTCATAAATAAACTTTTTCATAAAATTTTGATTCAATTAAAAATATATTATAAATTATAATTTTTATCATGTTAATATAATAAAAAGATATATTATATAGCTTGAATTTCAAGAATATAGAATAATCATTTATATCGATGGTGAGAGAATTTGTATATGTAGGTCTCTATGGATGTCTTTTTATACTTCGGTTACATGAAAATAGTGTCAAAAACATACCTTAATTTAATTTTTTTAAATAGATAGTTATTAGAATTTAAACCTGAGTTAGTATATTTTATCTTTATTTGATTTTTGACAAATGAACATTATGAACTATCAAAATAATATTGAAATTAAACTACATAAACGGAAAATTGGAGAAATAATGCGCGAAAGAATATTTATGTGCTTCATTTTTTTTAGTTAGTTAAAAAAGATACATTTTTATATTAAATAACCGCTCTGTTTATTATTATTTGTTCGGATAAGATCATGCATATTATTTAAGAAAAAAATTAAAATAAGGTACAATTTGACTAATGTAACCCTACTATTAATCATTTGAAAATGATTTGTGCTTTTTGAAAACGGTAAACATAATTTTTTTCACATGAAAATAGTATTGTAATTTTAAAAGTAACTTTTCTCACGTTAAAGGCAGAATTAGAAAAAAATGACCAATTATTTCTTGATCATTTAAATTAACAATTAATTTTGGAAAACCATTTTTAATATGCTTGACAAACAATAGTGAACGGTGGGAGTAACAATTTAACTTTATAATTCCTAGTTTATCCTTAATGAAATGAATTATACTCATTCAAACACTTATCACTAATTTTACATCACAAGTTTCAAAAATTATTCTTTCTTTTCTTAAATTTCATATCGAGTCAAACTAACTTATCACTTATTTTACATCACAAGTTTCAAAAATCATTCTTCCTTTTCTTAAATTTCATATTGAGTCAAACTAACTCATATAAAATAACGAAAAGAGGTGATTCTTTTGCTTGTTTTGTTGAGTGAATATTAAGCAGGTTTCATGGAGATGGAGGGAGATGTCCAAACCCAAAAAATGTTTTAGATATAACGGTCCCAAATTGGTTATATCATTATAGTATATGTCCCCACATTTTTTTTAATAACTCCAACCTGCAATCTTGTAGTTAAAAGGCCTAAATTATACTCTTTGTTTGAATATATATAGCATAATTTGAATTTCGAGATTTAAATAAATTTATGATCGTAAATTTTTCATATATATTTTATATTAATTATTATGACTTATAATATATTTTATGTAGTTTACAAATATTTAAATTTCATTTAAAAAGAATTGAAGATTTCATAATACACAAATTTCTGATCAAATTTATATTTTTTGACTTTCAAAAAACAAAATATGTCACTTAAATAGATACATCATCTCAATTTACATGTTCGTGAATCATACTTATAATTCAATTATATTGTTTTAGATATAAAGAAATATATATATCCCAAAAATTTCATCATTGATATATTAATGGGAAAATTGTATATAATAGGAAACTAATAACCTAAAATAAATGGAGTAGCTAGGGTTTGATTTGATTGTGCTCCATAGCAAACGTTAGCCAAAGTTTGCCAGGCGCCTCTCTCCCAAAAATCTCGCTCGCCACTCTCCCATTCTCGCTCGCCACTCTCCCTCTGTTCGCCTCTCTCGTTTTATACACAGAAGTGTATAAATTCTGTTTCTGTTTTGTATAAAGCGAGAGAAAATTGTATATACACATGCAAAAACATATATCTTCGTGTTATACACTTAATTATACAATTTACAAACATTTTACTTCAATTCAATTGTAGACAAATACAAATTTTATACAAATATTGCAGAGAAAAAGGCCAACGAATTATACAATTGCAGTGAAATACAATTTTCTCTAGCTTTATACAACAGAAGTGTATATATTGTGTTTCTGTTTTTGTATAAAGGGAGAAAAAAAAACATATATCTTCTTCTTATACACTTATAATTATGCAATATACATACGTTTTAATTCGATTCAATTGTATGCAAAGCAAATTTTATAAAATATTGCAGCGAATTATACAATTGCAGTGAAATAGGATAGCGAATTATACAATTGCAACGAAATAGGCCAGTGAATTATACAATTTAGGCCAACGAATTATACAATTGTATATGTATAGCGAATTATACAGTTTTATGTTTGCTATGGAGCGCAATTATGCAAACTTTGTTATAGCATACAAATATGAATTTTTTGTTTGCTATATGTGAAAGTTGCCCTATATTAATTCTATATAGCAAACATAATCCAATAGATGTCGACGTACACATCGCTGTTGATTATCTTGCATTAATTGATACTTCTTCAATCCTCTTTTATATGTTATCCCTTTCTATAAATAGCTGGTCCATAATATTTGTAATTTCATACAATCAACGCATAAATTACAATATTATTCCTAGTTTACCTTTGTGAATTATTTGCCTTGAAAAATATACATTTGACCAACTTAGAAAAGCTAATTAAATAATTCATGTTCATTGGTTAAATTAATTAATCAAAAAAAATTAATTCATATCAGTGATTGAAAACTTGAGTTCCAAAATAATTATATAAAGGTAAAAGGATAAAGTTACATCATTTCTTAATGCAAATGCAAAGTAAAAATGTGACATATAAAATGAGACGGAGAGAGTATTATGATAATATATAACTAATACATGAAAAGTTGTTGTATTAGCAATGCAAATGGTTTTAATGCATACATTAGTATGATTAAAGACAGATATTCTCTATTTTCATTTTTTTGTGTAATTGGTTGTATAATATGCAGTGGTGATCCTTTATTCTTGGAACCATTCTAGATGCAAAATGCAGATAACACTTCAGTAGTAGTGGCAGGTTGGCATAGAATGAGCTATGTATTTCCTAATTATTCGGTAATTCGTTCTCTGTTATATATTAATAGTCTGTTTGGCCAAGCTTTTTGGATAGTAAAAAAAGTAAGATTTTTGATCAAGTTTTTGGGAGAAAATAACTGCTTCTGGGGAGTAGCAATGACACTTTGTCAAAACTAAAAAAATATTTTTTTGAATAGTAGTATGGAAAAGCTTGGTATTTGTTGCTCAAAAGTGTTTTCGAAATTTATTGAATCAAACACAAACTATTTCTCACTAAAAGTACTTTTTATGAGCTTTATAAGCTTCAAACGAATACTTTCAAACGCGTCATTATGAATTTGGAGGAGACTCATCCATGTTGAAGAACAACTCAGATTTAGCTGGAAATGTGATTGAGTTTGTGACTTTCACCAAATAATCCAGATGGAAAATTGGAAAGTCCAGTTCTAAATGGTCCAAATGTGAAGCACATTTATGATCATGCTTATTATTGGTCTCATTATACAGCAATTCCAGATCCTGCTGATGAGATCTTATGATTTTCTCCATGACTAAGCTTACTGGTCATGCTGGATACAGATTTGAGTAATAAGAAAAATTCTTCAAGTGAAAAATAGTCGTCGTTTTGGAGTTTCAAATTCCACAAGTGAAACACCACAACACATTATACGTTGTGTCTTATAGTTTGATTGTAGGATTATTATTGTAGTATTGTTCTATTACTTTCTGTTGTTTTTGTTATTTTCTGTTCTCTCTTGTACTTCCATTACGTCTTTTCTAAACTTTTTTGTCTTGAGCCAAGGGTCTATATAGGAAACAACCTCTCTACCTAACCTGGTAAACATCTGTGTACACTCTAACTTTCCCATATTCCACTCTGTGTGACTATACTAGATATGTTGTAGTTGTAGACCTTCCTAGACTTGCAAATTTTGTTTCATAAAGTATAATAGTTTGAGAATAATAGTGCAGAGATAATGAAATGGAAACTGCACAAGATCGACTCAATTCTTCCTGCATTACACTAACACCCCGCCATACGTTGCCCACAATCAACAGGGTTCAACCAACAATAATTCTCTGAGAAATGAAGAAACATTTCAAGATAAACTGTGTCGAGTCACGTAACTACGATGTACCTGAGACAGATTGATAGTCCAAGTTCGAAGGATTCAAATTCTAATCAACAGGCTGTTTTGCAGCAACTAGTTTCTTTGTCCTTTCAAGAACACCAAAAAATATCGATCCTCCAATACCTATCCAAAGTACTCGTGGCCCTATTCCCTGCAATAGCAAAGTATTAGCTTAGCAAGCTCGATCGTCTAAGTTATATTAACTTAATTGTCAACATTACATATAACATCACTTCCCACAGGAATTCTCTGCTGAACTCTATTGCAATATAAGAACTCCTAGTGCTTTTTATATGAAATTGTTGAAGAGATTAAATATTCAAAGGAATTGGTATCACTTTGGACCTTCTTTCCCTCCAACACATGAAAGACAGAAGAGAACAGACGGCATCTCAAATTTTTAAGGGCAGAGTCTTGATGATAAAACGCGATAAAAAGAGAGAATGATCGAGAATGATGCTTCTATCATATATTATGGATGACAAACTCACAAGCTGTTACGAAAATTGATAGCCAAATCAGTATAAGAAAGTTTATGCCAATCCGTCATCTGCACTCTTCCTTTTGGAGGGACTAGAGAAAAGTTGTATCATAATCACTATGTGTACAACCAAACATATGCACATAATGTAAGAACACGAAGTCACTACCTTAAAAAGAGTAGAGGCTCCTTCATCTCTTGCAATAGTTTTAACACAATGCAAAATGCCTTCATACTGCTTTGCTGAACCCTGAAAACGTAAAATAAACAAAAGTTTTCAATAATGAATTAGCAAGAGAGAGAGTTGCAGTTAGAGAGACCCAAGGGCACCAAACCTGAACCATCAATCTTGTTTTTATCACATCAAGAGGAGTAGTTATAGCTCCTGTTATTGCACCTGCAAGAAATGTAAGATTCAAATGTAACAGATCTCTGAATAACAGAAATTATTGCTGTGATATTATTAAGATTCAAATGTAACAGATCTCTGAATAACAGAAATTATTGCTGTGATATTAAACATATAATCAGAAGAAGAATCTAGAAACAAGCTTTGCATATTGTCTCTTTGCATTCATTTCCAATTGATTTCTAATAGGAAACATACTTTACCACCCAAGACACTACAGCAGATGAAGGACCACTTTCAAGTGAAATGCAACGCTAAAATTCTCCTTTTAAGAAGCGTATCCCCACTAACATAGATTAGCTTAAAATCAATCCTCAATCCATGAAATATTACATAGACCGTAAGCAAAAGGCTCTTGTGATTCATAAATATGTGTCATGTTGATGCGTATAAAGATATTTGAAAAAGTATGTTGATTACACACTGATTGTTTATTTTTAGTGAGGGATTTCCGCAGATATCAGTGTACCAGTCAAAAGAGATGATATCATAGATATTGGAAATAATCTAACACATGTGATTACCTGCAAAGGCACCAATCATTGCATTCTCGGAATCTTTAAGGTCCCTTTTGGCCTGCATAAGAAAAAAGTATGTGTCTTTTCCAAGAATATGAATGTAAAAACAAGTCTTTGTAAATTTATGAATAGAAAGAAGAGTTCATATACATAATCCTTTGGACAAGTTATGTAAATTCTCTTGTAGTGAAAAGCAGAATGAAATTGAGCAGTTCCAGTTCAATGCATAAAGAAAATACTATAGATGGATGAAATATTTCTGGTATAATGGTGCTTCAATTTTAGTTTACTTAATTGCACAAAAGAAAGAAGGGCTGAGTTGTACTCTAGCTCCGCCCCCGGGTTATATCGAATTTGATTAAAATTGACGACGTGTAAGCATCAATACAGAACCAACTTACAGCTAACTTATACCCCATCCGCAGCTGCTCGTATAAACAGAACTGGACAGCATCAAATGGTAAGTCTCGCAGTAGAAAAGAACCATACCCCTGCACTCAAGAAAGAAAACAATGGGTTTTCAAGAGCCTGGGCAAGGAAAATGTCATTCAACATAGATTCAGGTTTCTGCAAAATTCTGAAAAAAAAACCCCTACTCACAGCATAAAGGCCTCTAAACCCTTCCTTAGCAACAATGAGTCGAACCGCATCAGGGGCAGAAGAAAATTGGCCAGTCTGCATCCTTTGCTTAACTACCTGTAAGTTATTCATACCTTAAACCGGTGAAGCAACACCAAAACGTTGGATGGAACAATTAGGCTTTCATTACCTCAGTGGGTACACGAACAATAGAAGAAGCAGCTCCGCCAATAGCACCTGCAGTCTAAATTGAGTGTAAATAAACGTTTATACTTCGATAATTTTGAAATGTGGGACATTTCTTGCTGGCCCTTTTCTTAAATTATTCAATCTAAATGCATAGATAATTCGAAAATTGAAAGGGACAATTTTAAATTATCTTCTATGCTCACATAGATGTGTCAATTTAAATATAATTCCAGAAATAAGAACGAATTTTGCGTGAGAGGTTCAAAAAGTTATGTTCCATCTCCAGGATTGTAGCTTAAACTAAGATTTAATATAGTTATAGACTATAAAGTGCGGTTACAGATTGCATGGACCCAGATCATTGAATATCTTAAGTAAAGTATAACAAAATAAGGGTTGCTGACATTTTATCAGTGGCAATACTTACCAAATGAGCTAAGGCACTAAGGTTTTCAGGGAAGCTGTCCAGCAATTTTCTCTTTGCAGGTTCATATACACCAACAAATATTGCCGATGCTCTGCAAAGAACAATGTAATAATGTTAATCTTGTTATGCATAACAGAGCAGTATGAAATTGAAAATACAAGAGTAAAGAAAACATAGCAAATAATTGAGAACGCATTACAAAACATTCAGCGAAGAAGAACAGTAGCAGTAGCAAAATGCAATAACCGAAGCAAAAGAAACAACGGGTAATAACAGAAAATGAGAGAATTGGGATTAGTTATGCTGGTATTGTATTTTCTCGACTGTTTGGTTTGTAGTATTAAATGAATATGGTGTATTAGAATAGGAATAGTATCCCACATTATTAATGTCATGGTTTACTATGTATAAGAATGGTACTGAATAGGCATTATTTTTTCTAATACTTCCTATCACACGACCCCATAAATAATTGAGAATGACCTGAGTGTAATTTTTATAATGCACAATGTGCATTGAACAAGAAATTCATCCATGGAATCAAATTCATAAAGTAAAGTACTTTAAATCAAGACTACTTACGGTAAGACTCCAACTAGATTTCCAGCCAATCCTGAATAAAGACCTTTCAAAATGATCTGTCCACCACCACGAACTGCCTAACATTAAAACATGAACAACTGGTCAAATAACTAGTATAGTATAAGAGATGACAAGATTCACTTAGCTGAAGTCCCTGTATAACTAAAATCAAACATAAGGAAATTAATACTCAAGTTGGAAGCCTGATGGATGAGAAATAAGAGTCTTAACGACTCAGAGCCAGAATGTCAAGTAAAAAGACTTTCAGATAGTTAGTATGTGCTAAAAAGATATGTAGTAGGAAGAAGGAAGCATATTCATAGAAGATATTCACCAAATGTTTAAAAGAATAAACCTGCTTGAAGACGAGTTTTAATTGTATCAATTGGATACAAAGCAGCTTCTACAACAACACCAGCAGCAGCTCCAGATACAGCTCCCTCTAAAGAAGTCCAGAGAAGATATTACAATCATAAAGGAGAGGTAAATGGCCAAAAGCCAAAAGCCAATATTTAGAATCGGTCACTAGAAATGTACACAATACCAAAACCAACACAAAAGAGAAAGCTAAAACACAAAAGCTGCTGGGATATAACTCTCAACTAATCTACCTAGAGGGAAATAACATCAACCGTGTTAATCTACAATCCAGAAGACCACTTAAAGGTGACATTCAGCAATACCATCACAGATTTGCACCATCACCAAATGAGAAGTAAATTAATGTCATTTTTCCAAACTATGTGCTGAATAAGATGATATCGAGAACACAAAGATATCAGATCAAAAAATCTTGACTTCTGAGATGATTTCAGTGACAATTGAATATGCTTCTTTTCCAGCCTTAAAATGCCTCGATCTTTTCAAAAGCCACTCAAATATAATGTACCTCTAGCTTTTTTTAATAGAATGAGCTTCTAGTCAATAAATGTATTGACTAGAACTAGCAGCAAATTCTTTCCTCAGATCTGCTATTTTCATCCTTACTTTTTCAGATTCATATTAAAAGGTTCAGTGACTCTCTAGTAAAGCTAAAAGTCTTGATCTAATCAGCAAGACTCTAGGAAATATTGTGGTAACTTCCAGAGCAATTAGAAGAACTTACCATACAATATGCGTAAGAGATCAAATGGATTCTGTTGTTTGCTGATTGATGCAATAGCTTTTGACTTGTGGTTGGATTTGAGTGCCTCGAAGTTCAGTCTATCTTCTGCAAGAGGAATTTTGTATCATCAAAAGTGGCAAAACGGAACATCAATTGTCTGATTTATCTAACTTTTTCAACAGCTTAGGAATCATTTGTAAACAGGTAAAGGTATAAGAACAATGATTTTGCAAATGAAAGTAGCCAAGTGAAAAGGAAAAGCACACACATCAACCTAACAAATGCTTTGAAATATAATTTCTTTTTCTTTCTTTGTTACTTATATTTATTTAACTAAATTGTTCTGTACATACTTAGTCAATTCTATGTTGATGATTCTATGATCAACTTAATAGTTATGCAGATACAATGTGAGGTTTTTCCCCAGAAATGCTGGCTTTAATTAGTGAAGGCAGGTGCAACTGCCTCAACTTTTCTTAATGAGATTCCCTATGATGAAAACTGGCACTTGTCAATCACTCTCGTCAACAAACTCTACTGCTTAGAGCACAATGCAGCTAATGAAAATCCACTGTCGACAAACACATCAATTCTTTGCAACAGAAAATATATCCCGTGTTTTCAACTGAATGGAACCAGTCTAGCTTATACATATGATAATTTACTTTTTCATAATTATAACAATGAAACAGAAAAAAGTTTTGCTTATCCAGAATCCATTCACAAACTTCATACAGCTAACATAAGATCATCAACTCATCCTCATGCTGAACCGAACTTAAACCACACCAGTTAAGCTTCCAAGTAGGCAATGTAAAAAATCCTAAAACATACATTTAATCATTACAGATACAGTAAAACTGTCAATTCAACTCCAATCACAAACATCATTTTGAGAAAATCATTTATACAAAATCCAAATCCACGACCGTTAACTCTTTTACAGCAACAATATACAATACCAATTCAAATTTCCAACAATTGCAGCGGAATGTAGATCGTAGACTCTTCAATCAAACTAACAAAACTAAGCTTAACATATAAATGATATTTACCTGGAAATTCCGTCTCCGAGTTGATCGCCATTGCGTACTCCTGAAGAAAAATCAGTAAAAATGCGTCAAAATTCTACTCTTAACAATTATGAACACATTTGTTCGTCGACTACGGCAGATTGCCCACTGAACTAATCAAATTGCAGCAACAAATTGGCTCCAACACCAAAGTTAGCAAAGAAAATACTAATAATTATGATTACAAAAATGTGTATGAACAGAGAAATGGTGCTTTTATACCAAACCTGTGAATGGAGCTAATATGGCTGCATACAACACACAAAAGAGCAGTAGCCGATGCATTAGTTTTCAGGGGTTTAGTTTTAGAGAAAATGACAAAAATGGTCCCTCATATTTGAAGATAAATTCAAATTAGTCCCTTAAGTATGAATTCAACACTTTTTTGACCAGTTTAGTTTGCCAAAAGTTTAACATTTAGAGTCTAGGAGAACATTTTATTGAACTCTATTTGACGGGAACTATAAAAAAGGTATTTAATTCATCAAATTCTAAAATATGGAACACAAAAACTACATTAGACAATAAAAAGATGTCAAAGAATTAGTAAAAATCACACATTAAAAATTTGCACTAGATTTCAAAACAAAATTAGAAATATCAGAAATTATATAAAAAGTAACTACTAAAAACAAGTAAAAAATCAATCGACCGAACCGAGAGACGTTATTGAAATGTCAATTATCTTTTCTTAATTTTATTGTACGAAAATCAACGAATGGATCTACCAAATTTTTTCACAACAAAAATGCACGAAAATAATAGAAAAGTTTTTTTAAAAATAGGTAGTCGTTTATCGACTAGTTGCGCATAAAAGTTCCAAAGAACTATGATTGTTTTCTTAGTTTTATTTTTCAAAAAATAGAGTCCATCAATATTTTTAATGAAAATTAATGGAACGATGTCGGTTATCAAAGTGCAAACTGTAATTGAAGAGTATAAATAAAAATAATTATTTTTATATCGATTCTATAATAAAAATCGAGATTAGTGTACTTTACATGTATTTCAGACTCTTTGTTTTTGTATGTTTAAGATACTATTTTCTGACATTATGAAGTCACACTATACTCCCTCGATTTTATCCTATCATCGATAGTATATGTCGATTTTGCCCCTCAATTTTGACCTTTTTTTCGGTAAGTGCAACTCTAAATATGAGTTCTCCCCTCAATTTTGACCTTTTTTTCAGTAAGTGCAACTCTAAATATGAGTTCTTACTTAGAAAATTATAACTCATATATCGTTTAACAAATAGATTTAAATATTCTATCAAAGACTAAAAGTAATAGTAATTTTTAATAAACTCAAATGATCAAAATTGTCAATGGACCATTTAACATTAACTTATAACTAATTTAAAAGACTAAAATTATTAAATCATATTTTAAGGAACTATTTTGGACACACCCTCAAAAATACTCCAATACTATTTGTCTTGGTTTTAAAATAATCCTTATTTTATACGGTGGAGCAAAATTAGTCCTCTAGTTATGGTATAAAATTACTGCACTTTTGATGTTAACTTAATAAAAATTGTTAAAAACTAAATATTCATCCACGTGATGAGACGAAATTTATCCAAAACAAAAAATGGGGTGACATAGAAAAAATAGGATTTCGATTTTTTAAAATGAAATTAATGGAAGGGTGTTAGTTTTTAAAGCGTAAAACTGCAATTGAAGAGTATAAATAAAAAATATTAATTTTTATATCGATTAATGCAATAAAAATAAAAATAATATATTTTACCTAGTTGATGAACTCCTTTTATTTTGTATATGAATAACTATTTTTTGACGCTATGAAATTTATTTATTTTTCCTTGATTTTTCCCTATAACCGCATATACATATATACACACTTTCACATATCCTTTTTTTTTTTCTTAATTAACTTGCGAACTTGATGATCGAATATGCGATTTTATAAAAAGTAAGCACAAAATTATGTAATGATTCCATCACAAAAGAAAAACATAATTTAATTGCTATGCTTCATTTCCTATAAATAGAGGCTCTAAAAGCATTCTCTAAAGCGTATTAATAAGTGCTATATATGAGAAAATGACTACCTCATCTCTTCAATCCCCAATAGCTCAAAAGTTAGTTTTTTTTTTCATTCTTAATTTATAGTTCTCCTCTTTTATTTTAACTAATTTCACTATATCTTTGCAGGTTAGAAGGTAAAGTAGCATTTATAACTGGTGGAGCTAGTGGCATAGGAGCAGCCACAGCTAAACTTTTTGTTCGCAAAAGTAATAATTGCAGATATTCAAGACGATCTCGAAAATTCATTGGTAAAACAAATTGGCACAGAACACATAATGTTTGTCCATTGTAATGTTGCGATTGAATCAGACGTTCAAAATGCGGTAGATGCAACAATTGTTAAATTTGGTAAGCTCGACATAATGTTTAGTAACGCTGGTACAGTTGGTAAGCCAATTTCCAGCATCTTAGAGGTAGATTACGATATAATCAAGAATGTGTTTGATGTAAACGTTGTTGAGGGATTTTTTTGCGCGCAACATGCTGCTAGAGTGATGATTCCGGCTAATAAAGGAGTTATTATTTTCACAGCAAGTACGGTGACAGAGTCTTACATTGATTCGCCACACAAATGTGGCTTTAACCGAGGCTTATAAGAAGTTGTTTCTATCCACCAAATAAGTAAGGTCAATTTGTTTTATTTTGATCCTTAATATTTTCTGTTCGATTGAAATGGTTCTTAAATGTATAACAAATACTACTACAAAATCACTTTTGCATTTTTTTTCCTTTGGCTAATAAGATATTTTATTTTGTCACCTCTCTTACCTATACATGAATTCAATAGTAATTCAAAAGATTATTCTATTTGGAAATCTCCAAATTTATGCTTATTTTCAATTCTCCGAAGCATTTTGTTCATACAACAAGTACTTGACGATCAATATTTCAATTTGTTTACAATTTATCAGCACTACTTGAGAGAATTCTGAAGCAGAAATTTAGTTCTCATGTCACATATGTTGATTAACATGATGAAATATTGATTAAAAAAAAAAAAAAAGGCAGACCATTGCATAATGGGAGGGCCAAAATAATTTTGGAGTTTGCATTAAAACAAAAATTGCCAAATTGAATATTGATGTATCTCAAATATAATACAATCTTGGTTTCGCAAAGAATGACCTGGTTTGACTTGACGCGGAGTTTAAGTAAATTAAACCTTATGACCATAAACATGTCACGTGGAAAGCTAAAATGAAAATGTTACCTAAAAAGAAAAAGATTATTCTTTTTGAATCAGACTAAAAAAAATAATATCATTTTTTTTAAACGAAGGAAGTAATATAAATAATCTGGAATATAACAAGGGCTCGAAGAATGCACTATTTGGAGCTTTCTAAAGAATCATTTTTTTTTTCAATTTTTACATTTAATTTATAGTTAAGCAAAAATTTCTAAAATTTATTAGTGCACTGATCATAAAATTTTGATTTTATAGGCTAGCAAATGATGATTCCAACTTCCAAATATGTGAGTGATATTCCCGCTTGGCTATATAATGGTGCTTTTAGCAAATAAGAGGTGTTTTTAAAATTAAATTACTCTTAATTAAATCGTATAAAAAGAGGATATAAAAGGAAGGGAAAAGGGTCTGATATATCCCTCAACTTTGTCATTTAGAACTGATATACCCCTTGTTATGAAAGTGGCTCATATATACCCCTACTTGTAAACAAATGGCTCACATATACCCTTTTCCTCTAACGGAAATGAAAATAATAATAATTTTAATCTAAATTTTTATTATTTTTTTCTAAAAAATATAATCCCGTATGAGTAAATTTAATCCTCGTAAAAAATATTTTTTTTGACTTTTTTTGTTTCAATGACTAATTTATAATTATTATTTTGATAATCAAATTTATTTATATTTCACTAATATTCTTGTAAAACTTATTGTAGATGACCAAATTTTTTCTTCGAATACGAAATTAAATTACAATACACACACAAAAAATAGTTTAATTTTTTTTCTCTTTAAACTAAGGAATGGAAGAAAAAAAATAAAATAAGAATAAGAAACTCAAATAATTATAATAAAAGAAGTCAAAAAATAATTTATGTATGAAAAAAATTAAAATATACCTTGAACTTTGATAGAGGAATCATATATACCCCTAAATAATTTTTTTTTAAAAAAAATTAGAAGTAATAAATATAAATTTAAAACTAATTTTTTAACTTCCGTTAAATGAAGGGTATATGTGAGCCATTTTGTAACGGCAAGGGTATATATGAGCCGTTTGTATAACGGTAAGGGCATATATGAGCCACTTTTATAACGAGGGGTATATTAGCTCTAAATGACAAAGTTGAGGGGTATATCAGACCCTTTTCTCTAAAAGGAATAATTATCTTTGTTCTTACACTTGTATCTTGTTGTAATAACAAAATCTAGTGCAATATTCATAGGTTGGCTCTGATGATTGATGGTGGTTGATAGTATATACGAACCTAAACCTTGTCCTATCCTCAAAAGGTAGAAAAGTTGTTTCAGATAGATTTTTGACTGAACAAATTCTTAATTAAGTAATACAATACTTATTTAATATAATTTCTTAACTATATAAAATATTGCTCATTAGTTTTTGATATCATAAAAAATCACTTATTTTAAAGGGAAAATGGTCAAATATGCCCCTAAACTATTCGAAAAGGTTTAGATATACCCTCCGTTTAAAGTTTGGTCCATTTATACCCTCGCCGTCCAACTTTTGGTCTACATATGCCCTTTTGGACGTTAGTTGGCCAACTCGGAATATCCAACTCATTTTACTTTTATATAAATGCCAAATGGATTTTTCACGTCATTTTTATGTATTATCACTTGAATTTATATTCAAAGGAAAAGGGTCAAATATGCCCCTAAACTATTTGAAAGGTCTAGATATACCCCCGTTTAAAGTTTGGTCAATTAATACCCTCGCGTCCAACTTTTGGTCTGCATATGCCCTTATGGGTGTTAGTTGGTCAACTCGAAATATCCAACTTATTTTACTTTTCTTTAAATGCCAAATGGGATTTCACATCATTTATATATATATTATCACTTGACATTTATATTAAAAGAGAAAGGGGTCACTTATGCCCTAACTATCCGATCCAATTTTAAAACACATATACGACCGTCTTTTAAATGGTTCAATTATGCCTCTAATCCGACTCATATATGTGTGAATTATTCTATTATTTACGTCATCATCGCCTGTTGCAGCTTGCAGTTGTGTCTGTAATGTTGTTGCGGTGAATTCCTCCGCTCTAGCCCTTGCCTGCCAGGTTTGCGCCTGCAGCTCTGCGTTGCGCCAAAACGCTTTTCAAACCTCAACTTCCTTTTCCTTCAGTTGTCGTGCCATTGATTCCTCGACGGTTTCAATCAGAGCACGATAGTTTTCGCCATTTAAATGGTTCAATTATGCCCTAATCTGACCCGTATAAGGTATTTGAAAAAAGGGGTCGGATTGTATAAATTATTTAAAAGACGGGTCGTATATGTGTGTTAAAATTAGGTCGGATAGGTAGGGGCATAAAAGACCCCTTTCTCTTTTAATATAAATGTCAATAATAATATATAAAAATGATGTGGAAAATCCATTTGGCATTTAAGAAAAGTAAAATGAGTTAGATATTTCGAATTGACCAACTAACACCCATAAGGGCATATGTAGACCAAAAGTTGAAAGGCGAGGGTATAAATTGACCAAACTTTAAACGGGGGTATATCTAGACCTTTTTGAATAGGTTAGGGGCATATTTGACCCTTTTCCCTTGAATATAAATTCAATTGATAATACATATAAATGACGTGAAAAATCCATTTGGCATTTAAATAAATATAAAATGAGTTGGATATTCCGAGTTGGCCAACTAACGCCCAAAAGGGCATATGTAGACCAAAAGTTGGACGGCGAGGGTATAAATGGACCAAACTCTAAACCTTTTCGAATAGTTTAGGGGCATATTTGACCCTTCTCCCTATTTTAAATTAAAACACTAAAAATTACTATTCCTCCGTTTAAAAAAGAATAACTTAGTTTCCTTTTTTAGTTTGTTTAAAAAAAAATAACTCCAAAATTACTCTTCTTCTACTATTCGGACCTAAAATGCCTTGACGTCAACCTTTTGAATCTATTTTGCCCCCCATCTTTAACAACCTAAATAATAACCTCAATTAACAAATTCATTTATGACGTATCACTATCCTATTTAATTAACGAGCATTTGTTTAATCAAATATCTCAATTCTCTAAACTAAGTAAATTGTTTTTTCAAAAGGAAAAAACAATACTGCCAAAAACCTTTGCCAAATCTCAATTTGATGATTTCTTGGGAATAAGCTTTATAAAGTAGTATACTTATTTAAAAACAGATTTTTTCTTGATAAGAACCTATCCAGATGATGTCAAATTTAATATAGATGGGTTTTTTAATTATTATTTTTATTTTATTTTAAGGAAAGTGACAAATTAATTGGCATTGATGAGGGTTGAGAACTATTTTTGGCATTTTAGATCTATCCACTTTAGTGTAGCAACAACAATATTGCAGATTAAAAACTTACCAATGCAATAACCAATGGTTATCATACTACAACAAAAATGATAATTAGCGGTAATTAATTCTTAATTGACGCTAAATATATATATTTTAGCGATAATTGTCACTCTTTGTATATGTCCCTAAAGCCTTTAGCGACATTAGTTCTAATGACACTTAACTAGTGTCGTTGAAGACTTTAACACTTTTTATTAATGTCAATATTTAATACCCCTAAAAATTATTTTTGTTGTAGTTTCAACTTAGCGTTCAGTAGAATTGTAATAGAAAGATTCATTACTAGTTAACAAGGACAGATATATTTATGAATCACTAAATTTAGAGAAAATGATTAAATACTCTTCGATCTATATTCGAATTTTTAATAACACACTTATATTTTACAAGAGTTTTATTATCTCAATAAACTATTTTAAAATGGACTAATTACCCCCTTGAAACGTGATAACTAGCCATTGCCTTGTGGAGAGGCACACGCCTTGACACGTGTGTTTCACCAATTAAACTTTTGAAAAGAGCTTTTCTCCTTCTTCTTCATCCGTTCTTCTTCAATCTTTTTGCAGCCCTAATTTTTTTTTTGAAAGCTTGATTTGAGAAAAATATTAGGGGATACATTGTGGGTCTTCTTTTTTTTAATCTTCCTCACAAGGTGGATTTGTCGGGCCCCCATCCTTTTCACCATTCTCATATGCAAAATAATCGTTACCACCTCCACATCCATCTTTATCACCTCCCTAATTTACATCAAAATTCACACCTTTGCACATCTTTATCATCTTCTTTTATATTATCTCCAAGCTGTTCATGATTTTCAACCCCATTAGTTTCATCATCACCTTCCTCATGATTTTTTCCTCCTCTAATTCTTTTTATTTATTTAGGTAGATTGATTTTGCAAGAGTATTACATGACTTTGTAAATTTATTTGCAATCAACAAAAAGGAATTCCGTAAAAACGGTGGTGGCAACAACGACTATGGTGGTGGCAAGTCTTATTTAGAGGTGGTGAAAGATGAAGAGACTTGTCTTATATTGCTATGGAGAAGAATAAAAATAAATTAAAAACATAAATAATTAAGAATACATATATTTATAAAAAAAATTATATATAAAATTTTGGTAATAGTTTTTGATCAGTGGCGGATCTAGAATTTAAACATTATGGGTGCTTTGAATGTGGCGGAGTAAAATTATAAAAAATACATGTTAACTATAACACTCAAACCCTGGTTCAACAACACTAAAATAGTCTTAAGCACCCACCCAAGAGCCGCCATTAGGCCAATTTCATCATTTATTTACTGGGTGCTTTATGTTAATTTTATACAAATTTCACTTAATTTATACATACATATATATATATATATATATATATATATATATATATATATATATATATATATATATACATATATATATATATATATATATATATATATATATATATATATATATATATACATATACATATATATATATATATATATATATACATATATATATATATATATATATACATATATACATATATATATATATACATATATACATATATACATATATATATATATACATATATACATATATATATATATACATATATACATATATATATATATATATATATACATATATACATATATATATATATATATATATATATATTCTGTAACGGGTTTATAGGTGCTCGAGCACCGACTGTAACATCTTGTAAACCGAAATGTCTAGGATTAAATAAAGAAACTAAGAATAGTTATTTTTGAAAAGAACAGGAAAAAATATCTTGAAAATTTCCCAAGTGTAAAAAGTGAGTTTTTGGTCATTTTCAAACTGCCATAACTTCTAACTCAGGATGAGTTAGGGTTAGTTCTTTATATGGTTGGAAAGTCCTTGAAGAGATCTTTCCAACGTCGTTAAGTTTGAGAATTTTTGGTGTCGTATGAGGGAGATATGACTATCAGAAGTTGGGATGTTGGATCGAGGAAAGTCCAATCCGAATTTTAGTAAGCGCAAAATAGTCTTTTTGCCATACTATTTCCTAATTTGTTTTAAGGGTTTATTAGAAATAAAACTAAGTGTTAAGTCAGTTTTAGAAAATTGCAATACGCTTAGGGCTTGGGAGAAAAGAGAAGAGAAGAAGTATAAAGGAGAAAAGACCAAGAATTCATCAAGAACGCCAAGATCTTTGAGTTACATTCGTTGGGGGTGATCCCTATAAGGTATATGAGATCTTTTTGTGTTGGGTTCTTTCACCCACACATCAACATGTTTAATTCAATGCATTTAGAGTAGATTGAATGATGAACATCGTAGTTATTAATAAACAATTGTTGAATTCTCTTTGTTTGAGTTGAAGTATACTTTTAGTTGTTTTGATTCGTGTTTCCGGGCTATTTTAAGAGGCTAATCGATTGGGTATTGAGAATATTAGTGATCTTAAGTGTTGGGGAAAAAATTCATGGGATTTTAGAAGAGTTAGAGATGAAAATTGGAGAAGAAAAATTGAAAATCCTGTCTGATAGGCCTAGGGGCACCGCGCCAACCAGATCCCCTAAGGACAGAATCTGGTGCACTGCGCCAGTTAGAGTGCTCGAGGAAAGTGTCTGTCCGTCAGGCTTTGGCGCCCAGCGCTTTTCAGAGCGCCAAAGTCACCTAGAGACCCTATTTTCCCTCATTTTTTCGTACTAGTTCCTAAGTGATGTACCTATGTCTCTTAGTTGATTCTAACACTCTAAAGTACACCAAAACATCATGAAAATCATCCATAAACATGAGATCATGATCCTTGAATCCATAATCCAATTCAAGAAAAATTAAGATCAAAGTCAAAAAAGTTAAAAGTCAAGTCTAAAAGTTAAAGAGCAAGTAAAAGTAAGTTCTTAAAGTTTTCAAGAGTCTTAAACAAACATTTTAATTTTGTTTTAAGGCTCAAGATACAAGTTGAGAAAAGATCAATGAGTTAAGTTAAATCTCAATAGTTATAAAGGAACTAAGTATTCCCTAAGAGTTAAGTTTCAAGTAAAGCAAAGAGTAAAGAATTATTGCATTTCTCAAAAAGCTATAAAGGAACTAAGTAGTCCCTAAGAGTTACAAATGTTTCACATTTTGAGAAAAGAAAAGAAACTAGATTTCCACAGAGCCTTTGGCTAATTTTAGAAAAAAGGAAACTATGAATTCAAAGAGAGATTTTAAAGATAAGTTTGAGCAATTACCTCAAATCAGAGAAATAGTTGTTTTAAGAACACATGAGCTAAGTATTTTGGGAGTAGTATTGAGCACCGATATGAGGGCGCGAGTTCATAACAACTCAAGTCTCCATAAACCATGTAGCCAACATGGACAGAGAAATGATCATACTTTTTAGATGATTCCTTAATAATTTTTAGCACAGACTAGTGGATCCACTTAGTAGTTCATGTTCTATACCAACGACAACCGCTTATGCTAATGGTGATGGTTGTCGGTTAAAGAATCGCTCACGGAAACTATATTACTTTCATTATAAGTAAAGTTGAGTTTGTTATCAAATTATCTCTAACGAACTAAGTTGTTTACACTATTTTGTAAGTTTTTTCATATATATATATATATATATATATATATATATATATATATATTGCATGTGTCGTTACTGCTTTATATTGATTTGGTATTTCATGAGTTGAGCAGAGCCAAGATTAGTTCTTTTTAATCCTTTCAAACTTTAAGTTGTTGTTTAGCATTATAACTTTCATACTCGTACATTCAATGTACTGATGTCAGTTGGCCTGCATCATCTTATGATACAGACGCAGGTAACCAGGATCAGCACCCAGCGCCTCGTTGATCCAGTTAAGCATTCGGAGTCAATGGTGAGCCTCCTTGTATTCAGAAGCCACTTTTATTCGCTTTCTAGTATTTCATTTATAGGATGTAGTGGGGTCTGTCCCAACATTCATCTTAGTATTGTGGTGACTTCATAGACAGTCAGGTAGTCAGTTTGAGTGTCTTTTTTAACTGCAGATGTTTTGCTATGAGAATTTGAGTGCCATTTTGGCCAGACTATTGTGTATTAAGTATTTTTTTCAAGAATGTTCTTATTTCATATTTGAGCTAAGTTAAGTCTTCTGCTGAGTTAAGTAAGTCAGACCAAGGATTAGTCAAGACCAACAATGGTCATTGGGTGCTGGCCACGTCCAGGGTGTAGGCTCGGGGTGTGACATCGGCGGACTCCATGCGGGTCCGCCCGTGTTTTTGATGTTCACTCTCTCAAAGAGAGTGAAATACACTCACATTGTCAACTAAGCATTTAGGGAGATAATTATTACTATTATAAACAGTTAAGGTGGGTGATTGTCACGACCCATAAATGGGTGTGATGACACTCGTCTTATCCCATCAAGACAAGTCAGTCTAAAACCCAATATCTAACAAAGTGCGGAAGTAAATGACAATCCAACAACAATTTCTATTATGAAACTAAGTCATATTAATTCAATCCCCAAAACCAGGTTTTCACGTGCACAAGCCTCTAATGTAAATATTAGAATTGAAATAAAATAGAAGTCTAAAATGAAGTTGTCTTTCAAGTAAAAACAAAGTGATAAACTGGAGTAGGAAAGTTCGCTGAGATGACAAACAACTACCTCACAACCCTCCACAAGATGCCTCGAAAACGAAAAGAATGACAAGTATCACGAAGATCCGGGCTCATAACCTACAAAAATTTGTAAAAGCAAGGGGTGAGTACCAAACCACGTGGTACCCAACAAGCAAATCTCTAAACACAAGTTAAGTGAACAAAATACGGCACTCCTTACACCCTATCTAAACCTCCACGCTACAGCCTAACAGTTTACAGTTTACCAAACACACAACTCAATAACCACACTCTATCAGTTTACACATTCTCAATAACAACTCAATATTCAACAGTCACAAGCTTCACAGAGAAACACTCACAAGATGAGCAAAACACGTGTTCAAGTTCATCAATAATAAAAATGTGCAATGCCATGAGATGCTATGTCAAATATAGTGATGCATGTCTTTCCTAACGATACACACCCGCTGTCTCTCAGTCCGGGACCCATGGGGGACATATCTGTCTATGCATCTATTGCGACGCACGACACGACCCTCGATAATATTAACCGTCGCGGCGCGCGATACGTCCCTCGAAATATAATATCCATCACGGCGCGCAATACGACCCTCGAAATGGTACATCCTCTTATCACATAACTCTTATCACAACCATATTTCAAATGCAGTGTGAATTACATACTTAAAAAAAATGAGGAGATAGACATTTGATAACAAAGTACAATTTGCAACAAGGAATACAATACCAACAAATAAGCAACAAGTCTCCAAATCATTCTCAACACCACACAAGAAAATACACGAATTTCATACGCTTAACAAGAGTTTAGAATCCCATTTGCCTCAAATCAACGAACAGTCACTCCGGGACTTGAGTTTTCCCCTTTCGTTGAGCTTTCAAACCAATGCAATCTATTATACTATATAGTCAGAATTATATTCCGACACTAACAACACTTATGTTATATAGGTTTAGCTTAAACCGAAAAGCTTATCCAAATTTACAATTAAGTTAACATATAAATTCTTATATTTCCAAATTTCAAGTCTAAGGTTAAAGCATAATTCCCTAATATCATAAATTTAATGATATTCATATAACATATTAATCTAATATTTGATTAGTTCTATCATTAAATCATAACTTTAATAATAATGTGGTACCATATATATGTATATATATATATATATATATATATATATATATATATATATATATATATATATATATATATATATATATATATATATATATATATATATATATATATATATATATATATATATATATATATATATATATATATATATATATTAATTTTAAAAGAAAGCACAAAGATAAAATATGCGTGCACCAATAACTCTTACATTTACTAATTAACTATCACTATTCCTACTTAAACTTCCCAAGGATCATTGTCCAATGATTAGGCCATCATTGTCCAATGATTAGGCCATCATTGTCCAATGATTATGTCATCATTGGACAATGATTAGACAATAGAAATCAACCACTTTCATACCCAACTCCAATACGTATATCACTGCCAATTCCTTATTCCAAATCTCTTTTCTTTCCAATCAATTATAATATCATAACATATATATATATAGCCATTAATGAAACATTTGCACAAGAGCATTTAATCAGGCGTAGTTTAAGTATCAGTTCCTCCAATTATTAAAACTTCAACATATTCAAGTAATATGATATCCCTAATATCTAATTGCCTATTTCAATATATTAATCCTTACTTTATAACATGATGATAAAATGGTATTAGTTAAAAATGAAAGCCAGCCGGTTACGAATCAGTACCGGCAACCATGACAATTCTCTTAACACACACACCCTAACTAATAACCCATCCATCCAAATGTATAAATAAAGTATCTAATAAATTTCAATCTATTTTTCTCTACAGAAAGAATGAATTCAATATTAATGTCAACCTCCATCTTGTCCCTCCCCCCCAAACTTCCAACCAATATACTTCTTCCAATTCTATATATAACCAACAGTTAAACATTCTCTATATTTTATATTAAGTAATATAAAGTAATTAATGCATGCCTACCAAGAATTGAAAATGGCCGACGGGTATTTGCAAATTTATTTTTTTTCCTCTATGATCGATGCTGCGCTAGGTTACGTTATTCCTCTCCCTTTTTCATATGTGTTTTCTGACTTTTTTTTTTTATAACAAAAAAAATCAACTGTTTATTAAAACCTACAAAATCCACTATTTATAGTTAATACATGTCCCTAATGGTATAAGGTTTTAAATATTTGATCACTTTAGCCCACTAACTATCGATTAAGTCATTTATCTTCAATGACCCAACAATTAATTAATTAATGTTAAACGATTGACCTTCCGGGTCATTACATTGATCTCTTGTAAAGTTAAAGTATATGTGTAGTTAAAAATCCAAATATAGATTAGGGGGACTTTTGACCATTTTCTCCTAAATTTATAATAAATAGTATATATAAAGTCTTTCAATTATGTATTTGTCCTTTGCCAATTAACTCAAAATTAAACTCTAAAAACAAAAAAAACTAATAATAAGAACTCTAAATTATCAAAGAATACATATGTTGAAAAGGAAGTTGTTTCGTGGTAAAAAAAAATCTTTGCTTTCATTATATTGCAATTAGTTAAGGATTATTTGTATATGAAAAGGTTTAATTCAAAATTTTGAGGAATAATATCAGTAATTATATTGAATCTGCACAAGTTATTGGATCATAATATAATACTTTAGTAACTTTATTTGACTCGATTTAGTGCCTCACATGTAATGATATGAAAAAGGATAACTCTCGTGCAAACATGTCTAAATTCAAATATATTTTTTATAGTTATAAGCCGAATAATATCTATAAATATATAATAACAGGTGCATGCAAATTAATAAATTTGGATTTAATTACCACTATTACTTCTAAATTAACTGTAATTTCAAAAGCTTGAAACTTAAAATCGTATTTACAATATGTTAGAGGACCCAAATATGATATGAATTAAATATAATATATGCATAGTGACATTAAATATGAGTTTGATTAGTTAGAAGAAAGGTTGTATTTATACCTATAGTTAATTTGGTTAACTAATAATTAATTATTACTATGTTAAAACTGATTGCGATGGCAGTTGGTCATAACAATTGGCATTGTGTTTACAATTTACAACAATTTGGTTTTCTTTAAAAAAATTTAATTTGGAGCATCAAACTCTTTTTATTTATTAATAGAGTATGTACAAGCACTGACTAATCCAAAACTAGGATTAGCCCAAATAGAAAAAGCCCAACCCATTAAAATGAACCTTTAGGTATTTATAAAGAAACCCTAGAAAATAAGGATTCATAAATTTGTGCTCCTCTTCAGTGTCCCCTATATTGCTGCTTAGAGATTTGTGGTATTCCACCATCCTCCTCCATTTGTTGTGGGTCATTAATCCCTTTCTCTTCTTCTTCCTAGTATCATCCTTGCTTAGCTTGCAGCGGTATGTTTTTGTATTTTGTTCTTCACTTATTTCCCTCAATTCTTGACTTCCTCCATTTCAATGATGGAGACTTAATCCGGTAATGTAGTGGTTGCCTAAGATAGTTCTTGTAGAGGTGCCTAAACCTGTGGTCTGGCTCTCAATTCCTTGTAAGTAGCTAATGTTATCTCATTTCTTCTTCCCTTTTTTGTTATCATTCCTAATCACATTTCTAGATCTGAGCAGATCCAGGTGAATGCTATTTTTTTTTAAAAAAAAATCTTTGATGTCTTTATTGTCCAATTCTAACCAACAAATTTCTGTTTGTTAGGAGAGAGATGATTTGGTTGGATATGTTCCTCCAGTAAGACTTGATGCTGCATTTTCTATGTGGAATCTAAAAAAGAGTTGGTCGTTGATTCTTCAGGTTTTTCCTTTCTGATGATATTCTCTAAAGTGACTAATTCTTTTAATAAACAAAGAAGTAACATTTTTGATCTAGTAAATTTTGAATAATTGAAAAGAAATCTTCAATTGTGTATGAATATTGAGCCAAATTATTTTTTGTTTCAAATCTTCTTAAACCCCCATTTTCATGATATATACTACTGTTTAATATCATGTAAAAATGAAAAAGTGTTCCTCTATGTTGTCATTTTGTTTTATTTCTCTAGGTTGTATTTTCAAATTAGGTATTAACGGCTTTTCTAAGTTAATAATCTTTCTTTTGTTGCTTGGAAGTTCATAAAAGGTGAAAAAGCATTGTCGTCCAACCCTTTCAAAGGTTACATTAGTAAATTAATTTGCTAATTAATTTCCTTTCTGAAAACATGTTGAAGTCTTGCATGACATATTTGAGCTAAATACTTAATGTGTCCTATTATAGTTGAAATCTACCACGGAATCTCCCAAATTTAAGAAAGAACTCGAATAATGCCTAAAGAATCAATCTTAAAAATCATCTTATTGAATTTCCTCCACTTGAGCATATATAAGATCTCTTTTATGATTACTTGAACAATAACCATTGGAACTCTTGTTTTGAATTTCCTCCATTCGAGAAAAACGTAGGTTTATAGTTTTGAAGCAAAACCACCATGTTTGGCCAGTTGGTAAGTACTCAATTCATAGAATAAGTGATTTTTACTAGTCTTTAGATACATGAGATCACCTTAAAAACAAGACTATTATAAGACAATTTCTTCCCATTCTTAAGATTATTTCTCATTTTTCAAAAATACCACACGAACAGGGATGGGTAGTATGGCCACAGTTGACACCGGTAACTTCCTTTTTAGCCTTGATCCATGTTTTCCTCTTGATGCAGCAAAAGCCTTGTAGCATGATCAAGCCGCATGCGACTTGTTGTAGAACTGTCACAATTTTCTTGATATTTTGTATGTCCATTTGACTCTTGAATCTCAGACTCAATCTTGATCACATTCCTCGTTCCTCTATTCCGACTTAGAAGCTCCATAACACTTCAAATTTTCTTTCAAACATGCTTATTAGCTGTAAAAAGAAATTATGCAAAGAAGCACACGTCATAAGCACATAATGATTATAATAATGATTAAATAATGATAGAAAACACATATGAATACTTTATAACAACTAAATGTATCTATTTTATATTGTATGTCAGTTATCATCTTTGTCATCCTAATTCATTTATTTTTAGTTTTAAGTCTTATTTTATTTTTTAATTTGTTTGAAAAGAACTTCATGTTCTATATTAGTAAAATCTTCATGGTTTATTTTTTTCATTATATATGCTTACCATATATGTCATGGTCAAGATTACTAGAGGAGTTTCACCCTATTAGGAACGTTGATTACTCTTGGGACTAAACTTTTACCCTTTTTTGCTTCTTTATTTAAGTTGTTTATTTTTTCGCTCCTTTATTTATGCAATTTATTAGTTACTTCTTAGCTGCAATATCTCATATCTATACATGTTGTCTGCATTTATGTGAACCACGTTAAGTTTATTAATCATCTAAACTATTTATATGTTCACCTATTTCCAAACAATTCTTCTTTTTTGATGACGATAAACAATGAAACATAGTTTACTTTGTAAAACATCAAAATACTTTGTCAATCATCAAACTACATACTACTGTTACATTTTTATAGGACTAAAATGTTAAAGTCACCTTTGATAGGAAAAACTTCGCACCAAAGTGACCCTTTTCTATATGAATCTTGGTTAATCAACCCAATCATTTTTATCAAATTTATATTCACATCTATTTAAAGAGGAGATGGTTGTAAAATTAGAAAATTTATCCTACTTTGCTGGACTCCAAAACTTAAAACATGTTCAACTAGAGATACTTACATACTATTATTCATTATCATCATTTCATGTTTTACTTTTCTCTTCTATTACGTAAAACAGTAGCTGTTGAGTGGTGGATTCAATCATTTGGAGAGCTTCATTGTCGCTCAATATCCCACTGTACTACTCTCTCTGATTAGTTTGAAAACTGACTTTTTCTACCTCAATTTGTGCAATTATATGAAATGCTTTATGTTTTTGTTCATCGATTTTTGCTACTTCTCATCTTATTCAACTTTAGCAACCTCTTATTCTAATTTTCAAATCATTTTTCTTGCATCTTCAAATGTTCCTTGTTTCTTTATCCCTTTTTTGAATTTCTTGAGTATGTACAATTTGCTTTCCAATATCATTTGCACGAAGAATAACGTTTAGACCTTTTTTTCCAATTCGGAAACAGAACATATCTCTGTCTCTACAGTAAGTAAATCGTATTTATTATAAGGAGTAATATTCTTGGCATCTTCATAAAGTTATCCATAATCAACACGATCTAATTCACCGTGGACAAAACAAAATTGACTAAATAAATCATGTCATTCATGCTATTAGTTGTCCATAAGTGAGAAGAGACATTAACATGGACTTAACTTCATCGGTCTAACATTTTTTTAGTTATTTCATGAATTTGACTTTGAGAAGAATAATTGTTCTGATGACTTTAGTCTTAATAATGGATTCATGTTTAACTTTTCTATTAAGACCGGAGATACCAAATCAAGAACATTCTTTCTAAAGCTAATTACATGAAACGTCTAAAAAGTGTTGACTGATGAAGTCCAATTTTGATGCCACATCTCACTTTTGAGATGACTACTAGAGTGAATGATATGATTTATAATACAAATTCTGCTTTTCTCCATATTGAATTGGATATTATGGTTCATTCTACGTAGATGCTAAGAACATGATTGTTATAAATATGGTTTACTTATTGCAAAGAGATAAAGATATGTGTTTTATTTGAGAATTGGGGAAAAGAAATTTAGATGATGTTTTTCGTGCAAATAATATTGAAAGCAAATTAAACACAACCAAGAAAAAAAGAAATTAAATAATAAGGTAACAATGGAACATGAAGAGACAAATAGAGAATGCAAGAAATTGATTCATATATTGAAAATGAGAGGTTGTTGATATTGAACAAGATGAGAAGTTCACAAAAGATGATAAACAAAAACATTGAATAACCTATAGGATTGCACAAGCTTGAGGTAGAAAAAGTCATTAATCAAACAAAATAACTAGAGTGGAGCAGTGGGATATTGAAAGACACAAGAATAAAGTTTTCCAAGCAATAGAATCAACCACTCAACTACTACTGTCTCATGCAAAAAAGTAAGAGAGAAATAGTGTAGCATAAATTATGAAATGATGATAATTTTTTCTAGTACATAAGTTTGTCTAGTTGAACAAGTTTTAATTTGTTGGTCTAACAAAGTAGAATCAATTTTTAAAAATTTGAAACCACATCTTCTTTAAATAGAACTTAAGCTGAATTTCATAAAAATGAGTGGGGTTGATTAATCAAGGTTTGTATAGAAAAGTCCCACTTTGGAGCGAAACTTTTCTTAACAAAGAAGACTTAAACAGTGTATTCCTAGGAAAATGTAATAAAAATATCCTTATTTTTTATAATCAAACACTTAAGTCTCTTTTAAAGGGATAGTCTTACACAAAAATATTGTTCCTCCTTCAAAGTAAATTTATATAATTGAAGTTGAGGATTGTGTCGAACTATTGTGTTGAATTTTACACATATATTTAGTTTTACTTAGAGTCTGATTGAATTGATGTAAAAGTTGGTTAAACCTACTCTTAAGTCATTTTAAACTTTTGAAATTATTTGACAAGGTTAAAAATAACTTTCATACAAACATGTCTAAATTCAGATATATTCATTTTGTTATAAGGTGAATAATATCTAAAAAAATATATTTACATGTGCATGCAAATTAATATATTCAAGTGTAATTATCACTATTAATTTTAAATTAACCATAAATTCAAAAGCTTCAAACTTAAAAATCATGATTAGAATATGTTAAAGGACCCAAATATGATATAAATTAAATATAATATATACATATTAATGTCATGCATAGATGTTGCATTAAATATGAGTTTGATTGGTTACAAGAAGGGTTTAAAAATATTGATTTTAATATAATTTTTATATCTATAGTTAATTTGGATATGTTGCATTATTATAAAACATCTTTTCTGAATTATGTTAACAATTTATAAGCATTTGATTTTTTTTATAAAAATTAAGTTGGAGTATCAAACAATTTTTATTAATTAATAAAGTATGTACAAGAATAGGCCAATCCAAAAAAAGGATTAGCCCAAAAAGGAAAAGCCCAGCCCATTAAAATGAACCTTTAGGTATTTATAAAAAAACCCTAAAAAATAAGGGCTCATATTCCTTGTCCCCCATATTGCTGCTTGGAGCTTTGTGGAATTCCACCTTCCTTCCCCATTTGTTGTGGGTCATTAACACCTTTTTCTTATTCTTTCTAATATCATTTTTGCTTAGCTTGTAGAGGTATGTTTTTTGTATTTTGTTCTTCATTTCTTTCACTCAATTTTCTACTTCCTCCATTTCAATGATGGAGACTTAATCTGGTGGTTTAGTAGTTTCCTAAGATAGTTATTGTAAAGGTGCCTAGTCTTGTGTTCTAGCTCTCAATTCCTTGTATGTAGCTAATGCTATCTCATTTCTTCTTCCCTTGTTTGTTGTCATTCCTAATCACATTTCTAGATCTGAGCAGAGCAAGGTGAGTGCTATTTTTAAAAAAAAAAATTCTTTGATGTCTTTATTGTCCAATTCTAACCAACAAACTTCTTTTTGTAAGGAGAGAGATGATTTGGCTGGATATGTTCCTCCAGTGAGACTTGATGCTGCATTTTCTATATGGAATCCCAAAAAGAGTTGGTCGTTGATTCTTCAGGTTTTTCCGTTTTGATGATATTCTATAAAGTGGCTAATTCTTTTTATAAGAAGTAACACTTTTGATCTAGTAAATTTTGAATAATTGAAAAGAAATCTTCAATTGTGAATGAATATTGTGCCTAATTGGTTTTTTGTTTCAAATCTTCTGAAACCGCATTTTCATGATATATACTATTGTTTAATATCATGTAATAATGAAATAGTGTTCCTGTATGTTGTCATTCTCCTTTATTTCTTTAGGTTGTATTCTCAAATTAGGTATTCGCGGCTTTTCTAAGTTAATAATCTTTCTTTCATTGCTTGGAAGTTCACAGAAGGTGGAAAAAACATTGTCGTCCGTTCCTTTCAAAGGCTACATTAGTAATTTAATTTGCTAACGAATTTCCTTTCTGAAAACATGTTGAAGTCTTGCATGACATATCTGAGCTAAATACTTAATGTGTCCTATTATATTTGAAATCTACCACGGAATCTCCCAAATTTCAGAAAGAACTCGAATAATGCCTAAAGAATCAATCTTAAAAATCATCTTATTGAGACGGATAGAAACACAATGATAAATGACCTTTTTGATTGCAATTGCTTCTTCCTCAATACTTGTTGTCTCATGAATTTTCTCACTTTGAGCATATATAAGATCTCTTTTACGATTACTTGGACAATAACCATAGGAACTCTTGTTCGGATTGTCTTACATTTAAACACTTGCCGTCAGGTGATTTCCATGTGTCAGCTAAAAAGAAAAACTTAGGTTTATCATTTTGAAGCCAAACCACCATGTTTGGCCAGTTGGTAAGTACTCAGTTCATAGGATAAGTGATTTTTACTAGTCTTTAGATACATGAGCTCACCTTAAAAACAAGAATATTGTAAGACAATTTCTTCCCATTCTTAAGATTATTTCTCATTTTTCATAAATACCACACGAACCTGGATGGGTAGTGTGGCCACGGTTGACACAGGTAACTCCCTTTTTAGCCTCGATCCATGTTTTCCTCTTGATGTAGCACAAGCCTGGTATCATGATCGCGCCGCATGCGACTTGTTGTAGAACTGTCACAATTTTCTTGATATTTTGTATGTGCATTTGACTCTTGAATCTCAAACTCAATCTTGATCACATTCCTCATTCCTCTTTTTAGACTTTGAAGCTCCATAACACTTCAAGTTTTTTTTCAAACATGCTTATTAGCTGTAAAAAAATTATGCAAAGAAGCACACGTCATAAGAACATAATGATTATAATTATGATTAAATGATGGAAGAAAAACACATGTGAAGACTTTACAAAAACTAAATGTATGTATTTTATATTGTATATCAGTTATCATCTTTGTCATCCTAAATCATTTATTTTAAGTTTTAAGTCTTATTTTATTTTTAATTTTGAAAAGAACTTCATGTTCGATATTAGTAAAATCTTCATGGTTTATTTTTATTTTTTTTTTGCATTATATATACTTACCATATATGCCATGATCAAGATTACTACAGGAGTTTCATCCTATAAGAAACTTTGACTCCTCTTTTGGACTATACTTTTACCCTTTTTTGCTTTTTTACTTAAGTTGTTTCTTTTTTCTCTCCTTTATTTATGCAATTTATTAGTTTCTTCTTTGCTGTAATCTTTCATATCTATACATGTCTGCATTCATGTGTGGGGATTTGGTTAACCTAATTGAGTATATATATGACAACAAATAGTGAACCATGTTAAGTTTATTAATCATCTAAACTATTTATATGTTCTCCTATTTCCAAACAATTTCTCCTTTTTTGATGATAATAAACATTGCAACATAGTTTACTTTGTAAAACATCAAAATACGTTGTCAATCATCAAAACTACATACTACTGTTACATTTTGATAGGACTAAACTGTTAAAGTCGCCTTTGGTAGGAAAAGTTTCACACCAAAGTGACACTTTTCTGTATGAATCTTGGTTAATCAGCCCAATCATTTTTATCATATTCATATTCACATCTATTTAAAGAGGAGATGGTTGCAAAATTCGAAAATTTATCTTACTTTGCTGGACTCCAAAACTTAAAACATGTTCAACTAGAGATACTTACATACTATTATTCATTATTATCATTTCATGTTTTACTTCTCTCTTTCTTTTACGTAAAACAATAGCAGTTGAGCGGTGGATTCAATCACTTGGAGAGCTTCATTGTCGCTCAATATCCCACTGTACTACTCTCTCTGCTTAGTTTGATTACTGACTTTTTCTACCTCAATTTGTGCAATTATATGAAATGCTTTATGTTTTTGTTATCGTTTTTCGCGTACTTCTCATCTTATTAAATTTTAGCAACCATTTATTCTAATTTGCCAATCATTTTTCTTGCATCTTCAAATGTTCCTTTTCTCTTTATCCCTTTTTTGAATTTCTTGAGTATGTTCAATTTCCTTTCCAATATCATTTGCACGAAGAATAACATTTAGACCTTTTTTTTTCAATTTTGAAACAGAACATATCTCTGTCTCTAAAATAAGTAAATCATATTTATTATGAGGAGTAATATTCTTGGCATCTTCATAAAGTTATCCATAATCAACACGATCTAATTCAATGTGGACAAAATAAAATTGACAAAATAAACCATGTCATTCATGCTATTAGTCATCCATAAGTGAGAAGAGACATTAACATGGACTTAACTTCATCAGTCCAACATTTTTTTAGTTATTTCATGCATTTGACTTTGAGAAAAAATAATTGTTTTGATGACTCCAGTCTTAATAGTGGATTCATATTTAACTTTTCTATTAAGACCAGAGATACCAAATCAGACACATTCTTTCCAAAGCTAAATACATGAAACATCTAAAAAGTGTTGACTAATGAAGTTAAATGTTGGTTTCACATCTCACTTTTGAGATGACTACTAGAGGAGATGATATGATTTATTATACAAATTCTGCTTTCTCCACATTGAATTGGATATTATGGTTCATTCTACATAGATGGCAAGAACATGATTGTTATAATTATGGTTTACTCATTGTAGAGAGATAAAGATATGTGTTTTGTTTGAGAATTGGGGAAAAGAAATTTAGATGATGTTCTTCGTGTAAATAATATTGAAAGCAAATTAAACACAACCAAGAAAATAGAAATTAAATAATAAGGTTACAACGGAACATGAAGAGACAAATACAAAATGCAAGAAATTGATTCATATATTGAAAATGAGAGGTTGTTGATATTGAACAAGATGAGAAAGTGCACAAAAGATGATAAGCAAAAACATTGAATAACCTATGGGATTGCACAAGCTTGAGGTAGAAAAAGTCATAAATCAAACAAAATTACTAGAGTGGTGCAGTGGGATATTGAAAGACACAAGAATAAAGTTTTCCAAGGAATAGAATAACCACTCAATTACTACTGTCTCATGCTAAAGAGAAAGAGAGAAATAGTGTAGCATAAATTATGAAATGATGATAATTTTTACTAGTACATAAGTTTGTCTAGTTGAACAAGTTTTAATTTGTGGGTCTAACAAAGTAGAATCAATTTTTAAAACTTTGAAACCACATCCTCTTTAAATAGAACTTAAGCTGAATTTAATAAAAATGAGTGGGATTGATTAATCAAGGTTTGTATAGAAAAGTCCCACTTTGGAGCGAAACTTTTCTTAACAAAGAAGACTTAAACAGTGTATTCCTAGGAAAATGTAATAATAATATCCCTATTTTTTATAATCAAACACTTAAGTCTCTTTTAAAGAGACAATCTTACACAAAAATATTGTTCCTCCTTCAAAGTAAATTTATATAATTGAAGTTGAGGATTGTGTCGAACTATTGTTATGAATTTTACGCATATATATAGTTTTACTTAGAGTCTGATTGAATTGACGTAAAAGTTGGTTAAACCTACTCTCAAGTCATTTTAAACTTTTGAAATTATTTGACAAGGTTAAAAATAACTTGCATGCAAACATGTCTGAATTCAGATATATTTATTTTGTTATAAGTTGAATAATATCTAAAAAAATATATTTACATGTGCATGCAAATTAATAAATTCAAGTGTAATTATAACTATTAATTCTAAATTAACCACAATTTTAAAAGCTTCAAACTTAAAAATCATGATTAGAATATGTTAAAGGACCTAAATATGATATAAATTAAATATAATATATTCATATTAATTTCATGCATAGATGTTGCATTACATATGAGTTTGATTGGTTTCAAGAAGTGTTTAAAAATATTGATTTTAATATAATTTTTTGATCTATATTTAATTTGGATATCTTGCATTATTATAAAACATCTTTTCTAAATTATGTTAACAATTTATAAGCATTTGATTTTTTTTATGAAAATTAATTTGAAGTATCAAACAATTTTTATTCATTAATAAAGTATGTAGAAGAATGGGCCAATCCAAAAATAGTATTAGCCCAAAAATAAAAAGCTCATCCCATTAAAATGAACCTTTAGGTATTAATAAAGAAACCCTAAAAAATAAGGGCTCATAAATTTGTGATCCTCTTCCTTGTCCCCCATATTGCTGCTTGGAGCTTTGTGGAATTCCACCTTCCTTCCCCATTTGTTGTGGGTCATTAACTCCTTTTTCTTATTCTTTCTAATATCATTCTTGCTTAGCTTGTAGAGGTATGTTTTTGTATTTTGTTCTTCATTTCTTTCACTCAATTTTCTACTTCCTCCATTTCAATGATGTAGACTTAATCTGGTGGTTTAGTAGTTTCCTAAGATAGTCTTGTGGTCTAGCTCACAATTCCTTGTAAGTAGCTAATGTTATGTCATTTCTTCTTCCCTTGTTTGTTATCATTCCTAATCACATTTCTAGATCTGAGCAGAGCAAGGTGAGTGCTATTTTTTCAACCAAAAAAAAGGTTTTTTGATGTCTTTATTGTCCAATTCTATCCAACAAACTTCTTTTTGTAAGGAGAGAGATGATTTGGTTGGATATGTTCCTCCAGTGAGACTTGATGCTTCATTTTCTATGTAGAATCCCAAAAAGAGATGGTCATTGATTCTTCAGGTTTTTCCTTTTTGATGATATTCTATAAAGTGACTAATTCTTTTTATAAAGAAAGAAGTAACACTTTTGATCTAGTAAATTTTGAATCATTGAAAAGAAATCTTCAATTGTGTATGAATATTGAGCCAAATTGTTTTTTGTTTCAAATCTTCATAGGATAAGTGATTTTTACTAGTTTTTAGATACACGGGCTCATCTTAAAAACAAGACTATTGTAAGACAATTTCTTCCCATTCTTAAGATTATTTCTCATCTTTCATAAATACCACACGAACCGGGATGGGTTTGTGTGGCCACAATTGACACCGATAACTCCCTTTTTAGCCTTGATCCATGTTTTCCTCTTGATGCAGCACAAGCCTGATATCATGATCGCGCCGCATGGACTTGTTGTAGAACTGTCACAATTTTCTTGATATTTTGTATGTCCATTTGATTCTTGAATCTCAAACTCAATCTTGATCACATTACTCATTCCTCTATTCCGACTTTGAAGCTCCACAACACTTCAAATTTTCTTTTAAACATGCTTATTAGTTGTAAAAAAAAATTATGCAAAGAAGCACACATCATAAGCACATAATTATTATAATAATGATTAAATGATGGAAGAAAAACACATATGAAGACTTTATAACAACTAAATGTATGTATTTTATACTGAATATCAGTTATCATCAATGTCATCGTGATTCATTTATTTTAAGTCTTAAGTCTTATTTATTTTTTAATTTGTTTGAAAATAATTTCATGTTCGATAACAGTAAAATCTTCAAATTTATTATTTTTGCATTATTTATGCTTACCATATATGTCATGATGAGGATTACTCGAGGAGTTTCATCCTATAAGGAACTTTGACTCCTCTTTGGACTTTACTTTTACCCTTATTTTGCTTCTTCATTTAAGTTGTTCCTTATTTTGCTCTTTTATTTATGCAATTTATTAGTTTCTTTTTTGGTCCAATCACTCATATCTATACAGGTTGTCTGCATTCATGTGTGGGGACTTGGTTAACCTAATTGATTATATATAAGACAATAAATAATGAACCACGTTAAATTTATTAATCATCTAAACTATTTATATGTTCACGTATTTCCAAACAATTTCTCCCCTTTTGATGATGATAAACAATGCAACATAGTTTACTTTGTAAAACATCAAAATACTTTGTCAATCATCAAAACTACATACTATTGTTACATTTTTATAGGACTAAACTGTTAAAGTCGCCTTTGGTAGGAAAAGCTTCATACCAAAGTGACACTTTTCTATATGAATCTTGGTTAATCAGCCCCAATCATTTTAATCACATTCATATTCACATCTATTTAAAGAGGAAATGGTTGCAAATTAAAAAAATTATCCTACTTTGCTGGACCCCGAAACTTAAAACATGTTCAACTAGACATACTTACATACTATTATTCATTATTATCATTTCATGTTTTACTTTTCTCTTTCTTTTACGTAAAATAGTAGCAGTTGAGTGATGGATTCAATCACTTTGAGAGCTTCATTGTTGATCAATATCCCACCGTACTACTCTCTCTGCCTATAGGATTGCACAAGCTAAGCTAGAAAAAGAGTGGTGCACAGGTTATTGTGAAACACAAAGAATAAAGTTTTCCAAGGAATCGAATCAATCACTCAACTATAGTTGTCTCATGCAAAAGAGAGAGAGAGAGTGTAGTAAAAATTGTGAAATTATGATAATGTTTATTAGTACATATGTTTGTCTAGTTGAACAAGCTTTTAGTTGTGGGTCTAACAAAGTAGAATCAATTTTTAAAACTTTGCCACCACATCCTTTTTAATAGAAGTTAAGTTGAATTTGATAAAAATGATTGGGGTTGATTAATCACATGCATGGTTTACATAAATTCTGTTCTTGTCTTATTGAATATTTCAAATTCAATAAATTTCAAAGTCTAAATTTCTTTTCAACATCCATGTGAAAGATCAGAAAATAATATCATACATATACATATGTATGCTATGCATCTAATTTTTGGGTGATGATATTATGTCTTTAAACTTAGAAATTTAGTGAGAGGGTTGTCATCAACATTGCAAAATACGAAATAGATATTAGGACTAACTCAATCCTAAAAACTTTTATTCATGAGAAAAATACAACAACTTAAAGTAATCTCACACACAAAGGAATGCATATTATACACTCCTCTCTTATTTGCACAAAAGGAAATATAACAAAACAAACTCAATACTTTTAATTTTTAGTAGCAGATATGAGATCCCTAATGGCATCAAATAAGACTGCAGCCTTAGATGGCTCAAACAACTCAATAACATGGTAACCATCTCCAAAGAGCTTGAAAGTTTTTACACCTTTCTTTTCAATAAAATCGGCAAAGTTGCGCGAGGCATCGATTAAAGGATCTTCAGAGACACCGGTTACAAGGATCCCCCAGCCTCGTGTGATCATATCATCTAAATGCTTTGACCCTCCGTTAAGTAATGGATTGGAATATTCATGATCATGATCTAGTGTTCCTTTTGGTAAGGACAAGTCAAACATCTTATCAATTGCTTGTAATGGCAAAGTTGGATCATCTTTTAGCTTCTCTTCAGATTCTGTCCTATTTTTTCCACTGAAATATGGTTGATGCAAGATAAGCCCTTTGATCTTCACTGGTTCTAGTTCTTTGTCTGATAAAGATGCTACGCGTAACCCTGTAGGTTAGGGTGACAAAATTAGCCAGATAATTATAACTAGTTCAATACGTTTAAATTTATACAGTTAATAAAAGTGATGTACTCTAATCAAAGCTAGCTAATGTCCTTAGTATTCCCTCCTAACATTCCACTTTATGTAATATATAGTTTGACTGAGCGCGTAGTTAAAGAAACATAAAAGGAGTACTTTACAATGTTACCAAATTAACCTTAAAAAGAGTACACCTAATGTAGACTTGTTGCCAAATAAGTGGGACTCAACAAGCATAAACTATTTGACAATATTGTTAAATATTTGTCAAACAAAGAAAATGTGATATAATTCTTTTTTGACTGATAAAAAAGAAAAATAAATCATATAAATTGAGAGAAAGGGAGTGATATTGTTATCCCAAACATTTTTTAGCGTAAATTTACGACCACGAGTTTGAAAATACTATACATCATGATATTTTAATTTGAAATCATATAATTCAAAAACATAGTATCCAGTTAAACTAAGATACTTTGTTACTATAATGAACATAAATATATAGAGAATTGAACGTATCAATTTTAAATCTTGAATCCGAATAACTCTAACAAAGTACCTGCATGGTAAGCCAAGTTTCCACCAGAACTTGATCCAAAAAGATAAACATTACTCAAATCAGCATAATTTTGAATCCATTCATCTTGAGTTGATTTAATCCAATTTAACCCATCTATGGCATCATCGTAAGCTGCAGGAAGTCGATTTTCAGGGGCCAAACGATATTCAAGGGCAATAATCATCGCGTCAAGTTTCTCAGAAAGTTGTTGACAAAATAGATCCGAACCATAAGTATTAACATGAAAGAAGACAAAGCCTCCGCCATGATAGTAGAAAATAACTGGCAATTTATCATCGTCATGATTTGCAATTATTCGTCGTGGTACGTAGATTCTCATCCATGTTTTTTTATTGATGTCTAGGTCTACATCCTTAGATATGACTAAAGAAGTACCATTGGGATCAAAATTGGCTTGTGTGAGGGGTTCAGGTTGACGTTTAATTGTATCATTTGGTAATTCTTCAATGTTCAAAAATGGATTGTCAAAAATTGGACGAACAAATTTTTGGCTAGACATAATTATTGATCACACAAATATGTATTATAGGAAGTTAGCTATATATTAGGGGTCATTATGATACTCTATATATAGACTTATATATAAGAAGAAGAAGAATATTACTGACTAGTGACAACTAGGAATTATTATATTGGAAATTGCAATAATTATGTGTAATTTATTTGAGATGCAATGAATTCATATTTATCTGACTTCTTTACTTGCCTCTCTTTATCTCACTTTGTACTCTCTTTTCTCGTTCACATTTCTTCTTATGTATATGTATTTCATAATGTATTTGATATCTCCGATATATGTATCTTGTGTGATTTACGTATATTTTGTGGCAGAGAAATATATATAATATAAAGTTATTTGACTTAAGAAACTATAGTTGTCTTTCTTGACTTAAAAATATTTAAGGAATTTTAAGTTTGATTTTGATTGCTTAAATAAATTCAAGATAGGCTGTGGATCCAAGTGTTGATGATATTCCTAGAGCTACATTGCAAAGAGAGAAATTGAAGTTCAGTCGGAGGTCTGGGTCCATTCGAGGGTGACACTCTCAATAGAATTTTTTTCATATATATTCAAAGCTTGAACTCGACTATCGATACCTCTTAATTATATGCACTTGTAATTAAGTTGATGCTTGTGAAATATTTTATGAAAAGAGTTATGAAATGGAGTAAATTCTTTATACTATTATACTGATTGGTAAGACATAATATAACTTTTTTTTCATATATATTGTTAATTAAACGAATTAATTATAAAGTAATTATGAGGTTTATTTGCGTAAAACTCTTAATTTGTGCTTTGAGAAGAGTAGATATATTCATGTAAACTCGAATTAAATACTCAGGCAATATTAATGGATATAATTATTGGATTGTATATTAGGAAAAATTGATTTACTTTCGAGAAGCAAGAAAAGTAGAAGGAAAAGAAATGTCAATTATAGTGTGCGATAAAAGAAGACAACATAAATGGATAACTAACACTTTTATCTGTCTCAATTTACGTGATATATTTTAGATTTTGAAATTTAAATAAGTTTATTTTTATCGTAAATTCTTCATATAGCTTTTAAATATTTTAAATTATCAATTACTGTGACTTATAATACTTTTTACGTAATTTACAACTATATAAATATTAAATATCTCACGAATAAATTCCTGATCAAATTTAAACTATTTAAATCTCTAAAATTGTATCACATATAGAGTGAGTATGTGATTTGATTAAATAATATATAAGTTCACGTAAACGATAAAACATCAAAATGTAAAGTCTAAAGTGAAAAGAATTTGTTTATGGTAGATTTCATTTGATTAGTAGTCGTCTTTCTTGACTATGATATAATAATAATGTGGCCAATATAACATTTCATTTTCATTCATCATTCATAGTCCTATCGCTTGACTTAATTAATTTACTCTGCTTTTACTATATCAAATTTTCATTTTTTAAGAGGCGCAAAAGTCACTCAAAGAGAAAAAAATCAAATTGAAAGTTTGTATTTCTCGAATAAATATATTCGTGCTTTACACAGTCATTAATTTATATGTAATTCATAATAATTTTACTAGTTTAGAAGCTTATAATTATATATATGTTAGTTTGCATTATTAATAATTTTATCAAAATTTGGTGCGTTCAAATATATGTATCTCATGATACATGAGGTCAAAAGTTAAAGTGTAATTTGTTCTTGATATATTGTACTCAAGTGAATTTGCATGTATGTGAGATATCTAGACAGATGTCACTCCAACTCTCATATCTCGCTCGTGTATCTATCTGGTATTCCAAATGTATGTAAATAATGCTAGATACATGTATCTAATGTGTATTTAGTCATGTGATTTGCATTTATCTGTGACACATAAACAAATCTCGCTTGCTTCCCTCCTGTTCTTGCTTGCCTCTCTCCCTATTTTTGTGTATTTAGTAGCAAAAGAATTATATGTATGTAAATATATCTCACTTGAAGTCATGTATATGTACATACATCTTGACTCAAAGTTTGGTATAACATTATTAATTAATGAAAATAAAATATAATTATTTCAAATATTATGTTTGTGTAATTAGGTAGTTTTTTCTGCCATAATACTTATTTTACTTTTTCATGATAGTTAATACACGTATTTTAGCAAAAATAATTAAATTGATAGAAGCCAATGTGATGCTGATTAAATTTGTTGAAATTTTATACATAAAAATATGTTCAGCCATTTAAACTTGAAGGCAACTTGCAACATCAATATAATAATAACTCATACGAGGTAAAAGAAAATCTTCCAAAATGAAGAAATAAAAGTTAATTGAATTTCAAAATATCTTACCAAAACTTTATTAATACGTATATTAGATTCAGGAGCGAAGCTAAAATACTTATAACGTGAAAAATAACTTAAAGTTCCTATGGACTCTTTCCAAGTATTAATAATAGAAGCGTTTATTGAAACTTATAAGGAAAAAAAAGATTAAAATTAATTGATATTTCACAAAAAAAATTTAAGTCATTAAAACAATTTACTACAACTAAAATGGAGGAAAGAAACAACTTTTCCATTATAAAACAAAACTAGACAAAGTTGGTTATTATATATACTATTATTATTTATATTTTGAAAATATTAGGCGTCTTACTAATAATTAAGAGTTTTTTATTATACATTTAAAAAACTACACTTAGATATATATGTACTTTTACTACCAGATACATTATCGTAGAGAGAGAGGCGAGCGAGATGGAGAAAAAAGCGAGCAAGATTTATTATGTATCTCAGATACATACGAATTACTCTAGATACATACTAGATACAAACATCTACGTAACTATTGTGATTCACTTGTGTCTGGGATATCAAATACGTATGAGAGTGACAATAGAGATTTTTTAAGTATCTAAAATACATACAGATCCATTTGGATACACTACGTCTAGAATAAATTACATGCAAGTCTAACTCATGTATCCGAAGATATATGTATATGGACATGTACATATCAGGATATACCAAAATATGATAAAATTTATAATAATACAAACTAGAATGTATCTAAGTTATTAGCTTTTAAACTAGTAGAATTTACATAAGTTTCCCTTTCTCTAAATGTGTAGGAAAGAAGGACCCATGTTACTTATTTGGTCTGACCCAACTTCTATGGCCCAAACCATTTACCAGTCATCAAAAAATATTGGAAAATACATAAATATGCTCTTTGGCTTTGAATCATATATAGGTCCTTCAATTTTGGGTATACACAAGTAGACACTTAAACTTGTATAAAGATGAACAAATAGACACACACGTCCTACATGTCATTTTTTTTCCTATGTGGTGTCCTACGTATATTTTTTCATGTAGTACTCATATGTTTATTTATTTAAAAGTTGGATAGTTAAAGTGTTTTTTTTTTGTGCATTATGAAAATTAGAGGTCAAAATTAAAATTTGAAATCAAATTTAGAATCCAATATATGTATTACGCAAAAAATATTAGATCCAACACCCCATCTTCAGAACACATAGGAATTAGTTCATTTTTATTTGCCTCATTATTATAAGGAAAAATAACTTAAATACACAACTATAATTTTTATATTCTCTAATTTTTCCTACTTTTTTTAAATATTACTTAATTCCCTATTTTTTTTATTTTAGTGTAAGTTTTTAGATACATTACACTCTCTCTCCTATAATATACATTTACCAATTTTAATGCCTATTTTTTCTCCATTAAAACACTCAATGTATCAAAAACAAATTCCTGAAATGATGATACATTAGATTATAAAATAACATATGAAACATGCAGGTTTTCATATAGAACAGTAATGTTTCATGTACTAATTAAATTATAAAACAACACATGATACATTAAAATATCAAAACACTGTCATACCTTTGTTGATCAGACCTCTTCACTTTGCAATTGAAGTTGTTCTTTATCTTATATTTCGTCATCACATCTACAAGTGTTGCTTTATCCTTGTATATCTGACCTGTCTTCACATCAACAATATCTGAATTGATTATAACATTTGCAACTCCAACTTCTGCATTTTCATGTGACTCAAATAAGCTATTTTCAACTATTGTCAAAGCCTGTGTATCATTTGTTGTGCCTTCTACACACGTTATTTCTCCACTTCTTCCATCAAAGTTATGTACAGTACCACTATTCTTCTCGGTGTGTCAATACATAATGGATATATTGAAAATCCAGGCTCGTTTTTTTCCAGTTCAAAATATAGTTTAACACTCATATCGTTCTTAAGTTTCATCGGACAGGAGTTACCTTCTACAATGTATCGAATTTCAATTTCTTTCCTTGATACATCAATATCCAACTCGGCCGCAATTGCTGCTTTGAGATTAGAAAACGAAATTGAATCTCCAACAACGATTCCATCAATTTTGTAACTTTCATACTGCAATTCGTTCACCCAAATTCCGGAATGTCTCATCAAAATCGAAGTATTCTTCTTCAAAAACCCACTGCAACAACAACAAAATTTCGGTAGCTCCAATTTTAACAGACTGTTTAAAAAAAATTGTTTTCAAAATAACTGATACAATCTTTGATTTTCAAATTTTGAAATTAATATCCAATTAAGTGCTGATTTAATGCTGATTAATGATCTGTTACCACAAATTAAGCTGTTTTAGTAACAACATTAAATTTACCGTTTTTATCCCCTATTTTTTCTTAACAGTTTTAAGTTACCATGTATCATTTACCATGTATCAATCACTACATTCTAAAGTATCACGGCTCAGCAATTTTAAGGGATTTTTGTAATTATTAAACTAGTCGGGACAGAATGTAATAATTGAATTACACTATGGGATTCCTTAAATTTTTTATAAGAATTATTAAATTTAATTAAATTTAAATAAAAGAACAAATTTTGAAATTTTGAATTTCAAAATTCAAAAAATCAGGAAGCACGGTTACTTCCACTGCCTTCTACCATTTTGTTCTTACCAACGTCAACTTTCAATTCTTTTTTTTTCCTTAATCGTCTTCATTCGACTATTTCTTCCTAATTTTGAATCTTCTCAACCCAGCATATTTCTTCTTTTTATTCTTAAACCATATTCGACTTTATCTTCCTAATCTTGAATCGTATGAACCCAGACCCTTTTTATAACTAATCCATCATCAATTCATATATTACATCATAGTAATGGATCCCTCAATTAATAGAAGGATATTTGATTACGACGATGATAATTGGAAAGAAAATAGGAAAAAGTCTTTGCATGATCCTATGAATCTTCAAAAGGATTCAAACAAAGACCATGGCGAAACATCAAAGGTTGTAAAAATACAACAAAAAAGGAAAAAAGAAGCAGCAAACACTGTTGTTAGGCCTACATTGTCTCGGGTTAGTATTTTGGTACTTAAAAATGGTGTTGTTTAAATTAGTAAAATTTTTAAGGAATCAAGTGTTTTTGCTGATACATTTGAAAAAGGGTGTATAGTGTTTTAGATGGTCAACTGATACGTGAATTTGTTGTGTTTCATAATTTTTTATATGTATCATTAAGTTTTTGAACATTATTATAATGTATCATTCAATAAGTGTAGTAAAGTATAAACTGTGCTTGATGATACATGTAGAATCTGTGTGTACATTGTTTAGTCAATGTACTGATACATGTAGTAGCTATGTATCACATGTTTTGCATGTAGTATGAGTTCCTGAATGATATCATGTATCAGTAAGGTATTAGTTGTTTAGTTGATGTACTGATACATGTTTTGAAATTTGTTATAATGTATCATTCACTAAGTTTAATAAATGCTTCTTCGGATATAGTTGATGATACATATAGATTCTTTGTGTATGTTGTTTAGTCGCTGTTTGTGATACATGTATTAGACATGTATCACATGTTATAATGTTTTATTTAATTCACTGATACATGTTATAGACATGTATCACATGTTTTTTCATGTAGTATGAAATTCTGAAAACTGAAACCAAGTATCAGTAAGTTATTAGTTGTTTTATTTAGTAGTTATATTTCTATATTGTTTTAATTTGTGGTTTTATTTTCAAATTGCAGCCACTGAAGTACAAGATTAAAAAGATACCAACACATCCCATAAGGTTTGCTGTCAACTTTAACAACAATTTCCTAAAGGACTTTGAAAAATACGTAGGGGACAATGTTATCCAAATGTTTAAGGATACAATTTTTGGACCCTTTTTAGACATTTCTAAATGTAATTTTCAGGGCCAAATAACTAAGTGCTTATTGCTTTTAGAATTGGAACAAAGCAACCCTAATGTGTTGCATATTAGACATTCCAACGGGTGTGTCCTGAAATTTGGTATAGATGAATTTGCATTATTAACAGGACTTAAGGTCAGAGGAAATACCAATGATTTCAAATATCCAGAACAAACTAATTGTATGCTTTTTAAAAAGTATTTTCCTGGTGCAGTCAATAGTGTTACAAAGCATCAACTAGTTCAAAGGTTTAAGATGGGTAATTGGGAGAGCAATCAGGATGCACTCCAAATGTCTATACTGTTCTTTATTCATACATTTGTATTAGCTACTCTTGATAATACAGCGATATCTATTGTTGACTTTCTAATGGTTAAAGATGGTAGATATCAACATTTTCCTTGGGGTCAGCTATCATTTTCCAAACTAATTGGTTCACTTAGACAGGATTTTGACGTTAGTAAAAAGTTGTACCGATTATATGGGATGCCATATGCACTAAATGTTTGGATATACGAATGTGCATCCAATTTAAATTCAGAAATAGCTGTGAGAGAACGCAATGTCATCCCAAGAATATGCAATTGGAGAGTTGTGTCTGAAAAGGCAAAGTTTGAAATGCTTATGTCTACCATTTTCCAAGAGGTAAAATTTTATTTTTGTATATGGAATATCGTTATTTATGTCTTTGTGATACATTATGAATTATTATTGTATCTAACAGTTAAATTATCTTATGTGTTTCTGATACATTTAGAATGCATGTTCAAACATTGTCCCAACAGCAGAGGAAATTGAAGCTTTTGATATTGGTCAAGTTGAACATGCTCATTCTACATCAATACCATTAGTACAACCAAACGAGGAAGATGATTTAGATGATTTCTCCACAAAACCGCCCGAACAGTTATTGAGGACATATTCTAGAGTGTCTGATACATCTCCTCCACCACCGCCAAAAAGAAGAAAAAATCGATTATTCAAAAAGAAGGTGTCGTAACGTAAAATGATCAATCAAATGTGTCTCCGACACCGGATGATGATGTACATGTTTCCATGTCAAGTCCGCCTCAACATTCAATCTGATGATGTACATGGTTACGTTCCACAAGTTGTCACCAAATCAATTTGATGTACATGGTTCTGTTCCAGACGTTTCTCAGAATCCGGCTGCTGATGTTCATGGATATGCAGATTCACAAAATGTCAACAATATAATTCCTCATATTGAAGAGTTGAAAGGACATTTGAAAACTTACGTAAGTAAATTAGTTTGTTATTTTTAAACAAACTTTTATTTATCCTAAATGTATCTACAATTTTTAGGTTGACAAGAAATTTGAGGAACTGATTATTTTGATAAAAGCAAATCACACCCAGCTGATGCAATCTATTAGAAAAAAGAACATCAATTTTCAGGCTGATACAAGCACATTTCAGTCAGACAAACAAACATCTCAGACACGTATGTTCACTATTGAGCTGTCACTCCACTTACAAATCTCACTGTTGCTTGGACTTTGGTTAATACCCTCTCCCTCATCGGACACGTATGTTCACTATTGAAATTTCTAACAATGAATATATCAGATTTTTTCCCGCACGACGCCTTCATAGTCCAACCACATTTGTCTGAAAAGCATACCAAAACATAGCTGCGTACATTTTTTAAGCATATTAATACACATATCAAATGCATCATATATAATATATTCAACAATAATGTTTAAAGTAATCAAACAATGAATCACACAAAAAGTATCAACCAATTTTTAAGAAAAGTATCAAAATTTAATGAAAATTATCCACTATTTGTGATATGACTGTTTAAACTGATACAGTCCTTACTATATCAGTAGTAGTACTTTCAAGTATCAAATATAGTTATTTCAATGTATCAAAAACAAATTCCTGAAATGATGATACATTAGATTATAAAATAACATATGAAACATGCAGGTTTTCATATAGAACAGTAATGTTTAATGTACTAATTAAATTATAAAACAACACATGATACATTAAAATATCAAAACACTGTCATACCTTTGTTGATCAGACCTCTTCACTTTGCAATTGAAGTTGTTCTTTATCTTATATTTCGTCATCACATCTACAAGTGTTGCTTTATCCTTGTATATCTGACCTGTCTTCACATCAACAATATCTGAATTGATTATAACATTTGCAACTCCAACTTCTGCATTTTCATGTGACTCAAATAAGCTATTTTCAACTATTGCCAAAGCACATGTATCATTTGTTGTGCCTTCTACACACGTTATTTCTCCACTTCTTCCATCAAAGTTATATGTACAAGTACTAATTATTCTTCTCAATTGTGTCAATACATAATGGATATATTGAAAATTCAGGCTCGTTTTTTTTCAGTTCAAAATATAGTTTAACACTCATATCGTTCTTAAGTTTCATCGGACAGGAGTTACCTTCTACAATGTATCGAATTTCAATTTCTTTCCTTGATACATCAATATCCAACTCGGCCGCAATTGCTGCTTTGAGATTAGAAAACGAAATTGAATCTCCAACAACGATTCCATCAATTTTGTAACTTTCATACTGCAATTCGTTCACCCAAATTCCGGAATGTCTCATCAAAATCGAAGTATTCTTCTTCAAAAACCCATTGCAACAACAACAAAATTTCGGTAGCTCCAATTTTAACAGACTGTTTAAAAAAAATTGTTTTCAAAATAACTGATACAATCTTTGATTTTCAAATTTTGAAATTAATATCCAATTAAGTGCTGATTTAATGCTGATTAATGATCTGTTACCACAAATTAAGTTGTTTTAGTAACAACATTAAATTTACCGTTTTTATCCCCTATTTTTTCTTAACAGTTTTAAGTTACTATGTATCATTTACCATGTATCAATCACTACATTCTAAAGTATCACGGCTCAGCAATTTTAAGGGATTTTTGTAATTATTAAACTAGTCGGGACAGAATGTAATAATTGAATTACACTATGGGATTCCTTAAATTTTTACTTATTATAATTATGAATTCTATAGAATACTCATTTCTCAGGCCCAATCCCATGTATATTAGCACTAGGACTTTTTTTTGTATCCTCCATTAATTTCATTTGTCTGAAGGTGTCTTGGACATAAATTAAACATTTCAAATCCCATCACATTAATTCAATTACTATTAAATATATAAAAATATTATCTTTAAAAATAAAATCAACTGTCACTAAATATCTCTTTTATTATAATAGTAAGTAGTGCACAAAATACTTTTATTTAGGGGAACCAATTGTTCAAAGAGGGCTAGATTTTTATTGATTGTTTATATTGATAAAAATACATAAAGTTAAATGACCATTTGAATTTCACCATATATAATTAGTTGGTGTATCTTTATTTATATTCCTATTTTTATAATAATATTACATTGTTTTGTTGATGAACAATCTCTTGTAGGCCTCTCCTAAAGCAATATTTGTAGTGGTATAACCACCATCAAGTATAAGATTAAGTCCACTTGCATATTTAGATTCATCACTTGCCAAATACAACACTCCATTTGCCACATCTTCAACACTTAGTAGAACTCCTTTTAAATTTGCTCCTTCTGCAAACCATTTATCACCCATTTCTTTGTTTACTCTAAATGCATTTAACATCAATGGTGTGCTAATTGCATAAGGAGAAACACTTGCAACTCTTATTCCGTATTTCGCTAATTCGACTCCAACATTCTTAGTAAGTCCCAAAAGTGCATTCTTTGAGGCGGTATAGATGTGAGTCAAATCACTATATAACGTCGATACTATACTTGTAGTGAAAATAATGACACCTTTCTTTTTCGGAATCATCACTCTAGCAGCATGTTTCGCGCAAAAGAACCCTCCAACAACGTTTACATCGAATGTCTTCTTGATCATGTTGTAATCAATGTCTTGGACACTGGTAAATGGATTCCCCATTACACCAGCGTTACTAAACATTATGTCGAGCTTACCAAATTTAGCAATTGTTGTATTAACAACATTTTGAACGTCCGATTCTATTGAGACATCACAATGGACATAGATAATTGTTTGCGTATTGCCAATTTGTTGTGCTACGGAAGTTCCAAGATTGTCTTGAATGTCACAAATTACAACTTTTGCACCTTGTTGAACAAAACGTCTAGCTGTGGCTGCTCCTATGCCACTAGCTCCACCAGTTATTATTGCCACCTTACCTTCAAGCCTACAAAAATAAATTTAGTATTTAAGTAAAAGAAAATTAAAAATGAATAAGATAAAGAATAAAAATATAAGTATTGCGTACACTTTAACCTTCCAGACCACGTGGAAAGTAGTTGTTATACAAAAAGAAGTAAAGTAAAATCACATAGGAATGAAAATTAACATACCTTCTATCAATATTTTGGATCGTCGCAGTGGAAGAGGAGAAGATTATGAATAAGAAAAATAAAGAAAGAAAAAAAGAGGAAAATGTTTTGGCTATTGGGGATGAAGGAGTAGAGTTGGCCATTTTCTCAAACTAGAGAGATTTGTGTTGTTTAACATACTAGAGCCTCTATTTATAATAGAATATCTAAGTGTAAATTTGACTTGTAAAATATACGGAGAGAATCAAAATGCGACTTTCGAAAGTAAAGGATGTGTGTCGTACGTAAATATTTTAGAGGAAATGCTTTTCAAATAAATTTATTTTTCTCTAATATAAGAAAAAAACTTTTTCTATATAAAAAAATATGAAAACAATTTTTGAAATCTCTTTTCCAACCTCACCATCCAACTCGACCAAGGAATGACACCTAACCCCAATACGAGATCCAACTCCTAGCCTTAACCTGGGATCCGACCTCGACTATGGACCCGATCCAAGACCCAACTCCTAACCGTGATCCTAATACTAAATCAGGACCATATACCTCCAACCTCAACCCAAGACCCAATCTCGACTCTTGACCCCGACACCAACACCAATTTGGGACCCAAATTCCGACCTCAGTACGGGATGCGATCCCGACTCCTCAAACCTCAATTTTGACCCCAACCCCGATCTGATACCAGACTCCTTATTCCGGCCTGGCCCAAGACTTGACTCCTCACCATGAATCTAGACTCGGGACCTCGACCCCTACATGACCTGAGACTTGACTCTTGATCCCGATTTCGAGACTTGACTTTCAAATCCTGACTCGGGTTCGAACCCCTGACAATCTTGGCCTCAACCCAAGATTCAATTCCCACCCCAACTCCAACTCAGGGTCAAGGTTTATCCCGGTCGCAGTTTGGGTGAGGGTCATTTCTTAATTTCGAAGTTGAGACTTGGTTAGGTATTGTGTGAGAGTGTGATAGGATCGAATTTCGGGTTTGTGTTATAGAGTGGGAGTCTGGGTGTTGGGCTTTGTGGAGGCTTGTGAGCAGGCCCGACCCATTACTGAAACCCTAGGTTAACCATTTGGTTTTCCTATAAATATGATCCTTGTATTTGTAATTCTTGTAGGAGCACAAGTGAAATAAAATCCTCCTGTTACAGTCGTGGAGTAGGGAAACCGAACCACGTTAAATTCTTGTGTGTCCCGTTTGCGTTCCGTTTCTCTTTTCTCTAAATTATTTGTGTGTGTTGTGTGTTTAATTCCCAACAATTGGTATCGTGAGCGAGGTTCCACCAAGTTTGTCACACAAACTGTGAGAAATTGTCACCTAGGGTTCTTGTGTGAAGAACTGTGTGCAGGGAGGAGTACCCGCCGTTACCGTGTGGGTAACCTCAAGAAGCAGCTGGCTAGGAGAACCGCAGGTGCGAACGGCCGTCGTCCGTGTCTTTGTCGTCCGTCGCCGTTCCGTTGGCGCCCGCGTCGAGAGCCTCGGATCGGTCGCGAGTGTTCGGATCGTGAGCATCGTCAAATCGCCGCCCGTTGCAGACGCCGTTAAAGGAATTCATCAAGTCCTTTGAGATGGCGTAAGATGGGAAGTTCAATTGAGAAGTTCGATGGTACAGATTTGATTGGTGGAAGATGCAGATTGAAGATTTCTTTGGTTCGTAAAGATTTGGGCGTAGTGTTGGGTGACAAGCCAGGAAAATTGTCCGATGCAGAGTGGGCGCTTTGGATCGGAAAGCTATGTCGCTTATCCGACTCGTTGACCAAGAATGTTGCGTTCAACATTCTTAAGGAAGACAACGTGAAGGCATCTTGGAAGCCTTGTCTAACATGTACGAAGCCATCTGCAGAAACAAAATTTTTCTCGATTAGAGAGTTGGTGAACACAAAGATGAAGGAAAGCGATTCGATTCACGAGCACATCAACTCATTGAATTCGATCTTAGCGGACTTTTGTCGGTTGGCATTAAGTTCGATGATGAAGTTCAAGCTTTACTACTGTTATCATCATTGCACGACGGTCCTGAACGGTTACGATTCTGGCCGATTGCGATTGATGGGACCTAATGGATTCACCTTTGAGAAGATTCGTGATCTCGTTCTTGGCGAGGATGTCGGAAGAAGGAGTTACGGAGAATCATCAGTGATATGCTAAACGCCGTCGAGATGAGGAAATAACAGAGGTAGTGGGAGCAGAACCGAAGAAGGAGTCGATCGAAGGCTCGGGATGGCTCGTGTAACATGTTGGAACTGCAAGCGAGGTGGGGCATTTCAGAATCAATGCCAGGAAAGACAAACAAGTCAACATTGCAGAAGTCAGCGTCAACGAGGATTTGTTTATCTATTGCGCGGAGAGCAATGTGGATTCCTGGGTCATGGATTCTGGTGCTTCTTTTCACGCTACCCACGGTGAAGCATTGCGAATCTGGTTATTGGAGACTTTGGAAAGGTAAGGCTTGCAGGCGATAGAGCTCTTGATGTTACGGGCATGGGTGACATGGTCTGAAAGACGCCACGGTCGGTTTACGGACCTTGAAGGATGTCGAGTTGTTCCAAGCTTGATGAAAAGTTTGATTTACATTGGCGATTGGATGAACGAGGGACATCATGAAGTTCGGAAATGGCGGTGGAAGGTCGTGAGGCAATCTTGTCATGGCTCGTGGAACAAAAAGAGGATCGTTGTATATTGCCTGATTACCGCCTGAGGAGGGACCGTCCCGATTCGTAAGAAAACAAAGTCCGGTTCACGTAATCTCGGCGTAAGAAGGTTGTCTTTGCAAGAAAGAAACCCAGAGCCACAGTCGATTCAGATGAACGAGCAAGGAAAGGTTCAGAAGACCAGAGGCGTTAGGCAGCTGAGCACCGGCCGTGCTTCAAACCCAAGGCTCCTGTAAGACAAATGGGTCAAGAGAACCAAGATTCCAAACCGCTGATACGCCTCCGTAAAATTTCTTCTTGAGTATGGAGAGTGTTTGTTCTCGGGGAGTTCTAGGATCCGGCGATTCGTGTCTCAGTGGGAGCCGGTAGGGACCGAGGACGCGAGTCAAGCGATTTCACCGTGGATCGATGTGTTGAAGCCGGAGCTTCAACGGGCCTTCGATTGGTGATGAGAAGGCGCTGTAGCGAGAGAGTTGAAAAAGATTACTAGACATACAAGTGTTCTAAGTGGATGACAGCTTGAAATTCTTCAAGCCTCCAAGTGGGAGATTGTTGGGCTTTGTGGAGGCTTGTGGCGGGCAGGCCCATTCGAAACCCTAGGTTAACCATTTGGTTTTCCTATAAATATGATCCTTGTATTTGTAATTCTTGTAGGAGCACAAGTGAAATAAAATCCTCCATTCTGATCGTGGAGTAGGGAAACCGAACCACGTTAAATTCTTGTGTGTCCCGTTTGCGTTCCGTTTCTCTTTTCTCTAAATTATTTGTGTGTGTTGTGTGTTTAATTCCCAACACTGGGTACCGTGTTATAATATTTGCCTTCATTTTTCTAAAAAAGAACGGAATAATATCTTCATTTTAATTACTTACTAAATATCATACTAAGTAAGAAAACCAAGTCTTATTTTTACGAAAATTATTTTGTAGGAGAACATTTTTCACGGATTTTTTTTTCCTTCCAATCAACACACAAGTAAAAAATATGCTTTGTACCAAATAGAATGTAACGCCCGTTTTATAAAAAAAATTGAGTTATTTTCTTACCCACTATAAATAACCTTACATTAAACTTAAATTAATTTGGATATAGTTAATTCTATTTTATTATTATGTAATATAAAGCTGAACTTGTAAAACCAAAACGGTAAGCAATCATGAACTCCAAAAAATTAATTTTGTAATTTCATTATTAGTATGAACGATTTAATAAAAAAAAAATTAACTACATTTCTCGTGGACAGAAAAGTACGTATAGTATTTAAGTTATAATATAATATGATTAGAAATTTATTTAGAACAATCAAAGATCTCCTACTCCATTAATTATTTTTTTTTTGGGGGGGGGGGGGGAACACCTAGCTAGCTAGTGCCAAGTGGTTAGGTCAACTAGATCTTGTAATGAATTTGGGCTAAGAGTAATTTGATCGGCGGAGTTAATAAATGTCTGCTTTAAAATCGTTATTTATATTTATCTCAAGTTATTATTCTTTACAAATTTATACATTATGAAAACAACTTCAAACAAATTTATTTGAAAGTTCCATTTTATACATTGTGTGGTTAATTGTAATGTCTCTATTGCCTTATTGATCTTGATATTATTGGAATAACTTCAGACATTTTGGTTGAGGTTAAGATATATAGTTGATCGAATTTCAGACATTTTTTACGTACATAAAGCTTAAATAGTCTTATGGCATTTTTGTATATAAGAATAAGGGATCTCCAATTTTAAATATAATAGATCTGAAAAACGTAAAAAAATAAATTAGCCATAGTAAAGAAGAAACTAGCCATAATCTCATACACTTGATATTAAAGAAGCCACGTGAATATGGCTAATTAGTGATAATTTAGAGGGGACCTATACCTAAAGACGCATGGTTCAAAACATTTCACAGCAAGAAAGTTTGTAATTATAATTTAAGATTTTTTGAAAAAAAATCAATGTATTAATAGTTGGTTGGCATGTAATTCAAATTGATTCTGGAAAATTTTTATCAGATATTTTTGAAAAAAAATTTTAAAAAAGAAATTGGTATATTATATGTAGCTATAATAAATAAGATAAAATAATTTTGTTAGTCAATATATATAGTTGGGGTAAACTATGTTGCTACATTACAAAATTGATTCACATATATCTTTATTCATAAATAGGGAAGCAGAGATTTTTTTAAAAAGAAATTCGAATTTGTTATCGAACTTTGCAATAGATCCATATTTGCTTCTAAATTTTGTGAAATTATTTATATATTTTTTTCAATCAGACCTTCGTCTTTAGCATACTTTTAACTTGGCTTCGAATCACATTTATGCCCTTCCACTTTGGGTATGCACAAGTAGACACTTAAACTTATATAAAGTTGAACAAATAGACACACATGTCCTACATGTCATTTTTTGTCCTATGTGGTGTCTTACATGTATTGTGTCATATAGGACTCATGTGTTTATTTATTTAAAAGTTGGATAGTTAAAGTGCATGTTTGTGCATTATGAAAGTTGGAGATCAAAGTTAAATTTGAAGCTAAGTTTAGGATCTAATATATGTATTATACCTTCTTTTTTATGTCAGCACATTTTGTCTTTATTATAAGAAAGACCAATGATCTTCAACCATTATGGTCCACCATATTGATTAGTACCGCACTAAATTGATTAAATTACAAATCGAGTCAAATTAAAAAAAAATGTAATTAATGATTTTATTTGACTTAGTTTAATATTAAAAAAAGATTATACTTGAGTTGGTTTGGTTTTAACTAAAAGAAGGCAACCAAGATTATACTAATTCGACATTATACATTTAATTTGTAAAATTCATTTTATACATAAAAATATTTACTTTGATGTAATTTATAAGTATTTCTCATATTTTTTTATAACTAGTTAACATATCCGCGCTTCGCGCGGACATGATTAGATTTATGAATAAATTTTTTTGTTTAAATATATCGAGTCAAATATTATTATCATTAGACCCAATAAATTATATTTTTCAACTTGTTGTTCACTATCTATGCTTTTAGTATTTTAAATATAGTTAATTTCGTATAATCTATTTGGTATGTTATCTTTAGAAACATGTAAGGAAAGAAAAATAATTTCATGAAAATTTTCTTTTTGTTTATGCGGCTGTAGTAAATTCTAAATTATATATTAGGAGGGAGTTAAATTATACAGTGTTCATAAAAAATATTAATGAAAAAAGTTACTCTAAATAAATTGATAACCAATAATTTAATAAATTAGAAAACATATCATATATATGTGTGTGTGTGTGTGAATGAAATTCCTAGAGTGGAAATATACAACTAATTTCAAGTCATGCTTATTATATTATTTTATCTAAAATAATTACATCTTTTAGAATCTATTGCTTGTAAAATAATAAAAGGTTGACTTTTATTTTGGTGAAAATCATCTTCGGTATATTGAGAATCATGTCAACACTACATAAACAATTCAATAGGAGTATCATATTTTCATTATTCAACTAACAATATACTCTACTTAATTTTTTTAATTTAACATGAATCTAATATGAAAAGCAAACATTCAATATTTAAAAAAAAATAGCAACACAATAATTATTATCACAGGACGAAAAAAAAAGCAACTGTTGCAATATACCAAACTGTTAATAAACACTTATAAATTTATAATATATAAAAAACATACTAATAAAATACAAAAATTCTATAGAAAATCTCTTTAAAATTGTTACTTGTAGCAATTAAGTAAGATAAGAAAAACTATATAACTTGCACATTAATTACTTTAGGGGGTTATCCACATGAAAGGTTTTGAAGTCACGAATATTATTAATTAACAATTAAAAATAAAAGTTACATATATAAAAAAAATGTTAATTATGCAAAATAATAATATTAAGTAATTATTTGAAGAGGAAATTTTGAAAATATATTTTACAATATCACACTAGTGAAGAAAAATAAAAAACATATGCTAAATAATTAAGAGAAAAGATAAATGTGATCGGAGGTGATAGTTATGAACCACATCATCTTATTTATTTCTAACATTCTAACTTTACATGTAAATAGATATATTGGTTGTAAGTAAATAATAAAGAGAAAATAACTTAAAATATTTTTTTAAAATTGTTATTCTAAAATTATAATCAGAAGAAGATCAAAAAAGAAAAATGGAAAAGAAAGTGAAAAATTAATCTATAAGAATTGGAAATTAAATGTGAGTTATGGATGATTATTATTTACTCCTAATAAAGTAGTATGTGAAAAGCTTTTATTGTAAATGTTCCTCTATTAATAAAAATTATTTTTAATTAATTAAGTAAATTACTTTTTACAAAAATTAATTAATTTAAATAAGAAAAAAGGTCAATAAAGAGAAGATAAATGTCACATCACTTTTTTTTATGTTTCTCATTTTCAATAATTAAGAGAAGTTAAATAAATTACACTTTTTAGTTTTAATATAATTAATGTGACTAAGGGAAAAAATTTTCTTCATTCTTTTCATTAAATAATTTATTTATTCATTAAATTTTTTAAAAGTACTAAAAAATGATTAATTTATTTTTTGTTTAGTCTATGACTATTTTTTTAATATGATAAACTACATCATATATTTTTTAGGGACATCAATATGCAGCAACTATAAGAAATGTATCATGTGCAATATTATATTTTCAACTGTGACAAAAATTAAAATATTAATTAGAACTTGACGAAAAAATTACATAAAAATATAACTATATAACTATTCATCTTCATTCATTCACATAATAATAATAATAATAATAATAATAATAATAATAATAATAATAATAATAATAATAATAGTAATAATAATAACAATAATAATAATAATAATAATAATAATAAAAATAAAAATAAAAATAATAATAAGAGCAAAGTAAAATGAAGAAAATAATGTTAATTGAGCTTTCTAATGTGTTGATTAGTCGAGTTTCATAATTTAATTTTTGTTGAATAACATGAAATTATATATCTAACTAAAAAATATAATCAAAACAATACATGAATGAATTAATCTTCAAAATATTTGGAAATCATTCAAACTTTTTTACTAATATGATCATCTTCTTGATGAAATCTTGAAATAATTATGATTCCTTCTTCATTTTCATAAACTTGTACCAAACTAATGCAAACATCAATTTGATGAATCTTGAAGAATATATCTATGATCTTTATCAATATGAAGATCATATGGTGAACTTATTAAGTACATGATTGATGAAAAAGATGAAGAAAAAAATGTAAAAGAGGAAAAAACTATACTAATAAAAAGAAAGAATGAGAAAATAAGAATGATCATTGAACATAGATAGTTGTTATTTATAGTTTGTGTAAACCATAAGAATAATTAAAAATAAGTTGAAAAGACATATTATTTAAGTAGGGAATGTAAATAGATGGAGGTTTTGTTGTAACTTATTAGGTATAATTAGAATAATAAATATGACTGAATTTTTTAATTAATAAAAAAATTATTTAATGAAAAGAAATGAAAAAAAATATTAAAAAAAAAGGAAAAAAAGAAATTGAAATGGAGGCCATAGAGAGTGGGAATATACCCAAGTACCCCCTCAGCCTATGCCCGAAATCCCAGAGACACACTTATACTATATTAAGGTCCTATTACCCCCCATGAACTTATTTTATATGTAATTTTTCTACCCCTTTTTAGCCTACGTGGCACTGGTTCAAAAAAAAGTCATCCATCGTTGGGCCCACAAGATAGTGCCACTTAAGCTAAAAAGGGGTAAAAAATTATTAATAAAATAAGTTCAGGGGGGTAATAGGACCTTAGTATAGTAGAAGTGTGTCTCTGAGATTTCGAATGGTCCAATAAAGGTTATAGTCCATAGATATAAGTAATAAGTCTAATAAAGCTCAAATCAAAATCAAATCAATACTAATTTAATTAAAAAAAATCAACACTAACAATTACAATTATATTGAATATTTCTTCTTTAGTTTTACATTGGTTTAGATGTTTATTTTTCGTTAATATTTAATCATGTAATTAATATTTACTAAACTGATTGTACTGTAATTTAATTGACTGAAACTGATAATTTCACTAACAATGATTTAATTGTCAACACTAACAATTACAATAATTACTACTCCCTCCGTTTCAAAAAGAATGACCTAGTTTGACTTGGAACGGAGTTTAAGAAATGAAAGAAAACTTTTTAATCTTGTGGTTTTAAATTAAAGTTATGTCAATTGTACCAAAGTGCCAAAAAGGAAAGGGATCATTCCTTTTGAAATAAACTAAAAAGAATCTAGGATCATTCTTTTTTAAATAAAGGAAGTAATATTTATTAAACAATGGTTGATAACTTCCCTTAATTAATACTAAATCAATATGCATACAAATAAATATACAATTAAGACCATATAGCTTGCTCAAGTGGTTAGAACAAAGTACCCAATTGTAGGTTTTGGCCATACAATTCTCCCTAGCTCATTGAATTACATTGATACTTCTTGACTTGTTACTTGTGATGGATATTGGCAACTATTCCTAGCAATGCCTTAGTTGTTTAAACTCCAAACATTATATATATATATATATATATATATATATATATATATATATATATAGCGTGTGTGAAGTTCTAATGAAGGTTCAAAATTTAACATGGTGAGTTTGAAAGACAAACAATATAATTATAGGTATTGCATTTTAAAGAAGATGATATTGTTGTCGCAAGAATGATACGTCCTTTATTCAAAGTTCAGGGTAAAATTTGAGCTTTCTCTCTTGTAAAGAAAAAATATCACGTGTTAGAAAGATTTCTATGTTAGTAAATTAGAACATATTTGGACCAATTTTGTAATGATTGGGGCATGTTTTATAAATCCAAATTATTAACGACTAATATATTTTGGGCGAAATTCTAAATAATTAAAATGTTTTATTTTTTCAATATTTAAATATGCAAAATGTGTCTTACCATTTATGCCCAAATATTTTTTTGTAAGATGAAGTTAGTTGCTTCCTCAAAACTTATGAGATATTCATACTAAGACTCTTAATGTGCTTAACTGAGGAAGGAATATAGTATTGTATTAACTATATTTAACACATGATACAAATATATATATACACTTAAAATAACTATATTCATTGATACATTTGATATAATTCTTTGATATATTTGATAGAAAGTGAATATACAAGGAGTAGTTGATGCAATTGTAATAGTTGAGATATTTGATAGAAAGTTAATACACAAAGGAATCAATATACTTGATACAATTATATTCATTGATACACTAAATACAATGAGTACATAAAAAACGTATATGCTTAATTCAGTTATATACATTGATACAAATCAATTTATTCATGATAATCTGATACACTATGTATTCGTTAATTCTATCTCTTAACCTTTCTTTCCCAAATCTCATAGCTATAGATCTCTAATTAAACTCAATCTATAGCCATTTTTAAAAGGGCGTCAAATTGATGAAAAGCTCAAAATTTTAAATTTAATATTATTATTTTTCATCCCGTCAAGATGATGAAAAGCTCAAAATTTTGAATTTAATATTAATATTTTCTCATCCCCTCTAAAAGTTGTACCCTTAAGTGTCAAAAAAAAATCTATGCGGTGAATTTAATATTAATATTTCCCCTAAAGTGTCAAAAAAATGTATGCGGTGAACGTGGATCGAACACGTGACCTTCAGATCTTCAGTCTGACGCTCTCCCAACTGAGCTATCCCCGCTAGTTGTTCATAAACTATACTTTTTTTGTATTTAACTTTACGAGTACATTAAACTGGACCGGACAGCTCAACCCGGTTACGCAAGCAACTAAAGTCTTTGTGCCAGGCCTTAAAATATTGATATTTGAGTTATGTGGTGATGAAAATTATCGTGAGAAACGTTCAATAATTTTTATTATTCATTTTAAAATTTATTTATATTTAAGTTAATGTGATTCATGCAAGATAAAATCTCTATGCTGATATTAATAAGTCTTGAAAATTACTTTAAAAAATTATCCCAATTGAAAAGTTACTTATTGAAGAAGAAAATAGATCTTAATTTCCCTTTCTATTTATTGGTGGAGTGTTCGAGCAATACTCTATAAAAACAACATTTAATAGCAATGAATATGCATACTATATAAAGAGCATTAGAGTCTTTACTTTTGTTTTCATTCGATCCAATATTGTCATAATAGGGTTTAGCGTCATTTTACAGAATATGCTAAGATATAATTAGGGTTTAGCGTCATTTTACAGAATATGCTAAGATATAATTATCACAGATAAATTATTTTATTTTAAAATGTCTAACTTTTTTATGATAAGTTACTATATGTAGTATTTTATTGGCGATCCAATGCATAAAATTCTCTTAAAATTTCTATTTTCTCATGTTTGGTTGACTTAAATAATGTTTGGAAAATGTTTTTCCAAATCAATTCATTTTCCTCAAATTTAAGAAATATAACTTCGCTTACAAAATTAGAAAAAAAACATTTCGCAAACTCTATTTCACCCTATATTTTTTTCTTACCCTGTCCATACCTCGTACCCGACCTTCCCCATCCAAAGAACCAAATTAAAACTTTTAAATTTACTTTTTTAAAAAAAAAAATTACTTTCACAAAAAATAGTTGTCAAATTATTCACTTTCCTACTTTTGACTAACAACCTTAACTCTTTTTATTGAGTCAAAATATAGAAACTACTCTATTTACATACAAATATGTTACCTCATTCACTTTGCTTCGTAAGGTATGTCACCTTCTTTTATAATTTACATCTTATATTATTTTTTTAAAATAACTTATATATGTCGCATTCTTTTATAATTTACACTTTATATTAGTTTTTTAAAATAATTTTCACCATGATCTCCTTAATTCATTATAAATTTATAAAAGTAACTCTTTCAAAAATTTACAAAGGAAATAAGAAAGCGCAAAAAAAAAATGTATTTTACTCATTTAGGCGTTATTCATTGGAAGTAAATCTTCATAAAATCTTACTCTAAATATGTCTAAAAAGAAGTATGCACATTTCAATGAAAATGATACTTTTGTAAGAATAACTAAAATAAAGTCTTAATAATACTAAAATGTCTACCCAAAAATTCTTATAAAGATGATATAGTTCGTCTTTACTCCACTTTTAAAAATCAATATTATCTATCATTATCGATTACATTATAATAAAAAACAAGATTTGTAACGAAAGAATCCATCACAATATTACCAAAATTTCTAGTTTTTGACGGATTAGTGACCAATTCTCGGTTATCACGTATTAGCTTTGTCTTAATAAAATTATGATGGAATAATATTATGGATTAATAATAGAATAAATGGTAGAAATCTCACTAAGTTCTTTTATTACTATTATCCCTTAGTTTTATAAATTTCCAAAATTTCTCCTTTTCATGCATCAGATTAGTGTATCAGTGCATCAGATTAACGTATCTCGCGCATCAGATTAATGTATCTCGCGCATTAGATTAGTATATCATGTATAAAATGTACATCAGATTAGTGTGTCATGTATAAAATGTAATGTATCTTACTTAACGATTTATTTATTTCACGCATCATATTAATGTATCAACGCTTTTATTATTGTATCAGTTTGAGGGATTTTTGTAATCATAAACTTATAAGAGACAAATAATAATTTTACCTTAAAATATGTGATTATTATCCTTTGCTCATAATATAATTGAGTTAATAATTTAAGTCCAATAAATATGGATTTAATTAAAGTTCAAATTAATTGATTTGGGCTACAATAGATGAGCCCAGTTTGCTAAGTCCATTGTCATCTCATTGTAGAGACTTATTTTAGTGCCACGTGACAAATGATGTGGCATGTCAAGTCAAACGAAGAAGCCAATAAGATCATGTCATGTGTCAAAATGAAATGTCTGCTCTATAAAGCTCATATGTCATGTCAAGTAAATTTGATTGGTCGAAGGAAATCAGGTTTCAATCACAACTTCTCTATTCTAAAACTATAAATAGTGGTCTTTATAATTCAGAAAATGGACTAGAAATTCTGAACAAGAAACTACAGAAGCTGGTGGGTCAAAATCCGCGGATTTCTCTATAGAATACAAGTTCAAGAATTCAATTTCTTTTCAAAGTCGGCGAGTTTGCGCGATTTCAAGTCTGTATGAGAGAAATATATGCCCATTCGAAGTTGAATTGTCTAGATAAGTAAAGTCAAAATCAAATTTTAGCAGCGTATTATGGTCTTTTCACTATCCAATTAAATTAGCTTTTATTCGAGGTGAGTTTTCAATCAATAGACTTTCACCACAACTGTCAGAGAATTGGTTTACTAGTAGAACGATCAAGATCGACCATCAGATTCAAAAACAAACTCGAAGCCCTTGAAAGCTTGAATTCAAGTAAAATTCAATATCAAGATAAACTCAGGTTCAAATTCATTGAAGGTTCAAGATCAAGTTTGAAGGCCTTGAATTCAATTAAAACTCAAGATCAAGATAAAGTTCAAGTTCAAGTTCATCAAAGATTCAATAAAGTTCAAGTTCAAGTTCATCAAAGATTCAAGAACAAACGGCAAAGCCTTTGAACCCAAGATCAAGTTCAAAGACAAATTTAAGAATATCAAGCTCAAGAACCCTTGAATTATATATGAAAAGATGAATCAGAGAAATCATAGAGACTATGACATTCATATTCTAAAATCAATAAAATGATTGTTGTTTTACTTTTCAGCTCTTAATTATTTTTTTCTCAACGTGAATTTTATCGTCTACAAATAACATTAGCAACTCTTCAACACATATAGGCAAAACCTCTACGTTGACATTAAAAAGTTTTGATTCTTTGAATATTCCTCCCAAATGAAACAGCACTTATTTAAGAGGACAAACAAATTTCAAATTGTTTTTCTATTTGTTGTTGGATTCAAGTTGAGCACTAGATAGGAATACTTTGTTGAAGGCCTCAGTTAAAACTACATTTGTAGTACTATAACCACCATCAATAATTAGGTTCAAACCACTCACATATTTAGAATCATCACTTGCCAAATACAACACTCCATTTGCTACATTTGTAGTGCATTCTTTGACGTTTTATAGGTATGTGGTGAATCAATATGAGACTCTGTCACCATACTTGTTGTGAATATAATGGAACCTTTTGTTTTAGTCGATATCATCACTCTAGCAGCATGTTTCGAGCATAAAAATGAGTCAACAACGTTTACATTAAACACATTTTTAATTACATCGTAATCTACACCTACGATGCTTGAAATCGGCTTACCTGCTATACCAGCATTACTAAACATTATGTCAAGCTTACCAAATTTAGCAATTGTTGCATCAACCACGTTTTGAATGTCAGATTCAATCGCAACATTGCTATGTACAAACACTATGTGTTATGTGCCGATTTTATGTACTAATGAATTTCCTAGATCGTCTTGAATATCTCCAATTGTAACTTTTGTACCATGTTGAACAAAAAGTCTAGTTGTGGCTGCTCCTATTCCACTAGCACCACCACCTTTACCTTCAAGCCTATAAAAATAAGTTAAAATATAGATTAGTATTATCATTGTTATTATTAGTACTATCATTTTTGAAGCATAAATTAAAGTAAATAATAAATAAAATAAAGAAAGGAAATAACTTTTTGGCTATTGAGGATCGTAGAGAAGAGGTGGACATATTCTCAAACAATATGTCTTTTGCATATCCAAGAGGGATTTAGAGGCTCTTTTATTAGGGGGGAAACAAAAAAACCATGTGAGAAATATATTTATATTATATAAATAAATTTATATTTTCTTGTGTGAAAATCACGTCTAAGAGCTTGTTTGGCTCAGCTTAAAAGCTGGTTTTTGACTTATTTGGCTGTTTGGCGATCCTCAAAATAACTTATTTTAAGTTTAAAAAAAACTTATTTTAAGCCAAAAGTTAAAAGCTGGGGTAGGGATGCTTTTTTTTCAGCTTATAAGCTGTTTTAAGTTGACCACATTTTTACCTTTTTACCCTTAATAATTTTATACAATCTCCAATTACCCACATAACCCTAACATCTCTTTCTTCTATTTTTCCCTTTTCACGTGTGGATGATACACAATTACTATTACTAATGAATGAAAATAAAATAAATCTTAAATCTTTCAAGTGATCTATTCAAATTATATATTATTAAAATGTAAAATAAGTTGCACATATAATTTAAATAAAAATTTATATTCCTCTTATAAATAATTTGTGATAATAAAGAAATATGTGAATGATAGACTAAAATAAAATCTTAAATCGTTCTTTGATCTATTCAAATTATATATTTTTAAAATCTATAATAAGTTTATATTCCTCTTATAAATAATTTGTGATGAGAAAGAAATATGTGAATGATAGCAAAATATAATTATTTATGGTTGTAAAATATAAATTAATTAACTTTTATTATGTTAACAGCTTTTAAGGGTATTTCAGACATTTTGATTTAAAAAGCTGTTTATCAGCACTTATTTGCCAAACACATCAACAACTTTTTTTTAACTTCAACACTTTTATCCAAACGCATAACTGCTTATTTTAAAAATAAGTTTCAGCACTTGCAAAAGTACTTTTTTAAAGCTGCTTTTATTAAGCCCATCCAAACGGGCCCTAGCTTGTATAGATTGGTGATTAAAAAAGTTATTTTTATTGGATTTCTCAAATCTATTTCAAAATCACTTTAGGATGCAATTTTCCATCCAATTGATATTTTGATATATGATACTGAGATAATAAAATTATTTTATATGTTATAATAGGTGTTTTTTATTTTTAAAATTACTCATCTAACTTTTTATAGTAAGATACTATATGTAGATACCTTATTGGTGATCTGATACATAGAATTCTTACACTTTCCGTTTGTATACTTTGAATTAAGGCAAATTTTTACATATTTTAGTTTATCTTACCTAATATAATATATATATATATATATATATATATATATATATATATATATATATATATATATATATATATGATTTATTTTCAATCTAATTGATTTTTTTTACAAAAAAGTTGTTGAATTATTCACTTTTGACTAACACCTTAACTCTTTCGGCTGAATTAAAAATTAAGAATCTTGTTTAACATTGTTGTTAGGAGTTCAAAAGTATTTATTTTGAGAAAATATATTTATTTATTTTTTTTAAAAAATTAGGTGTTTGGCATACTTGTAAAACTACTTCTAAATGGAAGCAGAAGTAGTTTTTCTGCTATTGGAAAGAAGCGGAAAATTATTTTTATCAAGACTAAAATGTCTCCTTCATATATATACCAATATATCTCTTTGTTATTTAATTAACATATCTCTTACGTTTGTTTTATAAATTCTATTCAATAATTTTATTTTTTATTTTTAATAAATTTTATATTTTATTTTACGTTTATGTAGGAGTGTACATGACCAGATTGGTTTGGGTTTTTCAAATATCAAATCAAACTATTTGTGTCGGGTTTTTGAATTTATAAACCAAGCCAAACCAATAAAATTTGGGTTTTTCAACTTCGGATTTTTTTCGGATTTTTGATTTTTTCGATAAAGTATTCGTACAAATATATAATTTACTTGTACTTCAAATATTTCTTTAGGACTAAAATGCAACTATCTAAGTAATTCCTCAAGAAAATAACAAAAAATATAATATGATTAATGACATTGAAATATCCAACAAAAAATACTAATAAAATCGCGTAAAACAGATATTGCAAATTAATAAGTCATAATGAAATTGATCATAATTTAAAGTACTAAATCATGCTAAAATAAGTTTAGTAACTATTAGTTACATGACTAAATATTAAAAGAAAGTAAAATTAGATCATGTATTTAGTTGTCTAGATCTATGTAAAACTAAAAAACAAATATTCAATATTATTGTCATTCTTAGTGTTTAATTGATTTTCTTTTTACATTAGTATTAATTTGATTTTTATTTAAACTTTATTACAATTACCAACATGTATGGACAATAATATTTATTAGATCATTAAGAATTCTAACTTCCAAGCATGAAATAAATATATTAAAAGATAAAAACTATGAAAAAGTATTAGAGATATTTAAAATTATATCAAAGTAAGTATTTTTACGTATAAAATAAAATTTTAAATTATATATATAATGTCGGGTTGTTTGTTCTTGGGTTGGTTTTTTTTAGTTGAAATCAAACCAACCAAAATATAGTCGGGTTTTTTTTTCCAATACCAAACTAAGTCAAACCAAATCACTAGTTGATTTTTTTTTATTTGACTCGATTTACAGTTTGGTTCGATTTTCGGTTCGGTTACACATTAAAATTTTATTTTCCGATTGATGTTCCGGCATTCCAAATTGAGATATATAATAAAATTATTTATATGTGTCAGTTAAGGTCTTAGGCCTAACTCACGCCCCAAAGTTAGCTCAAAGGGAGGAGGATTGTCAAGCCTGATAAAGAGTTCACTCATCTCATTAACCATCGATGCGAGACTTTTGTCATTCTTTAACATCTCACCTTACGCCCAGTGTTTAGCATCTGGTGCGTGGACAATTTTGATTTTGGGGTCACAACATCGGGTGGACAATTTTGATTTATGTGGGCCCCAACATCGGGAGAGACGGACCCTGCTCTGATACCATGTTAAATTATGTGTTAGGCCTAACTCACACACCAAAAGTTAGCTCAAAGGGAGAAGGATTGTCCAAGCCTTATAAGGAGTCCACCCATCTCATTAACCATCGATGCGGGACTTTTTGTCATTCTTTAACAATATATGTTATAACTATTAAATTGTTTTATTTTAAAAATTTTATGTCTTGCTTTTTTATGATAAGTGTCTATTTACATACAAATATGTTAGCAATGGTAGATGAGGATCATACTTCTAGCTACTTCATTCGGAGTAATTTGTTATTCTCTTCATAAAGATTCAATAAAGTTCAAGTTCATCAAAAATTCAAGAACAAGCTCCAAAGCTTTGAATCCAATATCAAGTTCAAAGACAAATTCAAAAAAATCAAGCTCAAAAGCCCTACAATCTATATGAAAAGACGAATCCGAAAAATCATAGATATTGTAACATTTTGTATTTTGAAATAAACAAATACAATTATTATAATACTTTTCCATCCTTGATTTATTGTTTACCGAGAGCATTAGCAACTCTTCAATAATTTAATGTATTACATGTACTTTCGAAATTCCTCCCTATTGAAACATCACACTTCTTTAAGAGGACAAACAAAATCTCAATTTGCCTTTCTATTTGTTGTTGGACTCAAGTTGAGCAGTAGATAAGAACAATTTCTTGTAGGCCTCACCCAAAGCAACATTTGTAGTACTAAAACCACCATCAATAATTAAATTCAAACCACTCACATATTTAGAATCATCACTTGCCAAATACAACACTCCATTTGCTACATCTTGTTCCTCCAATAAAACTCCTTTCAAATTTCCCCCTTCACCAAACCATTTCTCTGCCTTTTCTCTCTCATCTATTCCTACCGTTTTCAATGCCAATGGTGTCCCAATTCCACTAGGAGAAATACAATTAACTCTTATTCCGTATTTCCCTAATTCGACTCCAATATTCTTTGAGAGCCCCAAAACTGCATTTTTTGAGGCCACATAAGTGTGTGGAAAATCACCATATGTCGTTGCCACCATACTTGCTGTGAATATAATGGAACCTTTTGTTTTGGTCGATATCATCACTCTAGCAGCGTGTTTCGCGCAGAAGAATGCACCAACAACGTTTACATCAAACACGTTCTTAATTAAATCGTAATTTACATCAAGGATGCTTGAAATCGGCTTACCTGCTATACCAGCGTTACTGAACATTATGTCAAGCTTACCAAATTTACCAATTGTTGCATCAACCACGTTTCGAATGTCAGATTCAATCGTGACATTACAATGTACAAACATTATGTGTTCTGTGCCAATTTCATGTACTAACAAATTTCCTAGATCGTCTTGAATATCTGCAATTGTAACTTTTGCACCATGTTGAACTAAAAGTCTAGTTGTGGCTGCTCCTATTCCACTAGCACCACCAGTTATAATTGCAATCTTACCTTCAAGCCTATAAAAATATTATTGTTGTTATCATTATTATTATTATTATCATTTTCGAAGCATAAATTAAAGTAAATAACATAAATTAAAGAAGGAAAATAACCTTTTAACTATTGGGGATTGTAGAGAAGAGGAGGCCATTTTCTCAAATTATGTCTTTTGCATATACAAGGGAGATTTAGAGGCTCTACTTATAAGTGGAAAAGTAAAACAACAAAGCTCATGTGAGAAACTTATTTGCTTAATTCTTTCCACCCTCTATCCTCCTCATAGCTTCCACTATTTTTCTAGTGTTTGTCTAAATTGTATAAATAAAATTGCATTTTTTCATTTGAAAAATCAAGAGGTCTAACTTATATAGATTGGTGCAAAATATATATAGACCTCTCGATATTGAAAATCAAGAAGTCTAACTTATATTGATTGGTGCAATATATATAGACCTCTTGATATTGAAAATCAAGAGGTCTAACTTATATAGATTGGTGCGATATATATAGACCTCTTGATTTTCAAATGAGAAAATGCAATTTTATTTATACAATTTAGGGAAACACTAGAAAAATAGTGGTAGCTATGAGGATAGAGGGTGGAGAGAATTAGGCAAATAAGTTTCTCACATGAGCAAATAAGTCATTTTAGGATGCGATTTTTGATCCGATTAATTTATTGACATTTGATATGGAGATAATAGAATTATTTTTATGCGTTATAATAGATGAGTTTGTTTTACTTTTAAAATAACGCGTCTAACTTTTTATGATAAGATATTATATGTAGATAATTTGTTGATGATTTAAAAGCTTAAAATTCTCTTGCACAAGGCGTATATGATTTAAATATAGTTTAACCTATTTACATTGTTACAATATTTTACATATTTTCAGTTTATTTTTACCAAAAAATTCCATAATAAGTTGTCAAATTATTCAATCTCCTCATTTTTTTACTAACAACCTTAACTCTTTTTGGCAACTTAAATACTAGAAATATGTCTGTTTATATACAAATATTGTATCAATGGTAGATGAGAACTAGATATCTATTCAAAGTAATTTGCAATTTACACCATAACGTATGTCACACACTTTTGTAATTTACACTTCATATTTATTTTTTAAAATATTTTTCACCATAATCTCCTTAATTCATAATAAATTCATAAAATTAACTTTTTCAATAGTTTACAAAAAATTTTAAAAAATAGTTTACAAAGGATAAAATAGGAAAAACACGATAAGAAAAGCAATTGTATCAACACCTAAAAGCAATGGAAGTAAATATTGAGAAAAAACTCACTCTATAAATGTCTAAAAAGAAATATGCACATTTCGGTGACCACATCTTCAATGTAATTATGTAAATGATACTCTATATGAATAATTAAAATTTAGGGATAAGATACAAGTATCGATCTCTTAGACTATGACTGAGTTAATTTTAGAGACACGTTTTATCTAAATTAAAGTTTTATAATTTTGATTATAGTGTAGGAATACTTGTTTTTTATAATGTTTATTAATTCAAGAGTTTTTTACAAGACTTGTAACGGAAGAATCCATCACAATTCTACTTTCCGACGGATTAGTGACAAATGAAATGAAATATTAAAAGCATCATTGAATTTGGAGTAAATTGTTATTTCGTTTTGAACTGTTAACCGTCTTAAAAACACTCATCATACTTGATTAACTAAACTTAGATACACCTTCGATTTACTACATGACATATCAAGTTGTCTCGAACCCTTGTAAGAGCATGTGATTCTTAATAAAAAGAGTCGAGAGAAATGTTGTAAATACCCTTAAAATTAGCGAGAATTTAATGATGTATTTCATTCAGTTTGCAAGATCGAGAGTGCATTTGAATTCAGTTAGTCATGTTAAACTGTACTTTTAAAACTATCAATAGTTATTAAAATGAAACTAATGCTCCGCATCAAATTTAATGATTGTTTTAATACTTCTCTCTTATTTACTTTATTATTATATAAATACAAATTGTGTGGATATATACTCTATATATTATATATATATTTAAAGAAAAGTTGACTTAGGCTCCTCATATCATATCAATCAAACATATAGAATAATGCATGTATACATATATATATATATATATATATATCCATATCCATCCTAAAAGATAAAAGCATTTTGTTTGTAGTTATTTTATTTGTTGCTGGCCAGTAGACTCCTAACCACCTCCTTAAATTTCTTGCTTCAACTACGTAGTACATATATATCTTAGGGATAATATTCAATTATTCCCCTAGCCTATACCCAAAATTTCTACGATATACCTTATCTTTGATGAGGTCCTATTACCCCCTCCAACTTTTTTTTAAGTAATTTATTACCCCTTGCGTGCCTACGTGGCAATAATAATCTGTAAGGTCGATTTGTTTGTTGAACACGCGCCGGGACCCACTGTTTCAGCTTTCGATAAAGTTACTTTACACTTCCCAAGTTTAAAAAGCTGGCGTTTACTCTTTTCCAAATTAATTTTACCAAAAAGTAGATGAAGTAGAAAGAGGAAAAGTGTTACATGTGTGGACGGGATCGATTTCAAAGGTTAGTAATTAGATTTCCAACTGAAATTTGATTTTCGTTGTTGGATTTTGGGAGTTAATTTTTGGTTGCAGTGTAACATTGAATCGTTCTCATCCATACACAACTTATTCAACTCGGATTTTGTCATAACCCTAACTTTATAAACATTGTCAAAAAAAATAAGAATTAATAATCGACATAAAAAGATGTAATGAATATATTAAATTTTACTTTACCTTTTCAAATCAAGGAGCTATTTAACTTGAATGATAATGGATGGAGCTTCTTCAAAAATGAAGAACCATGAACATGGGGTTATTTTTTTAAAAGAGGAAGAAGATGCTTTTGAGAGAAACAATAAAATTTATTTTTAAATTTTTTTTCAAATTGCTTTGACACGTGGCTAACTTTTATTGGTCATTATTAGCCAAAATCTGCACTCACTCTGCACTCACGCGCCCTACATGGGTGAAATCACGACTATCGCCACGTAGGCACGCAAGGGGTAATATAAATTACTTTTTAAAAAAAAAAAGATGGAGGGGGTAATAGGACCTTATCAAAGATAAGGTGTGTCATAGGAATTTTGGGTATAGGCTAGGGGGTAATTGAGTATTATCCCTATATATTAACATATTTTATGACTTTTAAGTAAAATGCACATTATCTACTGAATTTAATTCAATCTCCTTATTTCACTCAATCAAACATGTCATCAATGCTTTATTTTGACTTTATAATAAAATGTCTTATAAGCTACTGATCGAATGACTAGATGGTTAGCTAAATGTCATTCACACAAATATAATATCTATATTTTAATACGATTTTTAATTTTTATCCTTTAAATGTGTGTTCTTTAATTTTTTTCCTTCAATATTTTAAGTAACAAATAAATAATCAAATATAATAATGATATTGAAATAACATTGATGTTTTCGTACTATAGTATTTTGCTAGTCATAAGACATAATAAGTTATGTAATATAACATATATAACATGTTGTATATCAAAAATATATTGTAGGATTCGTAAAAAAAACATAAATTAACTTGAAACTTAATAACGGATGAATGAAGAAAAACTCTTCGAGCTTTCTCCGCCCACAATATTTTTCATGAGAGCACGTTGATTCTTGCAATATGTCAAATGCCAACGTAAGTCATTCAATTAATGCCAACTCCCTTTAACCCCCTACTACCCACTGCCCTAATACGTACACATACAAAAAATAAAAATAAAACTATACCTTATATAAGGACTTAATTTGTAAGTATGAAATTAAAATTCAAAAGAAACAAAAAGACAAGAAAATGGTACTCCCAATTATACATACCCTACATATATCATTTTTATCACTTTTATTCTTCACATTTCTTCTTCATACTACAATAGCTTACACCCCTTTAACAATACTACTTTATTTTCTCCTTACTACACGTCTTCATTTTTTTCTATTATTTTCTCTATGTACACTTATTCCAATTTACTATAATTATCATACACGTCCACATAGGGTTTTTTTGTTAAACTATACATGTTACAAACCACCACCACATAGGAAATGTTCTTATAAAATTTCTGAATCATACGTTCTAAGGAATGTACATTTAGTCAAAAAATCGATCGATTTCATGTGTAACATTTATCTTAAATCCGGTTTAGGTGATGAAACTTATGGACCACCATTTATATTTGAAGACGATGATGATAATAATGATAATAATAATAATACTACGAACAATGTACCTACACTAAAAAGTGCAAATCAAGAAGCTAGAGAAGGGGTATTTTCGTCTATCGATGAACTTTTAGGTAAAACCCTAATCGAACCGCGATCGATAGACGTTGTCATCGTTACATGTGGAGGGTTTTCGCCTTCTCCTTCACTCTCTTCCCTTGTTGTGAACCGTTATAACCTTAGATCAGACGTGAAGACGTATAATCTAAGTGGAATGGGGTGTAGCTCCGGTGTACTTTCGATTGATTTTGCAGCTAGGGTTTTACGTGGGAGTCGAAAAGTCCAAAATGCCCTTGTCGTTATTACAGAGAGCATAACTTTAAATTGGTACCATGGTGAAAATCGTTCAATGCTTGTTACAAATTGTATTTTTCGTGTTGGATGTGCTGCTGCTATAATAAGTAATAATCCTAAACTTTTCGAAAGGGCAAAAATGGAACTTATTCATTCTCTTAGAACTCATCATGGTGCCGATGATAGTTCTTATAGAGCTGCAATTCAAGAGGAAGACGAAAAAGGTACGTATATATTTAAATACAGTCAAACGTCTTTATAACATTCTCGTTTGTTCTGATATCATTTAACTATTGTAAAAAGCATATAATAATAACAATAACATGAAATATATAACATTTTATGTCTTTCTAGGAACATGCATCGTTGGATATAGCTTCATTTAATTAAGAGTTTTAAGATCTATATTATGTAATGATATGTTGTAAATAGCTAGTAATTTATAATTATAACTTGATAAAAATATACTTAATATATCAATTAAATCCTTTGATATTATCCATATAATATTCTAGAATCGACCTTATAATTTTTCTTCATTTTAATTTATTTGACATTATATTTTAATTTTAAAATTTCTCTATTTTACTTTTTTGAAAAGTTCTTAAGACAGAAACGAATTCATAATTTAAGTTTTATATGAGTTCTATCTTTAAAATCTTTAATATTAAACATGAGTATTATTGAAAATTATAGGTTGATATCCACTATTTATTGTAACTACAATGAATTTCCATATAAAAAGATTAGATTCAGAGGAACCTAATATATTAACATATTATATTTATCTATGATTTATGAATATACAAACGTAATTTAAATTTTTTCTTTCTTTTTTAAATTTCGTACTGTATTTCGATGACAGGTATTACTGGAATTTCACTTACCAAAGATTTAGTAAGAGTGGCGGGAGTTAACCTACATCAACACATTAAAATCTTGGCTCCACGTGTCCTTCCATTAACACAAATCACAAATTATATTTACTCAATCATAATGTCTACAATATTGCCTCAATCAAAATTCAAGCCAGTGGTTCCTGATTTTACAACAGCTTTCCAACACATGTGCATACACACAGGTAATTCAGATGTCAAATGAACGAGTTGAATTAAATTTAAAATTATGAAAAAATATATAAGAATCTTTCTTAATTATAATCAAAATTTTAAAGATATATTTTAATTATATTAAAGTTTTATTATCTCTTGAACTTAATCTTTTTATAATTTTATACATCTTTTGTCTTGTGTGGTGCACTCCATGACTCCACACAATTGAGGCGCAATATGAGAGATATTTGAATGTCACGCAAGTCAAAAGTATGCAAAAAATTACAAAAAAAAAAAAATTTAGAAAATAATAGGACCTTAGTTTAATTAAAATATATCTCTGAAATTTCGATCATAATATCTAAAGAGATACTTAAGTATTATTTTCTTTAATTATATAAAAGTTATTTGCACGGAAGTTAGTTATACTAAAATGAGTTGACAAATAAAGTTAGTTATTCAACTTTGCTTGATTTTTGTCAAGTTTTAATTTTTTTCTATATAATTTATTTAGTAATAACTATATAACCTTCAACTCTATTTATAATAATTACGCACCTCTTTTAAAAAAGAATGATCTATCTTTATTTCTAATAAGTTTTTTAAAAAATATTCTCTCTTTTTTTTTAGAAATAATGTAGTTCAGTTTTTCTCGTGCCATGTTCAAGGTGACGAGAATATAGACATTTTGATATATTCTTTAAATTTCTGTGTCAAGTCAAACTATGTCATTCTTTTTGAAATAAATGAGACGCAATATATTAAGCAAAAAAATCTTTATAAAATATTTGACAAAATTTCTAATTGATCACTATATATCAGTGCAAGTTATAGATGAACTAAATACTAATGATATAAAAAAATGAATTGATTTTGAACTTCTGATATATGTTTTTCCTATAGATAAAACAAAAGTTCAAGTGGGATCAAAAATCAAAAACCATCTCTTGAAAATAGATTGATTTAATATATGAAACATATTATTTTTATGAGCTAATTTTATCGTTCGATTCATGTAGGTGGGAAGGCAGTAATAGAGCAAGTTAGTCGAGTTCTAAAATTGAGTGATGAAGTAACAGAGGCAGCAAAAATGACTTTAAATAGATTTGGTAACACATCAAGTAGCTTAGTATTTTATGAGTTAGCTTATTTTGAAGCACAAAAAGGTAAAGTGAAAAAAGGGGACAAAATGTGGATGATTGCATTTGGGACAGGTTTTAAAGTTGGAAGTTTGGTGTGGAAATGGATTCAAGATTCAAATCAAGATTATGATAATCCTTGGAATGATTGTATACATAATTATCCATTGAAAGTTTGGTGAATGAATTTCAATAACTTTATGACAATAAAAAAAAAATTATATATGGTGTAGAAAGAGAGAACATCACCATATATGTATTATTAGTTAGTAGTTTATATAGAAAAAAAAAATGTAATTGGATAAGTCTTTATCATTTGTGATGTATTCGAAGGTAAGGTCAAGCCCCCCTCTCTGTATCCGTTTCATTATATATATAATTTCGAAAAAAATCAAGGTTGTTTTAATAATTTGAACAAAAGAACATCTTATTCAATACTTTGTTGTGTTAATCAACAATTCCAATACTTCTGTTTAAACACTTAGTTATTCGTTTATAAAACTATTTTCAACACTTTACACATATAAACTATTTATAATCGACTAATTCAAACGAACTTTAATTAATATATATAACTAAACGTACGATAAAATTATTATTTCTTATCTATTATCTCTTATCCTATCAACCAAACGGATTGCATCACTTAGGTTTCACTCTATGTATATCAACATGACAACAAATAGTTCAACATTTTTTCTTGGCTCAATGCACATTTTCAGGAAAAGATACCTCCTCCATTTTAGTGAGTTCATTTATTAATTGTTTTAATAATGAAGAAATTAAAGATATTAAAAATAAAATTATAATAAAATAATATAATCCATGGTTATTGAATTCCTGAAATGCCCCCAACACAAAAAGTTTTTTTAAAAAAAAAATATTTTTATCATTATCAGAAAATATTATTGTGGCTATATTTATTTTTATCCTCTTCTGTATTCTTTATTAACTTTGTATTTGTGTAAAAAAATTTTACGGGACTCAGCATTAAATAATAGAGTTTTGATTAAATTTGAATTATTCATCGTAGCGTTCTTTCGTGGATGACGCTCTCAATAGAATTTTCTTCATGTTCAGGAAACTTGAACCTGAGACTTTTAACTAAGGGTGAAGCAGTTCTACTATGCATTATTTTTTGTGTACAAGAAAGTAGAGTTAAATTTGAATCTAATAGAATAATCCAAGTGCAATGTTTTGGATCAAAATAGAACTCTAATTAGGTTTTGGGGCTCCATGCAAATCTAAACAAGAATTAAATAAGAGACAAACTACAATTAAAGTGTGACCTAAAGTCATTACAAAAAGGTACACTATTTTGTGTATATTATTTAGTATTTCACTATTAGTAATTTCTTTTTTTCGAGAATAATCTATATTCGTTGTAAAAAGGGAATTATATATTTATATTAATACATAGTAGTTTTTGTTTTATTCCTTTTTAATTGAACTAAGAGTAATGAGCTAGAGAGCAAAAACCACCTTTTATTCATAGGTTTCAATGAAGGACTAGTAGTGTTTATAACAAATAAAAAGTCATTTGACAAATAAACAGGGACGGATGAAATATATAATAAGAAAAACAGTCTAAATATTCCCCTAAAAGACAATATCAAACTATTTCGCATCGTTCCATAGACATTAAGATTTTATGATTGTGTTCAAAATTATTAATGTTCCATGCTCAAAAAAGTTAGTGAAACATTGTAGAGATAAACCCTAATCGTTACTTGTGCCCTAATTTATTCAAAGAAATTACTTAACTCTCTTTATTTCATGTGACAACATTTTTCTTTAGCCCTTCTCCCAAAATAATTCCACTACTTCTTCCTCGATAACCAAATTAATTACACTCACTTAACTTATAATTCACCTCATCTAAGTGACTAATAGTATAGCCAGTAAAAACAAAAGAATAGTTACCATCATTTATTTTTTTTAACTTTACCAAGGCAAGAAGTTAAAAATAAAGATATTCAAAAAAAAAAAAATTACCTACTTTAATTTAGGTTTCCTCTATAATCACGCCCTTTCTTGAAACATACTTCAAATGTAAAACATAATGATATATTTGAAATTTGAATGAGACTTTTTTTGTGAAATTTATTTCATTGCAAAAATAAGTAGGTTTCTTAGATTTCTTATACTTATTTTTAGTTTGATACGTAAAATAATAATTAATATTATCTCAGGAGCATTAATATGTAATTAGCAAAATAGTACGAGAGTGAAATGTGGTGGAGAGTGTTGTTGGGGTTCATGGGTTTCGGGGCGTATGCAGTGGCGGATTCAGAATTTCCATTAAAGGGGCTAAAAAAAATAATAGTGGTTTGAACCCCTGAATCAATAAGTCAATATCTAATCTTATATTCAGAAGGTTCAAAATCAATATATATACATAAAAATTAAATTCTTAAAAGTAACTTAAATATATTAACGTAATTTTTTACCAAAGGGATTCGCGCGTACTTTAGGTCCGCCCCCGGGTGCATGGGATGGTCAAAGGGTGCATGGGGGTTTGGGGCATTCGGTGAGTAGGGAGGAGATATTAATGAACTTGAAATATCATTTATGAAAGTCATTTTATTTATTTTAGAGAAACTTCATATCTAAAAAAACATATTTTCGAAAGCATTATGATCTGTGACTAACCAAATATGAAAAAAGTAAATATGTTTCATCAACATCCTCTAAGAGGGAAAATAGAGATAGCAACATTTCTATAATAATCATTCTTTTAGTAACAATTTACTTTCACAACCAATTTTTTATTATATTATTACAATTTACAACAAATAAATAAATATGAAAAAACGATATTGTTATAAAGAGATTTTACGAAATAATATAATTGGGTGCTTAATCCAATCCCCTTTCTCTTTGTCTTTCACAATCTCCTAAGCTGGCTCACTGCTGTATCACTCCACTCTTTCTCCCCTTCCCAATGGATTCTATTTCTTCAAAATAAATATCAAATTTAGAATTCATTATGTGAAACAATACATATATAAACCTGTTATATATCATATAACTTATCTTATTTATAAGATTATAAGTTGATAAGCACAAATTTCCAAAAGTGAATAGGTCATATAATTTACGTCAGTATAAATAATTTATTTACATAAGATTTTTAAATCTTATGTACTTTCTTAAACTCCGTGTCAGATCATTAAACCAGAAAAATAAATTGAAACAGAGGAAGTATATTGTTTTCAAACTAGAGATTGTGTGAATTTTAAGCACTCCCATCACTTAACTAGCTCTCTATCACATGCATGTTGTCTCCTATTAGTAGACTTTTAACTATATCTTCCAAAATTTTAATTAACATCTTTGTGTGTGCCACTACTTCTCCAAAACTCCCATTTCTTGATTTTCACTGTCAGTCCACTTCAAAGGCTCAAAAAAATTGAGATAAGATGACAACTTTGTCATATTTTTTCATTATATTCTTCTTCTTGTTAAGTAGTTTGAGTCCAAGAAGAGTGAACTCTTTGTCTTCTGATGGAAAAGCTTTGCTCTCTCTTCTCAAAGCAACTTATGATCCTTATGCTAAATCATCATCTTTTGTACTTCCTTCTTGGAATGCTTCAACTTCAACTCCATGTTCTTGGCAAGGCATTTCTTGTTCTCCTCAACAAAGAGTTATTTCTGTTTCTATTCCAAATACATTCCTCAATCTTTCTTCTTTTCCCTTTGAACTTTTTTCACTTTCATCTCTTCAGCTTCTTAATCTTTCTTCTACAAATATCTCTGGCTCAATACCTTCATCTTTTGGTTTGTTTACACATCTTAGGCTTCTTGATCTTTCTTCTAACTCACTTTCAGGACCTGTTCCTTCAGAACTTGGTGGACTTACCTCACTTCAGTTCCTTTTCTTGAATTCAAACAGATTGAGTGGTAGAATCCCATATCAACTTGCTAATCTTTCTTCACTAGAAATCCTCTGTCTTCAAGATAATCTCCTTAACGGTTCGATTCCGAAAGATGTAGGCTCATTGGTGTCACTCCAACAGTTAAGGATTGGAGGGAATCCAGAGTTGAGTGGTGAAATACCTGCAGAGCTAGGAATGCTTACCAATCTTACGACGTTTGGTGTCGCGGCTACTGGACTTTCTGGGGTTATTCCACATACATTTGGTAATTTGATCAGTCTACAAACTCTGGCAGTGTATGATACTGAAGTGTTTGGTTCAATACCTCCTGAACTTGGGATGTGTTCAGAGCTCAGGAACTTGTATTTGCACATGAATAAGCTTACCGGTCCAATCCCTCGTCAGTTGGGTAAGTTACAAAAGATTACTAGCTTGCTTTTATGGGGAAATTTGCTTACCGGCCCTGTCCCAGCTGAGCTATCGAACTGTTCATCCCTTGTGGTTCTTGATGTCTCTGCAAATGACTTGTCTGGCGAAATACCGGGTGATTTAGGGAAGCTTGAAGTTCTTGAACAGCTTCACTTATCTGATAATGCACTTAGTGGGGCTATTCCAATGCAGTTGAGTAATTGTAGCAGCTTAACAGCTCTTCAGTTGGATAAGAACCTATTATCCGGCACGATTCCTAAGCAAGTTGGTGAGTTGAGGCACTTGCAGATTTTCTTGTTGTGGGAGAATTCAGTTTCAGGAACTATCCCTGCTGCTTTCGGAAACTGTACTGAACTGTACTCACTTGACCTCTCAAGAAACAATCTCACTGGTTCAATACCTGAAGAGATATTCAGTTTGAAGAAGCTGAGTAGGTTGTTGCTACTTGGGAATTCGTTAACGGGAAGATTGTCTCCGAGTGTGGCAAAATGCCAGTCTCTGGTCAGGTTGAGGCTTGGCGAAAACCAGTTTTCTGGACAAATACCTGAGGAGATAGGACAGCTGCAGAATCTTGTGTTTCTTGATTTATACATGAACCATTTCTCTGGTGAATTGCCTTCTGAAATTGCCAACATTACGGTTCTTGAGCTGTTGGATGTGCATAACAATTACCTAACCGGGGAAATACCATCATCGTTGGGAGAGCTCGTGAATTTAGAGCAGCTTGATCTCAGCAAGAACAGCTTCACTGGTGAGATTCCCTGGAGTTTTGGTAATCTCAGTTACTTGAACAAACTTATTCTTAGCAACAATCTGCTTACTGGTCCAATTCCAAAGTCATTTAGCAACTTGCAGAAGTTAACTCTACTTGATTTGAGCTCCAATAGTTTATCTGGTGCAATTTCACCTGAGATTGGTTACATGACAAGCTTAACAATCAGTTTAGATTTGAGCTCAAACCGTTTCACAGGTGAACTCCCTGAGACGTTATCAGGATTGACACTGTTGCAATCTCTTGATATTTCTCATAATATGTTGAGCGGAAGAATCACAACTCTAAGCCTCCTGACCAGTCTCGCTACTCTAAATATATCGTATAATAACTTTTCAGGGCCTATTCCTGTAACACCCTCCTTTAGAACTCTAACATCAAATTCCTTTCTGGAGAATTCACTCCTTTGTGAATCAATTGATGGCTTCACTTGTTCTGCACATATAACAAGAAGGAACCGCTTGAAGTCTTCAAAATCCATAGCTTTGGTTGCAGTGATTTTGACGTCTGTAGCCATAACAGTCGTGGCAACGTGGTATCTTGTGACAAGGAAGTATAGATATGAATCTGAGAAATCACCTGGCATGTTGGTCTCTGCAATAGGGGCAGAAGATTTTACCTATCCGTGGACTTTCATCCCTTTCCAGAAGCTCAATTGCACCGTTGACAACATCTTGGATTGCTTGAAAGATGAAAACATCATTGGGAAAGGCTGTTCTGGAGTTGTTTATAGAGCAGAAATGCCAAATGGCGAGTTGATTGCAGTGAAGAAGCTCTGGAAAACAAAGAAAGATGAGGAACCAGTAGATTCTTTCGCTGCTGAAATTCAGATTCTTGGTCACATTAGGCATCGAAACATAGTGAAACTCCTCGGATATTGTTCAAACAAGAGTGTTAAGCTTCTTCTCTACAACTATATTTCAAATGGTAATCTTCAACAGCTCTTGCAAAGTAACAGGAACTTGGATTGGGAAATCAGGTACAAGATTGCGGTTGGATCAGCTCAAGGCCTTGCTTATCTTCACCATGACTGTGTGCCAGCAATTCTTCATAGAGATGTCAAGTGCAACAACATACTCCTCGACTCTAAATTCGAGGCTTATTTAGCAGATTTTGGACTTGCAAAGCTGATGAACTCTCCAAATTATCATCAAGCTATGTCCAGAGTAGCAGGCTCTTATGGCTATATAGCTCCAGGCAAGTATCTTTCAACTTTTATTTCTCATCTTAACCTAAATGTTGTGCAGCTATATGATGCTTTTAATCCTTGTGTTGTATCGTGTGATCATCGCATCTCTAAAAGCTTAAGTTTTTAGAAAGGATACACTTTTCTCTACTAATAATATTTTCCACACATGCTGCTCTGATATTCTTCCCAAGCACGTGGCTAATGGTTGACGCTTAGACTTCAACCTACGATACCATGTTGAAATGTGTAACTATCTCATTTAGTTTAAGTTATTAGAGATGGTACACATTTATTCACTACATTATATCGTCAACAGTTCCCAGATATAGGTCAAAACGAGAGTCACAATGTTATGATCTATAGTCAAATTTGAACGGATAAACTAAACAAGTTATGCTTCATAGATGTTGACACAATTTTTTGCCACTATGGTTGCAGAATATGGATACACAGTGAATATAACAGAAAAGAGCGATGTCTACAGTTATGGAGTGGTACTTCTGGAAATATTGAGTGGACGTAGTGCGATTGAGCCTCAGATTGGTGATGGACAACACATTGTCGAGTGGGTGAAGAAGAAGATGGGAAGCTTTGAACCAGCTGTTACAATTCTTGATCCTAAACTACAGAGTTTACCAGATCAAATGGTGCAAGAAATGCTACAAACACTTGGAATAGCTATGTTCTGTGTGAATTCATCACCCACTGAAAGGCCAACTATGAAGGAAGTAGTGACACTTCTAATGGAAGTGAAGAACCCAACTGAAGAATTTGGAAAAACTTCTCAGCCTTTAATCAATCAGTCAACTCAAAGTTGATTCATTTTTTGCTCAGATTTTCTTTCTCTTTTACTTTAGAAGAAAGGATAGTGTCATTGTATGAAAAGAGAAGAAAAGCTAGTTTTCTTGCATAGGTTATTGTAGGGATTCTTGTACAGTTTCATTAACATCTTCATTTCCTAAGGTAGAGGTGTTTGGCCGAGCTTTTAGGAACAAAATAATGTTCTTGAGTAGTAGCGGAAGTTGTTTCTTCGGAAGCTATAAAAGCTCAATAATGGAAGTTAGGGTCAATCGGAGGAGGCCTTACCTCTTAGATGACCCAAGCAAGTCATTAAGCTATTGGATGGATCCTCCTAACTGTAGTTACTTAAGGTCGAGTATTAGACGGGTGAGGCCCACAGTTCTAATAGGTTTTCACTTGAGCTTTCCGCGGCAAAGCAAGTCTACAAGCCACTGCAGTGAGGTTATAGGTCTGATTTCTTTCTCGTATTGAGATCGTAGAATGCTATACGCAGCCCCCCTTCAAGGTTACTTTAGATAGCGGTTCCCTGAAGTACTTTTGGGACTTCGAAATTGATTAGGTAAACACAAACTGCTACTCTGCAGTAGTACTTTTTTAAAGAACACTTCTAACAAAAAGCACTTCTCCAAACAAACACAAGCAGTTAGTTTCTTAAGGCTACCAATTGGTGTCCTTGTCTTTCAAATAACTAAAATTATGTAATTGTTATTGTATAGAAATAAAAAGGTAGAAGAATGTACAGCCTTTACAAGGTAGATACTTACTGTGGAGGCAGCAATCTGACATACAAATTTCATTATCCCCAAGTAGCCATCTGTTGGCAGCAAAGGAGCTTCTACAGAGGTCAGATATCTCCACCGCATCGAGACTGAGCTTCTACACAGGTCAGATATCTCCACCGCATCGAGACTGTCGATCTGGAACCAAGTCAGAGTACTACACATCTCATAAACATCTCATAAAGTGACTTGCTGCAGAGACCTTTTTCCCAGTCCAACTGGGTTTTTTAGGTTTGGGGTGTAGTTGGTCGAAAATTTTCATATTCAAGAAGAGATTCACATCTATGATGACAAACATAGGGTCACTAAATGATAAGATGTTGCAACATAGTGACAGAAAGGGAACAGTGACCTGACAAAATGGCTCTTTGCATTGCACAATTTGATGACCAAAACACAAAAATCATCGATTGTAAATTTTACAAGAGAAAGAAAAGAAAACAAAGTTCCGTATACATGATTGAGTTCTAGCCATTTTAAGCAGACTTAACCCTTGTATTATTACTCGATGATGAACTCCTACCCCTGAATCCAACAACATTTAGTTTCTTTGTGGAGACACTGGAGCTTCGGCTATCTACTCGTCTCTTTCCTGTTGAACTGCTGGTCTTTTTGGACACCTTCATAGCTATCTTTGGTTTTGACTTAGCTGGTACTTTACCAAACTTGGTTCCTGGGGATCTTTTTGAATCGGTAGTCTTTGGAGATCTTTTTGAATCGGTAGTCTTTGGAGACCTTTTTGAATCGATAGTCTTCCTTGTAACACTAGAGGATTTGCCTGTGGAAGCTGTAGCCTTGCCTCTTGAATTTGAAACTTTCACTGACTTTTCACGCTTGTCCTTCTGTTCAGTAATGCGAGACCTGGCATTGTCTCTTTTGATACCGTCTACTGAGAGAGACTCCAAGCTCTCATTCTTCTTTATGGCTTCCTCAATGCAATTGGCCAAAAGTAAGTCCTTTTTGGCAATTAAACTTGTTACTTTCCCTACCACATGCACAAAAAAAAAGGTATCTGAGCTTAGCAGGCTTGAGAGTGTCAACTGAAACAAAAAGCTCAAATAGATAATGAGAATTTCATACATGCATAAATGAAGTAAGAAGCACATGCATCTTTCAGAAACCAAGCAAGCAAAGCAACATCATCAAAAGCATTAAGTTTTACCTTTGGCACCCATACGAGCAGTCCTTCCCGTGCGATGGAGATAGTCAATCTAAAATAGTCAAAGGAAAAGGATAAGGATTTATACATAAAATGAACTGGTGTTAGCTTGTATTGGCAAGACGATGTCATGTTTTGCAAAGCCCGCAATGGTGCTTACAGAATTCTTAGGGAAATCAAACATGATGACATGATCCACATCCAAGTCCAGTCCTCTAGCAGCCAAGTCTGTGCAGACTAAAGTAGGACAATCTCCTTCATTGCTCTTAAACTTTGCAAGGTTTTCAACCCTGCAGAAGAAAAGTGTTATAAATGGAGGGTAAAAGTGAAGCATATAAAACTTGATTGAGTGGTGCTTATATTACAGGAAACATAAATCCATCAGGGAATCATGGGCATTTCATCTATCTTGACTTTCTAACATCTTGGAACTTTTCACCTAAGAAATAAGTAGTTCATGGTCTTTGACTCCAGCTAGTATTTTTCCCCTTTATAGAAAAGTTTTGAGTAGCAAATTGAGCTTATTGTGGTTCTTTCCATCTTTTGTCCACGAACAGGGGCAAAAGAGCACAAATCATAATAATGACAAACAAGATATTTTGTACATGTGTTCCTTGAGATGAGGAAAAGGAAAAGGATCAAGAGAGTCTATGCGGCAGATCAGGCAATGCATTGCCTGTTGCATGAATATTATTCAGCTTCTCTTCTTACCTCTGCTCTGCTGGAACTTCCCCATGGTAGTTTACAGTAGAAATTTGGGTTTCATTGAGAAAGTGATCCACAGCACGACTAGAATTCAATGTGTTACAGAATACCATCACCCTGTTTCCCTTTGCTAAACTTGGCTCGAGAACCTGACAATTACATAATGTAAATCAGACTTTCTTTTATTTATATATTATGAACTACATACAATAAGCAAAATTATATAACAAAACTTAGATTGTCCTTTCGAGAACAACTTGTATACTGCCACCCTATGGAATGAAATCACACCTCTCGAATATGAAAATAGGACCCCTGACTGTTGAGCACTATACCTACGCCACTAAAGCCAAGAGATAACAACAGGAGTGCAGTTAGTTCTCCTTACAATCTTAATCATTTCTTCTTACGCAAATTGACCAAATGTTTCAATTAGTGACAGTAAAACCCCATAAAACTTAAGCAATCACTCAGCTGAATTTCTTCACTAAATATTTAACAGTCTATCGACTAGATATCCTTCATAACCTGTCAACTAGATCTCCTTGAACACAAAGATCAAGGGTCTCATTTTGAAAAGGAGACAACAATAGAAGTCTGTCAAATTACCATAGTAGTAATTTTAAAGACAACCCTAAATGATTCACATACTCAGGTTTCATTTAGATTTATATTTTTATGTTGCTTCTCCCAAAAATAAAGACAATTAAATCAGGCTGTACATACACACTTATTGACAAGCCTGGCATGAAGGAAACAAGTACATAAACAGTACTACACCTGTAGCAACGCCTCCATCTTGTTCTCAGAACCTGAAAGCTTGATGAAATCATGACGAGCAGAAGCAATCTTCTTATGCAATGAAGAAGTACGTAAATGCTCAATCCCTTGAAATTCCTCATCAACCAGCTTTTGAACTGCCTGCAAAGCATACAAATATCAACTGAACAGCCTTGAAGTATGCAAATTGAATCAATTGAAAATGCATAAGATTGAAATGAATTGCATACAAATAACGGTACATAACCAGAAATAAGCCATACTACAATGAGGCTATCATGCACAACTGCCTAATCAGTGATATACTGTATGTTAAGGATAACTTTGACGACAAGCCACTCACCTTGAAATCTTAACACAGGATCTTAAGCAATTAGGGTGAGGGCGACATAATACAATGATAGTACTACTTTGACGATAAGCCACTCACCTTGAAGCCTTAGGAGATAATACAGGATCTTAATCAATTAGAGTGATATGATACAACGACAGCACAGCTTTTAGCTGTAAGACCTGAGATTCTCCTTGTCTTGCACATGAAATAATGATTCAAACAGAACTTTTCATGCTAGTTTTATTTCTGTTGCAGCACATAAAAGTATCCTAGACAAATCCAGCGATAAAAGGATAATTATATATCAATATTAAGCATTGCATCCTTTGTTGAAATTTATGGGACAAAGCTCTATTCATTGTTTTCCCATCTTTCCATTCCTTTGTGATTTTTAAGTTATTGAAAATTTTCTACAGCATTCAGTGAAAAACTCAGAAGGTGCAGGTACACTAAACTTTTGGCATTGTTCTTGTCAAAACATGACTCATTAGCAATTATAAGGCCCACTATAATTCATTTTTTAATAAGAAAGGTCAACTATAATGAGCACTAATGGATAATAAATGTAGGGAATACTTTGTTTTTTCTCTTCTTTTAGGGTTTGCTGGATAGCTTTTTTCCACGCAAACTTACCCAGACACCACGGTTATCAAACTTCATTGCAACCATTGAATAGAAAAAGGATTTTTAAGTATGTCACCATCACTGAAGCCCTACATCATGAGTAATAAATGCTACCTCTTCGCACCCAAGGGTATGGCTTAGTTGTTGATGAAGTGGGGTGAAAATCATGAGGTCTCAAGTTCAAGTCCCAACCGAGGCAAAATCACTAGGTGATTTCCTTGCTCTGTTCAAAGTTAGTCAGTATATGTGCTGGTGGGACATAGCAGGTGCTCTAGTCAAGGTGCACGCAAGCTGAGCCGAAACTTAAAACATCAATAATTTCGTTGACTGAGAAATTTTATGAGGGTCAACTTCATTGCAATATGCCAGTTGCAGCAAATCAACAGCTAAAATTCAACCTAAACTATCAAGATATATTTTTTTAAGACATAAGCTTAAGAGACATATCGGTGAAAGCAACCATCAGTTTTAAATAAATTATTTATTTAGTTTTTCACAACCCACAGGCATACCTTTGTCATTGTTGCCGTCACCAAAACGGTTTGAAATCCTTCATCATCAGTCTTTGAAGCACGGTTTTTCAATGGCGCAAGAAATTTTCGTATATCTGGACCAAAACCACGATCAAACATGGTATCAGCCTCATCCAAGACCTATCCAGAGATTGTCACAGTTAGATACTTCAAAACAAAGTACCTACATGAAGAAACAAAAACAATTACCAAGTATCTGATGTCACCATAAACCATATTTCCCTCTTCAATATGTTGTAGAACCCTGCCTGGAGTCCCCACAATCATGTCAATTGGGCTTGCCAAACAATCTTCTTGAGGTCTCAGACGTCCGCCACCACTAACCATGGTAGATCTAAATCGAGCATGATGACTGATAGATTTTGCCACACGAAAAACCTGCAATGTCGATTGAATTCTGTTAGCCAGATTCCTCTCACCTTTAATAAAGAAAATCCTTTCATTAATGGTAAATAACCTGCTCACAGAGCTCCCTAGTAGGGCACAACACAACAGCTCGGGGGCGCCTAGGCTTCATGAGCATACCATCCAATTCCTCATCTCGTCTCAACAACTGAAATTCAAACATCATATGTCAAATCAAGCTAAACCAAATAACAAAACTATGAATAAGAGTTAACCTACTAATCAGCTCTAATATGACATTACACAAAGACATGAGTGCTTATATAATGGTACACTATTACCTTAACCAATGAAGTTTGTGCTATTAAAAATTTTAAACCCATGAAATTCTTCAAACCAACAAAGCTAAATGCAAATACAGTTTTCAATACAAGGAAGCTCCATTTACAAAAGACATTCCACTGCCACGATTTTTTATAGCTACAAAAACTGGTCAGGTTGAATACTTCAGTTTTATGAAAAGCCAAGCGAAGTTGGATTAGGAGTTGAACCAATCCGATCCAATTATAGATTGTCTTGTTTACTTCCCATACCAGCATATAGGCTTAGTTGATGTTGTTAAACTTACACTAGGACTGGTGTTTGCAGGGGGTTTGCTTTTTGATCTGGCAAAATCAGTAAAGGATAAGTATAACATTGTCAGAACCTCAAGTTGAGTACCTCTAATTAACGGTAAAAGGCCATTAATTTAGTAATGGAAAGGAACAGATCTTGAAAAAAAATAACAAAAATCTTGTTATTTTGATAAAGGTTATACTGACAAAAGATAAATAAAAGTTATATTGCTCTATCTAGTGACAAAGCCACTGTTCAGGAGCAGGAATAGAATCTCCAAAGTAGTTGCTTGAATTTGTAAATCAAGATAGGCCTACAGAGGATTTATATAGTCGACCCCAATTGGTTTCATCATAGAGTAGTTGCTCAATTCGCTCAAATTGTTGGAATTTCAGGCAGCATAGTAAATCATCCTGGATGAAGTTCATCCCTTTCCTAAATTATAGCAATATTAATCCAAATCATCTCCTCCAACACTTAACTAAAAAGGAAAACATAACATGACAAAAGCTACAGCTAGTATTACTCACTACCGAACAACAAATGCAAGTCATTATCCATTATCCATTATCAAACAACCAATGTGAGTACAACAACAACATATCCAATGATATTCTACAAGCGTGAAATGGGGAGGTTAGAGTGAACACAACCCTTATCCCTATTTTGTGGAGTTAGAGAGGTTGTTTCGACAGACCCTCAGCTCAAATGCAGTGAGTAATGAAAACATGGCAATTAATAAGGAAAGCAGTACAGAGCATCCATAAAAGGAACAATAACAACAAATCAGCACAATGGCCATAACAGAATGGAATCATGAAAAAGGCTAATACTACAAAACAGAGTCAGAAATGAATGTTTTCACCTGAACAATAGGCAACATATAAGCAAGCGTCTTCCCAGAACCCGTATGTGAACCCAATACCACACTTTTCCCTTCAATCACAGCAGGTATACCAATCGACTGAATCTCAGTCGGTTCCGAAATACCCATTTCACCTAAAGCCCCCATAACCTCTTCCGTCAACCCCAATTCCTCAAAACTCGACGCCACCGCTTTCTTCTTACTCTTCTTAACACCTCCATCATCAACCTCCACTTGTTTCCGTACTAATTGCTTGATTTCTGAATTGGGTTTTGGGGATTCTTTGAGATGTCTAAGTCTAAGTCTTTCTAATAGAATTGAATGCTTAACAGGTTGAAGTGCATCTTCTTCTTCAGCAACAGCAGCATAAGAAGGAGCAGAAGTAGTTGTAGAAGAAAGGGGTCTAAACCCTAGATAAACCCTGCGAGGCTGAGGAAGAAGAGGGTTTCTGGTTAAGGGAAAACGGAAAGGGAGGAGAGAGAGGTTGAGCAGGGCTCTGCCTGTAACTCCCATTTGTGCTGTCTTGAAGCTTGGTTGATGACACTCTAATGGAGTATATACAAAGGCTGAAGCTCCACTACTGATAATGGCAACCAAAAACGAAAATAAAAACTCAATAAATATCTGTTTGATTTATAATAATGAAATTATAATATAAGGTTTTTGTGCACATATTTAGTTTATGAGGAAAAAGGTTTAATTTACCTCTCTACTATGCAAAAAATGATTCATTTTATCCAAAATTATATTAGGTATAGTCTTGAGGTGTCTGTAAAATTGAACTCAAGATCTTGTTAGGAGATTTGATATTCTCATTCAAAATTTGACATTTGAAACTTTTAATTCGAACTCAAGATCTCGTTCAAAGATTTGACATTGGAAACTTCTGAATCCTCGATCAATCTTTGTTGGTTCTAAGGTAGACATAAAATCTCAACTCCATTCTATTGCTCCACTACATTTGTGTTCTTCCGTAACTAGCATTTGCATAAAGATATAACATCTTAGTTTAACTTAACCTCAAAAATTAGCTCATAAAGAGAAGTTTTATCCTAATCCATATAAGAAAATCAATTTTTCGTCGAAAACTCTATTTATTCTGGTGTGAATGGCTGGCAGTTCTTAACAAAACCTTCTTCAAATAATGATTACATTAATGTCTATTGCCTCTCTAACTTTTTTTTTGTTTGATAACTACTGTGAATATTACCATAACCAACAAGCACAAACAACAAATACAGCTAAAAAGAGCACCTAATCTCACAACCACCTTCTTGGAAAGATAAATCTTCAAAATAAGCTAGTTACAAATAAGTTTATGAACCAAATTGCTATGACTAGGAGTTTTCTTCCTAGTATTTCACTTAACTATTTTTTTGTGGAATATGAATACCTAGTTGCGGAAGTACGTTGAGTTCAGTAGTGTGAACATAACAAGCAAACTCATTCCGTTTAAATCTTGAATTAGTCTCTGGATACAAAATGGACTCTTCCTACTCATTTTGGTAGAGCGTTCCAAAATCCAATCGAAATCGTTAATCTGAATCGATAAAAAAAGTCATTGGTTATAGTACTGGGTTATTGGCTTAGCGCTTTTGATAATGGTTTTGATTTTTTTTGTTATCGGGTTATCGGTTCTTAACAGTTTGAAATTTTTTTTAACGGGTTAACCGATTACCCGATAGTACATTAAATTATTATATGTATACCACTTTGTATATAAAGTCTTCGACTTAGAGTTTGATTCCTACTTTTATTTTTATTGTCTCAAACACTTGGTTATTCTACAATATAAAAGTGTTCGCTTTTGAGGAAGATGTATTTTGTGAATTTATGTGCATGGTTTATTTGGTTTGTCACCTTGTTTCTAAGTGATTTTCAATGTTTTTTTGTATCAAATATTAATGGTTAAACCGATAACCGAACCGGTAACAATCAAATAAGCCAATATCTTAATGATTTTATAACGGTTTAGCATTTCTACAAACTAATAACCAATAAACAAATCCGATAAACTTCAAAACCGAACCGAACCAAACGATACGGAGTATCCTTAAATCAATGGCATTTCATGGTTGTATATGATAGAGGAACAACTTTCATGGTTGTGTTTGCCTTCATATGTAGTACTCACATAGCTTGAATCGTGTACATGATCTCTTTCTACTCTCTTCTCTCCTCGATGAAAATTCAATTCAAATTCTGAATCCGCCTCTTCATGATTGTGAATGATAGAAGAGTTGATTTCATGATTGTGTTTACCTTCATATGTTGTAATCAAATAGCTTGAATAATGTCCATCTCTTTCTACACTCTTTCCTCCTCGATGAACATTTAATTCAAATTCTGAATCTGTCTCTACGTGATTGTAAATAATAGAGGAGTTGATTTCATGATTGTGTTTACCTTCATATGTTGTAATCAAATAGCTTGAATCATGTCCATCTCTTTCTACTCTCTTCTTCACCTCGCATTCTCGAATCTTACACCTGTAGTAATTTCTATTTGATTTTGCACAAGGATGAATGATCAGAATATGATAAAGCTCGTAAAAAATTAAATTTTACACTTGCTTAATTTTTCAATCTCTTTAATTGTTTCACTACAACAATTAACTTTTCGCAGTGACAAATATATGCACATTAACAAAGAACACTAAAATCTTTATCCACATTAGTTAATTACAACCAGATACAATGTGACTATATGTTTTAGAAACTTAAATTTATTTAACTCTCGATAAAACGAAAAGCTTAAGGTGAGAGGAATATGCATTTTGACATTCATTTAGACTTATTTCAACTTGTTGAAATGGTCATGATGATATGTCACTAATATACTCCACATAGAGAAATATAATTATCCACTACAGTAACCGCAACTAGATACAAATAGTACCAACCTTTCTATATATACATTGAGTTACACAAATTTTATTTAGTGTAGCAAAAAGGAAAAAGAATATTATAGGGACACATGATTAGGAATTATGGTATTATAATGAATCAAAATATAAAATAAAATAATTTAATCATTCAAGTTTTAATTTGATTCATTAAAGAACTAGATAACATGGCAGCTAATCCACATTATCAACCTTCTATTCTAATTTTCTAACTCGTACTTTTTATATTAAATTAAATTATGTCATATAAATCGAATCAGATAATAATAATAAAGTATGATAGTGAAATATATTGCTGGGTACCCACAAGATTGGGTGCAGTAAAATGCTAAGAGTTGTCATAATCTTCAATTTAATATTAACAATAAGCAAACAACTTGCTCATTGAGAATTTACATCTTATAAATATATTTTTAAGATTCAATTTCCTCTAATTAATTTTAGAAAAAAATATTAATCCAAAGGTAAGGAATCAAGGGCTGTCAAATCCAGAAACCGAAAAAGTGTTTTCTTCGTTTCAATTTATTTTTTTTAAGTTTATTCAAAAATAATATTTGTTTACTTTTTAATTTTCATATGACATGTTTAACACTATAAGATTAAAGAGTATTTTTATTGCATTCTATGTACTTATTTTTCAATTTAAGAGTATAAGATTCAAAAAAAAATTCTTACTTTGTTAAACTATGTGTCAAGTCAAAATCAGAGAAATAAATTAAAACGGAGGGAATAGTAATGTAAAATATGATTAATGATTAATGTCTACCTATATATTTTTAGGCTACGTACCTAAAACAGCACTACCCTTTTATTCTTGTTGAAGATTGAGACTTCTTTTAAGTACTCTTGTGTTAATCTCACAGACTTGGTAGATTATACTGCCAAATGAGTAAAATAAGCAATTACAAGGAGTTAATTATAATAATTTGAGGATAAAATGTAGAATTATTTTATCTCACAACGTTTGGTTGGAGGTATTATTAGATAGTTCTTAAATTGTTTATTCCGTCATTTTTCCTTAGTGATCGAATCTATATATGGCGAAATAATTTATCCCAAAATAAATTATTCTGAAATAACTTATTCCCGATCAAACGATTCCAAACGCAACTCCCTACTATAAGCCCTCACAAACCTACGTGATAGTCATATTATTTTTTTTAAAGGATGACAATCATATATATATATATAGAGAGAGAGAGAGAGAGAAATACATTCAAAAGATTTGCATGAATATTATTAATTGATCATGATATTATATTGTTAAGAGGGGAATGCATGAGCTCATAATAATATATTTTACCTCAAATAATTTGTGTTACTTTTCACCTTCTTCTTGCCATACTTCCTCCATTTATATCCATCATCCAAAATCTCAAGTTGAGTCTTTGTTCTAAAAGCAATAACATGTCTTTCATTCTTCTTTATAATTCCCACTTTGGATTTTCTGTAAATAAACATCAAAAACTACATAAACAAATATATATACATACACACACCAATACAATTAAAGAAATCTCTAAAATAGATAAATATTGTATACACGTGAACTTGTGATGTAGCTAAACTTAATTCCAGACTGATTAATGCAAGAATTATAAATATATAAAGGACCAAAATTTCGTATGAAATATAGATGATAGGTTGTTCGTACATAACATAGTCTAAATAAATCCGCTTAAAATCTTTATTGAACTATGACTGATCATCATATTAGCAAATAAAATAGAATGACTACTAAGTAATTGTTGAGCTTGATGACTTACTCTTTCAAGTGATTAATATTTGGTGGTGTGGCATAAAAGGAAGTGGTAGAACTTGCACTATTGGTACTATTACTACTACTTATTTCATGCATGGTGGGATTAATTTCTAAAAGAGGAGTGCTATTGGAGTTGTTATGGATAGGAACATAATCAACAAGAAGATGATCAAGAAATGAAGAAAATTCAAAATCTTGATCAAGAAAAGTATCTTGATAATTGTAAGTACAATCTTGATTAGTCATGTGTGAGTAAAGAAAGGGAGAGGTGAAATTAGGGTTTTCTATATGAGGAATGTTTGTTTCTAGGAAATTAGTGGTGTTCATTGTGTTTGGAGAAAGATAATTAGCCATTAAGACCTAAGAAAGACTTTGTAAGATAGAGGGATGACTTTTTATTGAGTGAAAGGTGTGCTTCTATATAGCATTGTTTTGAGAGAGCTTCCTCACCACCTTCCTAGTAGGATCAATGGTGTTTCCAATTTCTTTATCCCCACCCCCACCCCTTTTATATATATATATATATATATATATATATATATATATATATATATATATATATATATACTGACTTAATTAATTCAAACTCTTGTTGCATAGCGTTCTTTAATTAAAAGAAATGTATTCCTACTAAAAGTTTCTTTGTTTCTAATGCTCGGATACAATACTAAGTTTTAAGTGAGTGGAGAACGACTGAAAGGGGGTCAATAGAATATCATATTCAAAATTTATATTATGTATATTAAAAATATTATATTAATCGATTAAAATTTTAAATTTAATTCATTTCACTATACTTTTCGATACTAGCTTCTAATATTACAATCATATATACGTCCTTATCAAAGGTGGGATAATTGAGAAACTCGCAAATAAATTAAACTCTTTTTTTTTCTTTTTGTGGAACAAGGCATTATTATTTGATATTTTAATAAGAAAAGGAGAATTTGTTGCCTTCACAAAAATATAGGTTACTCTAATGATGGAAATGTCTTTTTTCCTTATCATAATTAAATAGTAGAATTTACATTAGTATTTTTATTTTATTTTTTGGTTTATGACTGTCTTTATATTCTCCATTAATATAGTAATTATAAGTAAATTATACTCTTAACTAAGAAGACATATATGCATGACAAGTATTAGAAAGAATTAGCTAACTTTCAAGCATTTTATTAAGAGATTAAACTATAGTAAATTAAATTTTGATTGACATTTACAAAAAGAAATGGACTTTGTACATAGAGATAGCAAAATATGTTACTGATCAACTAGTACATATTGGATTATCTTTCTCAAAATAATAATAATAGTAATATTTTTATTTAAAAAAGTTACGTCATTATGATGTGGCGCAATCCTCCTTTATTTTGTATCAAAACTATATATTTCATGTATATCATATGTTAATATTCAAAAAAATATACACTTATTGGCTATTATTTCAGTGGTCGGCTATTTATATTGATTTCTCTTTTAATTAAGCAAAAGGACACGTAAAAAGAAGCATGTATTGCATTTCGATAAACTAACTTGGATCGATTGCCACGTTCCAGTATAAATATGGGATTCGTTGTCACGTTTGGGCATAAACATTGGATCGAGTACCACGTGTTAGGATCGAATCCACACACACACTTGATGAATAAAGAACACAAGAACTTTAGAGAGAATGAGATGAGAGATCTAGAGAGAGAAAGAGAGAAACCAATATTTCGTGGTAACACCCATGTGAGTAAACTTCCACGGTGGTGGGGTATATATAGTAATAAATCAGAGTATTTTTTGTTACAAAGAATAAATGGAGAATAAATAGTACAGCCTAAAATTTAGGTAAGGGCGCTGCCCCGAACCTCTCCTTCGAATGGGGGACTCCCGCCCCTAATAACCCCCTGGCAACCTCACCGCGAAGGTTAAACCGCGTAAACAGTTATATATATTAATCAGGCTCCACAACCTAACACCACATGCCGGTACACTAACAATTTGGTTTGGGTTCGATGAGAGGACCAATGACTTGTTGTAAATGTATATTGTTGAGAGTGTGATTATCGATATTGTACATGTTCGGTATTTGCATGTTTAAAATGTTGTATTAACTTGCTTATGTTGTACTTAGTAGGATAGTCGTGTGATCCTACCAGTACATTGTTATTGTGTATTGATAGTACACTTGCTCTTTCTTTTGTTAAGTACAAGACAGATCACCTCGCTTAGAAGATCAGTGATCGTCGATCAAATTCAAGGGTGGACCAGTTTCTGTTTAAGTCCACATTTCGGACTTAAGACTTTCTAGTTAGTTAACAGTGCATTAGCTTGGAATTGTAAACTCTCTTGTTTAGACTTATGAATCTTGTTAGAGTTTTGGTACATTAACTTTCAGGTTCTAAGTGTTACTTCCGCGTTTGTTTAGTTGTTAGATGTTTGTTGGAGATTATGTGAACTCCTTATTTTTCTTTTCTTAGCATTAACTTGATGTCGTAACTTAAATGCTTTAGTATTTTGATTGAGTTGGTTAGCTAATTAGTATTAATGATTCTTCCAAATAAGGGTTAGTGTAAGTGTCAATTTCGATGATTTGAATCGTGACATTTACAAATATTTAATTTATAAACTATATTTACGTTTTCGTTTGAAATAAAATAAACATATTTGGTATAGGAATAAATAAAATGTTTTGCTTCAACACGACAAGACCAAAAACAAAAAAGAGAAAAGAGAAAAGAGAAAAGAGAAAAGCAGCAAGTGATCCATGGTGGATTCATAAATTTTACAAATAAGGTAATAAAAAAATTAAAATATAGTATCTAAAATTCGAATATGAAACCTTAATGGATAACTTTCACCTATAGCAAATATAAATTTTGTATTTGTATGATATAGCAAAGTTTGCATAATTGCGCTTCATAGAAAACATATATATGTATAATTCGCTATACATATACAATTGAAGTGAATTGTATAAAAGGAAGTGTATAAAACGAGAAAGAGGAAGAGACTTGGGCAGAGAATTGTATAAAACGAAATGTATAAAATGAAGTATATAAAATGAATTATATAATTATAAGGGTATAGGACGATTATATACAATTTGAATTTGTATAAAACGAGAAAGGAGAAAGGCAAAAGAGACTTGGGCAGGGAATATACAATTGAATCGAATTGTATAAAACGAGAAAGAGAGAAATTATATACAATTTGAATTTGTATAAAACGAGAAAGAGAGAAAGACAAAAGAGACTTGGGCAGGGAAGTACTTTTATTGTATAATTATAAGTGTATAAGACGGAGATATATGTATTTGCATATGTATATACAATTTTCTCTCGCTTTATACAATTAGAAACACAATTTAAACAATTCTATTGTATAAAGCGAGAGAGGCGAGCGAATAAAGCGAGCGAGAGAGGCGAGCGAATAAAGCGAGCAAGAGAGAGAGTGTGAGAGCGAGAATACGAGGGATCGAGAGAGGGACAGACAAACAGTTTGCTATGAAACATAATTAAATTAAACGATAGCTACTATATTTATTTTATTTTATTAGTTTGTCATTCCATATAATTATTCCATTTTAAATTTTCAAATCACTGAACTACTTTCTAATATTATAATTAGGAGATTCAATCTACATATATAGATCGTATAATTTTTTATCGAAGAGGTTCCGGCGCTTGTCCCCTCCTAAGTCAATGCATCTTTAGTTTCTACGCATGTCATATTTCTAAGCAAATAAAACCATAAACAAACAAGGCAATTAGAAAACATGTTTGGACTTTGGATGTAGGTGCATTTAAAAGTGAAATTCATATTATTGGTATAACAGTAATGAAATAGAAATTTTCAGTAAGAAATTTCAAAATATGAAAAGGTAGATATACAAAAAAAAAAAAAGTCAAAGGGGATTCAAGATTTATGATATATAAATAAAAATAATTTTAAACATATATAACTATTATATAAAATTTAAATTAATAACAAAATAAAAAAATTAACCCCCCAATTATCACGTTCAAAATGAGAATTTAATTGAAGATATTTGAACCTATTAATTATGATCATTGACTCAGTACTATATCAACTATGAAGTGACAATATATATATATATATACATTAATTTTTTTGACTTTTTAATACTTTAAACTCGTTATTGAAAATATTGACTTTACTATTAGGCCTAAATACCGATCGGTGGAATTTAGATATATTTTGAATATATATATATATATATATATATATATATATATATATATATATATATATATATATATATATATATACATATATATATATTAATTTTTTTGACTTTTTAATACTTTAAACTCGTTATTGAAAATATTGACTTTACTATTAGGCCTAAATACCGATCGGTGGAATTTAGATATATTTTGAATATATATATATATATATATATATATATATATATATATATTAAATTTTCTTGATATTTTAATACTTTAAACTCGTTATTAAAAATATTGATTTCATTACTAGGCCTAGATACATGTAAGTGAAATTTAGATATATTTTGAATATATTAAATTTTCTTGATATTTTAATACTTTAAACTCGTTATTGAAAATATTGATTTCATTACTAGGCCTAGATACATGTAAGTGGAATTTAGATATATTTTGAATATATTATTGGTGTATGTACAAGTACAACGACAAGCAAGTCAAGATTGTAATTTCCCTAACACCTAAAAACACTTATTATAAAATCCAAATTATCACTAGAATTTACTTGAAAGAATTTGTCAACGGTTTGAAATTTTTATTTTGTCCTAATGCATTGTATAATCAATGTCTAGAAGCAAATCAAATCATGTCTTTGACAAATAGTAATATTTGCCTAAGTTATATTTGTTAAAAAATGACAAAAGTCTCATATCGGTAGTTAATGAGATGGCTGGACTCCTTAAAAAGGTTGGGCAGTCCTCCTCTCTTTGAGCTACCTTTTGAGGTGTGAGTTAGGCCTAAGACCTAATTTTACATAGTATCGGATCAGGACTTGTCTCACCTGATGTTAGGACCTCCCAAAATCAAAATTGCTCACGCACCAGATGCTAAGCATTGAGCGTGAGGTGGGGTGTTAAAGAATGACAAAAGTCCCACATCGATGATTAATGAGATGGGTGGACTCCTTATAAGTCTTGGGCAATCGTCCGACTTAATTTCACAATATTCATGTTAATAGTCTTTCAAATAAAGTATTAATTATAAAACCATATATATATATATATATATATATATATATATATATAACTCATTTTCTAATTGGATCAAACTACGACGGATTTTACTATCGCGATATATATTATCCATTGCAAGATTTGGTATGAATTATATTATCCCACCGCAAAAAACATTAGTATATAAGAGTATATAATTAGAGACATAAACAAAAATCATCAATGGCTAAATAGGTTTAGCGATGGAAAATCACTCTATGGCTAAAAAAATGTTTTATTTTTGTATTGTTGTATATTTTTGTACTTTACTATGCATGAAATTAAAACGTTTACGAATTAATTTCAACCTAATTTAATAATTAAAATAGAAAGACTAGATCATATTATTCTATGTCAACCCCCAAGATAATGACTTGTCTTTGTTGTCGTAAATAGACTTTTAGTAATAAAAAGCTTATAATATATATATATATATATATATATATATATATATATATATATATATACACACACACACACTAATACTTGTGCCCAGATAAGGAACCATCCATACAATTTGACTTTGTCACAATTCACTCATCTCATTTTCACGAAAAAGGAATTTTTTTTATAAAAATAAAATAAAATTATAATTTTACTTATACTGATCGACGATGTAAGAATTCTATACTAAATGATTTTGTGTATACAAAAGTAATGTTACGTATATAGGTTAATTTGTAATTTCTTTTTACATATAACATGTTTAATCTATTTTATATTTTATACTTAATTAAAGTAGAATAATATTTATTTCATCGCATTCTTTTGATATAATTTTTCAATTTATACTTAGGAGCTATCCTTTCGTACGTGTCTGTAGGTTGTGAGATAATTGAAAAAAGTATTATTTTATTGTTTTGTGGAAAAGAAGTGCATTAATTATTACAAATTTAAGATTAAAATTAAAAAAAAAAAAAAAGAATTAGTTGCCTCCACATAAATATTGATGGAGATGTTTAGTTCTTTGCATAGATTAAGCATCTTTATCTTGTATGACAGTATTAGTCATAGTCAATTCATATTAATCAACCTATCTTATGTGTTAGAAATATATAGATTTGGTGGTTAATTAACGTATATTTTTCGTGTTTTTATGTCTCACATCAATGTTGGATCATAAGTCAAGGGATGGGTCAGGTCTTGAGTCGTGGTCGATTTCTAGACATTAAATTCGTATCTCGAGCCTTAATTTAAAAATAAGTCTTAGATTATTGGTCACAGTCAAATTTTAAATTTTGAGACACTAAATCTCGTGTTTGAGCAGTCAGTCGGGTCGAGTTTTGATAAGGCAAAGGTAGGGATTGGCCGACTGTCAGATTCGGATGCTTGAGCCTCGATGGATGGTAGGAGAGAGGTGTGAAGCAAATCATAATCTAATTCATTTTTATTCAAGTAACCTTTTAACTGACTTAGGCTTCGTTTGTTTTCAATAAGATTAAGAGGTTTGAATTTGAATATACATCTGAATAGTAAGATTTGTGTTAAGATTCATGTGTTTTGATTTGAATATACATCTGAATATTAAGATTTGCATTAAGATTCATGTGTTTTGATCTGAATATACATCTAATATTAAGATGTGGTCTCTAAATCTGAACATATTTGTTTTTAATATCTGAATGTGCATGTGAAATTAATATTAAATTAATAAAATTTCATAAAAAATTCATTTCAACAAAATATATGTTTTTGATAAAAAAAAAATTTAATAATCAAGATTTGGAAGTACAATTTTTTTTTATTCAAAAACTTTGATAAACACCAATACACCAACAGTATTCTTGACACAATCAATACAAGAAAATTATTAATATAAAAAAAAAAGTTGAGAGGATTTATGAAAACTTATCCGTTCAAGAGGGAAAAAATGGTATTTAATTGAGAAAAGAGAGAAACAAAGTTTTTAATTATGAGATAAAAAGAAACGCAACAGTATTCTTGACACAATCAATACAAGAAAATTATTAATATAAAAAAAATTGAAAGGATTTATGAAAACTTATCCGTTCAAGAGGGAAAAAAATGGTATTTGATTGAGAAAAGAGAGAAAGAAAGTTTTTAATTGTGAGATAAAAAAACGCTTAAAGCAGAGAGACGATTATTTATTATTTGATAAATTATTAAATAAACTTAAATATTGTTAAGAGTCTACTACAAATCTGATTCATTCAGAGCTTTTCAGACCCATTAAAAAACTTTTTTAAAAATAAAATAAATAAACTTAAAGAACTCAATCTGAAAAATTAGATTAGATTCACAATTAAAAATCATACGTACAGCAATAAGACAACAAAAAAATAATAGAGGAAAAATTGCAAGTCATCTCAAGTCAATGCTTTTAAAATTTATACACATGTCAATTTTCAAAAGGTAAAGTAAACAAGATAAGAAGATGATTAGGAAACATGTACGTCCTTTAAGGTGCATAAAGAGTGATTTATCTTATATCTCATTTAATTACATTCAAAATAATATTCAATTATCACGTTATTAATGAGAATTATATGATGGAGATATTATATATTGAACCATTGACTCTATATGTTTAAAGTTCTATTTTTATATAATATTCAATTTTCTTTATGGAATATTTGACCTTTATTTATAAAAAAAAAAACAAAAACAAATTAGCTATCTATTAAAATTAATCGTGTATTATATTTGAGGAGATAAAAAAATAATAAAAATGTGTTTTCTCAACATCTTAATCTCATAGGTGAGATGCTCACACATTTTAATATGATATTAGAACAAACAGAGATTCGAGAATTGAATCTCACCGTCACTCAAATTAAAAAAAAAACACTTCAATTAATTTTGTCTTAATACATTGTATAATTGATTTCTAGAAGCAAATCAATATGAATTTAATATCTTCATGCCCTTTGACTAATATTTGCTTAGTTTTAGCCATTATAATGTTTAGTCTTTCTAATAAATGAAGTAGTAATTAACAATAACCAAACAATTCTTAGTAATAATCATATCATGCATGCATCCATAAAACACGTTTTGTACCCAAAAATATCCACAAAACTCGTTTCCTTGGAGCTTCTATATTCCATCAAAAAGTAAAAAAGCAAAAAAAAAATAAAATTGTCTAGCGATCTTTTATTAATAATAATAGTTAAAAAAAAAAAACTCAATAGAAATATGTACAATCAAGGATTACAAGTATTGAGGTAATGAGGCGAACTCCTTTTTGTTATGAATAGTTCTTCCATTGTTTGCGGTTGAAAACAGATAAAGTCGAAACTCCTTTTACTAGGTATATACGACCTAATATTATTAATAAATATTGTAATCAATCTCTACCCTCCTTCTCATATACTAGTTGTAGACTCAGTGGAGGAGCTAGAATTTTCAATAAGATGGTTCAAAATTTAAAAAATAGACATATGAAATAATCGAAGGGGGTTCGAAATCTAAAATATCCACTTAAAAAGTTATTTTAATAATATATATATTATATAATTTTCCGCCAAAAAAATTCAAATAAACCCCCTAATAGTAAGGTGACTCCGCCACTAGTCATGCTATGTCACTCTCTTGTACTAATACTAACTAAGTTATACTAATATATTACCATTTTTGTACCCAAAAAAAAAAACTATCACGAAGAAAAAAGAGCTAAAAAAATAATATTAGATACTCTATGATAATAATCAAGTTTATTATATATTCTATGATCGTAATTTCTTGAAAAAATAAAATTCATAATTCTCTATTTAATGATTATATTATACGCAAATTTGTTGCTTATTTTGTTGCTAGGTTTGCAACCGACAACTTTTTTATTTTTTTATTTTTTTGAAATATTAGTTACGAGCATATATAATACAAATTAAACCGTGTACAAATCAACTATATAAAAATATTAAATATTATATGTGACTTGTATTCTCCTTTACTATATGGTCTTTCAGTTTACTGTGTCTTACACATCACCTTCAAAGAAGACTTATATTAGCTGTCATAATTAGACTATAAACCAAAAAAAATTAAAAAAAATAGATAAATATCTATTTAACCTATTATCGAATTTTTGACTACACATTTATACTTTTCGAAAGTTCTATTATCCTCCTGAGTTTATTAAAAATAAAATATATACCACTCTGAAACTAGACAATCACATTCTCAATATGTAGTGATGTACACTCGCGCCAATTGTTATTTATTATTATTTATTTTTTTTTTCTTTTTATCACTTTTTTCATAAATTACAAAAATATATATACCTTTTTGTTCCTCCTCTTCCTCTTCTTATTCTTCTTCTTTTTCTTTTCTTTCTAATTTCAAATCACTCACCCAAGAAAAAAATCAAAGTTATTTTTATTATCATTTTTTCATCATTTCATAGCATCCTTCAAGCACCTTGACAAGATTGATAATTCATCTTTTTTCTCTTTTTTTAAAAAATAGATTATTATATTATTTTTTTGTCTCCATGTCATTAAATTTATAATATTTTATTTACGATTTTGCATGTTTAAATTCTTGGGTCTTCACCAAACAACAATAGAGATTGAATATAAGATCTGATGGTTGATGTATGTTACTAACCCAAAATCGGTTAGAAAGTAGATTAATGGTGTTGATATATGAAATAACTTGAGATTGATAAAAATGAAAAAAAGTTTGATGATGATCCAAATTATATACCCAAAACGTATGTTTGGTTGGTCTATGAAATTCATGATTGAAAAATATATTATATAGTCATAATTGTTTTAATTGACTTGATTTCTCCAATAATGTAAAAAAATCTAATAATAGATGAATTTTTACGATGGAAGGTGTTTAATAATTCCATTTTTTTCTGATTTTGTTTTTGATGATTTGCAGCGTTACTTTGTAGAAACTAGTGAAGCAAATTCTAAAAAAATATTAGAAGATGGACAAAAAACGTGGTTAGTGCAATGATGGTGGTTCAAGGTGGAGGAAATGGGGGTGGAGTGAATCTTGAGTAATGAGAAAGAGAAGGGAAAAAATAAAAAGAATCAAAAAAACTTTAAGAGTAAAGTAAAAATATATATATCTAATAAAAAGTTAAATTTAAAAATATTATTACAATATTATTTATTAATTCTACTGACTTCCACATGTCTCCAAGAGAGTGATAACACTCTCGATGCCATATCATCATCTAAGGGTGTAATTATTCAATTTTAAAATAGTTTAGGGGATCGAGAATTTAATAATAGATTAGGGAGGTGTTTGTCTATTTTCTCAAAAAAAAAATGAAGCTCAAAGTTGTATCCTAAAAAGGGACCATTTCTAAAATATTTCCACCGCTAGTTTTAATTTGTGATGTTTCATTTTTTTAAAGTCAAATATTATGAAATTTGATCAATATTTTAAGATATAATAATTGTAATGTATAATATTTCTTATATAATTTTTAAATATATGTAGAAATTTAAATACTGAATTAATCCGATTAAATTTGGCTTTAAAAATTACTCAAATTAATTTTGGTGAAAAGTGAATGGAAAGGTTACTATAATTTCTATCCATAAAACTTTCTAATAAAAAGAAGCCAGCTCTTATTTAGTTCTGGTTTTGTTGATTTTTTTTTATTTGGAATTAAAATTAGGGGAACTTTTTTAAAAAATACTATCATATTTAGACTCAATTAGAGACTTATAGTTATAATTTGCTTAATTGTGAATTATAACTACTTGTTAGGGAAGAAGAGAGACGAGCGAGATCTGGGAGAGAGAAAGCAGAGGTGAGAGGTTGAATACCTACCGTATCAGGTTGTATTAGGAATACAATTGATAAAACTGATTTGTATTCATTTTATGAGAAGAGTGACGAGCGAGATCGAAAAAAGGGAAGAGCGAGCAAGATCGAGAGAGGAAGAAGAGATGATGAATACATGTTATATTCATTGTATCACGAATACAATTTATTACAAAATACAAAGATTTGTTAGGCCATAATTTTTTTTTAAAAAAAAAATCGTATTCAATTAAACACCATCACATAAATTAAAAGAGTAACAAAATACAAGATATGTAATTATCAGTTAAATTTTACCAGATAAAATTATAGAGGTAAAATATTTTTCCCAGTTACAACATTGTTTCTCATAGCTAATCAACTATAAGACATTGTAAATTGGGAGAATTTGACATATATCACACACCATATATTACAAATGAAATAATATAATGTCCTCTATAAATTTGCACACTAGCTAAAATCACAAAGTATTAGTTGTGTTTGGGAATATAGTAATTAACAAAGTAGTTTCTTGGTTCAATGAACTAGAACTTGCTTAATCTTTGTTATCTTCCTCGATGAAAATTCAGTTCAAATTCTGAATTCACTTCTGTATGGTTGTAAATGATAGAGGAGTAGCTTTCATGATTATGTTTGCCTTCATATGTAGTAATCAAATAGCTTGAATCATGTCCATCTCTTTCTACTCTCTTCTTTATCATGCATCCTCGAATTGAACACTTGTAGTAATTCCTATTCGATTGTACAAAACAAAAATGAATATATTATATCGAGCTAAAGTCTACTATATGAATCCTTTCTATATATATGTAAGATATCATGATATTTATATGCAATCTGATGCTCATTATGTTGAGTTTAATTTCTTGTAAACAAGCTAAGTATTATTTCAAATTACTGTTATATATTGGGTGTCCTTGTTATCTATACTACTTTCAAGTTTCAACTCTTTTAAAATGGTTGGAATATCATAAAAATTCATCTTCACTACAAGTTTATTTCATATGGTCATGATATTGTTGTCTAATTTATATCACTAAAATATTTAAAATAATAACTTTGGAGAATTTCTTAACAAACAACAAAACTCAAAGAATATTTATAAAGCTTATCATTTCAGAATAGAACGATATATCTTACTCACCAGTGTTGTTAAAAAATGAGAGGGAACCCTCAATTTACTGACAACAAAGGAAAGTATGAACAAGTGTTAACTCTGCAAGGTCAAAGCCCTTTCGAAAAGTTTGGGGGCCCAAACATCGGGTGAGACGGGCCTGCTCTGATACCATATGAAATTAGGTCTTAGGTCTAACTCACACCCCAAAAGTTAACTCGAATTGTTTAAGTCATATAAGGAGTCCACCCATCTCATTAACCACAGATGTGAGACTTTTGTCATTCTTTAACAACAACCTTTTCGAAAAGTCGTCACAACTTTTTGAAAAAGTTACAACACTTCGAAAAGTCACAATTCTTCGAAAAAAATTCACAACTCTTCAGAAAAATCGCTAACCCTTCATTTAACCTAAAGTACTCCATTTATAAAGAAGTCCTAATGAATCCACAATCCCTCAAAAGTTGCTTCAAGGGAAAATGTGTCTTTGAGAATTTCCTTGAGCATTTATACTAAGGTTTTTTGAACAAGAAAGGAAAACTTGGAGTGCTGGTCTTCGAGCCACCTTAGGCCTTCATTGTTTTTGCTTACCCTTAATAAATATCTTAATCTGAATTATTAAATGTGTTTATTTTTTCTAATTTAAATAGATTTAACGATTAATATATATAACAAAGTTTTAATGTAGTTACACCAGGGAGAGGTAAATCAAGTGACAAACACACTAGTTAAGGAAGGATCTAAGATTCAACAAATCAACTTTTTTGTGCAATGAACAATTCGATTGTCATCATCATTAATCACCATTTACAATCACTATTATCAACCACCAATCACCTACGACAATCATCACAATTAGTCATCACCATATATCACAAATCACCATTAGCTACTACTATCATCCACCACAAATTTTAGTTCACATGACCTACAACAATTATAATGTTATTAATCAATATTGTCAGTTATCAACACCACTAGCTACTATCCAGAAGCGCCACCATCCCCCAACACAACCCTTATCAGTGCCACAACCACCATCACTAGCCATCATCAACTTCGGGATGCATATAATTTTTTGAAATACTTTATCAATTTACTATTTTATTTTATTTTTATATTTATAAATTTTTAAATGAAAACAATTTTTTTGTATTCCAATGTATCACAAACAATATTAATTATTTAGTACTATTCAGATCATAGCCTTTTCTTAAATTGATGATCATATTGGTCATGAGATGGACATGCATAAGCTCATAATTTATAATTTACCTTAAATATTTTTGGTTACTTTTCACCTTCTTCTTGCCATACTTTCTCCATTTATATCCATCATCCAAGATCTCAAGTTGAGTCTTTGTTCTTAAAACAATAACATGCCTTTCATTATTCTTGATCTCTTTCTTTATGATCCCCTCTTTAGATTTTCTGTAAAAGGTAAAGACATCAAGAAATATATGTATATAAACCAACAATTATTCTTTAAAAAAATAAAATTAAGATCATATAACACGAGCTTGTTATATAGCTTAGTTGGTTTCTGATATGATTACTCAACTAATACTAAATTATCTCGTAAAGTCACATTTCTTCTTAGATTTCAATTTTTTTTAATTCAACAAAGTAAGTGACCATATAATTAGTAATCAACTATGATATAACTATGTACATCTGAATCAACTATAAATAAAGAACCAAAATCGACTCCTAAGTAATATAAAAGAATATCATAGTCCAATCGATCTTTACTGAACTATGACTAGCCATCATATCAACAGAATTTTTGAACTTAATGCTCGAAAAATAAATATGACTATAAAAATTCTTGCCCAAGATCTTCTTAGCTTGATGACTTACTCTTTCAAGTGATTCATGTTTGGTGGTGTGGCATAATAGGAATTAGAAGAACTTCCATTATAAATATAATCTTGAGTCATCAAATGTGAGTTATCATTTTCTAAAATACAAGTATTGAAGTTATTATTATTATTGGTAGGAGAATAATCAACAAAAAGTTGATCAAGAAATGAAGAAAATTCAAAATCTTGAAAATTATTATTATAACTAAAATCTTGAGTCATCATATGTGAGTGGAAGAGGGGAAAAGTAAAATTAGGGTTTCCTATATGAGGAAAAGTACTTGTTTCTAGGAAGGTGGAGTTCATTGTGTTTGGAGAAAAAATAATTAGCCAATAAGACCTAACAAAGACTTTTCAAGGGAAGGGTGACTTTGGTAGAAATAAATGGTGATGTGCTTCTACATATAGCATTTTATAATTTTTTTTTGTTTTAAGAGAGCTTCCTCACCACCTTCCTAGTAGGATCTATGGAATTTCAAATTATTTTATATCTCGTTCAGTATTCGATATCCACATTAAAATCTAATTTAATTCAAATTTTTAGTTGAGACTATAAAAACGCTCTATGAAAAAGGAATTTCAAATTTATTTATTTATTTATTTTCTCTAATTATTCATTCTTCAAATACATACTGATCCAATCAATTAAATTTACACTATAAAATTTATGTAAATTATACGATGAAAGAAAGCGTCTTTACGCCATGAAATTCACTCCTTAAACACAAAATCAGAGACAAATTAAATTTTAATTTGTAGCTAAAAAGCAAAAATTTCATAATAAATCTCATTTGTCTATGGATTAGCAATGAATCATAAGAAATTCAATCAGCTATGAACTTTTTAGCGATAAACCATAAGAAATTCAATCAACTAGGAACTTTTTAGCAACGAATTATCTTGGAATTATCGATAGCTATTCCACGTTTACTTATAGTGAATTTCTATGTTAATTTCCACATCTCAAAATCAAAATTTTTGGTTAAGGGTGGTTATAGTGACAAAAATCACTTAAATCAAAACATAGTCGATCGTACACTCATCATAAAAATCACCCTATATAAAAAGAATATATTACATACACAAATAAAATTCAACACACACATATATTTTCCAATAAAACTTTTGATATAGATAGCAGATATCTTATCCATCTTACCATAATTTACGCTCTTCGATGCTAGTTTATAATTATTTTCTAATGAGATATATGGTTCATGATTACGTAATGAGTGATGAGAATTGAAAGATGCGGTAATTAAGAAAAGTCAAAAATAAAAGTGCAATAATATGAAAAGGAGAATTTGCCACCTTTACTGAAATTATAGGTTAGTCCAGTGATAAAGATATTTTTTTTCCTTTATCATAATTAAATAAAAATATTATAGGACTAGTATCTTTTTTTTCTTTCTCATGGTCTTGACTCTTTGACACATTCCCTTTTTTTTTTTTCTGATAGGAAAATATAATTCATTTAAAAAGAATTACATGCATGACAGCTATTTTGGGATATATATGTTGATTTCAAAAATTAATGACCAAGTAATCAGGAAGACAATTATTCTTTTAAACGAAAAGAGTGATTTTCAGTCCAGGATGAGAAGCGTCACGAGGACTAGGGCTGTTCAAAATCGAATCAAAATCGATAAGCTGAATCGATAAAAAAGTTATTGATTTATAGTAGAGTTATTGATTTAGTAATTTTAATAACGGTTTTGATTTTTTTTGTTATCGGGTTATCGGTTCTTAACGGTTTGAAGTTTTTTTCTTAACGGGTTAACCGATAACCCGATAGTAAATTAAAAAATTATATTTATATCATTTTGTATATAAAGTCCTCGACTTAGAGTTTAATTTCCTACTTTTATTTTTGTCAAACACTTGGTTATTCAACAATGTAAAAGTTTTGCTTTTGACCAAGATGTAACATGTGAACTCAAGTGCATGGTTTATTTGGTTTGTCATCTTGTTTCTAAGTAATTTTCAATGTTTTTTATTTTGTGTCAAATCTTAACGGTTAAACCGATAACGATGAAAAATCGATAAATCAATAACCAATAAATCAATATCTTAAGGGTTCTATAACGATTTAGCATCTCCACAAACCAATAACCAATAAGACAATCGATAAACTTCAAAATCGAACCGAACCGACCGATACGCAGCCCATAGGTGAAGCAAATCAAACCTATTTTCAGACAAAGAAGATAAAAAAAGAAAACTATAGTGGCTAGGAAAGCTCCGAAGATTCTATGGGAAATTGAGGACAGACTGAGGAAGTTAAGGGCGATGAATATATTTTCAGCTAATACATTTTTTTACTATCCCTCAACTGTTTCAGAGGACTTTTCATTTATATATGTGAGTCTGGATGTATTGTTTATTTTTTTTTAAAAAAAAGAAAAAATTACATTCTCTTAACATACTGCATAATCTATGATACGAAAATATAAATTTACTATAATACGAAAATATAAATTTACGTTGAAAAAAAAGTAGGTTATTATTTTTAGAGTCTAGGTCAATAGAGGTTGGACCAAGTATTTTTTAAGTACAGTGCGTTATAACGCGTCCCTCCATTTATCAAACATGCACTATTACAATTTACAAGTCTATAATTTGGTTAAAAATAGTCTTTCATATTCCATATTTATATGTTTTTTAAGAGATTATATTTAATATGAGTATTATATCATAATGTTCATATTAATTGACGTATAGTTTATGTTTTGAGTTTAAGAAATAAGTATTTAATAATAATGAGGATAAAATAGAAAAAAGATCTTGATAGGTCGAAAAATGACAAATAAAAGTGAATATAAATTTTTTTCCGAAACTATAGTAACAAGTGGTACTGAATTAGACATTGACCCCTGAAAAGGCCTCTATAACAATTGTTTTTGGAACATAGCTGTTTTGGATGCACCATCAGCCTTTGTATCGTAACTGCTTATTAGATATCGATAAGGCGATGTGACACATTATTTTTTGTATCGAGTGATAAATAGGACTAGTCATAATATAGTAATTTCTAAGACTAGTAATAACGATAGCTAACATATGTTATCTTGTTTTATATAGTACTAATCCTTCGAATATAGTTACACCTTTGCCTCCTACTTATCATGTCTATTAGTTTATTAATAATTAATAATATAAGTTTGATCTCATGTGACCAAAAAAAATTAGTAAAAATTACTTGGATTAATATTTTTTAATAAATAATTATTAATTTTAATAATATTTTTTATTCATTAATATTTATAGTAATAAGAGAAAAGACATAAAGTCACTATTAAAGTTGTCTCGTATTTGCATAAAGACGCCTTAACTTTAGAAGTGTTCTATTACCCCATGAAACTATCTGAACCCATAATAAATATACCTTTTTGACTAAATTTAACGCTACTCGTGTTGTCACGAAATATGGGCACATCTTTTGGACTCATGTATTAATTTTTTAAAACTTTATTAGAAATAGTTTTTTAATTTTTCAAATCATTTTTCTCATCTTCCCTACCATCATTAGCTTACCCATATTTTTTAGGCATTCATGACTTCCTTCATTTTTTTTTCCTTTGCTCGTTTTCCTTTCTTATTATTGTTTTTTTAAAACTAATGTTATTATGTTCATTCTTATTTTTATTTTTTATTTTTAAAAGACAAATTAATCTTGTGATTTTATACTTTCTACAAATCAAGATTGGAATTTAAAAATAGTGAAACTCTGAAAAACTCAATTTGGGAGTAAGAAGTTGGAGAATTTAGTGATTTAAATGTCAAAATTAACTTGGTAATATTTTGAGTATTTCGATTTAATAATTTGACGGAATTTATTTTTATAAATAAATTAATTGGTGATAGTTTGATTAATAATTAATTGTTACTGCGAAATCCGTCCCGCCAAGATAGATATGCCAAGTGTTGCAATACAGGTAAAGGCAATGATAGAAGACAAAAGTTGAGGCGAAGAAGAAAGAGAAAAAGAAAAAAAAAACAAAGAAAAAGAAACAAGCAATGAAATCAAATAAAAATAATTTTAAAATATTTTTAACACGTGACAAGTGACTATTTGTGCGTGATTTACAAATATTTTTGTATGAGTGGTATTGGGTGAAAAATGGGGTGTACATACTATTTTTGAAGTTGTTCAGTGAGTTAATAGGACACCCGCAAAGTTAAGGTCTCTTTTTAAAAATTCAAGACAACTTCAATGATGACTTTATATTTTTTCTCTAGTAATAATAATAATAATATGTTAAATCTATAATATGTATTAAAAGTGCATTTTGTATGTATTATAATTATTTTTCTAAAATATAATATACTTGTTTGTTAAGAAATTGACACATTTTATTATTAGTATATTAAAATGTGAGATAAATATATTATCCATCAATAAAATTTGTATTGTATGTGAATAAGAAATTGTTCTTTGTAATATGTATTAAAATTGTATTATTAATATATTAAAAGTGATCAAGTAAAAAATATATCATTTCTATAAATGATAAATATTATCTTAATATTGCATAATTACATAAGTTTATCGAAAAAAATACAATAAAAGCAATTAAAGAAATCTACATGGTCCTATGACTTCGTTCACAAACTCTATGTGGTTTAGCCATTGATTTTTTTTTTTCTTTTTTCACTAATTTAATTAAATTATTTGTTAAAGTAAATCATTCAAAATTATAGGCACATAATTATTTCTCTAGTTGATGATTCATCATTAGCCCTTAATTACCCTTGGAATTATTTTATTGCTACTATATAGAAAAGTCTAGAACCAGGCATCTCTTGAATGATGTGTCTTCTCCTGGCGGAGGGCATTTATGGAATTTAAATAATACTTTTTGGTGTTATATTTCTTTTTTAGGATAAATAAAAATTACGTTAAAAAAATCTATAAAACACGATAATTAACAACTTAAAATACTTTAATTTATAAGGCTTATAAAGAAATTTAGTTGACTTTTAAAATTCTAATTGTGTTTGCATGATAGGGGACAAAAGAAATAACATGTATAATTTGAAACTAACATAAAAGAATATTCTAACACATCATAATTAACAACTTGAGATACTTAAAAAATAATTTTTTTTAAAAAAAATTGACTCTTAAAATTCTATTTGCTCTACGTAAATTGATCATAGGGATTAATTTATATACTATTTAAAATTTATATAAAAAATATTGTAAATCACAATAATTAACTGCTCAAAATATATAAAACCATATCGAAATTTAATAATTCTCAAAATTTCAATTTCGTCACACAAATTGAGACAGAAAAATAACATATATTGTTGTTCTCAAAATTTTTAACTTTATCACATAAATTGAGACTGAAAAAATAACATATATTGTGTTCTCAAAATTTTAACTTTATCATATAAATAAAGACTAAAAAAATAATATATATTGTGTTCGTGCTGACACTGATTCCTAGCTCTAGTAAAGAAAAAAGAAGTTACAAGTGCATGCTCCTTTCTACACAAGTTTTGTGGATGCATGCATGAATAATGATATTGTAATCTGACTTTCATAATTTTTTTTATTTTTATTACTACTTGATTTATGAAAAAGATTATAACATGAAAAAAGATAAAAATATATTTTCTTAAAAGAAAACTTGACAAATATTAGTCAAGAGTAGATGTTAAGTTCACACTTGATAATCATAATTATTAACTGATAAGTGATGATGGAAAAGTTAATACAATGAATTAAGACAAAAAATAAATAAATTCAATAGTTGTGATTTTTTTTTGTCTAAAAGTAAATTTTGATTGAAAAATTAGATTTTATAATAGGCTGATACAATGTATCTTTAATCATCAACTGATCAAAAGCTAATTTTAACAGGAATATCTTTCCAAATTTGACCAAAGATTAGTAACCAAATAGATAGAATCTCTTTCTTTTTAACTAAATATCGCGATCGAATTTCGTCTTCAAAAGTACAAAAAAAACTATTGGTGAGCATTTTTCTATTTAATGAGGGTCTTATACAATGTGAATCTACTTAATTATTGGATATGCAAATTTGGGTGGGAAATCAAAAATAATAATAAAAAATCTAGGTTATTTTTATAAACAAGGTCAATGTAATATTCGTCTCTTCTCCTATATTTATATATCTAACACAAAACTTACGAGTGTTGAGTGAATGATTATAAGTAAAATTCGGGGTGACAAAATCAGTCCAATATTTAAGTAGTTCAATTTTAGATTTGAACCCAGACTTCAACTGGAGACCTGAACCCAAATCCTAGCTCGACCCAGATTTAAGACCATAGACTAGATCTTGACCATCCAACCTCGACTCATGATTCAATTCCGACCTTAACCTCATACTCAACCTCCAATTCCAATATAGCTATCGATCCTCGAACCAAACCTAAATATCCTTGACCTAGGCCTAACACTGAATCTCCAACTCAACCTCGACACAAAATTTGAACCTCGATCTAACCTTGACATGGGGACACGAAACCAACCTAGACCCTCGAGCCCCGACCCAACTTAGATATAATGTCATATTTATGCAAGACTTTGTTTGTGATATTTGGTTAAGAAACTTATAATATCTCTAAAAATATATAATCTAAATTGAGTCAAATTGGAGAGATTGAGTTACTATCCATCGTTAATTAGTTCATCTTAACTCTATCCATCTCAACGAAAAATAAACTTACGATATCTCTAAAAAATAAATAATCTAAATTCAATCGTGTTGTACAAATCTGAAAATTTTGACTTCATGACTTGCCTTGGCGGTTGTAACTAGACTTTTGAATAAAAATGAGATAATTTTAATAAAGATGATAATGATAGTATATATTATTAGTTATAGTTGTGCCCAAAAAAGGAACCATTAATGCAATTAGACTTTAACACTAACTGATTTTGACATATAGCTAATTTAATTAGAAATATCACGAATAATTAAGTGTACAAATTCAAACTTCCTATAGGAATATATAGACTATGAATTAGAATTAGGTATAAGCAATTGAAACACATGTAAATTAAGACGAAATTGTTAATTACACATCTAAATTATGTGAGAATTTTTTAACTTATTTCTTTCCGTATTATTAGTAAATTAGAATAGCAAAAATGTATACTCCTTTGCCATATGAAATTCAAGATTCATAGCCATAGCAAAAACTCTCCAAACACATTGAGAAAAAGGAATGGATATATATACCTTCATGATCGCGGAGTTATAACAGTAGAATTGATTTTGTTATATGTGAATACAATAAAAAGTAGAGAAAGGCAAGAGACAATGAAGGGGCCTGCACAAAATTTTGAGAAAATTGAATTACCAGTTCCAAACACCAGCTTATTTTCGACGACTTTCCATGAAATCTCTAGTTCTCTTCCTCATACGCGTGAAGGCAACAAATGCACAAGCCAGAAGCCATGGAGGGAGACGACCATCAGAGAGATTAAACTTTTTCGCCCACGCTGGAGGGTCTCTTATCACCAGTAATACTATAAGTATGGCAACAACAGCAACCCCAACCAGTATTCTGGTTATAGGTTTCACCAACGAGTCCTAATAATCAAACAAAGAAACCATTACAACGTCTCACATGTATGAGCCTAAACGTATTTAAAGGACACAACTAATCTTCCGAAACTATTTTCTCTTTGTGTCCAAGTATCTCTTGATCATGTTTAACAATCATGTAATTTTTTTAGTCTTTAGAATCTAACACTAGGGCAATCAAAATAGTAGGCAAAATAAGTTCCTTCAAAATCATGTTTAGATCGTATCATTTGTCAATCTAATATACGATTTTCCCACGATAGCCAAGGCTCTCCAAGTCCAGATAATGATATTCAGTTCTCGAGAAAAACACTCTGAATTTCATCATATATATAGATGCACTATGAACTCATACATGGAGTAAACGCGAGTTCAAGACCATTCAAATGGACTGTTTGTCACAGAGATCGAGTCCAATCGTCCAACGCCAAAAGAATTTGGAACCAGCATATGACATTGACTAGGTTCATATTCTCCCTGCATTTTCAGCAGGAAACACCAGTGCTCTTTAGACTAGTTGCAAATTGTGCACCAAAATACTAAACTACTAAAGCTTAGAGCATATAAGGAAGAAACCATCTTTATGCGTAGCCATCCTTTTTATGAGACCAAGTCTAGTGGGCTTGACCCGCGAGGCCGGCCCAACCCAACCCTTGAATTAAATGGGGTTGGACTTAATTTTTTTGGCCTATTTAGGCACGAGGCTTTTTAGCCTAGACTCACTTGGCCCGCAAGCCACTGAGGCCAGCCCGTGGGCTATGAATATTTAAAAATATTATATATATATATAGTAGTGTTTTATCTGTAAATGTTTTATAAATAAAAAACATAAAAAAATCAAGTCTTTTAAACTAGCTTGTTTTTTTATGGGAGGAATAGTTGAATGATCAACATTTTTTCGCTAAATCTTACTTTGACTATTATGTATTTTGGTAAGTATTCACCGAAGTGTGAGATTCATAAATGTATTTTTGTAAGTATTTCACTGAAGTGTGTAATTCATTAATAAAAATTTGTATGTATTGATGTCCTCCTATTCATAGACCTCAACAGTTTATTCTCTTAGATACTCCTTCTAAGAGAGAAATATTATTCATTTTTTTGTTGAAGGGCCAACCCGTGGCCCGCTTAGGACTGGATTGGGCCACTATTTTATTGACCCTTTAACTAAAAGGGCCAGCCCACCCAACCCATTTAACACTTTAGCCCGTTAGGGTTAGGTTGGGTTGTATTAGGTCAACCCATTTTGACAGCTCTAAGACTAACAGTAGATTATCCAATCAATCAAAAACCAAATGATCAACTTAGAGCAACATCTCCTTTTCTATAATTATAGTCTTCCTGTCAGCCTGCACGTACCTTGTCTACACGATACTTATCACCTCTCACCTCACCAACAGATACTAGATAACAAGTAACTTTGTCTAACAAAGCTAGAATAGATGAAAGTTAACTTTGTCTACAAAAAGCTAGAACAGATGAAAAGAAATCACTTGTTCATCTATCCTAGCCTCGGAATAGTTTATGCATTGCAAACTGGTCCGAACACCACAATTATCAAAAAAAAAAAATCAAATTGAAAAAGAAAATTGTAAGATTTATTCAAAGGAGTTAAAGGAATTATTCTCTCATTTTACACGATCATTACCTAATTTGGGAATAAAAGTGCATATTTATTTTTGACGACACTACCACATAGCACAGGGTAGAATCCGATGCTATGTGTTAGGTTATTAGCATTTTAATATTAATATTTAACATATTAAATTGCTTATTTTGGAGTTATAAGAACGAACATTGGAATGGATGACTTCTACATCATCCATTAGCATTGGTTATCCATCAATGTATTTCATTCTTAATTCCTCCATTACTCTTTGTAACCTATGTAACTCTCATTATAACCTATGAAACTCCTAAGGACATTATCTTCACTATTTACTACCTCCATTATCTTCTTATTCATTGCTAGGAAGACTTCTTGTAGTATAAATAGTGGTAGTCTTCATTTGGTTTTAGATACACACAAAACACAAGAGAAAACAAAGAGTGAAAGAGTTAGTCTAAAAGAAAGTTCTTATTAGTTGAAGGGAGGTGTTCTTTTTAGTGGAGCTTTGAACTCAACTCTTGTACAGAGTTGTTGAGTTTTAATTTGTGAAGGTTGTTGTATGCTGGAGGGACAAGTCAAAGAGGACTACTGTTGGACCGGTGAAAAACATTTGTTGCAGTGGGCTTGAATCTCCTTAAAGAGAGCGAGATATCCGCGCCTCAGCCTGAAGAGATTAATTTCTTCATTTTATTTTCAATTGTAATCTTGCAATTTTATTATCTTGTAAGTTTTTTCACTAATACTATGTAATAGCTCGCAAACCACATAAATCAAGTAACTCGCACCATGCAAACCACATATTTCGAACATCAAGCTCAAAACACTAGGCTAACGAAAGGATGTGCATATTTTATCAAATAAAAAAACAGAACTTTCCAATTGTAGCAATTTTACCTTCGGTTCTCCATCAATGTAAATGGTGGATCCATCTCGATAAGTAATAATCGATCTTCCATTACGTGGATTAAACCGGATCGGAACGCCCCGACCCGTTTCCGGCTTGAATGAATAAACCGATTTGAACCCGTATTTGTCGAGAAATTCCCTAACATCAAGCTGATCCTGGTCCCACCCACCAAGGTTTGCCTTGAATACGTCGATGGGACCCTTGCCACGTCGGTACAGGTGGACCTCCACCTCCGGGACCTTCGTCTTTACGGATCTAGTCCGGTTTGGCGGGTTCGGATTCGGGTTAGGTTTTAGATTCGATAACAGTGGAGTCGCTTCGGCGGCGTCGCTGCCGGCGAAAGCTTCTGTGATCTCCACCATTTTTATGGCAATGGAGAAAAGGAAAAGCCAATGGTATAAGATCGTTAACAATATGAAATTTTGAGCTACTTAAAAAATAAACAAATAAATAAAATTGCTTTTTTTTATAAGGTGGCAATTTAATTTTCTATTTTTTGTGAGTATATTCTCCTTGGAATAAACTTATCCGTATTATATTTTATCACGTAGTATATTTATCGAGCCGGATTATTTGATTGTCGATTAGAGATGAGTTACTATTATATGAGGCTAGATTCTTCAATTTAATAAGTCTTCTTCTTTTTTATTTTTTTTTTCTTAAATTTTTTTTATGAAATAAAATTTGAGACGTAATAAATTATATTTAACTCTCATTTTGATATGTGGTACCAATATTTGATTAGTACTATATATTATATAGTATATATATATTATTAGATTTGAGATTACAACTCTTCCTTATATTTTGTTCAATAAAAGATTATCATATGAAATGTAATGGAGGGCACTATTATGTTTTCGAATATGCAAGCATTTAAAGATTGTGCTATTGTTAATTAGAAAGCTTAGGGACGTATTCAATGTTTTAATTGGGTATTAAGATGAACACTTAAAATTTGGCTTATAATTATCTAAATTTGGTATATATAAACTCGATAAATTTGATGGAAATTAATGGTAAAATTAATTGAATTCATAATGTCAAATTCTAATTATAGTAAAATATGTTGTTGACAAAAAAAGAAAACTCGTAATAAGAAATTAGAAAGTAGAAAAACAAATTCATTATTTATCATTTTTTGAACTTGAAAATTCATTCCTAAAAAAGAAAAAAAAGAAGTTAAAGCCGAAATTATAATATAAGCAGATGCTTCGATGGCCTAATGATTAGGTTCAAGATTCTTATGTTGGAGGTTTCAAGTTCGAATCCTCTTGCTAGCTCATCACAACACACTTAGCTAGTTCGAATTATCTCTCTATATAATTTGCAAGCTATTATATGAGTACGAGAATTTTACTCTACGTATATCTAAAAGTAACAACAACAATTTTGGTTGTTAACATACTATAGTCATGCCTTCAAACCTACTCACACACTTGGGCCAATGATGTAGCCATGAGAAAGTTGACCCAAAATGTCCCATCACCAACCAAACCACTCATTTCACTAGCAATTTCTGATCATTTAAAATTTTATTTAAGACCAAAAAAAATAACACTATTATTCTTGATATTTCACTAAAAATATATACTATTTGCTTCAAAACTAAACCAATATAAAACTTATAATAAATACATATATTAGATGGTCAGGCACCATCTATATAGAAGTATATAAGTATGCATATATTCCATATTTTTGGATGAAATAAAAAACAGAAACAACAAAGGAAATCAAATTATAGGCTATAGTCAACACATCTATTTTGCTACTATATTCTTATATAAATGACTATAGTAATATTATATTTTTAGTTAATTAATTGATATTATCATATATCGATACATGCTAGCCAATTTTATGAAGAATAAACTATTATATTTAAATTTTTTGCGATAAACTCGATCGAAAAAATTATCTTGGAAAAAAAAAAAAGATTAGTCCAAATTTTTAATATTATTTTCCCGCGAGGGAAACTCGGATCAAAACAAGGCGCCTCCTCCATTTTCCTTTTTCTCTCTCTAAAACTTCCCCAAATCATTTCTGTCAATTTCTCTCTCTTCAAGAGGGGAAAACCATAGCTATGGAAGCAGCAATGGGATTAATGAGAAGAATACCTCCAAAGCATACAGAAACTGCTTTATCTGCTCTGCTAAGTCTCTTGCCTGAACATTCTTCAGATCTCCTTTCTCAAGTTGATCAGCCTCTCCAGGTAATACAACCAAACAACTCTTCGCAATTGAACTTGTAAGATGCATCATTGATTTTTACTCATTTTGTAATTTTTGAGATTTCAATTTTTGAGTTAGAGAACCCTAATTTGTTTTAGTTGAATATTATTGAGCATCAGAATGAAATAGAGCGGAATTGATACAGATGATTCTTATATTTGAGGTATAGCTGTTGTTTTGTGGCCTGTAGATGTGCAGAATGATTTTGTTTAGTTTTGATGTAATGATGTCTAGTTATAAGTTATACTCGTTTTTGAGTTAGTTGACGTTGCATTTGCATGGAATGAATTAGTTTTTTTGTAAGGATTTGTAGTGACAATGCATTCAGAAGAGTTAATGATTTAAGTTTTCGATGTGTTGAGGTTGTTGCTTAGTGCAAAACAGTTTGACTTAATTGCAACTGCTTCAGTATTCTGGATCTGTAATTCAGTTTCTTATGACGTACTGAACATCTAATATTTAGCTCTGGCTCTTTTGAGTGTGCGCATATGAGAATTTTAGAATCCGTGTGAATGTAGCTAGTATGCAAAACACAATGGAAGCAAATGATTTAAATAGGTGATACCAATTAGTTGAGATTGAGGTTTAGTTGTTATTGTTAAGTTTTCCATTAGGCCCCCTTGTTTGGCTGTAGTTTCTTAAATTTAATTAGAAAATACTACAGGAATTATAGGGATAAGTATGAGATGGAGGGACCTAGTATAAGAGAATCTATAATTATTCAAAAAGACAAATTATTGAGTATCGGAATGAAGTTAACAAGATGAAACCAATAAAGAATCTTTTTTAGCCAACCCTATCTAGTTAGATTCTCAAATCTTTATTGATTTGAATGACTGAGTTCAGCTGAAGTTGAAAATTCACATCTTATCTTCTGGTATTGATACTGGGATTAACATCAGTACAGCTTATCTAACTTGATAGTGTGACTTCCTTTACTGATTCAATAGAGTTTGGACTTTTGCTAGATACTCCACTTTTTTTCATGTTTTGGATAAGTAATGCTTCTCAACTTGGACGTGATCTATGTTTGAGACATGTACCAAATTAGGATGAGGCTCTTTTTATCTGCATAACCAATTCAAATAAAATAGCTAATTGCTGCATCACTCTGGTTCAGAATCATCAGTAACCACCTCAGAAGGTAAACAAAATGATAAAGAACATTTTTTTGATCAAGGAAAAAGAAGATAAGTGAAAACATGAAAGCTACCTTTCTATTGAAAATATAGAATCACTTCAAGGACTGGAAAATTTTTCATTTGAATTGTATGAAAGCCCAGAAGAGTTTCTTGTTTCAGTGTTACAGTGGTTCGAACAATGATTCTAATACATTGTTTACATGCTGCTCTATTAATTATGGGAATGGGATGTATGAGATATAAATGCAGATAAGTGCTTGCACTGCATCATATCTTACCTTTATCAGAGGTTTAACTTATTGTTGGGTTTCCATTTTCAGATAATTTATTTTTACTTGCAAAAAAATTGATGATACTTTCTTATACCGAGACCTTACATTTTTTGGGTTGCAGTACTGAATAATGATTCTTGGAGGGGTTAAGCATTACTTTTGCCTAGCTACCTCTTTTTATCTTTGATCATAAGCCAAAATTGTATATTATATCTTTCACGGTTGTGCATTTGTTGATGCTGGCCTTTGAATTGAGGATGGCCAACATTTTTAAGAGAAGATAAATCTCCACTGCAAATTGCATTTTGATATCATGACAAAAGGAAGCCTGATTTTCGTGGTAATTTATCTTTTCATAAAATTACATTCTTGAAAAAACGAGCTCCATATATTTTCCTCTCTTTCGCTTTTCGTTCGCTTTTCTTGTTGGTTATTTGGATTAGAGAAACTTAATATGGATAATGGCCATGATATGTGTATGTGATATACTGGTATATACTAGCTTCAGGCTAGAGCAAAATGTTGGTCAGTTGTTACTATAAACAAAGGTATTTGAGCTCATCAAGTCTCAAACATTTGTTCATCTTGATAAAGCTAATGTCTTGAAATTGGATTATCAGGTCTTGTGCGATATGGAGTCCGGCAAAGAGTTCATCCTCTGTGAGTATAACAGAGATGCTGATTCATATAGGTAACTGATTAATTGCTTGTATCTAAATGGGGTGCTATTGTACCGCATCAAATCCATAGAGGATTCTTCCCGTACTGTCATTTTGATTGACTTATTAAAATTTCCTTGCTTGTTAAATATAGATTTTCACAGCTCATCATGCGCTAGAGTTGATTATAATATTTTCATGAAATTGAATTGCTTGGAAGGAATTCCACTTTGTGTGTACCAAGTCCAAAGTTTTTGTTTTGGCAACTTCAACCAATTTAAATGTTGGTTTCATTCATGTTTATTTGTTGTTATGTGTTCCTCATAAGGTGCCATTTTCATATTTGACCATAATTGCCTTGGAATATTTGAAACTTGCCGGTACCCATCACTCCACTTAACAATGTCTCTTGATTCTTCAGAAGCGCTATACCTGGTAACTTTTTAATTGTTCCACCATCAAACACTTAAAACTTTCCTTAGAACCTCTGATAAAGGCAGGACTTGTTACAAGTGTTTCTGATCAGGATTTTGTAGTTGTGATCTTTTTGCTGCTTTTTTATATATAATTTTTTTTTTTATTTATCAGGATGAGACTTCTCCAAAAAAATGAATCTGATAACATGTATGTGGGCCAAGATTTTTGGCCTTACAGGTCTTAGTTTATCTGTTTATATCACTCATCATTCTCTTTCTCTGATTTTCTGGAGTGCTGACTCTTTATATGTCGGACCATAAGAATACCCTCCTAGTAAAAGAGCTCTCGATTGTTGTAGAGTTGGCTTACAACATATTGACATGATAGTGAAGCCAATATGTGAATATCAGGTGATTTAGATAAGCTTAACACCGTTGGAGTACATGTTTGGCCAGTTTAGTTGTTTTCTACTGCATTTCAAGACATAAAATGACACAAATCCTATGCTACATTTGATGGATGTTCTATCTATAACTTTGGTATTTTCACTTGTAGGTCTCCTTGGTCAAATAAGTATCATCCACCATTAGAAGATGCGCCTCAACCTTCTCTGGAGCTGAGGAAACTTGAGGTTGAAGCAAATGAAGTCTTTGCTATCTATCGTGACCAGTGAGGTCCCTTATTTACCTCGTCTTTTCTTCTTGCTATGCAATTGTACCAAGCTTTATAAATGAACCAGCATGGAGAATGTGCTTGTCAATCTGTACAAAATAGCCAGTAAACAAAACCCAATATTATGCCCCACCTATTCTTGTAATGATTTTAACTTCTGTAGAATCAGCCTCATTTACATGTTTCAAACTACATCATTAACAAAACACAAATATATAATTAACTTTCTTGTGAATGGAGTTGGAACTATCTTCAAAACACGTTCTATTTCTCTCAGTCCCAATAGTCCACCATCTACAAGCAACTGAGCAAGTATAGTATTCCACCATAGTAGCTTCCTCTTCCTATTTCATTTTCTGGTTCAGCATCTCATCAAGCTGGTTGTTGTTTCTGGCATAACCCAATGCGTGATAGTGATGCTCAAGCAAAGCTGCCACAGTTTTTTTTTTGGTAATGATAGCTGCCACAGTTGAGTAATAACATGGCAGTGCGAAAATATATGACAGACGTTCTCTTCGTCTCTCTCACTAATAAAACATTTGCTACATAATGCGAAACCTCTTCTTGGAAATTCCCTTGTGCCAATTAAATTTTTATTCACAAATATTTCGTTCAGCTTGTCTTTAACTGTAGATGAATCTAGGACATCTCTTTCAGATTTGTCCTATCATGTTAACTTATGATAGGACTAGCTAAGAAGATATCATCCATACTAGTTTATCTCTTGGTTATTCACAGCATTTTCTGCAGTTTCACTGACCAAAACACTGTTAGGTACTATGAAGGTGGCATCTCATCAGTTTATATGTGGGAAGATGAAAATGAAGGTTTTGTTGCTTGCTTTTTAATAAAGAAAGGTAAGTCCTATTTGGATTTCCAAAAATACGTGATATTTTTTCTGCTTCTAATTTGCAACTTTTTTGGAGGATGTAGATGGCTCCAAGACTGGACATGGTAGAAGGGGGTATCTCCAGGAAGGAGCCTGGGACGCCATACATGTTATTGAGGTATTAGCTTCTGAGTAAAGAAAGAGAGAACTTCTTTGGTCTTCTCTTCACTTTCTTGTTTGTTCAATTAATGAGCACGGCTTAAAATTGTTACCAAATTGTTCAGGTGGGACCAGAAGAGGAAGAAATTGTCCAGTACTGCCTGACTAGTACAGTGATGCTGACCTTGACTACTGACAATGTGTCATCAGGCTCATTCAATTTGTCTGGATCAATTAGAAGACAGGTATTTAATGGATTTTGTAGTAATTATACAATGCTTTGTTTCTTAACATTCAAATCTGTATTTCGATTCAAACATTTAAATCTTAATGCACATTTAAAGTTCTATTCAGATGTGTATTATGATTCAAGCTTTTAATCTCAATAAAAATAAATGAGGCTTTAATGCGTTTATGACGCCGCATGAATGTGTTAATACTGCCCCGACTTGTGAAAGACCTTTAAGGCATATCAAGCTCGGAAAAAGTGGAAATCCCTTTCTCGCATTATGTTGTTGTATTGTATGGTGATAACTTCATGAGAGTTTTTTAATAAGTATGAAGATGCAAAGGACGCGCCCACATTTAGAAAAATTTAAAGTCATGATCAATAAGGCAGAACTATGGTGAAATTTCCTTACGTGTACTGTCCAGTTCATCTTCATCAACCCATTTGTTAAGGGGATTCAATAGTTCATATTTAACAATAAAAAACCGGTTTTACCCTATTTAGACAATATAATTTTATGGTGAAGGAGATTCAATTTGAACTCCCTTGCCACAACCTAGCTCAGACCCTGAACTTGTTCCCCCATCAAACTGATCTCTGTCCTTATTCATTCCATGGTATGGATTAAGACATTAGCTGGAAATCTTGGTACTTTTTCCTAATTTATCCTCCTTTGCATATGTATAGATGAGTATGAAGCTCTCTGTCTCAGAGGGTCATCTGTGTAACATGGGAAAGATGATTGAAGAGATGGAGGGTAAACTGAGAAACTCCTTGGATCAGGTATATGTCTTTACTCTTTGAAGTTCTTTTCCTTTTACCTTTTCTTTGATGGAACTGATGGGTTATCTTCCTTCGGTGTGTTGCTAATTTGTTCATCCTAAGACTTGATAATTATTGAAATCAATGACTCGCACCTCTTTGTTATTCTCCCTTGATGCGAGGCAGCAGAAAGGTGAAGAAAGGATGTTATCTGGTACTCGCTTTTCTTACTGGAAAATGCTTAGTAGGAGGCAGAAAGTGGACGAAGGGTGTTATCGGGTAGTGAATATAGTTTAGGGAAATCGTGGTTCACTTGGAAAATAACTTCGGAATAAGTATGAATTTACCTGAATTGGTGGAAGGTCTCAAAAGAGATGCTTTAATCTTTGTTGATAAGAGACCTCTTTCCGTTATGTCATTTCTATGTTAAAACAGACCTTGAAATTGAGTTCAAAAACTACTTAAACTTGCAGGTATATTTTGGGAAGACAAATGAAATGGTTTGTACTCTGAGGCCACCTGCTGAATTGGTGCAGATGAAATTGCCTGACACCTGAGATTTGTTTTTCTTGTCTTGTCTGTTGAGTATTTGTGTAAACTTTGGTTTGCTTCCATGTCAAACGGTAGTGGTCGTAGTCATGGTCGTGGTTGAACAATATTCATTATATTGATAACTGGTTGTATTATAATTTATTATACATTTGAGTCTTACAGAGCGCGCTTAAAAGTCCTAGTTTTAGACTGTCTGAAACTGTATTCACTTTCATTTAAGATGTGGGTTATCATACAAATTTCTCTCTTCAAAGATCAGATGTACAATATGAATGCGCCTGAGATATTAGTGTCATTATTATTACTTATTATGGCTCCAACAGAAAATAGGTATGACAAATACAGGTTAGATGAAGATTTTAAATTATGATCAACAGAGTTTTATTGATATAAATTGCTAGGTAGAATTTACAGAAATACACACCTTTTATTTTACTTATTTTCCATTGTCTCTTAATATTTTTGAAAATCTCCAAATCTAATTATTTCTTTAATGTATTAGAAATGTGTATTTTCCATTCTCTTAATATTTTTGAAAATCTCCAAATCTAATTATTTCTTTAATGTATTAGAAATGTGTCCGAACCAGTATTCAGTGTATTTGAGGCCTGAGCTTTAATTATTATATCCGAATTTTTTAATTTATGATAGATTAATGTAATTAGAAACTTAATAAGGATCGATTGTGATTTCTTATTAAATGTATGGAAATTATGTAATTTACTCGTAACTTAATAACATTATAGATTTTCGAAAAATAGACAACAGTTATGTGTGCTTATTTCTTGCCAAAAATCAATCGAGTTATTCTACAAAAACATTTAATTTGTTTCTTAACATAATTGGATCCTCAGATTACTTCTCATAATCTACTTTTTTCACAAGTTAAAGAATCCCAAATGTATAAACACTGAATAACAAAGCCAAAACATAAGCTCCCATCACCAATAGTCAAGACACATAACTTCAAACTAAATATCTTATACTTATAATTAGAAGTTAAACAAAAAGCACAAAAAAATAGGGAGAGCTTCTCTAAGCTTTTATCTCAACTTGAGGGCTTGCTGGAGTTGCTCCTTGAGATTCACTATGTTCATGCTCGATGTCTTCTTCACTGTCGCTTTCATCTTCTTCTGCAAAAACCACAAAGAAAATGGAGATAAAACAAGACTCAATCCTAACACACGGTTAAAAATAACCCGGTTTACCTTCAGGCTCATCAGCATCAAAATCCCCTAGACCACCACCCATGTTGAGTTGCTGCAATATAAAGAAAAAGGTAATGTAAGTCTCTAAGTTCAAGCACAAATCAATAGTAATAAAACTACAGTGTACTTATTTCATGAATCATGCTTACCGAAAAGTCAATGTCACCCATATCCATATCTGCTCCAGCTGCTGAAAAAAGTAAAGCCATGGTAAAATATTACCACAGATTGGTAGTTATAGATTTATCAACGAGGCATAACCGTGGTGAAATTTACTTACGTTCACCATCCTGTTCATCTTCATCAACCCATTTGTCCCAGTCAGCTTTCAAAAACGTTGGTGATTTACCTTCTTGCTTAATCAGTCTGCTCCACCAGTTGTCTTCTGATTTCTTTACAAGATAGCAGATATTTCTAGATGTAATACTAGATTTGCTCTCCTGAATGACGACAATCAAATGAGAGAGTGAACTTTGGTACAACATACCGAAATCTAAGCATGGAGAATAAGTGGAGGAGATTTACTCACATCAACATCAATTTTATCAAAGAGATCAAGAACGACTTCGTATGGAACATTATCAGCTCCAGCAGTTGCAGAAAAAGAGAATTTTCCTTCTGGTTCTAGTTTCTGCTTTACATTCTTGGCATCAGGTAACTCAACTGTGATAAACACCTTGTCAGACCTCTGTGCCCACTTGATAGAAGGATGTCGACTGAAATAAAAAAAAAAAAGACGGAACAAATATATTCAATAAACCAATAGTATCATTCGGAAACATTCATTGATCAGAACTTTCAACGCTAATAACCATAAAGATGGAGTAGTTGTGTATTTATCCGTCTAGTCATTCACAATTGAGCAGCATTTCGATATAAATATCACGACACAAATGACTTTACGAAGTTAATTGAGAAGGCCATACCATAATAACATTTTTTCTGCTCCTAATTGAACTGAATACATCATTAGAACAGTGTTGATTTTGTTTAGATCCAGAACTAAGCTGTCTAGATAATTTAAAAGATCCAAGACAGGAAATCTGAGTATCTGATTCCAGGACTATGCAAGACTAGATAACAGCTAAAAGTTTGAAATTCAAACCATGATGTCTAAAACCAGTTTAGATGCACCTCAACTAATTTCACGAAGTATCAGCTATCTCCCACTAGCACAATCACTGAATAATTATATCCACCAATTCTTGATGAAAAGAAATCGCCTAGTACTTTTGCCTCAACTCATGGTTTTCAATAAACTTCATCGGTTTCCTCATATGGTCTTAAGCAATTCTCACCTCATGAACTGGTTTTTGAAATTGAAATAGGCCTAAGGTTCATTTTTTTTAATCAACAAGACAAACACTAGTATAGGTGATTTCGTTAAAAGTAAAAGATAAACAACTTGGAGGGCCAACAAATGACTTATTTGATAGAATGAGTACTCTTTATTAGAAAATACGTGCTACGACTCCAACCTCACCATTAGACCATTAGCAACTCCCATTCTAAGTGACATTAACTAAAATTATTCCTCAATTGTACAAAAATACAAGACAATTCAGGGCAAAATGAAGTCAACCCTCACCCTTTTCCCTTTGCAACTCGCTCTAAACCGATTCACATCCACATCCGTGTTTAAACAACACTCTAAAGTTGCTTTAAACAAGTTCATACTAGATCCACGGGAAGGCATGTTGCTCACTCTCACTGAAAAAATGTCAATAGACGCTACACTAGCAAGAAGCAAAGTTGTCGTAAACTGCAAATACAAAGGGAATGTCCTTTGGTTCATATACCTATCGAAAGGAAATATGACAAATCGAGTATCTCAGCCAAAGTAACCATGAGTGGAAGATGAAGTTCCTACTCCCTTAGTAGCTTAAAGATACAAGGTAAAAGATCGATGCCATTAGAAATTAAATTGCTCTTCAATCTGGTCTCAAAACATAATAGGAGGCAAGAATACACTCAAAAGAGAAAACTACACTATTTATAGCCCACCACCACCCCCATTCCACCCGCCCCCACTCTACCCCGCACCCCGTAAGCGGGGCCTTCTACCCTTCCCCCCTCCCTCCTCCCTCCCAATACCTAACTCACCTCAACCCCTCCACCCCACCTTTGCACTCATTAGTGTTTGCCTTAATTATTTATACAGATGCTCTTTGAACAATATTGTCTACACCTTATCAATCAGAGGAGGCAGAGTCAGGATTAAGAGTTCAGGGTTCGAAACCACAACTCTAGCGTATTTTCACATTGTCAATCAATTTTGTAAGGGGTTAGAGGTTCATTAGTGAAATACACATATATATTTATTTAATTTTCTAGTATAAATATTGCATCACCGAAAAAGCTATCTGAACCCACGAACCTCCACCTAGCTCCGTCTCTATTATCAATTAGCAAGCAAACTATATACATATAACACAGCCTTCCAATGCACAATTAAACAGAGATCAGCAAATCAAATTAATTATCTATAACAAAGTAAGCAAAATACTCCACTTAGGGTTTTAATTCAAATAATAAAGCCCAAAACATGAAATCACAATGCAACAAAATAAATAAGATTAAAAAAATTACCTCATGATTGTTGGTAGGGAGGAAAATTGAGAGAGCAGAGGTTTGTATGTGCCGTTTTGGAATTGCTAGGTTTTGATTATATACTGCAGGAAGGGTGATATTGCAAATTTCTAGATGCTTCTATTGCCTTGATATTTTTGAAAAGTGAAAATATTTTTATTCTATCATTTAAAATAAAAAATACTCCTAATAAACTTTAAAAAAAATAAAATGTAAAGGTTGTGCTTTTTGTGGCTTTTGTTATTGCCGGACTAGAATCAATGTTTTAAAAAGCTCAGTTGAGACTCGCCTCGGGGTTCGCGCTAGGGTGAGGTTTTAGCAAAATGCTTCGAGACTCAAGTATGAGGTTTAGTGTTCTGTAAGACTTATGTCTTATGTCCTAAGAATTCGATTGTACGTTTTAAATCCGTCCAACGCCTAGCGCACGAGTCACGTCTAACAAATTTTGCGTAAATTATGTGTTAAAAAGTTGTCATTGTTGACACAAGTTTTAGTATTGCATTTTTCCTATTTGATAAAACTTTGAAAGTATTTATATATTATGTAATATTTTTTTAAAAAAAATACGTCGCAAAATTTTACTTTTTCACTTGTCTTTGGGCTTTAAGGTTTATTGTCATAAAATTACTATATTTTATTTTGCTATTTAAAAGTAATTTTAGAGAATAAGTAAGACCTCCACAAAGTTAAGGTGTCTTTTTCAAAAAAATAGGATCTAAGTTTGATGAGGTAATTATGTATTTTCTGGTAATTTTATTTTTATTCATAATGGGCTGTTGTTTTTATCATAATACAAGGTAATTAATGTATCTTCATTTAGGGGGTAAATTATAAAGTATGATAAAAAAATGTTTTTGAGAAATAATGATTCTTTTATTAGTCGAAAGTTAGATTATTTCTACTTGTATAATGAATTTGGAACTTTTATTTTCTATTAGTTTGTTAAATCATAGTTGTAATTATTTCAAACTATTGATTTACTTATATAATTTTGTGAAATTATATTATTATACTATATTATAAATTAAAAGTTTAGAGATCCACAGAGCTTACATCTCACACCATACTAATTAAAACGTCTCACCTTACGCCCCCTCCTTTTAAAACATTGACTGAAACTATATGGTATGATTCGATAATTACCTCAATTGAATTATTTAAAAGCATTTAAATAATTTGAATATATTATACAATTCGATTCAATTCTATATTCCCTGCCCAAGTCTCTTTTGCCTTTCTCTTTTTCTCATTTTATACAAATTCAAATAGTATATATTCGTTCTGTATACTTATAATTATACAATTCGTTTTATACAATTCTCTGCCCAAATCTCTTTCTCTTTCTCGTTTTATACAATTCGCTTCAATTGTGTGTATAGCGAATTGTACATATATATGTTTGCTATGAAGTGCAATTATACAAACTTTGCAATAACATACAAAATAAATTTTTATGTTTATTATATGTCAAAGTTGCCCAATTATAAATTATAATTACTAATGATAATCATGATTCAAACTATAACTTATTCATATAAGTTCCTCTTTCAAATACTTATCTTAATAATAACAATAATTAAACATCAAAAATTTAGTAGGTGTGATTGAATATAGTACATCATAAGTGCATGCACAAATATTACACGTATACTTACTAGTATAATTTATCAATTAAATGATTGAAAAAAGCTAAAGTGGCACCCTTTTATTCGTTAACGTGATGTGTTCACCACATATATTAAACAAAACAAAAAACAACACTTTTACTCCTTTCTATTTGATGTGTTCACACATGTTCAACTAACCATATTATTCCAAGTTAAGACGCAATAACATAATATTAATCTTAGTTTCAAAATATTTGTCATTTAAAAATATATTTGTTATGTTTTGTGGTTTTGCTTTCTAGAAATAGACTATAGTATATATTTTTTTGTAATTTTTAAGTATTTAAATATTAAATTATTCTAAATTTATTTACTACAAATGATTAATTAAATCAATTGAGAAAAACGAAACATAATAATTATTTTGAAAATGAAAAATACTATATTCCAATGAAGATGGAAAATTCTCATGAAAAGGTCAAACTAATGGTTTGATTAAATAAAAATATAATATTTGAGTTGGTTGTAATTTTTAAATATTCAAATGCAAATTAAGATTAAGGTGACTAGGAAAGTTGGATTAGAGTTTTGTTTTGACATTGGAAGGATTAATGACTAATGATCCTTTCAATATTAGAAATCTTATAAAGTGTGAATTTATGCTAATATATATATAATATGTATATTGTGATTATGTATTGCACGTGCTAAAGTTTATGTCAAATACCATGAAATTGTTATATTAATGAAAACATATAAGTTATTGAATTTATTGATTAATGATATTTGATAAAAATATGTGTATCGAGAAGTTTAGAGTCGCACATATTTATTTATGAAGTGAATATAGAGATTTACAGTTTCATGAGTAGGTGTACCTATTGATCTGAAGGGTCGAAATTTCCAACGAGAAATCTATCATGATACATCAATATTCTGTTTGGATCATTGTTATTTATTGTTTCATAATGTACTGTGTTATATTATACAATATGGTAGATACAATGTTTGGCTAGACTGTATTGTTTGTTGTTGTTTAATAACGTTTTTATTGTTTGGTTTGACTACATCGCAATGTATCGTAATTTATGAATTTATCAAAATATTCTCAATTATTCGAAGATATGAGGTTTAACTAGAATTAAATAATATAAAGTAAAGCGTTAAGAAGTATTATAAAATATTATGTGAGAATATAATTGGAAAAAGAAATTTAGTAACAATGGAAACACACCAAATCGGTTGTTCCATAAAATGAGAATTTTCATTGTTACGTAACAACGAAATTTAACAATACAATATAATACATTTTAAGTAATAATCAAAACAAACATTTCTGGTATAATAACGATACAATACAATACAATGGATAACAATGTTCCAAACAGAGGGTAAGATGCCTTTATGAAGCGCTTTTTTTGCATTTGTTAGGCATTTTAATTTTTTATAGACTTTTCCGTTTAAATTCAAATTTAATTGAATTTCAATACGTAGGACTTCTCGATTGAAATTCATATTTAGTTGAATTTCAACATTTCAATATAAGAGTTTTTTTATTTAAATTCAAATTTAAATTTAATTGAATTTCGATACGGATATCACATGAAAAATCGAAAGAAAACAAAAGCTTAATCCCCTAATCCAAAAAGGTCACTGAGCTTCAGTCTCACCAAACACGTACCTCCCCTTAAATTCCAAGAACTTTCCCCTTTACTCCAATCATCCTGGCGGCTACTATATTTTTTCTCCTTTTTTGACTAAATTATTTGTCCCAATTCGATTCCAAATCCATTTTTTTCTCTCAAGATCATATTTTTTGGATACCCTTTTGCTTATTGAATCATTTAGTGGTTGAAATTTTTTTGATTAGTGAAGAGATGAAGATGTTTGAGTTATCTGATTCGGATTCGTTTGCTGTTTTTGCATCATCAAAGAATGTTTTTCCACCGGGATTCAGGTTTCATCCGACTGATGAGGAACTTGTTCTGTACTATTTGAAGAAGAAGATCTGCCGGAAGAGGATTCTGCTTGATGCCATTGCTGAGACTGATGTTTACAAATGGGAACCGGAGGACTTGCCTGGTATGTTATGATATGATTTTTGAATCTGGGTTTTTGATTTTCTTGGTGTTTTGGGGTCGTTGACTTGATCTGATCATGGGTTCTGAATATTTTTGTGTTTGTGTTTGTGATTTTTGAGCTATTTATTGTTGAGGGTTGTGATTGATCTATGTATTGTAGTGACTTTTCTTGTGTTAATTGCATCGTCTTGTTCTATACTTCTCTTTAGAGCTACAACAATTACATTAGTTTGTGTATATGAACCTCCATGTGTTACTTTTCATAGTTGTTATACTGTGAAGAGTTAATTGTGCTTGTTCACTTGACCCCTGAGTGTCTTTCGAAAACAACCTCTCTCTACATCCATTCTCTCTACATCCATACCTCCATGAGGGTAGTGGCAAGGTCTATGTTCATTCCTCTCCCTAGACCTTACTTGTGGGATTGTTATTGTTTTTGAGTTTATTGTGTTTATAGGTCTATTGCTGTGTGATTGAGCTTCAAAGGTGGTTATTTCTTTATACAGGATCAATTGTTGAATTAATTTAATTGAAATAGCTTCATGGACCTGTGTTTATGGCCTAATTTCTTAACTCTGTTGTTGTTGTTGTTTTCCTTCCTGTGTTTTCTGTTCTCTAGGTTGGTTGGAGGTTAGTTTCAGCTGTATATGTGTTTTTCCGAAATCAAAACTTTAATAGAATTTGTATTGATTGAAGAACATATGAGAATTATGATCTAACATGATCTTGAGTCGGGGAGATCATTTGTGAAAGTCCAGAGATATCAGATCCAGTCTTCGACATGCATTTCTTTACCTTTAGTTATCAAATGTAAATGTGATCATTCTGAATGCTGTTAAGCGAAGTTCTTCCCCTTTTTGTGTTTTGTTTGCTTTTCGCTTTTTTGTTTCTTTCGTTACACTTATCTTATTCATACCTGTTAATTGTTCTAAATTTAACTGGTACTGCTTTGTAAAATCATACTGTGGTAGATTCATGATCTTTGTTAATCCTTTTGAATGGTGTACTCATGAATTTGCTATTTGAACTGCAGATCTATCTAAGTTAAAAACTGGGGACCGCCAGTGGTTCTTCTTTAGCCCCAGAGATCGAAAGTATCCTAATGGAGCACGGGCAAACAGGGGAACGAAGCGTGGGCACTGGAAAGTTACAGGAAAGGATCGAATCATTATGTGCAACTCTCGTGCTGTTGGACTTAAGAAGACCCTAGTCTTTTATAAAGGCCGAGCACCGGTAGGTGAACGGACAGACTGGGTGATGCATGAGTATACTATGGATGAAGAAGAGCTGAAAAAATGTCAAAACGCCCAGGACTACTATGCGCTTTACAAGGTATTTAAGAAGAGTGGCTCCGGGCCTAAGAATGGTGAGCAGTATGGTGCACCTTTTAGAGAAGAGGAGTGGGCTGATGATGAATGTCCTAGTGCCAAAGGCTTTGTCCATCAGGATAATTCCACTAACCATGTTATTGAAGCTCCTTCTGTGGATGGTGGACTTGAGGAGTTGTTGAACCCCGTGCTTATGGAGCCACTTTCTGTAGATTATGATTATGCAGTGGAGCAGCTTGTACAGGAGGAAGATACTCGAAGTACCTTGCTATATCATTCCGCAAAGGAAGTCAATTTTCCCCACCGCAGTGCGGTGATTGCCCCAGCAAAGGAAAGCTTTGACTTGACACAGTCAGGCACATCACAGCGACAGTTGCATGAGGCACTAGAAGTCACATCTGCTCCTGTTATTTATGAACAGCAGCCACATGTGGTGGAAGAGGATTTTCTGGAGATGGATGACCTCCTTGGCCCGGAGCCAAGCACTCAGAACTTTGATAACTTGGGGCCGTGTGTTCAAAACTTTGATGAGGCAGGCCCAAGTGGTCAAAACTTTGATATGCCTGCTGGAAACTTCGAAGATTTGCCATTCGATTATTTTGATGGGTTGGCAGAGTTTGACCTGTACCATGATGCACCCTTGCTTGATGATGTAAGAACAACTGAAGTTGGGCAAAATACTGAACCATACATGAACAACTTAGTGAATGGTTCTGTTAACCCTGCTTCTACATCGTATATAAACACTTTCCAGCATGAAATGATGAACAACCAGCCAATGTATTTGAATAATTCCGAACAGATTAGCAATCAACTGTGGGTACACAATCAAAGGTTCAATATCTCTTACCCCAGCGAGGCAAATCAGTTGGTTGCTCCTCCAGCTACTTCAGGTACCCAAATGATCTCAAACAGCAATAATGTAACTTTTGCTTGGCCTATGCTGTATTAATGATCTTTTACGATTTTCATAAAACACATTTTCTATATGATCTGACTTTATGGAGCTCTTGGCAGATGATGGTATAAGAATAACCATGTCATCTTCAGAATGGCGAGAACTCTATTGCCCAAGTGGAAATGGGGGAGTTTGAGCCTGCAAGAGCTCTGCTGCTGCTAATATATTGGTGTTAAGATTATTTTTTTCCCCTAATTTTTGCAAGTTTTGGCAATGTTTTAGGTGTTGTATATGATAGTATTTTGGCAAATCATCCTACGGACGCAAATCAAAATCAACTACCCAATCAAGATGAAGGTACACCATCATGGTTAACCTCTCAGTTATGGGCCTTCGTGGATTCTATACCTACTGCTCCTGCTATAGCTGCTGAAAGTCCTGTGGTTAATAGTGCCTTTAAGCGCATGTCTAGCTTTAGTAAGATGAGAATAAACGCCAGGAACATGGATGTTGCGGCAGCAGGTAATACAGCAACTTCAAGAAGTTCGCGCTACTCTAAGAATGGGCTTTTTTATTTTTCTTTTGTTGGAATACTGTGTGCAATCTTATGTGTATTACTAGGAACATTTGTCGACATCTTGAGGAGACCCATATCCTCTTAAATATGCAAAGAAAAGTTGATGTTCTATCATTTGGCATCTTGCCAGAATCAATGAGAAGCAGAGCATACATTCTATGAGTAAAACAAAATCTACTTATAAGTATGATGTCTGAACTCCCCTTTCCCCTTGGTGGTCGTTTGGTTGCTGGTTAGAGTTATGCATGTATTAGTTATGCGTAAAAGAAAAACATACAAAATCTACTTATAAGTATGATGTCTGAACTTCCCCTTCCCCTTGGTGGTCGTTTGGTTGCTGGTTAGAGTTATGCATGTATTAGTTATGCGTAAAAGAAAAACATACAAAATCTACTTATAAGTATGATGTCTGAACTCCCCCTTCCCCTTGGTGGTCGTTTGGTTCTTTGGTTAGAGTTATGCATGTATTAGTTATGCGTAAAAGAAAAACATACAAAATCTACTTATAAGTATGATGTCTGAACTCCCCCTTCCCCTTGGTGGTTGTTTGGTTGCTGGTTAGAGTTATGCATGTATTAGTTATGCGTAAAAGAAAAACATACAAAATCTACTTATAAGTATGATGTCTGAACTCCCCCTTCCCCTTGGTGGTCGTTTGGTTGCTGGTTAGAGTTATGCATGTATTAGTTATGCGTAAAAGAAAAACATACAAAATCTACTTATAAGTATGATGTCTGAACTCCCCCTTCCCCTTGGTGGTCGTTTGGTTGCTGGTTAGAGTTATGCATGTATTAGTTATGCGTAAAAGAAAAACATGAACCCAGCATTGTATTAGCAATGCTATGTTTTATGTGAAAATAAAAAAAAAACAACCAAACTTTGTATACTTTATGCTAGATTCTACATGAGTATTATATTTCCTCATTTTGTAACCAACCAACTTACAAAGTTATGCTAGTTTTTAGTACATGAATAACTCCTCTTTATCTAGCAACCAAACCTCTTGTACCACCCTAAAGTAGTAACAAAAAGGAAAAAATAACATAGGAAATATCCCTCTAGTGAACAGAAGAACAAGGAACTATGTCATTGGCAATTTTGACTGAAAGTTTTGAGATCATTTCATAATCAGTTTTTCTTTGCTTTTAGAGTTATGATTTGCAGGTATGCATAATTGGCTTTAATTTAGGTAAGTTTTCAAGTTTGATTTCTGATTTGGAAGGTTCAATGTGGCTTGAAATTTGATGTTATGTCTAGTTTTCTTGTTTATTATAGGTTGGACAGGTTAACCTATTTGATCAGGTAAGTTCGGTTTGGTACTTTTGTTTTTCGTTACTCGAGAGGAAATCGATTTCTAACTTGTCTTTTGATTATGCAGCATGATTTATCATCAGCTGTATAATCAAGCTACTACCTGCTATTCTTACTTTGTAAAATTGCTTGGTATGAATTGTTTGTCCTTCAGCTCATAAGTTTTTACAAATTATGTTCAATTTGAGCATGGTCTTTGTCATACCCTAAACTGGACCAAGTGACTATTCTTAACCTAGCTGAAGCGGTAAGTACACTGTCATTCTTAACCAGAGTTTCAGGTTTGAGCCCGTGGTATGATGTTAGGGAATACTTGTGGGACTGGTAGCAAACATCAGGTGCGAAATAAAAAATAAAGTAAATTTAGTGATTCTAACAAATACACAAGGAAGGACATGAAATTTCCCTTGTATTATTACTGTATTTTCGACTACACACTTATGAGACTCCCGAGGCTGCCACTTGTTGTTCACTTGTTCCTCTCACTCTACTTGTAGTTCTCTGATATGATTTTGAATATAAATCAATTAGATCTTCTGTTTGACGCTCTGCCATGAAAAATAGCACTTAGTTTTACAAGTAATAGCCTTGCAAATCTACACCCTTCTGAATATATGGAGCATAGTCCTATTATACAACCTATTGTTTCCACTTCTTTATTTTCCTTTTTCATTATTTCAATACCCTATTATATGTAGTCCTCTTTTTTTTTCTTTTTTTGGTAAAACGTGATTTTTCTAATTATTTTCAAGAATATGTTGAAGCAAGAAAACAATATTTAAAAAAAAATATTTTTTGGGAACACTTGGGACTAGAATATGCTAATGACTTATGACAATGGTATATGTGTGGGCGCTTCATTTCGAAGCCACGTTTTCATTTTCTTGACACTTGGGGGTTGTCTGTTCGATGATAAGTTATTTCGAGATAGATTATTTTTTTATGTATATGCGTGATATATTCGATTAATAATGTATAAATGGTGGAATAAATAATTTAGTACTTTCAATCAAATGCGTGACAAAATAATTTCGTATTTTATTTGAAATTGTTATACCTTATGTCTCATATCGATTATGATGAGATAGTTAGTTAGATTAGCATGTATATATGTATATATACGAGTGCGGAGTTAAAAGGGTAAAAAAAATTGTCAAAAATTCCAAAAGGGCAATATCAATTTATTTTAAAACCAAAATGGTAAAAACGCTAGCGACTTGTACCTTCTGAAAAAGCGAAATCGCTGCCATAGCAGCGATTTCTTAAAATTGCCTTTTGTCAAAAAAAAAAAATTAAATTAAACAAATCGCTCCACACGGAGCGATTTTCAAAATAATAAAAAAAAAATTCTATAAGTCGCTGCAGAAGCAGCGACTTCCATCAAATGAATGAATGAGTTTTTTATACTTTTTATAAAAGTTTTTCAATTATTTTTAATTATCTCCCCCTCGTATTAACGTTCACATGCATAAATGAATGAGCATTTTATGGCAATTCAATTTCAGGACTAATCTTCTGGAAAGTTAATATTGAGAAGTTATAAACGGAAATTAGAACAAATGAATACTAATTAGTAATAATTGATACGAATTCTTAATTATGTTATGAATTCTTAATTAACACATTTTTTGCTTTACACTTAAATTTTTATTTTTTTTTAAAACTTAATTTAATCGGTTAATTTTTTTGCAGCATTTAATTGATTTTTTTTAAAAAAATATAAATTTAGTGTAAATCGCTGCCTTTACAGCGATTTGATTTTTTTTTAAAAAAAACTAATTAAAAATCGTTGCCAATGATTTTTTTTTTTTAAAAAAATTGAATCAATTTTTCTTTTAAATAAAGCAAAAAATAAATAAAAAAAAAATAAAATTGATGGAAGTCGCTGCTTCTGCAGCGACTTATAGAATTTTTTATTTTTATTTTGAAAATCGCTCCGTGTGGAGCGATTTGTTTAATTTTATTTATTTTTTTTAAAAAAGGCAATTTTAAGAAATCGCTGCTATTGCAGCGATTTCGCTTTTTCAAAAGGTACAAATCGCTATATCGTGAGCGATTTTACCGTTTTGGTTTTAAAAAAAATTGATATACCCTTTTGGAATTTTTGACAATTTTTTTTACCCTTTTAACTCCACACTCGTATATATACCTACCCCTAATAAACCCGTTGCCCCTGCTAAGTTTCTTCTATTAATATCTCCAAAGCTGTGCTCATTTTAAATTATCTGCCGTGGTTTTTAATTATTTTTCTACTTTTGAATTGACACATCTATTAAAAAAATAATTATTAGTATACTGAGTTCATCATTTTACTCCTACTAATTATGAAGTAAAAGAATTTAAATTCAAAGAGTTTTATTTTTTCAAAGTAATTAATTGAGGGTTTGATAGATTTTTTTTTCTTTTCTTGATTAATTAAATTAGATAAGTAATTATGAATAACTAAAGATGAAAAGGTGGACAAGTAACTAAAGACGGAAGAAGTAATAAGTTTGGTTCTTAAAAAAAATTGAATTTGAAATAATACATTCAATGTTCCATTATAGCATTAAATAATATGATTTTCTCGGACATTAATATTACTTTTTTCGTTTCATTTTATATGATACGGTTGAAATTTCAAGAATCCATAGAAATTGTGTTATACTTTTTTAGGCGGCAAAAGTAATGTTTATACCTCTAACTATTTATGTAAATAATAAGTTTGGTTCACTCTTTACTTTTCTTAATTTATATATATGAATTATATATAAATAGTCCATAAATTATATCTATATTATGCATGCGTTATTCATTTTTAGTTTAATTAGTTGTGTGAACATCTATTTAAGTTAATTCTTCTTTAAAATAATCTAGTAGCAATGAAGGATGTTGCTTATTAACTATTGTCAATGATAGATTATTTGCACTAAATATTTGATATGATATATAATATATATATATGTGAAAAATTATTAAATTTATATAGAGTGTCTTTTTTGTAACTTAATTATTGGATACAAAGTTTTATAGCACTTCATTGCTATAAATTTGGCCAGGGTTGTCCCTATTTGTCATGGCAGTTGGAAACATGCCAACCCCTTATTAATTAACGGCACCTATTAATATTTTCTTTGATCTTCAACGTGCGTGGATCATATATTATCTCTCTTCTAATTGAACGTTAAAAAAATAAATAAGAAAAATACTTATTTTTTAGATTTTTTTTGCTAGAAACGTATTTTTCTTTGATCCGACTAGAGTTCGGAGCATAAAGGGCAAAAGAAAAAAAAGATAATCGAAAATTTCAAAAGGGTAAAATTTAAACTGTAGGGTAAACGACGTGTAAATTAGGGTAAACCATACTTTTGCTTTTATTTAAAAATAATAATTTACAACTTATTTCTATAATAAATTTTCAATTTACTTATTACTTTTAACGTATTAAAAAATAATAATTTTTTTTTCATATTTTACTCTTCATTTTCTAGACTTTTTTTTAATACGTTTAAATTTAACATGAAGGCTTACATGTGCACAATGAGATAATTTAAATAATGAACAAGAAAACAAATAAAGAAAGCTAAAATAAGTGGTCACAAAATTATAAAACCTAATCATACCTAACGACATTTGCTAAAAAGAAAACACTAAATATCACACGCAAAAAACATGCCCAAATTTTTAATTTTTTTTGTCTTTTTTATTACAAACATATTTTTTCATCCTTTTAAAATTATTGGCCAATTTTTTTACCTTTTAGATTTCGGACTCGTTCCAATTACACCCAAATGTCACTTCATATGCTCATATTTACTTCTTAAATATTTCTTACATTAATTTTCTGACTCTGAAAAATATATTGTAAATATGTATGAGACTATCAATTAATAGCAAACAAATGATAAACTCACTAAGTTGTTATGTTACACTATTTTTTGAGAGTTAATTTGATTAGTTCTTAAAGTTAAATTAGATTAAATTAATTTAATAATTTAAACATAATATTTAGATATTCAAAAATTAAATAAAAAATGTTATAAAGAGCTAATTTTTTTGCATATCAATATAATGAAAAAAATATCGTAAAATAGTAATCAAAATTTTTATTATTTAATTTAAAATAAAATCATAACAATTTCAAGTTGACGTCTGAACAAACGGAGTTTTGATTATCCTAATCATTATTTTTTAAAAATAAATATCTCTAATCAAAATTTGAGATGTAAATCTAAATAGAAAAAATATCAATTATTGAGATGTTAAAAAACCAGGCAAACTTTATCCGTGTTAAAAATTTACACCAAATCAATATATACATATAATGTATTAAAATTTATTATTCATTTTACTTTATTAACTCACGTAATAATAAAAATTAATTCCATTTCCAAAAGTTTTGAGAAGATAAGCGATTTATCCTAGAAGAAAGCAGCTTAGTAATTACTTACTACTTAAACAAGAATAAAATTAGCTAATAATAAAGACCTCTTCATTGTTGCCTTTTATCAATATATTATAATATACATACATAACATTTTTAGTTATAGAATTATTAAATTTTCGAAAAAACTATCTAATTATATAAATATTTTTACCATAAATATTTAAATTTTATTTTATTAATTTATAATTTCATATTATAGTTCAAATCAAATATATTAAATAATATAAAAGATAAACATTATATTTATATCAATAATAAATTGAAATACAAACAGACAATAGCTAATAATGGAAGTGTAAAGAATGTGATATGATGAATATCGAATAAAAATAAAAAAATTTAAATTAATCAAATTCTAATATTAATATCGAAAATAATAGTAATAATAATAAGTATAAGGTGGGTGGATAGTATTTGTTTCAGCTATTCACCGAAACAAACCATCAGTCAACGAACTTCAGTCGAACAAAACGAAAATGGCAGATTCCACCATACGAATCGGAATTGTAGGCTGTGCTGAAATTGCACGTAAAGTATCACGGGCTATACTCCTTTCACAAACGGCTACTCTCTACGCCGTCGGCAGTCGTACAATCGAAAAAGCCCAAAAATTCGCCGCCGACAATGGTTTTCCGGCGACGGCGAAAGTGTACGGTAGCTATGAAGAAGTTGTCGACGATCCAAATGTTGATGCGGTTTATCTGCCGTTACCGACAAGTCTTCATATGAAATGGGCTGTGCTTGCTGCACAGAAGAAGAAGCATTTGTTGCTGGAAAAGCCTGTAGGGTTGAATGTTGAAGAAGTGGATGTGATTTTGGCGGCGTGTGAAGCTAATGGAGTGCAGTTTATGGATGGTACTATGTGGATGCATCATCCGAGGACGGCGAAGATGAGAGAATTTCTTTCCGATGCAAAGCTATTTGGGGAACTCAAATCGGTATGTGCGTGAGAGAGTTTTATTGGTGAAATTGCTTTTCTTATATTACTGTTGAAGTTTAGATTTTGTTGTTGAAATTACTAAGCTCTCGTTTGGTCATAGACTTTGTAGTCTGCAAGTTGAAAATTTGAGTTTTTGAGGTTGAAATTTGAAAATTTGAGTTTTTGAGGTTGAAATTTGAAAATTTGAGTTTTTCTAAGTTGAAACGAAAGTTTTGAGTTTTTGATTTTGAAACTTGAAAATTTCATTATTTTTTTTGAAGTTGAAACTTGAAAGTTTGAGTTATTGAGGTTGAAACTGAAAATTTGAGTTTTTGAGTTTGAAACTTGAAAATTTGAGCTTGAAACTTGAAAATTTGAATTTTTTGAAGTTGTAGTTGTATTGAGACTTTGGGCATGTACTTTACACTTGGAAAGTAATTGAAGTTTTACTAGTGAAAGTGAAATTTCTTTAAAAGGCTGGTCTGAACTTGAAAATACGTGAAGGTCAGCGAAATCTGACCAAATTTCATGGCTAAATGGATATTTGTTGATAAATTTTCAAAATTTGATCCAAAATCTATTGCCAAACGCTATCTAAGTGTCTGGTTGATGAAGGGGAGTTGGGTAAAGCAGTTCTTATCTTTAGAGGAGCACAGGCTTAGCCAAGTTGAGTTGAAATTGTAGTCCTTGAGGGTTAGTGGATTCCAGAATAGACGTAGATCCAGAATTTGAGCATTACGAGTTTGTGTTTGGGGATTCTATCGTAGTTCATTTGATTGATTTGGTTCAGATATATCATGTATGATTATTTAGTGGATCTTTTGACATATATATACACAGGTTCCAGCCAAAACTACTAAATTCATCCAAATTCATAAGTCATACTCTATGTTTTCCCCTGTAGAGCTAGAGATGCTGATTAAAACATAATTGATTAATTGATTTAATAGTCATCATGTTGTAAAGGATTAATAGTCAGCATCATCATAGATGTTCTTGAGCAAAGTAGAGCTAGTTGTACGATAAATCATCATTTTTTTGGCTAAATGGTGGCAAGAGGTGTAAAGTAATGTGTATCAACACTTGTGATTTGGATGCAGTACTTGTTTTTTAAACCAAAAAGTTGACTGTTTATGATCCCGTTCCCGACTGGCAGGACGGGGGCTATGTATACTTGTCCTGTTATCATGTGATTAACGTAGAGGAACAGCTAAACCTTTTAATGCACTTGATGGAGTTGAGGGCCTTGATCTTTTGCCAAATGCAGGGTTTGTAGGAGTTGAAGTTTGCCAATTTGCACACGTTCTTGGAAACCTTTCGTGGTAGTTCCATCTCTCATTTTATTGTGAAAACTAGATTGTCTGTTCTTGTGTAATAACCTCCACATTCCATTGAGTAGTATTGAGAAATGGATTTGAGTTAATTATCGTAAAACTTCCCTTTAATGGATTTCGCATATAGTTTCCAGAACTATGGACCTAGTTGCACTAGATAGCCCCGATATCCCTCTAGCATCATCAGATCCATTGATTATCGTATCTTGTTGCTGTTCTGGTGACAAAAGTGTTTTACATGCTCTCTGCTTTCATTTATACAATCACACACTCTCTTGCTGAAGTTGATATTTCAATGAGTTATCTGCAGGTAAACACTTGTTTCACCTTTACTGCTGATCAATACTTCCTCGAAAATGACATTCGTGTAAAACCAGATCTTGATGGTCTTGGTGCTCTTGGTGACGTTGGGTGGTATTGCATTAGAGGAATTCTGTGGGCTGCAGATTACGAGCTTCCCAAATCAGTAATTGCTATGCGAAACCCTGTGTTCAACAAGGCAGGAGTGATTATATCATGCGGTGCTTCTTTATTGTGGGAAGACGGGAAGGTGGGAACTTTTCATTGCTCTTTCCTATCCAACTTGACAATGGATATAACCGCTGTTGGAACAAAAGGCACGTTACACCTTCACGACTTCATCATCCCTTTCGAGGAGAAGAAAGCTTCATTTACCTCAGCAGTTGAATCTGGATTCAAAGAACTCGTAACAGGATGGGAGCCAAAACCAAGCGAGCACACGGTCACAACAGACATTCCCCAAGAAGCTCTCATGGTTAGGGAATTCTGTAAGCTGGTTCGAAGTATTAAAAATGAAGGCGCGAAACCTGAGAAGAAATGGCCAACTCTTAGCAGGAAGACAACTCTGGTTATGGATGCTGTCAAGGCATCGATCGAAAAAGGTTTTGAAGCAGTTGAGATTGTAAGTTAATCATCAATTCTTCTATAAATCAATGTTTAAGGTTTTAAATTGTCAATGTATCTAGTTTGAGCATACTTCTATGGCTGCATCCAATAAATAATTCAACTTTTATTACGAACATAATCAGAATGTGAACTTTAGAACTGGGGTTTTGTTAGACTCATTATATTTTAAATGGTGAAGGTAGGTGACCATATTTCATTAAAATAAACATCCATGTTGAATAATATATAGAGTCTTGATAAACAAAAGAATTGGTATACCTGCCCATTTTATCACACATTATAGCTTTGTCCTATCAGGCTAGTCATTTTACAAAAGAGATACGATACAGAGAAGATTAACACGTTAATATTATTGTCAAAGTAACTTCTTATCGTGTCCATCATGTCTTGTATGGTGGTAAAGTAGAACCAATAAAATCTTTATAGAGATAACAACACCAATATATGTGAATTGTGATTCTAGTATTTCAAACTAGATAAATTAATTTTTGTACATTATCTATACAGCTAGGGATGTCAACGTAGTGTCAATTTTTGTAGGGCTGACACATATTATAAAAGTTAATAGTGTTTAGTGTTCACGAGGCTCTTTTTTCCAATCCAAAGTACACCCTAGGCATGACATGGTGCATAGGATCCTGAGAGGTCCTACAAAAGCTACTTTATATAAATTTATAGAGATCGTCTCACACAAAAATAGTTTGACATAAAAGCCGAAATTTGATCATAGTCTCGACAAGCTAATCTAACACATCAAAAGAGTGGTTGAGACATAGTTCATATATAACGTACAACATCTGAAAACTAGAGTCATAAGAAAACATAATAAAGTTAACACGATCTTTGAAATATGAGGACTCACCAAATTTCCAATGATCAACCAATCAACTAGCCGCGAACGGGAGGAGGAGAAGCATCGGACACTACATTATTAAACAATGTAGGCAAAAGTATACATTACTACATGAAACGTACGAAGTATGAGGAAATGCATAAAAACGTGAAACATGAACATGAACATATGAGAACGTTAGAACATGATATGTATGACCAAGCTAAATCATAGCCAAAAGCCTTTAAAAATAAGGGAAAATTACGCGGTTAAATAAATTTATGCTACTTAATTACTCATTATAGCCATAGTTTGCTATAATTACCACTCACGACTAACATTATACATTAATTACGTGAATTGACTTTGAATTTGTATAATTAATCACATTTGTATATGTATTAATTCGCTAGAATATACAAATGCATATGTATAATATACAATTATCTAATCAATATACATATACAATTCACCTCTCTCCCACTCTCTTCCCGCTGTCGCTCGCGTCTCTCCTCTGTCTTCCAATCTCGCTCGCCTCTCTCCCCTCTCTCCCAATATCTTTGCCATATATATAAATGCATATGTATAATATATAATTATGTTAACGATATACATATACAATTTAACTCTATCCCGCTCTCTTCCCTCTCTCGATCGCCTCTCCCAATATCGCTCGTCTCTCTCCTCCCTCTCCCAATCTCTCCACCTCTCTCCTCCCTCTCCCAATCTCGTTTGCCATATATACAAATACATATGTATAATATACAATTATCTAACTGATATACATATACAATTCACCTCTCTTCTCACTTTTTGCCCCCCTCTCTTTTGCTTCTCTCCTCTCTCCCCAGTCTCGCTCACCTCTCTCCTCTCTATAACATGTATGTAATTATCAAACTATAGCTATGGAGAATAATTAGACTATTTTTGAGTGACTATATGTGAAAGTTTCTCTTAAAAGAATCATAAGTCATAAACATGATCTGTACATCTTAAAACATAATGAAAGCTTCGTAAAATCCTTGAAGTAACTTAGTTCATTTTATGAGATATTTACCATAAATTAACATAGACCACGTGAACTATAAAATGTACTTAAATCTCTTCTACTTATTGCTTTTTAATCTACAATTCTTACTAGTTATGTCTCTAGAATTACCTTTGACCTTTAAATACAAATTCAATTGTTATTTTGAATCACTAATTTTTTATTTTTTTTTTAGAAATAAACGAAAACAAAGTGACAACTCATATTAATTTACTTAGAAATTGAATTCCAAGATTTGGATTTTCAAGACCCTTCCTTTGAGCTACGCAAATGTATACTAGAATTAAGGTTAACTTTAATGGACTCCAACAGAATAATTAGGTTTGGTGGATACGATTTTTGTTTGTTTATCACCAATTATCACTTTATAATCATAGTTAAGATATGTTAGTTTGAGGGTAACTTAAAAATAAAGTAAACTACCAATATCATCTCTTAATTATTGGCAAGACATATGTTGAATCATAGTATTACCTAGTAGGAATTATTGCACATCATAGTTGGTTTTTATCCTTTTATTTAAAGTGTATTCATCGTAAACTCAAACCTATATAAAGACGAAGACAAGATAAATAATAAAAGATAACATGTTATTACGCAATATGGTGCTAAGAATGCACCGAAAATTGATCAACTTGGGTATAAATTGAGAAAAAACATCACCTAGATTGCCAGTTGAATAAAAGAACCAACTTTTAAGGATAAATATATGCTCAAAATTTAGAATAATGAATCAATTTACTCAATTCATTAGTATTTGTTAATCAACTAAAACCTAAATTTAATTTAAGTCGCTCATTTTTATGCCATATTTTGTGGAGACTTCACTAGTGGAAGTTGAGGTTCAACTTTGATTAACCTATACATGTGAAAATACCAACTTCAAGAAATTAATTAGAGCATAATTAATGACCAAACATCTAAAAGTGCAAACACCAAAAAGAAAGTTTTGGGTTTTGTAAAAACTTCAAGAAAAATATTTTTATCACCAATTGCACTACACAACCACATCACATGCCCATTTTTTTCCCTTGTTACAAAGCTGCCGTCTAAATGGACGTGCATAGAACATGAGCATACACGTCTATTCAAATTTAAAATGAATAATTATAAGCAAGTTACAATATAGCAAATCGTAATTATTAATTTTAATCGAAAAAATAACATAAATTTCACATTTAAGTTCTCTTAGTATTATTATCTCATATTTGCTTTACAAATTTCTAAAATCCCTCATTTTCACGAATCAGATTAATGTATTAAATTAATATATCTCGCACATCAGATTAGTGTATCATGTATACAATGTAATTTATTTTACTTAGCGAGATTATTGTATCTCGCACATCAGATCAACGTATCAAATTAATATATCTCGCGCATCAAATTAATGTATCTCGCACATCAGATTAATGTATCTCGTGCATCAGATTAGTGTATCATGCATACAATGTAATTTATCTTACTTAGCGAGATTAATGTTTTCGCACATCAGATTAATGTATCAGCGGTTATATTATTGTATCAATTTGAGAAATTTATGTAATTATAAACTTATTAGGGATAAATGATAATTTACCTTAAAAGTATGTGATTTCTGTCATTTGCCCATAAGATATATTTCTCTAAAGTATATATATGAAGATTTTGAATTTTGTAATTAATTTGGTTCAATAGTTTATGAATTCAAAATTTGCCTAAATGTTTCAAAGTTCAAATCTCAAATACTGTTAAACACAGTAAAGGCATACTTATTAGTCGTAAATCTTCTGAAAGTATTAAAATAATCAATATGATATTTTCAGTTCTTCTGGAACGAGTTGTATAGTTCTTGATTGTTCTTTTTTAAAAATAATAAAATATAATTATTAAATAATAAATAAAAATTAAATAAAAAAAATTAAGATAAAGATATAATCACATTAAATAAATCATACGCATAAAATAAGACTTTTCATCGTTAGCTAATAATATAACTATCCAACTTGGTTGATAAGCCCCTCTAAAATATTTAGTCCAAGAAAAACAGACATTCAAGAGTTTAACATATTAATAATATTATTATGCATGGAGGACATGGATCAACCTCTAGAAAATTCACTTTTACTTCATTAAATATACTCGTGTAGATCATTAATTGGCCAACTAGATCATAGATTAGGCTTGCTAATTTTATTAGGACGGTGATTAACATCTCTTGTACCAAAAAAGTAAATAAATTAATTAATTATGATCTCTTTTTATATCAAATCTTTGGGATTAGTTTATGATTTTAATTAGTAATTGATTAAGTTTGAGGGTAAACACTTTAATCTAGAAAACACGTAATCAAGCTACTAATAAGTCATTTTTACTCGCCTCCCACCTACATGACGCTCAAGTCTCCGTTCCAAAAAATTTAATGAATCTTATATGTTATGTGAAAAGTTAAGATTAAAAATTTATTAATTATTTTTATTTAATAAATCTTAAATATGTAATGTAAAAAATTAAAATTAAAAATTTATTAATTATTTTTAAAACGAACGAAAAAAGAGAGTAAACCAAACAAGGGGAGTAACTATGTAAGAATGATAAATAATCCCATGAAAATAGGACTTGCTCAATCCACTCAAATTTGAGCGAATTAATCAGTTCATTTTGATCCGTCCAAATCCACCTAGTAAAAAGTCGGGATCAAATTTGGTGCAGATGACAAGTAGATTATACTCCAACGATGGAGTAGCATTAGTTTGTCAATATAATATTCCTTTTATTTTATATTAATTGAATTTTTAAGGTATTTTATATCCTTTAAAAAAAAAATTAAAACATAAATTAAATATTGTTTTTCATTTTCATCCTTATTAATTTTTATCAAATATATTGAAGTCATCACATTGAAAATCCAAATGAAGAAAAAAATTAAAAGAATACTGGTTTGAAAACAGAACAATTAGATTGATTTTAAAATTGAAAAATGCCTCTCAATTCAATTAACATAAAACGAAAGAAGTAAAAAAAATAAATAAAAATCTCAGACACATTAGTGTAAGAAATTTCCAAAAAAATAATTTAAAGTAATTAAAGTTTTTTTATCATCACATAAAAAAACTCAAATAAAGAGTACAAATAAAAGTATATATTCTAAAAGGAGTCTCAAAAATTGAACAATTATATTACTTTGCCAGAAACAAATAATATTTATTTAACTTTTACTCAAATTTTAATTAAATTTTTTGGCCGTTTAACACTCTTTTTTTTTTTTATAAGAGAGTTTAAAGTTAAGGATCCGACATTGGAGTTTGAGTATGTGTGTATGTGTTTTTGCGTGCAGAATGAGTGTGTGTGGAGTTTGTTGAAATATGTGTAGTGCTCGTGGCACCTTGGTTATCGAGTTTTTATTAGATACTCTTTTTCTATATTTTTAATTGTCGTGTTATATTTTTTAAAAAGTAATTTGATTAATTTTTTTAGTTAAATTAAATTCTATTAAATTAATATTTTAAATAAAAAAAATTAAGATATTAAAAAGTTATACAAACACTACTATAAATTTTAAATTTTTATATATTAATATAATGAAAAATACATTGTAAATTGTTAATCAAAGTTATTATATGTACAAAATTCTAAAGACGCACTTATACTATAATAAGTCCTATTACCCTGCTGAACTTATTTTATAAATAATTTTTTATCCCTTTTCAACTTACGTGCCACTAGCTTGAAAAAAAGTATAAACATGCACTTCGCCCACAAGATAGTGTCATATAGGTCATAAAGGAGTAGAAAATTATTTATAACATAAGTTCCGGGGGAGTAATATGACCTTAATATAACATAAGTGTGTTTTTGAGATTTTGTACAGAGGGCTACTTGTGTTTTTTTCCAAAAGAAAACTATGACAATTAAAAGTGGATGGGGGTAATATCTTTAATTAATACGTTAGTTTGTAATATTAGAAATATTATCAGATTATAGTATGTCCAGATACGACCAGATACATGTATCTCGAGATATATGAGATCAAAATTAGAAGTAATTTATTTTATATATATTATATCCAAGTGTATTTGCATGTATCTTCATTAATAGACAAATCTCGCTCGAGTCAAATATATATAACAAAAGATATGTTAAAAGTGAGATTCGAACTCGGGGTCAGCAACACAAAAAGAGCGTGAATCACCTATCCAAGAGTCAATGGACCAGTTTGAGTCAAGAATATCTAAAAAAATATGTTAAAAGTGAGATTTAAACTCGGGTTCAACAACATAAAAAGAGCCTTAAGCGCCCACCCAAGAGTCAATGGACCAGTCAGATCAATTGGTCATTATGCGCTCTATGTTTATTTTATACAAATAACTCTTAATTTCCACACACATACATACTTCAAGACGACGTTAAGGCTGTTGGAGCACCCCCAGAACGCTATGTGGGTCCACCCCTGCATGCACATATTTCGTGTGTGTATTTAATGTGATTCACATACATGACTATGTAACTCACCTTTCTATTTGTTTTAATGTATCTAATAGCAAATACATATATCTAAATATAATAAACTCAATATATGATAACAAATGAAATACGTAATTATTTAAAAAAATACAAATGAAGTTAGTATTATAATATAAATATATATCTAATTAGATAATTTTTCTTAAATATGACAAATAAAAATGAACGAATCAAGTATTTCCGATGGTCCATATAGCTCTACCTCAAATTATTGACATAGCTCCTAGCAAAGATATTTATAACTTCTAACTTATTGACATAATAAGATATTTATAACAAAAATACCATAGTAAGCTAGTCTTTTTTCTTGGTGGTAGTAGATATTATTGGGATATGTTTTATAAAGTCATAAAGTAGTACTAGTTAGAAAAATATTAAATTGCCTCGATCTTTACAAGGTGGAACTTGTACTTCATATGAAAAAAGAGTTGTCAACTTATAATTCGAAATGCATAAATCCTAAATTGGGTTGTCATTTTCCATCGTTTGATTATTTTTTTTAATTGGATGATGTTTCCTAAGAAACTTGAATTGATACCAATGGTATATTAATTTTGATCATAATTATTCGATATTATAAATTTATATTCTGTTATATTAAACTTTGAAAAGATAATTAATTATTCTTGCGAGTGTTTGGTCATTTTTTTTAGACAAACTAACTTTTTCTTAGAAGTGCTTTAGAAATTTTAGTTGTTATAATTTCAGGGGAAATGTATAACTACCCATCTCCTAGATTATGATCGAAATTTCAGAGACACACCTTAACTAAACTAAGGTTCTATTATTCTTGAATTTATTATTTTTTGTAATTTTGTTCACCTTTTGTCTTACGTGACACACTCCGTGACTCCACGCAATTGAGACGTATGGGAGATATTTGAATTCCACGTAAGTAAAAAAAGTGCACAAAATTACAAATAAGTTGAAGGGGTAATAAAATCTTAGTTTAGTTAAGATGTGTCTTTGAGAGTTCCGTTATAATATAGAGGAGTACTTGTGCACTTCCCCATAATTTTATTAAGAGTGCTTTCGAAATTGATAAGTCAAATCTAAACGAGTATTTTAATTTATATATACTTTTTTTTAAAGTACATATGGGACAATTAATTAACTTTTCTAAATTGTAATTAAAGGATATACTCTTTGCTTTCGTCTCTTTTTTTCATTTTAGTTTTCGGATAGCAAAGGACAAAAGAAAGGTCATTCTATATGTTAAAAAATAGTCCATTTGCTTTATCTATTTAACCATCAAAATGTTACACTAGTAGTTTTTTTTGGATAATGTACAAATACCCTCTCAATTTATATCCAAAATCTCATAGACAGATTTATATTATATTAAAGTCCTATTACCCTCGAACTTATTTTATAAGTAATTTTCTATTCCTTATCGGCTTACATGCTACTAGCTTAAAAAAAAAATCAACCAGCGTTGGACCCACAAGATAGTGTCAGGTCGGCCAAAAAGGGGTAGAAATTATTAATAAAATAAGTTCAGGAGGTAATAGGACCTTCGCATAGTATAAGTGTGTCTCTGAGATTTTGAACATAAGTTGAGGAGGTATTTGTGCATTTTTCCTTTTTTAAAAACCGTAATTCATTAAATATTTATCTATTGTAAAATAATTCGATCGTATTCCTAGTTTAGAATTCAAAATTACTTAACGAACTTTACCTTAATAAAATTATTTAAGATACGTATAAATTAAACTCCAATAATAATGTGAAGTGTAATAACCTATGTAGACTTTTATATCACATGATCTTGCACATAATTCTAGAAGTTGCCTTTTTGTTATACCAATGAATTGCCTCCTACTTGTAAACAAGCTGCCTATTTAAGTAGCAACTTTGATCCACTCTTTCACCACATTTACTCAATAATTACACACATAAAAACACACACAAACATCATACTCTTATTTTCAATCATGTCTTTCACCTCAATTTATGAGGATTTCACTTGGTGGATGTTTACTTTACCACCTATTCTTGAAACTCAAAACTTTTTTACCCTACTGATTCCAACTTTTATTGTCTTTATGGTAATTACCATTTTCACTTGGGCTTTTACCCCGGGCGGCCCGGCTTGGAAAAACGGGCTGAACTCTATGGGCCGGGTTTCAATTCCAGGGCCAAAAGGTCTTCCATTTTTTGGTAGCTTATTCAGCTTGAGCCATGGCTTGGCTCACCGAACCCTAGCTTTTACGGCTTCGGCTTATGGTGCCACACAAGTCATGGCTTTTAGCTTGGGTTCAACTCGGGCTATTGTGTCATCTGACCCAACCATAGCTCGGGAAATTTTGACCTCCCCACATTTTGCGAACCGACCAGTCAAAGAGTCAGCTAAACAACTCATGTTTAGTCGGGCCATTGGGTTTGCACCCAATGGCACATATTGGAGGCTCTTAAGGAAAATTGCATCGTCACATCTCTTCGCTCCGAAACAAATTTTAGCCCATGAGAGTGAAAGACAAGTAGAATGCAACTCAATGTTAGTGTCTATAGCCAAAGAACAAAACATGCATGGCTTAGTAACTTTAAGAAAACACCTTCAATTTGCTTCACTTAACAACATTATGGGAATTGTATTTGGGAAAAAATATGAAATGTTTGAAGATAATAAAGAAGCTAAAGAGCTTCAAGAAATTGTGAATGAAGGATTTGAGCTATTGGGAGCTTTTAATTGGTCTGATCACTTGTCATGGTTGAATTATTTTTATGACCCTTATACCCTCAAGGAACGTTGCGCGGTACTTGTCCCTCGTGTCGAATCCTTCGTTAAGAAGATCATTCAAGATCACAAAAATGGAAATTCCAAAAAGATTTTAGAACCTCATTGTGATTTTGTTGATGTTTTGCTAGCTTTAAATGGTGAAGAGAAGCTACATGAGGATGATATGGTGGCTATTTTATGGGTTAGTATATGTCACGTAATTTTGTATAGACGTTATCAAAAAAATATCACGTTATTCTGTAAGTAAGTTTTTAAGATCTTTATTTGATTTTGATTTTAGGTCACTAATTCTTTTTTCTCGTTCCAGGAAATGATATTTCGGGGCACCGATACAACAGCATTACTAACAGAATGGGTCATGGCTGAACTAGTATTAAACCAAGATATCCAAGAAAAAATTCATAACGAGCTAAAAACTATAGTAGGAAAAAATGAAAATGTAAGAGATGCTCATATTTCCAAATTACCCTATCTTCAAGCAGTAATAAAAGAAACATTACGATTACACCCTCCGGGCCCACTTTTATCGTGGGCCCGTTTATCCACATCCGACGCCCACCTCAGCAACGGAATGATTATTCCGTCCAACACGACCGCGATGATCAACATGTGGTCCATCACACATGACCCTAACGTGTGGGATAACCCGTCCACGTTTAAGCCAGAGAGGTTCTTGAAATACTCAGGAGGGATGGATTTTGATGTGAGGGGTAACGATTTAAGGCTTGCGCCTTTTGGAGCCGGACGGAGAGTTTGCCCCGGTAAGAATTTAGGGTTGGTTACTGTGAGTCTATGGGTGGCTAAGTTGGTGCAACAGTTCATGTGGGTTGAGAGTGACACTCACCCTATTGATCTTAGTGAAGTGTTGAAACTTTCTTGTGAAATGAAATATCCACTTTCGGCTAAGGCTGTTCCAAGAATTCTTGATTAGGGTTTTGAAGTACTTTATGATCGTCAGTGTGAATAATGTTTACATGATCATCAGGTTATACTTATCTGTCGTGACAGATAACCTATCTTATTTTCAAGATTATAAATCTCACGGTTTATCTATAAATATCTTTTGAATGCCTGATAGCGTTAAAAATTGTTCACGCTGATGATGTGCTATATATACTACTATATTCATAGAAGCCTATATACACTATTTCTAAGTATTTAAAGAAAAAAAAAATAAAGTTGTTGGATGATTATGACTAATGTAATAAGTCTTTAGTTTCTTTGTCCGGCTACAAGGTTGTATTAATTGTTTAATATTGTTATATTTTATACTCTTTTTTTTTTTTCAATTTTGTAATTGTATGAATGATATATTATATATATTATAAATAAATAAAATATGGTACCTGTGTTTTTTTGCTATATATATTTTATTTATTTTTTAATTTTGAGGGGTACTTTTTATTTGTACTTTTCTTTCTTCATACTTTTTAAATTTAATTTCCTTTGAATTCTTGTTTTTTGTTTATTTGGTCAAGCATAGAGTTAGGGCCCGTTTGGATGGGCTTAATAAAAGCAGCTTTAAAAAAGTATTTTTGAAAGTGCTGAAACTTATTTTTAAAATAAGCAGTTATGCGTTTGGATAAAAGTGCTGAAGTTGTTATGCCAAACATGAAAAGAGAAAAATTGAAGAAAGAGATGTTAGGATTATATGGGTAATTTGAAGATTGTATAAAAATATTAAGAGAAAAAACATAAAAATGTGGTCAACTTAAAACAGCTTATAAGCTAAAAAAAAAAAAAAGCACCCCTACCCCAGCTTTTAACTTTTGGCTTAAAATAAGTTTTTTTTAACTTAAAATAAACTATTTTGAGTATTGCCAAACAGTTAAATAAGTCAAAAATCAGCTTTTAAGTCAGTTTGACCAGCTTTTAAGCTAAGCCAAACAGGCTCTTAATTTAGTAAAGCTAAAGTTTGTTCGTACAATAATTATTAATTCCGTGATAACTTTAAATTTTGAAATTTAATCATATGTTATATCACTATCAAAATTTTAATGATATCACATAAATTAGAATAAGTAAAATACAATTTTCTTTTTTTGAAGCGTGTAATATACCACCTCAGAATTAGCAGAAAGATTATAAATCAAATAGCTGTCTTTTATTGTAAATTGAGTCATGAAAAGACCTTAATTAGTTCATATATATGCCTATTCGTTATCTTTAGCAAAATAAAACAAAAAGTTAGTCCTATAAGAATACATATTTAAATGTTAAATTGAGACTTTGAGAGTGACTTGATCATATTAATCAACATATAGTACATATAAAATTAAGAGGATTATATAAAGACACGTATTGTTTATTGACACATTCATTTTAGAACGAGTAATAATGCTTTTATTTATATTATTAGAAACAAATCAAAGAATTAATATTTAACTAAACATCCTCTAATGTTGTTTTGAGATCAAATATGAGGCTAAACTAAATTTAAAATAAAATAAATATGAGGGCTAAGCCAAATTTAAAATAAAAAATAAGCTTAAGTAGGATTGGAATCTCGGTCTAGTAGATAATATTTCTAGCTTCCAGCTATTGCACAAGGGCATTTCTATATTTTTTGTGGTGAACTGTTAACTATACCAATTTTTCAAAATAGATATACATATATACATATGATTTTTTTGGAATTACCGTGCACCCTACCGTATAGTATGGGTCTGCCCCTGGTGGGGGCATTTGAGTACAAAACAAAACGATAGTTAGAGGTCTAATGCGATTAAATATTGGGTGAAAAATATTAAATATAAAGTTGATAATTATTTTTGTCTTACTTCTAATATGAATTATAATACTTGTATCAAAGAGGGGAAAATTTAGTCTAGTTTTATTAAATAAAAAATAATTTAACCTTGTTCTATCTTTTATATATATATATATATATATATATATATATATATATATATATATATATATATATATATATATATATATATATATATATTATTTTATTTTTGTTTCTCACCTAGTGTGTATCCATATTAGAACTTAACTAAATCTGAATTCATATTGAGAAGTCTCACATTGAAAAGTAAAGTACTTACTAATAAACACGACTTTAAAGGACCCATGTTTTCGATAGTATTTATATTTTATAGCAAAAATTAAATAATTAATTGATTGTGGAATTTATTTGTTTGAGAAGATTATGGATCTTTAGGACTTTGAATAAATCTTGTTCAAACTTCAACAACCTTATCTGAAATTGATGATGACCAAGGAACATGTTCTTCACCTAACAAAAGCTACGTATCTTTTCGAATTAATTAACAACACTAAGATACAAATACTAAAAAATAATATTTAATTTGGAACATTAAAACTTTGGAAAATTATTGCTAGAAGATCTACAAAGATTGATGTTTGGACTATAAATTAACACATCTCTCGATAGTAAATACAATGATCATTGATTTAATATAATTAAATATTTGATACAGATAAGTATTTATTTCCTCCGTTCTAACATAACACATTAAAAGTGTAGTTTGGTGTGAGGTAACTTTAGGAAAAAAAAATACAATTATTTATGATTGTATCACTTTTATCATAGTTATGAAATAAATTATTTCATAAAAATAAATTATTATCAATCAAATAACTTATTCCTAACTAAATGATCCGTAAAGTTTACTATTAAAAACTAGAGTGAGGAAGCAATAGGATAAGAGGTGTTGGTTGATCGAGTAAAAACAAAAAATCTCACATTATTTATATTAAATAATATGCAAAAAAAAAAAGAACAATACTTCAATAATTAATAATAATAATCCAGATTTTAAGTAATTGGTCGGCTAAGAAGAAATTGGGCTAATAGAATTGATAGGTGTTGGTTGATTGGCCTGCATTTATGTTCTTTGCCTCAAATTTACCCAACATTTTATTAATAAATTTAATAATTATATATGTGTTTCAAAGTCAAAATTCCTTTTTTTTTTTAAATAGAGAAGAAAAGAACGTTTGAAGAGACTTGATTTTCATTAGATTTGAAAAAAATATTAAAAGAACATTTAAATAAATTAATGCATGCATGCAAGTGATTAGTGAATGTCAAAGTCTCTTAGACAGTGGCAATCCAGGATTTTCCTTCTGAAGGTTCGAAAAATAAAAAATATAAACATGTAAACAAGTTTTTTGAGATGGGCCTTTTGAATTTTTTGGGGTTTAAAACCACATTTTTGGCACGTTATTGAGCCATCTATTTTTATTTGTTATTGAGGGGGTTCAAAATATATGCATCTATAAAAATATAGAAAATTTATTTGTATTTATAGTGTATCTTTTTGCCAAGGGTGTTCTGGTGAACACCTGGGACCCAATGTGGGCTCGCCCCTGCTCTTAGAAGTAAATATAAATAATATTCCGAAACTGTTTAATACAACTTTTTCATACGTGAATGACATGTTGATTTCTAATTAGCAGTAAAATTGAGAAAGAAAGTTTTTTTTAAAATAGTCAATTTTGTTTTCTTAAAATTTTTTTCACATTTTAAATCTAAAATATTTTTCATCTTATACTAAGAGGGGGACCAAGATTATTGGAAATACGCATTATTAGAAGCAGTGGCGGATCCAGAATTTTTAGTTATGGTGCTTAACTATTTCTAGTTTTAAGTTGCTATTATAATTGGACGCTCAAATTACATATTAATACAAGTCACTAGATTTTCTTTATAAATAATAATGCTAACTCAAAAATGTAATGGGTGCTCAAGCACCCATAAACATAAATGTGCATCCGCCACTGATTAGAAGGGAGAATAGACAAACAATATTGTTTTTATTGCTTATTAATATCGATAAAAAATCAGATAGTCAATCAAGTGATTAACTTCATATTGAAAGATAACCTCTTTTCTTTAGTTATGATATAAAATAAACTGAGTAAGTTTTAGGAATGACAAAGATAATATCCATATTAGTGCTCTATCGTTATAGTTTAGATAAATGCGCTTCATAGCAATATTTATGTCTGCTATGGAAATTCTTATTTGTATAATTTGCTAAATACGTTCAATTTATATACAAATTGGTGAGTTCTGCATAAATTCATTTATGCAATTGGATAATTCATATATGAAACATTTCTATTTTTTCTATATTTGTACATGTATCCAATACATGTTCGTCTTTAATTTTGATTATTGCATTTGTATATTAGATGTAATTTGTATATGTATATGTTTTTTGTTGTAACGACCTGCTAGGTCGTTTTGATAACTAGACCTCTTTCTATCATAAAAAAATTCTTCCCATAAAATATTCAATAATTTTTTTTGATATATTCCTTTAACTAAAATTATTTAATTGATATTTAACTTTTTAATAATTGATTTAATTGATGGTAAATGGGTCAAGTCAATAATTTAGTTAATATCTTATTATATTGGATTCATGTATGAAAATAAGTTAATTGGGTTTAATATTTTTAGATCACAATTTAAGAATAACAAAAATAAAAAAATAAAACAATAAAAAATAACCTCTCGAAGAAGGTTTTGGCGACATCAAACTACATTAGGTAACTATATCCAAATTTTTGCATTGTATATAGGGATAGAGATTATATTATTATAATTATGTTGAATTATGAAAGGAAAGAAGAAAATTGATATATATATATATATATATATATAAATTAGTTGGTTAATGATGAATAGAGATTGGCTAGATCAATTGTGGGCTAGTGATAACTTTTTTCTTTTACGGTGATTGATTGGATGATCATTATGGCTAATCACTAATAATGATGATGATATAGTTGTAGGGCAACTTTTTGATTCATTATTTAGGAACTAATATATGTGCTTAAGTCTTAGATGCATAACTTGCTGAATTTTTTAGTTATCACATTGTGCTTCAAGTTTTGATATATTGGTATACATAATTAAGTATTAGGTTTACTATATTTAAAGAAATTAAACTTAATCTTAGGTGTTAAATTTAGGAATATAAGATTTGACATATTAGTTGGCACCAAGATTTATGACTTTAACTATAGATTAGGATGAGTTTGTACTTAGGATAGGCCCACAATAATATGGGTGACTACAAATTTGCTTACTCACGAATAGTGCATATTTGATAGATTGAAAACACTTGAAGCTTTGTGAAAGAAAACTGCAATATCTTGATTATTCTTGACACGTGTTCAACTTTAGAGGTATGTTAAGACTTTTTAGACTTGTTAAAGGACGTTTTCCTAATTAAAGATTAAAAATGAAATAGACAAAGGGGTAAGGGGAAAAGATGGGGGTCTCGTATCAATGGTGTGACGGGCATTGGTACGAGTACCGGTGTTATAAAGGCAAAGTTATTACTATAGAATAATGTGGGTCGTAATTTGAGAAAGCCAAAACATATGGGCATTAACTAATATATTATTGACTTGAATTACTTGTGTGATTGTGCTTTCTTTATACACTCGTATAGTTGTGATAATTGAGGTGGTTATGTATTATGTTGATATTTGACTGATTGAGGTGCATCATCATCCTCCTATTTCAAATAATATTGTTTACATGCATTGACATGAGATTGAGTATAAGTTGGGCACGTGGAGATCGTCCGTACTGGAGATGGTGAAATGTAAAGATTATAATTCGGACACGTGGAGATCGTCCGTGCGAAAATTATTTGATTTTATGATAGTGTGTTGAGATCGTCCGCACAGATACATGAAGATTGTTCGTGTCGGTATATGGACCTCGAGAGTCCCCCTTGGGTCATGAACTCTCGATGTATTTCCGAGGAGTATCAGTATATACGATTGAGAGAGTACTGGGTATTCTGAGGCATATTTCATGGTATCATATTGCATTGCATTTCATGACATACTTCATTCTGGCTTTGATTATATGTTTTATTGGTGTTTGGAAAATACTAGACATTCGATTATCCCTATTGATGAAAGCTTGGTTGATAAGTATGATATGAACTTTAAAACTAAGGGATTATTTTCTTATATAAACTCCCGTCACTACTTCTTCGTTGTCGGTTAATGATATGTACTAGGTACACGTGATTTTGTACTCATACTAGACTTGTTGTATTCTTTGATGGTGCAGATTGGATTTCAATTTTGGGTACGTTCTTGGAGCTTTGTATATGAGTTTGGATTAACTTGGAATCATGGTGGACGCTACTTGGGATATTCTGCGGCCCACACATTCAATCTACCTCTATTTATTAGGTCACTTTGACGTGCTGATAGGATATTTCTTATTTTTAGATTTTCATGTTAGTTTGGACTTGTATCGTATTGTAGAAGCTCTTGTACTTATGACACTTATTGGGGTGATATTTCTATTTTCTACATTTATCTTGAAGAGTTGGTATGTTATACATTAGTTGGTTACTTACCTTTTCACATATAAGTTGAATTGGTAAACTTATTGGGTTGGCTTACCTATAAGTTGTGGACATAGGTGCCATCACAACTTGCAATTTTTGGATCGTGACAATTGTATAAATCACAACTTGCAATTTTTGGATCGTGACAATTGTATAAGTATCTATGGAAAATCGTATGTAAATAAGAAACGATATTAACTATGTATAAATATATATTCTTTATATAAGTATATATGTGAAATCTGTATGCAAATAAGAAACAACATTAGTTGTGTATAAGTATATGTTCTTTTTGTTGTACTTTTCAATTGTATATGTATTTATGTGTAATTTGTATATAATTAAAAATTTGTATTAGTTAAATCTGTATATGCATATGTAAGTTCATGAAAAAAATGAAAATATCATACAAAATATAAAGTTGATTTCAACGAGTTTTTTTTGCTATTGCCTTAAAGTTTAATGTCACAATCGGAAGGGCAATGGTGAAAATTCAAAAATAATGTGGATGAGAGATTTTAAGAGAAAATGATGTAAATGAGGAGAGAAAAGAACCGCTTTGATTTGTACATATCTTTATACAAATATACCTTCCATTTTTTAATTAAATTAAATACAAATCCGTGGACCCCCCGGATGGGAAATTATATGGAATAGTAGTAGCGAATCAAATATAAAGTAAAATATAGCTATAACATTCAATATAAATTAAATGTTGAAAAAATTACTGAAATACACGTCTTAGGTTTCCCTTATTTCCAATATCTCCTTCTATTTTTAAAAATCTCTAAAATCCGTTATTTTTTTTAATGTATCCGATTTATTTTATAATGTATTCGAACTAGTTTTCAATGTATTCGAGCTACATATTATGTATCCGATTTATGTTATAATGTATTCAAGATACTCTTTAACGTATCCGAGCAATATATTAATGTATCCAATTTTTTTTAATTTTTAAGACATTAATATAATTGAAAACTAAATAGGGATAGATTGTAATTTCGTATTAAACTTACGTGATTTCCGTAAAATTTACTTAAATGTTTGCTATTTCATACCATTCTTCCCTTTTTTGGGCCCATTAACCGGATTGAACAGGTCCACTAAAGGATGGATAGTAATCGGCCCAAGTAGAGATAATTACATTTTAATGTTTTAGGGTGGTTTAATTTGTAAACAACAAATTTATAGATATGTATATATTCTCTTGTTTTTCCTCTTGTATATTAAAGAGATTATTCATATTTTATAAACTACAAATTTTAGTATTGTAAAGATACTACGATCTTTAGAAGTCGTATACTATTTACGTATAATTTACTTATCGAGTTATATATTCTCGTAATTTTTTTTTTATGAAATAAGATCAAACGATAGTTAAATATACCTATTCATTTAAATTCCTGAATATACTTCTGATCATAAGAATTAATTTTAATTCAAGTACTATATATACACAAGCACACTATTGAATATTCCACAAATTCTAGTTATAATAATAAGGATAACTATATAGTATACATTAATAGTAATTTATAATGAAAGGAAAAATTAGCATGGTGGCATGTAATGAGGAGGAGGCAAAATATGTTCTTCTGGTTTGTGCCCATTTTTCACTATAAATACAGTCTGCATTCCCCATGTAAGATGTCTCTCAATATGACAATGCATAGTCCAAACTCCTATGAAAAAATAATAATTAAATTAGAAATTAAGATAGTGTATACATATATATTATCAGTGTATATAATTTTATTTAATTCGATAAGTAAAAATGATAATGCAAGTAATTAAGGAAAATGTATATACATTGATTGTACTCGGATAACATAACTTAACAACATTAATTGTGAGATGTATTTGACTTAATTAACATAATCTACTCATAATCAAATGTGATATTAAAAAGAATAACATTAATTACAAAAACTTCTTAATTATTTTTTGGAAAAAAACAAAATCACTTTATTTTTGGATCAAATTGTGAATGGCTAGAAAATAACTTCTTGTTTTTAGTTCTAAACAATGATTTCTTTTTTTTTTAAAAGAAATTTATAAAGTATATAATAAACATTGCAAATGATATCTAACCTCCTATCATAGATTAAAACGCCTGTCATCGTATATAACTTGAGTAAAAAAAAAAGGGTACTATTTATAATGTAAGAAAATGAAAAATCTTAGTATGACCCGACTGTCAATGTATTTAATTTAAATTTGATAAGTAAAAAAAAAATTGACGTATATACCTGGATTATCAGCTCGGAATCTAATAGCAACCCAACCATTTTTAGGCACAGCAACATTGTTCCTTCTTGGTGGATCAACAAGATTATAATTCTTAGGATCATATTTTTCATCAAAATTACCTAATCCCCAACCAACAACATAAAAATTGTAACCATGTAGATGCATAGGATGATCTAATCCAGTCACCAAATTTGTCCCTTGTAACACCAATTCAACTGTTGTATTATACTCCAATACTTTCACTTGTGTCCCAAATTTAGGCAATTCAAGCTCCAAAGGCAAAACATCATCAGTATAATTAAAAACATAAGGCGGAAAATCGGGAAAATCCGCCCCAAACACGCCCTTAACGCGATTATAATAATATGCCTCGAGTATATTATACCTTGGTGGTGTCAAGAAGCTTATATTATTCATACTAGCCGATAATCGCGTTCCATTTGGACCTTGACATGACCTAGTATTATTTTTTGGGCATGGTAATAAGTTGATTGAGACAGTTGAAACCAACCTTGTTTTGACTTTAGTGGGAACGGATATTGGATGGATTTTTGAAGCTAAACTCCTTAGACTAACACTGAAATTAACTGTTGAAGGCGTATCATAATAAGAAGGTAAATAAGGAAGTGAAATTGGTGAATTATTAAAATTGTAATTATTTTCTTGATATTTTATTATGGCTGTTGTTGTTGAGTTATTAAATTGGACATTTGTACCATTAGTATATGCTCTAGCAGCCATATAATAAAAATTATTTGGATTTTGATTGGCTTTTAATAGACAATCAAATGTTTGACCAGGACTTATGGCTATAAAATCTCTTGTTAATGGCTTTGTGTAACTTCCATCTGTTCCAACAATTGTTAATTTGTGATTTCTAATTGCAAAAAAAAGAATTTCATGCATTGCTGCATTTAAAATTCTTAGTAGGTAAGTTTTTCCAGATTTAATTTCTAGCTTGAATGTTCCTGAAAAAAAAATGAAAAAAAGAATTAATAAAGAAAAAGAATGAAAGAACGATAAAGTTTAACTTATATATACTGATAATGAAAAAAAGGTTACACGATATATAGCAAGTAAACTTTACCAATTATTGTTGCAAGTATTATGTATGGATAAATTTAAAGTTCTTAATTTAACATATTATACCTACCTAGATTTTTTTATATAGTTAATGTATTTATATATTAAGTTTAAGTTATACGCGTTGACAATTGAAAAAGGAAAAACTTACACTATATGTATAGCAAGTAAAATTTACCTATTATTGTTGCAAGTATTGTTTTCAGGATTACAAATTTAGCTTTTTTGTTATATACTATTTCCTATAAATATGATCTTATAAATATGATCTGTTGTTGTTGTTGACTTTAAAATGTAAAATTTCTTTATATCAACTATCAAGTAAATTGAACTCTTCAACATGATGTAACCTAATAGTGTGATAGTTATATGATGTAAAATATTCATGTTCAAACACCATATGAAATCTGATATCGTATTAAAATTTGATTAATTTAAATTCACGTCACGTACGTTAAAACACAGAAAAATTAAGAGTTTGATGGTAAGTAGAAAAATTAAGAGTTTGATGGTACTTACCATGCTTTGAACATGGGTAATAATCACCAGGCTGACCATTAATCAAAAAAGCATCAGAAGTCTGTGGTTGACCTCCTGATCCAACAAATTCCTTTAAAACCTCTACAACACTATCCTTCCACCACTCACCTAACAATAATAATACCAACATAAAAAAAATAATTAAAAAATAAGTATTTATTTTTTGAATTTAAAAGATAATTACATGTAATTGATCATGACACAACGTTAACGATAATATATAATAAAATTTGATGTTTGGAAGGTAATTGATCATGATACAACGTTAACGATAATATATAATAAAATTTGATGTTTGGAAGGAATAATTGTACCTAAAATAATTGGTATTTCAGCATGAGGCTTAGGGAAAGGATAACTATGTCCGGGATTTGGATAAACAATAATGGCGCCATGAACTGTGGCACGCGCCCACTTGTTGTGCGCGTGCCACCAGATAGTGCCTTCTTCATCAGAAAGTATGATTGTTTGCTTGAATTGGGAGCCCGGTTGAATTGGACATTGAGTGATATACTCTGGACCATCTGACCATGGATTTCGCGGTTGTTTCACTCCATGCCTGATATATATCAAATCAACAACGCTTCAGAGATGAAATTCAGGATCGAATTTATTATTTTTATATATGATAAAGTTATTTTTCTATTATAGAAATTAATTTTATGACTTTTATACAATAAACTAAAAGTTAGATGACTATACCCATGAAACTAATTTGACTATGTCTACTTTATCAAGTTATTTAGGTTCTAGACATGAACTAGTTCATATATAACAAAAGGGTATATATAATTCAGGATACATGTTCTTCTCATAATAAATTCATTTAATATGTATATATTATTATATTAGAATGCAATCAACTCTAAAGAGCTAACAAATTCATGATATCAAATCCTGAATTCGTTTCGAAATATATATAGGACATATATAACTATATATATATATATATATAGTTCTTACCAATGAATAGTGATATTATACTTGCTTTTGTTATAGACATGAACAATAAGAGTGGATCCTTTGTTGGCATAAATGGTTGGACCAGGAAACTTGTCATTCACAGTGAGAATTTTTTTTGATTTGCAAAGTCTTTCGATCGAAGTTTCTTTAACCTGCAACGCAATGTTAGTTCATATACAACATACATGTACAAATGATTAAATCATCGTACTTAGTAACTTAAAATAGCTAAAATTTCGAACTGATAAGTTTCAAATTAACTCGAAGAAAATTGCAATAGTTGATACTTACAATGAATTGATAGTGGTTAGCAAAAGCTACATTGGCAAGAAGAAGTATGAAAAATAAAGTATATGTTTTCATAGCCATTCTTTTTTGAAGACTCAAATAGTTTTTAACTTTGTTTGATCAAGGAATTTATAATGGTGGTGGGAGTAATTAATTAAAGAAGTAATTAATGAAAAGTAGACAACAAATTTAAGGATTAGTTAAATGTTGCACACTAGAAATAGTATCAAGAAAATGTTAAGGTCATTACATATATATATATATATAATGAGTTATTAGGACTTCTCTTAGTATAGAAATTACATTTTAACGTAAAATACTCTCACGGATTGATGGAGTCAGAATTTTTAATTTATAAATTTTGAAATACATATAATTATTTATATTTAGTAGGTTTTTGATAAATTACTCATGTATTAGATATAATACTCAATACAAATACGAGGATATATTGAAGGTTCAAGCTCATGAGTCTTTCCGAACTTATAACTATAATGATAGCTCCGACCCTAGATACAATCATGCAGGTCAAGCACGTGGGGATTTTTTTTCTTCATAACAGAACAGATATAATTTGAACTCAGTACCTCCGTCTAATTTTGATATCAACGAAACTAGAAATTATTGAAATCATTTCAATTTTTGAAATCATGCATAGGTATATACTGTTTGTTTATTTAAATTAAGTTAACATATAAATTTATGTTATGTATCGAAAGTACTAAACTCAGATAAATACGTCCAGTAGCCATGTATGAAACCATGTGTCTTTGTCAACTATGGTTAAGATTATTTTTCAAAGTTACCTCTAAGAATAGAAACAAATTATATCTAAAGAATTTTAAACTGATCATATGTAACTTTCATATATAGTATTTTATATTTTTGTTGCTACTTATATCCTTTTTTTTTAAATTTAATTCTTTATAATAAAGGAGAGCTTGATAGTCAACTCTATAAAAAAATAATTTCTCTATTTGGCATTTTCCATTTTATGATGTTTGTGAAAAAAGAATTCATTTCATTCTTCCTTCAAAGAGCATTTACTGATATGGTAGAAAAACAAAGGATGGATTAATTTCTTGCTACCATTTAATTAGGTTGTCACAATTTACTTTTTATGGGTTTCAAAAACTTTTAATTGGTATTTTATGGATTTGAGATGTGAATTTTAAGAAAATATCTTAATATACACAGAAAATATTTTATTTTATTAGTTTAGTTTATTTCACTTGATGTTTGATATCTACGTTGAAGTTTGATTAATCTGAATTCATGTCGAGTTTGCGGTTCTATTGCAAATTTTTTCATACCCAGAATTTGAATCCGAGAGCTCTGGCTAAGAAAGAAGCAACCTCATTCATTGCATCACGTCCATTATAGATGGTTTCTTTGTAGCAAACGTTTGGGCATAGATTTTAAAATGTTCTTAAAAAATTAAATTTGGATGAAAATTTAATATGTATTTGATCATAATATTTGAAAGACATGAAAATAAAACATATTACTACTACCAAAAAAACAAAAACTCACCAGAATTTTGATATTTTTTCGTCTCTTTTTTTTTAATCAAGAAAAATGATATTTTTTTATATTTAATAAGAATTAAAATTTAAGTTTTTTATTTTATTTTTAATTGAAATGATTTGTGACTGCACGACTAACTATGACATGGGTGAGTATTAGAGTATGATATGGTACATTATTTAAAAAATTTGATCGATAATTTTGGTTTTTGATTTTTAAAAATAAATGTTATTGATGTATCATATTAATTAAGTATGACTAGGATATTTTAAAATTATATTTTACTAATATTTTTGTGATACGATAAATTAATAATTATAATTTGTTCAACTTCAACTTGTATATAAATATAATCATATAATAGAGAATATGATTTTGTTTTTCAAAAACGTTTAAATTATACACCTTAAACATGTAGAAATATTTCAAAAAAAAACAAATACAAACAAATATTTCCGTTAATAAATTATACAAAATTTACAGTTTAATCAATATAAAGTAATTAAAATTTAACAATGTAATTTGTACTAATACTATTTTACAGATTTATTAATATTGTAATAATAAATATAATTTGTACATGTCACTATACATTTTAATATAATACTTGATATTTCAATATTTTTGTACAAATATTAAATATCATATATAAATACTAAAAAAAATTAAAACGCATAACAAATATTAGATTCGTGGTATCAAAATCTCAATCGTGATATGATAATTTGATAACTAATACACAATGTTAATCTATGTATTCGGTTTGTTTTAAATGATAAATTTATTAAAAAAATATTTTCTTATTTTTCAATTCTATATTTAAATAATTCACATAAATTAAAATAGAGAAATTATAAAGCGCAATTCCTACTCTTAAGAATTTCACATTTTCCCTTCTTTTGGCTCAAAGTAGGGGTGATTATAGGACGAAATTAGCGGATAATTACGCTTAATAATTTTTATTTATTGGATATCATCTTTTAAAGACATCTACTGACTAGTCAATAAGTTATCGATTGATTTGATATCAGATTAGTAATTATCGAGTGATAATTGAGAGATTTATCGACTCAATCATTATATGCCCTTTTTTCACCCATTCACCAATATATCAATTTCCTATCAAATAAAATAATGTCTCTAGCTTTACTTAAGCTGATAATTCTGTAATTGTAAACACAATGAAAAGTATATAAATATCTAAAACTTGAGATTTAACCAATATAATTACAATTAACAAAAAATATATATACTTACGATAAAAACGTAACTGTAATAATTCTTAACAGGTTAACAATGCACTCAATAAGACAATTAAGTAATATGTTCCTACATCGTTAACCACTAACAATAATAATTAATATATTCATAATCGTTAATTTGATAATTCAATATTAATAAATTAATTTTATGATCAACTTATCGATTAATTCGATTTTATTATCTTCTCGAATATGAAGTGCACATGTGTCAACTCCTTATCCCTATAAACCATAAGATAACAGGCTATCCTTCACCGGAAATAAGAGATAATCTTATCCCTTCATCACCGTCGATCTCTGTTTCATCTTTAATCTCAACCGTTCATTACCCTCCATAATCCCTTTTCTCATTTCTCACTCTCAAACCTCTACTCTCCTCTCAATTTTTCTAGAGCATAGAGATTTGATTTTTCATCAATGGCAGCTCTACAACAAACTCCGATAACTTTCCAATCCCGTTCACCGCCGCCGACTCAACTCATCAACGGAACCGTCGCAAAGCTATCCTACTCCGGCGGTCTCAAGCTCCCAAAACTCACACTAAAACTCCGATCCAAACGCACCTCCCGCCGCGGCCGCGGCGGCGGTGTACTCGGCGCAAAAATGGCAGATTCCGCCGCCGGTAGCTACGCGAACGCTCTCGCCGACGTAGCTAAATCCAACGAAACACTAGAACAAACCACAGCAGATCTCGAAAAAATCGAGAAAATCTTCGACGACGATGCGGTTTACGATTTCTTCGTAAGTCCTATCGTTAGCGAAGAGAAAAAACGTGAACTCGTAGACGAGATCGTTTCATCTACAGGCATTCAACCACACGTTGCAAATTTTCTCAACATCCTTGTTGATATGAAGAGAGTTGAATTAATCAAAGACATTGTTAAAGAGTTTGAGAAAGTCTACAATACCTTGACGGATACTGAACTTGCTGTAGTGACTTCAGTGGTGAAACTGGAATCGCAACATTTAGCACAGATCGCAAAAGGAGTTCAACGATTAACAGGAGCGAAAAATGTGAGGATCAAAACAGTGATTGATGAATCTCTTGTTGCTGGATTTACAATAAGGTATGGAAATTCAGGATCTAAATTGATTGATATGAGTGTGAAGAAACAGCTTGAAGATATTGCTGCACAGCTTGAAATTGGGGATATTCAATTAGCTGTATAAATAATTAATTGTTGTGTTTTTTTTAATTATTATGATATTTTTGTAATATATAATTTTGCGTAAAACATAATACTATTCTGAATTTTTGGGTAAATGTAAATTAGTTGCTGTATGCAAATTCAGATCGATCGACTCATACTTGATCCGATTTAATACCTATTAATCGGAAAAATTGAACTATTATATTTCATGATCTTAGATATGTGTACAAAATTTACATCGCTCATATAATTCATGAGTTTCCAAATGTCTTCACAATCAATAATTACGAGATTTAATTTCGTATGAGGAGTTGATTTTTCTAATTTTTAAAATCAAAAAATTTTAAAATTAAAATTTTATATCAAAATTATTATATATTTTACTCTTTATTGTTGTCAATGAAAAAAATATTAAGCAAAATTTACTCCGAAACTATGTTGAAAATAACATTGAAGAGCTCTTAAAAGTTCAAACAAGATTGAAATATGATTCTGTGGTGTCTCAAAACTAATGGAATGTGTTTGACACTTGATCCTTCAAAGCTATTAACAATTATTTTTTTAACTAACAAAAGGTCATCTCTTCATTAAGTAAGCATTGATAGCTTAAAGATGAAGTGTGTGAATCCTAAGTCTATAGGTGGTTAGGGATGGCAACGGGACGGGACGGTAGGACGGGGTTAAGCTTAATCTGCTTAATTTATAATTTGTCCCACCTCGTGTTGTATAACATTTTCAACTCGTCACTTCCCGCCCATCATCCCTCATAGATTCGCTTTGTATGAATTAAATTTGAATCCACATATAATCACATATACCTATAATTCGCTCCTCGCCAATAGCTCTTAAGAAATAATAAAAGAGAAAGGAAATAAAGACGCTGATGTGAGCTCTATAAGTAAAGAAACAAGTTAATAACTTTGATGGTCACTCAACTATCAATTGTTTTCATAAAAAGTCACTCAACTTTCATTTTTAACTCAAAAATCACTCAACTATGATCTCTTTGCATAGAAAGTCACTCAACTTTTATTTTCAACTCAAAAGTCACTCAACTATGACTTCTTTGCACAGAAAGTCATTCAACATATTTAATTATTTTTTTCATTAAAATTTAGTGACATATAATTTTAATTATTAATCAAAATTTTAAGAATTAACTATATACCCATTTAATGACCCGCTCTATTTAACCGACCCGCTAAAAATATAATATTGAGCATTTTATTTTACCATTAATTCCCTAAATCATTCTCCTTTGTCTCCCACATTCTTTTAGCGAATTAATGGTAAAATAAAATGTTCAATGTCCAATGGGGAATAATTTAGAGAATTAATGAAATAATAAAATGTTTAATAATATATTTTTAGCGGGTTGGATTAAATGGGCGGGTCACGGGTCACTAAATGAATTAAATGGATATATATATATATATAGATTATCCTTGATACGCATTTAGGATTACATTTTTATCTTGTATTTGTTAATTAAATATAAACTTGTAATACAAATGAATATTTACTTTATTTTAATTATCATCTACCTATTAGTATCTTTAAATCAAAATCACATAAAATAAAGTTTGAGGGAGTACGTTTACTTTTTAGCTGGTAATGATATTGCCTAGCTTAATAAGAGTGGGAGTTAGAATTTAGATATGATCATGATTAACATTAATTGAATTGTTTTTTATGGATGAGAAGATAAAAGTTTAGTTTATATTATATATCTAAAATATTTTATTTTATTTGTAATTTAAAATAATCTTTAAACATTAAATTATTTCATTTCAGTTAAAATTATTTTTAGTTACAATAAAATAATATTTGTTTGAACATCTATGAATTAAGATAATTGTATAGAATGACAAATTAATAATATAAAATAAATATAGTAGCTGTCGTTTGATTTATTTGTGTTATATAATATTCTGTTTGTCATTCCCTCTCTCCCTTATATTGTCGCTCGCCATTCTCCCTTTCTCGCTCGCCTCTCTCACTTTATACGATAGAATTGTATAAATTGTGTTTCTAATTGTATAAAGCGAGAGAAAATTGTATATACACATGCAAATACATATATCTCCGACTAATACACTCATAATTATACAATAAAAGTACTTTCCTGCCCAAGTCTCTTTTGTCTTTCTCTATTTCTCATTTTATACAAATTCAAATTGTATATAATTTCTCTCCTTCTCGTTTTATACAATTCGATTCAATTGTATATTTCTGGCCAAGTTTCTTTTGCCTTTCTGCCTTTCTCGTTTTATACAAATTCAAATTGTATATAATCGTCTTATACACTTATAATTATACGATTCATTTTATATACTTTATTTTTTACACAATTCTATGCCCAAGTCTCTTTCTTTTTCTCGTTTCGTACAATTCGTTTAAATTGTATATGTATAGCGAATTATACATATATATATATATATTTGCTATGGAGCGCAATTGATATATCATACAAATATAAATTTTATGTTTGTTATATGTGAAATTTAAAAAAATCCTTTTCTAAAGAGCATTTTTCTCCAAACGAAACCTTATGCCAAGTCAAATTTAAAATAATCAAATCCAAATATAAATTTAAAACACTAAATACAAAATCAAAAATACATTACACCAAAAAACTTCAACATAAATACAAAATTAAATACAGAAAAAAATGTAAATAAATAGCCCTCAAAATCCGACCAAAACGGTTGGGGGATCTTGGCGGCTATTAACTATAGTAGGAGTTTTGAAAAATTTATTCGAATAAATTATTTTCATAATAATTATAATATTTATGCAATATCTTTTTTATAATTTAATTATCATATTAAAATTCGATTAATTTAATTATCATTTTTTTTAAATACTTCTAAGTTGCACAAGTTTGTTTACCTATAAATTTCATTCTTTCTATGTTTCCTTTTGCCACCCAACTTCCATTTGTGAATTTCTCCATCAAACTAAACTCTAAAAAGCTAAAACCCACTTCTCCAATTTCACTCAATTTTGTAGATTTTCAATAATCTTTCAGTTTTTTATCCCCAAATCTATCTGGGTATATGAAAAAGTAAATAAAAATCGAATCTTTTTCAGCTGTGTTCTCCTCCATCGCATCAGGTGAATCTTACTACAATCTTTAGCCTTATGTTGTTCATAAATGTGAGTAATTTTAGTAGTATTAGCTGTTTTTTATTTGGGTATTTAGTATGCTTTTGGTAAAATTTCAGAATTTTAGTTTTTGACCCTTTTAAGGTGCAGAGTTCATTCTCATTTGTTGATTATTTTGAATGTGATCTTTGATGGGAATGTTATTAGAGTGTAATTTTCAATTATTTGTATATATTCTAGTGGATTTTTCACTAGGGGATTGGAAAATTAAAATGAAGTGCTTGAGATTTGAGTTTTGAACCCTTAAATAACTAATTCAACCTCTTATCTTTATGTTAGGATATTCAAAATCAATTTGGTGTGTGATTTTATTGAATTGAAAAAATGGAAATCTGCCTGAGTTTCATATGGACTCTTGTATTGTCTCGTTGGGCCACGAAGGTCCAAATTTGCCTTTATTGAGTCAGCTCCTTTTCTGAGTTAAAGATGTCCAAAAGTTTCAATACTTTGTTCTCATATTTTGGTAATTTGAAATGCTTTATGTGTCAAAATTGTGTGTTTTTCTCTTTTAGCTCCCTTCTTCATTGCACTAGGTGAAAACTCTAATTATGTCTTACTTCTGGCTGATTTTGTATTTACTGTATTAATAGGTTTTCTAGCAATTTAGAATATAAAGTTAACGTCTTGATCGATTTGAAGTACATAACTCATTCTCAATTCTTGATACTTTTGAAGTACTTGATGTATTTTTCCCTCTGTTGGTCTTAATTCTTCTAATCAATCAACTACGAGTCAATCACAAAATAGTTGTAGTTGGAGACGGCTATATGAATCATCTATAGTGTTGTGCTTATTTGGGTTCGCTTCTTTTCCCATTTAACTTATTGTGAAGTTGTTGATGTGGATTGCTAGCTATTATTTATCTTGGAAATTCCCTGTTATGGAACTTGCATTGGTCGATGAATTGGTTATCCTGAGGTTGTGATCTTGGTGGGTTGTCATATTGTAGATAAACAATCTCTGTAACGAATTTTCACGGATTCAATGAACAAGACTGATCATGCACCTGAAACACCAACACTTAAAATCAAGGCGTTCTTTGAATCAGCTCCACCACTAAAAGATGCTACTGAAATAGAGACAAAGTTGAAGGAATTTGTCGACTGGAATTCATCGTCAGGCAAATTTGCTTTCGTTCAGCTCTCGTAGCTTGTATTTTTTCAAGTTCCTTTCCACAATCTGGACAATGACAATGCCATGTAAGCTGTTCTGACTTTGTCTTCATTGTCATGTTCAGGGAATGGAAAAGCAAATAGGGTGGTGTGTGTGACTTCTGGCGGTACAACTGTTCCTTTGGAGAAACGATGTGTTCGCTATATTGATAACTTTAGCTCTGGTCATAGAGGATCTGCTTCCACAGAGTATATCATGAAAAACCATACTTAAATTCTCTAGTACGCATTTGGTTCATGTAACGTCTTACATTCAAATTGAACTGGAATTGCAGGTACTTTTTGAAGGCTGGTTATTCTGTCATCTTTCTGTATCGTAGGTTTGTGTCAAGTGCATTGCTATGTCTTACCATTATCCTGATCATGTTTCTTCCTTTCGGAAAATAGTATATGTTCTTGACTGGATTTTTAAGGCCATGAAACTCTACATATGCAGGGGAACCTGCCAGCCATTTTGCAGATCACTACCTGACGATCCATTGCTCGAGTGTTTTACTTCAACTGATGATTCAAGTATTCAAGGTCTGTTATTTTTTGCATTTATTCCCAATACAAATGCACAAGAATTTTTTCATTTCAACAGGGGGCAGGAGACCTAATAAAATAGATGTGAGAATTATAAAACGAGGAAATATAATAATGTGATAGAATTTGGGAAGTTACTTCTATTTATATTAGTATTCCTAATTTCCTTTATGTCGATGCTGCCCACATCCCATCTTGTTAGGTGTTACCTCGGGTGGTTGGAGGGGATATTTACCACTGTTGCTTGAAATATTTTGAACCTGGCTGATGTTGTTGAGCATTTTATGCTTTTTAGTGGACCCATCACACGCTAAAGTGGTGAAGAGAGCCATTGCTGAAAATCGTTCGGTAAAGATCTTAATCAATTATTCATTTAAAAAATTTCAATTACATTTGTCAGTAATTAACTTAAGAATTTCTTATTGCAGGCAGTTAATGGTGGTTTCCTATTGAAATTACCGTTTACAACAATTTTCGAGTATTTACAGGTCATGTTCATTGTTTTTTTTTTGTATGATAAGTAGGTTATATTCAATAGATTGGTGCAAATCTATTTGGTGTACTTAATTCTAAAAACTTTTACCTTGAGTAAGCAATATGCTCCATATCTGATATGTTGTACGAAAGCTTGTAAAAGAGTATTAAATGTGGTTTGTGTTAAACAGATTCTTCGGATGATAGCTGTCTCTTTAAGGAGCCTTGGTCCTAGTGCTATGTTCTATCTTGCAGCTGCAGTTTCTGATTTCTATGTACCGTGGGAGAGCATGGTAATCATTTATTCCTTCTTGGCGCTGTTTTGGTTGAATTTGCAGTTGGAAATGGTTGGATGCAGTTCGATCTTTGTTCTGTTTTTCTTCTTCGTTGTCTCTTGACTTCTTTTGTTTCAATACCAGAAATGACAGGTATATAACAATAACAACCACGCCTCAATCCCAAGGTAGTTGGGGTCGGGTGTATGAATCCATAATATCATAAATACTCCATGCTTCATTATATTTCAATATCCGTACATAAGGATTGCCTAGCACTAGGATTTCTCTAATATACCTTAGTGGGTATATCTCTTATATACTCAAAGTAGCCTTCTCGTTGGTATTCATCACTACAAATTTTCAGCTTTCGTTATTTTCTATCTTTTGATAGATCTGTCTGGACTCCAAGATATTCCAAATATTCTGAGATGACTTCTTTCCATGTGATTTAAGGTTACCGGTGCATCTGGAGGTGTATATAAGACATAACGAAACCACCTCAAGCAATATTTTCTCATTTTATCTCCTATATGTGGGGCTTATACCTTCTAACATATGTGATCATATTTATCTTATCATTTGCATCTTTTCGATACTCATCTTGTTGGATATATTGAGCTTTTAGAGGGCAAGCATTCACTCACATACATTATTGATGTCGTTACAACCGTTCTATAGCACTTCCTTTTTGCTTTGGTAGGTAGAAATGATAGATATATAACAGATATTTTTGTTCATCTCACATCTTCTGGTATTTGCTTAATATAAGCTCCTCTTTACAGACGATGCATAAGATCCAGTCAGGATCTGGTCCTTTGGACATGCGACTTGCTCAAGTACCGAAGATGCTTTATGTTCTTAGAAATGAGTGGGCACCTGTGGCTTTCTGCATATCTTTCAAGGTTAGCTGATCACTTTTCGAGGTTCCTTTAACCATCTTGAAGTTTGCTGTACCTATGGTGACTGAACAATTAACCTGTGTCGAATATATATTGAGGAGAACTGTGCATATGCTGTACCTGTAAAAATACTCGCATTCTATTTCCTACGAGTTTCCAGAGTTCAAAACTGATTGATTCCCCACAACTATTACGTATATATATGAATGTGACCTGTATATCTTCATATCTCTGCTCACCACATAGTGCGAATACTGATTTCAACGTTTACTTCTTAACAGCTGGAGACAGATACAGATATCCTTTTAGGGAAGGCTGATATGGCCCTCAAAAAGTACAAGATGCATATGGTGGTAGCTAATGAACTTCAAACTCGTAAAGAGGAAGTTATAGTTGTCACAGAGCAGGAAAAAATCACAGTTCGTAGAGACACAACTCAGCCTGGGGCTGATGTCGAAGATCCATTGATTAAGCTTGTTGTGGACAGACATTCAGCATACATCAATGCATGATCTCTTGTGAACCTGACTTCTTTGAGGGATTGTATTACATCTGTGCAACAATTATGTAACCTATTGATGAGTCTTTTCTTTTTCTTGTTGAAGAATTAAGTTTCGTGCACGAATAAGGCGCTGTATTACTGAATAAATTAGTAAGTTATGTTCTTCAGTGTTGGCTCTGATTCTTGCTGTTACCATGAAGAAGTTAGCAGAGCACCATTTACTCCTTTTTCTCTGGGCATGATGTATTTCTTAATGATACCTGTTTATAAGTGTCTTTGTGGCTCTAAATAATACTGATAATGTGACTCCAAACTTGACGTGAATCTCGTCTTGTATGGAGGTAGTGTTAGGATGAGCTCACACACATCTCGACTATTTCATTAGGTACCCGATCTTCACCTGCTATCAGTATTAGTAGAAAGGGATACAGCATCTATGAAAGCATCAATATACCCACAGATAATGAGTCAACAATGGCAAATCAAAAACTAAACGTTCCAACCTTGCCAAGTTCAGTATAGTACAGAGTTAACCTATGATTGATGTACATCTAAATAACTTAAAAAGATAACTATTTTGGTTCTTCTTGTATTGCACAATACATTGTTTTAACCTGAAGTAGCTTTCCAAGATACTGTATTCTTCACCAGGCGCGTGGAGGCGGACCAATATGCGTGGCATCTTCTATAGATTCTTGTCGTCCTCCTCTGCAAGCTCCAGACCTTCAGCAGCCAGAAGCCTGCTAATGACTCTTTTCTTTTCTTCCTCTGATTTTCGCCGCATTATGTCTCTTTTCCTTAAGACAAGTGTATGTCGCTTCAACGTATTATTAAAATTCTCCACAGAAGCCTTTCTCTCTTTAGCAATGATTCGTCTTTCTTCTTCAGGATCCATCTGAAAAGGTCCATTTTGTCAATAAATTTTAGATGACGTTTTGAAAGAAGTGTGCATCATATTTATTGTTTTCAGGAGTGAAATGAAGGGAACGACATAAGGAATGAGAAATGGAAACTGCATCATATGTATGGTGTAATGCAGATTGAGACCTGCTGGGTATATGTATGGGCGTATGGCTAATGCTAGTTCACCAAATGACGAATATCTATCACTACGGTGAGAAGAGAGGAACTAAGAAGAAAGAAACTGAAGATTGATGAACTCATTAAGATCATCCCAATGTATGTTCTAGTATTTTTCACGTGGGATATTCAGAGCGCCACATTATGTTAATGAGAAGTTAAAGGATATCGAAAAGCATCTTAATATGTGTATATCTTGAAGTGATATTCATAAGTTAATAAGGCAATACAGAATGCATGATTAGCCAGCTAGCACTCAGAGATACAAAAAGTATACTATTAGCAGTTCTATACCTTTGAACGAGCAAGGCGGCGGGCCTTCAGATTTAATTCTAGCTGCTGCTGTTCAGCCCATGCAGCAATGGCCATATCACCCCGTTGGTCAAATGCTTTTCGCTTTTTTATTAGCCACTCCACCCATGCTTCGGATGCCTGATGAATAACAGAAAAACATCGTGTCAGTTTGAGAAAATGAAGATACTGCAGGCCCGAAAAGCTAGAGAACAAATAGCACCACATTAAGGAAACACTTTATTGACATAAACAAATCCAGCCATTTGACAAGTAAAAGTTTGGGGGCTAATTATGGTGTCAATACTAGAACTTTGCAAAATCACTAATCTTAGTATTGGCAAATTCTGTCCACACTGAGAACTTATCAACCAAAAAAAAAAAGTGATTTCTGTAATCCTGTCCACTGAATATGTACAACATCCACAGTGTGCATAAGGAATATGTAATTTCTCATTTTGGTAGTTTGCACCTTAAAACAATCACTCAGGTATTTTAAAGAGGCATTATGAAGTATACTGAAAGGAGTACACTAAGGCATGTTCACTATCAACATTGTTCTAAATTTTCACCTTCATGGGGTTTACTCGATTGTCTTTATCATATTTTCTCCGTTCGTCTGCATCTATAAGAAGCTCGTAAGCAGCTTGAATCTTAATGAATCGAGCTTCAGCAGTTTCTCCTTCCTCAAGAGTCCCTCTGCCATTATAAACTTAGAGGAGGAAACAGAAGTAAGTTAGTTCCAGATAGAAGAGAACAGCCGATACAAGGTTTCTAGTAAATTGATTCTCTGACCCAACAAGTAATCATAGGATTGATCAACAAGAGGTGGCAACCATTTACAAAAATTCTTGACAAGATCTTTGATACCAGAGAATACTGTGCTAAACAAGTTCTTTTTTTTGTACATGCATACAAATTTAGCTTAAAACAAAACTAGCATCAGGTCAAACAAGTACACAACATACTGATGCTTATTACCAAAAAGGAAAAGAAAAGGGGTAATCAAGAGAAAATGCATGTGTGAGGAATACACTAAAATGACAACTATAAGATTAAGCACAAAACCATCTGGATGGTAAAACTTCGCCAATCGTCTATATGCCACTTTTATTTGTTCTTCATCAGCATCCCCTTCTAGTTCTGTAAACAGAAACATTGCATCAGTTTTTGCAAATAATGCAAAAGTACTGAAATGCATAGAGTAAGAGGGAAAGGACTCCACTGTGCTTTGTAGTCCACTAATTTGAAGGAGCTCTAAAGGTAGTTTCAGTGCGTCTTATTACTAAAACCAGCAAAACTAAGTTGGTAGTGTATAGACACTTCATAACGTTAAATAAGTTGGAATGAGATTGTTCGTATAGGCATATGACACTTCTACACATACATCCCAAGATGAAGATGTCCTTTATGAAAACACCAAACAAAAAAAGAATAATAGAGAAGACAAGAAATGAAAAGACTAAAAGTTGAAAACTCATACACAAAGAACTCTTGAAACTATGAAAACACACCATGTTAGTTAGAAAGATTTGCTACCGATATAGAAATTTTCTTCCAAACATGTAGTCTTTGAATATTATTTTTTCAGCTTTCCTTTGTTGTTCTAATATGTTAACTTAATCTAGCAGAGCTAATAATTTGGTTTAACGCAGTTTCACAACTCCTAGATCCTCTATATTTTGCTAAAACTCATGTATTTCACACAACATAATTATTCCTAAACAATATTCAATTCAAATGTATCTTTGATAAGAAACTATTCGTTCTTCCTTTTTGTTTTCTATAAGATGTTTTTCTCATCATGGTTCCAAGTCAAATTGAGTTCAACTTCCATTCTTTGACTACAACGGTCCACTACGCCTCAATTCCAAACAAGTTGGGGACTGCTATATGAATCGTCCCCTACCATGATACTCCATTTAAACTCATGTCAGACCACTATTATATAAAATACCAACAATTTCAAGTGTCTATTTTCATGGACTGCTAACCTAGAATATAGTAAACCACACTTATTATGCAAAAAAAAAAATGATTTTAACTCCAAGCAAACCAAAAGCATAATTTTTATGCAGAAATAGTACAATTTCTTTTCATAACTATAAAATCATTTAAAAGCCAACTACAGCTCTTTCAATTTGTTCGTCTTACTTCCATTTTTTAGCAACTCCCTGTTCTGTCAAAATCGGATAAACAAATTGAAACCGAGGGAACAGTTCAATATTCAAACATACCGAGAGTTTCATAAGGAGACTTTGAATCATTCCAATTATAAGCAGAAGTAGTCACCATTTTCCTCTGCTGATTCAATCGATGATCCCAAGTTTCCATTCTACTCGAAGTATGATACCATGATTGCAGCACCGGTGGTTTAGTCCATTGAGAAACTGAACTAGGGTTCCAATTTGAAACCCTAACTGTCGATTTCCCCAATAAGTCTCTGCAACAACAAGTAATTGAAAAATACACAACTTGAGGTCTACAAATCGATCTCAAATTGCTCATAATTTTGGATTTTTGATTGTTAATTTCACTCTTCACAGAGTATTTCAGATTTCTATGCCATTAATGGAGTAAGAAGATTTGATGAAGTGATAGAGAAATGAATTTTATTTTATTTTATTTTAAATTTTTTGTTTCCTCAAAAATTCTCTTCTAATTATGTGGACGGTTTATTTCGTTACATTTGGAGGAAAATGAATTAGCTAAATGACTGTTGTACCCTCCATGGATATGTAGCTAATGTCCGTCTTCTTTACTTTATCGTCAAAGTTAAAATGTCGTCGATAGATGCATATCAGGTTAAGGTTATGATTTCTTCAAAGTTAAAATGTCGTAGATAGATGCATGTCAGGTTATGATTTTTCTGCTGAATTTGTGCACTTGTTATGTCTTGTGGTTAAAATGTCGATGGATGCATGTCAGGTTATGATTTTCCTACTGAATTTGTGCACCTATTATGCTTTGTGTGACATCTCTTGGACTCTTTAAAAGTGTCAACGAATACTTCAATTATGAAGAGTACGAGCAACAAAGATTAAAAGATTTAACCTTAGCAATAATGATAAAAGATATGAGGATATATTATTACTTTGTAAAATCAGATACAAATAGGAGGGAGTAATCTTTTCAAACTAACAAGTGGGAGAAAACTCTCTCCATAATACATTTTTTTCAGTTTACAACCATATGTAAAAATTACAATTTCCAGATTTCTCTGAGTTTCATAGTTAAATTTCTCTACTCTCATCAAGTTCTTATTCTAGAATTATACACATCCCCCTTCCCTATATACATAAAATTCTTGAAACTTGCCAGGGTACCTCCTGAATAATACGCGTTTTCCGAGTATGAAATTCTAGACAAGACTTCGATTACATTTTCCATATACATCTCGTTCAGGCGTAGTTAAACAGCTTACATTCGAGGAAACTTAGTGATCTTCGTCTGCTTTGCTAGTAAAAGGCTAGGTAGGTTCACGAGGACGAGCAGCCCATAGAGAACTTAGAGCACGAAGACGTTGAAGATACTCCCCGAAAGCTAGTAACCCCCTGGCTGATTGGCGTGTAGTCAAGACAAGTGACATTTGTTGTAGTGTTTGCTGTCTAAGGTGATCTGCCTGTTTAAGATCACAAGATTCAGAAGTCGTTTTTACTTTCTTAAACTCTATGTCAAGTCAAAATATTTGAAACGGAGGGGAGTAATAGAAAGTGTTACCTGGTTAACGAAACTCTCGAGTGCTTCTAACTTTTCCATACTAGAAACCATTTGAGAACTGTAACTTCCCATTCCAGTGGTCATAGTTAGGATGTTCTGTGCCAGAGTTTGCTGAAGTTTATCCATTCCCTGAGTGAGAGCATCCTCGGCTTGCTGACAACAGTGTCGTAGATTACAGATTTTCACGATCTGCTGATCTGACAATGGCTCAAGCTGTGGCATCACGATCTATAAAATTGACGTTACAATGAGAAATCTCACACTTATTTGATAAGTTGCAGGCAGAACTTAAGGAAACAACACAAGCAAGAGATAAAAAGAATACGAATGGGACTAATGGACGGTGAATGTTAGAGATGCAACTAAATGAGAATTTCAATCAATGCAGCAAGAATAATATGTGAAAATAGTCGCGGTAAGAGTTGAGTTTGTTGTCACAAGAAAACATGAGAGGAAATTTGGGAGCCTCTTTAAACATAGATTGACAATATGACGACTCCGAGACATGTATGTATATAGGTGTGATGACTACTTCAGGATATTTATGTATGAGCTACACTATGAGTCAGATTATGATAAACGAATATTACTAAGCAACAGAGCAGTGAAAATGCAGCAAGGACTACAGACATTTATGAGTTCAGATGGCTTGAATCCTCCAATCCAGAGGAAAAAACGCTCCACCGAAGTTCTCCACATCCCAGACATCAAGTAAAACACATCAGCTTTCGCAGCATCAGCTTTGATTCGGAATAGATTGTAGTAGTGGTTTAAGACGGTTTCTACCAGCAACTGAAGCTCCATTTCGCTTACATGGGATTGCAGTATGTTCCTCAACTCTACGTTCTTTTTTTGTTGCTCTTCAACCCAGAGACTATATTCCATTTCAAATGCAGCTATTCCTGCATAGGCAACACCAGTTAGGAACAAAATTCACGATACACACACGCTGTTTTCAAGAAAGTCACATGACGTATGTTTAAGTAAGTAGGGTCACATTCTTGTTTTACTAGCATTCAATTTACCATCTTTTTAATAGACATTGTGAAGATTTTAGCTAGACAACAGCGTGTGACATTACCTAATGAAAAAGTGGAAGTATCTATTATTTTACGCAAGAGACTTGAGCAGGTGTAGCTGAGTTAACATTAAGAATCTAAAACAGTTGATAAGTTAAACTACTCATGAACAGAAAACGAAAAATGAGCTATTAAGCGACAAGTCCAGTATCCACAAACCTGGATTAATTGTTGAACTTAGCCCCATATTACCATTTGAACCTAAAATGTACAGTCCCTGCGATAAATTAATTACGTGATGTAAGTTGATATGATAATGCATAGAAGTTAGAAACGCGCAGGAGAGAATTTCACTGACCTGCTGTCGAGCTCTCTCAAGTTCCATTTCAAGTTGTGCTAGCTTCAAATTGCTTTTTTCGAGCTGCTGAACATAAGCCTGTGTTGAAAAGAGTTGGAAAACGAATCAAGATAGGAATTCTTCAAATATCTACAACACAAGAAATGTTAAAACTTTCACATACCTTTTTCCTCATACGGCTTTTACGTGCAGCTTCACGATTCTGTGCTAGACGCCGTTGTACCTAACTTTCAATATGCAAATATACTTAGCCTTTAACATCAGAGGTACATTTCGTTTATCTATTCGTTTTGGGTATATCATGAATGTTTCAATACTTTCACCTAAAACATATAAACACGGAAACGAGAGATAAATAGAGATTTAAAGGTATGTTATGCCCACCTTGTCTGAAATACTCTTTCCTGCTTGATTATCCTCAGAGCCAGAGGGTATAAGTTGGTCACTAGAAGTATATCCCGACTACAATAACCATAAATATCAGTTCAATAACGATAGAAACTTCGATTTTATTAGCTAGAAGATGCATGTATGGTTCTTTACCTTGTCATCTGCCCTGTCATTTGCCGGTGTGATCATACACGCACCAACACTGGGCATAATATCACCTCTAAACGCGTCTTCCCACATACTCATATGGTGGAATGGTTCGAATATGCCCATCCTTCTCGTGGGGGCAAATTGAGTTGATGTAGAACTCATGTTCATCGACTGAATCAAAAAGAAAGATCACATATCTTAGACGCGAATTTTAGATCACTGCAGAGCAGAGAGAGTAACAGAGTTACAGCTAAGAAAATTATTTCTAAGAATTGACCGGACGACAAACAAACAGGTATTTTTTCGGATTATGAGTACATGAGGTACTTCTGGAGGATACAGCAAATTCTAGCTATGAAATCACCGAACAAGTCGCGTTATAGTTTGATCATTGATGACATGATATAAACTGCAATTGAGTTTCTACCAACAACAACATATCCAGTAAAATCCAACAAGTGGGGTCTGAGGAGGGTAGAGTGTATCCCGACCTTACCCCTACCTCGTGGAGGTAGACAGGCTGTTTTCAAAGGACGCTCGGCTTCATAACAACAAATCAAAGTAGTTATGAAAAGGGAAAAGCGATAGTGAAGAAAACATAGCAACTAATAACGAAACGCAGTGCAAAACATCCAGAAAAGGAACAATAACAACAACAACAACAACAAAATAGTGCGAGAACTTAAACACAATAAACAACAGATGATGGTAGATATAAAAAAGATAAATACTACAAGAACAAGTCTAGTACTACGACAAACACCACCAAGCCAAATCAATCGAAAAGTAAGACAACGCTGCACTACCTACTATACGTCCACTCCGTCTAAAACGAAAAATAGAATAGAGACTCCAATAAGGAAATCCATCAAACTTGATAGAACTTATCAAAGTGAAATATCTAAACTTGACTAAACACTCTGTTTCAAAAATTGTTAGCTATTTCAAAATAGCTTTTTATGCTTCTCATCAAACCACAAATTAAAGGTAACTTGAAATCATCCATATTATTTCAGGTAATCAATACAAAAAAACACAAAATACCCAAAAAAAAATAAAAAATTAACACAAATAAATAGGCTTCTAGTATACAAGGCTAACACACCACAACAGCAGCAGCAGAGTCAGAATTTTCAGTAAAGAAAATTTTAAAATACTATCAAGCAAACATAACATATGAATATGTCAAACTAAAGAATTCGATATATACTATATATACCTAAAAAGAAAAATAACTTCATATATACAACGTAATTTTTCAATGTAAATGAATTCACCTTAAAACACACACACAAAAAACATACAACTACAACTATTATATGATATATAATTCAAGAATTCAACTTTTTAGGCAAACCATTAATACTAAAAAGAAAAAAAATACTGAAAAATTAAATAAAGGGGCTAACCTGTTCATAAGTACAAAGAAACTCTTCTACAAATTGGAGTTTTTCAAAAAAATTAAAACTGAATTATGAAATTATACAAAGAAGAAAGGAAAAAAAAAAGGTGGAATTTAGAGGCAGAGAAAAACAATAAAACTGACAAAAGAAAGTTTATAGTAAATTTATAAACAAAGATTAAAGTACTCTGAAGGAAAAATAAAAATAAAAATAAAAAAAGAGACAAAGTATTAAAGAATTTGATTGCCTTTTTGAAAATGCTTGTCAATTTTTTGAAGGCTTTATATCATTATCAAAAAAATATTTTTTATATAATAGAAATAGGCGCACACACACACGGACTTGGCATATTTATAATTATTTATAACAAACTTTAACTAACCTACCTCATTTACGGAATTAAGAATTTAGACGTTGTAAATTTTAAATTTAAAAAATATATTTTAAACGTATATTAAATTTGTATATATATAATTCTAGATGTATATTTGATCTTAAATTATGTCACGTAAATTCAACGAGAAATATTAAAGGATATATTAAAATGGGATGATCCAAAACTTGTAGGAATATTATAAAGATCTTGATGACTTTTTTATATAACAATAGTTTTTTGTATTTGGGCAAGTGTGTACTTAGCTTTCTATAGCAATAGATCTATTATTCATTTATAGATTAAACTTTTTCTTATATTAGTTGAATTATATTAAGTGTCTCATCACTTTAATTTATTTAATTATTTGATGTGTCTGACACTCTTTTCATGTGGGTAGGCCTAAAAACATAAAAAAAAATTATATTCTGTTTAATAGATTATCAAGACTAGTTAATTAAATTGTATTAACCACTTGATTTAAAATTATGTTATTTCCAGAGATTATATTGTACTTATCACATAATTTCGCGTCTGATATTTGTGTTAGGATTTACCTAATTATGAATATATGCGTATTATAAGGTTCATTTCTAAGATCGATTTTATCAATAAAAAATAATTTCATTTCCAAACGATTCCAAAAAATATTGTAATAACTGTGATCGATTGGCAAGCTGCTCTACAAGAAAACTATGTATTATATGGGAATTTTTCAGAGAATTAGTATGAAAATTTGTAGAAAAATAAGTTTCGTACAAATTTTCATACTAATTCCAGAAAAAAATCCTCATATAATTCATACTATTTTTGTAGTGCTACTTGCAGCTAACAAAATATTTTGATGATAATTATTGATTCATGGTTAGATTTTGCTTTTTTTAGCGATAAAATTTATTCGTAGCTGAATTTTAATATTTTAGTAGTGAATATTATTATTTTTTTTATTATGTAGTACTTATTTTTATATTTATAAAACTGTACTGTAGTTGGTTATGATTTACCCACATACCTAATATTGCAAAAATTGTTTACTTATCCAATAAAATGGTAAAGAAACCACTTGAAAGACAGTTTATATAAGGTGGTGATGAGGTGTTCCAACATATATAAAAATAATTATGGTATAACAGCTTCTGGCACTAACTAAAAAATATATTAAAAAATTAAACTATATGCACTTACAATTTTATATATTTGGAGTATAATTTTATCTGCAATAATAAATTAATTATTTTATTTTTCAAATAACTAGTCATCCACAAATTACTTATGTGAATGGTAAGTAGTCATTCAATCAGAGGTTTTATGTTTGCGTTCCTCTGATATAAAGTCGTATTTATTAGAGAGCATTTTTTCTAAATATAATATTTTTTGATATAAATTTTAATTTAGTCCGACTCTAATATGAATATCGAACTAATAAATTAAAGAAACAACCAATATAGTATAAAATCTTTTACAACTATTAATTAGTCATGTGAAGTTAATTTAAAAAATTTGCCAAATAATTAAAAAGTGGAAACTTAGGATGTGTTTGGTACGGAGAAAAGCATTATGGGAAAATGTTTTTGAATTTTGATTGGTAAAAATGTTTTGAATTTTTTTTTTAGGAAAACAAGTTTCTTAACAGTGAGGAAAATGATTTTTTTTAGCGGAAGTAGAGATCAAAACAAGTTGTACAAATTAAATGATATTCCACATTAATTATATCAGCCGATCCTCAAACACACCTCATCTTCATCCACCACCCATATTTGGTATTTGTCTATATATATATTAATGCTCTTAAATTAATATTCTTTTTTACTTAGCAAACAAAAAATAATAATTAAATTTTCTACGTTTTTTAAGGAAAAAATTACTTCAATGAAGGAGTAACTTTTTAGAATAATCCCACTTTTGTATAAATTTAAATTTTAATAAAGTTATATCGAGTGAAGCTTGACAACGATTAGGAGACAAAAAGAAAGGCAATTTGATGAAAAAAAGAAATAAAAGTTAGGCTTGACAAAACGTGAAATCAACTTCAATGTCTTCCATTAAAAAAAAAATCTCTTAAAATCAGGTGATATTTGGTCCAATATGATCCTTTTTACTTCATTTCGATGATTACAGAGGTTCTACATTTTTTAAATATGATTTGATCAATTTTCTGCTTGAATTAACTTTTTAGGTAAAGTTAGCCTTAAAGTTTATTTAATATGGTATCAGAGTCAGACTCTCGGCTATCCAACTAGATTGCCTACAGCCTATATAGATCGGATGACTTTTTGAGTCTTTCAAGGATGGTTATAACAATAATTAATAATCTTAATTCACCTAATAATTTGCTCCTATCGTAAATGCACATGAATTTTTACTCAAAAACTAAATTCATAAGCGTTTTTTTACTTGATTCAAATTATTTACCTTTCATTTGATAGTCAATTTTTTTAAAAAATTGCAATTAGATGTTTAGACTTGTTGTATGATAGTGTACTCAATATATAATACAACCTCACTTTTCTTTTTTTACTTTTTTTTGTAAATTTATTTTAACTTGATTGGACAACAGAGTAAAAGCACCAAAAGTCAAAAAAATAAAGAATCCATATTTCTAAGAAGATTTTTACTTAAAAGTATAAAAACTTTTTGAGAGTATCATGTTATAAAAAATAATTAATTTTTTTTCTATAAATAGAAAAAGTAAAGAAAAGGAGGCAAAATACAAACTCTCAGCTTCTTTCTATCATTTTCCCATGGACCAAACCTTTTTTCAACTCAATTTATTTGGCAGAAAATAAAGAAAACTTAGCCAACTTGGCTAGCTGTGTTTCCATACAATGAAGTAATTCTTATTAAAACACAATGTACAAACACAAAAAAAATAATCAAATAAACTTATAAATAATTAAACTAGTTTATAAATATATACAAATCTGACAAACACAAATGTATCTGATTCTTTTTTTTCATGAGTCAAATACGTGGAAGATCTTATGACGAGCTAGCATTCTAACCCAAAGTTAGTGTATGTCAATATATGTAGCTCCTAGTTTCCTATTATTCCAAATGTCTAGCTAGTTAGAATCAAAATAGACCATAATAGATATGTACAATTGTGCATTTATTTTGTCATTTCTTGATTACAATGTGTTGTGACAATTGTGGGGGCAAGAATCTATTCTTTTATGACCATTTCATTGGTTTTATAAATTGACAACGTTTGCTTATTCTGCTGATGTAGTTAGCTTGCAGACAACACAGCTAGGCCAGCCAGCTTAAAAATTAGGTATTTGACATTCACATTAAAATTTTGATTAAATTTGAATTATTTCATGTATTTATTAAGAGTAGCGTTTTTAACATGATCTTTTTTATATTCAGGATTTGAATATGAGATCTCTGGTAGGGGTGTGCATTCGGTATTTCGGTTGGGTTCGTTTTTTTTTTTCCGATTTTTTCTGGTTTCGGTTTTTGTAAATTGCGTAACGAATACCGAACCGAAGTATTTCGGTTCGGTTCGATTTTTGTTAATTCGGTTCGATTTTTTATTTGGGTTTTTAATGGGCACATTTAGTGAAATTTCTTTGTCATGCGTGAATTTGGTCTTCTTCTTGTCGTATTTGGCATGGTGTTGTACTTCTTTGGGCAATTGTGGCCTTCTTCTTTGATGGACGATGGGCCAGTGGAGTAGAAGAGGAAGAGGAGAAAAGAAGAGGAAGAAGAGTTGAAGTTTTGAATTGATGAAGAGGAGAGGATGAGGAGTGACTAGTGAGGCTGTAGAAACTAGAAAACTAGAAAGTGTCAAAATGATAGGGTATTAGCTATTAGGGTTTCTTATTTTTTTAAAAAAATTATTTAATATTAATAATTATTAAATATAATATAATTTATAAATTATAATATAATATTTTGGTTTAAATCGAAATACCGAATTTCAAAGTAATATGTACCAAAAACTGAACCAAAATACCGAAAATACAAAAAAATAAATCGAATACCGAACCGAAAACCGAAATACTGAAATCGAAATTCTGAAAAATTTCGGTTCGATTCGGTTTTTCGGTGTTTATGCCCACCCCTAATCTCTGGTTAAGAATAAAATAGTCATATCACTGCACCACAAGTCCACAATCCATATTAGTTACTGTACATGTTGAACCTTCTTTGATTTCAGAGACGGCGGAGCTGCCCTAGGGCAAGGAGTGTCAAGCGACACCCCTTCGTTGAAAAGTTACATTGTATATATATATATATCAAAATTTGATTTAGTTCATATATAAATATTAACACCTCTTAATACAAATTAAAAGTTTAACATAGTAATTAACGAACTAAAAAAATTACTTTGAGATCGTGTGTTCTATTTCGAAGAGCAATCAATCAAAATTGATTAGACTTTTAGACAAATATATCCCATCTCCTTTGACTAGCTAATAGGAAAATAAAGTACTAGTAAAAATACAATAATTTTTGTAAAAAGTATTATGTTAAGAATCTTGTATAGGAAAACCTTTAAATTTTGCAATTGCAAGTAGGCATATATAATTGCCACACCATGATTAGTGTGACACAAATATTGGCCCATCCGCTAATTGATTTTATTTGAGTTTGATTTTACATCTTTATAAACCGATAATATCCTATTTGATTGTAATCTTATTTGGAAAAAAATCCTAATGTATTGATAAATTACGTAGAGATTTTTTTTTAATGATTTTATATAATTATATAAATAATATAATCTTATTCTTTTATAAACACTATGAAATCAAACTGTTAAATTTTATATATGGTTTCTTCAAAATCTATTTAAAATTTAAGGGGGAGTTTGATGGATTCAACTAGAGGGCATATTGACCCAGTTGTTGGCTCTTTCAACGTTGATTAATAACTGAATAATCGAACTGTCAAATTTTTAAAATACATTGATGAATTGAACACTAATAATTTTCAAAGATGAACCTATCAAAATCTCAAAACAATAATTGTTTGAAAAGGATAACTTTAGATTTAATTAGAATCTTATTTTACGTACACGAAGGACTTTGCAAATTGTAGCAACTAGGCATTGCCACGCCATAACTAGTGACGCCAATATTGGCCCCTCCATGATTGAATAAAACTACCATGCATTCCGGCTTTCGAGACCCTTTAATTGAATTTTAATATATTTTTCGTTTTTCAAAAATATATTCAAAGTAAATAAATAATTTAAAATTTGAGTTTTTTTATAAATTCATAATGATATCTCGTAATTCAGAAGGCTTTCTATGGCTCTGAAGAATGAGCGTGTTTTTGAACTATTATAGAATCATAAGTTTGATCGACGATGAAATAAAAAATGAAACTTTATGATAACTTTTTCGTAGATTGTAACATACACAAATACTTTTTGAACCGTGCAATGCGGTTACTTATAACACGGCTCTCTCACTTCAATTATCTTAGCCCCAAATTAACCATGCTATTCAATAATATTGAAAACTGGCAGCGTAAAGCAACAACTATTGACATATATGCTGTAATCAAATGTATCGTTTACGCAATCTCTCTCTCTCACACACATATATATATATTGAAATTTAGATTTATTTTTTTAAAAAATAAATAAATTAAACTCATCAATCTAAAATCATTTTCCTTTTCCCTTCATCTTCTTCTCTCTTTAATTATTTTGTCATTTTCCTCTCAATTTAAAAAGGCAAAGCATTCAAATTATTGTGAATACCTCATCGCCAACTTTTCATCAACCCATTATTTTTGCATGGGCACCGACTCTTTTCCATACAAAATTAAAATAAAAAATCTAAAGCATAATAATAGTGGACGGAAAGATATTTTTAGCAAAATAAATGCATGAAGAATATATATTAAGACATTTTTTTTTGTCATTTGTCATAAATATTGTTCATCACTATTTTTTCGATAATTGAATGAACATAAATGGAATTTAACTATTTTTAATCCTTAGTTGAATACACACGTACACCTTCTTGTTAGTTATATATATATATATATATATATATACGCGGGTGTAGCTAATTGGACATCCTTTGTTAGAAAATAATATCGCACATAAAATGATATATAAAGTGATTAAATAATAAAATTTGGATATCCTTGACAGATTAAGATGTCGTAGCTCAATAATTTTATCTGTCTTGTAAAAGCACTAAATGCTCATTTATTTAAATTTCAGTAGCAAACATTTTCTTTTTTTTAACACCAGGGCGTATACACTACATAAAAAATAATATGATCATTAATGGCAATTAAGATTAATTATCGTTAAATATATATTTTTAGCGGTAATTAACAATCTTTGTATATGTCTCTAAAGCCTTTAGAGACATTGATTCTATTGACACTTAACTGTTATCGGTAAAGATTTTAGCATTCTTTATTAATATCAATATTTAATGCCGTTAAAAATTATTTTTATTGTGTGATAGTTTCTCACTAAATTTATACGACCTATATTTGGAAACAGGAATTCGATATAAAAGCCTAAACAAGAGCTCCCGTATAAAAGACAACCAATATTGTGGAAAAATTGTTATTCAACTAAATACTTGTTGAAGTGTAAGATCATATCATCTAAACGATCACCAAGAGGATTCAAAATTGAAATTTTTTTAGTAATATCATATTCAGTGTGACCATCTCATTTAATATATTTTTCTCTAACAATTTAAACTTTTAAAAATGTCCACATTTATTCTTTGGTTTTATCTAAATGCGTCTACTCCCTCGATTTATGTTTTCCACGCTCTAATTAATTAACTAGGTGTGAGAAACCAATATTTTCTCCTTATATATGATCTTTGATTAATTCTTACCTCGTGACTCTCGAAGTTGAGTTACATTCGAGGTCCATTTCCTTTATTTATTTTTTAAAAAACAAGATTTTTTACAATAAATAATTTTTAGAATTTAAAGCAAACGCGTTAACCCTTTTAATAGTTGGATAATGACAAGTTCTTTTTAGCTTTGTTATGGGCTTTGAGAAGACTACTCCATGATTGATTTATTGACCACATAATCAAATATTTGAACATTATTTCCTTTTTCCTTAGTGATTGAGAGAGGTGGCTCTTCCTATTCTAGAAAGTCACTTAAGCATTTATATATCCTAATAGACTATTATAATTTAGGGTTAAACACCTAATTATCCAAGCTTTTAGAAAGACAATTAACTAATGAAAAAACTTTTCAAATATTGTTATTTTCTTCCATGTTCCAAAAGGTTAAGATAAGGATCCCACCTCAATCATAAATTAGACTAGCTATAGTGATACTAGAATCCTTGTATACCTACTTGGCACTATTAAGATAATTATATACATAAATAAACTACTTCCTCTGTTCCATTTTATGTGGCTCTCTTCATTTTTTGAGAGTCAAATAATTTTACTTTGATCGGACATTTCCATATGGAATCTTCAAATTCTTTGAATGAAATTTATATATTTGTAAATTACGTAAAGAATACTATAAGTCACAATAATTGATAATTCAAAATGTTAGAAGGATCTATAAAAAACTTACTGTCAAAGATAGACTTGTTTGAATCTCGAAAGTGTCACATAAAATGAGACGGAGGGAGTATATATTACCATAGGGAAGACGCGAACTCAATAGCTTTTGATAAAATTCGATTATACATATTAGTAGTTGTGAACGGTCGGTTATTATTATAGTATTGAATTGAAACCGATCATGATAATTACTTCATATCCTAGATATGTCTCTGTAAATAACATAATTTGTCAATAATGTTACATACTAATATATTTTGAACATATTATGTAAATATAATAAAAAGTATATTTATTGGTAGGCACCGTCTCAATGTCTCAATACACTAAGCTTACGTTATGCGTGGATCGAAAACCAAAGAAATATTGGACATATGGAATACGAAAACTATCGAGAAAGCACTAGCAATTAGCAAACCCTAGTCAAAAGCATATTATACGTGTTCCATGATATTATAGAAGTGATGCATACACATTTATCATTATACATCATGATGTAGAAAACAATATACAATGCCATATACTAGTATATCCTAGGGGTAATTATAAATATATCAATTATCTTCTGGTATTTAATTTTCAGGCTCTTTGTTTTTTTTCGAAAGGAGCTTGTGTAAAGTTTCTGCATCAGATTAGCAATAGCATATCAAAACAAAATATTAATAATAATAATTAACCTTTAATCAAAGTGTTGAGTTACGAAGGTAAGTAGAGCGTCATGCGAAAGTTTATAATTACAAATCATGTGGTTAATAAATTAGATGACGAAAATGTATACTAAAAACATCATATTATTATATAAAAACTAATATAAAAGAAAAATATTACAAATTGTTGAGAGAATAAATCTCTTCATAAATTAAACGACTACATTGTGGATGTTAATATGTTATGCTATAAGAATAAGAATTTTTAATTTATAGATATCCAAACTATTACTGGAAGAAAAGAATAAACCAAATATGTATATTTTCCTCTACGAAAAAGCTCAAGCATTTATGATAATGCTTTGACCTTTTTTAAGGAAAAAAATAAACTTCAAGTAAAGAAAAAATATCAAGATAAAATTCTAATATAAAGGTCTCGAGTTTGAGCCTAAAATAGAAAAAATTATGTTGAAAGTATTACGCACAATTTAACCGTGTATTACATGATTCAAATTTAATCAGAATTCTAATTTTAATATATATTCCAAACATCTAATGAAAATTATAAGAAAGAAAGATATGAGGTGGGGGTGGGGTGGAGAAAAAGCAAAGAAGGAATGCCAAGTTGTCATGTCTTAATAAAATACTCAATTGCCTACCATTATTGAGTAATGCTTAACTTTTTTTCTTTCTTCTTTTTTGGATTTTTTCTTTTCTTGTATAATTTTTTTAAAAAAAAAAATATATGAAAAAATAGCATTATTGGCTGAAAGATCACCACTAAAAGAGTTGGCCACTCAATGTTACCAATAGAAGTTAAACAATACTCACTATTAATTGAAATATCTTACACCAAAAGATATACATGCCTAATGAATTTTTTGCTATCAAAATATGATTTTTTTTTATAAAAAAAAACATAATAAGGTGCACTTATATTCATTCCTTTATCAAAGCTACAACATTTACTTTTGTTTTGTGTAAGTAGAGAAAAAAATTATTGTAACCATATAATTACTGAGGAAATTTTCCAAATTAAAATATTAATTTAAATTAAATGCTACAGTCCTAGTTATATTAGTTATAATTCGCAGCAAAAATTTCATTTTTTGCCATTTGAATCGGTATACAATTAGCCATTTTATACAATTTGGTATAAAACGTATAGAATGTGTTTGTGTTTGTATAAAGTAAGAGAAAAGTGTATATATACAAATATAAATACATATATTTTCGTCCAATACACTTATAATTATATAAATACAGATATTATTCTACAAATTAAAATATATAAATGAATTTCTATAAAACTAAACAATTTGTATAAAATTGGATGTTTCTAGCAAATTATGCAAATCCAAAGCACCATAGCAAAAATAAAATTTTCTATGGAAAGCAATTATACAAACTATAGCGATAACATGCAAATATAATTTTCATGTTTGTTATATGTGAAGACTGCTCTTTTATTTTTATGTTATGGTTGATAAAACTAGCTTGTTTAGTGTGAGTTAGTTATCAATTTGTTAGTTAGTTAGTTAGTCATTACTCAACTTTCAAGTAGTTAGTTATAGTTAGTTATTTTCACATGGGTAGTTAGTTATAGATCACATGTTTTGTATTTCTGTTTTTGATTAGTTACTACTCATTGATGTGTATATATACACATCTAATGTACTGATTTACGTATGCATTCCAATACAGAAAATTCCCTCTTCTTCCTTCATGCTATCAGAAGCTCAACCTCCATTAATGGAGGAATGAGATTAGCTTCCAGCTTCCAGCTTGAATTGCTGGCTTCATCATCTTGTATTGATGATTTCATCATGGTATCAGAGCAAGGTTACTCATACTAGATTTCTTTTTCGATCTAATTGATTAATCGACTCACTGATCATACTTGTTTGTTCTTCTCTTCTGTTCTCTTTTGTCCTCTTTTGTTCTCTATTTTTTTGTTTGATTTGGTTAGTTACTTGTTGCTGATTCATAGATTTTCCATTTGTTGAATATCAATTCATTCTTCATGGGTGATACTTCAACTGATGTGAATACTAGTAACTCCTTAAAACGACCAGATTTTAACAGCCCTTTCTATCTGCATCCTTCTGAAAATGCTACTTCTACCTTGGTTCCTATGGTGTTTGATGGGACCAGTTACAGATCATGGAGAAGAGCAGCCCTTAGAGCATTGTCCGTTAAGAATAAAACTGGATTCATCAATGGTAAAATCGTGAAACCAAGCTTTACAGATCCATCATTCATGCAGTGGGAGAGGTGTGATGATATGGTGACATCTTGGGTTCTAAACTCCCTCTCCCCAGAGCTACGAGATAGTCTGCAATATGTTAACAATGCTAAGGAATTGTGGGAGGAATTGGAGGATAGATATGATCAGACTAATGGTTGTAAGCTATATCAGTTGCAGAAGGAGATAAATGATTTGATGCAAGGCAGTCTAGACATCACAGGTTATTATACAAAGATGAAGAAATTGTGGGAGGAAATGAGTGCAATTGATGTGAATTCACAATGTAGTTGTGTGTGTACTTGTGGAGGAAAGATAAAACTGTATAAAGCTGAACAGGACAGAAGACTTATACACTTCTTGATGGGCTTAAATGAGATGTACACTGCTGTGCGAGGGAACATCTTCATGATGTCTACTTTGCCTACAATGGCACAGGCATTTGCTATCCTGTCACAGGAAGAGAGGCAGAGAGAAATGAAGCCTTCAAATCATATGGCTTTGGAGTCCACTTCACTTAATGCATCTGTGTTGTCTCAAAGTAATTCAACAAATTCTAGTTCTTATAAAGGAGGCATAGGTAGGGAAATGGTAGTTACAACAACACCGCGGTTTAACAATAACAATCTTTGGAAATTTCAACAACACTAATGCCTATAGGGGAAACTCTAATGCTGGTAACAGATCAAATATGTTTTGTGAGTATTGTAAACGAACTGGACATGTCAAAGATAGATGTTACAAACTTCATGGCTATCCAACCAACACAAGAAATTCAAGAGGAAGAGGAAGAGGATCTGCAGCAAATATACATACCTTTGAGGGTGATAGTTACAAGTGTGAAGAGAGTTTTGAGCAGGGAAAACAAATGCCAGTGAATCTATCAAAGAGTCAATATGAGCAATTGCTCAATTTGCTTGGAAATGAGTCTGAATATTCAAACAATGTGTCAAGTGGAGCTGCAAGTCTAGCAGGTATACTTGCTTGTCATTCTTCTATAAGTAATATAAGTGATGTGTCATGTAAATGTGAAAGATTAACTGCTGGCTCTTGGATCATTGACTCAGGAGCATCTCACCATATGACCTACACAAAACACAATCTCATAAACCTTAAGCCTCTACCTTATCCCTTCTTAATCACATTACCAAATGGATACAAGGTTAAAGTGACTGGAATTGGTGATGTGTGTTTGAATTCAACATTAACTCTGTATAAAGTATTGTATATACCTAGCTTCAAGTTCAATCTAATATCAGTCTATTGTTTAGCTAACCAACTCAGAGGGATAGTCAGTTTTAACAATAGTTCTTGTTTACTGCAGGGCCCTTCTCTGAAGAGCCCTCTGGCACTTGGTAAAGCAAGGAGTGGTTTGTATCTTTTTTGTTCAAAGTGTCACATTCCATCTGTAAATGATGATACTGGTTCCTAACAGAAGTTTCAATCTGTTTCCTTTATGAACTACTGTAAAGCACCATCACTACCTAATACAAAACATTCTCATACAATCAATAAAAAGGTTTGTTCCACTGATAAGATTTTTAACTCAGCTGCTCATTTTTCTTTCAATCAAGACAATGAATTCTTATGGCATGCTAGGCTAGGACATGTACCATTTGTGAAAATGAAGAGCATATCTACCATACCTCTAAAGTTTTCCAACAAACAACCTTTCACTTGTACAATTTGTCCAATGGCTAGACAAACTAGAATGCCATTTCCAGAAAGTGTTACTATGACCAGTTCAATATTTGAGTTGCTGCATGTTGATTTATGGGGACCCTATAATGTACCAACACATGATGGATATCACTATTTCTTGACTATGGTAGATGATTACAGTAGAGCTACTTGGACACAACTTATTAGGTGTAAAAGCAATGCTCTTTGTACTATAAAAGCCTTCATATCCCTAATAGAAAATCAGTTCCACACTAGATTGAAAACTATCAGGTCTGATAATGGATTAGAATTTTCTAGTACTGAGGCAACATGTTTCTTCCAAGAAAAAGGCATAATACACCAGAAATCTTGTCCCTACACACCACAACAAAATGGGGTAGTAGAGAGGAAACACAAGTACCTTCTTGAGACAGCAAGGGCACTGTTATTTCAATCAAAAATACCTATGAGGTATTGGGGAGAGTGTGTATTAACTGCCACTTATTTGGTTAATAGATTGCCCACTAAACTACTTCAAGGGAAGTCTCCATATGAACTGTTGTATCAAAAGAAGCCTTTCTACTCACATCTTAAAAATTTTGGATGTCTTTGTTTTCCAACTACTTTAAAAACTCATAAGGATAAGTTTGAGCCTAGAACTGTACCTCATATTTTTGTTGGATATCCCTTTAACACAAAAGGGTACAAGGTCTTAAACTTGGCTACCAAGAGGATTCATGTGTCTAGAGATGTCTCTTTCTATGAAAATATTCTTCCTTTTGTCATTACTCCTGCTGGTTCTAATTTTGACTTCATATTGCAATGTCTTGTTCATCACTCTGATAAGTTGCCTTGTATGTCTAGTAAAACAAATACCTTTATTAATGATGAGATGTTGAGTCAACACACACTGGATGAAGTCACCTATGATCAAGTTTCCATACCTGAAAATATACCTGTAACAGAATCTACAACACCTTCTACTGAGCCAAATATACCTGTCACAGCACCTACTGGACCAAATGCATCTGTTCTTACACCTAGAAGGACAACTAGATCTTGTCATCCTCCAAACTACTTAAAAGACTATAGCTATTCATTACCTAAGCTACACTCCTCTTCACTTATAAATAATGGCACTGATTCTCAACATTCACTCACATCTTTCACAAATCATCCTGATCATATATGCTTCTCTACACTATGTTCTGAAAGTCAGCAGTTGATCCATAATGTTTCACATGATATTGAGCCTACATCTTATGAAGAGGCAAGCTTGAATCCAGCCTGGCAAGCACCAATGAAACAAGAGTTTGATGCACTGCACACTAATAATACTTGGGAGCTAGTTAAGTTGCCAAAAGAAAAGAATGTTATTGGATGTAAATGGGTGTATAAGATTAAACATAAGGTAGATGGGAGCATAGAGAGGTTCAAAGCTAGACTGGTGGTAAAAGGATACACTCAACAAGCAGGAATAGACTATAATGAAACCTTCTCACCTGTGGTAAAGATGACTACAGTCAGAACACTAATCTCATTAGCAGTTAAGAAGGGCTGGGACTTGTATCAATTGGATGTAAATAATGCCTTCCTACATGGTGATTTGAATGAAGAAGTATACATGGCTTTACCTCCAGGGTGGTAGTGGGACAAAGAATGATATGGTATGCAAATTGAAGAAGTCCTTATATGGTGCGAAACAAGCTAGTAGACAGTGGTATGAGAAACTAGGCGATAGTCTTTGCTCGAAAGGGTTATACTCATTCAGATAGTGATTACTCACTATTTTACAAGAAAAATGGTCACTCCTTAGTATTTGTGGCTGTATATGTTGATGACATTATCTTGACTGGTACTGATATGAAGGAGATTGAATCTTTGAAACTCTTCTTGCATGAGAAGTTTAGAATAAAAGATTTAGGAAGGCTGCATTACTTTCTTGGATTCGAGATCTTGTCTGTGCGAGGATGGTGTCCTTGTTTCACAAAGGAAGTTTACTCTTGATCTCTTGAAGGAATTTGAGTCTATAAACTACAAGGCTACTACTTCACCATTAGATCCTACTGAGAAACTAAGACTTACAGAAGGGAAGTTACTACCAGATCCTACTTACTACAGAAAATTAGTAGGCAAGCTTAATTTTCTTGCTAATACAAGAATGGATATAGCATATAGTGTCCAACATCTCAGTCAATTCATGCGATCTCCTAGAGAACCTCATTTAAAGGCAGCTTACCATGTACTCAGATACCTACAAAGTGATCCTACATTGGGAGTTTTTATCAGTAATAAACCTGATATCACCATCAGTGCCTACTGTGACTCAGATTGGGCCTCTTGTCTTGATTCAAGGAAGTCAGTGAGTGGTTATTTGGTCCTCATGAGAGATAGCCCTATCAGTTGGAAGTCCAAGAAACAGCCTACAGTGTCATTATCTTCAGCAGAAGCAGAATACAGGGCCATAAGACAGGTAGTAGGAGAAGTAGTGTGGCTAGAAAGACTACTTGGTGAACTCTCAGTAACAATACCTTTGCCTATACAAGTATTTTGTGACAGCCAAGCAGCAGTACACATTGCCAAGAATCCGGTGTTTAATGAGCAGACCAAACACATAGAAGTTGATTGCCATTTTGTCAGGACAAAGCTCCAAGAAGGACTGATTACACTCCAATATGTCTCAACAGAATCCCAGCTGGCTGATGTTTTCACTAAGGCATTGACTGGTGTTAAACATTCTCATCTGATGAACAAGTTGTCTGTGAATGGCTCACTTCCAACTTGAGGGGGGGGGGTGATAAAACTAGCTTGTTTAGTGTGAGTTAGTTATCAATTTGTTAGTTAGTTAGTTAGTCATTACTCAACTTTCAAGTAGTTAGTTATAGTTAGTTATTTTCACATGGGTAGTTAGTTATAGATCACATGTTTTGTATTTCTGTTTTTGATTAGTTACTACTCATTGATGTGTATATATACACATCTAATGTACTGATTTACGTATGCATTCCAATACAGAAAATTCCCTCTTCTTCCTTCATGCTATCAGAAGCTCAACCTCCATTAATGGAGGAATGAGATTAGCTTCCAGCTTCCAGCTTGAATTGCTGGCTTCATCATCTTGTATTGATGATTTCATCAATGGTCAAACAGTTGAGATTCCTTCATTTTTAATTAGAGATTTTTTATTTGAGCTTTTGATATAAAAAAAATTTCGTTAAGAGTATTGCACCTAAAAATTAATCATATAATACATAAATTTGAATTAGTCGATTGGTGAGTGAAAAAAAGTAAAAGATCTAAGTATCTTTTGCTCATTTTATGTAACGACCTGTTTAGTCGTTTTAGAGCAGCAGAACAAATTCTGGAAAAACTGGCTGAAACCACGGACCCAACGACGGACCGTCGCAGGCTCGACGGACCGTCGTGGGTGTTCCGTTCCACGACACTTAGAATTACGAAATCGCAGTGCGAAAATCGACTCTCACGAACCGTAGAAATGGCGAGCGGACCGTCACATTCACGACGAACCGTCGTGAGTACCCGCTGCAAAACACTTCAACTTTTGAGAATTTGAGTACGAGCGAGTTCACGACCGTCGTAGCGGAGGGCGGCGGACGGGCCGTCACGGGGGTGACGGGCGTCGCCGAACCCTGAAAAAGCGGGAGGCGGCGGCCATCGTGTGGCGGACCGTCGCGAGCCACGGCACGTGCCTGATCCCGGGCGGATTTAGGATTTCTCCCACGCGTTTTAAGGGTCGTTTTTGACTATTCTTTCCTTAATTATAAAGATTGAGGGTTTATATTAATAAGTCTAATTACTTAGGGGTTAAAAGAGGTAACCTTAAGTTAATTAGGGGTTTTATTGTCCTCTTTTATTCTTAATTATACAATAATTAGGGTAAAGGAAAGAGGGTTTGAATAAAACAAAGAGAAAGAAAAGAAAGAGGAGAGAGCGATCGATCAAAGGGGAGAAAACAAAGCTTGGGAATTTCTTGCTTGCTTCCAATTCTTGATTGGAGGTAGGTTATGGTTTATGTTCACGATATTCGTAGTGAACTCTTAATAGTGAATATTATGTGTTGATATTATTGTAAACCATACTATGTGCTTAAGTTGTATGCTTGCATGAATATGAATGTGAAGTTGTGATGAATTAACAAAGCATGATGAAGCTATTGAATCCCAAATCTTGAAAGAATCCTAATTCGCGATATATTATATAATGAGAATGATGATGCCTTAGTATGAAAGAAGGCTTGATATATTATATAATGAGAATGATGATGCCTTAGTGTAAAGAAGGCTTGATGAATTAGGGGATCGGGTGCCACGTTAGGTACCAGGATAGAATGAAATTGAGGATCGGGTGCCACGTTAGGTACCAGGATAGAATGAATATGAGGATCGGGTGCCACGTTCGGTACCAGGATAGAATGAATATGAGGATCGGGTGCCACGTTCGGTACCAGGATAGAATGAATATGAGGATCGGGTGCCACGTTAGGTACCAGGATAGAATAAATATGAGGATCGGGTGCCACGTTCCTGCACAGGATAGAATGAATATGAGGATCGGAGTGTCACGTTCGACACCAGGATAGAATATGGATCGGGTGCCACGTTAGGTACCAGGATAGTATATGAGGATCGGAGTGCCACGTTAGGCACCAGGATAGAAATAGAGGCGGAGTGTCACGCATCGGACACAAGAGGAAGAAAGATAATGAATCTTGAAAGATAATGAATATACTCAATCTAATGAACTTAATTCCCAAATGAGTATGGTATTGAGGCTTGAGTCCTCGCCGTGTGAACTTCGGTTGTAATTATTGATGAACTCATGTTGTTATTGCTACATGTTGAGTATTGTAGTTGATTTGCATTATTATTGATATATCTTGCTCCCTATTTTGAGTTAGCCGATGATATCTACTCGATGCGTGTGGTTGTCTTGACCCTACTTTATGTTTTTCTTCTTTGTTATTTGTGTAATGCAACAAACGTTTCGTCAACTTCAACTCAACAAGAGATCTAGCCGCCTTCACTTCATCGGAATTCAAAGAGCTAATGCGTCTAGCTTGGACTGGGTCTTCTTCTTCAAGTCTTGATGCCTTGAACTTCCGGCATGGACTAGCTAGTATTTGTTTTAGCTTCTTAGACATTCCTAGTTTAGCAATTTGAGATAGATGTTCTTGTGATGATGACTTCCAGATTTTGGGAATAATAATAATAGTTTTGAATTGTTTTGTTAATGAGTTTAAGTCTTCCAGCATTACTTTACTGTTGTTATATATTGAAATGATAAGGGTTAAATTGGTTGGTTCGCTCACATAGGAGGGTAAATGTGGGTGCGGTCAGCGGCTCGATTTGGGTCGTGACAAACTTGGTATCGAGCATTAGGTTCGTTGGTCTCATCACACAAGAACAGTCTAGTAGAGTCTTAAGGAGCGGTAGGGGGACGCCTTTACTTTTCCTTGAGAGGCTACAAGACTTTAGGAAAATTTCACTCTTTCATTCTTTCTTTCGTGCTACTACTTGAGTCCAATTGGTATCTAGGCGATCTGGTGGTATCGACCATCTTCACTCTATTTCGCAGATGGTTAGAACTAGAGCAACGACTACGCCAACACCAAAGACCGGCAGACAGGTGCGTCTGAGCCACCAACCGGGTCAGTGGCTCGAGGAGAACAACGGCAAGAGGTCGTGGTAGAGGTCGTGGGAGGGCGTCCTCTAGAGGAAGAGGACGAGCACCTAGCCCATCCGATACTAGAGGCGGTGACTCCTCCACCGACCGAAGAGGTGATAAGAGAAGGGGAGGATGGGGTGAATGAGCAAGCGAGAATGAGGAAATGCCACCTCAACCTACCCCGAGATGATCAATCAGGTTCTCGCTTATCTTAGCGGGTTATCTGATCACGGTCAGGCACCTCCAGGGGTTTCTGCACCAACACCTCCGGTTTTGTACGACATGCGGCTACTATGGCTCGCGTGGATGCACCATTGGGAATGGGCACATTTCCACGTCGACCATCTGGGCCTATTATGACAAACGATCAACATGAACTTTTCAGTTCTTGAAATTGAAACCTCCAGTCTTTAAAGTGCGGAGAATCGAGAGGATGCCTACGATTTTTACGGTTGATTGTCATGAGCTACTACACAAGATGGGTATAGTAGAGAGGTTTGGTGTCGAAGTTCGTGAGCTATCGGTTTGAGGAACGCCAAAATGTGGTGGCGTTCACATGTTGAGTGTCAACCAGCAGGCACCACCTATGACTTGGGAATCATTCTCGAGTTTGTTCATGGAAAAGTATATCCCCCGGACCTTGAGGGATAGGAAGAGGGATGAGTTCTTGAGTCTCGAGCAAGGTAGGATGACGGTTAACGCATATGAGGCTAAGTTTCGTGCTTTATCAAGGTATGCCACTCAACTCGCTTTGATCCACAAGAACGGATCCGCCGCTTTGTAAAGGGTTGAGATCGAGTTGCGGATTTCGGCCTTACAGTAGCGGCGTGGCAAAATCCTTCCAAGAGGTGGTAGACTTTGTGATAGAAGTGGAAGGAGTGAAGCCAGGCGACTTCACCACAACTCGACATCAAAGAGGTTTCGAAGGGAGGTGAGTTTAATGGTTCTTATTCTAGAGGACGAACTCAGGTCACTCCAATCGACCAATACGCCTTCACTACAGATCGTAGTTGGGGGTCCACCTCGAGCGGTCAACACTTCTCCGAGAGGCCTGTCATGAACCTCGAGAGTGTTATGGATGTGGGGAGGTTGGACACATTAAGAGGTATTGTCCAAACCAGAGTTACTGAACCCCAATAGCTAGAGGTAGAGGTGGTAATGGTAGAGGTCGTTATTACGGAGGCGTGGTGGCGAGGTAATGGTGGTCACCAAAGCGGCAGAGGTGAAGGGCAAAACGGAGCCGCTACTACGGAACATGGTAGGGGCAAGGGACAGACAAACGATAGGGCGCATTGTTACGCTTTCCTGGGAGATCTGAGCGGAGCGTCGATCTTTGTTATCACAGGTAATCTTTTGGTTTGTGATTGCATGGCATCTATATTATTTGACCCTGGCTCCACGTTTTCATATGTATCTTCATCATTTGCTAATGGTCTAAATCTACATTGTGAATTACTTGATATGCCTATTCGTGTTTCTACTCCGGAGGGTGAGTCTGTGGAAGTTGAAAAAGTGTATAGGTCTTGTTTGGTGAATTTTGTGGGAGCAACACTTATGTAGATTTGGTTATTTTAGAAATGGGTGACTTTGATGTAATTACGGGTATGACTTGGCTTTCTCGAATTTTGCGATCTTGGATTGTAATGCTAAAGCGGTGGCGTTAGCCAAGCACAGGCGATCCGTTAGTGTGGGAGGCGACTACACTTCCAATCGGTGCGTATTATCTCCTTTCTTGGTGCTCGGAAGATGGTTAGTAAGGGTTGTTTAGCTTTCTTAGCACATCTTAGGGATGACACCATCCAAGTACCCTCAATCGAATCGGCCAGTAGTTCGAGAATTTTGGATGTGTTCCTGCAGATCTTCCTGGTATGCCACCGGATAGGGATATTGACTTCTGCATTGATCTTGAACCGCACTCGCCCCATTTCTATACCCCCATAGAATGGCTCCCGGAGTTAAGAGAGTTAAAGGCACAACTTCAAGAGTTATTGAACAAAGGCTTCATTAGACCAAGTCGTCCCCTTGGGGTGCTCCGGTTTTGTTTGTGAAGAAGAAGGATGGGAGTTTTCGGATGTGCATAGACTACGCACAACTAAACAAGGTAACCATAAAGAACAAGTATCCTCTTCCTCGCATTGATGACTTGTTCGATCGGCCATAAGGTGCTTGTGTCTTCTAAGATTGACTTGAGATCCGGTTATCATCAATTGAAAATACGGCAACGGATGTGCCAAAACCGCTTTGAGCGAGGTATGGGCATTACGAATTTGTGGTGATGTCTTTTGGTCTTACGAATGCCCCTGCTGCGTTCATGAGCTTGATGAACGGGATTTTTAAGCCATATTTGGACCTCTTCGTAATCGTATTTATTGATGATATATTGGTATACTCGAAGAGCAAGAAGGAACATGAGGAACATTTGAGAATAGTATTGGAAATGTTGAGGAGAAAGCTCTTTATGCCAAGTTCTCTAAGTGTGAGTTTTGGCTAGATGCAGTGTCCTTCTTGGGGCACGTAGTTTCTAAGGATGGAGTGATGGTAGATCCATCTAAGATTGAGACAGTGAAGAATTGGGTGAGACCCACCAATGTGTCAGAAATAAGAAGTTTTGTGGGGTTAGCTAGTTACTACCGCCGATTTGTCAAGGGATTCTCTTCATTGCTTCCTAATCGTGAACTTGACTAAGCGAGAATGTTCCATTTGTATGGTCGGATGAATGTGAGGAAAGCTTTGAAGCTTAAGACTTTGTTGACTACCGCACCAATTCTTACCTTGCCAATAGAGGTAAAGACTTCATTGTTTCTTGTGATGCATCCTATTCTGGTTGGAGTGCGGTGTTAATGCAAGAGAAAAATGTGATTGCTTATGCTTGAGGCAATTAAAGGTGCATGAACGTAACTATCCGACCCATGATTTGGAGTTGGCAGCGGTAGTATTTGCACTAAAACAATGGAGACACTATTTGTATGGGGTTAAGTGTGAAGTCTACACGGATCATCGTAGCCTTGATGACGTCTTTACTCGTAAAGATTTGAACTTGAGACAAAGGAGATGGATGGAACTACTAAAGGACTACGATATCACTATCTTGTATCATCCGGGAAGGCGAATGTTGTAGCGGATGCTTTGAGTAGAAAGGCGGAAGCATGGGAAGTCTAGCTCACTTGCAAGCTTCTAGGCGCCCGTTGGCTAGAAAGTGCGATTTTGGCTAACGATTTGATGAGGTTAGAAGTAAATGAGAAGGAGGATTGTTAGCTAGTGTGGAGTCGAGATCTTCTTTTCTTGACAAGATTAAGGAAAGCAGTTTGATGATGAGAAACTAAAGCGAGACAAAGTGTTGCAAGGAGAGGCTAAGGAAGCACAAATCGATGAGGAAGGTGTTTTGAGAATCAAGGAAGGGTATGTGTACCCGAGGTGATGATCCGATCAACACTATTCGGCAGAGGCTCATAGTTCAAAGTATTCTATACATCCGGGTGCGACCAAGATGTACCGTGACCTAAAGCAACACTTTTGGTGGAGTAGAATGAAGCGTGATATTGTTGACTTTATTGCCAAGTGTCCAAACTGTCATCAAGTAAAGTANGAACACCAAAGGCCGGAGGAACACTTCAGAGAATGCCCATTCCTGAATGGAAGTGGGAGAGAATTGCAATGGACTTTGTGGTTGGTCTTCCAAAGACATTGGGTAAGTATGACTCCATTTGGGTGGTTGTCGATAGGTTAACTAAGTCTGCTCATTTCATTCCGGTAAAGGTGACTTACAATGCAGAGAAGTTAGCCAAGATCTATATCTCAGAGATTGTTCGATTGCATGGAGTTCCACTCTCCATCATATCGGATAGAGTCTGTGATTTACTTCTAAGTTTTGGAGGACATTACATCTTTGAATTGGGTACTAGGTTGGACCTTAGTCGCATTTCACCCTCGGCCAGATGGTCGATCTGAGNGAACGATTCAAGTCTTGGAGGATATGCTTCGCGCATGTGTGATAGAGTTTGGTGGCCATTGGGATAGCTTCCTACCCTTAGCGGAGTTTTCGTACAATAATAGCTATCACTCAAGCATTGATATGGCCCCATTTGAAGCATTGTATGGGAGGAGATGTAGGTCTCCCATTGGTTGGTTTGATGCATTTGAGGTTAGACCTTGGGGTACCGATCTTTTGAGGGATTCTATGGAGAAGGTGAAAGCTATTCAAGAAAAGCTTCTAGCGGCGCCAAAATAGACAAAAGGAGTATGCAGACCGAAGGTTAGAGACTTGGAGTTCATGGAGGGTGAACAAGTCTTGTTGAAGGTTTCACCTATGAAAGGGTGATGCGGTTTGAAAAAAGGTAAGCTAAGCCCAAGGTATATTGGACCATTTGAGGTACTAAAGCGAGTAGGGAGGTGGCTTATGAATTAGCCTTACCTCCAGGCTGTCCGAGTACATCCGGTATTTCATGTATCCATGTTGAAAGATACCATGGAGATGGAAACTACATCATCCGTTGGGATTCGATTTTACTTGATGAGAACTTGTCATATGAGGAGGAGCCTGTTGCTATTCTAGATAGAGAAGTTCGCAAGTTGAGGTCAAGGAGATTGCATCCATCAAGGTTGATGGAAGAATCGACCGTTGAAGAGGCTACTTGGGAGAAGGAGGCGGATATGCAAGAGAAATACCCACATCTGTTTTACATTGGTACTCTTAACCGCTGTTTTCTTCTTTTGATCGTTAGGGGACGAGCGATGGGTAAATGGTATCTATTGTAACGACTGTTTAGTCGTTTTAGAAGCGTGAACAAATTCGGAAAAAGCGGTGAAACCACGGACTGACGACGGACCGTCGCGGGCTCGACGGACCGTCGTGGGTGTTCCGTTCCACGACACTTAGAATTCAAATTGGGTACGAAAATCGACTCTGCGAACCGTAACGAAATGGCGAGCGGACCGTCACATTCACGACGAACCGTCGTGAGTACCGTTGCAAAACACTTCAACTTTTGAGAATTTGAGTACGAAAGCGAGTTCACGACCGTCGTAGCGGAGGGCGGGACGGACCGTCACGCGGGGTGACGGGCCGTCATGACCACCTGAAAAAGCGGGAGGAGGCGGCGGCCGTCGTGACGGACCGTCGCGAGCACGACGGCCCGTCACACAGCTGCACAATCCCGGGCGGTTTAGGATTTCTCCCAGCGTTTTAAAGTCGTTTTTGACTATTCTTTCCTTAATTATAAAGATTGAGGGTTTATATTAATAAGTCTAATTACTTAGGGGTTAAAAGAGGTAACCTTAAGTTAATTAGGGGGTTTTATTGTCCTCTTTTATTCTTAATTATACAATAATTAGGGTAAAGGAAAGAGGGTTTGAATAAAACAAAGAGAAAGAAAAGAAAGAGGGAGAGAGCAGTCGATCAAAGGGGAGAAAACAAAGCTTGGGAATTTCTTGCTTGCTTCCAATTCTTCGGTGGAGGTAGGTTATGGTTTATGTTACGATATTCGTAGTGAACTCTTAATAGTGAATATTATGTGTTGATATTATTGTAAACCATACTATGTGCTTAAGTTGTATGCTTGCATGAATATGAATGTGAAGTTGTGATGAATTAACAAAGCATGATGAAGCTATTGAATCCCAAATCTTGAAAGAACCCTAATTCGCTTGATATATTATATAATGAGAATGATGATGCCTTAGTATGAAAGAAGGCTTGATATATTATATAATGAGAATGATGATGCCTTAGTGTAAAAGAAGGCTTGATGAATTAGGGGATCGGGTGCCACGTTCCGGTACCAGGATAGAATGAAATTGAGGATCGGGTGCCACGTTCCGGTACCAGGATAGAATGAATATGAGGATCGGGTGCCACGTTCCGGTACCAGGATAGAATGAATATGAGGATCGGGTGCCACGTTCCGGTACCAGGATAGAATGAATATGAGGATCGGGTGCCACGTTCCGGTACCAGGATAGAATAAATATGAGGATCGGGTGCCACGTTAGGTGCCAGGATAGAATGAATATGAGGATCGGAGTGTCACGTTCCGACACCAGGATAGAATATGGATCGGGTGCCACGTTCGGTACCAGGATAGTATATGAGGATCGGAGTGCCACGCGTTAGGCACCAGGATAGAAATAGAGGAGGCGGAGTGTCACGCGTCTGACACAAGAGGAAGAAAGATAATGAATCTTGAAAGATAATGAATATACTCAATCTAATGAACTTAATTCCCAAATGAGTATGGTATTGAGGCTTGAGTCCTCGTGTGTGAACTCGGTTGTAATTATTGATGAACTCGTATGTTGTTATTGCTACATGTTGAGTATTGTAGTTGATTTGCATTATTATTGATATATACTGTTCCCTATTTTGAGTTAGCCGATGATATCTACTCAAGATGCGTGTGGTTGTCTTGACCCTACTTTTATGTTTTTCTTCTTTGTTATTTGTGTAATGCACGACAAGCGTTTACGTCAACTTCAACTCAACAATAGATCTAGCCGTCTTCACTTCATCGGAAATTCGGGGTGAGCTAATGCGTCTAGCTTGGGTGGGTCTTCTTGAGTCTTGATGCCTTGAACTTAGGCATGGACTAGCTAGTATTTGTTTTAGCTTCTTAGACATTCCTAGTTTAGCAATTTGAGATAGATGTTCTTGTGATGATGACTTCCAGATTTTGGGAATAATAATAATAGTTTTGAATTGTTTTGTTAATGAGTTTAAGTCTTCCGCATTACTTTCTGTTGTTATATATTGAAATGATAAGGGTTAAATTGGTTGGTTCGCTCACATAGGAGGGTAAATGTGGGTGCCAGTCGCGGCTCCGATTTGGGTCGTGACATTTTATCAATTATTTTATGATGGCCCTACTTTCATTTTCTCATGTGAAATGTTTTCTTTTAAAAAATTTTTTAAAAAAATTCATCATCAAATAGTTAATTGGTTTTGGGGTCTTAAACGCAAAGATGAAAAGCTACGAATCATTTTCGAGAAATTAAATTTTATAATATACTCAAGGTGTTAGGCAAAAGCTTTCCTTATTATTATTATTTTTTTGGTGAGAACTAATTTAGGTATAAGTTCATGTAAGATCAATAAAATACTCATAAATTGTCCATTCTATTCCTCAAAGAATGGGATTGTGAATAAGTCCAATCTTCTTACTAATATATTCACTATTATAAGAAAGGGAACAAAATATAAAATTTGAGTTGTTTAAAGGAAGACTTATGGTTGATCAAATTTTAAAATTCGACCTATCATAAATGTGAATTATTTTTAATAATTTATATATTAAAAGATTCGAAATATTGAGAGAGAAGATCATATCTAAAATTTAAGATTATTTAGAGGAGATTTGAGATAATCTGGATTGAAAACAAAATCAGCTCGTTGAGTAAGATGAATTGTTGTAATAATGTACAAATATTGTATAACATTGTATATGAATGTATATTCATCTCTAATACATATTTATATATGTTATACATAGTTATATTACTGTTTATATATATCTATATATATATATATATATATATATATATATATATATGTATGATACAATTGTTTAACTGTTTTTTCTGTTGCATGATATGTTTGTGTAAGATCAAACTCGGTCCATAACTAGGGACCAAATAGGCTCACTCTTAATGGGCTGAGTTGGACGGCTTGTTTTTCGCCTTTTTTGCTAAAATATGATTAGTGTTGGCAAATATTGCTCCTAACCTGTCTTATTAAGAGCAAAATTCGGCCATCACTGAGTTGGATAATTTATTTTTCGTCTTTTTTGACAGGAAGATGATATGTGTTGGCGAAAGATGATTAGTTGACAATTCTTTTGCCGAAAATCGGTGACACGACTCACGAGGGATCTAGAGATGCATTATTGGACCTTTTATGGGCAAATATAGGTATAGAATTTGGAGCAATTTAGAGGTGATTCTCCTAATTCTAAGTCGTTCATTTCCTCTTTTAAAATGTTCTTTGGTTTCATATTCTATTGGTGACTATAGAGATCTTAATTACTGATTTTGGTGGATTTGGAAGAAAATAAAACATTATGAGCCATTCATGTTGCTTTCTTTTATTTATTTTTGTGGGGTAACCTTATTCTAAAAGTGCTTTCTATAGTGGAAAATGCACTTAAAACTCACAAAATTCATGTTTACTTCTCTTGTCCTTTTCTCTTGTATGAGTTGGAACTTGTGAAACAAATTAATTATCCAACTCATGAGTTAGATTGAATTTAGGCGGATTAAAAGATAAATAAATTATCTAATTAACGAGTTAGATTGAATTTAGATTGATTAAAATGAATTGTATTAATAAATAGACGAGTCAGTATTAATCCTCCCAAATATTAGGGGTATGCTTCAACAATACTCTTTCTGTTTCAATTTATATGACACATTTTATTTAAAAAACCCTACTATCGCTAAAAAGCGAGGGTTTTTGAGAGTCAAACAATTTCAGTTTCACCAGAAATTTGCGCGTGAAATTTTCATTTTTTAAAAATGAAATTCATATATTTGTAAACTACGTAAAAAGTACTATGAGTCACAATAATTAATAATTCAAAATGTTTATAAAATGTATAAAAAATTTAAATTCGAAAAGTGACATATAAAATAAAACGTAAATTATATTATTAAACTAGATCGTTGGACCTAATTTTAGACAACTTATTATTTAGATTAATTATATTTTTATACTTATTATTTAGATTAAATTTTTTTTTATGAGCTAATATTGTTATCTTAATTTAAAACCCCTTTAAAAAGCTTTACATCACCAATATGGGACAAGTGTTATATATTCTCTCGTAAGACTGATAGATACTTACTTTACTTAATTAATAATTCATTTTATTGAATAATATTATACCTATTAATGCCTAATGAAATTCCTATTATATACTATTAATTACGAATATCTACGCATAATGGTTCAAATCAAAGTAGAAGAATTTAGGCTCATGATTCCATTTGAAATTTAAATTACGTACACTGCAATATTTCTTCAACCATATGTAATAGTCAATATATAGAGACATTTTTAGGAATTATTTATGTGGTGCACATACAGTTATTAACTGCCACTAAAAATATATTTTTAGCTATATTTAACATTTTTTTTAAATATTTTTCAAGTCTATAATAATACTGCATCAAATGACAATTAATTAATATAGATACAGACTTTATCGTTCTTTATATATATATATATATATATATATATATATTACCGCTAAAATTTATTTTTGTCGTAACGTTGATTGATGCTATTTTGGAGTACATGATTCCTATGTTTTTCTTTAACTACAAATGGTTGGTGTTTGATATAAAAGAAAATGGATAGATTCTCAATTGATCACATGTACAGTCTTTGAATATTCTTTTTGTTTGATTTTATACTGAAACGTTTTTCAACAATATCTCGTTTAACTATCATACAGTTACAAATTATTGATTAGATTAGCCAAAAGATAATTATATATTAAAACCAGGGATTGAAAATTAATCAAAAAAATATGTTATCCTTAAATTTGAATTTATTATTGGTTTGTCAATTTAACAACTCAATCTATTATGACTAAGTCCATCTAAAAGCTAGGTTGATTTTGGACAAATTGATTCAAAAATATATATATATTTTTAATTATATATGTTGTATAGAATTAAATTTAAAAAATTAAATTTTACTATGTAATTAATAATTTATATAAAAAATGAAGAGATAAAACTTTATAAAGAATTTGGCGGGCTAGAGCTAGATAATGAATGACTCATTGTTGAGTGCATCTTTACCTAACGTCATCTCAATCCATAATTAACCTTGAATTTAAATGTTTCATTGCTCAGTTATTTATTAATTCATTTCATTTTAATCCATTCAGATTCAACCAACGCGCCAATCCCATTTGACACCATGTCCATTGCTTGATCTAATGTAGTTGAAAAATTGTAGTCAAGTGGCTTGCCAACTAAGATTTAAAAGAATATATCACAAATGATAAAAGGTAAAGAATGGGGCATGACACAACAATAATTTTGGACATGATTGGACTTGCTTAGGGAAGATCAATCTTTGCAATTCAAAAGCAAAGGAAAAGGAAAAAAAAAACTTTTGTGAATTATATGTGAGTCCAAATTCTATTTTGGTACATCTTTTCTATTGATATTTCCTTTCTTTTTTTAAGTAGGGAATAGCATGTTGCAAGAAATTAGAAAGAAAAGAAAGCAAACCATAAGTTTAAGATAGACAAAGACAAATGAAGAAAAAGGGGAAAGAGATCATAGAGAAGTGGAAGTGTACTAAGTTTGAAAAGTACTTTGCCAAACAAATTGTATACTATACATTATATCTTTTTTCTTGTAACTATAATAATAATAATAATAATAATAATAATGTAAACAACATTATCCTTTGTTTGCTTCTTTTTCTTTTAAGTTGCAAGTGCTTCAAAGTTGAATAGTATTATCAACCGTTATGCTGAGGGTTAGAGTCATGTTGAAAGGTAACTGGAAGCATTATTATTTTTCCTTTGAAATGAATAAAATAATAACTTATGTCACTAAAATATAAAAGTTCGTTGTTAATCTTATTTAACGATGATTTTTTGCTCGATGAATGATGAAAGAATGTTGTTACTTGTTAGTTCCACACTATTTAGTAACAAATTAACAAAGAATTTCATCACATAATTCATGTTTTTTTTTTATAACTCAAAGTTTGAATTGCTATGAATACAGGTCATGTGCAATTTTTAATTGCTGTAGTTGTAAATTGGAATACATCAAACGGATCTTGGATTGGACTATTTACAAATTGGACCATTTATGTATCAGCATGTATAAGAGATCTATATTCATTCATATACATTGTTATACAATATGTATACACAATATATCTATATTGTATAATGGTGTATAACCATGTTAAATAGTTGGTGCGAGAATGGTTCCGTCAAAAAGGGTAATGATTTGTGATTCAAGGGTCATGCAAATTGTTGAAAAAAAGTTTAATTTTGATACTTTTATTCTCGATCTGTTCTTAGTCTGAGCTTCTCATCCTCCTCTATCTATCTTTGTATTTTCTGATCTTTCTCCCCCTTGGTTAACATTCTTAATTTCATTTTAAGGACCATTAATTATTTTTTTCTTGTTATTTTCAGTTCTAAAATTGTATTTTGTGTTCTTAGTGATTATTATACATATTATTATTGCATGGCTACTTAAGTTGGGAATCAATCAACTATTTACCTGTGCTTATAGTGTATATTTGGGATCATGAGGTATGATATAGATTGTTATACTGTAGTGACATAATATAATTAGCAATAATTATATAGTAAAATATGGGGAAAATTAGATTAATCGAAATTTCTTGTTCATAATAATTTAATTATTATTTTTTATTTAGTGTCTATACTCATCTTGAAGTTAATTCTCAAATTCAAACAGATTCAAACTATAGAAATTAATGATATTCGACTAATTTTTATCTGTACACACCTCGAATAATTTCACTACATACTATACTATTTGTACTTTTATTTTTACTGAAATTTAAACATGAGACTGATAATTCTCATTTCATTTTATAAAAACCCTTAGATTTTAGTAATATAAAACAGCCAAATGACATAATTTTTTTAATTTTTAACAACAAACAAAGTCAACCAGGCACACTGTCAGCCAAATATGACTGATATAATAATTAATTATATTTATATATATTGGCCCAAAAAAAAAACATTTCTCACTAACCTCAATATTCTTTTTGGACTATACTTTGGCCCCTTGACTAATTGGTTGTTTTAATATTCCCATTTCCTAAATTACTTTCTATCATTTATTTAAATAAAGATAGACAAGTGAGATATTCTCTATATACTATTAGAGGGATGTGATGAAACAAAAATATAATTTCACGATTATTAATGAGAGGCAATGACGGAGCCATCATATCTTTAGGTGGTTCATCCGAATTTTTCGATGAAAAATTATATTATTTTTAAGTGGTTAAAATAATTTTTGTAGGTATAGATTAGATATCGAATCCCCTTCGACTACTTCGTTTGTCTATTTCTTCAGGTTTTGCACCCTTTTGTTGAGAGTTCTGGTTCCGCCTCTAAATTCAGAGATCATGAATTTGCAAAGCAATTTTTTTTTAATAGGATTTACTTCTCTTTTACAGGACCCTGCATGACATGAATTTTAATTAATTGGATAAATTATTAGTTCTAGATAACGATTAATTAAATAAAAAAAGATATCATATATGTACTAAATGTGTTTTATAAAATAAATAAAGAACACATGATCAACAAAGGAAGCTATATATGTAATAAGTCAAATTAGTACAACATTAAAAAAATTTTACTCCATAGAAATCTTTCAAAGTAACAACATGCCTTTTGTACCTATAAAAAAGAAGCTCTTCTTTAATTCCACTAAAAACATTATCTTATACCAAAAAAAATAAATTAAAAATGAAGGCTTTCACTAAACTAAACCTTTATTTCAATGAACTTATCACCACTTTCTTTTATTCATGGTTACCTAATTTATTAAAATTCATCATGTTAGCAACTTTTGCTTACTTGAATTCATATAGACAAAGACAACTAGAGAGAAATAGGTACAAGGATAATATAGATGAGAAGAGCTCTAAATTTGTTTGTAGAAGAATAAGATGTTTAATTAGAGATGAAGAATCACTTGAATGCGCGATTTGTTTATCAGAATTCAAGTATGGAGATAAAGGGAGAAAGCTTAACAATTGTAATCATATGTTCCATGAAAGTTGTTTGGAGAAATGGTTAATGCATGAGAAAGGGCAATCAACATGTCCACTTTGTAGAAATGTTGTTATATCTGAAAATGTGTTTGAGAAACACATGAAAGTTGAAGATGAAAGAAGTAGGAATAATGCATTTGAGGAAGAATTGGCTATGTTGTTGTTATCTACGTTGAAAGATAGTTGTTTTTGTCAGCAGCGAATGTAGAATTTTTATTGAGTGATTCGCATTATTTATTATGTATACGTATTAGAACAAATGTATCTAATATAAAATGTAAATATTTGACTAATTAGATGATTTGAATGAACCCCTTAATTGTTAAGTTATTCAGATTAATTGGGTCAAATTGGACGGGTCAAGATCCAACCCGTTTTTTAGTCCATTTGAGCCCAACGTAAATTTCGGCGGGTTAAGACTCAACCCAATTTCATTCAATCCATTTTAATATTTTCAATTTCAACCCAACCAGACTATTTAATACCCCTACGCCTAACCTCTCTAAAGAGATAGAATGTTATGTTTTATCCTCACTCGGAAGCTAGAAATTTTTCATTTGTCCATGTTTAGAAAGCCTCGCACTCTAAACATGTAGCATCTGTTTTTATCAATTTAATAATCAATCTACATCGTCCTTCCCTTTCTTCTTTTTTAAGGTTTCACTTTTTTGTTTCATTTAGTGATTCGAACTAACAACATTCATATTGGTGCTTACAATTTGAACAACACCTCTTTTCGACATCTTCATTTTCCCACTTTCCGTCACACTCATCTAAATTTTCCATGTTAAGTTTTATCAACATGCAAATTGCAATACCTGCCACCAAATATATTTAGCTCATTTAAAAGTTGTTTAAAGTGAATAAAGTAAGTTTTATTGTCAAATTCAAGGCTGATTTGATGAATTTATCATACATTTATGATTAAATTTGATAAAATTAATCCATAAAATCATAACTGCTCTAAGTTTGAATTAATTATTGATCCACGTATTTATGAAATACTTGTGTAAAATATCAATCCATAAACTTTATTTACCATCTATTTAGTCCAACTTATACAATTTTTTTTATAATTAACTTATATTTAACATGTTGAATATATCATAACAGATAATAATTTACAGGTAAGTTATAATTTTTTTGAGTCACAATGTATATTCAGTATTTTTTTAAAATGTATTTAATGTATAATCCGGATATATTTTCAATGATTTTGAGATGTAAATTATTGGCCATATGAAATTGGATCGAGTCAGGTCATATAATATACTTAATCGGATAAGTTAATTTATAGTTAGCTTTTTTGAGTATATCATGATACATAGCTAATGTAATATATAGCTCATGAATAAATAAATTATATTTTTTGAATATACCATAATATATAAAATATGTTTTCTATGTATGTCATAATGTATATTTAGTATATATTCTACGTATATTATGTAAATCATTGGCCAGAGATAATCGGACCGAGTCGGGTCGAATTTGCCGCCATCTTCTTCTAGGCCCCAAAGCATTTCGAATCTTTTCCTACGCCAATGGCGACGGTGACGAAAGTGTACCTGAAGGCGGAGACCGGCGACTGTCACCGCCTTGAGGCGGAGCAGAGAGAAGCTCCGGCGGAAATACGATTCTAGAACAAAAAGAGTAGTTGAATTAGGAAATGGAAGCGAAGTAATATACTTACCTAGGTTCCTAAATTACCATGGAATCGTCCAATGATTCGCGTCTTCGGTCGATCTTGTGTCCAGGTACTCATTTTTCTTCTGCCTTTCTCCTTCAATTTTACTCTGTTTGTGTGAAGCGTTTAGTGCATCCTGTAATATTTTAAGAGGCAAAATGGAGACTAAAGTCTTATGCTTTACTACAGTATTGCTAAGGTCTAAGGAAAGGTAGAGGTAGGTTGAAAAAGTATAATGAGAGGTGATTGAGTAGGACTTAGCACATGTGCAACTTACCGAGTACATGACGCTATATAGGAGGTTTATGGAGGTCGAGGATTGGAGTAGATTAGTCGTAGTCTAGGTATTGTTATTAGGGAACTTTCACATATAGCCACTTAAAAGTAGCCCAATTACTTTCCATAGCTACAGTTTGATAATTATAATCTGTAGCTACATGTTATATGGAAGAGAGAGATGATCGAGACTGGGGGAGAGAGTATAGAGCTAGAGAAGGGGAAAAGAGTGGGAGAAAGGTGAATTATATATGTATATCGGCTAGATAATTGTATATCATATATATGTATTTGTATATATGGAAAGCGAGCTTGAGAGAGGGAGGAGAGAGGCAAGCGAGCTTGGGAGAAGGTGGAGAGAGGCAAGAGAGACTGGGAGAGGGAGGAGAAAGGCGAGCGAAAGAGGGAAGAGAGTAGGAGAGAGGGGAATTGTATATGTATATAGGTTAAATAATTATATATTATACATATGCATTTGTATAGATGACAAGCGAGATTGGGAGAGAGAGAAGAGAGGTGAGCGAGAGAGGGCAGAGAGTGGGAAAGAGGTTAATTGTATATGTATATAGGTTAAATAATTGTATATTATACATATGTATTTATATATTCTGATGAATTATACATATATAAACGTGACTAATTATACAAACTCGAAGTCACCCACGTAATTAATGTATAATGTTAGTCACGAGTGGTAATTATAGCAAACTATAGCTATGATTAGTATTTAAATAGTATAAGTTTGCGTAACCGCGTAATTTTCCATTATTATTACTTTCTTATTCTCTCACTCTTTGATTTTAGTATTACTTGTGTTTACTTTGCTTTGGTTATCATATTTGTTGCTATTGCTCTTTTCTTCATTATTGCATGTTGATTACTTGAGTTGAGGGTCTATTGAAAATAGTTCTCTACCTCACAAGGCAGGGGTAAGATTGTACACACACTACTTTCTCTAGACTCTACTTGTGGGATACATTGGGTATGTTGTTTTTGTAAATAGTAGGTATTAACTTCTCGTGTGTTTACTTATTTATGTTTTGAATCCTCGTGGTGGAAATCCTGGCTCTACTATCTTGCATACTTTTAAGTTTTAGATAGGCTACTTTGTATTTCCTTGTCTGACTATAATCGTACAACTTTGATGTAACTCATAAGCATGCCCCCAAACTATTGTGGGGTTTTTCCCTTCAGGTACCTCAACTATGTCATTTTCCTATTGAATCCTTGAATTATCCATAATTTGTTCTTTTTAAACATTGTTGGATGATGTGGCAAAAAATGTGATCTCACGTCACTTGAATGCGTGAAGATGGCGCTGATGTCGATCCCTGAACCACCCATCATCTTCCACTTTTAACCCTAATTTTCTTCCCTTTTTCTGTTATTTCTCCTTTTTTTTCCTCTTCATCATTAAGTTGGAGTTGTTCATCATAATATATCTCTTCTTCATTGATCCCTTCCTAATCATCAAGTTCCAATGTCGAAGTTATCTTTTCAACAATAAAATGACATAGAAATTAGGAAATGAACTTACCTCACTAGATTTAACAGGAAAATCGTGATTGAACTCCAAATTTTTCCGCAATCTTCGATGATACCTTTAATAAAACACTTAAATTCACTTCAAAATTTGAGAATTTTAGTTGTAAATCGCATAAATGTCACTGAAAGAAGACCAAATTTTAGGGTTTTCTCATCTAGAACCAATGCACGTGGGTTCAAAAGAGTTTGTGGGGGGGAAATGATGGGGCTTTAGGTTTTTAGGGTTGGTAAATGAATATGTGGCGCTAATGTGTAAATGGATTGAAGTTTGATTGGTTGCAATTTTCATGTGGGAAAGGTGGATCTCACCCGCACTATCAATAAAAAATATTTGTTGAAGTTTTGTGCCACATCAGTCAATAGTGTTTAAAAGGAACAAATTATAGGTGGTTCAATGATTCAATAGGAAAATGACGTAGTTAGGGTACCTGAAGTGTAAAACCCAACAAGTTTAGGGATATGTTTATATATTTAGCCTTTATGTGATGTGATGTTTTTTTTTTTGTTTTTTGAGGGGCTTGTCCCATGTTAAGTAAAATGTTTCCACTTTGATATTTTAGAACAAGGGGTGAATTTTAGGCAAGTTGACAAGTGCATGTGGTTCAATCTGTTCTCCAAAAGTGATCCCTACACTGTTATGCTGATTGCTATGCGTATTGTAGGATTTCATGGATAATTATGTTAGAAAATCAATTATGTTGCATTTGGGTTGAGGATTTGATTGAGATTGAGAGTTTTCAAATTCCGTTGTGCAAATATAGGTGATAGATTGATATAGTTTATCTGAAATTTCACGAACTGCCATTATATAGATCTCCAATGCCACCTGAATGAGAGGGTTTGGAAAGGACCAAGGGTGATAATTCAAACCTATAGTTACTAGAAAGAGAAACAGAATAATTTACTTCATTCGCATAGCTTATTCTCCCAAGAAATTTGTTGGGGTTGGGGTTGTGGCAAAACCATAGTAAGTTCGTTATAAAGAAAAGTTTTTTCTACTCGGAGATGGAATTAATGTTTTTTTCTCTTCCTAACTTAGAAGCTTTGACTGGGTGGAAAGAAACACACAACCGTAAAGTTTGAATTCTAAAGCTAAACGCTATTTTTATTCTCTTATATTGGATTGCTTCTGCATTGACTTGTTTTCGAGTAATGAGAAAGCACATGGACAAAGATGGTGTTCAAATTCTGAGTCTGTATTGTGGGCAGTTTTGTTCCTCTGCCCATGACTGACTATTCAAGTTCAAAATGTTGCGTCTCTTTTAGTATTTGAATAGGTTAGTCTGTGCTCATGACGGTGCCGTTCACAGTGAAAGTGATAATATTTGTTCCTTTACTCCCTTTGGCGTGTTATTTTTTAGCTTTTGTTTGTCTGGCGCATGAATGATCATCCAAGTTGAAAATGCTGTTGCTTTGCTTTCTCCCTTTAGTGTGTTAGTTTCCCCTTTGCTAATATCGATGCTAAATGTTACATGTCATAACAATCTGATACCACATGTTCCTATGGGGAAAAACAGATTGACAATCAATGTATTTCTTCATTGTTTATAGTTTATACTTGTGGGTTGGATATCATATGCAGGAAGGGAATTTTGAGCCTGTGCTTGATGAAAATTACAGATATTGGCTCATGCTCAGATAATAGAAGGTAATTTCTATGTTTCTATGCTATGTACTAGGGAATTAATATCCTAATGTCAGATTCCAAATCTGAAAATTAGTAACTTGTTCAACCTTTATTTAAACCATTAATATATATACAAGAAACCTAATGTATCAAAAAAAAAAAACTTAATTATAAGCCAGCAAGAGGCACAACTAAGAGACCAGGCAAGACACAAGAAGAAGAGACGGCTTTAGCTGCATGGTCTTTAGATAACATTTCAACCAGAGCATAACGTTTCTTCTTCTTAGAACTCGAACTCATGATTACATGTTCAACCTCACCAAAATTACTAAATAACTCTCTCAATCTTTGGCAAGTATAATCTTCACTGCTTTTACTCCATGATACCTTAAGCACCCTTTCCTTGTCAACAAACATCTCTGATGACTCTTTCTTTGACATCAATATTTCACGAATCCTAGCAATTTCACCAAGAAGTTTTATAGCAATTCGTTCCTCCTCTTCTAATCGAGCCAAACTAATATCAGGTACAAATATAGGCTCTGACATCATCTTTCTACGCTTCGATTGTTGTTGTTGTAATTGGATCATCTCATCAAACAACCTCCTCTTTTTCTGATCCTTGAGAATGTCATAGGAAGCCTTGAGCTTTTGAAAATTGAAGTGAGCGTTAATTGGATCATCGAGTCTCTTGTCTGGATGCAATTCTAATGCTTTTTTTCGATACGCTTTCGATATATCGATTTCAGAAAGCTTTGCCCCTTCCTCGCCAGAGGGCAAATCTAAAGCACTGTAATGATCGACTTCGATATCCATGCTAGAACCCTAAATTTCTAAATATTATTATTAGGAGGATTCATAAAAAGAAATTAAGGTTTTATTTATAGGTTTCAATTAATTTTACTTAATCCTACAATCACTCTAACTACCCTGTTATTTCGATTCCTAATCAGTTAGGAATTTTCTTTTTAGTAAACTTATTATTACTTTGACTAACATTTATAATTTTTTTAGTTTAAAATATTATTATTTAATTTAACTTTAAAATTAGTTAAATCTGAAAACAAGACTAGTAAAAATAGACGACAGTAATAGTTTTTAATTTTTATATTTTTTTTATTATAAATAGAGAAGTTATCCACGGTTAATATAACTTTTGTTTTCAATTTTATTTTTCTACAAAATAAGCAAAAACGTGTAGTTACTTTTGGAATCAACTTCCCTGAAATGGTAAAATCATGGTTTATTTTTATTTTATTCCATATAACTATTTAGAAAGAAAGAAAAGAGGCAAAAAACGTGCAGTTATAACTTATGGAATCAAGTTGCCGTGGAATAATCCGTAAAAAAAATAAGCTGTCTACATATTTTCTTCTATATATTAATCACTGTTACTGGAAAAAAAATCTCTCCAATCTTCCATGCAACTCATTTTTTATTATTTCAATTTGAAATTGCACTATTTAAATCCCCTTTTTCTTAATTTTCCTCATGTAACTATATGAGAAAAATAAATAATCAAGGAAAATAAATAATCATGAATTTTGTTTAGTAGAAAAATAAATGAATTTTTCTTTTTTACCATCTCTTTTGTCAACCTTACAAATTTATTCGAATACTTTTATGAAAATAATTACTCAAAGTTTTCATATAATTTAATTAGAAATTTCAATTTCTCAGGTAACAATTGCACACAAGAAAATCATTGAATTTTGTTTAGTAGAAAAATATGAAGGAATTAGATCTTTAAATTTTTTCTTTTATAATCTTCATAAATTCTTACATAATTTTATATATTTATTTCGTTCATGCATAAGTATAATGAATTAAATAGGTCAATTATTTTTTAAAATGTTGATTTGATGAAAAACATATCAACTAAAATAAAGGAGAGCTATTTGTTGTTGCCATGGAGTACCTTCATAGGGAGATGATGCAGCTAGCAGGGGTGTATAAAATCGAATTAATACTAATGCAAAAAGAAAATCAATTCAACACTAAGAATGATAATAATATTAAATATTTGTTTTTTTTTTGTTACATAAATTTAAATAATTAAAATACATGATCTAATTTTATTTTCTTTTAATAATTAGTCATGTGACTAATACTTATTAAATTTATTTTAGCATGACTTAGTACTTTAAATTATGATCAATTTCATTATGACTTATTAATTTGCAATATTTGTTTTAAGCGATTTTATTATTATTTTTGTGTTGGATATTTTAGTGTCATTAATCATATCATAGTTTTTGTTATTTTATTGAGAAATAACTTAGATAGTTATATTTTGATAGGATTAAAGAAAATTTTGAAGTACAAGTAAATTATATGTTTGTATGAATATGTTATAAAGAAAAAAATCCAAAAAACTCGTAGAAACCCCAAAAAACCGAAGTTGAAAAACTCGAGTTTTATTGGTTTGGTTTGGTTTATAAGTTCAAAAATCCGAAACAAATATTTCAAAAATCCAAACCAACCCGATGATATAAACCCTCTACGGCTAGCTATGAACAAACAGTTCCACTTTCATCCCAGATACAAAAGACTTGGACTGATCCATATATGCTTTGCTGATGATTTGTTAATGTTCTGCAGGGTTGATATATTCACCAGATTTTGGCAAGATTGATGCAGGGGTGACATGTTTAAAATACAAAAAGATTATATGTTGTGTGTAAGAAGTTAATTAGTTTCCAGAGTTACTGTTAGGTATATCCGTATATGAGGTGAACTTCTATTTTGGCATCATAATTAAAACTTTGAATGCCACGTCTTATTTCGTTAAATGGAAGGGTAGAAGTAATCCCATAGTAAGACATGAAAGGGTAATTTTGAATCAAAACATAGTTAAAGGGTATATGTGCTTTATTTCATATAGTTAAAGGATAATTTTAAACCCTTTAATTATGAGTAATTAATCAAAAAATAAAATAAAATTGGTTAGGAGTAAGTAATTTATTGAAGTTGTGTACATCAGTGTCAAAGGCAAAACCATCAAACACTATATGAATAGGAAGAAAGTATGTACACCAACGATGTAAAATAACAAGTACATTTCATGAGTTTAAATTATATACGATATTAATGTAAATGATATATGGAGAGAGTTGTTAAACACAGATATTTTTTTCCTCAGCAGCAGTGACTTCTGCAACAAGTTCTATCCACAAAATGATTGATAGTTCTTTATATTTTTGGTTAGCAGAATGTACTCACGGCCACTTGAGAGAACGAAACACATGAAAGATTTTGTTTGTATATCTTCCTATATTTGTTTACACAAACAGTAGCATTTCATACTTCCTTCTTCTGTCTATATACGCTTCATTTTTTATTTTTGAATCTTGTGGTCTTAATCATGTCATGTGGAAAGTTGAATATATGGGGTTGCCAAAAAGGCAGATAAATTTTGTTTTAGCAGAATAAAAAGTTAAGATGAAATTGATTTGAATCTTCCAAAAGAATGAAACTTCAAATCTTGTTTAGTGTAAAATATAAATATTTGTTAGTGATCGGAGCTATTGCTTCTGTTTTGGTTCAAAATAAGTAGAATTGATTCCATAGTAATTTTGGTTCTTGATTGTGTTGGGCTTTGTGGAGGCTTGTGAGCAGGCCCGACCCATTACTGAAACCCTAGGTTAACCATTTGGTTTTCCTATAAATATGATCCTTGTATTTGTAATTCTGAAGGAGCACAAGTGAAATAAAATCCTCTATTCTGATCGTGGAGTAGGGAAACCGAACCACGTTAAATTCTTGTGTGTCCCGCTTATGCGTTAGTTTCTCTTTTCTCTAAATTATTTGTGTGTGTTGTGTGTTTAATTCCCAACAATTGGTATCGAGCGAGGTTTCAACAACATCAGAACACAAGCTGTGAGAAATTGTCACCTAGGGTTCTTGTGTGAAGCGTGTGCGAGGAGGAGCGCCGTTACTGTGTGGGTAACCTCAAGCGGCCGGCTAGGAGAACCGCAGGTGCGAGCAGCCGTCGTCCGTGTCTTTGTCCGTCAGCTGCCGCCAGTTGGCGCCCATTGTCTGGCCGATTAAGGAATTGCGAAGGTGCGGTTTTGTGGTGCAATATTTCGACGAATTACCAAGATCTGAAATTAGTTGTACCGAGTATCTCATTTAGTCCTTTGAGATGGCGTAAGATGGGAAGTTCCGAATTGAGAAGTTCGATGGTACAGATTCGGTTGGTGGAAGATGCAGATTGAAGATTTCTTTGGTTCGTAAAGATTTGGACGTAGTGTTGGGTGACAAGCCAGGAAAATTGTCCGATCTGAGTAAGCGCTTTGGATCGGAAAGCTATGTCGCTTATCCGACTCTCGTTGACCAAGAATGTTGCGTTCAACATTCTTAAGGAGAAGACAATAAAGGCATCTTGGAAGCCTTGTCTAACATGTACGAAGCCATCTGCGGAAACAAAATTTTTCCGATTAGAGTTGGTGAACACAAAGATGAAGGAAAGCGATTCGATTCACGAGCACATCAACTCATTGAATTCGATCTTAGCAAGACTTTTGTCGATTGACATTAAGTTCGATGATGAAGTTCAAGCTTTACTATCAAGTATCATCATTGCCTGGCGGTTGGTCGGAGCGATTCTGGCGGATTGCGATTCGATTGGGACCTAATGGATTCACCTTTGAGAAGATTCGTGATCTCGTTCTTGGCGAGGATGTCGGAAGAAGGAGTTACGGAGAATCATCGGGTGATATGCTAAACGTCGTCGAGGCGTAAAATAACGAAGGTAGTGAGCGAGGCAGAAGAAGGAATCGGTCGAAGGCTCGGGATGGCTCGGGTGTAACATGTTGGAACCGCAGGAGGTGGGGCATTTCAGAATCAATGCCGGAAAGACAAACAAGTCAACATTGCGTACAGCGTCAACGAGGATTTGTTTATCCATTTGCGCGAGAGCAATGTGGATTCTGGGTCATGGATTACGGTGCTTCTTTTCACGCTACCCACGGCGGTGAAGCATTGCGAATCTGGTTATTGGAGACTTTGGAAAGGTAAGGCTTGCAGGCGATAGAGCTCTTGATGTTACGGGCATGGGTGACATGGTCTTGAAGACGCCCGGTCGGTTTACGGACCTTGAAGGATGTCGAGTTGTTCGAAGCTTGATGAAAAGTTTGATTTACGTTAGGTAGTTGGATGAGCAGGACATCGTGAAGTTCGGAAATGGGCGGTGGAAGGTCGTGAGGGCAATCTTGTCATGGCTCGTGGAACAAAGAGGATCGTTGTATATTGTGGGATTACCGTCTGAGGAGGGACCGTCGATTCGTAAGAAAAACAAAGTCCGGTTCACGTAATCTCGCGCGTAAGAAGGTTGTCTTTGCAAGAAAGAAACCCAGAGCGACGGGTCAGATTCAGGATGAACGAGCAAGGAAAGGTTCAGGAAGACCAGTCAGAGGCGTTTGTGGCAGTGGGAGCACCGGCCGTGCTTCAGCCAAGGCTCCTAGAAGACAGTGGGTCAAGAGAACCAAGATTCCATTGTTGATACGTCTCCGTAAAATTTCTTCTTGAGTATGGAGAGTGTTTGTTCTCGGGGAGTTCTAGGATCCGGCGATTCGTGTCTCAGTAGGAGCCGGTAGGGACCGAGGGCGAGTCAGCGATTTCGGCCGTGGATCGATGTGTTGAAGCCGGGAGCTTCAACGGGCCTTCGATTGGTGATGAGAAGGCGGCTAGCGAGAGAGAGTTGAAAAAGATTACTAGACATACAAGTGTTCTAAGTGGATGACAGTTGAAATTCTTCAAGCCTCCAGTGGGAGATTGTTGGGCTTTGTGGAGGCTTGTGAGCGGGCAGGCCATTCTCAAAACCCTAGGTTAACCATTTGGTTTTCCTATAAATATGATCCTTGTATTTGTAATTACGAAGGAGCACAAGTGAAATAAAATCCTCCCCATTCTGATCGTGGAGTAGGGAAACCGAACCACGTTAAATTCTTGTGTGTCCCGTTTGCGTTCCGTTTCTCTTTTCTCTAAATTATTTGTGTGTGTTGTGTGTTTAATTCCCAACAGATTGATCATTTTGGGTGAATTCTATGGCAAAAATGGTTCAAGATTTCATCAAACCTCAAAGCAATCCTTATTTTTCTCTCATGGGATTTTCTTAAATTTCATATATAGCTGATAAGTTTTGATTTGGAGGGGGTGGGGGGAGGGGTTTACAAGTTGAGGAATCAAACCATCACCAAATTAAAAGGTGATGCTAAGAAGAAATGAGTCTTGCGCAGACAAGAATCTCATTTTGGTTGACCTTCGTATTTTTCTTTTGGCATTGTGTGAGCCATAACTTACTGTTGATTTTGGGGCGATTCACTTTTTTTTTTTCTCTTCGGGATGTCTTATGGAAGAGAATCGTCATTAGTTAGTATTACGTTGTTACTGTTATTCTAGTAGAGAGTTCTTATCTGCCTTAGGAGTTGGGATACCTAATTCAGTGATTTGCAAGACCATTAACAAAGTGTGGACTTAAAGGTGGGATCACTATCTATACATATCACATTTCCTATCAAAACTCAGTGAGTAAACCTGCAATGCAGCTAGCTATGGATAGCTGGACATTAATGGTGATCAGCAAGAAGAAGAAGAAGAGAGTGTTTTATGAACTTAGCCAAGCAAAAACTGCTGTTTCATTCATCACCAATACATTATATACATGTGACTAAGAACCTTCTAGACTAAGAATCAAAATGTAACTAACTAACTACCAGAATTATTAACAAACTATTAAACTAGTGTTAAGATAGATACGTGAGGTTAGTTGTAATTCTCAATATTTCCTATCAGTATCTGTTTATTTCACTTTTTCCTGACATGTTTACGGGGAGGGACACAGTACCAGTGAGGTTCAACATTCTTTCTTAAAATGATGCTCTTGCTTGGTATTCTCTCTGGTCTGTCTCTCTTTCTCTACACGTGCATGTGCCTAGGCAGACTAATTTCTTTGAAATATATGACAGTAATAAGAACCTGCTCCTAGAGTTTAAAGCTGCTTGATGTAGAATGTAGACTCATTTGCTTTGTTTTGACCTCCTGCATTTAGGCAAAGAAAACTATCCTTTTACTTTCACAACTATCAACATAAGGTATGTTAATTGGTTTAGATGAAAAAAGATGTTAATTTTGTATGTCAAACAAAAGACGGTTTTTACTATGATTTCTGATGGAATGCAAAATCCATTATACCAACAACGTTCTCTCACTCCCATGTAAATTTTTCAGATCCCTTCTATTTTTTTTATTATTGTGTGCGAAAGAAACTACATATTGAGAATAAGTTGAGTTTATGTGCTCAAGTGTGATATTAAAAGTGAACATGAGGTCGAGCAAGAAATTGATTTCTTCAGTGAGATGTCAGGGATGTCCCTTTTCATTGGTGTCAGTGGCCTCCTTAAGTTTGGACGACGACACAGACGACACAACTATGAATTTTTAACCAAACTAAGTCATTATATAAAATAATTTACCAAAGTAATACATTTTTCTAAAATTTTACAAAACTAGTATAAACGTATTTCATGGTAACGTTTTAGGGTATATTTTATTTTTTAAAAACTAACAGCATGAGGTTGATATACGTCACTGTAAGTAACGTTTTACTTTTAAAACGTTCTTTTCAGTAACGTTTTACTCCTAAAACGTTATTGTGAGTAACGTTTTAGGACTAAAAAGTTACTGTGAGTAACGTATATCAATCTGACGCCATCAACTTTTAAAAAATAAAATATATGCTAAAATGTTACTGTGGAATACGTTTATACTAGTTTTGTAAAATTTTAGAAAAACATATTATTTTGATGAATGACTTTACATAATGGCTTAGTTTGGTTAAAACCTCCACAACTATTCGCACTACTCATAAAGCTGCCATAGTAATAGTCTGACTGAACGGGAAATGAAAAGTCGTACTACAACAATTTGTAAACAAACATTTCCCTCCCCGCTCTGACTTTTTTATATTTGTTTGTGTTATTTGTATGTCCCATGGGAAATTGTGAGCTGGTTATATACAGAAAATTAGATGTGTTTTTCTTCTTTTTGTCTCTGATTTTATAGTCAACTTGCTTCTTGGTTGCTGACTTGCTGTATCCTGTCTATCTTTGGTAATTTTCAGTCAATTCAAAACAGTCCAGCCACAATACAAGTCTTTTTTTTAAGCACAAAATTGATTCTCAAATTCAAACAGATTTGAATTATAGAAAATTTATAGTGTTCAAGTAATTTTTATTTGTCTATGCCTCGAGTAATTCCACTCAATACATGTTATCTCTTACTAATAACGAGTACAAACAATAACAACTATTATTTTTAGTGAAATTTAAATATGAAACTTATTATTTTCAAATCATTTTATTGATCACTCATAAATCCTTACTGATTTAAAACAGCCAAATGACATAAATTCTTTAATTTTTAACAATAACCAAAGTCAACGTCACCCAAATAAGACTGATAATAATTAATTAATTATATTTATATATATCGGCCAAAAACAAAAACATGACTTTCTAATTCACTAACCTCAATATTCTTCCTTTGACTAATTCGTTGTTTTAATATATTCCCATTTCCTATATTACTTTCCATCATTGAAAGATAGACAAGTGAAATACTATCCATATACTACTGTGGGATACGATGAAATCTATATAAAATTTCTCAATTCATGTTTAATTATTTATTGTGTATATATCATTATTTTAATTTTATTTGATTATTTATTGTATATATATATATATAAGAAAGAATAGTTGTGTCTTATATATAATGTAAATATTTGACTACTTAGATGATTCGAACGAATCCTTATGTTATTTTCTTTATTGTTGTAGTTTGACGGCATAAAATATATTTCTAATCTCAAATAATTATAAACATTTTATTGCATTATCATTATATTTTAATTTATTATATGTTGAAGTTACCAAGGATCGGAGCTGTCTTTTTGAGACTTGTATATTTTTTAAAATAAAATGATAATTATGTCCCATTTCATATATACAATGTGCCTAATGCCTCCATGATATTTTTTCGATTTATTTTTATTTAATATTTTTATCTCTAAAAAAATAATAAATTTACTATGCTGTCTTTTAAGTATGATCAATTTAGTATTTTGAAAAATAATTATAATTAATAATGAAGATAGATAGGAATTAAATGATAAACTCTATATTCTTGATTTATTTAGCAAATTAATAAAAATAAATTGATATATTTAATTGTCTCCCCCCCCCCCCCCCCCCCACAACTATCTTTTGCTTGCCTGGAAACCCATTGTATATCCAAAGAAACATTTTTTTTTACTGTGTATGTTGACCACAAGGACACATCACTAATTAGTAGTTCTAACAAAATAAGCCAATAGAAAATATTTTCTCCGTCTCAATTTATATGTCACAGTTTATTTTGGCACATCATTTAAGAGAGAAAAGAAGATTTTTGAATTTTACTGTCTAAATTCTAAAATACTCTTTTACCATTAATTGAGTGATATACAACATTTCATTTAAGATAAAAGGAGAATAATAAAATTAAATAGTTTTCAATCATAAAAATGTAACATTCTTTTTACGATGAACTAAAAAGAAAAAAATATGTCACATAAATTGAGACAGACTGAATATTACTTTGACTCCGAGATTGTGAAGAAGTCTATCTAAGTGTTCTTATTTTCTTGTTATGTGCTGATTGAGATTTCTTCACAATTTCATATTTGAATTTAGAAAAAAAAAATCAAAAATGTCAATTTTTTTGGTACTATGCGATTGACACAAAGTTGAATTAGTTGGATCAATAATTTCGAATTTAAACTAAAAAAATAAATAAATGAAAAACCTAAGTTTGTAGACATGGTCAAATGTAGGAAAATACTTGGTCACCAAGTACATGGACCATAGTCTAACCAAATGATGACAATATTATCACAGTTCCCTTGCTATCCAAGCAGGCTAGGGTTATTAATATTATTGTATAAATAAATAGAAGAAACAATAATGTCACAACTATCAATATTAGTAAATACTTCAATTTGTTGGAAACATAGAGCATCCATGGCACAAGTTGCTGAAATTCATGTCATGCAAAAACTTCACAAGGAGAAGATGAAAACGACATCGAAAATCGAAACGACTAACAAGAAATTGGTTGTTGAGGAAGATAACAAGACTTGTGGTTCTGGAACATGTTGTTCTTGGTTAGGGAAGAAAGTTAGTTGTGTTACTAGAAAATTGCTTAGTAGTGCAAGGAGCAAACCTCTAATATGTGATTATAAAGGTGGTACATAATTGTCAAAAATGACTATGTAATGATTTTCTATTAGTGTAATTGTTTGATTGTTAAAGTGGTCATTGATTAAGATTTTTGAATAAACAAAATTCATTTTCTTGTTAAACTCACAATTGTAACATGTTATAGATGCCAATTTTGTCTTGTCTAGAGTTTCCTTTTAACTTGGTACTCTTCTTTTATGTATTTATCTTACTTCGATTTAGGCATAATATATAAATATTACATCAAACTTTGACTATATGAGTTAGCGAGCATGCACTTTGAGAGGGCACATCTAGACCTGACATCCTATACTGCCTCAACCCTGACTCTGACCTCGATCAGGGAATCGACTCTCATTATCGATACCCAAATCTGACCTGACAACTCTAGTCCGAGACCATATTATTGACATTGACTTGAGACGTGAGACTTAACTCTTGATCCCAACCCAACTTTAGAACCCAACTCTTGACCCTGACTGGGAGTCTCACTCTCAATTCCGACTCGGATCCTAGATTTGACTCCCAACCCCAACCCGGGACTTGAGACCTAAAATCTGACCTCAACCAGGACCCGATTCCTGATTCCAACATCGACACGAGGATGCCCCAACTCTGAACCCTAATTTAGGACCTGGACTTGGGACACAACTATCCATCCCGACATGAGAACCGACTCCTGACCCCAACTTGGTTCCCGATGCAGGCTGTGATAGAGAACCCGACACCCAAATCGGCCTTGATTCCTAAATCTCAACTCTGGGATCCGACCCCGAGTTTCAACTCCAGACCCTGAATCTCGACCCCGAGCCCCACCCGGCTCAGTTTGGGAGTCGTGTCCCTAGTCAAGGTCCGATCTCGAGTCTAGATGGAAGTAAGTGATGAGGTTGAAAAATAGTTCTGAAAAATGCTCAAGTCTATGTGAAATACATTTAAACCAACCAAACAAGAAAAAATTAGAAAATATTTTCCTCCGTGCCAAACACAACCTACTCTCTGCAATCATTCTCCATAACATTAATTAGTTTTATATTCCAGTTTTGCCAATTTACACAATATAATATGTAAATAGCCCATCACCATGACACCTCATCATTCATATAACAGAGATAAACAAATTAGTAGAAACAGGGATTTTGAAAATATTTTTAATTTTTCCATAATCTTGATGGTGCACTAGTGTTACTATTGTATTATTCAAAAATATACACATCATTAGTGGCCTAACCAAAAGAATTAATCTTTAGTCAAATGTTTACTTCGCCGCCAAGGTCGTCAAAAAATTTGTCCAAATGTTTTTTTAAAAAAATAATATTATTAAACTCTATAATCATGGTAAACTAATTTCTCAGTAAACTTCGAATTTTTTTTAATGTAATAATTGAAATTACTTCATTTTTTACTAGGGTGTTTCGGTTCGAGTTTTGAAGGGGAAAAAATCATAGTAAACGTTTCAACATATACTAGATTAGTCGGATTAGTGAATTTCACGTACCAAATTATTATTCAGAAAAAGGACCTAAGGTTATAAACATGGTAAATTTTAGGAAAATACTTGGTCGCTTAATTTCATTTTGTAACAGAAACGCCTCTCAACAGTCACTCAACTAACAACTTCTATCGTAAAAAGTCACTAAACTTTGTTTTGAAACACTCAACTAATCAATATCTCAGTCACTCAATTATTTTCATTTCACCTAAAAAGTCACACAACCAATTCAAACAATATTTTCGACATATATCGCTGACGTGGAATTTATTTTTCTTTCACAAAATAAAGTGTTCCCCTTTCTGTAGTTCTAGCATATATACCAAAAGACTACATGGTATCCCTCCATTATGAATCAAAAAATTAGGAGCATAATGGTATCTTTATCTTCAAACTTTTTCATATTTTTACATCTTTTTTCTCTTTTTTTTCACTAAGTTTTACTTGTTAATGCATCCAAAAAAGACTCTCCAACTGAGAATTATATAGCACCATGAAATATAACAGAAGTGGAACAATTCCATTACTGAATTACAAGATTGTACAAGCACACCCGCCTTTTTTAAGCGAATCATCCTTCAGCTTATCTGTAACAAATGTGTAAACAAAAAGTATTCAGTACGCTTTCATACTAAGTTCAGGGCTCGAGAATCACTTAATCTAGTGCTCTGATACTAAGTTCGTCATCATACAAACTCCTAAGGCCTAGTGACTGGCAGCCACTGGTCTAAATCAAGCAAACCCATAACATACATTCTAAGCAAGTTAATAACTCGCAAGTCTAAAACATGTCTTACAAGCTTTCACAGATGCATAAATGTGGAACATGCTGGATGGTATATATAAGCTAAACAATGTGTGGTAGCTAGTTAGGAAATAAGTTATTCATGTATAAAATTAATACGACATGTGGCTTGGAATTTTGAAAACTAAGGTGGGGTAGAAGATAGAATAATGATGCATACATCACTAATACCTGTATAACTTTAACCAGCTATCAAACGATCTCTTAGCTGACTCAATGCAGGTCCTATCTAGTCTATGCATACTGTTAAAAGACCTCTAAAACACGACAGCACAATGCATTAGAGCGTTCATTGTAATACATAACACTGAACCATGATCTATGAGCTAGAACTAGAAGTACAAAATATAGCAACTTACCATTGTTTCTATCATTAACGGGGGGCCGTACAACAACATGCATAGTGATGACACCTCCTGGAACTTCAACGGCTGGAAGTCTGGATTCACCTAGAGTTTTACTATTTTCAAGGATCCTTCCAGCATTTATAAGCTTCACGTCATTTGTCGTCCTTGGACCATTAACCTTATCTGCCACAGTAAGATCTTTTACCCGAGTTATTTGAGGCATGCTTGGTAAAGAAAACGTTTGAGAGCTTACTGAGATTTCCTGGACATGCGGAAATTAAAAAAAAAAAAAAGAAGAGAAAATAGCAGCACCATATGACATGCACTTCTTGCAAACCCGACAATGCAAATATTAGTCTGAAATTATCCTTTTCATTCCTTAAGAGTAGCGAGAATCATACATTCTCTTTGGCTTTAGAGCAAAGAAACAAATAATATGTGGATGTGGCTCAATTTTCATCCATTTTAGATTATTGGCTCAATTACATACAAGAAGATTTGGAAACACAAGAACAATTCATAGTTCTAGAACTAATATTTTGACATAAATAATATTCCCTCCATTTCACTTTGTTTGACTGGTTTTGACTTGACACAGAGTTAAAGAAGTAAAGAAAACTTTTGAATCTTCTGGTTTCAAAGTAAAGATAAGTAGAATCTATCAAAATGTCCTTGAATCTTGTGATCCTAAACTAAATATACGTATAATGTCCTTTAATTTTGCGATCTTAAACATGTCGTGGGGGAAATTGAAATAGAGAGTTCCTTTTTTTAACAGACTAAAAAGCAAACATATTGAAACGGAGGGAGTATTAGTCATTGATATTGGATAATCTCATCTGTTCCGTAAGTGTCTTCACTTTTAGATCTCACATGTTCTATCGATTGATGGCACCTTATGCTAATTCAGACCAGCGGCAATTCCTTACTGGCCCCTGTTCTAGAGCCTATGTGAAAGAGGCAGGAAATAATAATCCCACCCAGGAATAATATTGTGGCAATTCCTTACTGGCCCCTGTTCTTGCTATTAATTTGTGAGTATTATTCCTGGGTGCGATTATTATTTCCCAACAACGGAAAGAACATAGAAAAACGATACCGTCAAAAGTTGTCAAGATAAATTTCCATTTAATCATACAAGGAAGTGTCCCTTTTGAAGCCAGAAATAATAAGAGTATTTAGATCGCTCTACGTTTTGAAGTTTTGTAGTTTCTTTTCAATATCAATTGGTAGTATTTTATATGTTGGTTGCTCCAACACCGTTGTGTGAGCTCTCTCCAGTCTCCATCATATCAGCCATATAAATTCCATAACATCCCACTCATTTGCTAGTTCATTTTTAAACCTAATCAATCTATTTCTCCAAGTTAAAATCTTTTTGACGTTTCAATCTCTAGTGATAAATTACTATTATAGTTACTTGACAAGTCCAGAATTTAAGTACTAGTGTTGGAGCTACTTAGTTGCAAAACTCATTGCAGTCAGCTAATTTAACAGTGAGTTACTCCCTCCGTTGCAATCTAGCTGTCTTGGTTTGAGTAGGCACGATTTTTAAGAAACAAAGGGAGATTTTTGAATCTTATGGTATTACATTAAAGATGTGTGTAGTCCTTTAAATCTTGTGGTCTTAAAATTTCCATTTAGGATGTCGGTTTAGTCTACAAAGGAAAGTAAGACATTTAAACTGGAACGGAGAGTGTAAACAAGAGAAGTGGAGGCTGGGAAAGATACTCGACAACTGACTAGGACAATAATCCAACTCAGAATAAGTAGTCATGCTGAAGCAGTTTAGTTGCTGAATTCACAGCAGCCGCCTAATTTACAGTAAAGGAAAAATGAGAGATAGAGCTGACGAAATCAACGAATTCAACTCAAAGTAGGTATTGCAGTAAAAATAAAGTCTAGTCCTCAACCAACATCTTTCTTTTTTTGGTACGAAGGAGAGTCGGGTTCGGTTTTCTAACATAAGCTGACTTGAATCTATAAATAAGGAATGTATTGGAAAAACATTTCATTTGAACTGTTATTGATATTTTGAATGAAGGATTTTCGATAGTAAAACCCATGGAGTCCGCAAGTTAATCACTAAAACTCTATTGCCCGCTTTTATCTTTTCCTTTATCTCCTCTATTTATCTATTCAACCGTTCAAGTATCAGTATGCTCCCCTCCTGGTATACAGAGAGCTCACAAGACTGGGCATGGCAAAAGAACGAAGAGATGCGCTGAACAACCAAAAGATGGGCAAGAGACTAAATAATACCAAAGCTTACATGTATTATTTTCTCTAATACCTCCTGCCAAACAACCCCTAGTAGTTAAAAGGACAGACTATACAACTAAGTTGCAGAAGTTTGCTAGACAAACTTTGTTGGCACAATAGTCTTTGGAACCCATCTTCGTATTGAGGAGGCGCCAAAATCTCAGTCTCAATCTTCGTCCATTCATCGTTTCTCTCAAAGAGATCTAGTCTCCGTCATCTTGACGTTCGTGCGGAATCATTTCCCGGGCAGTTCCACACACAACCACAAAGAAATTCCTAATGCGATCCAATTAGAGCAGCACAATGGCAACAAGCTGATGGATAATTGCATCTGCAATAAATACTTGACATACATACCAGGACAAAGGTCATTATCCATGTGGTATGTCTCTTTCGGCATAATCAAGATGGAGAAGAACCGACGTGGTGCATTGTTGGTCCAGAGAACTTTCAGCTCCTTAAGCTTAATTTCAACAGGGTGGTAGCAAAAGGGTAACCAAATTTCGTTCCTTATTCAACATCGCAGCTATTGTCACAAAAGAAGAAGTCAATGGCCCCTTACCACTTATGCATCCTCTCCTTTTTTTTTTAACAACTGTGGTGACTGGGCTAGCTTTCACGCACCTCGACTAATTCCACTGAAAACCTGTCACCTCCCACCAGCAACAGTTATCAAGTAACGGGTAACTCTATCCACCAAGAGTGGCACAGATGGAACAAATCACCTAGTGGTTTTTGTCTTTGCTGGAAATTGAACCTGAGACCTCATGGTGCTAAAACCACGTCATTGACTACTAAGCCACACCCTCAGATGCCCACTTATACATTCTTTGTTTCGAAGCATTTTACTATAATTGAAGAAATAAAATAAGTTCTCTAGTTAATACGACAATCAGGGGTCGTTCGGTAGCTGGTTTGGAGGCGAGCTATCTTGGTACTAAATCCTACATATGTAAAAATCTCTGTAATATATTACTAACACTTACGTAACTCTAACCAGCTACCAAACAACCCTTGCAATCACCAATCAGACTAATGAAGAAATAAAGGAGTGATTGAATATAGCTAAACACCAAAATCTGCAAATTAAAGTATAATAGTGAAGAAATTTCACAACCTTTTGGCCACTGTGCAATCAACTTATCTTTGAGAGATGCCACTGTAGTGCTAGATGCATACTTATTTGGCCCAATATCACTTCCATCAGCAAGCCTAAATTTGATCTCAACCAGCTCTTGTACAGCCATTCAACAATCAAATTTTCATCAACCACTAAACACAAACAAGTTCCCACTTCAAATTTTCCTCACTGAATCAAGAAAACAGAACAAAATAACAAAAACAAGCCAGATCAAAATACCTAAATTAAAAAAAAAAAAAAAACAAGAAATGAACAAAACACTTAAAATCAACATGACCCTTTACAATTAGATCCAAATAAACCATAAAGATTCAAACTTTATAAACTTAAACAGCTAAATTTGATTCAAACTGACCAAAATAAATAGAACCCACATCACAATTTTCTCCATATTGAAAGTTTAAAAAAAATGATTTTTTCTTAAAATTTTGATGTAAACTGACCAAAATTACAAGAACCCAGATCACAATTTGTGTCAATAAAACCAAAAAAAATAAAATGGAATAATCAATACCTAGATGTGCTTTGATTGATATAGAAAGAATCTTGAAATAAAAGGGTTAGGATTATTATAACCTGAATCTAACTGGCAAAATCTAATGATCTGGAAAAGGACACTTCTTACTTGCAGTAAAATCACTACAACACAAATACATAGAAACATGAAAAGTTGCAATCATGTCCCTTAAGTTTTAGATTTAACAATTTGACCCCAAACAGAGAACTATCATACTTTCATGTCCTTAATACTCATAATCCAAAAATCAGCAATTAATTAGCGATAGTAGTTTAATTATCGATAAATATGTTTCATAGAGTAACAATATCGCTAAAGTCTATAGTGATGCTGGATATAATCGGTGATGGAGACGAGTTGAACTAGATATAAACGAGACAGGTTAAATCAGATATAAATGAGTTTGATCGAATATAAGTAGGTAGATAAAATTCATTTCTAATAGGAAGTAGAAACACCATGCTATCGGGAATCGGACTCGCACAACCAAGAAAATTTGACAGAATCTTGAACTAGTTAATCACTGAAACAAGCTTTTAGCTTATGCCGAGAGGGTTCGTTATTAAATATATACAATAATACTCGTAAATTAATAAATCAATGTTATATGCACAGTGTAATTTTCGACGAAGGGAGTTCGAACCCCCTAGCTTGCATGTAGCTTCACCCTTAAATCCAATGATAATTAAATAATATCAGTAACGATTCTCATAATCTTTGTTAATATGTATATATATCCGTTTGAAAATTATTCTTGTATTGTATCACGTGAAAAAATACGATATGTGGATAATTTTGTGCGTGAATGCTTGACTTAGAGATTGAACTAGGGGCAATCTAGTAACCATTTCAACCTAAACACAATAGACGTTGTGAGTAGTGGAACAATTGAGAGGTTATCACTAAAGGGGCCAAAGGTTGCACTTGCAATAATTCATTGTATCATTTTTCGTAATTGCATAATATTATAGATAAATAATATAAAGGATAAGCCAAGAAAAAGATGTAACATACATGATAAAGCTAAAAAGTTTAGCAAAACATAAATTAAATAAATCCCATCCTAAGCTAACATTTGTTCAGAATTTATTCAACAAGAATCTTCAAATGTGTAGCCAGATCAGTCTTTTCCTCAATTGTTGTATCTTTTATACCCTAAGAAATATAAATGAAAAAAATGTTAATTTTTTAACCCCAAAATAAATAATGATACGTGTGCAGGTATATATCAAAGTAAAATTATAAATAAAAATTGCTTACCCAAATTCAGATTTAAGTAAGGTGTGAGGTAGGATCCCTTGGTTGAACATCAAATGTAATGTTACGATTCGCCCTGCAACAGCAAATTTTTATTTTAATGAATTAAAAATAAAATATAATTGAAGCACACCTTCATATCGTGCTCCCTCAATTTTTAAGATAGACTAATAAAAAATAATAATAACATATAAATTGAGACGGAATATAATTACATTCTCTGTGGGTTTCTTGTTGTTTCAATATTTAGTGGATATCGAATCACAGGTTGCTGCTCCACAGTCTGAGTTCGTTGGTTCGCTCTTTCAAGATTGGCTCCAGTCTCTACGGGATCAGCAACAGCTTCTTGGGCTAGGCCTGGAAGCTTTCTGCTATGCTTATGCTATTATAGGATATAGGGGAGTGACTGTAAATACACAACTTCCACCCTCTTGGGTGTAGTTTGATCTTGTATATGTGAGAAATTTATAAGACATAATTGTCCAATACTATGTTCCTCGATCTTCAAAGAAAACTGACTCCTCCTTTTCCTTTAGGATAAGATCCTCCTTAGTTTGGTCCTTTTTACATAACATTCTCGGCTGACTCCGGTTCGGTAGATCGGTCTCCCTCTAGCCAGTGACTAGCCCAACTATGGAGCTAGGTGTACACCGTCACGTCGAGACTTAGTCCAATGGAAATCTCCTCTATTGCAGCAAAAGTAAAAAAAAAAAAAAAGGTACTTGCGCTGCAGCCTGCTTGCCTAAAATGAAAATCCTTACTAGCCGAAGTGAGGAACTTTCTTACTGGAGCATACATAACGGATATGGACTTATAAGAATATTCTTAGCCTGTTATTCAAGAATCTTTCCTCGGAATGGATGATGAATGGAAGCGAGATTGGATTGACGTATAGAAACTACAACTACAAATTTGATCATTTCTGTTAGAGAATCTCGACTAGACGAGGGAGATATAAAGGTAAAGTTGATGCTACAAAAAGAGATTAGACTAGTCATTGCACTAGTAGCGTCTACGAGCCTCCCCGCTTCGATTCGTTTGCTTTCTCTTTCTCATTCTGAAAGAAAGAAAAAAGCCTTGTTTTGCCTCTTTCCCTCGCTAATTGAAAGCTAGTTATGAAGATTATGACTTCCTCAGTTGTTTGATTTGAAACGATACGATGCTTCACACTTGCAATTGGAGTCTGTTTCGGAGCTTACAAAAGCTCAATTTAACGCCTGCATTCATTTCATAAAATAACGATAAATATGTTGTTAGCAATATGTTTTTGAACAATTACCTAAACAAAATATTTTTCATTTTAAGATAATTATTTTTGGAAGGAAATTACTTGCATTAATTAATATTTGAATCGAAATAAATAAACTAGGAAATAGATATACTAGACGTGAAAAAGATTCACGCATTAATCCTGGCATTCTTCCTCGTGGGTAGCTTGCCTGCATTTATTTAACATATATATATAATGTAACGACCTGTTTAGTCGTTTTGGAGCAACAGATGTTATTTCTGGAAAACTGGTAGAGACGACGGACCCCACGACGGACCGTCATGGGCACGACGGACCGTCGAGGAGTCTCGTTTCAAAACACTTAGAAATTCTGAAATTTGGGTACTGAAATCGACTCTCTGAACTTCGTAACGGAATGGCAGGACGGACCGTCGTGGGCAGGACGGACCGTCGTGGGCACGACGGACCGTCACAGATTCTTCATTAAAATTCAGTCTCTGAACTCTGTGACGGGCAGCAGGACGGACCGTCGCAGGCACGACGGGCCGTCACAGTCGCGTAATCCCGATGCAGTCGGATTTCCTTAATTGTTTTAAGGGACGTTTTTGACTATTCCTACTTTAATTATATAGTTAGTGGGTTAATGTTAATAAGTCTAATTACTTGGGGGTTAAAAGAGGTAACCTTAAGCTAATTAGTGGGTTATTATTGCCATCTTTTATTCTTAATTATATGCTAATTAGGGTAAAAGAAAGAGGGTTTGAATAAAGAAAATAGAAAGAACAAGAGAAAGAGAGAGAGAGAGTCGAACGAGAAAGAGGAGAAACAAAGCTTGGGAAATTGCTTGCTTGATCACGAATCTTCGGTGGAGGTAGGTTATGGTTTTTATGCTATTCGTAGTAAACTCTTAATAGCGAATGATATGTGTTGGGTTGTATTGTAAAGTCTTCTATATGCTTGCATGAATGTGATTATATAATTGTGATAAAATAAGCATGATGAAGCTTTTGAATCCCAAATCTTGATAAAAACCTAATCTCTTGTTAATGATGATGCCTTGGTATAAAAGAAAAGGCTTGATGAACTGAAGTAATGAGAATGATGATGCCTTGGTATAAGAGAAGGCTTGATGAATTGATAGAATGAGATTAGGGGATCGGAGTGTCACGTTCCGACACATAGAATTAAGGGATCGGGTGTCACGAACCGACACGTAGATTTAGGGGATCGGGTGTCACGAACCGACACGTAGATTTAGGGGATCGGGTGTCACGAACCGACACGTAGATTTAGGGGATCGGGTGTCACGAACCGACACGTAGATTTAGGAGATCGGGTGTCACGAACCGACACGTAGATTTAGGGGATCGGGTGTCACGAACCGACACGTAGATTTAGGGGATCGGAGTGTCACGTTCCGACACATAGTAGTAGGGGATCGGAGTGTCACATACCGACACAAGAGGATTAAAGAATATGAGGGAGCGGAGTGTCACGTACCGACACAAGAGAAATAAAGATAATGAATCTTGAAAGATGTTAATATACTCAATCTAATGAATCTAATTCCCAAATGAGTATGGTATTGAGGCTTGAGTCCTCATGTATGAACTTGGCGGTACTTATTGACGATTATAGTGCTTGTTGTTGCTACATGTTGAGTATTGTGGTCGATTTATGATATTACTTGATATATACTGTTTTCTATTTTGAGTTGGCCGATGATACCTACTCAGTACTTGTGTTGTACTGACCCTCTACTTTTATGTTTTCTTCTTTGTTATTTGTGGAGTGCAGCAAACGTGCCGTCGTCTTCAACTCAACAGTAATTCTAGCCAGTCTTCTTCACACCGGATCTTCAGGGTGGGCTAATGCTTCTAGCTTGGACTGGATCTTCTTCCTCATGTCTTGATGCCTTGAAGTTTCGGCATGGACTAGCTTTTACTTGTTTAGCTTTTAGAATACTCTTAGTTTAGTCGTTTGATCGTAGATGTTCTTGTGGTGATGACTTCCAGATTTTGGGGAATAATAGATGTTGAATTTAAAAAGTTATTGAATTGGTTTTTATTAATGAGTTTAAGTCTTCCGCATTACTTTCTGTTGATATTATATTGAAATGTTAAGGTTTAGATTGGTTGGTTCGCTCACATAGGAGGGTAAGTGTGGGTGCCAGTCGCGGCCCGATTTGGGTCGTGATATATAATTTGATTCAACATGAAAATTTAGAAAAAATTAAATAAATTGAAATTTGCGGATTTATACACATGTTTTACTACAAAATAACATTTTTGTGTTATAGAAACTTAGATTAAGGATTACTCAAATACTTAAAATTGATTATTTTCAAATATAAAAATATGTCAAGTAATATAGAAAAAAATAAAATTTAATTATTGTACCCTTGAACCACGACCTGTTGGAGTTCTTATTGAAGGGATAACAGGCCTATCGATATTGATATTGTACACGTATTGAAAAAGAAACAATAAAAGTCGCATATTTACATAAATATGTTGAGTTATTATTACTAATTAAAAGGTAATAGAGATAATTAATTGTAACTTCATATAATTAATATTTCTAAAATATTATACAAAAGAACCTCTATTAATAATAAGTTAAAGTTTCACTTATAAATTTAAAACTTCACGAAGATGAATGTTTTTCAGTTATAAGAATTTTAAGAGTGGTTATTTTATAATTTTACCATTATTATAGAAGTTGACTGTAGAGTATTATGTATATGTGTGAGAGAATATTTAATACCTCGAGGCAGAAGACATATTGGATTGATTCAACACAAATTCTGACGGGGCTCTAATCCTAATAAAAAATTAAAAAGATATGCATTAGTTATTTTGTAAAAAACAGCGTGTATAATTAATTATTTTTTCAAAATTATTTTTGAAAGGTAATTACTATCCTAAAGTTTTAAATTTTACAAATGAAACTTAATCACGATATATTTAAATATGAGTTTAAAACTTTATAACAGAAAACAATTTTTAATTAAAGAATACTGAAAGAAGATATTTTATAAGTTTTATTCTTATTATAAAATTAGATTGTTAGTGTACGTGCGTGTACGTGTGTACGTGCGTGCATGGGTGCATGCGCACGTGTGTGCGTTCGTACGTGCATGTGTGCGTGTGTGAATACTTAATACATTGAGGCAACAAATAAAGCGCCTTGATTCATCATAAATGGATTTGATGGGACTTGAATACTGATAAAAGAGAAAAAGCAAAAAGATATGCAACAGTTATTCATAAAAGTAACATATTTTGTTGATTCAACATGTGATTTGATGTGACTTGAATACTGATAAAAAAGAAAAAAAAATAAGGTTATGTATCTGAACTCAATCAGATTTACGAGATTTTCAATTAGGAAAAGAATGAGGTTATGTATAATTAGCTCTTAAAGAAGTACCTAAATTGCAGAAAGTCATAATCAACAGAAATTTGTAAAGTCTTTTCATTCTGTATTTCTGAAGCATCACTGTTTTGAGACCTAAATTATACATACATAAAATAAAGGGTTAGATCTAAAATTACAGATCAAGAAATTAAAAAAGATAAAGAGATTAAAAAATTTACATTTTTCAGAAAAAAAAAATCAATTTGATTCAACAATAAGCGAAGCTCCTTTCACATCTTATAACGGAGTATAATACTTAGGTGCTAGATGTGCGTATTTATAATATGTGGGTAATAAATTTTATTTTATTTATAAATATAAATAGAATAGACCATATTAATGAACAAAAGTTTAAATAAAGTAGACGGAATATATTAGCACAATTTTTCAAATTTAATACCGCTACAAAATACACAAATTATTTGCTATTGGCTAATCTCAACACATCTATTGTAACATACAATTATTTATTTTAGAATTGAAATAATATTAGTATACCCCATTACTTTTGTAAATTGTTCAACTTTATCTTATGCAACTAGTTTCTGAACACATACAACGCATGTGTTATCTATCTAAACTGACATAAAATGTTTTAAATAATTAAAATATAGAAGATTATTTTACAATTAAATTACAATAACATCATTCATTTTTACAAGAAACATTCAAATATTTGAGATCTACTCTTTGATAACAACATGTAAGCTAACAAATTGAAAAATGATAGCATAGTATCTCTCGCCGAGCTAAAAAAGAGATGAAAATACCTCTTTATTTTAAAATTTTATAATTATAAAGGAAACCTAAAAAAATGTATATTATTATCTAACATACGAATCATCTATAAGACAAAATTTAAAAAAAAATGAAAAAAAAAATAGCTATCAATGAAGTTAAAATATAAATGAAGATTGCAATTAACCTTTAATATTTATTTTTTTCATTATAAAGGAATATCAAACAATGAATGCTAGGGTTATGTATAATTAGCTCTAAAAGAAGTACTTGGATAGCATAAAGTCATAATCAACAGAAGTTTGTAAGGTCTTTTCATTCTGTATTTCAGGAGCATCACTGTTTTGAGTCCTAAATTATACACATATAAAATAAAGCATTTAGATCTAAATTACAGATCGAGAAATTAAAAAAGATAAAGAGATTAAAAAATTTACGAAAAAGAAATCAATGTGGTGGCTTCCACAATAAGCGCAGCCCCTTTCAAATTTTATAACAGAGTATAATACTGAGGAGTTAGATGTGCGTATTTATAATATGTGGGTAATAAATTTTATTGTATTTATAAATATAAATAGATTTGACCGTATTAATGAACAAAAGTTTAACTGAAGTTGACAAAATTCAATTTGCACAGTTCCAAATTTAAGAACGTTACAAAATACACAAACTATTTGCTATTAGCTAATCTTAACACACTATCGTAACACAAAATCATTTATTTTAAAATTAAAATAATACTAACAAATCCCATTACTTTAGTAAATTGCTCAACTTTATCTTATGTAACTGGTTCTTGAATACGTGTGTATCTAGAATGACATAAATATTTTAAATAATTATAATATAAAAAATCATCTTCCAATTAAATAACAATAATATCATTTATTTTTACAAGAAAAGTTCAAATATTTGAAATCTACTCTTTGATACCATCATGTAAGGTAACAAATTAAAATATAATAGCATAGTATCTCTCGCCGAGCCAAAAGCGAGATGAAAATGCTTATTTTAAAATGTAATAATTATGAAGGAAACCTAATAGATGTATATTATTATCTAGCACACGAATCATTTACAAGACAAAATTCAGAAGAAAAAAAATACAAAAAAATTGAAAAGACAATAGTAATCCATAAAGTTAAAATATAAATGAAGGTCGCAATTAACCTTCAATTTTTTTTTCATTATAAAGGAATATCAAACATTGAATTCTAGGGTTATGTATAATTAACTCTAAAAGAAGTACGTGGATTGTAGGAAGTCATAATCAATAGAAGTTTGTAAAGTCTTTTCATTCTTTATTTCTACAGCATCATTGTTTTGAGATTTAATTATACATATATAAAATAAAGTGTTTAGATCTAAAATTACAGATCGAGAAATTAAAAAAGATAAAGAGATTAAAAAATTTACATCTTTCAGAAAGAGAAATCAATGTGATGGCTTCAACAATAAGCGAAGCTCATTTCACATTTTATAACAAAGTATAATACTAAGAAGCTAGATGTGCGTATTTATAATATGTGGGTAGTAAATTTTATTATATTTATAAATATAAATAGAATAGACCAAAGTTTTTTCAGAAAAAAGTTTTTGGATGCTCCAAGGCACCAAACTCATGGGCTAAATAATACGTATGAAAAATCTAAGAAAGTCGTGTAATTCCTAAAATTTGGATCGTAAATGCGAGAAATAGGCCTTAAAATGGTGGAATATACATAATGCTTCCCGAATTCATTACAGAGGTAAAAAACTTAGGTGCTCCAAGGCGTCAGATCTATGGTTAATACACACGAAAAATTGAGAAAATCGCATAAATTCTTAAAGTTGGCTCATAAATGTAACATCTCGTAACTAGAAATAACTAATAATAAGCTAATAATCCAAGAATAATTATTTTTGCAAATAAATAAGGAAATCTGAAAAATTTCCAAGTATAAAAGTGAGTTTTTGGTCATTTTCAAATGGTCATAACTTCCAGCTCATAAGAAGTTAGGATGAGTTCTTTATATGGTTGGAAAGCCCTTAAGAAGATCTTTCCAACAAAGTCGAGTTTGCGCATTTTCAATGTCGTATAAGGGAGATATGTTTTTCAAAAATTGGAATGTTGGACAGATGAATATCCAATCTGAATTTTAGCAAGTGTAAAGTAGTTTTTTCACCCTAATATTTCCTAATTCATATTAGGGGTTTATTAGGAGTAAAACCAAGTCCCAATTCAGTTTTTGAAAATTTGAGAACGCTTAGGCCTTGGAAGAAAAAAGAAGAGAAGAGGAAGATCAAGAATTCTTCAAGAATGTTAAGGTTTCATTGGTGGGCCAATATACATGAAAAACAAAAAAAGTTGGGTAATTCTTAAAAGTTGGCTTCTAAATGCGAAAATAGGCATTAAAAATGGCAGGACCATACGTAATGTTTTCCCAACTCAGTTCAGAGGTCCTCGTAAAAAAATTTCAGAAATTTTCTTTTGGATGCTCCAAGGTGTCAGACCCTTGGGCTAATTTAATACACATGAAAAACTAAGAAAGTCGCGTAATCCCTAAAAGTTAGATCGTAAATGTGAGAAATAGGTCTTAAAATGATGGACTATACATAATGCTTCCTGAATTCATTATTGAGGTCCTCATAAAAAAAATTCAGACTAAAAACTTAGGTGCTCCAAGGCGCCAGATTCATGAGTTAATACGCACGAAAAATTGAGAAAGCAGCGTAATTCCTTAAAGTTGGCTCGTAAATGTGGAAATAAGCCTTCAAATATGGTGAAGCTATATGTAATGCTTAGTCAACTCATCATGGAGGCCATCATAAAGTTTTTTCAAAAAAAGTTTTTGGATCCTCATAAAGTATTTTCAGAAAAAAAAATTGGACACACGAAAAACTAAGAAAATAGTGTAGTTCATTAAAGTCAACTCATAAATGTGAAAATAGGCTTTAAAGAAATGGACTATAAGTAATGCTTCCCCAGCTCATTACGAAAGTCATCATAAAGTTTTTCAAGCAAAAAATTTGGGTGCTCCAAGGTGTCAAATCCATGGATTAATACACATGAATAATCAAGAAAGTCGCGTAATTTCTGAAAGTTGACTTGTAAACATGAACATATGCCTTAATGAAATGGTGGGACCAGGGGTAGACCCACGTAGGTTCTAGGGGTTTCACCCGAAGCTTCTCGGCAAAAAATTATACAATATGTATTAAGTAATTTTTTTTTGTATTTATGTAGATATATATTTTGAACCCCTCAATAACAAAGAAAAATTGATGGTGCAATGATAAGTCTCCTGAAATTAAGTTGTTCATCACTGGTCAGATCCCAGCGAAAGTAATTCAAGGTTCTCATTTCTAAAGGCTCGTTTATACATTTATACTTTTATTTTTCGAGCCTCCTAAACAAAAATCCTTGGTCGTCATTGGGTGGACGATACATAATGTTTTTCTAATTCATTACAGAAGTCCTAATAAAGTTTTTACATAAAATTCTTTTTAGGTGCTCCAAAGCTACAGATCATTTACTAATACATACGAAAAATCAAGAAAATCACATAATTCATAAAAATTGATTCATAAATGCAAAAATAGATCTTAAAAATAGTGAGACTATACGTAATGCTTTCCAAACTAACTACGGAGGTCCTCATAAAGTTTTTTCATAACAAAATTGGGTGCTCCCAGGCACCAAATCAATGGTCACACGAAAAACCAAGAAAGTCGCGTAATTCCTAAAAGTTGGCACATAAATGCAAAAATAGGCCCTAAAGAAATGGTGTAACTATACATAATGTTTTCTCCTACTCATTACGGAGGTCCTCATAAAAAAAATTCAGAATTTTTTTTGTTTCAAAGCCACATATCTGTCGGCATTACACAGAAAAAAATTATAAAAATTCATATTTTAGTTGTGTCTCAATAATGACTATGTTATTAGAATTACATTGGAAGATATTTTTACCGGAAAAACAACATTAATAAAGGGAGTTATCGAAGACCCATGGCTCGTGCAAGAAAAGTTCACGACCATTCATTTGCACTGCCCCTGCAGCTATATCCTCTGCACGCTTTCTTGCGACTTCAGCCTTTCTAGCTAATGCATCCGCGTCCTGAAAATGATACCAAATCCATCACGACTCACAACTCATGAGGACTAAAACGAAAATACTACAACAGGTTTCTCATGAGTAAAACAGATAAACCACTTGCAACAACTATAGGAACAACAACCAAAATAGATTTCAAAAGGGACATCTACAATAAAGGAAGTCAACAAACAAAAGCAAACTTTGTTACAGCTATTCTTTCAATGAAATAACCTCCATAGTTAGGGTGATAACAATTAACCCGACTTGAATTACAGTGAAGGTGATATTGCTATCACAAACGATATTCGGTTTTGTTGACTAAAATGAATGCCTTACCTTACCAAAGTGTAATAAATTATACAAGTACTTCTACCACATATACTGATCCTAACAAAACATTTGCAAATAAACTTTTGAGAAATGGTCTACAATGTTTTTAAGGAATTGATGAAATTCATTGGATGAGGAATGCAACAAAATGAAGACCATAAAACAAGAATGAGAATCTGTGAGAACATCTATGTTGCTCAAACTCTTCAAACATGTCGTCAGTTTCTCCAAAAGTGGTGTATTTTTGGAGTATCCAACACGGGTGCGGGCATTAAAAGGAAAGAGTCTGCACAACAGAACACTAGTAAGACTGTGAGAGCTGATTTCCTCATTCCAACCTGAGCACAAAACTAAAATTCCCTTTCCGATCTTTCACTACTCCAAGGATTTTCCTTTATTTGGTGATTTACAGCATAGTTAAATGATTGAAGAGTTTAACAAGATGAAAGTGATTCTCTCAACAGAATAAAAAGGTGAATGTGTTCTAAAATCCTATTAATTTTTCCAGCAAATGAAAATAGGGTAAAATATATTATTACATGCATCGGCAACTGGACCCAGAACATTTCTAGTAATTCCCATTGATTTATATCAATACATTCTTGAGTCTTTGACCAAGTTTTAAGAAGAAAACTAGAACCTTTGTTAGTATTACGGGCTAATAAGTGTGAGACCATTGATGGAGCCTAGCCTTTTTCGCAAAAAAGCGATAGGGCGTACCTTGCATAAAAGAATGAAGTGTGAAGCGAAGCGAAAAGTTCACTTCATTGAAGTGAAGCAATCTTTTTAAAACAAAAGAAAAACATCAAAATAAACCTTGTGCAGATAAGTTAAATAACTAAAAACAAAAAAGATCTCAAGTCAGACCAGCAGTCTCCAGATAGATAAGTAGTTCACTACAAAAGTGAATAACTAGTGGTAAACCTTACATCTCAACACAAACCGATTCTGCTGGGATCAAAGGAACAAGTAAAAAGGAGGAAAAGGAGACACTTAGAAATAGCTTATATGGCTAAAAAGAAATTGTGAAAATGAAAAGCAATTGGTGGAACTCTTACAGCATCAAAGGAAGAACGGATTTCAGATTGACATGAAAAATGAAACTTGAGAACCATAAAAGGAATGGAGTCTATCAATTAGAAACGAATAGAGAAATGAAATTCTAATTAAATTGGAAACTCTGGAGAAAAGAGATGAATCACACAATCTAAATGAAGAAGCGAATAGGCATAGAATGGAAGTAGTGTTATTAAAGGCTCGTATCAGATGGACTTGAGCCGTAAAAACCACTTAAAGCCAGGTTTTCTGCTTTCCTCACTTAGGTGGCGCTTTATTTTATTGTATGTGATAGAGTGCTAAGGTGTGCATCTCATCATCCAAGAAATTTGGTCTTTAGTTGCCAGTACAAACAATTAACATACTTGGTAAACTTATACATTAAATAGCTAAAAAGGTTATGAATGAATACTTAGTGATTAACAATAAGAAATTACAATTTCAGAACGAGAACTAGCCCCAGATAACATAAAACCTATGTTGCTCGGACTCTTCAAAAATACCATAGGGTGCTTGTCGGGTCCTCCAACAGCAGTGCATTCTTGGAGGACTAACACGAATGCAGCAACATATTTTGGAGAGCCCGAGCAACATAGCATCAAACTACATCTCTTCATCTAAATCAAAATTATAAAAAAAATCTGTACACTTAACTGACATGACTTCTCAATCACATACGCATTTTCAAAAAGTGCATAATTTTCATTTTACAACTCCGATTCCCAAGGGAAAAAATGTCCCAGAGGAACTCAAGGACAGATACCAATAAGTCTAGTACGAGGAATACACGTAATAGCACAAATTGCTGATTTTGAAGGATATCATTCACCAGGTGGATATACATTTCACAGAGGAAACTCGATACAGTCGATTGATCAAACTAAACTACAATCGCAAACTAGTGGCAACTAACTACTTGAATAATCTATATCAATTTCCTCTATCGACCTATTTAGCATAAAACATTAAATAATGTGACTAAAATCAGAGCTAATTCAAGTTCAACAGCAAAATTATTAACTATAGGAAGCTAGAACCTAATTTTTCAAACGGATACGACCTCGTTCTTTCTCTTAAAACTAATAAAATTGCTTCCCTGTTTTAACATCTTTAGCTTCTGATGATTCAACCCTAATTAAACTATCACAAAGATCAATTATTCATCTTATTAAAAGGAAATAAAGCAATATATAATATAATCTCCTGGTAATACATATTGCACGAAAAATCTTAATAACTCAGTTGATTGACTACGTAAACTTTTCGATTCACCACCTTGTAATCCCTTATACCGTTAACATGAAGAATAGAAGAAGATACCTTTTGGCGCTTCCATGAGAGAAATTGGGTTTGTGTAATGCGATTTGAATTAGGGTTTTGAATTGATTCTGCTTCACCATCTTTTGCTTCTTCTCCCATTTTTTCCCCCAATATTTTCTCTTTCTCCAATTGAAGAATAAGTATTTCTTCTATTGTCGGGTCGGGCTATTTAAATTGCCTCTTAAAGCTTCGAAATGATGTCGTTTAATGGGAAACCCGATAAATGGCCCAACACATACTCCTAAGTCCTAACTTAAAATCGATTATTCGAATTTTTTTTAGAAAAAGTTACTATTAGTTTTTAATGTTTTAAGTATTTTTTTTTACCGATTAATTGATAAATGGTGGTAAATTAATAAATTATATTATACTTTTTGATATATAAAGTCTTTGATTTAGGGTTGAATTTCGTATTTTTACTTCTAGTTGTTTCAAACTCTCGGTTATTCTTGAATGTGTTACTGTTGACTTTTGAGCAAGATGTAATCTGTCAACTCATGTGCATGGTTCGATTAGTTTATCATCTTGTTTTTAAGTGATTTTCAATTTAAAAAAAATTTATTATGTCAAATCTTATCAGCTAAATCAAACCACGATACTCTAATAATCGATAAGTTAATATCGTAATGAAGGTATAACAGTTTAGAATACTTACAAACCAATAAATTAAATCGATAAACTTTAAAATTGAACATAACTGAATAAATAAAAAACCCTAATCCACATTCAAACTTTTATGAGTATTATTAACGTATTATTGATTGACCTCAACAAGTAAGTTGTTAAACAACCACTATAACTTGATCTTAGCTGATAAGTAACCATTCAATTTTTGAGAATGCACGTCTAAATATCTTGACTTGGTTTCAACTGTCAACCAAACACTCTAACTTGTCTCAAATGTATCTCATGAATACTCGATGTTGATCGTGCGGACATAAATTTTAAAGGTGATTAGATAATTATCTCGTAAAAGTTATGTTGGAGTGCTCAATTGATACAATGAAGAAGAATTGAGGTATTTGGATATGCATTCTCAAATTTAGAGTATATAGTGTCCGTTAAAATCAAATTAAACTGTTTATCTATTTATTATGTCGTGACGATAATCTTTAGGAGTTTGTTTTATCAACTTTATAAATATTATGAAATACATAATTGGTGGTGGCTCTTTTCCATTCTTTGTTGTTAATGCTTTGTATACACAAGAATAATAAGCATTTAATAACAACATATATAAATTTCAACAATTGGTAGAGCTAGGATCAGCTATTTTGAGGCTCAAACAGGCATCAACAGCATCCCCAATAGTAAGGAAAATCCATCCTTTTCCTAGTTTGTCAAAACATTTTGCTGTCTTCATTTTGTTAATCACTCTTAATCTTGGGTTAGCTATTGTTAACTGCAAAAATAAAGAAAGACACCATATAAGAGTTGGTATATATTGGTAGTCAAATTAGAAATCCGAAAAATAAGACAAATAATCTGTTATATACAAATTGCGATAGTATGTTAGTATAGACACTGTTAATGTATAAAAAGATAGTCAGGTGTATAAAACATCATGTATTGGTGCAAGATTCGAGGAAGGCCCCATGGACCACCGGAGGCGGACCGATGTGTGATAGTTCTGGGAGCACGTGCACCAATTAACTTTAGAAAGAACTTGTTATATGTATGTATATCTCGAAGAACTTATCATATATTTTAAAAGGACCCCTCAAACATATTAGGTTCACTGTGTTATGTCATTTATTTTATATTTATACGTTAAAACATCAGACGAGACAGTGTTGTGCAACATCGTTTAACGGTTTAATTTAGAGAAAAGAATAAGAGAGACTTACTTGTATGCTTTGTGAAACCAATTCCCTGTGCAACTCTTCTATCATCACTATTCCTGATGTATCCACACTCATTACATCTACAAACCAATGAGATCAAAATCATCTTAGTAGTTAGTTGTTACGACCGTAAAGATATGACATCTGAGCCTAACTCAACCTCAAAACTAGCTTATGACGGGAGGATTGTCAAGTCCATATAAGGAACCAACGAGGGAGGGGGGGGGGGGAGATTGGGAAATTCTACTAGTTATAAAACTTACTTGACATGTCTAGAACAACAAAATGAACATTTTCCTTTGTGTTCTCCTCATCATTACCATTTGTGTGTGTCACCAATTTCATAACCCTAGAAACAAAATAAGGTGAAAATTAAGTAGTCTTAATTTCCACTTCGATAAGAGCGCGAATTATATATATATACCTCTCTCTTATGGAAGTAGAATTTGCAAAACAAAGTGAACCAGAGTTGATTCTGATGATCAAGATGCCTGAAGTACTAGTAGCTCCTGGATATTGTGTAATGTCACAAAACGTATCCAACGTCCCAGGAAGTCTGCCTTGTACTTCTGTACTAGCTCGAATCGTGTCTAGTATTATCCTAGCAAATGAAATGCCAACCTACAATGAACCAAATAGACATTACTAAATTAGTTGAGTGACTTTGCAGGTAGAACGACAATACTTAAAGTAACGACTTTACAGTTGAAATGTCAATAGTTGAGTGACTTTTCTGTTACTAAACAAAGTTGAACAACTCTCTCAGTACCATTAGTTGAGTGACTTTTGTATAACAAAACAACGTCGAGTGACTTTATGAGAAATTGACTCAAATATAATGCTACTATCAATCAAACATTTGTGATTCGATTTTCTATGGATGATGTTTTTTAGTCTTTGTTTAGTTTCAAGTTGCAAAGAAAAAGACAGATAACTAGAGAATTGACATCAATCTTTGTATTTTTTTTCAAGGACAAGAGCCAAAATTCTATTATAGCATGGTGCCCACAAATGACTCAGAGTTCTATACAGTTTTTTGGCATTTCCTCTGGACTATTTACATGTGAGTTGTCACAAGATGTTTGTTTGAGGGGACAAGTAGAAAATTTGTTTAATGCAAGTTGTTTTCTTATACCGAGTAAAGTCTTGTGAATACAGAGATAGAGACTTCAAAATTACCGCGATTAGAAGGCCAATTTCGACAGAGACAAATAGTACTCCAAAGAAGGCACCAATGCAAACAAGGAAGTCCATCTTGTCTACTTTCCAGATATGATACGCTTCATTTATGTCGATCAATCCAGGAAGCGCGGATAAAATAACCGATGCAAGGATAGCTAATGGAGTGTAGTATAAAAGCTTGGTTAACAATTCTAGAGATATGAAAACTGTGATAGCCATAACTATGTTTGATACCACAGTTTCACATCCTGCACTGAAATTTACTGCTGTCCTTGAAAATGAACCTGTAACAATTTTGAAGCAGAACTTATTACTCCCTCCGTTTCAATTCATTCATCTTGTGATATTTAACCAACGATACGTAGAATGTACCAAAATGTCTGGTCTTAAACATGTCATGTGAAAAGTTAGAATTAAAGAGTTGTCACAAAAATGAAAAGAGATGTTCTTTTTATAACGGGCTAAAAGGAAAAGTAAGACAAATAAATTAAAACGTAGGGAATATATATATATCAGAACTCATACGACTTATCATAAGGATATTCAAGATGTGTAAGGAATTGAGGATTTACCAGTTGCTGTATAGCAAGAAGTTAAAGATCCAACAATGTTCATGAAACCCATGGCTACCATTTCTTTGTTGCCATCAAGATGATAGCCTTTCATCGAAGCAAATGATCGTCCGACAGCAATTGCTTCCTGAGAAAAAATCAAGATCATTTCAACATTATGAACGAATCCTCTTAATATAGTGAGAACAAAGAGTAGAGACATACAGTTAGAGCCACTAGACCACATATTAGTCCAATTTTCGCGACTTGTCCGAGGTGTGAACCATTGAACTGTAATTGATGAGCTGAACTTGGATTCAAACCCCCTTTGAAGTGTTTTACGATTTTAACTCCGTGTTGATCAGCCTTCGTTAGATAAACCATCAAGGTGGCTACGATCACCGATAACAAAGGAGCAATAGCTGGTAGCCAGAATAGTTTCTTGTTCCTTTTACCCTGCAGTATATTTCAGGTGGCCTATTTTAGTGTATGAAACAGGAAAAGATCATCAAATTTGATCGATAACAAACGAGTACACCTTATTACTTACTATAAATCTTGTTACGAGGATGAAGATAAGGAATGAACATCCAAGTATAAAATTCATAGGAGACAACTGAAACAAGTCCAACGGAAATCAGTAAGATGAAAACACGAAAAATCAATCGAAAATAAGTTGAGAAACTTACTGCCTCATCATGAAATGATCTGAAAACAGCTCTAAGCACAGACACCACATCAGTTTTATTAGTAAAGTGACTAATTCCTATGAGACCTTTTAATTGTTGAAGACCAATTATAATGGCTGCACCTCCCATGAATCCCACTATAGCAGCATGTGAAAGAAAATCCACAAGAAATCCCAACCTGCACATACATCAACATTAACATACAACAACAACAACATATCCAGTGTAATCTCACAAGTGGGGTCTACGGAGGGTAAAGTGTATGCAGACCTTACCCCTACCTTGAAGGTAGAGAGGTTGTTTCCGTTAGATCCTCGGTTGTATATCAAACAACAAATGAAGAAATCATGTCAAAATACTATAGAAAGCATAAAAAAGGAACAATAATTACTACAAAACAGTGGAATAATCGAAGTACAAGAGACAGTAGATAGTAAAATATATCAAAGGACAAGAAACTACGATGACTACTAGTGCGGAAAGGATAAGCAAGACAATACTCTACTACCTATAATCAAGATTAACATAAATATTCCAAAAAGAGTTCTTTTCAACATTTTCTAATAGAAACTTTACCTTAATAGACCAAATGCAGCCTGGAAAGTACCAGCAAAGAAAGTGACAGTAAAAACAAGGCTTGTATAAGCAATAGGATCGACTGCAGGATCTACAATCTCGGTAACCATTGCAGAAAGAAGTAGTGATACAACAGCAACAGGACCAATAGCAAGCTCTCGCGAACTCCCCATCACAGCATATATCAATGGTGGCACAACACTAGTGTCTAAAACAACAAAAGTGAAAACATATAAGCTTAGAAATAACCAAGATGAACATACAACAATTACACTTGTTTTCGAAACTTACATAAGCCATATTGAGGTTCAAGGTTTGCAAGATTAGCATATCCTATACTCTGCAACAAGTATAATTTAAAGTGTAAGCAACAAACTCTAATGCTAACCTCTGTGTGATCAGTCTCATCTAAAAGCTTAAGCTGTTAGAAATATGGTCCCACAATTCAACGTGGTACCAGAGTAGTTAAAGGTTCTATGTTCATAACCATAACCTACTATATATGCCCGCACATGAGAGGGTGTAAATAAAAGTGTGTTTTCTCGAACTGTTTAAGATTTTAGATGAACTGCTCACACAAAATTCAAGTACGAACACCTTATCGATACTTGCTATACCTGAGGAATGCAGAGACTAGCAAGAGTTAAGCCAGCCAACAAATCATTCTTGAACATATTAGCTTTATAATTCCTTCCCCAACTAAGAATTGGAAATAACCCTTGCAAAAATGAAAAGATCCCAGCTTTGCATTGCTTTGAGTTTGAAGGAAACAAAATAGTTTTTGGTGGCAAAATAGTTTCACTAACTGAGTTAATGAGTTCATTGCAAAAACTCAGTGGCTCCGGAGAATTCAGCAGCCACTGAGTTCTCTCATTCCTTCCATCAGCATCGAGCTGCAACTGCTGCAGCTCGATGCTGATGCTCTCATTTGGCTGTGGGCACATTTTAATTTTAACTTTTTTTTTGTTCAATGTTGAACTAAATGCTCCCATATATGAAGAGTATGAACCATGTGTTCCATATTTATACATGTTCAAAACAGTCACTACTGGGAAAGGCTTTTGCCTTTTGTCATGTTAGTAATATATAATAATAGCAATTAACTAATACTCTCACCGTTGACCTCATTTTCTTTTTAATCTGTTTAAAAAAGAATGATTTCTTTTTTTTTTGATAAAATTTTAACTTTAACTTTCCACGTGCACTACAACAAAAACAACTTTTAGCGGCATTAGATATAGATATTAATAAAGAGTGTTAAAATCTTTACCGGCATTAGTTAAGTGCCATTAGAAACGATGTCGCTAAAATCTTTAGGGACATATACAAAGAGTGTCAATTGCCGCTAAAAATACATATTTAGCGGCAATTAATTCTGAATTAATTATCGCTAATGATCATTTTTGTTGTAGTGGTGGCATGTTCAAGGTACATGTGACAACTTTATTTAGAACCATGAGATCAAAAAGTCTCTTTCTTTTTGTAAACTTCATTTCAAGTCGAACTAGGTCATTCTTTTTAAAATAGCAGGAGAAATATTTTAGTATAATTATTGTCAAAATTAGTAGCCTTATGGTATACAAAGAAATCAAATGTACATTAAATTATATAGCAATTATTCTATTTTTAATATTCATCACTAATAATTGGGGATCATTAATTTTTATCATTCCTTCTCATGACAATAATTAGAATTAAAAAATAATGTCAAAGCATCCAAAGAAAAAGGATTAATCTTTATCCATAAATCCACTAAAGCAATTCCAACAAGACAACTAAGAATGACTTAAAAGTCTTTAGCGAAATTTATATGGAAGAGTGGATATAAATAGCTATATATATTATTTTTTGTTAAATATAATATAATAACAATTATATTATTATCGTTGAATTCTTTATTTGTTGAATTAGCTGCATAAATATTTACTTTTGCCCTCGGTTGATAATTAGAATCACCTTATAATCACTTATTTCAAAATTTGAGTCGGAAAAGCTATTTTTAATCTTTATCTCACGAAAAATCCTAGACCATCCTGGCTATTTGGTCATATACTTAGCAATAAATTAAACTTCTATATATGTTTCTTTCATTATGATATATCTGAACAAGTATTTGGATTAAAAGCATAAAATGTTTTCTTCCTGATGAGATTGATATTGTTAATAGTAACGATATTAATAATAGTGATAATTTTAATATTATATATCGTAATCTTAATACAAAATTAAATTATTCTTTTTTTTTTGGATAATAAGATTATATATATTATAATTAGAGAATTACAAGACTTGGAGACCTATTGGTCTCTATATTGTTTTGAATCATATTGGATTCCACGTATTTTTCATAATTAGCTATTACGGTTAGATTATCAAACCATGTTAACTTATTACAAGTTGTCCTTAAAACTAGTCTAGTTGATATAACTCCCTGCTAATCATTCTTTACTATTTCCATAGTATTGTTAAAATTAAATTGTTAACAAGGATAAACATGTTAGGATCGAATTCACGCACACACACTTGATAAATGAAGAGTACAAGAACTTCCAAGAGAAAGAGATGAGAAATCTAGAGAGAGAAAGAGAAAAACCAATATTTCGTGGCAACACCCCGTGAGTAAACTTCCACAGCGATGGGGTATATATATATATTAATAAATTAGAGTATTTTTTATTACAGAGAATAAATGAAGAATAAATAGTACAGGCTAAAATTTAGGTAGGGGCGCTGCCCCGAACCCCTCCTTCGAATGGGGTCTCCAGCCCCCCATAACCCCCTGGCAACCTCAACGCAGAGATTAAACCGCGTAAACAATTATATATATTAATCAGGCTCCACAACCTAACAAAATACACTACTATTTTTTTTTCTCCTCCCAACTTCTTTTCATCACTTATCTTTCTGTGTTACATAATTGGACTCAATGTGCATTAATTTGACTTACATTCAATTATTTAAAAAAATAATTAGTTAAGGTTAATTAATATTTAATACTAATGGCGGTCATCTAAAGTTTTTCACGTGTTAAAATAATAAAAATTAGAACAACTACTATAAGTTGACAATTCATTATAAATTTCAAAATTAAACGGTCAGTACATACCTCAGCAAAGTACTAATTAATCACACGTCGATACTATGTCCAATTACCTATTATTTCAATCATAATTATTATATTTATGCTAATCTCTATCCACATTTTAATTTTTTCATTAATTTTTTTTTTGAGTTGTTGAGCATTATAATTTACCCTATTTATTAATGATATCCTAAGTAATTCATGACCCCCGTGACTCCTTTAATACTATTTTCTAGTAGAATATTACGAGGAAATAATCTCTTATAACCATTTGTAAGTTGAATAGAAGAAAATGATTATTTTAGAATTTTTATATGTAAGAAATAAAAATTGAGCTGATAAAAAAATATAAAATAAAAGAATTTGTCAAATGCCACAAAATCAAATCTATATTGTGACAAATAAGGAGAATAATTTGAATTTTAATTACTTAATAAAGTTGTTTAGACATCTCTTTCCTAAGTTATTGTTGGTGTTTAGCAAAGAAATTAGAAAAATAACAGAAAAAATATTGCAATACTAATAAAGGAAACTATTTTATTAATAATACATAATTTTCGACACATTCTCTCACCTTGATTTTTTATTTAATATACAAAGGGGTCATGGAAACAAATAATGCCAAATTTTATTTTTTTTTTTGTGTATAAAATAGTGCCATAAAATAAATCAATGGTTGGTCAAAGGGATTAGAAATGGAAAGGGTTATATTTGTACCTTTTATAATTAAAAAAAAGTTTATATTTATCATCTGTTATATTTCTTAAATAAATATTACTATTAAAAATATAAAATTTATCAATAATTTCTAACTAAGCCGTCACTAAAATTTTAATAGCTAAATAATGTTTCTTATAATCCTTCATCAATCGTCATTATTCATTTATATATAGAGCAAATGACAGAAATCACATAGTATTCTTTACTAATTAAAATTTTATTTTCAGCTTTGAAAAACCAGTGTCATGTGAAAAAAATCAATCTTATCACATATAGCAAAAAATAAATTATTAAGGACCATTAATCGAATAAATGAAAATAAATAATAATTAACTTATTAAATTTGATTATTAATTTATCACATTTTACAAATTGATAATTTAATATATCAATAAAATAAATTAATAATACATAAAATTGGATCGAACCGATCGATAAACTTAATGGACATCATGAAAAATGGTTGGTCGATCTGATACACCGGCAATTTGTCTAGTTTTTGTCTCTTGAATATATTTAGACTTTAGTCACCTAAAAATGTTGCATTCCAGGCTGATTATATTATTTTAAGATAACATTATTTAGTATCTTGTTGCATTTATAAATATAAAATATTTTATTGACCATGATGAATTTAGTTGTTAATTTATCTACTTTTATTTTAAAAAATATAAAAAAAAAAATAACCATGTTAAACTTTCACATACTTCGAAAGAAGAATAAATTCAATTTTTAAATTGTTTTGCATATTAATTTTAACTATTTTTGTTAAATGATGGATTTAGTTAAGTTGATTCTGATTAACAAATGTACATTTGATCCTATATTTCTGGTGACTTTTCACTAATATATTATTATTAACTTTTTTATAACTTAATAATGCTTGAATATGTGTTAGATTAAAGTATAAGTTGTACCATCACTCATTATGGTAATATAATTTCAAAAATAATTTAAATATAACATATTTTGTTTGATGGTATAAAAAATGCACATTTTAATTGATGTGAGGTTGCATGTGCTGAATCATATATCATATTTGAAATACCAAAAAATACCATAATGTTGGATATTTATTTATTTTAGTTTTCTATTTACTAAGTGAATACGTTATGTTATTTTATTTAATTTTATTTTAGTCATGAATCAATATTTATTAGAGTTGCTTATTCTAGCATAACTTAGTACTTCTATATTATGATTATTTTCACTTTAAAATTTATAAATTAACAATATTTATTTTATGTGATTTATTTTTTGTTAAGTATTACGAAAATGTCATCATTCGTTTCACTTTTTGTAATATTTTCTTAAGAAATCATCTTAGATAATTATAGTTTACTAATTCATATTCCCTTGCTGTAATGACTCTGTTATCAGATAAGAACTAAGCAATACCTATGTTGTCCATTACACCAACTCTCTCCTCTACCCAAGAAAACATCGAAAAAAACTTGACCAAAATATAGATAATTTGACTAATTAACTCTAGTTAATTAATCCGACTCAAACTGAGGATTTATACAAGCAACCAATCTAGTTCCTTTATAAATAGGGAATAGACCTACAGATGGTAAATACAGTAACAATAAACCTAGAAGAGGCTAAGAACAAAGATAACTCTATCAGGTCCCTTGCTTTTCTTTCGGAGAATGTTTCTTCAAAAAATGGCCTTTTCGAACTTGTGAATTTTTCAAAATTCAAAAATTGGTTTCTTGTCAAGTGAAGACACTGACATAAGATGGATGCAAATCCTTAGAGCTATACAATTGGATGAGAGTCTATTGTCCGAAAGATGTGCACCAACCAACAGAATTGCAGCTTTAGCCAGTTGTCTTTTTCACTGTACAAACACTCTCAGTCTCTCCTGGGATATGGTCCCTCACTAGAACTCATAGTTTGTTAAATCATTCAAACTCCAGAGACAGTACAAAATAACACTTAAATCATCCATTGAAGAGAAACTTGACTCAAGTATAGATAATTCGACTAACTAACTCTATTTAATTCGACTCAAACTGAGAATTTAGACAAGCAACTGATCTAGTTCATTTATAACTCGGGAATAGATCTAGAGATGGTAAACATAGAAATAATAAACCTATAAGAGGCTAAGAACAAAGTCCCTTGCTTTTCTTCCGAAGAATGTTTCTTCAAAGATTGGCCTTTTTGATCTTGTGAATTTTTCAGAATTCAAAAACTGGCTTGTATTGTTAAGTGAAGAGATGGATGCAAATCCTTAGAGCAATACCATTGGATGAGAGCAGTGGCGGAGCCAGAATTTTCACGAAGGGTGTTGAAGTGCTAATTATAAACGTGTCACAACTGATGTTTCTCTAAATGTATTTAATTACATGATTTTACTACCATGACCTCTTACAATATGTATAAAATAACGTCATCAATAGTGTTTTTATTTTAAAATTAATGCGTATTATATTCAGGACATTGTAGCTATAGACTATATTGTATTTTATTAAATTGGATAAGCTATCATATATAACTCTCAAGTCAAATATTAACCTCATTCTTTTTTTAATTTAAAGATGTACTTTTGGAATACACACCATAAGATGAACTTGGCTTGGTGATTAACAATTATTGGCATATATACCATAGTTTTTTTTTAAAAAAAATATGTGGCGTTATTTTTACCTATACCTTTCGCATTCATATTTTATTGGTAATGTTCTTATATGGATAATTAAATTGGAAAATAACAAATTTCAATGACTTTGTTATTTACTCGCGTCACATTTTTTTTTATAATCCTTATTATTTATAACAACGTTTATTTACTATATAGAATAAACTAATTATGTTTTTTTTATGGAACGGATTTTTTTATGTTATTTTATAGCTTATATTTCTTTTATTTATAATATCACTTTGCAGGTAGAAGAATACCAAAACAACTAATATCATTATTTTATAAGTCCGTACAAGTATAATACTTACTATTTCACCTTTTAATATTTTAAAATTTCAATAAATCTATATGTTAAATAAAATTACAAATTTATAATACTTTTTATATAATTTTTTCATATAAACACTTTAATTATGAAATATTGAATTTAATTTAATTTTAAAAACTTAACATTTGAAAAATAAAATATGATAATTAATTCGGGAGGAAAAAAATAATATTCAGATTTAGAATATCTATAATTTGTTGACTTCATTTTTAACTTCTAAGTCAAGCGGATAATAATATTCCAACCTCAGACACATGTCAAATTCTAAGCCATATTATTATTTATTCTTGAACAAATATGGGACCCGTAGCGGCATTTCACTTTCACTATTATTTTTAAAAAAAAAAAATATTTATGAATTTTGTTTATAATTTATTGATAGTTCATAAATGTTTTTGATAATATATAACTAAATAAGATTATATGAGAATGATTTTGTTGTCTGATTATACTATTTATCTAACAATAACCTCTATTTTCTAATAATATTTATCCGAACTCTCAAGTAACTCTAGATTTACATATCATAACATTCTAAGCAAATTTCACATAAAAAATGTTAAATATACAAATGCACACGAATTATTACAACGGTGAATCCAGACCTATAAGGAGGCAACACAGTAATGTAAAATTGTATTTGACAAATGGTACCATTAATGTTGATTATGTCAAATCTTGTGATAATCTTGCAGATCCTCTTACGAAGGCCTTAACAAGAGAAAAGGTCTGGAGCACATCGAGGGGGATGGGATTGAAGCCTACAAATCCTTGAGTCATATATGAGGAAACCCAACCTGCGGACTAGAGATCCTATAACTAGGTTCAAAGGGAAAAACTAATCATATGATGACTTGTTGTGAAAAATGCACTATTTTTTTCCCCTTCCTATGATGTGAGTGCATTGTATCCTGTAGTTTGTGAAGGTTGAGTTGATAAAACTCTTAATGAGTATCTGTAGCCCTTATGGGTGGAGTGTTAATCTTACAGGAGCACTCTCGACAGATTTCACCTATGTGATGTGTGGAAGTGGATCGCTTCCTATGAAAATGGGGCTTATTCTCAAATGCACTCATGAAACCGGGATAGCACATGGCCATAACGTGCTGGCTGTTAAAGCTCATGTCAACACCTTAATTATTATGTGTGAGCAGTGATATTTTATTTCCTTGCCAGTCATAGTTCAAGTCTGAGACCACTACGACTCTGGAGTAAAAGTTACAGTTTCACTAAGTGGAGGTTCAATGCAGAGCACACCTTCATTATGCATAGTAGTCTTCCTTCAACTGATATACTCTCTTATCTAAATATTAAAATGAGTGGGTGATTGTTAGGTTATTAGCATTTTAATATTAATATTTAACATATTAAATTGCTTTATTTTGGAGTTATAAGAATGAACATTGGAATGGATGACTTCTACATCATCCATTAGCATTCAATATATTTCATTCTTAATTCCTCCATTACTCTTTGTAACCTATGTAACCTATGTAACTCCCATTGTAACCTATGAAACTCCTAAGACCATTATCTTCACTATTTACTACCTCCATTATCTTCCTATTCATTGCTAGGAAGACTTCTTGTAGTATAAATAGTGGTAGTCTTCATTTGGTTTTAGATACACACAAAACGCAAGAGAAAACAAAGAGTGAAAGAGTTAGTCTAAAAGAAAGTTCTTATTAGTTGAAGGGAGGTGTTCTTTTTTGTGGAGCTTTGGACTCAACTCTTGTCCAGAGTTGTTGAGTTACATTTTGTGAAGGCTGTTGTATCCTGGAGGGAACAAGTCAAAGAGGACTACTACTGCTGGACCGGTGAAAACATTTGTTGTAGTGGGCTTGAATCTCCTTAAAGAAAGCGAGATATCCGCGCCTCAGCCTGAAGAGTTTAATTTCTTCATTTTATTTTTAATTGTAATCTTGCATTTTTATTATATTGTAAGTTTTGTCACTAACACTAATTGATTGATGATGTGACCCTTCTATAGATGTTTTATTATTAGTTGTTACATGTTTTATGGAACCAATATATCGACCTTGACAAAGAATCAATTCATATTTTCAATTTAACACCAATCAACCTTGAGATTAGTGATATAATAATGGTATGTATCATTGTATTTCAGTGTATTATACTTGTATATCATAAGATATAAGTGTGATACACTAAAAATTCAATGACATACAAGTGTATATTGTATGTATCTTCATTGTCAAACAATTGTTTGTTGTACGTATATATGTTTAAATCCCCGTATTTTTGTTATTTTGTGTTCGTTGTATTCGTTGTACTACCAGATACATTTAATACATGTTATATTCATTGCACAAATAAATACGATTGATGCAAATTATATTTATTACGCAAACGAATATATTTGATCACAAATAATATATTTTTTTTAAAAAAATACCTATGAGTTGGTAACGGTTTTAAAGTCAGCTTATTATTTATTGACATTAAATTTGCGGTCTTACTATTCCAACCAAATATTTACACCACTTAAATTCAGTCTACCAACTCCTATCCATAATAAGTGATCTATTTTTATTTCTGGCAAATAATTTTTAAAAATAAATAATTCCTCCTTTGTTTTTATTTATTTCATAATTAATTGATTTTTATTATTTAAAATAATAAATGAGGTGTGTATTTTACTATAAATTAATGTTTCTATAAAAGACTCAACATCGTCAAACATAATAATTAATATATACTTTTCGTTTTAATTTGTCTGTTTGACTTTGAATGGTTACGAAGTTTAAAATATTGAAGAAGATTTTTGAGTTTTGTAATTTTAAACTAGGGGTAATCTTGCATTCTCAACATGTCTCGAATCAGAGATTACTTATACTATACTTTGTTTATTATTCTAACTTATTTTATTAATAATTTTTGTACCCCTTTTTAGCCTACGTGGCACTATCTTCTGGGTCCAACGATGATTGACTTTTTTTTTCCAAACTAGTGCCACGTAGGCTAAAAGGGGTAGAAAATTACTTATAAAATAAGTTCAGGGAGGTAATAGGACCTTAGTATAGTATAAGTGTGTCTCTGGGATTTCGCACATTTGTTGAGGGAGCACTTGTACATTTTCCCTTAAACTAGAGATATGTAGAATGAACTAAAATGTTATTTGATTTTGTGATTTTAAATATATCACATGAAAAATTATAATTAAAGAATATCAAGAAAAAAAGAAGAAAATACTTTCTTGAAAATAGATTAAAAAGAAAAATAAATTAAAACAAAAAAAATAGTTTTTTTTTTAACTACTCTACTTCTATTATTTTATATTTTGTATCTTAATTTGATTAGACATGAAATTTAAGAAGATAAAAAGATGCTTAAATTAAGTGGTGCACGTACAAATATAAAAGAATATTCTTTTCATTGAATTGTATGATTTTAAACATGTCACTTCATCCTTATAATATAAGTATTATTAAGGATAAAATGAAAATACTAGCATTAAAAATTTACTAAATATAAAAATATATTATTTTAAAATAAAACGTAAGAAAATAAATTAGAACGGTATGTAATACTACTACTATTTGGGGAGAGTCAAATGAGTTTTCCTTGACCATGTTTTCTTTTTAAATATATTTAATTGTTAATCATTTTTGACTTATAATATTTTTATATATTTCTAAATGTGTAAATACTATACAAAACATAGACAATCTATGTTCAAATAATCAAATTCACACGAAAAGAATTTTCATTTCGAATTTTTGAGGTATTTCACACCTTTTAAGAAAAAATAATTAAGACAAAAATAAGGCATAATTTTTCTTTTTTACTCTTATTAATTATTACCATCAAATTTATGATTAAAATAACTAAATATTAATTAATAACTAATTTCATTACTAACTTATGAAGGGTAAAATTGAAAAAACATTTTAAGTCTTAAAAAATTGAACAATTAAATTAATTTGAAAAATGAAAAAATATTTCAAAAATTCAATTAATTTGAAATGGAGAAAGTAAATAATTGAACTCTCATATTTTGAATTATAACACATAAAATGAAACAAAAGGCACGTGTGAGTTGTGACCTTACAAAAAATATAAAGTTTTTCAAATATATTTAATTGTTAATTATTTTGACTTATAATACTTTATATATTTTCTATATATGTAAATGTAAATACTATACAAAACATAGAGAATCTATGTTTTAAATAATCAAATCCACACACCAAAAAAAAAAAAAAAACTAAATAATTTAACTCTCATATTCAATAATCTTTTTTATGATAATTAAAAAAAAATAGAACATAGAGAATTTTAAAATTCATTTGAATTGACTTATTTTTGTATTTTAACTTAAAATTACTTTTATCCAAACACTATTAAATATTAAAAAGTGATTTTAACTTTAAAATACCTAAAATAAATCTAACATCCAAAATATTTTTAGTTTTTTTTGACTATTATTCATTCAACATCTTTTATTTTATTTTTTCTTAGGAGACTTTTGCCTCAAATATAGTGGCAAGACCCTGAAGTCTAGATCACCATAGACTTTTCAAACATTAATTAGACTTTTCTTCAAATAAAAACAAAGTTTTTTTTTTTTTTTTAACTTTTGTGAACCTAGACCATATTATGTCATTATTCAAACAACCTCAATACCCCAAATTATTTGGAACTTAATTAAAACCTCAAATTAAGATGACTGACTTTATAATCAATTTGTCTGATTTTGACTTAATATAAAATTTTAAAAAATAAAAAATGACTTTCAAATCATGTATTTAAACTAAAGATATATAAAATATATTAAACTGTTGTTGAAATTAAAAAATTATCAAAAAAAAAAGGATAATTAATTTGTGGAATTTAGTGTCTTTGTTTTTTTTTTCCCCTCATATTCACACTTGTGAAAAAATAATTAATGGTACTTTTCCCCTTTTTGTACAAACTATAATAATAAAATCTTCTTATATCTTCATATTTTAATACTCTAAATAACTATCAGTTTCTCATTGTGCCTTTTTCACTCCACTTTTTTTTCTCTCTCTAAATTTTCTTATAACCAAACAAATCATAAAAGGTTTGAGGTTTTCCTTTTGAGGAATCTTATAATTTGCCCTTTTTTTTTGTTTTTATTTTATATTTTCCTTTTGATATGATTAGAGAAAAAGATTGTTTTTTCAGTGGTGTTAGATTCATTGAACCAGGACAGCATTTGGTTACTTGCATCTTGTTCCTCTAAAAGGTTTGTATTTTTTTTTTTCTGTAAAAAATTGAATTTTAGAATAAGTGGAATTTTTTATTTTTTAATTTGGACCATAGAGTGTGCATATCTTGCTTTTATGTTGTGTTTGCCTTTTCAAAATACTGTTTGTCTCAACATTTTTGGAATGCATTTTAACTTTTTGAAAAAATCGCGATTTAGAATTTTAAGTTTATGAAATTTTCCGCTAGAGGTTTGGTTTAGTGTTAGAGTGCATTATGTGATATATGTTGTTTAGACGCACGACATTGATTTGAATTACGTGTTTGATAAAATATCGGGTGTTTAAGTAAAAAACATAGAAATATGAGCTCGTTATTCATGGATTTTCGAACCATGAGCCATTGACCCTTTCGAGATTTCTCTCCTAGAAAAAAGTGTTTTTTTTAATGATAATATGTGTCATTTGATATTTTTATGATTCTAATATATGTTATTTACTTTTCTTTTTTAGCCAACTAAGTATTTAGTTTTTCCGAAAATTAAGGATATCTTTTTATATTTAGAAGTAATTATCATTAATATCTTGTTTCATTGTAAACTGTTAATATCAAAAATATTTATGTTCTTTTTTTTTAACTTCGTGCTTATTTTAATGTATTACGTGAATTGTGACAGATGGAGTGTTTATTAATATATTATAGGACATATGCCTCTTAAAAGTTTCAATAAAGTAGATAATATCAATAAATTATCATGACTTTTAAATTTTTAATGTCGATATTACCATTTACGTGTTTCATTAATTTGATCTTTTTTTTTATAGAAAAAATCACAAATAAGTTTACCTTTTATGAAGTTCTTTAAATATAATAATTAATTATATATGGTACCTAAAGATAATTAAGTAGGTAGAAAAAATTCATTTCTTTAATTTATAGGTACTAATTTGGTCCACTTTCAATGGTTTTTAAATAAGGCGTATGAAAGTTGGATTTTGTTTAGTTCTAAAATTGGAATAATAAACTTGTATTATTATTTGTCCGTTCGTTGAGATGACTCGATTGGTTTAAAGGATAATTCGAGATCACTTTCCCTCAATGCCTTTTGCGTTTTTACATCTCCAGTATGATTTGTAGACTATCACACAGTCAAGTGTTTTATCTGTGTGAGTTTTCTTAAAGGTTCCAAAAAAAAAAAATGAACTTTGCTTGAAATCATATAAAAAATGTTCTAAGTACAGAAAGTACAGCGCTTAATATTCTTTATTGCTATTAAACATCTTAATAGTAGAACTACTTTCGTATGTTTTATCAAAATAGCTAAAGAGAATGAGTCATGACCATGGAATTATTCAGTGGCGGATTCAGAATTTAAATGTTATGAATGCTGTGAGTTCGTAGTTGAGAGAATGAGTTTCGAAATGTATATGTTACTCCTAAGTTATTATCAAACAAAATATTTTATCTTTAGTATATGCTTACATTAGAATAAATTCCTCAAAACAGAACAAATTCAAGCATCAAACAAACATAAAGCCTTTTTTCACTTGTTGTATGTTGAACAGATAGGTTGAACAGAGTATCATGTTCTGTTTAATGAATTCGAAGTTATTCTAGATTTCGTCCTAGTGATCTTTAGTTGTCAATTGTTCAATCTTGTCATACTATATGTATTCAAATTACAGAGGTCGTTAACATTTCATGCTTACTTTGTGTAAATCAATGGTTATCGACCATCCATATGTCATTTAGACAGAATATAAAATTGTTCTGTAGTTTCTAATACTAGTATGTGTTAGGCAAATGCTTACTTTTTTAGCACACCACTAATAGTGTTGTAGAGTTAAAACTCTTAACTTGTAATTCTCTAGTTATCTATATAAAGGACAAGCAAGAACTTTCTAATGTAGTGCAAAGTTCAGTAAGTTTTGGAACTAAAGGACTCCCTCTGAGTTCGTCGAATTTTGAAAGGGTTGGTGTAACTTCTTGGTTTATCACATGGTTTTACATCTAATAGAAGTTGATCTAATATCTTGATTGAGGACACGACCTTAGATAAGAGTGTATGGAGGTCGTGGATTAGGGTAGAAGGTTAGTAGATAGTCGAGTGTTGTCTTGTTTTTTTCGATAGGATAGAGCTTGGTGGTAGTCTAGAGCACCGTATCTGTTGTGGGTAGTATTAGCCTTAATGTAGTTTCTGGCTTTTGGTATATGTTATCGTTCTATGTTTAGGTGATCGCACTATGTTGTTGATGTTTCTTGCACTGCGTTCCTATTAGTTGTCATGTTTTCTTCACTGTCGTTTTTCCTTTCCATTTCTACTTTGATTTGCTTCACTTTAAGTTGAGGGTTTTCCGGAAACAATCTCTATACCTCCACGAGGTATGAGTAAGGTCTGCATATCGTGTACATATGGTGGTGTTGATTTGGCTGCGATAACTAGCTTGAATGAAACTTAAAAGTATTTCGTATGGTGATATAACTCAACTGTATTTCCTTTGCATTACAGGTGAATTAGGTGTTCTTTTCTAGCATGGCTAATTCTAATGCTGACGCAGAAGAAAAAAAAGAGATGGATATAAGGAGTTTCTCTTCGTCGCAACACAACCAAACGCCCTATATTCACAAGGTTGGAGTCCCTCCAAAGCAGGGCATATTCAAAGAGTTTAAGACTACTGTGAAGGAAACGTTCTTCGCAGATGATCCACTACGCTCTTTCAAGGATCAACCGAGGTCTAGGAAGCTTGTACTTGGTTTACAGGCCATATTTCCGATACTAGATTGGGGTAGAAGCTATAACTTAAGAAAATTCAGAGGTGATCTTATCTCTGGTCTCACCATTGCAAGCCTTTGTATTCCTCAGGTAAAGAGTGTTCCTGGACTATGTTGCTCGAATCCTCCGAAAATGCATAACTTGTAAAGGACACGACACACACCTGATGACATTTTCGAAGGATCTGAGAAACATAGTGCCCGAAGGATTTGTATTAATGAAATCAGTATTGTTAGGATCTTTACAGAACTATTATAAAAAGCTTTCAACTGGTATGACAGGACATTGGCTACTCAAAGCTTGCTAATTTAGATCCTCAGTATGGATTATGTAAGAGTTCCTTATTAACTTTATTTTTGTTAATAATCGCGAGAAATCCTTTTTCATTCTTCTCTTTTGTTTGAAATTTCAGACTCCAGCTTTGTTCCACCTCTAGTTTACGCCTTCATGGGCAGTTCAAGAGATATAGCCATAGGGCCTGTGGCTGTTGTCTCACTCTTGCTAGGAACTCTGCTCCGTAATGAAATTGATCCGAGTAAACATCCAGCCGAGTATCTGAGGCTTGCTTTCACAGCAACCTTTTTCGCTGGCATTACTCAGGCTACTCTTGGGATCCTAAGGTGATTAATACATTTAAGTATCGAGTTGTATATATAGTCAGACCTCTCTATAACAACATTTCACTGTAACGACCACGTTTTCTTTGTAACCACTTTTTCATATTACGATATATCATATCTTCTCTATAACAGTCATTTTGCTCTAGCAGATGAATAACATTCAGAAAAACGACATTGTTAAAGAGAGGTTTTACTGTATTTGTTCTTTGTTTCCTTCTCTTTCTGACTTGCCCTCCCGCGTTGTTTTCTTGGCAGATTGGGATTCTTGATAGACTTTCTATCTCATGCTGCTGTTGTTGGATTCATGGGTGGTGCTGCCATCACAATTGCCCTTCAGCAACTTAAAGGTTTTTTGGGCATTAAGAAGTTTACGAAGAAAACAGATATCATTTCTGTGATGAAGTCAGTGTTTCATTCAGTCGAACATGAAGTAAGTTTTCTTGTCACTCGAGAACATCCTGCGTAAGATGTCTTTTATGTATAACTTGAAATTTCGCAACAACTTGCAGTGGAATTGGCAGACAATACTCATCGGAGCAACCTTTTTAACTTTCCTTTTGTTCGCGAAGTACATTGTAAGTGTCCTGAGCTCTATCGACTAAATTTTTGAAAGCATTTGGTAGCGTTTACTCGATGCTAAGATATATTTGGCAACCAGGGAAAGAAGAATAAAAAGCTGTTCTGGGTACCTGCAATTGCTCCTTTGATTTCTGTCGTTCTTTCGACTTTTTTTGTCTACATTACTCATGCTGATAAGAGGGGAGTTGCTATAGTAAGTTCTTGTTTTAGATTTTTCCTGCTTTCGCTCAACTTCCCATCATTGGATAAAATGATGATCTCTTTTTAAACGACTTATATAACGATCTTACCAGGTAGGACGCATAGAGAAGGGAATCAATCCTGCATCTGTCGATAAAATATATTTCAGTGGTGACTATCTCATGAAAGGGATTAGGACTGGTATTGTAGCTGGAATGATTGCATTGACGGTAAGTGAAATCTTGAATGAAATGTTGAAGAAGGAACCTTTTCATCTTTCTGTACTAAATGTATGATCTTCATAGGAAGCTGTTGCCATCGGAAGAACATTTGCTTCAATAAAGGACTACCAGTTGGACGGAAACAAAGAGATGGTGGCACTTGGAGCTATGAACATCGTTGGCTCGATGACATCCTGTTATGTAGCTACAGGTAAAACAAATCAACAAGCAAACGCAGTATGATCAGTAATGATACAATGTGTTTTCAACTTTCATCACATTAATTGGTTTGTCTAACTAGTTGATCGATTCACTTCTTGCAGGTTCCTTTTCTCGATCAGCAGTAAACTACATGGCTGGCTGCCAGACCGCATTTTCCAACATTGTCATGTCTGTTGTCGTGTTCCTAACTTTGGAGTTCATAACACCTCTTTTCAAGTTTACTCCGAATGCTATCCTAGCTGCCATCATCATCTCAGCTGTACTAGGCCTAATTGACTATGAAGCTGCAATTTTGATCTGGAAAATCGATAAATTTGACTTTGTTGCTTGCATCGGAGCATTTTTTGGCGTGGTCTTTGCTTCTGTTGAGATTGGTCTTTTGATCGCGGTAAGTCCATACAGAAAAACTCAACAATCTCATCATTCAGTATTAAGATCTGATAGTTAGTTTCATTTTTTCCAAAGGTAACAATATCATTTGCTAAGATTCTCCTCCAAGTCACGAGGCCACGAACAGCTACTCTAGGCAGGATACCACGGACAAATGTATATAGAAACACTCAACAATACCCCGAGGCAACCAAAGTTCCTGGTGTATTGATAGTTAGAGTTGATTCTGCTATATACTTTTCAAACTCCAACTATATAAAGGAAAGGTAAAACGACATTTCTTCCCCTTTCCTCCCTTCCTTTCGTATCTTTAGTACTACGAAAAAACTGAACTTAACAAACTAATCAACGCGTTTTTTCAGGATACTGAGATGGCTGATGGATGAGGAAGAACAACGAAAAGCAACTAGTGATCCTAAAATTCAGTTCTTGATCGTTGAGATGTCACGTAAGTAGTGATAAAAAGTATGTTATCTTACTCTGAGATGATATATTGATCGATCCATCCTTTGTGTTTTTTTTCTCCTTGTAGCTGTTACTGATATTGACACCAGTGGTATCCATGCCTTGGAAGAGTTGCATAGAAGCCTAATAAAGAGAAATGTTCAGGTAAATCATCTTTTACATATGTGAAAAACTACGAATATTTCAACTAGCGTGTCTGTAACACGTCAGGTTTAAATTCTGGATCTGTCTCTGTAATACATATATGACTCGGAATCTTACCTTCGTTACAGCTTGTTCTGTCGAATCCCGGGAGAGTAGTGATTGACAAGCTACATGCATCCAAATTTCCAGATCAAATTGGTGAAGACAAGATATTTCTAACAGTTGCTGATGCTGTGCTAACATGTTCATTAAAATTGCCTGAAGAAGTTTAATATTGTAAACAGAAAAAGACCAAGGGGAAAAAAAATCATCTAAAAAGTATACAAAAAAGGAGTTGGATTCAATTTTTAGTGACTTGTGGGATCCTCAAAAAAAGTGATTTAGACATTTTATCCAAAACAAAAAAAAAAGAAGAAGATAGTGGCCCTTTGGTTCTTAGCCAAATTGTCATAAAGTATTCTTGATTGGTTAAAAGTTAGTGTAGTTAAAATATGGTCTCTTTTACAAGTGTTCCCCTTTGTCTTTTCTTGTTTTTGTTTAGAGGCTATTAATTATGTATTACTAAACAAGACCTATGTAAACCTAGTTTAAGATGGTTTTGTTGACCATGGTAACAGAAAGATTATAGTGTTAACGTGAGATGTTTTATGTATTGAATTGTGTTTTCGCTTTTTTTTTTATATATCCTTTGTTTAAATATATAACAAATAGTATATTTTAAAGGCATCGACAGCAACATGTCCAGCGTAATTCAAATTTCAATCTGAGAAGGACAGAATATACGCAGACCTTACCCCTACTTTGGAAGCAAAAGAGGTTATTTTCGAAAGACACTTGATTTTAACTTCATGCACCAACATAGACATAAATATATTTTAAAGGCATTGACCAAAGTTCTATCAAGACCTGGCACTCTTGCTACAAGCTAAAACTATGAATAACACAAAATAATAATAGTGAAAAGAGAAATAAAGGATGGTCAAGAGAAACTCAGTACTGAATAAGCAACTAATAGGAGCATAAATTACAGCTCACATTTTATTTAGACATTCATTCAATAAATAAATTTCAAGGCTAACCAATTGTTAGACAGATTATAAGTTGACGATGTAATTATACATAAAAGAGTGATCAGGTCTGCAGGTAAGGAGCCTGCTGAACCGCGAATCTTTCTGCTCAAACGAATGAAGACTACATCCTGCTCACTCTCAAGATGCTAATATTTACACTCTGCAAGACAAATTTAAACCAGTGGTTCTGCCTAGCTTTACAATGTATTATCGATAGTGAAGAGAGAACAACCATCGTGGTACAGATTGTGTGCTAACCGAGCTGCTTCTCCAAAGAGGTGGATGGACTGGTTGGCAGGAAACTGTCTGATCAAATGGAAGGCAATGATTGCTGACAGGTTACGAGCTGCTTGACTAATTAAGCACCTTTTTTAGGTCACTGATCAATTGCTCTCGTGTTGCTGGCTCGACCTGCACATGGAAACATGAAGTTTTTATCAAGGAACCTTAAGCAGGTAAAGATAAAAAGGAGGGGGGATCAAAATTTTGGAAATGTTGATGCTACAGAAGAGATTTGATTGCTAACCTTCTGTAGGAGGGAAAGAAGACCTTGTGGTAGGGCATGTAAATCCAATGTCGAATCACCAATCTTCGATAGCTGAAGTAGTACCTTTTGCACCCGCAATTCTTGTAGTTGTTCTTCATAGTTCTTGGGGTCATTCTTCCATGAGAAAAAGGCTTCATCATCGATCCAAGCATCTACATTGCCTTGTTTTGAATCCAAAAACCAGCTTTTCACCATACCCATAGCAGATTTATAAGAAAGCTGGTCACCAGCAGCATTCCTCACAGTTTTGACCAACATTTCCTCCTCTACTCTTCGAAGCAGACGTCCGTAAAAGAATGAACGAGAAGTTTCCCAATCTACTATTTTACGGATCACCCCCGTGGACGCCATTCTTGACGAAGTATCATGTAACTCTGCAAACTTTGTAGCTATCTGCGTGTATACGGGCAAAAGCTGTGTCTCACGGGTTTTAATTTGCTTCACTAAGGCATCAACATTAGCGTATACCCCTGCGGTCTTGGCTTCCTGAAGCTTTGACTTGAGATTGATAAGCTGTTGGTCAGTCCTACCCATGCACTCGAGCTGTTCTTTTGTTCTGAATCTAATTTCAATCATACCTTCTGGCTCAAGGACATTTCCCCTGGCTGTCCGTTCTGCATACATTTCGATGTGGTCTGAATTGATCTTACTGTCCACAACCACCCATGCCCCACCACGGAGTTCACCCATCATAGGGATGTAAACAAAAACAGGCTGCTTGTATGTTCTGAGGTTCTCAACAATGGTTGATCCTGCTTGAAGGATACCTTCAAAGAGATCCCTCTGTCCACCTGAAAATCCCCTCCAGTTGGCAAGAATGAAAAGGGGAAGCTCCTCTCTATTGAAGTCCATTAATGCTTGAGCTGTTTTAGTTGCAGAGTCAGGAAACCATACTTGCCCTGCTTGAGGGACAACCCTTTCGTGAGAATCAAGCTGTCCAGGATCCGCAGGGATAACTTGCTTCATAGTTTGGGTTTCAACAGCTACTATTCCTACAGGGATTCCTCCAAGTTTTGCCCTGCCAGTCACAACAGTCCTTGCCCAGCCTTCCAGTGTCTCAATGAAGCTCTCCTTGTCAAAAATGCCTCCCAACCACTTTCCACTTGCATCTGTGAAGCCAGATATGGCTGCTCGTGGATCACATGTGGTTTCTGGGAAGTACTCAACAGGTCTCTCTGGAGGATCCACAGGAGTTGAAATAGGAAGTGGACCACCACAATATGGTGGTACGAAGCTCAGCCAATTTAAAATCGCTGATATCCCCTCGAGGTCATCAGAGACAGTTAGATGAACAACACCATTAGTTGCCATAATTTTAGGTCCACCAAGTTGCATGTGGGAGCTATAAACTTCCCGACCCAAAAGTTTGTTAAGTGCAGAATAACCTGTTAGAATAATTGGCTGATCAAGCCTCTGTATACATCGCATACCAAGACGAGCAAGATAAGCACCTATGCCAACAGTTCTCCCAGTTACATATGTCAAGGTAAATGTTTCATGATATGCCCGAGAATAAGCACTTGCAATGGCTCCACTACCACTTAAGTTCTCAACACCTAGGCCATCCTTGTTCCCAATAATAGTGTCTATCACCCATCGAATTTCACCATTTGACAGCTTCAATTCATGTGCAATGACAGAAGATTTAATACGCTCATGATCCTCAGGAGTCAAGTATACATACTGAAAACCACGTTCAGGATTTGATTCATCAGACCATCCAACTTTGAAGCAAGACTTTACCTCCTCAGCTGCACCAATACGAGCTCCTGAATTTGCTGCCAAATAAATAAGTGGAATTTTCTGTGCGCAAGCAACATCAGTCACTGCTTGGAAAAATGCATCTTCTCGTGGGCCAAAAGATCCATTTATGTGGGTGACATCATTTGCCACAACAAGAATTTTCCTTCCCATAGGGAACTCGGGAGTAGACATTTCCATTATCCACGCCACCAAGCCAACATCATTGAATCCAGGCTGACGCACCACAGAGACAAGAGGAGTACCCCAGCTTCCTTCTTTGTCAGCAAAACTTAACTCTGTGACTTTCAGGAGGACCTTGTCCTTGGGCTTTTCTGTTTGAGGATTATGACTTGCCCAAGACTTCTCCAATGCTGCTTCAAATGCCTGCACGAGGGATTTTTTTTAGGATGTTGGTATTGATTCAGATTGTAATAGCCAGCAGAATTCTATTTCTATCCAGATGTTTACCAGAGGAAAATCGTAGCAGTAAGTCGTGCTGTTGCTCTTGCGAGCCAAAAGCCGTTTCTTGTCAAGCGCATCCAAAGGTGGATATGGTGCTGTAACTGGCATCCCATTCAAAGGACCATTACCAATGGCTGAATGATACACTACTCTTTGTTTTCTTGTATCTTCAACTTCTCGATAAATCTGAGAATTCAATTTCCAATAGCATGATATCATAGTTAATAGTTTTCTATGAATAAAACCAATACATGAAGTTGGAATGAATTATTTCGTGATAATGGACAACAAATGTCAGTCCAAAATTTCGTGGTGCTAACACAGTACTATGCACCTTTCTATCATAAGCTTGATTAACTTTAAACTATCTACTAGAAAAGATAATAGAAGAGAGAAAATTGATAAAAAGAAAGTGACCATATGTGGTCCAAGGCAAACGCTGGCTGATGTGTGCTCTAAAATACAATACAAGCCAGTTTCAAATCAGATAAATCATTAAAAAATCTCACATACATGCTAAATTTTACTTACATGAACAATGCAGGTGTGACCTGTCACATTTGCAACCAAAATCCTCCAAGCACCAGTTGCATCTCCTGCAGATGACACCCAAAGTTTCACCTCCCACTCACAAACACCTAACTTGTGCATCTTCACACCAACAGATGCATTAATTTCATGCGCTAGGTCTTCTAATATTTTCTGAACTTCCGCCTCTTTGTGCTCATTATTTAGGTCTGCCTTCCTGCAAAAAGTCATGAAGTGAGCCATCTGACAACTTTTGTCCTTAATAGCAGAGCATGAAGACAAACAAGTTACTGACTTATGGTATGGTAACAGATCAGCTATCTCTTGCTCTCGTAAAATATACAAGTACATATGAGCATGGTCAGCTTTGAGAGTCGTATTATGGAGATTAAGTTCAAGCTCTTCCAGTGCCGATGTTAAGGACCTCAAAATGCTTCTTGAGGTGAGAGACAAAGCCAGAGGGGAATGAGTTGTTCCCTGATTCAATCCCTGATACGCTAGTAAACTGTCATCTGATGTTGATTGTCTAACAAGTGTTCTGAGAAACATCCTCTGGATTGGACTCTGCTTGTCTACAGCAGTGTAGAGGTGCCACTGACGGTCTCGGGATGGAGTATACTTTATATTATCATAGACCTTAAGTTTTTCCTGTATTCCAGGGGAATTATGAACCTAAGATCAGCTCATGGTCCAGGAAAAAAAAAACCATAGTAATATAGGATACAAATAACAGGAAGAGATGAAGTTAAGCAAAATACAAACCAATTCAAGGTAAATGGATAGAGGAGGCTCTAAATGACGTAGTAAAGGCTCCTCCTCAAAATACAGCTTCTCTGTTGACCAGTGAAAGGAATGCCTCATAGGCACCCTCCCTTCATCTCTCTGTATGATGCAACTGATAACCTCTACGCCTGCACTTTTAAGGCTAGAGCTCACAGCTTTCTCTCTCAAAATTTTAGCTAACTTGTTAATTCTCTCTTGAGCCTGATCTTCATCTCCACTGCAAACAATGGTATTCCAATGATAAGCAAGGGAAGACATGATATAGGTCAGTTCTTGCATCATTGGACCAGATACACATGCAAAATACTAAGCCGTACTAGATAAAGAAGGTCTATCCTATTACCACTTGTTAATGGGTATCTACTTGTATGCCTCATGCTTTATCCATATACTCCCTCTATTTCAATTTGTTTGTCTTACTTTCTGTTTTAGTCTGTTTCACAAAAGAATGAATCTTTCCTTTTTTGGCAACTCTTTAACTCCAACTTTTCACATGGCATGTTTAAGACCATAGATTAAAGGGAATTTTGGCACACTCCACATATCTTTAATTTAAGAGCACAAGATTCAAAAGTCTTATTTGCTTTCTTAAACCCTGTGTCAAGTGAAAACCTGACAAGCAAATTGAAATGGAGGGAGTATCTAATTTAGGAGTCACTTTAACAGTAGAAAGTGAGCTGCGAAAACCATAACATCGACAATGGTAATACCTATCCTGAAGCAAACTCATTTGGTTGTTGATGCCCACCAACGCAATGTGCAGCATATTACCATGACTGACTGGTGGAGTGGATCCATTTGCCATCTCGGCATGCAAGCCATGTGCTGTCTCCCTCAATGCAGCAGTTAGTACTGTTGGCAGGAGCTGGAGAGATTTGATAATAACCATGGCTCCCCATTTTTTCTCACTGTGTTTCTCAACTAACGGTTTTACCATCACATTGTCTCCAGAAACACTCTTTCTCTCAACATGCTCTTCCAAAAATTGCCATGTAGCTATTAGTCCAGATCTGTGCCACTGCATCCTCACACTCCCTTGAACGAGGTAAGGCTAGAGCAGATATCAAAATTCAGATAAAGAAACTATACATATTTCTTAACTGCAGATGTGCCAAAAATTCAACCAAAACAAGTAATACTAAGTCTTTAAATACAATACCTGATAGAGTCTACGAACATAGGTCTCCACAACTCGCCTCTGAAGGGTGTGATCACTGTGATCGAAAAGGCCTACAAGTGCATCTTCGACTGCTAAAGGAGCACTCACTAGAGCTTCCATTCTTTCATTAATGGCACTTTTCCGCTTAGGAGTATCCATAGTGTCACCTTCTTCAGTGAACATCTCTAACTCAGAAAGACTTCTGGCAATACTTGAACGTAATTCACTCAGTTTAGTTTGTTCAAGGAGTTGACTGGCCTTCAGTGCCAACTGTAAAATCCAAATCAAGACTTAAAAATTCTGTCAAGTGGTTTAGTGTTTACCCATATATTTAATAATACATCATGAGATCAAACAATCTTGTCAAATTATCATCATACTAGATGATTGTCGAGAACGGTATCTAAAGGTTGAGAGAGAGAGGCCAGAAGGATGTGATAGAGGATCCAGACTACATGGTCCCCAAGGAGAGCAAGCGCAAGCGCTGAGAACCTTAAAGACTGAACAGGTCATGTTTAAACTTTGGATCCGCCAATGTTAATTCTCAATTCTCACTATCCATTGTGCTCCATAGCAACTTAAAAGGTCGGCAGGATATCAGGAACCAAGGAGAAAATGACGAGCAGTTGCTTCTAGTGTTGATCTTAGAGATCTTTTTAATATCAAGATTGTAAGTCAAAGGTATGGATACGAACAATATGGTTTCTCAAATTTCGACAGGCATAGGTATGAATACCAATCTCTTAATCGAAGAACATATGCGATACCAACCTCGGAATAATTTGTATGGTTGAGTTGTGAGAAACGAATAAGTTTTTCCCTGTATGCTGCAGGATTGGGATATACCAGTTGCTCCATCAGACTAAGTATAAGCTTATTTTTACGTTTAACACCCTGTAAAATAACACATTATTGGTACTGGATATTTTCCAGCTTAAACAACATTAGACGAAAGGAAAGTTAACACATGAATAATTAGTTTATACCTGATGAGAAAGCACTATGTCGAGAACCTTCAGGAGATCTTTCTTATATTGAAGCCGGAGTCTTTCAATCACATCAGCCTGAAAAAGGAAGATATCAGAACTGAATCAAATATCAGTTGAACTAATGTGGTGTTCCAACTCCCTTCCATTTTTCTGTAGTAGATTACTGAATATCTCAACGAGTAACAAAAATGGAAGAGTAAAGTTAATGAAATGACAGAGCTGATACATCACCCAGAAATCAAGATATGATATCACTGCGTATGCATGTTCATACTGACAACATCATAAGACAGAAGACATGCAATAGCAAGTAAAATTTGATAATTCAAATGATCTCGAGGCTTTCTATAGAGATGGTTGGCCAAAATAAAAATTAAAAAAGAAGAAGCTGCTTATGGTAACATAAAACAAATAATATGAGAATGCATAGATGATCTACAATGTAAATCCAAATCATTTTAGGAAAAAATCATGGTCTATGAATAATAAGGGGCCACTTTGTTTGAAACGACTTAGGGAATGTTTACCATACTAATAATAAGAAAATTTTGATAAAGAAATTGGAAAGGATGAAGAGTGAATAAGTCAGAAGAATTACGCTTTTTGTTAATTTACAACTCTAGTATCTCACTATGAGTACTCTACAGCATCATATTCTATAATGGTTAAAATGTTGTTATACTTTTATTTAAGTGCAGATGCTGAAGTATATTCCAAGCTATAAAGGTGCTCAAACTTAAATATGTAGTCATGGCTCATGCAGAGGATGATTATCGTAAAATAATTGTTTGAAGACAACTAACCTGGAGATTGTCACTAAACAATTCTTCAACCGATAGATACTCCTGAAAAAGGGAATGGACAATACCACGGGCATGACTCTCTCTTCCACCCTCATAAGACTTGACGAGACTCATCAAAGGTTCAACTAGTCTTTCCTGAGCTCCTTTTTCTTTTTCTGAGCAGGTTCTTAGGTGAGTCTGAAGTAAATAAATCAACGTTAGAAGATATAGTACTTGAACCAATAAAAGAAAAAACGACAAAAATTAATGTGAAAGAAGTAGAAGATGTAGTAAAAAGATGCACCTCAAGAACACCTCTAAGAATTCTGGCAGGGAAGTCAACATTTTGCAAGCTGGAAATTCCCTCATATTCCTTAAATTTTGCTTCCAACTGCAACAAGAACACACAAAGCAAAACATTCATTGAGCTGGAGAACTACTACTCTCCAACAACAGAGGGAAAAAATCATTATCCAATCATTTACGTCTAATCTGAGGTCCTTCGGAAGACGTGTTGCCAGCACGGATATGCATTCTTGCCACTGTAGAAATGGAAGCTCAGGACTGTCCAAGCAATTTAACAAGTTATGAACCACCTGGTATTGGAAGATTAAGTTGTGTTAAATCATGCATTGGGTAAAATGTTTTTACATTACTACTCAGATAAAAAGATGTTCTACAAGCAATTACGTTCTACCATCAACTTCAAATCTTCATATGAAATTACTTACATCATCAACATTATGGTCATATCCGGCAAGAATCATCCTTGCTGCATTCAGACTTGCAGCACATCTCTGATGGACTTTTTCAGATATAGCAGTAGGAGGTCCCAAAACAGGAAAGCTTCCAAGAAAAGGCTCAGCTTTTCTTACAGCAGAAGGATCATCTAAATCAAGTGATGCTATGAGCTCACCAGCCTACACACAAACTTATGTTTAAGTTGATGCAGACGAGAGAAATGTATGCTTTGTTTGCAAACACGTTACCTGCATTGCTTGACCTTCAGACATCTTGAAATGGATAACTCCTGAAGCAGGTGAAAGAAGGGGCATGCACATCTTCATCACCTCAACCTCTGCATAAGGTGTGTCAGCATCAACATGACTACCATCAGACATCAAATATCTCAGAAGTTTGCAGGGTGTCTCAGCAACTAACTTTGATGGATCATGATCATTCTGGAATCGAAATATTATATGATAAGAAGGTGCCAATTCCTAAAAAATAAAACATATCGGCAACTGAACAATTATTGGTACCTGTAGCAAGCAAGTTCTTCCATCAATTAGAAGGCGAGTTCCAGCTGCTTCCTCCTCTGCATATATAACATGACTGTTCCCGTCCAGCTGCAGTGATTAAGGGAACTTAGATGTATATATGAGTTTCGAATGTGAAAGGAATAAATGAGTCTTTCCCGCACATCATTTTCACAAATTATACACAAAATAAAACACTGGCTACTATAGAAGATAGTTTGGTATCTGATTGAAGGGTACATAGAAAAGTTGCAGGGTAATTGATCATTGCCTGCATCAACAGTCCTCCGTCACGCAGAGTATGTATTTCTGCTTCGATCTCTGATTCATTCATCCTCAATCTGTAGCTTCCTGGTCCTCCCCTCACCATATTAATCTAAGAGACAAAACCATAAAATTACTGAGTTGCAAACAGTCCACGAAACAGAATCAGGAAAGAAGATCTGAAAACAACATACCCAGTGTTATCCCAAAAGTGGGTCTGGGGAATGTAGAGTGTATACAAACCTTACCCCTACCTCGTAGAGATAGAGAGGTTGTTTCCAATAGACCCTCAGCTTAAAATAAAGCATTTCCAAGCAGTTTGAAAAAAAGAGTACAGAAATGAGGCAGTAACAACAACAAAATAATATGACATGGGAGCAGCACACAACAAACAAGGAAAGAACAGTAGAGACAACAAAATAATGAGATAATTGAAGCACAAAAAAACAGTTGATAATGAAAAAAATTTCTTGCAGAGGTAGCTGAACAGAATTAGCTAGCTTTTCTATCCACTCATACCACCAAAACCCAAAAGCAACAATATATAGAATGAAGTGAGTACAGCATCCACTTACTGTGTACTTGCTCCCTTCAATGTTAAGTGAGACTTGAGAGTTCACAAGGGATATATGCTGCACATAGATGGATGACAGGTTATTCCAATAAAGAGATGGAGAAAATGTAAGATTCAGACCAGGGCAAACATTCTAAGACTGATTACCTTGGGTGGGATTTGTCCCTTTTCAAGATAACCAATATATTCAGAAACCACGGCCGCACCACTTGCAGAAGCTTTCTGAGATTGACAAGTGACAACATGGTGTACTAGTATTAATTTTGCCAGTAAATTCCCAAATAAAAATTTTACAAACCATCATCAGTCATGAAACAGGTAACTTACATAAAGAGCTCCTCCAACTACAGAAAGATACCAAGGAGGTCTTTCTGCTCTAACCCTCATTGCAATTCTACTGTCCAACCAGCCAGTGTGTATCTTATTTTCTCTATAATCTGAAGCCTGCAGAAAATGCCTAACTTAATGCAGAGAAATAACACTTGAATAGAGTTGGTTATGAACTTCTTTTAATCTGAGACTTACATGCAATAGATCAATTGTGTAATCAACATTAGTACGAATCTCTCCTCGGATCTGGATTTCCTTTAGTCCGAGAACCATGTTTGCAATGGCCAGGGGTCTGGACTCTCCAAATGCAAAAACATGTCCTGCATTAAGATATAGAAGTCCATAAATTCAATAGGTTAGACACAATTTTAGAATTTTCTTTGTCAGGCATTTGTATTTTGAAATACAAGGTATGATATCTGAATCTGATAGAATATGTGGAAACATTTTCCATAAGAAATTATTTAAAAAATCCAGCCGACGTTTGATAACATTGTCAAATTTTTTTAGGAAGAACCAGAATAGAAGTCGGCTTTAAATTGAAGCAAATCCCTTAATAAGCTATCACCATAATACACAAACCCAAACACCTCAGTTTGATGTTTCAAATCAGCTTGGCGTTAGAAAGCAGTTTTTTTATTAGCAATTCTTTAACTAGCACTCGAATTAAAAAGAAAATGACGTATGCATGCTTTACTGGTGAAACAGCATCACAGCTAGAGATGTGAAGGAACTTCACCATTCAGTCATACAGCAACCTTTAGTTCTAATGTAATGTATACTTATGCTTTCATCCATGAATAGAATAAAGTGAGTTTCCCAAAGAAAAAAAAAGGAATTAAAAAATGATTTTTCTTTTCAGCTACGAGGAGACAAAAGGTTATAATATTTTACAAAGTTGAGTCATACCATTGGTAGACCCAAAACAAGAGGCAACTGCCTAATTGAAGCTGAATATTCTAGGTTGATATTACAAAATAATTTCTCCCTCTGTTTCAAATCATTCCCCTAGTTTTGATTTGGCACAAAGTTTAAGAAAGTAAAGAGAACTTTTAAATATTGTGGTCTTAAACTAAAGATATGTAGAATGTACCAAAATATTTTCTAATCTTGTGGTCATAAACATGTCATGTAGAAGTTTGAGATTAAAGAGTTGTCAAAAAAGAAAAGAAGCATTCTTTTTAAAAGAGACTAAAAAGGAAAGTAAGATAATGAATTGAAATGGAGGGAGTACTTAACTTTTCAGCTGAAAATTCAAGATAAGTCAAAGAGAAATAGTGTTGTATGATTAAAGTCCAGCTTACCAAACTGAGAGTCTGAAAATTCATGAATGCCACCGCCAGACTGCAAGGAAAGAGGATTATTACGTTTTGCAACAATTCAAACACCCAACAATTTATTTCCATCTAATTTATGTGTACCTTGACAGAGAAGTATGCCCACACATTCGGTTTGCTCTTAAAACTCAGCTCCTACATTATGAAATGTAAATTAACAATCATTCAACCTAAAAGTTATGTTTCTCGGACTCTCCAAAGATGTTGCAGCACCCGTGTCGGATCCTCCAAAATGCACTCCTTTTGGAGGATCCGGTATGCACCCGCCGACATTTTGAATTGTCTGAGCAACATAGCCTAGAAGCACTGGATCAGAAAAGGAAAGTGAAACTTTTCAGAAGATACTTTACCTGTACTTTACCACTGGTAGGCTTAAAACCATCGTCGGGATCCTCACTTGTTACACGCACAGCCACACAATGACCTTTTGGCCTTGTCGATTCACCCTTGTCAAAATCAAATGGTGTTGCAACAATAGATGTTTTTCTCCAAGCATCATATCCCGCACCATGTTCCATTCCATAGAACCGCCGTATTTCTAATAGAATCAAAGAAGAATGACTAAGAAAAAGGGGAAGGAGAAACCCGAACATCTTAAGCCAAGAAGAGTGACATGTGGCACAAAACCTGGAATTTGCCACAGAGGAATCCCCATGCCAACAGCAACTTGAGCAGCTGGCAGATTTATTTCTGCTATCCATTCAGTTACAGGGTGTTCAACCTAATAGAATGAGAAAAGTGTAACTTCAATGAAAAAATTCTAGATCATAATGGAGGTGATCACGATCAGAGAAATGTTTTAAAGTAAGAATCAACATCAAATTAATTCTTGACTATTAATGTGTTGGCTTTAAACACACATGAGACAAATAAGGGGGGACAAATTGATCAATCCCTTCCTCCATGTGGTGAACAAAAAGACTTGGACTCAGGTGCACACTCAAGCAGATGGCAGTATCACCAACCTGTAACCGAGGGTTTAGTTCCAAGAAATAGTACTCTCCAGTGTCCATACTGTAAAGATACTCAACAGTGGCAGCTCCAACGTAATTGACACATTTGGCCAGTCTTCTAGCAGCCTGCTCAAGTTTTTTCACAGTGTCTAGCGGAGCGACTGTAATTGGCCCCTCTTCAATAATCTAAGTTTCAAGAAAATTAAGACACATTAGTGATGACGTTTCACTGATGTCTATCCTTGGCTGCCTTACATAAGCTCTGCTATTTGCCTCAACATTGCAAATAGAAGAAGATAAGCATTGTCTTTATAATTCATCTAAACAATAATCAAAAGGTAAATACAAACTAACCTTTTGGTGTCGCCTTTGAACACTACAATCACGGCTGTGCAAAGCTGCAACATTGCCATATTGATCACATAATAACTGGACTTCCAGATGCCGACTCTACTTATTTAAAAAGAAAAAAAAAGTTTCTAATATTAAAAATGCTCTCTCCAAAGATATGATCAAGCACTAAGATCAAACAAGAAAGAAGATGGCTAAACCTGAGAAGCAACTTTCATTATAAATATTGGAGAGCCAGGAACTTCACCCTGAACTTGCTTGAATAGTGCCCTAACCTCGTCATCATTATGTACCTGGAATGATCAAGTAATAAGAGACATGGAGTTAGGTTGAATCAATATCTTGTGTATTCCACTAGTCTTATTATTTCTTTCATTCTACCTTTTCTTTTTTGCAAGAATATCAAATTAACACTGTCTTCTTTTTTTTTGCTAAGTAAAAAGTTTCATTACCAAATAAGCAGTAAGAAGTTAACATTGTTATTTACACTACTCGATGTTCTAGTATACAAAAAGGCAGACCTTTCTTATGCCTTTACCACCACCACCCCAGGATGCCTTGATCATTGCCGGGTAACCTACTACTTGACAACTAGCAATTGCTTCTTCCGTCGTGTAAACGCATGCTTTAGCGTATATTTCATCTGGGATACAAACCAAAGAGCTTTCTGGAGGAACTTTGACCTGTAGGATTGACGAAATGTCCATTAGATGCAGACTGAACACTATGAGACTAATATAGAAGAATGACAATAAAGACTTACATGGGAGCCACTCCAAGGAAGGGTGGGGACTTCTGCAGCTTGAGCAATCAAAGATGAACCAATTTTGTCTCCTAGTGCTGCCATTGACGTAGCTGGTGGTCCAAGAAATATGATCCCCTTTGCATCCAATGCATCTGGCAGTTCAGGGTTTTCTGATGCATGACCCCAACCAGGCCAAACTGCATCGACACGAGTCATCTCTGCCATCTACACAAAAGAAAGTACACCATGTGTAACTATTTTCTTTTTTGCTTTTCGCACCGATCCCTGGTCCCTTTACTAGAAGGTTTTAAATGGAAACAGGTACAAAAAGATGTGCATGCAAGATCAAGCTATCCGAAGACATGTTCTCATTGGCTTAAAAAGATATTTACAAACCTCCACAATGAGCTGCACATTAGCATAGTTGTTGTTATTCGTCCCACCAGGAACTTCTACAAACTGATCAGCTATTCTAATGTGTTCTGCATTTATCCTCATGTCCTCAGGCGTAGCCATTGCAACCAACAAAATTGCCTTCTCTGAACCAAATGTCTCATACGCCCACGTCCTAATACTACGTATAAACTTCACAGCTGCCATACCATTGTTTGCAATTAAGATGCTATTAATAGGCCGTTTCCCGCCAAGGGCATGACAGAACTCAGCAACTTCAGCTCTAGAAATTGGAGACCTCAATGGAAGTGCACCATTGATGTACCCATTTCCACCCCTGATCCCAATAACCGCTGGCCTCCTTTGAGATTCCGACATGTTTTTACTTCCTGAAACCAAGAGGAATGTAACTTTACATTTCAAAAAGGGCTGCTTTTGGCTGCAATAAAAACATAATTTATAGAAAAGCGACCAACCACTACTCTTTGATATCTTATTTCATAGTCCAACTTATTAAGTGACAAAACTAGGTAACTTGAGCCTTATTAGGACAAAAACTAAGTTACTTAAGTTCACAGAAAATCAAATGTATTAGAGCAACCTCACCAAGTAGGAACCTTTATTACAAGACCAACAATATGTGAACTAGATTTCTTTTTATTTTCTTTTTTTATGTCTGGATCACCTTACACACACCACGACTTATTCCACCTGATACGTGTCCACCAAGGCTAGGACAAGTGGGAAGATATCACCTAGTTTTTTTTGTCTCCATTGGGATTTGAACAAAATACCTCACGGTTCTCGACCCCACTTCACTAACCACTAGGCCACACCCTTCCGAGCAATATGTGAACTAGAGTATGATCACAGGAATCAGAGTACATAGCAGTAAAAAAAAAAAGGTCTTTTTCTATTTCTATTGCAAGAGTACAGGTTTTGCCATGTCAACTAATCAAATACCAAATCAAACTGAAAATACACACACTTCACAACACAGACAATTCAAAAGAGAAAAAAAAAAGGAAACAGAAGAAAAATAACAAGTATACATATTTAACAAATTACAAAGCTAAAAGAGGAGTCTTTACAGTTTACACAGTTCTGCAGTAAAATTTAAACATTTCCCAGTTCGATTTGAGTGCAAAATATACATACCCTTTTCGCAAAAACAGCAAATTCACACAGAAACAGTGAAGAAATGTCCAAATTGAGAAGAAACTCAAAGTGGATGTCAAAAAATTTCAAGAAAGTTTCAATCTTTAAGAGAGAGATCAATTTTTTTTTCAATCTGATTATAGTGTATGAAGCATTATGGTTCAAGAATTGAAAAGGGGGGCAATATAGTCGAGAGAACAATGTGAATCTGAAGTATAAATGGCTGTATATATTTGCTATAAAAAAAAATCTACAAGAAGAAGAAGAAGAAAATTGGAATTAAATTTTGGTTCATTGTTTGGTTTGGATTAGTTGAGAGTTCTTAAATATGAACTCTCATCTTTCATGACTAGTAGCACGTGGTGCCTGCCTCCCCCACCCCCCCAGCCCCACCCCACCCCCACACAAAAAAAATATTTTAAAAAATTATATATAAAAAAAATATTTTAAAAATTGGTAGCAAAGATGAAAATTAATATATTAAGTGAAATATTTGAAATTGAAAAATTATTAAATATATAATAAAAGGAAAGTAAGATGAATTAATTAAAATATATAGTATAATTACATAAGTAGAGTTTGATCTGTGTTTTTTATGGAATAGAATTTATTTTTGATAGATCTTCAGCTTAAGAAAATTAATAGTCTTTAAAAAAAATGATAATAAGTTATGATAGCAATTAGTAAGTTAATCTTATTTAGTTTAAATTTAAACACTAGTTATGATATGATCAATTTGTTTCTTTTTCACCTTATTGTTTCTTTTAGGACAAGGCTTGATTGATAAAAATTAATTATATTCGCTATTTAAATATATAGACAATGTGTATATTATTTTATATTAAAAATATATATTATACATTAATATAAAAAATATTTATTAGAAATTATTTTGATGACCAACTATTTACTATATTGCTTAACTTTTAAAGATCATTTGGTAGCTGATTTGGATTTCACGTATATAAGTATATTAGTTTTAATGATCAATAATAATAGTAATATGCATATATTAGTCTGGTGTAAGCGGTCATTAACTTTTCATATACTTCGTAAAGTATTATTGTTCTGAGTTAGTTTAAATAATATGCATCATCCGTGTAAATAATTCTTACATAATATAGTTATTTTTTACTTATTATATGTCACGACCCAAAAATGGGCGTGATGGCACTCGTCTTATCCCACCAAGACAAGTCAGCCAAAAATTACAATAAAATGCGGAAAATTCATAAGTTACTTAAAAGTACCCCAAAACCTGGTTGTCACGTGTACAAGCCTCTAAAGTATTACAATTGATTCAAAAGAAAAATTCAAGTCTCTAATGAACTTGTTTCTAGAATAGAACAAGATCATAATTAAGGAGAAGAAAGTCTGCTGCGATGGAAACAATGACTGACAAATCTCCAAGAAGCCTCTAAAAGAAGAGAATGACAAGTACAACAAAAATCCAGGCTCATAACCTACAAAAATTTGTAGAAGCAAGGGTGAGTACCAAACCACACTGCTCAAGAAGTAAACGCCTAAACACAAGCTAAGGGGATGAAATACGGTACTCCTACCACCCCAACCGAACCTCCAACACTACAACTGCAGAAAAATCAACCCAACCTAACAACCACAACTTACTTAGCACGTAGCTCAACAACAACACTTAGACAGATTACATATCCTCAACAACGACACTTGGACAAATTACATATCCTCAATAACAACACTTTGGTAAATTACATATCCTCAACAACAATACTTTGGCAAATTACATATCCTTAACAACAATACCTTGCCAAATTACATATCCTCAACAACAACACTTTAACAAATTATATATCCTCAAGAACAAGCTCAAGATTCATCAATCACAAGTTCCACAAAAAGGCATTCACAAGATCAACAAAACACAATATCAAGTTCATTAATGATAAGACGTGCAATGCAATGGAATGCAATGTCAAGTATAATGATGCATGTCGACCTGGTGATACACACCCGCTGCCTCTCACCGGGACCCATGGGGACATATCCGTCCATGCATCCGTCGCGCGACTACGACCCTCGATAATAGTAACCATCGCGCGCGATACGTCCCTCGAAATATAGTATCCATCGCGCGCGATACGTCCTCGAAATGGTACATCCTTTTAAGTACCCATTATTTCTCAATGCACATTACACTTGCTACAACCAATGCCTCGTAATAATGCAGATGACAAGTTCACACATATAATGAGGAGATGACCATTTTCATAACATCGCACAGTTCACAACCACACAAACATGAAGTTACATCAACAATGATTCAACAAGCCTTCAACCATTTCTCAACACAACACACATAAACAATTAATCACATTGCCTTTTGTTATCCCCATTCTTTTCATCATTAGAATTAATCAATGTGGACAAGTCAACCCATCACCAATCCCACATTCCCAACATATACCACAAGGACATACAAGCATTTCATACACTTAACAAGAGTTTAGAAATCCACTTGCCTCAATTTATCGAACAATCACTTTGGAACTTTAGCCTTCCTCCTTTGTTGCACTTCCAAATAAAATTCAGTCTATTCAAATAATTAAACACTATAAGGTTTTGAAGTTAACAACACACATATTGCACGTGTCCAGACTAAACCAAAAAAACTCACGCAAATTTATAGTTAAGTTCTTAAGTTTCAAGATTAAGATTAAATTTTTAATTTCTTTTCAATATCATAAATCTTAAGACATTCACTTAATACCATATACCTAATACTTAATTATATATATTAATATATCAAAACTTAAATGATAATATGGAAACTATTAAAAGGATCTCAAATTCATCCCAATTTATATCACCCATATTTGAACACCAAAATAAAGATTTCATGAAATACTTTTATACGGAAGGCTTCTTGCATGTCTATTTACCTCCTTCCCAATAATTGTTTATGATCATCAACAATTGGTCATAATTACTTAATGACTAAGGTGAAATTTATGCTAAATAACATATGCATACATGTACACAAAATTAAAAATTAGTTTCACATATTAGTGTAAATTATACACGCTTTAATCTAAAAATCTACTTCTAATTACATAAAAACTTAATAGAAAGGATGAAAATAATTACCTTGACGCCTTGAGATGAAAATATTAATTTTTCTTCTCCTTTTCCCTTTTCTTTTCTCCCTTTCTTTTCTTTTCTTCTCTGTTCTTTTTTTCACATCGCTCGCTTGTTGTTTTTTTTTTTTTTCTCATCACCGTCACAGGCTTTTGTTAGTGTAGGGCACTTTGCCCTTTTCTTTTTATTTTATTTTATTTATTTAATTAATTAATTTCCTTTTCTTTCTTTTTTTTTTCTTTTTCATTATTATTAGCAATAAAATAATCTTTTATTAAATCTAAAATCGTGTCACTCATTGTTACAAGTCATATAAATTATTTATAAAATCTACTAAAAAGGTTAATATAAGAATAATAGTTGGAATTTCTAAAACGACTAAGAGGGTCGTTACATTATCCACCACTAAAAATCATGTTCGTCCTCGAACATAAAATAGGTGAAGGAAGAATTATTGACGTTATCAAAAATCTAATGCATGATCTTCCAGAGTCGTTATTCATCTCTCCGTGAAAGCTTATCTTTAACACGATTCTATCAAGACCAACTACCAAGAACTGAACTATAGAGAATTTGACAGATATACATATCGAGTGATTGTCAAGCTACATACTAACCCATGAACCGAATCTAAACTGAAACCCTCGACATAACACAATAATCATGACAAATCCTTTCTCACATAGCAAAGATAACGCTCCATTGATACTAGCTACAACCGTAAGTGAACTTGAACCAATCATCACATACGATTGTGCACAAACCATCACACCTTTTATCACGATTTCTTTCCACAACACAATTTTTTTTTCAAGCTTAAGTTATAAAAATCTGATCTTTATTCTTCGAGTATCCATCAAGGGAGAATCAAAACATACATAATCCAAATAAGAACAAGATAAAGTAAGCACCCTACAAATGGTACACGCTAAGATGCAGAACCTTTTACAACATTGTCGGATAACCATAACTATTCATGAAAGCTCTTTTGTAAGTTCCCATAAGCAAGGTTGTGCATATAAAAATAGTGATATATTTCTAATTTTTCAAACAACATCAAATATTTCATAACTGAAGTGAACAAGTCTAACCAAGGATCCTACCCTATCAAGAAGACATAAGAGGATCGTTACATCCGATCCACCACTAGGAATTCACCCATAGATGTAAAAAAAAATGTGGGCATATACAATGAATCATACTCCAAATCATGTCCGAAACGAAGTAGATGGTCAACTTAAGAATATACGGAATCAAGATCGAATAACACTAGATACTCTCTCCATAATTCCCATATCAATATTTTCATTCATCTGACTACATCCCTCAATTTTATTTTATTTTATTTAATTAATTTTTTTTTTCCACCCAAAATCAACCAGTCTGATCTCCATTACAATTTTACACATGCTGGATTTGCCAAACCACGCATACTTCTCACAGTACTCCATCAAAGCCAACACTATTAATATTAACAAATATCATAACCACACCAACCATTTACCTTACTTTCACACCGTCAGTGGTATCATATTCTCCTTAGCAAGCACGTTGTAGTCTCCAAGACTTTGAACTATGGTTTCTTATCTTTCCATTTAAGCGCCCCATGATAGATATAAGTCACACCCAAGACCGATAACACTAATTTCAAATCTATATTTCTCCTTTAGGGTAAAATAATTAAGTCACACTTAATGTCAACTTCACCTAAACTTTCATATACCATTTTCAATCACCATCCTGTATCCATCATTTACCTCATGCGATAACTCAAAGAAACCCTTGATCACTCCAATATTTATGTATACTATAAACTCATAACCTCTACTCACCATAAAATGCCTATGTAACACATTATAATAATCTATTTTGTCTCACAACAAAATAATTTTAATCCCTCCAATCCTCATTAATCATGTAAACTGTAGGTCCATACTATTTAACATCCATTTGTCACTTAACAAAATCAACCGCTTAGCTCCACATAACAACACATACTCTTACACATCTCACGGGTTTTACCCAAATCAACAGTCAATCTTCATAAAAATTGCTGATAAATTCCTAGTAAGTCTATAACAAATTGATTCACAATCATAGTCATATTAGAACTATATATGTCCATTCATAGACCCTTTAACTCGTAACCAAGAGTATTCTTATTCCTTCACATCTTCTAAATTCTTTCGATGACGCAAATTTTAAAATACCTTGAACTCTTCAATACACCAAACTCTTTTTCTCTTCACGACTTGCTTACCAATCTTATCCTTGAAATAATAACATTACATGAAATCCCATTTAGGTATAACAATCAAAAGTAACCAAATTTACTACTCAAATTATTTTTAAGTCCTTCAAATGCTTCATACGCAATGTGATCGATCATTTCTTACCTTACCAATTCATACCTTTACAAAACACACTACCACAAATCTAAACTCACAATGAAAAACTTGAATTTTGAATTCAATTATGTAACTCAATCCTTTTATCTATTGAAAATAGCTCATACATAGAAAATATTTACAAATTTGGACATCTTAGCTTATTATTGATCGCCTATCCATCGACCTTGTCATACCCTTTCTTAAAAATCCAATGGTACCTGTTACAAAATTTGAAATTATAAAAGAGCTTATCACCACACTCGAGTCCAACTGTGTAGGTTTCTTTCTCAATTCTTACCCAATATATATATTATTATATTTTTGTATCAATCTAATGAACGTGTGACACTATTACCATAATCAAAATGAAATGTATGAAATCGCATATCCTTGAACTAAATTCTCAACTCTCTAAAGATATATCTTTGTTCTTTATAATTATAGTAAATATCATTTTTCTCGATTGTCTCTTTCCAATGACTAAAATACTTCCCACTAATTTTTTTCCATTTATGACCTAGCTTCTTTCAATTCTATTCAAGCGAAATTTTCAACACATCATACAACTTTTCATACAACTACATTGTTCATCAAGTAGTGAAAAACCACAACCTTAGATGCTCGCAAGTCGTTATTACCATAAAAACTCGTTTAACCCTCAATTCTTATTTTATGATTTAGTCTCAATCGCAATCCATCACAAACTCCTATTACCATCGTGCTTAGCTAACTCTTGTTATCACCACGAAGTCAACTATTTCATCAATATGAATCCTTAAACCAAGTTATACCAATCCAATCCAAAGAACTAACCCACTTTTATCCGCACTTCCTTACTAAAACTCTTAATTGTCTTCACATAAGTATACTCTTTAGGACTTCCTTTACCCATATGCTTGTCATTCAATATTGATCCAATTTCTTGGACATTACGATGAAATCACCACTCATTTAAAAATTCATAAAATACATTTCACAATATGAACATATCAATATCATACCAAAGATCCACTACTAAAAGCTTCCTTATAAATAATGTTTAACACATCCACCCGCACTAACAAGCAAGTTGGGTTCTCAAATATGAAGTTCAACACCAGATCTTATCATATGAGCATGTATACCATAGATAACTCCTTAAGTAGTTAATATTTGCACTTAACAATCAACATGTCCGTTTTCATGTACCACTAGTAACACATCGTGAAAATTCATTACATCTACCACTGTAACATATCATATCTATCGGTAAGATCATTTCCAAATAGGTCACACACTTTATCCATCAAATAGTCAGTAAAATATTACGATTAGTTTTATATCTAACCCAAGCTATATGTATTCTTTCGTAAGCAAGGTCAATATCAAAAGTAACACACTCCATAATTCTAACCAAGTACCCATCAAGATTATTGTAATAGTCGATCATGACCTTCTTTGGTATACACTCAACTGTGAAACCACGTATGGATTCTCGACTTGAATCTGCAACATCATTTGCTAAGCAACCCATTAATGGTATGACAACTATATCAATTGCATTACACTATTTATTATCTAGTCAATTGTTCAAACATTTAACTTCTAATTGTCGAACCACTCCATATTTTGCTTATACCAGGATAAGTACTATATTTATTATTATTATTTTACAATGATAACTAACCTTACTCAACTCTTTCAAATATGATCAAGCATTCGTTTCATAAGTATATCATTTCCACCTTAATACCGGATCTAACATCAAACCAATACACGACATACGCCAATGATTCACAAAAGAACTACGCACGATTCATCACATAAATGAGAGCGAATGAAGTGAAGCGATAAGAATCAAAATGGGACCAAGTACGCACAACAGATCCAAGAAGTGAAGATATTTCCTAAAAGTCACTACACCTCTCAAGATAGGTACAAACGCCTCCGCATCGATCATCGAGACTCTATTTAGACTCGACTTGTACACACGTGAGACCTATGAACCTGGGGCTCGATACCATTTTGTCACGACCCAAAATGGGCGTGATGGCACTCGCCTTATCCCACCAAGACAAGTCACCAAAAATTACAATAAAATGCGGAAAATTCATAAGTTACTTAAAAGTACCCCAAAACCTGGTTGTCACGTGTACAAGCCTCTAAAGTATTACAATTGATTCAAAAAAAAACTCAAGTCTCTAATGAACTTGTTTCTAGAATAGAACAAGATCATAATTAAGGAGAAGAAAGTCTGCTGTGATGGAAACAATGACTGACAAATCTCCAAGAAGCCTCTGAAAAGAAGAGAATGACAAGTACAACAAAAATCCAGCTCATAACCTACAAAATTTGTAGAAGCAAGGGTGAGTACCAAACCACACTAGACTCAAAGAAGTAAACGCCTAAACACAAGCTGGGGGATGAAATACGGTACTCCTACCACCCCAACCGAACCTCCAACACTACAACCTGCAGAAAAATCAACCCAACCTAACACTCACAACTTACTTAGCACGTGGCTCAACAACAACACTTAGACAGATTACATATCCTCAACAACGACACTTGGACAAATTACATATCCTCAATAACAACACTTTGGTAAATTACATATCCTCAACAACAATACTTTGGCAAATTACATATCCTTAACAACAATACCTTGCCAAATTACATATCCTCAACAACAACACTTTAACAAATTATATATCCTCAAGAACAAGCTCAAGATTCATCAATCACAAGTTCCACAAAAAGGCATTCACAAGATCAACAAAACACAATATCAAGTTCATTAATGATAAGGCGTATGCGATGCAATGGAATGCACGATGTCAAGTATAATGACGCATGTCCGACCTAGTGATACACACCCGCCGCCTCTCACCGGGACCCATGGGGACATATCTGTCTATGCATCTGTCGCGCGCACACGACACGACTCCTCGATAATAGTAACTATCGCGCGCGCGATACGCCCTCGAAATATAGTATCCATCGCGCGCGATACGCCCCTCGAAATGGTACATCCTTTTAAGTACCCATTATTTCTCAATGCACATTACACTTGCTACAACCAATGCCTCGTAATAATGCAGATGACAAGTTCACACATATAACGGAGAGATGACCATTTTCATAACATCGCACGATCACAACCACACAAACACGAAGTTACATCAACAATGATTCAACAAGCCTTCAACCATTTCTCAACACAACACACATAAACAATTAATCACATTGCCTTTGTTATCCCCATTCTTTTCATCATTAGAATTAATCAACGTGGACAAGTCAACCCATCACCAATCCGCATTCCCAACATATACCACAAGGACATACAAGCATTTCATACACTTAACAAGAGTTTAGAAATCCACTTGCCTCAATTTATCGAACAATCACTTTGGAACTTTAGCCTTCCTCCTTTGTTGCACTTCCAAATAAAATTCAGTCTATTCAAATAATTAAACACTATAAGGTTTCGAAGTTAACAACACACATATTGCACGTGTCCGCACTAAACCAAAAACTCACGCAAATTTATAGTTAAGTTCTTAAGTTTCAAGATTAAGATTAAATTTTTAATTTCTTTTCAATATCATAAATCTTAAGACATTCACTTAATACCATATACCTAATACTTAATTATATATATTAATATATCAAAACTTAAATGATAATATGGAAACTATTAAAAGGATCTCAAATTCATCCCAATTTATATCACCCATATTTGAACACCAAAATAAAGATTTCATGAAATACTTTTATACGGAAGGCTTCTTGCATGTCTATTTACCTCCCTTCCCAATAATTGTTTATGATCATCAACAATTGGTCATAATTACTTAATGACTAAGGTGAAATTTATGCTAAATAACATATGCATACATGTACACAAAATTAAAAATTAGTTTCACATATTAGTGTAAATTATACACGTTTTAATCTAAAAATCTACTTCTAATTACATAAAAACTTAATAGAAAGGATGAAAATAATTACCTTGACGCCTTGAGATGAAAATATTAATTTTTCTTCTCCTTTTCCCTTTTCTTTTCTCCCTTTCTTTTCTTTTCTTCTCTGTTCTTTTTTTTCACATCGTTCGTTTGTTGTTTTTTTTTTTTCTCATCAGCCGTCACAGGCTTTTGTTAGTGTAGGGCACTTTGCCCTTTTCTTTTTATTTTATTTTATTTATTTAATTAATTAATTTCCTTTTCTTTTTTTTTTTTTTCTTTTTCATTATTATTAGCAATAAAATAATCTTTTATTAAATCTAAAATCGTGTCACTCATTGTTACAAGTCATATAAATTATTTATAAAATCTACTAAAAAGGTTAATATAAGAATAATAGTTGGAATTTCTAAAACGACTAAGAGGGTCGTTACATTATAACATATAATTTCAATTGCGCTTTTACCCTTAATGAAATATTCTTATTTATTACTAAAAATTATTAGAATACCTCATATGTGCCAAAAATGGAGATTAACTAACGAAAAATTTTGATCTGGTGTGGTATAGTGATTGTTATAACATTTTTTAGTTCGATTTGGATTGAAAATACTGAATAAAAGAAAAATATTTTTTTCTTTTTGAAAAAATAATAAAAGAATAAAATATGCTACAACTTCAAACTATGATTTAGACCTTTTATCCGATATATATTATAAGCTTAAAGTTTCATAAGTACAATAAAAGGTAATAATTATTATTATTGTGTTGTGCATGTAAAAAAATAATTGAATTATTTAATTTCAGGAATAAGAGAGGATGGTCCCATAATTGTTGAGTATAAAAACAAAAACAAAGTGTATTTGTTTATATGTATTATTTGACATAAACTTTTGATTTTTAACTATTTTATTTATTGTCTAATTGTTTGCCTATTGAAATTCATTATATTTCTACTTTATAAGAAGTTTTCTTAACAAAGAAAGTGGAAATTTGTTTTTACTCAATGATGGTATTAAATTCGAGTTTAACGATAGATCGTGTTAAAGATATTTTATTTTTTATTAGAATTTGATAAAGAAATTATAAGACGAGATAAAACTGTGTTTTAGTTCGATATTTTTTTTTTAATTTACGAATATTAAGTCTTTTATGACATCAATTAGTTGTCATTAGTTTAACTTCACTATAGGTTTTAACGATATTTACAGAAAGCTAAAAAAAACATATTTAACTATTATTTTTAATTAATTATTATTAAAAAATTATTTTTGATATAGTATCAGAATGACGTGGAGCGGACAATCTACTTTTAACTCATTTTTATTTATCCATTGTTTGATTCTCTAATAATTTGCATATATTTCTGTGTCTTTCTTAATTATTGGACAACATTCTGGAAAAACAACAACCCTTTGCTAGACCAATTAAACAATTTATGCCAAAAAGTGAAAAAAAATGAGAATTTTATTTTATTAAAGAAATTTGGATATTAGTACCATGTTTGTTTTTTTGTTTCTTTTTCTCTTTGGTCTTTTTTCAAAACAAAAATATTGTTGGGAAATAGGTTGAATTTTTTTTCATTATTGACTAAAAGTTGGTTGTAAAATTGACCAACCCTTCACCTGCCAAATGAATGAATATTTGCCAAATAATAGAAACTTATTTGTTATCAAATATTGTTATTTCATACACAAACAAATCTTTGGTTTCCCCTTTGGGATATGTTAGGAAAGTTGTTAGATAATGTTTCTTTAACTAATTTAACGAATATTTGTTATTTTATTATTATTTGATAACTCTGACTATTAATGTTAGAACATATGATATTTGTTTCAGCTAAAATTTAAATTTGAGAGCGCTTTTAGTTCTCAACATACTTCATTGATCAGTCACACTATCAAGTATGCGTATATATTTATGTATACTAGATTGCTAGTTACATTATAATTTTATTATATATTTAATATTTTTATATCATTGAATTAGTTGACCATAACATATTAATGCAATTTAATATAATGATACAAAGTTGTTGAGGGTAAACGTAGTTTTCATTAATTAAATATATAAAAAGGATAACGAATTATGTAGCTTAGGTGACCGGTATGAAAATTTAAAATAATTAAAAAAGAATTTTTAAAAAATCAGTTTAAAGTTCAAAATATTCGATTAAGGGTAAAAAAGTTTCGACTACATCAACAAGTTAAAAAGTATTCACTCAATCTCAATAATTGTCAGTTAATGTTCATTAAAAAATATATTATATAATACTAAGTTAACTTATTTAATAAAGATAAATCGATTAATATTATGCATCTTTCTTTAATATTAAGACTACTGTTTAAAATAATTATCAATTTTAATTTTGAATTCTAATTAAAGTATTGATATTTTATTGTAACAAAAAATGACACTTAAAATGAAACAATAGGAATATAATGTATACAATAAATTTCGCCATAGCTTAATATGCGGAATAAGAATAACAATCCTTCAATAAGATATAAAATTATTGAATCTCGCATTTAATTACGAACATTAATTAGCTATTTCCATTGAAATTATTTTATCCTCTTATTTATACCATCACATAGGGAAAATGAAAATAGCTAATTTTACAATATAATTCTTATTTATCATATCCCGCGTATAGAGATAAAGTTTTTAAATTAAGAATATGGAGTTATAAATTTTAGGACAAAAGAGAAAAACATTACAAAATATGTTTCTTATTGTTACAACAACAAAAAAAATTGATCCCACAACACTAGTGTGAAAGACATTTTCAGTGTCTCATCTTTATCACTGAACTGTCAATCAATTTTGTTGATGAATTTATAAGTTAATATACATAAATACTCCTATTTATTTAATTTTCTAATATAAATACATAATTTACGAAAAAATTAATATGTTCGTTCGAACCAACAGACCTCCACTTAGCTCCACCTCCGCCACGTATTACACCCACCTTGGAGATTAATGAGTGGGCACAAGATAGGTGCATGGAGAGTGGTTGTTTGGTTGTGGTTGGGGGTTAGGTATATGAATTATACATGCATTCATCACCTCTTTTCATCAATTAAATTAAATTCAACTACTATAGCATTTTTTTATTTTTTATTTTTTTTCTTATAAACATATTTTCCAAGTTGTCACTGTATATTGTCTCTGTGTTTTTCATAATTTTCAATTACGATAAATAAAAGATTTTGCGGTAATTATATATATATATGTTATATTATTTTAACAGTAGTAATACATATGAGTATTCGTAATTAACACTTATTATAAACATCGATAAAGACTTTAGTGACTTTAGGTATTCTGATATTTGTTGGGCTTTGTGGAGGCTTGTGAGCAGGCCCGACCCATTACTGAAACCCTAGGTTAACCATTTGGTTTTCCTATAAATATGATCCTTGTATTTGTAATTCTTGAAGGAGCACAAGTGAAATAAAATCCTCCTGCATAGCCAGGAGTAGTAGAAACCGAACCACGTTAAATTCTTGTGTGTCCCGCTTATGCCCGCTTTTTTTCTCAATTATTTGTGTGTGTTGTGTGTTTAATTCCCAACAATTGGTATCGAGCGAGGTTTTCAACAACATCAGAACACAAACTGGCGAGAAATTGTCACCTAGGGTTCTTGTGAAGAATCAGCGGGAAGGAGCGTGTCGCCGCCGTCATAAAGCTACAGCCGCAAGACGCCGAGATCCGAATCGCCATTCGCGAGCAAAGAACGCCACGAACCAGGCAAATTGCATCGAAGGAGATCTGCCGCAGATCGTAGCCCGGCCGAGGAGAAAGCCGCGCAGCCAGCAGCGAGCGGTAGAACGCCGCCGTCCGGCTGCCGCCGGGCCGGCGAGCTCCAGATCCACCAGTGTTCAGATCGCGAGCATCGCCCAAATCACCACCCGCCGCCTAGACGCCGCGGCGGAATTGCCAAGTCCTTTCGAGATGGCGTAAGATGGGAAGTTCAATCGAGAAGTTCGATGGTACAGATTTGATTGGTGGAAGATGCAGATCAAGATTTCTTTGGTTCGTAAAGATTTGGGACGTAGTGTTGGGTGACAAGCAAGGAAAATTGTCTGATGCAGAAGGCAATTTTGGATCGAAAGCTATGTCGCTTATCCGACTCGTTGACCAAGAATGTCGCGTCAACATTCTTAAGGAGAAGACAACGAAAGGCATCTTGGAAGCCTTGTCTAACATGTACGAGAAGCCATCCGCAAAGAAACAAAATTTTTACGATTAGAGAGTTGGTGAACACAAAGATGAAGGAAGGCGCTCGATTCACGAGCACATCAACTCATTGAATTCGATCTTAGCAAGACTTTTGTCGATTGACATTAAGTTCGATGATGAAGTTCGCTTTACTATCATATCATCATTGCCTGACAGCTTGGTCCTAACGGTTACGCAGCTTGCCGCTCAAATGGGACCTAATGGATTCACCTTGAGAAGATTCGTGATCTCGTTCTCGCGAGGATGTCGGAAGGAGTTCGAGAATCATCGTGATATGCTAAACGTCGTCGAGGCAGAAAATAATGGTAGTGGAGCGAGGCAGAAGAAGGAATCACCGAAGGCTCGGGATGGCTCAAGTGTAACATGTTGGAACCGCAGCGAGGTGGGGCATTTCAGAATCAATGCCGTAAAGACAAACAAGTCAACATCAGCAGACGGCGCCAACGAGGATTTGTTTATCCGCTGCGCGGAGAGCAATGTGGATTCTCGGTCATGGATTCTCGTGCTTCTTTTCACGCTACCCACAAAGCTGAAGCATTGCGTAATCCGTTATCGAGACTTTGGAAAGGTAAGGCTTGCCAGGCGATAGAGCTCTTGATGTTCACGGGCATGGGTGACATAGTCTTTGAAAGCGCCCGGTCGGTTCGGACCTTGAAGGATGTCGAGTTGTTCGAGCTTGGCGAAAAGTTTGATTCTGTTAAGGCGGATTGGATGAGCAGGGGACATCGTATGTGAAGTTCGGAAATGGGCGTGGAAGGTCGTGAGGGCAATCTTGTCATGGCTCGTGGAACAAAAAGAGATCGTTGTATATTGTCGGATTCGTGCGAGGAGGGGCCGTCCCGATTCAAAAGAAAAACAAAGTCCGGTTCACGTAATCTCGCGTAAGGCGTTGTCTTTGCAAGAAAGAAACTCAGAGCCACAGTCGATTCAGGATGAACGAGCAAGGAAAGGTTCTGAAGACCAATCGAGGCGTTTGTGGCAGGGAGCACCGCCATCAGCCCAAGGCTCCTGAAGACAGCGGTCAAGAGAACCAAGATTCCAAATTGCTGATACGCCTCCGTAAAAATTTCTTCCGAGTATGGAGAGTGTTTGTTCTCGTGAGTTCTAGGATCCCAGCTCGTGTCTCAAGTGGGAGCCGGTAGGGACCGAGGACGAGTCAAGGGCGCTTCACCGGACTGATGTGTTGAAGCCGGAGCTTCAACTGCCTTTCACTGACCGATGAGAAGGCCGTCAGAAGAGAGAGTTGAAAAAGATTACTAGACATACAAGTGTTCTAAGTGGATGACAATGAAATTCTTCAAGCCTCCAAGTGGGAGATTGTTGGCCATGAGGCTTCAGCAGGCGCCCGACCCATTATCAAAACCCTAGGTTAACCATTTGGTTTTCCTATAAATATGATCCTTGTATTTGTAATTCTTGAAGGAGCACAAGTGAAATAAAATCCTCCTGTTACAGTCGTGGAGTAGGGAAACCGAACCACGTTAAATTCTTGTGTGTCCCGTTTGCGTTCCGTTTCTTTTTTCTCTGAATTATTTGTGTGTGTTGTGTTTTTAATTCCCAACAATATTGACAATAAATAATATTGTTAAACGAAAAATATATGTCAGAAAGGATAATGCTAAATGATCAGAAAATTTTAAAAGTGTTAAATACCTATTTTATGGTATGTATGATTATTAAATATTATGTATCATAATGTAAACATTAAGAGATGTAATTGTTTATTACTTGTAGGGGTCTACGAGTTACTCATAAAATGACTTGATTTTAACAAGTATTTATGGTACATAATTTTGTCAAACTTTGTGATGTAGTTTTAACAAATTGGCCAAAAAAGAATATTCTAATAATTACAGCTTTGAAATCTTTGTTCGGTTTCAACGATATAATTGCGGAATTTTAATTTAAATATGAGAATAACTTAAAATAAATTAGAAAGTGTTACAAATGCTAAAAATAACTTAAAATAAGTTTAAAATGACTCATAATAAGTTAAAAAATCAAAAGCAGATCTTCCCTACTGTTTTTTTTTTGACTTAAAAATTGTGTAGATTTAAATATTTTTAATTTAAAAATTATATTTTTAAGCTAATTCAAATAAAATAATTATATACGTAAATTTTCTATACATAAAGTAAAAAATAATATCCAAAAACCATGATTTATACCCACAAATTTGATGAATGTATGAGGACAAATGAATGTTTTAACAGACTTATTATGATCATGATAAATTTCACAACGTGTTTCTCAACTATTTAGGACTTTTGCTCAAAAAGTTGAAAAAATATTATAAAAAAAATTCCACATTCCTTCGTCTATATATTTTACTCAATATTTTAAACTTTACAAGGAAAACGAGAACAATTTCCAACCACATAAACTACCTAAACAAAAAAATGCCAAAACTTTATTATAGTGAGCCCTAGAGAAATGATTCGTAAAGTTGAATCAAATCGTAAATCGAACTGAATTCCCCTTTCTCCTCCCCCCTAAAAAAAGCAAGGTTGAAAAATCAAATTTTGTTGGTTTAATTGGATTAAATTTAAAAAATTGATTAATTTATTTTGATATTTAAAAATCTAAACTAATTCGATTTATATATACTTTTAATATAAGTTATGTCTCACGTGACTTTTGTCTTTAAAGAATTTGTTGATGTCATTGTATGTATACATTCTATGTATATATATATATATATATATATATATATATATATATATATATATATATATATATATATATATATATATATATATGTGGCGTTAATATAAAGATAGGACTATTTTGAATCGTGCACGAATTATTCACCGCTTACCCAACCTAACTGCAAAAACCAGCCACCTACTTTCCTATCATCATTCCCATAAATGTCGATTCGATGTATTATAAATATAATAAATAATTATTAAGTCTGAACTGAGAATATTTTGAAGTTTACTGTAATATAATCTACATCAATTCAGTATATAATTTTTGACTAGCTCTTTATTGAATACAAGAATCGAATAATGTTGTACAACTTAAATAACTTCGTCGAATTTGAAGAGTCCAAATTAAAGTTACACAAGAAGGGCATCTTCTTTCGACATATATAATTACTTTCTTTTTAAAGTGAATTAGTGGAAGACTATGAATATTTTTCTTTGGTTTATTTGTAATTCACTAATTAATCTCAATATAAACGCAATATGAACTTGACAATCATTATAAGTAAATGATCAATAGGTTGCATGAGTTATAAGGTATAATGAGGTAGAATGACGATTTGATAGTTACAAATGTTAGTAGCAACTAATAATCATATTTTACCACAATTAATGAGAATAAAAAGATATAAAAATATAATGCTTACAAATAGACATAATATAAGTAATGTTACATACGATACAATTTTATTTATTTTAAAATATCGCACTAACAGAAATTTATAAGCCTATACTATACTTTTAAGTAAACATAGTATAACATATGAGTTCATCGTCATGAGAGGCGGAGCCACCTTGTGGATGAATTTCCTTCGACGAAAAATTTATACTATTTATATATGATTAAAATAAAATTTTATTAAATATAGTAGATATCAAATCCCCTTCAACTATTCCATATATTTATTTCTATAAATTTTTAACTCCTTATAAAAACTTCTAAGTCCGTCACCGATCGTGAGGTCATAAATTTATGAATCCATGATAAAATTATATATGAAAGATCCACAACTGCATGACTAGATCTAGATGCACTTACCATATGCAACTATATATATAAAAAAAAAATAGAAAATATTCTAAATCACAACCTTTTATAATAATAGATTTTGTAATATTTAAAACATGTGATAGCTCATGATAAAACTAGTCATATAATAAAATCACACGTTACTTTTAGGTTTTTTTGTTTTTAGGCTTATAACTACTGCAGTTAGATGGTAAAATATTGATTATATTGGGTGTTTATATTAAATCACATTAGTATACCATAAATAAATAATTAATTGAAGGGGAAGTTTTAATAAGTAATTATAATTTATGATATATATTAAATATTTATTGAATTTGATATAAATAAAGACGGATCCACATGATGATCATATAGGGATGCACATATACCTATTAACTTTAAAAAAATTATATATATGTATGTATATATCTATCTTGTGAAATTGACAGAACTAAATATAATTTGTAGTCCTCTTAAAAAGTTTAAAATAATGCTTTGTTCTAATTCCACCAAATGACCAGGGTTTAAGACTAAGTAGAACCTTTTAAAAAAAAATTTAAAATTTAAATTTGCCTCTGTATGCAGGTAAATATTTATCGTATAATGGGGTAAGACACCATACCTCTTTTGATAAAAAAATTATAATATGTGCATTAATTTTGATGATTTATTCGTGTGCTTACTTATTTATATTTTGAACCTAGGTATAATAATATTTAATATAGTAAAATTCGTCTCGAGTCTGAGTTTGCATATTTTTGACAGGCCTAATATTTTATTTCACTTAGTGACCAATGAGTTAATTGTTACTATATTTTATTACTCTATATTTTTTATATGATTGTTTTTTTTTTATAAATTATTGAAGAATCATATTGTTATCTTCTGCTTGTAGAAATCATTTTAAAATCATATTCGTAATAATAGTTTTAACTAATTTATTAAAAGTTATGACTAGAAAAATAAATTACGACGGTTAACTTTTGTGGTTAATTAATAGGAGAAAATTAACGATGAATTATGTAGCTAATAGCTATAAGGAAAGCAATATTCCTCTCTAGTATTGGTTGTTTCAATATAACAACATTTAATATATAGACAATTTTTTAATTATGTAAAATATTTTTTTGAGATAATGCACAAGTACCCCTTCAATCTATGTCCGAAATCTTAGAGACACACTTATACTATTACCCCTGAACTTATCTTATTAAACGAATAGAAAATTACTTATAAAATAAGTTCAAGAGAGTAATAATACCTTAATATAGTATAAGTGTGTCTCTGAGATTTCGGTAAATAATACTTGTGCATTTTCCCTATTTTTTTTATGATTAAGTGAGTTAGTCAAATTCTTTGACGCTATCTAATTCCACATTCAATATTATAAAATGACAAAAACAAATCAACTTAAAAAATACTATAACACCATAGGCAAATTAAGGTAAAGGACAAATAACGTTAGTGACATTTTCTTTTCTAAAACAAAAAAAAAAAGGAGTTGGAATTTTTGTTTACGTAAAAAGACATAACACAATTCCCCAAATTAATTCAATTATGTCAAATTATACAAATTTTAGATTATGACATTCTTTTTCTTGGCACATTCACTCAATGATTGAAGCAATCAATAATTCAGTACAATTTTCTCTAGTATTTCATACGTCTCATTTTAGTTATTTACCTTATTATAAATAATTATTTTAAATTATTTGTCAATTTGTAAAATCAAAATAGAATTAACAATTTTACATAAATTTGTTAAGTTTCAAAATAATTTCTTAAGGGATAAACAAGTGAATGTTTCTTAAGCGGCATGTAAAGAGAAAAATGAACAACTAACATGAATAAAGAGAGTATAGAATCAGTAGATATCTAATGTTTTCAACTTTCTTGTTAGAATTTATTTTAGAATTTAAATATACATATATGAAAAAATTACACATGAATATAAATGCAACTTAATATCATAATCTTCAAAAATCTTACCATTTAAAAAATTATAAAAATACCCCCTCGGATACATTCCTATTCCTTCTCGAATATATTCATCCCTTCTCGAATATATTCTTATCGCCTCTCAGGTACATCCATCCCAGTAATTTATGTATCATTTGCAATAAACCCGAGAGCAATAAAAAAATCTAAAATTTTATAATTGAAAGAACTTTCGAAATAGAATGCAATTAGTCTCTAAATGTATGAGATTAATGTACTTTATAGGTTATACATAAATTAGATTCATATTTGGAGGGCGGCCTTAGTTGGGCCGAAACAGTTAACATTTAGGGCCCAGAACTTTGTTTTCTTTTCTTGTATATTGGCCATTGGGCTTTGGAGTTACTGATTTTTGGAAAATTAGACTCGTTCGTAAATAGTCATTATAATAAATTTAATTAGGCTTTTTATCTATAGTTTGCATGTTTGCAAACTGTAACTATAGTTTAAGCTACTATGAATGACCTTTTTTTTACAATTCACGTCTATGTTTTTATAATTCACGTACGTTTGTATAATTCATATGTATTTCTATAATTGAGCTATTTTGGTTTGCATTTGTATATGTTGATTAGTATCAATTGATATTTGTACTTGTTTTTGTATGAACTCAAAATAACGAATTTATACAAACACAAATATCTGATTTTTAAATAGTTATACAAATTACATTATACCAAAGTTATACAAAATCCAAAAATTACATGTTAATACAATTGGCCGCGTAGTTTTGCCTAGAAACCAGTGACGAATGATAATTAATTCAAACTGTAGCTATATAAATTAATTAACAAGTATATATTTGCTTATCCACGTCCTATATAGTTTACTATACATAGCAAGAATTTAGTTACAAAACATATATATCAAGCATAGTAAAAATGAAATTATGGTCAAAATTAACGAACAAAAATATGTGATCTTTTTTCTTCAATTTAGTTCATCAATAAATTCAATCTCTCGATCAATTTATGGACCTATGGCAATGGAATTCATGGATGTTTTCGACAACGAAAAATAGAAAGACGAAACAAATATAAATTTCTAACAATTTTTCTTTACGAAATATATTTTAGGGGTATAAGCTAAGGTCAAAATAGTACAATTCTCAACTAATAAAATTGAATGGAGTAATTATTAGTAATAATTGCATATCATCAAAACCTTGCACTCTTATTTTTTACATATATCAATTGAAGGAAAAGTGAAATACAAGATTCAATAAAGAAATAAATAAATAAATTTAAAATTTATAAGGGTATCTGATATTCACTTTTTAAAATATTGTCTTTCGTTATTAAAGAAATTAAAATCAAGAAAAAAATATTTTTTTAAAATAATATTATTAATTAAGTGATCATCTGATAAATGCAAAATCAATCAGAAGAACTACGCAATCATTTTATTAAGATTAGTTTCGATTGAATGTTCATTTGTTTTTGGCATATTAAATCACTAATCTTAAGTGATGTTATTAATAAGAATCTTTAATCTGCATAATTAGAATCTTTTAAAGTATGTGACACGTACTCACTTGACTTTATTATTATCCTTTAATATAATGGAGCAGTTGTACTAATTAATAAAAAAAATTATACTTAATAAACTTTCACATTAAAAATAATGTTTATTTAAAACTACATGTCCACTTGCAAAAGTTGATGCTAGCTGGATTCAGTTTTATTTTTCTTCTTTATAATATATAGTTTGTATCATCATTAATTTAAGATCGCAAGTTTATTAAATATAAAGTTACTTTAACGTAAAAGTACTTAGATTTTTGTGAAGGTAATTAACAATCAAAATATATCTCTTTAACTAAATTTAAAAAAATTAATTTGGTTATTTGTTCCCTCATTTACGGCAAAAAGCAAGAGTGCAACTTGCAATGAATTGATCTAAGGAACTTCTTTTAAAAAAAATAATAAGTTGATTAATTACGTCGATCTTTTAAAAGGATAGCATTAAAAGTGAACGATAAAGTAGTTAAAATTATATCTCTTTCGCCCTGAAAACTGAATTTGACAAATTCAAGTCATAGTATGAACTTTTTTTTTTGATAAATTTTATTGTTTTAGTGGATCTATTCAATATAAATTGAAATTAATCGAACTAGTAAATTTCAAATATTTAAGTACCTAATTAAGTAAAAGATTTTCGTTTTGTGGATTGTGAAAATTGAAAGTAAGTTTGTTTGATCCAAATTTCTTCTTTTTTTTATTGTTGATAAAATAGTATAGTAAATAAAAATTGTATAAATTTTAATTTTACTTTTTTTTAAAAGAAGGAATAATTCCAACTAGTAAAATTCCTTTATCAGCATTTGTGTTCTAAGATATGGGAGAACAACTCTTTAATTTTAAGAACATGTGATATGTTTTATGGATATTGTTTTCTAGCATGGATGGATAAAAGTGTCTTTATGTTTATCTAAATTTTTAACCTAAATTCATAGTTAGTAATTCCTTGTAAATGAAATAAAATCTAGGCATAATATTTAAATATATCTTTTAATTAGCGTCAGCTGGTATTTATGTCTTTTAATTTTAAGCATGCATTAATAGAAACATAAACTTGTATAAAGTTGAACAAGTAGACACACGTATTGTATGTGACAATCTAAGTGAGATATAACAGGACGCCACATAAGATATGTGTCTACTTTTGATATTTACATATACGCAGCTAAAATTAAAGAATATAAATATTAACTAAAACTAAATTAAAAAACACATTTACGTATTAAGTATAAAATCAAATATTTGACCCAATTCAAAGTCACCTAAAAAACAATTATGTTTTTGAATATATAATGTGAATGATTCCAAAGTGGCACGCTAAAGGGAAAACTAAAAGAAGCAATCAGAATTTTTGTGCAATCACTTTTTATTTAAGTATTATTTTTCACCCCGTTTTATATATCGTATTGAAGTTCGACTATTCTGAATTCACGCCATGTAGGGTCATATTCAGGAGAAGCATTCCATATAAGATTTATTTTATATTTAGAACTCGAACCAAGACCTCTAATTAAGATAGGAGCAGCCCCATGTAGTGTGCCATATTTGAAAAAAATACTCCATATCAGGATTTTTTTCCATATTCAGGACCAATCAAGACCTCTAATTAAGGAAAGGAGTAGCCTCATGTGGTGTCCACGCTCTGTACCATATTTGATAAAAGCACTCCATATCAAGATTTTTTTTATATTCAGAACTCGAATGAAAACCTCTAATTAAGAAAGAAGTAGCCTCATGTCGTGTTCACGTTGTGTAGGGTTATATTCAGGAGAAACACTCCAAATAATTTTTTTTATATACAAAATTCAAATCATTCGAAACCTCTATTTAAGGAAGAAGCAGCCCTATCTGTTACACAACATCATTAATGACAATAAGTGCAGTCACAAGAGAGATATAGAAAATAATTAGACTTTAATTTATATACAAACGTTATAATAAAAAATGTTCATGTTATCAGGTTATCAATCTTTGTATATTTATAGTAAGATCCCTTTTTATTATTAAAAAAAAATATCATATTTTAAAATTATAAATTCATATTATAGTAGGCTATTTCCCATTAAATCTCATCCACTTCTGTGAGCAATATAGTATTAATTAATTGCCATCACGATTTAAAAATATAGAATTAGATATGAAATTTATCAGTAATTTTTATTTATATAATCTATCGCTAGTAAATAACTCGTAGCTAATTATTTTTTTTAGAACCTATTATTTAATGAAATTAACATGAAATTTTTGTTGTTTGATTATAAAATTTTGTTACAAATTCTTTATTTTTTCTAAATATTATTATTATAGTGAATTTCAATTCGAAATGTAATTTTCGGTCATATATATTTTAGAAGACAATTATTCATCACTTGAGTTAACCTTTAAATTTGACTCAAACATAAAATCTTTTTTTTTAAACTATAATATACCATATATGTGCCTAAGGTCCTATTATTGATGATAATATATTTATCATATTTTTTTAGTTCGTCCTTTAACAAGTTTTTTTTTTAGCGATTTATCCGAAATTAATTTTTTCATTTAGAGGAATAGTTATATTCCTTGTTAATTAGTCATTGATTTTTAACATAAAAAAAGTAGAAAAAATTGAGACACAAGATTCTTTAAGGTCATATTTTGTAGTACAGTCACACCCCTTAAACTTCTACCAAATAAATGGTTATATTTTTCAAATAGAAATTGCACAAAAATTAAAACTGGATCAATCCTTCATCAAAATGAAAAACTTACAAAAATTGACCACGCACCAAAATCATAAAATTTGATCGAAAAATATTTACATATTTATATATCATCTTAGTCCCACATGCATCTATATACATATATATAGGTTTTATATTTGTATTCTTTTTTCCTTTCTAATTAATCTCAACAACGATACAATCCACGTGGTGATTATGGCCTAGCCTGTGGCAGCGGAACGGTGGACTCCGTTCCGCTTGCCACAGAAGGGACTGAATTTGTAGATTTTTTCCTAGTTGTAGCACTTGAAGTAAACTTTTCTTTTCTTGCATCTTGATTCATTTGCTTTTCTCTACAGTCTAGGCTGCAAAAAGCACTATCTCCTCTAAAATAAGAAAAAGAAAATACAAATATAAGCTTATTATATATTCAATTATAAAAAAAAATGTATTTGTGTAAAGAGTTCAATATACATAACAAATTCTTTTCACACTATGAGATCATTTTAATGATAATCGACTATAGAAAAACTTTATAATGATATTTTTATATGATTAGATCACTTTGAATATAACAACTCGATGACCACTAATAGAAAAACTTTAATATGTGACAATAGTTGTATGTAACTTTTCTTTTATTTGTAAAATAAATTCAAACACTTGTACTTATGGGTCCACTTTTTTAGTGACATAACAAAAAACTCCAAAAACAATTAATATATTAGTTATGTGAATCATATAATGAACATTTTCTGAATTTTAGATAAGTAAGATTTAGTAATCGAAATATTAATATGATTTTGTATATACTATCAGGTTATTCAAAAATATTTATAGATCGTTTAATCGTTGTGTAAATAAGATAAATTACCTGTACATATAGATATCATGACCGGAGATTAAGTGTCGTTCACAGAGGGAGCAAGCTCTAAGAAAATGAGAAGATTCAATAAAATCAGCTGATTTTCTACGAGTCAATAAAACGGTTTGATCTTGACCGTTGGATCGTGGAGTATGATGATCAAGTTGATAATTAAGGGTAGGATCTAAGGTGAATTCTGTCATACTTGTTGTTCTCTTGATAATTGGTGGCCTTGCCCTCTTTCCTATCATCATTTTTTTTTTATAAAAATAAAAATAAAAATATTTGATAGGGTAATTTGTTTTTGTTATTTTGGTAGAGGTTGGACAAGGTTGAAAAGATCGAGCAACGTAAGGAGAATTCGAAACTTAAGATGATAGAAAATATATAATTAATTCGTGTAAGGATTACTGTAATTGCTTTAGCAGAAATTGCTATCGATATCGAAGAAGGGTGGAGGGTGGTGGTAGAGAGGAGGAGAAGGAAAGAGGTGGAGGAGGAGGGAGGAGTGAGAGTGTGAGGAAATATTGTGGGAAGATGATAAACTAAGAGCTAGAAAGCAAGGAAATAATTTGGACCACTCAATATATATTATATATTAGTTGTTTATATTTTAGTAGTCACTTTCATTTTACGTGACATTATCTTTGATTGAATTAATCTAAATAATGAATAATATATAATACGTGTATAATCTATATACTTTAGTTAAATAAAGTAAATAATAAATCTGTTCAACTATGAAACAATTTTTTTTTAAAAAAAAATAATTATAATCTTAAACGTACAATGACATTTACACTTTGTTTGGATCATTGTTATCCATTGTTTCGTAATGTATTGTATTGTATGATATATACAATGTTTGGCTAGACTGTATTGTTTGTTGTTGTTTAATAACATTTTAATTGTTTGGTTTAATCAGATCATACTGTATTGTAATTTATAAATTTACTAAAATATCCTAATTATTCTAGGGTAGGAGGTTTGACTAAATTTAAATAATTAAGTTAAAGGGTAAAATAATATTTTAAATTATTATGTAAATATACAACGAAATTTAAAAATACAGTACAATACATTTTAAGTAACAATCAAAATAAATACTATAGATATAATAACAATACAATACAATACAATGAATAACAATAATCCAAACATAGTGTTCCTGAAATAAAATTTGATAGAGGCTGCATTTGATATGGATCTATATATCAATCTACAATATTATCTAGAAGCTATAACGCATAAAGAAAATTGATAAAATAAAAATTTACAATAATTAATATCTTTTCAATATAAAATATGTGATTCTTTTTGTAACCAGAAAAAAAGTTTTAGTTTCTTAACATGATAACATCAAATCATGCCTAAACAATTATAAGAACATTTTTGATCTTTTTCTATATATAAAACAAAAAAAAAAAAGTGACCAACATAAGTACTCCACTAATTTCTATTGGATTGTCAGTAAATCATGATACTTGTTCATAATATCCTTGAAATTCAAATTATTCAACTGGTAAGTAAATAAAATTTAATTTAACAAAAGTATACAAATGTTTAATTTAAAGTATATTAGATATTACACATAGATCTGATGTCTGAAGTGAAGTAAATAACTAAATATTATTGGTTCAGTAGATCTCATCATATGTCACTTGGGAGTTAATGATTTCTCTTCAGGCCCCACACTCTCACTTCAAGTCTCTTTTTCGATATTTGATATCTATATTGTATAAAATACGAACAATTTGAATTATTATATTACGGAGCTCATTTTTTATTGCACAATATTCAATATTTTTTCTTCTTCTTATTCTTGACCCTACAAGTTCCAAATGATATGATATAGAGATATTATCTGTATTTTGTCATACTTGATTCTCGAAGTTCGAATTATGTCATACATATCGAGACAGAGGGAATAACAAATATGATATGAAAATTAAGATAAATGGTACACATTTATAATGATGCATCTTTGTTATTGAATAGATCTCCACAATATGTTTGTAGCAAAAAGTTTGATCACTTGAGGTGTTTCCTCAAAATTTATGATATAATAAGAATAATAATAATATTATTTATCAAAATATAGATTTAAAGTTTGATATAACCATTTTTAATCATCCACTCCATACTCCAATGGTTGTTGACATTTTTCAAAGTCCAATAAGCCCAACCAAATGTTGCACGTCCAAACACTTCTATTTGAGCCTTAGCATACTTTTGGTAATCCTCTTTTGTTGCATCTCTAACTTGCCATTCAGCAACCCATTCCCCTGAAAAATAATATTAATCTTCATGATTTTAAACATGCAATCTTGTGATATATATAATAAAATGGACGGATCGTTAACCTATCCAAACGTTATGTGAGGTCCCGAACTTATTTTATTAAAGTCTCACTTTGATACAACTACGTACCAACTAAATCTTACCAAGATAACTACATAGTTGCAAAGTTTGAAACTTGAGCTGAAATTGATTGAGTCAGCTAAACAATAGACCATCACCAATCCGTTTAACTTTTATCAAGTTTTGTTTTGTTATAAATTTATCTAATATTTTTTTTTATTATGATTTTGTATAACTTATAAAACATGAAAACAAAAGTTTTTTAAAAAAAATATTTTAACAATATTTCTTATATGATGGATCAATTTAAACTACATGTCATACTAACTTTTAATTGAGTTGATTTTGCCACCCTATACTTAATGAAAAGATTGCTGCAACTTTAGATTACACTAAGAAAACTAAGCTCCAAATTTATTCCATTTGACATAGCTAGGAAGGCACTATATATATTAGTATCATGTAATCAACATGGGATGGATTGTGGTAAAAATAGTTAGGATTCCACATGTCTTTTAAGTTCTACCCTTAATTAAAGATCGTAGATTCAAGTCCTCAATATAGAAAAAATTTAATTGAGAGCGCTACCTCCATAAATGAACCCTCAAATGCGTGAATTTAAAATTAGTCAGACTCTAAAACAAATATCACTCACCAGGTGAGAAATAGTATAGAATCCCTCCAGTCTTTCAAGTTCTACCCTTAATTAAAAATTTCAAATTCTAGTTTCTATTGAGAGCGCTACCACCACAAGTGAGCTCGTGAATTCAAATTTAGTCAGATTTTAATATGAATATCACAGACTAAGTGAGAGACCAAAAGAGGGCAAGGGCCAACAAAATGAAAGTTTAAATAGTCAACCAACTGATCTACTAGAATTCTGCGAAGAATGTACTCTGAACATAATAATGAAATGATGAAAAAGAGAACATACCAACAAAAGTGAGCGGACCATTAGATTGAGTGACAGTATTGAGTTGATCTGTGCGATTAGTATTGACATAATCAAGATTTTGTTGGACAGACATGTTGTCAAATATGTTAGAGAATAGGTTGTAATAATGAACATCAATAACAGATCCCTTTAATCCACTTGCAAATGTCAAAAGTTCTGTTGCATGTGGTGATCCTAATCTGTTGGACATTACTACATATGCTGTAGAAGAATGTTTTCTCACAGCATTGTATCCATCTTGGTACAATTTTTTGACCATGTCTAATGTAACTTCAGGTGCTAATGGCTCATTGATTAACTCCACTGCATATAGGCTTGGATTCTTAGCATACCTAATTTATAAAAAAAAATTAAGAAAAAGATTAGTCATTTTAATGAAGTTTAACTTGATTATATACGCTTAACATTGTTGAGGAAAGAGTTTAAATTTGACGTAAATTATTAGTTTTATTTTTGAACTATTGATAGTCTTAAAAACATTATGTACGTACTTGACTAATTACTAAACTTAGATATACCTCTGATTTGTCACACATAGCAAGTGTTAAAAACACTCCTAAATTTGACAAGAATTTAGGGGTGTATTATTTCACTCGTATTGCAAGATCGAGGGTGTATATAAGTTTAATTAGTCAAGTAAAGATTGTTTTTAAGGTAGTCGTTAGTTCTAGGACGAAACTATAATAAAACCATGTCGAGTTTAGGAGTTTTTTTAGTACTACTTTCTCGTTCTTTAACAGTAACAAGTGTATATAATTAGGTTTATACATCAAATTATCAGAGATGGATTCAGAATTTGAAGTTTATGAGTCATTTCTATTACAGTTTCAATTCTTTATCTTAGTTTTTCTTCTTAGTATGTTTATCTGTCCTTTTTTTGGCAACTGTTTAATTTCAACTTTCTACGTGATAAGTGTAAGACTATAACGTTTGATATATATGTTTAGTTTAAGATTAGAAGATTCAAAAATCATTTTTATTTTTTTAAACTCTATGTCAAATTAAAATTAGACAAATAAATCGAAATAAAGGGAGCATACGATAAAATTGTGGCATTTTACTGTCAAAATATTTATAACTACTGTTTTACCTGGCTGTTAAGAAGTCAATTACTTCAACTGTTTGTTGAATGGTGTCATCAGTTTTTCCCCATTCTATAGTACCATCTCTGTTGGAACTGTGCTCCCAAGGATTTTGGGAACCAGGTGCAGCATGTAGATCTATTATAACTTTAAGTCCATATCTCCTACAAAAATTTCAATTTATTAATATATATAACTTTTATATACTGACGCTGTAACTCATACTACTAGTATAAATTTAACATGTTATATTCTGTTATCTACCTTATATACATATTCGAAGTTTGGTCTTGGCAAGCCAAACGTATCATAATGTCGAAAACTTTATTTACCAAATTTCAAACATAAATTTTACTTCAATCGCGTATGTCTGAAGTCGATTTTAAAGTGATCAAGTTTGAAAATTTTATAGATTGTGGCTATAACTTAAATAGTGATCTTAAAATAGGCTATAAAGTAAATAGTTGATATGTAATACCTGGCCCATAAAAAGGCATTGTCTAAGGCATGTAATGAGCCTCCAACATAGGGTTTTGGAGGTGTTGGGTCACTTGCAATCCACCATCCAATTGGGATTCTCACTGCATTTAGTCCATTACTTGCTATGAACTTGAAGTCTTCTTCTACTATATATGTTCTCCAATGTTCCTATAACATGTTTTTTCATATTTAAATACAATTTTATAATGTTGTTGTTAGTTTATCTGAATATCTTTTAACTGCTATAGCGAATTGAAGTGTTGTTGTAATACATACTAATATGAGGATATAACATAATGTAAACGAATAGGAGGGTTGGAGTAACAGTATATTTATAATCTATATATGTGTAACCTATAGATGGGCCGAAGGAAAGAGGAAGACCAAACAAAGTCGAGATCAAAGCAAAGAAATAGATGTCAAAAAAGATTTGTTTTAGCTTCTAGTTCGAGTAACTTAATGTAGGTTGGCGGAATTTAACAGCTAGCTTCGCAAATGGAATATCTAGTCTAGATAGAACGATCCATGGGTGGAAGCAATGATTAAGTAGGATCGATTGTGTATATTGTACCCCTTGGGTGCGGCCTTCCTTAGACCATACTAACAGAAGATGTTTTGTGCATCAGACTATTCTTTATAACATAATGTGAATAAATTCGTTTATTATTAAAAATTCTAATATATAAATGTGCCATTCATTTTCGAACGTATTAAAATGGAATGTGTACATACTCTCATGACTTGTGGTGCCAAGATTGGACCATAGCCATTAGTTATTTGAAATTCTCCTTCAAGTCTTCCACTAGTTTTGATGATGAAAACAGAAGGATCATCATCACCCCACCCCCCATTACCTTCATTATCAGCTGTCACCAGTTCTTCTGTTTTTACCTGCAAAAATTAATTAAATTTAATATAACATACTTTAATATTATTATTATTTTGATTACGTTACCCTTTAAAATCCATTTATACATTTTTTTTGTACTAGTCAAGCAGACGTTGAATACAAATATTTAAGACTCTACCCCTATTTAAATAGTAATTTTTACACTTTAACATCTAATCTCCTCATTTGAAAATGTGGATAAAATAAGTATTCTCCACTTGTAAAAGGAAAAAGTTGTGCATAAATTTGTCCTTTGGAATAAAGTTATATTCCTTAAGGAGATATTTTTATTGCCAATATGCTCACTTTATATTATAATAAAAAAGAAAGAAAAGGAGGATGGACATGTAACCATACTCTTATTATCGAACGCCTATCATTATCATATCGAAATTTATAGTTCTTAGCAAAAATATTATTTTATTTTTAAATTAAAATCTATCAAATATATGTCATGTTTGATCATAATTCTGACTCGGCTCATTCAATCCCTTGTGGACCTTGGCATATACAAAATGTTTGCATTACTCAATGCATATAACTCAAACAATACTAATTGTTCCATTACTCAAAGCCCAATATCAATTAAATCGCTCAATACGATAAATTATATTGATTTGACGTAAACGTCTCGAACTAATAATCATAGTATTTCAAGAAAACTGACCTGTAAGAAGAAACCATTTGTTGATTTAATCCTTACACGATTTGGATCATCAGAATTTCTTACAATCTCAAAAGTCTCTGAATTTCCAGCTTTGTTTTCAAGTGCTACAACATTTCCACTTCCATCAATTCCCACAAATTCTTTGTTAAATACTCTAAAATTAAATGTGGTGCTATTTATCCTCCAAATCTGCATAAAAAAGTGTGCCCTTATTAATCAGCTAATAATCATAAATTTTATTTTTTTTTATGAAATCTATCTCTAAATCCAAAAGTACGATCACTGTATCAAAAATAATCTTTAGTTGCAGTTAATTAATGATTATAGCTTAATTATCGTTAAATATGTATTTTTAGCGTTAGTTAACATTCTTTAAATATGTCTTTAAAGCCTTTAGTGATATTAAATCTAATGACAATTAACTAATGTCTGTAAAAACTCTATCACTGTGTCTATTTATTGCCGCTAAAAATTATTTTTATTGTATTGGATGAAGTTAAGATTTTGAGTTTAGAATTCTGAAAAAAGTAGTATAGAATAAATTACTTATATATATGAACAAATGAATTTTCAAATACAAATATAAAAATTTTAAACCGAAATTATTTAATTCTGTCAAATTCGTAAGCGCACACAATCGTAACTCCACTGCCAAAACTATAGCCTAGTGATTTGAAAAAAATGGGTGAAAACATAATACACCAACATTTAAATCTAGGCACAGACAAAAAATGCTAAATTATATATTTCTATTTATCTAATTCTTTGATGTACATATGAGTTATATGATATCTACATCGATAGAGAATAACATAAATACTCGATAAAATAATTAAGATATACATAAATTAAATCGAAACATTAAACTAAAGGGTACTTACTTTGAATGTTTCCCATCCAGATGCATCTGTTCTATTAGCAACAATAATATTTCCTCCTCCTAATTCAGCACATAAATACTTCCCTACTGTTACTGATTTGAATTGCAATTGAGTCCCATCCTACAAAATTAACGTCATATTTTATACTGTCAGTATATAAAAATCAAACTTTCAAGTACGATTATATAATTCAGGTAATCAGTCAACTGAACGTACCAGAAAATCTTTATTAGGGATGCCATCAAAAAGAGAAGGTTTAATCCATCCTTCAGTAAGAAGCCAGCCACCAAGATTAACAGCTTTAACTCTAAAATTAGGATTTAAATTTCTTCCATATGAAAAATTAAATATGCAAAAAGAAGAAATTATGAACAAGTAGTAGATAAAAAGTAATTTCTTTGCACATGATGAATAAGTTGTCATATTTATGAGTTGCATTGATTCTCTACTTGTTTATGCCCTTTATATAGAACCAAAAAAGATGTTTGACTAAACAATATAAACTCAAAATAAAATAATGTGATAGAATAAATGAGAGATATTACGCTTTTTATTAGTCTAACGTTGAACTGTTTTCGTAAGACCTCCCCCTATATATTTTGGATACTTTTTTATAATCATGGATCAATGACGAGCTGTTATTCTTGACTCTTTTTTAAATTGGGAAAATTGTATAAAATAGCAAATTAATAACCTAAATTAAATAGAATAGCTAGGGTTTGATTTAATTGTGCTCCATAGCAAACATTATCTAAAATTTGTCAGCGTCTCTCTCCTAGGAATCTCGCTCGCCACTCTCCATTCTCGCTCGCCTCTCTCGCTTTATACACAGAAGTGTATAATTCTGTTTCTGTTTTGTATAAAGCGAGAGAAAATTGTATATACACATGCAAAAATGTATATCTTCGTGTTATACACTTAATTATACAATTTACAAACATTTTACTTCAAATATTGCAGAGAAAAAGGCCAACGAATTATACAATTGCGAATTATACAATTGCAGTGAAATACAATTTTCTCTAGCTTTATAGAACAGAAGTGTATATATTGTGTTTCTGTTTTTGTATAAAGCGAGAAAAACATATATCTTTTTGCTATAAACTTATAATTATGCAATATACATACATTTTAATTCGATTTAACTACATGCAAAGCAAATTATACAATTGCAGTGAAATAGGCCAGCGAATTATACAATTTAGGCCAGCGAATTATACAATTTAGGCCAGCGAATTATACACTTGTATATGTATAGCGAATTATACAGTTTTTATGTTTGCTATGGAGCGCAATTATGCAAAGTTTGCTATTTTATACAAATATAAATTTTTTGTTTGCTATACGTGAAAGTTGCCCTTATATTAATGATGATCTGCTTACGCAATCTTTTGATCTTTTAAAATGAGGGTATATTTAATACGAAAAAATATATTTTTGATGAAAAATATTTTTTATTATTGAAAATTGCCATATTTTTTGAGTTGCATTGATTCTCAATTTGATAATTGCCCATGATATAGAAACAAAATGTTTGACCAAATAATTTTAAAAAAAATAAAAATTGACAAAATAGACATACTTTTTTATAATTATGGATCAATGACGAGCTGTTATTCTTGACTCTTTTTTAAATTAGGGGTGTGTTCGAAAGAAAATGTGGTTTTTTGGAAATTATATTTTAGATAAATAATAAAAAAATTTAAAAAAATTGTGTTCGAATGTAAGTAGAGAATATTTTTCTAAAATTAAAGGTTTTATATAAATATTATTGTGGTTTTGTGAAAATTATATTTTAGATAAATAATAAGAATTTTAAATTATTTTTTTGTGTTCGAATGTAAGTAGAATATATTTTTCTAAAATTAAAATATTTATATGTGATTTATATAAATATTACGAGAGATTAGAATAGAGTTATATATGACACAACTTTGAAAATTATACTCAATGACTTTAAAAATAAATGGTCTTTTAACGTTTTTACCACAATTTGCGTCATGTCACAACTTTAAACGTCAAAATTTTTGTTGAACTTAAAATTTTATCCATAGGACAAAACAGGATAAAAACATAATTCAAAAACTTTATTCGATCGTCTCTTTTTATATATTATCTTTACTTTACACTTTGCATTAAAAAATAATGTAACTTTACCCTTTATTTTTATTTAATATTTTCTTAAATTAACTTTATAATAAATGATGAATAAATTTTTAAGATTAATTAACTACTCTATCAAAGATATAATAGGCAAAATATTATAATTTATACATAAATTTTATAAAATAACAACTATTATAATCCAGCTATTTATTGAAGGAATGATATATAAAAAGGGACGAAAGAGAGTTCTATTTATTGCGTAAATCATCAAAATATATTATCACTATGACTAATCTAAGTTCAATCGAATTAATATTATATTAAAATAACAAAACGCTTCCTATTAAAATTTTTTAGCTCATAATATTTTCAACCTATCAATTTTCTATATATAGATCATACGTTTGAAACTTTCAACACAAAAGAGGATAAAATTGCATTGTTTTTTTCCTTCATTTTATTTTTTTTAATGATGGTTGGACTTTTGAAAGGTTCAACTCCAACAAAACACTTGCTTCCTTTTCACATTGAGGTCTTCCATTGATTGTGGCCTTGTGGGTTGACTCACATTAGCATATCATATATTTAAAAAGAAAAAAAAAAACAATACGTATATATAGTATTTCGTACTCTATCTGTCTCAATTTATGTGGTTCTTTTCGCTTTTCGAGAGTTAAAGATTTTAAGTTTGATCGGAAGTTTGCCAATGAAATCTTTAATTTTTTAAAAGAAAAATTTATATATTTGTAAACTACGCAAAAAATATTATAAGTCATAATAATTAATAATTCAAAATATTTAAAAAAATCTATGAAAAAATTACGGTCAAAGATCAACTTATCTAAATCTTAAATCCAAAAAGTAACACATAAAATGAGACAGAAAAAACATTATTTATGATTGATAGCTTATTCCAATTCAAATATTAATAACGACTTTTATTATTGAAATTCTTAACATATAGTCTATCATATATTATATTATGACTATTCTTTGCCTAATTAAATAAGGTATTGATCTTTTCAATACAATAAGTAATAATAAAATACATATTCATATTTAAAAAATTGTAAAAATTAACGATAGAATAAGAATTTAATCATTCGGTCAACACTTCTAGAGGTTGATTATTAAATCAAATATGGATCTCATTATCTATTCACTTGTGCTAATCTTAGATTAATGAAACATTTTAGAATTCCACTAATTTAAATAATTTTATTTTTAAGACTTGAATTTAAAATTTTTCATTAAAGTAGAAAGTTCAAAAAAATATCAAAAATATATGTTTTATATTTATTAACTTGAATTAAATATTCGATACTGATAAACTTTTATCATCGTCTATTGGGCTGCGGCATATATTAAGTTGTAGTGCACAACTTGCCGTGAGTGGCACTTTAACAAAGTCCCAATAAATTATAATAAATTAATAATATGATAGACTTGTTTGACTAATTATATGCTAAATTAGTTTCAATTAAGACATTGGTAAATCCAAATTTGGCTTAATAAATTTTGGCACAAACCAACTAGAACTTCATTTTGTAGAAGACAAAAATGGCTATCTACTATGATGACACTAAGATCAAATAGCTATTTTAATTTGGTCTAGTGGAAGTAAATTGAGTGAGGATATTAATTACTGTTCCCAATCTGTGTTATAAAATCAGAAATTACTGGTTCTAATAAATCATTCAGAAACACAAAGTAACTGAAATTTTTTTTTTATAACCAGTAAATAAGATGAACATAAATGTATTTGTAAAAAATAATTTAATTTGTAAAAACGTACCAGAATCTGGAATACTCTTATTGAAAATTTAGGAAGAAAATCAAGTCCACTGAATTCACAGTGTCCCCTTAAGGAAATTATTCCCCTCTAGTATCCGAGGTTTGATTTGGAATATAACCTCCCAGGGTAAAATGATTTTAATCACTAGAGTATAGATACCAAAAACTCTACTGTCAACGAATCAATCCACAGCAGGAAAGTACACGAAGAAATATAGGTTTTTAAGAAGAAGGAAGATCAGAAAAATTCGTTGGAAATATTCTGAAGATTGAATGGTATTTATAGGCAAGAAGAATATATTCTGAAAGGTAAAGATTGCAACAAATGGTATTGACTGTTCCTGAAAGTTCGCGCGGATCCGAGTCGGGTCGGGTTAATTATCAATAAATAATTAAAATAAATTTTGTCCAAAAAATTATCTCTCGATCGATCATTTGCCAAAGCCAAAGCCAAAGCCGAAGCCGAAGCCGAAGCCGAATTTAAACACTCCTATTTTCCTTTCCATTACCGATGAGGGACTATTGCCTTTTTCAATAAAGCATTAGAAGACTTTTCAAGTTCTAAACCTTTCAAATTCCTCTCCTTCCCTCTATTTCCCATCAATTCTTGCTACATATCCAACAATTACTTGTTTAAAAAATAAAATTTTATCTAATTTAATTTTAAAAGTTAGCTTATCTGGTATTCGAGGTGTAGACAATATAAGATTAGTTACCTTATATTCATAATTTAATAATCTTACCTTACCTTTTTTTGTAATAGCTTTATAACATGTACCCTACTTTTTATAGGTTAATTATTTAAATTAGTAATTATGACATCATAAAACAAAATAAATTGTATCATCTCTTCGAATACTATATTTATTAAAACAAGAATGTACAATATCTAAAATAAGATAATACATATTACGAAATAATATATAACAACGATGCAAACATAGTTATTGAGTTTAATCTCATTTAGAAACCTTTTCGAAATTCCACCAACTTAAATAATCTTAATGAAAAATCTAACACGTGTAATGTATGCATGTAGTACTTAATTTCATTTTGAGTTGCAATTAATTTTGCAAGTCAATCAAGTTGTAGGTCGAATTTTGAACGTGTTACATGGTCTATGATGGAGTAGTAGGTGACCTTAAAATTACAATTCACACCTTTGTAGTTATATTAGGTCATATACTAGATTAATGATTATAATGAATCGTATAATAGGTGAATTTCGATTTAATCAAACTTTTTAATGTACATATTGGATATAGTTTAAAAAAGAAAAAAAGGACTAAGACCGCATAAGATATTATGGTGGAAATAGTAGGGGTATGAGATGGTTATTTTTTAGTCGATATTTATAGTTTAAAACGGTTGACTCTTGAAAGAAAATTATTTTTTTAGTATAGAAATAAAATATGGATAAAAATGTTGAAATTAGAAGGATTCTAACAACCATCGATCAATAATTATATTTATATGTTCTGAAATACATACATATCGGTCCATAAGATTACTCAAAGGAAAAATGAATGTTATTCGTACAATCAAGGGACTAATACAACAATGACGATGATAATCACGCTTCAATTTCAAGTGAAATAGCAATAATTAGCTAAGCGTAAGACTTATCAATTCATGACCGATTTTCATAATATAGAACAAGGAATTACTCACCCAAATATTGGATCTTTTGATCCAATAGAGTCTAATAATATGGTGTACAATTGATGTTGAAGCCCAATTAGATAAACTAGTCAAATGTCTAGGCCCAAAAGAAAACAATATTGTTCTTGCTTTGCTTTATCCATAACAACTATCCTTTTCAATTCTTTGCATAAGTTAATTAAAGATGGGAAAATTTCATATATGGCAAACTTATTAGATTAAATAACATTATATGGGTATAGTTTACCTAATTACATAATATGGGTATAGTTAAGTTCAGCACAAATAAGCTTGGTAGCTAGTTATAGTTATACAAATATTAGATAAGTGTAATTAGTTATGAGTGAATTTATGTATTATTTTATGCATATATTTATGTTATATGGGAAAGAAATATACATGTGCTCCTTCTGTCTCAGTTTATGTGACACTTTTCGTTTTTCGAGAGTCAAACAGTTTAAGTTTAACTGGAAATTTACGTAGAGAATCTTCAAATTTTTTGAAATGAAATTTATATATTTATAAATTACGTAAAAAGTACGGCAAGACACAATAATTGACAATTCTAAATATCTAAAAAATATACGAAAAATTCACGGTCAAAAATAGATTTGTTTGAATTTCAAAATCCAAAAAGTATCACATAAATTGGGACAGACAGTGTATCCCCCCCCCCCCCCCCCCCCCCCGCCCCAACTTATATATGTATTAGTTATATAGGTTACTAGATTGCCAACCAAACGTTATATTAATTTTTATACATAAATATCATTTATCTTAATTATCTACCAAACACTATATATATAAATTATATGAAAATTAATACATAAATAATTTGTTTCTTATCTACCTACGAACGACCCCTACAAGCATAAGTGTCAAGGACCCAATGAAGTATATGCGTGTTGAATATGTTTGCCCATAACCAAATTGGGCCCAAATGTTGGTGTTGCCAGCTCTAAACACATTTAAATTTGCATGTGTTGCCAGCTTTGTGCCATGTAATCATTAGGTTCGATTAGGGGTGTCAAATAAGCGAGTTCAATTAAATTGAAGATATTAACCTGCACAAGTTTACTTTGAACTCAGATGAGTTGGATTTAAATGGGCTAAACATCGGATTGGGTCATGACTTGTCCAATTTAACTCGCATAATCTCAATAATTCTTACATATTTATTATTTAAATTTTATAGCCACAGTTTGAATATCAACTCAAGAAAAAAGAAGTTACAAATGGATGGATACATCCCAGAAAATATAAAATAGATAGCAATACATACATTCAATATAGGAACATACTTTACATCGATGCAAATAAAGAGAGTTAAAACGGATTGAAATTGGAGATTAAATTTGATTCGATTGAATATTCTTTTAACTGAGTTAAAGACTTGAATGAATGAATTAAAATGAAACTCAATTCAAACTATCTTAAACCCAACCTATAAAATTCCGATAGATCGATCGACTTACCTATATTTAGACTTATTTTAACACCCCTAGATTTGAACAATTCTATTTCACTAAGTCAATTAATTAGGAACTTGATTAGGTTAACTAGTTCAGGCTAGCTGGTATCTTCCAATAACCTAATTAAGTTTCAACTAATTTGACTTAAATTTAAAATGGTAAGAAGAAAAGGTAAAACAATTTGTGTGCAATATAAAGATATCTTAGAGCATGATTGGACTAAATTATTATTAATTAAGGTTGATGTGTATAATTAAATATCATGACATATTTTATATATATTTAATTTAACTATGTAATTTACGCTTAATAATTAGCATGTAAAAATATCTTTTAAAAAAATTTGAACTGTAAGTATTTAATATGAATACTTTATTATGTTCGATATTCTATTGAATTATAATCCGAATGTCTTAGAAAAGATACACTAGAAATTTAAAAGATGGATCGATTATATAATAAGTCATATAATGGTCTTCCCCGTGATGTCCTTAATGTTGTGATGATTTAAATAAGGTATAATACACAAATGTATTGTTTAATTGGATATTGTTTGATGTTTATATTTTTTTTAATTTTTTATATTTATAAATAAATATTTTAATTTTTATAAAATAAAATAAATAGACACATTCATTTTACGTAAACATTCACCTCCCACATTTACATCCTGATGTGATGTTCTACGCGTAGTAAGTGGCCTTGAATGTTGAGTGACAAAATTCAACCACCTCATGGGAGAGGGCAGTTATGCCAATTAGTGGAAGCTTAATTATTTTTTTTCTAAAATTAATTTAATTAATTTTTAAAGTTAAATTAAATTATATTAATTCAATATTTTAAATAAAAAAATTAGATATTAAAATACGAAAAGTACTATAAATTATAATTTTTTGCATATTAATATGATGAAAAGTACATCGTAAAATGTTATTCAATGTTCTTAAAATTATAGTTTAACTCTAAAAATGAAAATTATGACAATTAAAAATGAACGAAGAGTGTTTTATTCAAGAAAACCACTTTTCCTTTTACCAACTAGAATGGCAAAGGACAGATGGGAGGTGTGTTTGGTACGAAGGAAATATTTCTAAAAAAACGTTTTCTAGTAATTTTATATCAACTCAGAAGTCCGTTAATTTTTTTCCTTGATTCACCCTCTGTCATGGCGTCACATGCATCGCCTCTTAGGAACTCAACGTCCTCGTTTAGTTTTGTCCCACCATGTGTAGAGGGAGTATATATATGAATTTGATTTCAATTTGATTTCCATATTTGTCACAGTCAAAATTCAGGATACGTATTGACTCTGTTGATTTAACATATTTTTATGAATTTATTCCTTGAATACACTATGTTAATTATTATTATCAAATTCAAAAATTGCATGTACCATACATAAGTTTGTGCTATACCATAAAATTCTTGACCTTTCAAATGAACTCGATTATATTCATCCAATTTGTTTCTCAAAGCAACATCATCAATTGTTGATTTGATACTATGCACTATTTCAACAAAACATATGATGCAACGTGAAGATTGGTTTTGGTCAATATGCATCTCAAATAATGACTTAAGTAAGCATGCATCTAAATTAATTATATGGCTTAATTAAGTAGCTTCGATTTTATAAGCCATTCATTGTATATTGTATCGATCCTCAAACCACGTGATGTTGTGGATGAAACTGCTTTCTTTCTTTTCTTAATCAGAGATTTTATGTTCAAACTTTAAGTATGAAAAAATCCCTTGATAAAGAGTACTACCCCTCAAATGGGGCCGTACCCGTCGAAAATTCAAATTGATCGAACTTCAATATGAATACCAAACGTAAAATTATCAAAAAACTATTAGTCACAACTGAAAAAAGTTCTTTACTAAACCATTAAATTGGTCGCTAATTCTATTTTGCGACGAATTATCAGAATATATCAAAATAAATGTAATTGAAATGATAAATTATCATGCTAGAACTTTTTACGAGCCAATTATTAGTTTTATTTTTTTATATTTTGGAAGAAATAAGCAACGTGCAAAAGTATGAGCATATTATTGAAGCTTTGATTGGTTACATGAAATAATTAACTTACCAAATAAGTAGAAGACCCATAAGACATGCCCCGAGTTTCATTCTCCCAATTAAAAAGGAAATTCTAAAAAATAATAATTTAAAATTAAGTATAAATATTTCAATAATAAATAATATTTCATTTGTTTCAATTTATTTATCGTAGTTATTTTTTTAACAGTCAAAACATAATTTTTTCAAATACTTTATCGGTTCGGTTTCGTTTTTTCGGTTTCGGTTCTTGTAAAATGTGTACCTAATATCAAATCAAAATATTTCGATTCGGTTCGATTTTTGTTATTTCTGTTCGATTTTTTTATTTTGATTTTTTAATGGGCTTGCTTAGTGAATTTTTTAAAATTTTAAACTTTACGATTTTTTTGTTTGATTTTTTAACTTAATGGGCTAAAAAGTAAAAATAGACAATACATCAAAAATAAACATCTGGCAGCGGCGGCTGCTGGTGCTGCCTGAAAGAGGAAGAGGAAGAAGACTACAAGAGGTGTGCCTCCAAGAGGAAGAGGAATAGGGACATTATATAGGGTTTCACATACTTTTTTTTTTAAAAAAAAAAGATTATTTAACATTAATAATTATTAATTAATATAATATAAATTATAGTATAATATTTCGTCTAAACCAAAATACCGAAAATCAAAATATTACGTACCAAAAACCGAACCGAAATACTGAAAAAAATCGAAATTCTGAAAAAAATATCGAAATCGAATATGCTCACCCTTAATGTAACTTATAATTCTTTTTATTTAATTACAAATATATAAATAAATTTTTTCTACAAAAATGATCTAGATTCATATCGAGTATTAGTTAGTTTTGATCGTTAAAATTTGATCGTTAAAATGAATAATTAACGTGCAATTACACGATTCGTAGTCACGTGAGAGAGGGGATCGAATCCAGATAGTGGCGCCGCAAATCAATGATTTTGTACTAAAGCTCAGCTGTCCACGTGGAGAAAAAAGATTGTTTTGCACGGCGCAGCCACCTGATCTCCGCCGTAGCCTCCGCCGCAATATCCTTATGTATGCTATGCACCAAACCCATGCTGAGTTGTTGACCATTGCAACTTGGGAAAAATATATATGTTGTGTAATTTACTCTTTTTTTAGAAAATAATAATAATAATTTTTTTTGTTTTTAATTAGTTTGATATATTTTGATTTTACATGAAATTTAAGAAACTAAAAAAGAGTGTTGAATTTTATGATATAAAATTAAAGATATATCAAATATATTAAAATATGATGTGGTATTGTGTTTTATTGATCTTAAATATATTAGGGTATAAGTTGAAACTAAAGAATAGCTAATAATAAATTTAAAAAAAGGTGATCCTTTTTAAATGGATTAAAAAAGAAACACAGGTTAAAAAAATGAAATGGAGGGAGTAATATGTGATAAGTAGGATAGTTGAGGCATTAAGTTACTAACAAGTTTATAAATATTTACTATATAAAATTTGATATTTGAAATTCACGTTAATATTTGACTATTTTAAATTTGTGTCATAGTGCTCCAATTTACCATTTTGTACTAAGTTACAAAACTCTTTAAACTTTTCTTAGTTTTTATACAAAGGGCGTATTTGGTATGAACAAAAAATATTTAATTTATTTATACGTTTGATAAGTAAACAAAAAGGGAAAATTATATATAATAGCAAACTAATAACCTAAAATAAATGGAGTAACTAGGGTTTGATTTAATTGTGCTCCATAGGAAACGTTTGTAAAAAAATTGCAGACGCCTCTCGCCCAAATATCTCGTTCGCCACTCTCCTCCAATCTCTCGCTCGCTTCCTCACTTTTAATACAAACACAAGTGTATAAAAATTGTTTCTAATTTTATAAATCAGAGAAAATTGTATAAGTACATATATTTTTGTTCCCATCTTCCAGATCTCGCTCGCCACTCTCCCAAATCTCGCTCGCCACCCTCACCTTTCTCACTTATACAAACAAAAGCGAAATGTATAAATTGCGTTTGTGTTTGTATAAAGCGTGAGAAAATTGTATATAACATGTAAGTACATATATTTTCGTCCTATACACTTATAATTATACAATAAAAATACTCTCCTGCCCAGTTTCTTTTGTCTTTCTCTCTTTCTCGTTTTATACAATTTTCAAATTGTATCTAATTTCTCTCTTTCTCGTTTTATACAATTCGATTCAATTGTATATTCCTTGTCAAGTCTCTTTTGTCTTTCTCTCTTTCTCATTTTATACAAATTCAAATTGTATATAATCGTTCTATACACTTATAATAATACAATTCGTTTTATACACTTCGTTTTTATACAGTTCTCTGCCCAAGTGTCTTTCTCTTTCATGTTTTATACACTTCGTTTTATACAATTTGCTTCAACTGTATATGTATAGCGAATTATACAGTTTCTATGTTTGCTATGGAGCGCAATTATACAAACTTTGCTATAACATACAAATATGAATTTTTTATTTGCTATATGTGAAAGTTGCCAATAAAAAATAATGTTTCGAATACATTATTATTATTATTTTGTGACTTATCTATACTAATTTTTTATTTCTACCGGGTAGAAATAGTGTTAATGTATATTAGACTCTTTCAATTCTTAGTTGAGATTACATAGAGTATATTATAATTGTTTGTTGTCTTTTCTGAAAGAATAATTTTGCAAATTTTGATTAATCAACCATTAAAAGAATTGTTTTATTTGAAAAGCAAAGGATTCGTGCTAAACCTATTGTGGATTACTCTATGACTTCATGATTGAAACAAAATGAATATGATATTTATTATTTTTAATTGGCGTATAAATTAGGAGTTTAATTAAGTGGAGATTAGAATAAATACCAACTAAATTCCCTTATACTATAAAAAAAAAAGAGCATAAAAATGTCAAATGTTAGGTCCTCACAACACTACCACAAGCACTTTCAATTCTTTATAACTTGTGCTTATAAGATGCTAATCATGAAGAAGATGTTAATATTATCTCTAATCACTTCATTAATTAAAAATAATCATTATCATGTGGTTGTGGTTGTTGGTGATTTATTTTTAAAAAACTCAATCAAACCACATTTATTTATACTTAAGGATAACAATACTTACAAAATCATGTCACCAAAATGAAGTCAATGCTAAATACAAATTAAAGCATATATACTCCTTTTCCGATTAGAAAATATGAAATTAGCTGTGAAATGTGTTGATTATCTTTAGGTTAAAATATTCTTAACATATTTAATTTTTTAATAATTCATCACTGATTTTTAACTAAATATGATTAGTATGAAAATTTTATTGACTTTACTATGAAATTTTATTTTTCTCTTATTTTTCGTTTTCGTACATGCCTTCAAATAGTTTGCATATTTTGATATGAAATACTTTCTATTTTCTACAAGCAGACATGATAACGTGACAACCCAATGGCCCTTTGCAATTAAATTATTGAAATTGATTCAAGTATTGCCTCTTTTGATTGTATCATAAATTAATGTCCAAACATTGCACTTGCCTATTAAATTTTTACAACTTCTGACTTTAATTTTTCTTAAATATAATATTCACACACTTCTTCCAACTTCATGACAACCCACAACCCTTAAATAAATTTATATTATTGGCTTTGACAAAATTTTATTCAAAATTCTCCTCAGATAGCATTTGGATACACATTACACATATTTGTTAGGAATAAATATTTTAATTTTGAAATAATACAGAATAACAACAACAATAGTATATTTAGTATAATTTTACAAGTAAAACCTCAGAAAGACAATATATATACCGTTATTCTTACCTTATAAAAATATAACGATTATTTATAATACGAAATTACCTACTACAATTTTCGATCAACCAAAAAGTCCATAATAAAGTGAATATTATTCATGTGTAAATTAGGAAATTACACGTGTCAATATCTGTCCAAATGTCACCACCTTATTGGTTACATATCCTTGTTCGAAGAATGGTTAGATAGAAAGATGCTATACTCATTGCTGACTTTTCTATATAACGTCAAACAATAGATATAAAAATTAGTATTGTTTTTGTGAATAGAAATTACTACTAATATTTCACTCATAATTAATTGACATGCATCATCTTTTTTTAATTAAATAAATAACATGGCTATAAATTTATATTATTTGTATATATAAATATATGAATAAGTATTATCTAGAGAGACAGAGTTAAAACTTTGAAATAAATATTATTTTTTTTAACCCTTATAAGTTTTGAGTTCTATAATAATTTATGTTAAATAATTTCTCAAAGATACTCAATAAAATCTTATTAGGTGGGGTCTAGAGAGGGTAGAGTGTACATAAATTTTATCGTTATCTCATAGAGGTAAAGAGGTTGTAAATCTCATTAGGGTGAATTTGGGGAGAGTAGAGTGTATGTAAACCTCATTACTATGTCGTGGAGGTAAAGATGTTGTGTTTTGAAAAATTCTTGGCGCAAGTGCATCAAACACAATAAGTAAAAGAAGGAGAAAACAATAAAGAAAGCATAACAGTTAATAAGAAAAGTAGTGTAAGATCTATAAGAAAGAACAATAACCCTAATATGTGACCTCTCCACTCCTTATATTGAGTCGTGTCCTTGTTTATATGAAGTTGTGTCATGTCATGTCTAATCACTTCTCCCCGATACTTTTTCGTCCAACCTCTACCCCTTCGTGTATTCCAACCACCTAGCCTCTCACACCTCCTTGTTGGGGCGTTCGTGTATACACCTTGCCTCTTTACATGCACAAACCATATAAGTCTCACTTCCCTCATCTTATCTTCCACACAGAAGCTACTTCTACCTTCTCTCGTTTAACCTCATCCCTAGTCTTGTCGCTCTTAGTATGCTCACACACTCATCTCAACATTTTGATCTCGGCAACATGTTTCTTCTGATCTTCTGAAAATATGAGTTCTCAACTGGCCAACACTCTCGAACCATATAACAAGGACGATCTAACCATTATTATTTAATTTAAAATAGATTAATTTATACTCTTTTTTTTTTCAGAAAAAAAGTGTGAGAAACAAGGAGGGTTAAGGATGTAAAATCACTAGACAAAAGAGGCTATAAAAGGAGACAAATGAGAAGATTAATACCACACAAACAAAAACTAGTGAGGCTGAGAGAGAGAGATAATTCATCTATTTCTCACACCTGCACACACCACACACACCAAACAAAAATTAATAATTAATTACATTTTTAAAAATTCTTAAGTTTTCTTTAATTTTCATTTTATTTTCCCCCCTTCTGTTTAATCCCCCTCTTCTTTAATCCCTTTCTGTTAACAATCTGTCTTTCAAGAACAATTCTTGGATTTTGGGTTTGTGTTTTTTGATTTTAAAAAAAATTATATTTTTTTTTGAAGCAAATGCAAACTTTTAGACATTAATTTCTTAAAAAAGTCAGGTGTTTTCAGAATTGAGATTTATTTATCATTAAATGTTGTAGAGTTTATTCATTCTTTCTTTAACTTAGAGGGCTTATTAGTTGTCCCTCAAAAAGTTGATTTTTTTTTTCTTAATCACTACACAAAAAAAGGGGTTGTTATTTGAAGACCACTTTTTTTTTTTTGTAATTAATCACCTGTTCTTTTTATTTGATAAGAAACAGGTTGATTTTATTTTAACATTTTTAATTAATTAATTAATTAATTAAAATTTGTGTGTTTAAAATCTAATTATGGCTACTTCTACTATGGATTTTTGGACTACTACTCTTTTAGATCTTAACTCATCAAATTCTGGTGGTGAGCTTATGGAAGCACTTGCACCTTTTATTAAAAGTGCTTCTTCTCCTTCTCCTTCTCCTTCTGTTTCTCCGTCTTTTGATATACAATCTTCTTCTTTATCAACTTCATTTCTTTACGAATCATTTTCTTCAACGAGTCAACCCAATATGAGCTATTGTGATAATGGTTGCTCCACTTCCAGCACGATAACCCCTACTTTTTCACAGGGATTTTCGGGCTTGATGGAAATGGAGCAACCAGGCTTAATTGGGCTGAACCAAGCCCAAATCTATCTATCGCAGCAAGTTATGCCAGCTGTCACTTTTCAAAATAATAATCAGTATGCTTCTTACTTGGGGCCAAAGCCCGTTTCCATGAAGCAAACGGGCTCGCCCCCAAAACCCCCAAAGCTATACCGCGGTGTTAGACAACGCCATTGGGGGAAATGGGTGGCAGAGATTCGATTGCCTAAAAACAGGACCCGACTTTGGCTAGGTACATTTGATACTGCTGAGGAGGCCGCCTTGGCATATGACAAGGCGGCATATAAACTCAGAGGCGAGTTTGCTCGTTTGAATTTCCCCCATCTCCGTCATAACGGATCATTAATTGGGAGTGAATTTGGTGAGTATAAGCCGCTTCACTCCTCAGTTGATGCTAAGTTACAAGCCATTTGTCAAGACTTGGCACAAGGAAAGAGCATTGATACTAAAAAGAAGCGAAAAGTGTCTTCTAAGGCGATGATGGTGGAGGTGGAGGAGAAAGAATATAAGAAAAGCAAGACAACGGCAGAAGCTGGGTCGGAAAGTGATGGATCCGGATCAGGGTCAGGATCAGGATCGGGTTCTGGATCATCACCAATTTCGGAATATACTTTCGATTCAATTTGGGACATGTGTTCAGAGAATTATGTGTTGCACAAGGATCCATCTCAAGAGATTTTTAATTGGGCTTCACTACTATAATTAGTTAAATTTAGTAATTATAGTTATGTTATTGTAATTTTCTGTTTATAGATGTTTAATTGTGTAATTAGGTGAATAGAATTAGTGGGATAGCCATTGCAATTAATTTTTGGTAATTGCATAGCTAGTCCTTAGATTTATTGTTAAAGTCCAAACTGGTCAGCTGATTTTTTTGTCAAGGCTAGGCCAGTGGATTTTTTTTTGTTCATGTTTTATTTTTGTTTTGTATCTATATTTCTTTAGTTGTATAACTCATTTTTTATTCTATTTTTTAACAAGTAAAATCTACAAATGAATATTTGTGTCAGGGTAGTTCTTACAAGAAAAAACAGAAAAGGATATGAAAATTACAATTGGATATCTATGACAAAATATTTCTATAATTGTAAAAATATTTTATAAGAAAATATGAACAAAAAGAAAATAGGTATAATCCAAGGTGTAACATTCGGGCTGCTTCGCCTAGTAAAATTATGATTATATTACTCTTCATTGTTACACTTTAAAACGTTCATATTCTGCTCATCGCTATTATGAGATATTTTGTTAAAAATATATTGATTAAAAATAATAAAGTTTGTATCGATAATATAAATTGAATTTTTTAAAAATTATTATTACCAATGTTATAAGGTTGATTAGTTTAATTTTTAAATTAATAATATCGACCTCAGGTATCACTATTATGAATAAAAAAAAATTAGGTGTATTTACCGATTTTCTGAGATTGGTTTTAAGTTTTATCGAATATTAGTGCTAAGAAAATCAACCTTCGAAAATCAATTTGTTGGAAAAAAAAAGTATACTTAAATATCGACCTTGTGAGGTTTTTTTTTTTCAAACCACTTTTAGGATCGATTTTAGTAGTGAAAGTCGCACCTGATTTTCCTAGCCGACTCACTAAGTTTTCGCAAAATAATCGTTCATATGAAATGATTAAGATATAATAATTATAAGGATAAAATGTAACACTATTTTATTTTGTGTTTGATTGAAGGTATAAATTATTTACTCTACAATTTATAATCTAGTGATGAGATAAACTATTCTACATAGCTTATATATTCGTCTAAAATAACTTATCTAAAAATAATTAATCTTAAGATAAGTTGTTTCCAGTCACCAGATAATCTCAAAGTCATCATATTAGTTTCATAATTTCCACTCAAAGATTCCAAATTCAAACTTGGAGTTTAGACAATTGACAAAATACCAAAGGGACAGGAAAAGGTGGCACCAAATTAGTGGTAGAATAATTCAAAAACCCTCTTTTCTTCATTTGTTCATATTCTATTTTGTTTATTTGATTAAAAATTGTTGGTGTGTTTGTTGATATCCAATCAAAGGCCACATTATGTGTGAATGGGATAGGGAAAATGTAGCCACTATATCTAGAAAGGCCTAGCTTGCATTCAAGTTCAAGAAAAGGATATATGCCCAAGTGGGATGATATATGTCTATCTCTTCAAATATCAAGTGAAAAGGATATACATCCCTTCTTTGATTTTATTGGTTCAATCTTCCACCCCACCCCCATCCCACCCAACCCCTTCCGTTATCGTATTCACTAGACAAAACAAGATAAGATATTTCAGAATTAAGTTTATACTATTTTATGATTGACACTATAAATTTGTAACTCTTGATATACAAAGAAATATTTCCATCCCCTTTATAATTATACGAAATTCTTGACATTTGATTCGTGTTCTTGGCTTCAATTGTAACGTTATATCGATAATGAGTAAGTAGGTTCATCAGTTAAATTAATTTTAGGCTTCAATCGAATTATTCATCTTTTTGGTCTATGAAAATATGAACAATAATAAGTCCTTCTCAAAAAAATATGAATAATAATAAGATAACAATTTTTTTAATTATATATACTACAAATTCTTTGTGCATGGGTCATGCTAATCTTTTCAGCGTTATTTTAACTTTATCAGATGTTCTCAACGAAGCAAAAGTTTACCGTTTTAATTTAGATGCTCTTGTTGAAAGTCGAATTCATGACCGACAACGGAAGATTTTTTTTCTCACATAATATTTGGGGAAAATCACTCTAGCTCAATTGGTTGACTATTTGAACTCTCACCTTACAATTTTTCCTTTTCTTCCCTACCTCCATATATAAATACAAATTTTCACCCCACATTTGATTGAGATCATTAAGTAAACAAAGTTAAAACTTTCAATTATACTATATATATATCATAAATATTCACCATTCAATTATAATTGTACTCGACAAGTTTTTATAATTTTTAAAACGATCAATGACGATATCAATGCTTATATAAATGGATCAAGTTTTACTATTAGAAACAAACAAAAAAAATAATGTATCGCTATCATATTAAGGAAGCAAGTTAAAATTACAAAGGGGACTCAACGAGCAAGTTAAAATTGCAAATTAAAAAACTCTTAGGGCCTTAGCGAGATTATGACCCTTAGCCAGCTGCGCCACAAGGTCTTTTAGTTCCCTGGGTGACACGTTTAATATTTGTAATTACATTATAGATATACATATTTTTTTGTTCGATGATAGCGTAGTCTAATTGACAAACATTCAATGAGTTTTATTGGGTCAAAGCAGAAGATGTGTGTTATGGGCTTGAATTGGTATGTGTTGGACCTTTGTATGGTGATTGGACAAAATTTAGTGAGAAAGTTGTCTCTAAGGACTAATAGGCTTGTAACTTTGTAAGCTTTTATAATAGAGATTGTTGAGATTGAGATTCTAATTAATTGTCCTCTTAATGATCATATCATGATATATAAGGTATTTTTTTAATAGATTGAGAATTCTTTATTTTTAATTCGAAGTTTTGAGTTTGACTTTCTATAAAAATAAATTTTATATTTGGAAATGTCGCCTCAGAAATAGACTCTTGCACGAATTAAAATTTTATCATATCTTTATATAAATATCGGACTTTGATAGGAAACGAAAAAAAATATCTTTTGAGATTTTCTTTCTGCTTAAAAACACTTCCTAGAAACTTTATGTCCTGCATTGCATTTAATTTAACTTTATGTTATAATATAGTTGTTTGGTCGTTTGTTAGGAGGTGATTTATTCATGTATTATATTTTGTATGATTTGTATTATGTTTGATTAGTACTTTAGAATCTCACATATTTAATAAAGGGAAATTTTTCAAAATGTCAATATTTTAGCATTTAAGAGGGCTCATTAGCAACACTTTCAATATTTAGTAATAATGTCAAATTTTAGTTTGTTATGCATCTTATTTATGTTTTTATTATTTGTTTTTATTTAAAAAATATAATTATTTAATAACAAAAGGGAGAAAATCAAGGGAGAGAATATTTCAAAAAAAAAGTAAGGATCCTTAATTTTCTCATCAGTTACATTTTCAAATAAAATTTAAATTTTATTCTTTTTTTTCTCTTCAGAATTTTTACCTTTTTAAAATTATATTCATTTCACAATATATTCTATTTATATTTATTATAGTTTTTTATTAGTTTGTATTCATTCCAATAGGTATACCGAATTTATCTATATAGTCATTTAAGAAATATATTTGTATTTTCATATATTTTTTTCCCTATATAATTAATTTTTCATCAAAAATCTTGTACGTATTCATTTCAATATGTATTTTATTTGTATTTCTATTTATTCTAGTTTTTATTTAGAATTTTGTATAATAATATATAAAATACAAAAAATTAGTATGATGAAAAAGTGAATGAAATATAAAATTGAAAAGGAATAATGAATATTTGGTGTACTCATTCTTAAATAAAATACATAACTAGTTGACATACCTTTAGAATAAATACAAATTAGAAAAAAATGTCAAATTCAGAAACAATGCAACATAATTTTTGAATGAATATAACTGTTAATTGTAAAAATATATACTGACTAAAATAGTATCAACATTCAATATATACTTTCAAATTTATGAATACAAAAAACAATAAAACTATGAAATACAAAAATAAATACTAAGTGTGGTACATTGACATAACTATAAAAAAAAACATAATACAAAATGAATTAAATATATGAAATACGATTCCAAATCTATGGATATAAAATACAATAAAATAATGAAATACAAAAATACATACGTCATGTAAAACAACAACAAAATTCAATATACACTTCCAAATCTATGAATACAAAAAACATCAAAACTATGAAATATACACAATCAATCTCATATAATGCGTTATATTGACATAACTAACACAAAAAAAAATAGAACACAAAATACAATAAATATATGAAATTATAAAAATAAATACTAACTATAACACAATAAAAATTCCATATACACTTCCAAACGCATTGTAACATAAATTTTTTTTAATCTTAAAAATTACTAAACAAATTAAACTAACATGCAAGACACAGAACATGTAAAAAAAAAAAAAAACCTCTTCTCCAACAAATTGGTCTTCTTCAACTTCATGGTTATGAATTTGTGTGGGATTTTGCACATCGACGGATTCAGGCATTTTTCTCCGTCATATATCCTCCTTAGAACCGGAACCTACATTGTTGTTTAATTCTTGAGTGAAAAAAAAAATTAAATGATGAAAAATCGGAAGAACTTTGATTATTTTGTCTAATAACTCTAGTAACTCTCTTGAAAACGTCAATTTAAAAGAAAATTATGTAGTCTCAAACCCTAAAAATTTTTTAAGGACAACAGCAAAATTAAAAAAAAAACACTAAAATGTAAATAAATAAGGAATCTGAAAAACATAATACCCAAATCATTGTTAATCTTCAAATTAAATCTTGCAACGAAATTAAATGAGAATAGTAGAAAATATTAATATATTGAATAGAAAATCTGTGGAATTGATTTGGAAGAATGTTAGAGAGAAAAATTAAAAGAAGAATAAGAAAAGAGAGAAAAATCTGGAAATTTGATTCGGAAGAAAGTAAGAAAGAGAAATTGATAAACTTAAGAAAAGAAAGAAAAAAATTAAAATGACATTAATATTTATCCAATTACATAAATAAAGGAAAATGTGTAATCTATGAGAGAGAAAAAAAACTGTAAATAATGAGAGAGAAAATATTAATAATATCATAATAATTGTTTATTTTTAAAATAATGACATTTTTGACATGTTTACTAATATTATTAAAGTATGGATATTATCACTAAATAAGTTGATTTTTTTGACTAGTTAGCTAAATTTTCCTTTAATAAATGTGAAAGTTACGAGGGAATCTATATATTATTTTATGTATGATACAGGATGAAATAATTAACACGCAAATAACTATATTTTATATGATTAATCTTTGTATTACTAATAATAATACTTGCATAATTGCTAATGTTAGGTAGATGAATAAAAAACAAGTTATATTCATTTATCAATTTTTGTATGACTAATACGATGTTTGGTGTATAGATAGGAAATAAGTTATTTTTATGTATAAAACTTATATAACGTTTGGTTAACAATTTATAACCCGCATGACTAATACATGTATAAGTTTTAAGAGAATCAATGTGAAATTATTTTATGCAGGACAAAAGGTGGACTGACTAAATTTTGCGTAACTAATACGTGTATAAAGTAATACATAAATTCACTCATAATTAATCACTGCATAACTAATACCTACATAAAGTAATAATACGTAGATTTAGTCATTACTAATCCCTACACTACTTATACATGCATAACTCTAGTCAACTACCAAATGGTATTACGAGGCATTTTGGTATTTCTTGAGGAAGGCCAAAGATCGATACTTCATATCAACACCCTCTAAGTCGAGTTTGTCGCACTAAATTTATCTAGTGCAGTTTATATTTCATGTGTGATTTGCAAGCTACTGCACATAAACAGTTTAACGCAATATATATGTATCCCAAGAATGGTGGATGTGGGTTTTCCTAAGAATTTCAAAACAATAACTTCGTTATGTGCTTGACATAAAAAAAAATCGTTAATCTTATTATACGATAAATTATTAGAAAAAATTATTAATTATAAACTATTTAATGATATATTATTGGTTAGTTCCGTAACTAAATCTTTTTTCCCTTTTTATTATTATGTATATAGGTGAGTATTAAGGGACTGTTTGGTTGATCGGATAAAAATAATAATTTGAAATATTTTATGAGATTAACTTATCTCGTATTTTGATAATGAGTAGTATTTAATTGCATGAGATCAATTATTTTATTCCATCATTATGATAAATAATAGGATAAATTATCTCATATAAAAGGTGGGATAAAATAGTCTCACAGAATATCCTCATCTATCATACTATCTTGCCCATCAACCAAATAACCCTAGGGATTGTTTGATCGATGGATAAAAATAATAATTTCGAGAAATCTGATAGGACTATTTTATTCTGCATTTGAAAATGAATATTATCAAATTTAGAGATTATTTTATCTTATCATTTTAATATAAATAATAAAACAAATTATCGCATGTAAAATATATATATCAAAAATATTTATCTATCTCATCCCATCGACTAAACGACTCGAAGTCTTCACCATCTTTGAAGAAGGACACAAACAAAAATGAAATCTAATCTTCAAGTAAGATGTCCCAACATCAATTATAATTCTGCTCTCATAATAGCATGTTCTCCACTTTATACTTCCTAATATTGTTCTCTTTCTTGTTCATTGTCCATCCTTCCCTTTTCCTATTTAAGTAATCAGCGATAAAGTCAAAAATTTATTTTAAAAAATTTAAATATATATTCACGCCGAAAATATAAATCTCTCTATACTAGAATCTTTTTAATGACAAAGATTCAACATTTTATATGTAACCAAAAATAATTTGTTTTTTTGCTCTATTTACCTTGTATAAAATTTTAGTCAAGGGAACTTAATCAAAACCTCTTGTCTTCCTTTTAATTATATAATGTATTCTTCTTTTTTTTTTGAAAAAAAAAATCATATTAGAAAGAAAATCAATGAATTTGGTAGTTTGGTAGGACTATTTAATTTGTTGGCACTTGGTAGACAATGGTCTCACAATTAAATAAGTTTGTAAGTTATGATTAGATCATGAAACAAAGTTGGTGAATACAAATTTTTCCTTCTTTATCTCTTTATTAATCTTTTTTTTTTTAATTACTCCACTTTGTTTGGCAAGAGGTTGATGAAAAAGTAAACACCAAGAAAAAAAAAAGAAGAAAAAATCACACTTTGTGACCCCATTTCAAAACAAAGCAAAGCCAACCGTTCGAAAAATAAGAATATAGTGCTTAAAATTTGAATTTAAAATCTAAAAGAGAAGAATTCCGAGTCCCTTCATTCACTAAGTCAATCTCCTTTACTATATTTAGGAGGTTAAAAATATATAAATAAAAAAAAGTACTTTAAATATAGGGGAAAATAACAAATATACCTCCCAAATTATCGTAAATGATATACAAATATCCTTCGTCATATTTTTAAACATTGGTGATCCTACCGTAAAAAAACTAAAGCAAATATACCCTTTATACTAACGGACATACACGTGTCATAATCTTATCCACCGACCCGACATTTATTAAATATCGGATCAACGAATAATATTATGCCACGTGTTCCTATTTAGTTTCCCGTGGAGTGAAGAACATATATGCTAAGTTTTTTAACGGCAGAGACTCCCAAATATATGATAGTGAATACCCTTTTTTACCCATCTAGATCCCTTGATGGCGACAAATACTCATCATTCTTAATCAACAATTTCATATTTGAGTCTTGAATACGAAGTCAATGTTTTACTTTCTCGACACAAATTTAAATCTAATCGAAACCTCAATACAAATTAATCGTTTTACCTTTTAACATGAAACTTTCCGATCACAAATTCAAATTGAGTCCGAACTCTTATAATGGATGGTAAAGATAGAAGCAATAAACAAAAAAAAAAAGTTAAAAAGAAAAGATAGCTAGCTGTCCACTGCCTTTTGCCTCCTCTCTATACTTTTTCTTTTAAAAAAACTTCACTCTTCCAAACACAATTTCAAAACAAACAAACACCAAAAACATCATTCTTCTTATTGTTCATCAAATCTCAAACATTTTCAAAAAAAATTCAAACTATACATTCAACATGAAAGGTATTAGAAAGTGTAAAGAAGCTCCTTCAACAGATTTATTAGTCTGTTTTCCTTCAAGAGCTCATCTAACACTTATGCCAAGTCCAGCTTCTCATCATCACCATTTAAAAAGATCAAACACAAGAGGTATTGGACCTGCTGGCCAAGCTAGCCCTATGTTATGGAAGAGGACAGAGATATCTGAGCCTACGTCTCCGAAAGTTACTTGTGCTGGACAAATCAAAGTAAGACACAAACCGAAATCATGTAAGATCAAGAATTGGCAATCAGTGATGGAAGAGATTGAGAAGTTACATGTTAAGAAGCAAAAAAAGAAAAAAAATGTGTGGAATATGGAAGGCGTTGGGTTCAAGAAAGACGCGATGCAGTTGTTGACATGTTTGAGGAATATAAGGTTTGATTTTCGATGTTTTGGATCGTTTCATAACGATGAAACAGATGTCATCACTTCTGATGATGACGAGGATGACGACGAAGATGATCAGGAGGGTGAAGAAGAACACGACGATGAAGCGAAAACAGCATCGAGAACTGTTTTCTCTAAGTGGTTTATGGTTTTACAAGAAAACCAAAAAACAGAGGAAACAGAGCATGCCAAGAAAACAGAGGAAACAGAGTACTCTGTTTTCAGTCATAATGATGCTCCACCACCAAATGCACTTTTGCTTATGCGTTGTCGTTCTGCTCCAGCAAAAGGTTTGCTGGAGCAGAAACATAAAGACAACGACAGTGATTATGACCAACGAAAGAATGAAAAATCAAGAACGGAGAATAATACGAAGAAAAGCTTAGTAGTGATGAGATATGGAAGTGATCTCTACAAATTTTCATCTGATATATCAAAAGAGAATTGGGTTGTAGATGGAATTAAAGATCCATTTTCAAGAAGTCGAAGTTCGAAGAGGTAATTAACATTCATGATGATCAAATTTCAAGGTCATTTCTCTTTGGCCAAAATAGCACGATCAATAGTGTTCTCACTTATCCTCCAATGCGTGAATCGAATCTTCAACCTATCGATCAACTTACCCTTCGACATGACTTGAATCATCAACCTATCGATAAACGATGGAGATATTCAACCACTAGAGCTAGCTTCTTTTGGCCAAATATCCCCACTTTTGTTCTCAATTTTATTTTATTTTTTTGAAGTTTCTTCAAATACTAGTAGCATTTACATTTTTGATGTTTGAATTTATCTTTTTGTGATGTGTACGTAGATGTGTAATTTTTGTATAGGGTTGTTTACTCAAACAATATACAATCTTTGAGATATATTTTTAATGGAGAAGATTTACAAATGTTGTTTTATATGTCTGGACATTTTTATTTAGTTTTATGTATCTTAAGCAGATTCAGTATTTAGATTCTATGAATTTAATTTTTCATATTGAATCTACTATACTTTTAAAGTTTTGGATTTATCTTAGTAGGAGTGTTTGTTGTAATGTTTGGTATATTTTTCCATATAATCTATACACTCTACTTCATAAAATAATATCGAATTCAAATGAATCCAATGTTATCATAAGGTTTTTACGGATATATGTCTTAATGCGCTAACTTATGTATGGTCTAACATTTTGAATCATGTTAGACGATTAATAAGCGTTATTATTTTAAATTATATTTGACGGTAAAACTTGAATTCGAGATCTTTTGTTACGGCAGTGTGTAGCTTTTATGTTAAGTGCAGAAAATCTTCAAAGAGAAAATGCCCTACAAACAATAGTAGGGATATAATGAATGATACATCATTGGTAAAATTTAAAAAAATTGATGATGAAAAACGTTTTATTCGTTGAAATTTAATATTGAAAACAAGAAAAAGAAAAAGAAAAGGAATTATGACTTTGAAGAAGCTGACAAGAAATTTAAACTTCACACTTCTTTTTTTTTTTTTTTTCAAATTAAAGACATTATTAGTTTGACGTAAAGAATACGTGAAGTATAATATGAGAAGAAAAGTTTTTTTTTTTTAAACAAAAAAGAACTATAATTCAAAGTATATCACAATATTTATATGACTACAATTTTTTTTTTAATCTATTTTAAAGATATAATGACATTCTTATAAGTTATATTTATATAAATTTTCATATCGCATAAAATGTATTAAAGGGAGAATGATATAACAATATATTTAGTGAAATCTTGAAAAGTGGAGTTTGATGAGGGTACAATGTACTCGAATCTTATCATTGTCTTGTGCAAGGTACACAGATTATTTTCGAAAGATTATTGGCTCAAGTGCATCAAATGAAGTAAAAGAAAAGGGAATAACAAAAATTAACTGTGTTTCAATCTCTAACAAATTGAATTTAACTACTCCCTCTGTTTCGATTAATATCCGTTTTTTTACTAGATAATAAGAAAAATAAAAGAATTTGAACTTAACTACTCCCTCTATTTGACTATTTCAATTTATATCAGTTTTATAATAAGATACGGAGTTTAAGAAGATAAAAGAATTTTTTGAAGGAAAAATAGATACTATTTTAATTCATATCAGTTTTTTAATTTGATACGGAGTTTGAGAAAATAAAAGAATTTTTAGACAAAAATATAATTCACGCCCAGTGGGACTCGAACCCACAATCGCTTGATTAGAAGTCAAGCGCCTTATCCATTAGGCCATGGGCGCTGTTGTTCAATAAAAGATAACCAAATTTATTTATATTATTCACTAACATGACTTTTCCATTAATAATAAGTACACTCCTTGTTTATTATTTAGAAGCATCATTATTTTATTGCATACCAAAAGAGAAAAACAAATTAAAATTAATTTTGAATATGACATGATATTTTGTAACTATAATATACACCGTCAAGAAAAGAATAAAAAATAAAAGTTTAAGTGTTTATTTGTGTACACTCAAAATTGAAGGATATAAATGTGATTGAAGCGAAGTTAAAGAGTATATTTATGTATTGTGCCTTTTAAGAAATTTGATTTATATCAATAAGTTTTAAAAACTATGTTTGTATTACATGACACATGACTTTGTCACTATAAGCCGATTATTCATCATTTTCATCAATAATCATATCATCACTTTAGTATTTACTGAATATTTCATCACTACTTTGATATTCACGTAAAAAATTATGCAAAACAACATCCAACAACTACTACTATGAAGAGTGTATTTATAAAAGATAAAAAATTGATATAAAATTTTAATTATTAAAAATTTTCAAATAATGAGACTTGATCCAAATACTAAAAATTTCTAATATTTAACATTTAAATTATTTGTCAAGAATATACGTCAAATTATATGACAAACAATATTCACCAATTTTCTTCCTAAATTTTACTTCGAAAATCTATGGTCAAACAATCCATAACATGATACAATGTATGTACATGATCTTGTCATTCAAAAGCAAAGAAAATAATGGTAAAAGGAATGTTTGGTGGTCGTAATTATGACTAATTATTATGTCTCTCTTTATTATCCTCATAGTACTGCTGGTCCTACTCCTATATTGGATTGGTAATTGAGGGTAAATTAGTAAAAATACTAATAATTGATAATTAAGGGTAAATTAGTAAAAGTTATTAATAATTGGTAATAAAGGGTAAATTAGTAAAAAATACTAATATTTTATCTATTTTATTAGTTACTTTTACTTTTTGTTTTTGTCTTTCTAAAAGAATATATATTTTTAGCCGTTTTTTAATTCTAACATAGTACATAATTAAAAGATAATTTAACACATTTTATATATTATTGTTTTTATGCCATCAGATAAAATATATTATTTTTTTCTTAAATATTGTATCTAAATATTGTATCAAGTTAAAACACATAAATAATTTAAAATGGAGTGAATACCTCTTGGAGTTTTTAAAAGGCGTGAATTTTTTTTTAGATAATTAATATGAGGTGAAGAGAGTTTAACATATATTTTATATCTATTACTAATAAAAAACAAAATCATTTGAACTCATTTCAAATCCGTTGATTTGTCAAAAATAGTTCTAAGATTATTGACCAAAAAAGAAGGGTAAAAGTTTTACCTCTTTTGAGATTGCAATCATAAACAATTAGGCCGTTCATCCTAATTTATATGACATTTTTCGGATTTTGAAATTTAAATAAATTTATTTTTTATTATAATTTTTTTATTAATATTTTAAATATTTTGAATTATCAATTATTGACTTATAATATTTTTTATATGTAGTTTACAAACATATAAAATTCATTTCAAAAAATTTGAAGATTCCTTATATAAATTCCTGATCAAATTTAAATTATTTGACTCTCGAAAAACGAAAAGTGTCACATAAATTAAGACGTAAAAGGAGTATATTAGTTATACATTACAGACGGATGGTTCTTAAGTATTACAGTAATTTAGTATAATTCTAATTGATTTTATCATATATATATATATATATATATAATAACAATATTAATATATTTAGTGTAATTTTTACAAGTGAAGGTCTGAAAAGATTGTGCATATATGACTTTACTCGTACTGTGTGAAGATATGAATATTATCTCCAATAGATCATCAATTTAAACGAAGCATATAGATCATACAGAAAATCATGTAAAAAACAATTATAACCACAAAATAGTATGATAAATTAATCAATGAAAACAACAAAGTAATACTAATATTGATAAGAAAATTTAAGTAGCACTCAACCAAGGGCATAACTACATGGAATATTTCGAGTGCTCGAGCATCCATCTGACTTCGACAAATTTTTTTTCTATCTATTGAGAAAATGTGAAGAAATAGATATAGAATATAAATAAGCACCCACTTAACAAAGACTACTAGCGACTGCTTTGGTTCTGTCCATAGGTCACGAGATCGACTCTTTTTAGGATGATTTTTTCTAAATTGCACCTTTTGTTTCAATTAAATTTTTCCATGTTCTCTCCTTTTTATTTTTTTGATATGTAGTGTCATTTACCTTTTAAATCTTTTTTATTTCAAAAAAAAATTTGGTCTCTTTTTCTTTAGTGTAACCCGTGATTATAGGTTATTTTTTACGATGATAAATTAAGTGTCATTTTATCATGTACTTTTTAATTGACGTGCTCGAGTTTCTATATATTTATATCTTGCGACCAGTAATAATTTTATGTTAAAGAAAGTTAGCGAGTGTGAAAATAAGAATTTGAGCATTCACTTTCTCGAAAAACAGTCTGACTCTCTAAAAAAGGAAAAAGCTTCAGAATCTTCTTGGGAAGCTTGCCAGCGGCCAAGATAACGAATTGCTTCCGCAGAAAGGCAAGAAAATGTGCTCGAGCATACACGCTTGATGATTCATGAAGATTGAAGAGCAGTGAGCACCCCGACCTTCAAATCCTAAATCTACCACTAACTGAACTACCTACTAACTTTCACCCCTTTATAATACTTTTTCGACATATCTATACCTCTCTTGAAATTCAACATAGTCAACCTCTACACCGGGCATATGTGCATCTTCTCTTTACATGCCCATATCATTTCCACATTGCTATTCTCATCTTGTCTATCATTGTCGTCATTTTGTCGAGTATGTCCTCATTTTATATCCTATCTCTCCAACTTTAACCTCATATCCATCTCAACATTCTTATATTCACAACTAATTTCTTTTAAACACGTGAATTCTTTACTAGTCAAACCTACACACATCTATATAACAAAATTTTATAACAACTATATTATAAGATTTATCTTTTAAGTTTTGATAACAAATTTTTACACAAGACACAATACATGGAACCTTCATTTCATTCCCTCATTTCAATATGGTGTGTAACATCATTATCAATTTTTCTATTTTTCCTAATATAATTGACTCAAGATTGTTGAAATTTTCTCTTTATTGGAGATGACTTTGAGTGTTAGTAATATTTATATTTCATTCATTTCATATACAAATTCTAGGGCTTGTATAAAGGATCAAATTTGATACAACTATAATATATGTTCAATTTTTTTTATCACTATTGTTACACCAGCCCAATTCCGAAGATAAATCAAGTCTTTCCACCGGAGATGAGAACAATACACGGCGGTATTATTCCTATTTCCCGCAGCTTTAAAGGTGAGATTTTGAATCGATCAGGTACAAGTTTAACAAAATCAATACCAATTTTTGTTATTTATCACTCTGTAACCTAGATTTTTGATATCAAATTCATTGAAATTGCTAGATATGAAGGATTCTATCAACAACCCTAAAAGGGTAAGCTTTTGGATTTGAACCTTAAAAGGTAATTCAAATTCATTGAAATTGCTAGATATGAAGGGTTCTGTCAACAACCCTAAAAGGGTAAGCTTTTTGGATTTGAACCTTAAAAGGTAATTCTAAGTAGCCCATGCTATTTACATGTTACTATTATTGTTATGTAAAATGTATGAAGAGCCTTGATTGTATTTTATTAGTTGTTATTGAAGAATTGGGGGAATTGGGGCTTTTACTATTACCACCTTTACGACATTTTCTCTCTATCAGTGACCAGTTATATAGCCTCCCGGAAAGTGGTGAATTGTTTTTTTATCAGGGGTTTGAAACCATCGGCAACAGCATTCAAAATACTGTTGTTCAAACCTTATGCCTTGAGGATCCATTACTTTGATTTGGGTAATGGGATAATGAAATTGATCTCAATTAGCAAGGGAGCATAAGAAATCCTTTTAAGCTTAGTTGTACAATCAGCAACACATATAGGTGTTCGTAGCACACTAGCAATCCTACTTAGGGACTTAGGACCCCAACAACTAAATAGAAGATTGAGGAACGTCACTATAGAGGGATAACTTTCAATACCTCATCCTTAGAATTGAAACTGGCTACCCAAGGTTTAACAGCAGACTTAGACTTAGTATTGATCATGTGAGGGCCAAAACTAAGTATTACATCTCTATCTGTTATTGATTGGAATTCACAATATAATAACCCTCATTGTGATAATAGACTCTAGCTTTTTGAGTGAATTTACCGTTGCTTTCAAGGAATCTAGCTACAATTGTTATAGTTGGGGAATCCCAAATAATATATAGGTACAATGGCAAAGGGTTCATGTCAGCCGAAATATTAATTCCCTTCAACACTTGATACATCTTATTTGTACATTCATTGACCCAATTCTTTTTCTTTACCTTATGTAATTGTTTCTCCAATTTCTCAGTCCTTAGCTTCGTCAACTCTTCTCCCGTCATCATGTGTTTTGATTGATCTAACACCGAAAGTTACTAAACCTTTTACAGGTATTGAATGCATTAGCATAATTTAAAAACAAATCAGGTTGGTTTTGCTAAGGACTATAGACAATTATAGTCATTTTAACACCACAAAGCGTAGTGAGTTCATAAGCCTTTTTAAATAACCCTTTCAATCTTAACTTGCAAGAGACTTTCCTCTTGGCCTTATTTTCAATCAAAGCAAAGTTCACTTTGGTTCTGGGCATGGCTAAAGATGAGGAATAGTAGAAAATATGTGTTTGTTTGGATATTCAAGATCAAATAACTTTGTTGTGGTGAGTTTCTTTGTCTTGGATTGATTTTTATTGATAGACGGAATTTAGATTGTGTAAATCTCTGAATAGTTTGAATTAAAAGATATTTAGGTGTCACCCATAACTATTATGACATAAAACTAATTAATGGTGCATCATATACCAAATTAGATGGTATGTTTTTGATAAATATGCAGTCTATGGCTTCGGTCTTATCCAGACCAATTTCTTAGTCAGACTTTTCTTATTAAGAAAATAATTTAATAATTTAAGAAAACTTTTCTTATCCTGAACAAATATTGAATATTTTCTTAATAAGAAAAGTTTGACTAAAAAATTGGTCAGGAGAAGACTGAAGCCATAAACTGCATATTTTTCAAAATGATATATCTAATTTGGTATATGATGCACCATTAATTAGTTTTATGCCATAATAGGTATGGGCGACACCTAAATATCTTCTAATTCAAACTATTCAAAAATTTACACAATCTAAATTCCGTCTATAAATAGAAGTCAATCCTAGACAAAGAAACTCACTAAATAAAGCCATTCAATCTCGAATATCCAAACAAACACATATCTCCTACTATTCCTCATCTTTAGCCATGCCTAGAACAAAAGTGAAGTTTGCTTTGATTGAAAATGAGGCTAAGAGGAAAGCCTCTTACAAGCAAAGATTGAAAGGGTTATTTAAAATGGCTTATGAACTCACTACACTTTGTGGTGTTGAAATGGCTATAACCGTCTATAGTCCTTACCAGATTCAACCTATTTTGTTTCCAAATAATGCTAACGCATTCAATACCTTTAAAAGGTTTAGTGAGCTTTCGGTGTTAGATCAATCAAAACACATGATGACGGGAGAAGAGTTCACGAAGCGAAGGACTGAGAAGTTGGAGAAACAATTACATAAGGTAAGGAAAGAAAACAGGGTAAATGAGTGCACAAATAAGATGTATCGAGCGTTGAAGGAAATTGATATTCCTGCTGACATGAACCCTTACGATCTGAACGATTTGAGTTTCGTTATAAAACAAAACCTCAAACAGGTATGTGAAATGATGAAAGCGAAGATTGACGGAGAGGGTTCCACATTAAATGCCCGTCAACTTATGGTACCTCATGGGACCAACTCTGAGGAGCCAAGGGCTCATTTGCTAGAAATAATTAGGGCTCCAGTATCAATAGTTCCTTTGGTGGCTCCATCAACTGCTATTGGTGCAACCAACTTCGAAGGGCTTAGTACTGATATGTTGGTCCCTGTTGTTGATCCAATATCGATGGTTCCTCCGGCGGATCCATCGATGGTTCCTCCGGCGGATCCATCGATGGTTCCTCAAGCGGATCCATTGATGGTTCTTCAAGCGGATCCATTGATGGTTCCTTCATCCGCTCCTGCTCAAATGCCCAAACCATTGAGTAATCTGATGGATCCTCTCGTAAAATCTTCAAGGTCTTCTCCTCCTCCTTTTTCTCCATTTTCTTTAGAAAATTTCCCTGAAATGTTTGTACAATCGTATCCTCCATTACCTCAAGAAATGGCTTTTAGAAGGGCTCCTAGAATGGCTCCTCCAACAAAAATGGCTTCTCCAATACCTTCAACAATAATTACTCCTCCAATGGCTTGCTCGGAGCCATCGATGGCTTCTTCATCCGCTCCCGTTCAGATGCTCGAACCAAGGACTCCTCAACCGGTTCCTTTTGTAGACCCTTCGAGGTTTCCTCCGCTTCCTCTCTCTCCATTTTCTTTAGACATGTTTCCTCCAATGTTTCCCCAATTGTATCCTCCATAACCTCAAGAAATGGTTTTTAGAAGGGCTCATGAAATGCCCCCTCCAATGCATCCAACAACAATGGCTTTTCCAATACTTTCACCAATAATGGCTTCGCTGGTTTTCGAGAGTCCAACATTATCTGAGATGCTGGTCGGAAATTATGATGATGATGTAATGCTTTAATTAATGATCCAAACCACCACAACAATTTATAAGGATCTAGGACTAATATGTCTCTTTTAATTAGCATTGTTTTGTAGGTTCGTGTTGTCCTGTGGACTATTTGTGTTATTTGCTGTTTTCCATGTTTAAATTGTGTTATAGGACTCTTCATATCTCTTTCCATGTGTCCTCATTTGGAGTGTCTATTGTTGTTTTCTTTTTCTTGTTCAAAGTGTGGTATCATTCACTTATTAAATCTGTATTCAGTTTTTTTTAATGTTTACTAGATACTCGTATGTTTATTTGTTCCTTTATTACTATTATTGAAAATGTTATTGTTAGTATGGTTTTCAAAAATGACCTCTTCCACTTCAAAAATCTATCATCAGTGTACATATCGGGTAAATATTCATGCTCAAAATTTCCTTTTTAAACCAATACAGCAACATAAACATACCCAACATAGTTCCACTAAGTGGGAAAGTGTAAAATCATAACACATCTAAAGTTGAGAATGAATTAGAAAGTAAAGAAGATTATTGTAAAGACCTATTATACATCCATGTAATGGAAAAATAAAGTCTAAAATAGTGTCTGTTTTAAAAAATCAAGATATAATTAATTATTTGTTTCTTCTTGTAAAGAAATGGATCTTGGGCCTAATCCAAAAGCTAGCTCTTAAGGGAGGATTATTCAAGTCTATATAAGGAAACCGCCATTTCTTTTTCATCCGATTTGGGACTTGAGCAATTAAATCTAGGGACCCATCATAGGTAAACAATAATAAGGATGGTTCCTGCTCTAGTACCATGTAAGAAATGGATCATGGGTGTAACTCAACCTAAGAAATGAGCTCTTGAGGGAATATTGCCCAAGTTTATATAACGAGACCACCCATCCGTTTTTCATCCGATTTGGGACTCTTCAACACCCGGTTCACACCCAAGACTAGACATCCGATTATCTATAGTATCTATGATTAGTTTCCTTCAATATATATATTGGGCTGGTACTAATATTAGTTTTACAAAAACAATAATAATTACTATGTTCCAGTTTCGAATTAGTGGGTAGTCATCCATATGAGTCTTCACTTCTTCATTCAAGCTCATTTGTATCCTCATCATATAAACTAAACTAAAATAAAATAGAAGTAAAAAATAAGTTGGATAGCAATAGCAATTCTCTAACAAGTTTTTTGTAGCCGACTTTTTGCCTGTAAGAACACCCTCTTCACTTCCTCATCCTCTGGAATTTCTTGTATTAACATTTCACAATCTTGAATAGCTGCTTTCCATCTTCCCAACTGCATATATCAACCAAAACTTTATGATATATACCTTGTGTGATCACATCATCTAAAATCTTAAGCGATTAGTGAGGGTTGGCACACTTCTATTTACCTAATTAATTATGTCTTCAACAAATTACCTTGATGTTGCAGTCAGCTCTCCGCAATCTAGCCTTTGTATAGGAAGGACGCAGTACAAGAGCTGCAGTGCAATCTTCCACAGCTTTTTCGAATTGTCCTAGCTTGAATCGACATGCTGCTCTGTTAAACAGTAGAATAGAATTGTATGGCTCTTGTTCTAGTCCTTCAGTGTACTCGAAAGAAGCCTCTGAGAATTTATTTTCTCTGAACAACTCGTTACCTTTTAACCGAGATGATGCCAACGCTTCAATTCTCCTTAGAATTGTAATAATTACTTCATTGCTTTGATCCAATTTTGTTGCTTCTTGAGCTGCAGCTGTAGCCTCCTCAAACCAGCCAACTGTTGCATAGGCCTCAGCTCGAGTGATCAATAAATAAGCTGTTTTTACTGAACCAAAAAGGCAAGCACATAGCTCTGTTTTGATATGAGCTACTTTCTGAATTGTGGTGTATGCTTCCTCGTGTCTATGCAACTTTATTAATGCTTCAGCCCTCATGGCAAAGATCTTCATTGAAATCAAGTCAAAGGAATAAAAAAATAAGAATCTTTAAACATCTAATTTTCTTTATAATAATTTGTACATTAGGGATGGACTATAGGCCTCATTTTCCCCCATTAAGATTACAACATGTGAATCTATATGCACATCTAAATGATTAGGATGTTGTCTTTAGATTTGAATACGGAAGGATTAATATCGTGTTTTTCGACATGTGAATGAATATATTTATTTGTAAACATAATAAATAAACAATAAATCAATTAGTATATTTTTAAAAAATTAATTTAATATTTTTTTTTTATCTGATTAAAAAATGAAATATTTATGTCAGCTAATGATGGTGGTAACGGTCTGTGGTGGTTGTGATAGTGGCGATAATATCTTCACTAAATATTTATGTACACTCTTGTTCTAGTCCGTTAGTGACTATGAATGGTGGTGGTGATAGTTATTATGGTGGTCATTGTTAGTGGTGGTTGTGATGGTGAAGATGGTTGATGGTGCCAATGATGGCGGCTAAAGAATGTATTGGTGGTAGTTGACGGCGGTGCTAGTTGTTATGCTTGGTTATAAGAATTGACCGTCATGGTGGTAGTGGCTGTTAGTTGTGGTGGAGTTAGCGGCAACAATGGCAGTAATGGTTGTGGTTGTGGTAGGTGGTAGGTGTGCTAGTTGTGATGGTGGAGTTGGTTGGTAGTAGGAGTTAGTCGCAGTGGTGGTGGGATAGATATAATTGTAGTAATGGAGGTGACAGGTGTGGTATTGGCTGACAATATTGGTGATGGTGATGACAGAGGTGGTTGGTAGTTGATGACGATAATGGTAGTTTACAATGGTGGTGGTGGTTGTGATGGCAAAGGCAGTTAGTGATAGTGAAGACTTTGTTCAAGATCTTAATGATTAAGACCTATACAAACCAATTAGGTGCTTAAATCTTAATGAAAACAAATACGCTTAATGGCCTAATATCTGAACCATATACATTAAGACCTCCACCAAGTACTAAAGAATGAGGCTTAGTTGTAGTGAAACCTGTGGAGCTGAATCTACTCCTAAGGTGATAGAATTTTGTGTTTCCTTTATCAATGTATTGTAATCTCTCAGCTTCTGTGCTTCTGTGCATTTTAAGAGCTGTCTCTTAATATCATGAGCCTCTGCAATGTCCTTCTTGTCAACTTTTCGCCCTGATTGTTTGTAATGATCTATCGCTTTCTCTGCATCTCCCAGCCTGTCGAAATGAAAAAAGAAATTGACTACATCAACCAAAGTCAGACAAAATCATCTAAAGAAAAATAATTGACGATTCAAAATGACTAACCTAACGTATAGTCTTGCAAGACGATAATGTGCATTGTGATAAGAAGGGTCTAGCTGGATAGCCTCTATACATGCAACAACTGCCTCAATCACGCGGCCTAAACTCATCAAAGCTGCAGCCTTGTTGCTATAGTAACTAGCATTTCCTGGATCAATTGCAATTGCTTGATTGTACAGATCCAATGCCTTCTCAATTTTCCCCTGTCTATACTGCTCATTGCCTATGGACTTGAGCACATCAGGGTCCAGTTTATTTGCAGAACCGCGAAACGAACTACCTGATTGATGGCTTTTTACAGAACTAGTTTGCCTTACTATGTTATCCTTCAAGATTTTGCCTTTCTTCTGGATAGCCTTTTTGTCACTTGAGGAATTTTGGTTCTTCAAGTTTCCCAAGTGGCTTAGTAGTGTAACATTGCTTGTTGAACTGCGATTCAACGTTCCATTCACCTTGGATTTTCGATGACTAAAGATTGTCATGCTCAATTCACTTGAGGTGAATGTTGGTTCTCTTCTAAGCTTTTGTGTGTATGCCAAGTTCACAACTTGTGACACTCTGTTCTTACTAGAAGTCGAATTTTTCGGACAAGAGCTGGTTTGACATCTTCTTGAATTATTGACAAAATTGGTGTCACTGGACTTGGTTGTAATGTTGATTTTTGTGTTAGTATTTCTTCTAGGAAAAAAAGCACCTATTAAACAACCTCCTAATCCATTTAGTAATGAATTATCTGCAATTTTTGACATAGTTGATTGACCATTTTTTCTAGTTTTTTCCATCTCAGTAGTTTCTTAACAGGTCTCTCAACTAATCACTAAAAAGAAATAAAATAGGACACTTTATATATAATAAAAAAGAAGGGTCAACTGAAAAAAAAAATCAAATATATAAAAACAATAAGATATTTTCTTAATGATAAGCCTGTTTTATTTATTTATTATTATTTTTCATATAAGATGAGTGAATATATTCTAGAGTGGATGTATTTTCTTTAATATTTTACGCGCATGGATTTTACAGATATCTATTTTTAGCATGATGTAATATTATTTGCTTCGAGCTAAGGGCATATACGTTTGGTTTTTCAAAAGCCACACTATTGAGAGTATTGATAGTATTCATGAGTATACGCGTACTGCAGGGCCCCATTCAGGGGTAACACTCTTAACAGATTTTCTCCATATTCAAAGTCGGATTCAAGACCTTTTAAGGGTGGAGTAGTCTCACAACCGCACCACAACCAACGTTGGTTCGACATGTATTACTCTCTTTTGTTGTACTTGTTTTGTATTTTACTGATTTATTTTTATTACATTGGGTATAAACATAATTTTACAACATATGGCTCTTTATTCAAGTTTTTCAAATTGAATTTCATAAAACTAGGCCTGCATGTTTGTTTGTAGGAAATGCTTTGGTCTGCCGGCTTGTCTCATCAAACCAACTACATAAATTCATTATTTTGCGATAATATAAGAAAAAGATAATATTTTAATACGCAATTTACATTAGTTGAATGACCATCTGAGCAGTAGATTCCTACTTTAAAGGTTGTATTTAAGAATATAGTTTGCATTTATAAAATAGCTGAGAACATAGCCATAACACAGACTTCATATATCATTACAGTTTATACTAATGTTTGAATGATCCATCAATGTATGCAACATCAACTACTTCACCTAAGTTGTTAAATTGTTCATTACCATATAATAGTACTTTTTTATTTTACTAATACGGTTCGATGAAGCATAAATTGTAGAACCAATTCTTCTTTCATATTTAGAAAAAGTACGTTCAAATTCTAGATATTCTTTGCAAAAGGAAAAGTCAAATATAACTCTTAACTCTAATATAAAAAATTCCAAATCAAAGTAAAAGATATTTGGCCCTGTTTGGCCATAAATTTTTCAATTAATATTTGGGAAAAATTTGGCAAATAATGTTTGTCCATACAATTTACCCTTATTTGGCAAATATTTTTGCCAAATATCCCAAATTTCCAAATACTAGTTTTTTCTAGTATTTGGGCCAAATCTCATTATTTGGGATATTTTAAAAATTAAAATTTTACCCCAATCTTTTATCTTTTACAAAAACACCCTCTCTAGTTGTTGCTTGCGTTGTATTACATCATTTTTTACGTGAACATCAAAATAGTGATAAAATATTTAGTGAATATTAAATAATGATATGATTGTTGATGAAAATTATTAAAAATTGACTTTAGGTAACAAAGTCATGTACTTTGTCTACTTCACGATGTATGTAATAATTCTTGTTGCACTCACTCCAAATTACCAAATTGCTTTAGTGTCATGGTGTAATGATCCTCTTAGTCGTTTTAGAAATTTTAACCAACATTATTATATTAACCTTTTTAGTAGATTTTGTAAATAATTTATATGACTTATAAGAATGAGTGACATAATTTTTAGAATTAATAAAGGATTATTTTGTTGCTAAGAATAAAAAAAAAAAAAAGAAAAAAAAAAAGAAAATCAAATAAACAAATAATAATAAAATAATAAAAAAAAGGGCAAAGCCCTAAATGAATTAAGCCGCAAGCGGCTGGTGAAAAAAATAAAAAGAAAGAAAGAACGATCTGCAGAAACAAAAAAAAAAAACGCAGATAAAGAAAAGAAAGAAAAGGGAGAAAAGAAAAGGAAAAAGGAGGAGAAACAACGATATTTTTATCTCGAGATATCAAGGTAATTATTCTAATCCTTTCTATTAAATTTTTGTGTAACTAGGAATAGATTTTTAGGTTAAAACGTGTATAATTTATACTAATATGTGAACTTGTGAACTTGAGATTATAAATATGTATAAGTATTATGGTTCAATCATTGGACAATGATTAGTCCTAATCATTGGACAATGATTACTCCAAGATTAGGATTATTAATAGTGGAACGATAAATATGAATTGGAACATTGAAAATAAGTGGTTTCAGCAGATAGTTTTGTAGTCCACCATTGATGTGTTGGGCAGTTAGTTTCGACTTTAATTATTTTCATTTGATTATCATATTAGGATTCAAGTTTTGATATATTGAGATATGTGTTAAATAGTGGGTGCATTATGATATATATAAAAATCATTATAATTATGTTATTCGGAGAATTAAGATTTAACCCTAAACTTGAAATTCAGAAAATATGAGATTTGATCAATTGGTTGGAATAAATATTTAGAACTTTTATTATAAATTTGGATGAGTTTTGGGTCTAAGCTAGAGCTATAGCAATATTAATGTTGTTAGTTTCGAAATCATATCGTGGTTATTTATTTGAATAGATTTTATTGGTTTGGTAGTCAACAAAATGAGGAAGGCTCAAGTTTTGGAGTCATTGTTCGACTATTTGAGGCAAGTGGATTTCTAAACTCTTGTTAAGTGTATGGAATGCGTGTATTTCCTTGTGATATATGTTTGGGAGTAAGGATTGGTGATGGGTTGACTTGTCCACATTGATTAATTCTAATGATGAAATAAAAGGGATAACAAAGGCGATGTGATTAAATATTTATGTGTGATGTGTTGAGAAAAATTTGATGGCTTGTTGAATCATTGTTGATGTGATTTCATGTTTGTGTGGTTGTGAACTGTGCAATGTTATGAAAATAGTCATCTTCTCATTATTTGTGTGAACATGTCATTGCATTATTCTGAGACATGGTTGTGGAAGTGTTATGTGCATTGAGAAAGAATGATAACTTAAAGAAGATGTACCATTTCGAGGGACGTATCGCGCGCGCGATGGTTACTATATTTCGAGGGCGTATCGCGCGCGCGATGGATACTATATTTCGAGGGCGTATCGCGCGCGCGATAGTTCAAGTATCGAGGGTCGTGGTCGCGCGCCGACGGATGCATGGACGGAATATGTCCCCATGGGTCCCTGACCGAGGCGGCCGGGTGTGTATCACTAGGTCGACATGCATCATTATACTTGACATTGCATTCCATTACATTGCACATACTTATCATTAGTGAACTTGATATTGTGTTTTGTTGATCTAGTGATTGCCTTTGCGGAACTTGTGATTGTTGAATCTGAGCTTGCTATTGAGGATATGTAATTTGTTGAAGTGTTGTTGAGGATATGTAAATTTTTGGAAGTGTTGCTATTGAGGATATCTAATTTGTTTAAGTGTTGATGTTGAAGATATATAATTTGTTAAAGTGTTGTTGTGGAGGATATGTAATTTGTCTAAATGTTTTTGTTGAGTTACGTTCTATGTAAACCGTGAGTCGTTAGGTTGGGTGATGTTTATGCAGTTGTAGTTGTGGAGGTTCGGTTGGAGGTGGTAGGAGTACCGTATTTCATTCCCTTAGCTTGTGTTTAGAGGTTTACTTCTTTGAGTCAGAGTGTGGTTTGGTACTCACCCTTGCTTCTACAAATTTTTGTAGGTTATGAGCCTGGATTTTTGTTGTACTTGTCATTCTCTTCTTTTCCGAGGCTTCTTGGAGATTTGTCAGGTTGCTGTTTCCATTGCAGCAGACTTTCTTCTCCTTAATTATGATCTTGTTCTATTCTAGAAACAAGTTCATTAGAGACTTGCGTTTTTCTTTTGAATCAATTGTAATACTTTAGAGGCTTGTACACGTGACTACCAGGTTTTGGGGGTTTTATTAAGTTACTTATATTTTAATTCCGCACTTTATTGTAATGGTTGAGTTTTAGGCTGACTTGTCTTGGTGGGATAAGACGAGTGCCATCACGCCCATTTTTGGGTCGTGACAAAATGGTATCAGAGCCCCAGGTTCATAGGTCTCACGTGTGTACAAGTCGAGTCTAAGTAGACTCTTGAGGATCTGTATGGAGACGTCTATACTTATCTTCGAGAAGCTATAGTGACTTTTAGGAAATGTCTTCACTTTTTGAATCTCTATCGTACATTTTTTGTCCGTTTTGATTCTTACTTCATTCCATTCTTTCTCTCATTTATGTGATGACTCGTGCGTAGTTCCTTATGTAAATAGTTGTTGTATCGTGTATTGGTTGGATGCTAGATCTGGTATTAATGTGGAAATAATATACTCATGAAAAGAATGTGTCGTCATATTTGAATGGGTCGAGTAAGGTTAGTTACTATACAAATAAATAAATAAAATAAGAATAGTACTTATATGGTATAAGCAATATCTGAAGTGGTTTGACAATAAGAAGTTAAATGTTTAAAGGGATGACTAGATAATTGAGTTGTAACTTTGGAAACTATAATCAGTAAAGTTATCATAACATGAATGGAATTCTTAGAAAATGATGCACCAATTAAGGTTAGAATTTCTACTATAGTAGTACCGATAATTACTTGGTTGGAGTTATGGAGTGTGCTACTTTTGATATTGACCTGAACTATGAAAGGATTCATATAGCTTGGGCTAGATATGGAACTATGATAATACTTAACATCTATTTGATGGGTAGAAATGTGTGACCTGTTTGGATATGATCTTCGATAGGTATGATGTGTTCTAGTGGTGGATTTAAAAGTTTTCACAATGTGGTACTAGTGGTATATGAAAATGAATACGTTGATGTTAAGTGCAAATACTAACTACTTAAGGAGTTATATATTGTATTACATGCTCATATGGTAAGATGTGGTGTTGAATTCATATTTGAGAAACCAACTAGCTTGTTAATACGGATGGATATGTTAAGCATTATTTATAAGGAAGCTTTTAGTGGTGGATCTTTGGTATGATATTGATATGTTCAAGGTTGTGAAATGTATTTTGTGGATTGTAAATGAGTGTTGATTTCATCGTAAACTCCATGGAAGTGGACATATGGATGATAAGCTTATAAGTAAAGGAAGTCTCAAAAAGTATACTTGTGTGAATGTAATTGAGAATTTTAGTAAGAAAATGCATTTAAATTGAGTAAGTACCTTGGATGGTTGGCATAGCTAGGTTTGGATTGTCATGTTAATAGAGAGGCTAAATTGTAGTGAGGAAATGACGAACTAAGCATGATGATTATAAGATTTTATGATGCATTGTGATTGAAATGCAACCATATGATACGGTGTTGGTTAAAACGATTTTTTATGGTAATGATGAATTTTGAGTATCTAAGGTTATGGTTGTTTCTATTTCATAAGTAGTGTGATTTTATGATAATTTTATAAGGAGTGGGATGTCATCGAATAAAATTGAAAGGAGCTAGAGCCATAACGGAAAGAATTAGTGGTACATAGTTTAACTGTCAGAGCGAGGATAAAACTAGGCTATTTTACTTTGTTTGCAAGGATTAAGGATGTATCTTCAAAGGGATTTGGAGAATTGGGTTCAGAGACAAGTGATTTTTCCTGTTTCTTCCAGATTACGATATAATATAGTGTCACAAGATCAATAGATTGATTAAAAAAAATATTGGATAAAATTTGAGAAAGGAGTGTACAGACGTTCAACTCGAGTATGATGATTAGTTCTTTTGTGGTTTTGATTTGGTAAGGAGTACGATAAGATTTTTAGAAAAAGATATGGTAGGGTCAATGAAGAAGCGATCAACGATAAGTAAAATACGTTAAGTAATTTTTTTTATATGTATGAGCTAATGTTGTAAGATAATGGGATTGTGTTACATGGTTAGGATCAAAATTTCAAGTTTACAAGGCAAGTTTAGATTTGTGATAGTGTGTTTTGTCAAGGTATGAAATGGTTTGGTAATAAGTGATCGATCACATTGGGTATGAAGCATTTAGAAGGACTTAAAATTGAGTAGTACATTTGGTTACTTCTGATTGTTATACCTAAGGTTTCCCATATTGTTGGCAAAAAAAAAAAAAATAAGACTGGTAAGTGAGTTAGCAAAAAGGAGAAAAATTATGGTGTATTGAAGAGTTCAAGTTATTTGAAACTTCCGCCGTGGAAAGATTTTAAGAAAGGCAAAGGAACAATAAGACCTCTCGTACAAACATTGGATTCGGAGGTGATGGTTGTAGTGATTTCGCCTTTGAGTTTAGATATGACTATGAGATGTGAACTAGTTCGGCACCTACTTACTATGGGTTTATTATTAACATTTCTAAATATTAAGTTTTGATTGGGTTACAATAAATGACGTAAGGAAGATTATACATGGTTATGTCGAGCTAGATTGTTCAGAATGTGATTAAGTAACAAATGGATGTTAAATAGTGTGGACCTACATTTTTACATGATTAATGAGGATTGGAGGGGATTGGAGGGGATTAAAATTATTTTATTGACGAGACAAAATATATTGTTATAATGTGTTACATCGGCATTTTATGGTGAGTAGAGGTTATGAGATTATAGTATACATAAATATTGGAATGATCAAGGGTTTATTCGAGTTATCGCATGAGGTAAATGATGGTACAGATGGTGGTTGAAAATGGTATGTGAAAGTTTAGGTGAAGTTGACATTAAGTGTGACTTAATTATTTTACCCTAAAGGAGAAATATAGATTTGAAATTAGTGTTATCGGTCTTGGGTGTGACTTATATCTATTATGGGACGCTTAAATGGAAAGATAAGAAACCATGGTTCAAAGTCTTGGAGACTACAATGTGCTTGCTAAGGAGAATCTGATGCGTAATGACGGTGTGAAAGTAAGGTAAATGGTTGGTGTGGTTATGATATTTGTTAATATTAATAGTGTTGGCTTTAATGGAGTACTGTGAGAAGTATACAGGGTTTGGCAAATCCAGCATGTGTAAGATTGTAATGGAGATCAGACTGGTTGATTTTGGGTGAAAAAAAAATAAAATTTAATAAATAAATAAATAAATTGAGGGATGTAATCAGATGAATGAAAGTATTGATATGAGAATTATGGAGAAAGTATCTAGTGTTATTGAACCTTGATTTCGTATATTCTTAAGTTGACCACCTACTTCGTTTCGGACATGATTTGGAGTATGATTCATTGCATATGCCCACATTTTTTTTTACATCTATGGGTGAATTCCTAGTGGTGGATCGGATGTACCGATCCTCTTATGTCTTCTTGATAGGGTAGGATCCTTGGTTAGACTTGTTCACTTCAGTTATGACATATTTGATGTTGTTCGAAAAATAAGAAATATATCACTATTTTTATATGCACAACCTTACTTATGGGAACTTACAAAAGAGCTTTCATGAATAGTTAAGGTTATCCGACAGTGTTGTAAAAGGTTCTGCATCCTAGCGTGTACCATTTGTAGGGTGCTTACTTGATCTTGTTCTTCATTGGATTAGATATGTTTGATTATCCCTTGATGAGTATTCGATGTCTAAAGATCAGATTTTCATAGTTTAAGCTCATGAAAAGATTTGTTGTGATGATTGTGTTATGTTCCAGTGGGTTTCAGTTTAGATTGGGTTCATTGGTTGGTTTATGTCGTGATATGTAAATCTTCCGAAGTTTCATTCAAAACTTCAGTTCTTGGTAGTTGATATTTAATGGAACGTGCTAAAGATGAATTGATCTCATGGAGAGATGAACACGACTTTGAAAATCATACCTCAAGTTTTTGGTCATGTTAGTTATTCTTCCTTCTCCTACTTTATGTTCGAGGACGAACATGATTTTTAGTGGTGGATAATGTAATGATCCTCTTAGTCGTTTTAGAAATTTTAACCAGCATTATTATATTAACCTTTTTAGTAGATTTTGTAAATAATTTATATGACTTATAAGAATGAGTGACATAATTTTTAGAATTAATAAAGGATTATTTTGTTGCTAAGAATAATGAAAAAAAGAAAAAAAAAAGAAAATCAAATAAACAAATAATAATAAAATAAAAAAAAAAAGGGCAAAGCCCTAAATGAATGAAGCCGCAAGCGGCTGGTGAAAAAAAATAAAAAGAAAGAACGATCTGCGAAACAAAAAAACGCAGATAAAGAAAAGAAAGAAAAGGGAGAAAAGAAAAGGAAAAAGGAGGAGAAACAACGATATTTTTATCTCGAGATATCAAGGTAATTATTCTAATCCTTTCTATTAAATTTTTGTGTAACTAGGAATAGATTTTTAGGTTAAAACGTGTATAATTTATACTAATATGTGAACTTGTGAACTTGAGATTATAAATATGTATAAGTATTATGGTTCAATCATTGGACAATGATTAGTCCTAATCATTGGACAATGATTACTCCAAGATTAGGATTATTAATAGTGGAACGATAAATATGAATTGGAACATTGAAAATAAGTGGTTTATTGAGATAGTTTTGTAGTCCACCATTGATGTGTTGGCGATTAGTTTCGACTTTAATTATTTTCATTTGATTATCATATTAGGATTCAAGTTTTGATATATTGAGATATGTGTTAAATAGTGGGTGCATTATGATATATATAAAAATCATTATAATTATGTTATTCGGAGAATTAAGATTTAACCCTAAACTTGAAATTCAGAAAATATGAGATTTGATCAATTGGTTGGAATAAATATTTAGAACTTTTATTATAAATTTGGATGAGTTTTGGGTCTAAGCTAGAGCTATAGCAATATTAATGTTGTTAGTTTCGAAATCATATCGTGGTTATTTATTTGAATAGATTTTATTGGTTTGGAAGTCAACAAAAAGAGGAAGGCTCAAGTTTTGGAGTCATTGTTCGACTATTTGAGGCAAGTGGATTTCTAAACTCTTGTTAAGTGTATGGAATGCGTGTATTTCCTTGTGATATATGTTTGGGAGTAACGGATTGGTGATGGGTTGACTTGTCCACATTGATTAATTCTAATGATGAAATAAAAGGGATAACAAAAGGCGATGTGATTAAATATTTATGTGTGATGTGTTGAGAAAAATTTGATGGCTTGTTGAATCATTGTTGATGTGATTTCATGTTTGTGTGGTTGTGAACTGTGCAATGTTATGAAAATAGTCATCTTCTCATTATTTGTGTGAACATGTCATTGCATTATTCTGAGACATGGTTGTGGAAGTGTTATGTGCATTGAGAAAGAATGATAACTTAAAGAAGATGTACCATTTCGAGGGACGTATCGCTACCGCGATGGTTACTATATTTCGAGGGCGTATCGCGCGCGCGATGGATACTATATTTCGAGGGGCGTATCGCGCGCCGCGATGGTTATCTGATATCGAGGGTCGTGTCGTGCGCGCGACGGATGCATGGACGGATATGTCCCCACGGGTCCCAGGTGAGAGGCAGCGGTGTGTATCACCAGTCGACATGCATCATTATACTTGACATTGCATTCCATTACATTGCACATACTTATCATTAGTGAACTTGATATTGTGGTTTGTTGTTTTAGTGATTGCCTTTTAGCGGAACTTGGGATTGATGAATCCTGAGCTTGCTATTGAGGATATGTTATTTGGTGAAGTGTTGTGGAGGATATGTAAATTTTTGGAAGTGTTGCTATTGAGGATATCTAATTTGTTTAAGTGTTGATGTTGAAGATATATAATTTGTTAAAGTGTTGTTGTGGAGGATATGTAATTTGTCTAAATGTTTTTGTTGAGTTACGTTCTATGTAAACTGTGAGCTGTTAGGTTGGGCTGATGTTTATGCAGGTTGTAGTTGTGGAGGTTCGGTTGGAGGTGGTTGGAGTACCCGTATTTCATTCCCTTAGCTTGTGTTTAGAGGTTTACTTGCTGAGTACCGTGTGGTTTGGTACTCACCCCTTGCTTCTACAAATTTTTGTAGGTTATGAGCCTGGATTTTTGTTGTACTTGTCATTCTCTTCTTTTCCGAGGCTTCTTGGAGATTTGTCAGGTAGCTGTTTCCATCGCAGCAGACTTTCTTCTCCTTAATTATGATCTTGTTCTATTCTAGAAACAAGTTCATTAGAGACTTGCGTTTTTCTTTTGAATCAATTGTAATACTTTAGAGGCTTGTACAGGTGACTACCAGGTTTTGGGGGTTTTATTAAGTTACTTATATTTTAATTCCGCACTTTATTGTAATGGTTGAGTTTTAGGCTGACTTGTCTTGGTGGGATAAGACGAGTGCCATCACGCCCATTTTTGGGTCGTGACACATGGACATCATTTGTTATTGTTGTAACGAACATTCAATTGGCTTGTAATACAAACTTTTAGTTAGTTTTGTTAGTTTTTAAAACTTGTGCGTATGAATCATATTTTTCTAAAAAGGTGAAATATATTTCCCAAATTTTATGGCCAAACACATGGTGAAATTTCACCCAAATTTTCACTCAAATAATGTTTGCCAAGAATATTTGAAAATCTATGGCCAAACGCTAGCTTGATTTTCATGACCAAACACCCTCATTTGAGACCTCCTTTCTAAATAGAAACTATATGAGGTAAGATTAAAAGCTTTGTGTGTCCAACAAGAAATTATCAAGAAATATAAAAAATTCTACGTTTCAGCGGGCATTATATCAATAGGTTCTATTATTAATTACTCTAGTTGAGAAATTTATCTTAATTTATGCCTCGTAAAGCTAAAAACGCCACACTATGAAATAGAGGGATTAGCTCTTACAACTAGTTAAGCTAATCGTGACCACTTCTACGTGGTACATGTTTTTTTGGCTTATCCTCTCGAAGTTTTGATGGTCACTTAAATTTGAATAATTAATTATCATAATTATTTAATTTTATTTTCTTTTAAAAGTCACTCAATTTTATCAAATTAGCTTCTGTGATCATTAATTCTAGAAAAATAATTTTATGATATTAATTTTATTTTTTAATTAAAAAATCTTGTAATTGTCCATTAGATGGGTACTGAAAATTTTATTTATCGAAATAATGGCCATAAAAACTAAATTGGTTGAGTGACTTTTGGAAGAAAAAACAAAATAGAGAGAATAGAATGACTAATATTATCTATAGTTAAGTGATCATCTCCTTTTTATTTGATCCCTCTTAGAGTAAATATGGAGTTTGAGAAATCAAGTGAAAGTTTTCAAATCTCGTCATCTTAATAAAGATTAATATGGACCAAAACATATTTTAAATTTTTTAATCTTAAATATGTCACTTGATATAGAAAGTGATATTTTAAATAAAATAAAATAAAAATAAGAGTAAAAAAACATAAATTAAAACAAAGAGAGTTATCTTAATGTCATATATATACCTTGATACATTAGTTTCAATTAATGTATTTTCTTTTATTATTGTTTTCAAAAAAGAGTCACATTTAGATATATCAACAAATAAAATAATTTTTAGTTTTTAAAATCCACATTTTACCCTAAGGGATAACTTTATACAAAAATGACATGGTTGATTAAAATTACTCAAAGATATTATTAATGTGGTATGCACATATTTTTCTTCCATTCATGTTTTCATGACACTTTTCTTGTTTTCATTTTTTCTTATTTTCACACTTACCCTTAAAGCTTCCTTCCAATGGAGACCCCACCCCTAGCCCCCACCTCTCCTATGTAATTGTTTCATGTTTCTCTTTTGAGTTAGTGGAAAACATAAATTGATCCAAGCTTTATTGCCTTGTATGCCTCTCTTTTAGAACCCTTCTTGAAGCCTTTTACAACTCTTTTTCTCTCTTTCCCTTCATTCCAAAACCCTAATACAAGATCTTACAAGAAAACATATGATCCAACAATTGATACTCTCAAATCTCTACACTTTGAACAATAACCATCATGTTTGATTTTTTCTTTTTCTTTCTAATCAAACATGTGAGAAAAATAACCTATATACCTAGTGGTCCATGAATAAGAGGCAAAGGACAAGTTTGTTAAGTTAAACTCTTATTAATTTTTGTAGATCTTTCAAGATATAAGGTAGGTGTAAAATTTTCCCTTTTTCATATTTCTTTTCTTGATCAATCTCTTTTTAAGAATTCCCATTTTTTTCTTCTTTTCTTTCACCAAACTAATTATTTTCAACTTTTTTTTTCTTCCTAAAGGAGACAATGGATTCTTGTAATAGTGGTAGTGTACAATCTTCAAGTGGTGATGATCAAGAATATGATTCACATCATGGTACATCACCAATCTCAACTTTCTTGAATTCTTCAAACCATTTTGGTTCAATCTCATCAAGTGATCATCCATTGTTACCACAATTTCATTCTCAACAACCCTCTCTCTTTAATCCTCATCATGACACCCAAAATTTCAACTCCAATTTCCATGATTCAACAAATGTTCCATACAACAATGATCTTGTTTGGCCTAAAGACATTACAAGACCTAATCATCACCCTAACATTAATAATTTCAACAACTTTGCAAACCTAACATCCACAATATCACCAAATCTTGCTCCTCCTCCTCATCCTCATCATCACCAAGCTCCATACTATGATTCTACTACAATACCAATAAACCCTTCCATTGTTCAACCTAATATGGGAAAAAATCCAAGAAAGAGAAGTAGGGCATCGAGGCGTGCCCCAACAACTGTCCTCACCACAGACACTACAAATTTTAGACAAATGGTTCAAGAATTTACTGGGATCCCAACAACTCCATTTACAGGTTCAGCCTACACTCGACGCTTTGATCTTTTCTCAACTGCTAGCTCAGCCATGAAAAGATCAACTCATATGGATAATATGGGACCTCTTAATTATACTCTTAGGCCATCAACACAAAAGGTTCAAAATTCTCAATTTATGCCACAATCTTTGAGTTCTAGTATTAATCATGATACATTAATAATGCCAACAAGTAATAGCATAGTTGGCACTACAAATGCTTCCACATTTGATCAAATTAATAAGTCATTTACTAGTACAATTCCATCTCATTTGGTTGAAATGGGGATGAACCATCATGAGCAAATTAGTGCAAATCTTGGTGGATTTGATCAATGTGGGACATTTGGTGGAGATCAAGAACAATCAAGAAAAGATAGGAATATTTCAAGAATATTGTTTGATGGGAATATATAGTGGTAGTACTAATTAATCACAACATTCATGTTGATGGATATTTATATTTATTGATGAACTGTTCAAGCTTCTTTAAACATGAGAATTCAATCATCTTTAGGTGATTTGATTGACCCTAATTATTAGTTTTTTAGTCTTAGATTAATGTTATGGACAAATGTTTACTATGATCAAGTATGTGGAGAATTCATTGATGACTTTGTTCATCTTGTTTATTTGTTTGATATGGGTTATTTTGTTTAATTATATAACATTATGATGTATGCACATGTTAGTATGACATAGATTTTACTAGGAGTACTTCTTTTACAGAATTTTAGGGTGTGTTACTATATGCCGATAATAGTTATTTCAAACATCATCTATTATTCGTAAGAAAAGAATTTTTTTTCATCAAAATATTTGTATATAATTTAGATACATACTGTATGAAAGTTGGAATGCGGGAATGGGGAGTGTGGGGTAGTAGGGATGGGACTATAGGGGTGGCCAGGGTGAAGAGAAGGTGTGTTAGAGAGTGGGAATGACGCAATTAATGTGAAATTTAATTTGTAGAATTCATTTTTTCTACATCACTAGAAAAGTCATTTTTCGAACCTATTTTTCAAATTCTTTTATTAACTTAATAAAAAATTTTAAAAAAATATTTTTGTTCTAAAAAAAACTTGCACTATATCATCATTTTCTTAGCTTGTTCTTGCTATCATCATTGAGGTCATTGCTTTTAAATTGTGGAGGTGTCGTTATTGTTATGTTCCATTAATCATGAAACATATTTTGTCGTTTTATTGACCTCATAATGATGTTGAATTAACTCTTCAATTAAGAAATGTTTTTAATTCCTATAAAGGTGTCTAATAATCAATTACACTTCAATCAATACTCTAATTTGAAACATAATGGAGGAAGATATATCTCTATCAATTACACTTCACTATAGAATTTTGTTCAAAAACAAAATAAAACATAGTAAAATTATTATTTTATTTATTAAAAAAACGTATCAAATCAAACATAAAAAAACAAATACAGACAAAGAGAGTAGAAGATATTAGGAAATTTGAGTGGTTAAAATGAGTGTATCATAATTTCTAAGTTCAAAATACCAATGATAGTGAAATCTTGGGGAATGGGAGGGGGCAAAAAAGCAAAGTAAAATTGATAGATATGATTAACCAATAGAATTATTATTTATTTACATATTTATTTATTTGTGGAGATTTAATTTATAGAACCTTTTGAAAGGATGGTGTGACATATGAAAACTCTATTGAATCATGGTGGCCCCTTTTACATAATAATAATAATAATAATAATAATAATAATAATCAATTATGATGATTGTTTCTTATTCCAAAAAAAAAAAAAAATCTTAATCAAACTTGTCTCCTTTTGCCAATTCTTAGTTATATATATGTCCCTTGCTAAAAGAAAATTGAATTCTATGCCAAGATTTATATTTTAGAAAAATTGTTATAATTCATGTGATATAATTTAACTCATCAAATTTTGTTAAGTATAGCGTGTAAATATTATGTCATAACATTGTTTACAGTAACCAATATAGAATGTTGTTCATATATAGGTGCATGTGAACCAAAAAACCTTTAAATTTTAAATATATCTCATGTATATGCTATTGTGGATCCGGCTATTATTAAGTGTGTGTTAATACGAGGTCGTAATTGATCATATAATTTTAGAATTCTGATTCCATCTCTTATATACCTAAAATGGAACAAAGGAGTAATATAATCTAGTCACTTATAAAAATTGTTGTAAGCAAATACTTACTAGTACTTATATAAGATAATTGTAATAATTAATTTACTACTCTTTTGGTTTATTTTTATTTGTCTGATTATAGTTAATAATAGGATAAATTAAAAAATAAATATAAATTATCTCTTATTACTTAAAATTTAAAAAGTAAAATAAATATCTTTTTTATTTTTAGTATAATAGATAAGTTAAATTTAGGGACCGGGGATTATAGTTAGTTACTATATTGATTAATCGTAGAAAAAATCCTTTTGGTCAGAAAATTTGATTAGAATGACAAAATAATATTTTCCACACTATGTTAATATTATCTTTTTAAATATTTTTATCCTTTTAACTTTAATATTTTTTAATTAAAAAATGAAAAAAATATCATTATTTTTAAAATAAAAAGAATATTTTTAAATTTCTGTTCAAGTTCTGACTAAAATTTCTAACTATTTAGCATTACCCTAATTGTAAATATTCCTTCAATGCCCTTTAAGCCGAGACCTGAGGATCGAGTCTCCCTAGATAAAGATACACTTTTATTTAAAAACGTTCTATCTTTAATTATAAAATTATTCATGTGCATATAAATTTAACCAAACTTCGATACGATAAGTATTTATCCTAATGATTTCTAACTAGATAAAGCATGACCAAGCTCTACATCTTCTCCTCGTCATCCGACCCTCATTCTCCTCTACCTGTTACATCTACTTTTACTTTTAAAATTTCAAAAAAGAAATTAAAAAAAAAAAAAAAAAAAAACTTTACATGAGCATAGACATGATTAATTTCTTGAAAGGGCAATAGTAATAATGAAAAAGTATTAAATATAGTCTTTTCACTTAGTATTTTGTTCGTCTTTATATTATGCATGATTGATATATATTATATTAATAAATCGTACTGATATTAATAGTGACAGAGTTAGTATTTTCATTAAAAAATATTCAAAACATGTAGAAATCAAATATAATAAGAATAAGTTGAAGAAGGTTCAATATATATATACAGTTAATCATATATAAATAATATTTTTTTTTTACCGAAAGGGATTTAAGTGAAGCCCTTCAACTCTGTCCTACCTAGCTTTGTCTCTCTGAATATGAGTTGTAATCAGTGGCGGAGCCATAATTTTCAATAAGAGGGTTCAAAATTTGAAGGAGTAAATGTATGAACTAGTCGAAGGGGGTTCGACATCAATTATATACATCTAAGAAATAATTTTAACCATATATATATGGTAATATTTTCACCGAAGAGAGTTCATGTGAACCCCTAAAGACATGATAGCTCCGCCCTGGTTGTGATAATATAATTTGAATATATTTTCTTTTTTAATTAAAAATCTTGTATTCGAGCCTCAAATAATATAAATATTGAATATCACCCCCTGGTTGTGATAATATGATTTGAGCATATTTTCTTTTTTAATTAAAAATCTTGTATTCGAGCCTCGAGTAATATAAATATTGAATATCACCGCCCTGGTTATGATGATATGATTTGAGTATATTTTCTTTTTTAATTAAAAATCTTGTATTCGAGCCTCGAATAATATAAATATTGAATATCACCGCCCTGATTGTGATAATATGATTTGAGCATATTTTCTTTTTTCATTAAAAATCTTATATTCGAGCCTCGAATAATTTAAATATTGAATATGAGATGATAAAAAATATAGTGGCAAATCATAGCCAATTTCCTACCCTACGTTACGTCCGTGATTATGGGAAAGGGTAGATGAATGCACCAAAGTTTATATTATTAAAAGAAGAAGAATCTTCTACTATACACAGCAGTCCCAGTTCACTTTAAAGAATATTGATAATTAAATTAATTATGAAGAAAATTCTTTCATAATTTTAAAAAATATTATTTTAGTTAAACTCAATGGATCATTAGTAGATAAAGTCAAATCTTTATTATAACATTATTTCTTTATAATAGCCTGAGTTTTTCTAAAATCAACTTTTTATGTTATATTTTAATCTTTTATGATAATATTCTATTATATTAATAATGACATTTAGATACATATTTTTTGTAAAATAAATCTTCTATTTTATAAAAATAAACGGCCATCATCGTTAATGTCATCCACGTTATAAATTTCAAGTATTAATATTTATAAATGATTATATATTTTACTAATGTCCATCGGTAATAGTCATAGTGAAAAAAATACAGATATTTATCTCTTTTACAATCATTCTCTTTTTATTTTCTTTTATTAAGAAATACTTTTTTTCTTGGTACATTACGATATAAATCCTTTAAAGTCATTTGCTAAATTATTGACACTATATAGAATTTGTTAAAACTGTTTTTCATCAAATATTTAAAGTTCGTATTAAAATCATCGATTAATATTAAATCGAATCATACACCTAGATGTTTAGGTTGGTGTGGGGGTGGGGGGTGGGGCCCTCAAGCTTCACCATAGAACAAATCAAAATGAAAAATCATTGCTGCATGTGAGCCCAAAAGTTGTTTAAGACATATAAACATGTGGGATGGAGAAATAGACTTTGGACCAACACAAATATTAGACTTATTAATTAACAATTAGTACTACTTACAGCTTAATTTGATTAGACTATCAAATTTGTAAAAAGATTCTAAAATTTTATGATATTAAATTAAAATTTTGTAATCTTATTTGTCAAATATTAAAATTGAAAAACTTACTAAATATAAAAGAAGAAACATTTTGCAATTAGAAAGAACGTTCAAAGGTTTCTTATATTCTTTTCCCTCAATGCAAATGTTAGAGGGATAATTAGTAATATTGTGTTGATAACAAAGACAAAGACGTAATTTTATTTCTTAACTAAGGTCATTATAATTCACGAGCGTTATATTCTATCACAATTCCGACTCAAATCATTCTTGTTTATTTTAGAATGTAATTTTATTTCCTAACTAAGCTCATCAAACAAGTGTTATGTTCGATTATGATTCCAACACAAATTATCCTCGTTGATTTAGAACATAACTTTATTTTTTAATTAAGCTCACCAAATAAACGTCATGTTTGATCATGATCCTGACTCAACCCATCGTCATTTTCTTTGGGCCTAGCGATAGATAACATATTGACAGGATATAGACGTTATCCCCAACAAATTTAGCAACGTTGTATTCTAGAACACTCCACATGCAAAGATCCCAAGAGCTATGAAGAATAATATTTCACTATGATTAAAAGTTCTATTATTTATTCACAATTTAACGATATCCGACTAGATTCGAAATTTAAGAAAAAAATAATAAAAATTTATCTAAAAAGTCAATGCATATATAATATGTGTATAATTTTTATATACTATGTGTATAATCATAGATATATAATCAATATATATTGATTAGAAAAAAAATTGTATTTGACTATTTCTTTATTCTTAATTTGTTCGACTATTTATGTCAAAGATCCCCATCTCTTTCCCAAAAATTACTATGTGAAACATGACACAAATGTCATCATAATTTATAATGTTGAGGTTAATTTACTCTATAACATGTTAGGTCATTTATATAAAACGTTATTAAAAGTACTAAAGGGAAGGTTAATACAAATGAGTTTTAAAATATACATATAAAAAAGAATAGGTCAATTGTTTCGAACGAACAAAAAAAATGAAAGATTATTACATAAAATGCACTGGTAGAATATAAGGTTGTGTAATTTAATACAATCATATGACAAATTTTCATCAGTTACGAGCAAATTAGCTATATATTTATCAATAATGAACTTCGTAACTTATTCCAGTATTTTATAGTTGTGATATATGCACTTTCTCAAATAAATTAAATTTTCAAATAAAATAATTACATATTTTAACGTGATATCAGAGCAAATAGAGATTTCGAATAATTTCAATCTAATAGAAGGCCCTATTTTGTGAAGTCTCTATATGTCCATCCTATCAATATCTTGTTTGGTAGCTCTCGAGGCATGTTATCGATTAAAGTTGTGATCTCACCTTTGCCACATTTTAGCAATTTATATCTAGCATTATTATGACCACAATATCATCAAACCTAAAACTATATATAATTGGTTGAATTTTCAATATTATTGGTGGTCCACAAACTTTTTATTTATTTTCTTTCAAATGTTTGGTTCATTTATATATGACTTTGTTCAATAAGATCCTTTCTTCATTGGCAATTATTATTTTTGGTTTTCATCTACCGTTAGGTATTCGTATTAGAGTTCGACTAAATCTGGATTCACATCGATAAAGTTCTTTAGCAACTTCATACCCAAGATAATTTAAGCCCAAATTAAAATATCTGATATATGAAAAAGTACTTACTACTTCATCACGATCTTTGTTGATTATTGACAATTTAAGATAGAATTCCTAGTGAATTGCTTTATACAAATTAATTTAAAATTTAATTTACCAACAATATATTCAGTACAATAAGATTTAGGTTATATAGTGGACATAATGTTACATGATGATATTAGTTTGAAAGGTGATAGATGAGAATAAATTATCCGATACCTTGATCATATATATATAAAAAAGGGCATGTAACTGAAATTTTCTTTAATTATCATAAGAATAAGAAAATATACCACCCACTCAAAAATGATTTTACCTAAACAAACATCACGTTTATTGAGAATTCAATAAATATAGACAATGTGTAATCTATTAAATTGTTATTATTTAATAAATGTTTTTTGAAAATTGAACACGACTATAAAGATGGAGTACAAAGATCATATAGTCGTTGGAAAAATAATATATATTAATTTTTTTTCTTAAATTTCTAAGATAGTACTTATTTAGGGACAATTTTTTTTCATAACACTTATTTTGAGACGGAATAAATACCTAACAAACAAATTAAAGTCTATATGGAGTCTCAACTTTTATCTTAATTCCATAAGATTTCAGAGGTCATTTCTGTTAGATTCCATATCTTCTGAAAAGATTTTGCCATTTACTAGGAATATATAAAGAATATGAGACTTTATATCTTTTTTTCTATTTAATGAGGAATTAATTTTAAATGTAAAAATAATATACAGTTCTTATTGGTTCTGAAATTTAAAAATCAAATAGCATATATATTATGAAATATAAAATATGATGGAAGAGTCTTATGTACAAAATTTTAGTAATATTATTGTCCAATATTAACTATGGTCCAATCTTAACTTCATCTTTACCTAAATATCTAACAAACCAAAGTTTGTATCGATCATAAAAGAACTTACAAGCTGATCAAGAACAAAAGGAAAATAGAAAAGGGAGATTATAAATCGCTATTACAAAATAGCTAATTAAAAAATAACATAATTCATTGCATAATTCTTATAAAATAGTTCATTCTCTCTCTATATATAGATATCTTTAGTGCACATGCTCATTAATTTAACCAGGATTTCAAGTGTAATTTGAATGTATATCAATTGAATCCTCCATCGTGGTTAGATTGTTGCATAGCCAATTGTATTTATTGATTACTTTTTAAAATTGAAATATAAATATTATTACACGACTAAATTATACTATTATAATACATTCATTGTCTATTTTTTAGTATAAGAATAAGCCATTGAACTATTTAGATTATAATTCTTCTAACTTAACTTCAATACACAACAATTTAAAAGGTTTCAGCGTTATCAAGTTATTGAAAATATATGATTTTTTAAAAAAAAATAAAATTGCCTCCTTTGGAGGCCATTGTATGGTTCTCACTTTAGTTTTGCCTTTTGAGATTTAATTTAATTAATCTTTGAAGTAAAATTGTATCAGATCAATTCTACATATTACAACAAAAACATGGATATATTCCATATTCATATCAAAGATATGACCGTAAATAAAAGGGTATGGAGGTCGTGGATAAAAATAGAAAATTAGTAGCTTTTGAGCGTCACTAGCTATTCATGTTTTTGACTTGGAGGGTAGAAAGAGCATTGCATTTATCGTAGTATTAGCTTATTCATATAGTTTTTTTTATTTACTTTTGGGATCTAATATCATATGTGGTTTACTATATTTAGGTGATTGCACCCTGTTGTTATGTTACGGTTCCTTGCATATATGCTCTACACTGCTTTGCTATTAGTTGTCATGTTTTTGTCTACTATTCTTTTTTTAAAAAAATTATTGTTTTGATTTGTTTGAACCAAGGGTTTTTTGGAGACAACCTTTCCGCCCCTGGTAGGTAGCGTCGCATATAGTGCTAAGACCTGCGTACACTCTATTTTTCGTGGATATGTTACTATTGCAATTACCATATAAGAAGTACTACAAGTTGTATCTTTTGTCAAGTCAATTCTATTTAAGAAATACACTTTAAAAATATTGGTCAAAGTTCACACAATCTGACTCTCGAGAAACAAAACATGATAACTAATTTGATACATAGGCTATAACAAAAAAGAAAAAATTCAATTAGGCAACTTCAATTGATGGAAAATAGAACACTATGGATCCTATAATGCTTGCTAGAATGGAGGCAATCTTGTTTTGTCCTAGTCAATTGGGACTTAGTCTTTTTTCCCTAACCATCATTTTTCAACTACCTTCTAATCTAGTCTCAAATTTCTCACCCTATTCTCTTACAACACTTGAAAAAAAAAAATGAAACTAAAATGATTTGTTATCCTTGTAAAATAATTTTGTATAAAAAATATAATTTGTTCTTCATGAATGTATAGTGTTCATAACAAAAATCAATAAATAAAAAAAAAATGAAGGTAGAAACACTTACTCTTGTGTTAGTTAATTTAGCAGGTATTATGGAAAAAGCAGATGAATCATTGTTACCAGGAGTCTATAAAGAAGTTGGTGATGCACTCCATACGGACCCTACCGGTTTAGGTTCACTCACTCTCTTCCGGTCCATGGTCCAGTCCGCGTGTTATCCTATCGCGGCTTATCTAGCTGCACGTCACAATCGCGCTCATGTTATTGCCTATGGTGCATTTCTATGGGCTGCAGCTACATTCCTCGTCGCTTTCTCCACCACCTTCTTTCAAGTAGAGTGCTACTATCTACTCGTTTTAGTTTATATGACACACTTGTTCTGTTTTGAAAACGTCATAAAAAGTTATATCTTGTTCTGTTTTTTTATAATTTAAATACGTTAAACTATTCACATGTAACTTTGATATGATGTATGCTCACTTTAACACCTTAAGCTTATGTATCCAATCATAAAACGTAACGTAAAATGAAACAGAGGAAACTCTGTTCGTATTAAAGTTAATTTTACGTTTATATTTGAATTTTCTTAATGAATATCCTGGCTCTGCTACTGCGACTGAGTGTATGGTTCATGACATCCTTTTTTTGTTGGTAAGTTGGCAGTGTCAAGAGCTTTGAATGGGATTGGATTAGCCATAGTTTCACCTGCAATTCAATCACTAGTAGCTGACTCTTGTGATGAAAATAATCGCGGAATGGCATTCGGATGGCTGCAATTTACAAGCAACATTGGTTCACTTGTTGGTGGTTATGTTTCTTTATTGATAGCTCCTATAACATTCATGAGAATTCCAGGATGGAGACTTTCATTTCATCTTGTTGGTTTGATAAGTGTGGTTGTTGGCATTCTAGTTCGTTTATTCGCGACTGATCCTCATTTTCCGGATGATAATCTAAGAGCTAGTAGTAAAGTTCATGGAAGTTCTTATTCATTTATATCAGAAGTTCAAGGTTTACTTGAAGAAGCAAAATCAGTCGTAAAGATACCGTCTTTTCAGATTATTGTAGCTCAAGGTGTTATGGGATCATTCCCTTGGTCAGCTTTGTCATTTGCTCCAATGTGGTTAGAACTTACTGGTTTTACTCATGTGGAGACTGCTATTCTTCTTAGTTTGTTTGTTGTTGGTGATTCCATTGGGAGTTTGTTTGGAGGCAGAATGGGAGACGTTTTATCACGGAGTTTACCTAATAGTGGAAGGATAATCTTGGCTCAAATAAGCTCAGGAACAGCTATTCCACTTGCTGCAATTCTTCTTCTTGCTTTACCTGATGATCCTTCATCAATTTTCATGCATGGTTTAGTCTTGTTTGTCTCTGGATTTTTCATATCTTGGACTGCACCAGCTACAAACAAGTAATTGATCATTATCTTTTATCTCTGTCTTTATAGCGTTTTAACATCGTCAAAATTTTACATAATACATAAACAGACACTCAAATTTGTCCTCAGCAGACAAATAAACACTCCAACTTACTAAATGATCATCTAGACAGTACATCTACGAAAATTTATGTGATATGTCAACGCAAGGTGTCCACGAGATATAGTGAGGTTGGGTTGAAGTGTTTAGTTGTCAGTTGCTGTGTTTAGATGTGCAGTGTCAAAGTTGGAGTGGTTGCTGAGACCGAGTTTGAGTGTCTGTTTATGTATTATGCCTAAAAAGTAAAAGAAATACTAGTTCCTTGTCCATGTTGTTGCATTTATCATGATAAAACTGCAGAGGGTACTAAAAGAGACACCAACAGTCCAATTTTTGCAGAGATAGTACACGAGAAGGCGCGAACAAGTGTCTATGCTCTAGACCGATCTTTTGAATCCGTGTTATCATCATTTGCTCCTCCTGTTGTTGGTTTACTCGCTCAAGATGTTTATGGTTATATGCCAGTAACTCAAGGTGCTGATAGTATTTCTACTGACAGAGAAAATGCTACGTCTTTAGCGAAGGCGTTGTTCACTGCAATAGGAACTCCAATGGCTCTATGTTGTGTTATTTACTCTTTTCTCTATTGCACCTATCCAAGGGATAAGGAGAAGGCTCAAATGGAAGCTCTGATCGAATCCGAGATGCAACTCTTGAGCTTGGATCCTTCGTCTCTTACCGGACAATATTCACTAGTCAAGTCATCCGAAAACCAAGAGAGTTATAACGATGAAAAAATCGTTGAGGAAATGGACTACAATGAGGATGGACTTGATTTTGAGGATGGTGATGACAAGACATTGATCTATCGTCGTCCAACGAGTTCAAAATTTGCTGAATAGGAGGTAGTCAAGTGAGTAATAGACCTAATGCAACTGACAGATAAGCTGACGTTACTAGCAGGTCTACTTCCGTGACAATAGAGCATAGACTATGAATGACATTTCAATTAACATATGGACAACCAGAATGCAGGACAAAGCACACAATACAAATTGATATAGTTAATGGAGTGACACAAATTTTATTTTTTTTGCAAAACAAGAATTATCACATTGTAACAAATATAATATATATTAGAGAAACTTAGCTTTCTGAAAAGATGTACTCTTCTTTCTAGTCTTGTAGTCCTTTGTCATTTGACATGTATTTTCGATTCTGTCGGTGCTTGAAACAATTTTATCTTCTCTATATTACTATATCTCTAATCCCTCGAGGGAATTTATTCAATCTCATAATTTGAGCTCCTCGAATATAGCGACCATGGGGCTTAACTTTTTTTTTTTTTTTTTTTTCAATATAGGTTTTTGGAATGCTAAATGCTTTCAAACCTAATTTAAGCATATATTTATTTGTTTTGTTCTTTCTGGTGCCTGGATGAGAGTCTGACTATGTTTGAATTTGCATAGAAAAAGTTCAAGGATAAAGCTCCGTATGAGATTTTTCGGTACGAATCTTGATATCCAGGAGCGCTTTACCATATGAGATTTTTTTGCGTGAATTTAAATATGAGTATCGAGATGAGAAATTAAAAAAAGATGTGGGACCCACCTGCAGTTGGCACGTGCCTATCCAACCTATGCACATGCCCACCAAAATTATTTCCTACAGAATACTGCAGATCTGCTTACTTTATTCAGAAAATTTATAGCAAATGGCAATCCACTAATTATAAGGACATAAATTTAGGATCAAATTAAAACAGACAGCAAATATACGTTAGTCTACTAATAGTAAAAACATATTTATGATCAAATTAAAATATGAATGGCAAATTTATTCGAATTCTCGTATTATAGTTCAATTAATCAATGATAAGAATATAATTAAGATTAAATTCAAACGAAAAATAAATTTCAACCTGATTTTATTACTGTCTTAATAACATATATTTATTTACTTAAGTATATTTTCAACGAGCATCTCAAAGACTTTGACTTTTGAAATATGTACAGCTAGCTAAAAAGGTTTTGTCACGTAGTCTTAAATCAATAACACTGTTATTTAATGTGATAATTAATTAACACCCCCTGCATTCTTGTAGTCTCTTTTTTTTTATTTGTCTATAAGAAAGACTTTTATTTCTAAAATTTTAATCTATGCTTTAACAAAAATGCTTCCCCTTCTATTGTTGATGCTTTTGTCACATTCGCGGTGGATAGCCACCGCGAATGTAACTAGTGATTGTAATTCAATTGCGAAGAATATTTTCATTTTATCTGGACAAAGCAATATGTCAGGGCGTGGTGGAGTCTTTAATCAGACAAGCTCATCAGGTACGGTTAGTTTAACTTGGGATGGTATTGTTCCACCTGAATGTCGGCCCAATCCATCAGTCCTCCGACTAAACGGAGGACTTACATGGGTTGAGGCTGACGAGCCGTTGCACAAAGATATAGATGTGAATAAGACTTGTGGGGTTGGACCGGGTATGTCATTTGCTAATAAACTCAAAATGGATGACCCGGATATCGGAGTGATTGGATTGGTCCCTTGCGCGATAGGAGGGACAAATATTACTCAATGGGTGCGTGGTGGATGGCTTTATAACGAAATGATTAGGAGGACTAAGGTCGCGTTACAAGGTGGAGGGACGATAAGAGGGATGTTGTGGTACCAAGGGGAGAGTGATGCAATTGATCTTGACGATGCTAAATTGTATAAAGGTAGATTGAAGAAATTCTTTAAAGATGTTCGTAGAGATTTGGAGCTACCTACACTCCCTATTGTTCAGGTAATATATATATGTATATTCTATCTGTTTCAATTTACACGTCTTACTTTTTTTTTAATCGATTCAAAAAGATTGCTTTGTTTTTAGTATTTAGTAGGCTTTTAATTAGTTCCACTATTCTTGTTTTGCCCTTAACGGCACTTCCTTAGATTTGACAAATGAAAGACATAATATAAAAGGAGTTATATTTTGTATATAATATCTGCGATTATATAATTCAAAAAAGTCTTTTACATATTCTTAGTTAGTGTTTGACTATAAATTTGGAAAACTTACTTTAAATATCTGTTTGACCGTAAAATTTGATCAGATTTCAAAAACTTGGTCTTCAAATATTTTCAACTAGTTCTTTTTTTTGGAGAAATTCCACTTCTGACAAAATTTCAATTTTTATTCAAAGGTAAAATGTATGTCCAGATACAATTTCAAGTTCAAAATATCACAACTACAAAAACTCATATCTTTAGGTTTGAACTTCAGAATCTATAGTCAAATCGAAGCAAATGTCATGCCAGTCAAACTATAAAGACTCTGAGTGATTATAGTTGGTTATTGTGGATGTAGGTGGCATTAGCAACAGCACCAGGGCCATATATGGAAGTGATTAGAAAAGCTCAATTGGGAATAAATCTTCCAAATGTGAGATGTGTAGATGCTAAAGGGCTTCCAATTGGGCCAGATATGTTGCATCTTACAACTCCAGCACAAGTCAAGCTTGGGGAGATGTTGGCTAATGCCTTCCTTCAAATTCAAAAGGTGTTTCTCCCCTCTTCAAACTAGTTATTGTGTAATGTTAGAAGTTTATTTAAAGGTAAAAAGAATAATTAAAAAAATAGATGTTTGCTGGTGTTATTATTTCTGTCATTAATACTACAAATTTTATTTCCCTATTGATTCCACATTATATGAGTCTTCTTATGATAAATAATTGAATTCAGAGGCGGAGCTAGGTAGGGATTTTGTGGGTTCGGAAGAACTCAGTAAAATTTTCGTAGATCGTACTTGAAAATTAATTAAATATATATGTGCATTTATTTAAGAATCCTTAACAAAATTGATTGACAATTCTAAAAGAAATTTGAAATCTCCAAACTCTTTATTCTAGTTCCACCTCTAATTCACCGTAAGCTAAGAATCACTTATTTTTGTTCGAATTCAAATTAATCAAACTGATAAACTTGAGATATTTATGATTAAACAAAACAAGAAATACAACTATTAATTAAATATGTCGAAAATTGCTTAATCTAAAGATGCTAAAATCAAACACACACAAAACAAAACAAAAAAAACACCAAATATGAATGCATTAATGTGAATTTATTATGTGGATATAAACATCCACCACTTGTATAAACCAAATCCATATAAAATTGTGAAGATAGCCATTCTGACTGGATAAAATCTAAACCTACAAATAAAAACAAGTAAAATAAATTTAGCATATGTCAAAAGCCACAACTAAAACAATTGTACATAATCATTTGTTGATTCACTTTCCTAGAAAATCAAATTTTAGAATATATTGTGTTGTTACAAAGTATTTTATAATTTTTTAAAAGAGTTAATAACATTCAACAACTATTGTGTAATACATTATCTTATGACAACTCACCAATTGGGAGTCCTTAGATTGGATAGAAATTTCCATTCTTAGTTCAATATATTTTGACGTTTATTTTAATCAATTCAATATGTATAGATTTCTTGTATGTAGTACATATGAAAAGTGTGTTATGTTCAATTATGTGATACTAATATAAAATGGAGATTATAATCTGTTCATATACCAATCATGCAATTGAAACAATAGAAATTAATGTTCAATGTGTACTAAAAAGAATCATACTTCAAAACATAAAGTTAAAATTCCACAGGAATGTAATGACAAAACCACAGGAAATCCAACTTGAAAGAAAATGATGATGAAAGATGAAAAACAAAAACTTGAAACAACACGGTTCAATTCTGAAGTGATTGTTAGCTAATCATTTCTAAAAGATTAATTCACATACAATTATGTGTTTAACGAAATTTGATTAGATCTAATATATAATAATGTCATCTTTCAAGTTACTAATTTACTAGCATAATGACTTCAATTTCTCGATCATGTTTATTAAATTACCTAATTATGTAAAAATCATTTATACATTTTAGCAGATAAAATTTAAACTCTAATTATTTGATATTGTATTCCATGTATTCACAACAAAATATTTTTCACAACTTAAGAATTATCATTGACATATACAATAAATAGTTAAATACTATTGTTAACTATAAGTAAGTTCGATAAAATAACATATTATAATTTAATAATATGATTTTATTATACAACTTGAATTCAAAACGAAAATTTTCAATCACCTGACCGATCTGCAAGACTCAGCTGTGAACTCATCCACTTTGAGAGGAGTGACCCAATGTAAGACACTTTGATCAAAGGACTCCCAATCAGGTAAAAACACACCAAGGATCCCTAAAATACCAATGAAGTAAGTGCCCATCATTTTGTTTAAAGATTGAGTGTACAAACCTATAAAAACTATAACTACAGCCAAACAGGCCACTGATATTTGGAAACTCTTTTCAACGTTTTTCATTAGATCTCTAATATGACACATTTCCTCACAGTTATATGATCAACGAGATCAGTCAACTATTAAGTTGCTAAAATTGCCCTAATTATGTGAGGAAAATTGGAAAACAAAAGAGGGAAGAAGAAGGTAGAGTTCAAAAAAAAACATATTTTAATTTTCCATTATAGCCAAACAAGGAGTTAGTTGGGACTTGGCCCTGCATTTATTTTTGTGATATAAGTGAAGGACCATATAATCAATAAGGCTGGCCTCTTTGAGTCTTGAGAAATGAAAAATAAATGATTGGGTTGACCGTTTACCTAGATTTTGTTTTATTTAGTATTAGCTAAAAGTCCATATCCTTAATTAGCGAAAAACTATTTCCTTATATATTCTTTTCGTTCCATTTTATATGACACTTTTCATATTATGAAATTTAAATAAGTGTATTTTTTATCGTAATCTTTTTATAGATATTTTTAACATTTGAATTATCAATTATTGTTACTTATACTACTCTTTACGTACTTTACAAATATATAAATTTCATTTCAAAAACATTGAAAATTTTAAACACAAATGTCCGAATCAAAGTTAAACTATTTGACTCTCGAGAAATGAAAAATGCCACATAAAATGGAACGAAAAGAGTAAATATTTTTATAATTTATTTTTTGAAATAATTATGCATCGTTTCATTAATTGATAATTTATATCAATTTTAAGTCAAATACCCCTTAATACATATTTTTCTACTACTAAATACACTAAAATAAGAAGAGAAATAAGAAAGATAATCTATATATGTATCTTATATATATTATATATATAAATCACACTAGATAAATATTTATAAAATACCATATACACAGAGAAGAAGCAGGAGAGTTAATACATATATGTGAATACACTTGGATACGTTATATCTGAAACAAATTATAACTAATTTTGATTCCAAATATAACTGAATACACCATATACATGAATCTAAAGTCTAATTTCTGGTAAGATTCGTGATACAAGGAAGCGATTTACTTCTAAACATAATCTGCAAGTATCCGGGATATTACGTACATACATTCAAAATACATTCTGACATATAGATAAATAAGGAGAAGCGAGAGAGTTGAATATATACAAATCTACTTGAAGACAACATGTCTAGAACACATTACACTTAATTTTAATCTTATGTATCCGAAATTCATATATTTGTACGTGTGATATATATAGTCCAAATGGTAATAAAATTCATAATATTAAAAACGGTCATACAAAAAACAATGACATAATACTTATATTGGATCCTAAACTTGATTTTAAATTTTAACTTCGACCTCCAACTTTCATAATGTACAAAGAGACACTTAACCTATCCAACTTTTAAATAAATAAACACATGAGTCCTACGTGACACAATACACGTAGGATACCACGTAGGACAAAAAATAACATGTGGGACATGTGTGTCTATTTGTTCAACTTTATACAAATTTAAGTGTCTATTTGTACATATTTAAAATTAAAAGACATAAATATAACTTAAAATCAAGTTAAAAAGCACATTTATATATTACGAAAAAAACAATATAATCCTAAATTAATAAATTTTGTGTTATTCTACTCTAAGTTAATTGGGAGTAAAATGGACTTGATAAATGTGGGTATTTGTTTAAACCAAACCGTCATAAGTTGTGTAGTATTCTCTCTTTTACACTTCGAGATGAGTAAAATAGCCTTACAAACTTCAAGATGAGTAAAATATCAGTCTCATTTGTTGATTCACTTCCCGAGAATTTATATTAAATAATTGCACGGATTCGATAATTTATTTAATACATCAATTCTTACGGAGGATTTTTTATATATAGCGATTAAAAAATAATCTAACTATTCTTTGTAATTAAAATTTGATAATTATAACTCGTAAATAAATATTATAGAAAAAAGAGAGGAGCGTGAGATTGGGAGAGAGAAAAGAGGCAAGCGAAATTGGAGAGAGGAAAGAGACGAGAGAGAGAGAGAAAAGAGTGAGAGAAGTGAATTATATATGTATATCGGTTAGATAATTGTATAATTATACATATGCACTTGTATATATGATAAACGTGATTGGGAGAGGGAGGTGAGAGGCGAGTTAGAGAGGACAATAATTTGTATAATTCGCAGGTACGTGTAACGACCTGTTTAGTCGTTTTGAGCAGCAGATTTTATTTCTGGAAAAACTGGCCAAAACTACGGACATCCCGACGGACCGTCACAGGCACGACGGTCCGTCACAGAGGTGTCGTTACATGACACTTAGAATTACGAAATTGGAATCGAAAATCGACTCTGCGAACATCGTAGCGAAGTGGCGGGGCGTCTTGCCACATCCACGACGAACCGTCGTGAGTACCCGCTGCAAAACACTTCAACTTTTGAGAATTTGGTACAAGAAGCGAAGTTTCGACCGTCGGACGGAGGGCGGGGCGGACCGTCACTGGTGTGACGGCGTCACGATCACTGGCGTTGGGGAGGCTGCGGCGACCATGGTGACGGACCGTCGCAGACGACGGCCCGTCGCAGTTCTGCCGATCCCAGGCGATTTAGGATATCTTTCCTCGTTTTAAGGGACGTTTTGGTCTATTCTTTCCTTAATTATAAAGTTTGAGGGTTAATATTAATAAATCTAATTACTTGGGGGTTAAAATAGGTAACCTTAAGTGAATTAGTGGGTCATTATTACCATCTTTCATTCCTAATTATATAGAATTAGGGTAAAAGAAAGAGGGTTTGAATAAGAAAAAGAAAAGAACAGAAAGAGAGATAGATTGATCGATTGGGAGAGAGAGAGAGTCGAACGAGGAAGAAGAATATCAAAGCTTGGGAAATTGCTTGTTGATTCCAATTCTTCGGTGGAGGTAGGTTATGGTTTCCATGCTATTCGTAGTAAACTCTTAATAGTGAATGATATGTATTGATAGTATTGTAAACCCCTCTATATGCTTAATTGTATGCTTGCATGAATATGATTATGTAATTTTGATGAAATAAGCATGATGAAGTTATCGAATCCCAAATCTGGATAAAAACCTAATCTCTTGTTAATGAGATTGATGATGCCTTGGTGAGAAAGAAGGCTTGATGAATTGATAGAAAGAGATTAGGGGATCGGAGTGTCACGTTCCGACACATAGTATTAGTGGGACGGGTGTCACGAACCGACACGTAGTATTAGGGGATCGGGTGTCACGAGCCACGTGGGAATTGGGGATCGGAGTGTCACGTGCCGACACATATTATTGGGGATCGGGTGTCACGAACCGACACGTGGTATTAGGGATCGGGTGTCACGAACCGACACGTAGAATAGGGGATCGGGTGTCACGTGCGACACATAGTAGTAGGGATCGGAGTGTCACGTGCATCGTCAAGAGGAAGAAAGATAATGAATCTTGAAAGATGATAATATACTCAACTTAATAAACTTAATTCCCAAATGAGTATGGTATTGAGGCTTGAGTCCTCATGGATGAACTTGATGGTACTTATTGATGATTATAGTACTTGTTGTTGCTACATGCTGAGTTTTATAGTTGATTTATGATATTACTTGATATATGTTGTTCTCTATTTTGAGTTGGCCGATGATATCTACTCAGTACTTGTGGTTGTCTTGACCCTACTTTTATGTTTTCCTCTTTGCTAATTGTGGAATACAAATGACGTTCGTCATCTTCAACTCAGCAGTGATTCAAGCCAGTCTTACTACACCGGAAATTCAGGGTGAGCTAATACGTCTAGCTTGGACTGGATCTTCTTCTTCAAGTCTTGACGCCTTGAACTCCGGCATGGACTAGCTTTTATGTATTTTTAGTTCTTAGACATTCTTAGTTTAGTCATTGGATTGTAGATGTTCTTGTGATGATGACTTCCAGATTTTGGGGATAATAATAGTTATTGATTTTATTAATGAGTTTAAGTCTTCCGCATTACTTCTGTTGATATTATATTGGAATGTTAAGGTTTAGATTGGTTGGTTCGCTCACATAGGAGGGTAAATGTGGGTGCCAGTCGCGGCCCGGATTTGGGTCGTGACAGTACGTTTGTACAGTTTTCCTATTTTTGTATAATTGATTAATATAAAGTCTTGAAATATACAAATATATATGAACTTTAAACAATTTTACAAAATACATTATAAAAATCATATTATACGAAACCCAAAGCTACATGTTTATACAAACTTTAAAAAGTTATACACAAAAAGATTGAATGTATACGATAACAAAATCGAAAAATCAAAGGAAGTCATCGTCATATATAAATACAAACAATCGTATACAAATGCAAATCAAACAAAGAATTGTGATTATATAAATATGACGAATTATACAAATATAAACGTGACTAATTATACAAACTCAAGTCAGCCCACGTAATTAATGTATAATATTAGTCGCTAGTGGTAACTAAAACAAACTATAGCCATACTGAGTAATTAAATACTATAAGTTCATTTAGCCGTGTAATTTTTCCATTATTATTTTAGATCTCAATAATTTAAACAGAGTTCTCAATATGGACTGACCCATTCCCTCTGGGCTAATCGATACAGACTTTGTTAATTGACGGGTCAGGCGGCGCTAGCCCATCTTTTGTGTGGGCTAAAAAATGATCGGCCTAGCCCATAAGTACGTGGGCTACGAATTTTGCCGAGCTAGCCCTCTTTCTTCAAAAACATATTTTTTATAATTTTTTAAATTATATTATAGTTAAAAATATTATCATAAATATCGATAAAATAATATTACACGGGGTTAATGTTACTAGTTGTTAATCATACACAAATAAAATTATTTATAATATATTTATTAAGTTTGATTTCAATAAAAAACTTAATAGCTAAATGGAAATATTTACCTTATTGTTTATCAATAATCATAATAAAACACAAAAATTAAGACAACATTACATAGATTGTGACCTATGTAGTTCTTCCCTAGAAATATTAGAAATTTTTTGTTTTAAGTATTACATATTTTATAAATATAATTTATATTTAAATTGTAATATTTTAAATTTTAAACAAAATTTGAGGGCGAACTTTTGTTATTTTTAATAGTCTATTTTATTTTTATTTTTCAATTAATTTTTACTTGGCTTGGGAGCTGACACTGTTTATATTTCTCAAGCCTCACAAATTGACAGACTTATTTAGGTCGAGATAAAAAACCCTTTTTCTAAATGATGGGCTCCAAAATCATAACGCATCCTTATCAAATCATAGATTAAGTAAGATCATCCCAACGAACCTAGCTTATATTGATGATTCTAAATTTAAATAAAAAACATCTTAATTCATACACTTTAAAATTTTATCCCAACGAACCTAACTTATATTGACGATTCTAAATTTAAACAAAAAAACATCTTAATTCATACACTTTAAAATTCTACTTTACCTCTATATATAATATTTTATATTTTTTTGAAGAACTTCATAGCATTCATCTACTAATATGTAATGTTATCTAGTATCACCAACCAACTTAATAGGCCTTGAATATGAGGACCCTACTTATTGTACTAGTCTACTGTAATTATGTATCAAGGAAAAAAATGAATTAATTAAATATGCTTTTTGGTTTAATATGTTTTGATTTATTTTTCATTATAGCTTGTTTAAAAAGGCATGATTTATTTTTTTAATTTTAATTCTTCATATGCCATATTTAAAATTATAAAATCAAATGATATTTGAATACATTTGACATATCTTTAATATAAAATTACAAAAAGTTTTAAAAAATTCTTTGTTTTGTTGTATTTTGTGTGTGTGCATAAGTCTTGGCATTCTAATTATTAAATGTTAATGGTGGATTTTAGTTGTTAAGATTTGGTACCATATATATTTAAAAGATATTCCAAATTTGTGAATATGACGTATATGACAGCATAACACCAGCACTTATTATGATCAAGTAAGGTTAAAAGATGTTTTGGGAATACTCCGTAAAATTTCACAAGTAAATTTTAAAAATAATAAGATGTATATAACCTTAATCCTCTATAATACTCTTCTTTTATTCGGATTTGAAATCGATAATGTAAAAACCGATTTTTAAAACCTTAATTTTTCCCCCAAAAGCACTCTAGAAAGCTTGATGGGAGTAATTGGGACTTGTTTTCTACCTAGGATAAGAAACAAAATATAAAATGAAATTAAATAAATAAAAATTGTGGCTGCAATTTGTCCATCAATTTCTTCCAACTCATTTCCTTAACCAATCACTTTCATAGGGGTTACCCAAGTGGGAGAATTAACTTGTGTTAGATAGCTATCTTACTAAATTTCATCCTTCAAAAAGTTCATTTTTTCCTGTTTGTTGTTGAAGCATTAATCTTATTGGAGAAAATATATTTCTAATTATACTAAGCCTCGACACGACCTAACATATTTGTTTGTTCTGATATCATATTAAATTGTCGGGTTAAACCTATAGTATAGCTTACAGGTTCATTCGACCCAATATCTCTAGTCCAACCCTTTTGTTTGTCTTGAATAAATTAATAAATATATACAAATTATTCATTTAGAACCTACTTATAAGCTTCAAATCTTGATCGACGCCACCCTATCAAAGTGTTTTTTGTAGGCATAATACATAAAAGAAAAAAATAATCTAATTTTAAGCATGCATAACTAAACACCTCAACTCGTAATCCAGATTGTTATTTGATCATCTAAATTTATGTGTCAAATCATCCAAAAGACACCTTGAGGATGAGTTGGAGTGTTCAGTTGTCAATCAAGACTAAGTTGAGGTGTCTAGATGTTCACCGTCAAAGTTAGAGTGCTTACTTACCAACTGAGGTCAAACTTGACTGTTTGCTTGTGTATTATGCCCTTTTTTTGTAACACATCCTATTCATTAGTGAAAGTTACATGTAAAGCAATAAAGGGATAAGACTAATCCTAGTTCACTGATGTCCAAGAAAGACACATTAGCATGGTGGTGTTAAAGATAGGTGACACATTGTTGGTAATATTTTGAGGCAAAAAAAAAAATAAAATGTCAAGTGGTGGTTGTAGTATAGTATGGTTTAGGAGGGATCTGAGGCTTGAAGATAATCCAGCACTGGCTGCTGGAGTGAGAGCAGGATCAGTGATTGCTGTGTTTATATGGGCACCAGAAGAAGAAGGATACTATTGCCCTGGAAGAGTGTCAAGATGGTGGATTAAGAAAAGTTTGGCTCATCTTGATTCATCTTTGAAGAAACTTGGCACTTCACTCATTACAAAGAGATCTAATGATAGTGTTTCTTCTCTTCTTCAAGTTGTCAAATCTACCGGTGCAACTCGAGTTTTTTTCAATCATTTATATGGTTAGTTATGCCTTTTGTTATATTAGTACATGTTCCTATTTGTTGGTTTTTTGTTCATGTAGTTTCTTGTCCTTCAATTATTGTTGCTTTATCGTATTATTTTGTTGTAGTTACTACTCAGTATGCTTTGTTATGTTTCACTTCCTCTGTAATTGATGTAGTATATAAGTTATATATTCTCCGTGTTTTTAGTTGCTTGTATGCTGGTGAACGTTGTTGGATATGTGCGAACAAAGTCTCATATGATAAGTAGAAGAGAACAAAGAAGTTACTTATTGAAGTGGACAATAAGCACATCATTTTTCGTGTGTTTTCGTATAATTTGTAATTTGACATAAGAGGTGTACACTCAAATGCTTGATCATATATGCTTGTGAATGTGGATTTGTTATATCAGAAGGTTTATAAACAAAAGTATTATTGTGTTTTGCTTTAGATCCAATATCACTTGTAAGGGATAATCGCGCAAAGGAAACCTTATCAGCTGAAGGTGTATCTGTGTGTTCTTTCAATGCTGATTTGCTATATGAACCATGGGAAGTTGTCGATGATGAAGGCCGTCCATTCAGCACATTTTCTGATTTTTGGGAAAAATGTCTTACCATGCCTTATGATCCTGAAGCTCCACTTCTTCCGCCTAAAAGGATAATATCTGGTTTGTTCTCATTATTCGTGATCTTGTTATATGCACATTCACCGTTTTGTTCCACTGATGTAGCTAAGAATCAGATAGAACCTACCGCAATTTTTTCCATTTTCGTTTGACTGAGTACTCTACTGTTTGTTTCGTGGAACACTTTCCAGGTGATGCATCAAGATGCCCTTCAGACAACTTGGTGTTTGAGAGTGAACTAGAGAAAGGAAGCAATGCACTTCTTGCTCGAGCGTGGTCTCCTGGTTGGAGCAATGCTGATAAGGCACTCGCTACTTTCATTAATGGACCATTGATTGAGTATTCCAAGAATCGTAGTAAAGCTGATAGTGCAACAACCTCATTTCTGTCACCGTGTTTACATTTTGGTGAAGTCAGTGTTCGTAAGGTATTCCATCGTATTCGTACTAAACAAACACTCTGGGCTAATGAAGGAAACAAAGCAGGTGAAGAGAGTGTCAACTTGTTCCTCAAGTCTATCGGCCTTAGGGAGTTCTCGAGATACATGAGCTTTTATCATCCTTACAGTCATGAAAGGCCATTGCTTGGTCAGCTGAAGTACTTCCCTTGGTTAGTAGACGAGGGTTATTTTAAGGCGTGGAGGCAAGGTAGAACAGGTTATCCTTTGGTTGATGCAGGTATGAGAGAACTTTGGGCCACTGGCTGGTTACATGATCGTATTCGAGTTGTTGTGTCTAGTTTCTCTGTTAAGGTTCTGCAGCTTCCTTGGACATGGGGAATGAAGTATTTCTGGGACACACTGTTAGATGCAGATCTCGAGAGTGATGCTCTTGGTTGGCAATTTATTACCGGTACCCTACCTGATGGTTGTGAGTTCCTCGGAATTGATAATCCACAGGTATTTCCTTGTAATCGTAGCATTTTGTTGTAGTTACTGTCCTTTTTTCAGACTGCTCCAACGTCATGTTGAAGTGTTTGACAGTCTCATCTAAAGCTTAAGCTGTTAGGTAAAGCATACCTTTAATTATGTTCTCAACGCGTTCATCCTGTCATGTATAACTTTAATTGCTATTGATTGTTAATTGTCTTAACCGTAGTTTGAGGGATACAAGTTTGATCCACATGGGGAATATGTTCGACGATGGCTTCCTGAACTTGCTAGGCTGCCCACTGAATGGATACACCACCCATGGGATGCACCAGAATCTGTACTTCAAGCTGCTGGAATTGAGCTTGGTTCCAATTATCCTTTTCCCATCGTTGAAATCGTTGCTGCAAAAGAACGACTAGAAGAAGCGTTGTCACAAATGTGGCAGCTTGAAGCAGCTGCAAGATCTGCTATTGAGAACGGAATGGAGGAAGGACATGGAGACTCCACTGATGAGTTTGTCCCAATAGCTTTTCCTCAGGCTATGCAGATGGAAATGGAAGCTAATAATGTACCGGTCAGGAACAATAATCCTACAATTACTGCTCTACGACGTTATGGAGATCAGATTGTTCCTAGCATGTCATCTTCCTTTTTTAGGAATGAAGACGAAGAAACCTCTGTTGATATTAGAAATTCAGTTGTAGATAGTAGAGCAGAAGTTCCAATAATATCGATGTAATGCAAGAACTATGGAATACGTACACTTGACCAAGCAGGAACTCCGAAGATCAAAATATCACATTTATATACAGATATGATGCCTCTACTTCTCTGTACCAGACATCAGTTGAGACGATACGTAGTAGTTATGATTTTAGTTCCAGAGGATGTCGAAGCCTCATGGAACTTTCTTAACCTGTGTGTGATATGCACTTGCTACAGGTGTATCGTTGTGGCCAGCATTTGGAGAGTTTGATTTCTCAGATGATCACTCGACTAATTGTTATCATCTCAGGAAGTCACTTTCTTTGTTGAAAGTTTTGGAATCAAGAAGAAAGGGGACTTTCGAGATAATATCTATTACTCAAGTGACTATATGAGAAATCAACCGAGCATTTGGATTACGAATAAGCACACTTAGCATGGGATCAATCTATATAGCTTGGTTATATCAGCTGTAAATATGTGTATAATATGTCCAGGTTTTCTTATTTTTCTGCATCTCTTACCGGTTTGTACTGGTGTGTTTCCGTTGTATAGAATAGGTGTACTCTTTAAAGACAATGTGTCGAAAGGGATTCAAGTCTCGTTGAGATATAATATAATTAAGTTATAAAAAATGCAATCATTCTTCGTTTTCCTATAGCACGAATACTCACATTTTGACATTCATGTATTTTCTGGTATTACATAATCTCCTACGTACTTGTTGGTATACATCTTATGCTTCAGATTTTCGTATTCTGCTTTGGTTGTCGGAGAAGGCCATATATCCCAGTTGCTGTCATGGCTCCAAGAATCGGGGCAATAACGAAGACCCATTGGTTCTTATAGACACCTGAGACTATTGCAGGGCCTAAACTTCTTGCTGGATTCATTGAAGCTCCAGTAATTGGCCTGCAGATGTGAACTTTTAGTAAGTAACAAAATGTTATACTCTACATTGTTAGCAGTTTCAAATCGGAACATCACACATCGATTAATCAAAGAGAGATTCAACAACGAAAAGAAAGATCAATTCGTTGGGATCTTCCCTTTTTACAACAGAACGAAAAGAGATAGAATCAAGTATAGGAAAGCAGGATAAGTTACTCATCCTAGACTTTTCATAGTCAAGAATTTACGTTGCTCAGATTCTTCAAAAATAGGTTGTCTGTCCGATCCTTCAAAAGCTACGTAGCTTTGGAGGATCCGACACGGGTGCAACAACATTACAAGTACATCAATGATTTTACCCTGCAATAAGGACTTCAAACACTAATGTCACTCCAATTGCAACTCCAGCTACCCCTTTGGTCTGCATTTGAAGATAGTAAACTGATTAGGAGGACATTCTAGTTGATTAAATTGACGAAATATTCACGAAAAACGTACCGCTCGATCGTCAGTAGCAGCTCCACAGATCACAAACATCAAAATGAGAGTCATTAAGAACTCCCAAAATATAGCTTCAAAATCAGTGACTGGACTTTTGTACTGAGTTAACATTGGTAGTATGTCACCTTGATGATTAAATAACACTCTCAAGGTAAGACTTGCAAGTGTAGAGCCCAAGAATTGAGGTAGTACATATATAGGCACCTGCAAGAATCGGGGCCGGAATTAGGGTTTAAGTTACTAGTTCGACAGAATCCAATAACTTTGGCCCGAACCTTGTATATGAGTTGATAAATCTCCTAAATATGTACAAAACTAAACATTAGAACCCTATACTTGCATTTGAGGTCACTATTCTACCATTCAAAACTCATAAAGTTCAAATCTTGGATCTATGTCCGATCCATGTGCATATAACTGTTGGTACATTCTACATATCTTCAGTTTAACAACACAAAATTTAGAAGTCTTCATCACTTGTTAATGTTTTTGTCAAGTCAAAATCAGACAAACAAATTGAAACAGAACGACTATCACTGTACTAAGCGGGAACTATTATCATTATTGGTGTTTGATTAAAAGCTCTTACTTGCATTAATGGTAGTTTTCGAGCTGCAGCAAAGGCAATGGTGACCGCGGGGTTGAAATGCGCGCCAGAAACATGACCTAGAGTGTATATTAGAGCCATCAATGATAAACCCCATGCCAATGCTATACCAACAATAGTGAGTGTCCTTTCTCTATCAACAAGAGCTGATCCACAACCCACAAATATGAAAATATAGGTTCCCACCAGCTCAGCTATAATCTGCATAATGGCGCGATTAAACATGAAATGAAACAAATTGTTACTAGCAAACGTTATAACAACAGCTTGTAGGCAGAAGCGAATACAGAATCTAGAGTCAATGAGTTCAGAATCTACTTAATTTTGCGACTAAAAATGAATCCAACAAGAGCTTGTAGGCAGAGAAAAACACGTAATCTAGAGTCAATAAGTTCAAAATGAATGTACTTTATAATTATAGATATATGTTTTTTAATTTATACGTTCGTACATACTCTGCCTATAAGTTCACCGTGACCAACATAACATGAACTTGTAGGCAGAGGAGAGTCGGTGAGTTCAAAATGAATGTACTTTATAATTATATATTTAAATGTTTTAATCTATACGTTCATACACACTCTACTTATTAGTACATCGTGACCAACATAACATCATGAGCTAGTAGATAGAGGCAAATACGTAATCTAGAGTCAGTGAGTTCAAAATAAATGTAATTTATAATTATACGTAGCTACCTTTTGGAAAGCAGATAGGAAAGGACTCTGAATAGTTCCATGTTTTCCTTCTTCAATGCTTGAAAAATCAGCAAATATTCCATTTTTAGATGAATTTGTAGAGATTATAGAAGTTATGCTGGCCATTTATTTCAAGTTTAAGGGTAGCTTATTAGTTATTACCAATATTACTCTTGGCTTTTTATAGTGTGTGGAATTTGACTAGGCACAAAGATATTATCCCTAGATATAATTCTTGATGTGACAGTTTATTAAAAAAGAATATAGTCACACTCACTAATTTTTGTTCAAATATAATAGTATATTTGTATTAAGAAATTTATTAAATATATATAGATATTGCGTTTAGAATTTAGTTATCAATATTTGAAATCATCGTTATAAAATTATAACTCATAAAGTTAAAATTCTGACTTCGTCTCTCATCGATTATAGTGTAGTGTAAAAATGAACTTAAAGATACTTTTGGGAACCATTCTTAATGTTTTAAAAAATTGTGTGCCGAATTTTAATGATGTTACATTTTGTTTTTATTCTTATAAGGACAAATATTTATTACAAAATCTATTCTTATAAGGACGAATATTTTATTAAAAAATTGTGTAATTCTATTGTTTGTTCCAAGCCGGCACTTATTGGAAGATAGAAGTATATTTTGAAGAAGTCTTAGTATTAAAAAATGTCTATTACGATTAAGTGGAAAATAAAAACCTCTAAAGATTCTTATAATATATGGAAGTATTGATTATTTTCGTAAAATCATTCAATTTTAATACAACATGAAGAACATAAGTCAGATGTCGATCTCAAAATTTTATTTTATTAATAAATAGAATAATATTAAAAAAAATACTAAAAAAAGTTTAATGGGGTGAGAGAGGCTCGAACTCTCGACCTCAGGATTACTCAGAAGCTATGAGACCTACGCGCTAGCCAACTGCGCCACCACCCCTTTGATACCTTCGATTCTGCTATTCATAATAATATAAAATAAAAAGTCATTTGATACGTACAGTTACGCAAGTATTAATAATTCATGAATTAATTTTGAGAAATGCAAGTATAACTCTATGCAATGATTCATCTTGCATGATTTAGATATTCATGCATTAACAATCTCATCTTCTATCCTACATAACATTATACAGAGAATTACGGGTATTAGTTGTGTGTATCTTTAAATTACAAATCAAATACCTATATTAATTTTACATATAATTCTAACTAACTACCAAATATGATATATTACTCATACAAAATCTAATGTATATATATAATATTTCTCTTAACTAGTTAACAAACAACCACAAACTTTTTTTTATGAAACAACCAATTTTTTGTATAATTAATGTTATGAATGGACCTAAACCAATATTAACAAATGGGCCACAGGAGTCTGGTAGAATAATTTGGGTTATGCAGGTTAGGTTATTATAAAAGTTTTTTTTATAAGATTAGTAATTAAGGCTTATCAAAGGGATTTATTATTGAAAAAACTACATAATATGGCAAACTTTTAACATATATTTAAATAATATAGCTATAGTTTAATTTTTTTTATGTTATATGACTATAACTATACAATAAATAGCAAATTTAATTGTATATTAATAATCAGTTTTTTTATGTTTGATATAAATAAATAATAAATAGGAAAATTATTATTAAATTCATAATTAATTATGTATTCATATCTTCTCTTTCACCAATATCCTTATATTACATATTCTTTTTTGTATTTTCCCCCAATTCCTTCCAATTCAAGATTCTTTAGTATGATTGTAGGAGTGATTTTTGTGGTTCAATTCATTATACTTATATTTATACTTATATTTGTGGTTCAATCAAATGTCAAATGTTTATATTTAATAGTACTTATATACATAGATTTGTATTGTAATATTAATAAAATGGTGATTTGTGAATACAAATATATTTGGATACATAAGTAATTTATCCAATTTGATTAGGCAATACTAGTTGGATACATCAATACTATATTTTTATAAATAAATACCTAAGCTAACGTCAAGCCTTAAGTATTATAGAAAACTTCACAAAAAATAGATCGACGTTTTGTTGATTTTTTTAATTTTTTATATAGTCGAATACTTATACACTTTGATACATACACATTCTATTATTTTTCCATTTTCTTATTTAACAACAGTGTATTCATATTATAGTATATTGATATATTCATTTTTTTTGTTAACAATAGTGTATCCATTTTTCAAATTGTTGTATTCATATGCTAAAATTGTACTACTTTACCTTGTTTGATGTATTAATACATAAAATTTTATAAATACTTGTATCCTTGACATATTAATACTTTAAGTTTTATAAATAGAAACACCAATTTGAACTCAAAGTATTCATAATCTAATTGTACAAGTAATAAATTTCCCTTATTTAGTAATTGTAATTACAACTGTATTAGTGTATAAATAATAAAAAATAAAAAACATATGCAAAAATACAACGAGAAAAGACATGAATAAACTTTTATATTCAAAATTTTATGAATACCTTTATGATTAGTATTTAGTGAATATATTGTATTTAGAAATATAACTACTACCTTTTGTATTATGTGAATCAATTATATTTGCATACAATATGTAATTATTAGTTGGTAATTTAATAATAGAAATTTCAGTTATTTAGGAACATAATAAATGATTGTTACTTGAAAGTTATGGTAACATATCATATCTTATTTAGTGATTGTATAAATAATAATAATAAAAATAATAAAAATAATAATAATAATAATAACAATAAAAAAATTAATACAAACATGCAACTAGAAATTGACATAAAGCGTAGTCATTTCTAGTAAACAACATATTTATAACTATTGAATCTCAATAACCCTATAAATATAGTTATTTTTGTAAATTACTCTTTATTATTTATAATAAGTGATCTGGCTATATAAATAATGTTTACACCTTCAATATGTAGAATTTAAATTCATATTAAAATGCAAACGTAATCTAACATGTTATAACATATTACTTATCAATTACTATTAAATATCATCAATTATTCCTAGTCCACTTTATCATAAGACATGATTTTAAAAGCAACTTAAATAAGTCAATTTAAATTACCTCATGTCTCAATATTCCTTTGTAATGGTCATCGCAAATGATGAAAGGAAAAAAATCGTGTGACTAAATTAAAACAATGATAACTTGAAGAAATATCATGTGAATAAATTAAAACAATATGCTAAACATATTAATTTCACATTTGAACCCAAATCTATTTTGTACTTATCTAGGTTGTGTTTAACACTGTTATTATTTTTAATTCAAAATGAAACACGTTTTTATAACTTAAAATCAAGTCATAGAGATCAGATATACTGTTGTTGTTTTTTTAACAAATGTCATTTTCTTTTATGTTGGTACAAACTCACTTGAGGATCATCAATTGTCGCGGATGAGACTGTAAGAGTTTCGAGTTTTGAGTATGAAATTTTTTTGATAGAAAACGCTAGTTTTGAATGAGTTCTGTCTATCGGCACAAATTTAAATTATTCAGATTTCAATACAGATATCAGACATTAAATAGAATTATCAAAATTAAAGAAGAAATCACTTCAAATAAATTTGGTCTCATTTGAATTTGAAAACAAGAGCTAGTAATACTTTCTTGTGTTTTGTTTCAAAATCAGGTGGAAAATTCAGATTTAATATAATTTATTTTCAGTTTTTTCTTAGTCAATTGCCATAATCAAAATAGTTTTTCCCCGTTTTACACAAGACGTATAAAGTTTATGCTCTGTGTGGCATATATGATATCTCCCACTAAAATAATATTTTACAAATCTATATATTTATATAAAGCTGAATCTAAAATTGCTGATGTGGCACTCTTCAATGGCCAGTATTTTCTTAATTTTTTTCTCAATTTTTTTAGTTTTTAATCATAATATTGTACTTATTAAAGAGTTTAAGAAAAACCTAACAAAATGAATGTTTACTTATGGTAATGTTACATTAATGCCTAACAGTTATGTTATTAAAGCCTTTGAACATTTTTTTTTTAAAAAAAGTAAGCCCACGTAATAATAAGTTTCAATAAAGCCCAAGTAACTGTTTACTCAAGTAATGTCAATTTGTAGACAGACTTTTGGCTTTTCGATTTCTACAGTTTTAATATGCATTCCCATGTCAAAATTAGGATATAAAAAGACAAAAGCTTTACCTCACCACATCAATTCGTATTGCTATTTAGTGTGAATTATATTAAGTTGTGCTTATTTGTGTGTGTCACTCTTCTTAGCATATTTAAATATATTCATTTTTAACGGATAAAATTGTCTGTGAATAGATTTCACTTTTGATCCCATGTATGAGTGCTTTTTACTTGACATTTACTAAATTTTTCAGGTTATGACATTTGTATCAAGGAGCGTGTGGTGTTGAATATAATTTTCAAAAGGTAATTTTATTTACCTTTTAAATTGAAAAAAATTATTTTTGTGCTTCTATTTATATTATTGTGCTCATTTTATTTTATTAGATCATCTGAAATGTGAGCTTATGATATTCAATTATTTAAAAGTCAAGACACAATCTAACTTATATTTCTTTGTTTGATTCAGATGGATTTAAGCTTTTTACTTCAATTACGATCTTCTATTAGTAAAGTAATGGAATTTGACCTTTCCTCAAATGAGAAGTTGAAGTTCTAATTTTAATTAATGGAAGCGTAAGTGGACTTATGCAGTAAAAACAAAAATATTGATTTTGAGAAAATCTTAAATTTGTGGTGTGTTACTAATTAAGAAATAAAAATAAAAAAATCTTTTTTTATGTATATAGTAGCTATTTACCCAATTGTGTTTCTTATTAATTCAACTAACCTTTTGAAATAATTAATTTGTATAATATTTATACCTTTTCATATTCTATAATTCATTTTATGTGCTAATTTAATATTTTGTTTTATTTTTTTTATGTTTGAAACTATATAATATTATCTTTTGATTACTTATCTTTATTATTAAGAAGTTGAAAAAGAAGTAAGCACATATATTTGACAATTTTTTAAAGAAAAGGAACGGATAGAAGAAAAAAATGAAAAAGGGTGAGGAAAAAATGGCAAAAAGTATTTTAAAAATGTATATGCAATTAGATTTATTAAAGTTATACAAAGAAACATCATAACTTTTAGAAATATATACAGAAAGAATTAAATTTTTCTTGAATTGTTATGTTTTTTCGTTACTTTTTTTTAAAGAAAATAAAAGTATAGGAAAATTAAGTACTTTAAAAGATTAAAAAATCCTAAGTGGTGAAAATTTATATATGAATGTCTGAACCTAAATTAAATGTGAACAATTAGAACTTGGAATATTTGAATTTAATTAATAAATTTGGAAGACTTTATACATTTCATTTAGTGTTTTTGTTTAGTTATTTTAAATAATAATGAATTTCCTTCACACATGAAATTTTGTTTGAATTGATGTTAATTAGGAGAGAGCATAATGCTTTATTAAAAGCATTGATATGCTAATTTCGATTACTATTGTTTTTAAAAAAATATTACACCATTAGGATTTTTAAAAATTATTGATTTCTCTTGGTGTCAATTTAATGTTAAGTTTTTTTTCCCTTAATTATTTTGCTTAGCAGAAAATTAACAAGTCTCAACTCTAAGTAATATAATAAACCGCGCGATGCGCGGTTCAATTATCTAGTTCATTCATAATTTAGGACAATCATCATAAATAGTTCATCAAAATTACTAAATTGCTTAACAAAGATATATGTGATAATATTACTTGTTTCTACTTATCAATAGTAAAGTTAAAAATTAATGGATATTCACGAAAAATTTGGATAAAAAAACGTCGGAATTCAGGATGATCAAAAATTCATGAAATATAGTACATAAAAATCGGCAAATTGGGGTATACCTGCTTCGGCGCTTGTTTGACCTTGAAAATGGGTCGTTTTGGCCGTCAGGGTCAACTGACTCCATAACTAACGTCTTAACGGACGTCCACAAAAAATATGGACAAAAAAGACGTCGAAATTCTGGATCACCAAAAATCTACGGACTATATAGCAAACGAAAATCGTAAAATAGAGGCTTTACCTGCTTCGGGGATCGTTTGACATTCAAAATGGACCGTTTTGGCCGTCAGGTCTAACTGGCTCTCCATAGCTAACGTCTTAACGGTTGTCCACAAGAAATTTGGACAAAAAAAAATGAAATTCTGGATCATAAAAAAAGATTGTGAACTATCGATAAAATTAGGGGTTTACCTGCTCCGAGGCTCATTTGATAACATCTTAATAGACGTTCACGAAAAATTTGGGCAAACAAGACGTCGAAATTCTAGATCACAAAAATCAATTGACTATAATAGTACAAAAAAATTTGACAAAATGGAGTATACCTGCTTTAGGTTTCGTTTGATCTTGAAAATGGGTCATTTTGACTGTCAGGGCCAACTGGTTCCAAACCTAACGTCTTAAAAGACATCCACAAAAAATTTGAGCGAAAAAGACGTCGAAATCTGGATCACCAAAAAATCAGGAATTATAGCACACGAAAATTGACAAAATTGGGGGTTTATCTGCTTCGAGGCTCGTTTGACCTTAAAATAAATCGATTTGGCCGTCAGGGCCAACTGACTCCATAGCAAAAGTCTTAACGAAGTCCACAAAAAATTTAGGTAAAAAAGACGTAGGAATTTTGAATCACCAAAAAAAATTATGGACTATAGCACATGAATATTAGTAAAATGAGGGGCTTACCTGCTCAAGGGCTCGTTTGACCTTTAACATGGTCCGTTTAGGCCGTTAGAGTCAACTGACTCCATAGATGACATCTTAAAAAATGTCTACAAAAAAATTTGGACAAAAAACCGTTGAAATTTCTGATCACCAAAAATTCATGGACAATAATACACGAATAAGCAAATAGGGTATACCTGCTTCGGGCTCGTTTGACCATCATGGCCAACTGGATCCATATCTAACGTCTCAAAGGACGTCCATTAAAAGTTTGGCAAAAAGACGTCGGAATTCTGGATCACCAAAAATCCATGGATTATAACACATGAAAATTGGCAAAATTGGGTTTACCTGCTTTAGATCTTGTTTGACCTTTTAAAATGGGTCATTTTGACCGTCAGGACCAATTAACTCCATAGTTAACGTCTTAACAGACATCTACAATAAATTTGGACAAAAATAATTTTGAATTTCTGAATCACAAAAAAAAACCCACTGTCTATAGAACAAGAAAATCGGCAAAGTGAAGTATACCCGCTTGGGGGCTCATTGGACATTGAAAATAGGTCGTTTTAGCCTTCATGGACAACTGGATCCATAGCTAACGTCTTAAGAGACATCCACAAAAAATTTGAGCGAAAAAACTATGGAATTCTGGATCACCAAAAATTGATGAATTATAGCACACGAAAATTGACAAAATGAGGGGTTTACATGCTGTGGAGCTCGTTTGACCTTCATAAAAGGATCGTTTTGGCCGTTAGAGTCAACTTGCTCCATAACTACGTCTTAACAGACATCCACAAAAGAATTGGAAAAAAATATCGAAATTCTTGATCACCAAAAAAAAAGATCATGGACTATAACACTCGAAAATTGGCAAAATGAGGGGTTTACCTACTCCGGGGCTCGTTTGACCTTCAAAATGGTTTGTTTTGGCCGTCAGGGCCAACTTGCTCCGTCGCTAACGTCTTAACGGACGTCCACAAAAAATTTGAACAAAAAAGACGTCGGAATTTTGAATCACCAAAAACTCATAGACTATATAGTACACGAAAATTGTCAAAATAGGGTATACCTGCTTCAAGGCTCGTTTCACCTTGAAAATGGGTTGGTTTAGCCGTCAGGACCAACTGTCTCCATAACTAACGTCTTAACAGACGTCCGTTAAAATTCTGGGCAAAAAGACGTAATTCTGAATCACTAATAATTCATGGAGTATAGCACATGAAAATTAAAAATTTAGGGGGTTTACCCGCTTCGGGGCTCATTTGACCTTAAAAATGGGTCATTTTGATGTCGGAAACAACTAGTTCCATAGCTAACATCGTAAAGAACGTCCACCAATATTTGGTCAAAAAATACATCAGAATTCTTGATCATTGAAAATGATTGTGGACTATAGCACACGAAAATTGATAAAATTAGGGATTTACCTATACTGAGGCTTGTTTGACCTTCAAAATGATCATTTTGGCCGTTATGAACAATTGACTTCATAGATGACAACGAACGTTTATGAAAAATTTGGGCAAAAGTCACGTCAAAATTTCGAATCACCAAAAAACCATGGACTATAGTTCACATAAATTGACAAAAAATGGGGTATACTTGCTTCGAGGTTCGTTTGACCTAGAATATGATTGTTTTAGCCATCAGGGACGTCTGACTCAATAACTTAAGTCTTAACAGATATCCATAAGAATTTTGCAAAAAAGATGTTAAAAAATTCTAGATCACCAAAAATCTATGGACAATAACACAAGAAAATCAGCAAAATGGGGGGTTTACCTTCTTTAGGGCTCGTTTGACCTTGAAAATAGGTCATTTGACTATCAAGGCCAACTGGCTCTATTAATAACCTCTTAACGGACGTCCACACAAAATTTGGACAAAAAATAAGTTGAAATTTTGGATCATAAAAAATCCATGGACTATAATATACGAAAATTGATAAAATAGGGCATACCTTCTTCGGAACTTGTTTTAACTTGAAAATGAGCCATTTTTTCGTGAAGACCAACTGACTACATAGATAACGTCTTAATAGACGTCCATGATAAATTTGGGCCAAAAAGACGTTGGAATTTCAGATCACCAAAAATCAATGGATAATAGCACACAAAAATCATCAAAATGGAGGGTTTACTTGGTTTAGGGTTGGTTTGACCTTCTTAAATGGGTCGTTTTGGCGTCAGGGCTAACATGATCCATAGCTAACGTCTTAACAAATTTCTACAAAAAAATTTATCCAAAAAAACGTCGAAATTTATATATCACCAAAAAAGATCGTGGACTATGGCACATGAAAATCGACAAAATTAGAGGTTACCGGCTCCGAGACCTGTTTGACCTTCAAAATGGTCTGTATTGGCCATCAGGGCCAACTTCCGCCAGAGATAATGTCTTAATGGACGTCCACGAAAAATTTAGACAAAAATAATGTCGGAATTGTAGATCACCAAAATTTCATAGATTATAGTAAACGAAAATCAGAAAAATGGAGTATACGTGCTTCAGGGCTTGTTGACCTTGAAAATGGACCATTATGTTCGTCATGGCCAACTGGCTCCATAGCTAACATCTTAACGGACTTGGCAAAAAATACGTAGAAAGTCTAGATTACCCAAAATTCATGGACTATAGAGTGTGAAAATAAAAAAAAAAGGGATTAACCTGCTTCGGGGCTTGTTTGACCTTCAAAATGGATCGTTTTGACCATTACGTCAACTGACTCAATAATTAACATCTTAACGAACGTCCATAAAAAATTTGAGTAAAAAAGACGTCGAAATTTTGGATCACCAAAAAAGATCATGGGTATAGCACACGAAAAGCAGCAAAACAAGGGGTTTCACTGCTCCGGGGCTCATTGAACCTTGAAAATGAGTTTTCATAGCACACGAAAAGCAGCAAAACTGGCTCTATAGCTAATGTCTTAACGCACGTCAACGAATAATTTTGATAAAAATGACATTAGAATTCTGGATCATCAAAAAAGATGAACTGTAGCACAAAAAAATTGACAAAATGGGAGATTTGCCTACTCCGAGGCTTGTTTGACCTTGTAAATGGTCATTTTGACCGTCACGGCTAATTGTCTCCATAGCTAAGGTCTTCATGGACATACAAAAAAGAATTCGATGAAAATGACATAGAAATTAAAGATCACCAAAAAATATGGTGAATTATAGCACATGAAAATCAGTAAAATGGGAGGCTTGTGAACTCCTAGCTCGCTGACCTTGAAAATGGGCTTTTTTAGCCAAGGTCATCTGGCTCCATATCTAAGGTATTAATGGACGTCCACGAAAAATTTCGACAAAAATGACATTAGAATTTCGGATCACCAAAAAAGATGGTGAACTATATCAAATGAAAATCTATAAAATTGGGGGTTTGCCTACTCCGGAACTCATTTAACCTTAAAAATGACTCGTTTTTGCCGTGTTCGAAATGTTTAAATGTTGATTTGAAATTAAACTTGATATCACGTGTAATATGTTCAAACGAAAGCTTATAAATGTCAATAATATAAAAATAAAACATGAATATGCAAATGTAGCAAAGTCTCGTACTTGTATAAGACCATTTTTAAAAAGAGTTTGAATAGTTCCTTTCTCGTATAGATTGAATATTTATTGACTAAGTGCCATCGAGACAAAAAATAATTATGTTATATTGATGGTTTAGTCGAAGAGAGAACGAGAATCCAACACACATAGATGTATTTTCTCTGTCTTACCATTTCTATTTAGCATAAAGAGGAAGAATATAGAGTTATTGAGAATTATAAAATTACTAGTTATATATTGGCTAATAAAAAAATATCGTGTGTATTATATAATCATTCCGTTTTTAAAATCATTTTATGTATTTTTACGAGAGTGAGTACACTTATTTTGTTACGTAAGCTTTTAGGGTGATATTTAATCACTTCAAAATTGTAAAGGGGGCTATTTGAATGCCCATATAGTTAAATTACTAAAGTAAGTTTTGATGCCAAGTTCAGGGGGATTTGATATATTTCTCATATAATTATTGTGTCTTGTTTGATTGTCATGTTTGGAATAATTTATCACACTATTTATATTATAGTGATGAAATTAATGAGTTATCTCATATACATGATGGATAACTTATCGCAGGATAACTAATCATGGTAACTTGTTCCCAACTAAACGACCCCTAAGTCCGTGAATCTTTGCTTCTTTTTTTGTTTTTTTTTTTCAAATATGTTACTGAGAAATAGAAAATGGAAAAAGAAATTACAAGGTGGAAAATCAATCGCATGTCAATAAGATATAAGTTTAGAGATTTTTTTTCTTGCAAATATGGGAGTGGGAAATGGGTACGATATTATAAGATGAAAAAATAAACCCTCACCAATAAGGTGAAAATTCAAATTGTCAAGTCATTTGAGTTATTAAGATTATATTCTCCAATCTCTTTTTTATGAATAAAAGATTATGATTTAAAAATAAAGAAACATGTTTTGCTTAAAATACACTAAAAAAAATATTTAGAAACATATTTTACTTAGAACACGCTACAAATTAAATATATAATTACTTTCCGTCTATACTATAGTGATGGTGGTCATCTTGATTTCAATCTGTTTATTTATAGGTTGTTAGATTGAAAATAAAACAAATAGTTTATGTTTCCTTCGAGATAATGCAAAAGAAAATGACAGGGCACAAATAAATTATTTTTTTTCGACGTATATTTAAATTTAATTCGATTTTAATATATCGCATATTATCTAAATGCGGCACGACATTTTGGTCTATACGAACAAAAATGGAGTCCATTGCCGATCTCTGCATCCATATGCATGCCGACTTGTTTTTCTAAATAGTAACAAAATACTAACACCATTTTTATCTGTAATTCGAAAATAAAATATAACCTTTAATTTAAAAAAAATAATATATTTATCATTAAGAGTGTGTTTGGTATAAAGGAAAACATTTTCTAAAAAATGTTTTCCAATTTTCTCATATTTGGTTGGAGCAAAAGTTTTGGAAAATGTTTTCCAAATCAACTTATTTTCCTCAAAATTAAGAAAAATGACTTCCCTTCAACAATTTAGGAAAACATTTTTCAAATCTCTGCTCCAATTTTAATTTATTTTTTTTTTGGAAAAAACCTCAATTTTAAAAAAATATTTTTAATTTTAAAATTTTATTTTTTCACCCGATCTCTACTACCCTCCCCTCCCCTACACCACCTGTCACGACTCCAAATCGGCCGCGACTGCACCCACATTTACCCTCCTACGTGAGCGAACCAACCAATTTAACCCTTATCATTTCAATATATAACAACAGTAAAGTAATGCGGAAGACTTAAACTCATTAACAAAACAATTCAAAACTATTATTATTATTCCCAAAATCTGGAAGTCATCATCACAAGAACATCTATCTCAAATTACTAAACTAGGAATGTCTAAGAAGCTAAAACAAATACTAGCTAGTCCATGCCAGGAAGTTCAAGGCATCAAGACTTGAAGAAGAAGACCAGTCAAGCTAGACGCATTAGCTCACCCCGAATTTCCGATGAAGTGAAGACGGCTAGATCTACCGTTGAGTTGAAGTTGACGGAACGCTTGTCGTGCATTACACAAATAACAAAGAAGAAAAACATAAAAGTAGGGGTCAAGACAACCACAAGTACGAGTAGATATCATCGGCCAACTCAAAATAGGGAACAAAGATATATCAATAATAATGTAAATCAACTACAATACTCAACATGTAGCAATAACAACATAAATTCATCAATAACTACAACCGAAGTTCACACACGAGGACTCAAGCCTCAATACCNNNCTCATTGGGAATTAAGTTCATTAGATTGAGTATATTCATTATCTTTCAAGATTCATTATCTTTCTTCCTCTTGTGTCGTTACGTGACACTCCGCTCCTCTATTTCTATCCTGGTGCCGGAACGTGTCACTCCGATCCTCATATACTATCCTGGTACCGAACGTGGCACCCGATCCATATTCTATCCTGGTGTCGAACGTGACACTCCGATCCTCATATTCATTCTATCCTGGTACCGAACGTGGCACCCGATCCCCTAATTCATCAAGCCTTCTTTTTACACTAAGGCATCATCATTCTCATTATATAATATATCAAGCCTTCTTTCATACTAAGGCATCATCATTCTCATTATATAATATATCAAGCGAATTAGGGTTCTTTCAAGATTTGGGATTCAATAGCTTCATCATGCTTTGTTAATTCATCACAATTTCACATTCATATTCATGCAAGCATACAACTTAAGCACATAGTAGGGTTTACAATAATATCAACACATAATATTCACTATTAAGAGTTCACTACGAATATCGTAACATAAACCATAACCTACCTCCACCAAGAATTGGATCAACAAGCTATCTCCTCAAAATCCTTGCTATCCTCTTCGTTTCCCTCTCTCTACTCGTTCTCTTTCTTTCTGTCTCTCTTTGTTCTTTCTTATTTTCTTTATTCAAACCCTCTTTCTTTTACCCTAATTCATATATAATTAAGAATAAAAGATGGTAATAATGACCCACTAATTAACTTAAGGTTACCTAATTTAACTCCCAAGTAATTAGATTTATTAATAATAACCCTCAAACTTTATAATTAAGGAAAGAATAGTCCAAAACGTCCCTTAAAACGAGGAAAGAAATCCTAAACCGCTGGGATCACAGAACCCGCGACGTGGCGGTCGTCATGCCTGCGACGGTCAGTCACCCGGCCGTCGCAGCCTCCTCGACCACGCGTGGCTGTGACGGCCCGTCACAGCGGTGACGGTCCGTCGCATTCTCCGTCGTGGCGGTCGTGAACTCGTTCTCGTACCTAAATTCTCAAAAGTTGAAGTGTTTTGCAGGTACTCACGACGGTTCGTCGTGAATGTGACGGTCCGTTTCGCCATTTCGTTCTGAAGTTCGGAGAGTCGATTTTCGCGACCCGATTTAAATTCTAAGTGTCGTGGAACGGAACCTCGCCGACGGGCCGTCGTGACCACGACGGTCCGTCGGGACACACGCCGCCTCGACCGCTTTCCCCGTATTTATTCTCGCTTCTAAAACGACTAAACAGTCGTTACAATAGATACCAATTTACCCATCGTTCGTCCTCGAACGATCAAAAGAAGAAAGACAGTGGCGAAAGCGAGTACCTGAATCAGAAACAGATGTGGGTATTTTTCTTGCATATCCGCCTCCTTCTCCCAAGTAGCCTCTTCAACCGGTCGATTCTTCCATTCAACTTTGATGGATGCAATTTCTCTCGACCTCAACTTGCGAACCTCCCTATCTAATATAGCAATGTGCTCCTCCTCATATGACAAGTTCTAATCAAGTAAAACTGAATCCCAACGGATGATGTAGTTTCCATCTCCATGGTATCTTTTCAACATGGATACATGAAATACCGGATGTACTCCGGACAAATCTGGAGGTAAGGCTAATTCATAAGCCACCTCCCCTACTCGCTTTAGTACCTCAAATGGTCCATTATACCTTGGGCTTAGCTTACCTCTGTTTCCAAACCGCATCACCCCTTTCATAGGTGAAACCTTCAACAAGACTTGTTCACCCTCCATGAACTCCAAGTCTCTAACCTTTCGGTCTGCATACTCCTTTTGTCTACTTTGCGCCGCTAGAAGCTTTTCTTGAATAGCTTTCACCTTCTCCATAGAATCCCTCAAAAGATCGGTACCCCAAGGTCTAACCTCGAACGCATCAAACCAACCAATGGGAGACCTACATCTCCTACCATACAACGCTTCAAATGGAGCCATGGCAATGCTTGAGTGATAGCTATTATTGTATGAAAACTCCGCTAAGGGTAAGCTATCCCAATGGCCACCAAACTCTATCACACATGCACGAAGCATATCCTCCAAGACTTGAATCGCTCGGTCAGACCGACCATCGGTCCGAGGATGGAACGCAGCACTAAGGTCCAACCTAGTACCCAATTCCGCATGTAATGTTTTCCAAAACTTAGAAGTAAATCACAGACTCTATCCGATATGATGGAGAGTGGAACTCCATGCAATCGAACAATCTCTCGAGATATAGATCTTGGCTAACTTCTGCGTTGTAAGTTACCTTGACCGAATAAAATGAGCGGACTTAGTTAACCTATCGACAACTACCCAAATGGAGTCATACTTACCCAATGTCTTTGGAAGACCAACCACAAAGTCCATTGCAATTCTCTCCCACTTCCATTCAGGAATGGGCATTCTCTGAAGTGTTCCTCCGCCTTTGGTGTTCATATTTCACTTGTTGACAGCTTGGACACTTGGCAATAAAGTCAACAATATCACGCTTCATTCTACTCCACCAAAAGTGTTGCTTTAGGTCGCGATACATCTTGGTTGCACCGGATGTATAGAATACCTTGAGCTATGAGCTTACGCTGAATAGTGTTGATCAAATCATCAACTCGGGTACACATACCCTTCCCTTAATCCTCAAAACACCTTCCTCATCAATTGTTGCTTCTTTAGCCTCTCCTTGCAACACTTTGTCTCGGATTCGCCTTAGTTTCTCATCATCAAACTGTTTTCCCTTAATCTTGTCAAGAAAAGAAGATCTCGACTCCACACTAGCTAACAATCCTCCCTTCTCATTTACTTCTAACCTCATCAAATCGTTAGCCAAAATCAGACTTCTAGCCAACGGGCGCTGAAGCTTGCAAATGAGCTAGACTTCCCATGCTTCCCGCCTTTCTACTCAAAGCATCCGCTACAACATTCGCCTTCCCCGGATGATACAAGATAGTGATATCGTAGTCCTTTAGTAGTTCCATCCATCTCCTTTGTCTCAAGTTCAAATATTTCTGAGTAAAGACATACTGAAGGCTACGATGATCCGTGTAAACCTCACACTTAACCCCATATAAATAGTGTCTCCATTGTTTTAGTGCAAATACTACCGCGGCCAACTCCAAATCATGGGTCGGATAGTTACGTTCATGCACCTTTAATTGCCTCGAAGCATAAGCAATTACACTCTTCTCTTGCATTAGCACTGCACTCCAACCTGCATAGGATGCATCACAATAAACAACGAAGTCCTTACCTTCCACCGCAAGGTGAGAATGGGTGCGATGGTCAATAAAGTCTTGAGCTTTTGAAAGCTTTCCTCACACTCATCCGACCATACAAATGGAACATTTTGCTTAGTCAAGTTCGTCAATTGGGAAGCAATAGAAGAGAATCCCTTGACAAATCTGCGGTAGTAGCTAGCTAACCCAACAAAGCTCCTTATTTCTGATACATTAGTGGGTCTTACCCAATTCTTCACTGCCTCAATCTTAGATGGGTCTACCTTCTCTCCATTCTTAGAAACTTCGTGCCCCAAGAAGTACACCGCATCTAGCCAAAACTCACACTTAGAGAATTTGGCGTAAAGCTTTTCTCCTCAACATTTCCAATACCATTCTCAAATGCTCTTCATGTTCCTTCTTGCTCTTCGAGTATACCAATATATCATCAATAAATACGATCACGAAGAGGTCCAAATATGGCTTAAAAATCCCGCTCATCAAGCTCATGAACGCAGCGGGGCATTCGTAAGACCAAAAGACATCACTACAAATTCGTAATGCCCATACCTCGCTCGGCGGTCTTTGGCACATCCGTTGCTCGTATTTTCAATTGATGATAACCGGATCTCAAATCAATCTTAGAAGACACAAGCACGCTATGGCGATCGAACAAGTCATCAATGCGAGGAAGAGGATACTTGTTCTTTATGGTTACCTTGTTTAGTTGTTCGTAGTCTATGCACATCCGAAAAACTCCCATCCTTCTTCTTCACAAACAAAACCGGAGCACCCCAGGGGATGCACTTGGTCTAATGAAGCCTTTGTTCAATAACTCTTGAAGTTGTGCCTTTAACTCTCTCAACTCCGGGAGCCATTCTATAAGGGGGTATAGAAATGGGCGAGTGCAGGTTCAAGATCAATGCAGTCAATATCCCTATCCGTGGCATACCAGAAGATCTGCAGGAACACATCCAAAAATTCTCGAACTACCGGCTGATTCGATTGAGGGTACTTGGATGGTGTCATCCCTAAGATGTGCTAAGAAAGCTAAACAACCCTTACTAACCATCTTCTGAGCACCAAGAAAGGAGATAATACGCACCGGATTGGAAGTGTAGTCGCCCTCCCACACTAACGGATCTGCCCCTGTGCTCGCTAACGCCACCGCTTTAGCATTACAATCCAAAATTGCAAAATTCGGGAAAGCCAAGTCATACCCGTAATTACATCAAAATCACCCATTTCTAAGATAACCAAATCTACGTAAGTGTTGCTCCCACAAAATTCACCAAACAAGACCTATACACTTTTTCAACTACCACGACTACCCACCTGAGTAGAAACACGAATAGGCATATCAAGTAATTCACAATGTAGATTTAGACCATTAGCAAATGATGAAGATACATATGAAAACGTGGAGCCAGGGTCAAATAATATAGATGCCATGCAATCACAAACCAAAAGATTACCTGTGATAACAAAGATCGACGCCTCCGCTCGGATCTCCCAGGGAAAGCGTAACAATGGGCCCTATCGTTTGTCCGTCCATTGCCCCTACCATGTTGCGTAGTAGTGGCTCCGTTTTGCCCTTCACTCTGCCGTTTTGGTGACCACCATTACCTCGGCCACCACGCCTCAGGAATAACGACCTCTACCATTACCACCCCTACCTCTACAGCGGTGGGGTTACGTAACTCTGGTTTGGACAATACCTCTTAATGTGTCCAATCTCTCCACACCCATAACATTCTCTGGTTCACGCGTCGGCCTCTCGGAGAAGTGTTGACCGTTCGAGGTGGACCCCCACTACGATCTGTAGTGAAGGCGTATTGGTCGATTGGAGTGACCTCAGGAGTTACGTCCTCTAGAATAAGAACCATTAAACTCACCTCCCTTCAAACCTCTTCAATGTAGGCGTGGTGGTGAAGTCATCCGGTTTCACTCCTTCCACCTCTATCACAAAGTCTACCACCTCTTGGAAGGATGTTCTTTGTTGCCGCTTATCTGCAAGGTCGAAATCCGCACTCGCCTCAATCCGCACAAAACGGCGGATCCGTTCTTGTGGGATCAAACAGAGTTGGGTGGCGATCTGGATAGTCTGCGAAATTTAGCCTCAGATGCATTAACCGTCATTCTACCTTGCTCCGGACTCAAGAACTCATCCTCTTCCTATCCCTCAAGGTCCGGGATATACTTTTCCATGAACAAACTCGAGAATGATTCCCAAGTCATAGGTGGTGCCTCCGCTGGTTGACACTCAACATGTGAACGCCACCACATTTTGGCGTTCCGCCCAACCGATAGCTCACGAACTCGACACCAAACCTCTCTACTATACCCATCTTGTGTAGTAGCTCGCGACAATCAACCAAAAATCGTAGGCATCCTCTCGATTCTCGCACTTTAAAGACCGAGGTTTCAATTTCAAGAACTTCTTGAAAAGTTCATGTTGATCGTTTGTCATAATAGGCCCGATGGTCGACGTGGAAATGTGCCCATTCCCAATGGTGCATCCGTGCGAGAAGCCATAGTAGCCGCGTCGTCGCACTCAAACCGGAGGTGTTGGTGCGTAAACCCCTGGAGGTGCTGACCGTGATCGGATAACCCGCTAAGATGATAAGCGAGAACCTGATTGATCATCTCAGGGTAGGTTGAGGTGGCATTTCCTCATTCTGCTTGCTCATTCACCCCATCCTCCCCTTCTCTTATCACCTCTTGATCGGTGGAGGAGTCACGCCCCCAATGTCGGATGGGCTAGGTGCTCGTCCTCTTCCTCTGAAGGGCGTCCTCCCGCGACCTCTACCCGCGACCTCTTTGCCGTTGTTCTCCTCGAGCCCACGGCCCGGTGGTGTGCTCGGATGTTTAACTTCTTTGTCGTTGTTCTTCTTTGGTGCGGTCGTTGCTCTAGTTCTAACCATCTGCGAAATAGAGTGAAGATGGTCGATACCAATTCGTATCGTCTAGATACCAATCGACTCAAGTAGTAACGAAAGAAAGAATGAAAGAGTGGAATTTTCCTAAAGTCTCAGAGCCTCTCAAAGAAAAGTAAAGGCGTCCCCTACCGCTCCTTAAGACTCTACTAGACCTGTTCTTCGTGTGATGAGACCAACGAACCTAATGCTCGATACCAAGTTTGTCACGACCCAAATCGGAACGCGGTGCACCCACATTTACCCTCCTGCGTGAGCGAACCAACCAATTTAACCCTTATCATTTCAATATATAACAACAAAGTAATGCGGAAGACTTAAACTCATTAACAAAACAATTCAAAACTATTATTATTATTCCCAAAATCTGAAGTCATCATCACAAGAACATCTATCTCAAATTACTAAACTAGGAATGTCTAAGCTAAAACAAATACTAGCTAGTCCATGCCTAAGTTCAAGGCATCAAGACTTGAAGAAGAAGACCAGTCAAGCTAGACGCGTTAGCTCACCCCGAATTTCCGATGAAGTGAAGACGGCTAGATCTACTGTTGAGTTGAAGTTGACGGAACGTTCTTGTGCATTACACAAATAACAAAGAAGAAAAACATAAAAGTAGGGGTCAAGACAACCACAAGTCTTGAGTAGATATCATCGGCCAACTCAAAATAGGAACAAGATATATCAATAATAATGTAAATCAACTACAATACTCAACACGTAGCAATAACAACATAAATTCATCAATAACTACAACCGAAGTTCACACACGAGGACTCAAGCCTCAATACCATACTCATCGGGAATTAAGTTCATTAGATTGAGTATATTCATTATCTTTCAAGATTCATTATCTTTCTTCCTCTTGTGTCGAGACGTGACACTCGCTCCTCTATTTCTATCCTGGTGCCTAACGCAGCACTCCGATCCTCATATACTATCCTCGTAGGAACGTGGCACCCGATCCATATTCTATCCTGGTGTCGGGCGTGACACTCCGATCCTCATATTCATTCTATCCTGGTAGGAACGTGGCACCCGATCCCCTAATTCATCAAGCCTTCTTTTACACTAAGGCATCATCATTCTCATTATATAATATATCAAGCCTTCTTTCATACTAAGGCATCATCATTCTCATTATATAATATATCAAGCGAATTAGGGTTCTTTCAAGATTTGGGATTCAATAGCTTCATCATGCTTTGTTAATTCATCACAATTTCACATTCATATTCATGCAAGCATACAACTTAAGCACATAGTAGGGTTTACAATAATATCAACACATAATATTCACTATTAAGAGTTCACTACGAATATCGTAACATAAACCATAACCTACCTCCACCGAAGAATTGGATCAACAAGCTATCTCCTCAAAATCCTTGCTATCCTCTTCGCTTTCCCTCTCTCTCTACTCGTTCTCTTTCTCTTTCTGTCTCTCTTTGTTCTTTCTTATTTTCTTTATTCAAACCTCTTTCTTTTACCCTAATTCATATATAATTAAGAATAAAAGATGGTAATAATGACCCACTAATTAACTTAAGGTTACCTAATTTAACCCCAAGTAATTAGATTTATTAATAATAACCTCAAACTTTATAATTAAGGAAAGAATAGTCCAAAACGTCCCTTAAAACGAGGAAAGAAATCCTAAATCGCTCGGGATCACAGAACCCGCGACGGGCCGTCATGCCTGCGACGGTCGTCACCCGGCTGCCGCAGCTCCTCGACCACGTGGCTGTGGACGGCCCGTCACAGGACGGTCCCCCTGCTCCTCCGTCATGGCGGTCGTGAACTCGCTGCACCAAATTCTCAAAAGTTGAAGTGTTTTGCGGTACTCACGACGGTTCGCCGTGAATGTGACGGCCGCTCGCCATTTCATTCGTTGAGAGTCGATTTTCGTGACCCACTTTGAATTCTAAGTGTCGTGGAACGGAACCTCTCGACGGCCGTCGTGACCACGACGGTCCGTCGACACACGCCGCCTCACCCGCTTTTCCCGATTTATTCTCACGCTCTAAAACGACTAAACAGGTCGTTACACCACCCCCTTTCCAAAAAATTAATTTTGCTTTTTAAAAATATTTTCAACTTCAAATTTTATTTTTAAGCTCCTGCCTCCTCCTCCCCCCTCCCCCGCCAAAGCCCTCACCCCCACCACCACCACCACAAAAATTAATTTTGTTTTTAAAAATATTATCAACTTCAAATTTTTATTTTTCACTCCTACCCCCCTCCTCCGCCTCTCCCCCCCCTATCACTACCACCCAAAAAAAATTATTTTTAAAAAATATTTTCAATTTCATAAATTATTTTGTGTTCTAGCAAAAAATAAAAGATGTTCCTCAAAAATATTTTTCATTCATAAATCAAACACTAAAAATCATTTCCGAAAAATATTTTCTACTTACCAACCAAACATGAGAAAATAAGTCCAAAATCTACTTATTTTTCAGGAAAACATTTTCTAGAAAAACATTTTCCATGGAAAACATTTTTCTTCGTACCAAACACACCCTAAAGTGAATTTTTTTTCTTTTGGTATAAATAGATCCAAATTATTTAAATTTCAAACTAAATATCAAATTCCGAAGTAAAAGAAAATGCAAAAAGATCATCCATATTCATGAAACTTATAAAGTGGAGACTATTCCTTTAATTTCAATTTAGGTGCCAAATTTGAACTTAATACAAAATTAACATAAAAAGGGCTTTCAAATTATAATATAAAGTATTATCAATAAAAAAAATATGATGAAAACAGTGAAAGATACTCCTTTTTGAATATGTAACGTCAATGTGATATTTTGTTGAGCCCAATATCACGTGACATATTATTTCACCAACTCCGTTTAATATAGTTAATACAATCCGTTCAATAATTAATTGTACTATATTAAAAAATAATTATTTAATAATATTTGTTTGATTTTAAAAAATCAAGAGATAATTTTTTTATTATTCATTTTATTCTTTGCTACAAATATTCGTACATCATTTAATAAATATTAAATTTAATAAAGTCAAAAAAATAATATATTAAAATTAACTTTATTATTCATTAAATTAATAATAAATAATTATTATTAGATAAAAAGAAAAAAAAAATTATAGTGTAACTTGTTTTATATTAATAGTCTCTTTGTTCCTATTTAGTTATTCACTTTATAAATTACACACATTATCATATGTTAGTTAAAATTTTACCATTAACTTAAAAGATTGTGCAATTCCCTAACTATAATAAATGTATTTTTTGATTCCAAAAAACTTGTATTATAATTTAGTAGTACTAGAATTTTTCTAGAAATAAATAAGAACATATTAAGAGATTTTTTTTGTCCTTTCTTGATTTGTTAAAATAAAAATAAACAAATAAATAAAAATAAATATATAAAAAAAAAACAGATATAAAAAAATTTAAACAAGTAAATAGAAACAGACGAAATAATATATAAGAATAGTAAATTTATTATTCGTTGAATATGCCGACTTAACTTGTTTCGTTCCTATGAAGTCACGAATACTTGGACTTATTGAAAAATAGCGATTATTTCGAGGCACATGAATACCAATCCTATTTAATACTAGTTTTGTTGAATCTGTATCTAGATTTTTAGCTTTTTTTTTTTATATAATATTTTTCTGTTTTTAGTTATTTGCTTATTTTTTTGTTCTCTCTAATTACGTATTTATTTTAATAAATTAAGAAAAAATTTACCTATTATATCATTAACTAATTATTTTTAAAAATATAATTTTTTTTGAAAATTTTAATATTTTTAATTTATTCACTTCATAATTAGTGGTGTTAAAATGTAAGCTAACTATGTCAATTATTATGATAAATAATTCTCAATGTTCCTAATTTTTTATTTCACTTGCTTCATACTTAACTGGTGTGTCAATTTAAAAATGGATTAGTAATTAGAAATATCGAGTATTATTTATTATTATCAATTTAAATTTTAGATTTGTTAAATATTTTATTTTATTTTATTAGTATATGGGTTGTCAATTTCACCAAACAAATAATAGAATGGGCGTTGATTTTTGCTGGGATTTTGGCTCCACGATCCAGATAGATAAATGCAGATTCACCCAACTCTCCATAAATAATTTAAATGACACCCTGGAATTATGTCGGTCACATTTATGTAACATATTTAATCAAACGCAAATATATTTTAAAAAATATATATTAAATACTTACGATCTTAAATATATTATAAATACATATTTTATTTAAATTGCCGTTATTATTATGAAAACGAACTATATTATGACCAACTCTTATTACAAGAACACATTAAAGAAAATAAAATTAAAAACATATAATAAACTTAATGTTTGGATGCAAGAAGAACATCATTGATCACTTTGTCAATGTTCCCATAAGATGATCCTGTTGGTTTTTGAGCTGATATTTCAGCTAATTTTTTCCATTCCATTGCCTTTTTCTTCATTTCTTTGCCTTTTTCACCAACCATTAATTCCCTAACAAGGCTTTCCACTTCATCCCTTTTCACATTATTATCAATTTCCATTCCAATACCCCATTTAGTCTCACTAAACCAACAGTTTGTTTGTTGTTCCGCGAAAAACGGCCAACATAACATAGGCACACCACTAGTAATGCTTTCCAGGGTCGAATTCCATCCACTATGAGTCAGGAACCCTCCTATAGCCGGATGGTTAAGAACTTCTTCTTGTGAGCACCAACTCGCAAGCATTCCCCTGTTTTTAGTTTCTTCCACGAATTCATGTGGAAGGATCGATTCATAACCCGATACAATATCGGGTCTTATGATCCATAAAAACTCTTGTTGACTATTTGCAAGTCCCCAAGCAAATTCAATAAGTTGATCAGGAGTCATAACAGTAATACTTCCATAGTTTACATAAACAACAGAGTTTGGTTCTTTGGTGTCGAGCCATTGTAAACACTCTGGCTCTTCTTTCCAGAGGCTCGACCCAAGCCCCTTCAAATTCTCGTCGTCAACATGTTTGACGAGTAAATGCAAGGGGCCTATTGGGTAGACAGGTGGAAGGAGAGTCCGGAGTGATTCAAGAACTTCACTCTCTAGTGTCTCAAATGTATTTAGAATAATCGCGGAGGCATTTTTCGCTCTCTCTGTTTCTTGAAGAACAAATTTAATCATGTATTCCTCTGGATTCGTAGTTCTCAAAAAACTTGGAAGATCCCTTAAACGTACATCTTTCATCCCTGGTATAAAATCCAATGGCTTCTCTACATGTCCATTTGTAAAGTAACTTTCATCTACAATAATCCAAAAATCGAAAAAAAAAACAAACAAAAAACGGTTAAAACATCTAATTTCTTTTCATTTTGATACGTAACATAAACTTATTGTAATACATCAATAATATCATATTCAAATCTTAGGCCTCTTATTAATATTGAAGTTTACTGAGCTGCTCGGTGTTTATACATTACCTTTAAGTGGAGCATATCCTTTTTCGATAACAGTGGAATAATGCATGTAACCTAAGAAGCCACAAGCACTAGTTGTCCAAAACAGAACTTCAGGGACACCAATTTCTTGAGCAGCAGCTAATGTAAAGCTCATAACACCATCGGAGACGATGCACGTGACAGGTGGCACGTTCGAGGTGTTACTAGTACCATTGAGCTTTGCAAGTAGATCCCTAAAAGGAGCTAAACAAGTTTCAGTTGTTGATTTACATAGGGAAGGAATGTCTTGTGTTGCATCAGCATCACAAGTTGGGAGTCCATCAGGAATAGTTTCGAATCGGAACGACGATAGACCGTCAAGGGAATGGGGCCCACGAGACTTAAGAAGACGTCTATGGTTAAATTCAGTGTTGACAAAAGTTATGTGAAAGCCTTTGTGATGGAGAATTTTGGCTAATTTTAACATGGGATTAATATGGCCTTGGGCTGGATATGGTATACAAACTGCATGTGGTTTATTTATTTCAGTACTAATTAAACCCATAATTTAAATTTCTCAAAAGGGAAATGAAATGAAGGATTTTTTAAGAATGATTTAGGTAAGGAAGATTGAAGAAAATGGAGATATTTATAGATAGTAAAGTACCAAAAAAGATGAAGACAAAATAGTGTTATAAAATGGGAAAACTCTAAATTTGATTTGTGATAGGCTGGATGGTAGGTATGAAAGTCAAATATGACTTTCTATACTTATATTATATAGTTTTATTATGCATTATTGGTAGGATACCATATCTCTAAGTAATAATATTTGTCATGCAATGCATCATAGATGTGGCTTCATATATTGTAAAAGTTATGATGATGATGATAAAATAGTGTTAACAATATTTTGACTTCTTTTTAGAAACTTTTATCGTTTTTCTTCCATAATTATTCGTATTAATAATCTTAAAATCGGAGGTGGAGATTGTTTATAACTATTTGAACAACTCTTCCTAGCGACAATATATGTAAACTTTTTTTTTAGATAAAAATCTAATAGCTAAATTATTAATATAATAATATGTGCAATAATTTCACAACGTTAACTTTTAGGTTTTTCAAAATATTATGTAAATAAAATTAAAGAAAAATGTTCAAATATTTCGTCAAATTTTGAGAAAAGGTTCATTTGTGATATTCAGTAAAAAAATTAGCTTATTTGTGTTATTTTTATTTGAGAAAAAGCTTATTCATATAATTATTTTGAGAAAATATTCATATATTATTCGTTAAAAATTTAACTTATCTATATCATTTTAATTAAAAATAATAATATAAATAAGCTTTTTCTAAAATTAGACTAAAAGTTTTAGTTTTTCTCATGAAATTAATTTTTTTAAAAGGGAGGAAAAACAAAAATTGAGGCAAAGATATATAGAAACTGTCTCCACTTGTTTTTCAACATGTTCGTGGGGACTCTGCGTGTATACATCAACTACTCCCCACACACACGCACCCCTCACACACGCACCCCTCCGATTCTTGTCATGTTATGTTTTTCAAATGTTAATTTAAATAATTTATAAAATTTAAATATTAACTTAATATTTTAAATAAAAATTTTTAATATTTAAAAATTATATAAAAAAATTATGAAACAATTTTGAATGTCATTTGACTCTAAAAAAGAAAAGTATAACAATTAAAAATGACAAGAAATAGTACTAATATTCGAAAGCAGCGCTAGATTATGAAATGATAAAATAATGTTTGAACATAAGGATCATCACGTAAATTAAAGACATTTATGTCTCAATTTGATCATATGTGTGAAATTAGTACAATTCATAAAATAAACGGTACACATTAATATCGCGATATGAAACAAATTTAATAAGAGTTATCATCAATTTCATAATAGAGTAATTTAACTAAGAGATTTCAAGATACACGTAATTATAATTTAAACTTAACTACGAAAGCCAAATTTAAACTTCAAAAGTGAAATTCGAACTTATCTGAACTAATCTTCTATCAGATATTATAGAGATTCAAAATATAACAAAAGAATAATAATTTTGTCTTTATTTGTACAATAAAATTATTTGTTTTTCTCCATTGCTTTCATTATATTTGACATATACCGATTCTTCAATATCAACTAGTCCTAGTTGCCCATTTCTCTAACCACTCCTACCGATAATACCCTTCTAGTCCCCACTTTTTTGACCTATTAGACACTCCGATATTAATACATGTATATTCATTCGATCAATCGTAGGCCTTGACGTTAGCTGGGAATGATTTCATGATATCTAGTTCGTATGTCATAATTATCCTTTTTATATAAATAATTTGAATTTTTAAAAATAGAGTATTTTTAAATTTTATTTATGTAATAATATTTAATTAAATATAAATTTTAAAAATGACAAAAAGTTAAAGGCTTCCAATACTTATAATCTTAAAATAAGGTGAAAATTTTTGTGAGTATTAGATTTTTTCTAAAGGTAACATGGTAAGTTTAGGTTTTATTTTTTCTGAATATATATTATTTTACTTTTTGAACATATGTTCTAAAAAGAAAAAAAGAGTGAAGGATATAATAGGGGAAATGGATTTATATATTTCAGTGTGAAGTTATTAATTAGAGTTGACAAAATTAGCCTATTAAATTGTAATTCTCTTTTTTCTTAATTTTTTCTATTTGATTCTTTCTTATCAACCCTTTTTTTATGATTCAAAATCATATAAAGACAAAATTTCTATTTAATATATCTTTCAGATTTATCTAATCAGTATAATATAGATTATAATATAACTTGACAGAAGTTTTTGTCTGTAGGACTGCATAATAGTTCATTATTTATTTACTTGTTAATAAAACTTGTACTAAATAAGAGTATTATTTTCTTCTCTGTTATGCAATATTATTAAGATTAAATAATCAACCTAACCTACTAGCTATAATTAAGTTTGAACACATTTTTGACAAATTAAATAGTTTATGGAAATGAATATATTATTCCAACTTAATTCTAAACCACCAATATATATATACATATAAAATTTAATTTTCTGAATTTTAATTTTTATTTTTTTTTTTAAATTCGCAACCAAACAAAAAATAACCAAATAAATTATTAATACAAACCAAAAATCCAAAAAATCAATCCAGATTAAGATTCAATTAGATTTTAATTTAATTTTCCATTTAATCCAAACAGTGTTGTTCATCTAGTATTTCTAAGATACTTAGAACAAAACTTTGAAGAATTTGGTAAGAAACAACAAAGTTTAAAGAGTTTTCAAAATTATAAAATTAAAACTAGTTAAGAAAATAGAATCAGAAACAGATTAGAAATCATATACAAAAAATTTTTCTCAAAGAAACAAAATCGAGCAAACTGAATGCACAATATCTTTTTAAGAAAGTTATTCCCCTCAACTATCCTAGGTTAATGCAATATATCCTTGCAACGATCTTACTCACCGGTGTATCGATAACTAAAATCACGGTGTCAACGAATGACTCAACTACAATAAAGTACACTTAGATTACAAATATAGTGATAATAAGTAGAAGAAATCCAGAAAATTGATTCTTTTAAAATGAGAGGAAATCTCTCAATTTATAGAAAATAACGAGTTCTATGAAAAAGATTCTTATTGTGCCTTATCGTAAAGGTCATAACGCTTTGAATAAGTCACAATCTTTTGAAAATATCATAACCTTTCAGAAAAATCAAAATTTTTCATAAAAATCATAAACTTTTCATAAAAATAACAATTTTTCATTTTCTATTCACAAACTTTTATAACCTAAAACCTAACAAACAGTGCATATATACCTCAAACTGACGACCCTCTCATAATTAAGTTGGAATCACCTTATTAATATTTTCTAATTTTAATAAATATAAATTTTAAAAGATTAGGTAGAATCTCGAGATAATTAAGAGGTTGACTAAAATATAATATTCAATGGATGATTGTTCGAATCAATGATCCATTGCAATTTGAATGACAATTTTTTCTCTTTGAATAATCGCATCCATATAATATTATTACAATAATTTATACTATTATAATGTTAGCAATAATGGACTCATCTTTCTTTTACAATTTATTTGATTATATTTCCCATACATAAATATATCTATCTTCTTCAATCTTCCTTACCAAAATCCTTCATTTCATCTCATTTCCCTTACGAGAAATTTATTTATTTTATTTAGAGAGCTTGAAAATATGAGTTCAAATAATGTTGAAATAAATAAACCACATGCAGTTTGTGTACCATATCCAGCCCAAGGCCATATTAATCCCATGTTAAAATTAGCCAAAATTCTCCATCACAAAGGCTTTCACATAACTTTTGTCAACACTGAATTTATCCATAGACGTCTTCTTAAGTCTCGTGGGCCCCATTCCCTGGAGTGCCTATCGTCGTTCCGATTCGAGACTATTCCTGATGGACTCCCAACTTGTGATGGTGATGCAACACAAGACATTCCTTCTGTATGTAAATCCACAACTGAAACTTGTTTAGCTCCTTTTAGGGATCTACTTGCAAAGCTCAATGGTACTAGTAACACGTCGAACGTGCCACCTGTCACGTGCATCGTCTCCGATGGTATCATGAGCTTCACCTTAGCTGCTGCACAAGAATTGGCTGTCCCTGAAGTTCAGCTTTGGACAACTAGTGCTTGTGGTTTCTTAGGTTACATGCATTATACCACTCTTATTGAAAAAGGATATATACCACTCAAAGGTACGTATACATAAACAGTTCTCTGTAAAACTAAACTAAATTTTAATAAGAGGTCTCAAATTGAAATAAATTTCGTATGTATCATTTTTTTTTTCTATATAGATGTGAGTTATTTGACAGATGGATACCTAGAGACAACTTTGGATTGCATACCAGGCATGAAAGATGTACGTTTAAGGGATCTTCCAACTTTTTTGAGAACTACAAATTCAGATGATTTCATGTTCAAATTTGTTCTCCAAGAAACAGTGAGAGCGAGAAATGCCTCCGCGATTATCATGAATACATTTGAGACACTAGAGAGTGAAGTTCTTGAATCACTCCGAACTCTCCTTCCACCTGTCTACCCAATAGGCCCCTTGCATTTACTCGTCAAACATGTTGATGACGAGAATTTGAAGGGGCTTGGGTCGAGCCTGTGGAAAGAAGAGTCAGAGTGTATACAATGGCTTGACACCAAAGAACCAAACTCTGTTGTTTATGTAAACTATGGAAGTACTACTGTTATGACTCCTGATCAACTTATTGAATTTGCTTGGGGACTTGCAAATAGTCAACAAGAGTTTTTATGGATCATAAGACCCGATATTGTATCGGGTTATGAATCGATCCTTCCACCTGAATTCGTGGAAGAAACTAAAAACAGGGGAATGCTTGCGAGTTGGTGCTCACAAGAAGAAGTTCTTAATCATCCGGCTATAGGAGGATTCCTGACTCACAGTGGATGGAATTCGACTCTGGAGAGCATTACTGGTGGGGTGCCTATGTTATGTTGGCCGTTTTTCGCGGAACAACAAACAAATTGTTGGTATAGTGAGACTAAATGGGGTATTGGAATGGAAATTGATAATAATGTGAAAAGGGATGAAGTGGAAAGCCTTGTTAGGGAATTAATGGTTGGTGAAAAAGGCAAAGAAATGAAGAAAAAGGCAATGGAATGGAAAAAATTAGCTGAAATTTCAGCTCAAAAACCAACAGGATCATCTTATATGAACATTGAAAAAGTGGTCAATGATGTTCTTCTTGTATCCAAACATTAATATCGCGATATGAAACAAATTTGATAAGAGTTATCATCAATTTCATAATAAAGTAATTTAACTAAGAGATTTCAAGATACACGTAATTATAATTTAAACTTAACTACGAAAGCCAAATTTAAACTTCCAAAGTGAAATTCGAACTTATCTGAACTAATCTTCTATCACATATTATAGAGATTCAAAATATAACAAAAAAATAATAATTTTGTCTTTATTTGTACAATATAATTATTTGTTTTTCTCCATTGCTTTCATTTTATTTGACATATACCGATTCTTCAATATCAACTAGTCCTAGTTGCCCATTTCTCTAACCACTCCTACGGATAATACCCTTCTGGTCCCCACATTTTTGACCTATTAGATATTTCGATATTAATAAATGTATATTTATTCGATCAATGACGTTAGCTGGGAATGATTTCATGATATCTAATTCGCATGTCATAGTTGTCACGACCCAAAATCACGAATCGTGATGGCACCTATATTCCCAACCAATAGGTAAGCCAACCAACATATTTTAACAAACTTAACTAACAAGAAGTGAAAAGATAACAATTTCCAAATCTTCAACACTGAGTTCTTATAAGTACGAATACGGAAAACTGAAAAAAATACTACCCAAGAAATGGTGTCATGAGTACAAGAGCTTCTAAAATACGATGCAAGTCTGAAACTAAAAAGGCAAATCTAACATAAGGGATATCATGTCTGAATACTGAATAACAGAATAAGTAAAAAATAGAGGGAGGTGTGGGCCACTAACAGTAAGCAGCTCACCACAACTCCAAGACACTCCAAACTCGGACTCAAACTGCTCCTCGAGATGTGCTCCTACTTGGAATCGAATCTGCACCACAAAGAGTGCAACAAGCGTAGTATGAGTACGAAACCACGTGTACCCAGTATGTCTCATTGACCGACAACGAAGAAGTAGTGACGGGAGTTATATAAGAAAATAAATTCTTAGATTGTACAAGTATATATATATATATATTACACTTACTATTTAAGTTTCATCAATAAAGGAAATCAACATTTAATATTTTCCAAACACCAAACGAAACATATAGTCATCAAGAATGAAAGATGGGATGAAATGCAATGCAATATAATGCCATGTAATGATATGGCTCAGAATACCCAGTACTCATTCAACCGTATATACATGATACTCCTCGGAAATACATCGAGAGTTCATGACCCATGGGGGACTCGCGAGGTCCATATACCGACACGGACGATCTCCACGTGTCTGTGCGGACGATCTCAACGCACTATCATAATATCAAATAATTTTCGCACGGACGGTCTCCACGTGCCCAAATTACAATCTTAACATCTCACCATCCCCAAAGACGGACGATCTCCACGTGCCCAACTTATACTCGCCTCANGTCTATGCATGTGCACAATATTATTTCAATAGAGGGGATGATGATGCATCTCAATCAATCAATATGAACATAATACATAACCACCTCAATTATCACAACTATACGGGTGAAATAAATAAAACACAATCACACAAGGAATTCAAGTCAATAATATATCAGCTAATGCCCATATGCTTTGGCATTCTCAAATTTCAATCCACATTCTATAATAGTAATTTTCCTTTTTATAACACCGGTACTCGTACCAATGCCCGTCACACCATTGATACGAGACCACCATCCTTCCCCCTTACCCCTTTGTCTATTTTCATTTTTAATCTTTAATTAGGAAAACGTCCTTCAACAAGTCTGAAAGTCTTAACATACCTCAAGTGTCGAGCTCGTGTCACGAATCCTCAAGATAGTTCCTTCCCTTTTCGTTAAGTTTTGGAATGTTCACGATCTACCAATGATGCAATATTCATAAGTAAGCAAGTTTGTGGACATTCAAATTATTATTATATCATAGATCCTAAACTCACTCATATCTCTAATCAAACGTCAAATCTTGGTATAATTTATATTCCAATTCGTCAAATTTCAAGCCAAGAACTTAACCTTAACCTCTCCAAGTAACCTAGATTCAATGTTAAATCATATAATATACACCTAATATTTAATTACCTATCTCAATATCTTAAAAACTAGTAACTAAATTTGATAAATAGATAAATAAAAAAAAAAAAAACAATATTAGAGAATAACGATTTGCACTGTGAACGAGACTGTGTTCTTTCTTTCTCCAATCTAATATGGCCAATTTCTATCCCTTTAATAATAGTACATTCAATGCCAATCATTGGCATAATTGCCTAATGATTGGCTAACAAGTTTGTCCCCCCCCCCCTCCACCATTTACTAACACAATACACAGCAACGAAAATTGAAAATTCGTCAACTACAATTTCAACCCTACTGACCGGTTTTTCTCGAATCTAACCCCAACAATATAATACATATAATGAATCATTTTATACTAAAATAGATTATCAAATAATTCATGTAAAGTTACAGATTCTGAGAAGGGCGATTGTACCTGAACGTGTTCTTCTCAGATGCCAAGGAGAAGTTTCTCCAATTTTTGTTTTTCCTCAGATTATGATATAAAAATTTTAACCCACTAATTTATTCCAATACATGGTCAAGTATAAAGGTATTAAATTAATTATATATATGACCCACTAACTATTAACTATATACTAATTTAATAAAATTTTCCTCAATTAGGCACTTATAGTTACCGAATAGTTAAAATATCCCCCTTTAATTTTCCAAAAGGAGTCAAACTAGTCCTAGTTCTCAAAACGACCTAGCAGGTCGTTACAATAGTTGTCCTTTTTATATAAATAATTTGAATATCTGAAAATAGAATATTTCCAAATTTTTATTAATTTTATTAATGTAACAGTATTTAATTAAATATAAATTTTAAAAATGACAAAAAAGTTAAAAGGCTTTCAATACTTATAATCTTAAAATAAGGTGAAAATTTTTGTGAGTATTAGATTTTTTCTAAAGGTAACATGGTGAGTTTAGGTTTTATTTTTTCTGAATATATATTGTTATACTTTTTGAACATATGTTCTTAAAAGAAAAAAAGAGTGAAGGATATAATAGGGGAAATGGATTTATATATTTTAGTGTGAAGTTATTAATTAGAGTTGACAAAATTAGCCTATTAAATTGTAATTCTCTTTTTTCCTAATTTTTCCTAATTGATTCTTTCTAATCAACCTTTTTTTATGATTCAAAATCATATAAAGACAAAATTTCTATTTAATATTTCTTTCAGATTTATCTAATCAGTATAATATAGATTATAATATAACTTGACATAAGTTTTTGTCTGTTGGACTGCATAATAGTTCATTACTTATTTACTTATTAATAAAATGTAGGGACTTCCTTAATCTTTGTCCGAAATCTCAGAGATATACTTATAATATACTAAGGTTCTATTATCCTCCTGAACTTATTTTATTAATAATTTTATACCTCTTTTCGACATACGAGGCACTACTTTGTGGGCCCAATGCTGATTGACTTTTTTTTCAAATTAGTACCACGTAAGCCAAAAAGGATAGAAAATTATTTATAAAATAAGTTCAGGGGATAATAGGATCATAGTATAGTATAAATGTGTCTGTGAAATTTCGGACATAAGTTGAAGGGATATTTGTGCATTTTTCCTAAAATTTGTACTAAATACGAGTATTATTTTCTTCTCTGTTATGCAATATTATTAAGATTAAATAATCAACCTAACCTACTAGCTATAATTAAGTTTGAACACATTTTTGACAAATTAAATAGTGTATGGAAATGAATATATTACTCCAACTTAATTCTAAACCTCCAATATATATATATATATATATATATATATATATATATATATATATATATATATAAAATTCAATTTTTTATTTTTTTATATTTTAAATCCACAACCAAACAAAAAATAACCAAATAAATTATTAATACAAATCAAAAATCCAAAAAACCAATCCAAATTAAGATTCGATTAGATTTTAATTTAATTTTCCATTTAATCCAAGCAATGTTGTTCATCGAGTATTTCTAAGATACTTAGAACAAAACTTTGAAGAATTTGGTAAGAAACAACAAAGTTTAAAGAGTATTTTCAAAATTATAAAATTAAAACTAGTAGAGAATATAGAATCAGAAACAGATAGAAATCATATACAAAAAAAATTGCTCAAAGAAACAAAATCGAGCAAACTGAATGCACAATATTTTCTTAAGGAAGTTATTCGCCTCAACTATCCCAGGTTAATGCAATATATCCTCGCAACGATCTTACTCACAAGTGTATCGGTATCTAAAATCACGGTGTCAACGAACCACTCAACTACAGTAAAGTACACTTAGATTACAGATTTAGTAATAATAAGTAGGAGAAGTCCAGAAAATTGATTCTTTCAAAATGAGAGGAAATCCCTCAATTTATAAAAAATAAAGAGCAGTATGAAAAAGATTCTTGTTGTGCCTTATCGAAAAGGTCATAACTCTTTGAATAAGTTACAATCTTTCGGAAATATCACAATCTTTTTAAAAAATCAAATTTTTTTATAAAAGGCATAAACTTTTCATAAAAATCACCACTTTTCATAATAGTCACAAGTCACAACTTTTCATTTTCTATTCACATCTTTTAAAACCTAACAAACAATGCATATACCTCCACTCACGACCCTCTCATAATTAAATTGGAATCACCTTATTAATATTTTCTAATTTTAATATATATATATATATATATATATATATATATATATATATATATATATATATATATATATATATATATATATATATAAATTTTAAAAGATAAGGTACCTCCACTCACGACCCTCTCATAATTTAAGTTGGAATCACCTTATTAATATTTTCTAATTTTAGTATATATAAATTTTAAAAGATTAGGTAGAATCTCGAAATAATTAAGAGGTTGAAAAAAAAATAATATTCAATGGATGATTGTTCGAATCAATGATGCATTACAATTTGAATGACAATTTTTTCTCCTTGAATAATCGCATCGATATAATATTATTACAATAATTTATACTATTATAATATTAGCAATAATGGACTCATCTTTCTTTTACACCTTTTTTTTAATTATATTTTCCATACATAAATATATCTATCTTCTTCAATCTTCCTTACCAAAATCCTTCATTTCATCTCATTTCCCTTACGAGAAATTTATTTAATTTATTTAGAGCGATTGAAAATATGAGTTCAAATAATGCTGAAATAAATAAACCACATGCAGTTTGTGTACCATATCCAGCCCAAGGCCATATTAATCCCATGTTAAAATTAGCCAAAATTCTTCATCACAAAGGCTTTCACATAACTTTTGTTAACACTGAATTTAACCATAGACGTTTTCTTAGGTCTCGTGGGCCCCATTCGCTCGACGGCCTTTTGTCATTCCGATTCGTTACTATTCCCGATGGACTCCCACCTTCTGATGCTGATGCTACACAAGACATACCTTCTCTAAATGAATCCACAACTAAAACTTGTTTAGGTCCCTTTAGGGAATTACTTGCAAAGCTCAATGGCACTAGTAACACGTCGAACGTGCCACCTGTCACGTGCATCGTCTCCGATGGTATCATGAGCTTCACCTTAGCTGCTGCACAAGAAATTGGTGTCCCTGAAGTTCAACTTTGGACAACTAGTGCTTGTGGTTTCTTAGGTTACATGCATTATACCACTCTTATTGAAAAAGGATATACTCCACTGAAAGGTACGTATACATGAACAGTTCTTTGTAAAACTAAATTTTAATAAGAGGCCTCAAATTGAAATAAATTTCGTATGTATCATTTTTTTTCCCATATAGATGTGAGTTATTTGACAGATGGATACCTAGAGACAACTTTGGATTGCATACCAGGCATGAAAGATGTACGTTTGAGGGATCTTCCAAGTTTTTTGAGAACTACAAATCCAAATGACTTCATGATCAAATTTGTTCTCCAAGAAACAGAGAGAGCAAGAAATGCCTCCGCGATTATCCTGAATACATTTGACACACTAGAGAGTGAAGTTCTTGAATCACTCCGGACACTCCTTCCACCTGTCTACCCAATAGGCCCCTTGCATTTACTCGTCAAACATGTTGATGACGAGAATTTAAAGGGGCTTGGGTCGAGCCTGTGGAAAGAAGAGCCAGAGTGTATACAATGGCTTGACACCAAAGAACCAAACTCTGTTGTTTATGTAAACTATGGAAGTATTACTGTTATGACTCCTGATCAACTTATTGAATTTGCTTGGGGACTTGCAAATAGTCAACAAGAGTTTTTATGGATCATAAGACCCGATATTGTATCGGGTTATATATCGATCCTTCCACCTGAATTTGTGGAAGAAACTAAAAACAGGGGAATGCTTGCGAGTTGGTGCTCACAAGAAGAAGTTCTTAATCATCCGGCTATAGGAGGGTTCCTGACTCACAGTGGATGGAATTCGACTCTAGAGAGCATTACTGGTGGGGTGCCTATGTTATGTTGGCCGTTTTTCGCGGAACAACAAACAAATTGTTGGTATAGTGAAACTAAATGGGGTATTGGAATGGAAATTGATAATAATGTGAAAAGGGATGAAGTGGAAAGCCTTGTTAGGGAATTAATGGTTGGTGAAAAAGGCAAAGAAATGAAGAAAAAGGCAATGGAATGGAAAAAATTAGCTGAAATTTCAGCTCAAAAACCAACAGGATCATCTTATATGAACATTGAAAAAGTGGTCAATGATGTTCTTCTTGTATCCAAACATTAAGTTAAATGTTTGTAATTTTATCAGTTGTTTTTCCTTCTTGTACGACACCGTCAGATGAAATCAATGTTTAGACATTTGATTTCATATTGATTCTATCTCATGATTTTATATCATACGACGAAATCTCATATTCTCCAAAAATTATGATTTTGGATTCCATATCATGCTTAATATAAAAAATAACTCACAAATTTATGTTTTGTTAAAACAATCCGACATTTACATATACCAACAATTTATTTTATATGTAAATAAAATTTATAATCGCATTATTACTTTTGAAAATTTATTATTCTCACCAACATAAAATTCAATATTACTTTAAATTTGGTGAATATAAATGATAAAGTGTTTTGCTGGATACAAATAAGAACAAAGGGAGTAATTTTTTTTTTTTTGTTTTTTCATAATAAAAAAGACTTCTTTTTTCGCTACACATATGAAAATGTATAAAACAATTTAATATGAAAAAAGACAAAATTGGTGATGTATGTTTGATAATTACTACTTAAAGTATGTTTGATTTTAACACGAAATTAATGCACCGAAAATGTATAATTGCACACAAGTAAAAAAAGGCAAGAACGATTATGATATTGACACATAAGTGTAAATTGTCATAGCTTGTACAATGTCACATAATTATTTGTGAGAATATCAAAAAACTGATATAATATTTATGGTCTATGAGCATGAGAATATATTTGCGGATGATATTGACCAACAAATGGCTCAAACCCCAAAGTAACAATGTTGGTTTGTCCTTGGTCATATGATTGAGAAATGCAACTTCAACGTGAGGAGATTGCTCATTCTATATATAAAAGACTAGTACAGTACAATTTATGTTCAATATTTTTTTGTTGATTAAAGTTCGATCAATTAAAATTAGATGAAACAATTATTTAAGTGGAGAATAAATAGTTTTGTAATAATATATTATGCAATTTTATAAATTTTTGTTTATTTTGTAGATTGAATAAACAATTGAGACTATTTTAATAGTTTTACAACTTATAAAATTCTTATGATATTCCGAAAATATATAACACAAAAGTTTTCTATCGATATCGCATGTCCAAACAAAATTTCATTTTCACCTGATAATTTCATATTATGATATCATATCATAATTTTATATTGTATGATCAATGGCCGAAGTATTACATGTGCATCAATTTCAATTAGTACAAATTGAAAAATGTGAGATAATACTAATTGAACTCCATATATAGACTCTATGAATCCAAGACAATAGTCACCGATTTTTATTTTTTACCAAGTATTTGGAGCTTATATTAGAGTTCTTATTAAATTCAGATCACACAACAAGGCTTATTTGATGGTGTCATGTTTTTAATAGAATTTTCTCTATGTCGAAAATTCAAGTACGAAATTTAAGATGAAACAATTTCACCATTATATCAATTAGAGAAAATGGTCTAATCTACCACCTTTCAAATCTATACCCGAAATTTCAATTATACACTCCAACTTTACGATGTCCTATTACCCCTGAAGTTAATATTTCTCTATTTTCTGCACGCTTAAATGCTGGCCTGTTATAGGAGGTGAGAACACCTCTTCTAGGCGCGTTAGAAGGTGAGAATACCTTAAATTTTGACGATAATTTTCTCTTTCTCCAACGATCACCTTCCCCACCATTAAATAAACCATTATTTCTTCTTCCCCACCATCAACTCTTGTTCCTTTTATAAAAAAGATTCACGATTCTCTAAGAAAACAAGTAGGATTTAGTTGTTACTTCAAATCTTGAATTTAGGGTTTGTAATCTACTCTAATTTCTTAGTTAGGTCTCTAATTTGAACTTTGAATTTTCTCGAAATTCATCAAAAATGACAAATAAAAACATTGAAATCCTAAGAGATAAAGCAAAAACTCAAAATAAGAGATAAATAACTAAAACGTTTTACTAATTAATCAGTTGATAAACTACGAAAAGTTTGAAAATACACAGCAAAATCCTTCGATCATCAAGCGAAATGCATATGCAAATGAAAAATGAGATGGAAAGGAGAAAGGATTTTTTTTTTTTGGGGGGGGGGAGGGGGGGAAGGGTCTTTTACGTTTTTACCACGGAAATGGGAGAAAAACAGGAATTGGGAGTTGAAAAAGTGGGAGACCCGACACGTCTTACATTGAAATATTTGTTTAATTTATGTATTGAGATCAGCATTTTAAATGTATTGAAAATAAAAAAATATAAATTTAAGGATAATAAAACACTCGTAAAAATTAAAATATGTAATTAGATCAGAAAATTTTAGACCATTTTCTCTATCAATTATATTACTGTCACCTTTATGACTCCTCCCATACCTCCTCACCTCCTCTATTATTATATGAGTGTCCAAAACCCCAAATTATTTCTGAAACGGATCACATGTGAAACACTATTACCACTTTTTAAAACTTTTAATTAATTAATAATGGTAATGAAACTTTCACATAAATCGACGGAACGGTCGGCTTTTAAATAAATGTGGATCTTAGTTAGAATATATTTGAATATTTTTAATTGAAAACTTTATTATTATAATATATTATCGATTAAAATATTTCGTTATAACAGTCAAATAAAATATCTGAATGAATTAAAACACGGTATTACCTTCTTTAAAAGTTGGATACGTTTCTTCTCATGACCTTGATCTTTAATTATACAGTTGGTTTTTTATTATTGCGTGAGTCACCAATTTAAGAATACATTAGCTGTAATTTGAATTGAAAAAAAAGGTGAAGAGCACAAATTGAACACTAGTCTCTTTTATTATTAATATTAATATATATATAAATACAAAAAATAAATTTAATATAATATGAAACATTAAATGGTCTTTATCAAAGTTAAATTAACATATTAAAATTGAAAAGTTTGATAGCCAATGTCAACCAACCAGAAAGAACAAAAGGCAACATAAGGGGGTGCTAAGAAAAATGTAGAATCATAAATACTTTTCTTTTTTATGAAAAAATTGATTTTTTCTTTAAATACTATTCCAAATAGTGGTCAAATCATTTTTTTAAAAAAAAAACTATTTTACATAAATACTAATCGAAATTTTAAGCGAAAAAGTCTATTTTTTTCTATTAGAGTCAGGTTCTAACTGAATTTATTAATCAGTTTAGCAAAGTTAGTGAGCATTTAAAAATTTTACACTATGAAATGGAAAAGACTTTATATATATATATATATATATATATATATATATAGTTGAATCTATATTTTTTTTGGAAAAACATATATATAAAATATAATTGGATCTCAAAATTCCGTAACACATGAATCTGAAAAAATAAAGTAATATATGTTATTTAAAAATGATATCAAATATTATAAACCATAATAGTTAATAAATAAAAAAATTAAAAACTCAATACTACTTCCTTCGTCTTGTATTATTTGTTATGTTACGCTTTTCGAAAGTCAATTTGACTAATTTTCATAGTTAAATTAGATCATATTAATTCAATATTTTAAACAAAAAAGTTAGATATTCTAAAATTATATGAAAAATACTATAAATTGCAATTTTTTGCATATCAATATAATAAAAAATACATCTTAAAATATTAGTCAAAATTTTTATAATTTAATTCTAAAATAGAAATTATGACAAATAATATTGGACGGAGTGAGTAACAAATTATTGTCTGGAAGCTCCCTATGCGCTGGTTTTTGGACATGTGACATTAATTTATGAGACCTTCAATTATTACTCCCTCCCTCTGTCCAATAAGATAACGGGTGTATGATTGAGTTAGGTTTAAATTTTTTTAAATATTAAATTAAAATTATTTGTTTTGAATTTTTTATTTATAAATCAAAATAAATAATAAAATCGTGAGGTTTTAACTTTAAAGGTTTTTGGATTTCTTGAATTTTTTCGGTAAAGTACTTATATAAATATATAATTTATTTATAATTCAAATATTTTTTTAGTCCTATCAAAATGTAACTATATAAGTTGTTTCTTAAGAAAATAACACAATATATGATATGATTAATGACACAAATATCCAACAAAAAATAATAACGAAATCCTGCAAAATGAATGTTACAAGTTAATAAGTCATAGTAAAATTTATCATAATTTAAAAGTACTATATTATGCTAAATTAAGTTTAATAAGTATTAGTTACATGACTAACTATTTAAAAAGTAAATTTAGATTATGTATTTTAATTGTCTAAATCTTGTAAAACTAAAAATGAAATATTCAGTATTATTGTCATTATTAGTGTTGAATTAATTTTCTTTTTGTATTAGTATTAATTTGATTTTCATTTAAACTTTATTACAATTATCAACATGTATAGACTATAATCTTTATTAGATCATTAAGAATTCTAACTTTCAAACATGAAATAAATATATTAGTAGATAAAAACTATGAAAAATATAAGAAATATTTAATAAAATTAAAAATTATATATATATATATATATATATATATATATATATATATATATATATATATATATATATATATATATATATATATATATATATATATATATATATATATATATATATAATGTCGGGTTGATTTTTTTAGTGAAAACCAAACCAACCCAAAGTTGGGTTTTTATTTTCCAACACCAAATCAAGTCAAACTAAATCACTAGTCGGATTTTTTTTATTTGACTTGATTTGCGGTTTGATTCGATTTTCAATTCGATTTTGTACACTCCTCATAATATTCTTTTAATATAAAATAAATATATAATGTATTGAGAACATTATACAAAATAACTATAATTATTGATAAAAGATGAATTAAAAATTAAATATAAAATTATTTATTAATTTAAATAAACAAATTTTGTTAAATATCTTAAAATAATATAGTGGACAATATTGTTTGACGGAATTTTATTTTTGGGCTCCATTTTTTTTCTTTCTTTTGTCGTCTTTTGCATAAATAATTATGTACTCCTTTGAATCTTATTTATAAAAAAAAATAAAGAGAAAATTTTAAATATGTTATTGGACTCTGAAAAGTCATTAAAAGTTTAGTTTATTTATGAAAAAAGACTCGCCTATGACATTATTTACTCACTAAAAATATGTTGATTTTTCAAAATCATCTTTCGTGGTAATTATAGTTCAGTGACCTCATTAATAAAAAAAATGAAAAGTAAAAATATTTAAATATTATCAAACTTTGATAAAAGATTAATCTATGTCAATCCTTAAAAATTTGGTTCATTTATACTATCTCTTACATTTTAATTCATGTATGTCATTCAATTAATGAATAATGACATGAATGTATTTTTTCTCAAACAAAAATAACATAAACAAATTAATTTATTTTAAAATGACATAAACAAACATTTTCTCACAATTCAATAGCATTTTAAAAACATTTTCTTCCAAATAAAATGACCCTCGGATCTTGTTGATCATTTTAAAAAAGAGACCATAAATTAAATTGATCCAAGATTCACCTATTATGTATACAATTGAATTACACAAAGTCGTAAACCATATACTATATAATTTTTATATTATGTAATTTTACTTGTCACATCACATCACATCATATACCATTGATAAACATATTTTTATTTAAATCAAAAATTTCAATTTTTAAATTTCATTGGATATAAAATCTGTGTGCATGATATCATACTATTTTCATTTGTGCCTATCATACGTATAAAAAAAAATCATGTATTGTCATATTTTTATACAAAAAGACATGCTAATCTTTTGTGTATCGTTTCAATATTATCTGAGATCCTTTTAAGACTTATTCCCTAATGTTGGGGTAAAGAATCTCTCATTGATGATAAGGAATGGTTGGTCTATATTATGATGCGTTGCATGACAAATTTTTGTCGAAGAAATTTTATATAATATTATAATATAGTTGTAAAGTCATATTTGACTTCGAAAACGACCTTTTAGCCTATTCAAATCAAATTTGGTAGACCTTTCCCTTTTAATAACAGTCTAGACTCATCTTTTTTGACATATGTACTTTCATTATTTTAATGTAATTTTTCATATATAAATAGCTCTATCTTTCTTCAATATTCTTCACCAAAAATCATACAAAAAACAATCCTTCATTTCATTTCTTTTTTGAGAAAATTTATTTAGAAAAAATTGAAACAATGGGTTCAAATAATGTTGAATTAAATAAACCACATGCAGTTTGTATACCATATCCAGCCCAAGGCCATATTAATCCCATGTTAAAATTAGCCAAAATTCTTCATCACAAAGGCTTTCACATAACTTTTGTCAACACTGAATTTAACCATAGACGTCTTCTTAAGTCTCGTGGGCCCCATTCCCTCGACGGCCTATCGTCGTTCCGATTCGAGACTATTCCTGATGGACTCCCAACTTGTGATGCTGATGCAACACAAGACATTCCTTCCCTATGTAAATCCACAACTGAAACTTGTTTAGCTCCTTTTAGGGATCTACTTGCAAACCTCAATGGTACTAGTAACACGTCGAACGTGCCACCTGTCACGTGCATCGTCTCCGATGGTATCATGAGCTTCACCCTAGCTGCTGCACAAGAAATTGGTGTCCCTGAAGTTTTGTTTTGGACAACTAGTGCTTGTGGTTTCTTAGGTTACATGCATTATACCACTCTTATTGAAAAAGGATATGCTCCACTTAAAGGTACGTATACATAAACAATTCTCTATAAAACTATATTTTAATAAGAGGCCTCAAATTGAAATAAATTTCGTATGTATCATTTTTTTTCTCTATATAGATGTGAGTTATGTGACAAATGGATACCTAGAGACAACTTTGGATTGCATACCAGGCATGAAAGATGTACGTTTAAGGGATCTTCCAACTTTCTTGAGAACTACAAATTCAGATGATTTCATGTTCAAATTTGTCCTCCAAGAAACAGAGAGAGCGAGAAATGCCTCCGCGATTATCCTGAATACATTCGAGACATTGGAGAGTGAAGTTCTTGAATCACTCCGGACTCTCCTTCCACCTGTCTACCCAATAGGCCCCTTGCATTTACTCGTCAAACATGTTGATGACGAGAATTTGAAGGGGCTTGGGTCGAGCCTGTGGAAAGAAGAGCCAGAGTGTATACAATGGCTTGACACCAAAGAACCAAACTCTGTTGTTTATGTAAACTATGGAAGCATTACTGTTATGACTCCTGATCAACTTATTGAATTTGCTTGGGGACTTGCAAATAGCAAACTAGAGTTTTTATGGATCATAAGACCTGATATTGTATCGGGTTATGAATCGATTCTTCCACCTGAATTCGTTGAAGAAACTAAAAACAGGGGAATGCTTGCGAGTTGGTGCTCACAAGAAGAAGTTCTTAACCATCCGGCTATAGGAGGGTTTCTGACTCACAGTGGGTGGAATTCGACTCTGGAAAGCATTACTAGTGGGGTGCCTATGTTATGTTGGCCGTTTTTCGCGGAACAACAAACAAATTGTTGGTATAGTGAGACTAAATGGGGTGTTGGTATGGAAATTGATAATAATGTGAAAAGGGATGAAGTGGAAAGCCTTGTTAGGGAATTAATGGTTGGTGAAAAAGGTAAAGAAATGAAGAAAAAGGCAATGGAATGGAAAAAATTAGCTGAAATATCAGCTCAAAAACCAACAGGATCATCTTATGTGAACATTGACAAGGTGGTCAATGATGTTCTTCTTGCAATTAAACATTAAGTTAAAATATTTGGAATATATAGTTTAATGCTAAAATAAGTTGTTGTATCAATTACGGGAACCCCTCTGTTTTCTCATTTTATCTAGGATTGTGCATCTGTTGGTTCAGTTCGATTTTATGTATTATTGGATTGATTTATTGGGTTTTGGTTTTTAAATATGTTAAACCAATAACCAAAGCAATAAGATATTTTTTTATCGATTTTCGATTTGTTGGTTTTGGTCCTTAACGATTCGATTTTTTATTTAACCAAAAAGAAAATACTTAGAAAACAAATATATGACTTTTCTAATAAATTTGATGCAAAAACACAATAATATAACTTTACTAATACTCATAAAATAGAACCAATAATAACAAACATAAAAAGAACTATACAAGTGTAACACAAAGAGAAATTAAGAGGAAAAAAATTCTTAATTTAGATTTTAACATTTTCTGTAATGTGATATTGTGAACTCGAAGTCATTGTAAAGTGGGAATTGAAGGCTAAAAGACAAACATAGTACTCCCTGCCTCCACTATTATTTGTCATGATTTCTATTTTTAGAGTGAAATAATAAGAATTTTGACTAACATTTTAATATGTATTAATCATATTGATATGCAAAAAATTACAATTTTATAGTACTTTTCATATAGTGTTTGAATATCTAATTTTTTAAAAAAATAATATTGAATTAATTTATCTAATTTACCTTTGAAAATTAGTCATGTTGACTTCCAAAAGCACAACATGACAAATAAAAGTAAACGAAAAGAGTAACTTCTAAGGTATTGAGATTAATATATATTATTTATGTACAAATAAAAGTAGAAAATTACTAGTCTTAATAGAACATCAATTTACCCAATAATCCAATATTAAAAATCAATACCAAACTTATAAATAATTTTTTTTAAAGCATTAAAAATTCATTAACCTAATAATAATAAACCAATATCATTTTTATCGATTCAATTTATCGATAATTTTATCCCATTAATATGAAGCATGACACAATTCACCAGAAACGTTAAAGCCCGAGATTTGTTAAATAGATACGCATTTATTGGTTTAATTTGATAAAAGAAGTGGGGACTATGAGGACATTGTGTACAAGTGATGTTAAATAATATGTTAACGTGATGAAATTAAATGATGTCCATTATTGGAGATGTGGATGGGGCATAGAGAAAATAAGACAAAAAATATATATATTATTGTATTTACTCTCCCTATTTAAAAAAAAGATAATTTAATTCGATTTGACATATAACGTAACAAAATAAAAATAATAACTTAAATTTGTGTAATCTAAAATTAAAATTATATTAAATGTATATAAATATCGTTTAATCGTATGATCTTACATTCTTTTAAGACTATAAATATTTATTTTAAAAATAAGGTGTTTAGCCAAATTTTTAGGGAGTAGCATGGAGTGTTCTTCAAAAACTAAGGAAAAAAAAAGAGTTCTCTTGAAATGATTTTTTTTAGAAAAAAAAAAATTATAATTGAAGATGCTTTGAAAAAATTTAGCTAAACATTACTTATTATTCAAAAATATTTTTAAAATTCATCGATCAAATACAATCTACTTTTAATCACCAAAAATATATAGTGTAGCTCCTCCCAAAATTGCTCAGGAGAATAGGAAAGATTTTTGCACTAATTCAATATATACGTGTCATGCGTTTAAGTTTATAATTTATTTTATTTAATTTTAATTAATTAACATTATTGTATTTCAATAAATTATATTATAATTAAAAATTGTATTAATCAAATGTAAACACATGAGAAATTTCCCCCCAAATTTATATATTATAATATGAGTAGTTTGAATGATAATATTTTATTGTTTATATATCAATAATGGCCAACTTCAAAATGTGCTAAATTTTTGTCCAATGAATCTAACACATAACACATCCATTATTTTGAAAATAATTCAAAGAAGAATCCAATATATCCCTATTGTATTAAATATCTATAAAGCGATTATTGACAAAAATTTTAATAAAAATACTCCAAATTAAATAATTAATATTTCACAACATGCAACAAAATTTGGTCGATCGGAAAGCAACAAGTTGAATTGAATATAGATTGATTAAAAATAGATATATTAAATGAAAATAAATAAAGTATTTAATCCTTTCATATTCAACATGATTAAAAAAAATAATACCGGTGAAATAGCTATCCATCTTATTCATAGTCAGATAAAAACAAGGAAAAACTGCACAATATATGATAAAAACAAGGAAAAACTGCACAATATAACAAATATCAATTTATATTTATTGTATATAGCTACAGTTTATTTTTTTCAAGCTATATAGATATATTTACGTATTAATTAGCAAATTTAATTAATCATAAATTATTAATATATTTTAAAAAAAATTATATGTATTTAAATAAATATTACTTCCTCTGTCCTTATTTACTTGTTCATATTTCCTCTTTTTGATGTCCTTATTTACCTGTCCATTTTGAAAAATCAAGAAATGATTAAAAAAAAATTCTATTATACCCTCTTTAAACATCTTGAAAATTTCTAAGTTTTAATTCATATTTTTGAAACCATGTTTAATAAAGGTAAAATTGTAACTTCACTATGTTAATTATTGTTATTTTAATATGTGTGTCTTTTCTAAAGTTGACAACTAAACAGGAACAGAGGGAGTACTAAATTGGAAAGATGTCACTATGCACCTAATAAATGCATTATGCACGTTTTATGGGCTATGTTCCCCGTACTTACGTTATTCAATATTTTTCGGGGTTTTAACCAAACTAAGCCATTATATAAAATTATTCACCAAAATAATATGTTTTTCTAAAATTTTACAAACTAGTATAAACGTATTCCACAGTAACGTTTTAGGATATATTTTATTTTTTAAAAGTTGATGGCGTCAGATTGATATACGTTACTCACAGTAACGTTTTACTCCTAAAACGTTACACACAGTAACGTTTTAGGAGTAAAACGTTACTGAAAATATCGTTTTAAAAGTAAAACATTACTTACAGTAACGTATATCAACCTAATGTTGTTAGTTTTTTAAAAATAAAATATACCCTAAAACGTTACCGTGAAATACGTATTGTAAAATTTTAGAAAAATGGATTACTTTGGTAAATTGTTTTATATAATGACTTAGTTTGGTTAAAAATTCATATTTTCTCTTTCAATATACATGTATTAATGTATTTTTAATTATTATTTTTTCGTCCAATTTTCTTCTAATCAAGATCTTTTGCCTGATTATATGAACGATTTTTGTGTCATCTTCGTTGGTTATTTTCTAATTGCATTTTTTCTCGTTTATATGAAGTTTATTTTTGTATACATACATACATATATATATATATATATATATATATATATATATATATATATATATATATATATATATATATATATATATATATATATATATATATATATATATATATATATATATGTTTCTCGATTTTCGTAGAGTTTTGTTTGAAGAAGTTATTTTTCACCGATATTCAAATACATAATTTAATTATGTTATAATTCACTTTGATATAAATATTGTAATACATGAATACATTTCATTCTCTTGATACACACATATAATTTTATTTGAATGTTGAACACAATGGAAATACATACATTTGAATACTTGTTATTTTTCATGGATTGTCCAGTGGCAAATGCTACTTATAACGTTAAAAATGAATAAATTGGACGTCCTGAGTAGATTGATGTGCTTTGGTCCAATGGTCTAAAGCTCCGCTACTGAAAGAGGGACGATTTAATTTTACCGAACACCACTATAGGCAGTCTTACAAACGTCTGTAACACTCAGCCTACTTTACACCCATGAAATTGACAAAGTATAGAAATACTTAAACAACAAAGTTAAACAGCAAACAGACTTTACAGGAACCTGTCCCAACCTTTATTAATCTGTAATTAATACAAAGGAAGGCTTCACGAATTAGTCTAAGGCTAAAAACACTCTGCCTAAGCCTTAGACGAATTTCCACCCTTGATAAAAATTCTGCACAATGGCAGTTACATGCGGCAGTTAAAAATGATACTTGTCCGACACTTGTCATCACAGGGTTCAAAACTAACTTTCCAACAGCTATATTTCTAACAGATAGAATCTAATTCAAGTTACATTCTTATCTACACGAAATACTAATATTCTAACACTTAGAATATTTCAGGCTTCATTCCAACACTTAGAATATTTCTGCCAGCTTCCAACACTTAGAATATTTTAGCTGTCCTCCAACATTTAGTTTTATTTCAGCAATTCGGGTGAACTGCCTTTGTTCTTGACATTGTCAAGTCTTCACAGCCTTGCCTTATCAAGTCAACATGTTGTCTTGCCAATGCCCTTAGCCCACACGTAAGCCATGCACGTTCAAGCTGCCTTGCCAACACCCAAGCACCTTGAACTTGTGTTGCACTGTTTTGCCATCATCCATGTCAAGACCAATGCCCAAGTCCTTGACATGTCTGCACTTAGTTAAATCAAGTAGTTTGCGGGTCTAACAGCTACCTACTTTGAAGTTGTGGGTTCAAATCCCCAGTCGTGGGTTCAAATCCCCAACTGCATTTTTAAATACAACACTTTTATTTTATTATTTATTAACTTATTTTTTTAATTATCTAAGCTTAAATTACTTTCTTCATGAAAAATTTAGGTTTACTAGCTAATTGAATTTCAATGAATTTGACTTTTTATTTCCTCCCATTAAAATTTGAAATAATTTTAAATACAACACTTTTATTTTTTACTATCCATTAACTTATTTCTTTAATTGTCTAAACTAATTAAATTAAATTCTTAATTAAAAATTTAGGTTTAGTAGCTAATTGAATTCAATGAATTTGACTTTTTATTTCCTCTCATTAAAATATAAAATAAAACTTAAATGTATTATTTAATTTAAAGTTAATAAACAAATTCTAAACTATTTCTATAAAACCGTTAAAAGCGAACAAAAGGTCACCTCATTTGATTTGCTTTCATTATTTTTATCTCGTTGTTGCTGTCATCGCCATAGATTAGTGAAATCTTGAAACATAAAAATAATTTTGTTTTAAGCTTAATGCTCCCCTCTTCTTCTTCTTCTTCTTTTTTTTGTTTTTGCTTTTTTTGTTCTTTTTACATTAAATTAAACACAAATATTAAAGTTAAATATTATGCAGTTTGATTTTTAAAATTTTAAAACATTTATTTGTAAAAAAAAGTAATATTAATATTATGTAGTTTAATTTTAAAAAAATTTAATGCATCTACTCATCGAAAAAAATACTATATAATATTTGGACATCCTTCGTAAAATTTCTAGCTTCGCCACTGGGATTGTCCAATTAAAAATACAAGTGCATTTGGATACATTAATACATTACATAGATTTGAATGTATACGTATACAACACATCTTTTTTTTTTTTTGCATAGAGTGAAATACATGGACACTTGGATAATTATATTGTAGTATAGTTCATTGTCATTTTTTTCTTGATTGTCCAGTTGTATTGATATATCAACACAATTGTATTGAGCAATCTTAGAGATACAAGTTTATTGTGTATTTGAAATCGAAAAAAACAAGATTCTTCACAATTACAATAAATCAATTTAACTAAAGAAATTAAAGTGAAATACTTTTAGGCTTGAACAAGAATAATAGCGACAATGAAAATTTGTCTACGACGTATCCAATTTTTTTTTTTAAAAAAAGTAATTGGAATTCGAAAGTATACACATTAACTAGGTAATCTTAGTTGTTAAATGTAATAATGAGAACTTGAGAATTTTAGCACATAATTAAAGGGATTCAAATATCTTTTTTAATTCACTATAATTCTAATTGTATTACTGTATAATTAAAAAAAAACACCAATATAACTATATATTCAATTAAAGAATAGTCATTTTTAGTAAATAACATATTTATATCTATTAAACTTTAATAACCCTATAAATATAATCATTCATATAAGTTGCTCAATAAACAATCGCTAAAATTCAAAATAAACTTAAACTTCCAAAAAGGAAAAAAACTCATCAAAAGTTACAAATAAATTGAATACTATTCATGACAATATGAATATTTATCTTTTAGTGGACATATATTATCTATCTGATTATCGCTTGTTCCATTATAATAAACATTAATCCAACACGTATTATTTAACTTGTCAGAATGTCACGACCCAAAAACGGGTGTGAAGGCACTCGTCTTATCCCACCAAGACAAGTTAGCCTAAAACTCAACCATTACAATAAAGTGCGGAAATAAAATATAAGTAACTTAATAAAACCCCCAAAACCTGGTAGTCACGTGTACAAGCCTCTAAAGTATTACAATTGATTCAAAAGAAAAACTCAAGTCTCAAATGAACTTGTTTCTAGAATAGAACAAGATCATAATTAAGGAGAAGAAAGTCTGCTGCGATGGAAACAGCTACCTGACAAATCTCCAAGAAACCTCAGACAAGGAGAAGGGAAATATCACAAAGTCCAGGCTAGTAACCTACAAAAAAATTTGTAGTAGCAAGGGTTGAGTACCAAACCACACGGTACCCAGCAAGTAAAACGTCTAAACACAAGTTAAGGGGATAAAATACGGGTACTCCTACCACCCCCAACCAAACCTCCACAACTACAACCTGCATTAAAATCAACCCAACCTAACAGCTCACAGTTTACATAGCACGTAGCTCAACAACAACACTTGGACAAATTACATATCCTCAACAACAACACTTCAACAAATTACATATCCTCAACAAGAATACTTCAACAAATTACATATCCGCAATAACAAGCTCAATATTAATCAATCACAAGTTCCGCAGAAAGGCAATCAGAAGATCAGCAAAATACGATATCGAGTTCACTAATGATAAGTATGTGCAATGCAGTGGAATGCAATGTCAAGTATAATGATGCATGTCTGACCTAGTGATACACACCCGCCGTCTCGATCCCGGGACCCATGGGGACATATCTCGTCATGCATCACGCGGCCACCGTCACGACCCAAAACCCCGAATCGTGATGGCACCTATATTCCCAACCAATAGGTAAGCCAACCAACATATTTTAACAAACTTATCTAACAACTAAGTGAAAAGACAACAAATTTCCAAATCTCCAACACTGAGTTCTTATAAGTACGAATGCGGAAAAGCGAAAAAATACTACCCAAGAAATGGTGTCATGAGTACAAGAGCTTCTAAACTACGATGCAAGTCCGAAACTAAAAAGGCAAATCTAACATAAGGGATATCCTGCGAATCTTGAATAACGAATAAGTAAAAAATAGAGGAGGTGTGGGCCACGGAGCGATGAGCGGCTCACCACAACTCCAAGACACTCCAAACTCGGACTCAAACTGCTCCTCGAGATGTGCTCCTACTTGGAATCGAATCTGCACCACAAAGAGTGCAACAAGCGTAGTATGAGTACGAAACCACGTGTACCCAGTATGTCTCATTGACCGACCACGAAGAAGTAGTGACGGGAGTTATATAAGAAAGTAAATTCTTAGATTGTAAAAGTATATATATATATATATATATTACACTTACTATTTAAGTTTCATCAATAAAGGAAATCAACATTTAATATTTTCCAAACACCAAACGAAACATATAGTCATCAAGAATGAATGATGGGATGAAATGCAATGCAATATGATGCCATGTAATGATATGTCTCGTAATACCCAAGACTCACTCAACCGTATATACATGATACTCCTCGGAAATACATCGAGAGTTCATGACCCATAGAGGACTCACGAGGTCCATATCTTGACACGGACGATCTCCACGTGTGCATGCGGACGATCTCAACGCACTATCATAATATCAAACAATTTTCGCACGGACGGTCTCCACGTGCCCAAATTACAATCTTAACATCTCACCATCCCCAGCACGGACGATCTCCACGTGCCCAACTTATACTCAGTCTCATGTCTATGCATGTGCACAATATTATTTCCATAGAGGGGATGATGATGCATCTCAATCAATCAATATGAACATAATACATAACCACCTCAATTATCACAACTATACGGGTGAAATAAATAAAACACAATCACACAAGGAATTTAAGTCAATAATATATCAGCTAATGCCCATATGCTTTGGCATTCTCAAATTTCAATCCACATTCTATAATAGAAATTTTCTTTTTTATAACACCGGTACTCGTACCAATGCCCGTCACACCATTGATACAAGACCACCATCTTTCCCCCTTACCCCTTTGTCTATTTTCATTTTTTAATCTTTAGTTAGGAAAAAGTCCTTCAACAAGTCTAAAAGTCTTAACATACCTCAAGTGTCGAGCTCGTGTCACGAATCCTCAAGATAGTTCCTTCCCTTTTCGTTAAGTTTTGGAATGTTCACGATCTACCAATGATGCAATATTCACAAGTAAGCGAGTTTGTGGACATTCAAATTATTATAGGTATATCATAGATCCTAAACTCACTCATATCTCTAATCAAACGTCAAATCTTGGTATAATTTATATGCCAATTCGTCAAATTTCAAGCCAAGAACTTAACCTTAACCTCTCCAAATGGACTAAAATTCAATGTTAAATCATATAAAATAACACCTAATAATTAATTATCTATCTCAAAAAAAATAAAATAAAAACAGAAAAATTCTTTTATCTGAATAATTGGATGGGAAATCTTCTTTGCGTGACTCTTCGTTAAGAGGTTGATATGCAAGTATTTTGAATCAAGCCCACTTTATCCTCCATTAGAGAAACATGTTTTGGCTGTTGTCATTTTACTTGCTAAAGTTCCTACTTCATAATACATAACAGTTTCAAAGTACCTCTTCTGTAGACCAATTTCTAAACACTATTTTTTCATGTTGAACATTCATGAGCTTCTGATGGTAAACAGTCACATTTATTGAAGATGGATGGTAAAATATAGTTATTCAATATTCATGAGCTTTCAAGCTCAAACTGATGGTAAACCATACATTTCACAATGTAATCCATTTAGGAGTCTTCTCTGGTTATAGCTAATGGTTATTTGTGCACTGTCATGTTCTCTAGTAAAAATTGTTAGGATATGTATTTGTTTGAATTCTTGTCAAAGAAGTATATGTTAATGTGGTTTTGCAGTTTTTTTTGGAATTTCGATGCACTTTTCCAGAAGATTATGTTGAGCGGGTAAAAGAAATTCATGAATCTGGTGGTTACCAATCTAGGGGGTATGGTATTCAATGTCACTCACACTTGTCAAGGTTTTGACGTTTCTATACTCGGTATTTAACAGTTCTTCTTGCATAGATATGGGTATGATTGGAAAAGAGAGGAAGCAAACAAGAATCTTTGCGGACACACACTACTGCTGCTTCGTCAAGAATGTTGTATGCATTAGCGCAGGTCCAAATGATTCACCCATCATTCTTATGCAACAGTTAATTATACGGGAGGGAATTTGCAGATCAAATTCCCAGATTTTCACAATACGTCTAGCGATTAGGATTTTATTAGACTATCACCTAATAACCATACTAACGTCCCTAGAAATCCCAATCCGTGATAATAAATAAATTCTCAACTCACTATACACTACATCTTACCCATGAAAAAAAAACACCCTTAATAAACAACCTAAGAATATAATAATAACAACAATCTAATGCCCTCTGACAACCTATTTTAACATGCAGAACTGAGAAAGAATGAAAATTTCTTGCGTTTACCTGAGCAATTCTTATTGTTTTTCCTCTCGCTCGCTAAACTACATGAAGTTTCTGCCTCCACCCTTTTTTTTACGAACAAGAGTTTGTTAACCGTGAAACCCCACTAATCTATTATCTATATTACTTATATTAAATAAAGTTTCATCAACTAGGTACTTGTAGTTATCAATAGTTAAAATATCCCCCTTTAATTTTTCAAAAGGAGTCAAACTAGTCCTAGTTCTCAAAACGACCTAGCAGGTCGTTACACGCACGACACGACCCTCGATAATAGTAACCATCGCGGCGCGCGATACGTCCCTCGAAATATAGTATCCATCGCGGCGCGCGATACGTCCCTCGAAATGGTACATCCTCTTAAGTACCCATTCTTTCTCAATGCACATAACACTTGTCACAACAAATGCCTCAGAATAATGCAGATGACAAGTTCACACATATAATGAGGAGATGACCATTTTCATAACATCGCACAGTTCACAACCACACAAACATGAAGTTACATCAACAATGATTCAACAAGCCTTCAACTCTTTCTCAACACAACAGACATAAACAATTAATCACATTGCCTTTTGTTATCCTCATTCTTTTCATCATTAGAATTAATCAATGTGGACAAGTCAACCCATCACCAATCCCGTTACTCCCAACATATACCACAAGGAAATACACGCATTTCATACACTTAACAAGAGTTTAGAAATCCACTTGCCTCAATTTATCGAACAATCACTCTGGGACTTGAGCCTTTCCTTTCTGTTGACCTTCCAAATCGATGCAATCTATTCAAGTATATATTCATAATAAGGTTTCGAAACTAACAACACCCACATTACTATAGGTTAAGCCTAGACTCAAAAGATCACCCAATCTATAAAGTATATATACATATATAATAAGGTGTAAGTTAATAAGCCCACAAAAGCTCCAATTATTCTATGTCTAACCTCTACCCATCAATGCACCTAATTCTATAATCAATTCCTTAAAGTTCAAACCTAAGCGAAAATCTTAATTCTTCCAATTAGCGCAACTTAAATAAAATTTAAGTAATTCAATATATCTAATATTTAGTTACCTATCTCGATATATCAAAACTTAGTATATAATAAGATAACAACATTATTATGTTTAAAATCGAAACCACTGGTTATGAAACCAGTGGCAGCAACAGAGAGCACCTCATACCACACGCCTACCTTTCGCCATGTACTGATCTTTATCTTACAATTCATGACCCATCATTATGCCTAAAATACTTACCTTTTTCATATAATAAAATAATTTTCCACCATTTTTTTTATCCATTAATATAGTCATTAATCATCAACTATAATTTTTTTTAAAAAAATATGCAATAACATGTTGCTGAAGCAACATCGTTCCACAACAATTTTAACAATAAAAAAAATGATGAGGTGAATTAAGCTTATCATTATTCGATAATAAAACTCGACAAACAATCTTATCATGACTTCCTCACTGCAAAAACATTCCTACCTTTCTTGCTCTAATTCAAACCCCTAATAAAATATAATGATTTTCTTCTTTCCATTGATTAACTATATTGCCCCTAATAATGTCTCCACTAATTAATTAAGAAGCCTAGATTTGCAATCCATCTGTAATTGCCTCATATAATTGATTAACAACTAACTATTTTATCCCCTTTTTCCCACTAATATGAATAATGACATACTACTAATTGAAGTACTACATACCATCAAAGTACACCAAAAAAATATTGAAACAGTCGCATAGTTTACTTGAAGCTGCCCGTGATTTTTCTTCGTTCAAACGCCGCTTTGCGTTATTCCCTTCCTTTCTTATTTTCTACAAAATTATTCTCTACCCTAATCTAATATACTACTTATAAGAGTTATAAAAGTGGTCCACTATCAATTTTAAAGTTATTTTCTTTAACCACCAACTAACTTAATTATAAAACTACCCCACTAATTTCATAATTATAATTATGAATACTCCAAAACACCCATTTAAATCTATAGAAAAGTATTTTCTGACATAAAATGTTCTAGTGCTCAAAACGACTACACGGGTTGTTACACGGAATAAATGATTGTTTACTTTTTTAAAACCATTTTGTCAGCCTTATCTTTTAACTTTGTTTTCTATACAAAAAAAACAAAATAATTTACGTCGATATAGAAATTGTTATAGACTTTGTGCTTTAATCTGATTTATAGTTATCTATCTGAAATTTAATTTATAATTAAGGAATAGGATTTTGGTTCTTTAGTTTTATAAAAGTATGAACAGTATATTAAAGCAGATTAATCTGATTTGATTCAACTTTTTCTATTTCAATTCATGTTAGTTTGGTGTTTTCAAATTAAATTTTTGATGTGAATAAAAAGTAAAATGAGAACAATATCACAGTATATAAGATACTTAAATTCAAAAGTATATTAATGAAGGAGTACTTATTGTGGTAGTAAAAGACTATATTTATCTTTATCAAAAATATTGTGCCTTCAACTGTTTTTCAAGAAAAAATAAGGACGAAGATGAGTTCTTAACATAACGTACATTGATAGAAATATAATTTGTCCTCTTAGAAACTAATATTTGAAGTTAACTATTAATTGTACATTTGTTGCTATTTTGATTTGTTCATTTATTTTTTTATTTTTATTTTTTTTTAAAAATAAAAGTTATGATATTCGGTGCATCGAAAGTTCTGAGACCTTACACTGAACACTAAATCATATTTTCAAAAAAAAAATAATACTAATGTCAAACCAAAAAATTGAATTAATTCGGTTCAGTTCGATATTATCAACTTTTTGACACCCCTAACATATATATATATATATATGATACATAATTTATGTATTTCTTTTAGAAAAAAATTATCGTGTGAAGAAATAATGTATCCACAAATTCGAAAAAGTCGAAAATTATTATAATTTGAACTTTTTTTAAGGATAGGATGCAATATATTAACTTCCAAATGGTTGATGTTTATGTACTTTTTGCCTAATTCAAGTTCTCTTTTTCTTTTCAACAATATTTAGAAATTAAACAGAAATAGAACTTTTGTTCGACAATTCCAAATATGTATGAAGAAGTTGTCACCAAGCTAACTTGACCAAAGAAAAACTTATCCCGTAATCTACGTCAAGTAAGTTTGAATAATTTTTTTTTTATCATGACTAAATTAATATGTTTTTTACTTTATTAAACCACTTGATCATGACGAGTTGTATTGATTTAAATAGACACATGGTGTAAATAAGACGGGAAGCCAGAAGTAAGAGTTTGAAATTCTATAATAGATGGTGGTTCGGATTAAGGGGGGTCCAAACTTACAACTACTACAATAAAATAAACTTTTAGAGGCAATAAATGAATACAGTAATAAAGAATGCTAAAGTCTTTACCGACATTAGTTAAGTGTCATTAGATTCAATGTCGCTAAAGCCTTTAGGGACATATACTAAGAGTGCTAATTGCCACTAAAAATATATATATTTAGCGGCAATTAAGCTAAAGCTCATTTTTTATATAACGTACTCTAGCGTTTCATAGTCATTTTTTAGCACTGAACTGTGTTCACGAGTTAATATACATAAATATTTATTTATTTTTCTAGTAAAAATACAAAATCTATCGAAAAGCTATTGAATTCGTACGAACACACGAACCCCCACCTAGCTCCACTTCTGATGCAAATAAAATTTTATCTAGAGCTAGTAAAAGAGTTGGCCAACTTGGTTTTGTTCAACTTTAATCTAAACTAAAACCAAATCAACAAAATTGATTTTTTTTCTTCTAAAAAAATACAAATAAACAAAACCAAATTGTTAATTTTTTACTTGAACAACAAGAAGTGAAGGTATATATGTTACTAATTCATATAGAAGAATCGTTTTTATGTGCCATTGATATAAGAAAAGGTGTTATCATCTAAATATAGTGTACTTAAAAGTAGGGAAAATTGTATAAAATAGCAAACTAATAACCTAAATTAAATAGAATAGCTAGGGTTTGATTTAATTGTGCTCCATAGCAATCATTATCTAAAATTTGCCAGCGTTTCTCTCCCAGGAATCTCGCTCGCCACTCTCCATTTTCGCTCGCCTCTCTCACTTTATACACAGAAGTGTATAATTCTGTTTCTGTTTTGTATAAAGCGAGAGAAAATTGTATATACACATGCAAAAATGTATATCTTCGTGTTATACATTTAATTATACAATTTACAAACATTTTACTTCAAAAATTGCAGAGAAAAAGGCCAACGAATTATACAATTGCGAATTATACAATCGTAGTGAAATACAATTTTTTCTATCTTTATACAACAGAAGTGTATGTATTGTGTTTCTGTTTTTGTATAAAGCGAGAAAAACATATATCTTTTTGCTATAAACTTATAATTATGCAATATACATACATTTTAATTCGATTCAACTATATGCAAAGCAAATTATACAATTGCAGCGAAATAGGCCAGCGAATTATACAATTTAGGCCAGCGAATTATACACTTGTATATGTATAGCGAATTATACAGTTTTTACGTTTGCTATGGAGCGCAATTATGCAAAGTTTGCTATATTATACAAATATGAATTTTTTATTTGCTATATGTGAAAGTTGCCCTTAAAAGTATGACATAATTTCAATAAAATGATGGTTGGTTTTCAATCAACAGCCTTTAAAGTGGCTATTTGTTAAAGTCATCCAAATAATGTAAAACCTAGCAACTAAGATCATTACAAAATGAAGCTTACAATCATATAGGCCCAATATCAAGATTGTAATGGGCCACATGAACGGTGGACAAGCCCAAATAAATAAGTTATGTGAATGAACACAATCCAAATATTATATTCATTAAAAAAAAAAAAATACATGAATTGGTACCTTTTAATAAATAATTACTGATTTTGGTGATACTTTTTATTTATTATCATTTATAACAATACTATGTTAAATCTGTCATATGTATTAAAAGTGAATTATGTATGCAATATATATGAATTATAATTGTTTTTTGAAATATATTATGTTTGTTTGGTAAAAATTTGACACATTGTATAATAAATGTATTAAAATGTGGGATAAATGTATTATCCATCATTAAAACTTTTACTATATGTGAATAATAAATTGTTATTTGTAATATGTATTAAAATTATATTATAAATAAATTAAAAGTGATTAAGTGAAAAAAATGTATTGCTATAAATGATAAATATATTTTTATTATAATATATTTATATAAATTTTCCTTAAAAAAAATACGACACAATATAATACTTTTTTTCTCTTCCTTTTTCTTTATTTCTTTCACATCTTTCACAATTTTCTTTCTTATGTAAATTTCTTAGCTAAAATAATAATTTAATTCTTGACTTCAATCTTGTGGTCTTCTGGTTTCTTAATAAGCAAGGGTCCCTAAGATAAGAGTTTTAGGCTCATTCACAAAAAGAGTATGAAAGAAAGGAAATATGTTGATGAAATCATTAAATATAACAGTAACATAGTCAGAAATTTCATAAAAGATGTTCAAAAATAACACAATAAAAGTTAAACACGCGATAGTGGTGGAGTCAGCCATTTTATAAAGAGTGTGCATAATTTTAAAAAGTACTCCTTGATGTGAATTTTGACTAATAAAAATATTTAAAAACACTTGAAGGGAGTAAGAATCAAACCATCAACCTTACGCTTCGTACTTTCAGCAATCATTTTATTATTGAGCCAGCTCCTATAATTACTTAAGTGTACAAACCTAAATATATATTAAAAATATCATAAATTTGTCTCGTAGGTACTGTATAACTTTCCGAGAAGATAGTAACAACACCATTCTTTTTAAGGTTAAGTACCTAGGGGAACTCAAGTATTTTTTCGAAATTGAGTTCATGAGGTCTAAAAGGGGTATTGTCACACTGGGATGTTGCCGTGAGAGTGATCAAATACATTAATATATATATATATATATATATATATATATATATATATATATATATATATATATACTGTACAAATAGTGTATACTATATGACCATTTTCATCACTTATTTAAAATGAGAAATACATCACTTATTTATAATCAGAATCAAGTAAACAATCACTTTTTTCATATGTTTGAAAACGATCCATAAGAGTGTAAATTTTCTTTTTATATGGGACCTTAATGCTTGTGCACTGTGAATATATATATATATATATATATATATATATATATATATATATATATATATATATATATATATATATATATATATATATATATATATATATATACTGTACAAATAGTGTATACTATATGACCATTTTCATCACTTATTTAAAATGAGAAATACATCACTTATTTATAATCAGAATCAAGTAAACAATCACTTTTTTCATATGTTTGAAAACGATCCATAAGAGTGTAAATTTTCTTTTTATATGGCACCTTAATGCTTGTCCACTTTTTCACAGTTGACAAAAAAAAAATCCTAAAATAGTTTTAAAAAGGGAAGAAAATAGGGTAATTCAATTAAATATCATAAATCATAATAATAACAATTATAAGCATTATTGGCTTCATTTTTAATTTTGACATAAAGTACATTTAACTTTTAACGCTTTTAGCTTTCATTAAATTCAAGAATCAATAAATTAATAATACTTTGGCATATCAATATTTAATTCATCCTTATAGTTTGAAAAACTTTTATTCCTTCCCTTGTCTTTGTCGTTTCATAAAATTCAATGCATAAATGATATTGTTCTTTCTATTTTATCCTATTAGTCTTGAAAATATATATTTGACCAACATAGAAAAATTAAGTAAATAATTCATGTTCATTGGTCAAGTTAATTAATCAAAATAATTTAATTCATATTTATTGATTGAAAACTTGACTTTAAGAGAATGCTAATTTCGTTAGAAGTATGCAATTTAAAATGATCACAAATAAATAGAAACGGGGAGAGTGTTAAAAGAGGCTAAGTCATAGGATCATATGATGTTAATTACATGCATTGCCTTATTACTCTACTTTACTTCCTTTACAATGTAATTAGTGGCTTGTGCAATAATTAGTTACTCTAATCTACAATAATCATCATCTTGTGGACTTCCAAATCTTATTGAAATCCTCGTGGATTTAACTTAATATATAGATAAAATATCATCATTTTTACATAATAGTCTCAATCTCGAGTTTGCAAATTTAATATGTATGCAAGCATCTTTTTTTTTCTTCTAAAAATGAAAAGATTTTTGATAGCAAGCGCTTTTTCAGTTTAATAGATCTCACGAGAATCAAAATTAATTGACAGTAACCAAATATGAAGAAAAAAACTTAAAAGTATATACTTATCACATAAAGAATTATATTATTGTCATTACTAATATACTTTTTATGAGAAATAATTACTTGTGTAATTTGTAACTATATGTCTGTTAGTTAAAGTAAGTACTATATATAAAGTTTGTTGTGGAAATATTGTGTGTTAGCTAGGATACAACTACAAATAAAGAAATTTCCCTCAAAAATCAAATACACCCTATATAAAGTCAAAATAATATCTCCTCCATTTTAAAAAAGACGATCTATTTTGATTTGATATAAAATTCAATGGAAAAAAAATTCAATTTATGGTCTTAAATTAAAGTTATGTTAAAATTCTTTAATTTTGTGATATTAAATAAGTCACGTGAAAGTTAAAACTTAAATATTGCTAAAAAAAATTCTTTTATAAACAAATAAATAAAAAGTAAGTCATTTTTTTGAAACAGATTGAACAATAGATTTCCTCTTTTGGCTTATATTTATCACATTCAATAACCTCATCAAATGAGAGTCTCTCATTTCTTGCAACTAGCTCTACCTAGTGCTACTACTATAATTAAATAAATACCCCCCACAAATACCTCTTAAACACATCACAAAAAATATGGACATAGAAATAGAGCAAAATGGCAATTATGATAAGCCTAAGAAACTAAAAAATTTCATATCAATTAAATCACTTCTTATTCTCATTTATTCTATCTTCTTTTCAATTGGCTTGTTAGAATTTACTTCTTACATAGTGGAAAAAGAAAATGGTTGCAATCTTTTTTGCTAACAGCAGGATTCCCAATCTTAATTTTACCAATTTCAATTTTTTATGTAAAAAAATTACTATTACTACTACTAATAATAATATTAGAGTTTTAGGAGTCCGAAATTAAAACGGTACAAAATTTTAACAAAAATTTCAAAACGGTATATAAAATTTTATATTAACCTAAACGGTAAAATCGCTGCAGGCGCAGCGACTTACCTCACCTGAAAAAGTAAAATCATTCTTGAGGCGATTTTTAAAAATTATTATTTTTAATAAAAAGCTGAAATCATTGCCTAACAATGATTTCAAAATTTTTCTTCCAAATCATTGCTTTGTGGCGATTTCATCTTATTTTTAAATTTTAATTTTTTTTTAAAAATAAGGTATATCGCTGCCAGTGGAGCGATTTACCATAAAAAAATTATTTTTTTATAATATAGATCGCTGCAGTGGCAGCGATTTATAAAAAAAAATAAAATTAATAATATAAATCATTGCCAGTCTGTGATTTATAAAAACTCATTAATTTTACTTTTTTTTTTCTAATGTAAATTACTATATCTCAATAAAAAACTCATTAATTTTACTTTTTTTTTCTAATGTAAATTACTATATCTCAATAAACAACTCATTAATTTGCTTTTATTACAATCTTCTTAGTCACATCATCACATCCTATAACATAAATCGCTGCCCTTGCAGCGATTTATGTTATAATTTTTTATTTTTTTTTTATAAATCGCTGCACTGGCAGCGATTTATATTATTAAAAAAATTATTTTTTTTATAAATCGCTGCAGTGGCAGCAATTTATATTATAAAAAAAAATATTATTTTTTGGTAAATCGTTGCACTGGCAGCGATATACCTTTTTTTTTAAAAAAAAAAATTATAATTAAAAAATAATATGAAATCGCTGCTTGGAAGAAGCAAAATTTTGAAATCGCTGCTTAGGCAGCGATTTCAGTTTTTTATTAAAAAAAATTTTTTTTTGCAAAATCGCTACCTCAGCAGCGATTTTACTTTTTCAGGTGAGGTAAGTCGTTGCGCCTGCAGCGATTTTACCATTTTGGTTAATATAAAATTTTATTTACCGTTTTGGAATTTTTGTTAAAATTTCGTACCGTTTTAGTTTCGGACTCAGAGTTTTAGTCACAACAAAATTAGCAATATTTAGTGCTATTTTAGGCATTCTTCTTGGTATTTGTAGCTACCTCTACAACTTTGGTGCGTCTTATCTTCCTGTTTCGATTTCTTCTCTCCTAGGTTCAACGTCCCTAGCATTCGCCGTGATTTTCGCGTATTTCATGGTGAAACATAAGTTCACAGATTATTCCATAAATACGGTGTTGTTGATGATATTAGGGTCGATTATATTAGGGATACACATGAATAGAGATCGTCCGATAGGTGAATCGAATCGACAACACATGTTAGGGTTTGTGATGACAATTGTTGGTGCGGCTCTTCATGGATTTGTAAATGCAGGAGTGGAGTATAGTCATGTTAAAGTTGGATTTGTTGTCACCTTTGTTCTTGTCATGCAAATGTAATTTCTTATATCAATGTTCTCAGCTTTGTTTTGTATCGTCGCAATGAATATCAACAAAGATTTTCAGGTAATCGTCTCTTTTAAAAGTTTAAGAAAAGAATTACTTTTAGGCATGTAGGTAGCCATGGATAGTAACGTACGATATCCATTTTATTTTAGCATTTTACTTATATAAACTAGTGAATTAGAAGTATATATAAATTTTATATTACAAGTGTAATTTAATCTACTATAACATGTTATTTGTCTATCTTATATGAGAAATTAAATAGTCTACCAAAGGAAACATTATATTACAATTTTAAAAATAGTTAAAAGAATTTAAATTCATAAAAGTAGTGAAAACACTATATAAAGTAATACAATTGTTTCGTTCTGTTTTATGTGATATAGTTTAAATTGACCACGATAACGACACTTACCAAAGAAATGAAGATTTTTAAAAGGAAAAAAGAAGAAGAAAGAATTAGAGTTAACAATGACATGAACTTTCTTTCTCTTTATAAGAATGATAACTTAAAAAAAAAAATTGGTACGAAAAAAAGCTTCCTTTTCAAAAGATAAAAAAGCAGTGTCAATGGCATGAACTTTTTATTTATAGAGTGAAAAATAAATTTTAAGTAATTATTTTCAAAGATAATAAAGGGGATATGTTCAATCATGAGCGATTTATCTTTCTTTTTAATATATTTAATAAATTTTTTAATTAATACCAATAATTTGCACAACTTTTTTTAAAAAATCATAAGTTTAAAAGATATTTTTGATAATTACATATATGCATGCATCCTCAATTTAAGATCACAAATTTAAAAAGATCTCTTTTTCATTTTCTAAAACTTCATGTATAGTTAAACTACAATGTTAACTTAACATCAAGAAAGTACTTTTTCTTTAAGAATTTAAGATATATATGCCGTTCATGTAATATACATCTTCATCTGCTATAAGAGATAACCTGTTTTATTTGCATGCAAGATTACAAATCTCACATTTTAAGGATATCTGCATGGCTAAAAATATTCTTTGAATAATCTGACAATGTAAGAAAAGCTTTTTTTACAATATGTAGGCCATCATTACATATGCGGAATTTTATGTTAAGTAATGTATTAGTCACTATAAAGTGCGTATTGAAGTCTAAAGAATAAAAAAGTGTAACAACCCATTTAGTCGGTTTGAGCAGTAGAATTATTTCTGATAAATATTTACTGGGTCGACGGACCATGCGACGGATCGTCATGGTCACGACGGACCGTCATTGACTCCGTCGTCCCATACTTGTGAAATTTCTCCTGCTGCTCCCTTCACTACCCTCGACGGCAAGTATGACGAACCGTCACAATCTGCGTAACCCCACTGGGACTAATTCTCTGAACATCGTGACGGACCTGCAGGACGGACCGTCACAGGTACGACGGACCGTCACATTCTGCGTAACCCCACACGGTGTCAGACTTCCGCTAAATTTTAAAGGGGTGTTACAGACTATTCATGTTTATAATTATGAAATTTGGGGGTAAGTTTAATAATTTATTTAGTTGGGGGTTAAAGTAGATAGTAGGGAAATAAATGGTGGGTTACTTTTATCATATATTTTTATAAAATTGATTATATGATAATTAGGGTAAAAGGAATCTGTGGAAGAAAAAATAAAAAAAAAAAAGAGCAGAGAGGAGAACGAGCGAGAGAGAGGGAAAGAAAGAAACAAGCAAGCGACTTAGACTTCAGATCGAGAAGATTCATAGGCACTGAGGAAGGTAAAGGCATTGGAGAGGTAGCTTGCTTGGTTTCGGTTCTTCGGTGGAGGTAGGTTATGGTTTAATTCTATGTGATAGATAAACTCTTAATAGCGATCGATATGTATTGAGTGATGTTATAAAATCTCCTATATACTTGATTGTGTGGTTGAATGTTTGGTTGTGTGGTTTGTGGTTGGTCTAATATAAGGAGACTATTGGATTTCTAATCTTGAAACCTCTCTATTAAACTGACGCCTTGAATAAAGAAGGCTTACTGAAATAAAATAATGAGATTCTTGGATCGGAGTGTCACGTTCCGACACGGTATTCTTGGATTGGAGTGTCACATTCCGACACAGCATATGAGATCGGAGTGTCAGGTTTCGACACGGTATATGGGATCGGAGTGTCACGTTCCGGCACAATAACATTAAAGGAAAGGAATCCTGAATTATCTTAATATACTCAAATTCAAAGAACCTAATTCCCAAATGAGTCTGGAGTGGAGGCATGAGTCCTCATAGGTGTGCTAATATGGTGATTGATGGTGTACCTATTATGGTGTTGTTGTCAATGGTTCATGTGATTGTTGCTTGTCACCTGTTAAGTATTGTAGTTGATTTTATATTATTATTCAGTATATATATTGTTTTCTATTTTGAGTTGGCCGATGATACTTACTCAGTACGTGTTCCTTGTACTGACCCCTACTTGTAATTTCTTCCTTGTCATTTTGTGGAGTGCAGCAAGCGTGCCATCGACTTCGACTCGCCCTCAGCTCTAGCAAGTCTTCAGTACATCAGAGTTCGGGGTGAGCTATTGTTCCTAGCTCGTGCTGGATTCTCTTTTTCACGTCTTGATGTCTTCGAATTTCGGACATGGACCATCTTTTTACTTGTTTCGTTTTCTTAAATACTCTTAGATTTGGTAATTTGAGGATAGATGTTCTTGATGTGATGACTTTCAGATTTTGGGGATAAAAATTGATAGGCTTTAGAAGCCTATTTACTTGGTTACATTAATAAGTTTTGGATCTTCCGCATTATATTTTGTTATTCATAGTTGAACTATTGGTGAATGTTGGGGTTTAGAATTGTTGGTTCGCTCACCTACTAGGTTAAGGGTGGGTGCCACTCACGACTCATTTTGGGTCGTGACAAAAAGTAACTAGTAAGATATTGAAATTGATATTTAATATTTATAAACAAGTAATATAGTAAATTACCAATAACCCAATATTAAAAATCAATATCAAACAAATAATGCAATAACTTTTTTTAATAAAAACATTAAAAACTCGTTAATCCAAACCAATAATACTTTTTCGATTCTGTTTATCAATCGGTTCTTTCCACCAAAATTTCTTTTTCATATGGCACCTTAGTGCTTGTCCACTTTCTTCACAATTGACAAAATAGTAATCCAAATATAAGTTTTAAAATATAGGGCAACCCAAACTATCATAACAATAATAGCAACAAGCATTATTGGCTTCATTTTTGCTTTTGACAAAGAAGATTCATCTTTAAACACTTCTACCTTTAATTAATTTCAAGAATCAATTATGCTTTTGTATATCAATATAGAATTCGTAAGTATAGTTTAAATAACTTTTATTAAAGATTAAGTCACACAATCACATGATGTTATAGTGCCTTATTACTCTAGGACTATCTAGGGTATACACTCTACTTTTCTTCCTATACAATAATATAATGTTAGTAGTGGCTTGTGCAACAACTAGAATCTCTATTCTACAATAATAATAACAATAATCCTTTTGGACTTCCAATATTGACATCCTCGTTGATTTAATTTATACACATACTATATTATCAACGATAGTGGTGAAATTGATATAATATATTCTACTCTTAATTAAAGGTGTCAAATCGAAGGATCTTATTTCACCTTGTTCTTTGCTATTCTTAATTAATAATCTCAAATTTGAGTCTAAAAATGGAAAAGTTTATGCTAGCCAGAGAGAACTTACCTAAGACCTATAGTTAAATATAGAACAGTCATATCAGTGTACCACAACTCATATTAATTTGTTTAAGTGTTATGTTGTTAAAATTTGAAATAGTTATCAGAATCTAGACTTTCATAAAAAAAGAAAAAAAATCTCATCGTACCAAATACTAGAAGACTTTTTTCTATTAGAAAACATTTTCCCTCAAAAAAGACAAATACACCTCACTTTAATTTCTTCAAGGATATTTTGAGCCGAAAGGCGGACTTCAGGGGGATCTTAGAGTTGATAGGTGAATGGAGGATAATGTTGTACCAATTCAAATACATGTTTCAATCCTCAGTTTCCTTCTTCATCAACCCTTGATGCAGACAAGTCATTCAGCTGCGTTGGACCTGTTCCAGTCGTCAGCTTCCTTCTTCTTCAACAATGCCTTTCTTCGAAAATTAAACTTCCATATAAAAAATGATTCTCTTCTACCGAGTATTTTCTTTTAAAAACATTTTCCCTCAAAAGACAAATACACCTCAATCTAAAGTCACTTTATTTCCTCTTTGGTTTATATGTACCACTAATAAATATACACCCACAAATTAATATCTCTCAAACACAATTCACAAAAAAATATGGACATGGAAATTGAGCAAGAGGGCAACAACAATAAGCCTAAGAAACTCAAGAATTTGATGTCAATTAAAACACTTCTTATTCTCATTTATTGTATCTTCCTTTCTGTTGGCCAAATATCAGGTATATTACTTGTTAGAATTTATTATTTACATGGTGGAAAAAGAAAATGGTTGCAAGCATTTTTGCTAACAGCAGGATTCCCAATCTTGATTCTACCAATTTCAATTTCTTATCTGAAAAAAAGAAAAAAAATTGCCAATATTAATAATAATATTAGACTTTTTGTCACACCTAAATTAGCAATGTTTAGTGCTATTTTAGGCCTTCTTCTTGGTATTTGTAGCTACCTCTACACTTTTGGCATGTCCTATCTTCCTGTCTCGATCTCCTCTCTCCTGTCTTCAACGTCCCTAGCATTCACCGCGATTTTCGCGTATTTCATGGTGAAACATAAATTCACAGATTATTCCGTGAACGCGGTGGTCTTGATGATGCTAGGTTCGATAATATTAGGGTTACATATGAATGGAGATCGTCCGATAGGTGAATCGAATCGAGCATACACATTAGGGTTTGTGATGACACTTGTTGGTGCGGCTCTTCATGGATTTGTAAATGCAGGAGTGGAGTATAGTCATGTTAAAGCTGGAGTTGTTGTCACGTTTGATCTTGTCATGCAAATGCAGTTTCTTATATCCATGTTCTCATCATTGTTTTGTATCGTCGCAATGATAATCAACAAAGATTTTCAGGTACTCGTCTTATTTAAAATTTTAAGCATTAGAAAGGATGACTTTTTTTTTTTTTTATTAAGTTCTCTTTTAAAATAATTATGCATGTAGATAGTCATAAATCATAATGATTACGTATGATATCCAAATTGTGTTTTTTAGCATTTAATTACTTATACATCTTAGGAGTAAATATAAATTTTGTATAATGATAAAGTGAAATTTAATATATTATAACATGTTATTATGAGCTATCACATTACTTAATTTAATTTACGGAAAAGGGCCTAAAATACCCTTAAAGTATTGAAAATGGTCAAAATTACCTTCCATCCACCTATTGGCTCCAAAATGCCCTTCTCATTCACCTATTGGCTCTAAAATGCCCTTCTCATCTACTTATTGGCTCCAAAATACCCTCGTCATCTACCTTTGGGTTCAAAATTGACCACTTATTTAATTGTTTTAAAATTAAACTCTTTAAATATTTTAAAATACTTGGCGTTCAACTATTGATTATAATTTAATTTATTAATATAATTTATAAATCAACCCATTATCCACTCATTACTAACTAAACGCCACTCAATTAATAATCCAATTATAATATCAAAATCGCTATAAACACAACTAAAACACGATGAAATTATAGATTCTTAAAAATGACATTCAAAATTATTCGAGTCCAAATCGAAACCCCAATTAAATTTAGGTTGAGCCGCTTATTTAGGACGACACTTTCAATAGGATTCTCTTTCAAGATTGAATTAAAAATTTATGATTAAAGGTAAATAAGTAATACATCCCCGAATTATTTTATGCACCTTTTTAAAATATAATTTATAAATATTTATGATTTGTTTTAAAACCTTTAATATATTATTTTTAAATTTTTTTACCTATGAAGTAACATCACATAATTGAGACGTAAGGATAGTTAAGATGAACATAGTCAGACTTTTAAGTTTATCGATAATTTTTATTTAGAAACTTGAATGTATGATAGTTTACTTCTATCGATATTTTCACCTCAAATTTTTAAAAACACTCAATTGGTAATAGCTTTTCAGTTGTTGCATTAATAATGTGACTGGTTTATTAATTTGGAGGAGTTTAATTAGTAATGGGTGGGTAGTGGATTAATTTACCGCCACGTATTAAAAAAAATATTTAAATAGTTTAAATTTAAAACTGTTAAATAAGTGGTCAGTTTTGAACCAAAAGGTGGATGACAAGGGTATTTTGGAGCCAATAGGTGGGTGAGAAGAGTATTTTGGAGCCAATAGGTGGATGGAGGGTAATTTTATACCATTTCCAATACTTTGAGGGTATTTTAGGCTCTTTTCCGTTTAATTTATAAGAGTGATCACTTAAAAAAGTTTTTTTTTTTTTTGTGTGTGTGGGGTAAGAAAAAAGGCTTCCTTTTTAAAGTATGATCAAGCAGTATCAATAGTATAGTAAAGCAGAAATAGTGGCATCTCTAGTGGAAATATTATGTAGAGCAACAAAAAGGGGGAAAAAGAATTAAATAGAGTTAAAAATAACTTTTATTTAATTAAATTTCAAAGAGAATCAAGGGGATATATTCAATCATAGCATTTTACTTTTTTTAGTTCATTTTAGAAAAAAATATCGTTCCTTTTCTATACTAGGATATCTCTAATATACCAATATTTTACATGGCTTTTTAAGTTCATAAGATTCAAAAATATTTAATTTTTGTAAATAATAAGACATTTACTAGTCATTTAGTAGAGTGTATAAGAATAATGCAAAATATAATGTATTATTAACGTTTGCATTATTTATGATGAAAACTTTTTTGTGTAATGTTTGTTTTGATGTACTAAAAATTATTATGCATTGCATAATTTTGTTGAAGAAATATTTGTTTACAAAAATACCCTCCACAAATATAATGGAAAGGATGTAAAAAAAAGTTTTTGAAGACAATTTGTCTTTAATAATGTTAATGCATGCATTAGAATCCATTGCATTACTACTAATTCATAGAAATAGACAGTATTAGCAATAAGCATTAATTATGCATACGATCAATGTATATATGTATACGTCGTCAATGTATTGAATATTTACATTATCAAGTCCTTTTTCATATTTGTTATAGCTGGTAACTTGTCTTATTTATAAAATTGCATATCCCACATATTATGGATATTCACTTATAAATATCATTTGAATGACCTGACGATTTCTTAGGCCATCACTAGAGAAGCTGAAGAATTTGGATTAGGGCAAAGAAAATACTATATGATATTAGGATTAACAGCAATATCTCTACAAACTATGATGATTGGAAGTCTTGGAATGATTTACTGCTCTTCAGCACTATTATTTGGGATAGTAAATGCACTTCTTGTTCCAATACAACAAATATTTGCTGTTATGTTCTTGCCTGAGAGTTTCAATTCTGATAAGTGGATGGCTTTAGCTATGTGTCTTTGGGGTTTTGCTTCTTATTTCTATGGAGAATATAAAGAAAGCATAACCAACAAGGTTACAAAAAACAAACATGCTACCCTGCCAGACCAAGTTTGAGTGATATTAATGTTATAATTTTAGTCAGTAACGTACGCAGAATTTTATATAAGTAATTTATTAGTGTGATAACTTTGTTAGTGTGGGAGTTTGGGTAGTGGAGTTCTTTTAAGATGTTTATTTTATTGTATTCATAAATTGATGTTTTTTTCTTGTATTTTTTCTCAAGTGATGTCAGCATTTTGAGTATGTATATACAGTGACGAAGTCAAAAAAAATTTCAGAACATAAAATCTTATGCCAAGGAAATTTAAATTTGGTCTTTTTTTTTATTCCTCAAAAAGCAAGTATCCCTAAGATAAGAGATTTAAGTTCATTCAACAAAAATAATAGGAAAAGAAAAAGAAAAAGAATGATTGACATATTAGATATTGTATATATAATATATTTTTCATATACATAGTTATACATTATAGGTATATAATTATACACTATTTATATAATATTGATACATTATAACAGTCATGTGACCATTTTAGTAAAAATAAAATTGACACGCCTATGCAATTACGTAAGAGTTGTCCGCTATTAACTTAACACACATTTTAAGAATAATAAATTATAGGAGTAATATTACTCTATTACCCTTTGAGTATATTAAATTCAATGTTTTGCATATAAAATTCTCTCTATTCACTTTTACTTGTCACTTATTTCTAAAATAGATTTTCATTTTTAGTTGTCACTTTTGACATATGAAAAAAAGACAATAATTTTTTTTCATGTTTTATCCTCAACACTAAATACTTATTTTCCAAATTATTTTTCAAGACATAATTTAATAGGGAATAATTTGATTTTAGTGTGATTCAATTATCGTACCTCGATGGAAAAGTACTTTAGATTTGAGATTAGTGCTATCAGTCTTGGGTGTGACTTAGAGTCATATTTTGAAATTTTTAGAGATGACAATGGATTTACAAGAAAGACTTTGATAGTGTAGTTATGATGTTGTTAGTATTTAGAGTGTTAGCTTCAAAGGAGATACCGTGAGAAGTATGTGGGAGTTGATGAATTAAGTATTTGTAATATTGTGATGGAGATCAAATTGATTGGTTGTGGGTGGCTAAAAACAGAGAGATTGAGTCAAATGAAGGGAATTTTATTGATATGGACACTGTGAAAAGAGTATCTTGTGTTATTTGAGCTTTCTTCTATACATTCTTATGTTACAACCTTCTTCGTTCTGGACATGGTTTTAGTATGATTCACGTACGTGTTTCACTTCTATGGGTGTATCCCTAGTGGTGGATCGGATGTACCGATCCTCTTATATCCTCTTGATAGGGTATGTTCTTTAGGCGGACTTGGTTATTTCAATTATGATAGATTTGATGTTGTTTGGGATAATTAAAGATACACTATATCTACCTACACGACCTTGCTTATAAGAACTTATGGAAGAGCTTCCATGAAATGTTTACGGTCATGTGAAAGTGTTGTTAGAGATTTTGCATTTTGGAGTGTATCGTTTGTTGGATGTTTACTTTATTTTGTTGTTCTTTGGGTTAGATAAGTTTGAATCTCCCTTGATGAATATATGATGCCTAAAGGTCAAATTCCTATAACTTAAACTCGGGAAAAGATGATGTTTTGAGAAGAGAATTTTTACAAGATTTGTGATGATTTTTGCATTATGAGTGTTTAATGGTTGGTTAAGGTCCACTTCTGGTTGTAGCCAGTATTAATTCAGAAGTCTTTCTTGGTTATGTAAGAAAAGATTCGTCATGATTGTTGTGTTATAGTCCAAGGGGTTTAAATTTAGATTAGGTTCATTGGTTAGTATGTGGTTTGACAATCACTTCTGATATGTAGATCTGTCAAATTCTCTATAGTTCAGTATGTAGCTTGACAATCACTTCTAATATGTAGATCTATCAAATTCTCTATAGTTCAGTTCTTGGTAGTTGGTCTTGATAGAATGGTGTTAAAGATAAGCTTTCATGGAGAGATGAACAGCGACTCTGGAAGATCATGCATTAGATTTTTGATAACGTCAATAATTCTTCCTTCACCTATTTTATGTTCGAGGACGAACATGATTTTTAGTGGTGGATAATGTAACGACCCTCTTAGTCGTTTTAGAAATTTCAACCATTATTTTTATATTAACCTTTTTAGTAGATTTTATGATTAATTTATATGACTTATAAGAATGAGTGACATGATTTTTAGATTTAATAAAAGATTATTTTGTTGCTAATAATAATGGAAAAAAAAAAAGAAAAGAAAAGAAAAAGGAAATTAATTCAATAAATAAATAAAATAAAATATAAAGAAAAGGGGCAAAGTGCCCTAACCCTTTTAAAAGTCATGAGTGCTCATACGAAGAAAAAAAAGCGAGAAAGAAATACAGTAAGAAAAGAAAAGAAAGGGAGAAAAGAAAAAGAAAAAGGAGGAGAAACAACGATATTTTTATCTCGAGATATCAAGGTAATTATTCTTATCCTTTCTATTAAATTTTTGTGTAACTAGGAATAGATTTTTAGGTTAAAACGTGTATAATTTATACTAATATGTGAACTTGTGAACTTGAGATTATAAATGTGTATAAGTATTATGGTTCAATCATTGGACAATGATTAGTCCTACTCATTGGACAATGATTACTCCAAGATTAGGATTATTAATAGTGGAACGATAAATATGAATTTGAACATTGAAAATAAGTGGTTTCAGCAAATAGTTTTGTAGTCCGCCATTGATGTGTTGGGCAGTTAGTTTCGGCTTTAATTATTTTCATTTGATTATCATATTAGGATTCAAGTTTTGATATATTGAGATATGTGTTAAATAGTGGGTGCATGATGATATATAAAAATCATTATAATTATATTATTCGGAGAATTAAGATTTAACCCTAAACTTGAAATTCAGAAAATATGAGATTTGATCAATTGGTTGGAATAAAGATTTAGAAATTTTATTATAAATTTGGATGAGTTTTGGGTGTAAGCTAGAGATATAGCAATATGAATGTTGTTAGTTTCGAAATCATATCGTGGTTATTTATTTGAATAAATTTTATTGGTTTGGAAGTCAACCAAAAGAGGAAGGCTCAAGTTTTGGAGTCATTGTTCGACTATTTGAGGCAAGTGGATTTCTAAACTCTTGTTAAGTGTATGGAATGCGTGTATTTCCTTGTGATATATGTTTGGGAGTAATGGGATTGGTGATGGGTTGACTTGTCCACATTGATTAATTCTAATGATGAAATAAAAGGGATAACAAAAGGCGATGTGATTAATTATTTATGTGTGATGTGTTGAGAAAAGTTTGATGGCTTGTTGAATCATTGTTGATGTGATTTCATGTTTGTGTGGTTGTGAACTGTGCAATGTTATGAAAATGGTCATCTTCTCATTATTTGTGTGAACATGTCATTGCATTATTCTGAGACATGGTTGTGGAAGTGTTATGTGCATTGAGAAAGAATGATAACTTAAAGAGGATGTACCATTTCGAGGGACGTATCGCGCGCCGCGATGGTTACTATATTTCGAGGACGTATCGCGCTACCGCGATGGATACTATATTTCGAGGGCGTATCGCGCGCCGCGATAGTTATCAAGTATCGAGGGTCGTGTCGTGCGCCGCGACAGATGCATGGACAGATATGTCCCCCATGGGTCCCGGACTGAGAGACAGCGGGTGTGTATTACTAGGTCAGACATGCATCATTATAATTGACATTGCATTCCATTACATTGCACATACTTATCATTAGTGAACTTGATATTGTGTTTTGCTGATCTAATGATTGCCTTTTTGCGGAACTTGTGATTGTTGAATACTGAGCTTGTTATTGAGGATATATAATTTGTTGAAGTGTTGTTGTTGAGGATATGTAATTTGTTAAAGTGTGTTATTGAGGATATGTAAATTTGTGGAAGTGTTGCTATTAAGGATATCTAATTTGTTTAAGTGTTGATGTTGAGGATATATAATTTGTTAAAGTGTTGTTGTGGAGGATATGTAATTTGTTAAAGTGTTGTTGTGGTGGATATGTAATTTGTTTAAATGTTTTTGTTGAGTTACGCTTTATGTAAACCGTGAGTTATTAGGTCAATGATGTTTATGCAGGTTGTAGTTGTGGAGGTTCGGTTGGGGGTGGTAGGAGTACCCGTATCTCATCCCCTTAGCTTGTGTTTAGCCGTTTACTTGCTGAGTACCGTGTGGTTTGGTACTCACCCCTTGATTCTACAAATTTTTGTAGGTTATGAGCCTGGATTTTTGTTGTACTTGTCATTCTCTTCTTTTTCGAGGCTTCTTGGAGATTGGTCAGGTAGCTGTTTCCATCGCAGCAGACTTTCTTCTCCTTAATTATGATCTTGTTCTATTCTAGAAACAAGTTCATTAGAGACTTGAGTTTTTCTTTTGAATCAATTGTAATACGATTTTTGGGTCGTGACATAAAATAATCCTTGAAAAAGGGGGAGGATCAAAGAATCAAAATGATCATAATAAGAATATATGTGCTCTTGGAGAGCCTACGACATAACACTTTATGAAACCTCATGAGAGGGGTAGCTACCTAAAAATAATGAAGTGATGAGATCTTAATAAGTTCTGTCGTATTGCGAATCGATACAAAATGATTTATCGTTGACGATATCTTTGATACAATAGTGCGCAATATTGTAAAATATAATGAGGATATAAATTATACATCTATTAAAGCATGCTTGTGTAGAAATAATTATCAAGTGAAAAGTGGAATGATGCATCTTGGTAAGCGTAAAGCTTATTTGACTTGCAATCTAGACACTCGAAAATGTCATACATCTAATATTGAATGTTGTTACTTGACAAAATTGATATGAAAATATCCGATGGGTTCAAAATATAAAGCATATACAAGTTTTTGAAAAACTTGTTTATCATCCTCATAAGGATTAAATAGATTCAAAATGCATAGAGCATATGCAAGTATTATTATGCAAGTTGATGACTAGAATTGAAACTTTTGGTAATTATTTGCTTAAAGAAGTTGAAGTAAGGAACTTGCTGAAATCTTTGACCCTGAAGGAAAGATTCATAAAAGCAGATAGAAGAAATCATATTTCGTCAAGGTTTTTCTACACTCATGAGATCCCAAGAATGGTGATATCAACATGCAAGAGGTATGTTCAAGTAACATTATTGTTGATTTATTCACCAAGTCTCTATCAACTACAACTTTCAAGAAGATGATGCACAAGCTTGGAAAACGAAGATTCTAGTCTCTGAATTGATGTTATCATTAGGGGGAGTTAATACGCGATGTTATCTTTTTTCCTCACAAGGTTTTGTCCCATTGGGTTTTCCTTGTAAGGTTTTTAATGAGGCATCTGTAATGCGTATTGTTAGATATGTGTACTCTTTTTCCTTCACTAGATTTTTTTCCCACTGGATTTTATCTAGTAAGGTTTTAACAAGGCACATAATCTACCGACATTCAAGGGGGAGTGTTATAAACAATTTGGTTATAGTGAATGTCTAATTATGTGGAGTCCTTGTAGGATATGGTTAGGAATCCTACTTGGGGACCAAGTAAGGTTTTCTCTATAAATAAAGGGTTTTCCTTCATTGTAAATAAGATTTGTGAAAGATCTCTGAATCGTGAATATATTTCAAAAGAAATAAAAAGTCTTTTCTCATCTCTCTACTTTCTTCTTCTTCTAAATTTATATAGTTTCATAACACAAATATAAATATAAAGAGGTATATATTTACAATTATTTTACTTTTATAGAATATTTATTTAGTTTTTCCTTAATATAATAAACAAGTAAAGATTTAGAGAGAGAGTAATTAATAATTGAAGTTGAGTGCTCCTTTGTGGGATCCTTTTTCCACCAAAGGTAATGACATGAATCTATGCCTAATTCACATAAAAAATAGAATTTTCAATACTAAAAGGAACAAATGAAACCTACTTTTTCTCTCTCATAACCTTAGCTAGGTTTCATACTTTAAATCTATGATAACTATAGTCTATAATAGTAGGGTGACAAATAAATGAGTTAGGCCAAACTTAGAACAAGTCAAAACGAATTAAATTAGTGAATGAATAATAATTCAATCCGTCTAAAATGTAGCTTTTTTTTTATACAGGTGATCACAACAAATATTTAATAACAACGGTCGTATGTATATGTAATGTATATATAATGTATTGATAATGTACATATAGTGTACAACCGAATTTATGTGATATCAAAGTCGGCACGCTTTCGATGAATTGACTATTTAAACTTTCACATAATTGATAAAAATTTGATTCTCCATCTTGTAATTCTCTTTTCTATTTTTTCTTCCGCAATAAAATAAATAAAAAAGAGACTACATGGGCTGATTCCTGAAAATGATATTAAAAAACTAGAAGTACTTATGTGGAATATAATAAACATATATGAATGAATGAGGTCATGCCACTATCAAATTAAAGGAGTAGTTAAGCTTAAAATCACAATCAAGGAAACATCACCTTTTTCATATGTTTGAAAATGATCCAAACATAATAGTGTAAAAGAAATATAAAGAATAAATAAATCCAAATATAAGTTTATTTAAATACTAAAGTATCACAATAATAAGCACTTTTAATTTTGACAACAAAGGTAGATTCAACTTTAAACACTTTTATCTTTCATTAAATTCAAAATGAATTATTTAGCAATGCTTTTGTATATCAAAATATTGAATTCATAAGCATAGTTTGAATGACTTTTATGCTATATAAATCACAAAATAGATCATGTGATGTTATATAGTGCCTTATTACTAGGACTATGATTTGGATACTCTACTTTTCTTTCCTTTATACAACGTTAGTGACTTGAGCAACTTGTGCAACAATTAGTCTATCTATTGGACAATAATCATCATCTTTTTGGACGTTCAAATCTTATTGATATCCACGTGGATTTAACTTTTATATATATATATATATATATATATATATATATATATATATATATATATATACACACTGTATTATTATTTTCGAGTGTGGTGAGATAGATAAAATTTTACTATTTGTAAATTAATAATCTTGAGTTTGAACCTGAAATTTTGTTAATGAAAACATTTTCTCTAAAGAATTTTTCCCTCAAAAGACAAATACACCTCATATAAAGTCAAATTAATACATATATTAGTTAAAATCTCTATTAAGGGTTACTTTGTAATTGTATATGTATCAACTCTTGTATAAATATCTCTTATATGATTAATGAATGTAGAGTTGGGGTTCTCTTTACATGGTATTAGGGCCATAAAAAAAATCACGCTTAGAAAAGAAAAGAAAAAACCTAAGTATGCCGGGAACTTTAGCCTACACCAATGCTTTCATTGTGTTTGTTGCTTCAGCGATATTTGAGCAAGAAGAGATCCTGAGATTCAATTTCACTATCACTTTTAAAAGAACTTTCACGTGTTTGGCCATGAGACCACTACTATAATTTCATCAAATGAGAGTCTCATTTCTTGCAACTTGCTACCTAGTGCTACTACTATAATTAAATATATACCCCCACAAATACCTCTCAAACACATCACACAAAAAAAATATGCACATGCAAATGGAGAAAGAGGGCAACTATGATAAGCCTAAGAAACTCCACAATTTCATGTCAATTAAAACACTTCTTATTTTCATAAATTTTATCTTCATTTCAGTTGGTCAAATATCAGGTGTATTACTTGTTAGAATTTATTACTTACATGGTGGAAAAAGAAAGTGGTTGCAAGCATTTTTGCTAACAGCAGGATTCCCAATCTTGATTCTACCAATTTCAATCTCTTATCTGAAAAAAAGAAAAAAAATTACCAATATTAATAATAATATTAGATTTTTTGTCACACCTAAATTAGCAATGTTTAGTGCTATTTTAGGCCTTCTTCTTGGTATTTGTAGCTACCTCTACACTTTTGGCATGTCCTATCTTCCTGTCTCGATCTCCTCTCTCCTATCTTCAACGTCCCTAGCATTCACCGCGATTTTCGCGTATTTCATGGTGAAACATAAGTTCACAGATTATTCCGTGAACGCGGTGGTCTTGATGATGCTAGGTTCGATAATATTAGGGCTACATATGAATGGAGATCGTCCGATAGGTGAATCGAATCGATCATACACATTAGGGTTTGTGATGACACTTGTTGGTGCGGCTCTTCATGGATTTGTTAATGCAGGAGTGGAGTATAGTCATGTTAAAGCTGGAGTTGTTGTCACGTTTGATTTTGTCATGCAAATGCAGTTTCTTATATCCATGTTCTCAGCTTTGTTTTGTATTGTCGCAATGATTATCAACAAAGATTTTCAGGTAATCGTCTCAATCAAAATTTAAAACGGTTAGAAAGGACCTACCTTTTTTATGCGTAGTCATTATTTAGTGATCTAATAAAAGTTAAATTATTTATCTTACATTGGGAATTAATTAGTATGGCAAAGAAATCATCATATTATAATAAAAAATTTAATAGATAAAAGAATTTAAATTCATAAAAGCCGTGTAAACACTATATAAAGTAATGCTATCCTATCATTCCGATTTATAGGATTATGGTATGAATTGGGCATGAATTTTATTTTATTAAACTGAAGATTTCTGAAAATTATGGCATTAAAGATGTCATTAACACTATATAATGGTCATTTTTGATACCTTACATATATACATTTACAATTTAAAATCATAAAATTCAAAGATTTCTTTTAGTTTTCTTCAACCTAATGCATAGTTAAGCTAAGACGCTTAAGTTAACACGAAAGAAGTACTAGAGTTTAATATATATACGTTGTCCATGTAAATAATATGTGCACGATACCATCAAATCTTCTTCACATATGATAGCAGGTAACCTCTCTTATTTGCTTGCAAGATTACAAATCTCTTCGCTTATTTTTAGTATCTTTTGAATGACCTGACAACGTAAGAAAATCATTTTAAAAGTATATATATATGCAGGCCATCACTAGAGAAGCTGAAGAATTTGGATTAGGGCAAAGAAAGTACTATATGATATTAGGATTAACAGCAATATCTCTACAAATTATGATTATTGGAAATCTTGGGATGATTTTCTGCTCCTCAGCATTATTGTTAGGGATAGTAAATGCACTTCTTGTTCCAATACAACAAATATTTGCTGTTATGTTCTTGCCTGAGAGTTTCAATTCTGATAAGTGGATGGCTTTAGCTATGTGTCTTTGGGGTTTTGCTTCTTATTTCTATGGAGAATATAAAGAAAGCATAACCAACAAGGTTACAAAAGACAAACATGCTACCCTACCAGACCAAGTTTAATTAAGTAATGATAATGTTGCTTCTTTCTCGTGTAGTCAGTGACGTATGCAGAATTTTATGTTAAATAATATATTAGTATTACGTGTAAGAGTTTGGATCGTTGGGTTTTTGTAAGACATTTATTTTCGATCACAAATCAATGTTTTATTTTGCGTTACTTTTTAAGAGATGTGGTCGATTGAATATGTATTTATATTCGCGAAGCCATGGATTCAAAAAAATAAAATGAAAGGATCTTATGTCATGGAAATTCAACAACTTATATGTTACTCTCTCAAGTTCATATTAAATAAATTGTTGAGATCTTTTTATTATTCAAAATAAGTGAGTTTAAAAAAATAATTAGGATATTTTTCTATATTTTACCCTTTATTTATGAGGGTCTTAATTTTACCTACCTTACAATAGGTGAATATATATTTGTGCATATATATATATATATATATATAAATTGTCAAAAAATTTCAAAAAGGTACGTCAAACTTTTTTTTAATCAAAAGGACAAAATCGTTTTCGACGAAGCGATTTTCTTCTGACAAAACTGATGTGTTAATTTTTTTTAAAAACACACCAAAATCGCTGCTGTGACAGCGATTTCGTCCAAAAAAAAATTCTTAAAATTGTTGTCATATGGCAGCGATTTTGTCAAAAAAAATTTTTACAAAGAGGCAAACAAAGCTGGCAGCCTCCATTGCTTGCTTGCTGCAAAGATAGGAAAAAGAAATCGCTGCTAGATTTCAATTTATTTTTTATTTTTTTTAAAGACGCTGCACATGCAGCGTTATTAAAAAAAAAGTTACGATATCAATTTTAACAGGAGAGATTTTACCCTTTTGGTTAAGAAAAATTGATATTCCCTTTTAGAATTTTCGACAATTTTTTTTGTCTTTTTGACTCCGGACTATATATATACACACATATCATCGAAGGCAAAGCTATAATATTAGGTACTAGAGTTCATGTGATATTTTGAGATGTCTTTTCAAGGAAACATAAGATCCATTATATAGGCATGAACTATGCTTTATGGCTGAATAGCATCAAAGAACCCTAATTGGAATTGAACACAACCTGTAAAGTCTAATAAAATTTTGATGTCTACGATCGCTATAGGCTTTAGGGACATTTACTAAGAGGATAAATTTTCCTTAAAACTATAATAAGTATTTTCATTATTAGTTAGTAACCAATCATTTTTGGCGTAGAATTTCAATATTGCTTTAGTTCAAGCAACAAATTAAATTCTATATATGCTCCACTTTTTTTTTAAATATTGCAGAACAGTTCAGGCATATCCTTTTTCTGGCACAATATTAATAACAATTTTGAATCTCCATTCAAACGAAAAGAATTGGTCCATACAGACATGTTGAGCACCAAATCAAATTATTGTCATATGTTTCTTTATCAAAGGTTTCATTTTTATGGTTGATAATGTCTAAAATTTACTTTCTATAGTAGTGGTGGTTCCAATTTTTGAAATAGGACCAGCATATTGATATGGTGGGGGTGGGGGACTACCTTGAGTGGGTGGGACACTAAAAGATTGCTGGTGAGAATTGCTATCGTAAATCTATTGAAGTCAACGCTACTTACTGTAACGACCTGCTAGGTCGTTTTGAGAACTAGGACTGGTTTGACTCCTTTTGAAAATTTAAAGGGGTATTTTTAAACTATTCGAAACTAAGAATATTTAGTTGATAAAAATTTTGGTGAAGAATTAATATAGTTAATAGTTAGTGGGTCATATCCATAATTCATTTAATACCTTTTTACTTGACCCACTAATTGATTTAGGTTAGTGGGATTAGTTTATTTATTTTACTTAATTAACTTTAGAAAGGCAGAAAATAAAAGGGTTAGAAAACTACCGGGGCAGTGTGAAGACAGAACGTGAGGGAACCAGCGAAATTTTCAGGTAAGAAGCAATTTGGAGATTTTCTTGATTTTTATATGGATCATAGTGAATGTAAGGTAGAAAGAAAGTTGATCCGTTATTCGTCTATTTATTATTATAATAAGGGCTTTGATAGGAAAATTGGCAGGGAACGATATATATAGTTTCCTTCGTTATTGCCAGTTGGAGTATGTTGTTGCTGTTACTATTATTATCATTAGATGTGTAGTTGTTATATTTAATGAAGTTGGAAAAAAAAATATTTGGGGTTAGTCAATTTTATCGGAAAGGTTTTAAAACCAAATTGGTGAATTTTATTATTGATGTTTTCTTCGTTGCATCTAATTTTACTTTCTTGATAAATTATCAATGTAAGGTTAGATTTCTGAAACAAACGGTTAACAAGGTATGAAAAATTATGTGGATTAGTGCAGATGGAATTTTTTTTATGATACAAGTCCACTCACTTTCCCTGCAACTCCAAACAATTCCTTCTTTCTCTTATATTCCTATCCCTCTATCTCTAACTATATTGTTTCCTCCAAAATTATAAAAATGTTTGTCCATTTTGGTGGGGAATCATAAGAAAATCATGAGCCAATCATTGGCAATCAAAGTCATAAGCCAATCATTTGGCAAGCTGCCAATGATTGGCATTGTTATGAATTTTGGGAATGTGACAATTTTTTTCTTCAGATAGTCACGTTGCAGTGCATTCTGCCTGTCCGTAGTGTAGATATTACATTGACCTGCTTAAGCTAATTATTAAGTTTAGATTTAAAATTTAATATATTGAGATTGGTAATTAATTACTAGGTGTTATGTTATATGATCTAACATTAAATTTTAGTCCATTTGAGGAGGTTAGAGTTAAGTTCTTGGCTTAAAATTTAGCAAGTATGAAAAATTTGGCATACCAATATATATCAAGATTTGGAGTTTGGTTGGAAAAATGAGTGAGTTTTAGCATCTATGATAGACATATAATAATTTGAATGTCTACAAAAATTGCTTACTTACGAATATTGCATAATTGGTAGATTGGGAACGTTCCGAAACCTTGCGAAAAGGAAAGGAAAAATCTTAAAAGATTCGTGGCACAAGTTCGGCATCTAAGGTATGTTAAGACTTTTTAGACTTGTTGAAGGACGTTTTCCTAATTAAAGATTAAAAAATGAAAATAGACAAGGGGTAAGGGGGAAAGATGGTGGTCTCGTATCAATGGTGTGACGGGCATTGGTACGAGTACCGGTGTTATAAAAAGGAAAAGTACTATTATAGAATGTGGATCGAATTTGAGAATGCCAAAGCATATGGGCATTAGCTGATATATTATTGACTTGAATTCCTTGTGTGATTGTGTTTTATTTATTTCACCCGTATAGTTGAGATAATTGAGGTGGTTATGTATTATATTCATATTGATTGATTGAGATGCATCATCATTCCCTCTATTGAAACAATATTGTGCACATGCATAGAGATGAGACTGAGTATAAGTTGGGCACGTGGAGATCGTCCGTGCTGGGGATGGTGAGATGTTAAGATTGTAATTTGGGCACGTGGAGACCGTCCGTGCGAAAATTATTTGATATTATGATAGTGCGTTGAGATCGTCCGCACAGACACGTGGATATCATCCGTGTCGGTATATGGACTTCGCGAGTCCCCCATGGGTCATGAACTCTCGATGTATTTCCGAGGAGTATCATGTATATACGGTTGAGTGAGTACTGGGTATTCTAAGACATATCATTACATGGCATCATATTGCATTGCATTTCATCCCATCATTCATTCTTGATGACTATATGTTTCGTTTGGTGTTTGGAAAATATTAAATGTTGATTTGTTTTATTGATGAAACTTAAATAGTAAGTGTAATATATATATATATATATACTTGTACAATCTAAGAACTTATTTTCTTATATAACTCCCGTCACTACTTCTTCGTTGTCGGTCAATGAGACATACTGGGTACACGTGGTTTCGTACTCATACTACGCTTGTTGCACTCTTTGTGGTGCAGATTCGATTCCGAGTAGGAGCACATCTCGTGGAGCAAATTGAGTCCGGCTTAAAGTTCTTGGAGTTGTGGTGAGCTGCTTGGCTGTTCCGTGGCCCACACCTCCCTTTTTCTTTTATTTATTCTGTTATTAGTATTCAAACAGGATATCCCTTATGTTAGATTTGTCATTTAGTTTCAGACTTGCATCGAATTTTAGAAGCTCTTGTACTTAAGACACCAATTCTTGGGGTGATATATTTTATCTTCCGCATTTCGTACTTATAAGGAACTCAATATTGGAGATTCTTGCTAAGCGTTGGTCTTTTTTTTACTCATTTGTTGGTTTAGTTGGGTTAATATGTTGGGTTGGCTTACCTATTGGTTGGGAACATAGGTGCCATCACGACTTGCAAAAATTTGGATCGTGACACTTATTGATTATTAAAAAGATTTTAAATAACTTGCTACTTCATGAATTTTCTATTTATTGTCCTTGTCAATCTCTTAGACTACAAAATTGTAATTTGAATTTGACTCTAATTTGTTTTAGTGAAGTTTAGGTTAAATCCTTTCCATTGTGATTTTTAAATATTTTTTTTAATCTCTGAGCCGGAGCGTGTTCCACGTTAAAAATGTGTGTCCATTCTTTTTATTCGCAAAGATATATAATGATCCAATTCACCCCAACACAACTCTTTTGCCATGTGAGTTAATAATTCATCCCTCATTTTTAATAGCAGTTCAAACACTCTTAGTTAGTGTACAGAGTTAATATCGATTTGTTATTACACATATGAAGTTATTTCATGAGATCTTCAATCACACAGGTTGGGTTACCATATTGACTATCAATTGGCCTTAAACCTATTTCTATTGAGGTCTAGAGAATTAATTTTCTACCCTAGGTTTAGTCAGTTAATCGACCAAATTCAATTCTGATTTCACATAATCAATTGCAACTATTCATCTTTCAACAGCTGCTTAACGACATTATGCCTCAATTTAGAACTGTAAGATCTATTTTTCGCAATATCAATTGCGGCTTTACAAGCCAGTGTATAAACACATGAGACAATTCATCCTTATTAAAGGGATCATTTGGTAATTCATCATTTATTAAAGAGATTGACAATTCATTTTTTTGTTGAAGGGATCAACAATTCATTATACATCTAAGGGATCAATAATTCATCCTTAATCGAAGAGATTAATAGTCATCCTTCATCAAAGGGATTAACTGACAATTCATCCTTTATTAAAAGGATATTTTCCAAGAATTTTCTTAACAATTCATCCTCAGACTAGCCAGCTCCAAAACTACAAACTCTGACTTCATAATCTATCTAGCAATGATCATCTGTTTAGCTAATTTAAGGATACTGCACGAACATCTAAGGTGAACACATGTCCATTTGGATTTTCTCGTCTGAATAAAAAATTCAGGCGGCATCACAACACCCTTCTAAAGAAGAAGGATATCCACTATACATAATACCATAACTCATGGTTCCTCTCAAATATTTCATCAGTCTATTCAATGCAAACAAATGTTAATTATTGGGATTATGAATATATCTACACAATGGGATGTGAGCTTGAGAAGAACTTTTTCTTTTTCAAGAATTTTAATTGTTCTTGAGTCACCAAAATAAACAATTTCTCCCCCCTTTTCAGCTTGGGTATATGACAGAAAATCATATTTGTTTATACAAAATGTGCCTAGTAAAATCAGAGTCTATCACTCATTTCTCACATTGGCCATAACATTCATTTCCGAAATGACCGCAATAATCATATCATCCTTTTCAGTCAAATTTATTTTTAGCTTAAAGAGATTTTCATTTCTTTTCAATATTCTTTTGCATTGAGGTGCATTTCTCATCAAGGTTTTATTATTAGCTATCGACTTGTAAACATGACTATTTACATACCTGTAATTTTCTTTACCGTAGCCTCCGGCAAAATGACTTGTACATTATCAATCAGAATAGCACCAACATCAATATCACCAATAGTTTTAGGACACATATTATTTGCCATAATTTCTTAGATTATTGGGAAAATAATTGAAATTTCATAATAATAATAATGATAATAATAATAATAAAATAACTTTATACTTTAACAAAATAGTAGTCCTGAAAATAGATAAATATTACTACAATAATCTATAAATATTAGTGCATAAAATTGATAAATATTTGAGTCGTGCTGAGTAGTGTCCTAAGAAATTATTTCAACTGTGTAAAATATTTCCTTAGGATTATACAAGCACTTTGCTATCTTAAATAGAAAATATATAAATTACCAAGTTAATTAACATCAACAAGTTATTAAAGGATATAAAATAATAAAACCAAAATAATTAATTAAAGTAACCATAAGAAAGAGAATAGATGAAAACGTGAGATTTATAAAATTAGGCAAAATGTTTGTTCATTAAGAATAGATGAGTAGTACTTACAGTTATAAAAAGTGATGACTTCATGACAAGTGGTCTAATTATTACACGCAAAGTGATACATGTATAAAAATTACACCATAATAAAAGTAAGATATAATATATAAATATATATTTTTAATTTAATTTCAAATTATATTTATGTCTTTTAACCATCATTCGTAGCTCTTGTCTAGCATCCAATTTCTATTTTCATTCTCCTATAACCCAAATAAATACCAATTGGTCTACATCACAAAGGCCACCTTACAAACAAAAAGAATGTAACTTTTCCTAAACCAAAAAATCACATAGCAATCAAACAAGTGGATTCATATGTATTTTAGTTATAATAAATTTTTGTTGGTCACTCAATATTTAGTAATTATTGAATGAATCATATGAGGATTTTTTTGAGAATAAATATGTAAATTTACAGAAAAATAAATTATATATACATGTGAATCATATCAACTACATATATAACAAATCTCGCTAACTTTTGTTACTATCTAACATACCTCTCTTTCAATTTAGTATATTTGATAGCAAAAATAAAATAAAATAACATATATATTAAAAAAATTTAATTTACGAAGAGATTCGTAGTATTTTAAAAATACATGTAATAAAAGCATATTACTCTATCTGTTCATTTTTAATTGTTATGTTACGTTTTTCGATAGTCAATTTAATTAATTTTTAAAGTTAAATAAATTATATTAATTTAATAATATAAATAAAAAATTCAAATATTTAAAAATTATACTAAAAATACTATAAATTTCATTTTCTTAATATTAATATAATGTAAAGTATAAATTATAAAATATTAATCAATATTATTATTATTTAACTCTAAAAAAAACCCGTAAAGGTATATTAATTAGTTTTTCGTCCTGAAAACACACCTAGATTGGTCAAAAGACTGGCCGGACGTGATAACCCACGGAATCGATTTCGACCCAATTATCTCTTTTGCCCATATCCGTACACTCACATCTTCCAAAAATCCAACTGGCAATTACTTTGTTTCCAAAAATTCCATAATCCGTGTCACGACCCAAATCGGGGCCGCGACTGGCACCCACATTTTACCCTCCTATGTGAGCGAACCAACCCATTTAACCCTTAACATTTCAATATATAACAACAGAAAATAATGCGGAAGACTTAACTCATTAATAAAACAATTCAAAACTATTATTAATATCCCCAAAATCTGGAAGTCATCATCACAAGAACATCTATTTCAAATTACTAAACTAAGAATGTCTAAGAACTAAAAATACATAAAAGCTAGTCCATGCCGGAGTTCAAGGCATCACGACTTGAAGAAGAAGATCCAGTCCAAGCTAGACGTATTAGCTCACCCCGAATTTCCTGTAGTAAGACTGGCTTGAATCATCTTGAGTTGAAGATGACGGAACGTCACGTATTCCACAATTAGCAAAGAAGAAAACATAAAAGTAGGGTCAAGATAACCACAAGTACCGAGTAGATATCATCGGCCAACTCAAAATAAAACAAGATATATCGATTAATATCATAAATCAACTATAAAACTCAACATGTAGCAACAACAAGTACTATAATCATCAAAAGTACCATTAAGTTCATCCGTGAGGGCTCAAGCCTCAATACCATGCTCATTCGGGAATTAAGTTCATTATGTTGAGTATATTCTCATCTTTCACGATTCATTATTCATATTCCTCTTGTGTCGATGCGTGACACTCCGCTCCCTCATATTCATTAATCCTCTTGTGTCGATGCGACACTCCGATCCCCTAAATCTACGTGTCGGTTCGTGACACCCGATCCCCTACATCTACGTGTCGGTTCATGACACCCGATCCCCTAAATCTACGTGTCGGTTCGTGACACCCGATCTCCTAAATCTACGTGACGGCTCGTGACACACGATCCTATATGTGTCGATGCGTGACACTCCGATCCCTAATTCTACGTGTCGGTTCGTGACACCCGTCCCACTAATACTATGTGTCGGAACGTGACACTCCGATCCACTAATTCTCATTATATCCGCTCATCAAGCCTTCTATCCCAAGGCATCATCAATCCCATTACTTTAATTCATCAAGCCTTCTTTTATACCAAGGCCTTATCATTAACAAGTAGATTAAAGTTTCTTTCAAGATTTGGGATTCAATAGCTTCGTCATGCTTATTTATTCATAATTACATAATAACATCATTCATGCAAGCATACAATTAAGCATATAGAAGGGTTTTACAATACTACTAACATATATCATTCGCTATTAAGAGTTTACTATGAATAGCATGAAAACCATAACCTACCTCCACCGAAGAATTGGAATCAACAAGAAATCTCCCACGCTTTGTTATTCCTCTTCCTCTTCGATCGATCAATACTCTCTCTCAATTCGTTTCTCCTTTTCTCTCTTGTTCTTTCTCTTTGTTTTATTCAAACCCTCTTTCCTTTACCCTAATTATTGTATAATTAAGAATAAAAGAGGACAATAAAACCCACTAATTAACTTAAGGTTACCTCTTTTAACCCCTAAGTAATTAGACTTATTAATACAAACCTCAATCTTTATAATTAAGGAAAGAATAGTCAAAAACGACCCTTAAAAGCGTGTGGAGAAATCCTATTTTGCTGGGATCGCTGCGTGACTGTGGCGGTCGTCGTGGATCGCGACGGTCCGTCACAAAGGCCGCAACATCCTGTGTTTCAGTGATCGTGACGGCCGTCACCCTCGCGACGGTCCGTCCCGCCTCCGTCTGGCGGTCGTGAACTCGTTTCGTCCCAATTTCTCAAAAGTTGAAGTGTTTTGCAACGGAAACTCACGACCGTCCGTCGTGGATGTGACGGTCCGCTCGCTATTTCGTTACGAAGTTCGTAGAGTCGATTTTCGATTACCCAAATTAAGAATTCTAAGTGTCATGGGACGGAACACCCACGACGGTCCGTCGAGCCTGCGACGGTCCGTCGTTGGCTCCGTGGTTTCAGCCGCTTTTCCGAATTTGTTCTGCAACTCTAAAGCGACTAAACAGGTCGTTACAATAGATACCAATTTACCCATCGTTCGTCCCGAGCGATCAAAAGAAGAAAAAAAAACAATGGCGAAAGAGTACCTGAATCAGAAACGGATGTGGGTACTTTTCTTTATATCCGCCTCCTTCTCCCAAGTAGCCTCTTCAACGGTCGATTCTTCCATTGAACTTTGATGGATGCAATTTCTCTCGACCTCAACTTGCGAACCTCTCTATCTAATATAAAGCAACAAAGCTCCTCCTCATATGACAAGTTCTCATCGAGTAAACCGAATCCCAACGGATGATGTAGTTTCCATCTCCATGGTATCTTTTCAACATGGACACATGAAATACCGGATGTACTCGGACAGCCACGGGGCAAGGCTAATTCATAAGCCACCTCCCTACTCGCTTTAGTACCTCAAATGGTCCAATATACCTTGGACTTAGCTTACCTCTTTTGCCAAACCGCATCACCCTTTCATAGGTGAAACCTTCAACAAGACTCGTTCACCTTCCATGAACTCCAAGTCTCTAACCTTTCGGTCTGCATACTCCTTTGTCTACTTTGCGCCGCTAGAAGCTTTTCTTGAATGCCCTTCACCTTATCTAACGAATCCCTTTAAAAGATCGGTACCCCAAGGTCTAACCTCGAATGCATCAAACCAACCAATGGGAGACCTACATCTCCTCCCATACAATGCTTCAAATGGAGCCATGTCAATGCTTGAGTGATAGCTATTATTGTATGAAAACTCCGCTAAGGGTAAGAAGCTATCCCAATGGCCACCAACTCTATCACGCACGCGCCAAGCATATCCTCCAACACTTGAATCGTTCGTTCGGATCGACCATCGGTCCGAGGATGGAACGCAGCGATGCTAAGGTCCAACCTAGTACCCAATTCCGCATGCAATGTTTTCCAAAACTTAGAAGTAAAGCTGCGTGCCTCTATCGATATAATGGAGAGTGGAACCCATGCAATCGAGCGATTTACGAGATATAGATCTTGGCTAACTTCTCTGCGTTGTAAGTTACCTTGACCTAATAAAATGAGCGGACTTAGTTAACCTATCGACAACTACCCAAATGGAGTCATACTTACCCAATGTCTTTGGAAGACCAACCACAAAGTCCATTGCAATTCTCTCCCACTTCCATTCAGGAATGGGCATTCTCTGAAGTGTTCCTCCGCCTTTGGTGTTCATATTTCACTTGTTGACGCTTGGACACTTGGCAATAAAGTCAACAATATCACGCTCATTCTACTCCACCAAAAGTGTTGCTTTAGGTCACGATACATCTTGGTTGCACCGGATGTATAGAATACCTTGAGCTATGAGCTTACTGCCAAATAGTGTTGATCAAATCATCAACTCGGGGTACACATACCCTTCCCTTAATCCTCAAAACACCTTCCTCATCAATTGTTGCTTCTTTAACCTCTCCTTGCAACACTTTGTCTCGGATTCGCCTTAGTTTCTCATCATCAAACTGTTTTCCCTTAATCTTGTCAAGAAAAGAAGATCTCGACTCCACACTAGCTAACAATCCTCCCTTCTCATTTACTTCTAACCTCATCAAATCGTTAGCCAAAATGCACTTCTGCCAGCCATGGCGCTGAAGCTTGCAAATGAGCTAGACTTCCCATGCTTCCCGCCTTTCTACTCAAAGCATCCGCTACAACATTCGCCTTCCCTGATGATACAAGATAGTGATATCGTAGTCCTTTAGTAGTTCCATCCATCTCCTTTGTCTCAAGTTCGGATCTTTCTCGAGTAAAGACGCGTCTTGAAGGCTACGATGATCCGTGTAGACTTCACACTTAACCCCATACAAATAGTGTCTCCATTGTTTTAGTGCAAATACTACCGCGCCAACTCCAAATCATGGGTCGGATAGTTACGTTCATGCACCTTTAATTGCCTCGAAGCATAAGCAATTACACTCTTCTTGCATTAGCACTGCACTCCAACCTGCATAGGATGCATCACAATACACAATGAAGTCTTTACCCTCTATCGCAAGGTAAGAATTGGTGCGGTAGTCAACAAAGTCTTAAGCTTCAAAGCTTTCCTCACATTCATCCGACCACACAAATGGAACATTCAGCTTAGTCAAGTTCACAATTGGGAAGCAATAGAAGAGAATCCTTGACAAATCTGCGGTAGTAGCTAGCTAACCCAACAAAACTTCTTATTTCGACACATTAGTGGAGTCTCACCCAATTCTTCATCTGCTCAATCTTAGATGGATCTACCATCACTCCATCCTTAGAAACTACGTGCCCCAAGAAGGACCGCGTCTAGCCAAAACTCACACTTAGAGAACTTGGCATAAAGCTTTTTCTCCTCAACATTTCCAATACCATTCTCAAATGCTCTTCATGTTCCTTCGCTCTTCGAGTATACCAATATATCATCAATAAATACGATCACGAAAGGTCCAAATATGGCTTAAAGATCCTGCTCATCAAGCCTATGAACGCAGCAGGGCATTCGTAAGACCAAAAGACATCACTACAAATTCGTAATGCCCATACCTCGCTCGGTGCGGTCTTTGGCACATCCGCTGCTCGTATTTTCAATTGATGATAACCGGATCTCAAGTCAATCTTAGAAAGACACAAGCACCTTGGCGGATCGAACAAGTCATCAATGCGAGGAAGAGGATACTTGTTCTTTATGGTTACCTTGTTTAGTTGTCCGTAGTCTATGCACATCCGAAAACTCCCATCCTTCTTCTTCACAAACAAACCGGAGCACCCCAGGGGATGCACTTGGTCTAATGAAGCCTTTGTTCAATAACTCTTGAAGTTGTGCCTTTAACTCTCTTAACTCGCGGAGCCATTCTATAAGGGGGTATAGAAATGGGGCGTGTGCCGGTTCAAGGTCGATACGTAAGTCAATATCCCTATCCGGTGGCATACCGGGAAGATCTGTAGGAACACATCCAAAAATTCTCGAACTACCAAACCGATTCAATTGAGGGTACTTGAGTAGTGTCATCCCTAAGATGTGCTAAGAAAGCCAAACAACCCTTACTAACCATCTTCCGAGCACAAAGAAAGGAGATGATACGCACCGGATTGGAAGTGTAGTCACCTCCCACACTAACGGATCTGTCCCAGGCTTGGCTAACGCCACCGCTTTAGCATTACAATCCAAGATCGCAAAATTCGGAGAAAGCCAAGTCATACCAATTACATCAAAGTCACCCATTTCTAAGATAACCAAATCTACATAAGTGTTGCTCATAAAATTCACCAAACAAGACCTATACACCTTTTTAACTATCACGGACTACCCACCGGAGTAGAAACACGAATAGGCGTGTCAAGTAATTCACAATGTAAATTTAGACCGTTAGCAAATGAGGAAGATACATAGGAAAATGTGGATCCAGGATCAAACAATACGAAGCCATGCAATCACAAATCAAAAGGTTACCTGTGATGACAAAGATCAGACGCTCCGCTTCAGATCTCCCAGGAAAGCGTAACAATGTGCCCCATTATTTGTCTGTCCGTTGCCACTACCATGTTGCGTAGTAGTGGCTCCGGTTGCCCATCACCTCTGCCGCTTTGGTGACCACCATTACCTCGACTACCACGCCCTCCGTAATAACGGCTCTACCACGACCACCTCTACCTCTAGCTATCGGGGTCTATAACTTTGTTTGGGACAATTCCTCCTAATATGTCCAGCCTCCCACATCCATAACACTCTCTGTAGTCAAGCATAGGTCTCTCGGAGAAGTGTTGACCGGTCTGAGGTGGTCCCCAACTACACCTGTAGTGAAGATCGAATTGGTCGAACCGAGTAGCCTCCGTAAGTCTGTCCTCTAGTATACGAACTATTAAACTCACCTCCTTTCGAAACCTTTTTGATGTCGAGTTGTGGTGAAGTCGTCTGGCTTCACTCCTTCCACTTCTATTACAAAGTCTACCACCTCTTGGAAGGATTTTGCCATTGCCGCTACCTGTAAGGCGAAATCCGCAACTCGATCTCAACCTTCACAAAGCGGCGGATCCGTTCTTGTGGATCAAACAGAGTTGAGTGGCATACCTTGATAAAGCACGAAACTTAGCCTCATATGCGTTAACCGTCATTCTACCTTGCTCCAGACTCAAGAACTCCTCCCCCTTCCTATCCCTCAAGGTCCGGCCGATATATTTTTCCATGAACAAACTCGAGAATGATTCCCAAGTCATAGGTGGCGCCTCTGTTGGTTGAGACTCAACATGTGAACGCCACCACATTTTGGCGTTCCTTGAAACCGATAGCTCGCGAACTCGACACCAAACCTCTCTACTATACCCATCTTGTGTAGTAGCTCGCGACAATCAACCAGAAAATCGTAGGCATCCTCTCGATTACGCACCGCCAAAGACTGGAGGTTTCAATTTCAAGAACTTCTTGAAAAGTTCATGTTGATCGTTTGTCATAATAGGCCCGATGGTCAGACGTGGAAATGTGCCCATTCCCGATGGTGCATCCACGCGAGGAGCCATAGTAGCCGCGTGTCGTACCTCTGGCCGGAGGTGTTGGTGCGAAACCCCTGGAGGTGCCTGACCGTGATCAGATAACCCGCTAAGATAAGCGAGAACCTGATTGATCATCTCTGGGGTAGGTTGGGGTGGCAATTCCTCATTCTGCTCTTGTTCATTCACCCCATCCTCCCCTTCTCTTATCACCTCTTCAGTCGGTGGAGGAGTCACCGCCCTAGTATCAGATGGGCTGGGTGCTCGTCCTCTTCCTCTGAAGGGCGTCCTCCCACGACTCTACCACGGCCTCTTGCCGTTGTTCTCCTCGAGCCACGGCCCGGTGGGGCTCAGACGTTCTTGTCTTGCCGGTGTTGTTGTTGGCGCGGTCGTGGCTCTAGTTCTAACCATCTGCGAAATAGAGTGAAGATGGTCGATACCACCGTATCGCCTAGATACCAATTGGACTCAGTAATAGTAACGAAAGAAAGAATGAAAGAGTGAAATTTTCCTAAAGTCTTGTAGCCTCTCGAGGAAAAGTAAAGGCGTCCTACCTTTCCTTAAGACTCTACTAGACTCATTCGCGTGATGAGACCAACGAACCTAATGCTCTGATACCAAGTTTGTCACGACCCAAATCGGGGCCGCGACTGGCACCCACATTTTACCCTCCTATGTGAGCGAACCAACCCATTTAACCCTTAACATTTCAATATATAACAACAGAAAATAATGCGGAAGACTTAACTCATTAATAAAACAATTCAAAACTATTATTAATATCCCCAAAATCTGGAAGTCATCATCACAAGAACATCTATTTCAAATTACTAAACTAAGAATGTCTAAGAACTAAAAATACATAAAAGCTAGTCCATGCCGGAGTTCAAGGCATCACGACTTGAAGAAGAAGATCCACCCAAGCTAGACGTATTAGCTCACCCCGAATTTCCTGTAGTAAGACCGGCTTGAATCATCACTTGAGTTGAAGATGACGAACGCTCACAGTATTCCACAATTAGCAAAGAAGAAAACATAAAAGTAGGGGTCAAGATAACCACAAGTACCGAGTAGATATCATCGGCCAACTCAAAATAGAAAGCAGTATATATCGATTAATATCATAAATCAACTATAAAACTCAACATGTAGCAACAACAAGTACTATAATCATCAAAAAGTACCATTAAGTTCATCCACGAGGGCTCAAGCCTCAATACCATGCTCGTTTGGGAATTAAGTTCATTATGTTGAGTATATTCTCATCTTTCACGATTCATTATTCATATTCCTCTTGTGTCGATGCGTGACACTCCGCTCCTCATATTCATTAATCCTCTTGTGTCGATGCGTGACACTCCGATCCCCTAAATCTACGTGTCGGTTCGTGACACCCGATCCCCTACATCTACGTGTCGGTTCGTGACACCCGATCCCCTAAATCTACGTGTCGGTTCGTGACACCCGATCCCCTAAATCTACGTGTCGGTTCGTGACACCCGATCCCCTATATGTGTCGATACGTGACACTCCGATCCCCTAATTCTACGTGTCGGTTCGTGACACCCGTCCCACTAATACTATGTGTCGGAACGTGACACTCCGATCCACTAATTCTCATTATATCCGCTCATCAAGCCTTCTATACCAAGGCATCATCAATCCCATTACTTTAATTCATCAAGCCTTCTTTTATACCAAGGCCTTATCATTAACAAGTAGATTAAAGTTTCTTTCAAGATTTGGGATTCAATAGCTTCGTCATGCTTATTTATTCATAATTACATAATAACATCATTCATGCAAGCATACAATTAAGCATATAGAAGGGTTTTACAATACTACTAACATATATCATTCGCTATTAAGAGTTTACTATGAATAGCATGAAAACCATAACCTACCTCCACCGAAGAATTGGAATCAACAAGAAATCTCCCACGCTTTGTTATTCCTCTTCCTCTTCGATCGATCAATACTCTCTCTCAATTCGTTTCTCCCTTTTCTCTCTTGTTCTTTCTCTTTGTTTTATTCAAACCCTCTTTCCTTTACCCTAATTATTGTATAATTAAGAATAAAAGAGACAATAAAACCCCTAATTAACTTAAGGTTACCTCTTTTAACCCCTAAGTAATTAGACTTATTAATACAAACCTCAATCTTTATAATTAAGGAAAGAATAGTCAAAACGACCGCTTAAAAGCGTGTGGAGAAATCCTATTTTGCCTGGGACTGCGTGACTGTGGCGGTTCGTGGCTGCGACGGTCGTCACGATGGCCGCCGCAACATCCAGGTTTCAGGTGATCGCGACGGCGTCACCCGCGACGGTCCGTCACGCCTCCGTCTGGCGGTCGTGAACTCGTTTCGCGTCCCAATTTCTCAAAAGTTGAAGTGTTTTGCACGGAAACTCACGGCCGTCCGTCGTGGATGTGACGGTCTGCGTTTCGTTCACGAAGTTCGGAGAGTCGATTTTCGCATCCAATTAAGAATTCTAAGTGTCATGGGACGGAACACCCACGACGGTCCGTCGAGCCTGCGACGGTCCGTCGTTGGCTCCGTGGTTTCAGCCAGTTTTTCCCGAATTTGTTCTGCAACTCTAAAACGACTAAACAGGTCGTTACAATCCGACAGCTCATATTAATCTTCCCAATTTTATTTTATGTTTTGGGAAAAGGGTTAAATATGTTCCTAACTATTTGAACAGGTCAGATATATTTTTTGTTTAAAATTTGATTCACTTATCGTCTAATTTTTTGTCCAAATATGTCCTTAGGGGCGTTTTTGGTCCAAATATGTCCTTATGGGTGTTTTTGGTCCAAATATATCCTTATGGGCATTGGTTGTTATGTTGGACATATCCAACTCATTTTTCATTTTTTTAAATGTCACATGAAATTGTCATGTCATTTTGACCTTATCACATAATTATTTGTGAATTTTCGACATTCATTTTATACTTTTTTTTTTCATATTTTCTCATTTCGAAATTTATCAAAAAAATAAAAATTAAATAAAATTATTGAAAATTGGTCGGATAATTTATTTAAAAGGGGTTGATTTATGGGTCGGATTAGGTGTTTATTAGTCCGAATATCTTTCTATTTTCATATAAATGTTATGTGTGTGGTAAGATCAAAATGACATGACAATTTCATGTGGCATTTAAAGAAATGAAAAATGAGTTGGATATGTCCAATATGACAACTAAAGCCCATAAGGGCATATTTGGATCAAAAGTTGGATGGCGAGGACACCAAACTTTAAAGGGAAAATTGTATATAATAGCAAACTAATAACCTAAATTAAATGAAATCGCTAGGGTTTGATTTAATTGTGCTCCATAGCAAACATTAGCTAAAATTTGCCAGCGTCTCTCTCCCAAAAATCTCGCTCGCCACTCTCCATTCTCGCTCGCCTCTCTCGCTTTATACACAGAAGTGTATAATTCTGTTTCTGTTTTGTATAAAGCGAGAGAAAAATTGTATATACATATGCAAAAATGTATATCTTCGTGTTATACACTTAATTATACAATTTACAAACATTTTACTTCAAATATTGCAGAGAAAAAGGCCAACGAATTATACAATTATGAATTATACAATTGCAATGAAATACAATTTTCTCTAGCTTTATACAACAGAAGTGTATATATTGTGTTTCTGTTTTTGTATAAAGCGAGAAAAACATATATCTTCTTGTTGTAGACTTATAATTATGCAATATACATACATTTTAATTCGATTCAACTGTATGCAAAACAAATTATACAATTGCAGCGAAATAGGCCAGCGAATTATACAATTTAGGCCAGCGAATTATACAATTGTATATGTATAGCAAATTATATAGTTTTATGTTTGTTATGAAGTGCAATTATGCAAAATTTGCTATAGCATACTAATATGAATTTTTTATTTGCTATATGTGAAAGTTGCCTAACTTTAAACGAAGAAAATATTATGACCTTTTCAAATAATTTAGGAACATATTTGACCCTATTCCCTTATTTTTTTTAATCCTAAAATCTCTCTCATCCCCTAAATTTCAACACCAATAAAAAATTCCAAACAACAAATTCCCTTGTTGTTCTCACACAGTTTTAAATCCTGTCAAACACACAAACTTTTCTCAGATCTCAAAAAACAAAAAAAAAAATTGCATTTCCATAAACAAAAAAAGAGATCCCAAAATATTGAATCCATTATGGCTCGTGAGGAGAATGTGTACATGGCGAAGCTTGCTGAGCAAGCTGAAAGATACGAAGAAATGGTGCAGTTCATGGAGAAAGTTTCAACTTCATTAGGCTCAGAGGAACTTACTGTTGAGGAACGGAATCTTCTTTCCGTTGCTTACAAAAACGTTATCGGGGCTCGTAGAGCCTCGTGGCGTATTATCTCTTCAATTGAACAGAAGGAGGAGTCGAGGGGAAATGAGGAACATGTTAAATGTATAAAGGAGTATAGATCTAAGATTGAATCTGAACTTTCGGATATTTGTGATGGAATTCTCAAGCTCCTTGATTCGAATCTCATTCCTTCAGCTTCTAATGGCGATTCTAAGGTGTTTTACCTTAAAATGAAGGGTGATTATCATCGTTATTTGGCTGAATTTAAGACCGGAGCTGAACGTAAGGAAGCTGCTGAGAGCACACTCTCCGCCTACAAAGCTGCTCAGGTATATCATATTAATTTTTATGTGTTTGATCTATTAGATTAATGATGAAGATTCATGGATCTGTTAATAATATCTGCAGAATATAATTTTTATCTAAATTTTTGAATAAATTGTACATGTAAATGAGGTGAGATTGTAGGTAGAGAAGACTATGGAAACAACTTCCTGTTTTGATCAGACACAAATCACAATTGATTTTTTCAAATTTTCCATTCATGATGGTCTTCCGTCTTAATTTGGACGTGGACGTAGAGAGGTTGTTTACTATATTTTGATACATAAGCTGAATATCTCAAACAAATCATACGTATCTTTAGGGGTGTGTCCTTATAATTTGAGACGAAGGGAATAATATGTTTGTCATATATTTATCAGAAATTTGATGTTGATATGTCTTGAATTTAAGAGTAAATTGGCTTAATTCTCTGAACATTTGGAATTGGATACTGAATTATCAAAAGGTCACAAATGATCCTCGATTAAGTAGTCGTAAACATTTTAAGCAGTAGTATTGAATATATGTCTTTCTAGATCAGACCATATTATTGTTTCCATGTTCCCAGAGATCTGATGTTAATTGAGTTTAGATTTAGGTTTGAGTTAAGAGTATGTTAATTCGATTCCCTCAACCTTTTGGATCAGAGAGATAATATCCCCTGTTGAATTGGATAAAGAACACTCTTTTACCTCTAAACGAAGGCCAAATATAATAATCGTTGATGGAATTTCAAAAGGTCAGAGGCGATCCTCAGATAATTAGTAGTACTATGAATTATGACAAGTACTTGTTTTAAGTAGTAGTATTGTATATAAATTTAAGCTTTATACCTCTTGTTTTTCTCCTTTAAGTTCACGCGACTTGTTTGTTTCACTCTATTTACTTGACAAGTTACTGTTATTCTTTCGCGAAAAAATAGCCAGGATGTTAGATGTTGTTGGTCTTTCTGTGTCCTTATTTTGGTCTCAATGCCTGCAGGATATTGCCAATACTGAACTTGCCCCAACACATCCAATCCGACTTGGACTGGCTCTCAACTTCTCTGTGTTTTATTATGAGATTTTGAACTCTCCTGACCGTGCTTGCAATCTTGCTAAACAAGTAAGAATTTCTTCATATGGCAGTCATTTCTTAGTTACAAATTATGTTTTTCAGTTCAAACAAGGGTGTGTCACGTTTCATTAGGCATAGATAATTCCATACCTCTTTTTTTTTCATCTCGACTGTGAAAAAGTACCTTCATTTGTATTTGTTATCTTTTGCGTGGCCAGGCATTTGATGAAGCAATTGCCGAGTTGGACACACTGGGAGAAGAATCTTACAAGGATAGCACTTTGATCATGCAACTTCTTCGTGACAATCTCACTCTCTGGACCTCTGATATGCAGGTAAATAACTCAGTTGTTGTTCTATATAGCCTTTTGATTTATGTTGTTTCCTTGTAATCCTATCAGTTGTATTACTCGAACTCACGTGTTTGACTAACATGTCTCGATTGCAGGATGATGGTGCCGATGAAATTAAGGAAACCAAACCCGACAATGAACAACAGTGAGGGAACTGGTCCTCAGATTATCATTTGGCTTCTTTCTTCCTGGCTGTTTTTATTGGGAGAAGCTGCTTCTTTTTTATTTCCTTTCTCCTGTCTTTCGGGTTTCCCTTTTTATCCGTGGCAACGAACAACTTTGAATATTGATGTTCAATTGTTTCATCTGTACTTTAATGTGGTTCTTGCTGGTGCTTAGTTTCTATGAAAGCATTTCAGTTGTATTTGTGAACTGGATATATAAAATGGTACATCCAAGTGATACTCAGCAATCGGGTTTCAATCAACCTTTCTTGTTATATTTGTTCCTTTCTTTTGTTCTTTTTCCTTTAATTTTGGTTATATGATATAGGTATGGTCTATTAGTTAACGTAGTGTGTATAATTTGAACTCCTAGCAGAGAAAAAAAATTACTCTCTCAGATCTCGCTCGCCACTCTCACTTCATACAAACACAAATGTATACATACATGGGGTTTGTGTTTATATAAAGTGGGAGAAAATTGTATACACAAAAATACACATGCATATATTTTTCATCTTATACATAATACGATCTTTCCCTGTCCAATTTTTTTTGTCTCTCTCACTTTATGCAAACAAAGATTATACAATTGATTCTTTTGATATGTATACCGAAACAAATTGCTTCTTTTGTATAGCGAAATAAGTAAAGTTTGTTATGAAGCGCAATTATACAAACTATAATTATAACATATGAATATGATTTTTGTGTTTGCTATATACGAAAGTTGCTTATAGTTTTCATCAACAAGCCCACTTAAAAGAAAAACTAAAAAGCCCAGCTTACTAAGCCCATTATCGACGGCTAACCAATAAAGCCCATAGGCCACAGTTTGGATATCTCCAACGTGTTTAACCACTGATATAGCCTGCCGGTTTGTTGCCTCCGTAGCTTCTACACACTCACTTTTACTCTTAACTTTCTACCAATAAGCTTAAGGTCATCAGCTATTTTCCTTCGTTAATGGCCGAAGTAGACAACTCAAAATCTCCATCTTTATCTGAGGTACTTCCTTATTCATTATCTTGTATTGAATTTTGGTCGTTCAATTTGGTATTTTTTTGCGTTTGATAGTCGATGATTCATCTCTGAGTTGATTTTTTAATTGAAAGGTAGATTGTAGAGTATTCATATATTGGATCTCACTAAATTGGATTGACGCCAGAGTTGATTTATTTTTAGTTTGTTCCAGTGAGATTTTCTTTCATTTTTGATCGAAAATGACAATTTTTTGTTGTAACTCAGCAATATTTACTGAAAGAGAAAGAAGAGAAATCCACCACAGTGGCTAATCCAGTGGAAGAAACTGAGGTTAAGGCCTCTTCAACTGCTCCATCTGAGGAAGATACTCCAAAAACTGAGGAAACCCCAGTAGTTGAGAGTAGTGAAGCTGTGCCTGCCACATCAGAAGAAAGCAGTGGAGCCTCTGACTCAACGACACCGGAAATTAATGAAGCTTCTCCTCCTGTAGAGGCTGAGAGTGAAAATCATGAATCCGCTGATGAGACCCCTGAGATTAAGGTTAGATTGACTGGGCAATCAGTTTTGATTTTTTGGTTATGGTTTATATCTTATCCATTGATTGTGTGTGGTTTTTGTCACGATTGTCGAACTAGCTTGAGACTGCGCCTGCTGACTTCCGCTTCCCTACTACAAATCAAACAAGGCACTGCTTCACTAGATATGTTGAATACCACCGGTCAGTAGACATAACTGTACTGCCTTTGTATCGAATTTTGTAATCTATCCATGAAATACCAACTATATTTGGTTTGTTTATTTTTCAGATGCATAGCTGCAAAGGGTGAAGGTGCTCCTGAATGTGACAAGTTCGCCAAGTATTATCGATCCCTTTGCCCTGGTGAATGGGTATGTTTTGTTTTGTATTTTGCATTTGCAAGATTGGATGATGTATGTATGTGTATGACCATGTACATATTAATATGTAGTATATTACGTAATGTGTGTGTGTATGTATGTATATGCTTTTGGTTGTACGTGTGCCGTAATTCCGATGTTCAACTAATGTTGGGAAAATATGGTACAAGTAGAAGTCACCAATTCACTTATAATGTTAATTCTCTATTGGATTTGATTGGACGGAAGCTTTGAGGCTCGGAAGTGGAGTAATGGTCTTGATTTTAAATTTGATTAAAATTGAGATAAAAATCACTAAATTTTGAAATGTTAATTTGTTGATTGGTTTAAAAGTAGAGTTAATGGTCAACGCCCCCCTCCTAAGCTATCACTTGTTCGAGAGTTTCATACCTCAACTATTAATTGTTCCCTTTACCTATCCAAACTAAACATACCTCAATATTGAATTGACCAAATATTTATTTCCAATCGATAATAGGTGCGTGTAGGCCAACTTAGTCTAGGTTTGTTCTGATACAAAGGGAGTGATAGTTTAGATAGTTTAATGGAACAATGGATAGTTTGAGGTATGAAACTCGTGAAAAAAGGATAGTTTAGGTGTGTTTTTGATAATTTACTCTTGAAAGTATTCTGAATCCAAAACTTGCTTTATTAGCATTTTGCGAGTAAGCAATAAAGATTCTCGATGCTCTTTCTTGATAATAGTTCAATCCCAAAATGCGACACCAAACCCTTTATATAAAAACATTGATCAAATGGATTTGAAACGCTTTTCAGATGATGGAAGTACAAAGGTGAAATTTGGAGAGTTAAAGAGACCAATTGGGTATTGACTTCTGTGTAGTCGAGTATTGTTTAAAAGTGGTCTGTAGTGGTGAGTTTAGTTGGTCTAAGAGAAGTCTTGGTATCACTTCTAGAGCTTTGTATTGGTATTAGTATTTTGATTGTAATTTGCTCAAGGGTTGAGGATTTTAGCAGAGTGGTGCTCCAACTGCATGGCAAAGTCATCATTGCAGATGAGTTAGAAACTTTTGCATCACCCATACTTGGGGCTGCGCTTGAGTTAGATATGACTTAGCAAGCCGTGTGGTTAAAATCCCTGCTCTGATATAATTTTTTAGACTAAACAAGTGAACGCCACCAGTAGTTAGAAGATATGAATCTCTGTATGAGTAGGGGAAGCAACGGATGGAGCGTATGTGCCTATTCTAAAAATAAACATCAAGTGAAAGCGTGTATCATTATTTTGAAGGGGCAAATGAGTTGTTGGCAAGTTTGATGATATTTGACCTCACAAATCACATCCCTCAACAAGAGGTGGCATAGACATTAGGATATAATGTGTTTCTTTACACGCTCATGACAATCTCCTCATGTTTTTCAGCTTCTTTTGGTCTTTCCTTTTGACGATAACATGCTTTGCCTTAATCGTGGCTGCAGATTGATAGATGGAACGAGCAGAGGGAGAATGGCACCTTTCCAGGACCACTGTAAACTGCATATTTTGGTTCCAACTCTAATGCATCTGAACTCTCAAATGAAAAGGGAGAGTTCTATGTGAACAAATTGTGATCAATAAAGTTTTACGTTTCTGATGGAATTAGTGTAGCCTGATAATGAGTTAATTGTTTAGAGTCCTTTCTTGTGATTAAACTTAGAATAAAAATTTCTTTACTAAACTCTTATACTTGTTAATCATCCAGTAGAACATGTGACACTTCAAATGTTCTCTTAGAGAATCATAATCAATAAATCCTTTTGTTTTTTTAATCATTATACTGTTTATCTTCCTCTTGACGGAGAGCCTTGGAGCAACGTAAAGTTGTCTTTGTGTGGGTCAATGAGTAATGGGTTCGGCTCTTCCTTGGACTATACTTATAATATGAGGCGTTTTGTGTATCGGATTGTTTTTTTCTTCTACGGTCCCCTCTTCTTTGTTTTGGTAATTTATGCATAAATCTTATATAATGACAAGTGTTGTAGTCCAGCTATCTATAGAAAGAGATGACATAAAAATGAGACGGAGGAAGTATATGTTAAATGTAACTTTAAAAAGTTCTATTTTTTCGGTAAATTTATTAGGTAGATAGAGATGAAAAGGGAATTTTTTTAAAATGTCAATATTTTAGCATTTAAGAGGACTCATTAGCAACAATTTCAATATTTAGTAAAAATGTCATTTTAGTTTGTTATGTATATTTTTATTATTTATTTTTATTTAAAGAATATAATTATTTAATAACAAAAAGGAGAAACTTAAGGGGGAATATTTCAAAAAAAGGCAAGCATCCTTAATTTTTTCATCAGTTACATTTTCAAATTAAATTTAAATTTTGTTTTTTTTCTCTCCAGAATTTTACCTTTTTAAAATTATATTCATTCCACAATATATTCTATTTATATTTATTATAGTTTTTTATTAGTTTGTATTCATTTCAATAGGTATGCCGAATTTATCTATATAGTCATTTAAGAAATATATTTGTATTTTCATATATTTTTTCCCTATATAGTTATTTTTTTCTTCAAAAATCCTGTATGTATTCATTTCAATATGTATTTTATTTGTATTTCTATTTATTCTAGTTTTTATTTAGAATTTTGTATAATAATATATAAAATACAAAAAATTAGTATGATGAAAAAGTGAATGAAATATAAAATTGAAAAGAAATAATTGAATATTTGGTGTACTCATTCTTAAATAAAACACATAACTAGTTGACATACCTTTAGAATAAATACAAATTAGAAAAAAATATCAAATTCAGTTGACATACCTTTGTTAGTTTGTATTCATTCCAATATGTATGTCAAATAAAATGTCGTTATTTAAGAAATACATTTGTATTCGTATATATTTTCACTTTGTATTTATTTTTCTTTTCAAAATCTTGTTTCCTTTTCTAAGTCGTATTCATTCCAATATGTCTATTATTTGTATTTGTATTCGAATACAAATAAACTAATAGAAAGTTGTTCTTCTTATAAATAAAATACATAACTAGTTGACATATATTTGGATGAATACAAATTAGGGACAAATACAAGATTCATAAACCATGCAACATGAAATTTTTAATAAATATAAATATTGATAGTATACATAGTGATTTGAATACAAATTAAAGAAAGCATACCAAATTCTAAAAAAGAACTATAAATACAAAACAAACTAATAGAAAATTGTTCGACAACTATCCGATCTTCGTCGTCTTTTTCAAGATCCTCACGAGTAGACAAAGATTCTACATTTGCGTTCTGAATTTGAGGAAGGTTTTGCACACCAATGAGTCTTGCAAATGTTCTTACCCTCTTTCTTCCCTTATTTTAGCAGCGGATCATACATTATACACTATTTGTTAAATAATAAATAAATTAAAGGATGAAAAGTCACAAGAAATTGGTTGATTAAGATGAATACCTCTAGTAAGCCTCTTGGATTCAGCTATTGGAGAGTAAATCATAACGGAAATTGAAAAATACAAATAATATTTTTTTAAGATTTAAACAAAAATAAAATTAGAAAAGAAATGTGAAAATAGGATAAAGATTAGAGATACCTTAATCAAAGGTTTCTTGTTGATTCAATTTTGGATTAAAAAAACAACCAAAATATATGGCAAAAAAATACTTGCAACTTGAATGTTGAAGGAAAATCAGAAAAGATAATCATGAGAGAGAAAAAAAATTAAATGGGAGAGAGAATTAACAATTTGAAAAGATAAATATGAGAGAGAATAATTTTTTTTTTCTAAAAAAATGATATATAGAATTAATTGAAAAAGAGAGATAAAATAGGAAGAAAATTGGGACACATAAATTTTTTAAAATAATGACATTTTTGACATTATTGCTAATATTTATAAAGTATGGATATTTTTACTAAATATGTTATTTATTTTGACTAGTTTACTAATTTTTCCTTAAAAAAAACAAGTTTTTCAGATGTAATTCAGCATTATGGTTGTGAAAAATATAGGGGAAAAGGTCAAATTACACTCAATTTTGTTTTATTGTTTGACTTTATTCTTACTGTTAAAAACAAGTTATTCTTACCTATGCCATCAATAAACTTAACAAATTGGATTTATATGACACCACCAAGATGTTTATCGATCGATTCGATCTGAACATGATGATTAGGTTTGTAGCATGAAAAACTGATAATCAAATTAATACAGCTTTATTATCAAATAGGATATCGAGTTATTAATTATCAATCGTTAATGATTTAGTTATCGAGTTAACCAATAAAAGTGTCTCGATCATTTTACATAAGTTTGTTAAGCTTAGGCAGGAATAACTTATGTTATATTTGTGAAGATGACCAACAATAGGCCCAACTATGAAAGATGGGAACTCCCTCGTAAAACAACAGATGATTCTACGCGCAAATTTCTTATCAAACTCAAATTATTTAGCTTTTGAAAAATAAAAAGTATCGTATAAATTGAGACAACGAGAATTAATAGGTAGAAAACACAACTTAGAGAGACATAAAAGCAGAAGGAGGTAGCCTACCAAAGTTGCTGGTCAAGTTTAGATCCTTTTCTGTTGGAACAAGTAAACTTTATAGTAACAAGAAATAAAGATAATACGCCAACATAATCGTGGAACTATTTCCCTAATATTATTTTCAATATTTTTAATTTACTATGGATGTACTTTAATCTCACATCATTAAGAATAACCCAATATGTTTTTTTGTCTCATAAATTATTTTCAAATGTAAAGTAAGAGTGCCACAAAGAATTTATAACAATAAATTATTAGTCTAATTCTTGTACCCTTTCATCTTTGTTTCTTTACTATTATAACATAGTCGATGAAATTCTACTAATTGATGTGTAAAATAAAAAATAGAGTATTATATAAATTTTATTATTATCCGTAATGATAGAAATAAACAATTTTATTAAATGAGAGTTATTTATTTTTAACACTCTCACTTTCGAATTCACATTCATATCTTTTCAAAAGTCACACCATTAAAAACTATTTTTAAATTTTATAGTAGACTTTGTTTTCACGCCTAATAAATATATACATTAAAAACAATTATATTATTTGTTATGACAATACACCTTTTATGAAAAAATAATCTCCATAAGAAATGTTCCTACATAATTAATTAATTTTGAAAAACAGAACACGTGGTTTGGATTATTGAAGACATTGTAGAATAAATAGTACTTAATTAAAGAAAAAATCTTTTGGCGAGAAATTAAATTTGATCAGAATTATAGAATAACATATTTCACACTATGTCATTTTATCTTTTACATATTTTTATCTTTTTAATTAAAAAAATAAAAAATGTATTAATTTATTTTAAAATAAAAAGAATATTATAGACTTTACCGTTAATTAATTAGTACTAGTAAACAATTTCATTTTCTGCGTGATTGACATCATGATTTTCTTCTTGTTTCTTTTTGTAGGCGTGCAGAAGTACTCAACTTTAATAGATCTTATAGGAAATTGCTGAGAACTTACCATAATTATAATTGAAAATTTATTCTAAGCATGCATGGAAAATGTTGAACATTTCATATATAAATAAGTTTAATTTCTGCAGAAAAAGCAAATCATGAAATACTTAAAAGTCCTAGTATATGACTAGGCAAAGTTTTTGTTAGTTAGAAGTGTATTACTAAACCAACCTTAATAATGATATTTTGGAACTCTAAATTTGACTACTATTACCTTATATATGAGAAAAAGTAATACGTGTTTAGGAGCTAATTATTTAGATTCACGTAAGATATCAATATTACTAATTTTATCAGAATTTTGATATCAAATACATGTATTTCAGATATGTGAAGTCAAAATTAGGAGTAATTTGTTTTAGATAACTATATCCGAGTAGATTTACATGCACACGACTCTCTCACTTGTCTCTTCCCTATCTCGCTCATCACTCTCCTCTCTCACTCACCCCTTTTCCTATGTATCTATATTTCAAAATGTATCAAGTATCGTAAATACATGTATCTAACATGATTTGAGTGTGTGTGTGTATATATATATATATATATATATATATATATATATATATATATATATATATATTATATATATATATATGAGACATAAACTATTGTTTTCGCTTTTTTCTCAATTTTAGTGTATTTGGTAGCAAAAATAAATGCATAAGGTGTATATGACTTGAAATTTGGTATAAAATCACTAGTTAGTAAGACATGATATATGTAACTATTTCAAATTATAGGGAGAATTAGTAAATATGCTAGAATTGTTTGATTAATTAGATAGCTTATAAAAAAAAATACAACTTTCTTGATTTGCTAAAATGAACAACTAAAATGAAACATATATTTTTAACGTAGGGCCAAGTAAAATGAAATAGAATATTTACATAGGGGTTTATTTTGTTAAACTACCCTTATTAATGCTTTAGAAATCTAAATTTGACTATTGATATTTTATGTAGATATTTAACTATAGAAGTAGTATTGAAAGAAAATGATAAACATCTCTTAATTTTTTTAAATTGGTAGATAAAACATCTATAATTAATATAGGGGTCAAGTAATATAAATTGGAAGAAGTTCACGATTATAAAAGGCGTAATACATAAATGTATCCTTTAACTTGGCTTTAAATCATATTTATGCCCTTTAATATTGGATTTGTACAAATACACGTTTAAACTTGTATAAAGTTGAACAAATAGACACACATGTCCTACATGTCATTTTTTGTCCTACGTGGTGTCCTACGTGTATTGTGTCATGTAAGACTCATGTGTTTATTTATTTAAAAGTTGGATAGTTAAAGTGTCTGTTTGTGCATTATGAAAGTTGAAGGTCAAAGTTAAAATTTGAAGTCAAATTTAGAATGTAATATATGTATTATGCCATTATAAAACTTTTGAAACTTGTGATTTTAAACTAGTCAAAACATTTAAGCTACAAATATTTCTCATCAAAAAAAAATATTAAAATATGCCAATCTTTTTCAATCACACTAATAAAAAAACATCAAATAAACTGAAATAAAAGAAACATAAATTAGTCATATTGAACCAATAAAAGTATTGAGAAATAGTAAGTACTCGTTCATTCTAATATTTTCACAATATAACGTTTCGACACAAATCTAAATTCGAATATCCAACTAATAAACGTGTGGCTATCAAATGAAGTTTCTTGGAGAGTCATTATCGACACTTGATCTGTTCACCAGCATGACAACAACCTAGAGACGGTACATCTATGTTGTGGTGTTTAGATCTAAGAATTATAATTATATTTGTCTCATCATTCCGTACAAAAGTACTAAAAAGATGCTTCTACAACGTACGTAATAACAAAGGCATAAATATATTATATAGATCTCAAAAGTTGTCATATCATACTCAATCCAATTTCTATGAATAATAAAATATACGCTGATTTTATCTCTATATTATGATATAAAAAATTTATTTTTGATAGACCTTTTGTTACTCGAATGTATTTTTCAAAATTCATCAATTAAAAAAACTACACATAATAATTTTAATTTGTACATTGCGTTGTATGCTCTTATATTTGGGATATACATAATACAATTATATATAATGTTATACACAAAAATATTTGAATCATATCCCTTTGTTTCAAATTAATCCTACCTTCTATATGTGAAAGATAATACATAATAGCAACATTTTTGTCGTATAAAATTAAATATATACCGTTATTTGCTAATATAGCTATGAATTTATGTAACGACCTGTTTAGTCGTTTTAGAGCAGCAGAATAAATACGGGGAAAACTGGCTGAGACGACGTGTGTCCCAACGGACCGTCGTGGTCACGACGGCCCGTCGAGGAGGTGTCGTCCCACGACACTTAGAATCCTGAAATTATGTACTGAAAATCGACTCTCTGAACTTCGTAACGAAATGGCAGAACGGACCGTCACATCCACGGACCGGGACGGTCGTGAGTTTCCGTTGCAAAACACTTCAACTTTTGAGAATTTGGTACAAGAAACGAGTCTCGATCGTCAGACGGGGCGGAGGCGGGCGGACCGTCACAGGGTGACGGCCGTCACAGCCACCGTAAACACTGGGAGGCGCGGCGACCGCGTGACGGACCGTCGCACCTCCACGACGGCCCGTCGCGAGTTCTGATCCCAGGCGATTTAGGATTTCTTTCCTCGTTTTAAGGGGCGTTTTGGACTATTCTTTCCTTAATTATAAAGATTGAGGTTTATATTAATAAATCTAATTACTTGGGGTTAAAATAGGTAACCTTAAGTTAATTAGTGAGTCATTATTACCATCTTTTATTCTTAATTATATATGAATTAGGGTAAAAGAAAGAGAGGTTTGAATAAAGAAAATAAGAAAGAACAAAGAGAGACGAGAAGAGAAAGAGAGCAGTAGAGAGAGAGGGAAAGCGAAGAGGATAGCAAGGATTTGAGGAGATAGCTTGTTGATCCAATTCTTCGGTGGAGGTAGGTTATGGTTTCTCTTACGATATTCGTAGTAAACTCTTAATAGTGAATGATATGTATTGATAGTGTTGTGAACCCTTCTATATGCTTAAACTGTATGCTTGCATGAATATGATTATGAAATTGTGAATAAATAAGCATGATGAAGCTATTGAATCCCAAATCTTGATAAAAACCCTAATTCACTTGTTAATGATGATGCCTTAGTATGAAAGAAGGCTTGATGAATTAGGGGATCGGGTGCCACGTTCTGGTACCAGGATAGAATGAATATGAGGATCGGGTGCCTCGTTCGGTACCAGGATAGAATGAATATGAGGATTGGGTGCCACGTTAGGTACCAGGATAGAATGAATATGAGGATCGGGTGCCACGTTCGGTACCAGGATAGAATGAATATGAGGATCGGGTGCCACGTTAGGTACCAGGATAGAATGAATATGAGGATCGGAGTGTCACGTTAGACACCAGGATAGAATATGGATCGGGTGCCACGTTCGGTACCAGGATAGTATATGAGGATCGGAGTGCCACGTTAGGCACCAGGATAGAAATAGAGGCGGAGTGTCGCGTCTGACACAAGAGGAAGAAAGATAATGAATCTTGAAAGATAATGAATATACTCAATCTAATGAACTTAATTCCCAAATGAGTATGGTATTGAGGCTTGAGTCCTCGTGTGTGAACTTCGGTTGTAGTTATTGATGAATTTATGTTGTTATTGCTACATGTTGAGTATTGTAGTTGATTTACATTATTATTGATATATCTGTTCCTATTTTGAGTTGGCCGATGATATCTACTCGATCTTGTGGTTGTCTTGACCCTACTTTTATGTTTTCTTCTTGTTATTTGTGCGATCGACGCAAAGCGTTCCGTCAACTTCAACTCAACGGTAGATCTAGCGGTCTTCACTACCGCCGGAGTCGGGGTGAGCTAATGCGTCTAGCTTGACTGGTCTTCTTCTTCAAGTCTTGATGCCTTGAACTTCGGCATGGACTAGCTAGTAGTTGTTTTAGCTTCTTAGGCAGGTTTAGTTTAGCAATTTGAGATAGATGTTCTTGTGATGATGACTTCCAGATTTTGGGGATAATAATAATAGTTTTGAATTGTTTTATTAATGAGTTAAGTCTTCCGCATTACTTTACATTTGTTATATATTGAAATGATAAGGGTTAAATTGGTTGGTTCGCCGCATAGGAGGGTAAATGTGGGTGCGATCGCGGCGATTTGGGTCGTGACAAACTTGGTATCGAGCATTAGGTTCGTTGGTCTCATCACACAAGAACAGTCTAGTAGAGTCTTAAGGAGCGGTAGGGGGACGCCTTTACTTTTCCTTGAGAGGCTATAAGACTTTAGGAAAATTCCACTCTTTCATTCTTTCTTTCGTGCTACTACTTGAGTCGATTGGTATCTAGGCGATCTGGTGGTATCGACCATCTTCACTCTATTTCGCGGATGGTTAGAACTAGAGCAACGACCGCATAAAGAAGCAACAACGGCACAAAGAAGAAATATCCGAGCCACCACCGGGCCGTGGCTCGAGGAGAACAACGGCAAGAGGCCGTGGTAGAGGTCGTGGGAGGGCGTCCTGCAGAGGAAGAGGACGAGCACCTAGCCCATCGATACTAGAGGCGGTGACTCCTCCACCGGCCCGAAGAGGTGATAAGAGAAGGGGAGGATGGGGTGAATGAGCAAGTACTGAGAATGAGGAAATGCCACCTCAACCTACCCAGAGATGATCAATCGGGTTCTCGCTTATCTTAGCGGGTTATCCGATCACGGTCGAGCACCTCCAGGGTTTTACGCACCAACACCTCCGGTTTGAGGTGCGCCATGCGGCCACTATGGCACTCCGCATGGATGCACCATTGGGAATGGGCACATTTCCACGTCTGACTACTGGGCCTATTATGACAAACGATCAACATGAACTTTTCAGTAAGTTCTTGAAATTGAAACCTCCAGTCTTTAAAGTGCGAGAATCGGAGGATGCCTATGATTTTCTGGTTGATTGTCGCGAGCTACTACACAAGATGGGTATAGTAGAGAGGTTTGGTGTCGAGTTCGTGAGCTATCGGTTTCAAGGAACGCCAAAATGTGGTGGCGTTCACGTGTTGAGTGTCGACCAACAGAGGCACCACCTATGACTTGGGAATCATTCTCGAGTTTGTTCATGGAAAAGTATATCCCGGACCTTGAGGGATAGGAAGAGGGATGAGTTCTTGAGTGCAGAGCAAGGTAGAATGACGGTTAATGCATACGAGGCTAAATTTCGCGCACTATCCGTGATCGCCACCCAACTCTGTTTGATCCACAAGAACGGATCCGCCGTTTTGTGAAGGGATTGAGGCGAGTGCGGATTTCGGCCTTGCGGATAAGCGGCAACGGCAACATCCTTCCAAGAGGTGGTAGACTTTGTGATAGAGGTGGAAGGAGTGAAGCGGATGACTTCACCACCACGTCTACATCGAAGAGGTTTCGAAGGGGAGGTGAGTTTAATGGTTCTTATTCTAGAGGCCAGAACTCCGAGGTCACTCCAATCGACCAATACGTTCACTACGCATCGTAGTTGGGGTCCACTCGAGCGGTCAACACTTCTCCGAGAGGCCGATCGTGAACCCGAGAGAATGTTATGGGTGTGGAGAGATTGGACACATTAAGAGGTATTGTCCAAACCAGAGTTCTGAACCCCATTTGCAGGTAGGGGTGGTAATGGTAGAGTCGTTATTCGGAGGCGTGGTGGCGAGGTAATGGTGGTCACCAAAACGGCCGAGGAGATGGGCAACCGGAGCCACTACTACGCAACATGGTAGAGGCGGCAACGGACAAATAATGGGGCACATTGTTACGCTTTCCTGGGAGATCTGAAGCGGGCGTCGATCTTTGTCATCACGGGTAACCTTTTGATTTGTGATTGCATGGCTTCCGTATTGTTTGATCCTGGATCCACATTTTCTTATGTATCTTCATCATTTGCTAATGGTCTAAATCTACATTGTGAATTACTTGATATGCCTATTCGTGTTTCTACTCCGGTGGGTAGTCTGTGGTAGTTGAAAAAGTGTATAGGTCTTGTTTGAGTGAATTTTGTGGGAGCAACACTTACGTAGATTTGGTTATCTTAGAAATGGGTGATTTTGATGTAATTACTGGTATGACTTGGCTCTCTCCGAATTTTGCAATTTTGGATTATGTATTTAAAGCGGTGGCGTTAGCGAGCACAGGCGGATCCGTTAGTGTGGGAGGCGACTACACTTCCAATCCGGTGCGTATTATCTCCTTTCTTGGTGCTCAAGATGGTTAGTAAGGGTTGTTTAGCTTTCTTAGCACATCTTAGGGATGACACCATCCAAGTACCTCAATCGAATCGGTTTGGTAGTTCGAGAATTTTTGGATGTGTTCCTGCAGATCTTCCCTGGTATGCCACGGATAGGGATATTGACTTTGTATCGATCTTGAACCGGCACTGCGCCATTTCTATACCCCCAGTATAGAATGGCTCCATGGAATTAAGAGAGTTAAAGGCTCAACTTCAAGAGTTGTTGAGCAAGGGCTTCATTAGACCAAGTGCATCTCCTCGGGTGCTCGGTTTTGTTTGTGAAGAAGAAGGATGGGAGTTTTCGGATGTGCATAGACTACAGACAACTGAATAAGGTAACTATCAAGAACAAGTATCCTCTTCCTCGCATTGATGACTTGTTCGATCAACTACAAGGTGCTTGTGTCTTCTCTAAGATTGACTTGAGATCCGGTTATCATCAATTGAAAATATGGGCGACGGACGTGCCAAAGACTGCTTTTCAAACTAGATATGGGCATTATGAATTCGTAGTGATGTCTTTTGGTCTTACGAATGCCCCATTGCGTTCATGAGCTTGATGAGCGGGATTTTTAAGCCATATTTGGACCTCTTCGTGATCGTATTTATTGATGATATATTGGTATACTCGAAAGAGCAGAAGGAACATGAAGAGCATTTGAGAATGGTATTGGAAATGTTGAGGAGAAAAAGCTTTATGCCAAGTTCTCTAAGTGTGAATTTTGGCTAGATGCGGTGTCCTTCTTGGGGCACGTGGTTTCTAAGGAAGGAGTGATGGTAGATCCATCTAAGATTGAGGCAGTGAAGAATTGGGTAAGACCACTAATGTATCGAAATAAGGAGCTTTGTTGGGTTAGCTAGCTACTACCGCAGATTTGTCAAGGATTCTCTTCTATTGCTTCCCAATTGTGAACTTGACTAAGCGAGAATGTTCCATTTGTATGGTCGGATGAATGTGAGGAAAGCTTTGAAGCTTAAGACTTTGTTGACTACCGCACCAATTCTTGCCTTGCCAATAGAGGGTAAAGACTTCATTGTTTCTTGTGATGCATCCTATTCGGGTTGGAGTGCGGTGTTAATGCAAGAGAAAATGTGATTGCTTATGCTTGAGGCAATTAAAGGTGCATGAACGTAACTATCCGACCCATGATTTGGAGTTGGCGCGGTAGTATTTGCACTAAAACAATGGAGACACTATTTGTATGGGGTTAAGTGTGAAGTCTACACGGATCATCGTAGCCTTGATGCGTCTTTACTCGTAAAGATTTGAACTTGAGACAAAGGAGATGGATGGAACTACTAAAGGACTACGATATCACTATCTTGTATCATCAGGGAAAGCGAATGTTGTAGCGGATGCTTTGAGTAGAAAGCGGGAAGCATGGGAAGTCTAGCTCATTTGCAAGCTTCTAGCGCCCGTTGGCTAGAAAGTGCAGATTTTGGCTAACGATTTGATGAGGTTAGAAGTAAATGAGAAGGGAGGATTGTTAGCTAGTGTGGAGTCGAGATCTTCTTTTCTTGACAAGATTAAGGAAAGCAGTTTGATGATGAGAAACTAAAGGCGAATCCGAGACAAAGTGTTGCAAGGAGAGGCTAAAGAAGCAACAATTGATGAGGAAGGTGTTTTGAGGATTAAGGAAGGGTATGTGTACCCAGAGTTGATGATTTGATCAACACTATTCTGGCGTAAGCTCATAGCTCAAGGTATTCTATACATCCGGGTGCAACCAAGATGTATCGTGACCTAAAGCAACACTTTTGGTGGAGTAGAATGAGCGTGATATTGTTGACTTTATTGCCAAGTGTCCAAACTGTCAACAAGTGAAATATGAACACCAAAGGCCTGGAGGAACACTTCAGAGAATGCCCGTTCCTGAATGGAAGTGGGAGAGAATCGCAATGGACTTCGTGGTTGGTCTTCCAAAGACATTGGGTAAGTATGACTCCATTTGGGTGATTGTTGATAGGTTAACTAAGTCCGCTCATTTTATTAGGTCAAGGTGACTTACAATGCGCAGAAGTTAGCCAAGATCTATATCTCGAAATCGTTCGATTGCATGGGGTTCCACTCTCCATTATATCAGATAGAGGTACGCAGTTTACTTCTAAGTTTTGAAAAACATTGCATGCGGAATTGGGTACTAGGTTGGACCTTAGTACTGCGTTCCATCCTCAGGCCAGATGGTCGGTCTGAGCGAACGATTCAAGTGTTGGAGGATATGCTTGTGCGTGCGTGATGGGATTTGGTGGCCATTGGGATAGCTTCCTACCCTTAGCGGAGTTTTCGTACAATAATAGCTATCACTCAAGCATTGATATGGCCCCATTTGAAGCATTGTATGGGAGGAGATGTAGATCTCCCATTGGTTGGTTTGATGCATTCGAGGTTAGACCTTGGGGTCCTGATCTCTTGAGGGAGTCAATAGAGAAAGTGAAGTCTATTCAAGAAAAGCTTCTAGCGGCGCAAAGTAGACAAAAAGAATATGCAGATCGAAAGGTTAGAGACTTGGAGTTCATGGAGGGTGAACAAGTCTTGTTGAAGGTTTCACCTATGAAAGGGGTGATGCGGTTTGGTAAAAGAGGTAAGTTAAGTCCAAGGTATATTGGACCATTTGAAGTGCTTAAGCGAATAGGGGAGGTGGCTTATGAGTTAGCCTTGCCCCGGGTGTCAGAGTACATCCGGTATTCCATGTGTCCATGTTGAAAGATACCATGGAGATGGAAACTACATCATCCGTTGGGATTGATCTTGCTTGATGAGAACTTGTCATATGAGGAGGAGCCTGTTGCTATTCTAGATAGAGAAGTTCGCAAGTTGAGGTCAAGGGAGATTGCATCCATCAAAGTCCAATGGAAGAATCGACCGGTTGAAGAGGCTACTTGGGAGAAGGAGGCGGATATGCAAGAGAAATACCCACATCTGTTTACAGATTCAGGTACTCCTCTTCGCCACTGTTTTTCTTCTTTTGATCGTTCGGGGACGAACGATGGGTAAATTGGTATCTATTGTAACGACTGTTTAGTCGTTTTAGAGCGGCGAGAATAAATACGGAAAAGCGGCCGAGACGGCGTGTCCCGACGGACCGTCGTGGTCACGACGTTCGTCGAGGAGGTGTCGTCCACGACACTTAGAATCCTGAAATTATGTAATCGAAAATCGACTCTACGAACCGTAACGAAATGGCGAGCGGACCGTCACATCCACGACGGACGGTCGTGAGTTTCCGTTGCAAAACACTTCAACTTTTGAGAATTTGGTACAAGAAACGAGTCTCTGACCGTCATGACGNAGGGCAGGACGGACCGTCANTGGTGTGACGGGCCGTCACACCACCGTAAACACTGGGAGGCGCGGCGACACCGTGACGGACCGTCGCACCCACGACGCCCGTCACGTGGCGCATCCCAGGCGATTTAGGATTTCTTTCCTCGTTTTAAGGGACGATTTGGACTATTCTTTCCTTAATTATAAAGATTGAGGTTTATATTAATAAATCTAATTACTTGGGGATTAAAATAGGTAACCTTAAGTTAATTAGTGGGTCATTATTACCATCTTTTATTCTTAATTATATATGAATTAGGGTAAAAGAAAGAGGGTTTGAATAAAGAAAATAAGAAAGAACAAAGAGAGACAGAAAGAGAAAGAGAACGAGTAGAGAGAGAGGGAAACGAAGAGGATAGCAAGGATTTGAGGAGATAGCTTGTTGATCCAATTCTTCGGTGGAAGTAGGTTATGGTTTCTCTTACGATATTCGTAGTAAACTCTTAATAGTGAATGATATGTATTGATAGTGTTGTGAACCCTTCTATATGCTTAAACTGTATGCTTGCATGAATATGATTATGAAATTGTGAATAAATAAGCATGATGAAGCTATTGAATCCCAAATCTTGATAAAAACCCTAATTCACTTGTTAATGATGATGCCTTAGTATGAAAGAAGGCTTGATGAATTAGGGGATCGGGTGCCACGTTCCGGTACCAGGATAGAATGAATATGAGGATCGGGTGCCACGTTCCTACCAGGATAGAATGAATATGAGGATCGGGTGCCACGTTCCTACCAGGATAGAATGAATATGAGGATCGGGTGCCACGTTCGGTACCAGGATAGAATGAATATGAGGATCGGGTGCCACGTTCGGTACCAGGATAGAATGAATATGAGGATCGGAGTGTCACGCCCGACACCAGGATAGAATATGGATCGGGTGCCACGTTCGTACCAGGATAGTATATGAGGATCGGAGTGCCACGTTAGGCACCAGGATAGAAATAGAGGCGGAGTGTCACGCATCGACACAAGAGGAAGAAAGATAATGAATCTTGAAAGATAATGAATATACTCAATCTAATGAACTTAATTCCCAAATGAGTATGGTATTGAGGCTTGAGTCCTCGTGTGTGAACTTCGGTTGTAGTTATTGATGAATTTATGTTGTTATTGCTACATGTTGAGTATTGTAGTTGATTTACATTATTATTGATATATACTGTTCCCTATTTTGAGTTGCCCGATGATATCTACTCGATCTTGTGGTTGTCTTGACCCCTACTTTTATGTTTTCTTCTTGTTATTTGTGCAATGACAAGCGTTCAGTCAACTTCAACTCAACGGTAGATCTAGCCGCCTTCACTACCTTCGAAATTCAGGTGAGCTAATCGTCTAGCTTGACTGGTCTTCTTCTTCAAGTCTTGATGCCTTGAACTTCCTGCATGGACTAGCTAGTAGTTGTTTTAGCTTCTTAGACAGTTTTAGTTTAGCAATTTGAGATAGATGTTCTTGTGATGATGACTTCCAGATTTTGGGGATAATAATAATAGTTTTGAATTGTTTTATTAATGAGTTAAGTCTTCCGCATTACTTTCTGTTGTTATATATTGAAATGATAAGGGTTAAATTGGTTGGTTCGCTCACATAGGAGGGTAAATGTGGGTGCCAGTCGCGGCCCCGATTTGGGTCGTGACAATTTAGTATTGGTCCGTCACTATTTTGTTCGTAGCTAATGAAAATCTATGCGAGTTTGTTGCTAAGTAAGATTAGGAACGAATTTTATTGTATAGCTATAACTTTTTTATTATCGCTAAATCTTTTTTTTTTATAGTACTCCAATAACCAAACAATGGATTAATAAAATCCCAAACTTAATTTTGAACGGTTATAATATAACATGTAAATAAGTATGAACTTTAATATTCGTAGAATATGCAAGTTGATCTCTTTGTCTCAAGCATATCTTGAATTAAGAATATTATAAATAGCCACATCAAAATTTCCTTAATGAAAATTATAATTCATACATAATATATTTCGAAATTATATTATGTATTACATGATCAAATCACAATCTAAAAAAAAAAACTTATGAATCTCATGTTCAACAATTTAAGTTGTCACCCTTTCTTATGGGTAGACTTTGTATAAGCATTGAAAATATTCACTATATAAGTATAAATAATCAATTAAAGAACCCAATAAATGAAATAAATTATGATACAATTAATCATAAACTCAAATCAATACAATTTAAATCTGAAATCCGTCTCTGTCTCATCTTCACTAGTTCTTGTTTTTCCTTGGATGAAGCAATTTAGAAAGAAGTCCTCTTTTCTTATCCTTATTATTATTCCCATTCCCCTCACTAGTTGTAACAAAAACAAGTGACCTACTCTTTGTAAGCACATTAATATTACCACCACCACCACCACCATTTCTCAATGTAGCCATAGTCTTCATCCTTCGATACGCGGGGGAAGAACATGATGATACATCAGAAGAAGATGAAGATGATAATGAAGACAACGACGATGAAGAAGAACAAGAAGAAGTTGTGTTTATAATACGCGAAGTTTTCGAAAGCTTAGAGAGCTTTTCACTTAGACAAATAGAACAAACTCCGGGTGATTGTTGGTGTTTTGAATGTTTTTTGCATATGATAATTGTTTTAGGCTTTTTTGCTTTGTTGATTTGTTGATTTTTGAAAATTCTCCATTTGTTTTCCATTAGTAATTTTTGAGAGGGATTATGGAGATGTGTGTATATATATATATAGAATGAAATATTTAACATGCATGGTGGTTTCGTTGATATTTCATGTGAGTTTCATTGTGTGTTTCGTATTAATATGAAAAATTAAAATGTATTATTAAATGACTTTTTTTGACGAGTTGTCATTTGTTGAGATTTGGAAAGGTGGCCCCAAAATAAAGAGATAGAAAATTGAAATTAAAAATAGAATGGTCAATATTTTTGGTAGGCAAGAAAAGTGGTCTAAGTAGGAATAAGTGGGTTTGTAGGTGCAAAATTATTTACATAATTAGGTTATGACTTATATAATTTTGATATATGTCATGATAATATATATATATATAAAAAATATTTATGTATATTATCAAATTACTTAAATGAGTAGTTATATATTGAAAAAGTTATTGTAGTACGTGCTAGTAATTTTTCAGTTCGACAATTAAAAACTTTATTGTTATGGAGTTTCAAATTATGTAGATGCACTTTTTAATTTTATACATAAGAGATCTGATCATTTCGTAAGTGTTCAAGAGATAAATTTCATGATATTGACTATTTTTACGAATAGTTATAGATTGAAAAATTATTATGTTATGGGCTAGTCATTTTTCAATCTGATAATTGCAATTTTCATTATTGTGGAGTTTCAAATTATGTAGCTCTACTTTTTATTTTTACTCATAAAAGATCTAAACTATTCATTTTGTATGTGTTCAAGGGATAAATTTCATCATATTAACTATTTTTTACATTATTATAATTGCAATGTTTGTTACTACTATTTGTGAATATTACCTCCTAAAATATAAGTAGATGTAAATGTCCATAATAATTATATAGAATTAACAATATAAAATAAGGTAAATTACTTACTACACAAAATTAAAATATATTAGTGGTGTAAAACTTCTTCACATTATCAGTGCACATAAATTAAATAATAAATAATATGATAAAACTAATAATTATGTTTTAAGTAGATTATTAATCAAACTACACTATTAGTAGAGATAAGTTAAATTTCTATAGAAACTTGAAGCACAGTCTAATGATGAAGAGAAAAACATACTTGTTGTTTACACTGTATACATATATGCTAATCAACTTTCAATGAAATGATAAATAAATATATATATATATATATATATATATATATATATATATATATATATATATATATATATATATATATATATATATATATTCAAAAGATACTGTTTATATCCTATGTTATTAGTATTAAATACTTCTACTTCAAGATTTTGTGGAGAAAAAAAAATAAGGCAAATAAATAGTAGGTGAAATTTGACGGTGAGTATGACTTTGGACCTTAACAATTAATTTCATATTTCTTATATATTTTCCATTTTAAAATTATAGGATCGCTGGACGATTAAAATTCCACCATCTTAATTATTAGAAATTTCAAAGTCATATAGTAAGTGCCGCACCTAAAAATGAGTTTTATAATATGCAAATTCAAATTTAGTTAAATTTCAATATAGATATCAGATACCAAATGAGAAACTCCTCTAAAAAAGATTCAAATACCTTATTTCTAACAAATTTAATTTAGATTTTAAATAAAACGTTTTAAAATAACTAATTTCCTTTTTAATATTCTCTAAGATATGTTCATTGACTTTATATTTTAGAAGATGACAAATATATGAAAGTAAGCAAAAATAAGGTGGCGCCCTCCTATCCCAACAACGGCAACTCATTCAACCACTAAACTTTGTCACCCTTCAAAGTTGGCAAAGCAGTCAATAAAGCCAATACACAAAGAAATAGCAACGAAATTACTTTATTGCTTTGATGAGGGAAATTTAAAAAATTATTTGCTATGAAATTGAAAGAAAAATAAGTTTTTGTTTTGAGTTGTAAATTATTTGCTATGGAATTTATTTTTATCATATGAATGAAAATGTCAATAAATTACAAGTGGAAATAGTATTTCAAAATTTCAATTCAAGTAAAATGGCAAGGTTTAGTATTTAAATCTATTCGGTGTTTGATATTCATATTGAAATCTGAATAAATTTGAATTTGTGTCGGAGAGGCTCATATTGGGGATAAAGTAATCCCTGACAAGGGAACTCTAACCCGAGATCTCTGGTTAAGAATGAAGGAGTATTTACCACTCTACCATAACCTTTGTTGGTCAGAATTTGAATTTCAGGACAATTACGTTATGATATTCGAACTTTTATAAATAAATTTCAGGGATAACTAACAGAATTTTCACTAATTTAGGAGTAAATTACTTAGATACACATTAATTTGAGTATTATGAATCTTACCATATTTTGGTGCATCCAAATGTGTCTAAGTACATGTATCTCTGGATACCTAAAATTAAAACTGTGTAATTTATTTTAAGTACGTTGTATTTAAACGGATTCACATGTATGTGTGATTTGGGCTCGCCTCATCTTATCTCGCTCGTCACTCTCATATCTCAATTGTGTATGCATATGAATCACACCAAATATATCTGTATCAAGTGGAATTACATGTATCTGTGATACATAGACAAATCTAACTCATCCCCCTTTCTTCTCGCTCTCCTCTCCCTATTTTACTGTATCTAGTGACAAAAATATGTGTGTAATTAGATCTGATTTATCAAATATAAAATTATCGAATAATTAGATAAAATATATACAATTATTTCAAATTATTAAAAAAATTAATAAATATAATAAAAATATTTAGTGTAATTATATCGATTCTATCAAATTTCAGGGTAGGAATACAGCATGTTATATATTCAAAATTGAACCTTTTTTAGATCCACCAGCCCTCAGTCTCATGTAATTAACTTAACATTTCAAACTCATCTTCGATGTATTCCGTAGTGATATATAAAAAAAAAACATTATATATAAATATATTCTTTAATTTTATTTTATTTTATATTTATGCCCTAAGACTTTGAGTTAGTATAAATAGACACTTAAACTTGTATAAAATTGAACAAATATACTATGAGTTTTACGTGTCACAATACACGTAAGGACACAAATTTCCATATAAAATGCCTATTAAGCTATCGATTGAATGAGTAAAGAGAATGGAAGATTGAGAGAAAGGAAAAAGAGCGTTGCTACAAGAAAATGATATTCTTCATCCTTTTACTGTGAATGAATTCAATGCAATTTACAATGCTCAATTTCATATATATACAACTAAGATAGCAGCAACTAACTAACTAACAATGCTAATGGACCAATAGGAAGCTGACAGCTGGTTAACTAATAATAACTAACTTATCAACTTCACTAATTAATCAACTCTTAGCAATACTTTTGGCATACTCCTCAATAATGTCATATAGGACGTTTGTGTCTATTTGTTCAGTTTTAAACAAGTTTAAGTGTCTACTCGTACACACAAAAAGTTGGAGGACATAAATGCGAAATGAGACCAAGTTAAAAGGCATGTTTATGTATTATGCCTATAAAAAAGATGTCTAGATAATCAATTTTGGTAAGTCCGAAAATTCAACTAAGGGAAAATTGTATATAATAGTAAACTAATAACAAAAATTAAATGGAATAGCTAGAGTTTGATTTAATTGTGCTCCATAGCAAACATTAGCTAAAATTTGTCAGCGTCTCTCTCCCAAAAATCTCGCTCGCCTCTCTCGCTTTATACACAGAAGTGTATAATTCTGTTTCTGTTTTGTATAAAGCGAGAGAAAATTGTATATACACATGCAAAAATGTATATGTTCGTGTTATACACTTAATTATACAATTTACAAACATTTTACTTCAAATATTGCAGAGAAAAAGGCCAACGAATTATACAATTGCGAATTATACAATTGCAGTGAAATACAATTTTCTGTAGCTTTATACAACAGAAGTGTATATATTGTGTTTCTGTTTTTGTATAAAGCGAGAAAAACATATATCTTCTTGCTATACACTTATAATTATGCAATATACATACATTTTAATTGATTCAATCAGTATGCAAAACAAATTATACAATTCTGTGAAATAGGCGATGAATTATACAATTTAGGCCAACGAATTATACAATTTATGTCGTGAATTATACAATTGTATATGTATAGCAAATTATACTGATTTTATGTTTCTTTATGGAGCGCAATTATCTGAAAGTTCTTTATAAGCATACAAATATGAATTTTTTGTTTGCTATATGTGAAAGTTGCCCTTCAACTAACATAATAAAAATTAGTTTAGATATCTATATATTGTTTACAAAGTCATAAAATTTTTAATTAAAATAAAAAAGAATGGTAATCGAAATCTTAATTGCGTCACGCAAATTGTTGCATTTGCAGCTAACAAAAATGTTTTTAAAAAAGATGTATAGTAATTATTTTTGGAGTTTCGTAACTAAATTAAAGATAAAACAGGCGATTTTTCTACTTTTTAACTATTAATTTCCTACTTAAAGTATCACCAAAGTTCATCTAATTACATAGTAACGACCACATTGAGCAAAAAGGAAAAGAATGAGTCTCACTTTGGTAAATTCAAAGCTTCCCTCCTTCTCTGCCACCATCAATCTCGGATCTTTATTGTTTATTTTATTTTATTTTTCAATTTTAATTTCACAGAATTCTCTAAACCAAAATTCAAAATTTCTGAATATAATCATAATCTTTGACTATAATTTGATGCATTTTTGTGGCGGAATCAGAAATTTATACTGTCTTTGTTGACAAGTAAGTTACACTGTCTTCAATTAATCAGTGGTGAAATCAGAAATTTATTCTATTATGATCACTACATTAGGATTTTTCCTATGTGTAGGAAGGGATTCAACAATTCATACATAATTTAAAAAAAGATGTTATTGCATATTACAGTTAATTTTCCGACGAAGGAGATTCAGTTGAATATATGTTGCAGGTAGTAGTAGTAGTAGGAATTAAAATGATGCACGTATTGGCGAGTGTCGAAGAACAGCTGATAGTAAAATCAATCAAAGAAGAATGCAACTGGGAGGATCTCTCAAAGAGGCTTCAAGCCGCTCTAAATTCCAAAGAAGAATGGCATAAAAGGTTTGTTTTGTTTTGTTTTAATAAAATACCATTTGTGGAATGGTTGAGTTATTGTATAATGTCAAATAATAATAACATACTCAGTATAATATCAACAGGTGAGGTCTGGAGGGTAGAGCGCACTCAGACCTTAAGATGATAAGATAAACGAAATGAAAGAAACTAACATGTAGTATGGATAGAAAAAAGTACAAATTCGGCAACATACTAACCCTCTACCCTCATACTCGACCTCCACACCCTCGTGTCCAAGTGTCATGTCCTCGATCGGTATCATGATTGTGATTTATGTCGTTGCACTCATATCGGTTCCTCCAAAAATGCACTGCTATCATAACATTGCATCATGAATCTTTTTTTCCTCTCATGATTATTCATTCTACCACTAAAGATTTACTAGGTAACTAGTGTTTATGCAGGATAATTGAACATTGCATAAAAAAGAGACTTCAGTGGAACACTAGTTTTGCAAGTAAAGTTTGCAAAGAAGGTGAATACTATGAAGAAATGTTGCGTTATCTACGAAGGAATTTAGCGGTGTGTATTGCTTGAAATCATTTCTGATATTTTGTAATACATATGTTTTTATCTGCAATTTGCTTACAATTATGCAGTTATGTTAAAAAAAAAATATTGACAAGGATGAAAGAATCAACTAATATATTGCTTATTTACTTAAGATTTCTATGTAGATAAATTATTCTTTGAGACTTGTACCTTGGAATTGTTATCTTACAAGTTACAAAATTCAGTTCATAACGCTACTATATTTGATTTGTGCCTGCAGCTCTTCCCATATCACCTAGCGGATTATTTTTGCCGTGTCATGAGGATGTCTCCTTTCAAATACTACTGTGACATGTTATTTGAGGTCATGAAAAATGGTAATAGGCCATGTTTTTCCTTTCATTGAAACAGAAAAGTCGTAGCACAGATAGTTCTGATACTATCGCTTGAGTGGATTGTGTTTCTCTGAATTTTGAATGCAGAGCAACCTTATGACAGCATCCCGAATTTTAGTGCTGCTGATGCCTTACGGCTCACTGGAGTTGGAAGAAATGAATTTATCGATATCATGAATAAGTGCAAGTCTAAGGTATTGTACAGAAAAAAAGTTATGGCTAACTGCTACACTGTTGTAATACATTTTATGGTATATAGAAGATAATAGTTTGTGCAACTCTTTGGTCATGGTAAGTGGAGTTGGAAGAAATGAATTTATCGATATCAGCATGCTAAGCTCGATTGCTCATGTTGAGACGAGTGAATTCTTTTGTTGTTTGTCTAACTTAATTTTCATAATTTTTGGAGCTTGGCAGAAATTTATGTGGAAACTGAACAAATCAATAGCGAAAGAACTGTTGCCTACGCAGCCAGTGGACTTTGTTATTGAGCCATGGTGGGCAGTTTGTCTAGTCAACTTTACTATGGAAGAATTTAAGGCAAGTTGACATAGACATTCCATTCCTCCATAAAACGTAACATTCCGCTTCCTTTGTGATTGATATGTGAGGCTTATTTGTTCTTCTTCTTACAGAAATTGACAGAAGAAGAAATGGCAACAATAGATAAAATCTGTGAGGAAGCAAATTCTTTTGTTCTTTTTAATCCGGAAATTATAAGAGGTCTACATCGACATGGACTAGTGTACTTTGATGTTCCTGTCTATGCTGATGATCGCTTTAAAGGTAATTCGTAAATTCAGATTTGGTTTAGAAGTGTTTTTGTTACTTGTTTCATCTTTTACTTTTTAAGACAGTTATAATTATCAAGTTCTTCTTATCTCGATTAGTCATTCTTGGCTTGACGATGTTCATTTTCATTTCAATGAAAGCTGGTAATCATAATTGATTATCATCATCTAGTAGCTAACGTAAAAATTGTCTTGACTATACATACATCCAAAAGATTTCTGGCCTTATTGCACACTTATGCTTTCTGTTAAACTTTTTTTTTATTTGAGACATTAGGGTGTTGATACACACTATTAGTCTATTACAGTTTCCAGGCTTGAAGGGTTCGTTTCAAACCGAGAGCAGTCTTATGAAGATCCCATTGAGGAGTAAGGCATTTCTCTTAAACAAAAGAGTTATCCTATTATGTTTCTTTATACATCGATTGTGGTCAATAGAAGGGAGTCTCGGGGTAACTGGTAAAGTTACTGTCATGTGACTAGGAGATCACGGGTTCGACCTATGGAAACAGTCTCTTGTAGAAATGCAGGGTAAGACTGCGTATGGTAGACCCTTGTGGTCCTACCCTTCCCCGGACCCTGTGCATAGCGGGAGCTTAGTTCACCGGTATTCCCTTTTCTTGTATCGATTGTGGTAAAGATATAATTTGTAAACCTCATTATCCAGGTTGCTGTATGCTGTTTTTGTGGTTTCAAGTGAGCATTCAACTGTTGCTGAGTTATCGACAACATTACAAGCTGATCTTTCTCAATTGCAAGCAGCTGCTTCTTTTGCTTGCCGATTAGGATGGGCTATCAAACTAATCGATCCATCTGCTATTCTTCAAGATTCTAATGTCCCGGGGTCACCTAAATGTATCCTCAGCGACGAAGAAGATGGTTCAAATGCTAGCTTGGTCTTTGCAAATGCATCCACTGATGGCAATGCTTTTCAGCATGGAGAAATTCCATGGGCAGAAAATAATATCTCGGGGTCTGGTTATGGTCGAATTGCTTTCCTTGTTGATGCTAATATTACTTCGTATCTTATGATGGGATCTGTATCACCAGGTATAGCTTCTTCTTCTTCTAACTTTTTCATATCCACTACCAAATGAACATTAAGACTTACTAAATATCATGTTATACTGCGTATCCCATTCAGCTGTAAGGATATTATCTGATCCTTTCCCAGTAGTGCTTTGAAGCATCCCTTTTCTTCTTCAGGTCTGAAATCTCACGCAGTGACGTTATATGAAGCTGGAAAACTTGGTCATGCTAGCATTGCAGATCTTTGTAATGATTTGAGCACACTAGAGGGTGCAGTATTCGAAGGCGAACTGCAGGAGTTTGCCAATCATGCATTTAGCCTTCGGCATGTCCTGGAATGTCTAACATCAGGAGGGGTTCAAGCTGAAGAAGTCGAAAAGACCACTATTGTTTCTCGTCCAAGTGAAGATACTACTTCCTTGATGGATATTTCTGTTACTGAAAACTTGGGAGATTCTACTACGAATGAGTTTGAGATAAATGATGAGAATTCGGTACATTCTGGAACACCCAAAGAATGCACTGATGAGAGGAAACATCTATCTGGTAATTCTTCCAGTGATAATATATATTCTAAGACTGATGAGAAGTCGGTATGTACTGAAGATTTAGACACTGCGAAAGGCTTAAAGAAACAAAAGAATCATCGTGTGGATATTCTCCGTATTGAAAGCTTGGCTGCTCTATCACCGGCTACTTTAGATCGTCTATTTCAGCGTGACTATGATATTGTCGTATCCATGGTTCCCATTCCTCCTTCTGTTTTGCCAGGAGCAAAAGGCCCTGCTCATTTTGGACCGCCCTCACCCTTGTCTACGACCCCTTGGATGAAGTTGGTGCTATATTCTGCTATGACTAGTGGACCTCTCTCTGTTGTTCTAATGAAAGGCCAATGTTTAAGAATGCTTCCTGCGCCGTTAGCTGGTTGTGAGAAAGCACTTGTTTGGTCATGGGATGGATCTTCTATTGGAGGTTCGGGGAAGATGGCGGAAGGGAACTTAGTGAAAGGAAGTATACTTTTACATTGTGTAAATTCACTTCTCAATCATTCAGCTGTTCTTGTACAGCCACTTAGCAGATATGATCTTGATGAGGCTGGAAGAGTTGTTACTTTGGATGTCCCTTTGCCCTTGAAAAACTCGGACGGTTCAACGCCTCAGATAGGGGAGGAATTAGGATTGTCCAACAAAGAGATGTTGAATTTGAACTCATTATTATCTGGTTTAGGGAACAAAATGAGCTTTTGGACCGTTGGTTATATTCGTCTATTAAGACTTCACAAAGGTAAACTCATGGAAAACCTTGCACCAGATGATCATGAGATGTATGAATGGGTTCCACTAAGCGTAGAATTCGGTATCCCACTGTTTAGTCCAAAGCTGTGCAATAATATATGTAAGAGAGTAGTCTCGTCGCAGCTACTCCAAACAGACTTACTCACAGAGCATCAGAATGAAATGCAAGACTTAAGAAGGAGACTACGAGACGTTTGTGCTGAGTATCAAGCCAATGGTCCAACCGCGAAACTCCTTTACCAGAAAGAACAGTCTAAAGATGCAGCATCCCGGCATCTTATGACCTATGCGAGTAGAAGATGGAACCCCCTGGCTAATCCTTCTTCTCCCATTTCTTGTCCCACTAGCAAAAGCCAGAGGCTGAAACTTGCTAATCGACAAAGATGTCGTACAGAAGTTCTCAGTTTTGATGGCAACATTCTGAGGTATGTCCTGAGTAAACTCTTTCACATTTTCACAGAAACAAGTTTTCTTTGCTAATTGCTACCTCCCTCCCAATTCACGTGTCTTTAGTCAAGTCGAGCTAGCCTTTTGGGAGACAACAGGCTAGCTCGACTTGACTAATTTATAGATTATATTATTACCGTGGTGTCGACCATGACTTTCAAAAGTTGATTTCTTATTTAGTCATTCAGCTAATAGTTATTATCTCAGGAAATTTATGGTTTCTAAAATGAACTTGCAGATCATACGCCCTGCCTTCTATCTACGAGGCAGAGGAATCGCCTTCAAAAACTACTAAAGTTGATCAAGATGATACTGACAGTAAAGAATTGATTCACCCTGGTGCTAATCTTTTATATGATGGATCTGAACTACGCCCTTTCGAGATAGGTGCTTGCCTGCAGGCTCGTCAACCTGTTTATTTAATCGCTGACGCCTCTGCAGCCTCGGCATTTTATTCAGTTAAATCGTGATATTTCCCAGGTGCATTATGGAATTTGAAATATATTGTTTTTCAAGCATGCTAATTGTTGATGGTTCATCGACTATATAGAGTCCTTTCTGTTGTTTTGATCACAACTTTGGAATATTTTGAGGTAAATAAAGGAGATTTTTTGCCCTCCGCTCATGTACATTTTTTCGATATTGAAGCAAAAATTTCCAGCATATTAATGTTCTTACTTCCTGCTCTTCAACTTGACTTCGATTGACATTTATAAATAGAGACACTTTAACTTGTATAAAATTAAACAAATGTATGCACACGTCCTACATAACATAATACAAATTATTTTACATGTATGTCACACACGTATTATCATATAGGACGTGTATATTTACTTGTTCAACTTTATACCAGAGGTAGGTTCTCTGAGTTGAGGAAACCTTACAAGCAAAGGGAAAGCAAATACAAGTCAAGCAAAAAAAGTTGAATGAAGCTTACTTAGCTGTGTTTCGACTTCCGTGTGAAAATTGGGGAAATGTTCAAACTTGAAGTAGTAGAAAAAGGGTTTCTTCAAAGAATTGACCTTTTTTACAAAAAAAAAAAATCAATATTAGAAGGTAGTTAGGGCGGATCCCGATTATAGGTTCTTACGAATTCAGTAACTTTTATATATATTTTGTGTTTGTATATTGAAAAATCTTATAAATAATAAAAAGGATTCAGAAACTATTAATAGAGTTTATTGTTGGTCCATTAATAAAAATGAGTTTGTTCATAATCGAACCGAAATTAATAACTTGAATTGGAAAAAAAAGTTATTGATTTATCGATATAATAGGTTATGATTAATTTAGCAGTTTCAATAACGATTTTTTAAAAATTAAAAAATTTGGGTAAGATCCACCGAAGTGGATAGCCTTAGCTGGATGTGTCAGATAACTGGTAATTAAGCCCGAAGGTTATTCCCGTCCCTGTCGAGGGAGGATATGCCAACCATCTCTCCTTTCAATAACGATTTTCATTTTTTTTTGTGATCGAGTTATCGTTTTTTGATGGTTTGAAGTTTTTTTCTTAACTAGCTAGTCATTATTAAATAATCATATTTATACAATTTTGTATTTATTGCTCTCGACTTATAGTTTAGTTTCATACTTTTAATTCTACTTATCTCAAACTCCATGTTATTCTACAACGTGACCATGTTTATCATTTTTAGCAAAATGCAATCTCTCAACTCATTTGCATGATTCATTTGGTTTGTAAGTGAATTTCAATGATTTTTCTTTTTAATCAAATCTTAACGGTTAAGATACCGAAGCGATAGGAATAGATAACAAGTAAATCAATGACCGATAAGTCAGTATCTTAATGGTTCCATAACATGTTGGCATGTCTACAAACTGATAAATAATAAGTGAAACCGATAAACCTCAAATTCAAATTAAATCCATCAATGTAAGCCTAATAAAAAACGAACTAGCATAAGGTTAGAAAAAATAGAAACAGATTATAAGATGGAGAATTGAATCTTCATCGAAAAATTAATAATTATCAACCGATCTAATAACATTGGACCCCATGCCGTGTATGACGTTTGTTAACCAAACTTAGTTATATGTTGAATCGTACACTTGAAAGGTTGTTAAATTCAACATTTGAATATTTAGATATTAAAATTTGTCTTAAATCCGCGTTTTCTTATAACTCATGGAAGCACGTCTATACATTTTGATATTCTAGCCATACAATTTTAAAATATTAAATTAAATATAATATTTTTCCATATGGTTACATATTTTGAAAATATTTTTCACTGATTTTTTTTAAAAAAAATAAAAAAAAATAACTTATCAAAGGTAGTAAAAACAACTTTCATTAATTACATTCCATATTAATTGTGTCTACGTTCCATGTCTACCTCCCACCCCACCTCACATAATATTTATTTATATTATATTAAAAATTCTCTTTTAATTATCATATGAGGTATAAATTTAAATTAATTGGTTCACTCACAATTTCGAATAGGGAAATAATTTTATTTTATTTTATTATTAAAATAAACAAACTCTTAGGTGTTCTTATCAACATTACTTTTTTACTTGTATTCATGAGATTTTAATAGGGAAAATTGTATATAATAGCAAACTAATAACCTAAAATAAATAGAATAGCTAAGGTTTGATTTAATTGTGCTCCATAACAAACGTTAGCTAAAATTTGTCAGCGTCTCTCTCCCAAAAATCTCACTCGCCACTCTCCATTCTCGCTCGCCTCTCTCGCTTTATACACAGAATTGTATAATTCTGTTTCTGTTTTGTATAAAGCGAGAGAAAATTATAAATACACATCCAAAAATATATATCTTCGTGTTATACACTTAATTATACAATTTACAAACATTTTACTTCAAATATTGCAGAGAAAAAGGCCAACGGATTATACAATTGCAGTGAAATACAATTTTCTCTAGCTTTATACAACAGAAGTGCATATATTGTGTTTCTGTTTTTGTATAAAGCGAGAGAAAAAAACATATATCTTCTTGCTATACATTTATAATTATGCAATATACATACATTTTAATTCGATTCAACTGTATGCAAAGCAAATTTTATAAAAATATTGCAGCGACATAGGCGCCGAATTATACAATTGTGCATTATACAATCGCAGTGAAATAGGATAGAGAATTATACAATGGCAGCGAAATAGGCCAGCGAATTATACAATTTATGCCAGCGAATTATACAATTTCGGTCAACGAATTATACAATTGTATATGTATAGCAAATTATACAGTTTTATGTTTGTTATGGAGCGCAATTATGCAAATTTTGCTATAGCATATAAATTTTTTGTTTGCTATATGTGAAAGGTTCCCATTTTAATAACATTATGAGATTAACAACATTACTTTTTTACTTCTAATTTTCACATACATTTAATGTTATAAAATTAAATAATATTTTTACAAATACTCCCTCATCCTTTTTTATATGTCATTCATTTTTATAAATAGTTGAATTATAATATTTATTATTTTATACTCTTTTCGTTTCAAAAAGAATATTTTTGTTTCTTTTTTAGTTTGTTTAAAAAAGAATGACCCCTTTTCCTTTTAGACGATACTTTAACTTTAATTTTCCACGTGACATATTTAAGACCACAAGATTAAAGGATATTTTGGACATTTGATATAACTTTAATTTAAAACCACAAGATTAAAAAGTTTTCGTTCTTTTCATAAACTCTGTTCCAAATCAAACTACGCTATCCTTTTTGAAATAGATGGAGTAAAATCTATGCAATTATCATATTTTACCTAATATATCCTTAATAAATAATTAATTTATCTTAAAAATACATTCATCATTTATTATAAAGTTGATATAAAAAAACATTAAATAAGAATAGAAGAGTAAATTATACAATTTCATAATACAAGTGCAACTAAAAAAGTAACATATAAGATAGGATGGGAGGAAATACATATTTTTACTTTAAGGGATTGTTTGATATGAATGTGAATTATAATGTGATAAATTACGTTCAGATTAGTTATGACGAGATAAATTGTGTTAGCATAATTTTTTATTGATTGTTTTATTCGTTATATTCAAAATAATATATATATTGATATATTTTAAGAACAAGTTGTTTGTTTACAAAGTTTACCTTCATTTTATTTAATTTTTTTTATGTTCTCTTTGCAAGCTTTAGTCATTATTTTTAAAAATTAAAATTTTATTTTATTTAGCTTAAATATGTTGTTTATGTATTAGCATTTAAAAATACTTTTTTCCTTATTTAGTTTTAAAATAGATCTTCCTCTCTAAATTTGTTAAACAAAAATTTTTATACGAGAAATCGAAATATAAACAAACATAAGAATCGGTCAAATAAGGTCAAAAAATTTTTATTGTGTAATTTTTAATAGAAAAATATGAATAACTATCGTAAAAATAAGAAATAGTGAATATTATTACACATGATATTTAAGATAAGGTAAATGTACATAAATCTGAAAAATAATGTATAAAAAAAGTTTAAAGGATATATTTGCCATTGACCTATTTTATCCCCGATTAAGTTATCCTGTGATTACTATACCACCCAATGTGACGAATAACTTATTCCGATACTAATTCATAATATTAAAATAATTTATCACAAAATTTTACAACTGAACAAAAAAATAAAAATATTTAAAATTTTTCTTGAAATTAACTCCTTTTCTCCATTTCACCAAACGAGCCCCAAGACTTATCACAAAAGTTTAAAAAAAATAATAATTTAAACGTTAAATAGTTAAATTACATCGTACTAATAAATTTTAAAAATATTATATTTGTACAACGGAAACATAGACTTTGTATGCAACTTTTAAAATCAATCACACATGTAAATGAGCTTATAATAAGAGAGAAGTAAAGACAAAATGTTAGGTACTGTGAACCTGACAATGTCAATCTACAAGTGTTTATATGTTGTATCGAGATTAATTATAATTACATAAATATTTTATAATTTATTTTAATTATAAAATTTAAAATATAAATTATTTTTTAAAATATTAAATTAAATTAAATAATATAACATAAATAGAAACGGCTAATATTGTATAAAGTATGTAATACTATCGACCAAAAACAAAATTTCTTACGCTTTATTTCATTTTTTAAAAAGAAAATGATCAGTTCACTAGCTCCCTAAATATGAACAATTTTTTTTAATTTTTTTATATTAAGGGAAAAATGAAAGACAGAAAAAAAATGAAAAAATCAGGCAAAATAAAATAAAATAATGTAACCCAATATATTTTCTTCTCTGGCCATGTGACGAGGAGTATAATTTGAAGTATTTATGAAGTTGAGTAAATATAATTCGGAAAATTGAAAAAAGTATAAAATTACCCTCCATCCACCTATTGGCTCCAAAATGTCCTTTTTCATCCATCTATTGGCTCCAAAATACCTTGTCATCCACCTTTGGGTTCAAAATTGACCACTTTTTTAATTGTTTTAAAATTTAACTCTTTAAATATTTTTTAAAATACTTGGCGTTCAACTATGATTATAATTTTAATTTATTAATATAATTTATAAATCAATCCACTACCCACTCATTACTAACTAAACCTTACTCAATTAATGATTCAATTATAATATCAAAATCGTCATAAACACTACTAAAACACGACGAAATTATAGATTCCTCAAAAAGACATACAAAATTATTCGAGTCCGAATCGAAACCCCAATTAAATTTAGGTTGACCACTTATTTAGGAGGACACTTTCTTTCAAAATTGAATTAGAAATTTATGATTAAAGGTAAACAAGTAATACATCCCGAATTAATTCATGCACTTTTTTTAAATATAATTTTTAAATATTTATGATTTGTTTTAAAACCTTTAATATATTTGAAAAAAGTTACCTATGAAGTAACATCACATAATGAAACGTAAGAATAATTAAGATGAACATAATTAGACTTATAAGTTTATCGGTGATTTTTATTTAGCCACTTGAATGTATGATAATTTACTTCTATAATTTTTAAAAGCAATCAATTGGCAATAGCTTGCATTAATAATGTGACGGTTTATTAAGAGGAATTTAATTAGTATTGGGTGGGTAATGGATTGATACATAAATTATACTTATAAGTTAAATTATAACAAATAGTTGAGCATCACGTATTTTAAAAAAAATATTTAAATAGTTTAAATATAAAACCGTTAAATAAGTGGTCAATTTTGAACCAAAAGGTGGATGACAAGGGTATTTTGGACCCAATAGGTGGGTGGAAAAGGTATTTTGGAGCCAATAGGTGGATGGAGGATAATTTTGTACCATTTTCAATATTTTAAGAATATTTTAGGCCCTTTTCCGAATATAATTTTACTATTGATATTTTTATTTACAGTTTTCTTACCATTTAATATTTGATTCCTATATTGTAATTACGAAAACACTTATCCAAGTTAAATATTTAGAACAAATTTTTAATCATAATAAATTATTTGAACGATGAATCGTAATTTTAAAAATTAAATCCAACTCTTACTTTCAAGCATGAATATATATAGAATATTATTTAATTGATCTCGTTAGAGCAAATTATATTTCACGTATAATAAAAGATAATATTCAAAGGCTGGCAATCAAAATTACAACCTATTTTAGCTGTTCAACAATTGAAAAATCTTAACATGTCACTTGAATTTGAAAAGCAAAGCTAGAACAACCCCACAACACAAATAATTATTAATTACATTTTAAAAATAGGTTATCATAATAATTAGATTTAATAAAAAAACATTAATTTACACAACACATAAATCAATGTTCTGTATTTTCCCGTTGGAAGTCATCATTGGTGAGAGTGAGTCTCTTTCTCAAATTAAGGAAAAACTTAAATATTCAATTATATGAAAAATATTATAATTGTGATTCTTTATATTAATATAGCGGAAAATATATAAATGTTAATCAATATTCTGAATCTTAAAAAGCAAAAAAGTAAAAAATAATATATATTTTGTCACATATTAATTGTTAACTCTACTCGAAATGTTTATTTTGAAATACTTATCAATTTATAAAATCTAAAATAGTAATAATAATTTTTTTTAATTTTAACCTTTAAAATTAATTGTTTAAAAGTAAATAATATTGATAGCATTAAGGATAACTTAGTTAAAATACTTTTAATTTTTTTTTATAATTTCTTAAAAAGCCTGTAAAAAAAAAAAAGACAATTAATATGGAACTAATGAGGAATAAATTGATACTTACTCTAATCTGAAATAAGTGGTGGTATTTTAATCTTTTACATTTTATTTCTAGATAAATGGTAATTTTAAGTTTTCAAGAAGAAATTAATTTTATTTTTTTCAAAATTATTCTTGTTTTAATTTATGAATTTTACATTATTGAAGATACTTCTAACTTTTTAGGAATGAGTAATTTCTTTAAAATGTTCAAATTAAAAATACCATTTATTATGAAACGAAGATAGTATAATTAAGTGCAAACACATATCTTACTCTTGGTTTTAATTTATTTATTTTACTTTTCTTTTTAATTTATCTAAAAAATTTTTTTTAAATAATTCTTAAGTTCTAACTTTTCACGTAACATACTTAAACCTAATAAAGTTAAAAATATTGTACTCTTATTATATGTATTTTTTAGATTACATGATTCAATAAACTTTACACTAAGTCAAAATTAAATGAATAAATATTTTCCATTCTCTAAAATCCAGGGTACCTCTGCTTTTTAGGTGGCCAACACATAAACGAATTTTTAAATCCCCAGTAGCTAGACCAGAACGTGCCAATCATAACGGTAACCATAGTGTTTTCCAATAATTAAAATTCTGTCTCCATTTTATATTATAATCTTTTATATTTTCTAAATTATATCATATTAAATTAAATAAAATAATGAGAGAAAAAAAGAATATAATTATACTGAGAAACATTCAAACAAAAGTAATCAAACCAGCTGGGACTCTGGACTCAGTCATATCCCCTCTTTTCTTATTATTCAGTTGTTGAGTTGCCAACTAATTGTTGCTAGTCAACACTCTTATTTCAAAATTGATATTCATTTTTATTGTTAAATTAATTTTTTACTATTTTCATATAATATCTAATATTTATATTATTTGAATTAATTTCGAAATGTTAAGTATTAGAAGGTAAATTTTTCGTAATAGAAGTGATCTTGTATTCTTAAGGACTTGGGATATAAGATCTCTAACTAAGGAAGAAAAAATATTTATCACTTTATCACTTGATTTAAATCGACTTTCTTAACTTGATCTCTAATTAAGGAAGAAAAAATATTTATCACTCCGTCACTTGGTTTAAACTGAGTTCACTAAAATAAAAAATAAAAAATATATTTCCCACATTTTGTTCCTATAAATACACTCTTTTCCTTGTCTATTATTCAAAATCAAAAGTAATCACAACTCATAATTCCATTTCCTCTTTGTGCTTCTTCCACTTTCTCTTAAAAGTTCTAATGGCATACTCAAAGGTGATTATTGCTCTAATGTTGGCGTTTATCGCCGGATCTGCTTTCGCACAGGCACCGGGAGCATCTCCGGCATCTTCTCCGAAGAGTTCTCCGGCACCGGTGGCATCTCCACCGGTGGCGACTCCTCCTCCTACTACATCAACACCACCTATCGTTGCCCCTGCAAATCCTCCTACTACTGCATCGTCTCCATCTGATTCTCCATTAGCTTCTCCACCAGCTCCACCAACTGCCGAGACTCCGTCATCATCTCCTTCCGGTGCTGCTTCTCCTCCAACCATCGCCGCCACTCCCGGAGATTCTCCTACCGCATCTCCTAACTCTGCTTCCTTGAACAGAGTCGCCGTCGCCGGATCTGCCGTTGCAGCTGTGTTTGCTGCTGCTTTGATGCTCTAAATCTCTGATCTGTGAGATGTTTGGCCATTTTCATTCGCCTGAATTGATTAGTTAGGGTTTGTTTTCCACGTTTTTGTTTACCAATTCTTTTGAGTTTTGAGTTCCGCGGGTTGATTTATTTGTACTATATATTTTTATTGTTAAATATAATTACGGGATTTTTTTTTTATTTTACGTATTCAGAGTTATCTAATTCTGTATTTCTATTTTGAAAATAAAAAACATATAACATTTAATTCCGATCGAATGACTTTATTAAATTAGGCCGTACTCTCACTTTTGGTTCGATGAGAAATATATGAACTTTTGGTTCAAATATTATGTTTACGGGAACAATTTTTATATAGCTTGATTCACATGTTTTGATAAACCATAGATAATCATGCACGGATTTATTAATCCATAACTTTCAATTGCGTTAAAAAATTATTATAATTAACAAAATAATAGACATGGACCATCTATAATGTTAAAAGGGTTGTGGATTTAAATACAAGTTATGCTTGGAATAGTAAGTTGGGTTGGTATTGATTTTTATTTCTTTGTTTGATTTGTCGTATTTACGCTTGTATTTATTGTAGAATTTTTAAGAACAAATTGTTAATTTATAAAAATACTCTCCATGTTATTTAGTTTTTTATATATATTCTTTACAAATTGTTAATTTATAAAATACTCTCCATGTTATTTAATTTTTTATATATATTCTTTCTTTGAAAATTTTATTTATTCATTCTTAAAAATATTTTTTTTTCATCCTATAGCTTAAATCTTTGTGTGTGTGCATTTCCATGTTCATGATTGTGCCATATGTTTTTAAAAATTAAATTTTCATCTTGTTTAACTTTAAAGTAAAACTTCCATTTTATTTAGCTTGAAAATAAAATTCTCATTTTTTAAATTTAATTTTATTTAACTCAAAAATAAAACTTCCATCTTATTTGGCTTAAAATAAAACTTTTATTTTAAGTTTATTTGTAGAAAAGATTTTATTATTAAAGTTATCTATATTTTAATTGATATATAAAATATATAAAATATTTTTTAAGTGATTAATAGATTATTTAATTGAAAATATGTAATTTAGTAATAGAGTGATCATTCTAAGAGAAATCAAAATAAAAATAAACATAAGAATTAGGCAAATAAATTCATCTTGAAATATATTCATAAATAAAAATCATATTTATTAACATAATTTTTAATAGAAAAATATATTAGTGTAAAAATAGACTAATTAAAGTTGTGAATGTTGTTCTAAATATTATTAAAAATTATGTTAATGTACATGAAAGTGGTGTATAAAATAGAGTTAAGGAGGTATTTTTATTATTTCACATACTTTATGTATAAGTTATATTTGGATTACTATTCTACCTGAGAGGAGTTATTCTAGCCTTTGCAATATTAAAAATCACTTAAATATTTATTTCAAAATTATTATTTTTTATCCACACATCAAACGACCTCTAATAGTATAGAGAGTTTAACATCAAAAGATTGAATTTGCAGAAACAATATTTTCTAATTTTTATCGTCAATCTTTTATAATAATAAGTTAATATTTCCTTTGTTTATATGATTTATCTTTAGCGTGTTATTAAATTAAATCTTAAAATTAAACTAGAAATATACATAAAAATATTTTTGATATATTTTACAAGCTAGCTTTTTGAACATCTTCCATCGCCCTTTTTAGGTGGCCAACGCATGAACGAATAGCCGCTAGCCAGACTAGAACGTGCCAATCATAACGGTAACCATAATGTTTGCCAATAATTAAAATTCTGTCCTATAGATTCTTTTTCTTTTGATTAAACAAATTTAAATAAGTTTATTTTTCATTATAATTATTAATTATTATATTTTAAAATATCTTTTTACTTAATTCACGAATATATGATTCTCCGAAAAAAAGGAAATATAAATGGAAACAGAGTTTTAAAAAATGGGAGTACTTGTAAAAGAAACATTCAAACAAATTATTATTTTTCTAGAAAAATTATCTCTTACACGCTAAGAAAAATAAATAAATATAACCAGCTGGAAACTCAGTCACATTTTCCTGTTTTCTTCCTCCATTCTTGAGTTGTCAACTAATTATTATTAAATTACTTTATTATTATTTTTATTTTTATTTTTGCTAAACCGACTCTATATTTCACTGCCTATAAATACATTGTTTTCCTTTTCAATTTTTCACAATTAACTCATATTTCAATTTCCTCTGTTTGTGTTTTTTCACTTTTTTCTTACTTCAAAATGGCGTACTCAAAGGTGATTATTGCGCTAATGTTGGCATTTATCGCTGGATCTGCTTTCGCACAGGCACCGGGAACATCTCCGGCAGCTTCTCCGAAGATTTCACCGGCACCGGTAGCATCACCACCGGTGGCGACTCCACCACCTATCGTTGCCCCTGCAAATCCTCCTACTACTGCATCTCCTCCATCTGATTCTCCATTGGCATCTCCACCTGCTCCACCAACTTCCGAGACTCCGGCGTCGTCTCCTTCCGGTGCTGCTTCTCCTCCGTCTATTGCCGCCGCTCCCGGAGGTTCTCCTACTGAATCTCCTAACTCTGCTTCGTTGAACAGAATCGCCGTTGCCGGATCTGCTGTTGTAGCCGTCTTTGCTGCTGCTTTGATGCTCTAAGACTCTTATATGTGAAATATTTTGCATTTTTTTCATTCGCCGAAATTGATGGAGTTAGTGTAGTTGATTTATTTGTATTATATTGTTATTATTGAATACTATCACGGAATTCTTTATTTATTTATGGAGACTTTGTTTTGTTTGAATTCCTGTTTAAATACCTTCTTTCAATAGTTTTTTCAAAATTACTCTCACATATTCATTCTCGTATAACCTTATTTATAATTTTGTTCCTCTTAATATGTTTATACATTTTTCTTAATATTATTATCTTCGCAATATGCATTTTCTGAATATGTAAATTCTTGGTTGATAAGGATTTTCACTCTATATGAAAATATTCGTTCAACCATTATTCTGTTAAACTTACATCTAAGTAGTATCTTATTATGACACAAGACTTAGGCAAACCTTTATTTCATCCATGTCGCTTGATGCAATGTGTGATATCATTATTAATGTTCCTATTTTCTTGAATTACGAATTCAAGATACTTAAAACTTTTCTCCATTAGAAATAGTTTGTGTGGCAAGTATTACTTCTATGTCAGCTTCATCTAATGCAACACTGATTCTGTACTCCATATTTCATTTTGGTCATGCTTAACTTTGAATGTTTTGGAGTCTAAAATTCGTCCCCAAACTTCCAACTTATTATAAGCTTTGTCTCGTGTCTTATCAATAAGTGTAAGTGTTATACCGTCTACTAATAAGTAATACTCTCTCTCAATTTATGTGATATACATTTTGAATTTGGAAATTCAAACAGGTCTAATTTTAATCTTAGTTTTTCATATATCTTTAAATTATTTTGAATCTATCAATTATTGAGATTTATAGAACTTTTTCTGTAGTTAACAAATATATAAATTTCATTAGCAAATTTTTGTTCAAATTTAAATTATTTGACTCTCAAAAAATGAAATATGTTATATAAATTGAGACAAAAAAAATAACTATATACATCGTATTAACTCTTTTTAAAGTGATTGCGTTAACTCATTATGAGTAATATTTCATATGTGTTTCTCACTATCCAAACATAAGTTGTGTGAAACTCAAAAATACAGATAATATAAGTGTATTTTTAACTTTTAACATTATAATTTTTAAGTAAAAAAGTACAAAATATTATTCCTTCAATTTTAAAAGAAAAAAAAAACAATCATAACGGAAACCATACTTATTTTCTTGCTTATAATTTTATAAGAAATCAAATTTGAAAAGTAGTTGTACAAAGAAATATTCGAACAATTTTTTTTGTTTAGAATAATTCATCTCTTCACACGCAAACAAAAATGTAACCAGCTTGGATTCAGTCACATCTTCTGTCGTTGAGTTGTTAACTACTAATTACGCGTACTAATTTTCAATTATAAAATCATTTTCCCACCTATAAATACATTCTTCTCCTCTGTTTTTTTTTTATCAAAATCAAAAGTATTCACAACTCATATTTTCATTTCCTCTGTTTGTGCTTCTTCCACTTTTCTCACTCAAATCTCATTCATAAAAACTATAATGGCATACTCAAAGGTGATTATTGCTCTAATGTTGGCGTTTATCGCCGGATCTGCTTTCGCACAGGCACCGGGAGCATCTCCGGCAGCTTCTCCGAAGATTTCACCGGCACCGGTGGCTACTCCTCCGTCAACTACGTCAAAATCACCTATCTCTGCTCCTGCAAATGCTCCTACTATTACATCTTCTCCATTGGCATCTCCACCGGCTCCACCAACTTCCGAGACTCCGGCGTCGTCTCCTTCCGGTGCTGCTTCTCCTCCGTCTATTGCCGCCGGTCCCGGAGGTTCTCCTACTGAATCTCCTAACTCTGCTTCATTGAACCGAGTCGCCGTTGCCGGATCTGCTGTTATAGCTGTTTTTGCTGCTGCTTTGATGCTCTAAACCTCTGATCTATGAAATATTTTGCATTTTTTTTTCATTCGCCGGAATTGATGGAGTTAGGGTAGTTGATTTATTTGTATTATAAAATTGTTATTGTTGAATATAATTACGGAATTCTTTATTTATTTGTGGAGAACATTACGAATATGATTATGATTTCGTCGTTGTAATTTGTTTTGTGTGGTCGTCTCTGTTTATTCCTCTTTGAGCTATAAGGAATTTATTAACAACAACATTAACATATAAGTTATAACCAAAATAAAGTAAAATTGCAACAATGAATGAAATATTATAATAGACAATATTGAGTATGACAATAGATCACAAAAGTATGACATAACAAACTCTACCTACTAATCTTTTATGCTAATACGTTATTTTTACTCGTTTTTATCTAGACGTCGATAATATAAAGTTGTATTATATCTTGTTTAAATGATATGTGTATCTCTAATCCTATGTGTATCTAGTCTGATTTACCTCTAATCCTATGTGTATCTCCTACGTCAACCTCTCGCACTACAATTGAGCGTTTGCACACTTTCTCTTCGTATGTCTATTTTATTTCAGTTTTGGTTTCTATATCCTATCCGTCATAAAAATTACTCCCACCTTCTCCCATAACTTTATTTCTAATTTTGTCACTCCTAATATATTCAAACATTTATCTCAACATTTTTATCTCCGCTACGATGAATTTCCTGAACATGTAAATTCTTGATTAGTTAAGCATTTCACTCTATACTAAAAGACTGGTTTAACCATGTTAAATTTACCTTTTCAAGTTTAGGTAGTATCTTATTATAAAGCCTCAAAGGCAAGACTCCATTTCATTCATGTCATTCCAATGCAATGTGTAATATCATTATTGATATCTACTCTTTCTTGAATTATGAATCGAAGATATCTAAACTTCATCCAACCTAACAGTGAATTTGTATTACTCCATATTTTATTTTGGTCATGCTCAATTTGAATGTTTTGAACTCCAAAATTTGTCTTTAAACCTCCAACATATCATAAACTTGATCTCGTGTCTCATCAATAAGTATTATGTCGTCTTACCAATAAGTCATAACATATATACATCATGTTAACTCTTCTTGAAGGAAGCACGTTAAATCATTATAAGTGATATTTGAGTTTCGCGCTTTAAATAATATAGATATAAAATTAAAAAACGTAGATAATTTAATTATATTTATGAAGTTAAACTTTATAATTTATAAGTAAAATATGGTAGAATATAATATATGCGCAATCTTATCCCTCTTTATCAATGGTAAAAATTCCAAGAAAAAGAAAACCAATCATAAGGGAAAACCATTTTTGTTCTCTAATAATTTAGATTCAAAATTTTATAAGAAATTAAATTTGAAAAGTAATTGTACAAAGAAATATTCAAACAATTTTTTGTTATAATAATTTATCTCTTCACACGCAAACAAAAATGTAACCAGCTTGGACTCCGTCATATCTTTTATCGTTGAGTTGTCAACTACTAATTACGCGTACTAATTTTTAATTATAAACCTACTTACTACTAATCTAAACCTTAATTATTTTTCACCTATAAATAAATACACTCTTCTTCTCTCCTTTACTTCAAAAATCAAAAGTATTCGCAATTCATATTTACATTTTCCTCTTTTTATAACTCTTTGTGCTTCTTCTTATTCGAAAAATGGCATACTCAAAAGTGATTATTGCTCTAATGTTGGCGTTTATTGCCGGATCTGCTTTCGCACAGGCACCGGGAGCATCTCCGGCATCTTCTCCGAAGAGTTCTCCGGCACCGGTAGCATCACCACCGGCGGCGACTCCTCCTCCTATCGTTGCCCCTGCAAATCCTCCTACTACTGCATCTTCTCCATCCGATTCTCCATTGGCATCTCCACCAGCTCCACCAACTGCTGAGACTCCGGTGTCGTCTCCTTCCGGTGCTGCTTCTCCTCCATCCATTGCCGCCGCTCCCGGAAGTTCTCCTACCGAATCTCCAAACTCTGCTTCCTTGAACAGATTCGCCGTCGCCGGATCTGCTGTTGTAGCTGTGTTTGCTGCTGCTTTGATGCTTTAAATCTCTGATCTGTGAGATATTTTGCGTTTTTTTATTCGCCGGAATTGATGAGTTCACGTTTTTATTTATGGTTTAGATTTAGATTCACTATCGCTATTGATTGATTTATTTGTACTATATATTTTTATTATTAAATATTATTAGGTGATTCTTTGTTTATTTATGGAGGGCATTATGTTTCTAATTTCCGTTTAACTTTGTGTTGTTTGAATAAGCAATACATACAAATTACAATACCAGGAAAAATATTTATTCGAATGAATTACTATAAAATGGAAAAAATTTACTTGGTTTACAACAAGTCAATATAATTTTCTTTTTATAAAGAAAATTAACTTATAAATTTAAACACATAACATGCATGTATTGACTTGGTGTAAATATCCAAGTAAATTAACTTATAAATTTAAATACATAACATGCATATATTGACTTGGTGTAAATATCCAAGTAAATTAACTTATAAATTTAAACACATAACATGCATGTATTGACTTGGTGTAAATATCAAGTAAATTAACTTATAAATTTAAACACATAACATGCATGTATTGACTTGGTGTAAATATCAAGTAAATTAACATATAATTTAAACACATAATATGTATGTATTGACTTGGTGTAAATATCCAATACAAATAAGTTTTATTCATCTTTTCTTTCGTAAAGACATACTTGATTTCTAAAATCTTTAGATAATTAGTATTTTCTGGTCCGGTATTGTTTATCATGATTTCTATTTTTAGAGTCAAACTATTTTTCATCATAATAATATGTAAAAAATTGTAATTTATAATACTTTTCATATAGTTTTAGAAATAGCTAATTTTCTTAAAAAAATATTGAACTAATATGATCTAATTTAACTTTAAAAATTAATTAAATTAATTTTTGAAAAACGTAACATAACAAATAATTCTAGACGAAGGAGTTACAATAAAATCTTCACCATTAATGCAAAATAGCAAATGTGAACACAGTATACTATAAAAAAAAACAATGTTTATCATGAGTCCAAAAACATATAAAAATAATGAATTCCATAAGAACTATGTTTGTCTTCCATTTATTGACTAGCACTATTAATATTTTTTAATTTTTTTAATTATCGGTATGACATTTTATACTAATAAAAAATATACCAAAATATTGAATATTGTAATACCAAATTATACAATTACAAACTAGTATTAGTACAAATCTAGCTATTTAGATATTGAAACTTTGATATTCTATTTTGATTAAAATGTCTTTACGTAAGTAATTGATATACTTTCTTTTGAATATTTCTACATATATAAGGTATTAATATGTTAAAATAAAATATCTTTTTAAAAAGGGAAGATATATATATATATATATACATATATATATATACACTCTAATTTTCACTTAATTAAATATGGATTTGAACCGTTCAATCATTTAATTTACAAAAAAATACATATATAAAATGTATAGGTAGTATACTATAGACTAGATAGCCAAATATACAATATATTGATAATCATCCCATGTATACATTGTGTGTATATCAATTATGTTGATAGTAAATAATAGAGTAGTATTTACAGTAGTTAACTTTAATTTAATTTTTAAATAATAAGCTCAATATTTTGGGAGTGAAATTAATATTAGTTAAAACATAATACCTTGTAATTCACTAGCTTGGAGTTTTATGATCAGGTTATGTATCCGACTCTTTGTATAAATGCACGATGAAGTGGTGGAGAAACATAATATATATTACGCACAATGGTATACGTAAAATTTCTTGATAAATGTTTTTTAATTTAGGTTATATATTAATAAAATGTAAAGGTATATTACAACTTCATTACCCGATCATACAATTTGCACATCACATAGAGTCTTACAATTACTTACATTTAGATTAAACAACATGTGTTTGTATTGAATTTTAGGAAGTTAAAATTTCTTTCAATAGTATTTTTTTTAGGAAAAAGTTTGAAATATATTCGAACTTCGATTGAAATTGTTGTAATAATATCATACTTTGGGCAAGATTTATTATCCCTGCATTATTTAATAGTGTATTTTAAAGATGTATAAATGTCTAGCTGGATAAGTTATTATTTATAATGATGTCCACGTGAGTGCCTATATATCTTTAAAGCATACTATTAAATAGTGCAACAACCCAAAATTTAAAATTATTTTAGTAATTTCGATCAAAGTTGTGAGTATATTTCTAACCGTTTTCCCTTTTAAACCATTTCCTCCCAGCCACCGTACAATTTTTTCCATTTCTACATTATATATATCTTTTTTAAGTATATATAATATGATATATAGTAGTGTATATACATTTTGATACATAAGATGCAACACATATACACACATTGTATATACAACGAGTGACTAATAGTTTTTTTTTGCCTTTTTTTTTTGGATATAATTAGAATTACTTCTTTTCTTTCAGTTCTTTATATATATATATATATATATATATATATATATATATATATATATATATATATATATATATATATATATATATATATATATATATATATATATATATATATACATACACACACACACCGTAGTGGAGTCAGAACTCTAGTTAAGAGGTGTCAAAATATAAAGAAGTAAAATCGTGTAGAAGTCAAGAGGAATCAATATATAATATATATATACAAAAAAACATTTTTACTCTAGCTACAAATAGTGTAATTTTCAGATGAAGGAGTGTCGACACCTTCAGTGGCTTGCCATTGGCTTTATATATATTAGAAAATTTTAGAATTTAAATTAAGCTTTAATTTTTTAGATGTTGTTTGGTAGAATATATTAACAAAAATAATATATGCATCAATTTCGTGTATTAGCAATACTTTATTTGAGTGCGGAGCCTAAAGGGCAAAAAAAATTGAAAAAAAATGCAAAAGGGTACATAAAAAAAATTCTAACCAAAAGGGCAAAATCACTACTCATACTCATGTAGTGATTTATTTAAACGGCGTTAAGCAAAATCGCTCCTGGAGGAGCGATTTATTATATTTTTTGAAATCGCTGCCTTGACAACGATTTTATTGATTTTTTGTGTATTTTAAATCGCTGCCTTTGCAACGATTTTAGTGAACATACTTTTTAAAAAAAAAATTGTATTGAAATCGCTGCCTTTGCAGCGATTTTAATGGAAATTCTTCTCTTTTTTAAAAGATGAAATCGCTGTCAAGTCAGCAATTTTCATTTTTAAAGTGGTGAAAGCATTAGGAAACAACCGGTAAAACTGATTTGGAACATTCACCACATATGATTAGTGCTTTAATTGGGCAAACATGCATCAAATGAAAAAATTCGAAAATCGCAGCCACATGCAGCGATTTCATCTTTTTTTTAAAATAAATAAATAAATATATTTTCCACTAAAATTGCTGCAAAGGTAACGATTTACAATACAAAATTAAAAAAAAAAGTTCACTAAAATCGCTGCAAAGACACCGATTTAAATACACAATTAAAAAATAAAAAATATAGTAAAATCGTTGCTTTGACAGCGATTTCGTAAAAAAAAAAATCTTTTCCATTTAAAAGAAAAGTTCAAAAAAACACATAACAGAAATCGCTGGAAAAAAAATATTCAAGGAGCGATTTGACTTAACGCCGTTAAAATAAATTGCTACGAGACAGCAATTTCAAAAAAAATAAAAATCGTTTCTATAGTAGCGATTTTGCCCTTTTGATTAAAATTTTTTTTGTCCTTTAGGCTCCAAACTCTATTTTATTTAGTCACATTATGTATAATTAATGCAATTAATAGTTTTACATTCTATTATATATTAAGACGTGTATTATTAATATCATCATGCTGCACCACTCTACATGCGACCCTTTCATTATACCTAATATTTGATTGTATGAAAGGTACAAAATAAAAAACGATCATTTTTTTAAATTATTTTTTACAATTTTGAGTTGGTTTTATGGTAAAATATGGTTTTCATATTTACTTTATATTTTTATGAGTTAAAATAGGCTGAAGTTCATGTTTACTGAACTAATATATGAGTGATTCAATGTGATTAAATATACTTATTTTCATAACTATAAGTTAAACTGAAAGGTCTAAACATATATAAATTATTTGTAGCAACCAATAGGCTTCGTGCTATTTAAGATAATACTAAATTTAAATTAACTATAATTCATCAAGACTAATCAAGGATAAATTTGAAGACATTGAAATTTTGTGGGACTTTGCAATGCAATGCGTTTGATTCGAGTTGAAACTCTACAAATTGTATTCAACTCAGATTACGATTCTTAGAGTCTACTCAACTCTAAACCCTAGTAAATTTCATAAAAAGATCAAGATCTCGAATATTCCGCATAGTTTGAGAAATACGTCACTAACGATCTCCAAATCACTCATCTAAAAGTTAATTTGACTCGGCCTAAATACATTCTAAGTAAATTAATAAATTCAGATGGTTTAACCATTCAAATTTAACTTATTTAGATTCAAAACAACTCTATTCCATTCAAATAATAAAGTTTAGTAGTATTTATAAATAATATACATGGTAATCAAGCTTTAATTTGCAATAGTTATTCTAGTTTTGTGTGTAAAATTATGATCAAATACTAATTTTAATACTTACAATATGTTTATTTTTTTTTAAAAAAATAAATAAATAGGAAACTACTATATCAGATAGACGAATCAATATTGACAATTTGTCTACGTAGTTGTTACGTGGCACATACTATAGTGCTCAACTATTCGAAATCTCGAACCAGTTGTTATCGTTACATAAAAATCGTGTATTACATGAGAATTCTTTCGGAGATTAATATGAATATTCATTGAAAATTTATTTTTCTGTAAATTTTTATGCTAATTCTCAAAAAGATTTGTATATAATTTACAGTTTTCTTAACGTGTATTGAGTGATAAATATTTTTTTTATTTTAAAGTAAAATTTTCAAGTTAAAACTTTAAATATGAAATTCATTTTTAATAAGAAATTACTTTATTTTTAAAATTTATTATATAAATTTTATTAGTTAAACTTTAATAAAAATAACGATAGATGAATAAAAGATAATAATAAAAAGATTTCCTCGATGTACGTAGTTGCGACGTGGTGTTTTGCACGCCGAAGGCCAAACTTGTTTTTTTCTTAATTTATTCATTTATTTATTGCATTTATCAACTATCTAGAGTATATCTCTTAAATCAAATAAATTAATATTTTTAAATTTTGATATGTATTTTTACAGTATAATTCATAATATTTTAATTGAATTTTAGATTAATGACAATTTAATAGAATAGTCACATTAAATTTAATGAGTCCACTAAAAAAATAATGCTTGATCTGACTATTTATCACACTATTTTTATTAATTGATATTTAGTATTAGCTTTTTTGAAAAATAATTTAATGCGAAAATAAAAATATAAAAAAATATACTATACTGATGTTTTTATATGTTAAAAATGACAAGTAAATAGCATATTTAATACTCTCTCCGTCCATAATTGTTTGACAGATATACTAAAAATAAATGTTCAAGATTAATTATCAATTTAAATAATCAAGAAATAATTAATTATTTTTTTCCAAATTTGCCCTTAATGATAATGTAGTTCAATTGGAAAGTAGGTAGACTTTGATATTCTTGATAGAGTTAAATTAATCAAATTACACATTGTATTAAATTTTTCTTGAGAGATGTGCATGACTTTAACATGACAGACAATTATGAACGGAGTGATTAACTATTTACAAAAAAAAACAATTACATTTAATCATGATTAATTAATATATATATATATATATAAATATTTTCATTATAATAAAGTATATTATTATTTAATGTAAAAAAATCTTCACCTTGACCTATATATGTGGCACATGAACAAGTGTGTTATCGTTTCTCAATGAGAAAAAAAAAACCCCGTATTTTGTACGGAAAACCCACAGTGAGAGGAAAGTCTAAATTAGTGGAAAAATTATTTGAGAAGAAAGGCTGCATTGCATTTCTTCATCAAATTATATGTAAGTTCTAACTAACTCATTTTACTTTTTTTTTTCTTTTTTTATAAATTTTGAATTTTATTGTTCTGAATAACTGAATTTTTAAGTAGAGTTAAGGAATTTGAAGCTTGTTCACTATGAATATAAAGTTCTAAATTAATGATTTATCATATATATTAAAAGTAAAGTTCAGTTAAAATTATTGATTTTGATCGAACATGTAGTTTGGCTTCTAGCTCTTTACCATTACCTCAAGTTATAAGGCCGTCTATCAAAGTTTCCACTCCAGTTTGTATGTCTTGCTCACTACTTCCAATTTGCAAATTTTGACATATATATTAAATATTTTTTGAAAAATATTTTTTATTTTTTATGTTTATTTGATAAAAATTTTTTAAAAAATATTTGCTAGAAAAACAAGTTTTATGAAATAATAATAGAGACTTTTCTAATAAAAGTAAGAAAAAAGAAATGTAACCCCTGCTCTTACCTCGTATTTGCATATAGTGATTTGCTAGATGACATATTATATTCTACGTATATTTAGGAATGTGTAAAAATTGAATCGATCGATAAATTGAAAATAGAAAAAATTCTTATTGGATTATTGGGGTTTTAGTGAATTTATAAAAAAATTTATTAGGTTATTAGTTCGGTATTGATTTTTATTATTGGGTTATTGGTTAAATCGATAATCCAATAAGACAGTTATAATTTATTATTTTATTCTTTTTAATTATCAAATATTAATAATTTAATATATAATTAAACACTACAACTATACCAAATTATTAGTACTCTACCAACTTCACACTAGGACACTTTATTAATTTTTACCGTAAATGTAAAAATTAAAGTAAGAGGTTCACAATTATAGCTTATTTGATTTTAGTTTTAGTTTTAGTCTTGTTAAACTAGTTTATTTTAGTTCATCATACTATATTTTGTTAATAGTACGTAAATATAGTCTTCCTAGTATATTTTCTCTTATTGATACTATTTCTCTTTTTGTTTCACTATATCAAAGTTTCTAGAGAAACTGAAAAGCCATATAATATTTTATAGATATTTTTTTTATTGAATAAACCAAAAATAAAATCAATAATGATAAAAAATCGATAAAGAATATCTTATTGATTTGTTATTGGGTTAACATATTTAAGAACCGAAAATCGATAAATCGAACGAATAATACATAAAACCGAACTGATTCACACCCCTACGTACACTCAAAAGTCCAATAGTACTGTTACACTTGCCCAGATATCACTATAAATATACGAAGTATTTCAAATTTTGAATTCATTTGCAGTATTGCTCTTTAATTTTTTAAAAAGCCTGAAAATGTTTTGTTTACCCTCAAGCTAACTCTACCTTAACATAACACATTTTTGCCTGAAATTTAACTTGTAAAGCCAAACTTAAACATTTGTTATTTTCTCACTTTGAAGACAAGATATACTCCTTCCCTACCGACCCGTTGATCGCCATCGAAGAGTAATTCACTCAGAAAAAGATGGAAAATTAGGCTTGTCAAAGCCAATTTCCGGTATATTTGTTTGAAGTTTAAGACAAACGAGGAAATCTAAATGTTCCCAACAAAGTGATTGTACAAATCTAAATGTTCATCATCCAAATAGAAACAATAATTAGTTCTATAGAAGCTGCACAATATTAGTTATCTCACAATAATTAGTTCTATAGAAGCTGCACAATATTAGTTATCTCCAGATGCATCTCGACTCTGGCTCATTTCGCAGGTTATTCCCCTGGGGCTATTCGACGAGTACTAGAGGAAATTCAGGGTTATTCTCTGTTGTCCAGAAATCATATGGGGTGCTGGAAAGTTAGACATCTCCTTCACTTTTGTGTTTTTCTTGATACTAGCTATCTGCATTATGGACATATAATGCATGTTGTTAGTTAGAAAGAGGTCTAAACAAGAACTGAAGACCAGATTTTGTGAGGTAATATATTTACATTGTCCTCCAGATGTTTCTTTTCCTCTTGCAGCAGTTTTTCCTGCGATAATTAAAGGGTATCGTGTTCAGTCTATTGGAAAAATTAACATGATATTAACGATATATGTGAGTCGAAGTTCAGGGAATCAATGCTGCTCTGAAGATGCCAGTGGAAATGAAAACGTACCTTCTCATGAAGACCCTTAGCAGATTCAAGCAACAAATGTGTCTGCAGAAAATAAAACTATTAAGAGTTGCTTCATTCTGAGGTACTAACTGAGAACCAGATTATAATACTGAAGTCGAAAATTGTTTAAAAAATAAATGCAAATGCCTATGAAAGACAAAGCGAAAGTAGGCAAAAATAAGAGGTATAGCCGGTGGCAGAGCAAAGATAGTAAACACATGAACTAGCTGAAAGGAGGTTCACATCTACCATGTATAAATAGTATAATTTTTTGTCAGAGAGGGTTTGGATAAACACTATAGGCGCAAGCTCGCTTCACCCCTGGATATAACCGGAGGAATTCACAAACAATTATGGTTTCATACTATTTTGGATTAGAAAATAAATCCTGAAACAAAGCATTAGAACACACGACGTTGTGACAACTTTCCAGAGTTCCAAATGATGCAATTCCAATAGGGGCGACCGGGCAAGGCACAGAGGAAAGTAGAAATACCTTTCTAGATCTGAGTTGTATTAGAGCAGTTTGAAGTTCGTTCTCCAAATGGATAAGGTCAGTCACAGTGAGAACATCATCATTAGTTTCCTCGAGTTGCCTGTTAAATTGAGACACAGAATCAATGGAGCATAAGCTTTAAGAAACAAAAGTGAAGAATAAGATAAGTACCTTTCTGTTGTTTGTAGCAGTTCTCCCATTGTTATGAACCCTGAGTATTTGGAGTGCTATTTCCACCTCAAAATTATTGGAAAACTTTCAGCACAAAAGATGTAAGTATGATTATCCAAGATATAACATTAACAACACACAAATGATTATTGTCGATACATTGCAAAATACACAATGAATTGATGATAAATTACTAATCAACCGTATTAGCTACATCAATGAACAACCAGTCAGAGAATGTTTCGCGATTTGATGAAATACTATTGAGTGTTATTAGTAGGTACATTTCAATCGAACAGCAGCATGACTTTGATGAAGAGTAAGCATTATTAATAATTTGGACCTTCCAGTCTGGAAGGTGGCACATCAAAGCTAACATGTATATATAGCTTCCGTATGTCCATAGACTTTGGAGTAGATTTTCGAAAAAGAAAAAATTGAAACATTGTTTGTTCCTGAAATTTGGTCAGTTTTAGAAAATCTATCTTCATTCAAGTTCCAAAAACTGGTCTTGAGCAATTCTTGGTTGACATTTCATTTCCACTCACGGAATTTCAATTTTTCCCCCAAAAAAAATAAAAATGAATCTTCAAATCTATGTCCAAATACAAATCCAAGTTCCAAAACTATTTTTCAACAAACTTTAAGAACTCATTTCTTTTCAAGTTCCAATGAAATCTATGGACAATCACTAGTTTAGAGCTTGTTAAGATCGACTTATCCTAATAGCTTTTAAAGCACTTGTTCTTAGACAAAATAACAAAAATAAGTCAATAATCATAATAACAAAAATAAGTCAATAATCATAAGTTAAGATCCCTAACTTATGGCTTACGCTTATGAGTCATAAGTTATAAAACTCTTAGGGGTCGTCTGGTACAAAAATGAATAATGCAGGGATTAGTTAAATGCAGGGATTAGCAATGCAGGGATTAGTAATGCAGGGATTATTTTTATCAAGTGTTTGGTTCATTGTTTCTTATCTAACTTTGTGTGTGGTTTAAATGTTTTTTTAAAAAAAACTTTCCAATTATACCCAAGAGTTATTATGAGATTTTGTATTTCATGTAATTGAGTCAAAGTAGATAATTAACGGAGAATATTAATTTTTTATAACATTTTCAACTAGTTAGGAGAATAAAATTTTTATTGTCATGTTCACTATTTTCTCACTTAAATTATTTGAGAGTAAATAATTGTCATCTTAATAAATTAGAGTTAATAACTCAAAAGGTCACACAACTATAATGATTATAGAGAAAATTTATTAAATTTTGTTTTGTATCAATAAATTTTAAAAAACTCTTTATCATAAAATAAAAAAAATATATAAAATAAATATAGAAAAATAAATTAAACTATTTTTATACTCGAGATGTGTGTGTGTATATATATACCACACACTCTTGTTTTAGACTACTTGTGTAATGTTTAATGAACTTTCATTAAGAGACAATATTTAACTTATGAATTGTTCTTAAATTCATACATCAACATTAACATATTAGTCGGATTGTAATATTTTATATTAATAATAAATAGATTAAGTAATTCATATTTTAGAAAAAAAAATTATATCTAAATAATAAAAGTTGTAAGCTAATTTATTTAAATAACTTTATTAGTATAAACATAAAATATAAAATATAAAATCAAAAAAATAAATTAAATATTAAAAGGATTTGAGGGGTATTTTTGTCTTTACCTAGAATAGTCCATGGTATTAGAGCTAATACCTCCAAATGGAAGGTATTAGCAATACATCACATAATACCATGTAGGATGTATTAACTAATCCATGGATTAGTTATACATAGGCTTACATTCCTACCAAACACAGTATTAAATTATACCACATCTAATACATTGATTATTTCTTTTAATACATCCAACCAAACGCCCCCTTAGTATCTCTGGCCCTTTTAACAAAGCAAGAATTACATGTATTTCAAAGTTTATCCAGAATAGTTCCGTCTAGATATTGATCAGTTCAAAGTTGCTCCCTCTTTTCAACGATGCAAGTTCAAAGTTACTTAACATCAGAAGTATGCAAAGAGTAACCAAATTAATTTGATAACTTAAATATATGGACACACAAGAGCAGTTATTTCATGCATCAAGAGAGGATTCTAGTTCACTAGAATATAAGTTAATAGCAGTCAACTAATCAATTACCTCTGCCACCTGGATTTCTGTAGAGATCTCTTTTTCTGCTTCGACGTGGCTTTTGTATCGTTGAAGCATTTCTGTCAGACTGGAAAAGGCCAAGTGTAAGGAAAATATTATCGGGAATAAATCAATTTGTATAGGTTTAAACTTAATAGTGTCAAATCTCTTTGGGCATTAGGCATTAAGCCATCAAAAATATCTTTTACATGGATAACAAATGTGAAGCCCCCTTCTAATTAATAAGGTATAGGTTGGAGGGGAGAGAGGATCCAAAACTAGGCTTTCTAAGGGGTAGTTTGGTTGGGAATAAGTTATCTTGGGTTAATTATCCAATGTATACAAGGTAACTTATCCCATTACTAAGGTACAAATGGTGGAACAAATAATCCCATAAATGCCTAATACCTCAAACCAAACGCAGGATAAAACAATCATGCATTTTATCACTAAAATTATTATATCTTATTATTATATCTTATACCTCACGCCAAACGACTCCTAAGAGTATACCCTAAGTTATAGAAAAGTTTGAGAAATGGCAACCCAACTATATGGCTAAACTACATGTTAGTGCAATGGCCAAGAAGTCGTTCCATCTTAGGGCTTGTAGGGTCGAAATCTCTCTTCTCCATACGCGTCTCAAATTGGATTTGATTAGTTTCTCCCTTTAAACAAGCACTTGGTTCGCCCTTGTTTGTGTTGCATTTTGTGATCTTTTACTTCATTCTGCATTTTTCGGATAGCGGAAGCATGATGTTGATAATGTCAAATTGTTAAATATGGTATAATTAGATAATGCAACTATGAGAATATTTAAATATGATATAATTAGTTAGTGTAGATATGAGAATATTCTCTAATTCCTATAATTAGGCAGTTAGGAGATTGTGTAATATCTATTAGCTTCTTTCCTTATGTATATTATCTATAACAACTATTATATCCTCTATTAACTTGATGGAATTATCAATTATTCATTTCCCAGTGTCTCCTCTTTTGCTTCTTCTAATTTCTCATGGTATTAGAGCATTGAGTTTTGGCCCTCTCTCTGAATGTTACATTTCTTTTTCGATAACAGTTGCTGAAACCAAAAAAAGGAGGGGATCGATCAATTGATTACTAAAACAACCATATCAAAACATTGTCGAGTCACACTTCTCTCTTTTTTCGTGTCATTTAAATTTGATCTAAATTCCTTTATTTTCTTCTCTCCTCTTATTTTGGTTAATTGGTTGGTTCTCTTTTTTATTTTTTTGAATCTTCGTCTGGATAAAAAAAGTCATTCCTACGTCCGGTTCTTTACTTCTTTGCTTCCCACATATCACTCTCTCATGTCTGTTAAGAGAGTTTTACTTCTTTGCTTCATTCGTACTTCTTTTGTGAAAAAAAAATGAATCATTGTTAAAATATGTGACCATCTCATCTAAAAACATAAGTTGTTAAAGAGAACACACTTTTTATTATTTAGTTGTATTCTCAACAGACCCCCCCCCCCTCCCCTCCCCCCACATGTGAGCCTGATTCCTTTCTTCAAGTTCTAAGCAGGTGAAAATTCTTTTTGATATAGGTGGCGGTAAGATTTGATCTCAGGACTTTTGTCAGCTCTGATATCATAAAAGGTAAAGGCTGATTTTATCGAAAATACGAATCCAAGTTGTATCAAATCTTTCTTAAGATTTCATTATTTTGTGACTTTTAATCGATGAATATTCTCGATTCATATGGCTATTTTTAATGAAAACTAGATCTAAGTTATTCTTATCTTTCAAAAATTTTGTGCTGAAATTCACAATCAATTTGGTATTTTCCATTTAGAAGTTAATCAATGATAATGCCTGAGAATACTTCTATACTTCTTTCTCTTCTTTATGTTATCCCAGGGCATATTACACTTGTCTTTGTGCACATACTCCTAAAAAATTTGGAGTTGTTGAGCGAATGAACACACAACTTATTGAAACAAATTAGATATTGCTCATTCAGAATCATATTCTATTGTGTTTTTGGGGTAACGACATTATCACCTCTTGTTATTCAATCAATCAGATGCCTTAATCTACTTTCTAGTACAAGAGTCCACAACTCAATCCTCTATCTAGGCCAAAATTTGTTTCCCTTTCTTCTATGTGTATTTGTTGCACCTGTTTTGTTCATAACCTTACTCCTAAAAAGGATGAACTTCAACACAAGGCTTTTAAATGTGTCCTCGGGTATTTTCATCTACAAAAAGGTTATAAATTCTTTGATCCTCTACCAATAAGTATTAGATCTCTATCGTTTTTCTTTTTTGAGACTTCTTTGTATTATCTCCTAATTATAAGTGCTTCCAATTCCAACTATTCCGACCTCCAGTCCACCATCTCTTAAAGTCTATTCCCGACGACCTCAACATCCTTCTAAGCTTGCTAATCTAGTTAGTATTTATAACTCTGATACATGTACACAAAGTATTCTTGGTGGCTCATTACCTGCTTTAACGTCTTTCTACTTTGACCGAGTACTTATCAGTTGATCTTCCCATTTCTCTTCACAAAGGTACTAAAACAATTGCAATCATACTCTCACATATGATACTCTCACATATGCTTATTTAAGTTATCATTGTATGTCACCTTCATGTCAGGCATTTATTACCAACTTATAGGCAAAGTTTCCAATACTCTGACAGAAACATTGGCTCATCCAGGGTAGCGTCAAACTATGACTGCAAAGATGACAACTTTGTATGATAACGATACTTGGGAACTTGTTCCTTTACCTAAAGGCAAAACTAGAGTTGGTTATCATTACGTATTCATGATTGAGCTAGGTTGAGATAAAGCTATTGATCATTCCAAAGCGAGACTAGTTGCTAAGGGATAAAATCAAATTTACGGCATTGATAAAAGAGATACATTCACCGGTTGCCAAGATGGCTTCTATCCATTTTCTCATTTCTATGCCCCTTTTTTCTAGTAGACTCTAGACATAAAAAATGCATCCCTTCATAGAGAACTTGTTGAAGAGGTATATATGGAGAAACCTTCAAAGTTTGTTGCTCAGTTTAGGCTAGTTTGTAGACTTCGTCGATTCCTTTACGGTCTCAAGCAATCTCTCGGGAGCACGGTTTGTTTGTTTTCGAGCTGTTGTTCAACAAATGAAATGACCTGAGTAGAAGCTAATCACTTTGTATTCTATAGATATTCATGTATCGACACACACACACACATATATATATATATATATATATAATTGTTTATGCAGATGATATTGTTATTGCAAGAGTTGATCATGAAGATATTGCTCGACTCAAACACCTCTCAAGTCACTTTTAGACTAAGGATTTGGGCAACGCTGAAATACTTTCTAGGCATTGAAGTGGCATAGTCTGGCCATGGTATTGCTATTATACAAAGGAAATATGCCTTGTACATTTTGGAAGATGTTGATATGTTAGATTGCAAACACGTGGCTCATGAATCCAAACACTAACTAAGCTTATTCAAGGATAGAGGGAGCCTCTTCAAAGATACTTGCAAGTATCAAAGACTTATTGGCAAACTTAACTACCTAACAATCACGCGACTAGAAATTTCATTTGTTTTTAGTGTATTTAAGCCATCTTTTGCAATCACCTTGTGATAGTCACTGGAATGCAGTGATTTGCACCCAGCGATATATCAAGCTCTCTATGACAAGGTTTATTGTTTGAAGACAAGGGGCACGCCAACATTGTTGGGTATTTTGATGGAAATTGGGCAAGATATCCTTCTAAACGACCTATTACTTTAGATTATTGTGTTTTAACTAGAGGCGATCTAATATCATGGAAAAGTAAAAAAACAAGTTGTCATAGTTAGATCGAGCTCAACGACAGAGTATCGAGCTATGACATTAGCTATATGTGAGCTTATATGGTTGAGACAACTTCTCCAAAAATTGAAGACGCGAGGAGTTGAGCTGATGAAATTGATTTGCGATAACCAAGCTACACTACCTACCGCTTCTAATGTCATGCTTAGGGAAAGAACAAAGCACATTGAGATAGATTGTCATTTCATTTGATACATCGCTACACGTTTTGTCAACTCAAAAGATCAACTAACAAGTTTCAAAATTTGATTCTGAGGATAAAACATTGACTATATTTGTGACAAACTAGGAGACTTACATGCTCTAGCTTGAAGGGGAGGGTTACATATGATATAATTAGTTAATGCAGATTTGAAAATATATAAATATGGTATAGTTAGATAGTGTAGATATGAGATTATTCCCTAATCTCTATAATTAAGCAGTTAGGAGATTGTGTAATATAATATTTGTATTTTTCCTTATTTTCATTTTCTAGTAACAACTATTTAATCCCATTAACTTGAAAGAATAACAATCAATTCAACTCATAATATGTCTTTATCTTTTTCTACCTTCTACAAATAATAACTCTTATTTATTCATCCATATGAGATATCTTTGTGTCCAATAATTTGGCACTGTTTGCAATAAAGTTGATCATTATGTTGTTTTATATACATTTACAATGACAAACACATACTTTTGGTTGCAATAACAAGTAATGATTTACTTGAGTAGTATCGTAGATCAAAGATTTGTGAAAAATAAAATACTTTGCAGGCAATTAGGAGACACAATCTAGCAATAGAATTGTCATTTTCCATAAAAGACCATCAAAAAAATGGTATGTTCTGGACACCCGTTGATACTCATATGAGCGCAGATGCATGTTAAGAATTTTCCCGACAAAAGAAGCCTTCAAAGCTAAGTTGGTTAGACTCTCCAAAAATATTATCGCACCCATGTCGGATCCTTCAAAAATACACTATTTTGGAGGACCCAACACGCACCCATCGACATTTTTGAAGAATCTGAGCAACATAGCTTTGAAGTACCCTAGTAGCTCTTAAAGATCTGTTGACAAACTCATTTCACGATCACACAACCAAACATCTCACACTTGTTGTTAGTCAGTTTTTTCCAAGTGCCTTGTGACAATTAGGAGTGACAAAACTATTCATGAAAATATGTTGTTCAATTTGTTAACCTAGCCTATTTTGACTTGTCTAAATCAAGCTCATGTAGAGTTGGGTTGGGTTGGGTTTACATGTAGGCCATATCGACCCATAAGAAGTATTCTTACAGTATTTTTTATAAGAACATTGGTGTTTAATATAGGTGTGGATCTAGAGAGGAAGTCTAACATGACGATTGCAAATGATATAGAGGTCATAATATCAATTACTAAGTACATATGCATCTCATTCATTCATTCATTTGAGATATCTTTGTGTGTAACATGGCCATTGCAAATCATATAGAGGTCAGGCACTATGATGTTATCTGAGGAAATTTAGTATGCTGAAAAAGTTAAAAAGAAACAAAATCTAGTGACTACATCAAGTGCAAACCCAAAATATTAAGCAATAGATTAGACTATAGGTTCATATGTGTAAAGAAGTTTCTCAAAGAGTTCAAATGGGGAGGGGATGCATCAATATAATCCAAATTTCAATTCTCTATGAAAAAGTTATGATCCGAAATAGCTCACAGGTTGTTATAGGCATAACCATTGCTAGATATATTCTATTTCTACACTAGATCAAGCAACCATATCCCGTTGCAAGATCTTCAAAGAGACCACATAGTTTCCTATTAAAACACAATATTCAAACGTAAAATACCTATCAAAAGATGATCCCACCCACATTAGTGTATCTTATTCCCCCAATCCTATATTAGTAGTCTTTTGCCTGGGGTTGAATTTATATATAAAAAAAATATGGATTTCGTGTTTTATTTATCTAGAAAAAAACCATCTTTTCCTTACCCTTTGATAGGACGAGGAAATCAAACTTGTAGAACAAAATGAAGTAATAGAAGGAGAAGACGCTAGCAAAAATCTGTATTCATGCAAGCCCCTCAAGGAAGAGAGCGCATTTTTGTGGTAACTAATGGATATTTTAAGATGACTCAATTCATACCATGTCATAAAAGTTAGATTCTACTGATGTTGTTGACTTCTTCATTAACTTTCCACTTAAATTGCATGGGGTTCAGAGAACTATTAGTAGTGATAGGGATGTTTCTTTCTCGGAAGGGTTATTGGATAAGCTTGACACTAAATTGATGTTTATTCTTCTTATTATCTTCAAATCAATGGACAAATTGAAGTGATCGATGGTACACTCGGTAACACCTGGAGCCATGGTCAGGGGTAAAGTTAGCTCATACGAGGACCACTTATCTTTGGTTAAGTTCCTTACCATTATTCAATCTTTTATTGATGTCTTCACCTGAATTTGTTCACCCTTTTTTATCTACTTGCATTGTCTCAATAAGTTGTGGGTTTGGATGCCAAGAAAAAAATGAAGCCATGAAGACAATTCATGAAAATGCAGGCATTATCCCAACCTCAGAGGTAGCGAGATTTTTTCTATGAGTCCTTATCTCAAGAAAACCAGTCCAACGCAATCTCAAAGAAGTAACAGAAGTACAAAAACAACCGACAATAACAAAAATAGTAGATAGTTACAAAACAAAAACTACAAAAACTAATACAATAATTGAGATACAAGAAAAATAGATTAAGAATTGATGGAAAAAAGACTAACCAAGTAGTACTATGACTACTAATGTGAACAAACAACAAGACAACGCACTGCTACTCCACGACCTCCACACTATCTTGTCTAAGATCATGTTCTCGGCAAACTCAAATTGTATCCTTTCATGTCTTATCACCTATCACAACACTTCTTTGGTCTACCCCTACATATCCTCAAAACCATCCATCCAACCTCTCAAACCTCCGCACTCATCCATTCAACTCCTTTTCACATGTTGAGCCATCTCATTCTTGCTTTGCACAATCAAAACTACTCCCATGTCCCACCTTATCCTAAATATCCTTATTTCTAGTCCTATCCCTCCTTGTATGCCCAATATCCATCACAACATTCTCAATTCCGCAACTTGAGAAAATGAATACTGAAGAAAACAAACAAAGAGGATTATTTTTTAACCTCAAGATTGGATTTTAGGTTCACTTGAGTGAATGGTTCCCAAAAAGATCAAGAAAAACAAGCTTCTACGATCTCCTAACCAATAGGAACCTTCTAAGCTATTGAACACATTAATGATAATGCTTATAATTAAGAAAAAATTTCTAATGATTCTCTTGTGCGTGATGTCTGATGCTAGCGGTTTATCTCATTTTGTTGTATAATTGAAGAATTTTCTAAAGGGGGGATTATAAACATACATTGCTACACCTACAACACGATTGACTTTCAGCCAAGCAAAGAAGTTACAAGCACTTTGGATTACTTTTTATGAAGTGGGAAGCATTCAATAAGCCTTTGGAGGATTTTATCTCATGTTCCACCATTGTTGGACTCGTAGCACGATCTAGAAACGAAGCTTGGAGTTGACTTGGAAGCCTCGAATTATAATCTGATATGTATTTGGTTCATTATGATCCATTCTTCATTATGATTCATGTGAATTGGATTCCTTGAACATCTAAGAAGTGTTATCAAAAGCAAAAAATGCAAAAAAGCTCCAAGTATTGTTGGGCTTTCCGTGCAAACAAAGTGTGGATTTTAATGAAAAAAGGCACAGAGAGGGAAAATACAAATATATTAATTCGTTCTAAATTTTTCGACATGAATGACAAATAATATGAACTAAGAAATTGAAATTTTTTTCCAAAGAAAGTGAAATATCAATTTTTTAGTGGCCTCTTCAGAAGAAACTCATTGGAAGAGAAAAATATGTGTTACAATCTTGATGAGGACAATGAAGCGCACACTAAGTGCAGTAATGTGCTCAACACTTTTTGACCCTTACTTTGGGCCTTAAGCACGCCTTTGAAAACACTCGTCTAAGGTATTTGTAGAAGTAATGTATAATATTCTCATGTTGCATGTGGATGACTTAATTATCTTAGATAACGATTATGTCTCTATAGTTATTGATGGTAACTATCTAAATTTAAGTATAAAAAAGGCTCGTGTAATATTTCATGTTATTTCAACCAAGGGATTCTTGTTTGGCCTTACAATATGATTTGCCTAATGTTTTGGTATATTTCTTTTTGATGTAGATATGTCAAGCTTGAGGACGAATCCTTTTCATCATAAAAGAATGATATGATTTCATAAGGCCGAGAATGGACCAAAAAAACATTGACTCGTGCTAAAATCAAAAGTATTTACGGATTGTTGCATGTTGAAGTGACTTCAAGATATGGTTAAAAGAAGCTTGGAGGGCCATATTGAATGATGTTGTGATCTCAACGACCCAACTAGAGATGGGTTTGGGGAGGGGGCTCCATGTGATTGCCTAGACTTTGGGTAAAAATCTCAAGTCTATTACATTGCACTGGCCTTGGTTGTTCCCTTCTACAACGTTGGCGAAGAATCGATGAGCTGCTTGAAAAAACAACGTAGGGATATGAGACACAAAACTCAAAGTTAACTAGAATTAACGATGATACTTGACGCGTTGGGGAAATTTATTGAGCACATGCTAGAATGTAGGCAAAGCACGGCGAGTAACTTGAAGTAATGCAGATATTGTGCCACCTAAATTGAAGCTTCCTAAAGTTATCAATTCAACCTGATGCATTAGGGAGATTTTATCAAGCCAGCATGGTGTGCTAGTCATGCAAAGAGGAGAAATTTAGTTTGGAGAATTTTCATTTGTTCTTAGAATAATTAGGGTGTTATATATTTGGGGTGGGGGTGGGGGTGGGGGCTCATATTTGGGAGGAAATAATAAGATATAAGATATGGAAAATTATGAAGCCCTTTCCGGGGAAGAAAATTTTAATGCTTGAATTGAACTTGAGTGTACTTCTTAAAATATTTATTGCTTGAATTAAACTTGTGTACTTTTTTAATGATGAATTCTTTCACTTTGCATCTTTATATATTTTGTGAATCTTATAATTCTCCTGGATGGTTGGCTTTATTAGGATAAACTCGTGTTTATTAGTTTTTATTTAGTTGTTACTTAATTACTACAAGTAAATTTAGTTTATTCCAGTATTCATCTAATCTCCCTAAAGATTAGGTTATGCTAGTTCTTTAAGTTTAGTAGAGTTAGATACATTCTCTTAATATTTAGGTGATAAACATCATTGAATAAAATTCATAATGTGTGCTTATATTCTCAAATTCTTTAGGCTAAGCCTATCTATTAATTACTCATATTACCATAGACATTCAATTGAGGTAATGAATCTTTATGTTCAGTGGTATCGATTGGAATTCTATCTCATTATTTAGAGATAATGATTAGAAGAAAAAAATCCAAATCAACACTTTTTCTTGAGTTTCACACCGAACTCTCAATTATTCCCTAATGCTACTTTATATTAAAAGTCACCTCTACTATTAGTTGTTTCCTTTTCCTTAATGAATGATGGTGATAGTTTAGGTAAGAAAAGGAAACATCGGATAATTGAGGTGTATTTTAATGCATAATGGCAATAGTTCAGGTAGAAAAATGGAACAACTAATAGTTGAGGCCTAAATGCCGAGAAATGCTAGTAGTTTAAGAGTGTTGTTTTAAATATTATCTCTTTTATTTTTATTAATTGATTAGCACGGATTCTATATTACACAATCAGTTAACTTTACCTCTACTTAAGTCCCTCGTCAATTGTGGCAAACTTAACTACTTTTTGGAGATTGAGGTTAAGTATGTTGCACGTTGGATTGTCTAATCATAGTCAGGATTCATCTTTGAGATACAATTAGAACTAAATATGATTAAGGCAAAGGGATCACCACACCGTATGTTCAAGTTCACCATCCAAAGCAGTTGATGGTTCACCCCCGCCGATGCAATGCTATATCGGTGCACAGTTGGTATGTTGCAATATACATCTTTCAGCATGTCTTGATATTTCATTTGCATCTAACGAACTATCCTAATTCATGCATTTCCCAAGCATGTAGCACCATAAAAGGTTATTCGATATCTAAAATTGATAGTAACCTCGTTCCTACTAATCTTTTGTCATTCTAACATGAACTTATATATGTATGTGATTGTTGACCACTGATGATTCACATGATAGAATCTCAACTTTAATGTGGCTTAGGCAATCCACACTTCTTTGAGTTAGGTTTTGAGGTTGATCTAGGCACAAGATCCATTTCTTTAACATGCCATTAGAGCAAGACGCATCTCATTTCTCATTTCTGATGACGGTTCCCACATATTAAATTGTCTATGCACCAGATGTTCAGCCCGAGGCATTAAAGGGTGTGATGAGTAGAGTTCCACATCGATTCTTTACAAGACGAGTGGTCTCTTTAATATGGTTTGAACAATCCTCATCTCTTGAGCTAGATTTTGGGCGTTGAGTTACGCAACCCAAGATCCATTTTTTAACAACTATTATCACTTTTCTTTATTTGCTGAATTCTCTTCATTCCCTCCTTTATACACGGAGTTTTACTGCGCTTAAGCCAAGGATCTTTCATAAACAGTCTCTCTACATCCGCGATATAGTGATTAGGTATGGTTATTTGCTCATATTCTCAAGCTCTTTTATACTCCTATCAATTACTTGTTACTCCCAAAAGAGTTTATTATATTCTATGAGGTATCTCATTATTTTCCCAATTTTATAATATTGACATCTTTACATATCACATGCAAAAAAAGAAAAGTAAACCCTCTTATGCATATCACTAAGATCAACACCAAAATCTACAGAGACAGCTCATACAATAAACGTGTCAACCTAAAAAACTATTCATCTTCCTAACAACTCAACACGTCACCACAATTAAAGTCTTAAGCAAAATTATACAATACTAAAACAGAAAAAAAAAGAAAAACCTGTTATTGCTGGAGAATTCATGGAGCCTGCCTCGATTTGAGATGATAACAACAGCAACATCGACATCACAGAGAACGGAAATTTCTTTAGCTTTCTTCAATAAACCTTTCCTCCGTTTACAGAACGCAACTTGCCTGCAATTTTTATCTTGAATTCGCTTAATTTCTACCTTCCTTCGCCCCATTGTTTTTTCGCCGATGAAAAGCCCTAATCCACAAATTTCAGATGTCTAGAAGATTCTTCTATCATCGGCGTTACACCTACCCAGCTCTTCTCTTTTGTGTGTGCGCTTGTTACAGAGTTACCATTTTTGTTCTTTTACTCTCTTCACTCCAATTAAATCTCTTCGGTCCCTTTTCGTCTTCCCTCTCTCTGTTTTTTACTTGGCATATTTTGTTGCAAATACAAAGAGGAACTAGAATTATTATTATTATTATGATAAACTACGGTAAAAAATAAAATATTTTAAATAATAAATAAAGTTAAAATTAGAAAAAAAATATTAAAATAATAGCATAGAATTAATTCGTTTTCATTATTATTTAACATGATTTTAAATTACCACATACTCCCTCCGTTTAAAAAAGAATAACCTACTTTTCTTTTTAATCTGTTTAAAAAAGAATAATTTCTTTTTTTCTTTGTAATATTTTACTTTCAGTCATTCATGTGACATGTTTAAGGCCACAAGATCAAAAATTAATTTTGTACATTTAACCTAATTTTAATTTATGACTAAAAATTTAAAAATTATTTTTATACATTTAAATTTCATATTAAATCAAACTAGATTATTTTTTATAAAATAAATGTAATATTATAATTTAAATAAAAATTATATTTAAATTAACAATATAAATACAAACAAAGTAACAAACGTCCAAATAAAGGTCTTAAAAAGAAGATAAATTCAAATTGACAAAATTTAGCTTAATTCGTGGCAATAAATAGAGAGAGCGACACTGGCTATGATGCGGCCGCTTAAATCGGTGGTCGATAAACAAACAAATGATTAAAATATAATGCAAGCTAAAATTTTATATTATTATAATTATAACACAAATTTTGTTGTTTAATTGCTGACGTATATTATGTCTCTGAAGATACGTAAGTACTTTTAGATTTGTGTTAAATAAGACAAAAAATAATTAAATTTATTTTTTATGAATTCGATAAAATATTACATAACTTAGTTTAAAATAACAAATTAAATATCTAACTTGCTAATTAAATTGTTAAAAATACTTTGACACGTTAATTTTTATTTAATAAATTAATAAATAAAAATAAAATATATCAAAATAAATATTCACAGACTTGAAGGATAAGTACTGCAGAAGTGACACTAATTCCCTGAATTTGTTTATTGGCCAAAGTTTGGTCCATAGAGATATAGGAAAAATACTTATATGCTTCCAAATTATATGCCGATGTGCAAAAATCTTAATATTATCCTGATTATTAAAAAAAAAAAAAAACACTATAGAGTAATACTCTTCCATAAATTGAGACCTATAGTCGAGATTAATATATAACGAGTATATCGTTATAAATCATCTTATTAAATGTCAAATAATTTTAAAAAAGTTAAATTATGAGTAATTACATTTAAAAAAAGAAATATATGTTAGATGAAATCCTTATAAATAATTTTTTAGAAGAGTGTCGTTAAATAAAATGAAATGAAGAACGATAAAACTTTAACTTAAAAAAAAATTATTCATTAAATATCTTCTCTTTTTTTCATTTTTTACATACTATAACTATATTCTTATTTTATTGTAGCTTTGTCTTTTCGAAATGAAAATTTGAATCCTAAACTTGGCTTCAAATTTTAACTTTGATCTCCAATTTTAATAATGCACAAACAGGCACTTTAACTGTCCAACTTTTAAATAAACAAACACATGAGTCCTACATAACACAATACACGTAGGACATCACGTCGGACGAAAATTGACATGCATGATGACATGTAGGACATGTGTCTATTTGTTCAACTTTATATAAGTTTAAGTGTCTCTATGCACACATTTAAAATTAAAAGACATAAGTATGATTTAAAATCAAATTGAAAACATATTTATATATTATACCTATTTATATTGTCATTGTCATGTTGTGTGACTAAATTATAGCATTTATTAAAGTTATTTAAAAAAAAAATTGAATGAAGCAAAAGTTGACAAAGGTGTCTAGTGAATGATGATTGTTTTGAAGGAGGAGGATGAAGGCTTTATAGAAATTGAAATGAGCTCTAGTTGAATTAATTATTTTTGATTGACCTTACGAGTAATTCATCAACTCAGATCTAATTTAATTTTTATACAAGTTTAGGTGTTTTTTTATACACTCAAAGTTAAAGATAATAGTTTCAACTGACGTCAAGTTAAGAGTCATGTTTATGTATTATACCTTAATTCTTATATTTAAAATATTATATATCGTACTATTAATTGTATTTTTTAATTATAATTTATATATTATATCGAGAAAGATACACTTAGAAGATATATGTACTTTTGCTATTAAATATACTAAAACGAAGAGAGGGGACAAACGAAATTTGTTATATATATCTCATATACACGTATATCATTAGTCCATATTCCACACTAAATACATGTATCGATAGACCGAGATGTTTTATAGAATATAATATCAGCTATATATAAATCTATCTGAATACAATATCTTTAAAAATAAATTACATCTAATTTTAACTCGATATATTCCGAAACACATGTGATCAATCTAATCACATCAAAACTTGATAAAATTTCTAGAATATATCTAAATAATTAATTCTTAATCTAGTAAAATTTAAGTAAATTAAAAAAAAAAAAAACATGTCAGAAATCTCACTATTTTTCAATCACAAGCTTAAATTAGAACTAGTCCATTTGCCATCTATCTTCCCCTTGTCTTGCACCAAATATCACAATTAGTAGTAATAACTGATAAGAAAAAAGGAAAACAGAGAGAAGAGGAAAAAAAATTGAGGACTGAAAGGGACCCCAAGAGATTTAATTGGAGTGCAGAGAGAGGAGGAAAAAAATGGTAACTGTAACATCACACACACACAAAAAAAAGAAAGGAAGATCGGGTTGGGAGTAACGGCGATGATTCGAGAATCTTCTAGACATACGAAATTTGTGGATTAGGGCTTTACATCGGCGAAAAAATGGGGCGAAGGAAGGTAGAAATTAAGCGAATTCAAGATAAAAATTGCAGGCAAGTTGCGTTCTGTAAACGGAGGAAAGGTTTATTGAAGAAAGCTAAAGAAATCTCTATTCTCTGCGATGTCGATGTTGCTGTTGTTATCATCTCCAATCGTGGCAGACTCCATGAATTCTGCAGCAATAACAGGTCAGATATGCATATCAATTTTCCCTCGATTATCGTGTTGATCTGTTAGGAAGACGAACAGTTTGTTGATTGAAGCGGTGAAGTTTTTGGTAATGATGTTTACTGATATGCATATGAGAGTGTACATTTTTTTTTGCATGTGATAAGAAGGATGTCAACATAATACTATTGGGGCAACAATGAGTTCACTTCAATTGAATGAGTTTTAATCACTTTAAAAACATGAAGAGTATAACCAACTCACTTGAATTTAGTGCTTGTTTGGGTTAACTTATTGCGTGTTTGTCTTTTAAGCACTTTTGTAGGTGTTTGGGCAAGTGTTTTTTTATGTACTTACTTTTAGGCTAATTTTTTAAAAGATAAAGTCAAAAATGAAAAGTAGGGTAGCATTACTCATAGACTTTTAATTTTTATTTTGTAAATTACTTTTTATAAGGCAATCCAAACAGGCACTTAAGGAACTAACCTAATATAATCTTATGGATAACTAAGCTTAGATAAAAAAATTCAAATGATCAAACTAAATCTAATCCTAATAACAATGGATTTTGGGTTGCCTAACTCAACCTCCAAAGTTAGCTCAAAAGATGAGGATTGTCCAAACTATATTGAACATACCACCCACCCCTTAAAGTTAAGGACTGATGTGGAACTATACACCTTCTTATGTTCAGGGTTGAACATTTGGTTGGTGCATGGGCAATTTAATATGGTGGGCGGATACCAAAAATGAGAATTGAGATGCATCTTTTGCTCAGGTGCATATTGACCAAGTCACATTAAAGTGGAGAATCTATCAATTGGATCGCGTAGTTAGCATCGGCACACATATATAAGTTCATGTCAGAATGATGAAGTATTTGTAGACAAAAGGTTGTTGGCGACTTGAGTTTCGAATAATGCTTTTATCACCTTTCAATGCTGCAAGCTCGAGACACGGATGAATTGGGATAACTTGTTTAGAGCAAATGTAATATCAAAACGTGTTGGAAGATAAGTATTGCAATATATCAAGTGTGCACCGATTTAACATCGCATTCGTAGGGGTAAACCACCAATTGCTTTTGATGTTGAACTTGATCATATGGGTGTGGTGATCCATTTGTACTCAGCCATATCTAGTTCTAATAGTATCTCAAAGATGTATATCTATGATAAGACAATCCTATATGCAACAAACTTTGGTTCAATCTCCAAAAAGTAGTTAAGTTTGCCACAATTGACGAGAGACTTTGATTGAGGTAAAGTATTTGATGTAAATAGAATTCAAACTAATCATCTAATAAAAACAGAAGAGTTAATGATCGAAAAAACACAAGAATTATAGACTTTTAACAACTTTCACACCTCAAATAAAAGGTGTGAAAGTTTTTAGTTGAGGTTTGCATTCTGGATCGAGCTCGTCGCCGGGCTTGCCTAGTGCGGGTTACCTCTTCTATGTGGTTTGCGAGCTATTGCATAGGAGTGGAGGTTTTACTCTATGCGCATTCAAAGGGTAGCGGCTGCAGGTTTTCTTGTCATTAAAAAATACTTTCACCTCAACTATCAGGTGTTACTTTTTACTATATTAACTATCACCATTATGCATTAAAACACACTTTAACTACCAGATCTGCCCTTTCCCTATGTAAACTGTCATTATCATTCAGGTAGGTAAAGGGAACAACAAATAGTTGAAGTGTGTTTTAAGACATAAATGATGATAGTTCAAGTAGGAACAAAGAACAATTGATAGTTAGGGTGTGAAATTTAAGAAAAAGTGATAGTTTAGACGTGGTTTTGACCATTATCTCAAAACAATAAGATAACATTTCGATGGATATTACCAAAAAGAAAGATCTTTTACTAATAAGAGTAATTGATCGATAGGCTTAGCCTTACGAGAATATAAACAAAAGTTGAATGATTTTATTAAATGATATCTATCACCTAAATATCCCAAGAGTGCAAAAAGTTGAATGATTTTATTAAATGATATATATCACCTAAATATCCCAAGAGTGCAACTAACTCTCCTAAACTAAAGGAACTAATATAACCTAATCTTTATAAGGTGAGATTAGATACATAATTCAAATACTGGAATAATCGAAATCTAATCATAACATTTGAGTAACAACCTGGTAAACATGTGTTTATCCTGATAAAGTCAATCATCCAAGAGAAACATAATAGATCACCTAATATATAAAGATGTAAAATGAAAGGAATCACGTCATATAAGTACACACTTAAGTTCAATTCGAGCATAAGTATTTTCTTACCTCTGAATTAATGGGTTTCTCAATCGTCAAAATCTAATTATCTCCTCCCTGAAATGAGTCTCTTGTTCTCACACATGCAAACATGTATATAAACCCTTAATATTCTAAGAAAAAGATGAAATTTTCTAAACTAAGATTCTATTCTCTTTGCTAGACTAGCACACCCCTTGCTTGATAAGCTTTTCACAAGGTGTGGGTCTGAGTTGATAATTTTAGGAAGCTTCAATTTATGTGGCTTAATGTATGCGTAACGTTCAGGCCACTTACAACACTTCGCCAACATGGAGCACTTTGCTCAATAAATTGCGCGGCGCGTCAAATTAGATCGTTAATTTTATTCGAGTTTGTGCCTCACTGTTGGTTTTTCAAGTAGCTCTTAGGTGCTTCGGTAGGATCACAAGGGGGAACAACCAAAGCCACAGTGCAATGTACTAGACTTGAGTTTCGAAGGACATTGAGCCCCCAACCCAATCTTCAACTGAGTCATTGAGATCCCAAAATTATTCAATATGACTCTTTAAACATCTTTTAACCATATCTTGAAGTCTCTTCAACATGCAACAATCCGTGAATACTTTTGGTTTTAGCATGGGTGAACATTCTTCTTGACTATTCTTGACCTTCTAAAATCGTACCATTCTTTTTTATTGATGAAATGGATTCGTCCTCGACCTCAACATATCTACATCAAAAGAAAAAACAAAATATTAGGCAAATCGTAATGAAGGCCATACCAAATTCCATCGGTTAAAATTGTAAGATTAAATACTTGAATACATAATATTAGGATCTTGAACATGATAATCTCACATAGAGATTGTTAAGAGCATATACCTGATGAGGAAGACATCATCACAAAGAAAAACGGAAGCGTTATTCATAAATTGTTTTTCACCTCTTTACCTAACTTTATGTTATCACAAGCGTCTGCGATGGAATTATTGTAGAGAATATGTGATTAACCCTAATGGGTGGAGGGAGGACCAATTTAATAGAGGTTATGATTTAATCTGGTACGTCCATCAAGTAACCAATGTATGGACGAGATCTATTCCTTATTAAACACTAATTATGGTATTACTTGGATTACAAGTAAACTTGGGTCATAAGAAAGAAATAATTAATAATAAATAATAGTAATTCTTACATTCTCCCACTTGGCCCAATAACCATATAACATTAATATTTAATAAGCATTAGTTGCGCATACAATAGATATCTTTTATAATATCCATCATACATACCACAATATAACAAACTACTAATGCGAGTTATGTCGGTTGTATTTAAGAGTTATGTCGGTTGTACATAAATTTTAAGCTACATACTTCCTTGTCAAAGTGTTCTTCAACAAGAGGAACAACATTTGTGATTGGTGTGGAAGTAGGTACATTCATGGGCAATGAAATATTTACGCTTACCTCATTAATTTTCACACTTTGTCGTTCAACACTCCCATTCTCAAGAAATTTTGCAAATAGACCTAGACATTGTTCTGATTAATTACAATTTCCATAATATTCATCACCTCTATCTGGTCTAGCTAATGATTTTCACTTTTCTATCTAATTGTCTTTTAACCTCATTAACATACACTTTGAGAGTGTCCGCCGCTTGAGACTTTTCATTCAACAAATAGATAAATTCATAACGTGAAAGATCATCGATAAAGGTGATAAAATATTTTTCTCCATCAAAAGATGGAACATCAAAGAGTCCGCAAATATCAGTGTGTATTATTTCAAGAAGTTGAGTGCTCCTTGTGACATCTTTCTTGGTATGTTTGGTTTGCTTTCCTTAAATGCAATCCAAACATATATCAAGATCAGAAAAATTCAAATTTGCAAGAACTTCATTCTTTGTTAATCTTTTTAATCGTTCTTTGGATACATGACCCAAATGTTTATGCCACAAATAAGCAGAACTTTCATTTAGTGAACTACTCTAATTATTATAGAGTTCTAATCTATATAAATTGTCAATAAGAACACAAGAACCATAAAAATAGTATTCTTGTATAAACATTGAAACAACCATGTCCAGACGTTAAATTAAATCCAGAAACATCAAGTCTTGAAAGAGAAATCAAATTCCTAAAAATTGAAGTAACATAGAGAGTCTGTAATAGATCAAGGCGATGTTCAGTCCCCAAGATCAACGATAAGTCCTTATACCTTCAATTTTAGCCTTCATGCAATTTCCCATGTACAAGAGATTTCTTTAAAAAAAAATTGAATTCGTAGTTTGGATCGTAGTAAATCCCTACAACATAGTGGATACATGAGTAGTTGCACTAGAATCAAGTCACCTAGTATTATTAGGAACTTCTACTAAATTTGATTCGAAACATACAAAAACACCAAATGTACCTTTCTTTTCAAACCAAACATTACGTTTCAGGCAATCTTTCTCATATTGTCTTTTTCTTTAGAGATGTGACACGCATCAACCTTGAGTTCCTTACAAGCATCCTATGAAACTTTAGCAGGTGTTTTCTTTTTCATAAACTTGTTGGCTTTCACTTTAAGTCCTTTACAAGCTCATTGACCTATGAGCTTAATGGAATGACCTCTTTGCGTCGTAAGTCTTGACTCCTCTTGAGTAAACATATTGGACAATTCACTAACATCCCACTTATCCTTAATAGTGTTATAGCTAATTTGGAATGGTCTATACTCAAGAGACAATGAGTTCAGAATAGACTGAACTAAGGTGTCATCCACTTTCATCCTCAAGGTTCGACGTCTTGATGCAATGTTAATCATCTCGGTATGATTTTGTATACTACGTGACCTATCAAACTTCATGGCCGTGAGTTCAGCCATTAATGTATCAGCGAGAGACTTGTCAACAGAACGAAAACATTCTTCCACAAACTTCAGATATTTCCTGACACTTTCTGTTTGTGAAATGATACTCGTAATGTTGTTAGCAACAGTTCGCATGAACATAAGGCTCAATCTATTAGAGCATTTCCATGATTGATGAAAAGATTTCTCATCACTACTGCTCTTATCAGTAATTGCAGTAGGTTTATTATTCAGCAGAGTCAAGTCAAAGATCCATCACACCTAAGTGAAACTTAACTTGTTCATTACATTCAGAGAAGTTCAATCCGTTGAACACAGTAACAGGCGGAGCATGCGAATGAAAAGGAGTAATTGCAAATAGACATATACACATAAAAAAATAATGTGAATTCAGTAAAACGATAAAAGTACATCGTAATTCTCCTTTGGATATATATACTATGACACACTATCATAATTTAAATGCCATTTAAAAATCTTTAATAGACAATTATATAATTTTAAGCAAACATATCCGACATCTTTGGATATACAACATATGTTTGATTGAAAATATTAATTTACCTCATAATTTTTCATTATTCGTAGAATAGAGATTCGCCTTTGGTAAAAAAAATTTAAGTTCTAGCAATAGTGAAAGTAAATTTATCTATTTATTTTATAATATAGGCATTTAATTAACCTTCATAGATAAATGACAATTTTATGAGTGTGTATTTTTCTTAAGCATACTAGTTTGACCACTTTGGTGACTAACAAACTTATATAAAATTTTGTGCATGTGAATAATTTTAAACATTAATTTGACCACTTTGGTGACTAACAAACTATAGAAACATAATATATGCGTCAGTGATCATAAACATGATATGTGTAGACGTTAATTTTCTCTAATAGTTTAACCATGACTAACAAACTATAGAAATACAAAGCACTCATAACATCATAAAATTTTTGTGCATGCGAATAATTTAAAACATTTTTGTTTGGCCACTTTGGTGACTAACAAACTATAAAAACATAATACGTACATCAAATGATCATAAACATGATATGTGTATACGTTAATTTCTCTAGTTTGACCACTTTGGTGACTAGCAAACTATATAAATACAAAGCACACATAACATCATAAATTTTTGTGCATGCGAATAATTTTAAACATTTTTGTTTGGACGCTTTGATGACTAACAAACTATTAAAACATGCATGCATCAGGTTGAAAAATCAGACCTGGTTTATCTTAGAATATTGAAGGTGCCAAAAAATAATAAATTGTACTAATCCACATATGTCAAGTGAACATAAATATTATATGTAAACATTAATTTTCAGTTTGGCACTTTTGGTGACTAACAAACTATATTGCACTAAGTACGCACATATAATTTATTACTTAATATAACAATCAATTTAATTTATTACACAATCTAAAAGAGAATATAATTATTACATTATGGGAGAAACTAAAATATTTAGAATTTATGCAATCTAAAACAAAACATAATTATTTATTTATTTAGAAATACGGGGCGGTAATTACTCTTTTTTACCCTACCAAGGCTGATGCGGTTATATAATTTTATAAAGATTATATGTTCAGGCTTTGATGCCATCAAATACTTGAATACATAATATCACGATCTTGAAAACGATAATCTTACATAGAGATTGTTAGGAGCACATATTTGATGAGGAAGACATCATCACAGAGAAAGACGGAAGCATTAGTCATAAATTGGTTTTTACCTTCTTGCCTTAACTTCATTTTATCACAACCGTCAGCGATGGAATTATTGTAGAGAATATGTGATTAACCCTAATGGGTAGAGAGAGGATCAATTTATTGAGGTTATGATTTAATCTGATACGTCCATCATGTTACCAATATACGGACGAGATCTATTCCTTATTAAATACTAATTATGGTATTACTTGGATTACAAGTAAACTTGGGCTATAAGTAAAAAATAATTAATAATAAATAATAGTAATTCTTACAAAAATAAAACAAAATAATACATATAAACCTCTTTTTATACTTGAATTTTAGATGAATACCATCAAATATTGTGATATAATCTTTGACTAAGACAATAAATTCATCAAGATACGACATAAGAATATAGTACATTACTACTATAAACACCTTAATTTCAGTGTTATCAAAGGCGCGCTTAAAACCCGATGCGAGGCGCAAAACGTGTTGATCACTTTGTCTCACTTAATGTGTAATTTGGTGTTGTCAGTAAGGTTCTAATACATACTTTTCCATTACAATGAGCCTCTTCTAAAGAGACGACATTAAACAATTAATATTTCACTTAAACTTAAATTTTTATCCAATTTCTTTTTTCATATATTTGTTATTCATGCTTATGATTATTAGTTTTGGACTAAACATATGTAGTTGTTATATTAAATGCTAAATTGCACCAATTCTTAGTGTCGTACCCATGTCGATTCGACATGCATGCGGGCGTGGAATCCGTACCAAGTGTGGTCAATAGATTTTGGGTACTTTGACCAAAGTCGATAGAGAAATTCGAGACATATAATGACTTCTGAATCTATTTATTTAAAAAAAACTAGGGGTGAAATCATAATTTAGGCATATGTTCTTTTTATCCTTAAAAGATATTTGTATCTAAAAGTTCGCGATCAGAAGGTGATTTTAAAGATATTTACAAGTTAATTGTCACTGTGTGATGTGTAATGAACTCAAGAAGTCTATCATCACCTCTATATCATTTGCAATGACCATGCTACACCAAAAACAAGGAGATGCATATGTACTTAATAATTACATATTCAAACTTGCTCTTAAATATTTGTGCATTGCTTTCCTTCTAATTAGCCCATCACAATTTAGGCATATTTTTAGTTTTATTGCCTAATCCCAACACTTGGATCCATACCCCCCACTCTTAAAATTTTGATTATAGAGGATCAAATCTCTAAATCCACACCCCTATCAAACACCTGAATTCTTATAAAAATAGCGTAAAACAGATTTCCTCTTACGGGTTAATTTGAGCTACATATACAAATAGTTCCAAGCTGTTGGACACAAAATCTCATATGAATGTATAAACGAGAGCTTACACTCAAATCAAATATCAAAATTGGGTCTCCGCTATCCAGAAAATGCAGATTGAAGTAAAAGATCACAAAATGTAACACAAACAAGGCGAACCAAGTGCTTGCACAAAGGGAGAAACTAATTGAATCCGATTTGAGACAGGTATTGAAAGCGGAAGAAAGATTTTCGACCCTACAAGCTGAAACGGCTTTATGGCCGTTGTGCTAACATGCAGTTCAGCTTTTAGGAAACCACTGAAAGCGGAAGAAAGATTTTCGACCCTACAAAGCTGTAACGGCTTTTTGGCCATTGCGCTAACATGTAGTTCAGATTTTAGGAAACCTATTTTGAATCCTCCCAGCCATCTATATCTTATCTTACTAATTAAAAGAGGGCTTCCCTTTTGTTATTTATCCATGAAGAAGGTATTTTCCATGGTTTAGTGCCTACATACCCCATGAAAATGAACACCATAAAATATGTTCGTTTTCCAATTTCTGGTGCACTCTTTAAGTTGAACCTATACAACATGATCTGCTCTCCATGATATTTTCCTTGTACTTACCCACCAACAACTAACAAGCATATTTGATAATATTTTTTCCAGTATGACAGGGATGCTTGAACGATATGAAAGCCATGTTGGAGCAGAAAAAGAGATCAATGCAGAAATCCAGGTCGCAGAGGTATTTGATTAGTTGACTGCTGTCAACGTATATATTTCAATTAATCAGAATCCTCTCTTGATACATGAAATAAGTGCTCTGTATGTCCATATGTTCTCAATTAATTTGGTTACTCTTAGCCTCCGTCTAATGTTAAGTAACTTTGAACTTGCACCCTTTAAAAAAGGGGAGCAGACCTGATTTATAAATATCTAGACAGAACTATTTCCGAGGTCTGAAGTTGCTACGAATCTTTTTGGATGGACTTATAACTTATCGTTTATAGATATAAGCTATTAGGAATCTTTGACTTGTGATTTTTGGCTTATTTTTGTCATGTTAACTTAAAATCAAGTGCGCTTAAAAAAAATATCTTGGCTTAAAAGCACTTAAAACAAGTCCATCCAAAATGGCTCTAAGCTAGTGTTTGGCCATAGTTTTGGTCGAAACTTGAAAGAAATAAGTTTTTGAAGTTTGTTGAAAAATAGTTTTTGGAATTTGAAGTTGCTTATGGACATGCATTTCACTTTAAAATAATATGAAGATTCATTTTATCTTTTAAAAAATCAAAGTTATGAAGTGGAAGTGAAATTTCATCCAAAAATTGCTCTAGACCAGTTTTTGGAACTTAAAATTTTTTCGAAGACATTTTCAGAAACTAACTAAATTTCATGAACAAGCAATGTTTTATTTTCTTTTGTGAAAATCTGCCCCTAAAATCATGCCCAAATACAATCTTTATACATAGACGTTACTTTGGTGTTCCAGCTCCCTGAATGGGAAGGCCAAATTATAATAATGCTCACTCTCATCGTAGTGCAGCAAAGATCGTGTTGTTGTTCAACTAAAATGTACCTATAAAAAGAAAAATCTCATTGTTGCTAGACTAAAATGAGTTACGGTGACATGCATAGTATTTCGTCAAATCCTGGCTGTGCATAGTTGTTCATTCATGTTAAGCTAATATGGTTGATTAGTAACTTATCCTCGCTTCATTGCATATTGTGCAATGTATCCACATTAATAACTTTGGTGTTATTCGTTATTATCTTTGACAATCATACTCACATTGTTTGCACTGAAAGTTTTCCAATCATTTTGAGGTGTCGGGGTTCACAACAATGGGAGAACTGCTACAAACAACAGAAAGGTACTAATCTTATTTTCCACTTTTGTTTCTTAAAGCCTATACCACTTATTTTCCGTCTCAATTTGATAGGCAACTCGAGGAAACAAATGCTGATGGACTCACTGTGACTGACCTTATCCATTTGGAAAACGAACTTCAAACTGCTCTAATACATCTCAGAGCTAGAAAGGTCTATCTACTTTCCTCTGTACCTCGCCCCTATAGGAATTTCATCAATCGGAACTCGGGAAATCTTGGCTCCGCCACTGGCTACACCTCTTATTTTTGTTTTACTTTTACTCTGTGTTCTACAAGAATTCACTTTTCTTTTCTAAAATAATGTTCGACTTCAGTATTATAATCTGGTTCTAAATGAGTACCTCAGAATGAAGCAACACTAAATAGTTTTGTTTTGTGCAGACACGTTTGATGCTTGAATCTGCTAAGGTTCTTCATGAGAAGGTAAATTTTCATTTCCATTGCTAGTTTCTCCTGAAGTCAATGAGTTTGGTTTATCCGTCTTTGTCTTGCGAACTCTCTACGCAGCAGGACACTGATTCCCTGAACTCTGACTCTCAGATCTAGGTGCATTGGATTTAGGTTTTTCTTATTCAAACCTTCATATATCAGAAAAAAATAGCTTCTTTTCAATTTTCATCCTATGTCTGCTCGAACTCGTCAAAGATAGTCTTTCAAAAACTGCGGCAGAAATTTTTGAAGGATCCGAGCAACATGTAAAACTCTGTAGTTGAAACATTTCCTCTTTGCCGGGGTTATAGGACACACTATCCTTGGCTTCAACTGAGGACTAGTCACTAGTGCTTGCACGCCATGTTGATATCACAGATTATGTAATCTTAATATAGTCGATTAGCTTATTGTGGAAAAGGAGGCACAAAACATCCACTTGTCCTCGTCCGTTTCTTGATAGGATGGTCTAAAGTATGTTAAAGACTTAATTGACTACCGGACTTATAAACTAGTCTTCTCTTTTGATCAAATCTCATACAATTGGTTTGCTCCTAGAAAGTCGACGGAGTTAATAGGATTACATGCTTTCTACAGCCCTATGAAGCATTGTAATCAACAATCAGTTCTGATCGGATATCGTTAATATCATGTTAATTTTTCCATGATGCCCTTTAATTATTGCAGGAAAAACTGCTGCAAGAGGAAAAGAAACATCTGGAGGACAATGTAAGTATTATCTCACAAAATTTGCTATCAAAAATTGAACCTCTTTCATGTTTTTCTAACTAACAATATGCATTATGCTCAATACAGATAGCTAGTATCAAGAAAAACACAAAAGTGAATGAAATGTCTGACCTTCCAGCACCCCACATGATTTGTGGACAACAAAGAGTTACCCTGAATTTCTTCTAGTGATTATCGTCGTATTCGTCGAATAGCCTTGCTTCTGCACCAGAGGAACCTGCAAAATTAGTTTCAATAAAAACTAATAATTATTCATCCTTGTTCTTGTTTCTAATGGATGATGATTAAAGTTACTTCTCTACTTTGACATATTTACTAGAGGGTGACTTATATGCCTATTTTTCCCTTTTTTAAGTTGTACAATGGAGTACTTGAAATTGATCCTTTACAAGTACCCTACACATTATTGTTATGATTTTTTTGTGAAGAGTAATATTGCAAAATTACATAAATATGTCTTTTAAGTTGTATCTGAAATTTCCTGTATGTTCAAACGCAAGTGTCAGGCAGGAAGTTTGCGTCTATTTATTTAATTTTATATCCATATTGATGTGTTTAGTTGTGCATGTCCAAAATTTAAAAATATAAATATCAATAAAAATCAAATTAGGAGCTACGCTTAGATATTATATTTACTGCAAAATGAAATCAAATCCTTTAGTATAAAGTGTACCAATACTAAGTGTGATGATGATATAATTATAGATATCGAAGTTGAATATTTCTAACGAAATTTTTTATTTCACTATCGCAACAAACAATACAGACGATTCGGAAAAACAACCAACAGATATGCTTAATAAACCAAAATCTTTTACACAATCGGAGCTACTGCATTCTAATTTTTTAACGAAAACTTTATATTTATTTTGAAACTAAATATTTTTAAATAACTAAAAGATTAAATATCCGATAAACTTAAAACTCTAACTTCACGAGTCATCGAGAGCAACAAAATCAAACTTGAGAAAAGAATAGTGAAATCAGTTTGGACTTACAGATTTATTCATGAAGATATCTAATACATGTTTTTCTTCTGAAATTAATTTCCCCACAGTACAATTCTTTCATATGTAACACTCGAACAAACTATATATAGGTAAAAAATCTACGTGTTCTAATAAAATAAAATATATACTAATTAATTAAATACACGCTTTTCATATATTCATTAATTAAACTAATCTATTGTTCTCTCCTTCAATTTATCTGACACATTTATCAATATTACGAGTTATAAATAATTTAAATATTTAAATATTATTATAAGTTACCATGCTTAATCGCTAAAATTAATATTAATTAAAATTTATATAATATGTATTTTCATAAGCAAAATATGTCACGTAAATTATCCGAAAGGCAAATTGTTTATTTCTATATCTATATAAATAAATTAGTAAGAAACAAGTGTTGGGGTTGCACCATTGGCCAAAAAAAGAAACAAAAAGAAAAGACTACGTCGACGATGATCAATCGCCTATAAAGCAGCTACGTACATCGAGGTAACCTTTTTCTCAATTTTTTTTGTGTTCGTTATTTATTTTGGAGTTCGATTAATTTAATTTTACAAACACTTGATAATAACTTTTAATGATTCTAGTAACTTATTATCGTAATATTTAGAGTTGTTCAAAATCAAACTATTGGTTTACTAAGATTGAGTTATTGGTTTAATTATTTCGATAAATTTTTTTTTTTTTAAAAAAAAAGTTATTGGATTATCGGTTCTTTAAGATTTTAAATTTTACATATAAATTAATAAAACTTGTATTATTTGTATTTTATTAATTTTTCTCTATAATATATATTAAAATTATATTATAAGTGTCCAGTGAAAAAAAATATAAGTGCTATATATGATAAATATTTTGTTAATATAATATATTTATGCAAGTTTTTCTTAATAAATTATATTTATATCATATTTTTATTTTTAACTGTCAAACACTCTTGATTATTCTATAATGTGACAATTTTAAGCAAGATGTAATATGTGAACTCTTGTGTATAATTTATTTAGTTTGTCACTTTATTTTAAAGTGATTTTAATTATTTTTTATGTTAAATCTTAACAATTTAATTGATAACTGAATTAATAATAATTAATAATAGATAAACAAATAATCAATAAAATTACTATTTTAATGATTTAATAACTATTATCATAATTATAAACAATATCAATAATTCAAAATTATAAATTTTAATATCAAATCAAATCGATCGATACTCGTCTATCAGCCACTAAACGACTACGTCGACCAATTAACTGGACCGACTTAGGAAATTGGCAAAAATGGGTTTGTCAGTCTGATATAGTAGTTTTCTATTATTATTTTTTAAAAATTAATATTTAATCACGAAAATTCACTCATAAACACTGAAATTATTATTTGCAAATGGGAACTTGATTACTAAGTTTAATTTATAAAATAGAGATAAAAGTATCAAATGTATATTTAAATTATACCTTTTGTTTTTTTAATTCACCTAGAATTATTTGTAGTGTGAGTTAATACTGCCATTTTATTTGATGTCACGTAATATTTTATATAAATTAAATGTTTTAACTTAAAAAAATTAAATAAACTATTAATATCAATTTAAAATTAAAATATTATAGCACAAAATTAATTATTGTTTACTTAGAGTTAAAATTTAAAATATTTTTTTATCCCACTCTCCCAAAAAAAACTATCTCTCCTTCTAATTTCTTTTTTATATTATATTTTTTTAAAAAAAGAGTTAAAATCTTATCCCACTCATTCTAACGCTCTACTCCTAATTTATTTATTTATTTTTCTGGTTTTGTGTTGATATGTATATTAATTTTTTTTTAAAATTATGTATCGAATATAACAGAAACAAGAAAAAATTATTTTTAAAAGAAAATTTTGTTGCAAGTAAAAAGTATATTTTCCTAAAAACATATGCATATATCTACATAAAATGAGAAAAGAAATTGTAAGCGATAGTAAATCTGATAATAAAAAGTACATGTATTTTTCTATAATATATGACAGAAAGATTTTAATTTGTGATTAATATTTGAATGTATAAAAATAATAATAATAATAATAATAATAATAATAATAGTGAAATATATATAATTATATAATTTAATTAGCCTTCTTGCCTAACCATAAATTAGTTGCTTCTCACACCTAAGCTAATACTCACCATGTGGTCATCTTTCAGATTTTAGCCCATTTCTGGCTGATCAATAATTATAAAACTAGAGTTAATATGAAAATACTTTTCTTGATTAGGTAAAGAAAGTAATTGATTAAAAATTTGGTGGTAGAATTGATTTTTGTAGATCATTTGAAAAATAGTTTATTTCAATGCGGTAGGAGATTTCAATCAGTTAAGTCATAAGCCAACTCGAGAGGTAAGGATTGTTCATATCACATTCAAAAGATCAATACCGCAGTACTCATCTTTTAGAGGCCCAATATACGGGACTCTTCACCCCCTCCCTTCTTCCGGACGCCTAGGTCTAGTACATCTAATATGTGAGCCTAATATCAAAAAATAAGAATTAAGATGGATCTTGCTTTTTATATCATGCATGTTATGAATTTTGACCTTAACTGAATTTTAAAAATTTGATTAAGAAAAAGATTAAAATTATTCAAGTCATAATATTAAAAAGACTGATTATCCCTAACGTCAAGTGATAAATATGAAAATATTACTTCTCTAAAATTACATATTCTGAATTGTCAATTATTATAATAAGGAGGCCAAATGTTTTAGCCCTCAACACTAAATGCTAATTTAAATTTTTGGCTATAAATTGTGTCAAGTTGCTCAAGGGGCAACAACACAATTAATTAAAGCCAAGTGGCTTGACCAAGATTAATATACACACTATGCATTATATTTAGGGCCCGTTTGGCCATAAATTTTCCAAATAATATTTGGGAAAAATTTGGCAAATAATGTTTGTTCATACAATTTGCCATTATTTGGCAAATATTTTTGGCAAATATCCCAAATTTCCAAATACTAGTTTTTTCTAGTATTTGGGCCAAATTTCATTATTTAGGATATTTTAAAAATTAAAATTTTACCTCAATCTTTTATCTTTTACAAAAACACCCTCTCTAGTAGTTGTTTGCGTTGTATTACATTATTTTTTACGTGAACACCAAAATAGTGATGAAATATGTAGTGAATATTAAATAATGATATGATTGTTGATGAAAATTATTAAAAATTGGCTTTAGGTAACAAAGTCATGTATTTTGTCTACTTCACGATGTATGGAATAATTCTTGTTGTACTCACTCCAAATTACCACATTGATTTAGTGTCATAGGCATTATTTGTTATTGTTGTAACGAACATTCATTGACTTGTAATACAAACTTTTAGTTAATTTTGATATTTTTTAAAACTTGTGTGTATAAATCATATTTTTCTAAAAAAGTGAAATATATTTCCCAAATTTTATGGCCAAACACATGGTGAAATTTCATCCAAATTTTCACTCAAATAATATTTGCCAAGAATATTTGGAAATCTATGGCCAAACGCTAGCTTAGTCACAAGCATGCATCCCTCAACATGAAAATGAAAAGTTTTGCTACAAAATTGATAATATTGTTTCTCATTCTTGGCCTTGTTGCTCCTATGGCTATGTTTTATAGCTCACTAATGCCCTTTTAATTGTTTGGTATATATATATATATATATATATATATATATATATATATATATATATATATATATATATCTTTCAACAAAATCAATTAAAGTTATTAAATCCAAAAGTACTATATAATACAAATTCAAAATCTCAATTATATAGACACTACAGAGAAGAACAACTATCAGTATTAGGAAAAAATTCAGTATCATTACCATTAGTGAACACTGAATCTATAAAAGAAATACAATATGCTAAAAAAAATTTAATGCATATAGGATTAGTAGTTATAGGAATTAAAGGATTAACTAGAAAAAATTTGGGAACAAAAGTATTAATTACTATATACGATAATAGATGGTCAGATATAAAAAAGGCAATTATAGGATTAACAGAAGTAGATATGACTAATAATGGGGGAATTTTCTACATAAGTCCAGACTTTATGATGAATTTAAATGAATTTGGAACTAAGATAAGAATAGGAATACAAACTAAAGGATATGAAGAAATGAGTAGTGGAAAAAATTTATTAATATGTGTAGGATTCCTAGGAAAAATGACAGATAATAGTAATACTAGATTTAAACTACAAATAAACGATGTCGTAGAAGTGATGGGGAATAAGGGGATAAAACTAATAAAACCAATAAAAATAGACCCTGAAGAATATGCAGGATTAGAATGGAAATTAGGAGACTTTAAAGAAAAAGAAGCATTAACACCAGATGCTCACCTAATATATACAAATTCTAAAGGAGAACCTTCAATTAGATTCACAGACTACAATTATGAAGCTCAAAAAGACTTTGAAGAAGAAAGTACTATAGAAGAAATGTCTTTAGAAGGAATGAATATGGAAATAACATTAGAAGAAGATTATGCAGTAGATATAGCTATAGAAAAAGCAAAAGAAATATGCAAAGAAAATAATAATAGACTTTTTACATGTAAAGGATGTAAATTAAAAGATTTAAGTTTAGAGAAAGTAATATCTCATTTTAAAATATGTGAACAAAGAAATGATAATAAAGGATATAGATTAGAAAAAGATTTACAAGATAAATTAGATAAAAGCAATAATATAATGACACAAATACAAGACGATGATAGTGAAATATCCGAATTGGAATCTATACTTAGTCAGAAGAATTAATGGAAACAATTTAGTTCGAGTAGTCCATTTCAAAGAACAAATGAACAAGGACATACTGCAGATAATAGCACAGGAAATATACCACGTAGAAGAGTATATAGACAAGGAGATACTCCAACAATAGAAGTAAAACCTATGGGAAAAAGAATGCCTATAGAAGAACCAATAATACTCCAAGAAGGAGGTAGTAAAGGAAAAATCCTAAATATAGCAGCACATGATCCACAAAGATGGAATTCAGTAATAGACTTATGGAAAGGAATAGTAGTAGCAGACTTTATAAAAAATTATACAGAAACAGATGCTGAAACTATGTACAAATACTTAGAAACATTTTTAGGAGAATCAACTAAAGCTCTATGGGAAGCTTATAAAGTAGAATTTCCATCAGAATTTCAGTATTTAGTGTCATTAGGACCAAATCCTTATAACTTTACAAATAAAATACATACATTAATAACAGGAGAAGATCCAAATAGTGGACTATTAGCCCTACAACGAAATGCAGTAATAAAATTAGAACAATTAAGTATAAGTAATTGGTATTATATAAAGAAATTTTTAAATGATTACTTCTATTATTGTACAATTAGTGGAAATGCTTTTGACCAAGACTTAGGCAAAAAATTATTTAATAAATTACCAGGAGCTTTAGGAAGAGAAATAGAAGAAAGATGGACTAAAAGAGATGGAGTAGCTCAAAATCCTCAAGCAAAATGGTCAATAGGACATAGAATACAACATATAATGGAAATACTACAAGAAAAATGTACTAATCTACAAATACAAAAGCAACTAAAACAGAATGAAATGAATTTACAGAAAGATATAATATATACAACTCAAAGTTATGATAAAGACCAATACAAAAAGAAAAGATATAAAAAATACCATCCACAAAATAATAAGAGATATAATAGGAAAGGATATTTTCTTAGAAAATCCTCAGCAAGGAAACCATATCTAAATAGAGACAGACATGTTAGAAAATATAGAACAGATAGAAATTATAAAAATAAGCTAGAATGTTTTACATGTGGAAGTATAGAACATTTAGCAAATACTTGTCCTAAAAGATATAATGCTAAAACCAGAAATGCACAACTAGTAGAAGAATTTAATGAAGCATTATTAAATGTAGATGAATATATGTCAGACAATGAAAGTATTTACTCTATAGTAAGTATTGATATAGATGAAAATAACAAAGAAGAAGATTCTTCTAATTCAGAAGGAGAAGAATTAATTAACGAAATAGGAATGGAAGACTTGAATATAGATAATCTAAAGATAAATTTTATGAATATAGTAGAATGTGAACATAATTTTGAAAAAGATACTGGATTAGATAGTAATCCATGTAACTGGTGTAAATGGTACCCAAGCAAACATAAAAGAGCTAAATGCAATAAATGTTTTATAGAAGGATGTATAAATTGCATAGAAACCCAATTAGGAATAATAACTCAGAAAGGAAAAGAAATATACACAGAAGAACCTCTAGTAAATTTAAAAGTGCTAGTATTAGAAGCAAAAATAAAAGAATTAGAAGAAAGAATAGTAAGGCTAGAAAAAGGAAAAAATATACAATGTGAACAACCAAGAGATAATCAAGAATTAATGAATGAAGAATCTAACACTTTAATATGTAATGAAGATAAAAACATAAATACTATTAAAATATTAGCAAAACTTACATTGAAAAATATGAAATAGAGACTTTAGCATTAATAGATTCAGGATGCACTAAAAGTATTCTAAATAAAAAGATTGTACCCATAGAATTAATAAAAACTTTAGAAAAACCACTTGCAGCTATGCAAATGGATGGAACACATAATATATATAGACATTATATAGATAGAGCTCAAATAAGTTTCTTAAATACTTGTTCAGAATTTTATAAACCCACCTATAAAATGGATAAAATATGGGTAAGAGATTTGGATATAAGAGTAGATTTTGTGTTAGGATTAGATTTTATATTACATAACAAAGGAGGAACTTTAATAACTAGAGACGGAATACTTTTTATGAAAAATATTACCTATACTTCAGTTTTAACCAATAAAATTGAAACTAAACTAAGACATAAAGAAAAATGTTGCGACAATCATGAAAATAATATACAATGTATTAAAAAGAAGGCAATACATTATATGAAAATACAATAGAAATAGATGAAGAAGATGAAATAATTAATAAAAACTATGTTTTAATAGAAATAGAGACAGATTATACAATTTTAAAGCAGAATTCAAAGAATAGGACAAATAAAAATCAAAAAGACCTTGATAATATAGTAAAAATATTAGACCAAATAGAAATAATAGGAGAAAAACCCTTAAAACATTGGGAAAATAATCATATAGTATGTAAATTAGATATCATAAACCCAGAATACATAATAAAAACAGCCTCTATAGAAGCCACAAATCAAGATCAAGAAGACTTCAAAATACAAATTAAAGAACTATTAGAATTAGGAGTAATAAGAAGATCAACTTCAAAGCATAGATCAGCAGCCTTTATGGTACGAAATCATAATGAAATAATTAGAGGAAAGGCCAGAATGGTCATAAATTATAAGAGATTAAATGATAATACTAGAACAGATGGATATAAATTACCAGATAAAACAGAGTTAATAAATAGAATTCAAGGAAAAACAATTTTTAGTAAATTTGATTGTAAGTCAGGATACTGGCAAATAAAAATGCATCCAGATAGCATAGAATGGACAGCATTTACTTGCCCCGAAGGACATTTTGAATGGCTAGTTATGCCATTTGGATTAAAAACAGCACCTCCAATATTTCAAAGAAAAATGGATAAAATATTTGGAGAATACAAAAGATTTGTTTTAGTATATGTAGATGATATTCTAGTATTTAGCAAAGATATAAAAGAACACTTAGGACATTTACAAACAGTTTTTAGACTATTTGTTAATAATGGAATAATAATTAGTAAAAAGAAAATGGAATTATGTAAAAATTATATAAATTTTTTAGGAATTATTTTAGGAGAAGGAAAAGTTAAATTACAACCTCATATAGCTAAAAAGGCACTAGATATGCCAGATAAATTAGATAATTTAAAAAGTCTACAAAATTTTCTAGGTATAGTTAATTATGCAAGACCTTTTATAAAAGATTTAGGAAAAATAGCAGGACCATTATATTCTAAGACAGGAAATAAAGGACAGAGAAATTTTAATATAGAAGACATAAAATTAGTACAAGAAATAAAGGAAAGAATAAAAACATTCCCGATTTAAATATGCCGCTAGAAAGCAGTTATTTAATAATAGAAAGCAGATGGAAGTTTTGAGGGATGGGGTGCGATCTTAAAATCAAAACCACATAAATATAGTATTAAACAAGAAGAAAAGATATGTGCCTATCAAAGTGGAAAATTTAAAGAAAAGGGTAATAAGGCCAAGATAGATGTTGAAATTTTAGTTGTAATATATGGTTTAGACAGTTTAGAATTTATATTTTAAATAAACCGTAAATACTAGTAAGAAACAGATTGTGAAGCAATAGTAAAGTTTTATCAAAAATTAATAATAAAACTAGCGATGAAGAAGATGGTTAAATTTTTTAGATACCATATCTATTTACAATTCTATAGTTTTTGAGCACATTAAAGGAAATGATAATAATATTGCGGATCAATTAAGTAGACTACTAATTAAAACTTAATTTTTACAGAATGAGACCTCTACTATCAGACAAAGGTAAAAGGGTTCAACCTTCAACCTCAGGTTTGGCAGACTCTTATAAGCAGACTGTATTAGCTAATTTACATTTTAAATCATTAGATAAAATTGACGATGTTAGGATGGATAGAATGCATTTTGGAATACAAAGCTTAATTGCATACGAACCGTCAAATTTAACATTTAGACATTTACCTAATTGCCAATTAGATAAACAACAGACATGCCTTATAGATAACATATGGATAGCACATAATAAAAAAGACACTAAATATATAATTGCTGTTTTAAATGTTTTAGGATACTATTTTACTAGTAGAAATACAGAAAATAAATTTAAATATTATGTAGTAATTCATGGTAAGACAAACGGTGTGTTTCAAACATGGATAGAAGTTTTAGATTCAATCAAAGATTTTCGTAAACCACTTTTCAAAGGTTTTAATGATTTTACAGAAGCTTTAGACTATGCTAGAGGAACATTAGGACCAAATTATTATATTTCTCCAGCTCTCAGACAAAATCCAGAAAAGATCCCACAGTATAATATCCAAAAAGACACAAATAAAATTATATTTTGTGACCATTGCTCATCCATGACTGAAGCATTCAAGAGGCTAAATTTGAGAAATGAAGCCTTAATGGAAGAAAATGCCAAGCTCAGGGAAAGACTCAGCAAATTGGAAAGCAAAGGTAAGAATATACAAACTCAGACAGATACACAGGGTTCTCCATCCCAAACAAAAATGGATGAGATGGGTGTGCATTCCCCACTGAATGCTAAGAAATCCATCAGATCGGATAATGATACAGCTAGTCCTGCTCAAACGGTGGCCAGAAACTCCTCAAACTCCGTTAATGGTCATCACTTTGCCAAAAAGTGAAAGAGACGAAGGTTCATCTTCAAGAAGAAAATTACCACTTTCATTCAACTGCATAATCGGACAAAAAGTTAAAAAGCCCAAAAAATAAAGAGTTAGAATTCCTAATAACCTGCATCAGAGAAAAACTACTCAAACAAAGACAAGAAAAAGATAAACACATAAACCCAAGCCCAATACAAAGCCCAAGACGAATTTCTATCCCTAGTTCAAATAATTGAGATAATTTTGAAGACTCCAATGCAATTTGCCCAAGACCCTAATGATGATGATTCAGAGCAAGTTTTGATTCAATTGCATTGCATAATTTAGACACATAAAAAAATAATATAATATATATATATATATATATATATATATACGTTGTCTTGTAATATTATTATACATTCAAAAGAGGGATGCCTCTTTAGTCAAATATGTGAGTCCCACTTTACTCACTACCACACATGTGGAAAAACTGTTGGGACGCGTCTTATTTAGGTAAGAGATAAGATAGACAGATATCAGATTCCAAGGACAATAATGCAAAAAGAAGGGATAATAACTTCACGTGACGATGGGGCCCAAATGTGCACCCGGCTGAAGTGATAAGATTCCCTTCTCCATTTGAAATCCGGAATTTGAAGTCCGAAGACGCCTATAAATATCAGACACTATCAGAAGAAGAGTAGAAGAGCAAGAGAGTGAAAAGCAAAGAAGAACAAAATATCTGCAATCTGCAATTTTCAAATCCTCCCAAAAACCTTTTTTTTTTTAAAAAAAAAAAAAAATATTTTAAGTTCTTAGGCTTTATTTTCAAGTTTTTTCAAAGTTATTTTGGAAGTTCTCCGGGTTTCCCGAAAGGGAAACTTTACTCCGTTCTAACTATGTAAGCTTTCATATTTAAGTTTTTAGTAAACTTCCCATATATGTAAATTATGTGTGTTTAATGTAAATCATGTGTAATTATTTTTATATTTTGTAAGTTGATAAATATCATGAATCTATATTACTTAGTATATGGTTAGTCTCTTAGCTTCTTAAAAATATCGATGGATTAACCTGTAAATTCCTAGGAAATTGTCAGGTTAATTGTTCTGATGAAAAGAACTGTGAATAACCAAATCCGGGGTGTGGTTAAAGAAGATTATTTTTAAGAACAAAGGCTAAGAGGAAGAGATGAACAGTAATAATAGATTCGTGAATGGACAGAGTCCATAAAAAAAAAAAAAAAAAAAAAAAAAAAAGGGAAGTTAAACTAGAAACTAAAATGATAACAGAACAATAGAGTGAAGGAGTACTGAGTAGGACTACATAACATTAAGAAAAAACCACAAATATTTTTCAAATTTTTCAAAAAACACTTATTCTATTGAAAAATTCCTTATTAATATTAAAAATATCTCCCTGACTACATTTTTTGCTCATCATGTCCTTCTTCATTCACATATTTTACTAAAAATATCTCCCTGACTACATTTTTTGCTCATCATGTCCTTTGACTAATAATTATCAACATAGAATATTAAAAAAAGTATTTAAAATTTAAGCGATATTGTATTATTAGTCCAATTTAAACTCTCATCGGTAAATTAATTTTTAGAATATATATATATAGAGAGAGAATTGAATTTGTTAAATATACTTTCAAATATAAATTACAAATAAAACGTAAAACACAATACAATAAAAGTATATCAATTATAGATGTCCAAACATAAAAAAAATAAACTAAATCATAATGAAAATAACTAAAAAGGAACAAAAGTAAATTATAAATTCAAAACCAAACCAAGAATCCAAAAAACCAATCCTAATTAGAATTCGGTTTGATTTGATTTGATTTTTCGATTTAATCCAACTAGTGCACACCCCTATCTTTGAGAGGTCGATTTGCAATATTTTTGGGGCTCTTGGCGCAAAAAATAATCTACCCATAGAAGCCAAACGTTAGAAATAATCTTAAACAATAATTTTCATGAACTATCTTTTAAGGTAGATTTTCCTCATGATTTCTTTTGATTTTCGGAGGTCAATTTTTTTCACAAAAAATAAATTTTATAAGCATAAATAAAAAAAATAGTTGAGAGTTTGTCTTGGATAATTCAAAAAATTGGTTAAGTGAAGTTATTCAATTGGGATCACAATCTAATATTGGGACCATACTAAAATATCACATACATTTTAAATAAATTTTTTAAAATTCAATTTTGGCCATTAGACAAAAAGGATATAAGTGAGTCAAGCATATCAACAACATGTTATTTTAACAAAAATAAATACATGAAAGGTATATTTAGATCTTCTATGAACAATTTATTCTTCTTTAGTCTAAAATATATTTGTAAAAAAGGAAACAAATGATGGACGATAAATTCAGAATCGAAATGTAATACTTATATATAAATTAAAATGAGTTGGAAAATAAGTTATAAGTTATTTTTCAAATTTAAAATATAAATTCAAGTTGAGTTTGAAAATTCTCATTATCAAATATACCAAAAAAAGAGTAAATAGTTCTCTTAGTCTTATTTTATGTAGCACGTTTTTTTAGAAACAATTTTAATTTAAACTTTTAATCTTATTATCGCCACACAAGTATTTAAAGATTGTTTTAGAGCACAAATATTTTTAAAAAAAGTCAAATCAAACACTATCACGTAACATTAGACGAATGGAATAATAGTTTTTTATGGCCAAATTGATCCTTTTTCAACGAAATTAAGTCAAATATAAGTTAAATATGTACTACTCATTATTACAAAGACTAAGAGACCAAAAGGGAGAAAAAAAAAGAAGAATAAATAATTCTAATAATTTTTCGCAATGGAATGATAAAGTAATTTTTCAATTTTAACTAAAGGTTTTAATATGAGTCAATTGAATATGAAGTTGACAAGTATTAAAATTTTTATATAGAATGAAAAAGGAAATAAGGAATGAATGATTTAAATATTTTAAAACAAATTTGTGGATTTTTTAAAAATGAAAATAAGTAAAATCTTCCCTATTTTAATATTTTCCTTTATCCTTTATACAAGAATCCCCAAATCTATTTAAAATCAGTACTTTTGTCGGAAGCAATAATCACATGTAAACTACTAAGTCAATATTTTTTTGAGGTACAAATTATTTAAAGGAGTATATAAACGATTGTCATAAATAATTTCAAAATGTAGAATTTGTCAAGATGTGCATTGTGCCATGAGGTATTAGTAATGTACTTGTATAGTTGTATTATATTGCGGAAAAGGATCAAAAATATTTTTGAACTATCAGAAATAGCTTAAATATATTCTTAAATTATATTTTGACTCAAATATATTTTTACCGTCAAATTATAGGGTCAAAAATATTTTTCTCATTAACAGAATCGATTAAACGTCACTTAGATGTCATGTGGATGTCACATGACATGCCACCAAAGCCAATAGAATTCCACTCATGCCTGGTAGACTAATAAACTTACCCCTAATTTTCTTCATTTCTCGTAGAATTTAAAAACGATTTCGCTGAAGATATAAAATCCCTTTTCCTCGTTTCCCCATTTCTTTAGAACGATTTCACAAAATACATAAGTTATAAAGGAAAGAGATTCTATGTTATTCGGTGAAGTCGTTTATAAATTCTAAGGGAAATAGAGAAAATTAGGGAAATTAGGGGTAAGTTTTTTTTCTACGTGACCTGAGTGGAACTCTATTGACTTATGTGGCACCATATGACATCCAAGTGGCGTTTAACAGGTCATGTTAATGAGAAAGGTTTTTTGATCCTATAGTTTGAGAAAAAAGGTATATTTGAGCCAAAATATAGTTCAAGGGTATATTGAGCTATTTCAAATAGTTCAAGGATATTTTTGAACCTTTTTCGATTTATTGTAATTGTATGATTTGAATGTCCAAGTAACTTTTAACAAATCCTGCTAATAAGAAGGGTATTTTGACCCTATAGTTTGAGAGAAAAAGTATATTTGAGCTATATCGAATAATTCAAATGTGTTTTTAAATATTTTTTGATTATATTATAATTGTATGATTTGAATGTCTTTTTTTTATACGATTATTATTATAATAAATGTTAAGTAATTTTAGATATAAGTATATGTGACGTATTAGGCTAGTTGGATTAAAATGCGTCTTGCTTAAGTTTATTAGTGTCTGTACTAGTATAAGTTGGATACTAATTTCTTTACATTATTGTTTTACAAAACTTCTATATTTTTTTCATGGTTTTATTAGTTTATTTTTTGAATTTAATATATTTGAACTAAAGCTTTTTCTATAAAAATAATTTGTTTATCCTTATGAGGTTATAATAAAATCTACGTACATTTTATTCTCTACGAACTCTCACCTAATAAAAATTTATTGATTTGTTAAAATTGTTGTTATAGTATATGTCTACATTAAATTATATTCAAATTATTTTGTTCATCTTTAGCTTGACTCTCTGACACAAAATTTAGTTTTAATTGACCTTTAAATATTTGACTTTTATAACATTACTCTCCTTTTGCTAAATAAATTGTGTGGCTCTTGATAAATTGTATACCACCTTTTATCTTTATCCAATTGACCAAATCTATTGTACTCTCTCAGTCATATTTGACATTTTCAAATCTTTTAAAAAGTTAATTATTTTATTCGATTCAAATTATTTATCTGATTTTAATTTGATATAACTTTAAAAAAATAATTTCTTTTAAAAATATTACAATTTAAATTAAAAATATGCAAAATGTATCCAAAATGCTTATAAAATTTAATTTATGATTTTAAATATGACATTGAAAAATAAATTTCACGCGGCTAACCAAAAAAAAATATTTTGAATGAACTTAAAAGGAAAGGCAAAAAAATAAATTAAAATGAAGGAAATATCATTTGATTTGATGCGAAGTGAAGAAAAGAAATAAATGTGTTAAATACTTTTAAAATTTATGGTCTAAATACAATTTTATGTAGTTATGAATCATTTTATTAAGAATGAAAAAATAAAGTTAAATTCTTTTTAATTATAGAAAAATAACATTTATTTTGAGTCAACTAAAAAAGAAATGCGTGTCAAATAATATAAGACAAGTAACTAAAAAGATAATTAGACCAATAAATTTTATTTATTATTTGATTTAAATTAAATAGCAGTTTTCCTTTCAACTTGTTATCTCTGTATCACCCTATTTATCAAAGTAAAAGTTAAGATAGAAAAAAAAATATTATTCTATTTTAATTTTATAAATGACAAGTATATTAAATCAATAAATTATGACAATTATGACAAGTAAAATGAATTAGATATAGTTATTTATATGACACGTTTTTATTTTTAATTCGTGATGAAATCAGACATACTTTAGTAATGAATAAGTTATCTCATATACACAGTAAAATAATTTATTCAAAAATTATTAATCCCGAAATAATTTCTTTACCCCAAAACAACCCCAAGTGTTGTTTTGTATCACAATAATTATTTATTTTATTTTATTTTGTAAAATCAAACGTGCTATATATATATTGGGAGGAGTAGGAGTTTTTCAAAAAACTACCTAGCTACGCTTCCTACTTGACAACTACACATTATTGATATACATTTTATATACATGGCTCACAATGACTTCTCAATTAAATCATCATCATTTTCTATCCACAACTTAACCTAACTTCGTTATTTTTATTCATACCAAACACCCCCTTTTCCAATATATTCACAATTTTCTTTTGATCTTGTCATTGGCCATGAGGCCAAGAATGTTATTTCCACCTTCAAACCAAACTACAAATTGCCATAATATTTGTGACTCAACATGTCCTTATGGTTGCTATCCATACCCTAATATAAACTTTTACATCCCACCACCAACAACAACAATTGAATCGAACAACAAAGTTGTTCAGAACATTTTACCTTATATTATTATATCCATCGCGTTATTTGTTAGCTTGTTCCTACTCCTTACCTACTACATAATTATAGTAAGAAATTGCTCGAATTGGAATCGTAGAAGAACGAGAGGAGAAGGCGATAACGATGAGTCGATTATTCATCATCCAATTTGGTACACCAATACTATCGGAATTGAAGTTTCTTTTGTCAATTTGATCACAATTTTCAAGTACAAAAAAGGGGATGGTTTAGTTGATGGAACAGAGTGTTCTGTTTGTTTGAATGAATTTCAAGATGATGAATCACTTAAGTTGTTACCTAAATGTAATCATGCATTTCACATCGATTGTATCGATACGTGGCTTACATCACACGTTAATTGCCCATTGTGTCGTGCTCCAATCATCTCCAACACTGTTGTTGCACCCGTGGGATCATCAATAATCGCTCCCATATCGAGTACTAATGATGATGTTGGTTCAATTGTAGAAATGAACAACAACAATGAGGCTAGAGAAGGGGAATTTCAAGAAAACACAAATGTACAGAACGACGGTGATGATGAAACATCGAAAAAAGATGATGAAATATTACAAAAAATGCGAAGGTCAGTATCTATGGGTTCTTCAATTGCTACAAAAAAGTGTGTTGAGACAAAAACAAATGAGGGAACAACAAAAACAAATGAGGGAACAAGTTCAAATTCAAGAATCCAAAGGGTTATGGACAGTGCTTCTTCAATGAAAAGATCATTTTCTTATGGTGGGAGGTCTTTTTTTTCGAAAAGCAAGAGAAACGAGGCTCTAATATGAAATCCGAACAAATTAAAAAAAAGAAAAAAAGATGAGAGACATGGGCTTTATTGTAATTGATGCAAGGACTAAAGTCTCACTGAGACTTGCACTTTGTTGTATATGTATGAGAAAAAGTTTAGTTTATAAATTAAATATTTTGTGGCTATATACATCGTTGTTAAAGTGGTACGTATATAACCTTGTCGATTAGCAAATAAAGTATATATATGCTTAACATCTAAAAAATAAGACATATTTACTTTTTCGTGAATCAGACTTGAGTTTTAGAAAAAAATTGTTAATATTAAGTATGTCTAAATGTTATCCATTCACGAACAAGGATTATGAGAAAATTATAAATATTCTTTCATTTTGACCATAAATATTAGGTTCGAGTCCATTTTAATACGGAGTCGCTTTCATAAAAAAAATTACTAAATAAATTTACCCTACCCCTTGGCCCAAAGTATTTGGGTGGCACGAGAGATTCCAGCAAGGCACCCTATTAATTAATTGGAAATTAGATATCTAATTAGCACATTGCAACATGCTCATTAATATCTACGTAATTAATCTTTGTTTTGGAAAATATCTTGAATTATATTTTATTTTATTAAGTTTATTAAAAGTAGTATTAGTAAGCTGAGATAACAAACATTTAGGACTCGTTTAATTGTTGGATAAGAAATAAATTATTTATGTATTAAATTTTTTTGTACAATTTATATGACGTTTGATAGATAGATAAATAACAAATTATTCATATATAAAATGAATAAAATGCTTGATTGGTAATAAAAAAATCTGTAAAACTAATATATTGATAAATTATGAAAAAATATATATTATATTATTGTATATGGAATAAAAAATAAATTGAATTATGTAATATGTCAATTTGATTAACGTAGACTTGACACTCCCCAATTCTAGACGTGTTCTCCTAAAAATGACTAGATTAGGAAGACTTCATAAAGACAATTAAATGTGTGTAAATATATCTTATTAAGATAGACAAGTGGGGTTTTCGGTTCTTCAGTTTCATTCTTTCGAAATTTGATTTGATTTTTGAAAAGTTCGGTTCATTTAGTTTGATTTCTTAATTTGGGAATGGGCTATTGGCTTATGACTTGATTTGAAATTTATGGGCACGAGACTTTGGATTCTAGTATGAAATTTGAATAATGATTATTAAACTTTTGTACTATCGAAGAATCAAATACATAATTTCAAGGTCCATTAAACCTAAACATTTAGAAAAATTATATAGAAACTGAATTAAAATATCGAAAATTAAAGAATGAAACAAATTCGGTTCGATCTAAATTTCAATATTTATGCCCACCCTTAAGTGAAAGGATTTGGACTTTGGACTAAATCTATTTAGAATTTCAAATCAATTTGCCACACACACTAGAATTATTTTATGTCAAGATAATTTAATCATTCTCCTTGAGACTATGAAAGGTAGTAATTATAAATTTATAATGATTAAGAAGGTAGTAGTAAACTAATAAAAATGATTAAAAGAAAGAAAAGATGATACATATAGAAATTAAATAAACAAAAGCTATTATATTGAGAAAAAATAATTAGTTTGAACTTGAAGTAGCCTCCTCTTCTTGAATTCTACCCAATAATTGGTTAACAGCATGAGAGATTTCTTCTATTGTTGTCAATTGGCACCCTTCCTCTAGCTGTTCCAAATTTTCATCCATATTTCACACAATATATATGAATTAGAAATATATATGAAACATTTGATTCGTAAATGAAAAAGAATTTATATATATATATATATATATATATATATATATATATATATATATATATATATATATATATATATATATATATATACTCTACAGGTGACATTACTATTTATCATGTCAAGATGGAATTCGTTTTTTTTTAAAGTGATCAAAAGCAAAGAATTTTTTTTTATAAAAAGTTAGGGACAAGTAATGTTAACATCAAAAATTTGGACATTCATGCATTTTGCACCTAATAGAGAAATTTTGACAATCATATCATTTACAAGAGATTTTTGACTTGTAACACCAATAAGTATTAAAAAAAATTACACTATGACATCACACCAAATATATTTTTAGATAAATTTGAAAAGAAGATAAGTTATTTACTTTAACTAGTAAGAGTAATATTGTAGTGTTAAAAATCTTGAAAGTTGAGTTAAATTCAAAAAAGACTACAACTATTTGTCCATAAAAAGTGGGATTAATGACCTAAAAAAGTTAGGCTTATGTATCTTATTCTAATTTCATCGTGACTCTTACGATGACATTATTTTAATTTGATATAAACACAGAATGCGAGTATATAAGTACAAAATATAATAGGGAGAGATACAAAAATAATAATAACAAACCTTAGCACTTATGGAGCAAAGAACAATTTGGTTATGAATAGTAGTGACATTAAGGTGAAGAATAGTAAGCCACAAGCATTGAAGGCCAACTACTATGTTCATGAGTTGTTTTGGTCTTCTCTTTGTGAGTATTTTGAGGTTGACATGACCCTCTACTAAGTTCACTTGTATGTCATGACTCATCAGTAGCGATCGAGATTTCTCCACTGATACTGATGACTCACACGAACAATTCGAGTATTTTGGGAAGGAGAAGAAATCAGCAAAAAATGATGATAATAATATATCATTTTTTTCGAGGTGAGAAATTAATATTTTTTTGGCTTGTAGAGTTTGGAGATTATGCTCTAGCTCTTTTACAAAGTTTATGGCTCCTCCAATTATTGATGCTTGGTCTGCCTGACATTAATAAAGATTTCTCTTTAATTAATTTCATCATAACTAAATAAACTATATAACATGATAAATCTCTAGAAATACGAAAATATTATTAAAGAATTGGATGATATCTTTGTTGAATTTAATTAGAAAATGAAGTTATTTTAGATTGAAATTGAAAATGTGTTTAGAGATAAAAAAATATTGTTTAACTTAAAATCCAACTCAAAGCAATATTAGTATTTTACTAGTACTTCAAATTTGATGGCCAAATTAGACTTGAATGTAATTGATATTCCTAGTAATTACATAGCTTAATTTGACCAAGTAATTACTCTAATCAACTTGAAAATAGATGTAATTTTATTTTTAAGAAACAAAGAAAAACTTCATTAAAAAAATAGTAATTGAATGTACATTTTTTATTTTTAAAGGTCAAATTCATCTAAAAGATCGATTGAAATAACTTTCATTAAAAAAAAAAAAAAAAAGGAGAAGAAGAAAACGAACTCTTTGAACATAGGAAGATGGGATCAAAGATTGAAGGATCGTAAGATAATCATTCATTTGTTTTCGTCGATTTCGCTCCATAGCGATATGTATTATTATATGTTCGTTTTCTTTTCTTCGTGCAACACCTTAAAGAATTTGAATTTGCTGATGAACCCTCCAAAAATAGCATATTATTACTATCCTCCTCAATAATATTGCAATCTCCTAATTTCACTTGATTTTGCATCATTGAATAATTACAAGATGAAGTGTACTCATAATTGTTGTCAAGAATATAACTTTCTTGCATTTCATAGCCATTAAATTCTTTACAAACATAGCCATTACATTGTTCTTGAGGGTAAACCACTGTCTCTAATGCCATGATTCTTTTTTTTTATTTTTTACCTTTTTCTCCCTAACATATGTTAGAAATTAAAGGCCAAGAAAGTGAGAGAAAATAATTGGAGAAGAGAGAAGTTAAGAGAGCTCTTGAATTTGCACATCAAACTTTGTGGCTTTTGTAGTAGTATATGAGTTCAAAGCAAGCAAATAGAACTTGGGATTATAAGAATTCTTTACACAAATAATAAAACTACGTACAACAACATATTCGGCGTAATTCAATGATGCAAATGCAGTCTCAGTTTTACCTTGTGAAAGTGGAGAGTTCAATAGACACTTAGCTCAAATAATTAAAACATAATAAATCAAGCATGAAAATGGAAATCAATACGATAGTAAAGTACGTAGTCATGCTGAACGTAATGGAAAAGAGAATAGTAAAAACAACATATAATACGATAATCAAAGCAATTAAAAATTCTTTACGATAATTTGTTGTGGACTAACACAAATGAGCACAAGACAAATGCCACAATTAATAATTAATTAGTGAAAATGAAATTCAGACAAGGTCACCGGGTAATCCTGAATTTATCAACTACGATTAATTAATTTTTAACATTTAGATTATATTAATTAATTAGCTTTGCAAGTATGACAACTTCATAAATGAAAGAAATTTGTACAAAATATTAGATATTAAAATGAGTGAAGCAACTTCTTCAATGGAACATTTATTTGGTTTTTGTTCTTCTTGAGCTATGTTGATTCATTTTCTTTTCCAAAATAAATGACATAATAATAAAAAGGAAAATCCAAAATATTATATATTCCAATAGGCATATACTTTTGAATGTATCATTAAAATATCAGTTTAATATATTCGATGAGGGACTTATTTAAAGTTGAATACTTTATCAAGAAGACGATAAATAGAGGATAATGCAACTTAATTAACTCTTATTAATATTTTAATGCGATAGGTACGATTCCTTTTAGATTTTCTAAGACAAATTAAGCGATAATTACACACTTTAACAAAACTCATTAACAAAGTTATATGAAGTGGTAAAGTTTTCTTTATTTTTAATTATAGGTGGTCTTGAGTTTGAGTTTTTCGAGGGTATGAATCGTCTGTTTGGATGATTTTATCATCAAATTATCAAATTTATAAGGAATACTTATGAATTAACTGGTTATTTAATAGCTTAATAAGAAACAAGTTATTCATGTATTAATTTTTATATAACTTATATGATGTTTGATGGATAAAAATGAAATAAGTTATTTGTTTATAAAATTTATGTGATGTTTGGTTGACAATTTAGCAATCTAATACATGTATAAGTTTTCATAAATCTATGTATTATTTTATGCAAATCTAGAAGGTGGTAACATTATCTCTACATAATTAATATCGACGTACAATAATATATAATTTACTCACAACCAAGCTATGCAATATTAATACCTATGTAACTCTCAACAAATCTTTAAATTGACTAATCAAAGTTTTTTTTTTCCCCTTCATTTGATATCTAAAAGTCTTGGTCAAAGAGGTCTATAAATATTAAATAAATAAACAATATAATGTACACAAGACGGTTTGGCCGAGTGGTCTAAGGCGCCAGATTTAGGCTCTGGTCCGAAAGGGCGTGGGTTCAAATCCCACAGCCGTCAACTTTTTCCTTTTTTTAATTTTGTATTATAACAAATTATATTAGATTTTGTATTTAAATTTGTTTAAAGTAGAACCTATATATATTCGTCAATTTTTTCCTTTTTTTAATTTTGTATTATAACGAATTATATTAGATTTTGTATTTAAATTTGTTTAAAGTAGAACCTATATATATTTGAACATTATTACTTTTTATTTGTATCCTTTTTTAAAGTTTTGCATTATAACAAATTAGATGGTGAAAAAAAAAGTATTATGACAATTAGATTAAATTTTGTGTTTAAATTTGTTTAAAGCAGAATCTATATATATTTAAACATATATTACTTACTTTTTATTTGTATCGTTTAAATTTTATTTATAACAAAATTAGAGTTAAATTTTGTATTAAAATTTTTTAAAGTAGAACCTATATATATTTGAACATATATTACTTTTTGTTTGTATCGTTCAAATTTTATGAGATGTCCCCCAAGGGACTATTAGTTTCTATTTGTTCATTACACTTCTATATAGTTATCAAGTAATCGAACTAGTTAGCTCGTTTTACTTATAGTAGATATAACGTAAAATTAATTAAAATCAGTACAAATTAACTCAGACACCATCTATGATTATTAAAAGAATTTGAGAAGCAAAAATGACTCTTGAGACTCAGTAAGGTCCAAAGGATTAACATCTAAACAATCTTTTTGCCCTTATTATATATCTTTGTTCTAATCAAATTTAATTTTGATTTGAGAATTCTATCAATAGAGCTATTAATTACAATTAATATAAACTTAGGTTTTGTCATTAGAGGTGTGAACACTAAACCCTATTTTCATTATGTTTCTCCCCTTGTCTTTGTCAATTAAATCTTGAATTAGTATTATATTAAACATGTCCTTGTAATTACAACTCATCATCTAACAAAGCACCAAAATTACCCCTATTTTAGGCAATTTAATTAAATACTAGTAGCATGTTTTATTAGCGCAAAGCATGGTTAGAGGCAGAAAATTGTATTTATTTCTTTAAGATTATGGGAATTTAACTATAATTCTTAATTTATACTATTACTACTTTGTTTCGAGTTTGCACTTCTGTTAAGAAATAATGTTTGATACGAGTATTTTATGATGATATTTAGTTTTAAGTCTTGAAAAATATACAATTTGATGAATACATAATTTATGTGAAGGATAAAATGTGAAAAAGAAAACGGTTTTCTTTTTATGTGCTAAAATTGGTAAGTATTCCCTTCGTTTACTTTTTAACTTGTTCAATTTGAAAAATTAAGAAATAATTTATCATTTACAATATGATCACTGAAACATTCTTTGATTTCTTTGAAAATATAAAATTTGAAGAATACATAATTTATGTGAAGGATAGAAGACGAAGAAAAAAAATATTTTTCTCTTTATGTGCTAAAATTGGCAAGTACTTTCTCCGTACTTTTAACTTGTAATTCAGTTTGAAAAATCAAGAAATAATTTATCATTTACTATATGATCACTGAAACATTCTTTGATTTGTTTGAAACATCATCAACTTCCACTAAATGCACAGACGAAAAGCAAGATAAAATAATCATACATTTTATTTCTATCTTATACTTTATATATATCTCACATCAAACGACTTTTTAGTGACGGACAATAGCTGCAGTACAAGAGCATGTGGGCTCTTGGCTAGGCCTTGTAAACATAAGCCCAAAAAGCAACTGGACCTTTATCAATTGGCCATCTAAAACAAGAATTTTACAAGGGGTCTTTAATTTTGTTTATTAAATTAGTGGTGTTTAATTAATTTTCTACTCACAACACTTTAAATTATATAAAAAAAAGTGTTAACATATACTTGACACTAGAAAAACAAAACAAAAGATCGTATGATACAAGGCAACAAAAATTAACATTACATAAACTCAGTCTCAGAATCGATAAAGTTATGCCTTTTAATTCTCTAAACTTTTGTCAAATAGAATATCAAGGATACATATATTTATTGAATATTGAAAGTATCATATTCTAATGAATTATCAACACTTCTTTGCAAGAAAACCAAAAAAAGAATGGACGTAAAAGCAACTTCTAGATCATGAGTAGAGTTACTATTATGAAGTCATGTGAGTTCGATTGAAGCTTGATTAATTTGATTTTGATGAATATAGAGGGTGAAAATTACGAAGGCTCATTATTATGGAGTTTTTGTTGCTTCAGGTAATTTTAGATATGAAAATCAACTTTAGAAAATAGACTGTTGATAGTTGTAACTCGTTCAAATTGCTACAAGAAATTGATAATTGATGAAAACGATCTCGTTCACCTTTGATTATGTGTTTTAAAATGGGAAAATTGTATATAATAGCAAATTAATAACCTAAAATAAATAGAATAGCTAGGGTTTGATTTAACTGTGCTCCATAGCAAACTTTAGCTAAAATTTGCCAGCGTCTCTCTCCCAAAAATCTCGCTCGCCACTCTCCATTCTCGCTCGCCTCTCTCGCTTTATACACAGAAGTGTATAATTCTGTTTCTGTTTTGTATAAAGCGAGAGAAAATTGTATATACACATGCAAAAATATATATCTTTGTGTTATACACTTAATTATACAATTTACAAACATTTTACTTCAAATATTGCAGAGAAAAAGGTCAACGAATTATACAATTGCGAATTATACAATTGCAGTGAAATACAATTTTCTCTAGCTTTATACAACAGAAGTGTATATATTGTGTTTTTGTTTTTGTATAAAGCGAGAGAAAAACATATACCTTCTTGCTATATACTTAATATTACAGCGAAATAGGCAGTGAATTATACAATTGTGCATTATATAATTGCAGTGAAATAAGATATCGAATTATACAATTGCAGCGAAATAGGCCAGCGAATTATACACTTGTATATGTATAGCGAATTATACAGTTTTATGTTTGCTATGGAGCGCAATTATACAAAGTTTGCTATAACATACAAATATGAATTTTTTGTTTGCTATATGTGAAAGTTGCCCTTTTAAAATACGTATACATTGTTTATACATTTTATATATGGTTATTCATAACATATACATCACCCATACAATGTATATATACGTACAAACGCATTTTAAGGTGTATATATACTGTATAACAATAGCTAAAAGTATACATATATTGTTTCCAAAAAAATGTCATGACTTCATTCACATGGTCCTATTGACCAGCACAACGTGTCTTTGTTCACGTTAGTGAATTAGTGACTAACACAATCCCACTACTTTTAGTTGTGTGTTATATATATCTCAAGAAAAAACATTTTTGAAGATCAAGTGTTTGAAGAAAACTAGAGATGGAGACATTAATAATATGATAATAATGAAAAAAGAAACACTCTTTGTATATGATACAATTGATGTCATTTTCTCAAGATACAAAAATCAACTAGTTGATCTTCTAATTTTGCACTCAAATATTTGAAATAAACTTGTTATATAATGAGTAGACGAGACCTAGGATGGTCGTGATCGAGATTTAAAACGTTTAATCTGATAACAATTGTATGCTAAATCTCTAACAATAATCAAACTTCATTACAAAAGTACTCTTTCTGACCGTGATTATTCTTCTAATTTAAAATTGTGGCTTCTTTCATAAGAGACAAATATTCTTTTTGAAAAGACTCTAATTACTTTTCTTTTTTTTTTTAACTATTGTACTTTTAACTATATAGTATTAAAAAATTTGATGTGCTAATTACTTGATTAAATCGACCCTAAATTTTACTTTAGTCCCATTCTCAACTTTAATTTGTTTATTCATTTGAGGGTCAATTTTGATCTTAGAGATCCATGGGATTGTGATTGAACATCACTTTAAACTCAATTGATTACGATGTGGAATAAAAATTAGCTAATTATTATTAAAATAATTAGTAGTATCAAACGAAATATTCACTCAATTGTTTGACCTTTTATTCAACCCTAGAGAATGGATTATAAATTTTAGAAAATTCATTGAGTTGATAAAAAATATTTTAAAGCACAGTTCATTATAGTATTATATTATAATCCTGTAGGAAGAGTCTAAGCTTCAAGTTGAAAGGTATTATAATCTTCACCAATAGCCATTTTAAGGCGGAACTAGAAATTCATATTTCATAATTAAAAAAAAAACTACTAAAATGTCATATAGAGCAATTTTTAAACCCCTTTGCAACTAAATTAGGATTTCCCCTATGCTTAGTAATAGATATAGATCAAATTTAAAAAAATAATAATATGTTTATCCTATTTATACGGTATAATTTTGCGACTAAGAATTGAACCCCGTGACTTCGTCAATGCTCACCATACTCCATTTTAGGTATCAACTTATTTGAAATATATATATTTATTGGGATTGGGGTTGTTCACGAGTTTTCACGTAAGATAGGATAATTGATCTTCTTATAGACATCAAAATTTTATGATAATCTACAAAACACATTTTATTTCAATTAGGGTTTTTGAGGCTATTCTATCCTAAATCTTGATTCTTGCCTATATAAAGGTAATATATTCAATTTAAAATGCATCTCGGATATCCCATAAATTCTTGGATATTCACAAAGATATCATGAAGACAACTAATATTGTCTTTTTCGAAGAAGTCTCGAATTTTCATAAGCTCGTACTAATAAAGATCGAAATCTCGAATATTTTGCAAGGTCATGAAATGTTGGGCTTTGTGGAGGCTTGTGAGCCGGCCCGACCCATTACTGAAACCCTAGGTTAACTATTTGGTTTTCCTATAAATATGATCCTTGTATTTGTAATTCTGAAGGAGCACAAGTGAAATAAAATCCTCCTGTTACAGTCGTGGAGTAGGGAAACCGAACCACGTTAAATTCTTGTGTGTCCCGTTTGCGTTCCGTTTCTTTTTTCTCTGAATTATTTGTGTGTGTTGTGTGTTTAATTCCCAACAATTGGTATCGAGCGAGGTTTCAACAACATCAGAATAACACAAGCGTGAGAAATTGTCACCTAGGGTTCTTGTGTGAAAAAGCGTGTGCGAGGAGGAGCCGCCGTTACAGTGTGGGTAACCTCAGCAATGCGGCTAGAGAACCGCGAGTCTGAGCGACCGTCGTCAGGTGTCTGTCCGTCGCCGTTCCGTTGGCCGCCATTGTCAGCAGATTAAGAGGAATTGCGAAGGTGCGGTTTGTGGTGCAATATTTCGACGAAATTACCAAGATCTGAAATTAGTTGTACCAGTATCTCATTTAGTCCTTTGAGATGGCGTAAGATGGGAAGTTCAGATTGAGAAGTTCGATGGTACAGATTTCATTGGTGGAAGATGCAGATTGAAGATTTGCCGGTTCGTAAAGATTTGGACGTAGTGTTGGGTGACAAGCCAGAAAATTGTCCGATGCAGAGTGGGCGCTTTTGGATCGGAAAGCTATGTCGCTTATCCGACTTCGTTGACCAAGAATGTTGCGTTCAACATTCTTAAGGAGAAGACAAATAAAGGCATCTTGGAAGCCTTGTCTAACATGTACGAGAAGCCATCTGCAAAGAAACAAAATTTTTCTCGACAGAGAGTTGGTGAACACAAAGATGAAGGAAAGCGATTCGATTCTGAAGCACATCAACTCATTCAATTCGATCTTAGCGGACTTTTGTCGGTTGGCATTAAGTTCGATGATGAAGTTCAAGCTTTACTACCATTATCATCATTGCCTGGCCGGTTGGTCCTGATTCTGGCGATTGCGATTCGATGGGACCTAATGGATTCACCTTTGAGAAGATTCGTGATCTCGTTCTTGGCGAGGATGTCAGAAGAAGGAGTTCTGGAGAATCATCAGGTGATATGCTAAACGTCGTCAGAGACAGAGGAAATAACAGAGGTAGTGGGGCGAGGAGCAGAAGAAGAGTCGATCGAAGGCTCGGGATGGCTCAGTGTAACATGTTGGAACCGCAAGGAGGTGGGGCATTTCGTGAATCAATGCCGTAAAGACAAACAAGTCAACATTCGCAGAAGCACGTCAACGAGGATTTGTTTATCTGTTGCGCGGAGAGCAATGTGGATTCCTGGGTCATGGATTCTGGTGCTTCTTTTCACGCTACCCACAGCAGTGAAGCATTGCAGAATCTGGTTATTGGAGACTTTGGAAAGGTAAGACTTGCAGACGATAGAGCTCTTGATGTTACGGGCATGGGTGACATGGGGCTGAAGACGCCAGTCGGTTTCTGGACCTTGAAGGATGTCAGAGTTGTTCCAAGCTTGACGAAAAGTTTGATTTACATTGGCGGTTGGATGAACAGGGACATCATGTGAAGTTCGGAAATGGGCAGTGGAAGGTCGTGAGGGGCAATCTTGTCATGGCTCGTGGAACAAAAAGAGGATCGTTGTATATTGTCGGATTACCGTCTGAGGGAGGGACCGTCCCAGTTCAAAAGAAAAACAAAGTCCGGTTCCACGTAATCTCAAGGCGTAAGAAGGTTGTCTTTGCAAGAAAGAAACTCGCAGCCACAGGTCGATTCAGATGAACGAGCAAGGAAAGGTTCGTGAAGACCACCAGAGGCGTTAGGCAGCTGGGAGCACCGGCCATTGCAGCTTCACCAAGGCTCCTGAAGACAGCTGGTCAAGAGAACCAGATTCCAAACCGCTGATACGCCTCCGTAAAATTTCTTCTTGAGTATGGAGAGTGTTTGTTCTCGTGAGTTCTAGGATCCGGCATTCGTGTCTCAAGTGGGAGCCGGTAGGGACCGAGGACGAGTCAAGGCGATTCGGCCGTGGATCGATGTGTTGAAGCCGGGAGCTTCAACGGGCCTTCGATTGGTGATGAGAAGGCCAGAAGCGAGAGAGTTGAAAAAGATTACTAGACATACAAGTGTTCTAAGTGGATGACAGTTGAAATTCTTCAAGCCTCCAAGTGGGAGATTGTTGGGCTTTGTGGAGGCTTTGTGAGCCGGCCCATTGAAACCCTAGGTTAACTATTTGGTTTTCCTATAAATATGATCCTTGTATTTGTAATTCTGAAGGAGCACAAGTGAAATAAAATCCTCCTGTTACAGTCGTGGAGTAGGGAAACCGAACCACGTTAAATTCTTGTGTGTCCCGTTTGCGTTCCGTTTCTTTTTTCTCTGAATTATTTGTGTGTGTTGTGTGTTTAATTCCCAACATGAAATATTCACAAAGATCAATTGAGATCAAATTAAATCTCAAGGAGGTTCATATTATCCTATTTCGAAAATAACGTCATATTATATATATATATATATATATATATATATATATATATATATATATATAGTCCTCGAATCACAGAAAAATCTTAAGAGTTAAGGCAGGAAAAAAATTGTACCCGCACTATTCCATATTGTTTTATCAATAAATTTCTTGTTTCTTCAGATTTTATTTATAATTAATTAATTTTTCATATATTTAAAATTTATTCGAAAACCTTTCTTATGAGTGTGATTTAACACAATCTCAATTCTCACGAATATTATTGATCTACCATACAAGTTGTAATTGCTTCAACTCACAAACTGGATTAAACATAGGATGATAAGACACAAAGTTTCAACCAAAAGTAAATATAAAAACATTAAAATCTAATTAATCTCCAAAGAAAAAATTAAGTATTATCTAATTATCTCCAAAGAAAAAATTAAGTATTATATTTCCAGTATACATGTCATTAGTGATAGATGACAGAGTAGTTGACAGATAGTTACATAATTCCTAAACTAATTAATGTATTAAAATTTCATTCATAATAAATTAAAAAATTGGAACAACTAATATCTCACGAATTTTTACATATAATATCCATTATATTTATTGAATTGGAGACGTGACATTTTTTTTTCCTAATGAGACGTGACGTTTATTCATTAATTAAATTAGAGTCTAACCTCTATTTATATAAATTGTGTTGAACTAACTATGCGTTCAATAATATTCACTAACTTTTATTCATATCATATATCGTAAATTCTTAATGATAATATACCACACAAACACAAATTAAAATTAAGCATATTTAACAAAGAGATAAATCATGTAGTTGATGTACAAACAAGATTTGTTAAACACTTAACTTCTTCTTATATATAAATCTCAATATTAAATATTTCTATAAAAAAAACAATCCATTGTAAGTTGTAGTAGTGTTTTCAATTTTCCCAATTTTGTTTTACATAAATAAATATATGTGGAATTGACAGCAGCACTACAATATTTAGTTGGCTTAAAATAAAAGGCAAACCCACATTTTAATAATAACGATCTGTCAAATGTTATGACCTTCTCCTAGAAACCTTATTTTTCTATATAATATACGATTACAGTTCAATTTAATTTATGTGGTATCGTTTAATTTAATAATAATTTTTTAAAAAATTTATGATTTATAATAAATCTTAAATATTTATATAGCTATAAATCGTTTTATTACAAAGAGAATAATTTTTTTAATTTTATAAAAAAGTAATTATTATTTTTGAAAATATTAAAACATAATGTTGTGTAAATTGAGACATATAATTAATTCTAGTCGAACTGCAATTTCTTATCTAAAAAATTAGGTGACACAACATTGAGTACCACTAAATTAGTCCTAAAATGTATATGTTGACTTTTTGGTCCTTTAAAAACTTCAAACAAGTTGATCATAGGTTTACCCAACCCATTAATATAATGTCAACAAAATATCAATTTGCTAACCTCAATCATATACTATCCGAATTATAATATCCAAAATATTTATCTTTATTTTTCATAACCTCGAAGGTTGTTTCATTGTTGATTAGAATTATATAAATATTAAAAGTGCGAGGATATACTTATTTGAATTTACGTGACACCACTTAATTAAGTATTAAAAAGAAATATAATTATAAAAAAAATTATGTATTATATTATATAATAATTAGTTATAGAAAGCTTAATTATTCACATATTAATTGTTTCACTTTCTATCTTATACATAAAACAAAGTATTGCATAAATTCCCTTATATTATGAGTTAAACATCATATTACTTGTATAAATAACTTCTTTCCTAATCAGTTACCAAACATGATACTTATTATTTATGGAAAATTTAATATTTAGAGTGAATTATTAAAAATATCCCTAAATTTGGCGTCAATAATTAGTCTTATCTTTCACAATTGACAACTTTAAAAATATCCATGACTAACTAATTTTAAATACACCCATGATCTTGCAACATGAGTAAAATATATATACCCATAAATTATCACTAAGTTCAAGGATGTTTTCAATACTTCTCTCAGTTTTTTGTTAAGAATCTTATGCTCCTATAAAAATTTGAGACCATTTTATAAAGTATATTATATTTAATTAATTAAGTAGAAAGATATTTTTAAACCATCAATAATTCAAAAATAAAATTAATAATATATATTAAATTTAAAAATATTTTTAATATTCACCTAAACTCATGTAAAACCTGTCTAGTCTCCAAAGTCAACCATATCTATTTTTCCATGGGCGGCTACTTGTAATAAATTTATAACAAGTCATAGATTCTTCATCCCCACGCTCTAGAAATTTCAAAAAGAAACAATCGCATTCCTTCTTTATACTCTGTTCGATATTTATAATGAAATTAGATTATTTTTAAAATACAAATATTATACAAGTCATTTTTAGGGACACCAGTCCTAATTAAATATTTTTCGTAATCCAAACATTTCAGAAATCTCAATTATCCTATTACATATCTCGTCCTCCCTTTCAACAATTTTAATTTGTAAGTAAAGTAAAATAACCTATGACATTTTGTCTTTGTATATATGCATCTATATTTTCCCTTTTCTTGTCCTACATTCAAAATTCTTCCCTCTCACTTTTTCTCTTGCTCAAGCAATTTCACTTGAAGTTTTTTTTTTTTTTTTTTAAGCCTCTTATCATAAACCATCACTATTCCTTTACTTTTTCGAGGAAAATGAAGCGTAAGACGAATACATTTTATTTCGTCTTATGCTTTTTTCGCGTAGTAGCAGAAGCTAGTACAACCTTAGACACACCATCAATATCTCCAACAATGTTAACGCACCCAATAGACCCCTCAAATGTTCAAATTAGCCCAACGTTAGCGGTTATACTTGCTTGTCTTGTATTAATCCTATTCGCCGGTGTCTTCATGTATATGCGTCGTATGAGCCCCGATTCCTTCGATCATTCATTAGGTTTTCATTTTCTACGAAATCGTTCTCCTATCTCTCGAGGGCTCGATCCTGAGATCATTAAAACATTTCCAGTATTCATCTATTCAGATGTCAAATCATTAAATTTAGGCAAATCCATCTTAGAATGTGCGGTTTGTCTAAACGAATTCGAAGAGGAAGAAACTCTCCGTCTCTTACCAAATTGTCATCATGTTTTTCACCCCGAATGTATCGATGCTTGGCTCGCCTTCCGAACCACTTGCCCCGTCTGCCGAACCAATCTCAAAACCAAACCAATCAAACAAACCAATCCTCAACATGTAAATTCAGTTACTGACACTGTCATTGATATCCACACGACAAGTCATTGTGGACCCCAGGGTCCACGAGAGGTAAATAATGCATCGCCTAATAATATTTCGAATTTTAGTAATGAAAAAAGGAAAACTCCTGATTTTATTAGCATTGCGAGAAAATCATCAACACCTAGACGAACGAATATATCGCGTATGTTTAATCGATCACACTCAACGGGTCATTCGTTGATTCAACCGGGTCAAAATTGCGAGAGGTTTACGCTAAAATTACCGGAGGATGCACGTAAAAGATTGATGGAGTTAAGCTTGAGTAGAGCTTATAACAATGGTGAAGTTTTATCTCTAGAGAGGAGTTCATCGAAAGGGTACCGGTTCGAACCGGGAAATGGGCGGTTCAAGTTTTTATCGACTCCGAATTTATTATCGAATAAACCCGGTTCGTCAAAGGAGGAGAAAAGTGAAAAAGAACCGAAGAATCTGTTGAAGTCCGTTAAGTCGCCGTTAAGTTTGTTATGTTTGACGGAAAAGGAGGAAACGGGAGAAAGATCTTTTACTTATTTAAGATCTAATCCTTCAAGTTAGATAAATTTACATATCTTCCTCATTTCTTTTTTAATTTTTACATAAAGATTCTTTATCATAAAAAAAAAGTAATATATTGTATATAGTGATTGATTGAATAGTTAATAGGAAATTATGGCGAACTACAAAAATGAATAGAGGAAAACGATTTTTTTGTTTTTAATTTGGTGTGAGCTCGATTAATTAGAGTTCACATAGTTATATCTCTTAATGTCTTATTCGAAATTCGAAGGAAAAAGCTCCCTCTTAAAAAAATTTCTATAATTAAAATTCGAATGAACTGAGGTTACGGATTAAGAAAGGTGCACCACCTCCTTTATGATGCAATTTCCTAGATATTTTGTATGTCAAAACAAAATTCTTTCATGTATAATTTTTTTTTTAAAAAAATAAAATCTTCAAAAATTAAAATGTTTCATAGTTGAAGTGTCATCATGTAAAATTGCCTACCCAATGCTCTCTTGCAATCATCAATTTCAAAAAATAAGGGAAATTTTGGTATATAGCTATCATTTTGTCTTTTATTAAAAATATCATTGCCTTATTTGTATTTATGAAACATAATAGTAATAGTTTGTATTTGTGCACAAACGAAATATATTATATTGGTACATTTAATACATATTAATTTCTTTGCCTATATGTATTAACGTGTGTATATATATATATATGTGTTAATTAACCCTAAATTCTCGTTTTACTATGGTTTTCTTAAACTATCATGCACTATTTCGAATAATTAAAGGATATTAATTTGTTGGTCACATAATTTTTCTATTCTTTTACTACTTACAAATTAATCAACTTTAACACTTACACTTCGGTCAAGTGGTACGACCACTAATGCAGATTTTTTTTTTTTTGTCCAGACTAGATATTTCATTAAAAGAGTTAAAGCATGTCTGAATTGATTCATTTAAAGTGTTTTGAGTTACATTAAATTTTTAAGAACTTTTAAAGTACTCGAATAAATTAAAGAAAAATGCTTATTATAAACATTTGAATTTAAGTTAAAATGATTAAAATAAATAAAAAAATCATTAGTTGGAATATTAATTTATAAATTAAAAACCAAAAGCATATTCAAAGGCTCTTATTTCATCAAATTATTTCTTTAATCTACTAGGTCCAGTATATATGCTCTCATAAATTATTGAAATATATATCTACTTTGCTTCATTAGTGGAAGAATCATCATGACATTAGGGGCCAACTATATATATCTTTATCTTAGATTCATCCTCTCCTTTGACATTAAGCACTTCACCTTTTCTAATTATTTTTTATTAGAGGCGTAAAATATGAGTTCAATTATAGATAATTTTCGTCTAATTTGTTCATAATTTTAAAGGTTGTGTTTAAAATAATTTGAATTGAGTTCAATTTCAATTCATTCAAGTCATAACACATATTAAGAGAATATTTAATTGAACCCAATTTAATCTTCACTTTCAATCCGTTTTAAGACTCTTTATTTGTTGTGTAATGTGTATTTCTATATTGAAGGTATGAATAACTATCTATTTTATATCTTTTAGGATTGAACAACTTTCACATATAGCAAACACAAAATTCATATTTGTATGTTATAGTAAAGTTTGCATAGTTGTGCTCCATAACAAACATAAATATGTATATTTCGTTATACGTATACAAAAAAAACAGTTGTATAATTCGCTTACATATACAAAGAAACCAATTGCATAATTCGCTATACATATACAAAAGAAAACAGTTATATACAAATCGATTGTATAATTTGTGTGTCTATAAAATGAGAAAGAGAGAAAGACAAAAGAAAATTGGGCAGAGGAATATTTGTATATTATATAATTATAAGTGAATATATATATTTGCACGTGTATATACAATTTCTCTCGTTTCATACAAACAGAAACACAATTTATACATTTCATTTCTGTTTGTATAAGCGATAGATGCGAGGGTGGAGAGTGAGATCTGGGAGAAGGGAGAGAGTGAAACGAAAATATATGTATGTATACAATTTTTCTCGCTTTATACAAACATAAACACATTTTATACATATGCATTTGTATAAAAGCGAGAGATGGAGCGAGAGAGGGAGAGTGGCGAGCGAGAGTTTGAGGGAGAAAGGTGACTGACAAACAGTTTGCTACAGGGCACAATTAAATCAAAGTGTGGTTATAGCATTTAATTTGATTTATTAGTTTGTCATTATATACAATTTTCCTTTTACGATTTATCAAGACTCAAACTCGTGTTTAAGCCCAACCCATTTTAGCCCAAAATAAACTTGGGTGGGTCATGACCCAACCCAATATCTATTTCAATCCATTTTAATATCTATAATTTCAATCCAATGTGCCCATTTGACACTTATATTTTTTTTAATTTCCACTTATGTCACGACCCAAATCGGGTCGCGACTGGCACCCACACTTACCCTCCTATGTGAGCGAACCAACCAATCTAAACCTTAACATTTCAATATAATATCAACAGAAAGTAATGCGGAAGACTTAAACTCATTAATAAAATCAATAACTATTATTATCCCCAAAATCTGGAAGTCATCACCACAAGAACATCTATAATCAAATGACTAAACTAAGAGTATTCTAAAAGCTAAAACAAGTAAAAGCTAGTCCATGCCGGAACATCAAGGCATCAAGACATGAAGAGAAGACCCAGTCAAGCTAGAAGCATTAGCTCACCCCAAATCGGTATAATTGAAGATCTAGAGTTACGGTTGAGTTGAAGACGACGGCACGCTTGTCAGACTCCACAAATAACAAAGAAGAAAACATAAAAGTAGGGTCAAGACAAAACACGGCACTTGAGTAGATATCATCGGCCAACTCAATTTAGGAAACAGTATATACCAAGTAATATCATAAAATCAACTATGATACTCAACATGTAGCAACAACAAGTACTATATCATTAACAATTACCGTCAAGTTCACACATGAGGACTCAAGCCTCAATACCATACTCATTTGGGAATTAGATTCATTAGATTGAGTATATTAACATCTTTCAAGATTCATTATCTTTATTCCTCTTGTGTCGGTACGTGACACTCCGATCCCCTACTACTATGTGTCAGAACGTGACACTCTGATCCCCTAATTCTAAGTGTCGGTTCGTGACACCCGATCCCCTAAATCTACGTGTCAGTTCGTGACACACGATCCTCTAAATCTACGTGTCGGTTCGTGACACCCGATCCCTTAAATCTACGTGTCGGTTCGTGACACCCGATCCCCTAAATCTACGTGTCGGTTCGTGACACTCGATCCCCTAATCTCATTCTATCAATTCATCAAGCCTTCTCTTATACCAAGGCATCATCAATCTCATTACTTTAGTTCATCAAGCCTTCTTTTATACCAAGACATCATCAATCTCATTACTTTAGTTCATCAAGCCTTCTTTTATACCAAGGCATCATCAATCTCATTACTTTAGTTCATCAAGCCTTCTTTTATACCAAGGCATCATCATTAACAAGAGATTGGGTTTTTATCAAGATTTGGGATTCAATAGCTTCATCATGCTTATTTCATCACAATCATATAATCACATTAAATGCGACGTACAATTAAGCACATAGAAGGGTTTACAATACTTCCCAATACATATCATTCGCTATTAAGAGTTTACTATGAAAGCATAAAACCATAACCTACCTCCACCGAAGATTAGTGATCAAGCAAGCAATTTCCCCAAGCTTTGTTCTTCGTTTTCTTTCTTCCTCGTTCGATCCTCTCTCTCTCTCTTTGTTCTTTCTACTTTTCTTATTCAAACCCTCTTTCTTTTACGCTAATTAGTATATACTTAAGAATGAAAGATGGCAATAATATCCCACTAATTAGCTTAGGGGGACCTCTTTTAACCCCAATTAATTAGACTTTTTAAAATTAACCCACTAACTTTATAATTAAAGTAGGAATAGTCCAAAACGCCCTTAAAATAATTACAATCCGACCCGACTGGGACTACGCGACTGTGTGACGGCTGTCGCTACCGCGACGGCATCTCTTTGCCGTCACGAACTCGAGACTCAATTTCTCTGAAGAGTCTGCGACGGATGCACACTCGTGACGGTCCGCCCCGCCATTCCGTTCACGGTTCGCAGAGTCGATTTCGCATCTAATTTTCGTAATTCTAAGTATTTTGGAACGAGATACCTCAACGGTCCGTCGTGCCTCCGACGGTCCGTCGTGCCCGTTGTCTTTGCCGCTTTTTCCGTAATCGAAGTCTGCCTTGAAACGACTAAATAGGTCGTTCTGATAGATACCATTTACCCATCGTTCGCCCTCGAACGATCATAAGAAAAACAAGTGGCGAAAAGAAGTACCTGAAGTGCAGAACAGTGTGGATATCTTTCTTGCATATCAGCCTCTTTCTCCCAAGTGGCTTCTTCGACTGGTCGATTCTTTCAGTGAACTTTGATGGATGCAATCTCCCTCGACTTCAACTTGCGAACTTCTCTATCTAAAATAGCAACAGGCTCCTCCTCATAAGACAAATTCTCATCAAGCAAAACTGAATCCCAACGGATAATGTAGTTTCCATCCCCATGGTATCTTTTCAACATAGACACATGAAATACCGGATGCACTCCGGACAGCCTTGGAGGCAAGGCTAACTCATAAGTCACCTCCCCTACTCGCTTGAGTACTTCAAATGGACCAATGTACCTTGGGCTAAGTTTACTTCGCTTACCAAACCGCATCACCCCTTTCATGGGCGAAACCTTCAGTAAGACTTGTTCACCCTCCATAAACTCCAAGTCTCTAACCTTTCGATCTGCATATTCCTTTTGCCTACTTTGCGCCGCTAAAAGCTTTTCTTGAATAGATTTCACTTTCTCTAATGAATCCCTCAAAAGGTCGGTACCCCAAGGTCTAACCTAGTACCCAATTCCGCATGCAATGTTTTCCAAAACTTAGAAGTAAACTGCGTACCTCTATCTGATATGATGAAGAGTGGAACCCCATGCAACCGAACAATTTCTGAGATGTAAATTTTGGCTAACTTCTCTGCATTGTAAGTCACCTTAACCGGAATGAAATGAGCAGACTTAGTTAACCTATCAACAATCACCCAAATAGAGTCATACTTACCCATTGTCTTGGGAAGACCAACCACGAAGTCCATTGCAATCCTTTCCCACTTCCATTCAGGAATGGGCATTCTCTGAAGTGTTCCTCCGGGCCTCTGGTGTTCATACTTTACTTGTTGACAGTTTGGACATTTGGCAATAAAATCAACAATGTCACGCTTCATTCTACTCCACCAAAAGTGTTGCTTTAGGTCACGAAACATCTTGGTTGCACCAGGATGTATAGAATACCTTGAACTATGAGCCTCTATCAGAATAGTGTTGATCAAATCGTCAACTCGGGGTACACATACCCTTCCCTTGATTCTCAAAACACCTTCCTCATCGATTTGTGCTTCCTTAGCCTCTCCTCGCAATACTTTATCTTGGATTCTTCTTAGTTTCTCATCATCAAACTGTTTTCCCTTAATCTTGTCAAGAAAAGAAGATCTTGCCTCCACACAAGCCAACAATCCTCCCTTCTCATTTACTTCTAATCTCATCAAGTCGTTAGCCAGAGTCTGAACCTCTCTAGCCAGTGGACGTCTAGAAACTTGCAAGTGAGCTAGACTTCCCATGCTCCCTGCCTTTCTACTTAAGGCGTCTGCCACAACATTAGCCTTTCCCGGATGATACAAGATAGTGATGTCGTAGTCCTTCAGTAGTTCCATCCATCTCCTCTGCCTTAAATTCAAATCTTTTTGAGTAAAGACATACTGTAGGCTACGATGATCCGTGTATACTTCACACTTAACCCCATACAGATAGTGCCTCCATTGCTTTAATGCAAACACTACCGCAGCCAATTCCAAATCATGAGTCGGACAATTACGTTCATGCACCTTTAATTGCCTCGAAGCATAAGCAATTACATTCTTTTCTTGCATTAGCACCGCACCCAACCCAGAATAGGATGCATCACAATAAACAATGAAGTTCTTACCTTCCACGGGCAAGGTGAGAATTGGTGCAGTAGTCAACAAAGTCTTGAGCTTCTGAAAGCTTTCTTCACACTCGTCCGACCATACAAATGGGACATTACGCTTAGTCAAGTTCACAATCGGGAAGCAATGGAAGAGAATCCTTGACAAATCGACGGTAATAGCTAGCTAAACCAACAAAGCTCCTTATTTCTGACACATTAGTGGGTCTCACCCAATTCTTCACTGTCTCAATCTTAGAAGGATCCACCATTACTCCATCCTTAGAAACTACATGCCCCAAGAAGGACACTGCATCTAGCCAAAACTCACACTTAGAGAACTTAGCATAAAGCTTTTTCTCCCTCAACATTTCCAATACAATCTTCAAATGCTCCTCATGTTCCTTCTTACTTTTAGAGTATATCAGTATATCATCAATAAATACGATCACAAAGAGATCCAAATACGGCTTAAAAATCCCGTTCATCAAGCTCATGAAAGCAGCAGGAGCATTCGTAAGACCAAAAGACATCACTACAAATTCGTAATGCCCATACCTGGTCCGAAAAGGAGTCTTTGGCACAGCCGTTGCTCGCATTTTCAATTGATGATAACCGGATCTCAAGTCAATCTTAGAAGACACAAGCACCTCAGAATCGATCGAACAAGTCATCAATGCGAGGAATGGGATATTTGTTCTTAATAGTTACCTTGTTCAACTGTCTATAGTCTATGCACATCCGAAAACTCCCATCCTTCTTCTTCACAAACAAAACAGGAGCACCCCAAGGAGATGCACTTGGTCTAATAAAGCCTTTGCTTAGCAACTCTTGAAGTTGTGCCTTTAACTCTCTTAATTCTGCGGGAGCCATTCTACAAGGGGGTATAGAAATGGGGCGAGTGCCCGGTTCAAGATCAATGCAGAAGTCAATATCCCTATCTGGTGGCATACCAAGAAGATCTGCAGGGAACACATCCAAAAACTCGCGGACTATCGAAACCGACTCAATTGGAGGTACTTGGATAGTATCATCCCTGAGATGTGCCAAGAATGCCAAACAACCCTTACTAACCATTTTCTTAATACGAAGGAAGGAGATGATACGAACCGGATTGGAAGTGTAGTCACCCTCCCACACTAACGGATCTGTCCCGGGCTTGGCTAACGTCACGGTTTTAGCGTTACAATCCAAGATTGCAAAATTCGGAGAGCCAAGTCATACCCGTAATTACATCAAAATCAACCATTTCTAAGATAACCAAGTCTACATAAGTATTACTCCCACAAAAGTCACCAAACAAGACCTATATACTTTTTCAACTATCACGCACTACCCACCGGTAGAAACACGAATAGGCATGTCCAAAGAATTCACAAGGTAAATTAAGACCATTAGCAAATGAGGAAGATACATAAGAAAATGTGGATCCAGGATCAAACAATACGTAAGCCATGCAATCACAAACCGAAAGATTACCGTGATGACAAAGATCGGATGTCTCCGCCTCGCCGCCAGGAAAGCGTAACAATGGGCCCCATTACTTGTCCTGTCTGCCGCTCTACCATGTTGTGTTGTAGTGGCTCCGCTTGCCCATCACCCTGGCCGCTTTGGTGACCACCATTACCTCGGCCACCACGCCCTCCGTAATAACGGCTTACCACGACCACCTCTACCTCTAGCTATCGGGGTCTATAACTCTGTTTGGACAATTCCTCCTAATATGTCCAGTCTCCCACATCCATAACACTCTCTCGAGTCAAGCATATGTTTCTCGCAGAGTTGTTGGCCGGCCTGAGGTGGAACCCCAACTACACCAGTAGTGAAGATCGAATTGGTCGAATCGAGTAACCTCACGAACCCCGCCCTCTGCAGTAAGAACCATTAAACTCACCTCCCTTTCGAAACCTTTTTGATGTTGATGCCATGGTGAAGTCATCTGGCTTCACTCCCTCTACCTCTATCACGAAGTCTACCACTTCTTGAAAAGATTTCGTTGTAGCCGCTACCTGTAAGGCTGAAATCCGCAATTCTAACCTCAACCCCTTCACAAAATGGCGAATCCGCTCTTGTGGATCAAACAAAGCCGAGTGGCATATCCGGAAAGTGCACGAAACTTAGCCTCATATGCAAGAACCGACATCCTACCTTGCTCTAGGCTCGAGAATTCATCTCTTTTTCTATCCCTCAAAGTCCCAGAATATACTTCTCCATAAACAAGCTGTAGAATGATGCCCAAGTCATAGGTGGTGCCTCTGTTGGTTGACACTCAACACGTGACCGCCACCACATTTGGCGTTCCTTGAAACCGATAAGTCACAAACTCAACACCAAACCGTTCTACTATACCCATCTTGTGTAGTAGCTCATGACGATCAACCGTAAAAATCATAGGCATCCTCAGTTCAAGACCTCAAGACTGGAGGTTTCAATTTCAAGAACTTATCAAAAGTTCATGTTGATCATTTGTCTTTATAGGCCTGTAGTCGACGAGGAAACGTGCCTATTTCAATGGAACATCCACGCGAGCCGCAGATGGCGCGTGTTGTACCTCCGACCACTGAGGTCTTTGGTGCGGCTCTTGGAGGTGTTTGACCTTGATCGATAACCCACTAAAATAAGCGAGAACCTGATTGATCATCTCAGGGTAGGTTGGGAGGCAATCCCTCATTCCGTACTTGTTCGGTTTCCCCTTCCTCACCCTCTCTTACTACTTCTTGATCGGTGGAGGAGTCACCGCCTAGTATCAAATGGGCTGGGTGCTCGCCCTCTTTCTCTGAAGGGCGTCCTCCCCGACCTCTACCACGGCCTCTTGTCGTTACTCTTTCTCGAGCTACGACCCGGTGGGTCGCTCAGACGCTCTTGTCTTGCCGATGTTGATGTTGGCGCAATCGTTGCTCAAGTTCTAACCATCCGTGAAATAGAGTGAAGATGGTCGATACCAATTTGTATCACCTAGATACCAATCGATCCAAGTAATAGCACGAAAGAAAGAATGAAAGAATGGAATTTTCCTAAAGTCTTATAGCTTCTCAAAGAAAAGTAAAGCGTCCCTACCGCTCCTTAAGGCTCTACTAGACTCGTTCTTGTGTGATGAGACCAACGAACCTAATGCTCGATACGAGTTTGTCACGACCCAAATCGGGTCGCGATCGCACCCACACTTACCCTCCTATGAGCGAACCAACCAATCTAAACCTTAACATTTCAATATAATATCAACAGAAAGTAATGCGGAAGACTTAAACTTATTAATAAAATCAATAACTATTATTATCCCCAAAATCTGGAAGTCATCACCACAAGAACATCTATAATCAAATGACTAAACTAAGAGTATTCTAAAAGCTAAAACAAGTAAAAGCTAGTCCATGCTGAACATCGAGGCATCAAGACATGAAGAGGAAGACCAGTCAAGCTAGAAGCATTAGCTCACCCCGAAATCCGTGTAATTCAAGATCAAAGAGTTACGGTTGAGTTGAAGACGACGACACGCTTGTCGTGACTCCACAAATAATAAAGAAGAAAACATAAAAGTAGGGTCAAGACAAAACACTGGCATCGAGTAGATATCATCGGCCAACTCAAAATAGAAACAAAGATATACCAAGTAATATCATAAAATCAACTATGATACTCAACACGTAGCAACAACAAGTACTATATCATTAACAATTACCGTCGAGTTCACACGAGGACTCAAGCCTCAATACCATACTCATTCGGGAATTAGATTCATTAGATTGAGTATATTAACATCTTTCAGATTCATTATCTTTATTCCTCTTGTGTCGATGCGTGACACTCCGATCCCCTACTACTATGTCGGAACGTGACACTCGATCCCCAATTCACGTGTCGCTCGTGACACCCGATCCCCTAAATCTACGTGTCGGTTCGTGACACCCGATTCCCTAAATCTACGTGTCGGTTCGTGACACCCGATCCCCTAAATCTACGTGTCGGTTCGTGACACCCAATCCCCTAAATCTATGTGTCGGTTCGTGACACTCGATCTCCTAATCTCATTCTATTAATTCATCAAGCCTTCTCTTATATCAAGGCATCATCAATCTCATTACTTTAGTTCATCAAGCCTTCTTTTATACCAAGGCATCATCAATCTCATTACTTTAGTTCATCAAGCCTTCTTTTATACCAAGGCATCATCAATCTCATTACTTTAGTTCATCAAGCCTTCTTTTATACCAAGTCATCATCATTAACAAGAGATTGGGTTTTTATCAAGATTTGGGATTCAATAGCTTCATCATGCTTATTTCATCACAATCATATAATCACATTCATGCATGCATACAATTAAGCACATAGAAGGGTTTACAATACTTCCCAATACATATCATTCGCTATTAAGAGTTTACTATGAAAGCATAAAACCATAACCTACCTCCACCGAAGATTAGTGATCAAGCAAGCAATTTCCCCAAGCTTTGCTCTTCGTTTTCTTTCTTCCTCGTTCGATCCTCTCTCTCTCTTTGTTCTTTCTACTTTTCTTATTCAAACCCTCTTTCTTTTACCCTAATTAGTATATACTTAAGAATAAAAGATGGCAATAATAACCCACTAATTAACTTAAGGTTACCTCTTTTAACCCCAAGTAATTAGACTTATTAAAATTAACCCACTAACTTTATAATTAAAGTAGGAATAGTCCAAAACGCCTTAAAATAATTACGAAATCCGACCAGACTGCGGACGTCGCTACCGCCGGCGTCCGGCTCCCGCCGCTTCCACGCACTTCAGAGACTCAATTTCTCTGAAGAGTCTGTGACGGTCCGTCACACCTGTGACGGTCCGTCCTGCCATTCCGTTACGAAGTTCAGAGAGTCGGTTTCAGTACCCAATTTTCAGAATTCTAAGTATTTTGGAACGAGATACCCTCAACGGTCCGTCGTGCCTACGACGGTCCGTCGTGGGGCCCGTTGTCTTTGCCAGTTTTTCCAGAATCGAAGTCTGCTGCTCGAAACGACTAAACAGGTCGTTACAACTTAGTGTTGGAGCCATCATTAGAGTCCTGATTAAATATAGACCACTCATTGTAGGATCCACTCATGGGTGACACTTTCAACATAATTTTCTCAAAACCAAAGGATAGTCGGCGAGACATTTGGTTAAAGATGGAACAGTCCCATCCCTGCACCATAATTGATATCGGTACCTTAGCTTTTCTAATTTTACTGGAATTAGTGACCATTATTGTCCAACTTATGGTTTGCTATTCCAGTAAAGACGATATAAGAATCTAAATTTAATGTTCACATAAAATTTTAATTTTTATATCAATCTGATTTCATATCGTATGTTTAAATGATCCTAAGGGTCACAATTTATTTATTTTGTTTCTTTTTTGTGTAGGGTAATATTCTCAACATTTCCAATATAAACAAAACCCCGTGATAGAGCTATTTGCCCTCTAATTATATGCATCTCTCTCAAAAATTTCTTTTCCTCCAGTTCACATAACTTTGGCATATCAAGTACTTCAAGTTAGATTAGTTTAAAGTTATAGTTTGCATAATTTGCTCTATGGAGCATCAAATTTGTATAAGTCGCTAGCAGACCTCTCGTTTGTATTAAAGCACAACAATTGTATACGCATATCGGTTAAATAATTGTATATATATAATAACTATGTATATGTATTAATGATTGTGTTTGCATTATGCATAAAATTTGAATTTGTATACAATTAAATCGAAATAAAAACATTTCTATATCAAATCTCTCTCTCTCGCTTTAAACAACACAAATTATACATTGTAATTTGTACAATTTGTGTTTATATAAAACGAGAAAGAGAGAAAGACAAAAGAAAACATATTAGGAAGACTTGTATTTGTATAATTATAAGTGTATAGGGCGAATATATATGTATTTGTATTTGTATATACAGTTTTCTCTCACTTTATACAAACACAAATACAATATATACATTTGTGTTTGTATAAAGTGAGAGAGGCGAGGGAGAGTGGCGAACGAGATTCTCTAAGGAGGGAGAGGTGAATGACAAATATCTGTTATACATTACAACTAAATAGAACTGTAGTTATAATATTTAATTTGAATTAACACTTTGTTATTTTCCAAAAATATTTCACCCACCTAGCTGTAATAGTAATATCTTTTATTCTCTTATGTACAACCAATGTATGATAAGTATAGAACAATATGTACGAAAATATACAAATTATGCATGAATTATAGATGATTGTTATGCATAACTACATTTATCATGCAAATAAATTATATTTTAAGAATTTTTTTTTATATATATACACACTTGAAATCCTATTAATTAATAGAGATAAAATGTAAATTTTCTATATAAATTAATATTTTCTTAATAGGTGTGCAAAGTAAAAATATAACAAGTAAAAAGGGACAAAATGAGTAATTTATTAAGTCAAAGTTAAAAGTCATAAGCAGATGATATCTTATTTTAATTTTTGACTTATTTTAAAACTTTTTTGGCAAAAAAATAGGTACTTAAAAACATTTTATAACTTTTTCAAACACCTCCAAAATTTAAAAAAAACGCCCTAAAAATGCTAAATTACTGACATTAAATCAGAAAATTGAGTCCAACAAAATGGCCTGAAAATAAAGAAGAGCTAAGGTGGTTTAAATACATGAGCTGGCCCATGTAGCTTAGGCCCATTCCTAACATCCCCATGAAGCTGGAAGCCCTAAAAGGCTCCATGCATAATAACATAACTTTTATCTAAGCTATCCTGTATAATTAACACGTATCGTTGATGTTATTCCGAGTCCAAATCCAGCTTGGAAAGTAATAATGTGTTGCTCTATGTCAAAGAATTTAGTAAACATCAAGGGAAAAGGGTCAAGAATGTCCTTAAACTATATGAAAGGAACAAAAATGTCCTCTGTTTAAAGTTTGGTTAAAATGCCCTTACCTTCAATACTTTGGCTCAAAAATGCCCTTAAGCTATACGAAAAGGAACAAAAATGTCCTCCTTTTATTGTTTGGTCCAAAAAATATCCTTGTCGACTTTGGTCCAAAAATGTTGTTATTGTTATTTAATGGGTAAAAAATGCTCATTATTTCAAATATATATATTATTATTTTCTTTTTAACACATTCTTTTTCTAATACTATATTTTAAAAAGAAATTAGCAAATGTTAATCCTACTTCAATTCAGAAAAAAAGAAAATACTTCTTATTTTATTATTATTATTTTTTATCGTTATATAAATATTAATTAATGGTGAATATAATATAATTTTATATATGTGAAATATATTATATGTCGTTTATTTAGTTTTAATTGATAAAATGAGATTAAGAAGACAAAAAATATTTTTTACATTTTTATTTGTTAAAGTGACTTTAGAAGAAATAAAAAAAAATAGTGTTCTTTAATAATATTTAATTAGAAAGAAAATGTGTTTAAAAAGAAAAAAATATTTATTCTTAAAAGAGTATTGTTAACCCATTTTATAACTATAAGGGCATTTCTGGATCAAAATATTGACTACAAGAACATTTTTAAGCTAAAGTATTGACGGTAAGGACATTTTTTATCTAAACTATAAACGAAGGACATTTTTATTCCTTTCACATAGTTTAAGGACATTTCTTACTCTTTTCCCAAGCATTAATATTCTTTTCAAGGAGTATATTCAAATACTACTTCATCTTTGACTTCAACTATATGAATTTCAATTAAAATGAAAAATATTTGAAGTCTATGACCAAACAACTATTAAGAAATATGAGAGAATTGCATTACATCCTCAGAGTGTCATATGCATTTAGAGGCATTGAAACTAAGGAGTCTGTTTGTATTGACTTCAAAGTTGGTCAAACTTATTTTAATTTTTTTTTTGCTTTTGAAAGTATTTACAAGGTTAAAAGTAACTTAAAATAAGTTGAAACGACTTAAAAGAACACGAGCTAATGTATACCCTTCCGTGAACCAATTTTGTAAGTGTTTGGCAAGGAACATAATAACACTCTTCTTCGCGGAAGTTTGAAGGAATGATTTTTTTGGTACATTTAAACTCTTCAACTAATCTGAAGTTGCTTGAGTCATATGATTTTGTTGGGCAGTTGTATTTCGAAGAGGACAAGTCGAGAATAATACTCCTAGATCGATGTAGATTATACCGTACTGAGTTTAAATCTAAAGAGCAAGATATTCACGTCTCATCCTGAATACTTTTTAATTCATTTTATTTAAACTATAATTTTTTATATTTATGATGTATTACACCAATAAAGAAAATATCAAACATGTGTTCCATACATTTCCTTTTAAGTGCTACTCTTTCTCCCAAAAGTGGCATTAAACTTTTAGAGAAGCACTTTGCCAACTACTTTTGGTGGTCTTAATGGTCATGATTAATTAAACAAAAATGCCCATTATTAGATCTTTTTGCAAAATCTTTGATACCCTACTGATGAAGAAAGTTATATTAGCATAAAGAGAATGGAAGACATTAGAACCACCTTTGTATATTAAAAAGTGGTGGAGATTTATCCCAATCTCTTTTACTATTTATTTTTATTATATTCAAACATAAGTAATAGTGTGAGAGCTAGGGGTCACCCTAGCTACTGCTAATTATGTATGTATGGACTTCTAGATTGTGGAAGATAACATAATATGTGTTACTATTCGAATTTCGCGAGTCAAATAGTTTAGTTTTGATCATGAATTTTAATATGACATCAAAAGTATTTGAAATAAAATTTACATATTTGATACGACATAAGCGTTATATAAGCTACGATACTTTTGACGTTATATAAATTATTATATAAAAAATATTTATTTAAATTTTAAAATTTTAAAAATGTTACATAAATTGAGACAAGAACGAATGGATCGGAATAGCATTTGGTTTGACAATTGGACAGGCAAGGGTCCATTGGTAGATGCTCTTCCATAGACTTGTAAAAGCGCCAAAACGACATAATGTCAAGTCCCTCTTATATGGAAAATTTTATTTAAAAAAATATTATATGGTTTGCTTGGAAGCCAAAAAAAAAAAAAAACCGATCCAAGATTGGTATTATTTTTGAAAATAAAATTTTTAGAAAGTACAAATAAAAAACAACATAAGCTTTTTAACCAATAACCATATTTAATGACTACCTCACGGAAAAAATGTACGTGTTCATCACAGATGATTTTAAATCAATTTCTTTGACAATCGATTTGACGAAATCGATTTTAATTTATTTATTTTTTTGGTAGTATCTATCGAAAATCATAAATGAGCACTCTTTAGTAACATAGATGTGACATATATTAAGGGGTAGCTTCATTAATATTGTGTAGCTGTTTTAACTTGATCTTTTGAATTACAAGGTTCTTGTTATGACACCAATGCTCAAAATTATTGATATATAGTGACCATTTCAATTATTTCAATGAGAAAATAAAGCTCACTAAAGCCATATTGTCCCATCCTTGAGTGTGGTTTAAAGAGCTAGTGAAAATAGAGTGATTATTTATTGTGACTTGTTAAATTATATTGATAATATAAAAATTTTTTATATTCTTTATATATATATATATATATATAATTTGAATATCTTTATTATTGTTATCATCTTTAAAAATAATATAATTTTTTATCGAAAGGGGTTCGGATGAACCCTAAATATATGGCGACTCCGCCACTGCTTCTCACATGAGCTTATTTTGACTCATTCAGTTCAACTCAGTCCAACTATTTGGACACTTGTTTTAATTTCTATTTTTTGGATCGAAGCCCCCCAAAAAATCAATTGGATGACATTTTAAATTCCTATAATTTCTTCGCTAATTTTATTTGTTTGTACTTAATGAAAGTATAGACGTGAGAGGTTCAACCATTGATTAAATGCATATGTTTTTTTTTTGAGGTGTAAGCACTTAACTGACTTAATGGAGCTTAACCATTTCAGTTTAACTCCATCCATCTATTTGGACATTTGTTAACCCCTATACAAAGTATTAATAAGCACATATTTTCTCTTACCACCATTTAGACCGCTAATTATTAACATCAATCAATTTCTTCATCGCCTATTACTATCAACTGCCATTTGTCGAGAAAGTAACCACAACATCAACTATCTCCATCATGATAACTATCACCATCATTATTACTAGCCATTTGACCAATCATCACCAACGTGAGTCACTACAACACTAATCATCTCTACAAATCATTTTTAATATCACTGGCAAACATAAATATTTCATAGATAACTTTATTTCATTCAATTTATACTTTTAAATATTTTATTATTTTTTATTTAAGTTATATATTTATCATGTTTAAGATTAAATAAATTATGGATAAACAAACATCGTAATCATTATGCATTTATATCTAGAAATATTATATTAATCATTAAATGAAACATCAAATTCCAAAAAACAAATGAGCCCTTAAAACTTTATGCTCTATATTCACCAAGTAGATGTAATAATAATAATATTAATAATAATAATTCTTTTGTTCATATTTAATAAGGTTTAATTATTATCACTTAAACACAACTAAAACATGACAATATCTTTGTTTTCTTCCTTCATTACTCAAATTCTCATAAGTCTAGCTAGCTAGGTACATGTTGCTATTGGAAATATTAATGATAGATTAAATGATATACATAGCCAATATTACAATTTACTTAATATAATTAAAACATATGTCTACATAATTATCTATATAAACTACATGATTAAGGTTTTAGATAGAAATTGCTCAACCATACACTTCCAAATAATGTACTATTCGAAAGTGACCACTCCATTATTTGTCAAACCAATTATATCAATAGATTCACATTCTTCTCAATTATAAAAGTTGAGTTCTCACTACAAACTAAACCAAAAAAAATAAAAATGGAAGAAGAAGCAAATTTTTTAAGTATCAATATGAAGAGATTCCTCTTGATTATAAATTGTTTATTATTATCCGTTGGTGTTTGTGGTGGCCCTTTAATGATGCGTTTATATTTTGTTGAAGGTGGTTTAAGAATATGGTTTAATAGTTGGTTACAAACCGGTGGATGGCCACTCACAATTATACCACTAGTCATCTTATATTTCTATCGACGAAAAATCGAAGGCTCTGATACCAAGTTGTATTATACCACACCTCGAATTTTTATTGGATCGTTTGTTATTGGTATTTTTACGGGATTTGATGCTTATCTTTATTCGTGGGGAGGGTCAAAACTCCCCGTGTCAACGTCTTCCCTTCTTATCGCAGCTCAACTTGCCTTCACAGCGATAGGGGCTTACTTCATAGTGAAGATAAAATTTACGTCATATTCAATTAACGCGGTGGTTTTATTGACACTTGGCGCGGTTTTATTGGGTATTCGATCGAATGGTGATAGACCGGAGGGTGTTACAAGTAAAGAGTATGTTATTGGTTTTATTATGACACTTTTGGCTGCAGCTTTGTATGGACTTATTTTGCCTTGTATTGAGTTGATGTATTTGAAGGCTAAACAAGCTATTACTGCAACATTGGTGTTGGAAATTCAAATGGTTATGTGTTTTGCTTCAACTGCTTTTTGTACCATTGGAATGATTGCAAACAAAGATTTTCAGGTACTTTTTTAACGAGATCGATTCAGAATTTAAAATTTATAGTATAAACTCTAAATTTCATATTTGTATAGTTGAAGGAAGTTGTTTTATTATATATGTACACATTGTGTAGGGCTTGGAGTAGGGTATATATGTGGAGTCTGGAAATCGCGGATTAGGGTAAAAGATTAATAGTCAGTGGAGTGTTCTCTTGCTTCTCAAAGCGTTTAAGCTTAAATATTTTGATTATTGTAATATTTTGTTATTCTTAATGTTTATCTAGTAGTTCTATATTTTCTACTCCGTCATTTTTAATCTAATTTCTTTACTCGAGTTAAGGATTTTCCGAAAACAGTCTATCTCTTTACCTAGACAATAGTGATTACGTCTGCGTACGCTGTCTCAATATAGTAGTTAATTTCCTCTATTTTCAACTTACATGGATATGTCTACCACATCATAATAGCAATCTGTATAGTCTCTTCATTTTAACTCATATAACATGTCACTTATTATTTTTGTAGGCAATATCAAGGGAAGCAAAAAATTTTAACCTTGGAGAAGCTAGATATTACATAGTTGTAATATGGAGTGCTATTATTTGGCAATGTTTCTTTGTTGGTGCTGTTGGAGTTATTTACCTCTCTTCTTCTTTAATGTCTGGAGTTTTGATTGCAGTTTTACTGCCAATTACTGAAATATTAGGAGTAATTTTCTTTGATGAAAAATTCTCAAGTGAAAAAGGACTTTCACTTTTTCTTTCTCTTTGGGGTTTTGTTTCTTATTTTTATGGAGAATTTAAACAAGCAAAAAAAGTTGAGAAGAAGAAAATTCAAGAAAATGAGATGACAACAACAACACAAATAGAACCAGCTTGACTTACTATTTATGATTCTTTTACCTATTGTATCGTTAAATTCATCGTTATGTAATCATGAATAGTAGTGTCAGTTTATGTGATGACCATGCATAGAGTGTTGTGTTGTTTTCTATTCTTTTTGATTACTTGGTACTATTTAATTTTAAAGTAATATTATGCTAGAATGCTACTTTTATTTTAATAATATTGTAAATTTTATTCTTGAGATTTTCAGTATTTGATATTATGAAACAATGAAAAATGATGAAAATTTATATAAATATTGTATTCAGAAAAAGTTATATACAATATAATACGATATATAGAGCGCGATACGTAATAATTATAATAAAAAATTCAAACAAAAGTTATGTAAGTTTTTCTTATTTATTATTAGGATTTTTTTTGCACTTTCAAGTCTATTATTATATAATTGAAAGATTTGTATTTTTTCAGCAAAATATTCGTGTTATATTACTAGTTGTAGAAATTTTGCAATAATGTATTTAATTCAACGCTTACTATTCAAGACACGACAATTGAGTAAAATAATTGAAGAAACACTTATCCAAGATTTTTCAAAGATATTATGGCTAGTGGCACCTATTTCTAATTTCTATTTTTTTTAAAAAATAAAGTAAGAAATAAGTCTTTCTTATATATGGATTTGGAATTTTATAAAATTGAGTTGCATTTCTTCTCAATTTTAGCATTCATGGATTCACAATGTAATTTTAACGAATAATGGTGTATATGGTTATGATTAAAAAATTAAATTAAATTACAATTCGAAATAAATCAATAAAGAAAATTGATATCTGATTAAATTCGACTAAAAAATCTTCCAAAAAAAATAACCAAATCATATTAAAAGATATATGCTTTTTTTTTCATTTAATTTGTCAAAATATATTTTATTAACTTTCACGTGACATTTAAATAATAAAGATCATAAGAAAACTAACTCGCACACTCCATTTATATTTTATTTTATCATCTTTCACTTTCCAACTTGCGTTGATATTTCTATTTTTTTGCAAAATTGACTTAATTCAAGAATTTTTTTTTTTCTTGGGCATCATTAATTGTCAATGATGAATTACTAAAAAGGGATCATTAATCATGTACAAATTACCATAAAATACTCTCTATAATATGACTTAATTGTAAATATGAGTAACAACGGTTAGAATTTTCACTCCCTATATTGTACAAATTTTATATAAATATTTAGTTTGAATAATATATTTATTTTACTAATATGTTTAAGTGTTTATTATTGAACAATAGGAGGTATATATTTAAATAATAACATATCGGGATATGCCAACTTAAAGAAAATGCAATATGGATTTTATTATTAAGAATTTAAGTTGACATTGTTTTTATTAAAATATTCTATTCACTACCTTTCGATTATAAAAGATAATAAACATTTGCTTGATTTTTAATTTTATTTTTTCATCTATATAAGCACTCAATTATGAAAGTAGAGTTCTCACTATAGCAAAACCAAATAAAAATAAAAATGGAAGATGGAATTTTAAGTATTAATATGAGGAGATTTCTTTTGATTATAAATTGTTTATTAATGTCTGTTGGTGTTTGTGGTGGCCCTCTAATTATGCGTTTATATTTTGTTGAAGGTGGTTTAAGAATATGGTTTAATAGTTGGTTACAAACCGGTGGATGGCCACTCACAATTATACCACTAGTCATCTTATATTTCTATCGAAGAAAAATCGAAGGCTCTGATACCAAGTTGTATTATACCACACCTCGAATTTTTATTGCATCGTTTGTTATTGGTGTTGTTACGGGGTTTGATGCTTATCTTTATTCGTGGGGAGGGTCAAAACTCCCCGTGTCAACGTCTTCCCTTCTTATCGCAGCTCAACTTGCCTTCACGGCGATAGGGGCTTACTTCATTGTGAAGATAAAATTTACGTCATATTCAATTAACGCGGTGGTTTTATTGACAGTTGCCGCGATTTTATTGGGTATTCGATTGAATGGTGATCGACCAGAGGGTGTTACAACTAAAGAGTATGTTGTTGGTTTTATTGTGACACTTTTGGCAGCAGCTTTGTATGGACTTATTTTGCCTTGTATTGAGTTGATGTATTTGAAGGCAAAACAAGCTATTACCGCAACATTGGTGTTAGAGATTCAAATGGTTATGTGTTTTGCTTCTACTGCTTTTTGCACTATTGGAATGATTGCTAATAAAGACTTTCAGGTATATATCTTTTTAATTCAATATTAAATTAGAAATTTATTCAGAATTTATTATAAAGTTCAAATTTTAGTGGTTGAAGGAAGTTATTTTTTTTTAGTACTTCCTAACAAAGACGATTCTATATTTAGGGAAATTTGAAGTCGGGGTCTCTAGTTAAGGATGAAAGAGTACTTACCACTCCATCACAACCTTTTTGGTAGTGAAAGAAGTTGTGCAGTTATATGTACATATTATTTTTTTCCCTCTATTCGGTGTTCGTACTCACATTGCAGTCCAACCAAATTCATATTCGTGCCAAAAGGTCTCACATTGGAGGGGAGGGGGTAGAAGCACTCCCAATTATAAAGGTGACATCATACTCGGGGGGACTCAAACTAGAAATCTGTTGTAGCTATGGATAAAGGAGTATTTACTACTCCAACACAACTTTATTGGTTTTTGAAGGAAGTTATGTAGTTATAGTACATATCATTTTTCTTTATTCTTCTTTCAATGTTTGGTCCTCAAATTGCTATCCAAGAAATTCAAATTCACACCAGAAAATCTCACATAGGTAGGCGGGGAGGGAGGGGGGAGGAGTGCTCCCAATTATAAAGGTGACATCGCACTCCAGGGTACTCGAACTCGACACCTCTTATTATGGATGAAGTAGTACTTAACACTCCATCACAAATCATATTAATTATATGTACATATTCAGTCAATTTATTTATAAAAAAATGTGTAGGGTTTGGACTAAGGTAGGTGTGAGGGTGTAGAGATCGCGAATTAAGGTAGAAAGGACAATAGGTAATGGTGTCTATTGTAGTAGTAACTCTACAACCATCTATTTTTACGATATTTTGGTTATTGCAATATTTTGTTATAGTTACTCTTTTCTTAGTGGTTGCCATATTTTTACTTTTCATTCTTAACAGTTTCACTTTCTCTACGAGATAGTAATAATATCTGCATACGACATTGTTTAGCATATAGCATGTAATTTCCTTTATTTTTGTAGGCAATATCAAGAGAAGCCAAAAATTTTAACCTTGGAGAAGCTAGATATTACCTAGTTGTAATATGGAGTGCTATCATTTGGCAATGTTTCTTTGTTGGTGCTGTTGGAGTTATTTACCTCTCTTCTTCTTTAATGTCTGGAGTTTTGATTGCTGTTTTATTGCCAATTACTCAGATATTGGCTATTGTTTTCTTTAAAGAGAAATTCTCAGGTGAAAAAGGACTTTCACTTTTTCTCTCTCTTTGGGGTTTTGTTTCATATTTCTATGGGGAGTTTAAACAAGCAAAGAAAGTTGAAAAGATGAAAATTCAAGAAAATGAAATGACAACAACAACACAAATAGAACCTGTTTGACTTACTATTTATGATTGTTACCTGTTATATTGTATTGTATAGTTAAATTTATTGTTATGTAATTATGAAAAGTGTCATTTTTTCATGTGATGATTTGTTTGATGTGATCGTATTATTACTTTATTTTGCCCTTAATTACTTCGTACTATTAAGTAAATAATTATTTGGCATAATACGTAAATGTGTTATTTAACTTGATCTCATTAATTTGAAATATATGTCTTCCAACTTTGTATGTGTACAAGTAGATAACTAAATTTGTATAGAGTTGAACAAATAGACACACATATCCCACTTGGCGTTCTGCGTGTCAATTCACGTTCAATGGGGGATCTAGCATGACGCCCTTTGTATAATTGCTACGTGAGACAATTGTGTCTACTTATTCAACTTTATACCAGTTTAAGTATTTAAATGTACACACTTAAAGTTTAGGAGCATAAATGTCAGTTTAAACCAAGTTACAGACATATTATATGTAAGAAATAATACATGTGTCATTAAACGTGGTTTTCGAATGTGCACAAGTAAACACTTGTAAAAAATTGAACAAGCGAACACATGTCACGATTGAACGTCATGTAGGATGCAAATTGGCCACGTAAGACGTCACATAGGCTGCATGTCTACTTGTACACACCCAAAATTAAAAGACAAATACAAGTTGAATCCAAATTAAAGAGCATATTGTCACGACCCAAAAATGGGTGTGATGGCACTCGTCTTATCCCACCAAGACAAGTCAGCCTAAAACCAAATATCTAACAAAGTGCGGAAGTAAATGACAATCCAACAACAATTCCTATTATGAAACCAAGTCATATTAATCCAATCCCCAAAATCAGGTTGTCACGTGCACAAGCCTCTAATGTAAATATTAGAATTGAAATAAAATAGAAGTCTAAATGAAGTTGTCTTTCAAGTAAAAACAAAGTCATAAAATGGAGTAGGAAAGTTCGCTGAGATGACAAGCAGCTACCTCACAATCCTCCACAAGATGCCTCTAAACTAAAAGAATGACAGTATCACGAAGATCCAGGCTCGTATCCTACAAAAATTTGTAGAAGCAAGGGGTGAGTACCAAACCACGCGGTACCCAACAAGCAAACCTCTAAACACAAGTTAAGTGAACAAAATACGGGCACTTCTTACACCATATCTAAACCTCCACGCTACAGTCTAATAGTTTACAGTTTACCAAACACACAACTCAATAACCACACTCTATCGGTTTACACATTCTCAATAACAACTCAATATTCAATGATACAAGCTTCACAGAGAAACACTCACAAGATCAACAAAACACATGTTCAAGTTCATTAATAATAAAATGTGTAATGCCATGAGATGCAATGTCAAGTATAGTGATGCATGTCTTCCCTAACGATACACACCCATTGTCTCTCGGTCAAGGACCCATGGGGACATATCATCCCGTCATGCATCCGTCAGCGCACGACACGACCCTCGATAATAGTAACTTTCGCGGCGCGCGATACGTCCCTCGAAATATGATATCCATCGCGGCGCGCGATACGACCCTCGAAATGGTACATCCTCTTACCACAACCATGTCTCAAGTACAATGCAAATTACATGCTCAAATGAAAAATGAGGAGATAACCATTTTGATACCAAAGCTCAATTTACAACAAGGAATACAACACCAACAAATAAGCAACAAGTCTCCAAATCATTCTCAACATCACACAAGAAAATACACGAATTTCATACGCTTAACAAGGGTTTAGAAATCCACTTGCCTTAGCCAATCGAATAATTACTCTTGGACTTGAGCCTTCCCTTTCCGTTGAGCTTCTGAACCAATGGAATATATTCAAATATATATATTCACAATAAGGTTTTAGAACTAACAACACTCACACTTTTATGTGTTTAACCTTGACCTAAAAATTCACTAGAATTTATAATTAAATTCGTAAATCTTGATGCTAATTAACATTTCAACTATCATAATTTTTCAAGTTCTGAATCTAAGGTGGAGTCCACTCTTCTCAATATCATAATTTGAATTATATTCATATAGTATAATATACTTAATACTTATTCATATGCACCCAATATTATATATAATAGTTAAAGTTGTAACACGATGTTCATAAGAGATTTCCAACATGAAACTAAAACACGAAAAAGGTATCAATTTAGGTAAGAATCTTACGACCCACTCTTCTATGAATTCTCATAATAATTGTGCATAAATGATCCACTATTTCAAACCTCACAGTGATATACAATAAATTCCTAGCTAATAAATCAATTAGGTTAGCCAATCATACCCTAAACCCTTTCAAAATTGATTGGCCAATACTCACTTTCTCAAATTCTATAAGAAGACGACAAACACATACATAAATTTTCTCTGCCAAGAACTTATTCCAAATCTCCAAACCCCAAATTCAATTCTAATATATATATATATATATATATATATATATATATATATATATATATATATATATATATATATATATATATATATATATATATATATATATATATATATATATATATATATATATATATATGTGCACAACAATTAATGCTTGTATGCAAAGCAATTAGCTGCATCATATGAGAAATTAGAAAAGCTTCAAATGGTTTTGTTTTTCTTTACAGTTCACGTGACTTTTCTGTTATAAATTTTTTTTTTTTTTTTTTAACATTCAATGTGCTTTCATTGTTGTACACACATATATATATAATTTAATATATAATATTGATATGTATGCACATGTATGTGCAGAAAATAAGAAACTAAAGAAAACGAAACTTACCTTAAGCAGTTCGCAGCCGCAAGTGCAGAGAAACCCTTCGCCTACTTTTTTTTTCTTTTCCTTATTTGAATTTATTAAGTACTAATTGTGATAGGTTTTACCCACATATTTTATTAAATAAAGGCTAACTAGTATAGGGTCTTAAATAAATTATCACTTTAGCCCATAAACTATCGATTAATTAACTCAAGTTAAGCAAATATTCAAAATTTCCAAAAATGACCTTCCGGGTCATTACACATATTTATCTGTTATGCATTATGTAATGCTATAAATTTATCCTTCAGATTGCTGATAAGTAACATTATGAAGTAACAAAATACGATATAATCTAATTAAACACTAAATAAAAAGTAATATAACACTATCAAATTAATACAATATAAAACAATACGTACGAACGAATATTCAACAAAAATAATTTACGTCGTTTTCCTTAATTATTTGGAACATCAGCTGTTGCTGTTAAATCCACAATAATATAATTGAAAGATTTGCATTTTTCTAGTAAAATGCTGGTTTTATATGACTTATTGTGGAAAAATTACAATAATTTAAAAGAGAAGACTTTCATGGGCTACCTCTATTTCTTATCTAATAGATTTTTCAAAAATACTGTTGCTAGTGGTAACTACTTCTAATATCTATATTTACTAAAACAAAATAAAATAAAATAAAATAAAATAAAATAAATAATTTATATTTGATAGTACTCATAATTCAAAAGATGAAAAAATAATTGTAACCCTAATTTAATTAGTATTTTTTTTCTTGTAACGTGAATATTACTTTCTTGATAGGTTGAGTTGAATTTTCGCAGTCCCAATAACCCTTTTTTTTAATAATATAATGGAAACGTAATAGTTGACAAAAAATATTTCACCCATGCCTTGTATGGACACTTTAATTATTTAATATATGTTCATTTTTTTAAAAATATAATATCTATGTATTGCCATATTTTGGCGTGTAAAGTTCAAAATAGTCATTTAGTCAAGTAAATATAGAGAAATTTCATTTATTCGATCTGTCACGTTGATCCGATTAATTAAGATGACATTTAATATAATCCACTTATATTTTGAATCACTATAATGTTATAATTAATTCTTATATCAATAATTAGTTAACCCACTTTACCTAAAGGGGGCAACCCATATTGATATTTGAGAAGTTGGATACTATATGACACAGTGTAACAACTAACAAATAATGAAAATATCATAAATTTATACTTTTCTGACCATTTATATAACGATATTTATTTATCATTTTAAAATAATATATTTATAACTATTTTAATATTTATATATTATTATAAATCACAAAATTTGAGTTTCTTTTTTCTTCTTAAATGTATGTTTAGCAAAATATTATCATATAAATTGAGAGCGCGATAAATTAATTTTTTTAAAAAATTACTAGGACTTCTGACCAAAGTCAAAAGACAAATAAAGAATGGATGATTAAATTCTGCACTATACCTAACCTTTAACAGTATTCTGATATATTCCTATCAAATGAATTATGAAAACAGAAAACTATGCAAAGGTGGGAAGAGTCTCCCATCCAATATAATTAAGATAATATTATTTTTTTTATTTGGTTAAAAAACATGACTTATATATATATATATTGTTGGATTCAGGATTTTTGTTTAGGGTGTTTGAAAAATAAATGTATAAACGTGTAAATAAGTCTTTCGAAATGGGACGTTTGAATTTTTTTGGGTTTAAAACCACACTTTTAGCACCTTTTTAAAATAAAAGATAAAGCTAAAAATGCTTGAAAAACAGAATTGATTTTTTTAAAAAAACAAACTAAAACTAAAAAAGGAAAATAAACAAATGTTGTTTATGGGATTCAAACTTGGGGCGTCTAGCTTAATATTCAAGGGTCTTGCCACTGAACCATCTATTTCTATTTATTATTGAGAGGATTCAAAAAATATATATTTACAGAATTATATTTTTTTATTGAGGGAATTCGAATGAACCCTTGGACCCATCATGAGTCCGCCCCTATATATATATATATATATATATATATATATATATGACTTTAGATTAAATTGTTCATGTATCAATATGTTTAGCTTGGGCATGAATTACGGTTGTTGAAAACTCTAAATGGGAGAAAAATGGATGGGTGGTCTTCTTACCATGACTAAGAGCTCATTTGAATGACTTTTGGCTATAAATTAGAAGCAGAAAGTTAGGGGTGTATCGATAGAACAAAAATTTTTTTACACCAAATCCATCGTTCAGAGTTAAATTGAGAAAAACTATATATTATAAATTTTACAAATTGTTATCATGAGTTGCGCGAATTCTAAACTACGCACCATTGTATTTTAAGTAACGCAACGTAATATTTAATTACATTAATATTTTAAAAACTAAAAAAATTAGCTATATTAATATGTAGTTCGAATACATTAAATATTATCTCAGGATACATTAATATGTACATCAGATATATTACATATTTGCATTAAAGAAAAAAGGGATTTGAGAGATTTTAAAAAGTAATAGGGGACAACAGAAATAAGTGAAACAAAAGGTGTGTATATACATATGTATATGTCGCCTCCTTCCTATCTTGCTCGCGTATCCAACATTTTATGCTATATCTTTCTTGTCCTTTCACAACATTTTGTTTTCCTTTTCCTCTACAACATTTAGTCATGTAGTGGACTACTCCAATCTTTCTATTTCTTGGCCAATTACCAGCACTTAATAATAAAATAATCATATTAATTAGCATCATAACCTCACATAATAGATTAATAATTATTTCTTCAACTTCCTCTAGACTACACTAAGTTAAGATTAACCAAAAAGACTATTTTAAATTATAAGAAGAAAACAAACTACTTTTGTAGGTTGTTCTCAAATAGTTATTTGTAATGAAACTTCATTTTGCAATTAGTTTTGGGGAATAGTTTTTTGTAATAAAACTTTACTTATGGAGTAGTTTCTTAAAAAAAAAAATAAGTTCACTATTAAGTGGTACGATCCTCCATTACGTAATTAGACATACTTTATCAATCATATATATTATTATTATCTGTACTTTCAAAATATTATGTATTTTACTACTCATTAAAAATTTCTTACGTATCTTATATGTTGATACATATATTTTTGCTACTAGACACAAAAATAGAGATAAAGGTGAGTGATATATGTATCTGTATATATCTAAGGTGATTAGCGTGTATCTAGAATATTATATACGTGGGAGAGTGACGAGCGAGATGGGAGAGAAGCGAGTGAGATTTTGCTATGTATCCTAGATACATGCAAATCTACTTGCATACAATATATCAAGAACATATAAATTTGACCCCATGTATCTTATATACATGTATCAAGATTTATGTGGTGGCACCAAATTTATAAAGTCTAGCAAGATACGTAATAGTACAAACTACAATCTATCAAATTAATGAGATCCTAAACTAGTTGATTTATGTAAGTTCCTCATAAATAAATTTGCGGAAGTTACATCATATTTATTTGTTTATGAGCTAATTACTTAGATACACATTAGTTTGCAATACTATGCATCTTACCATATTTTGGTACGTCCAGATTCATGTGTCTCGAAATATATGGAGCAAAATTTGGTGTAATTATTAGATTCATGTTTCTCGGAACACATGGAATCAAAATTAAATGAAATTTGTTGTAAATACACTGAATCTAAGTAAACTCACTTGTAATTAAAATACATAAACAAATCCCGTCCGTCTCCCTTCATCTCGCTCACATTTTTTTATGTATCTCACATACGAATCACTCCTAGATAATCCATCAAGATTTTACTTCATATACTAGCGAATGGTTAGTTTGCACCTTTTTCTGAATGAGCTCAAAATTTAAATAATGGCATTTGAATGTATCATATTTATCTAGATTTACCTCTTTTATTCAATTGTTGATTATTATATTATTTGTTTTGCTACCAATAAAAAAAATGAAAACACTTTTTTTTTATATAGAAATAAAAAGTGGATCAACATAAACCAGACCAACTAACCAAAAGAATCTACTTGTTTGATATTTCTATAGGTTAGGTGGGCTTATCTAGGTAAGCCCAATTTGAACCAAACATTTGAAAATGGGTTAATGTGGGTTTGCCCAAATTTTAGATGAAATTTCGCAAATAGTCACTAAATAATTCTTATTAGTCTCCATAGTTATAGTTTATGAATTATAATTCATAGTTACATGTTAAAAGGGGAGATAAGCGAGAGATATTTGGAGAGCGAGGAGATATATGAGTGAGAGATGGTAGAGAATGGAGAGAGGTAAATTTATTTGTATATCTGTCGAATTGTATATGTATATCTTTCAGATAATTGTATATATATTACATATAGACATAAGTTTTTGTATATTTGCCGAGCGAGATTTGGAGAGGTAAGAGAGAGGTGAGAGAGATTGGGAGAGGGAGGATAAAGGGCAAGGAAAGGAGAGAGACGAATATTATTTGTATATGTATCATATAATGGTATATGTATATGCATAATTTGTTTTTGTATATGTATAAGAAACGAGAGAGGAAGAGAGGATAGAAATACATGTAATTATTGCTAAAAAGAGATTGTGATTAAATTCAAACTATAGCTATATTAGTTAATTAACTAATATATATTTGTTTATTCGCATAATTTCCTTCAAATTTTATCCAGAAGTGATTTATGCCCAACCCAAACTTGGAATTGAAGATTTGATGGTTATAGTTACACTTATATACATTGAATCGTATATTTAAACGTTGATTTCATTTCATAATTTCAAATCACGCGATAAAGTCACATGTCCAAATGTCTATTAAATTTTTTTTTGTTACTCTCCACCTTAGAATTATAATTTTGAAACAGAATTAAACCATTAACTCACAAACAATCATGAATTGCTACAATTGTCCTTTGAATTACGTTCAAGAATAGTCCCACATCTCAAGATGTGTTCATTACGAAAGAAAATATTTTTCAGGAAAAATATTTTTCTTTATATCAATCACACCCTTAGTGGAGCCTATAATAAACACAAAATAAACCAAGTCATCTCCAAAAAAATTGCATGTTAAGACATAAAAAGGACCTATCTTTGGAAATTAAAAAAAAAAAAAAAAAAACTAGGAGGAAGTAGTTGTAGAGGCCCAACTATTTTTTTTTTCAAAATTGTTTATTTCTATTTTGACATTTGCATATTTAATAAATAGTTTTCTTAATCATTTTTTTGTGACTTATTAATAGTTTAAATTGGTCAGCAGTATTAATTAATAAACCACGAGTATCGCGTTCTGATTTATTAATTTATTAATTTAAAAAAGAAAAGAATAATAAATTTTATACCTAATCAGGATTACAAGAAAATTATATTTTACACCTAATGGGGACTTTAAAATTCAAGACAAATTTGACCAGTTTGCAATGTATTTGATCAACTAGAAATGTCAGGCAGACTAAAATAATATTTGATATTTTAATCTTTTCGTGAATATCTTAAAAAATATTCAGATTTTGAGATGTCTCTTCTGTTGAGTTCGAAAGTGATTAGGATATCACGCGGAAGGTTGTAATTATAAATCATATCACAACAAATTAAACGACACATAAAACTATACTAAGACATAAGATCGTTATATGATTTGAATATTTGACTTATATATTGTAAAATAAATAAAAACATTAAAATTGTAGAGAGTAATTTTTGCGTAAAAGAAAAACTTTCTAAACGACTACATTGTGAATGATATTTTATTATGTTATGAAAATAAGAATCTTCAATTTATAAATCTCTAAACTTTTCTTATAAGAAAAAAATAATCAAATATGAAAGAAAATTATATTTTTCCTTTTATAAAAAATAAAAATAATTATGATAATTCTTTAACTTTCCTTCAAAATAAAATTAAAATTCAAATATGATTAAAAAAAATCAAAGATAACACTATAACATCTTAAAATATATATATATATATATATGTCATGACTCGTGAGCTACGATTAAATTAGGGAAATGAACAAATATACCCCTGAATTATCATAAATTGTATACAGATATCCTTCATCATACTTTTGGGACATTGGTGTCCCTGCCGTCCAAAAACTAGAGCATATATGTTATTCACTCTAACGGAAGACTAAATAGACACGTGACACAATCTTATCAAATGTTGGACCGGTGGATAAGATAATAACATGTGTATGTCCGTTAGTATAAAGGGTTTATATACTCTAGTTTTTGAATGGTAGGAGCACCAATATCTCAAAAATATGACGGAGGGTACTCGCATACTATTTTTGATAGTTTAAAATATATTTATCCATAACCTAAAAAAAACATCTTACAACTTAAAGTTTGAAGATGAACTCAACTTGCAAAGTACTATTATAAATTCCATAAAAAGTTTGATGTCCATCGTTTTCAGTTGAAAATGTTAAATTTCATCACCCAAAATAATGCATTAAAAACATTATATTAAAATATAAAACATAACATGCGGTCCCTTATAGTAAAGTATTATTAACAAATAAATCAAATCAATAAAAACACATCACTATCTTTGGACTTAGCCAAAATCACGCATGCTACGTATATACACAAAGATAAAGACAACCACCAACACCAAACACAAAACAAAGTAACAACATAACATGAAATAAAACTAGAAATGTTTTTTTTTTTTTATCTTTTAATGGGTCGTATGCATCATGAATTCGAAATAATTATTGCCCAATACAGATATCAATCACTATTTATCAAAAATAAAAAATGACATCGAGTGTTCTACCAAATTCATGTTATCTTCCACCGACATAATTAGGGTTAAAATTACAACTTTAGATACAGATTCTACATAATTCAATAATTTTGACGCACATTTTATATTTTTACTTCAAAATTATCTTAATATGTATAAATAATTTATTTAAAATCTGTAAGTTGAGCTTTCTAGTATTAAGACCTCAAACTCAAAATCTTAATTTTGTCTTCAAACATGAATACCGAATAAATTTGTCTCAACGGATGATTTGAACTCGGTTTTATATTAATTTTCACCTGCTTCCAAGAGAGTAGCTACCTTATAGGCAAAGTGTACAATTGGACACCTTTCGGTCAGAAAATAATACCGTATGTATAAATAAAATAATATACAAAGTAATTGAATAAAATATATTGGACACCTTGATAGAATAAGGTGTTGTAGCCCAGTGATACTAGATATCTTAGAAGAGCCCTAAGTGCTCATGTATTCGATCTCACTGGCAACAATTTATTTTTACATTCGATCTTCATGAAATTTCTCACTCCGCCACCGCACGTAGACCACCCACCTTCCGTTAGGTGCAACTAATAATGCTTTTTACATTGCCAAAAATCACCATGATTACAAGCTAGATGAAATCATTAATTAGACTTGTAAAGATAGGAGTAAGTTTACACATGAGATTCTCCAGCCTTTTTTAAACATAATTGGTTTATATACCAAAGTTTTCAGTTTCATAATTATTACTCTTTAATTATTTTATTTTTAGTACTTTATCGTATTATTTATTGTTGTTATTACTCTATTCTTCATTATCTTTACTTTACATACTTAACGCGTGATATGTTTTACTCAAATTAAAATCAATTAATATTAATAAGAGTTTTTCTATATTTACCAGATAAAATTAACTGAGATTGCATACACATCATTCACTCCGAACCCGACTGATACAATACACATGATTTGTAAGTAACATGACATGATCAAGTAAAAAGGAGCAAGAAAGTGACAGTTGGGACCCAAATTACTCACCAAATATGCACTTGGCCATATACACAGCTAAGACATGAATGAGACATGTCCACAAAATTTCAATATCATAACCAGTGGTTCAATGTCTGTTGGATGTTGCTATCTATACTTATCAAATATTACATAACTACTAGTAATTATTTTTCAAAAGTTCTCTTATTCTAATTTTGTTTTTTTTTTTTGTTTTTGTTTTTTTGCCCTTTGCTTAAACACCCATTGAGCCTATGGAATGGCCAACTTTTAAGTGTGTTTTCGATACGAAGGAAAATATTTTCTGTAAGAACTTATTTTCTTGTGTTTGGTATACAACCAGATAATATTATGAGTTGGGGTGGGTGGTTGTAGGAGTGGGGGAGGAGACAAGCATTTGTTTTCATACTTACATTATGAAAGTTATTTTCAAGATACTTGCTTTCCTAAATATTTAAACGCGAAAGAAGAGAAAAATATTTTCCTCCGTATCGAACACACCTTGAGTGGACAATGCAAGTATGCACAAAACTAAACTCATCACATAACTATCAATAACAATGACACAAAAATGTGTTCAGGTTGCATCAAAAAACAAGCTAAAAACACACAAAATACAGTTTACATTAGCCATTTCGAATAAACAAAACATACATGGAATGAAACTAGTAGCATATTGAACAAAAAAATATACTTTAACTTGTTAAGGAACAAGACCAACATGTACCTAAAGCAACAGCTAAAAGAAAGACAGCATCGCCGCTACAATTGCTGCCATTAGACAAGGAAAACAGCAAATGGTTGCAACTTGACAAGATCACGCGGAAAAGAGCAAGAGAGTGCAGCAAGAGCAACAACTTCCAGAGGATCCTAACTGAGGCATATGTCATCGACTCGTTAACTGAGAGATATGAACGAGACATGACTAAAAACTTCAAAAGCACAGCTACTGCTTCAATAGAATGATGGAATTAAGAACGCCATAAGGGGGTCTTCGATCTGCTTTTCTAGCTTACGAGATTCAGGGAAGTCCTCTTTACCATACGACAGTTTGAGCTTATTTCTGCTTATTTATTCACAAAAACTTCAGTCAGAACAATATGTAACGAGTACCGATACTTCTAGTACCTGGACTAGTATATCAGCAGGAGCATAGAAGCTCAAAGAGTATCAAGTCCTAGAGACTTGGCTTTCACCTTCAAGGATCTCAAGTAACAGATTGCTTCATCAATGACATCCATCGAGTCTTTTCCTTTCCCTCCGGGGATTATTTTCTGCAAAATGCTTATCGTCTCGAGAATTTGATCTTTTCTTGGCCTCTTTTTCCCAGATAGAGAAACCAATTCTGAAACTTGATTATTATGACTGTTCCCACAACTGGATTCTGCATCATCTTCTAAGTCGGAACAAGTAAAGGGTTTTGCAGACGTTGCAGTATCCACGAGTGATGGTGGTATATCACAGCCACCATCTAACTGCTTACGCCTTTTGCTTGGCCATTCTGAACTATTAACTTCTTCACCCATCTCGTCATGCCACGATGGTAGATCATGAGCTGTCATAGTACTAGGCGAGTGCCCTGTGCTCATTTCTTCACCATCCTCAAAATAACTATCATCGTCATCGGAGTAGAGTAGTGCATTCAATTCTTCAGTATCCTCGTGCAATTCACTTTCTACATCATCTCTATGATTTTCTTCATAATATTCACCACCGGAGTATTTCCCAGATGGACAAATTCCGTTCCCTAAAATCTGTTGGCCTTCCTTAATCAGATGACAAGGTGCAGCAGATTTTGGATGCCAAGAGGGTAGGCATTGCACAGGAGTACCATTTGGAGAACTGTAAAGTAAAGTTGTTTGATCACCAGATTGATCAAAAACAAGAAATCTTTTCTGCGCAAATCCGGGGCCAGCATTGGCTTCTTCATTTACCCCGGAATTGTCAACAGACTGAGGAGCAAACTTCTCGTTCGGTACAGTGCTCAAAACAGGAGCAAAACCCTGATGCAACTGTGGTAAACAGTAGAACCAATTGTGAGCTTCAGTTGGTTGGCTTGCCTTTGGTTCTAGCAGCCCCGAAAACGACAAGGGAGAACTCCCTTTTACTGGAACCTCATTTGCATACGGAGGCATGTAAATAGGAACAGAATTCTGCTGCCCAATATTGAGTCCACGACTAGAAAAGTTCGAATGGGCAGATTGCAGATCAGGATACTGGCGACGGAACCACGATACAAAGTCTCTTTCCATTCAACCACAACAATCACCTGATGATCAAACCAAATAACATCCAATAAACCAGATGATCCAAATATAAAAACTTAAATCTTCAAAACAACACAAATTTCCAAGAAAAGAGAAATTGCGAAACTTACCAGTTCTAAATAACTCAGGTAATACAAATTGCAGATTATTCCTTGTAAACTTGAGAAACAACAGAAAATCCAAAAAATTCCAGCTTAACTAAGATGCAACAACAAGAAAGACGAAACTACGTGACAGGTTTCAACAACTGTCGGAAATATTCAGCCTGAAATAAACAAGAACAGAAATAAGCTTTGCAAGATCAAGGATACAACAAATACACTAATGTTGAAATCTTAATTCAAAATAACGAAACATGACGAACGCTAACCTGGCAATCCTGAAGAGGTTGAAAGCATGCTATAACTCTAACGATTATGGTGGCACACCCCGCAATTCCATTTTCATGTTTTAATGCCCGAAATCTTGTCTGGCCAGCTGCTTGGCACACCATAACTACTTGTTCCAAGCCTTCAACCACAATCTTCCACCAGAACAATCAAAAACACCAATGATTTCAAACAACTCCCACCAAAAAATGCTTGGAAAACAATACTACTCCGCGCAATTAACTCAATCTACTTCCTAGAAGAAATGACAAAGATAATCACACCCGAAATTAACTAGCAACAGTGAAAACTAATATCCCCGATAATCCCCGATTCAACAACAAAGACAACACCAACAAAACTAAGTATTCTGAAGAGGAATAGATTCTCAGCTAATCCTCAGAACATAACACGGTATGACGATGAAATGTGTGGATCCCATGGAAGATTACTAACAAGAATACAATTTCCCAAGGTTCAAAAACTAAAAAACTAATCAAGATTTCACAAATAAACTCTTCTTTTTTCCTAATTCTACAGAATTACATGACAGTACAAGTTCAAGGAGATGACTTTTCGATAAACATCAACAGATAGACAACAACACAGCATACTGTTCCTCAATTTAAACAATAACCTCAAGACTACTGTTTTTCTGTGCTTTTCACCAACTCTCAAAGCTCCTGCAAAACAGTACCACAAACAACATCAGTTTACAAAGTCAAGAATTATCATATAAACATATTATGAGAAAAAAATGAAAAAGGTCAAGAATCTTGTAATAGCACGCCTGATTAGTGGGATAATTATTACTAATTAGACCAAAGATTTGTACTTTTTTGCTTTTAGTTACTTTATTCTTTGTTTCAGAGTACTAAAGTAGTGTAAAAATTGGATCTTGGAAACATCAGTGTGAATAAGTTTTCTAATTTTTGTCAAAACCTATAGCACAGTAGTGAAAAATACAGCAGAAAATGCAAGAAAAAATCCATAAAATTTAGAATTCAGAACCCAACCATAATAACACAAACCCCATGTAATCAAAAACTGATTCATAGCAAATAGATTAAAAGAAAATACAAAATCACCAGTACATTATCAAGAAAAAGGGAAAAATTAGGAACTTACAGTGAATGAAAATCGCAGAAACAAAACCCAAATTGAGTATAATTAAAAACCCAGAGAGATTTTTGAATTTTTTGATGGTAAGAGAGTAAAAGCAGAGTGAATTATAGAGAGAGAGAGGAGAGAAGTAGAGTACAGTCAAAGATAAGGGTGGAGACTAATATAGACTTATAAAAATGACGAAAAAAAGAAGAAAAAAAAAAACATTTCAAGTCATTTGTTCCGACTTAATCGATTTGGAAGGTGGTTATTCGTGACTCGATTAATTTGGATGATGACTATTCGTATTTATTGTATAAAATTTGCCTAATATTATTTATATTTTTATGTAATTTGCGACTATTGTAAAATAAAAGTTTATTCAATACACACAGAGTGTTCATCAAAATGACAGAAATTATAACAGAGATCGTAGCTGTTACGAGTTATTTTATTAAATAATTTTAAAAAGACATTTTAAAGTTTGGTTGCTGAAATTAATTGCTTTCATGCGTGCGAAATGCACGCTTGGATTAGTGTATAATCATATCACCTTTAATTTTTTTGTTTTTTATTTTTTGGTCTAGAAGGATTCCACTTGTTTTTTCTTTCTCTAAAAAAAAAAGAAATAAATCATTATTTGGTAATGTATTGAACTAATTTTATTTATAAATTTTGGAAGATGATTTTTTAAGTTAATTGAAGCAAAGTGTAGGCCAATTAAGAATTCTAAGGTTTAGAAGATTGAAGTATTGAGGTGGATTTGTAGATATGATAGGAACGATAAAGATTAGAAATAAAAATATTTTGGACAAGGTTAGAGTGATTTCGTGATGGATAAGATTAGTGAAAGTGAAACCGAGATGATTCATATATGTGAAAGAGGAAATGTGCAGACAGTGGCGGATCTATCTTGGTCCAAGGGGTGTCAAGCGACACCCCTTTATTCGAAAATTGTGTTGTATATAACAGTTCAATTTTAATTTTATAAATATATATACATAAATTAACGTCTCTTAAAACAAGCCAAAGACTTGTCTATTGATTAGGGGCTTACAAGCATTATATGAGGTCGTGTGTTCAAGCAGAAACTCTAATAAGAAAATGTGTGAAGTTGGCAGTGGTGCGATAAATGAGGGATGGAGGTTAGTATGGGAAGTTCGTTGCTACGTCTACTTTACGTTTGTATGTTGTTTTTTAAAAATTGTTTTGGTAAGAGTTACTTGTGTTAAGATTTTTAAGAGACACTTTCCACCTTTACAAAATAGAGATAAGATTTATGTATATCATATTATTTCCAAACCTCATCTAATGAGATGAGATTAATTTGTGGTTTTTATTGAAAAACATTTTCCATTTTATTTTTTGACTTTTTGAGTATTTTCGATTGAAATAAAGATAAAATCTACAACATCATATTCTTTTTCTTACGTGCTTTCAAAACCAAACAAGACTATAAAGCGAAAAATTAATTTTTCATATCTCAATCCCAATTTAACATTAAATATCGCTTTGGAGAGTATTTTTTTTGTTATTGTACTGCTTTTATTTCTTTTAATAACTATTATATCTATAAATTTTAGTACTACTAATTTTTCACCTCTATAAATTGAATTACATGTCCCTTCTTTTTTTAATAATCCCCTTTTTGGAGGTAATTCTACCATTGAATTAGCAATGTTAAAGGGGTAAGTATCCAATGTGGAAGGAGAACACCCAATCATTTGAAACTTGACCATTCAAACCATGAATGATACAAGCACAATGTAGGCCCCCATCTAACTAGCTATGGCTACTTGATTATCAAGATTCACTATATCCAAATATTATTTCAATCCACTAAAATAATTTAACTTCAAACTATGAACAAGGATGTGATGAACTAACAAAAGTTCGATTTGTGTGATAAGTATTTCTTTATTCAGATTTCAATTACGAATTTTCAGAATAAAGTAAAAGTTACTTTTCAATGTAACACTTTGCAATATATTTTTGTTACCTTTTAATGGATTTACTTAACTCGAATTCAATTATTCGATCAAGTTATTCATAATATTTTTTTTAAAATGATGGGGAGGGGAGGGGGGGGGGGGGGGGTTAAAGGGGCAAGAAGAGCTAAGAACAAAGAAAATGGTGAAATAACAAATAGTAGTACAATAAAACTTTTTTCATCATTAAAAATAGAAAAAATAACAGCTTTATTCCACACACTTTGCAAGAAATGTTTAATCAAACATTACTACTATGACTACTTTACTCTTCAACCTTGAATCACTTTTTCTTTTACTTTACTATAAATAATAATAATAATACATAGTAGTGAAATACTACATGATTATAGCATGCAAAATATTAACTATTGCACTTTGGCTAGTCATGCCCATACATACACTACTGTCTAGTAACTTTCACTATAAACCTTAGACTTGCTATATATATATATAGATTTTTTTATTATTGCCAAAGATATTTAACAATCATGCTAGTTGGCATTTACATCATCCACCTCATAGTGCAATGTTTTTTTTAAAATAAAATCAAGAAGTCGTTATAATAGTGTTGAATTTGATAGCCAACATTTGCAAGTATTCAAGGGCGGAGTAACGGAGAAAGTAATGAATTTGATTGAATTCAGTAACGTTTGAGTTAAAATCTTGTGTCCATATTTTAAAATTTTATGTAATATGTATAAACAATAGTATACAACTAAGAAACTTAAAATTTGATTATGCACGTAAAGAGACAAATATATATCTCTCAAGTGTGTGAATATACGAATCGCTAATAAGTAGTATATGTAAACTTTCATCATTTTGTAAATGATGTATACATACTCTAGCATCTAACAGATGATGTATGATTACTCTTTTCGTATTTATTTCCTTGATTTAAATATATTTTTGTTAATATAAAAATATTAAAGCAGGTGAATATTCGAAAACGATAGTCAAATTCTCTAATGTTCCCTTCTTTGACTATTTGCTCTAATAATACCTAAATTAGATATTTGTTAGGTTATAATATGTGACATACATGGAATACCCCATCTAATTAAAGCTTATGAGTTGTTATTTAAAAAGGTCAATATAAAAAACATATATATCTATATATTTGGTTATTTACTAAACTAGGCCAAGGTTATAATGAATTTATATTTCATCCGAGAAATCAGAAATTTCATCAAAAGTGAAAAATTATAATCATAATTTTTTTAAAAAAAATTACATATATATATATATATATATATATATATATATATATATATATATATATATATATATATATATATATATATATATATATATATATATATATATATTAAATTTTGAATATTCTTGTGAAAATTTGACTTCGACACTATGTATTAGGAACACTTTATTAATTAAGATTATAGTATTGTGAATTAAACTAATCGAGGCTGTACTATTTAAATATCATATACTAAAAAAAAAAAAAAAGGAAGACAAAGAAATATAAAATAAACAATAAGTAGTTAATTATTAATTAGTTAAAGAAATGAAATTGAATGTACTATAAACATATAAATAACCCTAGAGACCATCATTTGATTAGCTGAAAACAGATCTTTTGTACAGATGAGAAGATCCAATGCAGACATTAATTAATTTATAAACCATAATTAAATTTAAACTTTGGATAATAATAGAAGATGCTTTGATAAATTTAATGCATGTTGTTTGGAGTGGAGGGAACAATATAAATCAAGATTATTTCACTTTTGGTGGCAATATATATATATTATAATATACTTAAACCTTCCATCACTACATTAATTTTTTTTAATTAAATGTAGAGTAATACATAATTATAGCAATGTAAAAAGCAAAAGGATTCCTCTAGGCACGTCTTAATTAATTAATCTCTAATTTAATCATCCTCCATACTTGCTTTAATTATCTTTCTTCGTACAATAATCAAGATTCCACTCCATACTTCTTTCATCTGTATTGAAAAATATTTTATTTAACTTTTACTCTTAATAATAAAGTATAAATTTATTGTTTCCATTTAATACGTGTCAAAAAGTAATTAACTCAAGATTAATAGATATTAATTACAGTAATTACCACTTTATTGGAAGTAAGACAATTTTTTTGGAGTCCTTGATGTTTTCAGTAGTACTACACCCACCCACAAAGAAATATAAAAATATATACTAATTCTATCTTAGATAATTTTTCACTTTATTTAAAATTTATCGGCGTTTGATCAATAAATTCGATAAACAACTTAATATTTTATTTGGAATTTGATAACACCCAAAAATCATTCACTTTTATAAATTTTTAATATTCAAATGTATTCCGGATTTTATATTTAAATTAAAATAAACACATTTACATTATATTTCATGCTTAAATCATCTTTCATAAAAAAAATTTTGAAAAAAATATATATTCAAATTTCAAATATTTTTATTGAAAGTCTGATCGAACACAACTCCAGCTTTGAAAATTCCAAATAAAAGTGATATGATTTATTTCATTATTGTTATATATTTTTCTTGATACAACGTGATTAAACTATTTTTATAATTTTATTATTATATATTTTTCAGGATAAATATCTAAAAGTATATAACGTACAAAACTATATTGTATTTTTCTTAATTCAAAATTTACAAATGGGTTCAAACTCGGTAATGTCCCTTAAAATTCTAAATCATCAACTCTTAATCTTGCATTAATTTTTAAATTTCTATATGATAATAATTACAAACATGAAGCATTGAGGTGTATTAGTATCTCTAATGACTTTCATTAACTTTTATATGAATATATATCATTAAATCATTTTTTATAGCATTTCAAAAAGATGCATTATAAATATATATTAAAGCAAAAGGAAAAAAAAAAAGTTGCACTATAGATTTTATTTTTATATTTACAAAAAGAGGCACACATGGGGGCACTTATGTCCAATCTTTATGTCATGATCATATAATTAATTTTATCAACTCAAATACAGTAACTTATAAAATGTGATCACGGGTTTTTCCTATGCAAAATTATTGCTTTGGGGTTCATGATTAATTGACTAATAAATTTCATTAATATTAATCATTATGTCAAAAATAAAAATAAAAATTCCTTTGGGGAATTCATACTATATAAATGGATTATGAAAATTCAAATTTCAGAATCATTTCAAATTATACTATAAAAGCGATTTCATAAAAATAATCAAAAAATAATGTAATATAACTTCTCGATTGAATATTATTTTTTTCTTTACCCATTTAATGTTTATAACTTACTCATATTTGATATCTATATTCAACCAGTAACAAATATACATTCACTCATCAATTTATTACTTAATTATGCTAAATTATATGATTTAATATAAATATATATTTTTTTAAAGATGGGATAGTGAGAATATTGGTGGGACATGAAACCCCATTTTGTTGTGTTTGTGGATTTTCCAACAGAAAATTTCCACGCTTGTAAAGCTAAATTTCTTTTTTCAAACTTTAATATATAGTACTTACTAAGTAATATATTTTTCTATTATTACCCACAAACCCAATACAAAAAGTGCAAAATATAAAGGAGGGGAATCCCTTTGCATGCTTCATATTAATTACTCACCCCACCATCACTTAATAACATATTCTATATTCTAATTCAACCCACTTCTTACACTTTTTATCTCTAGATCTCTTATTACACTTTAAACATGAAAAGGTCCACCACTAAAAGAAAAATGTTTAGCCTATTCGTCCGGATATTTTGATTGAATCAGTGAAAAAATAAAAACAAAATAATGTTTTTATACTGATACGTTAGGATCAATGAAAATATGTTTTTTGTTACGTAGTTTTTGTATAAATAAATATTATATTGATTTGTGATGCAAAAAAATCTTTTATTTCTAGTATTTGACATATTTTGTGTTTTTTTCATCAATAAAAAAAAGTGAGGGTGGGGGGTTCCATTAATACAAAGTGGTAAGTGGTAACCTTCATATATAATTTGGTCCTAACTAATGTACCTAGTTTTGATTTATCCATTAACCTAATAAAAAAAATTACTAATAAAATTGTGATGTCTTATGGCTTTAGGTCATGGGATGCATCATTTCTTATACTGTTAAAGAACTTATTAATTAATTAATATGCCACATTAATTAATTATATATGCAATTTACACACATATATATGTTGGATGAAAGAGAACATTTCATGAGTTTATGAGTTATGTAACATCATTTTTGGAACTAGTTTTTTGCATGTTTGTTTCCCTTGGAGGGTAAGTAAACATCAACTTCCTCATCATATATGTTCTCCTAGTAATTAATTGTGATGTTCAAGTTTTGAATATATGTAAATAATATAAGTTTGTGGGACTTCATCTTATTTTCCCATCAACAAAAAAGAGTGAGTTGCAATGCAAGTAACAATTAAGAAAAGCCCATCGAGATCAAGGAGTGTGGTGGAATGAATGAGACTATTTTATAGTAGGTCAGAGATCTCATGTTTAAGTCATAATATGAATTGTTGATAAGAAACGTTGTCGAAATGAAGATTACCTTATATATGTAAAACAAATCTGAATTAGTTGAATCAGTAAATTTTAAAAATCAGGTGACACGAATATGAACTTATGTAAGTGCTTTAGATGTGAATAGTTTCTTTTTGCCTATGTCAACCCAACAGAAAATATTGGGTTCAATAACAAGCCAATAATATGTTGGTGGAAGATGAAGAAATGTCATTATATATGTCTATATAATATATGCTTCCACTTATAATAAGTCAATATATATAGTGTTTGAGTTGCCCCTCCACATATTGAGAGAATCATAAAACACAACATGAAATGAGGAAAATTGTGTCATGACCTAGCATGTAATTGCTTTCTCAAAAATTTGGATGTGTGTAGCAGGCTAAGATACAAAGTTTTGGTAACCATGTAGACTTTTATGATAAATTTTCATGAAAATCATATTTTTCATTTTAGGTGATATTTTGGTTTAACACATTAAATAATTTGAACTAACCATTTTAATACACTCATTTGAGCTATTTTAATTCACCATCAAGAATCTCATAGGCCATATCTATATTCCCCAACTACCATTAATGATATTCTATGATTATATTCTTCATTATTAGCAACCTTTTAACCACCAATCAAGCCAAAAAAATCATATAATATCATTATTATTTGTGCATAATATATGAGAAGGAAGTGGTAAAATTACCTCAACTTAACAAAATCTTAAAAACCAAAATTTGAATTTTTCTAGTTAGGTGTTCAACTAAAATAGATCATAATTAAAATAAGGGAAATTACGTGGATAAATAAACATATACTTTGTTCGTCCATTTTTATTTGTTATGATTTTCTTTTTACGAGTTAAGCTATAAGAATTTTGACTAATATTTTACGATGTATTTTTTAATTTGATATGCAAAAAAATGTTATTTATAGTACTTTTCGTATTGTTTTTGAATATCTAAATTTTTTGTTTACAATATTGAATTAATGTAATCTAATTTAACATTGAAAATTAGTCAAATTGACTTTCGAAAAACGCAACATGACAAATAAAAATTGAAGGAGCGAGCATTAGTTAATTAACTAATATAACTATAGTTTCCATTAATTACCACTTAAAACTTTAATTTTAGATATAGTTACTTTCGCCTCTCTCCTCTCTTCCTCTCTCTCACCTCTCTCCTCACTAATACATATATAATTACAAATTATACATATACATATACAATTATATGACCAATATTGTATTTCGTCTCTCTCCTCCCTCTCCTAATCTCGCTCGCCAAATATACCAGTACATATTTATATCAGCTACATATATACAATTATCTAATATACATATACATATACAATTCAACAGATATACAATTCGTCTTTGTCAACTCTGTCACTCGCATGTCTCCTCTTTCTTCTAATCTCGCTAGCCTCTCTCCTCCTTCTTCCAATTCCGCTCGCCTCTCTGCTTCCTCTAATATATAATTACAAATCGTAATTAATAAATTATAGCTGTAAAATCTAATTAAATTTATTTTAATTACTATTTGTAAAATTTCCTAGTAAAGTATCTAAATAAAATTAATTACTAACATTGACCAATTACTGTCTTCAATAGTTAGAAAGTGATGAGGTAAAAACCAAAAGGTCAAACCATTGTTTATTGCCCCCTTTGGTTTTGGGGATTGCACGCATGCTACCACTAAATATCTAGGAGGATATTCAGTTTCACTCTGTCTATTTTTATTTGTTCATATAAATTAAAATACGACATAAAAAATATTTATTATTATTCTAAGGAATAAGTAAAATAATATCCTTGGGCACTTTTTGTATTTTTATTGATCTCTCTCCAATAAAATAAAAAGACAACTAAAATATTAGAGTGCATGTATATGTTTGTTACTTACATTTTTATATGTTAATTAATTTAAGAATAATTACTAGCGAGAAAAACAAAAAGTATATAGTGGATTATATTTTAATTTTTTAACATATACTTAACTATTTTTTTAATAATAAATATTATTATTTTAGATAAATAAAAATAAACGAAAAAAATCGAAAAGGGTTTGGCATGTGAAAGTAAAAAGTAGTGAGTCAGTCAATCAACACAGCGGTTGTTCCGGAAAAATAGCTTCGATTGCGCCGTCACTGATGGAGAGCGTGCTTTTTTTTATTTTTTATTTTTATTTTTTTTTATTTTTGTATATTTTTTATTTTTATAATATAATACTACTATATATTTAATATATCCATCGTGTATTTTGTGAATTTGGTCCTTTGGGTTTTGTTTCTTCCTCTAATATTGCCGCTATTTTATAAGAGTTTGAAATTAGAAGAATACAAATTTGAGAAAAATATTTACAAGACGAATAAAATTGTGATGATATTTAGATGGAGGGGCATATGCGAGACGTTGTTAAATGGTATATTGTAAGACTCATGTTAAAATGAGTGTATACAAGGGAAAACTTACTCGCACCGAATATTTATATCAAATCAATACATGCATGTCATTTATTTATAATAATATTCTTTCTTAGTTGTTTGTTTAATCGTTTAGTTGTTGTGTTTATTTTATTTTTGTTTCATATTTTCACTATTTATATGTAAATAAAAATATATGTGATGCGGCCAAGTTTAATATATATGTTTTTTATGTAGTTTGATAATATTGAAAGCAAAATACATGAAAAAGAACATGTAATTTAGGTGTACCGTTTGATTCAATTTGATTTTGAACCATGACTAAGATTCAAAGCTCTTCCAAATGACTACATTATTTACTTTATACTCCCTCCGTTTCTTTTTTATTTGTCCACTTTTGAATTGACACATCTATTAAGAAAATAATTAATAATGTAGTGAGTTTACCATTTTATCCCTATTAATTATTAAGCGGATGAAAATTTTTACATTTTTAAAGTAATGAGTCATTGAATTGAAGATATAATAGGTAAAAAGGACATTGTTCTATCTTAATTTGTCAAAATAAATAAATAACTAAAGACAACTATAAAAAAAAACAAGTAATTAAGAACGAAGAAAATAATTAGCCACCAAACATAATAATTTATACAAAAATTAATATACGAAGTCGATATATTTTCTATTTGTCCAAAGCAAGAGAGCATGGTTAAGGGTGAATTCTTTGAAGTCCACTTTTTCCAAACTCCAATGATAGATAGCAATAGGTGAGTAAGTGTGCAAATCTCAAACACAGAGAGATCTCCTTCGCATGCCCTTCGAATATTGAACCAAATTAAACGTCAACCCTTTACATCAACTAATATGATGTTACGAATAATCAAAGACGAAATTAAAATTTTAAATTTTATGAATTTTGATATTTATTTAAATGAAATTGTTGAGTTCATTGAATTTTTAAATGGAATAAGGTAATTTTATGCTTGAATTAATAAAGTCGTGAATTAATATAAATGTTAAAATCAGAAGTTGGATATAGGAAAATTCATAAAATTGATCGCAATCGTTTTCTTTTTGTTTGTAAATAATATACAAATTTACTTTCTTATGCCAAAAAGAAAAGCATAACTTTACTATATACTCCTGTATCCAAACAATAGTTGTCTACTGTTAATTTGACACACCTCTTAAGAAACAATAACTAATAAGGGTAATATTACTATTTTATCCTTTGACTTTATTAAATTTAATATTTTGACTAATGTGTTAGATGATAAATAATATATAATAGCAAGGTTAAAAATAGACACAAAAATTATTTTCTAAACTGAACAAGTATTGTTGAACAATTATTTTCAATATAGTAAATAACTATTCTCGGATGAAAGGCGTATTTTTTTAATCGAAAAAAAGATCGTATTTACTTTTATACACTCAGAAATAGTTAGTTATGTTTATCTTGTCATACTTTTTTGATGTATTTTCCTTTATTGCCAAATTTCTGGCTCATATTTACCTTTGAATTGCTAAGTTATATACGTCTCCACTCTAGTTGTCTTATGTGACACCTAACCTAAATATATTTTTATCTTTATTAAAATTTTCTCTCAATTAACTATTACACCAACCTAATATTATACCTATACATATAACTCAATAAACTCAATAACTAATACCATATTTCCTTCGTTACTTTTCAATCGAAAAAAAGGCCTCGATAGAGAGAGAGAGAGATCGCTAAGGCTGCTCATTCATGTCTTAATCGAATGTGAGGGTTCGCACAAAGATAAAATGACTTTACTACATAATTTTCTCGTTCAATGCGGTTAACTCTTCATCTTTTAGCCCATCACTTCTTGTTGGTTGAAGATGTGGAAATGTTCTTTGGACGAAACCAATATGTACATTATATTTATGGCCCAAAACCTTGTTTTGAACAACTGGTCTGGCCTGTTGAACAAGTACTATCAATATGCTTCTTGATTTTAGGAAGGGAAAATTGTATATAATAGCAAATTAATAACCTAAATTAAATGAAATACCTAGGGTTTGATTTAATTGTGCTCCATAGGAAACATTAGCTAAAATTTGCCAGCGTCTCTCTCCCAAAAATCTCGCTCGCCACTCTCACTTTATACATAGAAGTGTATAATTTTGTTTCTGTTTTGTATAAAGCGAAAGAAAATTGTATATACACATGCAAAAATGTATATCTTCGTGTTATACACTTAATTATACAATTTACAAACATTTTACTTCAAATATTGCAGAGAAAAAGGCCAACGAATTATACAATTGCGAATTATACAATTGCAGTGAAATACAATTTTCTCTAGCTTTATACAATAGAAGTGTATATATTGTGTTTCTGTTTTTGTATAAAGTGAGAAAAACATATATCTTCTTGCTATACACTTATAATTATGCAATATACATACATTTTAATTCGATTCAACTGTATGCAAAACAAATTATACAATTGCAAATAAATAGGCTATAATTATACAATTTAGGCCAACGAATTATACAATTTAGGCCAGCGAATTATACAATTGTATATGTATAGCAAATTATACAGTTTTATATTTGCTATGGAGCGCAATTATGTAAAGTTTGCTATAGCAGACAAATATAATTTTTTTTATTTGCTATATGTGAAAGTTACCTTTTTAAGAACCTTTTGCAATGACATGGGCTACAATTTTAGAATGGGCCATGGTAATTATACAATCAATTATCATCATTCATTTCCTCACACTATGGTATATATCAACAATGCTAATTTGCTAGGTATTTATTAAGTATCGTTTCAAATATACATAGTAAAGTAGTTATTAGTTTATAATAAATATAGCCATATTTTGATTTACGTAAAAAAAAAAGCTATGCAATACAACTTATTTATACATGAGCCATACACTATTATACATTATGATACACTCAACGAGCTGAATATAATTTAACTATACATGAAGTAAATATTGACTATGAAATATTGATCAACTTAAAATTACCTTTAAACAGTCTTAAATTTTAGATATGAAACTCTCTTGATGTTTCAAATCTTTTGAAATGTGATTCTCTCAAAGTGATTCATGTTTGCGATATGTCCAATTTTTAAATCAAATAAATTTTGAACCTAAAAGCAAACACGAGACATAAGCTAGAGGATAGGAAGTCGATTGGTAAAATTCAATAGTTTTGATTTAAAACATATATTTGTTTTAAAAAATTCTTTTAGAATATGTATAAAAATTTAACTAAAACCTGGTTATTGAAATGGACTAATATTTTAAATTCATAAATTTCAAATTTAAATTCCACCTTATTACTTAGCTGAGAAAGAGGTACGTGTAACGAACTTCTAGCATTTCAATTGTTGTATAGTTAAAAGATGCAAAAAGGATTAATAATATTCTTAATTATGTATTTTATACTAATCTTTAAGTGGAGGAGATTAATTACACAATCTTTAATATGCTTTTCCAATTCAGTGAAACCAAGTGCATAACAATTTTTTATTTTAATAAATTTGCATGGATTATAAATATCGTTAAGAGCAACGGCAATATTTATAATCCATGCAAATTTATTAAAATAAAAAGTTGTTTTGCACTTTGGTTACAGGTAACTTACAAAAAAAAATTGTAATTTAAGAGTTAATTACTTAGATTCGTGCTAGTTTATAATATTATAAATATATCATATTAGGGACTTCAGATACATGTATCTGTTATCCAAATACGTTCAGATACATGTATCTCGAATAAATAAGGTCGAAATTATGTGTATTTATTGTAGATACACTTTGTGTAAGTGGATTCACATACATGTATCTGACTCTCTCGCTTGCCACTCTCCTCTTTGACTCGCCTCTCTCCCTAATCTGGCATCTCATATATATATGTATCTTGTGATTTGCAAGTATCTAGTATATATATTATCTCACTCACCGCTCTCATATCTAGCTCGCCTTTCTCCCTATTTTAGTATATTTGGTAGTAAAAATATATATACTTAGGTGTACCTGACTTGAAATATGACATACAATTACTAATTAGTGACAAAATATGTAATTATTTCAAACTATGGTAAAATTAATAAATATGGTAGGAATCTTTGTCTAATAAGATTAGTTTTTTCCATTATTTATTGGTTATTCATTTTACAACTAATAATATGATTTATTATCACACATATATATTATATATTTCAAATTATAAATTGTAAAATCATTTTAACTATTAATATTAAAAAAAATTGAAGTTATGAATATAGATTGAGCTTCTGCAAAAGACAAAACTTAAGTCCATAAACAATAACTGATGAATTGATTGATAATAGTTTAAAATTAAGCACACAACTCAACTTATTCCTTCTTATTTTAGCCCTTACTGTTTAATATAGCCCCAATCATAAAACAAAATTAATTACCCTTCTAAAACTTAAAAACAAGAACAATTTATTTATAGTTTTTTTTTTTTATTATTTTTTTCAAATTTTTTTTTTTCTAGGTATGAAGAAGTCTAATTTACTCCCATAAAGTACTTGACCGCGCTATGCGCAAGCTGTTCTGGACACCACACGTATCCTTTCACTCATCCATCTAGGGAACTTGGACCTGAATCATCATCACTCATGTCACTTGAACTTGCAACATCCCATACACCTGTTGGACTTGGAGGAACCATAAGAGTTGAGGCACCAAAATCACTAAGCAAAGATGATTCTTTGATCAAATCAACACACTTCTTTACTTTATCCTGTAAAATAATCACAAAGACAAAGAAGAAATCTTTTAATATTTTGATTAAATGTAAAGTTAATCAAGATGAAAGATATAAGATTGAAGAGTAATAGAAAATAATCAAAAGTACTATAATATGTTTTTTTTTTAAAAAAAGAATTAACCTAAATAGCAGCACACTCAATCGCTTAAAGTTAAATAACCAACATATGATATAATGTGTATATGTATAGTGGTTTCATCTATTTGATATTAGGTTAGTGTGCTTTGCATGCTTTTTTCAAAGCTCATATTGAAGCTCGTCGGTCAAGAAATTGCATTCTGTGTTGTGCGACAGGGAGAAATCCTGATCTTCTAATTACGTCAGTACAATAAGATAGATGTTTGAATCGCTTCGTGGATTTATACACCCTCGAAAAAGAATGAATAGACACTCAAATGGAAAAATTACGATAGATTATAAGATAGACCCCCAATTAAGAATGCGCTCGCGGAATAATGAGATCACCAACACAGACTATAAGATAGACTCAAACGAATGTCATTATTTCCTTTTAATACTCAAAAAGTAAACAGTAAATTCGATCGAGTAGACTATTTATCTTTTAACACATTTTTTTGTTGAAGAATTAGCTTTTCAGGGACAACATATTTACCTTTTCTACTTGTTGAATCAAGGTAGATATTTCATCCTCAATGCCACCTGTCTTATTTTTCACCACAACATAGATTGCCACAGCTGCTGCAATCTCAGAAGGCTTGAATGTCAAGAAGTCAATTCCTACATTTAAATTTTTACATTCATAAAATTTGAATTACATATTTTTATTTTTATATAGCCAAAATTTTTGCAAGATGAATTTTTTTACCTTTCAATGTTCCTATTATGAGATTAGTAGCTTTAAACATTATTGATTTTGAAGCAATTTGATCACCACCAATCTTCTTAAGAAAATAATCAATGAATGAGAATGGTGTAACTGCATGCATTCTCCAATTCAATGTTTTCATCACAACAAGCTCCATTCTTTGTATAGTGCTTGCTTCAAACTCAAATTGTGTTCCCTCAATCTGTCAATAATCATTACAAATTTAACAAAAATTAAATAAAATGACCCCTCTATACACAATTCATGTGTATTACTATCTCTTTTAGTCTATTTAAAAAAAAACATCACATAATGTGATACTCTTTTTTTTTTAGATAATCCAAAATAATGATATATTCTTTATTGGTAAGGGTTTATAGTCAGAATAATACTGACTTAATATAAATCTGAACACAGGTTCACATGATATATTTAAAATCACAAGATTTAATCATAGTTTGATACGTTACACATATCTTAGATTTAATATCTTCAAAAATAATAATTTTTTTGACTATTTTTCTTAAATTTTGTACTTAGTCAAATTAAGACATGTAAATTAAAACGGAGTGTACTTAGTCAAATTAAGACATGTAAATTAAAACGGAGCGTACATATTTACCTGTAAATCTTCAGATAGAGGAACTTCAACCTCTTCCAATTTAGCAGCAATGGACACGCATGCTATAGCCAACAATTGAATTGTCCATGCTCTTTCCTCCTATAAAACAAACAAATCATATTAAAATTAATAAAACTTGATGATTAAATGAAGTTATAATTAATAAAAATTTGATGATCAAATAACTTACAGGTAACTCAAAGACAGAGAGAAATCTATCAAGATAGTTCACAGACAAATATAGACACAATGGTCCAAATTTGAAATGTGAATGAACCTGCATATAAATAATTAAGACACAAATGATTAACATTGATTAATACTTAATTAAACATTAATTACAAATGAGATTGTAAAACTCTATGTAATAAACGTAAAAAAACTCAGCCAAAGACACCTTAAAATTTAATGAAGTAGGAAAAAGATAAAATACATTCAATGTACCAAAATTATATAAAAAGAACAAAAAAATCCTACCAACTCATATAAAAGGATTTTTCCAATATAAAGTAAAATCCAATAATTATATCATTATACCCCCAAATTCCCCCTCACTCCCCTTGCCCCCCACAACACACACAACATCCCTTTTTGAAACAAGAAATGAAAGTACATTGTAATTTAAAGTTGATTTACTATTCAACGGGCGGAGTTAGCCTTAAAGTTATGAGTTCGTAAAAATTAATAAATGAAAATGATTGTGATTCAGTACTAGTAAACAAAAAGTTCTGACTCTACTTATCCATGAGAGTAACGTGTAATTGAAAAAGTTGATTCACTATTCACACAGACAGAACAACCTAAAAGTTATCGAGTTCGACAAAAATCAATAAAAACTGATTTACAATTTAAAATTCATAAAATAAAAATTCAGATTCTGCCTATGTTTATCAAAGAAAGTACCCTCTAATTGACAAGGCTGATTCACTATTCACATAGACGGAACCATCCTAAAAGATATAGAGTTCGACAAAACTCAATAAATAAAAATGATTTGTGTTTAAAAAATCATAAAATAAAAATTCAAGTTCCGCATCTAACTATATCAATAGAAGTACCCTGTAATTTGAAAAGTTGATTTATTATACATGCGGGCGGAGCCAGCCTTAAAATTAATAGATTCAACAAAACTTCATAAACAAAAATGATTTGTGATTTAAAATTCATAACCTAAAAATTCAAGTTCCGCCTCGAACAAATCACAATCCATCAAACTTTAAAGTGAAATCTACTTAACATTAAATTGATTAACAAGTACTAATCAAGAAAATTTCCACTAATATATCACATCAAGAATCTAAATTATATCCAACCAACCTGGCAAATCCAATCAAGAATTTGCTCCCTTTCCCCCAAATCAAATTCCCCATTTTTCAACTTTTCAAGGTAATCATCAGCACACATATATTCACATTCTTTTTTAATCATCAAAGTGACACAATCATCACTCTGAAATGGCATAGTTTGCTGATTGTTTTGATGATCCCCATGAAACAATGTATGAATATCATCATACACATTTTCAAGCATGCTTTTGTTATATTCAGCACAAAAAAGGCCAGAAATTACAAAATCTCTAGTTGGTGCCATTGAAAATGCCTTAAAAATTGTATCTTAATATACTAAAAAATAAGTCCCCTTGTGAATATAAATGTATTTAATGCAAAATAAAATCTTCTAGTTTAAAAAAGACAATGCAAATAAAGAGAAATGAATGTAAATTTCATGGTATAAAGGGGAAAATTTTCAAATCAAAATGATGAATTTTTCATAGAAATAAAAGGGAAAAAATGGAAATTAATAAGAATGTAATGAAAGACTGTGAAGAGTAATAGTACCCTTTTATAGGGACTTAAGGTGGAGAGAGATTGAGGGGTAGCACATTTTCTGTTTCATATATTTATCGTGTTTCTCAGATACACGTTTTTTAGCAACTTTAAACTATTTGTCGTATTTCTCATTTACATGTTTTTTGACAACTTGTTTAAATGATTGTTATCTATTGCAATGTGTTGAGTTGTTAGTTTGATACAATAATTATATTAATGTAATTTAAAATTTTAATGTATCGTATCATCAATTTCGACGTTAGATAACTATTGAAAGACTAATTTGTATAATGACCGATTTAATGTGATAATTGTATCATCACTTATTTTTCCTCTCATTTTTTTACTTATTATTTGATAATTTTATTATAATAGCTCGTACTCTATTTTGTTTGTAAGTTTATCTTTCAAATTGTTAATATGTAATATTATATATGTAATAATAAGAAATGATTCAATTCAGATATTATATTTATTAAAATAATACAATATAATACAATATAACCGTAATGTTTCACCAAGTTAATTCTTTCTCACAAACTTCTATGAAATTGCAAACAACATGAAAAGGGAGTTATCTTCTTGATAAGAACCTAGTGTATAGATTTTTGATGATCAGGAATTTCGACGTTATTTTTGTCAAAAATGTTCGTGAACGTCCGTTAAGACCTTAACTAAGTAGTCAGTTGCCCCTGATGGCCCAAACTACCCATTTTCAAGATTAAACGAGCACCCGAGCAGGCAAACCCCCTATTTTATCAATTTTCGTGTGCTATACAGTCCATGAATTTTGGTGATCCAAAATTCGACGTCATTTTTGCTGAAATTTTTCGTAGACGTTTGTTAAGACCTTAACTATAGAGAAAGTTGGACATGACGGCAAAAACGACCATTTTCAAGGTCCAACATCACCCCCTTTTGCCAATTTACGTGTCTATAGTTTACCATTTTTTTGGTGATTTGGAACTCTGACGTCATTTTTTTCAAAAATTTTCCTGGACGACCGTTAAGACCTTAGTTATTGAGCTAGTTGGCCCCGACGAACAAAAATGACCCATTTTTAAGGTCAAACGAGCGCCAAATTAGGCAAATTCCTCGTTTTATCAATTTTTGTGTGCTATATTACATGAATTTTTGGTGATCAGAAATTTCAACGTCATTTCTTTTGAAATTTTTTATGCACGTCCGTTAAGACCTTAGTTATGGATTGATGTAGATTTGGTGACAAAAACGACCCATTTTCAAGGTCAGATGAGCCACGGAGCAGGCAAACTCCTCATTTTGCCGTTTTATGTGCTATTTTTCACTATCTTTTTTAGTGATCCAAATTCCGATATTATTTTTACCGAAATTTTTTGTGGACATTCGTTAAAATCATACTTATGGAGTCAATTGACCCTGATTGCTAAAGTGGTCCATTTTCAAGTTCAAACGAGCCCCCTAGCAGGCAAATTTTCCATATTGCCGATTTTTCGTATAGTCCATGGATTTTTGATGATCTAGAATTTCTACATTAATTTTACCAAAAATTCTTGTGAACGACCGTTAAGACCTTAGCTTTGGAGCTAGTTGGCCCATACAGCCAAAACAACTCAATTTCAAGGTCAAACGAACCCTAAAGCAGGTAAAACCCTATTTTGCTAGCTATAGTCTATGTATTTTTGTTGATCTAGATTTTTGATGACATGTTTGCTGAAATTTTTCTTGAAGGTCCATGAAGACCTTAGTTATTGAGCCAGTTGGCCCTGCCGGACAAAACAACCCTTTTTCAAGGTAAAATGATCCTTAGAGCAAACAAATCCCCTATTGTTTTTGCAGATTTTCGTGTGCTATAGTCCATGGATTTTTGGTGATCTACAATTTTAGTATCATTTTGATGAATTTTTTTGTGGACGTCTGTTAAAACATTAGCTATTGATCCAGTTAGCCTTGACGGCTAAAACTACTCATTTTCAAGGCCAAACGCGCTTCAGAGCAGGCAAACCCTCAATTTTATCGATATTCGTGTGCTAAAAGTCCATGCATTTTTAGTGATCAAAATTCTGACGTCATTTTTGCGAAAAAATTTTGTGGACGTCCGCAAAGGTCAAAGTTATGGAGCCAATTGGTAGTAACGAAAAAAATAACCCATTTTAAACATCAAACGAGTCGCGAAGCAGGCAAACCCCCACATTTTACCGATTTTCTTAAATTATAGTTCACTATCTTTTCTGGTAATCCAAAATTTTGATGTCATTTTTGTCTAAATATATTGTGGACATCCGTTAAAACCTTCGTAGTGGAGTTATTTGGTACTGACGGTAAAAAGGATCCATTTTTAAGGTTAAAACGAGCCCCTGAACAAGCAAACCCCCCATTTTGTCATTTTCGTGGCATATAGTTCGCCATTTTTTGGTTATGCAGAATACCCATGTCTTTTTTGCCCAGTTATTTTGTGGACGTTTATTAAGACGTTAGCTGAGGATCTAGTTGGCATTGACAGCCAAAATGACCCATTTTCAAGGTGAAACGAGCCTCGAAGCATGTATTTTGTGTACTCTAATCGATGAATTTTTTGTGATCCAAAATTTCAATGTCTTCTACCCAAATTTTTATGGACGTCCGTTAAGACGTTAGCTTTGGATCCAGTTGTCCTTTACAGCCAAAACAGACCATTTTAAAGGTCAAATGAGCCCTAAACCAGGTAAATTCTCAATTTTTCTAGTTTCATGTGCTATAAATCCATGAATTTTTTGTGATCGCGAATTTCGACGTCTTTTTTACCTAAATATTTCGTAGATATCCGTTAAGAATTTAGTTGACACCAACGGCGAAAACAATCCATATTCAAGGTCAAACAAGCCCCGAAGAACGTACAATCCATTTTGCCAATTTTCACGTACTATTCTCCATAGATTTTTGGCGATAAAAAATTTTGATGCACTTTTTGCTCAAAATTTTTATGGACGTTCATTGAGACGTTATCTATTGACCTAGTTGGCCCCGAAAGCCAAAACGAACCGTTCTAAAGGTCAAACAAGCCCCAGAGCAGGTAAACCTTTATTTTGCCGATTTTCATGTGCTATAGTCCACTATCTTTTTTGATGATCCAAAATTTTGATGGTTTTTTGCCCAAATTTTTTGTGGACGTCTGTTGAGACGTTATCTATGGAGATAGTTAGCTCTAATGGCCAAAACGATCCATTTTGAAAGTCAAACAAACACTGAAGCAGGTAAATCCAATATTATGCCGATTTTTATGTGCTTTGGTCCATGAATTTTTAGTGATTCAAAATTCCGACACCTTTTTTGCCCAAAAAATTTGTAGACGTTAGCTATGAAGAAAGTTTACCTTGACAGTCAAAACAACTCATTTTGACGGTCAAACGAGCCCGAAAGCAAGTAAACCCTTATATTATCGATTTTTATGTGTTATAGTCCATGGATTTTTGGTTATCTGAATTTCGATGATTTTTTTACCCAATGTTTTCATCAACGTTAGTTATGACTTAACTTATGGAGTCATTTGGCCCTGACGACAAAACGGGCTTTTTGCAAGGTCAAAAGAGCATTGAAGCATGTATACTTATTTTGTTGATTTTCGTGTACTATTGTCCATGGATTTTGGTGATCCAGAATTTCGACATCTTTTTGCCAAAATTTTTTGTGGAGTCTGTTGAGACGTTAACTATGGATCTAGTTGGTCTTGACAGCTTAAAACATCTCATTTTCAAGGTTAAACGAGCTCTGAAGTAGGTATACCTCATTTGTCGATTTTCCTTTGTTATAGTCCATGGATTTTTTGGTGATCCGAAATTCCGACATCTTTTTTACCCAAATTTTTTGTGGACGTCCGTTTAATTGTTATCTATGGAATCCGTTGAACCTGACGGTCATATGAAACCATTTGGAAGGTTAAACGATCCCGGACCAAGTAAACTCTGATTTTGCTGATTTTCTTGTGTTATAGTCCATGATCTTTTTTGTTGATCCAGTATTCCGATATTTTTTTGTCCAAATTTTTTGTGGACGTCAGTTAAGACGTTAGCTATGGAGTCAGTTGGATCTTACGTTTAACACGTCCAATTTTGAAGGTCAAACGAGTCCAAGAGAAGGTTAACCCCCCATTTTGCAAATTTTTGTGTGCTATTATAGTGCATGAATTTTTGGTGATCTTAGTTTCCACGAAAACCATGTAGCCATCATGGATATTAACGTGTCATATTTTTTAGATGATCACGTAAGTTAGGCTAGTGGATCCTCTAAGTTAAGTAGTTTTATGCGACGAGAAAGTATATGACAGTTCTAACAGCGTGGGAAAGACGTTGTCTCACTACTTAGACTCATAGTGATAGTTGTCGGTTAAGAAATCTCCCACAGAAACTATATTATTTCTTATATAAGTAAAGTATGTTTAATATTGCATTTATTTAACGAACTAAGTGTTTTCATTGTTTTACAAGCTTTTATATATTGCATGTGTCTTATTGCTTTATATTAAGTCAAGTTATTCATGAGTTGAGCTGACCAAGGTAAGTGTTCCTTCTTTCTTTTTCAAGCTTAAGTTGTTGTTAGCATTTCAACTCGCACACTCGTACATTCAATGTACTTATGCTAGTTGGCCTGCATCGTATCATGATGCACACGTAGGTAACCAGGATCAGCACAATCCAACACCTCATCGATCCAGCCGAGCACTTAGTGTTGACACCCAATTTTGACCCTCCACAATATAAATTAATCATCGACCTTCTTAATTCCCAAATGATTTAGAATAATTAGTTTTATAAAATTCAAAATATTTTTCAAGTTTATTTTAAATAATTTTATCACTTTTTTATATAATTTTAAGATAATATATATGATTTACATAATTATGTATATAATTAGTATATTTTATGATTATTCGAAAATCGTCTCAAAAGATTTTATTTTGTTTAAATACTTTACTATTTAGTTTAGCCATATAATAGTCTACATTTTTGGATTAGCTATTTTATAATTTAGTCGGTTATTTTATTTCATTAAAATTAATTTTTTTTATCAAATTAACTTATATTAATTCACCTTATTTATTTATTTCGACCGAATTCACCAAGTAAATTCAATTTTGACTAATTTTCTAATTCTTAGACCAAGTGTTGGGCCATTTTTTCCTCATATTGCAGTCTATTCCAATTCTTTCCGTGCAGCCCACAAAACAAAAGAAAGGAAAAACTATTCAATGCAATTCCAATTTTTTTCCTCACATTGTTAACTTTCAATTGAGTTTGTTAGTCTGTCTATAGATAATACTTTTTTTTCTCTCTTCTTCCGGTGCATATGATCAATCCGAATTTATTTTGGACTCTCCCTTGCATTACCAAGGGGTCATAAAGGCCCTATATTGCAAATCATGAAGAAGGAGTACATGTTAAGATGATAAGTAAGGGCTGAAAATCAAATTTTCAGATTTCGGAAAGCCGAAAAAGGGAGGGATATACTTTGTATATACAGTGATATACAGTCCCAAAACACAATGATATACATGTGGAAAGTCGAAATTGCAGGCTGGAATATGAAAAATCATAGGCGTACAAGTATAAAGATGAATATACCTGAATAAATGTAGAGATTCGGGTTGAAAATCACTCTATATACACTGATATACAGTAAATTATATTCCTCGTACTATGTTCCAACAATTATGTTAGTGCTTCCTTCAATTTGGTCAACTCCAAATATTCTAGCCATGCCAAAATCTGAAATTTTAGGGTTCATATCTTTGTCTAACAAAATATTGCTTGCTTTGAGATCACGATGTATGATTCGAGGACGAGAATCTTCATGAAGATAAATTAATCCTTGTACTATTCCTTTAATAATCTTGTCACGTACTGACCAATCCAATGTTATTTGTTTCTTCGTATCTTAATCATATCATGCGAGACAATGAAATTAGAGAAATAATGTATATAACAATCTAATTAAAAAGAAAAGTGAGACATATAAGCAAACATACCAAATAAGAAATAGTCGAGGCTTTTGTTGGACACAAACTCGTAGATGAGTACTTTTTCTTCTCCTTCCAAGCAAAAACCTAAGAGTCTTACTAAATTTCTATGTTGAAGCTTAGCGACAAGTACAACTTCATTCTTAAATTCTTTTAACACCTTGACTTGACCTTCTTGATAATCTCTTTACAGTTATATCTTGTCCATTAGCAAGTTATCGTGTAAAAAATATTTATATCGTCACTGTATATAGCTTATATTAAAAAAAAATTATTATATGGTATAATTAATCCGAATTACCTTAATAGACATCACCAAATCCACCTACACCAATTTTGTTTTCGATAGAAAAGTAGTTTGTGGCAAATTGAATTGTACTAAAGTCATATTGCAATGATTCAGCTGTTAAAATCCCACTAAGATCAACTGCGACACATATATATTTAAATAATTAGAAAAAGTTAGTTAATTAAGGAATAAATGGTCTATGAATTGTATTAATTAATTGGGATTTAATTAATTACCATTCATCTCCTCTAGAGTTTTATTATTTCTTTTCATCCTTCTTCTCCTTTGTAGCAAATGAAAGACTCCAATTGATAATAGAGACAAAAGAATTACATGGCAACCACTCCACAAAAAATTAGTAGTTCTTTTTTTGGGATTCCATCATGTTCTGCAATGGCGAAGTCAGAAAATTTGTTAATGATATTTAAGATTTAATATATACTTATGAAAATAATTTTTTATGTATTTCATACTCCCTCCGTTTCATTTTATGTGGCATTTTTTGCATTTTGAGATTCAAACAAGTCTATCTTTGGCCGTAAGTTTTTCATAGATCCCTTTTAACATTTTGAGTTATCACTTATTGTGACTTATGTACTCTTTACGTTGTTTACAAATATATAAGTTTCATTTTAAAAAATTTGAAGATTACATACGCAAATGCCCAATCAAAGTTAAACTGTTTGACTCTCGAAAAAACAAAAAGTGTCACATAACATGGGACAGAGAAAATATAATTTTCGACGAAGGATGTTTAACTGAGTTATGTCATTAAGAATTTGAATTCATCCAATTAATGCTTTCTATTTAATTTTTGATGTGATATGTCCAGACATAAGGAGTATAAATTTTTCGACTTTCTATTTAATTTTTAATGTGATGTATCCAAATTAAACGAGTATAATTTATCGACATATGTCATTCAAGAATTTGAATTCATTGTATTAATATTTTCTATTTAATTTTTGATGTGATATGTCCAACCATCATATTATTATCAGGGTCAGATAATAAATACGAATTCATCTCAATTTTATTCGTTGATATAAACGAGACATATGGTAATTAAAATATAGATTAAGAATATTATTACAGTAATTAATAGAATATTGTTACGTATACCTTTTTTAGGTAAATACTTTGTTTTGGGTCAGTATCAATGGGACATAAATCCATAATAGCACAATGTTGACTTATACCAAATAAAAAAATATTTTTTTTTATATAAAAAAATATATTTAGTTTAAGAGTTAAGGACTAAGATAAGAACGCACTTAATATCTTTTTGAATACTTTTCATTTCGTCATTTATCCAATTAAAAAAAAAAGATATCATGCATACTGTTGTAAAGATAGCTCAGAATATAAGATGAAAAAGACAAGAAGTATAAGATAGAGGAAATATTTTCTTATTCAAGTATGTCATACAATGGTGAATGATGTTTTATCGAAAAATGATTTTCGAAAATGAGTTTGTTTATTTTCGACTTTTTGGAGTCGCCACTTAATTTTTTAAGAAAAATCAAGAAAAAAACTTTATTTCTAAACAACTTAAACAGAAAAATTGTTTAAAAATATTTTAAGGGGGTTCGGGATTCTTATTAGTGTCTTAGGAAGGTGTTTAAGGCACCTAAGACACTCCGTTAAATACGGTTTTCCGACGACTAACTATTTGACTATTTTTGTTTTAACTTTGAAGTGGAATCTTTATCATTTACTTAACCAAACTTTACAATCTGAAATATTTGTTATTTATCTAGTAATTTGCGAATTTATTCCAAAGTTGAACTTCTTTAAAGTTTTATCCAAACCAAACTTCACGAATTTGAAATACCGTTTTTAGGACTTAGTTTTAATTTTAGTAAAGCAGAAGAGCGCTTTGGCGGGGTTTGGAGGTTCCTAAGCTTAGACTAACGACATTTAAGCAAACATATAAACGAATAATAAAAGGAGAGAGAGAGAGAGGGGGGGATTTTGGGTCTAAACTCGAGTTCTGTTCGCCTTGACCGAGTTTTGGACCCACCTGCTTTGGGTTTTTGACCCATTTTGTACCTGTCCTAATCTAAACATACAAAATGAAATATAAAGGAATGGGAACGACGAGGGCTTATGCCCATTACAAAATAAATAAAATGCAAAATATATAAAAGAAGCTAAGGAAATCTTCTAGTCCATTCTTGGATTTTCTCAATCTCAGTGGATTTTCGAATCCGCACTTCTGTCTCGATAGGCTGACTCGATGGGAAAAGCTTTCGAGCCTTCATGGCTCTTCCGGAATGTGAGGGAAAGTGGGGTTCCAAAGTGAACCCGGGAGGAAATTTTTACATGCGATAAGCGGGAAGAAGAAACATTAGAACAAATTCCATTTAAATAAAGACAAGATAAAAGGAACACTTGGCAAAATACATCTCCTAATGACAATATTCTAAGCATTGTTGCACTAAAGAGCTTTTAATTTAGACTTAGCAGAGTAAATAAGCACGTAACATAAACATAAAAACCATCCAATTAAACAGACTTAACTTGCCATGAATAATATATTGAACAATTAGACGGAAACAATTTTGTCCGTAGCTAGAAAATGAAAAGAGCCATAATTCAAGTAAACAGAATCCGCCAGGCAATAAGCTAAACACATAGGTTCACAAGGAATGTAAGGCAGGCCGATCTGCAACATCAACATACAAACTCCCAAGTAAAAGCTTGTTTGGTCGAAATGGTGTGTGGCAGTCCAACACCAAATTGAATGTTAGCGGAAAGTAAGCAGATGAGCGGCACTTTGTCATATTTCCCTTATCCAACTCATGAACAACACAAGATTTAATCTATACTATATACTATAGCTCCACAGAACAAGTTTGTATGCATAGGATAAATAACGATACCAAATTTGTTTGAGTCACTCAAAGGCAAATGGAGGCAACCCTTTATCAAGACCTTGACAAAATGAAACATATAAAGTAACTCCATGCAATCATTTGAGTTCATGGAACGACCAAGCTTCGAAATGAAGAAAACAAAAGGTAGACTAAGGAAGACAAGACGCAACTACACCATGAGACTCCTTCAATCAACTTTGAAAGGTTGAACTTACATACATGACGATGCTAATGTCGAGCGAGAAAAAATCACTGTATGACATTCATACGACTGAAAAACTCAACACGAACCCAACACACACAACATCTTGCAGTTACAGATACACAAACCACACACTTGACATTCGAATGTCAACAGATATTAACCCAAAACGAAACGGAAAGGAAGACGAAAAAAAAAAAAAACAGTAATTCGATCAGCAGCAGCACAACAACCAGTAGACATATACGAAAAAGACTTCCAACGCTCGCTCCACCATGTTGAAATCGAGAGAAGAAGAAAATTTATATGAAGAGGCGTTTACCTGGTGATGTGCAGCGACTGGAGACAGATGCGAGCAGCTGCGAACGATGACCTCCACCGTGAAGCACACTGTGACAAAACAGAAATCTCTCGATTTCCTTTCAGCCGCTTTGTATGCCTCTCTAAAAGATTTGAATGCTATACTGCACGGAAAAGTCGACCAACTCTCACTTTTCTCTCTACAAACGAGAACAGACCCGAGTATTTTCGATAATGAAGCTTTTATACTCCTCAGTGATAAACTCTCTTCCAAATATCTAACGATTTTCAACTCCGAAAATTCCAACAAAAATCCTAATCTTTCTTCTGAAGAGGGGTGGGGTTTATATAGAAGGGGAAAAGGGTTTCGGAAGAGAGAGGGCGGGAACGTGACTATTGATTTCAAAATTTGAAATCCCTTCCATTAATGGAGCAACCCCTTTTTCTGAAAAATTCGTCCCTGCGGAAGCGGAAAAAGGGAAGGGATGGCTAAGACGTCTGCCATAGCCGCGAACGCAGTGCCGCCAAGAAAGCCGCATGCAAACGAGCGAGGCAGAGGAGAAGACGCTGGAAGAGCTGTACGTCTGTTTTTCGCGTGGGGAAGGGGTCGCGTGAGGGAGAGACGCGGGAGAGGAGTAAGAGAGGGGAGAGACGCAAGGGAGAGGTCGCGTGGGGTTGCGGTTTTTGGGTGCGATTTGCTCTTCCGCGTCTGCTTCTGGGAATTATTTTGGCGTTTTCTGGGTTTTCTGTTGTGTGTGGGGGAAGAAGGAAGGGGATTGGGAATTTGGGTTGGGACCGGGTCAGGCGGAGTCTTTGGGTCGGGTTAGTTTAGTGGGTCGGGTTGAAGGGTTTTTATTTAAATGTTTTGGGCCGTCTGAATGAGAAGAAGTGGGCCGATATTTAAGTTAGTGTTGGGTTGAGGGGTTTTTATTGGGTTGAGGGTAATTGGGCCTGGGAGAGTGAGCGAAGTGGGCACTGGGATGTTGGGATTAAAGGAATTGGGTTGGGAATAAGAGAATACTTAAGATACACACATATACGTATACATATATGTATATACATATATGTATATATATACATATATTTTATTTTCGCAAGATTTATAAAACTAACTAACTTTAAATAATTTGAAAACTCACGAAGCTCGATAATTAATTTATACCGACGTGGGTCAAAAATTGGGTGTCAACAACTGTCCCTCATTTTACTTGGATTGATGCAAGCAATTCGAGGAAAATGAAATTGACCAAACCAATTTTGACCAACCTCATTCGTTTTAAAGGAAGGATTCGACAAAGGGTTTAGGAACTATGGCCGAACCCTTGAACACGGGTCTCCTACATATCTCAGGCTATATGAGAATTCAGGCCACTTGTAGTTCGATAAGCTTGATTTGCCGCACGATTTGAAGGAATCAAGAGCCACCTCGACACCGAATTATGAAGGTATCGAAATGCTCGAGAATGGAATTCGAGAGCGAATGTTGGAATACAGCCGAGTTTTCAACATTGAATCCGCCTACATATCCGTAAACCGTCGGAATCAGGCTGTGTGTAGTTCGACTCGATCGGTGGAAAAGGAAATCTATTACGCTAGATAACCTTCGGTTTTGGACAAGTGACTCATTAACGAGTATGAAAAGGAGGCTTGTAACCTCTTAGCCATGAATGTGGAGCTCTTCATATCCATAGGTAAGAACTTACATGGACATAATTTCCAAAGCTCTTGGCGCATTGTCACTCAGATTGGAAACTTGCTTCCGATAAATCGAAACTTTCGGATGCGAGACAAAAACTGACAGAACTGAAGAAAGACCGACATGCCTCGAGAGGGTGGTTCGATCGTGGTGGAATTCGCTCCTCTGCTCGCGTCCTAAGAGTTTGACACTCCTCTTCGGACTATGTCCCAGTTCGCTGCTAAGAAAAAGTTCCACGTTGTGCTGCATCCCTTTTTGATGTCGTCCGCACCTGTGGGTTTTGGAGAATTCATCCTTTTGGATGCTCTCGACAAAGACTGATATAAAACTCGTCAGCTTAAAGAATGCAATTAGGATGGGAGACGGTGTCTTTTTACCATGTCGACACTTCATTGTTCTCCTCAATATTCGACGTCGACTCGATCGGTCTGACATCTAGCAAATAAAGCTTATGCCTTGTGCTTTGTAAATAAAATCTTCAGTGTACTCTTCATCTGATGCTAAAATAAATAAATGAATGTTGATGCGATATTGATGTCTCTTTTGTCGCTATCTTCGATGCTCTTCTTGATGTTTACTTTTATAAGAAATAACAGAATGCAGTCGAGGCCAATGGATAAGCATTGCTCTTTCTTTATCCAAGTACGTCCTCTTGCGGGGCATGAATATCTTCCCGCGATACGTAAACTCCCGCGAGATGTGAATCTTCTCGCGATGCATAACTTTCAGCGAAGAATAAAATCTTCTTGCGATGTGCAAATTTTGACGAGGCATGAATTCTTCTCGTCATGCAAAATTATTGACTCGCGATGCATGATTTCCGCGATGCATGATTCCGCGATGCATGATTTCCAGCGAGGCATAAATTCTTCTCGCGATGTTTAGATTTTGACGAGGCATGGAATCTTCTCGTCATGCAAAATTATTGACTCGCGATGCATGATTTCTGCGATGCATGATTCCGCGATGCATGATTTCCAGCGAGGCATAAATTCTTCTCGCGATGTATAAATTTTGACGAGGCATGAAATCTTCTCGTCATGCAAAATTATTGACTCGCGATGCATGATTTCCGCGATGCATGAATTCCAGCGAGGCATAAATTCTTCTCGCGATGTATGAATTCTAGCGAGGCATAAATTCTTCTCGCGATGTATAAATTTTGACGAGGCATGAAATCTTCTCGTCATGCATAATTATTGACTCGCGATGCATGATTTCCGCGATGCATGATTCCGCGATGCATGATTTCCAGCGAGGCATAAATTCTTCTCGCGATGTATAAATTTTGACGAGGCATGAAATCTTCTCGTCATGCAAAATTATTGACTCGCGATGCATGATTTCCGCGATGCATGAATTCCAGCGAGGCATAAATTCTTCTCGCGATGTATAAATTTTGACGAGGCATGAAATCTTCTCGTCATGCATAATTATTGACTCGCGATGCATGATTTCCGCGATGCATGAATTCCAGCGAGGCATAAATTCTTCTCGCGATGTATAAATTTTGACGAGGCATGAAATCTTCTCGTCATGCATAATTATTGACTCGCGATGCATGATTTCCGCGATGCATGAATTTCAGCGAGGCATAAATTCTTCTCGCGATGTATAAATTTTGACGAGGCATGAAATCTTCTCGTCATGCATAATTATTGACTCGCGATGCATGATTTCCGCGATGCATGATTCCGCGATGCATGAATATTTATATCGCCCCCGTGAATAGTAACGGCAAGACGATCTCCAAATAATATATCGACTTGATCGATAATGATAAAATAATAATTGCATAACCGTCTCTTCTGAGGTAATGCATGGTCTTGATCGACAATAATCATCTTGCTTTGATAACGCAATGCAAATAGCGCCTTCTGTAGAAATCACGAAATCTTCGCTGAGATTCCCGTTTGATTCACCTTTGAATCTGACTGGATACTTTGTAAATTTCCCATTGTTGAGAATGGTTTGAAATAAACAAACACATTCATAAGCATCCTGACGCAAACGATATTCCTGCTTTCCATAAAATCACTGGTTTCGGAGATAGTTCTCTCCTTCTCCGTATTCATCAGTCGGTAGAATTCGGCCGATTTCGAAGCGAAGCTATAAACCTGCATCCACAGAAAAATTATCAGTTTTAAACATACTGATCTGTGTCGACCCCTTCGGTTGTTTGCTCCTTGTCTTGATGTCTCCGGTTGATTTCCCGATTTCCCGACTCTTGATAGATAAGAAAATATCTTATGCCCAAACAGATGAAAATATAAAAGAAAAATTTTTTAAGACGAACAAGAAATCTTTTAAGATATAGTATCTTGAAAAGGTCACTGCCAAGTCATGTCATGTCAGGCTTAACAAGCTCTTTTGAGTCTGACGCTTGTTGAATGAATTTCAGAGGCATTCCGAACTCGTAGGGAAGTCCCATGACGAAATTTTGAGGCCATCCTCAAAATTTCTGTCCCAGCTTAGTATCTTGCTCATCTTTCCATTGTAACCGAACAAATCTCGGAATTTTTGAGATCTTCTCAAAAATTCTGTCCCAGTCACAAATTCGAAATGTCTTTAGTTTGATCCGCTGAAGAGAAGGTTCCTTCTGGAGAATTTTTGAGTCCTTCTCAAAAATTCTGTCCCAGTTTCTATTGTAAAAAGGGGGAAATAGAACTTACGAGAGATATGACCGAGCCCTTGTGGCGCCTACGTATCCCGTTGAGGCAGGAATCAGGTCAAACGTAGTTCCCTTTAAAGGTTAACAAAAATAAATTTTACAAAGAAACCGACCGAGGCCGACAAAGGCCGCCTACGTATCTCATTCTTGAGAATTCAGGTCGAACGTAGTTCAAATCCAAAGGAATAATGAAGGGGGGTAAATAGGGTGACCGAAGCCGACATAGGCCGCCTACGTATCTCGTTCTCGAGAATTCAGGTCAGACGTAGTTCGTTACAAGAGGGATAAGAGTTCAAATTCGAACAAATACAAGCAAACAGAAGATTACAAGTAAATGATAGGAAATGCAAAACGAACTTCACGCGTAGTATCTTTTGACAGCGTCTGAGTTGATAGGCTTGGGCCATACAAATACCATCCATCTCTGACAAGACTAAAGCACCTCCGGATAGTACTTTGCGAACCATGTAAGGACCTTGCCAATTTGGTGCAAACTTTCCTTTGTATTCGTCTTGATGAGGAAAAATACGCTTAAGAACCAACTGACCAACTTCAAAATTTCTGGCTCTTACTCTTTTGTGAAAAGCGCGAGTCATTCTTTGTCTATACAATTGGCCATGGCAAACAGCGACCATCCTCTTCTCGTCAATCAAAGTTAGCTGATCAATCCGTTTGCTAACCCACTCAGCATTACTTAGCTCAGCTTCGTGGATGATCCTCAGTGATGGTATCTCAACTTCAACAGGTACGACTGCTTACATTCGTATACTAGCAAGTATGGAGTAGCCCCAGTTGATGTTCTGACCATCGTTCGATAACCCAGTAGAGCATATGGCAACATTTCATGCCAACCCCGCTGCTTGTCAACCATTTTCCTCAGAATCTTCTTGATGTTCTTGTTGGCGGCCTCTACAGCTCCGTTCATTTGAGGGCGATAAGCAGTTGACCTCCGGTGAATAATCTTAAATTGTTCACATATCTCTTTCATCAGATGACTGTTGAGATTTGCACCGTTATCAGTGATGATGGATTCTGGAACTCCAAATCGGCAGATCAGATTGTTGCGGACAAAGTCGGCCACCACTTTCTTGGTTACCGATTTGTAAGAGGCTGCTTCCACCCACTTGGTGAAATAATCGATGGCAACCAAAATGAATCTGTGCCCATTTGAAGCGGCTGGCTCTATAGGGCCAATGACATCCATTCCCAAGCTACAAATGGCCAAGGTGAACTCATAGCATTGAGTTCGTGAGGTGGCACCCTTATCAGATCGCCGTGCACTTGACATTTGTGGCATTTTTGCACGAATTTGCAACAGTCGTTCTCCATAGTCATCCAGAAATAACCGGCTCGGAGGACCTTTCTTGCCAAGGTAAGCCCATTCATATGTGTACCACAAACTCCAGCATGTATCTGTTCAATAAGCCTTACGGCTTCAGCGGCATCCACGCATCTCAAAAGACCCAACCGAGTCCGCCTATACAGGACTTCTCCATTCAGAAAGAAATTGAGGGCCATACGACGTATCAATTTCTTCTGACTAGATGTAGCGTCTTCTGGATATGTCCCAGACTCCAAGTACCTCTTTATGTCGAAATACCAAGGCAAGCCATCTGGTTCTGATTCCACGTGTGAACAATGGACTGGATGCTCCTTCAAATCTATATCCAGCGGGTCGATGTAATCAATATCTGGATGTTTGATCATTGAAGCGATTGTGGCAAGAGCATCAGCTAATTCATTACAGATTCGGGAGTATGCTGAACTTCGATCTTCGCGAAACCTTTTACACAGATTTTGCACATATTGTACGTAAGGTACAATCTTCGGGTTCTTCACAGCCCATTCTCCTTGAACCTGATGAATCAAGAGGTCTGAATCCCCAATAACCAGCAACTCATAAACATTCATATCAACGGCCATTTTCAAACCGAGGATGCAAGCTTCATACTCAGCCATGTTGTTTGTGCAGTTGAATCGTAGCTTAGCCGCCATAGGATAGTGCTGACCAGATTCTGATACCAGGACCGCTCCAACACCTTTGCCTTGGTGATTCACCGCTCCATCGAAGAATAATCTCCAACCTGGATAAGCTTCAGAGATATCTTCACCTACAAACGACACTTCTTCATCGTGAAAATATGTCTTGAGAGGTTCATACTCTTCATCAACGGGATTTTCCGCAAGATGATCAGCCAAAGCTTGTGCTTTTATTGCCTTCTGAGTCACGTACACGATGTCAAACTCACTCAACAGCATTTGCCATTTAGCTAGCTTCCCAGTCGGCATCGCTTTCTGGAAAATATACTTTAATGGATCCATTCTGGAGATAAGATATGTAGTATACGACGACAAATAGTGCCTCACCACGGGCAAGCCACGTCGAGCACAAAGATGTTCTTTCCAAAGAAAGTGTAGCGAGACTCGTGCGGAGTAAATTTCTTCTTGATGTAGTAGATAGCCTTTTCCTTCTTCCCCTGTCTCGTCGTGTTGACCAAGCACGCATCCAAAGGCGTTATCCGAAATGCATAAATACAAAGAACAAAGGACTCCCTTCTCGCGGAGGAACCAATACTGGTGGGTTAGACAAATAGCTCTTGATAGCGTCGAAAGCGGTCTGGCACTCCTCAGTCCACTTAGTCGGGGCATCTTTCTTCAACAACTTGAAGATGGGCTCACACACCACTGTCGATTGTGCTATAAACCGGCTGATATAGTTAAGCCTTCCCAAGAAACTCATCACCTCTTTTCTCGTCTTAGGCGGAGGTAACTCCTGAATTGCTTTAATCTTGGAAGGGTCGAGCTCAATACCTCTTCTGCTGACTATAAACCCCAACAACTTCCCAGCTGGGACACCAAAAGCACATTTGGCGGGATTTAGCTTCAGGTTGTAGCGACGCAAACGTTCAAAGAATTTCCTCAGGTGTGTCACATGATCCGAACTCTCGCGGGATTTAATTATGACATCATCCACGTACACTTCAATTTCCTTGTGAATCATGTCGTGGAAGATAGTCGTCATGGCTCTCATGTAAGTGGCACCGGCGTTTTTGAGCCCAAACGGCATCACCCTGTAGTGATATACCCCCCAAGGTGTGATGAAGGCCGTTTTCTCCGCGTCTTCTTCATCCAACAGAATTTGGTGATAACCCGCGTAACAATCCACAAATGACTGCATCTCATGTTTGGCACAGTTGTCAATCAGAATATGGATATTTGGCAACGGGAAATTATCCTTTGGACTAGCCTTGTTGAGATCTCTGTAATCAACGCAAATCCTGATTTTTCCATCTTTCTTGGCGACCGGAACGACATTCGCCAACCAGGTGGGATATTGCGTTACTTCTACCAACCGAGACTCTATCTGCTTGGTGATTTCCTCCTTAATCTTCAAACTCAATTCAGGCTTGAATTTCCGAGTCTTTTGCTTCATCGGCTCGAACCCTGGGTTGATAAGGCGACTTATGAGATACGACATCTATTTTCGGCCCTGCGTATCGCTGACCTCCCAAACAAACACATCGCTGTATTCGGCAAGCAAATGAACCAGGCTCTCTTTCTGAGTTTCGTTCAGGTGAGTGCTGATCTTAACCTCTTTGACACATTCTGAATCTCCCAAATTTACCGTCTCTGTTTCCTCCAGATTCGGTTTATGTTGATTCTCGAACTGTCGAAACTCTTCTACCACATAGTCTGGTTCCCCACTTTCTTCGTTGTAGTCGTCAGCCTCATCGCCATTTGCCTCATTTTGTTCGTTTAGCTCATGACATGACATGACATTGGCAGGTTTGTAACTTACGTTCATCAAATCATAAATGCATAAAATTAGAAAAATATAACAAGCAATCGAATAAACAAAGTCAGAATAAGGAGGCTTTCATTTAAATTGAATCAAAAATGCAAAGTTGGGTCATGGCACAAGGCCATGTCGCCCTTTAAACAATCATAACAAAATTCAAAATCAAGAAAATGCAGAAATGGTGGGTCTCGGGCCTCTTCCGAACGACCACCGATTTTGGCATGCACAAAATAATTCCTTTCTACCCAAAAGTTCGGGACATCGATTGGTGTGGGCGTCGATTTTCAAAGATCTCCCGGTTCAAGATCACGAAAGCCACCGGCTCACCTCCTCCTCTATGACGGCATTGATCTCCTTGAGCAGTCACAGATTCCTTCCCGTCGTCTTGAGCTCGGCATGCTCCCGAACCGAAAGGAGTGATAGAGATGCGGGATCGGCTTAGTCAACTCTTGATCCCTTCTCTCTTCATCTTCATATCATCATCCTGTAGGGATGTACCCCAAACCATACTTTGATCCCCGAGCAAGGACCGAACAGGCTCAATAATTCCTCGGGAATCTCTTCCCAATCCAAACCTGGCTCGAACCCATTTTGCAAAGCATCACCGTGGCTATCATTTTGTACACGGTTGGCATGGAGTTAAGGGCCAAATCCTCGTTGGTGGCATTCACCACTCCACCGTAAAAGTCTGCGCGCTTTGCGGCATCTCATCAATGATCGACACCGCTGTCTCGAGCGACTTCCTCGCCAGTGAATCACTAACTCTTCATTTTTCCACACAAGCTTCATCATCCGATGGAGAGTAGAGGGACGGCTCAAATTGTGGATAAACAAATTTTCCCAAAAGAAGGTTGTACCTAGTGTCTATGTCCAATACTTGGAATTTCGCCTCGAATTCTGCGGGGCCCATTTGGATGGTCAAATTCACTGCTCCCAACGTCTCTCTCTGCACACCATCAAATGCTCTCACATTGACCTGGTTTTTCTCCAACTTTCCGAGGTCAAACCTCAGCTGCTTCAGCGTGGACAAAGGGCATATGTTTAGGCCAGATCCGTCGTCTACCAAAACACGGTTGACGATCTTTCCGCGGCATACCACGGTGATGTGTAGAGCTTTGTTGTGGGCTCTCCCTTCGGACGGCAACTCATCATCGCAGAAGCTGATGCGGTGTCCCTGAATGACTCGGTGAATCATAGCAGCTACATTGTCGCTGCTTGTGCCTGAGGGCACGTATGTATCATCAAGAGCTTTCATTAAGGCCTGCCTGTGGGACTGAGAGCTCATCAGCAGGGCCCACACAGATATCTGAGCCGGAGTCTTCTCTAAATGTTTGACGATGGAATAGTCCTTCGGTTGCATCCTTCTCCAGAACTCTTCTGCTTCCCCCTCGCTTATCGGCCTCTTAGCATGGTCCTTCTTCTGTCCTCCGAGAGCAAGCTCATCAGGAGTGTAGCACCTTCCGGACCTAGTCAAGCCTTGAGCCACGGCCGTTTCTATCACAAACTTAGGTTTGGGGAGAGTCTTTGAGGGCACCAAGGCAACAACCTTTGCAGGTGTCAGAATGACAAACTCTCCCTTTTCCCTGACGCTCAAAGAAGCGACAGCTCTTTCCAAGTCTTCCTGAACAACAGGAGTAATTCTCTTGGCTTCACGCTCATCTTCGTCAATTTCTATCATGTTGGTGTTTCCACCCCCATGATTAGGCAACGGATTCGTGTTGACGTTTGGCGCCGCAGTCGGGCGAGACCACTTCCTGGTCAATCAAGTCCTGGATCTTGTGCTTGAGATTGATACAGTCTTCTGTATCATGTCCAACACTGTTGGAATGATAAGCACATCTCTGCTCAGGTCTGTAGAATCTGGAATTTACATCCACGGGCTTGGGCCCCACAGGGTGGATGTATCCGGCCGCGGATAATCTTTCGAACAATTTAGTTCTGCTTTCAGCCAACACGGTGAAGCTTCTGGAGGGCTTCTTCTCAGACCTGGGGCGAGGGGGATCATACCCGCCCTGCTGTGGGGGAGGGACTTGTTGATAACTGCGGGCATTTGGTCGTGGAGCTTGGGCTCTGGGATGGGGATTTGTTTGGTAGTTTGGCATTGGGGCTCGGTAATTCGGATGGGGTTTTTGATATACTGGGGTTTGAATTTGATAAGCGGGGGATGGTGCTCGATAGCTTGGCTGTACATTAAGCCTTGTTGGGAGCGACATTCGGTAATGGGGAGGGACTTGATAAGACTGGGGGTAGTTTGGATATGAGGAGGGAAAATTTTGGGGAATTTGGGGTGGATTCTGATACGACACAATATGGGCCTCTGGATAAGTGGGGCCGGCATTGTAGTAGCCGGAATGATTTGAGTGCTTGGATGGAGGGTAGGAGCGTCCTTGGGGATGTGGTAAGTTTCGGGGCTTTTCTTCCCCGTGTGAGATAGCGTTAACCTCCTCCCTTTTCTTCCTTACCAGTCCGGAAGACCCAGGCGATGCAGACACTCGGGCTATCTTTCCTGACTTCAGGCCATCTTCAATAGTCTCACCCACTTTGACTATTTCGGCGAACTTGGCGCCGATTAACAAGATGATCCTGTCATAATACTCGGGCTCCTGCACCCGCACGAACACTTCCACAATCTCTTTCTCGGTCATGGGCGGCCTTACCCTCGCCGCTTCTTTCCTCCACCTATAGGCAAATTCCCTATAGCTTTCAGTTGGTTTCTGCTTCATCTTCTCTAGAGAATACCGATCGGGCACTATTTCAACATCAGAGGCGAATCGGTCAATGAAGTCTTTAGACAATGCACTCCAACCGGGCCATGCCGAAGTCTCATGTGACGTGAACCACTCCAGGGCTTCACCGCGACAGGCTCACCGAATAACCTCATCAAGAAGGCTTCATCTTTGCCAACTCCCACGAGTTGGTCACAAGACGCCCGAGGTGTGCCATGGGGTTTCCACCCGCCAAGGTATCAAACCGGGATCTTGAACCCTTCGTGCAGGTTCAAGTCCTGGTGGATGCATAGTTCAACAGAGCTTAACCCGACGACGTCTGGAGTACATTGCAATTCCCTCTCATTGCCTCCCGATCTCCTCCTTTATGTCTACCTTCGCTTCTTCCCTCGACCTCCACTCTCTTTCTTGCTCCTCATAGTGGTCCAACTCGGAGCCGTGCACCTCATGCTCGGCCGGGACAGGGACTTGAAAAGGGGTTCTTTGGGAGGGCGGAGCTATAGAAGGGCTTGGGACATTCTGCGTGGTTTGATAATTTTGCGGAAAATTTTGGGGATTGGTATTTTGCTAAAGTGGGGATGCGGTGTTTGGGAATTGAAGGCGGCGGATTTTGGGTTTGATTTTGGGGTAATGGGGCGCTTGGAGTGCTTGGGGGTGTGGGGTACTTGTGAAGGGTTGTTTGGGAGTGGTGAGGAGTCCGATAGAGATCGACGCCAGACGGGGTTTTGGGTTGTCATGTCTACCCCAGACGGGTTGTGCACGGGTGTCGATGGACGCTGTTGAGTAGGATCCGAGCTGGACGAGGGGAAATATGTAGGAGGTCTTGCGTCAAAAGTTGGGGCGAATCCGGCGGAGGAGTGTCTTGCCTCCGCTGCATCTCTACCTCATGTCGCCTATTTGTCGATCACCGCGCAATAAGCTCATTCTGTTCTGCCACGGTGGGCTGAGCCACCACGACATCTGTGAGGCTGATTTGTTCATTGTTGTCGCCCATGTCTGTATTTGCGTTTGATCCGGGGAAGGAATCTGCGCGACCTTTTGACCTGGTGAAGTAGTGGTGATCTGCCAGCTTTATCGACACAGATCAGTAAGAGGTACCTGTGAGGTAAAAACAACTCAAAGGAAAATTTGTTAGTATATATCCAGAGTACAAAATGCATAATATCGCACATAAAACAGATAAACACACAAGTCGCTTTGTTTGAGGATATCTTAACCCACGAATGAGGACGGAAACATATTTTGAACAAACAGGAATTTGTTTGTTTTGACGTTATCTCGGGAAAGCTGAATCACGTTGAGCTATGGTCTTCTTGCAGCTGCTTTTCGACGTCCGTTGATCTTATCTTCGTATTTCCAAAACATGGAGGAGAATGAAAATTTTCTGTGATAGGGGCCGGGCCGGGAAGGCTGCCTACATATCTCACCAGGAGAATTCAGGCCCAACGTAGTTCGGATATTAGGATGAAAATTTTCATTCATTCTTTCGTTGTGATTACAAGGGAATTGAAAATCAACATTGAAATTTCCTGAAGACAACATTTGGCGATTTCTTGTCTTGTGGCTGCGTCATTCCTTCCTTTCAGATAGTCGGAAATGGAGGCTTGTAGATGATTTCTTCTTCATCATCCTCCTCAATCACTTCACGGTCGGGGCCACTGTTACTTGCTCCCTGTTCACGGGCGAGGTGTTTTCCGCCCTTTAAGTTGCAATGGGTCGCCAATTCTTCGTCGAGTGCCGCACTTCTGGCCGACAACACGGCAGTCTCAATATCTATCTTTGCTTCTCTCGCCTTTCCTTCGTGTATCTCCAAACGGAGGAGGTTCAACCTTTTCCTTAGGCTTTCGGTTTCCATCTCAACCTCCTTCTTTCTTCTCATCTGCGACGCCAGATCTTCATCCAAAGTCGTGACCGCAGCTTTGTAGATTGCCGTGGTCATTTCTACCTTGAGTCCTTCCTCTTTAACCTTCTGAATCTCTCGAGTGACCCGCTCGATCTTTTTTCGCAATTTCTCCTTAGTGAGCTCCGTTTGGACGTTCTTGCCTTTGTCCATAGCGGTAATTCAACTTACCTGAGACGATAGAGCGGTATTCAAGATTTGTGGTGGGAGGTGGATCTTGCGTGAGAAACTTGAGACTCGGGAATTTTGGTCGGACATTTGTGATAGTAGCTTCTGTATACTCTTTGGGATTTTGGCTAGGAGTGGGTTTATGATATCCTCATTCATAGCAACGTAACACATAAGCATTTAAATACACATAGATAACGTGTCCTAATCATGCATGGGGACCCTTTTTGTGCCAAGGGTAGGCCTAACGCATTCGAATGATGTACGTGTGAGTTTAAACCAGTCAAGTGATTCCCCCCAAAAATAATATTTAACAATGAGTGAAATGTTTTTAAAAAGGAAATAAACAAACCAACGCAGGGGCTATTTAGAAAGTGCAATAATATCAGGCCCACGCAGGGGCTAAAACAATGCAAATACAGACAAAGAAAAACCCGCGCAGGGGCGATATCCACTATGCTGCTCCGGACGATCCCGCTCTGTCGTCGTCTTTCTGGTTTTTGTGCTGTTGGAACATGTACTTCAGCATCAACAGAAAGCCTTCACCTAGACGCCCTTTGTCTTCCAAGCTCTCGTATCGCATTCTCTCAATTTTCTGCTGGATCCAGCTGTCGAACTCGTCATACCCCTGCTTCAGTCTCTCGATCTCTCGAGTCGCCCTCTCGAGTGCGTCTTGATTCTCTACGAATTTGGCATAGACCTCATTAGCCTCTTCCTTTAACTCTCGCAATTCGGCCACTGCTTTGGCCTCCTTGTCTGTCACACTACGAAAGCTACGAGGGATTTGAAAGGAGATATTTTGTATATCTCTTTTCAACCATGCTTTGTAACCTTCGTCGTATCCAGCGTCGAATCGGTCAGGAGCGATAGTGTCTTTACCCATACGCTTGGCGTTCTTCCATTCTCTGAGCATTTCTGTAGCGTCGTCCACCCTGTCGTCCCCAATGTCGTATACATAAACGCCATAATACGCTTCTTTAGGCACACCGCTTTCTTCCAAATCAGCCGCAAGACTGAATGGCGCGTAGGGCGAATTCCGAATGCCGGTAGAGGAGCACGGCACATCTACGACCCTCCACGACAACTTCCTTGGATATGAAGCGGTCAAGCATCCATTGGAGGTCCTCTTCTCTCAACTCGGAGAAAATTTGGGCCCACTTCCCTCTCGTTCTCCGATTATTCAGGTTGGCCCAGAATAGCAAGTCGTTCAGCTCTTTTAGAGTGTTCTTGTTGTCGAGGGTGTGCAATTCTCGAGTTCCAGCACCCTTCGCCAAGTGGCTGAGAATCCACCATTGGAGGAGCAGATTACACCCCTGGAAGTACCGATGTCCCTCTTTGCACTTACCCAAAGCGCGATATATGTCTGACAATATGACCGGAGCTACGGAGTAGTACTTCGTCGTTCCTTGATTCTCGTACCCCTTGAACAACGTCTGGACGAGTGTTATGACTCTGGTGTTGATGCTCAGGCTCGGGCCGTGCGGGAAGACCATTGTTCCCAACAAGGCTATGGCAAACACCAACGGGCGGAGCTCATTCCACTCTTTGTAGGAAATTCTAAATTCCCGATTATACGCGGCATAGAAACTCGCGTGTCCAAATCTGACATACAAATCCCTGAACATTACATGAGGGTCTTGACACCAATAGGTGTAATCCCTTCTTAGCCCTAACCAATCCGAGATGTTCTCAACGGAATGTTGGGAATAAACACGTCCTCTTGCTTTCGGGCCCTTCTTTCTAGACCTGTGCCCACGGTGTCTATGCAATCTCTTATTTCTTCTAGTGTAGGGGTAATTTCGGCCGTTCCGAAACGAAAGACCATTCTTTGGCTGTCCCAATACCCGGTGAGAACCTCGATCAACTCTGGCCAACCGTCCATGTTGATTAGCTCGGTCAAAGCCCCTATATATTTGTTGAGAGTTCGCTTATGATCTCCGTCTAAGTCGTTGTGCCACATAGCAAGTTGGGGTGGCGCGGAGATGACCATGTCGAATTTCGGAAAACGGTCCATATCTGCAAAACAAAAACCCGTTAGACTTTCCCCTACCCCCAAGTTGGTTTTTTCACACATACATTTCGAATGTCACATAATATGATGCGTCGTGAGGTCGAAGACCTTAGACGCGATTTTTGGCGATTTTCTACTAAAATGGACTTAATACGCCTTGGGTATTAAGTCGTCCTAGGCTGATGCCTAATTTTGGTTTTGGTTTCGCTCTAACTTAGGCTTTTCTAGAATTGTTTTCAAATAGACGGTTACCATCTTAGCCTGACAAACATCGGGGTGGAGCTACCGAATAACGTCGGATGACCGCATTCCGACTATTTATTCGATACTCCCAAATGAATACATGGGTATTTCTGAGAGAAGTCGCGGTAAGCCGCGTAACTTCCGTTTCCTAATGCAATCTATTTGCCGTTTGGCGGAATTTATGTCATGAAATGCAATTTCTAAAAAACTAAGTATTTAAACAACTAAACAATTAATTACAAGTAGTCAAATAAGTTAGTCTTAGGGTTAGAATCCTCCAAAGTTCCCCAGCGGAGTCGCCATTTCTGTTTTATCGAAAAATGATTTTCGAAAATGAGTTTGTTTATTTTCGACTTGTTGGAGTCGCCACTTAATTTTTTAAGAAAAATCAAGAAAAAAACTTTATTTCTAAACAACTTAAACAGAAAAATTGTTTAAAAATATTTTAAGGGGGTTCGGGATTCTTATTAGTGTCTTAGGAAGGTGTTTAAGGCACCTAAGACACTCCGTTAAATACGGTTTTCCGACGACTAACTATTTGACTATTTTTGTTTTAACTTTGAAGTGGAATCTTTATCATTTACTTAACCAAACTTTACAATCTGAAATATTTGTTATTTATCTAGTAATTTGCGAATTTATTCCAAAGTTGAACTTCTTTAAAGTTTTATCCAAACCAAACTTCACGAATTTGAAATACCGTTTTTAGGACTTAGTTTTAATTTTAGTAAAGCAGAAGAGCGCTTTGGCGGGGTTTGGAGGTTCCTAAGCTTAGACTAACGACATTTAAGCAAACATATAAACGAATAATAAAAGGAGAGAGAGAGAGAGGGGGGGGATTTTGGGTCTAAACTCGAGTTCTGTTCGCCTTGACCGAGTTTTGGACCCACCTGCTTTGGGTTTTTGACCCATTTTGTACCTGTCCTAATCTAAACATACAAAATGAAATATAAAGGAATGGGAACGACGAGGGCTTATGCCCATTACAAAATAAATAAAATGCAAAATATATAAAAGAAGCTAAGGAAATCTTCTAGTCCATTCTTGGATTTTCTCCAATCTCCGTGGATTTTCGAATCCGCACTTCTGTCTCGATAGGCTGACTCGATGGGAAAAGCTTTCGAGCCTTCATGGCTCTTCCGGAATGTGAGGGAAAGTGGGGTTCCAAAGTGAACCCGGGAGGAAATTTTTACATGCGATAAGCGGGAAGAAGAAACATTAGAACAAATTCCATTTAAATAAAGACAAGATAAAAGGAACACTTGGCAAAATACATCTCCTAATGACAATATTCTAAGCATTGTTGCACTAAAGAGCTTTTAATTTAGACTTAGCAGAGTAAATAAGCACGTAACATAAACATAAAAACCATCCAATTAAACAGACTTAACTTCCCATGAATAATATATTGAACAATTAGACGGAAACAATTTTGTCCGTAGCTAGAAAATGAAAAGAGCCATAATTCAAGTAAACAGAATCCGCCAGGCAATAAGCTAAACACATAGGTTCACAGAAGGAATGTAAGACAGACCGATACGCAACATCAACATACAAACTCCCGAAGTAAAAGCTTGTTTGGTCGAAATGGTGTGTGGCAGTCCAACACCAAATTGAATGTTAGCGGAAAGTAAGCAGATGAGCGGCACTTTGTCATATTTCCCTTATCCAACTCATGAACAACACAAGATTTAATCTATACTATATACTATAGCTCCACAGAACAAGTTTGTATGCATAGGATAAATAACGATACCAAATTTGTTTGAGTCACTCAAAGGCAAATGGAGGCAACCCTTTATCAAGACCTTGACAAAATGAAACATATAAAGTAACTCCATGCAATCATTTGAGTTCATGGAACGACCAAGCTTCGAAATGAAGAAAACAAAAGGTAGACTAAGGAAGACAAGACGCAACTACACCATGAGACTCCTTCAATCAACTTTGAAAGGTTGAACTTACATACATGACGATGCTAATGTCGAACAGAAAAAAAAATCACTGTATGACATTCATACGACTGAAAAACTCAACACGAACCCAACACACACAACATCTTGCAGTTACAGATACACAAACCACACACTTGACATTCGAATGTCAACAGATATTAACCCAAAACGAAACGTAAAGGAAGACGAAAAAAAAAAAACAGTAATTCGATCAGCAGCAGCACAACAACCAGTAGACATATACGAAAAAGACTTCCAACGCTCGCTCCACCATGTTGAAATCGAGAGAAGAAGAAAATTTATATGAAGAGGCGTTTACCTGGTGATGTGCAGCGACTGGAGACAGATGCGAGCAGCTGCGAACGATGACCTCCACCGTGAAGCACACTGTGACAAAACAGAAATCTCTCGATTTCCTTTCAGCGTTTTGTATGCCTCTCTAAAAGATTTGAATGCTATACTCGTAGGGAAAAGTCGACCAACTCTCACTGTTCTCTACAGCGAACAGGAACAGACCCGAGTATTTTCGATAATGAAGCTTTTATACTCCTCAGTGATAAACTCTCTTCCAAATATCTAACGATTTTCAACTCCGAAAATTCCAACCAAAATCCTAACCTTTCTTCTGAAGAGGGGTGGGGTTTATATAGAAGGGGAAAAGGGTTTCGGAAGAGAGAGGGCGGGAACGTGACTATTGATTTCAAAATTTGAAATCCCTTCCATTAATGGAGCAACCCCTTTTTCTGAAAAATTCGTCCTTTGCGGAAATGGAAAAAAGGGGAAGGGATGGCTAGCACGTCTGCCATAGCCGCTACAGTGCCTTACCGCTAGAAAGCAACGCACAAACGTAGCGAGGCGAGAGGAGAAGACGCTGGAAGAGTCAGTCGTCTGTTTTCGCGTGGGGAAGGGTCGCGTGAGGAGAGACGCGGAGAGGAGTAAGAGAGGAGAGACGCGCGGAGAGGTCGCGTGGGGTTGCGGTTTTTGGGTGGGATTTGCTCTTCCGCGTCTGCTTCTGGGAATTATTTTGGCGTTTTCTGGGTTTTCTGTTGTGTGTGGGGGAAGAAGGAAGGGGATTGGGAATTTGGGTTGGGACCGGGTCAGGCGGGTGCTGGGTCGGGTTAGTTTAGTGGGCTGGGTTGAAGGGTTTTTTTATTTAAATGTTTTGGGCCGTCTGAATGAGAAGAAGTGGGCTGGGATATTTAAGTTAGTGTTGGGTTGAGGGGTTTTTATTGGGTTGAGGGGTAATTGGGCCTGGGGAGAGTGAACGAAGTGGGCCTGGGGATGTTGGGATTAAAGGAATTGGGTTGGGAATAAGAGAATACTTAAGATACACACATATACGTATACATATATGTATATACATATATGTATATATATACATATATTTTATTTTCGCAAGATTTATAAAACTAACTAACTTTAAATAATTTGAAAACTCACGAAGCTCGATAATTAATTTATACCGACGTGGGTCAAAAATTGGGTGTCAACAAATGATATCTATATTTATAGTGTTGAGATATCATAGTCAAAGGTCACCTTGAAATTTTACATAGTTATCATCAAGGTTCATATCACCTTGATATCTTATCACATTGGAAATAGTAATACATTAATCCAATTAATTGTTGGATAACTCTAATGGATCATCCACATATACAATGGATTTACAACACTCCCCCTTGGATATCCATAGATTATGTGCCTCGTTAAAACCTTACTAGGAAAAACCCAGTGGGAAAAAGCCTAGTGAAGGAAAAAGAGTACACATATCTCATAATACGCTTTGAATGTTGCCTCGTTAAAAACCTTACCAGGAAAACCCAACTTGGGACAAAACCATAGTTAAGAAAAAGAGTACAACGCGTATTTCGCTCCCCCTGATGAAAACTTTACTTGATATCTCGGAGACGGCGCATTCCAATCTTGTATCTCAACTTCTCAAACGTTGATGTTGGCAATGCCTTAGTGAATAAATCAGCAAGATTATTACTTGAACGAATTTGTTGAACTTCTATCTCACCATTTTGTTGAAGATCATGCGTGAAAAAGAACTTTGGTGAGATATGCTTTGTCTGGTCTCCTTCGATGTATCCTCCTTTCAATTGAGCTATACATGCAGCATTATCTTCGTACATTGTGGTTGGTATATTCTTTTTCAAAGAAAAACCACACATTTCCTGAATATGATGGGTCATTGATCTCAATCAGACGCACTCTCGACTTGCTTCATGGATGACTCTTATTTCTGCATGATTTGAAGAAGTGGCTACCATCGTTTGCTTCATTGATCGCCAAGATATTGCCGTGTCTCCACATGTAAACAAATAGCCTGTTTGTGATCGAGCTTAATGCAGATCTGATAAATACCCTACATCTACGTAACCAATCAGTTCTGATTTGGATTCATTGGAATAGAATAAACCCATGTCCATGGTCCCTCGAAGATATCGAAGTATGTGTTTAACACCATTCCAATGTCTTTTTGTTGGGGAGGAACTGAATTTTGCTAGTAGACTTACTGCAAAACAGATATCTGGTCAAGTATTGTTAGCAAGGTACATTAGTGCCCCTATCGCACTAAGATAAGGAGTTTCATCACGAATAAGCTCTTCATCATTCTCTTGAGGTCGAAATGGATCTGTATTGATGTCAAGCGATCTTACCACTATTGGAGTACTCAATGGATGTGAGTTATCTATGTAAAAACGCTTTAGTATCTTTTCTGTGTACGTTGATTGATGAACAAGTATTTTATTTGACAAATTCTCAATCTGTAGGCCAAGATAAAATTTTATCTTGCCGAGATCTTTCATTTCAAATTCTTTTTTCAGACACTCAACAGCTTCTAAAAGCTCTTTATGAGTGCCAATGATGTTCAAATCATCAACATACACAGCTATTATTACAAATTCAGACCCCGACCGTTTAATGAAAATGCAGGGACAAATCGGGTCATTTTTGTACCCTTTCCTTAACAAATATTCACTCAGACGATTGTACCACATCCTTCCTGATTGTTTCAATCCATACAGATTTACAAGTTTTATTGAACAAGTTTCTCTTGAATCTTTGTATGCTTCAGGCACTTTGAATGCTTCAGGAATTTTCATGAAAATGTTGTGGTCCAATGAGCCATATAGATAGGTTGTGACAACGTCCATTAGACGCATTTCAAGTTTTTCATGAACTGCCAGATTTATGAGATATCTGAAGGTGATTGCATCTACCACTGGAGAATATGTCTCCATATAATCAATGCCAGGTCTTTGAGAAAAACCTTGAGCAACGAGTCGGGCCTTATATCTCATTACTTCACCTTTCTCATTTCTCTTTCGTACAAAAACCCATTTGTACCCCACTGGCTTGATACCTTCAGGTGTTCGGATAATCGGTCCAAAAACTTCATGTTTTTCTAGTGAAGCCAATTCAGCTTGAATTGCATCCTTCCATTTTGGCCAATCATTTCTCTGTCTACATTCATGAACAGATTTTGGCTCAAAATCTTCATCTTGTTGCATTATTTCAATAGCAACATTATAGGCAAATATGTTGTCAATCACAACTCGTCGAGACGTAATTCATTGAAATTTCATTATTTTCAAAAGTTCGAACCTCCTCATCATCATGTTTTATGACTTGGGTCTCATCTTGAAAAAATTCTTTCAAACCATGATCATCTTGATCATTTATTCCTTTTCTCTTTCGAGGATTTTTATCCTTGGAACCAATTGGTCTACCACGCTTCAAATGTGGTCTAGACTCAATTGCCTTAACAATTTGTCCCGTCGGGATATCAACTCGAACTGGAGCATTAACAGCTGGAATATGCGATTTAGTAATCCTTGGAAGATTAGTAAATGCATCTGGTAGCTGATTTGCAATGTTCTGCAAATAAATTATTCCTTGAACTTCTTGCTCACATTGGTTTGTTCGAGGATCCAGATGAGATAGAGATGATGAATTCCAATCTATCTCTTTTCCCAATGACTTATGTTCTCCCCCTAATGTTGGATATACTGATTCATCAAAATGACAATCAGCAAATCTTGCCTTAAATAAATCTCCAGTCATAGGCTCCAAATATTTTATGATTGAAGGAGATTCATACCCAACATATATCCCCAACCTTCCTTGGGGCCCCATCTTTGTGCGTTGTGGTGGAGCAATTGGGACATACACCGCACATCCAAAAACTCTAAGATGGAAAATGTTTGGTTCTTGACCAAAAATCAATTGTAATGGGGAGAATTCATGATAATTGGTCGGCCTTATCGTATGAAGTCTTTGCTGCATGCAAAATAACATGCCCCCACATAGACACAGATAACTTTGTTCTCATTAGTAATGGTCTAGCTATCAATTGCAGACGTTTAATCAATGATTCTGCTAGACCGTTTTGAGTGTGAACATGAGCAACTGGATGTTCAACTGTTATACCAGTAGACATACAATAATCATTAAATGCTTGAGATGTAAACTCACCAGCATTATCTAGACGGATTCTCTTTATTGTATAGTCTGAAAATTGTGCTTTCAATCTTATTATTTGAGCCAACAATCTCGCAAAAGCCATGTTGCGAGTTGATAATAAACACACATGTGACTATCTTGTAGAAGCATCTATCAAGACTATATAATATTTAAAGGGTCCACATGCAGGTTGAATTGGTCCACATATATCACCCTGTATACGTTCCAGAAACGCAGGGGATTCAATTCAAACCTTAACTGTTGATGGTTTAATGATCAACTTTCCTTGAGAACAAGCACCACAAAAGAATTCCTTTGATTGAAGGATATTTGGGCTCTTTAATGTGTGCCCATGTGAATTCTCAATGATTTTGCGCATCATATTAAATCCGGGATGGCCCAACCGGTCATGCCAAATGATAAAATCATTAAAATTAGTAAACCTTTTGTTTACTACGGCATGTGATTCAACTGTACTTATACTTGTATAGTACAACCCAGAAGAAAATGCAGGTAATTTTTCATGCACAATTTTCTTCTCTACATTAATTGTAGTAATGTAAAGGTATTCAACCTTTCCTTCATTAGCCGTCTCAACATGATAGCCATTTTGGCGAATAACTTTGAAACTTAATAAGTTTCTTTGAGACTTACTACAATATAATGCATTATCAATTCTTAATATTGTCCCTCCAGGTAGTAATAAGGTCGCTTTTCCAGAGCCCACAATTAATTTTGTACTACCTGATATTGTGTTGACATATGCCATTTTCATAACCAAATTAGAAAAGTATTTCTTTTCTTTTAATATTGTATGCGTTGTAGCACTATCAAGAAGGCATACATCTCCATTACTCATCTTGAATCCAACTGACAACTGGGGAATTTCTATTAATTTTCATTAAAATAAAATACATCAAAAGAAGGAAGAAACAAAATTAACAACGGAAATTTAAATACTTCAACATGAATAACATAATAATTAAAAATACATAAGTAAAATATTAACGAATTTCATTCCCCAGCTAAAAGATCAAACATTAGTTTCGATCTCCAAAGAAGTCATCAACTTCCATATGAGTAATGTCACCAAGGCCATCAAAAACATCATCCTTTAAAGCCAAATTTGCTTCAACATTTTTATCATATTTCTGAGATGTTCCCAGCTTATCATCATCTTTAAGAGTCATATGTGACTCAGCTCGAGCATTGGAAGAGGAAGCACCACTTTTATTTCCTTTCTTTTTAAAGAAATTTTGATAGAGCCTTACAAAATGTTCATGTGTGCGACATTCATTCTTCCAATGGCCTTTCATGCCACAACGACGACAATTACTTTTTGAGGGGTTATTTTGAGAACTCATGTTGTTCTCCCTTTTATTATGACCACCACCTTGACGATTAGCGTATCGTCTTTTATCTTTGCCACGTCCCCATGCATTATTATATCCCCGATGATCATCTCTTTTTACTTCAGATTGATCACGTGCTTCCACCACATTTGCCTCCGGTAATGGAGCAGCTCCAGTGGGACGAGCTTCATGATTTTTCATTAAAAGAGCATTATGTTGCTCAGCCACCAAAAGACATGAGATTAGTTCAGAATATTTCTGAAAACCCTTTTCACGATATTGCTGCTGCAATATCACATTCGAGGCATGAAAAGTAGTAAGTGTCTTTTCCAACATGTCCTCATCTTTTATAGTCTCCCCACATAATTTCAACTGGGAGGTTATCCTGAATACAGCAGAGTTGTATTCAATTACGGTCTTAAAATCTTGAAACCGTAAATGCATCCACTCATAACGAGCTCTTGGCAACACTGTTGCCTTTAAGTGGTCATATCTCCCCTTTAAATCAGTCCACAATTCAAGTGGATCTTTCACCGTCAGATATTCAATCTTCAGGCCCTCATCAAGATGATGACGAAGGAAAATCATAGCCTTCGCCTTATCTTGACTCGATGCTTCATTTCCCTGAGTAATAGTGGCATCAAGACCTTTAGCAGCCAAGTGAATCTCAGCATCGAGTACCCATGAAAGATAATTCTTTCCAGAAATATCTAATGCCACAAACTCAAGTTTGGATAAATTCGACATAATGAAAATTATGAGAGAATATGTGAATTAAATAAAAATATTTATATAGTACCTTTGCAAGTAGCAATTTCGTGCTGATAACGTGTTGTAAAGAAAGCTCAGAATATAAGATGAAAAAGACAAGAAGTATAAGATAGAGGAGATAATTTTCTTATTCAAGTATGTCATACAATGGTGAATGATATCTATATTTATAGTGTTGAGATATCATAGTCAAAGGTCACCTTGAAATTTTACATAGTTATCATCAAGGTTCATATCACCTTGATATCTTATCACATTGGAAACACTAATACATTAATCCAATTAATTGTTGGATAACTCTAATGGATCATCCACATATACAATGGATTTACAACACATACATATTTGTGGAGGAAAATTAAAGGTAAAAACTTATCGTAAGCTAATAGTGACACAAATCTAGAACAAATTAAAGTTAGTATTGTATTGGTCAAAATATTATTTCTTTTGTCGCTTTCTTTTTAGTTAATTCTAAAAAAAATGAATAAAGAGAAATTTTCATATTAAATTTAAATTTAATTTTGAAGTGTCTATTTTATCTTTAATGTCATTAGCAGCATGAGTCGTTACGTCATTCATAATTCCCCCTAGACTATGTTTGAACCTTCTTTGTTCATGTTCATCATTAGTAATTGATTTATATGATGAACGATTTAAACATGAGTGATTACTACATAATATTTTTTTAAAAAAAAATTCAATTTCACTCGATATCATATATTTCAATTGAGATCTCAATTAATTTTAAATTTCAATGGCGTGAGACTCGGTAAGAAAAAAGTGTTTTAATAATCAATATTTAAATCTAAAATCTATAATTAATAAATTAATTCAAAATTTTAGCTTGATATTATCTAAAACCATTTTTATGATAAAAGTCAAAATGTATGTTTTTAATTTTAGATATAACTTATCCACACAGACTTGATATGGTTATTGATTTAAATGATAAATAATCGCCTCAAGATAAAAAAAAAAAGGATCATGTATTTTGTCTATTTCACGATGTATGAAATGATGTTTGTCATGAACACTATTTATTATTGTTGTAACAACGATCCAATTGACTTGTAATACAAACTTATTGTTAGATTTGATGTTTTAAAAACTTATGGGTATAAATCATGTTTTTCTAAAAAAGTGAAATGTATTTCTCAAATACTATAGCCAAACACTTGGTGAAAGTTCACCCAAATTTTAACCCAAATAATATTTACCAAAAATATTTGAATATGTATGACCAAACGCTAGCTTAATTAAACACACTTTTCATTAGTACATTGTTTGCTTTACTTTTTAATATTATTTATTTCACTTATTTATGCACGATTGTTATTTCATATATGTATATTATCTTTTTAATAATCCGATAATATTAATATTAAATTGGAAACTTTAAAAAGCTCAAGTGCAAGTCACCAAGGAAAAAAAAAGTAACTTTGTACCACAACACGACTATGGAATATGTCTCAATCGTTTCACCTACTATCACGACCAATTTTTTTGGTAAATACAATCACGAATAATTGAGAAAATCATATAATTTCTGTATGAGGCTTCACGTATTGTTACCCCAAATCCTTAGGGAGGGTTCAGTAAAGGTTTTGACAAAAAAATCGTCCGAAAGACATCATCAAAATATTTATAAGCTAACATACACGAAGAACTAAAAAATAGTCTAATTCTTATCAAATATCCCTTAAATATCCAAAATATGTATAAAATTTGGTGAGACTTCACATACTATACTATTCCAACTTACTAAATATGCCCAAAATATTTTTACAAATGATTTAAACGAGGTCAAAATTTAAATACTAAATGATGGTGCAAATTACTGGCCGGTGTTATAGACACAAGGCAATAAGGAAGTTTCTAAGAGGTAGTGTGCTTTGTCATTTGTCAATCACTAATTTTTAAATTTAAACTTAATTAGGAATTGTCTATCAAGGAAGAATTTAAATTATATATTTTAGCAGTATAAAAAATAAAAAGTGAAAATTGTATATAATAGCAAATTAATAACCTAAAATAAATGGAGTAGCTAGGGTTTGATTTAATTGTGCGTCATAGCAAACGTATGCAAAAAATTGCGAGGCGCCTCTCTCCCAAATATCTCGCTCGCCACTCTCCTCCAATCTCTCGCTCGCTTCCTCACTTTTTATACAAATACAAGTGTATAAAGTTGTTTCTAATTGTGTAAAGTAGATAAAATTGTATAAATCCATATATTTTTGTTCCCCTCTTACAGATCTCGCTCGCCACTCTCCCAAAATCTCGCTCACCACCCTCGCCTTTCTCACTTATACAAACAGAAGCGAAATGTATAAATTGCGTTTCTGTTTGTATAAAGCGTGAGAAAATTGTACATACATATGCAAGTACATATATTTTCGTCCTATACACTTATAATTATATAATAAAAATACTCCCCTGCCAAGTTTCTTTTGCCTTTCTCTCTTTCTCGTTTTATACAATTTTCAAATTATATCTAATTTCTCTCTTTCTCGTTTTATACAATTCGATTCAATTGTATATTCCTTGTCAAGTCTCTTTTGTCTTTCTCTTTCTCATTTTATACAAATTTAAATAGTATAGAATCGTTCTATACACTTCTAATAATACAATTCGTTTTATACATTTTATTTTTATACAGTTCTCTGCCCAAGTGTCTTTTTCTTTCTTATCGTTTTATACAATTTGCTTCAACTGTATATGTATAGCGAATTATACAGTTTCTATGTTTGCTATGGAGCGCAATTATGCAAACTTTGTTATAGCATACAAATATAAATTTTTTATTTGCTACACGTGAAAGTTGCCCAAATAATAAAGAGGTTAGAAAAATTCCTAAAGCATATGTTGGACCCCAACCCTTACGTATGAGGTATATATTTGGTCAGTTGACAAAAGTAATTATATTCTCTATCCATATATATAATAAAAAAATCCTATTGCATACATATAAGAGATTGCTTTTCAATTTCGACTTATATATGTATGTTTTCATTTGACAGTCATAAAGATTTTTGTTACTATCCAATTTCATTCTTACATTATAACTAACTAATATTACATTATTTGTTTGCTACAATTATCAAATAATCTTTTTTTCAAATATGATAGCTAGAACTATTAAACATGACAATTTGATACACTAATATCTTATTATTTTCTGTTGAGTATATAAATCCAACGGAAGAATTAAAACGCATCGAAACGTATATTTTTATATCTACATGATATAGAACTATAAAAAGTGAAAAAAAATCATCGTAAAAGACTTTTTGTGACGATCTAATTAAGTCTCTATATGTATTATATGTACGTGGTGACCTTTAGTATACAATACTATCTTGGGTAGATTTCAGTAATTAGTTCCTCAAAACTAGATATCAGAACGGAATTATTTGTGATTCGATCGATATTTCCTAATCTATTATAATCTTTAAAAGACGCTGATTGATTTGGCTCTGATAGAACAACAGAATCAGTACTGAGAAAATGAGATATCGCAGTAGTTGTAGGTCTTCCATCTAAATCAATTTGAACACATAACAATCCAATATGTATACATCTGATGATTTTCGATATTGAATTTGAGTCATCAATGAGAGTTGGATCAACAAGTTCCATTGCTCTACCATCTTTCCACAACTTCCATGCCTATAAATATCAACATTTATAATAATATAAATCTTAACAAATTAGGATAAAAATATTAAAATTACTTTATGCATAAACAATAATGTGATTAAATTAAATTAATTTGCACTTACATGGACAAGAAGGTCATCAAATTTATCTTCCTTATTATTTCTTCTTTTTCCACTTATTATCTCCAAAAGAAGCACACCAAAACTAAATACATCTGATTTCACTGAGAATTGACCATGCATTGCATATTCCGGGGACATGTAGCCGCTAACAAAGAATTATAAATCACAATAATTAATATTTTTCTATATTATAACGAATCGATTCGAAAAAAATAAATTAAAAACCAACACTTACTATGTTCCAACAATTATGTTAGTGCTTCCTTCGATTTGGTCAACTCCAAATATTCTAGCCATGCCAAAATCTGAAATTTTAGGGTTCATTTCTTTATCTAACAAAATATTGCTTGCTTTGAGATCACGATGTATGATTCGAGGACGAGAATCTTCATGAAGATAAATTAATCCTCGTACTATTCCTTTAATAATCTTGTCACGTACTGACCAATCCAACGTTGTTTGTTTCTTCGTATCTTAATCATATCATGCGAGACATTGAAATTAGAGAAATAATGTATATAACAATCTAATTAAAAAGAAAAGTGAGACATATAAGCAAGCATACCAAATAAGAAATAGTCGAGGCTTTTGTTGGAAACGAACTCGTAGATGAGTATTTTTTCTTCTCGTTCCAAGCAAAACCCTAAGAGTCTCACTAAATTTCTATGTTGAAGCTTAGCGACAAGTACAACTTCATTCTTAAATTCTTCAGCACCTTGACTTGACCTTCTTGATAATCTCTTCACCGCTATCTCTTGTCCATTACCAAGTACACCCTGATGATCGTGTAAAATACATTTACGTTGTCAATATATATAACTTATATCTAAAAAATTATTATATAGTCTAATTTGAACATGTGTTACCTTATAGACATCACCAAATCCACCTACACCAATTTTATTTTCCATAGAAAAATAGTTAGTGGCAGCTTCAATTGTACTAAAGTCATATTGCAATGATTCAGCTGTTAAAATCTCACTAAGATCAACTGCAACACACACATATATATAAATGTAAAATTAATTTTTAAAAAAAAAGTTAGTTAATTAAGGAATAAATGGACTTGAATTGTATTAAATAATTGGGATTTAACTACCAATATTCATCTCCTTTAGAGTTTTATTATTTCTTTTCATCCTTCTTCTCCTTAGTAGCAAATGAAAGATTCCAATTGATAGTAGAAACAAAAGAATTACAATGGCAACCACTACATAAATGATTAGTTGTTCTTTATTATTTGAGATTCCGTCATGTCCTGCAGTGTCAAAGTCAGAAAATTCGTTAATGATATTTAAGTTTTGATATGTACATAAGAAATATAATTTTTTAATATACTTCATATAATTTTTTGACGAAAAATATCGAAGCTACACCATTTAGGAATTTGAATTAATTATATTAATGCTTTCTATTTAATTTTTGATGAGATATTTACAAACATCATATTATTATCAGGGTCAAATAATAAATATGGATTCATCTTAATATTATTTGTTGATATTAAAGTGACATGTGGCTGGAATATAGTTGAAGAATATTATTATTTTAATTAATAAAATGTTATGTATACCTTTTTGAGGTAAATACTATTTTTTGGGTCAGTATCAATGGGACATAAATCCATAATAGCACAAATTGACTTGTACCAAAATAGTAATAACTAATAAGTTAAGATAAAAACACACTTAAAATCTTTTTTAATACTTTTCATTTCGTCATTAGTATGCTTGCATATTTGTGGGGGGGGGGGGGGGGGGGGGGAATTAAAGATAAAAAATTTATCATACACTAGTGGTGACACAAATCTAGAACAAATTAAAGTCGGATTGTATTGGTCAAAATATTACTTTTTTTATCTCACTTTATATGACTCGCTTTTCTTTTTTAGTCAGACTAAAAAAAAAACAAAGAAAGAGATATATTTTCATATTAAATAACAATTTAACTTTAAAATGGTTATTTAATCTTTGATGAAAGGATTTATACTCAGACAAACATCTATCATTTTTTTTTACACCACTAGTTTGAAAAATCTTCTTTCTTAAACTCTGTGTCAAATCAAACTAACTCATATAAAATGAAACGGAAGGAGTAGTAAAATGTACCTTGATTATGTGGCAAAGTAAGTAGCTTTGATTTATCGTAGAAGAGGTACACTTCATGCCTCATAAAACAACTAGGAAGTTGAACTCTAGCACCTCTACATACATCACAACACTTGTTTAAAACTTTGATGGCATTTTCAAGGCAATTTAGGCAATCTTTAGAAGACATATGAGGAATGCATTGAGCTAAGGCATAAATTGTTGTGTTAACACTGAACTTAGCTTCCCTAATTGCAATTTTCTTGTCTATCGATCGATCATCATTAGCAGCATGAGTCGTTACGTCATCCATAATTTCCCCTAGACTCCGTTTAAACCTTCTTTGTTCATGTTCATCATCTGTAATTGAATTATTGTTATGTATGACAAAAGTTGTAGATGGATCGTTAATTATGGATGCATAGTTTGGATCGGGGAATATTGATTGATTCGAGTAACGTAACATACAATCGTCCCACCATAATACGGCTGTTTTTCTACCGGGGCATAACAAAATTATGTCTTTAACAGCTCTTGTTACAAAATCTTGACATTTTACACTTAACATATCACCTTGACACATGAAAAGACCGTAAATTCTTTCGAAATTATCGGTACCATCGATGGAGAAATTGTAAAAAAGATGTTTTCTAGAGGCAGTAGAAAGAATTGAAAGTAGCAAATTGAGGTTGGAGTTGTAAGAGGTGTTTGTTATATTGTTATAAGTAGTTGTGTTTGGGCAGTAATAATTGTCATCAAGAGCTAATATTGTGGTAATACTTTGGCTGGTCAAGAAAAGCACAAGATATATTGGTATATTCAAATTAGACATTATGCAAATTTGAACAATTCTCAAGTGTACTTCATTAAGTTGAGAGATAAGGCAAATTTATAGATGATGAGTGAAGGACCTTCCTTTGTCACTCGTCGAGAATGAATGTCTTAATCGTAATCATTCAAATCTCAATAATTAAGCCTGTTTTTAAATGTCTGAACTTTGAATTTTAATCATTCGAATTTTAATCATTAAGTGTGTTGTTTTTCTAAGTTTATAATCACTTACTGGATCGGAATGATTAATATCTATACTCAAGGTTTGATATCATTGAAATATCTCTTTTGAGAATTTATATAAAGACGACACTCCATCTACTTAAATCTATCATAACACCACCTACCATCCATAATCATCATCCTCAACCCAATCACAACCACCAATACCGTCAATTATCAAAATTAATCGTCATCATCATTAGACATCAATTGCAATGATCATCTGCACTATCAACCATTATTATATTCACTATCAATTTTTACCACCATTAGTTAATCTTAATATATCGTTAACTGGTACCATCATTCTCCACCGCCATTAGATTTCAGTATTATTTCACTATTAATTATGTATCGTCACCACCAACAACCACAATTAGTCTCTACTTCCAACCGCTATACAATAAAATACTACCAAGAACATGTTAGGGTGTCGCACTGATTTTCTGACCTTATCTGAAGTTTATTTTTTCCTTGAAGAAAAATCTAAGTATTACCATATTGAACTTTTTCTTAAAAGAAAATATAATTTTCTTCCATATTTGATTTATTTTTTCTTAGAGGAAAAATTTGGAGATCTATAAATAAAAGATATATATTCTCATAGCATAACACAATAGCTTTCACAATGTACACGTTTCTCAGTAATTTTAATACTTTTCTCTTATATTAGTTTTTATAAAATAATATTATATTTTTAGGATACGTTTTTGTCCTCCGATTTATCAACCATATAATTTGCAATTATAATCTGCCGCATGACACCCTAATCACCTTCATAACCCACCATAACAACTATCATCAGCCAATGCCGTCACAAACGAACATCATCGTTAGTCATCACCACCACCAATTAGTTGACACCTATATATGATGTAAAAAAAGAAATTATATTAATGTATATAATTTAAATTGTTGATTGACCAACATGTCAAAGTTTCAACATCAAAGTTCCTCCATGGTCTTAATTAGTGAACAGAAAATTTTCATTCATTTTTTTTTTCTAATTTCACTCGCTATCGTATACTTCAAATTTGTTTCACATACGATTCGTTAAGAGGAAAGTGCTTCCTCACATGACTTTTTTCATATTCGATAATATTCAAATTTAAAATATTTGATTGAAAAATTGATTCGAAATTTTACCTTTATATCTTAAAAAAAAAAATATTATTAAGATAAGAATTTGCTCTTCCTTTTAAATTGAAAATCTCTATGCATTTTTTTTTTTAGATTTAACTTAATCCACAAAGAATTAATCGCAGTATACAATTCTTTTTATTTTATTTATGCATTGCTATATGTACATTATCTATCTTTTAAATAATTTGATAGATATAAAAATTCTTAATAAAAAAAAAAAAAAAGCAATCTGAACCACAACATGATTATGGAATATGTCTTAACCATTCTATCTGTTATCAGATACAGAGTCAGAATTTTAATCTTATAGATTTAAAATTTTATAATGGTGACTTTAAATAGAATTTAATATTAAATAAATTTAATAAATTTTATTTCTTAATGTGAATACATTATATGAATCAAAGTTACTGAATTTCAAGAAATTTATTTTCACACGTTTAATTAAACCTCTTTCCATTATTGACTATATACAATTCAAACAGCAATTATATGATACTTGATATATTTGAGATTCGATCAATTTTGTCACGACTATATTCAACATACATGTGTGAATCTGAAATAAGTATGCATAAATCACTTATATTAGTGTGGTCCATTAACTAGTTCCTCCCATTATTGACTATACAATTCAATACAAGTCTTTTTCACCTTTAATTTGCTTATCAAAAGAAAAAAGCAATTAGGAGACTAGAAAAAAAAAGTAATGAAATAAATACAAGAAACAGAAGCTAAATAAAGTGATTTGAAACATCGAAACTCAATTTTAAATAACCTCTAAATATAATAATTTCTTTTCAAAATAGTCGCTTCAATTTTTATTTTATTTTTAAAAAAAACTCTTCTTCGAAACATTATTTTTTTAAGAGCAAGGTGTTAAAAAATTACTCAAGCAAATTGCAAGGTTGGTAAATGTGTCACGACTAAATATCCACCCTCATTTATAATAATAATAAATAACAAAATATCATATAACAATTTGTTAAAGACCTATAACCAATAAAATATTTATATGATTTTTTAATCACCTCTTATATTAAATAAAATGTTTGTTAATTATTATTATCAAGATTGTATGGTGAAATTAAGTCACGTCCCTCAATTGCCAATTTTTTCACCATTCCTTTTAAAGAGAAATAATCGCATAACCAACCATCATTAATAATATTGCTTTCTATATTAGCCTAGAAACAATTACATTTGAAACTATAAAAAGAAAAATAAATCCCAAAAAAAAAAAATTAATAAAAATAATCTCTCTTTTTTTTTTCTCTCTTATTATACCTCCTCCTCCTCCTCCTTCCTTCTTTATTTTTCCGATCGATGACAAAAATATTATTGGATTTTCTTCGAATGTATCGTTAAAAAAACTTTGATCATGGAATATTGTTAATATTCCAAATAAATGTCATCGATCTGGAAATTATAGAAGGAAGGAGAGTAATTATAAAATGGAAATTCAGAGGTTAAAAGATTTATTGTTATTGTGGGCAAAAGTGCAAACAAATAGACTAGCCCTCGTGGGTGGAAACCACACCGCAGCCAGGTTTTGTACTCGTTAAAAATTGATAATTTTCTATTATTCTAGCTCACCAACCCTCTTTTTTTTTTTTTTTAATTAGTAAAAAATCGACTTTCTTTTGTGTTTCGAGAGTTTTTTTCCAAACAACCTAGTGTATTTCTGGTGTCAGCTGGTGTCTGGTTAGCTTGCATGCACCTTTTTGGGATTCGTGTTACTTTGTGATAACAAACATGAAGTACAAAATGATGAATAACATGTTGCAAGGTTTTTACAACAAGCAACATAGTAAAATGAGAGGTTTATACATAGATGGATTAATGGATTATAATTGGGATACAAAGTTGGTGATTATAAGAATAGACCATTCTTGGGTTTTGAAGTTTATGGCTCGTGCAACAATATTAGCATTGGTAATTGTTTCTTTACCTTGGATTAATACGATAATTGGGTACTTATCGTCGCGATACGAGTCTAATTATGCTTATCAAGTTGATAATGAGATGGTTTATAATCCAATTAAGTTGGAATTTTTGCCTATGATTCTTCAAGATTTGGCTAATGAAAGACTTATAAGAATGGGTGATAGGTCCCTTCTTGTTAGCAATGGGAATGATGAAGAAATTTATAATTCTCAAGTTGTTAAAGATTATAATCCTGATTTGATTTCATTTTCAGATTCCACACAACAAAATATTGTCCCTAATGAGACTTTTGATTTTGTTTTGACCTATGGTTATCCTCAATTATCAAATTTTATTGAAAGAGCTTTGAAAGTTGGTGGTATTCTAGTTGTACCACTAAATGACAATCCTTTGGTTGATGAATTTCCACATCCATCAAATTACAAGATTGTCTATGTTAGAAAATTTGATTCAACTATTATAGCCATGAAGAAAATAAAGAATGCCTCTATCAACTCTTCTACGCGGCGACTTCTTGAAACTAATTCAGAAAAGGTGTCTAGTTCGAGCTCTTGGAACAGAAAGGTTTTTGACAAGGAGCATTTGACTTCTGCTCAGAGTGAATCTGAATTAGTCAGGTCAGATGATTTCACAAGTGCGAAAAAGGAAGCACTCAAGAAACTAGAAGATGTGCTACTTGAACCACCCAGAGCATCGTCACGAAAATCGAGTAGATATCTAAAAAAGACACATTTTTTACCTGATTTAATGGGAGTTTCTCTAGAGAGTTACCCAAGAAGGGTGTTTATTGATGTTGGTTTACAAGAAAAGAATGAAAAATCAAGTGATAATTATCATTCTACTTGGTTTACAAAGCATTATCCTACAAAAAACACAAAATTTGAGATGTTCAAGATTGAGACTATGAATGAAGAATCAAGTGGTAAAGAGATACCATTGAGTAGTATTAACATGTCTGATTGGTTACAAAAAAATGTAAAAGAAAATGAATATGTGGTAATGAAGGCAGAGGCTGATGTGGTTGAAGAAATGGTGAATAATAGAAGTATTAAATTAATTGATGAACTTTTTTTGGAATGTAAACATCAAGGAATTAAAAAAAGTGATAAGAAAAATAGAAGGGCATATTGGGAATGTTTATCATTGTATGGATTGTTGAGAGATGAAGGCATTGCTGTGCACCAATGGTGGGGTTGATGACTACGACGATAATAATATATTTAGTGTAATAATTTTGAGAAAATAGAAAATATGCATGTTGTTTCAGATAAATTCTCGATTCAGAAGAAACGGTGGGGTTAACAAAAAAAAGATAGGTGGGTGAGCATAATAGAATATTGAGGTTTTTTTTATTTTAATTTTTTTATCGGTTTCATGTATATTCACTTGCTAATGTTTGTTGATATATGTACTATTACTTTTGAGCAAAATAATATGATAATAAGGAGTATATAAAAAGAGATTGTATTAAAAATATTTTCTTTTACTTTCTTTCAATTTTTTTTTTCTTTTGGTTAAAAATAATTTCTTAAATATGCTTGCCTCTGTCCTTTCCTTTTACAAATATAAAAATTATTAACATGTTCAAAACTTTACAATAATTGAATTTGAGGAAATATAATTAAGAAAAATTAAACATGCTGATAATTTTCTAAATGCACCAAATTACTGAACATAACATTAATTCACTCCAAATAGTAACACAAGGAAATTAAAGTACTTGATGAGCTTTTTCACCAAGTGTACTACATTTGAATTACAAGGAAAGAAAAGACTTAATAATAACAATGTCGTCCGTCATTTTTGGAGTATCAGACACAAGTGTGACTACATATTTTTTGGGTACGAGGGACACTTAGTTACAAACTTCGCGAGCAATTCCAACGCGCGAATTAGCTGTGTCAAACATTATCCTAAGATTTTGTTGTTGCAAATTGGCTATCACATTCAACACTGAATTCACATTATTTGGTGCTGATGCAATAGCCAAACATGCTAAGGGAGTGGCACTACTATGTATCAATGTGTTCTCAATTGGCAATTTCAAGTCCATTCCTTCAAAGTGCAATGTTATAGTTGGTATCACAGCCTCATTTTGTGATACAAAACATGTATCAAATGCACCTAATGAGCTAAATGTTCCATTCACTTGTTTCCTAAATTCATCCCTAATCGCCTCGTAAGCGGGTTGAACGAATCGGGTTATGACCGTACCCGAGTCAATTACCGTGCCCGCACCGGTGTTCGGGTCAAACGCAAGGTGTTCGGGTGCAATCGGGACTGAAACTCGTCCCACGCTTACACTTGTTAGGTTCACGTAGTACAGAGACGGTCTTCTCGGGTTTTTGAGTAATGGGGTGGTTTTAATGTTTTTGGGTTGGCCAACGGGTCCGAGCTTGAGTGATCCGGAGAAATAATAAGATTTAAAACTAGGTAAACAGTATGAGAATATGCCTGAATAAAGAGATCCGGATTGTGACATCAACGACATCGCCCCGCGGCCCAAGCCCAATAACCCTTGTGGCGGAATTGAGGATCCGGACACGGAACTTATGCACCCAAAAGCATAATTCGGAACAACGTCATTGGCTAGTCCAAGGGAGTCACGTGACAACGTGGCGTAAAAAGATGAATCTCCACCGTACGATTGGTTAAAGAAGCAAGCAGTACTTGACCCGACTACTGACCCAGTAGTCGGGCACGAGAGACTCCCTCGGACTTGAGTACATTCGGGTACGGAGCAGTCTACCGACCCGTAAGTAGTGGAAGTGGATGGGGCAAACAAAGTATTAGAAGAGCAACCAACACAACCACTACATGGTACAAATGCAGCATCATTACTTGTATCCAAAACCATGTACATTTGTTGACCCGGAGTACCCATCTTGACCCGAACCACATAGTTACCTACAACAATGTATAGCATAGATGATGTGAAGTACATGTACAATGAAAAACTCACATTTATACTTCCAGCGTTTTTGTGACTCAATTTACGTGTCTTAATTTGATTCAGTATGAATTTGAGTAGCATAGATTTTTCAATTTCGTCAGTACTAAAAAAAGAAAATACTGACAAAATCTTTTTTAATTTGACTAAACTATAAAACTTGTCGTTAATCTTATTTAGCAATATATTATCAAAAAATTATGTTAGCTATGAGCAATTTAGACAGATTAGAGGCGAAGTTCATAGATGACTATATTTGTAGTATATATTCTTAAACTAGAGATATGTATAATGTAGGTAAATATTTTTTGAGTATCGTAATATGAAACATACAATATTAAATGTTGAAATTAAGGAATTACTGGATAATACAAAAAATGATTAGCTTTTGAGAAACCAATAATGATTATCCACATAAGCACTTTTAAAATCTTGGTCAAGCACTTATTATTTCTTCAATATATTACAAAAGTCTTCTCAATCTTATTAGTCAAACACACAATTACTTTCCAAACGTATTTTTCTAAAAAAATAAAACTTAAAAATAAAAATATTTTAAAATTTTGACCAAACAAACTATAAACTATATCCTTTGAAAACACTATAAACTATATACTCAACTGATGTTTAGTATTAGGTCTTAGAAAACGATTTGATAGATAAGTAATTTATGTTAAGTATAAGACATGGAAAAAAACTAATTATTTTTTCTTGATACGTTATAAGTGACCAGTAAAAATAAACCGAGCGAAAATATCATTATACCTATATTGAAGAGTTGTTGGCCTGAAGCAATGGGAACATTAGTAGGCTTTTTGGACACAACTAAACTTGATAAATAAGAGAGCCTTTGTGGATCTTTAGAGGCCATGTTGATAACAGTATTAATCCATGAAGAAGAAGGTTTTGGTGAGTTAAAAGGTGAACACTTTCCATAAATATGAATAACAGAAAGGTCTGAATTTCCTTTTTTGGAATTAAAAGCACAAGAATCATCATAAGCTAAAGTTTTTGTAGAAATAATTAGAAAAATGAAGAAGAAATAAGTAGCCATTATAAATTTTTGAAGACAATATGACAAATTGAGTGGTGAAATTAAACATGTTATATATAGAAGATACAAAAAGGGTATGAAATTTTAGTGGAAAATTTTTAAATCAAAAGTAATTTTTTATGTGATTTTTTCTAATTTTTTAATTTTGGTGGGGGATAAATTTTAGGATAATTGTACAATATCTAGCTAGCTATGATCCAAAAAAAGGGACTATAGAGAAGTCAATATTTTGCAGCATAAACTAAAGTGATATCATTGTCCTAACTTGTTAAATTTTTCATGTTTTAATATCATTTTTTTTACTTTTGATTAACCCTTTTGCATAACTAAGAAAAAAAATTGAATTTGTTAAGTGAACATTATCATAGTAAATTAGTAATATGACTTCGAATTTTAAATATCATAATATAATTATATATCTATTATAGTGAATATATTAGCGAGAGATATAGAGGTGATAAAATTAGCCCATAAAATATAATCCGTCCATCCTGTTCAAGTTTGGGTTGGTCGTTAATATTTTGTAAAAATTGACATGTTGGATTATGATCGAGCCAATAACTTGTTCATTTATCAACTCAATCTATTTTGATCTGTTTAAATTTAATCCTAACTCGCTAATTTGACACATATATCTAACAAGCCATTCTATGATTTAATTATTCACAAGCTTGACTCATGTTGAGTCATTCATGACGACCTAAGAAGTTATAGAAGATTTTTTTTAAAACTTTTCTGGATAGAAGAGTTTCAACAGTTCTCTGAATTTATGGGATATGATTAATTTTAACATGTTTTAATAAATATCTCTTACGTTAGCTTTTAGCATTTTAGTAATCTATTCGGTTGATATCTATGTTGAAACCTTGATTAATTCTGATTTACGTCGTGTAAGATTTATATCATAGTCTAGTTCATTAGTGATACTATTCGGTTTGATTCTAGTCGGCCATACAATTTAAAATGCGTCACTTGAGATCTAGTCTTATTTCTTATATATCCAACATCTCTTTCATATTATATCAACGTGAGATAATTCACCTAGAGTGTTACACCTTCCTCCCTCTTAGGGGCTCAACGTCCTCGCCCATATATAGTTCGAGATTTCATTTGTAGTAACTCTAATATCATATGTTAATGCATTTCACCAGTGATATTGTTTACTTTAAACTTAAACCTAACGACTTTATTAAAACTCGACACTAAATTTAATAATATGTCTTCTTATATATATCCACCATGTCGATCTTTAAATTTTTTTCCACATGAAATTCGCCTAAAATGTTACGTATAGAATAATAGTTACAAAAAAGGTTGGAACTTGGAGGGACCAAGATTGAAATTAAAGAATAATAAGTAATGAATAGAAGAGTCCCTCGTGAAGCTTAATTGGAGTATAGTATATAGTTTTTTTTGTCCAAATATAAGCCAAAAATCTTAATGCACAAAATATGCGGTTTGTCACGGGTTCACTGCAGCATCATAATGTGCAAATTGTCAGACAATAATGCTGATGAAAGAGACTTTCATGAAGAGCAACAAAACTATATGGACCCCTCGATCGACACCAACGAGCTAGTAAAATCTCTTTATATTTCAGAATTTCATATTAATAACGGTGAATATGTTAAATTATTAGCAAACGTAAATTAAAAAGCCGCTCAATACTAACGAGGTCGTAAAAAATGTATTTCAGAACGTTATAGTAATAATGGTGAATGTGTGAAATTATTAGCAAATATAAATTAAAAATCTTTCGATACCAACGAGCTAGTAAAATCTATTTATGTTTCAGAACCTCATAGTAAAAATAGTGAATGTATTAAACTATTAGCCCACTCAACACCAATAAGCTAGTAAAATCTCTTTATATTTCAGAACCTGATAGTAATAATAGTGAATGTGTTAAATTATTAGCATAAGTAAATTAAAAACCACTATTTCATGGTGGATATGTGTGTTTTAATTTCAGTGTAAACTATGGTACATTTGCAAAAGCAAATTTAAAACGTTACTTGTACATAAATATCACATGAACTAATTCTAAATTTACATATTTCTTGATAAATTAATTTTGATATATTATACATAATTGGATCTGCCGTGAAGCTACCTCTTGATTATATATATTATTGAAATATAATTGCTGCATTAAATTTGTATTAAAGAAGCTATAGGTATAAGATGTAACTAATACATAGGTGATAAAATTATCTTATCAAATATGATTTGTCTATTTTATTTATATTTGGGTGTGCTATCAACTTGTTCATATCTTAGCTTAGTCTATTATAGTTCATTTCACAAAAAAAAAAATAGAAAAATAATGAGTTGATATGTTGTCTAAAATCTAAATTTACCCATAAGAAATTCTATTAAGATATTTATTTATTTAATATATAATATATATATATATAGTCATTATAAATAAAAATAATTTTATAAAGTACTAAAAATTTATCAAAGAATTACTAAAAATTATCATTCATTAATTTATCAACTCAATTCATTTTGCTCATATCTAAATTCAGTTCAACTCGCTCATTTTACATGTTAAAATTATTGTCACTTCCTCTGCGGCATTATATTGAAGAGACTTGCTTTAGTACAAATTAAATAGAAGGTAAAGGCCAATAACATGAGACAAAGCTTTCAGTTTCAAAACTTTAATTTTTAATATATATATATATATATATATATATATATATATATATATATATATATATATATATATATATATATTGTACATGAACTGGACAAACTGCAAGTCTATTTAATTGCTTAATTAATTTACCGTTTGTACATTTATTCTTGTTAATTAACAGCATGCACATGTTTTTATCTACATATACAGCAGAGTAAAGAATATTTCATAATGCATGACCTTGCATGATATCACTCTGTCACGATCCGATCCGATCTAAATTCATGATATGTATTATCTACTTACTAGATTTGAATTCAAATTTTCTTATTAAAGATAGAATGATTCTATCCAAATTCATAATATTTATTGTGTGTTTTGTTTACTTTCTAAATTTGAACTCAAAACATCTGATTAAAAATCGAAAAGAACCTCTAGTAAACCTTTCCAATAGTGCAAGTCTAATCAGTCAATGGACCTTTGGACAATGGGTAGCTAGGCCCAAACAGACCCATATCTACTTTACTATTATCAAAAGTCTAGGCTTATGTTCTTGTGTAACATATATATTAGCATAAAGAAGAAGAATGAGAAGGGCCCAAGTAGTTCAAACTAAGTTGAGCCCATACAAGCAATAGATTATTTTTTTAATTTTTTTTTAAAAAAGGAAATTTTGTAAATAGCCACTAAAATAAACTTAATTAGGCTTTATAGCTATAGTTTGCTAATCATGATTCATAACTACATATTAGAGGGAGGAGAAAGACAAGCGAGATTGGAAAAGGAAAGAGACAAATGAGCAAGATTAGGAGCGAGAGGAGCGAGAGAGATGAATTGTGTTTGTAAATTTATCAGATAATTGTATATATAACTGGTATACATATGTATCAATGATTGTATTTGTGTATCTGTATAATTGTGCATGTGTAGATATAATAAGTATGTATATGTATCAATGGATATAATAGTATCACCGAGATACAATTTGTATCAATGAATGAATTGTATATAATCATATGAATTTGAATTTGTATATGTATAATTTATCGTCATCATATGTACCAGTGTTATTATCAACGAATACATGTGTATTACCAAAGGGATACGTATTCTTAACACTTATAATTTGTATTTGTATTACTAAAGAGATATGTATACTTGATACTTATAATTTGTATTTGTACAATGAATTGTTATCATTTGTGTTTGTATAAATGGCTGCTAACATTCGTATTTATATAATTTGTGTTTGTATAAGCGACAGAGATTGGACATAAAGAAGCGAGAGAGAGAATGGGTAGCGAGAGGCGAGGGGCAAGGGGCGAGGGCGAGGGAGAGATAACTCGAAAAAGAGGAGAGAGACAAGTGAGATTTAAGAGAAAGGAGAGGGGCGAGAGAAAGGAAGATAGGAGATATTTAAATATGGTTAAAGGATAGTTGTGAATGATAGTTAATACATATTGTAGCTACGTTAAGTAATTAACTAATATATATTTATTTATTCCTACGATTTTCCCTTAAAAATTTAGGACAGAGAAGGAACTACAAAATGAGAAATTGAACCATCATTAACAAGGTGAAAATTCAGATAATTAATTAAATTACAATAATTCAGTACAAGCAAGTAGCAATTTATTTTCGAAAAAAAAATCGTAAGTTAAGATTTTTGTTCTTGATCTTAGAATTTGGATAAATTTAGCCTTTATGACTCATAAATATTAGACTTTTGTCTATTTATAAAAATTTAGATCATAATGTAATATTTTAGAAACACTTGGTAGAAATTTAAGGGTTGTAGTTCAAAATATTCATAAATTGCACAAAAAATAAATAGGTTTATTTACCAAACAATTATCCAAAATTGAAAGGATAATCAACGAAAATATTGTCAAAATTTACAAAATATAGTGCGATTATAAGGTTCTTTAAACTATGCTTATACTCCGTATATTTTGATTTCACATACATATATTAGGAATAATTTCATTGAATTAATATAACTTTTCATACAATCTTTTAACATTTTTTTATAAATACCAAACAATTATGACTATTTTACCCTTTTTTATGAGTAGCCGAACAGCAAATGGGACATATAGAAGTAGGTCAAGGAAAGAGGCAAAATTGCATCAAAATGATGATATGTTATCCGTCCATTCTTAATTGTCACATTGAGTTTTTCAAAAGTTAATTTGACTGATCTTTTAAGTTATTAGAATACATTAATTTGATATCTTAAAGAAAAAAATTTAAATATTCAAAAACTATACGAAAAATATTATAATTCGTAACTTTTTTACATATCAATATGATAAAAAAAAATTACATCATAAAATCTCAGTCAAAATTCATATGATATAACTCTAAAAATGGAAAATCATATAACAATTAAAAGCGGACCGAAGTAGTAATAAAGGAAGAGAAAGCATCAATATGTGCACTGCACAAGTTGGTTGTTTTCTCACCCACCAAATTGCACAATTCTCCCTTAATAGTGGTGAAAAGTCTTTGAATGATAAATGTTGTAGTTAAAAGTAATAACATGCAAAATTAAATGTAATAATACAAATGGCGTCTGAAAAAATAATATATTAATATGTAATTTCATTTTTTAAAAATAAAAAGTAAATAGCTAATTAAATAAATTATTTTAAATAAATTCATGATTCGCATATTATTAAAAGTTAACCATAAAGATCACGTATATAATATAATATTAAATTTACGTCGAAGGTAATAATACTATAGGCCATGCTAAAAAGAAGGAAATCAACTAAGGATTCAGCAGCCAATGGAACAGTATTAATTGGATATATTTCTATATTTTAAAATCTTTTTGGAATAAAACATTAAAATTATATTTGAACTATGGTAAAATTGTCAATTAAAAATCTAACCATATGATGGTCTTTATTATTTTTTTAAAAAATAAATAAAAATAACTAAGTTCTCTTAGACGGATGTATTTTTGTTGATTAGTCAATTTTAAAATATCTGAGTAGATTCTACATTTTCTCATCAATTTATCTTAAATTAAGATTACTCAATTTTATCCTAATTTGCTAAAGGAATAATTCCATTTTTTCACTTTGAATTGAAAAAAACTTGTATACTAGCATACAGTGGGTGCTCTAAAGTGAAAATATAAAAAATATGTGTTAACAAAGTCTTAAGTACCCATCCAGGAGCTATTAGGCCAACTAAATCATTTATTCATTAAGTGCTCTATGTTAATTTTATACAAATACCTATCAATTTTTACATAGATATATATATTCCGTAACGAAGTTAATGGGTGCTCGAGCACCCAGCAGACACCATGTGGGTCCGCCCCTGCTAGCTTATTTTTCATCAACGATTAGATTTAGCAACTGAAACTCTATTTATAATAGTTTTTCTATCTCATTAAAATATAAATAGAATTTATTTATATAATACTGAAATTTCACTTATAAAATTACACCAACTATCGAACCTCTAACTCATATTTCTCAATCCAATGCACTATATATGCATTTGACAAAGAGCCAACTTAGTTAGGCAACCAATATAAGAAGAATCCATCCATGAAAGTGAAAAGTCAGCATCAACCACACAGACTTGAGGACCAAACCTTTGTTTGGTAACCATCGATGTATATAGTGCGGTGGATAGATATATTCCGATTCAATTAAAAATTTCAATTTTAAATTATTAATATTAAAAATTATCACTAGTAAATAGATTTTTCTTGAATAAGCTTTTTATAATGTGAAAAAATTAAATTAGTTGAGCTAAGATGTCATATTAGATATCAACTAAAATATATACTCCTATATACTATATGAGATAAAAATAATAATCTAAAAATTATTTTATTTTGACGTTTGAATATGAATATTAATTGATTGTTAGATTATTTGATCTTGTTATATATATTAAAATTTTGAAATTAGCTATCATTTTCTATTTCATCCTCGTACCAAACTGCATTAACCTAAATAACATTTATGGAACTGAATAGAATAATATTTTATCTGTTTCAATTTATGTGTTAACTTTATTTTTGCATTGTCGATAAAATTTAAAAGTAAAAGAATTATTGAAGTTTATTATCTTCGATAATAAAACTTAATTATAAAATAAATCCATAAATATAAATTAACATACTAAAAATAAAATAAGATAACTTAAACTCAATGAAATTTCAAGGCTAATTATATTAATCAAACATAAAAAACTAAAATTTCAACTTTTTCTTCACAATTATAAAAGTAACGTCGATTCAAACTCAATATATGCTAAAATAAATTTAAATAAAAATAAAACATATATTCTTAACTCACTAAAGCACCAGATAAATTTTAAATCTAAATCCGTAAATTTCACATTCTGATTACGATTTTTAGTAAGGCGGTAGCTGTCTAGGGGTAGGTGCCCATATCACATCCGATGGCAACTGATTAGAACTATAACAATACTCACGCTGATTTGATTCCGGTGGCTGCCCACTGTCTCCGGCGCCGGAATCCGGCGACTGACCGCCATCGCCGTCGTCCTCCGCCGGAAATTTGTGATAAAAAGGATTATTAAACGTCGTTGCAATTAAATAAACCGGTCCAGCTGAAAAAAGCGGTCCAATTACCGGTCCACCAACAACTTGACCTTGTGGACCGGCTAATGAAATACTGAACCCGTTCGGAATCGGAGAAAAATCACTTGGTATAATTGTAGCTGAAATCGAAAGAATATTGAAGCTTCCATGGAAGGTAATTGTAGAATCAGATGGGTTAATTGAAGGCTGTTTAAGTGTAACATTAGTAACAGTACCCGACCCGTTCAAAATACATAGACCCAAATTTTGATTCCCGCAAAATCGATAGATCGAATCGATAATATCAATCCCGATAGGAATTTCGAGGATGTAAGGACTCATAGAGGGGTTTTCCACGTGACCATCACGTGTTGCTATGATGAAATTGGGTTTGAATTTGGATTTGGGTTTGTTTTTCGAGCCGGGTGGACGGCCACGTGGACGGCGGATGACTTCGATTGTTGCGCCATCGTTGGCGGAGGAGGACGGCAGCGCTTCGGTGGATACTGCCAATTGGTGGTGGAGCTGGAAATTTTGGGTTCGATGAAGTTTAGCGAACATATCAATGTTGCTAGAATGGTTTTTTCTTTCTTCTATATATTTTTCTTTCATTTTCTTATCAATAAGAAGTACTTATTTCTTTTTGTCTCTCTATATAAAGAAATTAAAATAGATAAAAAAAATTTAGAAATGTTATTAAATGCATAGGAAAAGGAATAGTGTTTTTTATTTGTTGAAATATCAATAATCACTTTCACTCATTATCGTATTTAAAGATATATCCAAAACAATATTCAATAATAATATAAAAATCAAATTGGATAAAAACTTATAAGTATTGAGTTTAACATAATCGAATGAATATATGATATAAGTTTTCCCAAAAAGTCTTATCACTAAATCATTATTAATTATATATAATACATGTGTATCCTCACCTTAAAAGTTTTAATTACAAGTTAATATAAATTTTTGATACGAATAAATTATTATTAAACTATATTATATTATCAGTGGATAAACCTAAATCGTTTCTCGAAGATATATGTACAATAAAAAATGGACTTGGTTACGTTAGCTCAACTTTCTTTTCGTGGCCATCCTTTTACTTCTCTTCAACTTGCTACAAAGTTTGAAAGAGAGAAATAGAAAATTGGGAATAATTAGACCAATTTTTCGATAAAATTGGATTTTAATAAAAGGACAAAAACTCTTTGATGTTCTTCGTCTGAATTGTAATATCGATTCAATTTGTAAATGAATTAAATTAAATAAATAAATATGAACTCAATTAATAAAATAAATAAATTGCTAATCCATTTAAATATAAATAAATAAAATAAATCATAATTTTATTAGGTTGATTTTAACAATCATTATAAATATTTTCTCTCTCTACAACTATGCATGCATGTTTGAACTCATTTTGGGGGTTCTCATGGGTCACTTGTGTTTACTTTACGATGGACTAATGTTATAACTAATTCGATATTAATTCTATTTAATAATGGCTTAGTGAAGATTATTTTTTAAAAAAATTAGCTACATAGTATGATTTAGTGATGAATTAACAATAAAATTCATAATTTTATTTATCTTAAATGACATCTCCTTGTGAGCTTTCATGTACATATGGTACCATAATCTCGATTGATTACTTATTTTGACTATCTTCTTTTTTTATTTTGATTTTAAACGTATTTATTCAACTTATATATATGAATAAGATATATTACGTGTTATAATAAGTTAATTAAATTGTATCTATTTGTGGTAAGAAAACAATTTGTATTATTGATGTATTAGTTAAATCAAATTTAAAATGTCAAAGATTTATGATTTGGATGAGCTACCACCATGACTTCTAAACCGTAGGACCATCTCTTATCCTTTTTATTTTTTTTCCTTTTAAACATAGACGATGTTATAAACTCATTGCTGAATACGATATAATTTTATAACTTTAGTTCAAATTTTATACTTATATATATTAAATTTTTTTTAAAACATAGACGATGCTACAAACTCGTTGCTGAATACTGCATAATTCATAACTTTAGTTCGAATTTTATTTTTATATATATTAAGTTTTTTTTTTTAGCGCATCCTCTGTTTTCATCGAAATTAACACATAAACAACTCTACAATTTTATTAAAAAGCAAACTACTTAAGTAGTAGTAATAGAAATTGCTTAAAAGAAATGATTGTATAAAATATGTTTATTTTCCCTAATTGTTAGAATTTACATACTCTAGCTATTGATTGAAGGAGAACGTAAAACCTAGAGTGTATTATATATTTTAAAACCATTTGTATCCATTCAATTTTGATGAACAAAGTTTTCTGATATTTATGTTCGATGAATAATAATATGTACTCATTTTTTTTGGACTAGATATATATAGACACACTCGTGAAATTTGAATTATCAATTTAGAGGACCAAAGATAAATTCTCACTAAATACATTTTTTCCTTGTTTATTTAATAATATATTTATATTCTAAAAATCTTAAATTTGCCATTGTTACGCTTCGAAAACAAGAACAAAAGGCAAAAATAAAAAGATAGCTATATGCCTATTTATTCAAAAGTTGCAATGATCAAATCTTACGCGTTTACGTATATGATTATTTGTCGGCAAAGAGAAGTCAAAAGAAATGTATATATTATTTGTAGTCGACCTATTATCATTATTATTATTATTTTATTTGTCTTAATTTAATTTATGTGAGAATAATTTAAAAATTAAAAATTAAAAATTAAATTATAATATAAGAATATATTATTCACTTAGAGATTGAATAAAAAAAATTGTGTCGACTTAAATGATAGCAAAATTGTGGAGTAAATGTTTTTTTTTAAAAAAGTACACTCTTCGTCTCATTTTACGTGAAACGTTTTGAATTTCGACATTTAAACAAGTTTATTTTTTACCGTAAGTTTTTTATAGATCTTTAAACATTTTAAATTATCAATTGTTGTGACTTATAATACTTTTTACGTAGTTTACAAGTATATAAATTTTATTGCAAAATAATTGAAGATTTTGTGCGCAAATTCTCGGTCAAACTTAAATAATTTGACTCTTGAAACATAAAAGGTGTCACATAAATTTGAGTAGAAGAAAGTACCATTTTAAGCAAAATTATAAATTATTCTTTCGAATATTTTTTGGTCTAATGATTACTTATATATTGTTCAATTTTATAAATAAAATATTAAACTATTATTTGACATTTTGTAATAAGTAACAAAATTTTAGTCGTGCTCTAAAGTCTAATATTTTCTTATTAGATTTTTTTTCCTTAAAAAAAGCCTTTTAGAATGTGATCTAAAAAATTTCAAAAGTTGCAACAAGAAAAAGAAAAAAGATTGATTTACAAAATAATTATTCTAAAATTGGGCCAACCACTTGCACTTGTGCATTGATTGGTTTGAAGGAAAATGTGAACAAAATTGGGCCAACTAAAAAATCATCACACTCTTGAATTAATTAAACTTGTAAACCACTGTCCGCGGAGAATCTGACGATTGATAAGTATTTTTTTATTTTTAATTAGACATCTTGAGTTCGAATTTCTGGATACAGAGTTGCTCGGTACTCCTTTTTTTTCTTGCAAAACGATCATTTTTGTCACCCCATTTGCAATACAAACAATTTTAGCCTTTGCTTGTGTTTTATTATACTCTCCTTCAGAATATTAATTATCCTAATTTTTTAAAAATAGAAATATCAAATTATTCGTCAATTTTAGTGATAATTAACTATTCTTAAAGACTATAGATATCCAGAGAGTAAATATTTTTAAAATAAAATAAATCTTATGACATAAATAAAACAAATTACTATTGAAAAGAATTTCTAATATCATAATATATAAAATAAAAGTACAATAAAAGATTTAAAACAAAACCGAATAAATTGTCATAAAGATATTAAAGTTTGTTTGCCTTTGAAATTTAAGAATAAATCTAGGCCAAAAATTTCAAAAAAATAAAAATATAAGCCCTACTTATCAAACCTTTATTTAAGTGTTGCTACTAAATATAAGTCCCCATCAATCCTAGTACTTCCATGTGCACTCATTTGGTGATAAAAATGTCAATTAGTCCATATGCACGAATCATTGCAGAGTGCGTAAAAAAATATATCGAAATTTTTTTATCTTTAATTAAAAGTTTTGAATTTACATTTTATTTTCATACTCTCCTTTTTCCTCTCAATCTATTTAGCCGATACAAATCGAATTACTAAGTTTTGAATATCTAAAGCACAACAAGAAAAATATATATTAAGGATTAATATTTTTGAAAGGATTTAAATTAATAGTGAATCATTCATTCATTCTTTGATGTATATTTCTAATCAAAGATAAGAAATAAAGTTACTTGTAATTACTTTAAATTGACCTAATGATGTAAATATATTTTTAAAACAACATTGATATGTAGAACTTAAATTCTTTTATAGGAAAATAAATAAATAGATGTAGTCAATTTTAACTTTTTTGCCATTTTGTCCTTATCATGTTCTTGTCCTAATCCTACTTGATAAAATAGAAATGAAAATATTAAACCCCACCTAGCCGCAAATATTTTAGATAAAAAACAAATTCCTTTTAATTTGGAATGATATTAATTAATTGTCATCTTAATCTTTAATATTTTTTGCTATTTGTCCTAAGATATTTATATGAGAGTCAATTCCAATTAATCAACTAGTAATTTTCCTAATGTGAGATAAAATTCTAATTTTTAGCATAGAGGTACATGAATCTCAATTGTAGACTTTTACTTTTAGATTTGGTGTGAAAATTTTATTATAATTAATATAAATACAAAGTCTCTCTCTTTCCACCCTCTTTCTTTGTAACTCAAACTCCTTTTTAAACATGTGAAAAATGTAAAATGTTCTCTTAGCTAATTTGTACATTTTCCTATTCTCTTCAATCATTTCGATAAATACATTTTATTCTGGTTAGACAACATTAATATATCCAGCCTAATTTTAATAGAATCTGAATATATAATGCACAATTTACTTTTACATTTTTTTTTATAGAAGTAGAAAAATTCTTTCAGTCTCTCAACACAATAGTAACTCATATCAAAACAATACATAGCAAACGAAGTTAATAACATATATACATACATACATAAACGTGTGACATATATAGCATACAAAATTATAATGTAACATTCGCTCCCCTTTCCCCCATAAAAAATCAAAATAATATGATTAGCTAAGCAAAGAAGAACATGTATAAACACATGGGAGATATTAACCCTAATCAAGGTAACAAAACAAAGTTGTTGTAAACCTAAAATTTATATTGGACCAATTCTCCAACTGTTTTTTTTTTTTAATAGAATTGTCTTTGTCCATGAATGTGCTTTTAACCAATCTAACAACTAGATACATTTATTTATTATTTATTATAGACAAACATGCAACATTTTCAAAAAGTTGTGGCTAACAACAACTATAGGTGTCTAGTTTAAATTGTACTAAGCAATTTCAAACTTTTCTATCCTAACAGTAGTTTTTGTGGAGATGTGGAATGAAAGCCTCCGTCGAATCGAATTGAATCGAAATTAATAATTTGAATTAAAATAAAAGTTATTGATTTATCGATAATCGTTTATTAGTTTAATAGTTTTTTGGTTATGATTATGATTCTTTATTGACTTTTAGTATGTTGAGGTTTACGGGTTAATCAATAACTCCATAGCAGATTAAATAATTATATTTATATTATTTGGTGTATAAAATTTTTAACTTAGAGTTTATTACTTTTATTTCTGACGATTTCAAATTCTCAATTTTCTACAATGTGACAATATTTGCTTTTGACCAAACTGCAATTTGTCAACTCACGTTATGTTCATTTGATTTGTCACCTTGTTTCCAAGTGTTTTTCAATAATTTTTTATGTCAAATCTTAACGATTAAATTGATAACTATCATCAACGGACAAACCAATATCTTAATGTTTATATAACGATTTAGCATGTCCACAAATCAATAACCAACAAACCGAACCAATATACTTCAAAATCGAACCGAAACGACCAGTACACAATCTTCTCTATTATTAATTAAAGATCCGATTCAAATTTTAAAAATTAAAATATTCTGATTAAAAAATCATACTAAAAGTCTTAAACGACATAAAATTAAATTAATTAACCCAATATTTCTCGAGTATATATATATATATATATATTTTCCTCTAATAAATTAGATTTACTTTTCCTATTTTCAGGGAAACACCTAAGACACTAAACTCCACAAGTCCATAACTAATGGATACAAAATATTTTTATTTATTTATTTTCGGTAATTTATGGAACTTGATACTTTAAATAATATAAAATTTTTAAACTTTAACATATGAATATTTTTTTTATTTTCTTGGTAAACAAGTGGCCAAATTACTTGAACCACACACACAAGAAATTGACCAGCCACGTTATCTTTGTTTCTGGGTCCCACTGCCACCGTGGCATACCATCTGACCTGGCACTCACTTTTTATAATTTTGACTTATCTTATCACCAATCATACATACCCAATCAACACACAAACTTATCAAAAAAATTCCATAATTACCCTTAGACTAAAGTCGTTTGGTACGCGGAATAAGATCGAATAATTATGGTTTTAGATCATAAATTTATCGTCAAAAAATAATTTAGTCCATGAATCAAATGATGTCATTTGATACGAAATAAGCTGAGATATTCTAGAGCTGAGTTTGTGATTAGATTTATATTTTTTTTTGAACGTCTCGTTTTATTTCTAATCTTATTGGTTCAATGATTATAATTTTGAAATAATTTAATCCGCGTATGAAATGATATTTAAATGACATTTTTGCCCTTATTGTCTGAACCTTGAAGCAGACGATAATTTCTTTTTTTTAAAAAAATTAAGAAATAAGCTGTGTTTTATTTAGACTCTGCTTCTGATTTGGTGATTGAATTCTTGAAGGAAACTATCACAAAGCTTCGTATGTAAAAAAAAAATCTCTTTTTTTTTTCTTTTTTCTTCAATAATATCGTCAGATTTGGAAAAATAAACAACCCCTTTTGAATTAGAAGTGCTCTGATTTACTAAATTTTGAGTTTTCAAGGTATATATATTATGAATTCTGGTTTTTTTTGTTATCTGCAACTGAAATTTTTGGATCAATTTTTGTGAAGTTTGATAGAGAAGGGGAATTTAAGGTTATTTATGAGATACCCATATTGGAAATCTGAAAGAGATGATTTCTTTTTATGTTTAGATTCATAAAGATTTGATTTTTTTTGTTTATTTATGAAGATCTTTAGCTAATTGTAAAGCTATGTTTGTACTGAGTTTCTGAAAAAGTTGCTTTCTTTGGATGATTTTTTTTTTTGAATTGATGAAGAGCTTTGTAGAGCTAATTTGCAAAGACATGTTTTGTTATTTTTCTTCTTTCTTGAGAATTAGTACTGGGATTCTTGATTTTCTGGTTATCCTTTTTGTTTTTTGTTTTTTTTTTGGGTGCTTGCTTTGTGTTTGGTGGTTTTTTGTTTGACTGGTTGAAGTTGAAATTGGAGTCTTATTTTGTGGAATACCTTGTTGTATAGTTACTGGAAATTGAGCTAAGTTGTGTTGAATTACAATAAAAAGTTAAGCTAATTGTTAGGCTCAACATATTAGGTGTTAATTTTCTATCATGACTATTTCTAGGGAGTGGTAATATTATTGGCTAGCAGTTTCTTTTAAGACTTTTCTATAAGCTGAACATTGGTTTATTGCTATGGGAACCTAGAAAAGGAAAGGAGGAAAAAAGGGAAGAACTTGAATTTCTTGAAGTATTTTTAGGTAAAATGTCATAAAGATGACCACATTATGGGTCACAATGAATGGAAGAAGATCTCAGTTTATTTATGTTCTGTGATTTTGTTATTATTTTTTATTAAAGGTGCTTGCACACTCTAGGCTCTTGATGTACTGAAAAATTGAAAATTGAAGAACTTAATTAAAAAAACTTGCTTGGCTAAGGTTAGGTGGTATGTCTCGCTTATCCTTCTATATTAGTAGTCATAGTATTTTTTCCTGTATTTTCTGTTACTAAACTACGGTCTTTTGTACTTCGATTATTGCACTATTTTGTTGTAGTTATTGTTCATTTTTCTGCATGCTTTGCCATGCTTTTTACAGTATTTTGCCATGATTTCTCCACTTCCAATCATTTCTTTTTTGACCTGCTTTGATATGCTTTACCTTGAGCTGATGTAAGGTCTGCCTACCCTTTACCCTCCCCACCCTACTTGTGGGACTACACTGAGTATGTTGTTGTTGTTGGGCTAAGCATAACATGCTGTGTTAATAGTGTTTGTATCATTTGATTGTATTAATTCTTCTTACTATCTGGATTCTTTTGTACAGGAACTAATAACTCTTACAGCACATTCAATTGTCATTGGGCTTCAAAATCCAAGATTCATTGTATCCGCCAACATTTTTGTTCATAACTCAATCCTGGATTTTGATTCTATAAAGGGCAAGTAATTTACTTGATTTACTAAGACATGGCTTTGGCCTTTAACCCTTTATCATGGTGGCTTTGGAGTGGAAAGCATCAAGAACCTAAAATATCGAAAGGGACTTCTGTAAATTCATCACCTGATTCGAGTTTGTTGGAATTGGATACTTTGAAGTTCACTCTTGATAGGAGAAGGAATATGGCCTCCTCATCTAGAAAGGTTAAGCGAAAATGGGAGAGTCGTGAGGAGCGGAAGGTTGATAGGGAGTATGATATTGTTCTTGTTCCATCGGATGGCGGATGTGTTTCAGGTTCTGAGTCAGATGATTCGGATTGGTCTGTTGGATGGTTGGAACCTCATGGCCCTGGTTTCCAGAGTGATGATGATAGAGATGATAGTTTTGCTGTACTAGTTCCTTGCTATGGACGTGGGCGCGCGGATTTGGAAGATAATGCTCAAGACAAGTTCATGCAGACCATAGGTAATTTCAGGGATATACATGCTTCTGGTAAGAGTCAATTTCTTGAACAATTATCCTTTTATATAATGATGAGAACCAAATTTATTTGAAATATATCAAACTCCTTATATATGCGTAGTCTTGAAACAAGAGTAGAGTTGTCTACGTGACCAATAGGTCATTGGTTTGAGCTGGCTTGGAGTGAAACCCTTCCCCCCACCCCATGCAAATGCAGGATGCTTCCAACTGCCCTTTTTATATCAAACTCCTTATAGTAAGGTCTCTCAGTTGATTATGTCATGCTGGTTGCAAATGGCTATTAAGTAGCAATTCAATGAGAACTATGCAAATTGATGTTGAAACAAACTTAATGCTTGTGGAAATTACCTGATCTAAAATGGACTAGTACCTTTGGAAAGGTTCTTCAACTTTCCCTGCTATAACTACAATTTATCACACAAGCAGGGACTTGAACACAAAGTCTTGTTTCATAATCAGAATTTGTTGAATTGAGCCTTCCTGCTTTTCGATTAGTTCCTTTTTGTTAATGTGCTGAAACTATACCAGCAGATCTTATGCAAGCTTAGAATGTTATGATTACCAAATGTTCCTTTCATTCAATTTTGTGACTAAATTAGGATGATTTTATTGGCCTTGTTGATCAAATGTTTTTAGGTTCTCTAATCTAGAGAAATTAGAATGTGTTCAATATGCTTTTCTCCCCTTGTCTTTTACAGAGGGGAGGGCAATGGTTGGCAATGATTAGTAACTAGTAATCTTAAGCCATGACTGCAGCACTGAATTATCATTCAGAATGAATTTCTCATTGACTTATGTAAAGAGCATCTCCTACATGATAAATGGCTGTTGCCTAGAAATCTTTTTGCGGAATAAATTGTTGTCAATAGTGTAACTCATATGTAGCACCATATTATGTCCTGGTTTCTACACAACTTAGATCTTGTCCCTTTTTATTTCCCTCTCGAAAATTATAGTTAGTTCTTGTCCTTTGTCACACACAACTTGATCAGTTCAGAAGTATTTAGCACCATATCAGTTGGTAGCTGTTCTTAATTCAGATTTCTTGTTTGGAGTTGAATTTATGGGTTCGTTAACAAGCCAGTAATAGGTTAGCGCGGGTTCTGTTTACTCATTGAGATATACGTAGTTTAACCTTCTTGTCATCGAGAGACTTCTCATTTTTATGCAACATCACTCTTGGCCATTACATATCCGTAAAATCTGAAATCTCTTTTCTCCTAAAATGTACCCTTTCTTTTGGAAACATTACGACTACAACCCTTTCGTTCCCATCCAATACTAAACAAGTTTATGTTTATAATTTTTGAACGATGCATTGATTTAGATAGAGTATAAACCAAAAAGAAATGTGTTTACTGTTGAATAACGGTACTCTTTCCATCACTCTAGTTCTTAACTTTCTGTTCTGTACTTTGTGCTTATCGAATTTGAATTTTACATGCAGGGAATGAGAAGTTTATGGAACAGTGGCTCTCATCTTTGCGGTATAGCTGACATACTGCAGTGGCTCAGTTGATTTGATATCTTTTCTCCAGATTCTTTGTTGCTTAGTGGATCAAACACTAAGCTGTTTTTTTTTGTTACCTATTACAAGCCTAAATATGGACTGAGGAGTAAACTGAAAGTTAAACTGTAAAAAAATAAAAAATCGTCTATGGACACTCCCGGTACCTTGTGTCTTATGTTTTTCAGAATTATTTGAAGTAACCTCGACTTTGTCTCTTGATAATTGGTGTAAATTTGTCATTTGAACTATATCTGGAGGAAGGAGAAGTGAAGAATGATGGTTATAGAAGGAAAATTAAGAAAAAGAAAAAAGAGTGAAAGCTAAAAAGCAATGGTGTTGTGGTTATGCTTGTAATATTCTTTGGATGTAAATATCTGTGAATAGTTTTATCAGTTGTAAATGTGTTTTCTGGGAAAATAATTGGTTACTTATGATGCTATAAGTATCATTTCATTGTGAATATGCAGTTTCATCTACTTGTACTGAAAATATTTGGGAAGTTCAAATGTTATTCGTAAGAATAAATGTCTCTGTTGTTCAGAATGCGTTGCTATGCTTTTACTTTCGTTACTGCTTTTTCTAGACTGTTTTTCCTTGAACCAAGGGTCTATCCGAAACCTCTCTACCTCTGTGTTAAGGTTAAGATCTGCATACATTCTACCGTTGCTATGCTTTTACTTTCGTTACTGCTTTTTCTAGACTGTTTTTCCTTGAACCAAGGGTCTATCCGAAACCTCTCTACCTCTGTGTTAAGGTTAAGATCTGCATACATTCTACCATTTCCAAATCCCATTTTGTGATGCTACATTGCTGTTGCAGTTGCCCCTGGGGATTTGGTAACCCTGTCACTGACTAAAGCCTGGTATTTAAGTGGAGAGCGAAGGGGTAAAGGACATGCTCATACAGTCAATACACTCTCCGAGTTTTGAACTTGTAAATGAAATTGGACTTACTGTTTAAGGGGGGTTCAAAGGTTTGATATCATGAGATTGAATTCTAGTCCTTTAGTTAGTTCTTTGATGGAATTGTTCTCAAATGTGTTCATTTCAGAAGCCAAGGAAGTCAACAACATACCAGGTGCAATCCAACATGTGGAGTCTAGGAAGGTAGAATGTATGCATAACCTTACCCTCAAACGTAGAATGTATGCATAACCTTACCCTCACCTTTGTATGATAGATAGGTTGTTTTCGATAGATCTTTTTACATCAAAAGAAAAGAAGAATTTGAAGCACGTATATCAAAAGAAATCAAATGCGACTTCAAATTCAAGTCTGAAATCCAAGACTTCTAATTAAGAATGAACGAATACTTATCATTCGCCTTTTTAAAAGTAAAAAAGAACTTTTAATTCCTGCCTCTCACACTTAGTCTAACTAGTCTATCCTCAACACTCTTGGACTAAATATGACCATTTTTGTAGGTTATCCAAGGCAACAGAGAAAAGACAAAATTAGTTAGTGAAGTAGTCTCTTTAACCCACTTGCAAAGAGATCTCAAGATTACACATGGAAATATTCAACAATTGACATGGAGGTATCAAAGAATTGTAATTTGTCACCTAATAATTATAAACAATACATAGCAAGAAACCTACACATTTACAATAAAAAGGGGAAAGAAAAAGAAGCAAAACCACCTAGGGTAGATGACAAGAACACTCAACCATGAATCTAACTTTACATACAAAGTTGGTCCAACCCAGTAGTCACTCCATTTTATTTTTCCCATTCTCAATTTCAGCTGGTTCCTTACTGGGATCACCTCTATTAGCACTCCCACTTTCAGTTCTAGTTGGTACTTCATTGGGATCACTAGTATCATTGTTGGCTATCTCCTGACCTTGCAAACAAATCAACTTTTCTTGAACCTGAACGCCCGGAGCATTTGCATGAACAGGATCTCGATCCTCTTTTTTGTGCTCTTTTGATTCACTGACCTTCTTTATCAACGCGTTGACTGATGGAGGTGTTTGATCTTGTTGAACTTTCTGGAGAACTTCTTGGTTCGTATTTACTTTAAGCTCAGCAACTGGAGTAGATGTTGGGGCAGTGGGTTCAGCTAAAGCATTTGGTTTGGATGAATTACCAATTGGCTTTGGTTGAACTGTGGGTGAAGCGGGTTTCAAAGAGTGGCTCAACCCCTGCTGAGTTCCAGGTCGTGAGGCATTTGATGGGCCAACAGAGTGCACGGCCTTTGGTGGGCCAGCGGAATGGGACACCAGACCGGTACGAATAAAGTGCACATTACTGGGCAAGCCATTTGTACTACCTAGGACAGATGATTTGACTGCAGAACTTCCTCCAGGTATTTGGAGGGGAGTTTTAGGTTGTGCTAGCTTCACCTGTGAGGCAGAATTCGAAGAGGTAGCAATGCGGGCCCCTGCAGCTACAGCAGTAACTTTGACCATTGAATCTGAGCTCGTAGTAGGCTTTGGTGCTGGCTTTTGAGGGACTATCCGAGGCTTTGAAGATAACGGGTCTTGTTGATGCTGGGATTGTGCACCACCAGATGCCAAGTCGGCAGTAACAGGAAGAGAAGAGTTACTAGATCCACCACCTGAATTAGGCCCCACTGAAGCAACACAATAACCTGGGTTAGAACGGCAGCATACAAGGATAGACTAAGACATTGAAAGAGATAGTGCTCCACTTTTCCGAGATTAACATGCACATTTTTTTACAGTTATTTCCGTGCAGACATTAATAATTGTCTATAGAACCCAGACCTTCTAAAGATTTTTCAACAGGAGAATCTTATTAACCATTGAGCAGTTGAATCATCAATTACCCTCTTTGCAGACAAATTGCATATACCATAAACGACAACATACATATCGATTATCAGGGGTTCCTATCAGCCACGTGATACACCTACCCTCTCCCTATCCCCAACTTTTTCCTTCTCTCCACAGTAGTGAGGGAACAGATATGTTTATGTCATACAGGATTTGAGAGAATTACTACCAGAGCCAATTGGCATATTTAGAGCATGGGACATTGCGTGACGAGCTGCCAACTGAGCCTCTGAAAGCTGTGAGCCATTCCCGACCATGGTTCCCTGTCGCTTCCTAATAATGGCCCATCTCTGCACAAAGAAACATTCACAATCTCATAGTTAAAAATAAAAGGAAAAATGATAGTTGATAACAGACACCAAATATTTACAACTTCTCTTATTTATTTTTAGCATCTTGTCCATGTTAGAACCAACACACACTTTTGCATCTCATTCCGTTGCCGGGATTTGAACCCGGGAAACCTGGGAAAACCCAGACATTCTAACCATACTAGATAACAACGGACATCCATTATATCTTTCCAAATATCGATTTGACATTTAATCACTGGGAGGATTCTCTCCAGGACAAGTAAAATGTTGGGTTGAAGATACAGAGAAAAAAAAATTCAATGAAGACACACAACACTTAGATATGGCTACAGAACTAATTTAGTCTATTCACATCAATGTCACCAAAATCGTCAATAAGTGATTGCGTACCAAATCTTGTTAACACTTTGGAAGGATGGAGCTTGCAACCTAAAGGTCTCACCAGTTCTGTCAATGGTGAAAACTGCAAAAATGCTCCAATTTCCATCGAGGCTTTAAGTGTAAAACGCATTTAAGCACACATTTAGATAATAACTCCGCAGATGAAGAAAAACTTATACATAGAATGCGAGGAAAAACAATTTCTTTTGACAAAGAGAATGCAAGAAAAAGTAATTACACACACCAAAAACAGTTATTATATATAAAGGTATTGAAAAACTACAATTATTATAGATTTTTTTCCGCAAAAAGTAAACTACAATTAAGTGAAATAAGCAAAATAAGTCCTGTCAATTAGGTGGAGAAACACACTAAATTTATATTCAGATGCAGTTTTAACCTTTTAGATTTGATGAATAGCTTTCTTATACTAGATTTCTAATTTTGTAATCCTAATAAGTAATAATATCATTTTCTTTTAGTGGGTCTTTTAAAAATGAAGGGTTCATTTTTGTTGAGATGCTTTTTTTTTTCCATGCTTAGGGGCAAGCACTGCCTACATGAGGCAAAGCACAGACTCAGTCTGCACCTATTTGTAGGGCTGAGTGTGTCTCAAGTGCCCTTTTTTAACAACACTCAAGTCTCAAGCCTTCATTTGGTGGACCCGAAGCCTCACTAATAAACCTAGTGTGCCACTAGAGTTGGTCGAAGTATCATATGTTTATATGTAAGCAATAACTAGCTACTTAAATTATTTGTACTTTCATTTGAATAAGATAATAATAAGTTGTTCTAGTGATACGAAAAGTTTAAGACAAGCCCCCATCCAACATAAAATTCAAAGGTGTAACATCCCATACTTTGCATCTCAGATTCCTCATTTAAATGCTCAACTACTATCTCATCCTAAACTGTAGCCTACATAATTTTGAACCCTAACTGTACCCCACATTGATCACTGTATCTATGGAAGATTCATTCAGCACCATAGACCAAAACTGACTTGTGTGTCTTTGGTTATAGAAACTTTTTGCTGCATCCATGAAATTCTTGTTGGTCTAGATGCCTGGTGTTACTTATAGAGAACCATAATGCAAGATTTTTACTATTCGTGTTCTACAGGGTCTATTGATTTAGAGTTTAGTCATTTAAGATTATAATACAAGGATTGTTTATGCAATTAGTACATTTAGTAAGGTTTGTTTACATGAATAATAAAGTATTGGTTGTTATGTGGTGAATAACAAACGCATGGATTGATAAAAAGGGAAATTATCGACTTTAAGGGCATTCTTTATTTAGGTACTCTTATCAATGTATTGCTAATATATGTACTCTTATTCCATATTCTATCATGCATAAAATAACACACATCTTCCCGTAGAAGTTTTTTTGTAAAGGTAATTTGTATTCCTATACAAGTTATACAAGCATTGGCAATACAACATTTGGTTGTCAGAGTTAAATTTGGCATAACTTGTGTGAAGTTTTCTACCAAACATTATATTAGTTATACGAGAATATATTAGTAATGCTGAGTTTATACCGCCAACTATTTTCTGTAAAGGGAATACACCCAAATTTAAACAAGGATTAAACATCCCTATCTCTCAACCAAAACAGCCCCTAATTGTATACTAGGAAGTGTCCTATTGGTCGAAAAAAATCATTACCTTATCAGAATAAAAGGTAAATCTTAGATGAAAGTGGGAAAACAAGCAAAAATATGATTAATAGCAGACCACAGTAGGGAAAGAGAATTACGGACCTTATTTTTAAGAAAAAGGAGTTGAAATGAAGGATAATCTCTTTTAGCTAAAATTTGAGTATCTCTATGCTCGACTGCTGAAATTTTGTCTTTCTATCCCTCAAAGCTACGGTAAGGTCAACGTACATCCCACCCTCCCCATACCCCACTTGTGGGAATATACTGGCTATGATGTTGACTTCGTAGTTTTGATTTGAAATGAAGTTGTGCTCGGATAACACTTTCTACAAAAATTCTTAATAAAAGAAACACTTTTTACAAAAATATTTGGAATAAGTTTAATGCTTGGAGTAATTTCAATATATATAACTGATACCCCACATTTTCTAGTAACTATCAAAAGTTCCCAAACTTTATCACACTTTGTTACCGAACAACCGACTTTGACAATTTAAAACAACAGTGCTTTTATCATGCCTTAAAATATATTCCTAATTAATATTACAATCCTTTCGCTCTAGTCTGACTCCTCCAGAAAGAGAAGAAAAATATGCAAAGAAGAAGAAAGTTTTCGGTAGTAATAAATGTTGGGTTGAATTACAAATTGCAAAGCCTGCAAGGAGAAATCTTCCTTGAAAAAGTAAAGAGAAAAAGAAACCCAATGGGTGGAATTTGGATAAAATTTGATCAGATGATTATTTCGACTTCAAACTCTCTACTTGAAGTTCAAGTTGAAATAATGGACAATTGACAAACAAACATTGATTTGCAAGTAATATTTCTACATTTGCAAATAATATGTATGTTCAAATGACACTGTATGAGCTTACATCTGATAATAAATGCAGAGGGCATGACATTCTGATAGTTGCCCTGTTGCGTTGTTTATAACAAGTTAAACCAAACCATTGCATTGTACTCATAGAGAAAGGCTCTCTGCCTAAAGGAACAGCATGAAGTTAAGGCTCTCCACAATAATTTCATTGTACACATTCAATAGCTTCATAAAATGGACTGGTATATAGCCAGTTTTCTCCTTTTAATAGAAAGAAAATGCAAAAGCTGATGGAAAATCATAAAGCAAGTATCGACCACCTTTTTCTAAAAAAACTTTTACCACTCCCCCCCCAAAAAAACATAAAGAAGTGATACAATTTAAATGGGAGATAGGATTACAGACGGTGGTTTTGGTTAAATTTAGTAGCAGGGATTCAGTAAAGAAGTTTCATAAGATATTGAGTTAAAAGGAGGGAAAGTCATCTCTAAGGGATGTCCAGTGCTACATCAGAGCAAGTATAAGTTTCCAATACATACCATAAAACTGACACAAATTTCTTGAAATGGTCCATAACCTCATACCACATAGATGAGTGGATATAGCTATCCACCAAGAAACGGTGATCCTAAAACGATTGATTGGTCCAAGTTGGTAGCAGGGATTAGTAAGAAGTCCCATTAGATATTCATGGAGGACTGAAAGACCTTTTCCCTGATTTATTTGTCCTCTCCTCTTCACCTAATGCCGCAATAGAAGAATCTTGGAGCTCCCAAGGTTGGAAATCATCTTTCAGAATGCTTCTCAACGACTGGGAAGTTACTAAAGGTCACTGAAGTTTTCCTCAGAATGCCAAAAGGCTTTACAGGACTAAACGAGGAGGAAGGCTCTCTAACATGAAAATGAAGCAGCAATTCAAAATTCACATTCAGAGCAGCAAATAACTATCTATCATCTACAGGACAGGACACCTCCTGGCCTTGGAAACACTAACAGGTATGATTATCAAAGCACCATTCAAAGTTGTCTGTTTTTCATGGCTATTTATAAGAAAAACTCCCCTCACACAGGAAATTCTTCAGAGAAGAGGCTTTCAGCTCAATCTTAGATGCTTTCTATGCCAGTAGGAAGAAGAACCCAATGGCGATTTATTTCTACACTCTGTTATTACTAGACTAGACAACCCTGGCAACTCTTTGTAGCATTAGCTGAAACTACTAGGGTGATGCCTAAGGACACCTTTGGTCTGATGGCTGATATACAGCTGGAACAGTATGAGGGTTAAGGAGACTTTTGGTCTGAAGGAAGAAATAAATTTGAAGAGACTAACCATGTAATCGCACAAAAACGGCTCCATGGAGGAATTGAAGATCCATCCACAGATTCTTATCATAATGTGAATTGTTACTAAAAACTTGTTAATGGTCCAACCATAACTTGCCATTTTTGAAATAATCAAAATCTAAGTCAGTCTGAGTGGAAGAACAATATATTTACGAACCATCAAATTTTGGAAATCGCAAGACATGAGTTGGTAGTTGCCAAATGCAAGACGTGGTGAACATACCAACAGTTCAAGATTGAGGAGAAGCACAACATACTCTTCTTTGTTCCTTAGTAGTTAGTACGATCTTACCATTGGGGCTATTCCACTCAATCTTCATTTCATTTTATTCCTTTTAATTCCTAACCAATTCTCCTCTCATTTTGTGAAACACTAAAAGGCAGAAGCAGTTTTCTATTTTCTCAAACTGATAAGATCTCCCTTCCAAACCTCAATCAGTAGATATGTAATGAAGCAAACTCTAGTTACATAGCTAGAATGTTAATGAAAATATCCTGGATGTATTTTGTCTTTTTTACTAACTGCAAATCTACAGCGAATCAATTAACTGAACTGGACAATGATTTCTTTTATTGTTTTGTGCTCTTTGGAGCAAATAAAAGGGGTAGAATTTTGGATGAGATTCATTTAGTGAGCTGCAACCCACAAAACTCAAAAACATACTTACCTCCAAGTGAAATATTAACCTAAGCAATGAAAGATCAACTACTTCCTCTAACAAAACTTTTCTACCTATCAAGTTGACAGAAAGAGAGTATAAAATATGATATCAAATAGCACCACGTTTGTGCTACCCTTAATAAGGTAAAAGCGTTTACTAACTAGAGAGAGTAATTTAAACTGCAGAATAAAGTTACCATTATCAAAAAAAACAAAAAAAAAACTGCTGAATATGTTTCCAGTTTAATAATAATCTGGAGAATGTGTGTAGAACTTTTCTTTTAAATCGGGATAGATATATTTAATCATTATTTTCATAAAGACATATATTTATCATATACGAAGGAAAACCTGAGAGAGCTGGGAAGCTGTTCTGTCTCCCTTAAAATCCCCTTTCAATATGTTTGCCCAGTTTCCTTCACCGCATTTTTGAACTGCAGCAATAAGTTCCACGTCCTCTGCTTCTGACCATGGTTTACGCTTTCGTCGAGGAGGCAAGTTGGTACAACCTGGTCCATGGGTATCCAATCCCTCAGCAGCCACCACAGTGGACATTGGCTGTTTTTGCACAGCAACTGGGACTGTAATATTTGTCCCATGCATAGAAGTACCTTGGAATGAATTATCCATACCAGTTCTAGATGTTTGTCCATTTGGTATATTTATAGTCAATGGAGCCTCAATGGTTGAACCATTCAACATATTGGTATCATTCGGAGCCCCAGAAGCAATTAGCATCTGTCCAAACCCAAGATTCCGAAAAACCACATAATTGGTTATATGCAACATATAGCGAGCTTAAAAGAAAGAAGTAAGCAGTTCAGCCAAACAGTTATTCACAAATACCGTGTTTGCTTAAGGAAATTACCACTCTGGGCAGGCTGTTTGACTTACCTTCGCACTTGCTGCAGCTTCTGCTGAAGCTTCACTGCTTACAGCAGGGAAAGCTTCCAACTCAAATTCTAAATCACTGTCATCATCCTGTCATCAAAAGGTGCAAGATCAACAAATCATATCATGAAATTGAAAATTATCAACATATGGTTCATCTCACAGCAAACAACAGACATTGACCCCCATACATCAGCAAACAATGCATGCCCTTAACTTACGCCCACATAATGATTCAAACAAGATGATGAATTTATAAACTAAAACACAACTCCACATTAATAGACTGAAAAACTAACAACATATGATAAACATCTACTCCACTTTAACACACATAACGCTTCCCAAATTTACCAAAATTAACTTAGATTATGCATAACAATAACCAATTCACACACTTAGCACTTATGTGGGTACTTGGAGGAAAGGGACATTACTCAGTAAACGGATTATACCATATTCCCTCAATAAAATATCACTTCCATTCAAAAAAGAAAAAGTTTTTTAACGCAAACTACAACTGCCAGGCTAGTTCATCTCAAACAACCTAGTTCAGCTGTGAATTACTTATACCCATTTGGACCTTTAATTCCAAAACATACTTAGCTAGCGTTGACCATAGATTTTATCTATTCGTTCATGAAATCTGATCAGATTTTCGAATCCGACCTTCAAATGTTATCAAGTTCCTAAAAACCAGCTCAGACCAGTTTGTGGAACTTCCACTCACAAAACTTCAAAAACTCGAATTTTCAAGTTTCAAGTTCAAAATACAGTCATACAGAAACTTAGAAAGACTTAACTATTTAGTCAATGGACTTACCAAAGGTTGAGCCTCATCATCAAATTTATCAATCAAGCCATGTCGATAAGCCAAATGCCTCCATAACATTTGATATTCTCTTGCATTTGTAATCCCAGTAGTAGACTTCCTCACCATTACATTCCAATCGATTTTTTCATCAGCTACTTGTCCCACCTCTCGCAATATCGCTAGCACTGTTGATACCGAATACCTTCAAAAATCAACAAAAAAAAATCCAATTTTCTCAATAACCCAAGTTTCGAAAAAAAAACAAAAATCAACAAAAAATTCTACCTTTGTAAGAGAATAGCTATATCTTCTTCACTAATAAAGCACTTCTGTTTCTTCATTTTCTCGAACATTCTGAATCTGTTTTTCTTCCTCTATTTCTGCGTACAATACATATTTGGACTCGAAATTTTTCACTGATAGATTGATTGAAGAGAGAGAAAAGGGTTTTAGGCTTAGTGTAGAGAGAGAAAGGACAATACCTAGTGAAGATTCTGAGAACGATGAAGGAAACGACACCGTTTTTGCACTGACAGGAGAGCGTGGATGCACGCGCGTTACTGTGTTCTCGGAGAGATGATTAAACATAACATAGTTACAGTTAATCGAAGACATTATTTTCGATAAAATGTTATGAAGGGGATAACTTTTAGTAATTAGTCGAGTGTTACAAGTATTGAGAAGTGATTAGATATGATACAGTTACATTTTATCGAAGATATTACATTAGAAAAACACGAGCGTGGAGACCGTATAAATTTAGTAAATAGTGAAGTGTTGTCTTACTTATTTTCTTTTTATATAAATAGTAGCAATTTTTCCTTTTTTTACGAATACTTGTCATGCTTTTGATAGTATTTTTTAGTTACCATATTTCTTTTTTAATCTATTTTAATATGTTATTTTACAAAAATCTAAATAAAACAAATCTTAATATTTTTTAATATATTTTATTCTCTTTAAAATATCACTGATAAAATTACACCAAATTTATTGTGATGATTATTTCTTGAAAACCATAATCTTGAATGTAAGATGTAAATTATTTTTGAATTTATTGATTAAAAATACAATATTTTGGGAGAGCCTTAAATAGCAAAATATGCATCCATTTAAACTTAACATTTTTTTCATTTGGTTATTAGAATAGAATATTATTAAATTATTTTTTTTACAGGTAGGCCTCAATAATGCATGGGAATATAACATCATGATTGAAAAATAATCAAGTTTTTATAATGTTGTTTATGGACATGGAAAAAATAGTCTTTCTTAATTTTCAGTTAAGTACGAGGAATTTCACTTTCAGAATTATTTTTAAAAAGGGACAATGTATAAGTACTCCTCAATTTATATTTAAAATTTTATAGATAAACTTATATTATATTAAGGTTTTATTATCTCCTGAATTTATTTTATTAATAATTTTTTAATCTTTTTTTGGCTTACGTGGCACTATCTTGTGGGCTTAACGCTGATTGACTCTTTTTTTTCAAATTAGTGTCACGTAGGCCGAAAAAGATAGAAAATTACTTATAAAATAAGTTCATGGGGAGTATAGGACCTTAATATAATATAAATATGTCTCTGCGATTTCGAACATAAGTTGAGAAAGTACTTGTGCATTTTGTCTTTTAAAAAATAAAAAATAATATATATATATATATATATATATATATATATATATATATATATATATATATATATATATATATATATATATATATATATATATATATATATCACTCATTTTAGGGTGGTGCATGGGGCAGAGGTACCAATTCTCATCTCGGCCAATAGTTTAAAATATGGGTGTGTGAGGCAAGATATTTTACTTATTATGAATGAAGAGTAAGTCCCATGAATTTTTTAGATTTTAATTTCTATGGGTAGTAAACTGATACTCCATTCGTTTTATTTTATGTAGCATTATTTTTTTTAATTAGTCCCAAAAAAATATCACATTTTTTTATATGATAAGTATTTAAAGATACAATTCCTTTTTTACCCTTGTTGGTTCCACTTTATTTTAAATAGTACTCTAACACATTTATGAGGAGAGAGAAAAGTGAGTCTACTTTTGACAGACAATTTAGTAAACAATTTAAAGTCTTTATTTATTTCTTAAACTCCGTAACGGTTCAAATGGTGTCACATAAAATGGGACGAATAGGATAATATAACATATAATTATAAAGATATATCAATAGTATAAAACAACTAAAAATATGATTAAAGAAACTTATAGAAAATAAAACTTTTAACATGATTTAATTTTACAAGTAAAAATAATAAAATGATAAGTAGTTATGGAATGCAAATCAACTCTAACATCATGACTTTCAAATAATAAGAGAATCACAAATTCTTCAAATATATTACAATTGTATTATGAAAAGGTGGTTGACTTTCTTTTTCAAGCTAGTTCCACGTAGGTCGAAAAGGAATTGAAAATTACTTATAAAATAAGTGCAGGGGGTAATAGGACCTTAGTATAGTATAAGTGCGTCTCTGAAATTTTTGGACATAGATTAAAGGGGTACTTGTACATTTTTTCTAAAACAAAAATTAATAAACTTGTGAGTATTATAATAAAAAAAATCACTTCATTATGAATAAAATATAATTATTTTCACATAGCAACACAATAAAATATGATAATGTTGATACATATGTCAAAAAGACGAAGATCAATGAAAAGTGAAACTGTAAAATTTGGTGATGTATTTTCAAAATAAATGTTAAGTAATATTCACCCAAACGGCGCTATTCTCAAATACTAAATATGCAATATTACGACTTGCATATTTAGTGTAAATTTTTTGATTAATTTATCGAATTAGTGTAATCTAATTTAACTTTTAAAATTAGTTAAATTAACTTTTTAAAAGCGCAACATAACAACTAAAAATGGATGAAGAGAATGTTATGTATCATTCATTTATTAAAAAAGTATAAAGATCAACGATTGTAAATATTCATTATAAAGTTGAACAAATAATTTGAATAAAATTTGTTAAGCGAACCTCGAACATTAGACATCAGATCATTTTACTAACATATAGATCTTTTTTTTCCCTTCTTTATTCTATTTTGTATTTCTCTTCATTTTTCCTTTTCTATTAATATAAAAAAGATCAACAATTACACAATTTCATAATTATTTTAAAATGTTCAAACACACTCATATATTGAATGGACTATAGACTTGTGCTTTTACAAATCATCACCAAAAAAAGATAAACATTGGGTTTTCAAATTTAAACTACAAAAGTAAAGAACTTTATTTATCAAATGGCCATGTAAATAGACAAATATTAATTTCAAAAAATACCTAATTCCTCTCTCATCTTATTTTTCAAACCTTCAATTTGTTTTTGAGGCAAAACCAAATTCACTATCCTTCCACCTTCAAGCCTTGGTAATACCAAAATAACACCTTCATCACCAACTCCACTTATATTATAACTTGCAAATATTGGTTTTTTACCTCTAACTTCTAAATCATAAATCATTGCCTCTTCGAGATTCACAAATGTGAGATTTGCCCCATACATTATAAAATCCGAAACACCGTTTTCTTTTTCCATTAGTTCTTCAACAACTCTAGTCTCATTCACAGTCTTTTCACCTATCAACTCTGTCAGTTCTGAAGTATCAACATCTGAAACTTTAACGTCATTTGCTTCAACTATGCTGATAATCACTTGATTGTTGCTTGACACGACTTCAGTTGTTTCACTGTCATGATCTCCACGTATAATGGTCACAATCGCGGGCTCTGATGAATATTCTCCCCTTACCTTAGCCAACATTTTCCACAATGTAGCACAAATAACATCAAAAGGCTTCACCTTATTATAAGTTCCACAAACCTTGGAAATTAGTTGGTTTAGTTGCTTTTGTGTGATATGGAAAGAATGTGATTGCATTTTGATATTGTTGGTGATTTTCCAATGATCACCAACTGGATCAACTCTCTTTAGAGAAAATGGAAACTTTGTAATAGTAGATAATATTGGATTATTATTATTATTATTATTGATCAATTTGTTGGTTTTTGTTGACTTGTGAAGAAATTGAGGTGAAATTTGTTGACCAACCATGATTTTTGCCCATATGTTGAGGAAATTTGAAGCTGAAAATGAATCTCCAAGTATATGAGCCCAAGTTAGCCCTATTGACATCCCTCCACATTTGAACCAAGTGAACTACACACACAAAAAATTAAAGTTAATGGTCAAAGATACATCTGAACTGTCATTTTTTCCCGAGTTTCATACCTAATTTAATAATTAGTTATTCTGTTTTTCTTACTCAAACTATCACCATGACACAGTCTATGTATACCTCAACTATCAACTACTATGTTTTCCTACCTAAACAATCTGAGATAAAAGGAATAACTATTAGTTTTTGTTTTTTCTGGAACTACTAATAGTTGAGATGTGTGAAACTTGCGATGAAATAATATATTAGATGTGTGTATTTATCATTATTTTTATATATATAATATACTCCCTTTGTTTTCATTGTATATATGTGATATTGTTTGTTGGTGTATGCACACCATTTCGAAATGAAAGATAGATTTTTAAAACTTATATAATATAAGTTAGCCATATACATATTCATACTTAAATATCATCTCATCAAATATGAATTTTGTAGTTAAATTATTTTTAAACGAGAAGAGTATTGTAAGATGTCGAAATGAGGGACTATGTACAAGAGTTTAAAATTGATATGCACATGGAGAACTAATAATCATTTAAATAACTAATTTTATAAAGCACCAATAATTTTGTGCTCAAAATAATACCTAATAATAATATAATAAAGTGCCATAACTCTTGAGTGACAATATTTTTTTTTGTACGTAGGCTGACAATATATGCTTTGTTGTTATTATTTTCTTTTATTATTAGCATATATTTTGTTTTTTTATTATTGTATAATTTTTAATATTTAAGTTTAATATGCTTTATTACTTGAGATTAGAGTCTATTGAAAATAATATTTTTATCTTTAAATATAGTGTAAGTCTATATATGTAAGCACCACACTCCCCATATCCCGCCTATGAAATGACAATAAGTTTGTTTGTTATTGATTTTTCATTAAATATTCAGTATTTCTATTGACACGTGGCTTAATTTAAAATTTTAAATATATATTACACTATTCCATATTTAAAATAAAACACATACTAACAAAAACGAATTAATATCCTTAATTTATAATTTATGTAGAACCCACGAGGGTCGATTCTTGATTTTTATCCGAGATTAAAAAAAAGGTTTGATTTTCAACTTTACTGATAATAACAAAAATTAATAATATCCCATCTATAAGAATAGGTATCTACTATTTAAAATAGGAATTATCTATCATAATACCACCAACATAATCAATTAATATTTTAGATATATATAGTAATCCAACATTATATTTAATTTCATTTTAAGGAAAAAAACATAAATATATTCTGAATTATCGGTAATGATATACAAACACTTTTTATCATATTTTTAACATATCAATGTTCCTATTGCTTAAAACTAGAGCATATATATCCTGTATATGTGTCATAATCTTATACATAAATTTGATATTTATTAAATATCAAATTAACGAATAAGATTGTGTCACGTATCCCTATTTAGTTTTCCGTTAGAGTGAAAGACATATATAATCTAATTTTTTAACAGCAAGAACACAAATATCCCAAAAATATAACTGAAGATATCTGCATACCATTTAGTATAGTCTAGAGATATATTTATTTTTTTCCCCAAACTTTAAAGATGAAACTGATTGATATTGCTCTCACATTAATTATTTAACTTCATGTAATTTAATCTTTCCATAATAATCCCTTACTTTAAAGATGAAACTGATTGATATTGCTCACACATCAATTATTTAATTTTTTGATAAAATTTAATCTTTCCACAATAATGGTGAGCCTGCCCTTCTTTTAATAATTCAGTTATGAATATTATGCTTTTTTTAGTTGTCTTTAATCGTTATTTAATTATTTTGATAAATTCAAAAAAAATTCATTTATTCTATTCTCAATTAATTACTTTAAAAAATATATATAAAAAATTTAAAATTTTTAATCTATTTACTTCGTAATAGATAAGAATAAAATAATAAACTCCACCGTGCTAATTATTTTTTTAAATAGATGTTTAATTTAAAAATAGATAAATAATTAAAGCTACTTCAATTACTTCCTTGAAAAGTATTTTGCATACTATTTTCAACAATAATATTCTAGGTGAAAAAAAGCTTTTAATTATTTCCTCCGGTTCATATTAAATGGTTAGTTGAGATTTCTGTTATAGTCTAAATTAAGTAAATTAAAATTTTCAAAAAAAAAATTCACTTTTTTTCCTATATTTATCCTTTATTTAATGAGATTGACGACCAAACTCCCTTTCGATAGCTCTTTCCTCATGTCCCTCTAGTTTCTCTTTTATTTGGTAATATGTATAGAATATTTTATTTATGTTTTAAAATATTTTTAAAAAAATAATGTATTATATCAAATAATTTACGTAATACGAACTAACGATTATTTTCTCTGTTTCTTCTTCTTTGAGTTGATATTTTATGCGATAACATTTTTATCGTCTCATATTAACAATAAAATTTACGTACGTAGTATTCTTATTTTTATTTATAGAATTACATATAATTTTATTATTATTATTATTATTATTTTGTCATGAATCTAACTGTTTTATCAACTAAGACATGAATGAGTGACCACTACAAATCAATTTTAAATAATAAATACTGACAGTCCAGCAGTTCAAACAAATAAATTCGACAGTAACCTTATCGCTCCTTCGTACTAGCAACCCTTTGGTTAATCGATTAAACGAGTAGATATACACGTCCTATATTTATGTATATTTAAAATTAAAGGAAATAAAAAATAGTCAATAACAAAACATATATATATAGAGATAGATATATAGATAGATAGATAGAGAGAGAATGGTATCAATCGACACCCTTTCATAGAAACTTTTGCTTTCTACCTAATTTTTTTTTTTTTTGGTTTGATAGCTTTTAGTCGAAATTTTAATTTCGCCACAAATGTTAATTGATTATATTAAAAGCTTGTTTGACATTAATGCTAAAAACTATTTATTTTTAGAAGTACTTTCTAGAAAAGACTTTTTAAAAAGTGCTTTTGAAAACAAAAGAAGAACAAATAGTGTTTGAATAATTTTTTTAAAAAAATATTTTTGAGAGTCAAATTACGTAAAAAGATAAAATATCAATGTTTAATATTAGTTTACTTAAATATCATTACATATTTTCAATTAAATTAAAATATACATATTTATAAATTTAAAAATCATTTCCACAAATTAAATCACTATATATGAAAAATTCACCACAAAAATAAATATAGCTCTTCATATTTTAAATAATACAAAAATATTGTTGTTACCTTTATTTCTAATTCTATAAAATAAAACATAAGGTAACATATAAAATATAAAATTTAAATAAATAATAATATATAAGCATAAACTAAAAAAAATTGTTATAAAAATAAAATTCTAAATGAAACTTAACTAAATTCATGTGATATGTTAATTACTTAATAAGAGATATATTGGTAAACATATATATATGAAATAAATATTTGAGTCTATCAAAAATTAATTTTCTGCTTCTGCTTTTTTTAAGAAGCAGAAATTTTTAGTTTCTTCCCAACGGCAAAAAAGTTGCTTCGATTTCATTTAAAAGCAGTTTCAAATGCTCGTGAAACTCTTATTTTTCTTTAAAAAAACACTTATATATGACCTCTCAACAATAATGTCAAAGAGACTTTAAGTTAAAAACACATATTTATGAATTATGCCTTTATATATATCTTTAGTTTAATACAATAAAATTTAAATAAAAAAAAATTACTTTCTTAAATTTCGTGTCAAATCAAAACGTAATTACCTGTATGAAAACGAGAGGTGAAAATCCCAAATCCGGACCAAGAAGTTGATCATAAACAAGCTCCTCATCATGATCATTATCATTCATAGCAAGCCACTCATCAATTGTTTTATTTTTACATTTTGCTTCAACAACCCTAACACCACTATCATTACACTTCATGAACGGCCGGCCGCCACCACCACCACCATCACCGCCATCGTACCGCCTAATTCTGCCGGAAATCGGGTAATAAAGTTCAAGAAGGTTAAACATGGGAAGTTTTAGGTCATGAATATGTAAACCTTCAACAACATCATTTTTGAAAAAATAAAGAGCTTTAATGTAATGAAGCTTCATTATTAAGTCCATGTTGGTAAATTCATGCTGGAGTTTGTCGTCGCCGGTGATCCTCCCCGGCACGACGGACGATAATTTCACGTCGGAGATTAATTTCTCGACGTGATCCATGGAATGAAAGAGAAGTATTTGAAAGGAAAATTGTGGAAGAGAGAGTTAAAAGGTGCTAAAAGGAGATGAAAAGGAGTGAATATATAGATTGAATATAATGACAATAGTGTCACGAGAGCCAGGTAGCATTAAGGGGTTTAGAGAAAAATAAAATAATGTTGTTTATATATGATTTTATATTGTATACTTTTTTTGTCTCAGTATGTGACCTTTTTCGTTTTTTAAGAGTTAAAAGTTTAAATTTAATAAAAAATTTGGAGGGTAATATGCATTTGACATTTAGGTACTAAAACCCTAGTATTAGGTTAGGGAAGTTATTTTAGGACTTTTACCTTATGTTTTATCTTCATTAGGTTAATAGACTACGAGTTAGGCTCTAGCTTATGTCATGAGATTTCTGGGGTGTTATATTATCTCTCTTTAGAAACATTCGTCCCCCAATGATGTGTGAAACATTTAATTTTTTTGACATGTCTTATTGATTTGTCTATTTGGGTGGATTATTGATATGTCTATTTATTAGTTTGATATTTTGATCCATTCATTTAAAAGCTCGGCTGATATGTAGTAAAAAATGATTCATGAAAAATCTTTTTTTTTTTTGATTGATATGCTATGCTTCCTTCGTTTTAATTTGTCAACTCAAATAACGTTTGAACGTACCAGTTGAACATCCCTAAATATCAACAAAAACCCTCTATATTCACCTTTATTTTACTTGTTCAGTATTTCAAAAATAATTTTTACTATTATTTGTACTCACTTAATTTTAACATATAAAAAAAAGTAATCTTGGGAGATATGTTAATTAAATGAGCCAAGGGGCCAAATTGGATTTAAGTTTCAATTGTTACCTATATCACTATTTTAGGAACATTATTCCTATGAAGTTTATTCATTAAAATAAAAACTTTTATTTGATTAGTAGACTTTAAAAAAAAAACACAAATTGTTAGGCCACTTACAACTCATGATATCAAGTATGGTACCTATGTAGTTGGGGGTTGCTCAATTAGTAAACTTCATTAAAATAATGTTGATTAGCCACCTTTTTAGCTTTATTATAATTATATATTTAAGTTTGGTATTTTTTATTTTTTTTAAAGTTTGGTATACTAAGGTCCTATTATCCCACTGAACTTATTTTTATTAATAATTTTCTATTCCTTTTCAGCATACATGGTACTATCTTGTGGGCCTAATGCTGGTTAATTTTTTTTCATGTTAGTGCCACGTAGGTCGAAAAAGGGTAGAAAATTACTTATAAAATAAGTTCAGGGGTAATAAAACCTTTAATATAGTATAAGTGTGTCTCTGAGATTTCGAACATAGATCGGGGAAAGTACTTGTGCATTTTCCCTAAATGTATATGTGACGTTACTTACATTATTAATTTTTGTGGGACAAAAAACATCTCTAATACAAGTTTTAGCACATGTCTGATTTTATAACTCAAACTTGCGATTTATGTATCACAAAAAATTTTGTATTTAATCGAAGAAAGATGGTTACCTTGAAGGGATATGTGTAACATATATGAGTCCGAAACTTAAAGGGTACAAAATATTAACAAAAATTTCAAAACGGTAAATAAAATTTTATATTAACCAAAACGGTAAAATCATTTGAGCAGCGCAATGACTTACCTTACAGAAAAAGTAAAATCATCTTTGAGGCAATGATTTTGCATTTTTAATAAAAAATTCAAAATTTAGGCAGCGATTTCAAATTTTTGCTTCTTAGAATTCATATTATTTTTTAATTATATATATTTTTTTAAAAAATAAGGTATATCGCTGCCCTGGTAGCGATTTATTTAAAAATTTTTTTTTATAAGGCAGCGATTTATTTTATAATTTTTTTTTATTAAATCGCTGCAGGAAGCTATTTTTTTTTTAAAAAAAGTTAAAACAGCGATTATATAAAAAAAAATTTATAATATTTTTTAAAATTTAAATATATAACTTATAAGAAAATATACATTATTTTAAAAAAATTAAAAATGAGTAAAGTAATAAATATATTTTCTTTCTAAAAAAAGATATTATATTGAATTTAAATTTAAATAATATTTGAATTCAAATAATTAATTTTTTTAATTATATCATTTTGTTTTAAAAAAAATTCAATAATTTTGTTGCCTTTAATTTTTTATTTAAAACAATTAATTATTTGAATTCAAATATTATTTTAATTTAAATTCAATATAATATCTTTTTTTAGAAAGAAAATATATTTATTACTTTACTTATATTTAATTTTTTTAAAATAATGTATATTTTCTTATAAGTTATATATTTAAATTTTAAAAAATATTATAAATTTTTTTTATATAAAATCGCTGTTTTAACATTTTTTAATTTTTTTTTTAAAATAGCTTCCTGCAGCGATTTAATAAAAAAAAAATTCTTTATAAAATAAATCGCTGCCAGGGCAACAATTTAAAATTATTTTTTTTTATAAATCGCTGCACTGGCAGCGATTTATATTATAATTTTTTTTATTTTATTATAAATCGCTGCACTGGCAGCAATATACCTTATTTTTGTTTAAAACAATATAATTAAAAAATATGAAATCGCTGCCAAGACAGCGATTTGTAAGAAGCAAAATTTTGAATCAGTTTTTTATTAGAAAAAAAAAGGCAGCGATTTTACTTTTTCAGGTGAGGTAAGTCGCTGCGCCTGCAACGATTTTACCGTTTTGGTTAATATAAAATTTTATATACCGTTTTGAAATTTTTGTTAATATTTTGTACCCTTTAAGTTTCGGACTCTTAACATATATATACAAACAACATATTCTAACACAAGCATTAATTCATGTTTAATCTTATAACTCGAATTTGTAACTTACATATCATACAAAATTTCGTGAGTATCATGAAGAGATACATGTAATATAAACATCATATTCTAACACAAACATTAATACATATTTGATTTTATAAATTTCGAACTTGTGACTTACATATCACACAAAAATAATTTTACCGTGACATGTTACCACAACACCAAAAGGAAGGGTTCCATTCAAGAATAAGTGGGGGTAATGACATGTTACGAAGCATTTCGTGTTAGACAGACTATACTAACACAAACAATTATAGGTTGATTGTATAACTCGAATATATAATCTACTTTTTATTACACGTAGACAACACAGAAAAAAGGGTAATGCATGTGCCACAACAGCAGAATTCAAGTGACACATGAATGGAATTTATTTGCTATCAATGATTAACTAACAACCAGAAACAACTCAACTACTACCAGCAACAAAAAGTACAGTTATTAAAGACATAGCAGTTCAAGATGCTGAGAAAGTACAAAGAATCATGTGACAAATTCATCAATATTCACAGACTCATTAAATTGAGACAGCCTGAGGAGTGGAAGAGAGGTTGCTTCTGAAAGACCTTCGGCTCAGGTAGTTATGAAAGGAAATACAGACGTAATAAGGGGTGGATCGAAGCAAATACACAACAATTATATAGACATACGTAGTAACAACAACATGATAGTAAGAATAGAGGCATAAGAGACGACACGTAGTAATAGAAAACTAAGAATTGAGAAATACCGAAGTAGTACAATAATAAGAATACCCAACAAAATATACTAATACTACTAGCAGGAGAAACATAATGCAAATTATTCACAAATTTGAAGTAGGGAGCAAAAAAAAAACAGTTAAATTTGCACTCTCAAAAACAAAAATATCTTTTTTCCCAACAGTTGGGAGGGTAAAGTCATATGCTATAACAGCATAATTCAGGTGAAACAGAGACTGGAGCGTATTAGCTTTCGACATTAACTCACAGTAAATGACAAACTACTCAACTGCTGCTAACTTGCATTTTGACGATATTAGGGGAGTGAGAACATCATAAGCAAGACACTGAGGCATCACATGGCAATCATGTTCCAGATCCATCAGTCGCAGCCTCACTGCTAGCTGCTTCATTAAATGAGGCAGCCAAACACTCAGCAAGGCTTTGCTGAGGAATGGATTTTACTGGAGCATCTGGGAATTTGGTCTTTTTTGCACTAATGGAGTGTGGAAGCCAGGGTTTCTCAGGGAAAGCCTTCCAGATAACCGGCTTCAACTCTTTCCATGGATCTTCTACCATTGACTTTGAATAATACAAATCTGGTCTAGATTCCCCTGATGTGCCTCCGTGGGAACCTCTTCCCCCCCTTCTACCACCTCGAAACGAAAAAGGACTAGAACTATTCCCCCTCCATTGACTCCTGCTTTGCCCAGAACCTTGGTAAGGGCTCCCTCGGTTCCCTGAATGTTGGTAAGGGCTCCCTCGGTTCCCTGAATGTTGGTAAGGGCTCCCTCTGTGCCCTGAACCTTGGCTAGGGCTGCCTCTGTGTCCTGAATCTTCGTAAGGGTTGCCTCTATATCCTGAACCTTGGTAAGGGCTGCCTCCATATCCTGAACCAGGTTGCCCGCTACCTTGTCCATAATGGAAACCAGGTCTTCCACCTCGTTGAATGCCAGGACTGGCAAAGTTACCACCCATTGAAGAATTAGGTGGAAGGTAGTTTTTAGGTGTGTCGAAAGAGTTATTCCATGCACTAGGGGAACCTCTTTGTGGTATGCCAAAAGGACTATTTTTCCCAGGGTTTCCAAGAGGGTTAAAGGTATGATGGACTCCTTGTGATCTCTGATCTACAGAATAGTTGCCTCGAGGAGTACAAATTGGAGATTGAGGGTTCGTTGCTCCTGAAAAATCATGTACATAGAGGTTTGTTTACATACTACAATATATGAGGACCAATTCATACTGATGGCATTAGCCAGTGTCAATCGAATCAGAGAAAACTACTGCTACTACTATGATATCAATATTTCACACAACATATTATATAGCCTTCTGCCTGATATGGTAAAACTGGATATGTGAAATGAAAATCATCCCTATTGAACTGATATTCCTTGGTTGTCACTAATAGGCTGTACCTCGTATGCAATAATTGTGCAGCACACATCTTTTATCCAATATGGCATTAGAAAGTTATACCGGACAAGACAACCTCTGTCCATAAGAAACTGAAAGAACATAGACATCCCAACATCCAACAACATTATAACCATGCATGCTAATAATAATTTAAATTAGAAGTCTTTCACTAATCAAAAGTGATTTGTGATTGAAGATATCTTTATGCTCTAGTCAAAATTATAGTAGTCACTAGACTCACTATAGTAGTTCGTCTAGCAATTACGCTCCTAGACCACTACCATGCTAGAGTCAATGATGATTACTATGACTATGAGGAGTCCGATTCACGTCATTGTATATTGTATGCTAACTAGAAAGTGCACTTGTACTTTGATTATCATAACTACTACTACAACAAAGTGTAATCTCACAAGTGGGATCCGCGGGAAAGGTGTACACCAACATTATTGCCTTGTGAAGGTAGAGAGTCTATGCTCATGTAAAGCATGATTATTGTAAGTACTAAATCTATATATGTTTGTATTTTTTACTTCCATCAACTATGCACTTCACTTTTCAATTTTCACTTCAACACCTATGGACCAAACCAGTTTGACATTATTCAGAGCCCAAACTATTATCAATCAACTATGCTTCAAAGTTCAAACCAAACAAGCTAAATGTAGGCTATATATCTTGTCTTCTAAGGCAATTTCTCTAACTAGTATTAAAGAACAACAAAAAGGCAGTATAGACAGACTATCCTAATACAAGCATTAGTGTTCGCTTCCCCGGCTCGAAACTTAACAGCTGATACTAGTATAGTCCCACAAAGGATACTTCACCAAACAACAGAAACTACCAATAACAACATAATTTACACAAGTTTATAACTTTAAAGTTAAAAAAACAAACTTTATGAAAGAATATGCAATTACTTGTATAACACTGTTGAGAAACCTGAGGGCTGACATGGGGTTGATTGTTACTCCTTTTATTAGCAGAAAAAGCTGCCATGGGGTCAGTATAATAGTCAAATCTTGGCCTTGGCATAGCATAAGATTCAACATTACCAGAAGGAACATCAGTTAAAGGGTTTGTAAGACCTCCATAACCAACAGCTTCATTGTAATCTCCACTTTGTGAAGCTTCCATTCTCATAGCTTTAAGCCTTTCCTTTCTCTTCTCTGATTCATCCATTATCAGAATCAATTTTTTTCACAAAAAAATTATATGGGGTTGTTGTAAATGCAGAAAAGATGCAATTTTTATTTTGGATTTTGGGTTTTGGAGTTTAATTAAAAATTATAAGCTATGGTTTTTTTAGGTCAAATTGGAATGGAGAAGAAAACAGAGTTCCAATTCTTGAAATCCCTAATGCTATGTGTTTACAAATCTTTCCATTATTACCAATTTTGTCCTTATAAGGTTAATGACGATAGTGCCACCACGTTTATACTGAGTTGCTCATTTGAGGGGTATTTTTGGAATTTAAAAAATCAGGCACTTTTTTTTTTTGGTTAAATCTTTCTTTTTACTTCCTATTATTTTTGAATTTCCTGATTTTTGTTTCTCTACTTGAGATATCGAGCGGTGTATTGGTCGGTTTGATTTGTTGGTCTGTAAATACGTTAAGTTAATAAAATATTTTTGATTTAATCAATTTTGATTTTAACGATTTTGGTGTTCAGATCAAATAATAAGGAAATGTCATAAATAAATATATGGCTTCTTCAATAATTTCATGCAATAAGTCAATAATCGTAACTTTGCAAGTATTCATAAAATAGAAACAATAATAACTAACATGAAAATAACAAGACAAGTGTAATGCAAAGATAAATCAAGATCAATAAGATTCTTACTTTATGGTATGACGTTTTGTATAACATGAAGTTGTGAACTCATATATCATCATGAAACGTGAGTTGAACATTAAAGGGCAAAAAACAGTAACTAGTAAGGTATTGAAAATAATACTTAATATTTACTACTATCTTAATGTGTTATCAATTTAATCAATAACTCAATAATAAATCAGTAACACTTTTTTCGATTAAATTTTTGCAGATGTATCTATCATTTTATTGAATGCACTCCCTCATTTATATTTTTTCCTTTGTTTGGATTTAAGGTTTGTTTGATCAAGTTTTAGAAAAGTTAAAATTGTTGAGTATTTTTTTAGGAATAAAATACATGTAATTTTCTAGACTATGATCGATAGAACATGTACTCTAAGACTTGGCCAATGAAGTCATTGCCTCAGGCCCTAAAATTATTAATTTTATTACTCTCTTCCTTCGTTCGAATTTGTTTATTATGTTATACTTATTAAAAGTTAATTTGACTAATTTTTAAAGATAAATTGAATCATATTAATTCAATATTTTAAACAAAAAAATTAGATATTGTAAAACTATATAAAAAGTATTATAAATTACAATTTTTTATATATTAATATAATGAAAAAATACATCTTAAAATATTAGTCAAAGTTTTTATAATTTGACTCTAAAAATAGAAACCATGACAAATAATAATGGACGGAGGGACTAGTTTGACTTGGAACGGAGTTTAAGAAAAGAAAAAAAACTTTTTAATCTTGTGGTTTTAAATTAAAGTTATGTCAAATAAACCAAAATGCCCTTTAATCTTGTGATCTTAAACATGTTACGTGGAAAATTATAGTTAAAGTGTTGCCAAAAATAGAAAGGATCATTCTTTTTAAAACATACTAAAAAAATATGATCATTCTTTTTTAAACTGAGAGAGTATTATTTATATAAATAAAATTGATGTTGTTTATTTTTTATTGTTATTTGCTTGAGTATTTTATACTAATAACTTCATAAATTTTCATAATCTTTTTATTTATTTTTTGATATATTTGTTTAAGCTTCCAATTTTAAAATTTATCTTTTTAAATAGGAACTAAGTTATATAACATCGATACCATAATTGATTTTTTTAAATCTTTTTTTAAACTTTGTGAATGCAAAAGCATTCAAGCAGAAGTTTCCTTTTCATATATTATATGAAATAATGAAATTTTTATAATTTGTTTTAGATGTGCATCAATGAATGCTACTTAATAGAATAAATTATATCAATTAAATTGATTAGAATTATGATATTATTATAAGGTGTATATATTTCTGATATTATTCATGCACAAAACTTTAACTATTAAAAGTTATGTATGTTCTTTTCCTTTTTCTTATTTGTAATGATAGCCAAATTGAAATTTCAAATTTGAATTTTGAAGCTTAACATCGATTACATCACTTTATTTTTTGTACTCTTTTTGCTTTTTAATTTTTTTTGTTATTTATTATTTTAAATAATTAATTTATTGTGTATAAAATAACTTTTTTTGTTAATGTATAAATTTTATGAAATAAATTTAAGGGCCTCCGTTGAATCACCCCTATTTCAGATGCATATCATAACTGAACTAAGATCCGATTCTATTATTCTGAATTCATTTTTTTTTTTTGTAATTTATACACTTTTTTATTTATATGACATTTAAAGTAAATATCTATACGCTTTAACTACGTAGACGTATCATGTTTAGCCAAATTTAAAACGATAAACGTCAATATTGTCATGCTATAAAAAATATTTGAGTTTCTGCATGAAGAACTTAAGACCTCGTTAATGAGAAAATTTAAAATTATTATTATTATTATTATTATTATTAATAATAATAATAATAATAATAATAATAATAATAATAATAATAATAATAATAATAATAATAATAATAATAATAATAATAATTTCAAGTCAATTTGATTATTTGACTTTGAAATTTCTCAAGTCAATTTGCCATATTTTTAGGGTCGTGGCGACTTTGACTCAAAATTTTATCTAGAGTAGGCAATCACATGATACTTATTAACTAATTAGATAATTATCTTAAATTAATAATTAGACAGTGAATTGTTTGTTTTATTTTTGAAGTAGATTTTTTCGATAGAAATTTTGATTATTTGGAGCATCAAAGCTATTTTCAAGCATTAAAGACTCGGTAGCTATATCTTTTTAGAACGATTTAAAGATTCATAAATGTTGAGTTTAAATTATATATATCATAAGTGCGGTCATCTAAAGAATATGTATAAGCAAAACTAAATTTACAATTTTGATACAATATGTAAATATATTTGATAGTATTTCTTTTGATAGTATATGTGATTAACCTAAACTCTTTCATTTTTTAAACACTAGGAAATCATTTGACGTGAGATATAAGGTATAAAGTATAATAATTTGACATATAAAATATTGAATTATTTTATCTTGTGTTTGGTCGGAGGTATTAGATAATCTTGAGATTATTTATCCCATCATTTATATCTCTCTAGTGATATAAGTTATTTCATACCCATGATGAAATAACTTATTCAAAAATAACTTGTCTCAAGATAATTAATCACATAATAAACTTATTCTCAATCAAACGACAAATATATAAATTTTTTAACTAATTTTTAACGTGTTTAACTTTAGAGTAAAATTCTGTATAAGATAATTAAATGCATCTTTGATTGGTTGCTTAGCTTAAGAAAAAAAATAATCGCCTCATTACTTAATGCTTCGAAAAGATTAATTTAGGACTTTATATTACAATATTTACAAACTTTATGTCCCTACTAGAAGAATTTTGCTCAAACTTTTGTGAGTATGATTTTTTCCCCTCATTTAATATTCACTTTAAAGTCTAATTAATTTAAATTTATACAGAAAAGTCATATTTTTAGGATAATTTTTTTTAAATATTTACCATCGATATATTAAGTAAATACTTTACGTACATTCAAAGTGGAAGTAATTTGATCGATCTAGTCATTACTATTTTTTAAAAATCTTTTTATATCTAAATCCCATGTTTTATCATAATATAAAAGAACATAAATTGAGATAATTAATCATTAAAATGGTGCACTGATCCATACTCCCTATTGTAATGGAATAAATTCAGTACACATTTTAACATATGGTTTTATATTCTAAGTCAAATCTATTTATGCTCCGTTAAATTAGTTGACTCAACTTTAAAAATTACAACTAATGTACTACTAGTAATATTATATTAATACTTTAGTAGGTAATTAAGAAGAATCTTTTTGAAAAAAAAAGTATAAATATCTAGGGATTCTAAAGGGCAAATTCACTTCACTAAACCTTTAATTTTGTGTTCTTTGATTTTTCATTTTCCTTGTCATCTTAATTAATCCATTTTTTTTCATTTTGGATTAGTGAAAAGTGAAAAGATGGAGAATATTGGAAGCCAAACAAATATTTCTTTTCAAACAAAACAAGTAGAATCATTTACAAATATTACTATCAAAGGGATTCTTGGCTTGTTGATGGACACTATTGATGAAGGTAAAGTTGCAAAATTATTGAAGTATAAACAATAGTGACACTTTTTTTTTTTTGTGTGTGTTTGTGTTTGAGGAGTTGTTTCACGACTAGAAATATCACAATTTTCTTATTTAATTTTTTTTATTTAATATATTCAGCGGCTATCTACAAATATTTTGATTGAATTGTTGAGAAGAAAAAAAAATAGAGCACTATTTTTCCACAGAAAGAAGTGAGAATTTTTTTCCATCATGAGTTTTCTCAGTGAACTTATTCAATGGAAAAAAAATAATTGATTTGCAATAGGAAAAACCTCTGTTTCTAGTAGCGTCTTTAAAAACAAAAACAAAAAAAAAAAACTATTTCAAGTTATCAAATATCATTTTATATTGTATAGACAAAATTCTAGAACAAATATAACATGAGCTAATATGGGGTAAATAATCGATATATATATATCTAAAACTTAAACTCGTATCAAATAATCGATATATATATATATATATATATGTGTGTGTGTGTGTGTGTTATATTTTCTCTAGATTGACAATATACGTTTACTTTCTTATGTTTTGTATATCAATAAGTAAAAATTCTAACTCAGACACTGATATTTTTCGATAGGTAAAGATAAGAAGGAAGTGATCTCACTAGGAATTGGAGATCCAACAGCTCATTCTTGCTTTCACACAACTGATGCTGCTAAAGAAGCTGTTGTTGAGAGCCTTCTTCTTGACAAGTTCAATGGATACTCTCCCTCTAATGGCCTTCCCATTGCTAGAAAGTAATGTTATATCTATAGCTCAACACGTTATATCAAGTTATCTGTCTTATTTTTAAAGTTATTACTAGCTAAAAATCATTCATTATGCATCGTGACTTATAATTATCTTTTAAGTAACATGATTATCTGACATATCTATAAAAATTAAGCTCTTGTTATATATTATATATGATTTTCCTATACATAGATATAATCGAATATTGAAAGTAATTTAGGTATATATAGTTATTTTACCAATATGTACAGCTTGACCAAACTTATTTAATTATCGCCATTGATAGAAATATACAAAATCTATACACTGATTATTTATATTTATACTTAAAAGTGATCACAATCTATACATTTGCTGGTTATTTTTATATAAAAACTGAACTGTAATTCTCCCTAATAGACCCTCGTTCCCGATTTATGTGACATCTTTATGATTTCGAAACTTAGACAAGTCTATTTTTTAGAGTAATTTTTGCATATATATTTTAAATTGACAATCATTATGACTTATACTAATTTTTTACGTTGTTTCCAAATATGTAAATTTAATTTCAAAAGATTTAAAAATTTCATGCCTTTTACTACTGTCCAGACTCTAGGAAAGCGGAAAGTATCATATAAATTGTGACAGAAAGAATATTAACCAATTCATGAATTGTATCTCCAAAGTTATTGCATGGAAATTCACTAGAACAAAGATTTTTTTTAGGGCAACAATTATTGACATTAATAAAGAGTGTTAAGGCATTAGTTAAGTGTACTTAGAACTAATATCGCTAAAGGCTTTAGGGACATGCATAAATAGTGTTAATTGCCGCTAAAGTACATATTTAACGATAATTATAAATAAATTGCCGTTAATAATCATTTTTTGATATATTGATTACTGATTTAAGTAATATACGCTGATAGTATTACTGGTTAAATTGACAGGGCAATTGCAAACTACTTGTCAAGAGATCTTCCATATGATTTGTCAGCAGAAGATGTATATGTGACATCTGGTTGTACACAAGCTATAGAGATAGCAGTGTCTATTCTTGCAAAACCAAATTCAAATATTTTGTTACCAAGGCCTGGATTTCCAACTTATGTACTTTGTGCTGCTTTTAGAAATGTTCAAGTTAGGTATTATGATCTTTTACCTCAAAATAATTGGCAAGTTGATTTGAAGTCAATTGAAGATTTGGCTGACCAAAATACTATTGGAATTGTTGTTATAAATCCTGGAAATCCTTGTGGAAATGTCTATTCTTATGATCATTTGGAGAAGGTACGATGTACGCGCTTTATTTTCTCTTTCGTTATAACTTTTCCCTTTTGATTCTGAATCATAGAGCTACGATACAATTAAATCTGAATGAACATATGTTAACAGTTTTTACCTTGTATCAATATATTTCAACATGTTATTTAGTAGCAGGGATAAGGTACAAGTAATTTTAAATTATGATCGAAATTTCAGAGACACACTTTAACTAATCTAAGATCCTATTAACTCCTTGACTTACATGGCACAGATGTTTGGAGGCCATATAGGGCAAAAAGGTGTATAAAAGTTTAGGGCTATAATAGGACTTTAGTTCAGGGGCGGAGCTACCTTCATAGAAGGGGGTTAAAATAAGTTTATATGTATATATAGTAGATGTCGAATCCGCTTCGGCTATCTATTCTACAAATTCTGAACCCCCTTATTGAAAATCCTGGCTCCGCCTCTGCTTTAGATTAGTTAAGGTGTGTTTCTGAAATTTCGATTATATAATCTAGGGGATACTTGTGTCTTATCCCTATAGTAGCATTCACGACTATTTCGACTATTATATTTTATATTCAGAGTAATTAAGGGATCACTAATTTTTTTTTTAATGATGATTAGATAGCAGAAACAGCAAAGAAAGTGAAGACACTAATTATAGCAGATGAAGTATATGGACATCTTGCATTTGGAGAAAATCCTTTTATATCAATGGGATTATTTAGTTCAATAACACCAATATTAACTCTTGGTTCATTGTCTAAGAGATGGTTAATTCCTGGTTGGAGACTTGGTTGGTTTGTCATTAATGATCCTAATTGCATCTTCAAATCTCCTAAGGTAATTTTTCTGTCTCCGTCTCAATTTACGTGACATTTTTCAAATTTTGAGAGTCAAATTAGTCTCAGTTTACGTGACATTTTTCAAATTTTAAGAGTCAAATTAATCTTTCTTTAATCACGATCTTTTCATACCTCTATCAATTAAATTTTATTTTCAAAAAAAATAAAGATATAGTGTTCGAATTTATGATCAAATTTTTAACAATCAACTCTCAAAGTCTCACATATAAATTTAAATAGGAAACCCTAATTAACAATTGAGTCAAATGAGGTATTTTTTAATATCACAATTTTTTTGTCTATATCTTTAAAATTATTAATTATTTTAACTTATAATAGTATTTTTTAAAGTAATTTTCATGTATGTAAATTTTAGTTCAATTTTTTTGTTGCAAATTCATGGTCAAAAATAAAAAGTCTTAAACTCTCAAAATGGAGTACTAATTAATGACAAGTTTTTAATTAATCTCTTCAGATTATTGAACGTATTAAGAAGTATTGTGACATATGTGGAGGTCCTGCTACTTTCATACAGGTTCGTATACATAATTCATTTATTTATTTTCCCTCTTTTTTATAGCTCCAATATTTATTTTTCCACTAATTATTAAAGTCGAAATAATATAAAAATATTTATTCAATCAGATATGTAGAAGATCAAGTTTATACATCAATAATATATAAATTTAACACAACATGACACTATTTAATAGAAAAAATTCGCAACTCGTCAGTTTTCGTCCCTATAGTAACTATTGTCACGTTGTTTCAAAATTCACTTATTGAATTTAAAACTTTATGACAATAGTTATTTTTCAAAGATAGGCCAAAAATTGATTAGTAGACGTTATTTCTACCTATTAAATCTTATTTAATTATTTCTTATAGAAGGTAACCTACATGATCGAAAAATTAGTTACAGTGTCTTTGTATATATAATTTAAACTAGGGGTTGTTAAATTATATTGATAGTGTGAAACATATTTACATGGACCATATATATACCTTACGTTATAATCTTATTGAGTTTAAACTTTATGCATTATAACATAAAAAAATTTTGTTATAAGATAATTACAAGTAACTAATCGATATCGATTTTTTTTTTAGGCAGCAGTCCCCAAAATTATTGAAAGCACAAAAGAGGATTTCTTCAAAAACACTCTCAAAATGCTTAAGAAGAATTCAGATATATGTTATGAAAAAATACAAGAGATTTCATGTATAAATTGCCCTTATAGATCACAAGGCTCAATGGTTCTTATGGTAAACTCTTTTACTTCCCCAAAACTTCTTGTTTCATACACTTTTGCCCCTTCTTTTTGCTTTTTTTCTTCTTTTTGGTCCTTCTACTTTTTAATTTTTAAATTTTTGTGTATGAAGGTGAAGCTCAATTTAACACTCCTCAAAGATATAAGTGATGATATTGACTTTTGTTTTAAGCTTGCCAAGGAGGAATCTGTCCTTTTACTTCCAGGTATATAACGCGTTTGATTAAATATGAAGTTTACATTACTTAACTGACGTATATAAAAAATATCGTTAGAATTTATTGTCTTAATCATATCATGATATTTCTATCACTATAAAAATACGTTAGTAAGGATAAAAATTAACGAGTTTTCATATATTGAAAAATTTAAATAGTCAAAATTTCTTCAAAATTATATAAAATGAGACATTTTGAACTTTAACCACAAACACAAAGTGACCATTTATTATCTTTTCTTCTTTGAGTTTATGTATAAATGTGTTCAATTGAATGCATAAATTAAGAAAAAGAACATGTTTGATGTATACCAAAAGTATCCTTACTAACTTGTAGTCACTTATTAAAGATAAAATTTAAAATTAACAAGTTTTTATATATAGAAATATATTATTCTTCTTGAAAATAACGTATGTCTGATAAAAATACGATTTTTTTTCAGGTACTGCTGTGGGATTGAAGAATTGGCTTCGAATAACATTTGCAGTTGATGTATCTTTTCTTGAAGAAGGATTAAGTAGACTGAAATCTTTTTGCCTAAGGCATTCCAACACAAAAATAATGATTTAATTAATTTACTGAAATTTCATTTTAATTTTCTTAGCCAATTTGATGAATAAATTTTAAAGAAAAAGGTATTATTTCTGTTTGAATAAGAGTATTTTCCTTATTTTAGTTGATGATGGGTTGTATTTTTCTGTTAAATTGGTATTAGTAAATTTTATTTTGTCTTGTTTTGTAATTTTTCTTTGTAACTTTAAAGGAAATTAGTTTGCGTTACACAATATTAATATTATATACAAGGTCTCTCCAAATTGTTTCTATATAAGTTAATTAGTATAATGTTTTGTTTGAGAGTAAAATAAAGATTGTGACATAGTTATATATGTCAACGTCAAGTAGCAAATGTTTGAAATTTTCGAGTTATTGAGGCGAATGCGTATAATTAAGGAAAATGACGTATTTTATGTGACTAACTTGACTACCTATAGACGAATGAAAACACATGATTTTTTTCTTCAAATTTGAATCGAAGGGTTTAATTGGATCATTTTTTAGAATTGTGGTATTCGAATATTGAAACAAGATTTAGTTACGCAAAAGAAGGAATCATCTCGAGGAAAGGAAAGGAGAGGCTCACGTCTAATAGCTAGTTGGTTAGGCAATAATAGCTTATCAAGGCGATGATCAATTAAACTGAGAGTGACACGGGCCAAACACCTATCAGAGACAACAGTGGAGAGTTTTCCACAAAAGACGAAAGCTTGGCATATGTAAGTGAGTGTATGAATTGTCTTATTTTTAGTGACTTTTGACTTTTAAGTCATTTTTTAATTTTTGAACTCTTTAGATGACTCAAAAAGTGTTTTACGACCTTTTTTAAGGCCGAAAAAGTACCAAAAAAAGCCAAAACCCAAAAGTTGAGTGTTCCCAACTTCTGACTTTTGACTTAAAAGTCACTTAAAAAAAGAAGTCAATCCAATCACCCCTATAAATATCCTAACAAATTTATGGGTTGATTATGTATTAAGCTAATACTTCCTCCATCCGATTTATGTCATCCTTTTCTATAAATAGTTGAATCACAATCAGGGGCAAACCCCCGTTGGGTCCAGGGTGTGCACCCGTACACCCTCGGCAAAAAAATACACGATATATATAAGATAATTTTTCTGTAATTTTGTAGATGTATATATTTTAAACCCCTCAATAACAAATAAAAATAGATGGCTGGCTCAATGGTAAGACCCCTGAATATTAAGTTGCACGCCCTAAGTTCGAATCCGGTCCGCCACTGATCACAATACTTTTCATTTTATAAAATTTATGTATAAATTACCATAATTTGCCTTTTATACCCTTGATAGAGTAGTCCATTGCTAGCAATGTCTCAGGTACAAGACAAACTTCAATAAAACAGTTATAATTAGTTATAACATGAGTTGACACTTCTTTATCTCACCATTTCCAGAACTCACATGATGATCAAAACAACACTAATTTCGAGCTTCTAAACTCAAATTGATCAGTTGAACAAGAATCTATTAAAAATTAACCTACACAAAAAAAAGGGGACAATTCGATGCATAAAGTATCCCGTGTTAGAAGAGTTCAAGGACTGTCGTTTTGTGGAACCTAACTTCCAACGTTCATCAGGTCGTTGTAGATCATTCCACAAATCATAGGGATAAAGTGTGGGTAATAAACCTTTTAGCTTTTTGCTAAACACATGATATTTCAAGTCCAAAAGTCCATTCTACAAGGGTGACAGCATAAAGACATAATAGAAAGAAGAAGAAAAACCCATACTCAAAGGAATCACTTCACATCTATTTCTAAGATATCTTCAGAGCTCTAAAAGGCAATGATATGTTAATAGTCAGTGGACTTATTTCCATCAGTGTGCACAGCTCTTACCTTGTTCTGCTTTTTAGAACAAGTAGGCATTCTCACACAATCTAAGTAGGACTCGTCGAGGCTGCAATTGGTACTCCCCACTTTAGATCCTAAAATCATATTTGTTTTGCTGTTATCAAGTTCAGCTACTCCTGCTCGTAAGGTGATGTTTCGCTTGAAGAATCACTTTCAAATGTGGCGTTTGCACTTGGCGATGAGGGAAGTGAACCTTTATGACCTGGAAAAAAATTGTGAATCAGCAAAACAGTCACTGGTACTCAGTGTAACATGGAGGTTAGAATATTTGATATTAGGGAAAATGGCTAAAGGGGCGCCTATACTACAGACGGATTTGTAGTAACACACTTATACTTTCCGGGGTTCCTATGCCCCCAAAGCATTTCTTTGACATTTATCAGGTGAGCTGAATAACAATCTACGAAGAAATCAGTTAAATCCTTTGAAATTTAATCTCGTGAATCACTATATTCTTCTATAATCGAGTTTCAGCTTGTGTCAAGTTGGATAATGCCAAAAAGAATGTTTTAAAAAAGTATACATGGGGTGTACTAGGTCCCCATAAAGTATGAGTGTGCTACTGCACATCCGGTCATAGTTTAGGCGTCATTTAAGCAATTTTACCTTGATATTATGTTATCCTCATGAAAGACAGGAGGCTCAATATGCTAAAAGAGAACATTAGAATGTCAGAGATCCACCAACCTTTTCCTCCTATAGGACGGAACTTCTTTGTATGTCGTCTGATCAGCTTTTTGGCCTTTGTTATGGTTAGTTGTCTGGCAAAGGGAGAGAAATCGGCCTCACCTTCACTCCAGTCAGCGTGCAAGTCATCTTCTTCACCCCTCATTGTCCGAAGTACGAAAGCCTTAGCCTTTTTACGCTGAGTATTAAAAAGGCCTTTCACTGAGGTGACAAATCCATCACCTGCACCATCAGCGGGACGCTTAGGCCAGGATAACGGGTCAGATTTTTCAGCTGAGCCACCATCACTATCACTGAGATTCAGATCAATATCGGGAACACTAGAAGGACCGGCTTCCTTTTGGTGGTTTGCTTTAAACTTCTTGCCCTGTATTAAAATTAACAGAAATAGGCACCGTAAGCTTTAAGAACCCCCTGAGGTAATCTAACAGTCTAAGATACTTATCACGGAAAAGGGGTGGTTGTAATGCAGCTACATGATTCAGAAGTTGAAGACATTGATTGAATATCGCCAATACTTAGGCAATGAGAAGTTAAAAATAAATTCGTGGTTATTATAACCTGCATTCCCGTTACTGATTTAAGAACTCCCCAGATGATATGCTTCCTAACTCGAGAGAATAATCTCTGCCAGGTCCCAGTAAATTCAACACGATGGAATGTATCCATCAGCAGTCTCATATCACCCACGGCAAATCTCGATCCTTCATATGTAATTTGTAACTCAACCTATCACATGCATAAATAAGAATGAGTTAGTTAAGGAACTGACAAATTTACAAAACAAACACAATAAATTTTTTTTGACTAACTTGACTAATCTTGATATTATGGAACTCTCTCAATCTTCGGGGCCTAGACTTTTTCTCGTCATGTGCCTTCCCCACCTTTTTCTCCTCATTAGAACGACCAGATTTAATTGATTTTGATTCCTTGGATTTGTTTTTGTTAGATTCATCTGGATGCTCAATATTTGCAAGGGACCCACTTTTTGAAGAAGAAACACTTGATGAGTGCATTTGCAGTACAAGTTCGTTAGCAACAGATTCAGCTACATTTTCTTCCCAGTTTTTATCAAAGGAGGACGTTCGTCTAAGCTTAGGGGTCACAGCACTAGCATTAGCTTTTGGATTCTTTGTTGCCTGCATATATTCAGCACACCAAATGTTGAAAAAGATATGCTCGAGAATTGTTTGGTTAGAGATTACGCAAGTATACTGAAGATCTTAAATAAACTTAAATAAAGAGGACGCACAAAGCACAGTTCATACCATCGTCTGCTTCCATTAGTTAGCAAGATGAATAAGCAAAGAACAACCAACTTAAGGAATCAGAGACTCACCTGGGATAAATCGCCATAGGAGGAAGACTGAGAATCTTTAGTTAAATGACTACTTGACACTGGTGCTTCCTGCGCAGAAGAGCCTTTCTTTGCACGCTTGGCACCAGCAGTAGTTGAAACTTTCCATACTTCCTACAAACAAAAAGATGCTTTGAACATTATCTTTTCACATAATTGTAGCATCACATGGGTAAAAACTCATTGCATAATACAACTGATAAATGGGACCTGAGACACACCTGCCGCCTGTGGGAGTCTTGTTCCTCTTCTGGAAAAAAATAAGCCCACATCATGCTGTACATTGACTCAGTAAGATGTATCTTTAAGGGGTAAATATCCACCTACACAAAGGAAAACTTTAAACAGGTTATAAGAGGGATTATCACAAAAGACGACAAAAGAACGCAAACCGGTTGATCTCTTACAACTGTCCTAATGTGAAGATATAATGAATAATTCAATGAGATAAGTGTAAGTTCCTCTCTGTGTGACATCTTTTCAAGTAAATAAAAACTTACAAGGTTCAGTATCTTTCTTAAAAAGAACCATTATTACCTGCAATAGTTCAATGGTAGAGCTTCCTTCTTTCGGAGCCCCCTGTTTGGCATCTACCCGGACCATCACTTTTCTGAGGCAATGACAAGTAAAAAAAAAGTATGATCAGGAACAACAAAAAACAACATCATGATCTCCAAGAACATTGCTAGGTAATCTACCAGTCTACCCATTAGCAGATTTTTCAATTTTCATTTAATGATGCTTCTCTTTTTCCTTTTCAATAGGTATGCCTTACAGTGTTTCTCCCAAGTGATGACCAAAAATAGGAAAGAATTTTATGCAATGCCAGCCGAATAGTTTTCAGCAGACATCGACACTAAGTCAAGTGTTGATTCTCTTAATATTAGGAAGAAGTAAAAGAGAACTCTGTCTTGACTTCGCCACACAAACTCAATAAATTAGACAGGAACCAAACACCAAGTTTAACTAGGCTTCAGATAACAACGTATACAAAATTATTACAAGAGGACAGTTGTAATAATGAAGTATGTTCTGTTACTAATCAAATCATGTAGACAGACATAATAATGTGTAATTGCCCAAATATGAAATAATTGAGTACTAAGATCAGATTTTGTTCAATTAAGTTTAAGATGATGGTTACAGGGCATATATTAAGTGAAAAGGATAAGCATAACAGATCAGGATATGACAGACAATTAAGGGCATGAGAGACCGTTCTGCGGACAGGAAAAGGACGTTCCAGGTACTCGAGAAAGGCTGTAATGAGGGCATGTCCTGATGGCACATTATCTTCAATTCAGGAAAAGGACTAAAGTGACAAAAGCTCATTAGACATACATACATAGCCAACAGAAAGACTCAATAAAGGCACCAACAGCAAAGTTGAAAAGCACAAACAAGATGCATGACTAATAATGCAAGAAGTAGAACAGAGATAAAATTAAACAAAAAGAGCAAGGATTACTTTCCCCATTCTGGAGGAGGATTCCATGCTGATAGAAGATTATCTGACTTGGCATTCGGCAGGCAGTTTCTCACAGCAAAGCTCTTTATTGTGAACTTAACAATCCCAATATCTTTGTAATCCCGGTCAAAATCATATATCTGCATTGCGAAATGGCAAATAAAATGTTTGGATTCAAGTAATTCCACGAGAAAGAAACTAAATTCAGTTCTGATAACTAAAAATATCAGAATTTCAGATTCCAAAACAAGTTGAAAAGGACAACTAATCACTTTTTCCTGATGCATCACTATAATCAAGAGAGCTTCCTCCCTAATGAAATAGCTAGCGAATAGACTCACTTAAGCCCTGATCTTCTTAGCTGGTACTTCACTGTTCATCCAAGTGTCCTGGTATGGACTTTGCTAACTTTTCCTCTAGTAAGAACCCATAAGTTGGCTGTCTTTATTGATAGAGAACAAAAGCTACATAGGAGGAGGATATATCTGGCCTCCTCAAAAATATTCAAGCACCAAAATGGAGAAAGAACCATTCTTTTACTTTTAACTGACAGCGAGTCTTGAACTTATACATGTGCACTAGGCACTGAACTTTCAGAAAGAACCAATTGCATGCAGTGGACTGAGGGCTCTCCTCTTTTAGACCTAGCAGCTTCAAAATCATGGAGGTGCAAAAGACAACCCAGAATGTTTCTCTGCCTTAACACAGAAAGATGGAATTTTGCTAACTTGAACCTTATTTCTAATGCAGTTGTCTAGGTCAAATAGTGTATTGGAATATATCCAGTAAAACATTGATTAGAGCAGCTAAAATGATCCGATCATGCTCTAGAAGTAGATCCAAAAGCCTTAGACAATGACTTTCATCTGAACAAGGAATGATTTATTTAGATTAACAATAGAATTCATAGTTCAGAATGTTCTCTTTGCCACAAGTTTTGCATCTCCAACTTGTGGATTAGTACGTAGTTTTTCAATATGTTTTGCCATTCGTTAGGGGGAAAGAGGGTTTTCACATTTTTCACAAAATATCCATTTTTCAGAATAGAAGACCAACCTCAGCATGATGCAGAGTGCAAAACCCAAAGTGCTGGAGTATTTAACAGTACATTACCTGATCTGGGAACTAGGATAGTCAAAAAGAATTAGCTGCTAGTTCACTGTAGATTAGTGGTGCAGTTTAGACTACATTGATTATCTTATGTTTATTGGGTGGAAGCAGAAAGGATTTCCTGAACTAATACGAGAATACCAAGGACTAATCTACTGACTAACAGATACCATACATCCAAGCCAGCAGTTTCTAGATGTAATTCATTTTGTTGGAGAATTTCAGTATTCCGTGTGAGCTGACTAGTCTGACATAAAAGCCTACTGATGAAAGATACTGGTATTACTTCAATAGAGAACCTCCATGGGAATTTCAGCCTAGCAAACATAGAACCAAACAAGATGAAATCAGATAGACTCACCATATCATTTATTTCAGCTTCACCAAATGATTTCCCATCGACAAGCATACTCCAGGCCACTTTATTAATTTGCAAAGAGATGCGCATAGCACAAGAAGGACTTTTGTTTTTTTCTTTCTCCATCAACCGTTGCTGTGCCGCCTTCTGTAAGGCCATTCTTAGAGAAGCAGATGAAACTTTTCTAATTTTTTTGGCATTTATCAGATCTTTCTTCAGTTTTTGCACCTGTAGACGGCAACATAATAAGCCTTCACTTTAATAGACCACCTATTTAGTATTGTGATAAATCTGTACAATGACAAATGACGTGACCCGTCTGTGTTCAAAACAACCGATGATGCTAGTAACGACTTATGATGAATCTACTAAAGACAAGGGACCAAACATGCAAAACATCATTACTAAGGTAAGTTACTCAAAGAATATAGCTGCTAGGTTAAATATTGGGGTGCATTTCAAAAAAATGAATCTATAGCCAACCATCCAATTGTTATATGGATTCACTTAAGTTGGCTGCAAACAAACTGAAAAAGAGTTACATTGAAAGGAAGAGTAATGCATGAATTTGATCGTAAGAGAAAGAAATGTAGAAATTAAATGTAAGAAAACTAGCCACTTATGCTGAACCAGAAACCTAAAACTGCAACTTTGCATCTTAATCAAAATCTCAAATCAGTTTTAGTACTTTTTCTTTTATAAGGTCAAAGTTTTCATGTACTTACTTTAAATTATTTTCCACTTCATATTTCAGTTAGTTATAGTTTTTCCAATTACTATGTTCATATAATTGCTATTTGTCTTTATAGTTACCTTTTCTGCATTACATAGCTATGTTTAATTCTTTTCTTCACTGCATCTTTCATAACTAAAGCTCATGCATAAATTTTCTTTCGTTTAAAACCCCAACAGACGTTGGGAACTTTTCTATACTTTTCGCCTTTGACAACACTGTTATTTCAGAATAAAAGTGGTAGGGGACCTGTATCACATTCATAAAGGTAAAGGGCTTCAGAAAGTTCCTGTCTTACCAATATGGACCTTCCACCACTAATAATCCAGAGATCACCTCCCTTTGCAGGGCCCATGTCCGCAGAAACATCAGTACAAAGAGATAATTTCTTAATATCTTCCTGGATCAACTTCTGTGCTCGTGATTTATGCTCAAGGTCCACTCTAGCTAATTCTACCTCTTCCACTCCATCAGGAACGACTTCATCAGCCTCCTCTTCTTCGTCTTCATCATCACCTTCTGAATATGACAAACTAACTTTTGGAGGCCTGAAGTAGCAATCTCAATAGCTTAGTGAAAACTTAATATAAAAATGAGGATTTGGAAGCAACTGACCTAAAATCCAAGTATTTAAAGGGTTCTAAGGAACAAATGAAGATAGATGCCACTCCCAAATAAGCAAGTTAAAAACTATAAGATGTTCGGTGAAAATTAATGAGAAATTTTAATAGGTGTCTGTACTTTGGAGCCCGAGCAAGGAGAAGATTGGTCAACACATCTATCATAACTTGAAATTGGCGAGACGTCATCGCTGCAGTTATGTTATGTGAATTGAATGACAGTTCCTTCAAGGGTTTCACCTGGATAGAACATTATCATAATTGAGAATCAAACAAAAGATAGTACAATTGTGATCCCATAAAAAAATTCAGCAGGTTGTCAGAGATTCAGAAACCATGCATACCTTCAACTGTGTTGTTCCGCTTTTATGTCTAGTATAGCGGAAATACATATCACAAGGCATAAACACTCTTTCAAGTAACGCTCCAGTGCGTTTTACTTTAGGTGAGCTTCTACGAATTTTAGGGAGCCACTGCAGTCCAGCCCCTAGATCTACATCAGTTGGAGCAACATGTGCCTGTACCTGTTCTAACATCACAGACAACTCCATGCGATTCCATGTCATTTGGGGTTGAGACTCAGGAACTTGGACACCTCCTTCACCAAGAGCTTTCTCAATCACTTCACTACCAATGGAAACAACTGAATGGAATGAACGAGCCAAAACACGGCCGCTCACAGCAGCTAATAGAAATCTACCCTGTCAAGGAGCAAGGTTTGTGTAGCATTAGCATAGATGAAATATCAAAGTATTGCAACAGATTACACATAGATCATCTTTAGACTTTCTTGTATCCGTAGAAAACCAATGTCATGTATGTTGGATTAAAAATTTCACTGAAAATGCTTACATAAGAATTGGGAATTGAACATGGAATGTAATGATACATTGATACTTATTCATAAAGAAATTTTTCAGCGTCTTCTAGCACTCAATGCTAGCATAAACCAAACTTGGAAATTGGAAGCACTTGGGGAAACAAGACACACACTTCCAGTAACTGAACCATACATTATCTCACATTAATAAATGATAAACCAAATATTCATCGTTATGCAAGTGTTTTCTGCTATTTTCTTTATAAGCAGATATTGTTCCAGGACCTCTGCTAAGTGCATCTCCTTGGTTACCGGAAAGAAACTAAGAATGACTCTCTCAGCTTTACTGAAAGTTTGTCATGTATCGTGAGAGACATAGTTCCATGCTCGAATGCATTTTAACCGATATATCCAAATATATGCATGATATAATGCAAATATAAGCAGAAATATGCAACAGTGTATTAAGCTAAATTCCATCAAAATAGTTACTGTGAGCACTGGAGGATATATCTGATAGTTGTATATAAAAGAAAAAAAAATAAATTTTCCAACACAGCCGTTGCGGCAGGGTAAGGAAACAAGAAGATTATTAGATGATTTTTTTTCTATAACCAAGAAATCCCTGAGGGTCAATGGGGCACGGTTCACAACTCGGTGGTTGATGGTCCCACTCCTCTATCCTTCTCCACTAACATACTGGGATTTTTCTGCAACAGGGTTCAACCCATGACGTGTGCTTAACCCACACATCACGTGGTTCACTCTTACCACTAGACCAATTGGATGTTAAATTTTTACCATGAAAAAAAAATTATATCAAGAACCAGTCAAGAGAAAGCAATCTTACATTCAACAACAGAACCTAGTCGAACTAGTCAACACAATAAAACTACATAAAGAGTGAAATGTATACTTCCCACCTGAAAAAGTAGATCAACTATCCAAGTTTCTCTCTCACTGGTTCCTAAGACTCAAATTGCCATTTGGAAAGGGAAAACGCTACACTTACGAAAGTCATAATGAAGATTCTGGAAAAAATCAATTAAAAGAACTGTAGACACATTTTGCGTTCAAAGAGGTATGAGATGAGAAGTTGCTCTAAGAGAAGTTTTACGTTCAAATGACAGCTTTCCATTACCACGGGAAAAAACGGGAAGCATGTCGTAGAGATAATGGAGAATTCTCACATTGAGGTTAAGAGATGGGATCTACAGAAAGTATTTTCTACCTCAAGCCATTAAGTAGTCCTAGAGGAGTTCATTTTCTAAAACTTCATGCAGAAAATCCCCAAGTCAAAAGAATAATAAATCAAGATCCAACATCATCCTGCGTTGCAGGGGAATGGGAGAACATGAAAATAAAAATTGACAAGAAAAGAAAAAGACGCTCCATTGTAGAGAAGAGATAAATCTTAAATCTTAAGATTCTTTTTTTTGGGTAAGTACTAAAAGATTTTCTAAATTTCTGTACTAAGTCAGTGCATCAGGAATAATTACAGATTTTTCAATCCCTATTGCGTCTAGCATTCCATCAACATCACGTTCAATAACCAGATTGCACCAAAAATCCTAACAAAAGATGCATCTCTGTCTAAGGTTGTGTATGTTTCTCTTTTTGCCTTAAAAAGTTATGTTGTTTCCTTCGAGCCAGACAGTCCACCAAATGGCCGGAGGTATGGTATTCCGTATTGTTAGATATTTCTAACTAATCCCCAGTCTGTTCACCCTTGCAAGAGCCCAATAATCTTGGCATGGTCCAGCTCAAATCTTAGGATTCTTATAGTCAAACTGATGATAAAGGGTAGTATATAATAAAGTACAGAGTTTAATCTCTTTACATATATGTTGTGTTAAATAGCAATGGTGACGAGAAAGTGACAGATACAATGAGGGTGAGATTTTTTTATTTTATTTTTTAGAGAAGGTAAGGTGTTTTATATTAAGAATCAGCACCAAGAATGTGTTGTGATAACTGTACAGGAGGAGGACAAAAATACATTTAGAAAAGGCAAGTCGTGATTCTATCAACTCAAGAATTAATTCAGCGTCATCCACATGTTCCATTCTACACCATAAACAAAAGAAAGCTATACATCTTGATTTCAGTAAGGATGAGAATTGAAAAGTAAAAAGTCACTTTTTAGTTTCAGATTAGGGGGCTGGTTACTTATGAAGATGAGCTTTGCATTCTAATTATACCCCAATCACAAAGTAATTGATTTGGCTGCATCAATCGTCTGTATGCATTACATGATTTTGGTTGGGTCTTGGATAAGTAAAAAAATTTTAACCAACTTGAAGCATTTCTCCTTGTTTTTCCTGACCTAAATAGAACAGATGGTCTTAAACAGACTTATCTCCTTGTAGTTCCTCCATTTTCCATCTCTTAATATGAAAGAATGATGTCAACTAATGTCCTCTCTCTTCAGTTATAAAATCATCCAACAAATGGATTAGGCGACAGAGAAAGAAAATAAACAAATACTAATAATTAGCTATGAAGAATGATAAAATAAATTATAAAATTATGACCTCGCTAGTATTAAAATTAACATTTTACCCTAGAATGAGTTTTTATTAACTTACATTTGCATCCTCGGAGTGAAGATTGAACTGTGGTTCAATGACATTCACCATAAAATGGCGAGTACCGTCCCCCTCGGAGTCTTCAGAAGTACCAAGCTTTTCTGGTAATAAAGCACAAAAAAGAACAAACCACAACTATAAGCATTTAGCAGCGAGGAGTTCAAGCAGTGCGAAGTCCACCAAAAGGTTCTCATGCACATATAAAAGACTATGTAACTGTTCACATTGATCACATGCACATGAAGCTATCCCCTGTTAGTGCAACACACTGATTGCCAATAAGTGCCAGTCAGTAACCTGGATAAACCTAATACCTACAGTTCCTAGAAAAAAGTTGTTCCTCCTAGTCAGACTGTTAAATCAGTGAAATGCATAGCCTAACTTTACAGATATGCACTGCACCCTGCATAATTGTGGTGTTATGCCTCCATATTCCCCAAAGTAGAATACACATTCCATGTCCAAAGTACGACAAGAATTCAAGTTTCAGTTAGAGCTTACCTGTAGAACTAGACTGAGGAGTGTCTGCTTTGATTGCATTTGATGGGGGTGGTTCTGATTGTGATTTTGATGGCCCTTCAGGTTCTGGAGGAGATTTATGGTTATCATCTTGACTCTTTGATGTCCCTGCATCATGACTGGGAGGAGTCTGGTTATCATCTTGTGATTCAGTACTATTAATTACCTTACTTTCCTCCAGCAGCTTTCGTTGGGCGTATTGCCTAGAGGGAGATGGCTTTGAAGGTTCAAAGGCTTTAGATAGTCCAGCTCCCCAGGCTCGAACAGCATCTCTGATTTCAAGTGTCCACAAAATCTTAAGACCATAGACAAAGATACGTTGACAATTATCTGCTATCACTACATTGTATCCATCATCGTCACTTGGGTCAGATCTTGTTTTATCATCACTTCCACTACCATTTTCGACCTCAGACCTAATGCAAGTCGTCTCAATATTTCTTCTACCAGCTTCTTGCCATGCCAATAACCTTTCTGGGTCAGCCTTTGGGGATTGCCTTCTGATGGTGAAGTACTCAGATGATAAAAGGAAACCATCATCTTGATGTCTGTCCATGCTGCCACTCCTACTACTAGGTTTATCAATAGTAGACATATCCGAAACCACAGACTGTGAATCTTTTTTAGCCAATTGAATTACTTTCGCAACACTGATGCTATCATCTCTGCTGATAAATGCTTTTGGAATGTGAAGGTCAATTCCTTGGTACACAAGATCAAGAGGATCACGTACACTCTCAAATGTAAATTTTTGTTTTCCCCGGCCTAAATAAATTTCTAATTTGAACTTTGTCACTGTAATTGTCAGCCCCTTTGCTGGGTCATCATCATATAGAGGCATATGCTTTATACATGTTGGTGTCGAATCAACTCTAAACATAAATTCAGTCATTACTCTGTCCAATGACAGATTGCCAGATCTAGGAACTCTTGGAACTCCAAAACGGGGCCATCTTGAAAAGGTCCGCAACTTATGAGGAGGAATGAAGTTTAAGTTCCAAAATTTGATTAGCCATGCCAAATCATGAGGACCAACCTGTATTGTTGGGGACTTGACTGACCCGTTATCTTGCTTGAGAGCACCAGAGGTAGTACCACTCGAGACACCTTGATTATCCACAGAAGGTAATTCTGACTGATTATCATGGACGGGAAGAGAGGGCCTAAGCAAAAGATTCCACCGTAGGGACAGAGATGTTGATCTAAAGGGATCAAAAACTTTTTCACGAGGCACACCTTCTTTTGGAAGAGCAAATAAATAATGGTTTAGAGGATTTCCAGAATCACAACCCCATTCCATTAACACTTCAACACTAAAGTCCGGGGCTTCTAGGAAAGTGCAAGAAAAGCCAGTTGGATGTTTTAAGTTGGCGTTCTTCGACAAGCTATCCAAACTGCTTAATAGAATCTTGAAGTCCTTCGCGAAAGAATAAATACGACCATCTGCCTGCTGGATTTCCAAATACCCAGTTGCTACCTGAAGCTTATTGGATTTCTCATAAGGATCAGCAGAGGAAAGAACATTGATTTGAGTCTCACCGAAATGTAAGGTGGAGTTCCCATGAATGTAGCTTCTCATTTCATCCCACCATGGCAAGCTCTTCTCCTTTTTAGGTACTGGAGGATCCGGAGTTGGATTTCTGATGCTCAAATGGGCCCTACGAAGGGCCACAGTGAAAGCATAGCTGAGATCAGTAAAAGCAGGTTCAAAACCAACTCCATATGAAATTTCTGCTTTCTGAAAATGTAAGGGCAAATCCAAATATGTTTTCATTGGTGGAGTTGTCCCGGTGAGTGATCGAAGCAGACGGACCTTCCTCCATCTCCCAATGAACACATTTTGCTGCATTTGGGGCTGAAAGGGTGTTGCCTGCAATTAATATTGACCAAACAAGGTTCACCACTATTTCAGAGTACATCAACAGATTCCCACACAATCAAAAGGCAATTGATAAATAAACCATTTGAAAAAATTGATAAATAAACTTCTCAAACGAAAATAAATGAGAAAAAGTAAGTTATCTTCTGCTTTAGGATTATCCAATTCCAAGGTGCAAAGATAAACATACAGTTAAATGGTATTATCATCTCACTCAAGATTATTTCCCCTAGTAGAAACTTAGTAACAGCTTATGAATATCATTAGCGTACTAATGGAACTTAGCAAAAAGAGTTAAATATACGCACGGCTCAGGAGTTTGTTGAGCATTAAGTGAACTAAATCACTGATAGAGTGAAAATAGAAGCAGCAGGACTTGTCTTTGTTGCCTTAACCAACAGAAAGTGAAATTAACAAGACAAAGGCAACACATAGTACTGCACCATAATGAAAAAAAAGATGTTCTGATTTATTCCTTACAGTGATATAATGTTGTAGAACTAATATCAAAGCTGATAACAACTATGTCATAATAATATAACTGGGAACTTTACTCATCTGTCACAATTATCATTTCAAGTCATATCAGTCATACTAATATTTCCAGTACTTGAGCAAGTAAAACTGTGCTTTGATTGGCAAATTTAAAACAACGGAACTTGCAAGTGCACTACTTACGTCTAGTCTATTCAATATTTTAGAATGATAAATGATAGAAGTTGCAACAAGTTTGGGAGGTCTAATTGAAAACTATTATATGGGGAATCTCCTACTGTCTACACTATGAGAAGAAGCAATTTTATTTTCACAACATACAGATAAAATTAAGTATATAGGTATCGCAGGATATCCAGAAACAAAATCTAGCAGACAGCAGATGCAGGAAAAGTTATTTGCCTTTTCATGACCATATATTTTCAGTAAACGCCACAAGCCGTTGGAGGTCTGAGGAGGATGGAAAAAAAGGAACGAAAGATTGCACCTGCTGAGCCATTATAATACGGCCTTCGCAACGACCTGAATTAGCAGCAAATAGTGGACATGTGTAGTTTCTTATCAGAACAGCTAGAGAACCTGTACGCAAATTGATGTTAGCACCATATAATCGTGAAAATGGGATGCTATGTGCACGGCATACTGGATCGAGCTTTTGCAGAATCTCTATCATCCCTGCATCACCTCCTTCAATCTTTGTCACACTTACATCTAATTCAGTAGCAGAAATTGAAAAAAGAGAAGTTCTTGCAGTGCTAAGCTTGAAACCCGCTTGAAATCCTTCATTACAGGCCCCAGATCCTTCTGCCTGAACAAGCTTCTGGCATGCTTCGTAATATGTCCTGAATGACTGCTTGTAGATCTTCTCTCGCAGTTTCTGAATGGCTGAAGTATCCTCTACATCAATATTTTCTCCACTAATATTGATCTTTCCATCATCAAGAGGATCATTTCCTTCAGCAGCGTTTCCACATTTTCCTCCTTTCGAAATAAGTTCATCAAGAAAGTTTAATCTGACAGCTGATTCACAAGCCCCGTTCTTCCATAACTGATAATGTTCATCAAGCCATCCCTGTAGTGGTTCTTCTTCAATATCAGCTATGAGCTTCTTTACGCAGAGTCTGACTCGACCAAGTTTTGTTGAACTAGGCTTTTTAGTTTTTGGTTTCTCTTCCTTATTGGGAAACATAAGTTTCGTCTTTGCAGCAGTTACGAGCTTCAAAGCTCGAATCATATCCTCAACAGAATCATCAATTGCACGCAACTGCAACCTGTATGCCAGACATATATGAACATCAAGGGCTTGAATTACCCAATCCCATGTTGTGCCACTCTCAGTTTTTTCGTTAGCTGCACCGCTAGAGGGTTTGGGAATACGAGAGATTTGCATCCTGCTGCTTCTGAATATTCTTGCATCATTGAACTTGAGCGTGATCCCTTCAAGAAGCATACCTATCTGAGCATTTTCTGAAAAGATACACTGCACCTGAACAAACAGCTCAACACCATCTCCAACTTCAGCAGATATATTAAGCACTTCTACATCAACAGCAAAAACCGATTCTCTTTTCTTGTGTTGTTTCTCCAACTGTTGTGATTCCTTGGAGTCTTTGCTCTGATCATTATCTTTAAGATCTCCTTCTTTAGCAGGATCCTGAAGCTTCTGATTGTGCACGAGTAACTTCAATTGCAAACCCAGCTCAACCAATGCTATATGCGCATCAGGCTCCCATCTCACTGATATATCGGTAGCACTAAAGAGAGAGCACATCGCAATCTCTTTAAGGCCACCAGCTCGTTTCACAAACTTTGTATTCTGCATATCAAGCAATGTAACTTTAGTTCCAAGGTTTCTGTCTTGTAAATGTTCTTGATAGATAGATTTGGCTCTTCCAAGCTCCACTTGTGTTGATTGTTTCTCCTTGTTCATACAAAATTTGAGGTGGGAAATATCAAGGGACACAGAATACTTCACTTTTTCTAGCTCATCTGAAGCTGTTGATATTATATTTGCGGTGCGTGGTGTACCATCAGCTGAAACACTAATTACAATACGACCACCCTGAGATCCGTAGTTGACCCGTTTCGGGTCAGGAACAACAGCATTTTCCAAGCCCACCTCTCCACTTATAATTAAAGAGAACTGTTGTAGATTGAATTTTGTTACTTGAATCCCTTTTCCTGATGGCTTGGATGATTTTGATCCCTGGGTAGTTGCTTTCTTACCAGAAACAGAAAAACTCTTCATAAAACGCTTGAAAGAGAAAGCAGCTGATATCAGGGATGCGAGGCGCCTATAGGTCAAGCATATACTCATGTGAGTAGAATCAACAGAGAGAACTTTTTTACAGTTGAGCCCGTCTTCAGGTGAATCCAGATCTTTCCTGCCTAAGTCAAGACTGACTTTTGCTATATGAATTAGTGAAGTCTTTTCAATGCCAAACAGATCTTTTAAGCATTCTTGATGCTCGTCAGACATGTTCAGATTGAATTCAACTATTTCCACTTGCACTGCTGCATCTGCACTAGATGAATTGTTGGCAAAGACATGTAATGACTGAGAACAACCCTGTTTACAGATGAAAGTAAGATGTATCATTTTTTTTGTAACAAAAGATAATGCATCGCAATTAAGATTTTAAGCAGAAGAATAACACATCTACTATGAAAAGTAATTTAACAGATACCAGCCAACATGCTAATTATCCATGCTAATAGTGATATACACTTTTCTGTTGAGTACTTTGCATAGAAGGAGAAACTAACTGAAGTTGAAGGCGACATGAACTTGATTACAAGATAAGGCAAAGAAAATCGGTTCATGCAAAAAGCTTACCAACTCCATGAGTGCTTTGTAGCTGAGAAGATGCAAATTATAGGGAAGAGTTCAAGACCAGTATCTTCACCATGCTGATGTAACTACCATCTTAACCCACAAAATTTCAGCAGATATGTATTTAGATATTTAAGCATTGCATAGTTCATCCTAGCTAAATCATTCAAACAGCTCAAGTAAATTTGCGCACTCATTTTTCTCTGTGAGCTAGGATCACTAAATGTTTTCTGTGTGAAGTGAAAACACAAAAATATTGAGAAGGAATAAAGAGAATAATTTCGAGTCAGGAACAACATTTCAACAAGAGTCATAGATGTGTTTATGCTACAGAACTCTTACATGACATAGTGGCAAGCCATTCAGATCATAGACCATTATAGTTAATTCAGGGGCCGAAATAGTGGAGGTCCATATAATGGCTTTATGATCAGATGGCCTTGATTTTTCACGAGCAGGACTTTCTTCTTTGAGTACCATCTTCTTTTTCTTTGAAGCATTAAGGCGCAGCCAAGGATTTAATCTAGTAATTATGAGGTTGCACCGGGTACCTCCCAGCTTAACACCAATTTCACATCTGATCGGTGAAGCAGGCTGAAAACAAAATGTTATGAACGATCAAATTACAGGAGAAGAAATTGACTTAGAATTAAAGAAATAATGAATGCCAAAGGGGAAGCATGAAAAAGATGATATAGCAAAAGGAAAACATGTCATGGATAGAACATTAGTTTAACTTATACCCATTAATCCTTATAAATGGTGCTGGTAGAAGAGCACAGATGTAGAGGTGAACCCTTAACAAGTACAACATATGTTATAGCAGCAGTATGTAAAACCATGCAAACATTTCAACTCTTCATAAAGAAAATGGATTATGTATCGCAACTTAAACTAAAGAAATATTTAGGAAAAGAGACCCTACCCAATTCCTACAAACCTTGCAGAACTGCTACCTAATCAACGAGATTAGATACAAGAATGATGTTTTGGAAGTTAGCCACTAAGTAACAAAGTTAGAGAACACGTAAAAAGGACCCCCTCTTAGCCACTAAATAAAAAAGGTTAGAGAACACGTAAAAAAGACCCCCTCCCTTGGCATAATTTTTTTCATCGTGCATGGTATTTTGGGGAAGGTAATATCTAATCATCTTAATCACCATATCAAGTTTTGAGGACTTCACTGAGGTACAGTATGCCCAAGTTTGTCTTCTCAACACTGAAATAAGAAACTCGACCACGTGGCACGATGTTAACTGTACAGCAGTTAGACAAAAATATGAAAGCTAAGAAAATGGTGCCATTGAAAGCAAGCATTTTACCTCAACTGGAATATAAACCGAAGCGATGATTTCAAGTTTTGATAACTCCAGGATTGATGTGCCGGCATCTTTAAGTAGCTACAGAATAGTAAAGAATCAATCTTTAGATTAATACTGGGCAATAGAAATTTTATAGTGCAGAAGAGTTTAAAGGAATTAACCATGAGAACATACATGAATCTCACTGATATCCAACTGAACATGAAGTTGTGTGCTTTCTCCAACATCTTCAATGGATTGAGTTTTTGAGCCTTTAAGTTGGATGCCCGTAATGCTATTCTCAACCATAAAACCCTCTACTCGGTGCACAAACTTCACATCCACTTTGGGTAAAGTGAAGCTAAGCTATCAAACAAAATACAGTAAGTATATCAATCAAATGCATGCACCACAAACTACATGTGTGTTAATACATAACAAGTGCTGGTATGCAGTATGTCATTCATGTATTATTTACCAAGCATTGCACGAGATGATACCTAATTCACAAGTCACTTCTATTTTAACTGTTTGATAAAAGCTATTACCTAACTGCATCTGTTTTTCCTGGTAGGTACTCTGCCAACTATGTTACTCGGACTCTTCAAAAATGTTGATAGGCGCTTGTCGGATCCTTCCGAAATTGTTCACTTTTGGAGTATTCGACACGTGTGGGTCAACATTTTTGGAGAGTCCAAGCAACATAGCTGCCAACTGCACTCAGATCATGATTTCCATTTAAATTTTTAACAATGGGCAATTATCAAATTTGTTGAAGTAATGGGGAAACAAGTTATCTTAAAGTGCCTGAAAAATTAAAGAGAGAAATTACAGAAATATAAACCAGTTCTTCTACAACTACAGGAGAAAGAACTAGTCTATGAAAGAGTTAGTTTTAACTGGATTGGAAAATGCACATCAAAATTTTCAGTCAAAATGCTTGACATTGACGGTTTATCTGAATATGTTGAATCCAATTAATTGGAGCATGTTCCACACATATTGGAGTATTTGAAGAACACTACTGTAAATTAGGGCCTTCTAACTGATAGATTGCATTCACAATTTATTTGCTCTAGTCTAGTATTACTCGTGATTGTCTGGAAGAACAATTCAACAGCATAATCTTCATGCTATTGAACCTCAGTTTCCAGCTTCTTCTTATTGCATTTTCTTCCCAGTGGTAATCAACTGCATCACACCATTCCTTAAGAACCTCACCTTGCAGTAAATTGATTTACATGCTGCAGTGCATGCAACAAAACGCGCGTACTTAGACTTCAGAAATCCACATTGAAGAGTGTGGAATCCTTTCCCTCCCAAAATAATAAGCTTGTAAAACATGATATCCATATGAATAATCCTTTTCAATGTTCATCTCACTTACATGTATCTGTTACCATGACTGAGATTTTTTCTTGAATAGTAAGACCAAGGGCCATTTCTTCGCACTAGGCAAGTTATACTCTTCAACATTAACTCTTCTACTTCTCAGTCTCAAGTGTTCCTTAATAGTTGATAAAATCTGGGAATTCCTCTCTTGAAATCCTTCACACCTTATTCTCCTCTTCAGAAATATTACTCTTCGTACAACACATTGCATCTCCCATCTTCACGTCATTCCCAAATTCAGCTCTCAAAACTCTATTTAAGATCCCTCCCCTGCCCTACTGATCCATTAGCCTCCAAAGTCCACTCCATCTAACCCCCTAGGCTTTTAAACATAGTGGAAAGAGAAACTTCCCCTTTTCATGTTTCTGATCTTCAATTTTCTCTCATCCCATAAATACAGAAGCTCAAACGAGTGGTAAGGATCACCGTCATATCTCATGCACCATGTAGATATTGCCTCTGCTAAGTCCCACATAAGTCGAGGGAATGCGGAGCAGGTGTTAGAGTTGTCCCACGTCACTTTGTGGGATGAGAATTTGGCTTCTTACATGATCTTGGCAATCCTCACCTCATTTTTAAACAACCACTAAAACTTTTTTTTGTTTCCCACCCGATGTCCAGTACCCACATTGGAGACCGACTAAATCCGGATTCATGTCGGGAAGGCAGTATCCATTTTTTAACAAGTTCTAGAAACTTAGTTAAGCACAACTGCACAAATTGTACATTTCGTCTTAGCTTATTTGACGATTTAGCACAGACACCAAACTGCTTAAGAGGATGAAATATATAGTAAAACACGTCAGTAAAGATGAGAATAAGGAAATAACTGACCTTTTCTGGAAACATAGAAGCATATTTTTCTCTCATAACAGCCAATGCTGCTGGTTTTTTCTCTGTTTTTTCAGCAGTACCAGATTCATTAATCGGCTTTACAGCTACTTGTGCAGTATCAGCACCTTTCTTTTTAAGAAGCAGCTCCTCATCCAGACTAACAGAAATTTCACCATTTCTGATATCGACATTCCTAACAACAGTTCCTGCTTCCCTAAATAGAAATCAACAGCAAAGAGAAGTGATGAGGCACAGTTGACATCAGACTTAAAGATCAAAAGTTGGTTTCTCTAAGATCAGATTACATGACTATAGATAGAAAGGCCTATGATCAGTGCGTAGCCATCCTTATGTCAGGATGTCCAATTGGACACCCTTCGTCGGAAAATTATATCATATATACAAGTAAAATGATAAATAAACTTAAAGTGTTTGACTGTTTGAATCTCACTATTGCAAAAAAAAAATTAATTTTTAAGATTTTTTTTTTCATTTTTTTAAGAAGAGAAGGTTAACTTTAGCACTCGGACACCCTTCGTGATATTTCTGGCTCCGCCACTGCCTATGATGGGTATCTACCATGTTAGGTTTGGAGAGAGATGGGACCGGTTATTCAAATGACATTTGAATAAGTCACAACTAAAAATAGTTTTCTTTTTTCTTTTCTCTTTTTTTTTTTTTGTGTGTGTGGTGGTGGTGGTGGTAGCAGGAACATTCTTATTCACAAAAGGCAATGATTTAAATCAAGAATGTTCACATGCTTAATATATAACCTGGGACCACTCATTCCTTACATAAGAATAAGCTTCTGTAGGTTCAATTGACAAATGACTTGCTTTAGATGAGAAACCAAACAAAGCTCTAGTTTAGCTATTTGCCACTCGTGTACAGCATATTGAGAGTCACCGTTACTCTTTAACATAAGACATCTTATGTTGTTAGGGAGGAGAACTATTTTCCATCTTTTGGGAATTTAGTTGTAGGAGATGCTTGAAGGCTCTACTTCCAAAGCAAACTAAACCATTTAGGTTTACATTTTATACTTATAAGTTGTAATGTATAAAACGCAAAGCATATGTAGAAGTAGTTAAGCCAAATGATTATCAAAATAGGATTCTCATGGTTTTAAACATCAAAGGTAATGAGATGGACTGAGCTGTTAAAATGTCATAACAAGAACTAACTGAGATGCGCGGCCCAGCGGCAAAGGGTGTTCAAAGTATTCAGAAAGTTGCATGTTCGATCCTTCTTAAAAAAATAAAAAATAATGGCATGGACAGTATGGTATGATACTCGGAAAGCTTATTTTTCTGATTTAATGCAACCAGAAAGTATATGCCAACAAAGTCTGTCTCACAATATACAGGCTAAAGGAGAAGTAACTACGATTGGAATGACCAGCAGAGAGGTGCTATAAATTGTCAGTTACTGAATATGCTAAGCTACATAAATGATTGTTTTCAAACAATGAAACAACTGAAAAAGTATACCTATCATGGCCAAACTCACACAAGAGAGAAACTTCCTCACAACTGAAAGGAGCAGAGGTCTTTTCCATCACGGTTTGTATTGCATGGTTGGCAGGTAAAGATCCACTGTGCATTGATGATTGACCAGAACTGGTTTGTGATTCGCATAATTGCACAAGAATAGAAACAATGCGAAACTTCACAGACAAGGTTGGGTCTGGTCCACTATCTTTAGATATATCAAGTGTCATTTCTTTAACTTCCAAACCAGCTTTTGGTGTCTACAAAATTTGAAGAGTGAACCAACATGCATAAGAAACAAAAAACATGAGTGGGGAAAAAGCTACCAAAATAGACAAGCAGAACATAAGCATAAAGAAAGGGAAAATTAAAGTACATGTACATCAGCGCCAATTAGGAACGTACTCTATCAAAATGGATGTTCCATTAAGAATAACTTTATAAAGCTATCACTGCATCGAGTTACTACACAAAGGCAACATTCCATTGCAGGACAGAAACTACTTTCGTACAATCTGTCACTTTACGGGTAATGAATTTCCATGCACATAAAGCATTAAAAATATTCCCAAATACCACTAAGTTGTCCTATACCAATTTCCAAGCACATAAAACAAAGTAATTAAATTCCTCAATACCACTAATTAATGAAGTACTCCAAATTATCCTCTTCTTGGTACTGTTTCTTAATAATCTGTACATAAAAGTACAGGAAGATTCAAAGTAATTATTTCAATGTCCCATATATAATTTTTGAAAAAGAAAACCATAACACATTTTATCTTTTGATAGGTAAGATAATTGAATTAGAAGCACTCGAAGGGGAACCCATGTACATCGGAGTGACAGAGTATACCAATAACCAAAATAGAATATCCAAACCTCAAAGTACCTGGTCCCCAAATAACTCAGAATAGTGATTACAGCTAATGAACCCCTTAAGACAATACACTCAGCTCGTTGAGGTTCTCATCATTTTCATTTCTTGACATACTAACATTATTGATCACACCAACTCCAAGCGTTTTTGGCTCTATTTCTTGTTTTTTGTCTGTTCCTTTTTGTCTTGCCTGCACTCTTAAAGCAACTTCCTTGCAAGCTCTTCTCAGTTTGCACCGACTGAATATTTACCTTTACTTCATATAGTCCCACAATATCCCCAAAATTGCCTAAAGTTGTAAAATGCTGCCTTTCTGAAACTGGTCTGGCTGCACCCTCATGTTAAAGTATAGAACACGTCAACTAATGAAACTCATATAAATTCGTAAATATTAGGCACAAGTTGCAGATTGCTTTATTCAGGTTAATTAGTAGGATATCTAGTTTCACATTTATCGTCACATCTGTTAACACAAAAATTTACTATGTTCCCATCAGCCAATTATACTTCAACTGATTTCTTTTGTTCTATTCTAAATAACGGTGTTGTCTGGGCAAGCTTACGCACTCGACTATTCCATCGGGTACCTTCTATCTCCCACCACCACAGATATTGTGTAATTCTGTCATTTAAAGCTTAGACAAATGGAAAAAATTCACCTAGTTTTTGTCTCTATTGGGATTTGAACCTTGATCACCAAGGTATACGTCAACTGATTTCTTGTATGCATTACAATTTGAATCCTACTATGTATAAATTCAACAGATAGGAAGTAGTACACACTACAAGCAAAAGCAATTACTATCCTTGCTTTGTTACTACCTTTCACACATAAAGAAAAAATCTCAGTGAATAGAAAGATTACTCAAGTTTGTAATTAGTATTTTCAGCATGCACAATTATCAACAGTCATAAATTTGACAAAAAAATAAATGCAAAAGCAACATCCATTGGAGTTTTTGGTGCAACAGTATGATGGAAGAAAAGGCAAGTAATACAATTAAATGCCCAGAAGATTAAGTGTGATGACTGGAACCAGACTTACCTTTACAGCCGTCTCAGTTATGGAAACCGACAAGAACTTGGCTATATTAGCTATAATCATCCACTTCCCTCTACCTAATTTCCGAGGTTTACGAGATCTTGTTCTCTTTGAGCTTGTTTTCTTTGCGCTTTTACTTGAAGCCCTCGTTACAACTTTTAGTCCACATATTAACAGATGTAGTTTAGGATCCCTGGAAATCAAACCAGCCCCATTCTTAACCAAGGACTGTCGAATACTGAGTCTGACTTCGCTGATGGATATGCTCTCAACAGCACCCTGAAAATTATTATCATGATGAGAATAATGATTTCAAGTAATCTATGACTCGGGATTAAATAGAATATCTTGCAAGGATTGTTGCCTACTTGCCTTGACAAGTAAACAATCAAAAACTTGCAACTGAAAGCCAAAACAGTTAAGAATTCACTCTAGTGTAGGACAGTAGCCAAATCACTGTGCACTTGGTGCAAGAACCATCCCAAGTACTGGAATAACATACCATATTATAGATACCTCAATAAAAAATAAATGAAGAATATCTCTACACAAATCAATGCAAAAGAAAAAAATAGGAGAAGTTCTAATGACAAATCTCCTTCTTCCATTTGTTAATCATTACAGAAGCAAAAGAAACATACAGAATCACAACAAGAGTAATATCACCATTTTAGAAAACAGTCACCCGTAGCTCACAAACCACTTCGAATGAAGAATCCAAAATCTCCAAAGGCACTGGAAATAGCTAATACTAATGATTCGTTCAAATGAGAAGGTCTTGCCCACAACAATCCATTTCAAGCTATGATAAAGAATCATCTCTAGAGCTTTGAAAGAGTAGAAAGATATATAATTATTTCTTCTTTTCCAGTAAATTTGTGGGCACCTGCTATATTTTGTATATGAACGAGTTGTCAAGGAACAACGGTCTACATTTATGAGCCACTGAAAACTCCAAACTGGATCCTACTTAACACCTACTCTCCTGTTGTTACTGTCTAGATCGTCCCCATACTCTTTCTTTTACTCCAAGAATCACACCATTAAAGTCTATTTGGATCATGAAATATTAAGACATTAAGTCCTAAATGTAAGATTAGATATGTTGTAAAATTTATAGCAGTCCTAGTCAGGATATTAGACTAAGGTGAAAACTAAAATCGGTAATTATGCTGTCAAGGCTAAATCAAATGAACTTCTAATTACATATTATCTACTCTTCTAACCAACTTCTTGAGAAGCATTCCCTCTGTTTCAAAAAGAATGACCTAGTTTGTCTTGGAACCGAGTTTAAGAAAAGAAAGAAGACTTTTTAATCTTGTGGTTATAAATTAAAGTTATGTCAAATGTACCAAAATGCCCTTAAATCTTGTGGTCTTAAACATGCCACGTGGAAAGTTAAAGTTAAAGTGTTACCAAAAAAAGAAAAGGGTCATTCTTTTTTAAACAGACTAAAAAAGAAATAGAGTCATTCTTTTTGACACGGAGGGAATACATCACCTAGAAAGGTGGACAACAAGCAGTATGTAGTTGGAAAACTGTGCATGACGTCAAAATAGTCAGCTAAGAGAATAAATATAAACAAAAAACAAAATATAGATTTGGTTGAGTTAAAAACCATTCAGTCAAACAAAGACAATTGGAATCACTACAATAATATATAGATCAAACTGAAAAAGAAAAAAGGGAAAAAGATAAAAGAAACAACGGACCCTGTTGAACTTCACCGCCACGTCTCTCAAGCAATTACATCCTCCAACACGGAATGAAACGGAGGCTTTCATGACTCGGCTTAAAATCCATTTGAACAACCTGGAAGAAAATCTGAGAAAGAAATGCATAAAGAACACGGACTAAAAATAATTCAATAAATGTAAAAGGAAAAAGATATTGAAGAAAAGAAAAACGAGATTCACGGATTCAAGATTGACCAAAATGGGACACTCGAATGTTTTAGCTGACAATATTTATTTGGATAGAACTAGACTGCTTGATGCTGACAATAAAAAGAACGGAAATCTTCTGCAATCACTACTAAGACTCAATATTTTGCACCAAAAAGAAGCATACGACAAGCATATCATCAAAACATCAATCTAACCCAATTAAGTTGAGTCTTACATTCAACAAAACCATTCTTTAAAATGACTAATTAGAAGAGAAATGTGAATGGATTGCAACAACTATATCCTATCTGCTACATGTACTAGTGTCTGATATGCTTCTAGAGTGTCATTAGCACAACCACCAAAGTTCAATTATTCAACTAATGGATTATAGTTCTCCAGTATTTTTCAAGAAAACACTAGCACAACCTTAAAGTTTAACTGATGGTAGAAAGATATTAATCCTTTGTTTCTGTTTCAGAAAGGATGACGTGCACTATTAGGGTCAATCCTTTCAATTTTCCGAGTAAACTCATAAATTAGTCCCTTCATATAAAGAAACCAATTAAAATTAGCAGATTTTAAGTTGATGAGAGTACTATGAGTTATAGTAGTATGTTTTTATATTACAAAAATATTTTCAATTATTTAGGTTCAGTAATAAAGACATGTGGGATGATGAATTCAAGAATGTAGCCTACTGGAGAATGAAGTGGGAGGAGAACTATAAGGTCTAATGTTCAAATTCCATCGAACGCAAAAACTACTAGACGATTTCTTCCCATGTCCCTGTCTTAGTGGGCAGAATTACCTCGTACTTGTGATAGTGGGAGGGCGGGATAGTCAAGGTTCATGTAAGTTGTCCGAAACAACCGTCATAAATAATAAAAACACTTGGAAACTGTGGATACAAGGCACGGATAGAGGATGGGGCCATACTACTGGGTTGCACCAACTAACTCAAATAAAATCTCTGGTTATCAAAGAAATATACTTTTATACTATATGAAAAATCCTAGTCAAACAAAAAACTACTTGAAACAGTCGCATAAATTGGAAATCTGAGCACATTGATGATAAGTCATAATACATAAACGTGCACCTTTAACTTGGCACATTTGTATAAAATTGAACAACTACACACATGCATCTTTAAGCGACATCCTACGTACCATTCTACACGCCAATTTATGTTCTACTTGGAGTATTATGTCACGTATGATACATGTGTCTAATTATTCAACTTTATATAAGTTTAAGTGTATACTAATTGTCGTCTAAATCATGTTATTATTATTATACCCAATGTAATCACGCAAGTGCTGTTCGACTAGGGTGGAGTATACATATTCAAATAGACAGTCGACTCAAGAACCAATTATATAAAGCAAACACAGTCGAAGCTGAAAATTTTAATTTGAAATGCATTTGACTTACTTGATTATACTCCATAATATAGCTGATACAACAAAGAAACTGAACATATACTTAGCCAAAGAAGCAGCCATGGCGGATCGAATCGAATTGATATCTTGTCTCACTGATAAATCATTATTCAAAGCAGAAAAATCAATCTCAATACACTATTTTTCTGCATTTTGACGAAAAAAAAATTAGGAAATGAATTGGAGTTGGAAATTGAAGAAGAAAGAAAGAAGAATAGGGAGAAATTGACAGAGAAGCGAAGTAGGAGGAGGATGAGAAAAGGTCAATGGGAGTGATTATAGGAGAAGGACGTAAAAGGAATTGAGTTCGATCCGCCATATTTGCATACACAAAAGAAAAACAGAGACGAGTTTTTTCACTTTGCTACGTTTATAATTTTGCTTAAACACATACTAAAGGTGTGTTGGGAAAATATTTTTTCGAAAAATAAGTAAGTTTCGAAATTATTTTTATTAGTTTCAATATGTAATTAAAATATATTACTTTTCTCTGTTTTAAAAAGAATGATCTAGTTTCACTTCGAACCGAATTTAAGAAAAGAAAAAATATTTTTTAATCGCGTGGTTCTAAATTAAAGTTATGTCAATTGTACTAAAATACCTTTAATCTTGTGGTTTTAGTTGAAAGTTAAAATTAAAGTATTGGCAAAAAAGGAAAGAGATCATTCTTTTTGGAACAGACTAAAATAAAAATAGGGTCATTCTTTTTTAAACGGAGGGAGTATTTGATAAAATATTTGTGATTTTTTTTCTCACATATTCTAATATTTATGGACAGAATTATTTAATATTTTTATTATTAAGTTGGGCATAAGCTATTACTCCATCCTCTCATTTTATACGACACTTTTCGTATTTCGAGATTCAAATAAGTGTATCTTTTATTATAATTTTTTCATAGATCTTTTTAACATTTTGAATTATCAATTATTGTGACCTATAGTACTCTTTACGTAGTTTACAAATATATAAATTTCATTTTCAAAAAATTTGAAAATTCTTTATACAAATATTCGGTCAAAGTTAAACTGTTTGCTCTCGAAAATGAAAAGTGTCACCTAACGGACAGAGAGAGTATGATTTATGGGAGTTGAAGAAGGATCTCGGCTGGTAAAGGTGAGTACGAGGTGAAGATGAAGTGTGTTGAGAATATGAGAACTTATTTTTTCCTATTTTTGGAAATCATTCATATAAACTTGTGAAAGTATTTTTTAGATAACTTACCGATTAAATATAAAATTTGGGAATCCAAATTAGTCTCATTACTATCTAGCATGTTCAATTTTACCTCGTTATTATACCAAAATATTTTTTGTTTTTTTTTTTATTTGTTATCAGTAAAAATTTTAATGTGAAATAGATTAATGTCAGGCACTTATATTCTTTCATAAAAATGTTTAAATTTCACTTTCAAATGTGACTTTTAAGATTCAAGGGCAAAACTGTATTTCTTTTTTATAATGACGAGTATTGTTGGATAAAAATATAATGGATGATATATAGATTTCTCAAATTTAAAATATGCACAAGTAAATTTTGAATTGTAGAAGTTTTATAAACTTATCAAGGCGGGAAAGAGGAAGTCCCTGCACCTAGACCAAGTAAAATGATTTGTATCAGGATAGAGCGACTGGAGCAGATAATTTTATTATGTAATTTTTAAAAACCACATATAAGACAAATCTAACTAGGTTGATTTGTGGCATTTTCAAGATGGCTAACATGTCTGGCAATTAGAAAGTGGGATACAATGATTCTCTTGTACAAGAATAAGGTGATATACAGACCTACAATAATTGTAGGGATATTAAGTTATTGAGCATACCTTGAAAGTTTGAAAGAGAGTTGTGGAGATGATTGTGAGAACGGATGTGTTAATTTTTGAGAAATAGTTTAAATTCATGTCATGCGTTCAACTACGGAACTCAATAATCTGGTGAGGAGATCAATGGAGAAATATAGAGAAAAAAAGATTTTGTGTGTGATGTTTATTGACCTTGGAAAGGCCTGTGACAAAGTCTGAGAGAACTCCTTTAGTGATGTTTACAACCTAAAGGTGTACTACTTAGGACCCATTCGGTCATACATTTCTCAAATAATATTTTGGTAAAAAATTGATAAATGATGTTTATTTATATAATTTGTCATTATTTGATAAATATTTTTGGTAAATATCCCAAATTTTCAAATACTAGTTTTTTTCTAGTATTTGGGTCAAATTTCATTATTTGGGGTCTTTTGAAAATTAAAATTTTACCCCAAACTTTTATCTTTTACAAAAACACTCTCTATAGTAGTTGTTTGCGTTGTATCACATAATTTTTTACGTGATCACTAAAATAATGATGAAATATTTAGTAAATATTAAATAATGATATAATTGTTGATGAAAATGATGAAAAATTAGCTCAATGTAATAAAATCATGTGCTTCGTCTACTTTGCGATGTATGAAATAATACTTGTTGCACTCACTCTAAATTACCAGATTGCTCTAGTGTCATGGATACTATTTTGTTATTGTTGTAACGAACATGCAATTGACTTATAATACAAACTTATAGTTAGTTTTGATAATTTTTAAAACTTATGGATATAAATCATATTTTTCTAAAAAGGTGAAATATATTTCCCAAATCATATGACCAAAGACATGGTAAAATTTCACCCAAATTTTCACTCAATAATATCTGCCATCAAATGCTAGCTTACATTAGGGTGATAATGGAGCCGAGATCCAAGTAAGAACAATAGAAGGAGGCTCGAGACATTTTTCAGTCGAGATGGGGTGCACTAGGGGTTAGCATTGAGCTTGTTCCTATTTGCTTTGGTGATCGATATGACGAGACATGTTCTCACTAATAGTTAGTAATTTTTTAAAATGAACAATTTTTATGGCCAAAATAATTGTTAAATAAATACATGACATAATATATAAACATGTCTTTTAACTTAGTATAACTAATATTTATGTCTTTCAATTTTAAATATGCATATATTCTAAAACTTAAATAAAAGTTAAATAAATAGACACATTATCTAATTTGTATATTATGCAATACACATATCTACTTATTTACGTTCAAAATTAGAGAACGTAAATGTCAGATAAGCTAAAGACTTTACATTGATGTACTATTATGCTAAATATAATTCAAATCCATTTTTTAGAAAACATTATCGCTTGTTGACTTTTATCCATTTCTTCTCCATTCATTTTAACACTCGAACAAAATCTATTCGTCTCCTTCAAAACTTCTCCATTGTTAAGCAAAAGGAAAAAGCTCAAATACAAAGCAAGCATGAAGAATCTCTACCTGATTTTGTCACTTATACTCATCTCCACCGCCACAACCGTCGCCGTTGACTTGGAATCATCACCTCCGACTGTCTGCATAATCGGCAGTGGAATCGGTGGGACCTCAGTGGCGCACTTCCTCCGGAACTATTCCAGCTCCGTAATCGGAAAAATCAGAATCTTCGAGAGGGATGTTTACGTCGGAGGACGCACGGCCACGGTGACTCTCGCCGGGGAGACATTCGAAGCTGGTGCATCTATTCTTCATCCGAAGAACTACCATTCTTTGAACTACACTAAGTTTTTATATCTCTCTGTCCGAAGACCTCCTTCTGCTGAATCTGATTCGGGTTTCGGTATTTGGAACGGACGGGAGTTCGTTTTCAAAACCCTAAGTTTCAATTCGGATCTCCCTATTATCAAACGCCTTGTGTCCTTCGCTAATTCGGTCTTAATTTTCTTTCGCTACGGGTTCTCTCTGTTTAGCTTGAACAAATTCGTTGATAACACCGTGGACAATTTTTTGAAGTATTATGAAGATTTTGAGTCACGGCCAGTGTTCGAAACTGTGGAAGAGATGCTTAAATGGTCTGGGCTTTACAATTTGACGAGAAGAACACTACAGGAGGAGTTACTCGATCTTCGTTTTTCTCCTCGGATCATTGAAGAACTAGTCACGGTTATTACCAGAATCAATTACGGGCAAAGTATCAGCATCAGTGGACTTGCCGGAGCTGTTTCGTTAGCTGGATCTGATTCAGGTGTATGGTCAGTTGAAGGCGGAAATTGGCAACTGGCTGCTGGTTTGATCAATTATTCAAACATCGAAATGCATCTTGATGAAGAAGTAGAATCAGTTTCATCCATAGAGCAAAAATATCAACTCAATACCACAAAGGGAAAGAGTTATCAATGTGAAATAACAGTTGTAGCTACACCTTTGGATGAGGTGAACATTCAATTTCTTCCCGGAATATCAATCCCGGAGAGGAAATTACAGCACACATATACTACATTCATCAGAGGTCTATTGAATCCGGCTTATTTTGGTTTAAGTTCGGTATCAGAAGTTCCACAACTGGTGGGCACTGTTGAGACTCCTGATGTTCCTTTTTCGAGTATTTCAGTTCTTAAGCAACATAACGAGAATGATATGTCCTACAAGGTGTTCTCGCGTAAACCTCTTGATGATGTTTTGTTAGACCAGATTTTCAGTGTGAGAAACGAAACAATCAAGATAGACTGGGGTGCATACCCGCATTATCATGCTCCTGAGGTATTTGCACCGTTTATCTTGGATGGTCAGCACTTGTACTATGTGAATGCTTTTGAGAATGCAGCTAGCACCATAGAAACAAGTGCTGTTGCTGCTGAAAATGTTGCAAGGCTGATACTTTCCAGGCTTTCTGGCCAAAAACCCGCGAGCACAGTGACATTGAAAAGCTTTGGCGATGATGCATATGATGTCCATGCAGACTTGTGAGTCGAAACAACTTTCCCTTTCGCCATACATGGAGTTGTTCAGGTGTTGAGTGTGTATTCATTTACATGCTAATACATGTACAAAGCAAGCTATTCAGTTTGTTAGCTCCCTGGTCTTAGAATAGCCTCTCGTGTATCGGAATTTACTTCTGTAACTTTTTGCATCTACTTGATGCCATCAATGAAATTATTTGCTTCATCAAAAAAAGAGTTTGGATTTTTTGAGCTCATATAAATGTCAGAAATACTAAAGTTCAACATTGTACAAAAGGTCCATAGTAAAATACATTGGCATCATAAACATAACAGTTTGACTACGGATAGCTATTGATGTTTGCTGGTTTGTACAAAATATAGGGGTGTTAAACAGCCCTGGGAATATACCCAGAATGGATATAACCACACCTACACTCCACCCTCTTCTCTCAGACTTATAATATGTCGATTTCTACATTAATTATAGAAATGGAAATCAGTAACAGACAGAAAATTCTCTCAATCAGCTGTCTTCTCACTGTGTGAGCAGCTTTGAGTCACATGCCACAATCTTAACGCGGTTAACAGTCTCCTGGCATTCCTCGCTCTTGAACACAGCATCTTGTAAGATAAAAGTCCACACGTTGTCACAGAACCTGTAGGTGTGAAGATGTCCCTGCAACCATAGTTGCCAAATTAGGAGAAGAATATAACTGAAGCAATTACATAATAGTAAACAGACAAAATTCAGTAGTAGTTCAAGGAGGACGGAAAAAAACAAATAAAAAGGGTAGAGATACCCAACAGACAAAAATTGCTGGCAAGAGGATAGAATTCTTCAAAAATAAGCTTTGACCATTGATAGTATAGCAAAATCAAAGAGATGACAAAAGATGGACCTATTAATTGAAGCCCTATGCTCAATTTCAAGGTTACAGAAAGCAAGAACATAAGATCTCATTTCACAACTAATGAAATCTGAGCACCCTCTTGAATACCTAACCCACTTGCAGAAACAGTTGTGCATATTTTAACATCTAACATAATGTACTTGATAATATATGGGTTCCAAACTTCCAATGCACTAAAAAATGAGACCTGGAGGTCAACTGTTAATAAAGATGGGATGAAGGCCATGATTAAAATCCCAATCGAGGCAAGCTAAGTGATTCAATCCTATCTGTCTAAGCCTTATAGGCAGTACCTGGTACCTGTATTAATAGGAGTTGTATGTACCTCATTATCAAAAAAAGGAGTTGTATGTAACCAAGTGGAATAGTCCAGGGGGCAAATTGGCCCAAACACCACATACTAAGCTATAAGCTAAAGACAAAATTAGCATGCAACGGATGACCATGTGCCAAATACTCGACTCTGGTGAAAGGCACTCGCTTTTTGACAGGTTGTGTGTACTTCTATCAATTCTTTTCAAGTCGCACAATAGCTTCTCATAAATTTGTATGGCCTCATGGTAAGTGGAGAGACATGTTGTGTAAAGATAATAGAATAAACAAGGGAGTGGAATGAGTACAGGGAGATTAAGAGCAAAACAGTAGCTATCAAAGGATTCTACATATTAACGTACTTTACTTCATACAATCAATCTGAAAGTGGTTGTCTCTTACACTTCAGGAGTTGTTGTCGACAAGTAAGATTTGAAGCTGCTGTCTCGAAATAAAGTAATTTTACTAGCTAATATTTCCTGATGACAAGAAAGACATGACAGCAAGATTTAAAGTTGTTGTCGACAAGTAAATTTTAAAACACAAATTGTACTATGACCTCTGTGAATTGAAATTTACTTGTCAACAACTTCAAATCTTGCTGTCATGTCTTTCTTGTCATCAAGAAGTATTAGCTAGTAAAATTACTTTATTTCGAGTGAAGTACCAGATCTTGAATGATTGTTGTATTTTAGTGGAGCAACTTGTTTATATATTTTGCTTTTCTCATAGGGAAGCACTCCTAAGTTGCCGTTAATATTTACAACAATGTTTCTTCTAATTCAAGCTCAGCTACTGAGGAATCATCCACTATACATAATACCTTCAAGGACATCAACGGAGAGACTGCTGCTCATTTAACTACTTCAGATACCTTCCACCTCCACCTCCATCCCCCAAAAGAAAACATTAGTTGGATTTTCATGACTCCTGATTGTCAGGAGACATAATTTGGTGTACTACATACGGTTGTGTTATAGATGACTATTGCAGAGGACAAGCAAATCAACAAAATCAGCTTCCTCGGTCTGATTGCAATCACTTGGCAACAGAACTCCTCCTTTGTGAAGATAACTACACTCATCTCCTAGATTTTTATGACATCAGTCATATCATGTAAGACGGGGATAAAAATAGTGATTAATCCTCTATCCTCTTCAATATTTTTGTTTTTTCCTAGAGGATGATAAGCTTCAGTCAAATGGATTGGAATGTGCAAAATTCAAGCAGAATACCTCAAGTTTTGCAACTGCAGTACATTTGAGAGGTCAGAGGTCCCTTTTAAATGTTATTAGACAAAGGAAGCGTTACAAATATGTGCCTGATTTATTATAATTTAAATGAAAAGGAAAAGATCTGAGAATGACTGCTATATCTCAAATATAATAGCCTCTATATAAACACAACACACAAATCCAGCAGGATAGACCATCAAAAGTTGTTTCTAAATTGACAATTTTGAGACCAAAGCACCTTTCCCCTCTGTTTTATTTTTTTGGGAGATTGGTTTGAAAGACCAGAGTAATTTCGCTAAGAACTGCAGATCTTAGAATGAGACAAGCTTAAAATTTTAAGAGATGTTTTCCTCTGTCACAGTACTTCTGCAGCATTTTCTAAGTAACAGGCTAAAGATCATTCTTTCCACAGACATCATTTCTCATCACTATATACAAAAAGTAACGCTTGTTTATCTACTGACATTGATGACAAGGAAGCATTTTTGGGATGTCGCCTCGTCTGAACGGATGTAAACAGACACATGTATGATTCAATCGGCTTCTTCATCTTCTAATCTTTTAAATAAAACTAACAGAGACATATTCAACCATGCTAGTAGTAAATTGGATCATTTAATAAGTTATCAAATTTATAAAAAGACACAGAAAGCCAAAAAGGAGTCCATGATTCTTAATTATGCAAATCATGAAACTGATCCAATGAAGTATAATCGTTGTGAGTTCATAATATGGATATAAACTGACAGACAAACAGAACAATAAAAAAAAGAAATTACAAGTACCTTAATAGTAACCTTGCTCTTTACTTGAGTCTCCAAAGCTTCAGTCATTGACTGCAATGCAACAACAAAAGCGATAAGTATGGCCTATAGCCAAAAAAAAAGTATTTTTAACTATTACTCATGACTTTAGAACTAGATTATTTTATTGATATGTACACATATATACATGCATATCAAGGCCAGTATATTCTTACAGAAATAGATTGCCACTAAATGCAAGGTAGATGCAGAGCTATTGTAATAAACTTGGACCATATACATAGTTGATCCATTGTTTGAAAAAATATAATTTTACTTTCACCTATGAACCCAGTAACACAAAACAGTAACAGTAGCGGATACAATTTCTATAAGTTCCCAAAAACTAGCTCAAACTACTTTTTGGATTTTTTGTTTTGACACTAGTAACATTGTATTTCAGTCAGTACTTGGGAAGTACTGAAAAACCATATTTACAAAAAGAAGAAAAAGATTGAAGTCCTTCCGATGCTAAACCAGGATTGTAGCCTCAACTCCAGCCTCTATCTTTCTCTGTTTGTAGCCTCAACTCCAGCCTCCTCCCAACTGAAAAGAGTCTCATCAATCTTACTAGGCATACTCCAGGAAATGCCTCTTAGATTAAGAAAAATCTGCCACAGTTGAACAGTGAAATTGCAGTGTAGAAAGAGGTGTTTTACTGTCTCTGTATCCTTACCACATAAGGAGCATCTGTTGCATAAAGATATACCGCTCTTGGCCACATTGTCCAATGTCAAAACTGCTTCATTGGCTAGCAGCCAGGTGAAGCATGCCACTTTTTGTGGCACTTTGACTCTCCAAATTTGCTTCCAAGGCCATCTGAAATCTTGATTCTCCATAAGACTTGTTTGTTTATATCCTTCATTCACCCTGTATCTTCCTTTGTTGTGCCAATGCCACCATAAATAGTCTTCACCTGGTTGGATTCCTTGGAAACTCTCCAGTAGTTTGAAAAGTTCAATCATTCTGGGATATTACCCAGTCATTCAAGTTTTTTCTAAAGATCATATTCCATCCTTGTGGTGACCACATTTCAGCAACAGTTTTCTCTTGGTGTTGAGCCAAAACAAAGATGTCGGGAAAGAGATCTTTAAAGCTCACAGTACCCACCCATTTATCAATCCAAAAACTTGTTTTCCTACCATTTCGAACTTTAACAGTTAATTGATTACTGAGAAACTGCCAGAATATTCTAATGGATTTCCAGAGGCTAATACCATAGGGGGTGGTTGACCTCTTTAGTTACCCATGTGTTCAGTTGCTCATACTTGCTCTTGATTACCCTGTACCAGAGGGCTTGGTCCTCCTGATGGTACCTCCATAGCCACTTGACCTTGACTGCTTTGCTTTGGGATTTAAGGTTCTTGACACCTAGTCTACCTTGTTCTTTACTTTTGATAATGTTCTTCCATTTGACCAAATGAAAACCCTTCCTTTCCATATTGCCTTGCCACAAGAAGTTTCTTCTGACTTTATCCAACCTTCGAACTACTGACTGGGGTATATCAAAGAGATATAACATATATGTAGGGAGGGCATCTAAGACTGAGTTAATCAAAGTTAGTCTACCTCCCAAGGATAGATATTGTGATCTCCATCTGGTTAATTTCTTTTCACATTTCTCCAGAATTGGATTCCAAATATCTATGGACCTATACTCGGCCCCCAGAACTAGTTTTTGGATTTTTGGAATTTACACTCACAAAGCTTCAAATTTTTTTTTCCAAACGAAATGCATATCCAACCCAGCTTCAAATTCCAAAAATCACAACTTGAAAGACTCAATTTTTCAAGCTTCAACTTCAAAATCTATGGCCAAACAGGAGCTAAAAATGCAAGGAAATATGGCATGCTTGGTCAGTGGGTTTGGGCACATCGCACTAAAAACTTACACCATATACATAGTTAAGCAATCTCCAAACCAAAGTACAGCATAATTTCTATTTAATTTTGTACCCACAGCCACAAAATAACAGTACATCCACTTAAAAATCTTAGATCCAGGTTGAAAAAAAAAAGAACCTTGTCAAACTGAACGAGAACTTGAATGGCGTGCTCCGGACTAAGAATTCCATTAGATACCATTTCATCAAGTGTTTCAGTCAAGCACATCCCAATCGTCGACCTCCTGTATAGCTCAAAAGTCGCCATTTTTGAGTCCTTTTTTCGAGATCTGCAAATAAAATTAACAATCAGCACACAAAAAAACACAGATTTTTCAACCAAAAAACAATATGATTCAATTATATACAAACAAATTCAATTGATGAATTATGAATTCAGGTAAATTAAGGGAGAAAGGAGAGTTACGATTGAAGAACGAGAGAGAAAGAGAGAGAGGAGAGAGGAATTTGTTTGAAGAGAGGGAAAGTAATTTGGGGCTTTTTATACCCTAATATTCGTAGCGAATGGCTTATATAGGCGACCGGTGAAATTGTGAATTAAAATGACGAAATTACCCTTCCTTTGTTTTCTCAATATGGTAGAATAGGCTATAAATAATTTGATAAATTATTTCGACTATAGATTTTAAAAATAATTTTTTGTATATTTATTTGACTGAAATTTAATGAGATTTTGGATATTTAATTCTTAAATGTTTTTTTTAAATGTTAATGTAATTTTCATTATTAATGGACAAATCTTCTATTAGGGCTATTCAAAATTGAATTAAAATTGATAGTTCAAACTGTAACAGAGTTATTATCAATAATGGATTATTGACTTATCGGTTTAGGTAATGATTTTGATTTTTCTATCATTGGTTATCGGTTCTTAAGGGTTTGAATTTTTTTCTTAACACAATTCGATGATAAATTAAATAATTATATTTATATCATTGAGTATGTTAAGTCCTTGACTTAAACTTTTGTTTCATACTTTAAGTTCTGATTGACTAAAACTCCCGATTATTCTACAATGAGAGTGTGTAATTTGCTTTTGAGTCTGATGCAATCTGTAAACTTATGTGTATGGTTCATTTGATTTGTCGCCTTGTTTTTCTCTAAGTGGTTTTCAATGATTTTGTTTGTATTAAATTTTAACGGTTAAACCGATAATGATTAATTACCCTTGGGGATGGCCCAGTGGTTTGGGCTTGGGATTTCCATGCTGGAGGTCTCAAGTTTGAAACCCCTTGCCAGCGAAAGCAAGGTTTTGCCTTCTGGATCGAGCTCGTCGCATCGGACTTGCCTAGTGTGAGTTACTTCTCCTATATGGTTAAGGAGATCAATAAGTATATTTAAACTTATATAAACTTAAACAAGTAAACACACATGTCCTACGTGATATAATACATGTTGGACGTGAATTGTCACATCAAACCCTCCATAGGACATGTATCTCATTATTGAATTTATACAAATTTAAATGTCTGCTTCTATAAATTAATTAACATAACTATTAGTAAAATCAAACTAAATACGATAATATTAATATCGTAACAATGAAGCTTTTCATCGGTTAAGTGCTTTGGAATAGCAACATACAATTATATTGCATAGTCAATGGATCAGAATCATAGACTCTATTTTGGAGACGGACAAGGGCAATCACTCTAACACTATGTTTGGATGATTGTTATCTATTGTATTGTATTGTATCGTTATTATACCTATAATATTTGTTTTGATTGTTACTTAAAATGTATTGTACTGTATTGTTAAATTTCATTGTTACGTAACAATAGAAACCCCTATTTTATTAAACAACCAATTTGGTGTATTCCCATTGTTACTTAAATTTTTTTCCGATTATATCTTTACATAATATTTCAAAAATACTATTTTACCCTTTACCTTAATTATTTAAATTTAGTCAAACCTCCTACTCTATAATAATTAAGGATATTTAAGTAAATTTATAAATTACAATTCAGAATGATACAATCAAACTAAACAATTAAAATGTTACTAAACAACAACAAACAATACAATCTAACCAAACATTTTATCTACCATACAATAGAGTACAATACAATACAATACCTAATGAACCAATCGGTAACAATGATCCAAACAAAATGTAAGAGGTGTTAGCGCGTTCTAATAAATCTTACACAAATCTAACCACAATAAATAACAAGGAATTTTCGCTTATAACTATTCAAAAAATAACTGAAAATATGCTTCATAACTATAATTTGCTAATACAATTCATAGCTACATGTTAGATGAAGGAAAGAGACAAACGAAATTGGAAGAGGAAAGAGAGAGGCGAACAAGAGAGGACAAAAAATGGAAAGCGATAAACTCCGTATGTATATCTGTCAGATAATAGTATATATGTAACATGTATACATATATATATCTGTATATCAGACTAACGAGATTGAAAGAAAGCAGAGAGATGAGCAAGAGAGGACAAAGAATGAAAGAGAAACTTATTGTATTTGTGTATTTGTCATATAATTGTACACACATATGTATAATTTATATTTGTACATAAAAGAGGAGAAATGCGATAGAAAGGAGAGAAATGACGTAACTACAACTAAAATAAGCTGCGAGTTATAATTAATTTAAATTATAACTATATTAGTTAACTAACTAGTATATATTTATTTATGTGCTTAAATTTTTTTTTCCACCTAACAAATATTATACAAATTTAGCAGGATAAGTATGACAAAGACAAACGATGACACAGAATGACGTAGGGCTCAATTTACGTTCTCTTACAAGATGCAAATATAGAAAAAGAAACTAAAAAGATTTTAAAACTCTACTTTTTAAAGGAAAAATCATAAAAACTTGTTCCAAATTAAGATAATGTCATTATTTCATCAATAATATATTTAAGCTAATTTAAGAAAAAAAAAATGATAAATCTTTATCACAATAAAAGTCAAAGTCAAAAGTTTAAAGAATCTTCCAAATCTTTAAATTATTCATCCACTATCTTTCAAAATTTTATTTTCATACCAAAAATATAAAAAAAGTCTATAAACAACTGCAACTTCTTTGACCAATAAAATAAAATAACAAGAATAAATTTACTATAAAAATCAATCAATAATTCATCATCCTTCTTCATTTTCAAAAAATAATTAAAAAAAAAAGTCATGGCTAACCTGCTCCTCCTGCTTCTGCTAATCTGCACCACCCCTGCAGTACTTTCTGCTCGTCGTTGCTCTGATTGTGGATCTTCTCCTGTTCCTTACCCACTCAGTACTGGCCCCGATTGCGGTGACCAATCTTACAAAATACGGTGCAGTAATCGACTGTTCTTCGATACGTTGAACAATTCATATCCGATAAGTTCAATTTCTCCCGATACGCAGACACTTACTATCGAACCATCGCCGTTTCTATCCAACACCTGCATCACCCAGGACATTTCTACCGTCGGTGTTCAGTTGAATTCATCTCTTCCTTTCAACATTACCAGCAGCAACACGATCGTTTTCCTGAACTGTTCTCAGAGTTTGCTGTCGTCTCCGCTTAATTGCACTGCTGAGAGTTTGTGTCATACTTACCTGAACGGAACTTCTGAAAATGGTGGAGCTATTGGCGCGTGTAGGAACGCGCCGATTTGTTGTACGTTTAGGGCAGGTGGATCGTCCACGTCGTATATGATTCGGGTTAGGGAATCGGGTTGTCGGGCTTACCGGAGTTTTGTTAATTTGAATCCATCGTTACCGGTTAGTAGATGGCCGGAAGCCGGGATGGAATTGCAGTGGGTTTCACCACCGGAGCCGGTTTGTACGAGTCAGTCCGATTGTGATTCTGATTCGACTTGTGGACCCGACCCGAATTCGAATGGAGGCGTTAACAGATGTTTTTGTCATTCCGGGTTTCATTGGGACCCAATTGCAGCGTTATGTGCCCGAGGTAAGTTTTATTTTATTATAAAAAGAAAAGAGACTTTTTAGATCTCGTAAATGTGAAAATAAAGATCTCCGATTATAAATGACATAAAATGTGATTATATAAAGGCTAGAAAATTATTTTTTCGATTTCGATTTGGATATGATTTTGTTTTAACTATTTCTGAACTCGATACGCAGATGTGACATGCCAAGATCGTGATGGTTGTGGTAGAGACCACACTGCACTCATAGCAGGTATTGTATAATGTGTCACATTTAGTATACATTATTACTTTTGTTTTTATTTAAGTTGTTTGGATTTTTTATTTTTTGTGCTCACAAGATGTGAGTGTGGGATTCATATCGGATTCGATCAATCAAATTTGGATACTTTTACCAGTATTGGCGGAGAAATGTGGGGCATATATAATGATTTTTGTGATAAAAATAAAAACTAAAGTAAAACGGAATAAATTTGAATTAACATGTATAAAGAAATTTGTATGATAGTTTTTTTTTCTTTTATCTCCTTATAAGATTTTCTTCTTGATCAATATTTTTCTTTGAAATAACTAAGTTTTCCACGTAATGTCTCATAACTTAGACATATAACTCTATTTTTAGATCAATTATTTTGGATTGAAGTCTCAAAAATATCCTTTAGCTTAGCCCAAATTATTAGTTTCATCATCAAACTATTGTCAGCCTTAAATACGCCCCTCTACTTGACTAACTAAACTTAAATATACCCTTGATGCACTGTCGATATGCAACATGATTTAGCAAGTGGTCTCAAACCTTTGTAAAGCATGGAGTTCTTAATAAAAATCGAACGAAGTGTTGAAAACACCCCTACACTTGACGAGAATTTAGGGGTGTATTTCATTAATGTTGCATGGTCGGGGGTGTATGTAGCTTCGATTTGTTAAGTAAAGGGTGTTTTTAAGATTGTCAATAGTTTGGGAATGAAATTAATAATTTGCGTCAAGTTTAGGGGTGCCTTTTATGCTTCGCTCATTATTTTTAGCTGAATTTCTGCACCTGTATTTGGATCCATATCCCTGAATCTTATAATTTAGATCAAGAAGGATTAGTACTCTGCACCGCACCAATATCGAACACCCGCACCCGAGCAATTCGTTTTTTACTCTATTTTGAGACTTCGAGGAGCTTATAATAATTGAAATCATCTAGTTTTTAAGAGTTTGCCAAAAATACTTTTAACATTTCTTGGATTTGCAGGTTTGACATCAGGCCTGAGTGTGGCGGTGGTTGCTGCAGTAATTGGTTTTTTTGTGTACAGACGTCAGAAACGAATTAAGGAAGCACGAGATCGACTTACTCGTGAACGGGAAGATATCCTAAGCTCAGGTGGTGTAAAATCTGCGAAGCTATTTACAGGCAAAGAAATCAAGAAAGCAACAAACAATTTCTCTACGGATCGCCTTCTTGGTGCTGGAGGTTATGGTGAAGTTTACTATGGTAAACTTGATGATGATACCGTGGTTGCTGTTAAATGTGCCAAGCTAGGGAATGCTAAGGGCATTGAGCAAGTTCTCAACGAGGTCAGAATACTCTGTCAGGTTAACCACAAGAACCTTGTGCGTATTCTAGGTTGTTGTGTTGAGCTTGAACAACCATTGCTGGTTTATGAGTATGTCCCGAATGGAACTCTTAGCGATCATTTGTATTTGCAACGCAAACTTCTAACATGGGATTCCCGGCTCAGCATTGCTCATGCAACTGCAGAGGGACTTGCTTACTTGCATTTCTCTGCAGTTCCTCCTATTTACCATCGAGATGTCAAGTCTAGCAACATTTTACTCGATGACAAGTTGAATGCTAAGGTGGCAGACTTTGGTCTTTCACGGTTAGCACATACAGACCTGAGTCATGTGTCCACCTGTGCTCAAGGTACCCTTGGTTATCTTGACCCCGAGTACTACAGGAACTACCAATTGACAGACAAGAGTGATGTGTACAGTTTCGGAGTTGTGTTGTTGGAACTCTTGACATCCCAAAAGGCAATAGACTTTAGTCGACCACAGGATGATGTAAACTTGGCTATTTACGTGCAAAGGTTGGTAGAGGAAGAGAGAATAATGGATGCCGTTGATCCTGCATTAAAGGTGGGAGCAAGCAGCGTGGAGTTGGAGACAATGAAGGCACTCGGTTTTCTGGCTGTGAGTTGCTTGGAGGAAAAAAGACAAAGCAGGCCTTCGATGAAAGAAGTAGCAGAGGAGATTGAGTACATAATCACTATTGCTGCTGCAAAGCAATAGAATGACATGTTTATAGTATAATTTTATGAGTTGTGAGTTAAAAACCAGAAAGTAAGGGAAATAAACACCCTCTATTAGTATTATTAATTTGATTGAATCTTCTTTTCAAAGCTTGTTTTAGATAAATCTTGAGTGTGAGATAGTTAAGGTTCTTCATGTGTTCTTGGTGTTCTTAAAGAAGAAGAAGGAGAAATAGTACATTTGATCCAAAACTTCAATTGAGAAGTGTTAAACGTTGTTTGAGTAGTTAAAAAAATGACATGGATAAGCCATTTCTTTAACAACAATGGCATAGATGAGTCAAACTTTTAACGGATGATATAAATGAGTCTTTTTCTAAAAGCTCGATGACATATTTAAGCCTTTTCCCTTTATTATTTGATGCATAAAAACTTGTCTCCCAATCTGGTAGTCACATATTGACAAGTAAAATCCTCAGGCCATTCAATACAAAGAAGTCTCTATCAAATTAATGTAATCTTTACAAATATGGTGAAAAAGAATTAATCAGAGGTTTTCGTTCTGGCATGAGGGACCTTCCAAGCGAATATAGTCATACATAATCCCTTGGAACGCGTTGGCTGTCTTTGCTTGTGTAAAAAATATGATGTTTTCTCCTCCCAAAAGTAGAGAACCACGTATCGTTACAGTAAACAACCAATAGATCCCATGAATAGCATGTCTTGCAATTGCATTGTCTCCTCCAATTTCTCCAGTTGAAAGTAGGGGAGGATCTGTTCTTGGATCGTTGATCCGAACCTTTTACAAAAAGTTTCAGCTCATGTTAGTTGCAAGTGAATACAATGGCACCAACCAATTCAATTTATGTTAACATTATGTAAGAAATTTGTATGATACCTGCAATTCAGCATGATTAGAAGCTGCAAGTGCTACGCGCAATGTGTATGTTCCACCTTGATCTACATTACCAATCTTGAACTTGATTTGCCATGTAGTACTTTGATATACATTGTCACCTATTTCCCTACACATACAAGTATTTACACACTGATCATGTCTTCGGAGTCTTGGAATAACTTGAGAGACTAAAGAAAGTCATCAGTAGCAACAGTTTTACGATTACTTATGAATGAGTAAGAAATATGAGTTTTGGGAAAAATGTTAGACAAAGTACCTGTTAACCTGAGCAAAGAACCAGTCTTTCTGATAGTCACTAACTCCAACTGTGTAGACTAAATCGTTCTCGGGATATAACTCTGCATATCTCTCCCACAAACCATACTGCCTAAATCTGGCATAAAGTTACGACAGAATGTTTTCTTTCAGTTACCAATTGTACAAAAGTTAGCCTGTTTAAATTTAAGAAGTTGGTAAGGGCCTATAGGGGTCTCACTTGTCTTGATTTAGGTAAAGTTTGTTAACGTATTTCGGGTTTGGATCAGGAATATAAAATTCTGCAGCAGAGCGGTCAGGGATGCCGATCTCCCATAAGGTAGGACCATCTCTTGGAGGCTCATAAACAATCTCACCCAGCTCAATATCACAAGCTGCATTCATATGAATTATCATGGTTAGAAGTTATTTGATAACTCAGAAAGTTTCAGCATAGATTCTAATTCAAATTGCAGCTACTTAATAGAACCTTCTGTTAAAGTTATTACAACTTCATACTTGTAATCTCCGATAAATCCAGGCACCACTCCGTAAAGATTATATGACCCTGCACGTATGTTCTTAATGACAAAGCAGCCATCCTCATCTGTCGTAGTCCAAAATTGGTAACCCTATGCATATCATGTCTGTTAGTAGTTTTAACTGAATGATACAGGTTAGATGAGCTTGTTTACTTATAAGGCACTGTGTTTCTCGTTCAATTCAGAGCGATAGAGAAAAGTACCTTATTCTCTCTTTGCCATGATCCAGCGTCTCCTGGCGCTGCTAGTCCTACAGATGCAGCTTTACCAGGTAAATTTTCTTTGCTCAAGTATCTGTCCATAAGATCATAAGACTAACTCAGACAACATAATTACTGAACCTAGAAATGCAAAATGTGGAATTAAGGTAAGAGAGGACGGTACCTGTCTTGCACAAGCAATCGACCTCTAACTACGCCCCTTTGATCACACTTAGGAAACTCTTCAGAAGTTGGGAAACTGTAAGGCCAGGATTTGACTTCTTCGTTCATCTGAATAATATGAAATGTGAAACTATGTCAAGTTAAGAATCATTATTCTCTACACTGATTTACTTTTGTGATTTCAACATCTATGTTTTCTTTGTTCCTGACCTGTCTTTTCGCATCATCCCAAAGAGATAGAGCCATGTCTTTGTCTGATATAGAATTAAAATATGTGAACACGGGGCCGAGGACTTTCTTCCACTCCTCCCCAGTTTCAAATTTTACCAGAAGCTCTGTACCAGCATAGTGGGAAGTTAGAAATATCTGCAATTTTTTTAAAAAAGAAATTACTTGTAGGGAGTTATAGTTTAGAGGAATCATATGAATGAAGTCTGCGAAAGTTCACTATGTGATTGTGTTCATATAAACTATTGTATGCCTTTGATTGCTCGCCAACCGCTATAGAGGATACTGAGGATCACAAAAGAACTAAATGCATAATTTTCACGGAAACTGTCTATAATCGAACAAACATTAGCATGATAACTGCTTACAGCAAGGGTGGTCGGGTTCACGTGGGAGGTTAAATCTTGTTTAAATGGCCCTCCTGTTCGAAATTCATTGCTCGGAGTGATTTGCCAAAACCCCACAGGAGGGTCAAAAGATATCCATCCATGCACTTGATTATCTTTGTTTTCAAGTGAATACTGATATTTGTCATCCACCTGCAGTTAGGGATCCAAAAGAGAGTATATTAAGCTAATTTACACTACAGCCTTACTCATTTAATGCTGTAAATTCCCTCAAGTATAATACCTCTCCTTTGAACTCTGGCTCAATAGGATCGACAAGGAGAACCGCTTCAGGATAGGCTAATGGTTCGCCTCTACCTGGAAGTCGGTCTTCTGCACTAGGCATTAATCTTTGTCTATCATCTGTTATGACCATATAGTGAAACCTGGAAATGCCAAAAGTTATCATTGAGAGTTACTTCTTGTTTCCGTTCTCGATTTCAATTTCATCATTTTTACATCCTCAAGGAAACAACATTTTGATGCATTTCAGACTACATCCCAAATATAGCTATGGAGATTCTTACTTTTCTTTATTGAGCATGAAAGCAATTCTCGTCGTGTTAAGGTGGAAAGCAGGCATGTCTTTCGTGTGCTCAAAGATGGCATATGAATAAAATCCCGGAACATCACGAAATACTACAAACCTGCAAATAGTCCGTATCAGTAACTAAGAACCCTAGTAGTCCATTAATGACGAATTATACTCAAACGATTAGAAGAAAACAATCTAAATTCGACATGAACCTCCTATCAATATACAAAGGAGCTTGTTCACCCTGGACTTCTGGACTCCACATTCTTGTGAATGAAAGCTCAATTTGCTCCTCATTTTCCACTATAACTTGCAAATCTGTCCCTTGTATCCTGCATCAATAATCGACACAAACGAAAAGAAGGATGATAAAGCAATCTCTAAACTTCTTAACCTCGGTTAATTCACTGTACTGCTTCGACTTCCCAAAACTGAGCTTGCACCCCTGTCGGATCCTTAAAAAATGCACTACTTTAGGAGGTTTCAGTATTCACCTCTAGGCATTTTTGAAAAGTCCGAGCAACATAGCTCAAGGGTGAACATTAACTTTTACGGTAGGGAAAAAAAAAAGAGTAAAGAATACATACGTGTCAAACTTTCCCCTTGTTTTTGTACTACTCGACTCGCTCCAGTTAAGGTCCCAAAACCTGTTTGTTTCAACAACAGATAATGTGACATCTGAGCCTAACTCAACCACAAAAGCTAGCTTATGAGGGGAGGATTGCCCAAGTCCATATAACGAGACCACCGGTCCATTCCCCAATCAATGTGGGACTTTTACCCACTCTGACACTGAACAGGAACTACAACAAAATAATATGATAATCGAAGCACAAGAAACAACATATTACACCTTCTATCTAACTTACCCTCCATTTAAATCTTTATTCTTTTCTTCTAACAAGTTGTCAATTCCCTTGTACTTTATCCCTTTGATAATTCCTCCTGGATTTGTCCAAGTTATTTCCACAACTCCATTATTTATCACCACCTACAACACAAAACACTCTTAAAAAGATATCAAAATCAAGACTTTACTACTCGTAAAATAGTAGCTATGAATCGTAATTAAGCAAACTATAACTACAAACGATAATTATGCTTCAAATTATAGCTATTTATGAAATTTCCTCATTAAAAATTCAATCTTTGTAACCCACACCCCTCTTGGCCCTTACCTAAATCCACCCCCTCAAAAAAAAAAAAAGAACAAGCAAAACAGAGGAGGAAATTATTATGAAAATAACAAAATTAATAGAAGTATGTTCTAAAAGGAAAAAAACTTTACATAATCATTTTGAGCATTTAACAGCAGTCCTGTAGAAGACATAGTTTCCCTAAAGTAACCAAAAAATAAAAAAAAATTTGTGTTATCCCCACCTATGCAAAGAAAAAGAAAGATATTTAGAAAATTGTTTTACATGAAAATGTAAGTCCTTTTGTTTTGAGTATTATTGGCTGATTGTGATGCAAATTTGAATTATTAACACCATAAACACATGCCATTGACCCCATAGGCCATAGTTGTACTGTAAAGTTTGTCTACTTGCTCCTACCTATTGACATCATGTGAAAAAAACTTTAGCGAAAAAGGATAAATATACTTTGAATTATCGTAAATAGTAGAAAATATCCTTCGTTATAGTTTTAGAATATTCGTGTTATTGTTGTTCAAAAATTAAAACATATCTACTTTTTATAATAACAGACATACACGTGTCACAATCCTATCCACTGATTCGACATTTATTAAATATCGCATCGACGGATAAGATTGCGCCACATATTTCTATATAGTCTTCCGTTAGAGTGAATGACATATATGCTTTAGTTTTTTAATGAAAGAGGCACATATGTCCTAAAAGTATAATGAAGAGTATCTATAAATCATTTAAGATACTTCGGAGTATAATTGATTATTTGTCCAAAAATTTACTTATTACATATTAAGCATATATTCCTTTGATCTATAATTACTTATCTAATTTTTCTGTTTTAGTTATCTCTAATACTTGTTTATTTTGACAAATCAAGAAAGAATTATTTTTGTTACTCATTATATTCTCAATTAATTACATTGAAAAATTTAGAACTTTTTAATTCATCCTATTCATAATTAATAGAGGTAAAATGATAAACTTATTGTATTAATTATTATTTTTTAATATGTACGTCAGTTCAAAAATAAACAAATAATTAAGAACAGAACGAGTATAATTTAAACCCAACATGAAAGTTGATAAATCAAAGTGGTCACGAGTTGAATTTTTTGAAAAGGAATAATTGTAAGAATGCTTAACGTAGAAGAGATAAATCTGAATCTGTCTTAAAAAGACAAAACAAGCTTCATTTTGTCGTATGTTTTCCTCTTTACACTCTATTATTAGTCATATTTTTTTAATTTTTTTTTCGATTTTCATATTTAAATTTGAATTTTCGTATCAAAATTGGATTTTATTGAAACGTAACAATTAGTTATGAAATTGATTTGATAGTCTTTTTAACATGTATTCTAACTCGAATTGAAATTGCGAGGTAGACTAATGTTTATCAATGATTAGAATTTTTTTTTTGTGTACTTTACTAAATTCACCAATTTTTTATTAATAACAATCAAAATTATTCTTTCAACTACTAAACTCTATTTTGAACTAAAGATATTAATTTTCAATTCTAAATTATAGTATAAAATATCATAATTATTAAGGGTGTACAAACATAATATTAATATCGTTATAATAAAATTGTTTTTTATTCACGATTTAATTTGAATATTTTTTTTAAAGATAAGACAAGTGAGAATTGTGGTCCACCTATAGTTATGTTTCTTACTCGTTTCCCCTCTTTCACTATGTCATTTTCACTTATATATCTCCATTTTACTTATTCACAATAATAAAAATAAATATTTCATATATCAAGATAAAAATATAATATTTTTTATACTTTATCCTAACTTAAAATAATACATTATATGTATCTCGTGATAAAATACATATATTATACATTATGTCTTAAAGTACATGCAAAATTTAAGACGGACAAGTCAAAGTAAAAGACATAACACATAAGCATGTCATTTATCTTGATCTCAGGTGCACGAGTAGACACTTAAACATGTATAAAATTTAACAAGTAAATACATCTGAACTCTAAGACGCGGATATTGTTATTTTTTTTGACGACAAGGGAAACCACACCCGCTACCCTTTTGGGTGCGCACAGGGTGAAACCCTGCTCTTATGCAATAGCTCGCATACCACATAGGAGAGGTAACCCGCTCGACGAGCTTGACACAGAAGGTAAACCCCTTGCTTTCGCTGGCAAGAGGTTTCGAACTTGAAACCTCCAACATGAAAGGCCCAAGCTCAAATCACTGGGTCACCCCGATGGGTCGGATATTGTTATTTTAACTTGACAAAAGTATAAGTTGATGGATCATTACAGTAAATCTGCTAGGAGACTTGAGTGTCTTCAGTTTTCCTCTGGAAAACAAGTGTGCCTACCAAAACAGCAATGACTGTTACTGCAAGTGTTGTAAATAGAAGCCGCGTCTCGGGAACTGCACGGAGCTTCCTTCTAGAAGCACCGCGATCTCTCTCAGCCGGACTAGTGCTGCTTCAGAGATACAACAAACACGACGAAAAAGTAAAGACCAGTGAACTTGCCACACGAACCTAAGATATATGGAAACAATTGAAATGTAAAGAGAAAAGACACATATGAGCAAGTAACATGAACGACCACATGGTCATTTGGTTGCTGGTTAGAATTATACAGGTATCAGTGCACACTAATCGTTGAGACAAGATCCATAGACCACTCATACCAAAACAAGAGAGGAAAGGCAAAATAAAGGCATGTATGAGCGACGATTACATTAAGGTATGAATGACAGAGAGATGTATGTTTCCGATGGACTAATGGTTGGACCTCATAAACATCACCAAAGAATCAAAGCCAAATCTACTCAACTTTGAAAGGAAAGTTCAAAACGACTATCGAGAGACATGAAAAGTATCTACTGAATCAAAATTTCAGGTTTGTATACCTGGAAGATTCTGAATTTGTGTCTGTGTCTCCATTACACCTTCTCCGAGAACATCTCTTTCACGGAGACTAATATATCTGCTATGCAGATGACAGCGTTCTGTTTTATCCCCACATACATCCTGCTTAACGATTGCAAATATTATAACAGTAGGGTACTCGAAAACAGAACAGAATGACAGAGGCATAGCAGGTGAGCGGGAGAACAAAACATATATCTTCATCAAATGCAAAAACTTTAGAAGATGAAAGAGGCATAACTTAAATCGAATGTTCTTAAAGACTTCGTTCAAGCACTCTCAAGCCCTGAAACTAGGTGCAGGACAGGCTGAACGCTAAAATGTTAGCTTTGATGATAGCACGAATCACCGAGGCATTTGAGAAGGTCAACATTAACAAAAAATGTGTATAGTAACGTGATTTATTAAGCAAACGTTGCGAGTAAATGAGGAATAGGAAACTTTAAATGATATAACAAGACAGTTTTGATTCTCTTCACTTACCAGTGCATCATTGCTCAAAAATTGTTCTTCTGCATTAGAAGAAGTAATCGATCCGTCACTGGAAACAAAACAATTCAAATTAGCAAATGATGAAAGATACAACTACACAATCAAAGATCTGCTCAACTTTGAGAGAAATGTTCAAAATGACCTTGGAGACACGAAAATCCCAACTAAATTGAACATTTTAGGCTCGTAATACCTGGAAGATCCCGAGATGTTATCTGTGCCTCCATTGCATCTACTCTCATGGACCATTATTTCACGGAGCCTAATATATCCGTTACACAGCTGGCAGAGTTCTGTTCTATTCCCGCATACATCCTGGTAAAGGAATGCATATATTATAACAACAGGATTCTATCGTTCAATCATTTAACGATAAAAGGTACAAAATAGAACAAGCAGCTAAATAAATCAGTTGCAGGCAATGGAAACTCACAATACTCACATGCCACTAGCCTTTGTGGGCAATTTTCGTCTTTGTGAATGGCTAATACCTCACGCTCCATTGTCTCGCTACACAAGGGACAGGATACCTGAAAATTAACAAGCATAAAAAGGATTGAAGAGAGCAATGAGCAAGCAATACAATACACGGGATGAAAAACGAATAGGTTCACTTACAGGAGCATGAGTACTCAAGAAATGTTCATCTGCATGTTTTTTCGGAACCATATTTCCACAGAGTTTACATCTTTCAAGCTTCCGAGAGCAGTGAGCAACATGCAAATCGAGATTGAAAGAAGGAATCGCTCTGTCACTGGAAACAGAACGATTCAAATCAGCAAATTATGAATAATAACACAACATAGGAAAAGATCATATTTAGCATGATATGATTGACTAAATCCACATTTTCCTGTAGCTCACAACCCCGATACGAAATGAATTACAACAACATATCTAGTGTAATCCCACAAGAGGAGTCTGGAGAGGGTAGAATATGTAAACCGTATTCAACCTTTATGGGGTAGCGAGGCTACTTTTAGTAGACCCTCGATCGGCTCAAAAGAAATGTATCTGACATATGATTGTAAGAAATATAAGACAATAAAGTAACAAATGTAGCAACAGTTAGTGGTGCACATCAAAGAATAAGAAACTACACGATAAGTAAAGAATACAACTAAAAAGAAGAGGAGAGGAGCCTAGACCCCTGCCTCTTCCACACAAAGTGTGACAACACACTCAGTTACTTACTAACCTTCTGCCCTAACCCTCGACCTTCATACATTCCTATCTAAGGTCATTCTCGGTCAGCTAAAGTTGTGTCATATCTTGTCTAATCATCGCTCACAGTTCTTCTTCGGCCTATCTCCACCTCTTCTAACCGTTGACTACAACCAACCTCTCACACTTGTGCATCCTTGCACTTAAACACATCAGTATGGTGTATCAAATTGTCAATGCAAACTAGCATCCCATCTAGGGACAAGAAGTTGCAGCTAAAACCAAACCCAATTATTGTCTTTATTAATTCTAGCAAAGGTAACAAAAACATGAAATAATAACATACCCAGTGTAATCCACAAGCGGGGTTTTGGAGACACTAGAATGTACGCAGACATTACCCTTACCTCGGAGAGGTAGAACCAAAAAACCCCAACTCAAGTACATCAGATCTAAGTACACAGTTACCCTTACCCTTACCTCAAAAAGAGAGAAAGGTTGTTTTCGAAAAACTTCAACTCGTGTACATCAAATCAAAGTATTTATGAGAAAAAGGAATACAATGGAAAAACATGTCAATTTGATATTGGGTTTTTAAAGTATTTTATTACTTGTGTTTCCTGTCTATGTGACATAAGAAAATATATTATGGTCCTGTATTATGGTAAAAGACACACTTGAACTTAGCATAATTAGATGTTTTTTCACCATTACTTCTAAATTTAATGACTTCTTGTATTGATACACAATTAAATTAACTTTGCTAAACATAAATATTTACAAAAGTGATTTTTGAGAAATTTACTCCACTATTGACTATATTTGGGCTGGTTCACTAGTTTGGGCTTGAGATATGTTGAAGGTTTCAAGTTCGAAACTTCTTACCCGCGAAAGTAAGGAACTTGCTTACTGTTCGAGCTCGTCACACCGAATTTATCTAGCGCGAGTTATCTCAAAAGAGCTTTATAACAACAATTATATGCAACTTACCACTGAGTGCAAATGCTTGTGGCTTGATGATCAGAAGCTACATCCATTATTCCCCTCTAAAAGTACTTAATTTGATTAAAACCTCTAATAACAAAGAAAAAAAAGGGATGAATCAAAATTTATCAATCGAGAAGGAAGATGAGAATTTGACTAATAATTAAAAAAAAATCATTTGAATAATCTAATATAAATTCAACTCTATCTTACTTTGTCTAATTCCAATTAAAATTTTCACATAGTTTGCTTAAATAGAAAAACAACCTGAGATTCAGCAAAAATCAGACAAACTTGAAACAGAAGAAGACCAATTATATTTGGAAACTTTTTTTTTTCATTGTATTTATATTTTATATATATATAAATAAAGAAAAGATAAAACCTCTTCAACCCTAACTCTAACCTATTAGGACTATGATGCCTATTATATTATTTATTACAAAAAAATAAATTTACGTTTACCCTATAATTGTATATAATATGCTTTTGTGTTTTTGTTTCCCACTAAAATAAACAAAGTCCATATTATTGTCATAGGCATCATGAATGGCATTATTTTAAAGAAGACAAATTACATTATTTTGATCAACTAGAAACTTAAATTGATTTACATAAAACAGTAATTGTTCATATCTTTGATTGCATGTTAGTTCTTTGTAGTTACATTATGAAATCTTGGAACTCCTAATTAAAACATAATATCAGTTGATGGATCACAGTAAAGATGCTAAGGCATTTGACTGTCTTCTGCTTTTTTCTGGTAAATAAGTGAGCCAAACAAAACAGCAACGCCTGTTATAGCAATTGTAAATAGAAGCCGCTTCCTGGAAGCTTCGTGTGGTTGCCTTCTAGGAGCACCGTGACGATCTCTCTCAGCTAGACTAGTGTTGCTTCAAAGATACAAGAAACACGACGAAAAAGTAAAGACCAGAGCAGAAGATATAGCAGCACAATATAGCAGCACAATAGACAATAGTACAGTTGCAGAGTGTATTAGTAAATGGTTTAGAAATGTATTTACATTTATAAGACGAGCCATATGATGGAAACAATTGAAATGTAAAGAGAAAGACTTGTGCTTAGGAGCACCTTGAGGGGTCGTTTGGTTGTTGGTTAGAGTTATACTATAGTAGTATTAGTTATGCGGAATTGTAAACAGGTAACCAAACACCGTATTTTGTTGTGCTAAACATGAACATGCACAACAATCATAAAAATTTAGGTCAGACTTGGCCAGGACTAAGGTGACATATGTTTATACACTTGTTTCTTAGCCATAATACAGTTCGTATGTATAGATATCTACACGCTTGTTTCCTTTATGTTTTACCTACCCGGTAAAGGGGATTGATCAAGTCCAGTTTTTTCTAAGGGTACACTGGAACTTCTTTTTCTTCTTTCTTTGTGGTTAATCCTTCATATACCTAATCTATGTCCATGAAGAAAGTGTTTGCTTTCTGCTTCTGCAAGCCAGCTTTGTCCGCCCTTTATATATTTGGACATCTCTTGTTACAAAGAATTCTTTCTTCTTTTATAGAAGAAGGCTCTCACATATTTAGAGACTGTGGGACTTCTAAGTTTGTCAAATTTACAGCATTATTACATAGGTGGATTAGGCGCATATTTGAGAAAAATAGGTCTGTAGATATAGTACACTATATGAGAAACCTGGAGTTGAGGATCAAAAGAGTTGATAAGAAAATGAGCAATTGTTAGATCACGCACTGCCCTATGCAGAACTTTATGGCTTTCAAATTATAATAAGTGAAAAGGTGTGATTTTACAGCCTTTCCATGAAAGTTAATAAACACAGGAGTCGGTTGGTTAAGTGAATTATTCATGTGTTAAAACCAACGTAACTAGTACCATGTAGTGTTTTAGTTGCTATGTATAAAAAGAATACTGATTTTCACATCAAGACGAGCTTCTGTCAAGTTGGATTGATTCGAAGAGCAGAAAAGTATTACATGGTAGCATGCCTTGTCACAGTTGCTAACCAGCAAATATGACATGTTGCGAGCAACAGTTGTTGACTCAAAACCATATCAAGAAAAGATTACAAGCTGGAACCGATATGATGTCAGGTTTATTAGTCATGATCACTAACCAAGGACCCTTCATATCTAGCCATGATGAGGTTAGGCTCACTATATAATGGCCACACACCACAGTGCATCTATACAGAATGTTTCCACATTTATGTTTTCTTTTTTGTCTTCAAATTGGAGGGGTGTGTGGTTAACGAAGGGGTTCCAAGTCTTGTAAGTCAGTGCTCACTTATCATTGTGACAAAATCCATAGACCACTTGTACCAACAAGAGAGGAAAAGCAAAATATAAGCATGAAATGCATGTCTGAGTAATAATTACTTTAAGGTAAGAATGACAGAGATATGCACTTTCTAATGGACTCAGTTGGACCTCATAAACATCACCAAATCACCAAATCTACTCAACTTTGAAAGGAAAGTTCAATACGACCTTGGAGACATGAAAAATGTCTAATAATCAAACTTTAGGTCCACATACCTGGAAGATTCTGCAATGACATTTGTGCCTCCATTGCATCTACTCTCATGGACATCTCTTTCATGGAGCCTAATATATCTGCTACACATATGACAGAGTTCTGTTCTATTCCCACATACTTCCTGGTAAAGGAATACAGATATTATAACAGCAGGATACTGAAGTTTAAACAGTCCAGAAAAAGTACAAAATAGAAAGAAGTTTAATCATAGATAGTAATTATAAATATAACCTGATGCTTAAATAAATCAATTGCAGGCAAAGGAAACTCGCAATACTCGCATGTTACAATTCTCTGTGGACAATTTTCACCTTTGTGAACACCTAATACCTCACGCTCCATTGTCTCACTACACAAAGAACAGGCTACCTAATTTCATGCGTAAGATCACATTAGAAAGTTTGAAGCTGGCTTATTAAAGAACAGAAGCTTTGAAGAAGTGAGAAAAGAATTCAGTAGCAACACCTTGCACCATACTTAACGTTAACGAAATTAAGAATTAAGTTCTATCTTTTCTTTTGTATTGCACAGCCATGAAACGAGGAACAAAAATATGTATTTTACAAACACCGATAGCTGACAAATGTGCATATCCACACAAACAGTATCTGGAAGCAAACAGGAAGGAGAATAAATGAAATCGAATTGTATCTATCTCAAAAGGGACTAATATATATTGGGATCAATCGATACAGTGTTAGGTACTCGAGAACTCCTTGTGTGTAAAAGTTGAGAATGTAACTAGAGAAGGGAAAAAGTTCACTTGTAAAATTCCACGGCATCATTCACAAAAAAAATGACAAGATTAAACAAATAGGTTCACTTACCGGAGCATGAGTGCTCAAGAAATGTTCTTCTGCATGTTTTTTTGGAACCACATCCCTGCAAATTTTACATTTTTCAAGCTTCCTGGAGCAGTGAGCAACATGCAAATCGAGATTGGAACAAGGAATTACTCTGTCACTGGAAAAAAAATTTCACAATGTGTTATCCACAATCCCAGCGATCATTCATCATATATTAAAGACATGAACTCTTCAACTTCCATTGTTAGAAAATGAGGATTAGATAGTAAATCCACATGTAGCTCACATCCCTCGTGCAAAATAAATTCGAAAGAGTAAAACACCAGTTAACACTTGTGCTAACATCACAATATACAAATAGATACCAATAGCCTAGCTAGTATTAAAGTTTCCTTGTTGGACCTTCTATGCACATTGCCAGCTCACTCTTGTTATTAGAGAAAGGTTTAAACTCTAACCAACGTTTTGGATTATCAAATTTTCGTCCCAACCTAGTTCATGGGTAGTAAGACCGTAGCTAGCTAATGAACCCAAATTGCAACTAATAAGAGAAATCCTTCCTATAGTATCTAGTGGTGATCAAGTGGTCATGTTAGAGACATAACCAGTCATCGACTATTAAATTCTGAGCTCCTTCCAAATGAGCTAAGAAAATCTTATGTATTCTCTTTCATTTTCTTTTTCGACAACTCTTTAATTACGGCACCTGAACTCGAAGCTACGATCAGATCCGATTGGATCTGGTCCTATCCGACCCAACCACGGAACTTAGAACGGCCGGCCAAACCAACTTGTCATTTGACATTTTTGTTTTTGATGACAAGGGTAATCCGCTATGTGGATGCGCACAGGGTAAAATCTCGCTCCTATGCAATAGCTCGCAAACCAAATAATAGAGGTGCAAGCCTAGGGCGACGAGCTAGACCCAGAAGGCAAAAATCCCTTGCTTTTCCTGACAAGGGTTTTCGAACCTGAGACCTCCAACATGGAAATCCCCAGCCCAAACCACCGTGCCACCTCGAAGGGTACTTGTCAGTTGACACATGACATATTCGAGACCGGATTAAAAGACATTTTTATACATTCTATATATCCTTACTTTAACATTATAAAATTCAAAACTCCTCAAGTCAAAATCACACAAACAAATTGATACGGAATCAACTACACCTAGATGTCAATGCACACTAGTATCCTATCTTCTAAGACCTTTCATTCTTCACAAGGGGGATGAAATTGTAGCTAAAAATAAACCCAGATATTTTTGTCTATATAAATTCCAGCTAAGGGACCAAAAACGAGAAACAATAATGGAATTTATAGTTTTAATACATTTCTATATTCAAAAAACAAAAATTAAGAACAAGTTACCAGTAACTGCAGATACTTGTGGCTTGATCAGAAGCTACCGACATTCTCCTGCAAAATGAAACTCTGAAATAATAACAGAGAAAAAGGGATAAATCAAAGTTCAGTAATCGAGAAAGAAGATGATAGATTAATTTTTTTTCATTGAATCTTGTGTATATATATATACATTCGATTATATTTTAAATTATTTAACTCAAATTAAAAATTTCAAATAAATTGTGTTCAAAATTCCATTATTTTGCTTGAATAGAAGAACAACCTAATATTCTCTGAATTGCAATTATGAATGAATGATCGGTGAAGGGAGGAAGTATTAGAATTTGGTTCACTTACGGGTATGGGCTTCTTGGGCTTAAAGTTGGATTATTTGCATTAAAGAATGGAATATAATGGTCTTTGATACAATTGTATTCACATTGATATATAAATTTATTGATTTCGCTAGACTCTCTGGATTTCATTCGCTTCTCTCTTCTTTCTATCAATTATTTTTTAAAGTAAATTAATTATATTTGTGATACAATTATCAATAAATATATAAAATAATTGTATGTTTCTCTCATATCTCTCTCCCCTCGAATATCACTTGCCTCTCTCTCTCCTCCTTCTGTCAATCTCGCTCATCTTTCTCTCCTCCTTCTAGTATATAGGCATGAGCCGTAATTAAACAAATACACACGGTATAAATCAATTGTATAAAGTATAAATGTGATATAATTAGTGATAGATATATAAATTAGTTGTATCTCTTTTTCTTAGATCTCGCTCGCTCATCTATCTCCTCCTTCTAGTAATAATTTTTTAAACAAATCAATTGTATTTGTGATACATTATCAGCCAATACAAAATAATTGTATCTTTCTCTCCTCTCTCCCTCCAGATATCGGTTGTCTCTCTCCTCCTTCTCTCTATTTCGCTCACCTTTCTCTCCTCCTATTAGCATATATGGCTACGGGTCATAATTAAATAAACTATAGATTTAGCTATCTAATTATGTCCAAATTAAAGTCATTTTGAAAGTTTCAAAAAAAAAATAAAAATACAATATGATATTTGATTTACGATTTAGAAATTCACATAACTAATACAATTATAAGTTATAAGAGAAACTATTTATTATTTTGTACAAGATATGAAGGTGGAACAGCACGAACAACTAAACAACCCCCCCCCCCCCCCCCGCTCAACATGAGTTATGGTGCAATAGTTGCTTTATCCTTAACCAGAGGTCTCAGGTTCGAGCCCTGGATATGGAGAAAATCCTGTTTGGGAGCTCCACCCCCGAATGGATCCTGCAGTGTGCGATCCAAATTTAGTGGGAGCTCCACCCCCGAATGGATCCTGCAGTGTGCGATCCAAATTTAGTGGGAGCTCCATTTTGGACTTCAAACACCGGGTGAAAAAAAAAACCATAACTAAGGGCAAACCTAGAAAGGATTGATGGGATGCATCTGAACCCTTGTAATAGAAAGTTACACTATATATACATGATTAAAATTAGTTATTATGTATATGTACATAACATGTTGAACCTCATTCTACTTCTCCATGTCTTACTTCTTTACATTTCAAATCATCTTAGTGAGTATTTTGGCTCCGCTATTATGCATAATTTATGTGGAATAACATGAATAACTAAATCTTGCATAAAATAATCTGTAGATTCGATCATAATTAATCTTCACATTAGTAATATCTGCATAACTCCAACCCGCCATCAAACACAATGGCAGAGCCATCATATCTTTTGGAGTTTCATCCAAATTCCTTCGTGAAAAATTATATTATTTTTACATAATTAAAAATAACTTTTTAAATATATAATAGATGTCGAACCTCCTTCGATTTTATATATCTATTTCTTCAAATTTTAAATTTCTTATCAAAAATTCTGACTCGACCACACTAATCAAACGATCTCTTGGTGCTAACATAATCATCAATTGTGCAACTTGCTAAAGGTGTTTTTTTTTTAAAGTTCATTCTCCAATTATCAAGCAGATTAATAATAATTCATTATAACGTGGAATCTACGAAGGTATTATAGAAAGTAGAAATAACTTTCTTGGTTTTTGGTGTGTGTCTATATTTGACTCTGCTGATGATTGACACTTGTCCTCCCTTTTTAGTTGGTAATGCAGAAACCCTAGTTACCATAATCAACTGACCTTACACTAAATTCTGTTTCATTTTAACGAGGCAGGGATCTTATTGGTCCTCTAAGGGTGTGTTTGGAAAATGTTTTCCTATTTTCCCGAAAGATAAATAGATTTTGAATTTATTTTTTATGTTAAATTGGTGAATAGAAAATATTTTTCAAAAATATTTTTTAGCGTTTGATTTATGAATGAAAATGTTTTTTGAGAAATATCTTTTATTTTACTAAAGTAAAATATAATTTATGAAATTGAAAATATTTTCTAGAGACAACTTTTTTTTGGGTAGGTGGGTGGGTTTGGGAGGGTGTGGGTGTATGGAGGTAGGGGGGCAGGAGTAGGTGAAAAAATATAAATTTGAAGTAGAAAATAATTTTTTAAAAACAAAATTAATTTTTGGGGGGTTGGGGGGCAGGGGCAGGTGAAAAAATAAAATTTTGAAGTTGAAAATATTTTTTAAAAATAAAATTAATTTTTTTTGGGTTGGGAGGGGGGAGGGGGTGAGGCTGCCGGGGGAGGGAGGTAGGAGTTTTACATAAAAATATTTTTAAAATCAAACTCAATTTTTTTGGGAGGGGGTGGGGTGGGGGGCTGGCCGGTGGTGGGTGGGTGGGGTGGGGGGTCAGGGATCGGGTGAAAACTAAAATTTTGAAAATTGAAAATATTTTCTAAAAATTGATATTTTTTCCAAAAAAAAAAAATGTAATTTGAAGTTGAATGAGAGTTTTGGAAAATGTTTTCCTTAATTTTTGAAGGGAAGTCATTTTCCTTAATTTTGAGAAAATGAGTTAATTTGAAAAAAACATTTTCCAAGATTTTTGTCCCAACCAAACATGAGAAAATTGGAAAAAAAATTTCAGAAAAATGTTTTCCTTCATACCAAACACACCCTAAATCTTGTTCACGTGGGCTTGGCTCATCCAACTAAACATTTGTCTAAATACACTCCAGTTTCGTAGTTCGATTTGATACATAATATAGAAAGAAAGAAGAGTTTTAAAGTTTATAGGGATAAAATACACAATAAATATTTATGTGACTATAAATTATTTCATTGAGGTAAAATCAATAGAAAGAAAAGTAAATCATATAAATGAGTCAAAGAGAGTAAGTCATTTCATTATACCAAAAAAAAAAAACACTCAAGTATTCTACTTGTTTGAATTTTATATGTGTGAGTTTTGTACCTAAATTATGATCAAATATAAATCGAAGTACACTTCAAATATCAATTATTTACATTTTCTATCCGGATTAATATTATCGTTATCAAGTAGAAAACGTAAATAATCAATAATTAAGATGTGATTTGATAAATATTTGGTGATAGTTCATGTAAAACATCACACAATTAATCATGTATGAACTCAAAAACTAGATTAGATAGAGATTTCTGATGGAAAAGAAAAAATCTCAATTACCTAAAAGATTATGTACATGCACAAGCATTCTCTTACATTTATAGTTATCAAAAAAGGGTCAGCCAAGCCCTACTGTCCCAAGCCTCTGCGAATCAAAAAATTTGATGGGCTAAGGCGGCTCAAACCTTCATTCGGTATGGCTTGAAAATGCTCAACCCAACCCAAGCTTAGAAGGATTGCGGGTTGGAGTGGGCTAACCCCCTTTTTTTCAAACCTAAAATTTTATAACACCGAAAAAATGAGTAGATTTCTAAATCAAATATGACAAACAATAGTAGTATTTCAATATTATTGGAAAAGAATCTAGTGTGATCATACGCGATATACATGTAGCTGGTGTGATGCATCCCAGATACACGAACGAGATAAGAGACTGGCGATGGAGATGGATGGAGGTGAGGTCGCATGATTTGTCTATGTATCCTACATATATGGAAATCTACTTAGATAGAGTGTATCTAGAACAAATTAAACATAATTTTGACTCTACATATTTCGATATACATGCATCTGGACGCACAAAATAATTAGCTCATACTTTAGTGAATTTTTTTTTTATATAAATTATCATCAAATCAATAGTTTTGATCGACTCTGACCAAGCCTCAAAGGCCAAAAATTTATAATGGTCGGCCTTATAAACTGTAATTCATAATAACATGTTAGGTCAGTTTCATGGGCTAAGCCCATTTTGATGACTCTACTTATATTGCTCTCTAATATTACAATACACTTGAAAAATAAAATATTTTTTAAAACCAATCTGTTTAATAGCATACCAGACCACTAAGCAATAAGACCATATAAACAAAGGAAACAAAGAGCACTAGCCATATTTGGATAATAAGTGGATATTTCTTTCTTTATTTCCACTCTTATTTGGAGAAAAATAAAAAATAAGAAAAGAATGAAAAATTGGGTAGACAAAGAGAACAAATAAAAAAAAAAGACAATTTGTCATAAAAATTAGAACTTTTAAAAGGGACGGTGCACGACTTCCTTTTGTGGTAACCTTAAAATCCGAAAATAGAAGCCATTATTTTTGTGTCCTATTGGCATGTGGATCATATTTTATAATTTATACTATATGATTATTGTACAGTTGTACTGGTAGGTGGAGGGATATTCTATGTTTACTTTTATACCAATTCTCCATAAAGTAAATTATATCTGAGAAAAATGTGTGAAATATATCTGAATTTTGATTGAAATTATTATAATGACATCAAATTCTGAAAAAGATTTTTTACCTTAGCAATATTTAATAGTGTATTTTAAATGTATATAAGTCCCATGTGAACATAATTTTTTTGCATAATTATGAATAGCAACGTGTCCGCATGGACACATATAAAATACCCGATTAAATAGTGTAGTGATAAACAATTCTCTAATAAATTTGATATCATAACAATAATTTCAATCAAAATTGAATATTTTTCAAACCTTTTTCTCATTACATTTCATAAATATAAATTGTTAAATGTCGAAGGAGTTGCCACATTTAAAATACAACATTAAGCAGGATTTAATTCTTTTTTTAATGATTAGATGTCAATTTTTAAACAAGTGAATAATTTTTATAATTAAATGGGTCCAAAAAAAAAGATGTATAAAGAAAGCATCTATCTCCAAAAGGAATTATTTTATTTTGTGTTTACACTCGGAATATTATTTTATGTCCAAAATATTTCTTTTCCATAAAATATTATGTTGACATTAATGATTATACCAACTGTCATTATAATTATCCTTTAATTAATTTCAAATATCGTTTTTATTATCTGCACCATTCATTATACATTGCATAGCCTTGAAAGATTTTCATGAGGTACAATATTTTCACCTTTAATACTTATATCACTCTTGATCCCTTTTCTATGAAGGTGTGAAGATACTTATACACATAGATTTATCCTCCCATTTTCTACCGGTAAACATCTTCCTAATTTAATACTAAAAGAACTTGTTGAATCTTCGAGATACATATACTTATACCAGGTGAAATATCCACAGAATCTGAAACGACTCAAGTTTTGATCAATGTTCGTGAAAAAGGTATTTTCTATAAGATTTCTGATACATATAACAAGTAATGAAAAAGAAAAATTGGCCACCAAACATTTTATTAAATATGTTAAATTTTACGTGAAAAGGAAAATGAAATCAAATATTATCTTGACAAATAACAATGAAATATTCTTACTTTATCTTGTGTATCAAACGAATCAATCAACCCACCAAAGAGGGGTAATTCGTCATCTAGAATCTCACGTAAAAAGAAAATTGTTATTCTCTTCGTCTCATTTTACATGACACTTTTTAAATTTTGAGATTTTATTTATTTTTAATTGTAAATTTTTTATATATCTTTTAAATATTTTGAATTATTAATTATTGCGACTTACACTTTTTTCTTTTACGTAGTTTATAAATATATAAATTTTATTTTGAAAAAATTCACGCAGTTTGATCCTCGGAAAATAAAAAATGCTTCATAGTACAGGGCATTTCATTGCACATTAAAAAATGCTACATACCGCACCACGCGTCAGCGATCTATTGACGTCGGCACTTTTTATAACAAATTAACGAAATCAAGCATTTCATTGGTACACGTGGCATTTCATTGCACAATATAAAACCATCAGCGGTTTTCTCTTCTTCCCTTTTACACACTATTTTTTTTCCTCAATCAGAAGAAAGATTGACCCGAAACGACGAAACCGCAGCTCTCATTTTTGTCTTCTTCATCATTACAAGTAAGTTTTCGTCTCCATTTTCTTCTGAATATTAACTGAAAATTTCTTCGTTTTCCAAATAGTATCTGTTTCTCGCTATTTTTCGAGACGGATCTAGGATTTTAAGCTTATCGACTAACCAATGAGCTCATGTCGTTGTTTGAATTTTGAGTTCAATAGTTTCAGCAATTTCAGTGAGTTTTAATGGATTCAAGCTAAAAGTTATCGGTTTACATGAACTCACAACTCACGTAGATTTGCAAAATCAACTTCATTTCCAAAACGCTAATTGATTTCTCTCCTAAATTCGTACATTATAGCTCTATTTCAAAAATTTTTGAATCAGAATACAATAGTATTTTCTACTGTTTTGTGATTTTAGCATCAAATCAAGTATAAAATACCAGTTTCTGGCATTTTCCTGTACAGATGCGCGGATCTAGGATTTTAATTTTATAGGTTCAGGATTTAAGTTCTAGAGTGAATTTTAACGGATAAATCTCGATTCACACATTTAAGTGTATTTCTGATTGTGCTTGTGTATAAATATATATGTGTAGAGAGAGAAAGAAGAGAGATAGAGATCGAGTTCAATGGGGAGAGGAAAGATATTGATAAGGAGGATCGATAATTCAACGAGCAGACAAGTGACGTTTTCGAAGAGGAGGAATGGATTGTTGAAGAAGGCGAAGGAGTTAGCGATTTTGTGTGATGCGGAGGTTGGAGTCATCATCTTCTCCAGTACTAGCAAGCTCTATGATTATGCAAACACCAGGTTTTTCCCCCCTATTTCTCACACTTTTTTTGCCTGTCAGATGCTTGAACTGCAATTTATATTCAATTTTCTGGAAAAAAACTTTTTGCGTGTGTTTTCATTCGTCTATTAGTTAGTGAAGTTAACTACATGAAATGTATCATCTTTTTTACCGTACACGTACACATTAACTTCAAGTAAAATATTGCTTGAGGTTTTAAGGCGTATTGAGGCGCAAGCGTATAATTAAAGGAGATAGAGATATTTTATGTTGTTAACTTAACTATATCGTAGATGAATGAGTGAGCACAAACCAGAAAAGAATAAATCATAGTTTGAATCGAAAATGTCTAATTGAAACACTTTATTTAGAGTTAGATGTGTTGGATTGAAAGAAGACAATTTGTATCTTCTTCTATTTTGAAGTAATTTTATTTGGCACTAATATTCAGTTTAATGTAATGTGTTTGTTTATTATTGAAGTTCTCAATTAATTGAAATTACTAGGATGAAGATTATTAGCTCGAGATTTTATGATCCAAATAGGTTCATTTAAAAGAATATGTTTAATTTTACTACAAAGTTTTCTATTTACTAGTTATGTGTAGCTTTAATATGCTAAAAGTAGTATTTTGGATTAAGACTTATAGCTGTTATATAATGGGTAAAGACAAAATCATCTATGCTCTTTTGATATACGAACTTTCTAATTAATATTGTCGGAATCATCAAATATTATTATTTTATAGGTGTATTATTTAAACGATAAATTAATATTTATTAATATAAAATATGTTTTACAAGATTTAATGAAGTTAAATTTTGAATACATCAAAATCATTGTATCTTACTAATTTATGTATCATATTTATTGAATTAATATATAAAAAATAATTTCATTATACATAAAGTATAATGTATGATTCATTGTAATTTTTTTTTTATCAAAAATGATCTATTGTTATATTAATTGTTTATTCATTGTAATTAATAAACCATTGTAATATCCATTTTTCATCATAATAATTAAATATTATTCATTGAATTTTTACTAAAAACATTCGATGTATGATGGTGAGAGAATAAATTATATAAGTAACAGAGAAAATTTCCCCAAATCATTCCCAACAATGGCTTTTCTTTTAAAAGGTGTCACAAAATCAACAATGACATATCAAATACGTAAAGCATTATGTGAGTATAAAAGAGATCATTCCACGTGTAGTTAAAAAGATTGCAATTGTGACTTGATGAAAATTTTCATGTGAAATTAAGTTAGTCAAGGTACAATTTAGAACACACTCAAAAAGACTAACTGAATACCTTTTGGCTAACTTAAAAATAGAAAGGAATATCAAGCAACACATGTCAACAAACTTTTTAGACATGGAGGAAGTTGTTTATGAGAAATTTCTCCAACACTAAGACTATGTGAAAATAATTGGAGAGAATTTAGGAGAAAGTAAGAGATACAATGATTTTTTTGTATTCTTAACAAGATCTTGAACACAACTTTTCTCAGGCTATCTTGAAAAATTCAAGGTAAGACATGGTATCCATTCATTTCTATCATTCCAAAAAGAGAGGTTCAATTGATATACATGATATGGAGATGGAATTGGGATCAATAAAAAAAATTATACTATACTAAGGTCCTATTACCTTTGAACTTATTTTATCAATAATTTTATAATCCTTTTCGGCCTATGTGGCACTATCTTGTGTGCCAAACGCTGGTTGACTTTTTTTCATCAAATTAGTGCCACGTAGGCCTAAAAGAGATAGAAAATTACTTTTAAAATTTAGTTTAGGAGGTAATAGGACCTTAGTATAGTATAAGTGTGTCTATGTGATTTAGAATCCCTTTGTTGCAATGAAGATAAATATGATAAAAATGTCTATATGGATTATTGAAAAATAACAAAGCAACATGAACAACTTGAATTATCACTATCATGCAAATAAAAGAACATATATGATAAGTGTGTTTTCTGATGAATAAATTTATTAATTTGACCACAAAATACATGGTAGATGAAATTTGCTTGTAATAAATAATTGTTCAGCACATTTAAAAAATATCGATGGACTACCAAATGCTGAATTGCTTTTCTTGCCACCCAACATAACCTCAAAGATGGAATGTTCTTTTAAAGTTGAAATAATAAGAGTTTTCAAAATGTATTATTGTAATAGATTTTATCATATGATATTAAAATAAATTGATCCTAAGACCGGTTGAATTTGTAAAGTCATGTTGGGTGGCAAGAAAAACAATTATAATATTTTGTAGTTCTTTAATATTTCTTGGATGTGGTGGGCTATCATCTACTACAAGTAAAACTTGTCTACGTTCAAATCGATGAATGTATTTTAAAAAATGCATTTGTCATCTACACCTTTTGTTTGCACGATAATAACAATTGATGCTATTCATATTAACATTCTTAAAGCACCATGATTTCATATAATTTTCAGTAATCTATATAAGTTTTTTTCTCCAAATTTATCTTCATTTCAACAAATAACAATAGTGAATCTTTTTTTGTCCTACTTTATTTTTTCAAATTATTTCGTAACAAAAGAATGATTTGTTTGTAACCTGTAGAACAAATCAACTTCATTCATATGAAAATCACCTTTTAGATATGGAACTAGTATATTTTCCCCTCACAGACTCCAATTTTATGTTCATGTCTTGTATATTAATTGAACCATTCTCCGAAATGACTTGATACCATGTGTTAGCTTGATTTCTTAATAGAATCATGAGAAAAGTTGTGCTTAAAAATGTTGTTGAGAATATACAAATTTCATTATATATCTCGTTTTCTCTAAAATTAACTCTTCAATTATATTCACATGATCTTAATATTAGAGAAACTACTCTTAAACAACCTTTTTCATGTTTGAAAATTTTGTTAGTTTGTACCACTTGATATCATTTCCTTTTAGTAAGTTAGTCTAAATATATTCAAATGACTGTTTGAATGTGCTTAAAATGTACCTTAACTTTTAAATGAAAATTCTCATCAAGCTATAACTGCAAATACTTTTGAGTGTAGGTGAAATGGTCTCATTATACTTATATAATGTTTTACGTTATTTGATTTATTATTGTTGATTTTGTGACATCTTTTAAAATGAGAAATCATTACTTGTACGGTTTGAAAAAAGTTTCTTATGTTGCTTATATAGTTTATTCTCTCACTATCATACATTGAATGTTTTTAGTAAAAGTACAATAAATAATATTTAATTATTAAAAAATAAGGTACATTACAATGATTTATTAATTACAATGGATAAACAAAGAATCATTTGATAAAAAAAATATTACAATATATGAATATATATCATACATTGTACTTTATGTATGATGAATTTATTTTTTATATTAATTCAATAAATATGATACATAAATTAGTAAGATATAATGATTTTGATGTAATCAAAATTAATCTTTATTGGATCTCGAAAACATATTTTAAAAATATTACTTTATTGATCAAATAATAATTCTGTAAAATAATAATATTTTATGATTCCGATAATATTAATTTAGAAGGATTTTACTCTATAATCTTCTGCTTAAAATGTTAATGGTGTGTTAGAGTAAAGATTTTATAGCACATCCAAAGGATAATTTTCTTGTTATAAATTTTTTTCTCTCAAACTCAAGGTGAAACTAGTTTAAAAAATATTTAATGCATTAGGCATTAAATATAGACTAGTAAGCATTAATATCAAATCACAGTTAAAATATTCGAAATAAAAGGACAAATATTTATCCATTTTAAATTTACATCTGTTTATAAACTTTCAACAAATAATACACACTTGTTTATACTCTAGCATGATTTAAACAAAAATCATTCACATTCAAATAAAATAAATTATTAAATCACTTTCAACTCCTTAAACAAAAGTAATCAAGTTATTTTATTACAATTTAAAGGATATACTATTACATACATAGATAAAATAACTTTAGCTAGTCAAATAATCTCATATTTTTCTTTGAATTTTGTAAAAAGAAATTTCAATTTTATTTGTTTAATCTATATAACACAAAACATATAAATAATGCTCTAAATGTTTTCCCATCCTAGTACGATATTTTCGAAGATAACAGCTCTTTAGTAGATGTAAAACCTTTATTTAAATTATGGAATAATTGGAAGAATATCATTTATCCTTTTTGATAATGTAACTTATTTAGGAATAATAACAAAAATAAATAAATAAATAACTTATTTAGGAATAAAACTAAAAGATTAAAACATCACTTATTTAGGACCAGACAGAGTAGTTGTGAGTTGGCAAGCACAATATATAAAGAAATCTTTTAGGAGACGTTTGATGTGAAATATAAGGAATAATAATCCAGGGATAAAATGCAGTCTTACTTTATCTTTTATGTGTTTAGTTGGAGACTTGAAGGCAGGGGTGACTCGACGGTGTTAAAAAAAAACATGTGTCTTAGACCCCTAAAATTTAAGAGGCCTCATTTTTTTTATTTATAATAATAGGTTATAAGTTATTATTTTTTAACAAATATTGGATACTATTTGTAGAAAAAGTAAAATTTCATGAAAAATGAAGATATTATTAGAAGAAATTTGACATATTTGGAGTACAATATTCAACAAAAATAATTTAAAATAAGAATGGTTAAATTATCATATGAAAACTAGAAGAAACAAATTATATAAAAGTTATTAACAATTTAAATTTGAGTCCTTGTTTGATTTTTGCTTTAGGCAACTAATACGCTTGAGCCACTCTTGCTCGGAGATCTTAAGTAGACATTGGATTATTTATCCTCCACCATTTATATCGTAGTGTGATGTGATAAAATATCCCATATACATAATCGGATAACTTTTATCCTAGAATAACTTATTCCCAAACAAACAACCGCTGAATGTTTGGAAGCCCAACAGAGATTCAAGTTCAATTTCACTCTTTTAGGCAGCTCCTGAACACACTATTAAGACCCAAACAGATACAACAACAACTGAGTTCTAAACCAGACATGACCAAAGAGATTAATCAAAGCTGGTTCAAGTCACTCCTACTCAACAACTTGGCATGTTGATCAAAGCACCACCACTAATGGGCCAGAATGTGCAAGGTAACACCAAAACAGCAAACCTGGCCAAGATTTAATAACAGATAATACATAAGATGTCCTTTTAACTGGTCTCAACGGACATCTACGCTCTCCGAACAAGTAGGCATTTAACTTGCATAAAAAATTGAACAAATAAATATATGCTTCTTATGTGGCAATTCGTGTCTTACCTGTATTATGTCAAGTAGGATAGAACATGTTTGAGGCAGGTGTCCGCATGAAGGTCACTTGTTGCACTCTCAACTCCTTCCTATGGTGGCGGTGATGCTAAGTGGTCACTCCTTGGAGGTGATCCAAGGAACCCGAACTCTTATCTGAAAAGCAACTAGAAAAGATTTGAGAATCTTGATCCATGATGGCTCTGATACAATGCAGTGCAATAGGCTGAACTTGTGTGTTTCTATTACACGCGTATACAATGCAGTGCAAATACTATACATGCTGATCACACATTTTACATTTCTAGAGTTGTATGTTGTTCTGTGTTTTTACACTACATTTATGCTTTATTCATGTCCGATGATGACACTGGATCACATACTTGCTTAGTGGTTTGTGATTCTCTTTCGACAAATGGTGCAGCGTTTGTCTTGCCATTTAGCCCTCGAGAAAGGTGTAAGGCTGGCAATAAACATAGGTTCTCTGCAAAAAAGTATTACTAGAAGTACTTATACAACCAAATATTCAACCATAACCTTGAGATTTCTCAACATTATGAACTACTGCTCGTTTATAACAACTTTATGATACTGCGATGGTCAATGCAAATGACTACCTTTCAGTATGTACATTAGAAAAATCTGAACAGTTTTACTATTTTGACAGCATGAAATCAGTGATTGAAAGATACAACAAAGCAAAGGAGGACAACAGTTATAAATTGGGAGATCCAAGTTCTGAGGTCAAGGTTAGTTTTGCTAGCTAATTTACTCCGTCAAAAAGTAGCTTGATACAAGTATAACGTGTTGTAGTCTTTCATGCATTTGTAGTCTTCTTCTTGTTGTTTTGTACACTATTACCATGCATACATCTTATTGGTGTCTTTACTATAAGCCTTTGCTTGTTTGAGTGCCAACTTTATTCTGTATACCTACATCCGGATTTTTTTCTACATTTATAGCATCTAAGTTTAAGATGCTCAGAACTGTTAGTAACAAGCACAAGCAAAAACGTAGGTCGTGAAGTCAGGAGGACAGTAAGTTCTAGAATCTCTAGACAGTAGTAAAGCTGCCAGCAGACTAGTAGTAGGATACAATAATTCTTGAGGACAACCTATACTTGCAAAATTAATCAAAATGAATCGATTCCATGAACTTGGATCCCAATTCCACGGAAATCGGATGCCAGAAGTTGCATGATATTCCAATTCTACTTCTCTTAGTTGTACCTGTGAACCAGATCAATTCCATGAACTTGGATCCCAGGGTTGTTGGATTATGGTTTTAATATATGATGACAAGAACATGCGCATGCATGAAAGGATGTGTCAACAGTTGATTCCACAAACAAAGTGGGCGGAGAGAATGGAAATTCTCATTAGCAGATATCTGTTATACCATCCCCATTTGATCCTTCAATTATGGAGAAAAGGAGGAATCATCTAATGATGGAACCTATGATGAAGGCCAATACAACTAACAAAGGGTTAGCTTTGTGGCCAAGAATAACTAGGACAAAAAAGAACTTGTTAGTTAAGATACAGCAAAGTAAAAATGTATTCAGAGTTGACAGCTACAAAGATGGTGGGCCAAGAGGGAAGATTTTTTAATAACACAAACAAAGTCTCTGGAAAATTGTTTCATCTTAATGGCTCACCAGGGAAGAAATTTTTACAGGTTTACTTTATCAAGTCCACTTTATTTCGTCATGGGACCTGAAACAACTTCCAAAAACCACATCCGAAAAAGACTTGTAACATCTATGAACTGGTAAGTAAAAAAAGTCAGGATGACAATGACCGGATTATGACCATTAGGTCCACTCAATATCCTTAACGGTGTAACTAAACTTTATACCAAGATGACAATAACATGGAGCTGTTACAAATTTGGCCACTCTTGCAATACCATAATGACATTCTGGGAATTGGGATATCACTGGTTGAAGGTCTTTGATTCAAACAACAGTATCCAGCTTTACAAGACTACAGACAATCTTAGCCTAGTCATATCATCTATCTGCTATTTCGAGATTCTAAATCCTTCTTTGCAATTGTTTCAGGGTCAGAAGATCTGTTCTTTAGATTATGAGAAGAAGCAAAGGGATAAAAACTTCCTTAAAAAATAGTTTGTTTTGCTTTACCGAGCATATTCAGTGGTGCAGGTCAGAACATAGGTGAAGATTATGTGATTAGAGGGAAAAGAATAGAAACTTTGGACCTTCACACTTTCAGAAGTTGCATATCTGGCCGAGTGCCTTAGTAGTTCAGTTAGAGCATGGAAATGGAAATGGTTAGTCTGTATTTTCTGGTATAGATTGATCACAGAAGCAGCTCTTGAACCCTCTTAATCAGGTGTCTTTTAACCCAAATATGCCTGCTCAGTGCTGACATGATTTATCACATAGCTGAGATTTGTGCTGAGATGTTAATGCCACCATCATATGGCATCTACTGCTCGTAGGATATATACCAAATATACTTTTAAGTTATAACAGTAAACAGTTTCGAGTATGGGCATCTCGTTGGAACTAAGGAATAAGTTCTAAATGGGGTTCCAAGTCATAATTTCCTGTTCAAGAAAAGCAGAAAGGTTTGCTATATTACAGGAATCTAAGTGATTCAGCTTAAGCCAACACCATGGGTACGAGAATGCAGTTAGGTCTTCTGCAATATAAAAACAATGTGCTACACATTTTCTTGATATGCAGGAAAATTAAGCCCCTGCCAACGTTACCTTCGAGAAATACAAATTGCACAGCTAGACTCTTTTTTTGTGAAGATGGTCACACTTGACTTGTCGTCTAGAGCTACATCTGAACTCAAGAGATAAAATCCTCTAGACCGTATTCCCAAAATATGTCGTACCATCATTTTACTCGATTGCCAATTATTTTCAAATCACTGAAGTTGCAATAACTTCTGCAAATGCAAAAATGATTAGTTGAAGGAAATCCAAGCTCTCACGATACACACCCGGATGCATGCCAATCCTATGTCTAATACCCAAATGTCAATAAACTAATGAGTAGAAGTGCCAGCATTTAGAGACAGGGATAATGGTGATGTAGGAGCTAGCACGGGCAAAAACATAAACTGAAAGACTCCCCTTTTCTCAAACTGAACATCTTCATGCATAATAAATGTTGACAGTAAGAACTATGCACATATTACTAGGAATTCATACATTGAGAATATTAACTCACTAGAGAGGGAATGGGTTTGTCAATGTTGTCTTCAATACAACATTAAAGAACTACATATCAATGTCAATCTTAAGCTAATATACGGAATTTTATAAACTAAATAACGAACACTAGTTTACCAAACCAAAAAGTTTCTGTAAGAGGCCTTTACTTTGTCATGCTGTCTCGGTGCAGTGAAAGTTACAGTCATCCATTCCAAGCCACCAGGGGTTCTATCTTGCACCACCAGATGAGGTTGGAATCTTAAGTTGTATTACACGAGGTGAATGGAAGTATTAGATGAGGAACCAATAGTGTAAATTGTCATACAAAATTCAAACATGATTGTAAAGCAACAGTAGCTCATTATTTTCCTCAACACATATTGAAAGGTTAATTATGGTTTGCTTTTGAAATAGTATGTTTCTGTTTTGGTTAATCGATGCTAATTCTAGAAAGCAACAGTAGTTCATTATTGTCTTCAAACCATTATTGAAAGGCTTGTTATGGTTTTTGATATGTGAAACGATCTTATCAAACCATTTCTGAAAGGCTCATTCTATTGATTTCTCTTTTATTGATAAATCCAAGCTACTGGAATTTACTAATATATCTTCTTGTCGCAGTTTTGGCAAAGGGAAGCTGCACTGCTGAGGCAACAACTAGAGAACTTGCAAAGGAATCATCGGTAAGCTCTTTCACCCCAACTAGCATAATTATTTAAGTTCTGAGTGAATGACATTAAACAACCAATAGGGCTAAAACCAAAGGCAACAGACAGAATATTGAAAAATGGCTAAAAATTTTCTGGCATCATACGTGCCCAGAATAGATAGCACGACAAGAAAGTGACTTAGGTCTCTGCTATGATCATGGAGAATCTCATAACATGCAATACGAGTGATATTCTAAAATGGAGTTGTTATATTCAGAAGAAGATAACAATATCTTTGATGCAATATGACTAACAACAAAGGTGGAGGCTAGGATTTGATGTTTATGGATCCGTTTTTTTTTTCCTAAGTCGTTTTAGTTACTTTTAGAGGCAAAACATATGCTTGCAGTCATAGTCATTTTACCTGTGGATTTATATTAAAGGCCTAAATTGGCTTAAAAGATTGCTTCTCTGGCAGAAAAATGATGGGTGAAGAGCTATCAGGACTGAATGTCAAAGATTTACAGAACTTGGAAAAGCAACTTGAAACAAGTCTGCGTGGTGTCCGTGTGAAAAAGGTATGAGCTTTCACCTCAAAATATGCTAAATTATTTGTATAAATAGCGCTGACAACCTCTGATTTCTGTAGGACCAAATTCTGATTAACGAGGTACAAGAACTAAACCGAAAGGTCAACCCCTAACTGCAACACACTTGTTGTCATTTATCCTAAAAAAATAAGTTAACAAGCCAACTTCATCTGTTTCTTTGCAGAGAAATTTCAGCCATCAAGAAAACAAGGAACTTCATAAAAAACTAGACATTGTTCGTCGAGAAAATATGGAATTGTATAAGAAGGTATTGGTATATTTCACTAGAAAAGATTTCGCCTATGCTAGTAGTTAATAATTTCCTTCTTAAAAATCAAAACAAAAACCTCAGTCATTCTGCTTCAAAAAATATTCTACATGTCCTGTTCGAAAATCAGGTTTATGGAAATAGAGATTCAAATGTAGTGAGCAAAATGGCCACGAGTTCAAGCAGTCTAAGCGTCAAAGAGGACCCTCTCGCACCTCTTCATCTCCAGTTAAGCCAACCACAACTACAACACTATGAAATGCCAGGAACTACAAAATTGAGGTAATTTTCGCGTGCATATAATTTGAAAGCAACATATAAACTCCAATTATCGGGATTCTTGACTCTTGTCATACTGAAATACTTCAGGCTGTCACTGCATTAGTGGAGAAGATGCACGTAATGTGCGCTATTAGTGTTGTCATCAATGTTCTAAAACATACTTTTCTTTGTCAATGAGCTTCTTCTGAAGGGGAAACACTAATTTGTCCATATATTTGTCATTCATGTCTATAATTATTAGTCTTGCACTTGACATCTATATTTGTATTAGTTTCTCCCTTCGTATTTAATTTTTCATTAGAGCTTGCGCTTAAACCCCCATCGGACCTTAAGTGTTTTTTTGTGCTTTTTGCTTTTGACAACACTGTTAAAACTAGTCTAGAACCTGTTGAGTTGATCTAAGATTTAATTTAACTTCAACTACTAATGAAACTGATCCACAATTGTTGGGTTTAGCAAAGTGTGAATGGGAAAAGAAGAGAGAATATGGAAAAGTGAGGGAACCAATTTGGAGGGAAAATAAAAAGTCATTTGCAAAGTGCAAATGAAAAGTCATTTCTCCCATATCGGCAAAAGAAAGGGAAATTGTTGTCCTTATATAAAAGGAAACACTTCCTTTACTTCTTAAAGAGCTAAGAAGAAGGTGTCCTCTTGCTCCGTCGTTGTCGCTTGGATTTGGCAAATGAGTTGATTGATAAATTTTTTGGACAAAATTTATTTAATCAATTTTTGTTAATCAAATAAATCCTGTTAATCTTATCTCTTATAAATTAATTTAGGACGTTAGTTAATTAACAGAATTAATTCGCGTATAACGGTAACGTTCCAAAAAGTCGTTACTTTCCCAACAGACACATTTTTTGAAAAGTTGTTATTTTTCCCAAAAGACGCAACTTTCTGGATAAAACGGGTCTGAACAGATTTGTCAGAACAGACACGTTTCTTGCTGAAAATGGCTATAAAAGGAAGTCATTTTTTTGTTTTTCAAATACCGAAATTTTTTTCCTTCTCTGAATATATATATTTTCTCTCAAAATCAAAGTGTCGATAGACTGAGTCTGTGTGACTTGTTACTGTTCTTAAGTTCGCTGAAGTTAAAGAAGTTTGAGGTACCGCTATTTCTATAACAGGATTAATCTGTTTTATCTTGGTAGAATAAATCCATAACCTCGATTACAGTGAGAGGGTATTAAATTTCTTAAGGAGACACAATAATTTTTGTGAACTCGGATTATTTTATTTTCTGTCTACTTCATCTTATTTCTGTTTATGTTTTTTGACTAATCTTATAAGTACAGGTTAATAACAATAACGAAAAGACATCAGAAAACGAATTAGGACATTGAATACTACAAGAAAAGGAAAAATATACAAACAAGCAAGAAAAGATCACCAATACTACAAAAAAAAAATTAATTACTCATTGAATGATCAAGTCCATACATCAAACTGAACTTCAAAGAATCTTAAAAAAAATAATTACATTGTGTGGAGGATTACCTTAGTGTGAGAAATATTTACACAAGTTAAGGTTACTTAAGAATCTACAATGACACAATGGTGAATCTATAAGAAGGTAATTTTGTACAAACATGCTTTTAAGAGCGCGACAAATAATAACAATGGTGAATTCTTCAATGATATTGTCGCGCATGAACTGATCAACTCAAAGAGAGACGGGCAAGTTTGAGAAGAACACGATTACTGTTATAGTGAAATCAACACAAAAAGGACATTCTTCAACAACTATATATATATATATATATACCGTCACACATGAGTCTGACCAGCTCAAAAGACATCCTTCATCAACAACTATACATATCGTTGGCCTGATCAACAACCATATTAAACCGTTGCACACATGACCTTGATAAACTCGTGATCAAGCATGACCAAGTCCAAAACGAGCACGTCAATGCAAAGGACATCCATGAACCGCGATGCCTTTAGCAGTAGGACAACTAGCCAAACCACAATATTCTCCTCCAGTACCCCACCAATTAAGTTTAACTTTATCAAGGAAGAAGTATATAAAAACTCCCATAAATGCTAATCCAGCATCCAATGCAGCTGAGAGAACATAATTATACTTTTGCCACCACTTCTTTTGGTATTTGAAAATGAAGAAATTGAATATAATAGCAAAGACAATCCAACTATTGAAGTTCAAAGGTGTTGCTGGAGGCATACTTGCAGTTGCACCTAAAAGTACTGGAATGTTAATCAATTTAATCCAACTTTGTTTTGGGAATGCTTTATGTAACAACCATACTATAATTGGTGCACATAAACCACCAAGAAAGAACCAATTTAGTGCACCATAGTTTCCAAGATCACCAAACATTCTTTTAGGTCCTACTAAACCCCAGATAACCGATGCATCGAAAAAGACGCGACTTCCTGGACATGTCCATGGACTATTTACTGGGAGTAATGCATCTTGGCATATATTATCAATGTTTGTAAGTAGCCACCATGCTACAGTCATGTTTATTGTACCAGCAATCAATGTTCCAAGCAACTGTTTCAACAACAAAAAAATCAGCTTATTGAATATCATGTACAGTACTTAAATAAAATAATTACGGAGGCATGACCATTAACTTGGCGTCAGCAGACATCTTTGACCTTTAACTTTGGGTGTGCACAAGTATACACTTAAATTTGTATAAAGTTGATCAATTAGACACATCCGTTCTACATGACACCCTACATGGCAATGTTGTGTTCCACATGTATTATGCTAGGTAAGACACATGTGTATACTTGTTCAATTTACTACAAGTTTAAGAAGATAATCAAAAGTACATTATAGCAACAACTAGTTTGCTAACAAACTTATGAAGGGATGATCAGACATATACTATAGCAAAAATAACTTTTAGCGGCAATAAATTTGCATATTAACAAAGAGAGCTAAAATCTTTATTCACATTAATGTCAAAGGTTTAGAGACATTTATAATGTCGCAATATATAAATGTGTCCTTTAACTTGACATCATTTCACGTTTATGCCCTCAAATTTTGTGTGTGACATAATACACGCAGGAGACCACGTAGGGAACAAATTGTCACGTAGGATGCCGCTTAAGACATATGAGTCTATTTGTTCAACTTTATATTAGTTTAAGTGTCTAGCTACTTGTGCACACCCAAAGTTGAAAGACATAAATATGAAATGAGCCCAAATTAAAAGACATATTAATGTATTATGCCAAAAAAAAAAAAGAACATTCGAACTAGTGCATATATTACTTCATAATCAATTTCAGTCACCGGAGACGAGTTAAGATATCTAAATATAGGTCATATTGAAAGTGGAGGAGTTCAACTTCATGCACGCTAATGGAAGTCAAATTAAAGTGTCTATCTATGAATTCTGTTTTTATAAACGAGGACAAAAACGAGTAATTTAATTAATTAATTAATATAATATAATATAATACCTGAACAATGAACATTGATCTTGGAGGAATCTTCATATAATGTCCTAGCTTAAAATCAGCTAAAAATGAAACAGCTTGTGCCATACTTATATATCCAAATGTTTTAAAACAAACATTGGCTATTGGTCTCCCTGGAATTATTAGACCAATAATATATTCTGTCATCACATTTAATCCTGGTGTCTGTCATCAAAAGCAAAAAATTGTTTAGTTAAAAAATATTCAATGCACCAAAAAATTGAAAATTAAATTAAAATTACAGAGTATGTTGCTATTGTAATAGACAATCTAATAATTACCATGTTTGTTTAGTCTAGAAAACTTAATCAAGCAAACAAACAATTGGATCTAACTAAATGAGAACATTCACATTATCATTATTACTTATAGTCTCACAAAATATTAAAGACAATAATAGAAAATGACAATCTAGTTATATTTATTCTTTGTTTCAATTTGTCTATCTTATTTTTTTTATTCATTAAAAAAATTGTTTTATTTTTCTCTTCACTTGACATGTTTAAAACCAATAAAATAAACAACATTTCGGTACAATATTAATCTAGGTAGTATATTTAATTTAAGATACAATATTCAAATTTTTTCTTTATATCTTAAACTACGTGTCAAGTACATAAAATCAGTGACGAAGTCAGGATTTTCACTAAGGTGATTTAAAATGTGAATTAGTCCAAGGACCAGGAGTTCAACATCTACTATATATTATTAACATAATTAAACTCTATGTGAAGTCAAAAAATCAAACAAATAAATTGAAACGGAACCGAAAGAGTATTAATTACTTACCATGTTTGTTGTGGCTGTGATGATGCTTATAGGGAGAGTGAAAATCAAGGCAATGGCAGCAGCCAAAAGAAGACCCCACCATGGAAGTTGAACTTGATCAACCCACACAATGCAAAGTATAAGTGATAAAACCAATGAAACTGCAAGCATTCCATGAAACCACCAGCCAGGAATGTCTGGATATTTTTTCATAAGTTTTGTGTGGATATCATCAGATTTTCCTGATTTATTTGAAGCTCGAAATCTAGAAATTATTTCCCTAAACAAATTAACAAATACCAATCAGTATGTGGGACTTTTCGGTGCCAATTCAAATGAAATAATTAGGTTTCAGAGTAGATATCGGGCATTAGGTGGAAAATCAAAACATTCAGTATGTCCATAAAGAAATAATGAAAGATATGAGTATTTTACCATCATATTCGTATTTAATCGATGTTTAGTAATAGGTCTTAAAAAATAATTTGGAGAAAAAGTAATTAATGCTAAGGATAAAACGTGATTTTTTTTTCCTTGCTATGTTCAAAGTGACGAATAAAAATGAAATATTTTTTTTTAAAAAAAGTACATTTGCAAAGTAACAATTGTGTTTAAATAATCCATTTGAAAATATTTTTTCCAATTAGAGCAACAATTTGTGTTTATTAAAAAACAAAAAGTTAGCAACAAATAAATTGATAGAGCTAAACAATAAAATCTGTCACTAATCCTGTTTATAAAAAAAAATCAGCTTGACTAAGAATAATTTAGATACAAAATTTGAAGTTAAAAGTGCTTTTATAGAAAAAATAAAATTGTTTCTTTTCATTTCTAAAAACAATCTTATTATATTCTATAATTACTTTAATAAATACTTATTTCCCTCCCTAAAAGCTAGTTAAAACACAAAATAAACACTTCTGACTTTTCAACAGCTTGACAAAACAAACTATTATGATAAAAGAGAAGACTTTTCAACAGCTCGACAAAATAAACTACTAATATAAAAAAGAAGATTTTCAATCGCTCTACAGAACATACTATTATTATTAAAAAAAGAAGATGTTTCAACAGCTCGACTAAACCAACTGTTATTATAAAAAAAGACTTTTCAACATCTTGACAAAACAAACTATTTATAAAAAAAAGGACTTTTCAACAGCTCGACAGAACAAACTATTATGATAAAAAAAAAAAAAAACTTTTCATCAGCTCGACATAATAAACTATGAATATAACTAAAAAGTCGTTTCTAACAGCTCGACAGATCAAACTATTATTATTATAAAACAAAAAGAAGAAGAAGACTTACTTTCCATTGAAGAGACCAACTTGAGTGAGAGTAGCAACAACAGCAGCAAAATTCAATCCATAAGAAAGTGCAAAAAAAGTGCTTATATTAATCCTTCCTTGTTTCCCATAAGCCACTTGATCCAACTCAAATTTATCATTAACAATTCTGTGAATATCATACTTTTGTCCTTGTGCATTAAACAAATGTGAAGACAATATTGGAAATGTCTTTGCATTGTAAATATCATACCCCCAATATGATATTGGTATCATTATATATACCACAAAAACATACCCTACTATAACATTTACTGTTGCAAATAATGGACATACCAATGGACTTCCAAGATATGATGCCACAACTGACCAATCAAATGTAAATGATAATATCCCAAGCCCTTTCATTCCTGACCCTATTTGATGTGCTATCACTGATTTTGGATAAAAAAGGCAAAGTAATGAAATGTTTGATAAAGTTGGGAAGAGAAATCCTGGTACTATGTACCAAATAAAGCTACAAGCTAGAACTACTAAGAAGAATTTTCCTCTTGAGCTTTTACCATCCGCGTCTTTTTCATGTAGTGCCCTGTTAAAAAGAATTTCATGAGTAAGTTAATGTGATATGAATTTTGAATTAATCAGGTACCTAAGTAGTATCGCGCGTCAAATAATTACCTGAATAGAGAGACTACAACCATACAGCCAGGCCACCACATTTCTGCAGGGTCTACAACATACTTTCTCATTATCCCAGCCCATCCATACCCCAAAACCTGATCAAATTCACCATGTTAGGTTAATAGGTATGAAGTGTATTTTTTAAAAAAATAAATATTTTTGTTATATGTACAATTTTTTTTTAAAAAAAATCCTCAAAAAGTTATAAGAGAACTTAACCTTAGTCTCTGATTATAATATAAGGATACGTACGACTTTACACCTCACCACGTGGACATTCCTATTACCTTAATAGTTATTGGAGTTGGGCCAAAAGCCTACACGGGTTTCAAGAATTCCCACGTAGGCTTTCGTCCCAACTCTAGTTGATTAGTAGAGTCAACACTTTGTGAAGTGTGAAACTTCCCAACTTAAATACTAGACTTTGTTTCGTGTGTTCAATCTCCCATGCAACATATAAATCATGCGAAATTCTCTTTCTTAGTCTGTTTGTAATAATATAGACACACGTTTGAAGAGTATCAAAATCATCTCTTTAAGTAATCAGTGGTCTCTTTTAACATAATTTGGACAATCTCACCTCTTAAACTACCTTTTGTGAATGAGTCAAGCTTAAGATCTATTTCTTTAAAATAGTATTAGAGCTAAATACTTCCTAATTCTCAATTCTCATTTCTGACATTGAACCCTCTTATCCACACACACCAGACGTCTAGCCTTGGGCGTGACTCGTGAGAAGTCTCACATTGGTCCTTTAATACGTTTTGAACAATTCTCACCTATTGAACTATTAAAGATGAAAATTACCTGAGTGGTAACAACAAGAACCCAACCAGCCACAAATGATATATTCCTCAAATAAAATGCCTTAATAATAGTCACAATTGAAACAGCATAAGCTGTCCCAGCACCACAATTTGCAAATATTGAAATCAAAACATGTTCTTTCATGTTAAATGGTCCTGGATTCAATGAAAACTCCCATGATCCTATCTTAAATTTCCTTGTTGGCAACACTTTAGCCATGAGTTTTCCCACTGGCAACGCCGCGATTTGAACAGTTATCATACTTATGCTCAATGGTTGTGTCCGATAACTGAAAAATGTATTGAGAAATGCCAGAATTGAACACGATAGGAGTCCGAGAAACCACATACGAAATGTCCATACTGGTAGACTCGTGTCGTCCTGATTTGACACTGTCAACCTGTTTATCGAGACATAATATAATTAAGTTAATAAAGTTATTATAAGTAGCTATAAAGAACTTTGTTTTTGTATCCATTTTTACTATGAACATGATTTATCTAGGAAATTGTGATATTTATGCAGCAACAAAATAAAATAATGTTTTAAACATTCCATCATATTTGTAAGGATATAATAGGAATTTATGATTTTTGTGTGGCTATAAAATGTCATCAATGGTGTGTTCGGTATGATGGGAAATGTTTTTCTAAAAACAAAGGGTCGGTTTTTGACTTATTTTTTTTATGTCTGGTATGTAATCTAGATAAATAATATGAGAGTTTGGAGCTAAGGTGAAGATAGGTGTCTTGGAGGGCGTGGAGGATACAAGCTATATATATATATATATATATAATGGAATGTCATTTGTGAAATTGTTTTTCCTACTTCTATTAGGAAGTTATTTTTCCTCATTATTACACAACTTTATTTCTAAAAAGCAATTCAAATTTTTTGACCAATATGAAAGAATTTTAAAATGTTTTCCTCCATACCAAACACAAATAGAGAACTCGAAGTTTATCATTTCAAAATAGGTAAAATCATTCTTTTTTGCAATAGGTTAAAATAGGAAACAATATTACAAAAAATAGAACTTTGCCATCAAATAATTTAATATTTCATATGAGATGATCACACTATTCAAACGCACCTGACTTGTTCTATCGGTGAATCTTCATCTTCATGAATTTCTTCTTCAAATTGATTTTCTATGTTTTTCTCGACTTCCATGGCTTCGGTTACAATCAAATGATGTTAATTAGAGTCAAAAAGAACAAAAAAAAGAGAATTTTTAGACTCTTTTTAATTTTTTTTCCCCTTTAGGTATTTTGAGTTATTCTTATTGTTCTCTTTTTCTATATTGACAATTTTTTAAAAAAAATTTACACAAAATTTTGGAAAACCTTTTTTGTCCTTGTAACCTCCTCGCGTATAACCCCTGATCAAAGTTGAGTGATTTTTTCGTTACAAAAAATACTTACAAAGATTTTGTATCCGAAGAAATGTTTTTTCTTTTTATTTTTCTTTGTATGTATTCCCTTTGACAGGGGCCAGGGAGGCCAAGGGGGGAAAATATCGATGAGTTTTCAGTAGAATATAGTTATGATTGTAAAATATAAAATATATACATATATATATAGTGCTAAAAACGATCATTTAATGCGAAAATAATGCAGTTACATAGAAAAAACAGGAAAATTAGTTGTTAATATGAGATCAAGATATTTTGGTGAAATTAAATTAATATAGAAAAATAAAAACGGGCGCAATTTATGTATGTTTTTTTAAATTAATGGCTAGATACAAAGACAAAAATTCAGGATTTAATATATTATTATAATAAAGTGATTTACTATTTATATTAGTGTTGAACTTTTAAGGGCACACCACTAATTTGTTATACTTTAAGAAATATGTTTAAAAAACAAAATTTCTTACCATTTAAATAACATATCTATATTTTGTGTCGAAATTATGGAGATCAGTAAATTTGGTTATTATATGTAACATCATCTTCTACTATCGATTTTAATATAGATATTTGACTTGTTTGAATAAATTTATGAATTTGTAAAATTCTAATAACAAGAAAGACATGTATATATAATTGGTTTTGAAGAAATGTAGACCTTAAGTTAATATATATATTTTTTTAATATCTTTCTATATTAAATGTTGCAACTTTTAAACTTTCTATTATTTTGATGTTTCTAATTTGTATTAAAGCACAAATTTCAATTTGTTTATAATAATTGAATTTTCCAACATTATATATTGCTAAATCATGTCACGTAAATTGAATCGAAAGGAGTTATATTTGAGGAAATGGTTTTCGAGGCCATCCACAATTTTAATAGGAAAAATGATCATTAGTCGTTTAATAGATAGATTAGTTTGTTACTACTCCTATATAACTGTTTCATATATTTCAATTTTTATTTGGTCGAAATTTTCATATGCCCCTTATCAAGTATTGTTTCGATGGATAAAATCCAAAAAAGGTAGAGTATATATGAATTTTACCTTTTTTTTTATAGGATAAAAAAATAGTTTTCCAAAAATCTCAAACTCAAGAAGAGCTAAAAAAAGAAAGCAATAATAACAAGTAAATAAATAACAAGATAATAAAATAAACGAAATGAAAGGGACAAATACATAGCTCAAATAACAATCACTACTGAAAAAAATATAAATATTTAATTGACAATCCAATCAAAATATTATCATAAATATGAAATTCTTATCTAAAAGTTCGCCAAGATCATTTTCGACAAGCCAATTTTCATTCACATATTTTAATAGTAAATTTCACAAATTGTTTCACCCCTCAAAAGGAGAAACTACAAAGTAAATTACATTACAATAATTCAATAAAAATATTATCCTACCAGTCAAACATAGTATAAAATTAACATATGAACAACGTTTATCCTGTCAGCAAATCAAACATAATATAAAACTAATACATGATAAACAATCAAATTATTCAGATATTAATTTTGCGCTTATCCGGCTACCAAACGACTCTAATATTAAATCTCTCTAAAAATGCAACTAGAAAGAGGTATTGAATATGAAATCAGAAGTTAATCCACCATAAACAGCACCAATATTACCAATTATAGAGATCAATGCATATTCTTTGGTATTAAAATATCCTGGATTCAAAGAAAATTCCAATCCAATTAGACGTAAATAAATCTTTCTTTTTGGTAATTTCCTGCCCATAATAAAACCTATGGGGTACACAAACACCATAACCCATACCATTGATACAACACATTCTGATGTCTCATGAAGATAATATTTTGTAATAATTATCAAGAAAATAAACGATAATAATCCCAATAACAACACGCGAAATGTCCAGACAGGTTCATCATCAATATCATTATCATCATCATTATCAACGTTTTCTTGTCCTGAAACATCTCTAGCGTTGAACACTTCTCCTTCTTCTTCTTCTTCTTGTCGTAATTGTTGATATGTTGGGTAACATTCATCGATTGGTTTGGATCTTGGTTTCAATCGAGATAAACGGGATGACATTGTTGTAGGGGATAAGAAAAAGTTGTTGACACCTTTTTGTTTATCTGTTTAATTGTCTATTTTAGCAAATAAAGAGAAATTTATTATTTTCTTTCGATATCATCCCTAATAACAAATGTTAAGTAAAATGATATCGAGGAAATATATTTTACAAGTATATTTTGATTAAATTTTATGGTTCAATTTTTTTAAAAGAATTTTTACCTTTTAATCTATTGTTCTTTTTATTTTAATTTATATGGCCTTTTTTTTAATTTCTCAAAATAATATCAATCTCCTCCTTTTTTCCTAGAAGGTTGCACTAAAATAACATATTACAATTTTTAGATTTTTTGTATTTTTCATTAATTACTTTCCAATATGAAGATTTTATAATGAGACAATGATATATAAAATAAAATATCAATTAATACGATTAAAGAACTAGCAGACAATTAATTATTTTATAATAATATTTTTACTATCTCTCTTGATTTAGTTTGATATTCAAACATTCTATATTTGATCTATAATAATACAAAATTTTTCTGTAATTTATCTAATATTCTATTTATTCAATATACTTTAGAATATAACTAAATATTTTATATGATGCATTTGGTGATGACATAACAAATAATACCACATATTAAAAAAAAAGAATCAGTTATCGAGTAGTTAAAAGTTAGTCCTCCTAATTAAGTCTACACACAATTCTTTTAAACGAATTATTTGCCTATCATGAAAAGACATATAAATAATCACACTACTTAATAGTGAAATTCTTGAGTAGCTTTAGTACAACTCAATTGACCAAAACAATTGCACTTTAATCTCAAATTAAGTTATGTGCAACATATTCATTATGGGGAGGAAATAGTATGCAACTTCTTCATTATAAAGTAACAATCGCTCGAAAACTATATGATAATCTATAAAGACAGTACATGTATTGCAATGCAAGAATGTTCATTCACACCCTACGACTACAAATTCTTTATGATACAAAATAGTTTATGGATTAAGTAGGGGATAAGAATCATTTACATACTCGATTTTATTTTAAAAATTAAACTTTCTTTTCGACTTTAAACAACAATCAAGGTTTCTCCTTTATTCTATTCATTGTCCATTTCACTCTTCTTATATCCCGTATTTTAATTTTTTATTTGAATGATAATATTTGTATTATATCATGCATGTTTGTGGATCAAATAATGATAAAATTAAGTTTAATTGACAATGACTTAATTTATTAGAAACTTTAAAAATAAATTCATCTTGAGAACTGATTTCTAAAAAAATAATTTTGATAAAAAATAATTTGTGTTTAATTAATTAACTTATAAAGTACTTTTTTTAGCTACAACTAGCTAGTGTTTGACCAAATTTTGATAAATTGTTTTTAAATAGTATTTTTCCAAAAAAATAAATAACTTTTTCGGGAAAAACATTTTTCTTTCATCTTTAAAAAACAACTTTTGTTATTAATCAAACATTCCAATATTTTTACCTCTCAACCACACAAAATATTAGTTAAGCATAAAATAAAGTCCACAACCTCTCAAGTCTCAAATCTCAATTATCTTTAAGCAAACATCCAAAATGGAATTCTAAATAGACAACTAGCTTAATGAAATTTGTCTTTTAGAGTTAATTTCATTGTACCACTCATTTCTCATGAATGAATCCATCAAACTTCTTTTTTTTTTTCAATATAAATCATCATGAATGTGGTTATTGTCGTTTCCTCCATTTGCATGATCCACATAGAGTCAAGGGTAGATATATATGGAGTAATTAATTCCATATTGCACATACTTTAAAATATAATACAAAAATATAACTATTTTGACAGTATTATTCGACGATCTATACGAAAAGACAGTTTTATTAGTGTATTTCTCTTAAGAATGAAGAAGTAGAGAGATCTTAATTAATATGTACGTAATTTTAGATATTGACAGATGATTTGAAACAATATTAAAAGAAAAATATGAAAAGAAAAATATTTGTACTTAATTAGGATAAAAATGATAAATAAAAATTATTCTGTATTAGAGTAAAAAGTAAAAATAAAATTAATAAATGAATCTTAAACCAAATTAAATCACACAAACAAACTCATGGAAGATATTAATATTAATTAGAAACGATGGACTACCCCTAGTTTCCCTTCCCACGTTATTGGCTAGAAAACCATTGGCTCATATTAAACTAATAATAACTAAAGCTCATATGATTTACAAATTTAAAATATATTTAAATTGATATCATCTTGAAAATGATTAATTAAGTTACAAAAAATCATTATAGCCTCTCAATTGAAATTAAAGAGAGAGAAAGAGCTACTCCTAATAATAATAATAATAATAATAATAATAATAATAATAATAATAATAATAATAATAAGCAAATTCAAGAATATATTATCCATTAACAAAATTCATTCAACATTTTTTTCCCATCAAAATTAAATTTTGTAAAAAAATTAGAGACATTTTCCTACATATCCAGCATTTTTGAATAGTGCCTGCTTTATTTCTTCTGCATTTGTAACTCCTCTTTGCTCCATTTCCTATCATCATATCACCAAAAAGAAAAAAAAAATCTAATTAAATTATTTATTACCAAATTGAGATATTTTTTATGAGATGTTATGATAAATACTAAATAATAATAAACACATGAAAATTATTTGTTAACAATATTGTTAGAAGTTATTTTATTACCTCATAGCAAGAAGCTTGCATTGCAAAATCATTGAAACAACTTATAACACATTGTTGAGGTTCAAGGCCTAAGGCATCTAGTGTGGTCAATGTTGATAGCAAAAGACTAGATTTGTTTGCACAATTAATCTCCACTCTTGTATCAATATTATTCCTCCTTTCCACATTAAACTGCAATAAGAAATGAAATAACACCAAACTATAATTTAGTACTAACAAATTGAAGTAAAAAAAAAATTCAAAAAAAGGAGCTAAATCTAAGTATACAATGAAATAACACCAAACTATAATTTAGTACTAACAAATTGAAGTAAAAAAAAAAATCAAAAAAAGGAGCTAAATCTAAGTATACATATCACATAGTAATTTATTTTTGGGGAAAAGGACAAATATACCCCCGAACTATCATCAATGGTATACAGATACCCTTTGTCACACTTTAGGGACATTGATGCCCCTGCGGTCCAAAACTTAGATCATATATATACCCTTTATAATAACGAAAATACACATGGGATAGTCTTATCCATGCCCGACATCGGATCGATGAATAAGATTGTGTCACGTGTCTCTATTTAGTCTTCCGTTAGAGCGAAGGACTTATACACTCTATTTTTTGGACTGCAGAAGCACCAATGTCCCAAAAGTATGAAGGATGATATCTACATACTATTAACGATAGTTCGGGAGTATGCTTATCTTTTTTTTCCTTTATTTTTTTCCAGATATATACATAATTCGAGTCAAAAGGTACCTTGGGTGAATTTCTAACAAACATTTCGATGGGCTTTTCATTCTTGAAAATGCTCATCAAGCTTAGTTGATTTGACCCTAGTTCCATTTCTTGTTGCAAATTGTTGATTTTCTCAAGAAGTTCCTTTGTATAGTCGATAGTGTCCCCTAAGATTGATGTTCTATCCATCTACAAAGGTCAAAATTAATTAAATAATTCAATACAAGTCATAAAGTGAGAATTACACATTAATTATTTAGAGATAATCATAACAACTAATATTGAACATTTAACAAAAAAAAAATGATTTCATATCTTTTAATTTACCTTGCTAATTTTAGGAACAATAGATCTAAGCATAGAAAGACGACCATTGAGCCTTTTTCTTCTTCTTCTTTCAGCCATTAAATTCTTAGAAGGTTCCCCATTCACCTTCTTTTTTTTCGACTTTTTATCAAGGCACGCGCCAATATTGAAATTAGCAGGAGCTATAGCAGCTGACGATGCAGTTGATTGAGTTCTCTCCAATTTACAATCACCAAAATTTCCAACATCAAAGTATATTGATGAAAAATCATCTAATTGGGAATTGAAAGAATTAGTGAGTTCAAGTGGAGAAAATACATCTACTTTTTGTGTACTATGAAATTCATTATGTAATAATGAATAATTTTGGCTTTGGTTAATTGGAAAATTATTGTAGTAGTCTTCAAAAGAAGTAGTAGTAGTAGTAGTTGTTGTAGTAGTAGAAGGAAGAGGAATTTCCCCAAAACAATTATAATTAATATTGTTACAAAATAAATTACTACTACTACTATTAATTTCCATAGGTAGACAAGTACTTTCCCATAAATCACTTCTTAAAGAAAATAATTCATCTAATAAGAATTCATTCTCTCTATAATAATCCTCCATGTTTATTTTTTCTTGAAAAGAGGTTTTTTTTTCTTTAAGAGACTAATAAAAATCTATGGAGGATTGCAGTAATATGTAGGACAAGTAATGGAGAATATTTATAGGAAAACAAAACAAATGTACTACTAGTATATTATTATTATTATTATATATTATACTTTTGATAATTATATATATCATCTAACAGAATAGACAAATGGAATCTGCTCAGCTTTTAGAAATTGAGTTTTTAAAATGGATTTATGTTTCATTAATTTGTACTCAGCTGATACTGATGGCTTTTAGTATAATTTTAATTGTACATAAATAGATAATTAATCAAATTTGTATAAAGTTAAGCAAATATATGATGTATGTGTCTTATGTAATATAATACATACAGGATGCCACACATAAAATATAAATTTTCACATAAAACATATATACGTGTATTTTTGTTCAATTTTATACAATATATATATATATATATATATATATATGCCTTAAAACTTTTGGCCTTCTGAGTCGAGATCGATCGCCCCTCAAAGCAATATGTCCTTCAGGATGACTCAGTTGGTTTGGATAGTAGTTATCCACATGGATGACCCGGGATTGATATCCCCTCAATGCCTTTTGAGTCGAGCATGTCGCATAGGGCTTGCCTAGTGCAGTATACAATCCCTGTATGGTTTGCAGGCTATTACACAGTGGAAGGTTTACCAAGTACGCACAAAGTGCTAACCACAGAATGTTCTCGCGAAGGGCAAAGGATGTGACAGAGATTATAACGGCCGCGGGTTATCCTGGGTTTAAAAAAAAAAAATTTGGCCTTAGCTCAGAAGTTCAAATTAATTTGTTCGTTAATAATTAATTAGACTTCAATCTTTAGAATACTGATAAAATATTGATTAACTTGTTTGAGTATTATTTCAAGTAGAATGGTGTTTTTCACTCATAAAATTAAACCCATCCATTTTAAAAGTTAAATATATGTATAAAGCTGTAGAAGGTAATGTTTGAGATTCAAACGACTTTTTTGTAATCATAATTTTTTTCATGTTATTCAAATATTTTGAATTGTAAGATATTATTATGACTTATAGAAATTTTTACGTAATTTCTAAATATGTAAATTTTATTTCTAAAAACTTGAAGTTCCTTGCCCAAATTCACAGTCAGATTAAACAAATTTGGCTTTCGAAATTCAAACCATATCGTTGAGACAAAACTCATATATATATATATATGTTATACATGTTTTTATATATAATAATACATATATTTTTATAAATTTAAATTGTGAGTGTAATTATTTTTAGTCGATCGATTAAATCGGTATCTTATCAAATCTTTGATAGGGGTCACGCCGAAACCCTAAGATGAAGCCAAAATATATGCATGCAAGATTTTAACACTATGTTTGGATCATTGTTATCGATTGTATTGTATTGTTCCATACCTACAATGTTTGTATTAATTGTTACTTAAAATGTATTATACTGTATTGTTAAATTTCATTATTACGTAACAATGGAAAATCCTATTTTATGGAACAACCAATTTGGTGTGTTTCCATTGTTACTTAATTTTTATTCCAATTATATCTTTACATAATATTTCAAAATACTATTTTAATTACAATACAGTACGATACAATCAAACCAAATAATTAAAATGTTACTAAACAACAAGAAAACAATACAATCTAACCAAGTATCTACCATACAATACAGTACAATAATGTACAATACAATGCAATACATTATAAAATAATGGGTAACAATGATCCAAACAAAGTATAAGTCAACACAATATACAATAATAAAAATAATTAATACATATTTTTTTATATATATAATATGCCAGCTTATAGTCTCTGGATTTTACAATTTCATATTCACAAAAACACATTATACTCCTTGTCTGTACGGAAATATGATCCAGCTATAATTCCATAATAATTAACTTCCACAAAGAATAAAGTATTCTATTTTTCAAATAATATGTTATTTTTGCTATATAAGATTCGTGAGAGAAGACTGCAAAGGCTGCTTAGTACGCAAGAGTGTTAAATGGGCGAGTTATATTAATTTGAATCGATTAAAATGAATTAACTCGCGTTGAGATGGGCCGAGTTAGGATGAGTGGAGTCAGAGATTATGAACAATTTTTTATCGAGATACTGTAATAAAATAGTTTTTAGAGATAATAAATATTGACATTATTAAATAATGTCTTTATCGGTATTAGTTAATTGTCATTAGATTCAATATTGCTATAGGTTTTAGGAATATTTACAAAAAATATTAACTATCTCTAAAAATACATATTTAGTGACAATTAAACTATTGCTGCTAATTAATTTTCGCTAAAGATAACAACTTTTATTTTTTGGTTATGACTTTAAAAGGAAAAAAATATAAATATTCCAATAAAATTTCTAGATCAATCACGTATTTATTCTAAACAACCCAACTTTTTTAGACAAATTGAATTATACGTGTTGGAATTCTACCCTCCTGAATTCTTCAAAGGAACACGTATTAACTACTTGTTTGTATCTGCTTGATGAACTTAACAATAATTAATTTGAACAACACTTTGTATTAATTGTAAAATTCAAGTAATACAAAGATTACAACTTCTTTAGCTCTTAAGGAATTATAAACTCTAACTCCTTCTAATCAAGACAAAAAACTACTCCCTAGTTTTCTATCTTTTCAATGCTTTTCAAGTACTCTAACTTGTCAAGCAAATCTACTACCTAGATTGTAAACAAACTCTTGAATACAATCTTACAACGTTAACACTCAACTCGCAGCACTCAAAAGATTTTAACAAAACTCTCTCAACTCTCTTGATCGTGTTTTGAAGCTCTCTCTTTGTAGGTGCGCAAGTTTTCTCGATCGAAATAGCCTTCTATTTATAGACCAGAAATTCTGCCAATCCTTGTAGAAATCAACTTTGTATTTGTCTTCTACAAATCCTTGTTGACTTATACTAACTCTTTTTCTCGAAACCTTATTGTACTCAAATTTGTTTTTAATAGTTTTCCTTATCCAAGTAAAACTACTATAAACACAAACGTACACATAAGTCTTCATACGTACGCCGCCACTAGCATACCTGAACACGTTGCACTACCTATTCAATACACTTTTGCCATATTCAAAATTTCAAGATTTAACAAATTCCCCCTTTTTGGTTATGGCAAATAATCAGCTTGCATTTTGAATAGGTACACAATACTACATCAATCAACATATTGATCACAGATCACAGCACATGCTTGCATTTTGAATAGGTACACAATACTACATCAATCAACATATTGATCACAGATCACAGCACACTTTAAATCTGCAACTGCAACTGCTTCCCCCTTTTGCCATCGGCCAAAAAATATAGAAAACCAAAGCACATATGCATACTAGAATAGACCATCAGACACAATCAGTAGTAACAGCAAGAGTTAGACATCAAACCAAAATACATACAAAAAACAGTAATGTCTACTTCAGTTTTTTAACTAAAAAACAAAAATCATAAGATAATGCATATGGGAGGATTGTTTAAACAGAGGGTGCCATGGATGTAGAAGAGTTTGAAGATCCCTTGGTTAGCAACCCCATGATGCTTTGTAGATGCCCAGAATTCACTGCTCTTTCTTGATGTAACGCAGCCTGAGTTTGAGTGAGTTCTTCCCTAATCCTGTAGTTCTCAGTAAGCAATTCTTCACGTTCCATCTTATGAGCAGTCTGAACCTGTTCCATCTCTGCTGAATGAGCCCTTTTTATTGCTTCCATCTCTTTTTCTACAGCAGTAAGAGAGGCCCTCAACCGTTGAGTTTTCACATCAACCCTTTTAGGCGTACCAGGCATGTTCATGTAGTCAACCTTCCCCATGACATCAGAAATGGTTTGAATCTGCCAGTTCTTTACAGGCACACCAAAATGTTCGAATACTTGACCTAACCAAAATCCATAAGCCAAACCCCTGTTCTTTTTATCAAGTTTGGACAAACTATGTATATGACTCAATATTAGGATCGGCAAGTTTATTTGAGTTCTAGACAAAAGTAAGTCCATAAGAGTAAGGTCCAAGTAACATGCTTCAGTTCTTTTTTGCTTTCTTGGCAGAAGAATTTTGTGAACTACATTAAACAACATCTGATGTAAAGGTGTCATACAGCCCTTGTCAACACTAGAATATACAGACAGAGTTGGATCATTTGAAAATCTCCTACATATGTCAAGTTGAGAGGTGTTTCCTACTAAAGGAGGCCAATCCTTCTTAACATAGTGACCCCATCCCCTATTAGGTATCTCTAGTATTGAAGATAGTATTTCAGCAGTAAGAGTAAAAGTAATGCCACAAACAGTACTAGTAATGGAAGACGCAGTTCCTGTTGCATTGATATAGAATTCTCTGGTTTCAACTCTACCCATCTTACGCCTAAAGGATCCTTGAAGCATTAGTTCTGTCCATCCTTGAGCATGCAAGATGGTTACTAACTCATCCATCTCACCACCCCCAAAACCAGAAATTACTCTCCCCCTAATCACACTCCTCTTTTTAAAGGCTAAAACTCTTGCAGAATAACCGCTATCATATGAAACATGAGACTTCGATTTAGATGAAATTTTTCTCTTTTTGTGACTTTTCACTGAATCTTTGACAAAGGTTAAGGATGATGGAGACTTACGTTTTCTTGTGCGAATTTTCTTAGCAGTCTGAGCCAGAATTTCTGCATCCCTAGTACGTTGTACAGATCTAGTTACGCGTACTGGTTCCTTTGCTGGTAGGAAAGTGGTAGACTCTTCTTGAATTTCTGAGAGAGACGTAGCAAGAGGCTTACAAGAAGACGAACTTCGTTTGGAACATGTTCGGATTTGGGAGAGCATTTCAAGTAAGGTGACATTATCATCATCGGAGCAATTTTCGTGGTCCTGTGATAAACATACTTGTTCCCCCTCACTTTGTGCACTCAAATTTTCTTTCTCTAACCCTTGAATTCTTTCTTCCCCCTGAACTGATGCATCTTCCATAGTAGACCATCGAGTTATGCCGGTTGAGTCGATGTACAGAACGGCTGGTAGGGCATGTAGGCTTTCTTGAGTATCAAAGGGGATTATAGCACGTGAAAGGTTGTAGGACATGGCCATTTTTCTCAATGTGTTTTCTGGGATTTCAAGGGTTTGAGAGAGAATGAGGATGATCGGAGAGGAAAGAGAAAAGGGAAGTGTTTAAGAGGAATTATAGGGAAGTGTAAGGGTTTTACTGAGAATGGGAACAGGTATGACTTGAAAGGATTTCTGCAGGTTTTGAATTGGCGGTTGTGATGATGATTTATTTAAAATTAATTTCCATTTAATTTAATAAAGGAACGGAATCCAATGCATTTATCTTATAAATTTTTGTCTATCTTAGTCAAGAGAAGTAGACATACCTTTTAAGCATGCATTAATGATTTTGAGTGTCCAATTCCTTCAGCTTTTATTTCTTTAGTTTGTCTTCATCATTCCTAGCTCCAGCCTGTTCCTTTCAAAGTGTTCCCTTGCTAATGCTTTTGTAAAGATGTCCGCGATTTGTTCTTCCGTAGTACAAAAGTTCATAGAGATTAAACCCTTTTCCACATTGTCTCTAAGAAAGTGATGACGAATGTCAATGTGTTTAGTTCTCTTATGTTGCACCGGATTTTTTGCAATGTTGATAGCACTAGTATTATCGCAGAAAATTGGAACTTGTTCAATTTTGAGACCAAAATCACTAAGTTGTTGCTTAATCCACAGAAGTTGTGCGCAACATGTCACTGGTACTACGTCTTCGGCCTCGGAGTGGATAGTGCAACCGAAGTTTTGTTTCTTTGATCCCCATGAAATAAGACATGATCCTAGAAAGTGAGCCATTCCTGTAGTGCTTTTTCTATCACCCAGGTATCCAGCATAGTCAGCATCCGCATACCCAACTAAATCAAAGTTACTTCCTTTTGGGTACCAAAGTCCTAAATCAGAGGTTCCTTTTAGATATCTGAGAATTCTTTTGACTGCTTGAATATGTGATTCTTTAGGATTAGTTTGAAAGCGAGCACATAATCCTACACTAAACACAATGTCAGGTCGACTGGCAATAAGATACAAAAGGGAGCCAATCATGCCTCTATACAGTTTTTGTTCAACAGCAGAACCTGTTCCTTCACGGTCTAACTTGGTGGCAGGGGCTATTGGGGTATCAATTGGTTTAGCATCATCCATTTTGAACCTCTTAAGCAATTCTTTGACATATTTTTGTTGATGAATCCATGTACCTCCAGGTGTTTGTTTTATTTGAAGCCCAAGAAAGTAGTTTAATTCACCCATCATACTCATTTCGAACTCATTGCTCATAAGATTTGCAAATTCTTTTGTGAGACTCTTATTTGTAGCTCCAAATATGATATCGTCAACATAGATTTGCACAATCAGGAGACCCTTTTCTTTATTCTTGAAGAAGAGTGTATTATCAATTTTCCTCTTGAATATCCATGACTTAAAAGGAATTTTGACAATCTATCATACCATGCCCTTGGAGCTTGTTTTAACCCGTAGAGAGCTTTGTCAAGCTTATAGACATGATCAGGGTAGTCATTATTCTCGAAGCCAGGGGGTTGTTTAACAAAAACTTCTTCTTGTAATAGCCCATTCAAAAAAGCACTTTTGACATCCATCTGATACAATGTGAATTCCATGTGAGATGCGAAAGCTATAAGCAATCTGATTGCTTCTATTCTTGCCACGGGTGCAAAAGTTTCATCATAATCTATCCCTTCTTCTTGATTATATCCTTGAACAACCAACCTAGCTTTGTTTCTGATTATGGTACCATGTTCATCTAACTTGTTCCTAAACACCCATTTAGTTCCAATTATAGTTCTGTTTGAAGGCTTAGGTACTAGATGCCATACTTTACTTCTTTCAAATTGATGTAATTCTTCTTCCATGGCTATAATCCAATCTGCATCCTGAAGAGCTTCACTAATTTTCTTTGGTTCTACCATGGATAAGAATGCACTATGCGCGTAGTGATTCTTCATTCTTGATCGAGTGGTAATTCCTGAAGAAAGATCAGTGAGCAGATTTTCCAATGGGTGTGATCCTTGGTATTTGTATTCTTTTAGGATAGGAGTTGATCTTTCTTGTTCTTCATTATCATCTGACTGTTGTTCATCTGTATCAACTCTTTCCTCAGAATTCACTTGAGTTTCAGTTTCTTCTCTGTTTGTTGTTTCAGAGGAACCAGTTTCTTGGACCTGTTCCTGTTCAGAGACAGCATGTTCTTCAGCTGATGTGTTACTGATCAACACATCTTCTTTTGACATAGTGCTGCTTTCATCGAAGATCACATGAATACTCTCTTCGACACACATAGTTCTTTTGTTGAGTACCCTATAGGCTTTACTATGTGTAGAGTATCCAAGAAAAATTCCATTGTCACTTCTAGCATCAAATTTCCCAAGCAGATTTTTTCCATTGTTATGAATGAAGCACTTGCATCCAAACACTCTAAGATGAGAGATGTTGGGCTTTCTCCCTTTCAATAATTCATATGGAGTTTTTTCTAACAAGGGTCTGGTCATGCAACGATTTATGGTGTAGCAAGCAGTGTTTATTGCTTCTGCCCAGAATTGGTTTGCAACTTTGCTTGCAATCATCATAGTTCTAGCCATTTCTTGAAGAGTTCTGTTTTTTCTCTCCACAACACCGTTTTGCTGAGGTGTTCTAGGGGCAGAGAAGTTGTGATCAACCCCATGATGGTCACAATATTGTGCAAATTTTGAATTTTCAAATTCAGTTCCATGATCTGATCTGATTGCCTTTAGTTGTTTCCCATATTTTCTTTGAATTTTTCTCATTAGGGAACAGAAAGCTTCAAATGCATCATCTTTTGCTGCAAGGAATAGTGTCCAGGTGTACCTGGTGTAATCATCTACTAAGACAAACACATATCTTTTTCCCCCTCTACTTTGAACCCTCATTGGTCCACATAAATCCATGTAAATTAGTTCTAAGGAACAAGTTGAGCTTACCATCTGTTTGGACTTAAATGATGACTTTATCTGTTTTCCTAGAGTACATGCTTCACAAACCTTATCCTCCTTGAATTTGTTTTTAGGCAGTCCTATAACTAAATCCTTGGTGATAAGTTTGTTTAATTGAACTTGGCTAGCATGACCCAATCGTTTATGCCACAACAAGGGATCTTTTTCCAACACACTTAAACACACTAGATTTGTGTCAGAGATAGTTGAGGTGTCTACAGTGTAGACATGTTTATCTCTTTTTCCTGTTAACACTAATTTTTGTGTGTTTAGATTGATTACTTCAACACCAGTGGATAGAAAGATTACCTTATTCCCTTTATCACACAATTGCGATATGCTGAGTAAATTGTGTCTAAGTCCTTCCACATAGTATACTTTATCAATTGAATGTTCATCAGTTCTTCCAATCTTTCCACAACATTTGATTTGACCCTTTTTTTCCACCACCAAAAGCAACCATACCTCCTTTTCCTTCTTCTAGTGAGAGAAACAATGTCTTATTTCCTGTCATGTGTCTAGAACAAGCACTGTCCATGTACCACTGCTGCTTGTCTTCTCTCACTTCTTCCTGCAAAATTAGAGGTTGGATTTAGGAACCCAGATTAGCTTGGGATTTTTGTTTTGATCAAAAGGGTGAATCAGATTTCTACGTGCCCAGTTGGGCAAACTGTTTTCTCTGGGTATGTACTTGTTCCTCTGAACAGTTCTATAGGTTCTGGTTGAGTTGTTTTTTCCAATGACTATTTTGTTTTTGGGGCAAAATTGTTTAGAATGCCCAGAGTTGCCACACATGATACAAAACATAGGATTTCCATTTATGGGTTGTTCATATCCTAATCCGGTTTTGATGTTCCTGTTGTTGTTTCCTAGATGAGTTACTATCATAGAGGATTTTGTCCATTTGTTAGCTCTTTCCAGATCACCTCTTACACTAGTCAATTCAAGATTTATCCTTTTACAATTTTCCTTTTCCAACTTTAAGGTTTTTTTGAGTTTGTCAACTTCAAGCTTTAGGTCAGGCAGCTCACCTTCTTTTCCTTTGCCAAGAACTTTTAATTTTGAATTCTTAGTTCTTAGTTCCAGATTTTGGGTTTCAAGTTGCTTGATTTTTTCTTGAAGGTTGAGTTTGTCATTATTGAGATCAATATGCTCAAACTTTAGGCTGGATAGGGAAGCAAGTAATTGGCTCTTGGTGTTCACAAGTTCTTGAATTGTGTCTATGGATGTAAGTAATAGGAGTGAAAGCTTTTTCTTGGAGAACCTTGCTAGCTTATCCTTTAGATTAAGAAGGTTTACCTCAGTTTCTTCAGAGTCTGATTCAGGTTCAGCGTCTGATTCTTCTATTGCCATCAATGCAAGGTCTTCAACATCCTCATTCATGTCCGAGGAACCTGTTCCCCAGGCTGCATACATTGCTTGTTCTTTTTCCTTGGTTTTCTTTTTGTTGAGGAGTTCCTTCCTTTCTTTTTCAGCTCTTTCCTTTTTCCACTCTAATTCCCACATTGGACAGTCCTTTATTTGATGATCTGTCTTACCACACTTAAAGCAACCTCCATTTTGTGATCGTTCAGGATTTTTTTCTTTCAAGGGAGGTGATTTCTTGGTAGAGTTTAACCCCCTTTTGAGGAGTTTCTTGAAGTTCCTATTATCAAAGCTAGATCGTCGTCATCTATGTCTGATTCATCACTTTCAGTTGCTTTAAGACCAAGGACTTTTTCTTTATTTCCTTCACTTCTTTTGTCAACATTCATCTCATAGGTCTTGAGATTCCCAACTAATTCATCTAAAGACATAGTAGTTAGATCCTTAGCTTCTCTAATGGCAGTGACTTTGATTTCCCAAGACCTAGGCAGAATCCTAAGTACTTTGTCAACCTGTTCCTCCGTGGTATATACTTTGCCTAATGAGATTAGTTCGTTTACCACAGTGGTGAATCTGGTGATCATATCTTGGAGAGATTCTCCAGATTTCATCTTAAAGGCTTCATATTCTGAACACAAGCTGGCAATTTGGAATTTTCGGACTTGAGTAGTACCTTCATGAGCGTTTTGTAAGGTGTCCCATATTTGTTTAGCAGAGGTACAACTTGAGATTCGGTTAAATTCATCAGGTCCTAATCCACACACAAGAATACACTTAGCTTTTGCATTCTTTCCTAGCATCTTATAATCTGCTTCATTATATGTATCTGCGGGTTTAGGTATTTTATTTCCTTCACTATCAGTGGTAGTAGGAATTTGAGGTCCCTTAGTAATCCTTACCCATAATTCGTAGTCTTCAGCCTGAATGAAGTCTTCCATCCTTGCCTTCCACCACGAGTAGTATTGCCCATTGAATAGTGGAGGTCTGTTGATGTGTTGACCCTTACCGTGTCCGAGTGGAGGTGCAGAACTCATGTTGATCTTATCTTGAGTTGTTAGACTCTCTAAAGATAACCTCGCTCTGATACCACTTGTTGGAATTCTACCCTCCTGAATTCTTCAAAGGAACACGTATTAACTACTTGTTTGTATCTGCTTGATGAACTTAACAATAATTAATTTGAACAACACTTTGTATTAATTGTAAAATTCAAGTAATACAAAGATTACAACTTCTTTAGCTCTTAAGGAATTATAAACTCTAACTCCTTCTAATCAAGACAAAAAACTACTCCCTAGTTTTCTATCTTTTCAATGCTTTTCAAGTACTCTAACTTGTCAAGCAAATCTACTACCTAGATTGTAAACAAACTCTTGAATACAATCTTACAACGTTAACACTCAACTCGCAGCACTCAAAAGATTTTAACAAAACTCTCTCAACTCTCTTGATCGTGTTTTGAAGCTCTCTCTTTGTAGGTGCGCAAGTTTTTCTGATCGAAATAGCCTTCTATTTATAGACCAGAAATTCTGCCAATCCTTGTAGAAATCAACTTTGTATTTGTCTTCTACAAATCCTTGTTGACTTATACTAACTCTTTTTCTCGAAACCTTATTGTACTCAAATTTGTTTTTAATAGTTTTCCTTATCCAAGTAAAACTACTATAAACACAAACGTACACATAAGTCTTCATACGTACGCCGCCACTAGCATACCTGAACACGTTGCACTACCTATTCAATACACTTTTGCCATATTCAAAATTTCAAGATTTAACAATACGGATCAAAATAAACTGAGTTAATAAATGAACGTGCTGATCATTGATTCTTCTAAATTTAAATAGAATGAGTTAATTATATTTTTATGGACTAATTTTGCGTCTTATCGAGAATCAATACTTATATAAAGGTTGCACACACAATTCATAGTAAATTTATGGATAAAAAGGTCTGAAATATATCTGAACTTTAACCTAAATTATTGTAACAATCTCCAGCTTTTGGGAGGACCTTTTACTCCCTACCTTATAAATACATTATTAAATAGTGCAGAGGGTAATAGATCCTCCCCAAAGTTAGGATTGTTACCGCAATTTCGATCAAAGTTCGAATATATTTAAAACCCTTTTCCCCTAAATTTATCCTTTTTCGTCTAAAAATATTTGAAGAACTTAAATTCTAAAATCTACTTACTTGGGTATGATTTTACTTTTTTTAAAAAAAATATTAGCAAGTACACAATATAGAAATTGTTAAACTTGAACCTTTTTTAATTTCTAAACATATATAAATAATAAAGTCCCCATGAGTGCAATTGGACTTTATATTAGTATAAATGTGATTTATTGAAGATTTTCTCATAAGTGAAATACAATTTTGCAGTCAAAATATATTGTGGGAGGAAAATGCTAGGGTTATCAATAGCTATAAAATCTTGTGAATGAAGCCAAACGAATCTGATTCTGTTATTATTATATTAGAAGATTGCATGATTATTTCAGCATTAGATTAATTAACTTGTAATTATTTATTGTATTTTGAGAATCAAATGCAATTCAAGTTGTGCAATATGAGATTACTCCTTCCTTAATCAGATCAAAGATCTTGCGTTCGAGTCTTAGATATAAAAATGTTTTTTGATAAAAAGTGCTTTTTTCTTGAATAGAGCCTTATATATGCGGCTCAAATACAAAGTGATCAGGCTTTAATACTGATATCAAACACCGAATGCTGAATTTTTTTAAAAAATAGTTGTTGTGTTTCTTTTTTATGAAATTATGGTTAGATTTCGTTGTAGTGAGACTATGGAACAGCCAACAACCTTTTTTTCAATACTTTTGCATCTTTAACTTCTTAAAAGATCATAGGTGGTTGGCTATAGGATTTTCCTTTCCTAATATACATGTTCAAATAAAAAATGTCTTTTAGAAATTAATAATTCTCTATCGGAAATAACCTTTATCTGTACAAAAATAATGATAAGGTAATTTGCATACGTATATCTTATACTAATCAGATTTTGCTTGTGGAATTACAATGAACATGTCGTTATTTGCTTGTTATAGAGCCCAATAGCCAAACCTAAGATAACTTTTTTTTTTTAGTATAATTTGGTTATGTCTAATCAAGCAATAATCTATTTTTGAATTTTTCTTTCTAATTCCAATTTCCAAGAACCACTAGACACTAAAAAAGGGGGAAATCATTATTAGCTAGGCACTTTAATAGTATTTATTCAACCAAAACCTCCATGATTAAGGCTATTAAGCTCTAATCAAAATCAAGAAATCATGATCCGTAATAGATCCTTCAATATTTTTTTTGGTTTCAGTGGCGAATTAAGGATTTAAGCATAGTAAATTTAACATCGATATTTCGTACCTTTTAAGTGAATTCACATATATGGCCTAATCTAAATTCATATGATTTGATATTCATATTTTTAAGGCTCGATGTGACACAATCTAAATTGAATTACAAATTCATGATCCATAAGTATATTAATTTGTCATTACTCTAGGGGTTATTGTCGTTAATCCACTAGCTAGGGGTATTATTAATAATTTAATATTAATTAAAGGTAGCATGCATACAAAATCTCAAAAGTGTTTGTTTGGAAGGAAACTATGGACTACCTTTATTGTTTTGGAAGAAAACCATTGGCTCATTAATCCAATTACTAATACAATTTCTTAAATTGATGATGATGATTGATGAATACTACACGTGATATTAACTAAGAAAAAGTGAAAAACTTCACATGTATTAAAAACATGCTATTTCGTACCAACATAGATTGTGGTGGCTAGTAGGAGTGTTTCACCCTTAAACAAAGGTTTGGGGTTCGAGCCTGCGTACGAAGAAAATCCTGTTGGGAGCGCCACCCCTGAATGAGTCCTGCAGAGTGTGATGTGAATTTAATCGGAGCTTCAATATAAGCTCCGGACACCAAGCGGCAAACCGAAAAAAAAACCATGTTACTTCTTTGGTCAAATTTCAAATTTCATACTCATAATATCGAACAATATTTGAGTTACTATTCATTTCAACATGTACCTACGACTACTACAACTTGCTTTTAAAGTACTGTAATGTGATTGCTTAAAGATGCTCTTATTAGTGAAATACAACTTTAGTCAAAATAATGAACATATTATTTGTTGGAGGAAAATGATAGAATTTTCAATTGACATATAAAAGATCTTGTGAATAGAGCCAAAATAATGTGATTTTGTTAGGTTAGAAGATTGTATGATGCTGCAAATTGCATAACTATTTCAACATTATAGTAAACCCTTGTTGTCTCCAGCTTAAGTGGAAGAACTTTACCAGTATATTCAACTTCTCCATTATTTGTTGTACAACAATTAATGACATATATATATTAAGAAAAACTACCTCTTATTAAACATATATATCCATATCATATATACTAATTCTATATGTATATATTTTTAAATAGTTCCGTATCTCACCACTTATTAAGAGTTACTATATATTAAGGAAGATACACCTAGATACATGTATTTTTTTTCTACCAGATATGTTAAAATATAGAGAGAGACAAGTGAGATAGTCATGTATCTATGATACATGCGAATCACACTAGATACATGTATTTGTATGTATGTAGTGTGATTCACATGTATCGAGGATACCAAATACACAGGAGAGTGAGAGCGAGATGTGAGGGAGGTGAGGAAGACAAGCGAGATTTGTTATGTATTTCAGATGAATCTGGAACAAATTACACATGACTCATGTATTCTGAGATATATGAATCTGTACACACCAAAATCTGATTATATCCATAATATTGTAAACTAGAGTATATCTAAGTAATTAGATCCTAATTAGAATTTCTTTAAATTTCCCTTTATATTATTGCCCTTCTTATTACTCTTTTTTTTAACCATGTGAATGTGGTAAAATTGACGGTACTTCAATAATTGACGAGAGGTCTAGAGTTCAAGTTCTAAAAATGATGATAGGGAGGCGGGAGCACATTCTCTTAATAGAACACGCACAACACGAATTTGAATTAATCAGGCTATTAAATTTTTGAAAATCCGATAAGTAAACAAAGTCATTTTGTCTGTAGTGATGCATCTTTTGAAACCCTATAATAAGATCTTGAATACTAACTTAACTTATATTTTGTCATTGTATTTTGTGAATCAAAAACACAATTCACAATGTGTTATCTTTGAAGAGATTAAGGTTTAGATCTCATTGTAGGGAGACTATGGAACAGCCAACAACCTAATTTTGTACAATAATTTCTCAAAAGTACATATGCAAATAAACTTATTCTCTTTAATTTCATAATTTTTTAGACTAAATGCCAATTGGCATAGTTTAAAATTAAAATAAAACTACCACTAGACACTTTAGTAGTCAAACCATAATCACCATGATTGAGGCCTTAGTTAGAAAGAGAATATTACAAAAACCCTAGTTCTCTTCAAGCTACATAATAATTGTCCATGATGCAACATTTTCCTCAAGGTATTATTTAATCCAAAATGATTCCTTTACATCTAAAAATGTTGGAATTTTAATTAATAATGGATCAAATAATATGCAACTACCAAACTTCTTTTAAGATTAGTTCATTTCTTAGAAATGTGGTGGTTATAAAAAAAAATGTACTTATAGTATACGCGCTGTGGAAAAAAATAATTTAATCTACTATATAGTATCATTTCCAGATGTTATAGTTGAATTGTATGATCATTTTATCAAGTCGCCAATTTTTCTAGGTAGATTCTGACATAATATTGCTAATATTAGGCCAAAAATCCGGATGAATTTCAAATTGATGGACAAAAATTTGTCTTATTAATGACAAATCCTGATAGATCTCCATAATTTTGATGATAAATCTCAATGAATCTACAAAATTTGGCTACAAAATGTTGACGGATATTGGGTTCAAAATTAATCTAATTTAAGTACACTTTTGAATGATGATATCAAATTAGATTTACAATTTTCTAATGCCAATATTTGAAATCATTTTCTAATGTTTTAGTGTGCAAGTTTAGGGATGTAAGGATCAAACATAAGTCCTAACCCCCACCCCCACCCCCAAGAAAAAAAAAGATTCAAATTTCTAGGGTTAATAATTAAAAAAAAAAATAGAGAGATTGAAGATGATGTTACACGTCTAGATGGAGTGAGGTAAATGAAATGGAAACTCACATCCAGACTCCGGTGTGTCTTGTGATAATGATCCCTTAATGGTAAATTTTATCAAGTGCTGGTCAAACAAGCTATGCTATTTAGGGTGGAATGTTGAGTCATCATGATCAACTCGCATGTCCAAAAGACGGGAGTAGCAAAAATGAGGATTTTGTGATGGAAGTGTGGAAATATTGATCATGAATGAAGCTATTTAATTGGGGCAAGGTAAGAATGAACTACTTGGTGGGCACGATGAGGTAGTCGAGGTCGAGATGGTTCGGATGTATGTGAAGAGAAAATACACAAATACTTAGTGAAGAGGTGCGGGACGTATAAAAAGTTTTAGAGGTCGAAAGATTAGGGTAGAAGGTGGATATATAGGTCAAATCATGTGTTCTCTAGCCTTTCTAAGTATTGTTGTTATTAATATCACTCTTTTGCTATTGTATTCTTTGATTTTAATAACTTGATTCATTTGATTCTATTATCATATTATTTTGTCACTATTAATATCCTTTTCTTCATTGTTTTCAATATTGCTTCTTCGACTACGTTACTTTACATGTACATCTATAAAAAAGTATAGAATTAGTAATAACTTGTGGGATACTATAAGTGATTCCCTGATTATAATCAATATCAGATATCGAATGAAATAAAAGGTTTGCATCACCGATAGCGTAAAATTCTATATTCATAACATAAAGAATAATGTTTATATACACTCCAGTTTTTCTAAACCCCGCTTATAAAATTACATCAAATCTATTATTGTTTTGTTTTTTCTATATCTAGATTTAAAAATTAATCCTTTTATACGATTTCAAACCTTAGATATGCACCAATTAATATTATAGGGCTTGCAAGTTAGCATGTAATACTCTCAACAAATGTTACAAGCAAAATTCGACATTTCACCTTTGAAATTAAAAATACTTAAATTTAAAATATTAATTAAAATGTATTTATTTTGTATATGTAATTCATCATTTTAAATAAGCATGTGGGTCCATAGTTAATTAATCTCATATATATAACATTATTGACAAATTAAACAATTTTCATAAAGCCTAAAGCATTAATGAGCCAATGGTATTGTTGTTGTCAATATAATAATATATTAGAAGGAATAAAACAAGGGTAGTTGTCCACGGTTTTACTTTTAAACAAATATATTTTGGGATTTGTATGCTAGCATTAAAGTTAATTACTTAATTAGTAGACTCTCTAATGTGTAGATAATGGGGAAAACGACAATTATAACCCCAATTATTAATTTATACTTTGATTAGCTGCTTATTTTTTTCTAGTGTAATGTCTAATGACAGTAATGAGTGATAATAAGTGTTGCTTTAATTAACTCAAATCATTTTTTTTCATAGTACTAGACCGCGTTAACTATAGTGTAAACTAAGAATTAGGATAATTTTGATTTTAATATAAAAGCTAACTCAATCTCAAATGTCAGCTTATAGGGTGAGAATTGTCCGTGTATATATAAGGAGATCAATTGCTTCCGATTTGAGACTCTTAACGTGTCCAACATATAAAGCGTTTATAAATTTTTGACTTTTTTTTTTGTTAGAAACTATCAACCCTTGCTTTCACCTCCCTACCTGATGTATTAATTAGTTAGGACTCAATAATCCTAATTTTCATAATATAGATAATTCTAAACTATGTCATTGTTTAAAGAGGAAACAACACAAAGTATATTATTGATGTTAATTACATGTTGAAAAAACAGTTTGCCTAATTACATTTTTTGCCATAAAGGTATTATATGTATCTAGTGGGACGTACACATGTATCACACATACACGCTAGTTAAATTAAATGTATTTTGTTCTAAATATATTATCTCCAAATGTGATTTACATATATATATTTGTGTATCCAATATCAATTTCATATGTATATGAGTATCCAAAATTAATCAACATTTCTAATGACATGTTGATTAATACTATAAGATAAAACGAAAAAATAACTCAAAGAAGATTATACAATCCCATATGGTGCGTATCAAGTCACGGATGAAATCAACTTATATTTAAAATAAACTTTTCAACTTTCATTATAAAAAGAAAGCTATATATATATATATATATATATATATATATATATATATATATATATATATATATATATATATATATATATATATATATATATATATATATATATATATATATATATATGGAGTTATCTAAGCTTTGAGTTCAAAGAGTCATGTGATAATTTATTTAGAACATCGGATCATTTAGATCTATAATAGCATACGATTCTTTATGATAAGTCTGATATAATACATAAACTCAAAAATAAAGTAATAATTGTTAGGTTATGGAGCCTGATTAATATTTGATGTACTGTCATATATTACTGTTTACGCGGTTTAGGCTGTACTATTTATTCTCCATTTATTCTCTGTAACAAAAAATACTCTGTTTTATTAAAATATATATATATATACACCCCACCGCCGTGGAAGTTTACTTATGGGGTGTTACCACGAAATATTTATTTCTCTTTCTCTCTAAAATTCTTATATTCTTCATTCATCAAGTGTGTGTGTGCGGATTCGATCCTAACAATAACGACACATTGGTAATAGTACATCTTTTGTTGATTTTGTTTCTAGGTCTTTGTGGACATACACCTAGGGTTTGATTATTAGTTTTATAAACTCAATAATAGTGAAATACTAAAGTGTCTAGTGGTTCTTGAAAATGTGGCAAATAATAGACAAAATTAATGATTATTTAGGTATAGCTTGATTATACAAAGCATATAGTTTGTCTTAAATATTGTCTTTTGGTCTCCTATATGAAACAATTTCTATTTGAACACATGTATTTTAGGAAATTAAAATCCAATTGCCAACCACCTATGATCTTTCAAGAAATAAAAGACACAAAAATGTTGAAAATTAGGTTGTTGGTTGTTCCATAGTCTCAGTACAAGTTAGTGTTCAAGATCTAAGATGTTTATGAAATTAGAACAATTTTTTTTCCTTGTCAAATTAATAAAAGACTTCACTAAAGACAAATTTGTGGTGTTATAAATTCTTGGATATTTTGTCCAAATTAATGGAGGTGATTAAATATTTAAAAAAAATTTTTTTTTTAATCAAGTGAAGTTGAACTAATATGTAAAACTATGCAACCCCCCCACCCCCACCCCAAAAAGAAAAAACATTAATAAGTTGAAAATAATATTTGAATATCTGCAAATAATGTATGTCCAAACGCCTTAGCTTTTGTTTGAGGTCCCTATTAAGGCCTAGGACCAGACTAGTCCATTATAAAAGCCCAACTTCTAGTGGGCCATAAATATTAAACTTGATTAACTTTTTGTTAGGGATATATACAATATGGAATTTTCACATATAACCACTCAAAAATAACTTAATTATACTCCATAACTATAGTTTGTTAATTATGGTTCATAGCGCCATGTTATAGAGAGGAGAGTGACGAGCGAGATTGGGAGAGGGAGGAGAGGCGAGTGAGAGAAGACAGAGAGTGGAGAGAAGAGAATAATATATGTATATCTTTCAAAATAATTGTATAGATGTAGCTAGTATACATATATATATTTGTATCAGCGAGATTGGTAGAGGGAGAAGCTAAGAGAGGTGAGAAATAAAGAGCAATAATTTGTATAATGCACATCTCGTTGTATAATTCGTGGTTACGTTTATATAATTCGCGTGTTTTTGTTTAACGAAGAGTAGTACAAAGTCTGAAATTATACAAATATGATAAAATTCGAAATAACAAATTGGTACAAACATAAACATATGAACTTTAAACAGTTATACAAATTATATTACATAAATTATATTGTATAAAATCTTAAAACTAAATGTTTACAAACTTTAAAAAGTTATACAATAAAAGATTGAAGGTATATGGTGATACCAAAGGAAATCATTGTCATATACAAATACAAACCATTGTATACAAATATAAATCAAATAAAGAATTGTTAGCTGCAGATTATACAAACGTGACTAATTATACAAATTCGGAGTCAACCCACGTAATTTATGGTTGATGTTAGTTGCAAGTGATAATTATAACAAACTATACCTATGATGACTAATTAAGTAGAGCAAGTTTGCTAAAATGCGTAATTTTCCATACAGTATATATATATATATATATATATATATATATATATATATATATATATATATATATATATATATATATATATATATACATATATATATATATATATATATATCGAAGGAGAGAGGGGAGAGAGAGGGAGGGAAAAACTAATATCAAATAAATATTATCACGTTTTTATTTATATAAGAAATATTCTAAAGTAAGTTGAATATAGTTTAATTATACATGAGTTATACACTTAATATAATTATGATACACTTTAAAGATGAATATTAGAATATAGCTTCATTACAGATAAAGTAATTCTGACCAACTCAAAATCTTCTCTTGTTTCAAAGCTAGCAAAAAGTTCGAGCCTTCGGGATCTCTCTTGAACGGTTAACAATCTCAAATTTTAGATATATAATCCTCTTGATATTTCGAATCTTTTTAATATATAATGTGTTCTTATCCTCCGGCACATTTCATCTTCATTCTCACTCTCATAACCTCTACCACACTTCTCATAATATTTATCTATATTTATATAAAAATACTTTTACATTAATATTTTTTGCTTAACAAGTAGGAAATAATAATACTTCATGATTTTTTTTTAATTTTTTTTTTTTGGTGTAGAATAATTGATGTGCCCTGAAAGGACAATTACCTAATTAATAGATTCAAAAGTGCACTAATTAGAAGAAGGTCACACACTATGACATTGTTTTCTTCACGTCTTGTTTATCAGATTTTTCATAGTCTATATATATCTTATGAGTTCGATCGAATTCAGTAATTTATTTAAAGAATTTTATTTTTGTTTTACAAATTTTATTGAATATATTTAAATTATTAATTTAAAAAAACAATATTTTAAAAAAAAATATATAACTCTGAACTATCAACTTTAAATTCTGACTCCAAAATTAATAGCACTTTGCTTTTTTATTCATTTTTGCAGCTATGATAAGGAGACAACTTATATTGCTTATGCATCCACTACAAATATGGATTGCCGATTCGACTTTTTTTCTTTTTAGGTAATCTGATTATGTTGAGATAAGGTTTTAAATACAGACGGAGTTAGAATTAGGAGTTTGCGGTTTTAAAATTTTTTTTAAGAAAAGAGAATTTTTTGTTGATAGTTGGGTCTAAACCCACAAATACTTTTGCATGGAAAACATTTTTACGATCCTTTTTTATCATTGAATCGTCAATCAATTTTATTAGGGAATAACAAATAAATATACATATATATATTTATTTAATTTCTTACTATAAATATAGGATCGACAGAAAAGCTCGTGGAAATTCGAACCTCCACCTAGCTCTACCCCGTTCTAAACCAATATGGATTGTGGTACAGTGATGGATCTACTTCTCCCTTAATCAGAGGTTTCAGATTCGAGCCTTGATTCTGAATGAACCCTGCAGTGCACCAATTCATATTTAATCAAAAATCCAATATGAACTTCGAATACCGAATAAAAAAAATAAATTTCATTCTTTTACTTCTGAATGCTCTTTTAACCTCCCTGCAATGATAGCTATGTACTTTAGTCATGTAATGATGAAACTCAATGTATTTATCAAAATGAGAAAGGAGATTTTTCCTTAATGAAGTGAAAGAGTTTCTTATAAATTACTAACAATAATTAAGTAATAAAAGATCAAATACAAATGCATTTCACATATATTTATTAGTTTAATATAAACATTAAGTATGAATATATTTTTTCGTGTTTGACTTGAATACATTGTTTTTTTTTTTTTTGCAAGTCACTAATAATTAATTGGACTTTTTTAGAGCCACTAATGAAGGTTTTGTGATAATTAATTAATCCTCTCCACCAATAATATATATATTGCTTCCAACAATTTAAATGCACTCCAAAGTTTATGCGCCAACATATCATCATCTCAAACAAAAAATAATGGTACGGTCTAATGTACTTTTCATTTTCCTCTATACCTTTAATTTCCCACTACTCCATATATATGGTAGTGGAAACAAGTCTAGTCGCACTAAATAAATCTGTTTTCGTGTAATAGCTTAAAAATCATATAATATCTTCATAGTATTATAAGGATTGAAATGTAATTAATCTTGTATTATTATCGCGAGATTTTCTTCAACGATAGTAGAGTTTAATTGTCAATTGATGGTGAAATTGATTAATATTAAAATTAGGGTATTTTCTTGATTGCACTGAGATAAAAGGTTTTACTAACGAGAATTCGACGTTTATTATATTGATAGGTAACCTAAAAGAAAAGAGAAAAAACTCAAAATGGTCCCTTATTTTTTAATTAAGATTCAAAGTCATGAATATAACAAAAAAAATTTAAATATTTTTATTATTGAAAAAAATCATGATTATATACATATAAAAAATACTTCACAATACACTTTAGACATGATATAGCTTTACGTGAGGAGTTAATAGAAAGAATTGTTGTTCACTCATTTACGAGTGAACCACCTTCAAAGTTTGTGTAATATTGTTTCGGATGAATTTGAAGTTAACCGAGGAGATGTCGTCTGCCGTTTTAAAGATGTTAGCCATTCGTTTGGTATGTGTTTTTAGAGAGATCCCTTTTTGGCGTTTAGGATTTAAAAAAGTATTCGTTTTGATGTCGGACTCATTTGGGTAAAACTTATCCGTACCAGGCGTTTACACCAATCCAATACATGCACATCGTGTGTTTAAAATTATAACTCATTTTACTTAACTTTAATTAATTAACATTTATTTTACTTCATTAAATCATATTATGAAGATTGAATTAGTTTGATGTAAACACCCGCGATGAGTGTTACCTAACCCTTACCACTGTAAACTTTTGAATTTTATATTTTAAATTAAAAGATAGTGCTTCATCATATCATATATATATAATTGTACGGTTTCCATGACATGTACTTTCCATATAATCCCCACCATTCTGCAAATTTAATTTGTTTATCTTTATAGAATATAATTTGCCTAAGTTAGCTATCTGAATGCTCGATAATAATTCTTCATCGTCATCGCGACCGACGATAGCTTTTCCTCTAGGTCTAGCTCTTCTTGTACTTGTTCTTGTTTGTATAACTGGATTGTTTTCTTGTTGCTACCATTGGAATAAGCTTAGGTCTATTCTTTGTTATGATGATGATCAATCCTCATCAGATGATGATTCAATTGTTTCATCAAATCCCAAGTCTAATCAGGTATATATATATTGATAATACTACTTAATTTATTCCTCTTTCATCTTCTTATTTCTTATTTTTTGAGAAAAATTAATGATTGTTTGGGTTGTTACGTTGGATGTGGAAGTAAAAAGACTTATATTGATAGTTGAAATTATATATATAGTGTAAGGATATTTACATGAGTTTTTGAGTAAAACTTATGCATGTTATGTGTATTTAATTAGGTTGACTTAGCCTGACAATTTGTATCAGAGCTAATGATTTAGCGAGGCAAGTATGAAGATAGTTGATCAATGGAATTGGCCTATTTTATTGACTTTATTTACTCGTACCTCGAAGACTTGAATCCTATGGACTTTGATGGCCATGAATACTTAGATAATATGGGTGACACGCAATAAATTTCAAAATTAGCCCATAAAATAGTGATGATGGTACATGAAACTTATTTTATGTGAAAACAGTTAGGTATGCAAACAACTTCTCACACTATCGAAAAGAAAAGAAAGAAAACCTTTAGTAGTTAAAGACCAATTAGATAGATACATGCATGTGAATCTAAAACAAAATTGACAATATAACATCGTATTAAAAGTATTTCTAGTCTAATCGACTTAAATATTTATTTCAAAGTTTTATTTTAATCTAAAATCTATAATATCTAAATTCTGAATCTATCAATTTTATTATAAAATTTTCTCATGCATAGATGGGGTTTTTTTACTTTGTTTTTTTAGGTGAAGGAGCATAAAAATTGTAGTGAGAGCTTGACAATATTGATGCCAGGCGATGATGTTCCAAAGTTTTTGGCTTTGCCTACTCCCCTTTGCTCTACTCTCCGAATCGAAACGCTTGTATAGACTATAGTACCTTCTTTGTTTCAATTTATGTAGCAGCAATTGAAATTTCGAGAGTTGATCAACTTTTTCTTTAATTAGAATTTTTCAATATAAAATATTGTAAGTTGTTAATATCGAAATTTATACTTCTTTTTACGTAGTTTTCAAATATATAAATTTTACTTCAAAATATTTAAAACTTTTAGTTTCGAGTTTACAATTAAAACATAAAAAATTTGAATCTTGAAATTCCAATTGAAACAAACGTTATATTAATTTACCTAATTATACATATGGACCCAATCATAAGTGCTAGCTAGCTAGCTAATACACAAAGTAGTCTATTCAATGAAGGGGTCACTAACAAATATTATTCAGTAAAAATATTCATGGTACTATGATAGTATAGTATAATAATATTATTGAAATTGAGTCAATTATTTGTTTCTCTTTTGACCTATTAAAGGCAAGAATCACATGTTATTATATAATAGACAAAATGAAATCTCAAAAGATATTTTCTTGTCCCAAATAGAATTAAAAAGGGTTGATGTGGGACACTTGAAAGGTTGGTTCCCAAGTGAAGATTTATTGAGGCCGGGTTCGATAAATATCATTAAATTCTTTTTAAATGTATATATTTTTTTCATTTCAATGACCCAAATTTATAATTTCTAGCTAAAAATAAAAAATCTTGATCATTTCATTATAATCTGATTTGAGGTATTTATTGAATATACATTAATGAATGGGATTGGAGAAACTTATGAGTGGACTTGTTGATTAATATTGTTGGATTGGAAAGCAAGGTCTGTTTTTCTTTGTCGACCATTATATAAGGTATGGCTAATGGGACATATGGTAGTGTTTTATAAGTTAAATAAATTTGGTAGATCGTGAGGATATATAATATACGTAACTGAATTTCAAAAGTTAACTTAAATAGGAGAATTATAAAGATTTATATAAGAAGATCACTTGTTTCTCGACATATATGTGGAACTTAACACCCCATCTCATATCTTAAATTTTTGATATGTAAATAATTTTTTTAATACAAGAGATCAGTAAAAACCAACATCAGTAAATCATCAATTGAGATAAGCCTAACTCTCATACTCTAAAACATAGGACACCTAATGAATATGTTTGCTATAGAGCCTAGAGGATCAATGACCATGATATTATTAGGTAATTTTCTAAGTCAATTTTTCTTGTTTTTATCTTCTTTTTTTTTAAATCCACATTGGAGTCCTAACTAAGTTTGAATCGCGTATTGTAGGGCTCATTCAGAGATGACGCTCTCCCAACCAAATTCTTTTCATATCGAGATTTAAACCTGAGACTTCCAGTTAAGAGTGAAACAATCTCACTGCACTACATCCGCGTATTTTTCCTTCTTTCAATTTAAGATTTGGAAACATGAAACTAACCTAAGGGGTGGGGTGGGTGAAGGGTAGTTCTGTCCTGTCAAAGTCTTGATATTTTTCTTGAATATCTATCATCCATCTTCATCACATGTGAATTTTACTTTTGTCATGTCAATATTATTTGTACATCGAACCCTTTTATTTGATTCTTCCAAATAGTATACAACTTCATAGTGATGGATGGTCCTGCAAGAGAAAATGATGGAGCAACTTACATAAATGATTACGTTTATAGGGTTATTGAATCTCAATTAGTATAAATATGTTATTTACTAAGAATGACTATATTTTATGTGAATATATATTTTTATTTGTGTTTTTTTTAATTAAACAGTAATACAATTTGAATTATAGTGAATCAAATAAGGTAACTGAATCCTTTAACTTTCCATTATTACATTAATTACTAGTGATTACATAGTTAATATGTATACTTTTGGATTCCAATCACTTTTTTAAAAAATTGAATCCCTCGTATACAAATTTTCGTTGTCGTTATTGTTTCTGTTCAAACGTAAAGGTATTTCACTTACATTTCTTTAGTGAAATTGATTTATTATAATTGTGAATGAATCTTGTTTGTTTCGATTTCAAATACACGATAAGCATAATTATATCTCTAAGATTGCTCAATACAATTGTGTTGATATTTCAATACAATTGGACAATCTAGAAAAAATTGTCAATGAACTATACTACAATATGATGATTCAAATGTATATGCATTTCACTCTATGAAAAAAAAAAGAGAGGCTAAATCCATCAGTAGCCCCTAAAATATGATATCAATTTTCACTTAGACACCTCAAACAGACTTTATTCATTTTAAACACCTCAAGTAGGGCTCCGCTATGTCATTTTGACACCTTTTTGTCAATCAGCTATAATTACGTAACACACTTGCAAATGATATGTCATGATGACTAATTAAAAGCTGACATGTGACATTTGAATGTAAAAATAATAATTTTAAAATAAATTATTAAAAAATAACTAATTTTTCAGCAAAAATAAATAAATAAAATTACCTATTTTCTACCATCCCATCCCATCCCACTCCTACCCCACCTGCCTTACGCCTCTTTCCCTCCCCACCTCTAAAACCATTTTCTTGATTTTTCTTCCAATAATTTTTTTAAAAAAATCATTAGATTTTAGATTATTTTTTTAATTAATTTTAAAAATTATATATGACATTATTCTAACTTTTTTCGAAAATAAATGTGTGTCTTGTTCTAAAAAAAATTTTCAAAATTAGTGTGATGATTTTTAAAATTTTATTCTTATAAACTTTTTTAATTTTATTTTTCATATTTTGTAAGTTTTTTTATTATGAATTTTCATGGGGGAAGGTGGAATAAGTGGTAGGGCTAAAAAGTGAAGAAGAAAGAAAAAATAAAAAAAATCCACCCCCCCCCCCCCCCCCCCCCCCGCCCTCACGCGCTCAAAATGGGTGCACCACACAATATGTCAAGTCAGCAAATACTGTCAAAATGACAAAGTGGGACTCAACATGAAGTGTCTAAAACGAACAAAGTATAGTTGAAGTATCTAAGTGGAAATCAATGTCAACTTTATAGGGGGCTACCGATGGGTTCAGCCAAAAAACAATGATGTGTTGTATACGTATACGTTCAAACCTATGTAATGTATTAATGTATCCAAACACACTTGTATTTCTAAATGGACAATCCAAAACAAATTATCAAGCATTCAATATATATGCATTCCATTGTGTTCAACATTCAAATACAATTGTATGTGTATATCAAGAGAATGAATTGTATTCATGTATTACGTTATTTATATCAGAGTGAATTTTAACATAAGTAAATTATATATTTGGAAATGTCGATGAAAATAATTTCTTCAAACAAAACCCTACGAAAACCAAGAAACATATATACGTATACAAATATAAACTTCACATAAACCAGAAAAAATGCAATTAGAAAATACCTACGAAAATGAATTACAAAAATTGTTCATTTAGTTGTGCAAAAGATCTTGAATTAGAAGGAAATTGGAGGGAAATAATAAAAAGAAACATAATACATGTATATTGGAAGATAAAAATATTGAATAGGTAAGTATGGAGAATTTAGCCCCATTAAACGTGCATATTATATTTATTATGTGTATAGCAATATCTTTCCTATTTAGTCATAATTATTTAATTACATATAATTTTTTTTAAAAAAAACTGACAATTCATAGTTAATTAAATTTGCTAATTAATATGTAAGTATAAAAATATATCTTAAAAAAAGTAAATTATAGCTATATATATTTAAATAAAAATTGATGTTTGCTATAAATTGATGTTTGGATGCCTGACTATGTTACCTTAATTTTTTTTGGCATTTAGATAAAAAGTTGTATGTGAGAGTACATTTTATATTTATTTTTTAAGCAAACAAAAAGGAAAACATTACATTACAAAAATTAGATATTAGGAAAAATGCATAAGTACGTCTCATACCTTTCAATCTATGTCCAAACTCTTACAGACACACATATATAATTCTAAGGTCTTGTTACTCCTCAACTTATTTTATAAATAATTTTCGATCTCTTTTCGGCCTACATGGCACTATCAACCAGATAGCTTGAAAAAAATGTCAGCACGTGCTGGACCCAAAAGATAGTGTGACGTAGGTCGAAAAGGGACAGAAAATCATTTATAAAATAAGTTCAGAGAATAATAGGACCTTAACATAGTATATGTGTGTGTCTCTTGAAATTTCGGACATAGATTGAGGGTACTTATACATTTTTCCAGTAATTTATCTCATACTCAGTTTTTATTCTTATTAACAAGTACAACTACTTATTTCCAGTTCATTCATATTCCAACTTCTAATATATATAGAGAGACGGGTCATTACTCATTACAGTAAAATTAACATGTTATTTCTTATTTTATTTTTAATATATATCAAGTCAACACTGAACAAGTAAACTTAAAGGTTAAATTAGTTTTAAAAAATCTCGTAAAGGATAGTATTTCTCAAGGCGGCGTGTTAAAAAAAAGTTTACAACTTAAATTTTTAGAAGGAGAAATCAATAATCTCAAATTAAAAGTGCCTGTAGTTATTAATTACTTGATTTATAATTAGTCATCACCATTCATTTTACCATTTTTGAGGTGTAAGAAATATTATCCTGTCTAGCAAAGCCACTTATCACTATGGTTACTAAGACCAAGATTTAGTAATGACTATATAAATTAAACCTCTACTATCCAATTATAACACATTATTTTATCAAAGTAGTTTAAGAGTCATATCTTTGGTTAGTTTTATTCTACAATTTTTATATAGCAAATCAAATTAACTTCGATTCTTGAAAAATTCACATCACTTCTGCTTTTATTTGGAACGTAAAATTCTCGTTTTTTCATGTAGATTTCCATATATGCATGCATGCAATAACATAAATTGTACACAAATTTTGAAGGTTTTATGTACTCCACTCTATTTCAATTTTATGTTTTTAACTTTTTTTCTTAACATCTCACATTTTATATTTAGTAACTCTCTAAAGTCAACATCTTATATGATGTATCTAAGATCACAAGAGTGGTATTTTAACTCATTATGTTTTTTTTTTTAAAAATACTGTCTTAAACTTTGTGACTTGTCAGACTAAACATATAAATAAAATGGTATAATAAATTTTGAGACGCTAATATATCCTATAAGATATATTGCCATCTCTCATCAACAATCGATTGTCAAATTTGATCTAGTGACGAAGAAAGAAAACCTTACAAATAAATATCACATTTGAAATTCAAAATGACTAGAAGCTTCTCCAAATTATGTTCAACCATTCAACAACTTATATATACATATAACGTTTTACCTTGTTTTCATTATGTCATTATGTGTATATTTCCACTATTGAATGGACGTTACCAATTTTTTTTTCTAAGGATGCTTTAATAAATGCGCAGAAACTACGAAAAAATGGCATTGAACTATGGGCTAGCAAAGATAGAGACACAAAAGTTGAAAGAAGAGATGTCATGATGATAGTGCAGTGCCATTGAAAGTGAAGAAATCAGGGCCTAACACTCCACTCATAGACCTTCAACAGACTGTCTTTGGATTTGAAGCTGAGAAAAATAAGCAACAGCTTGAATCCATTAGGTAATTTTTATTTGGATCGGCGATTATTTGAAACGATTTATTTATACCTCAATCCTGCTTATAAGACGGACTTTACTGAATATGTTGTTATTAAGAGTTGTAATTTTACTATAGGTAATTAATATGTGATCATTTCATATTTACGTTATGTAATGGATTGGTTTAAAATTATATTAAATAATTAAACTACAATTAATGGTTGGGTGCCACGTAATTAAAAATATTATTTAATTATTTTAAATTGTGCTTTGTTAATGAAGGGGGTAAATATGGACCCAAAGGTGGATGGAAAGGGTGGGGGCCAATAGGTGGATGGAGGGTAATTTTATACCATTTTCAATACTTCGAGGGTATTTTAAGTCCTTTTCCGTTGTTTTAAAATTATTTCCCCTTTAGTTCTTAAATATGGACAACAGTCAATCTCCGAAAGGAATGACAAGAGTTTGGTGAAGCAAACAAGTGATTCTAGATGGGCATATTTAATTGAGGAAGACGAAGGCAAATCCATCTATGTCAGTGACAATTGATAACTTCAAAAAGATCTTGACCATTACCACCGAGGTATTGGAAAAAAGTCATGAGCCAGAAGCTAAAGACTAAGTCCACTACAACTTATGACAGTGACTTGTGCAGTGAAAAGTTTGAGGAGGATGATATACTAGACATATTATTTGATAAGGTATCAAAGGATGGAGATCTCTCGCCTAGGCAACAAAGAAGTGAAAATAACAAAAATAAAAAGTAACATAAAAGATAATATAGTTGGGATGGTAAGGTGTTTGAATAATTTATTTCAAGGCATCTACCAATGCAAATGACAAAGCAAAATAATATGACAGTTTCAACAACAACACAATCCAGTAAATCCAAAAAGAAGTGGTGAACTATCAAGTTTTGGTGGACATATTTGATGAAGAAGATAAGAGGGAAATACTTCAAGTTACTTCACACGGGCAATCTATCTATTTAAATTCTTACATACGTAAAATGAAGTTTGAGGTTGATAACTCAACTTTATTCTTAGATTTTATATTTTTACATTACTTAAGCAACCATATTTGTAGTATCATCACAGAGTGTATTATAAACTCTATGATGATCACAAAATATCTAGTTTCTCTAGCTCTTATTCTCTTTATGCTTGTTGATTAGTAGATGTTCGTTACCTCATTAAGATTAGTAAGTTAATTAAGACCTATACCCCTTGATTTTACTTTTCTCTTTGGAATCCTTTTCTCTTTATTAATAAAACCTTGCCTAGAGGAATTGCTTAAAAAAAGAACTTCTTTAGCAAGTGTAATAATGGATAGAATTTGTTTTCATTTTTTTCTAAAACTTCATCTTTCTTATTTAATTTTTTGCAACCAATTTTGAAATTTTAGTAATTTGTATCTTATAAATGTTTTTCTTTTGTTTTTTTTGAAAAAAAAAATGTATAAGCCAAGACTCAGCACATCTATGAACATATTAAATTTTATTTTGGAAAAAGACTCAAATATATCATCTAATTTTTAGAAAGGACTTATGTCATCCATTAAAAATTTGGTTCATTTATTGTTGTTAAAGAAAAGGTTCATCTATGCCTTCTTTTTTAACATCAATTTTGCAAAATCATTTTTTACACCCCTAAACAAGTTTAACACTTTTCAATTGGAGTTTTTGGATCAAATGCACTCTTTTTGCTTTTTCTTCCTTAAGAACACCGAGAGCACATGAAGAACATAAACAACTCTCAAATTTTTAACATCTTCAGTTTTTCACAAAATCATCTCAAATTTCAGCTATATCATTAATTTCTTTTTTATAAAAAATAAAATTCTGAAATTATTAGTGTTTAAAAAATTCACACATATTTTTTAAAAGGAAAAAAAGGACATATATATACCCCTAAATATCGTAAATGATATGTAAATACCCTCTATCGTACTTTTAAAATATTGATGCCCTCTGCCGTTCAAAAATTAGAGCATATATACCCTTTATACCCAAACTAGAGATTTTCTCAACATTAATTGAGTCATTGAATCAAATAAGAGAAGGGTATAATGATGATGAAATTTACCTTTATCCAACTTCAAGTTTGTGTAGATTTCCACTAAATGAGTCTGATTTTGGATGGGCAAAATCACATTGGGTGAGCAGAGTAAATGTGCCATTTTAAATGTTCTTCTTGATGGACTCAAAAAATAGAATTATATTAAATCTAAAGTTTGCTTGAATGGAGAGGACATGATGCAGGGTTGGTTCAATGACTTTAAAAATGAGCTTACATCTTAGCCCCTTCAAATTGAATGAGCTAACTTTATATATATATATATATATATATATATATATATATATATATATATATATATATATATATATATATATATATATATATATATATATATATATATATATATATATATATATATATATATATATATCTTTAGTTTAAAATCATACAAAAACAAAAAAAAATTATCAAAAAAAAAAACTTTGAATCTCAAATATAAAAAAATAATTATAATTTAGGTTTCTAATATATTTTTGGCTTTAGGCCACTAATTAGTTTGATCCGCCAAGAAATTGGAAAAGGATGTTAATATTGTATAGTTTAGTTATGTCCTTGAATGACTTGAGTATGGTGAAATGACTATTGACCTTTGGCGCTCCGCGGTGATAAAACGTTGTGAATCGAGCATACTTTATTATCGGAGTAACTTTTGTTATTTTTTATCTTATGAAATCTCCATTTTATTTTCATGTGTTTTAATCTTTTTATTGGTATAATTAATTATATCCATTCATTCAACTATTTTTGAGTTAAATAAATATCATCTTACCTAGTAGTCCCTTTTTTTAGCCACTTATAACTATGATTACTTAGACCAAGATTTAGTAATGACTATATAAATTAATCCTCTACTGCCAAACTATAACACATTATTTTATCAAAGTAGTTTATCAGTCCTCATTTATCTTGGTTAGTTTTCTTCTACAATTTTTTCTTTTCTTACAGTAAATCAATTACGATTTTGAATAAGTCACATCATTTTGGCTTCTATTTGGAACGTAAAATTCTCTTTTTTCGTGTAGATTTCGACAATACATGAATTTTTCTTCGATATATGTATGCATATATACATGCAATACCATAAATTGTATATAAATCTATGCATCTCTCTTTTGATAGTTTTAAATGAGAAGTTTTGATTAATTACTGCCTACAATTTTGGAGGTTTTTTGTAATCTATCCATCTCAATTTTATGTTTTAAACTTTTTTTTTTCTCAAATTTGTTAAATAGAGAACGTCACTTTTTATGTTTAGTAACTCTTTAAATTAAACATTTTATGTTATGCATTTAACATCACAAGAGTGATATTTTGATACATTATGAATGTTTTTTTTCTTAAACATTGTGGCTTGTCATACTAAAACACAAAAATAAAATGGTATAATAAATTTTGAGACTGATGTATTCCGTAACATATATTGTCAACTCTCATCAACAATCGATCGTTATAGTTGGTCTAGTAGTGAAGCCAGAAAAATCTTATAAACGTCACATCTGAAATTCAAACATGTGACCTAAAACAATTTTTTATATGACATTTCACAACTATACTTGACTACAAGCCTCTCCGAATTATGTTCAGCTAGCGAACCTTGTTTACAATGAGTCATTATACATCTCCGTTACTGAATGGACTTAAAAAAAAAAAGTGGTTAAAGAATGCTTTAACGAATGTGCAGGAAATTACGAAAATATGGGATTGAACAATGGAATGGCAATGAACAATGGGCTAGCAAAGATAGAGACACAAAAGTTGAAAGAAGAGATATGTCATGATGACAGTGCAGTGCCAGTGAAAGCTCACACATTGGAGGAATTGCATTCGTTACAAGTGAAGAAATCAGGACCTAACACTCCAATGACGGGCATTCAACAGCCTGTCTTTGGATCTGAAGCTGACAAAAATAAGCAACAGCTTGAATCCATCAGGTGATTTTTATTTTTTTCTGAGTCGATGATTTATTGGAAACAATCTGTTTTTAACTCAGCCCTGCTTATAAGACTTCACTGAATATGTAATCATTTCTTATTTACGTTATATATTTGACTATTTTAGTTGATTGGTCGAATGTGTAACTTGTCCGTTTTGAACAGTGCATCATTGGCATCATTGACAAGAGAGACCGGGCCAAAGTTAGTTAAAGGAGACCCTGCTAAACAGCCGGAGACGCCCAGAGTGGTCCATGCCTCTCATCAACATCAACATCAACATCAACACACTCCACAATTTAGCAATATTACTGATAGTGCTCTCAAGTTTACTCACATCCTCTATAATCTCTCTCCGGCTGGTAATTGTCTAACTAATTCCCCTTTGTAATTGTTAGAATTTTCTCGTTTAAAAGTTAAAGATGTACTTATATTTACTTTAGACATAATACATAATTGTGTCATTTAACTTGACATCAACCAACATTTATGTCCTTTAACTTTTTGGACGTACACAAGTAAACACATAAACTGGTGTAAAATTGAAAAATAAACAACCTATTCATCTTATGTATGGTCTGACTTGGCAATTTTGTGGTCCTACGTGGTATGCTATGCGTATTTAACCATCTTCTTTTTGTAGAGTTGTATGAGCAAGCAATCCAGAATGAGAAAGGCTCATTCATCACTTCAAGTGGTGCTTTGGCCACACTTTCTGGTGCTAAAACAGGGCGCTCTCCAAGGGACAAGCGTGTTGTTAAGGATGAAACCACATCAGAGGAACTTTGGTGGGGAAAGTAAGTTCATCTTTCATTTTATCGCATGGATATTCAAAAATTATTGTGTTGAATAATAAACAAAGTGTATTTATAAAAAGACGGTTCTGAATTCATAAACTTTAAATTCTAGACGCTCCCCTCTTGTCTGAATTTGAAACTTCATATTAATGATTTGTGACTTATTTCCTACTAGGATTGTTTTACTAAAGTTTATTTTATGTGTTATAATTTTCTAAAGGGGATCGCCCAATATTGAGATGGACGAAAAGACTTTCTTAATCAACAGAGAAAGAGCTGTTGATTATCTTTGCTCATTGGAGAAGGTACAACATAATTTACAAGATTGCTATGTTGCTCGAATTCTTTTAAAATGTCGTCAGTTACATGTTCTATCCTCTAAAAGCAGTAAATTTTTCGAGGATCCGAAGTATGACAACATTTTCAGAAAGTTCGAGTAACATGACATGGTTGTATGCTAGATTAATTTTTGCAACTTACTATTGTCAATAAGTTAATGAATTTTTATATAAATATTTCAGGTTTACGTTAACGATCAGTTTCTCAACTGGGATCCAATGAATAAACTCAAAGTTCGGATTGTATCTGCCAGAGCCTATCACTCCTTGTTCATGCACAACATGTAAGCACCTGATCGTCACGACTATAAACTGAATTTAACTTATATATACTGACAGAAAATGAAACAAATAATTGTGTGGTTGTCACAGGTGTATCCGACCTACTCCCGAAGAGCTAGAGAATTTTGGTACTCCGGATTTCACGATATACAATGCTGGGAAATTTCCGTGTAATCGTTACACTCACTATATGACTTCTTCAACTAGCATTGACATTAATCTTGCTAGGAAAGAAATGGTCATCCTTGGCACACAGTATGCAGGGGAAATGAAAAAAGGTCTCTTTAGTTTGATGCATTACCTAATGCCTAAACGCCAAATTCTCTCATTACACTCCGGTTGCAATATGGGAAAAGACGGGGATGTAGCCCTCTTCTTCGGATTATCAGGTAAAGATTTAACTTATATGCACTAACATTATAAATATGGAGTATATTTTCTTGTTTTAATATCTAATTTTGTTTCTCCTTGTGGACGTGTATATTTTAGGAACCGGAAAGACTACATTATCTACAGATCATAATAGGTACCTAATTGGAGATGATGAACATTGTTGGAGTGATCACGGTGTTTCGAACATTGAGGGTGGTTGTTATGCTAAATGCATTGATTTGTCGAGGGAGAAAGAGCCTGATATCTGGAATGCCATCAAGTTTGGCACTGGTATTTTTCTAATCTTCAACTTGTTTAGAACTGAAGCATAGTTGTTGTTGCAAACGTGTGTTAACTAGTTGTAATCTGTTACAATGTTTCATGCAGTGTTGGAAAACGTAGTTTTTGAAGAACACATTCGAGAGGTAGACTACACAGATAAGTCTGTAACAGGTAAATATATAGCTACATTGAATTGTACGAAAAATTATAGAAAATGTTGGTGTCAGCTAATGTCATTTGTTTGGTTCGACTGCAGAGAATACCAGGGCAGCATATCCAATCGAATACATCCCAAATGCTAAAATACCATGTGTTGGTCCTCATCCGAAAAATGTCATCCTTCTTGCTTGTGATGCTTTCGGCGTGCTTCCTCCAGTCAGCAAATTAAACTTGGCACAAACAATGTACCACTTTATTAGTGGCTACACAGCTTTGGTACACATCTTTCGAAATCTAGTGCTTCAAAAATTACATATAGGGTCTGGTCCGTTACTTCTCTCTTAAACAAATCATAGCCCATCCCACATTCACATAGGGTCCAGGGAAACTCTGAGCCCCAAGGGTGTGATGTAGACAGTCTACTCTGATTCAAGACCTATGACCTAGTCACTATATAAAAAATGATCATTAGAGGCAATTAATTCTTAATTATTGCTAAATATGTATTTGTACTGGCAATTAATATTCATTGTATATGTCTCGAAAGCCTTTGCGACATTGATTCTAATGACACTTAGCTAATGCCGGTAAAAACTTTAGCACTCTTTAAAATGGTAATATTTGTTGCAACTGAAAGTTATTTTTACTGTAGTGAGTTTACGTTGAGACAACTTTACTGTTGCTTTATAGCTTCCTTTTTCCCTTATACATTATTGCACCTAATTAACACTTCAATTAAGAGTAGTAATGGTGGACTTGAAAAAAAGATAGATAAACACTTTTTAGTTCATAAAACGACTAATATTTGGGGTTGGAGGAAGTAAGATGTGTAAGATTAGTGCTTCGATAATTCAAACAGGTGGCAGGAACAGAGGATGGTATCAAAGAGCCAACAGCAACATTTTCTGCATGTTTTGGTGCAGCGTTTATAATGTTTCATCCAACAAAATATGCAGCAATGTTAGCTGAGAAAATGAAGAAACAAGGAGCTACTGGATGGCTCGTCAACACCGGATGGTCAGGTGGAAGGTACAATTTATAAGCACTAAACACAACATATATTTAAATTTCATAGTTATGTAAAAATTTAGAAATATTTAGCTAATTAACTTTCTTGATTACAAACAGCTATGGATCAGGTAGCCGTATTAAGTTAGCACACACTAGGAAAATCATTGACGCGATCCACTCAGGAGAACTTTTGAATGCAAATTACACGAAAACTGAAGTTTTCGGGCTGGAAATCCCAAATGAACTTAAGGGAGTTCCTTCAGAGATTCTTGATCCAGTGAACACTGTAAGTTTAACATGTAACTCTGTTTATATAGACCGACAGTGTAAATATATCTATTTGTACGTACATTTTAACTTGTTATAGCACGTCACATGTCATACGCTTGTTCAGTAAATTGAAGCTAGTTAACTCTTTAACTAATTGCTAAATTCTTGAAATATTTTTGTTGCAGTGGCCAAACAAGGATGCCTATAAGGAAACTCTATTGAAGCTAGGAGGGTTGTTTAGAAAGAACTTTGAAGTGTTCACGAACCACAAGATCGGAACTGATAGCAATTTGACTGACGAGATATTGGCTGCTGGTCCTAATTTTTGAGATTGAAGAACTAGTTTAGTTGCTATAGCAAAATGCTTTCATAAAGACTGTGAGAAGTCTATTCCAGAAAAGACGGTCATTACAATGAAGTGTTGTCATGGAGAATGACTGTTACATAAAAGTCTTTCAATAATTAAGAGTTTATAGCATGTTATGTACCTAGTCAGGTCAAGGGATCTTATTTTCTAATAAATTTAACTATCGATTTCATATTTATGTTTTTTTGAATGAAATTTACATATTTAGTAAATTTTGAAAACAAAGTTTCTCATTGGGCAATATATGGTAGTTTCACTTGAGAGTTGACTGGTACAAGTAGAGCTACACTTAGAATCTGTTTAGATGGGCTTAAAATCTGATCAAACTAACTTAAAAGTCAGTTTTGACTTACAAGAGTGTTTGAGATTTATCAAAGTGACTTATTTAAGTTAAAAATGACTTATTTTAAGTCAAAAGCTAAAAGCTATGTGAGGGTGCTTCTTTTTTCAATTTAAAAGTCATTTTATGTTGACTAAGTATATTACTTTTTTCCCCTTAATTCTTTTATTATTATTATTGTTGTTGTTGTTGTTGTTGTTACTATTATTATTATATTTATTATTATATTATTATTATTAATAATAATAATAATAATAATAATAATAATAATAATAATAATAATTTGTGATGATAAAGAAATATGTGAATGATAGGAAATATTATTACTTATGGATGTAAAATATAAATTAATTTTGTTTTAGTGTTTTCTAAGGATAAAAACCTTAAGTTAATCAACTTTTTATTATGTTAACAACTTAAAGGATATTTCAGATATTTTGATAAAAAAAAGTGTTTACTAGCACTTATTTGCCAAAAACATCAACAACTTTTCTTCAACTGCAGCACTTATAACTACTTATTTTAAAATTAAGTTTCAGCACTTTCAAAAGTATTTTTTAAAAGTTATTTTTGTAAGTCAATCCAAACGGACTCTTATACTGCATCTTATCATAGACGAACCCAAGATTAAAGACTTCGGATGCACCATTATTATCTTTTCAGTTACTTAAAATAAAAATAGTGATAAATTATGGACTTCAACTAGATTCAAATCTTGGTCATAGGGATGTTTCCTCTACTTTGTACCAACAACATAAGGACACCCATATGCTTCTCTTGGGTCCACGGTTAATAATATTCTAACTAGTATATTACGCGGATAATATATATATTAGTTTCTAATTCTTGTATCAAAACTTCTTTTATCATTTATTTCTCAAACGAAATATAACTAAATCTCCAAAAATTTCAAGAACGAATCACATGATCATTTAATAGCTTGTACAATATACTCTGCTTCTGTTTATTGCTACGCTAGTCCTGAAAACTGCATTGCATGTTTGATCTCTACTATCGTATAAAATTTATATAAGCTTGTCTCATGTATAAAAAGTAAAAGCATTTGTAACATCAATCCAACTAACATGAAAAAGCATAAAATGTACATATTGTACAATATGAAAAAGGTTAAACAAAGAAATATATTAATTAACTAAATAAGAAAGAATAAAAGAATTACAAAATAAAAATGTAATAGCTTCTCTCCAAAAAAAAAAAAAGGAATCACGCACCCTATTTTTTAAGAACTGTTTTGAAAATTATAAATCCTTTAGTTTTTCTTTAGCAACGTGTAATAGTGGATAGAATTTGTTTTCATTTTTTTTCTAAAAACTTCATATTTCTTATTTAATTATTTTGGCAATCAATTTTGAAATTTTACTAATTTTACATCAAAAATGCTTATCTATTGTTTTTTTTTTTTGCCTTTTTTTATTAAAAAAAAGAAGAAGAAAATTGTTAAAATCAGGATTCTACAACATGTATGAATATATTAAGTTTTATTTGGGAAAAGACTCAAATATGCGATCAAATTTTCAGAAAAAGTTCATTTATGTCCTCTGATAAAAGTGTGGATTATTATATCATTAAAGTTTGGATTATCATATCATTAGTTGTTGTTAAAGAAAGGCTCATCCATGTCAGTTATTTTCAAGGATAATATTTTTCAAGATGATTAAAAAAGTAGGCCTAGAAGATATGAGATGAAAATTTTGCCAGTATGATTTTCATGTTTGATGAAACTGCGATATCTAAGTTGAAGGAAAATGTGAAATAAAAGTAAGTGTTTCAGTCTTTTACTTTTTTCGCAAATTTCATGTCTTAACTATTTATTGTTCTCTTTACCTACCTAAACTGTTACTCTCTTTTTGAGTGCGGGAGAAGATCAAAGCTTTTGTGGGAACTTCTACCTTGACATTCTGTGTCATCTCATAGCAATCAAGATCCACAATTACATGAAATCATAACCTTAATTAGGAATGCAAAGAACAAAGTTCTATTAGACATCGCAAATGCTTCGAGTGAAGGGATTTTTTCAATTTTAATCGAATTATTGAATCAAATAAGAAAAGGATGTAAATGATGATGAAATTAATCTTTATCCAACTTCAAGTTTATGTAGATTTCTTCTTAATGAGTCTGATTTTGATTTGTGCTAGCGCTACACCAATTTGGATGAGTAAAGTGAATGTTCCACTTCAAATGTTCTTCATGATGAATGAAGATGATATGATAAAGTTGATATTTTGAAGTTTAGTTATGTGTCAAAGTAGTGAAGGGATTGGAGGGTTATGTTCCTTGAATGATTTGAGTAATGGGAAAATGACTATTGGGCTTTGACGCATTACAGAAACTCGTGAATCGAGCATACTTTATTATTGAATTACCTTTTGTTATTTTTTTTTATCTTATGAAATTTCTACTTTATTATCATGTGTTTAAATCTTTTTGTTGGCTTAATTAATCAATATCCATTCATTTTACGATTTTTGAGGTTTAATAAACATTATCTTGCCTAGTAGTCCCTTTTTTTAGCCATTTATAACTGTGATTACTTAGATCAAGATTTAGTAATGTCTATATAAATTAAATCTCTATTGTCTAACTATGACACATTATTTTATAAAAATAGTTTAACAGTTCTGATTGATCTTGGTTAGTTTCTTCTACAATTTCATACAGTAAATTAATTTCGATTCTTGCATAATTCACATCACTTCTACTTCTATTTGAAATAAAATCCTCTTTTTTGGGGCAGATTTTCAACTATTCATGAGTTCTTCTTCCATATATGCATACATGCAATAACATAAATTTTATAAAAATCTTAGATATATCTCTCTTTTTGTAGTTTTATATAATTCCATTTCGATTTTATGTTTTAAACTTTTTTTTCTCAAATATTTTTAAAAGAAAATGTCATTTTTTATATTTAGTAACCCTGTTAAATGATGCATTTAACATCACAAGAGTGATATTTTGGCACATTATTTTTTTCCAAAAAAAAAAAAAAATACTATCTCAAACTTTGTGACTTGTCATATTAAAACACAAAAACAAAATGGTATACTTTTTAGGACTCTAATACCCCATAAGATATATTGCCAACTCTCATCAACAATTGATCGTCATAGTTGATCTAGTGGCGAAGTAAGAAAATCTTACAAATAAATGACACATTTGAAATTCAAACATGTAACCTAAAACGATTTTTTGTATGACATTTCACCACTATACTTGACTAGAGGCTTCTCAAAAAATTATGTTAAAGCGAATTCAACAACTTGTAAATATATATATACATAACATTTTACCTTGCATGTTTATATTGTGTCATTAAGTGTATATCTCCGCTACTGAATCGACTTTAAGAAAATATTTTTTTAAAGGATGCTCTAATGAATGTGCAGGAAATTACGAAAAAATGGGATTGAACAATGGGGCGTTGAGCAATGGTGTAGCAAAGATAGAGACACAAAAGTTGAAAGGAGAGATATGTCATGACGACAGTGCAGTGCCAGTGAAAGCTCAGACATTGGAGGAATTGCATTCATTACAAGTGAAGAAATCAGGACCAAACACTCCAATGACAGGCATTCAACAGACTATCTTTGGATCTGAAGCTGAAAAAAATAAGCAACAGCTTGAATCCATCAGGTGATATTTTATTTTTTTTGAGTCGATGATTTATTGAAAACAATTTGTTAAATGAGACGTGTAATTCTGTTCGTTTTCAACAGTGCATCATTGGCATCATTGACAAGGGAGACAGGACCAAAGGTAGTTAAAGGAGACCCTGCTAAACAGCCGGAGACGCCCAAAGTGGTCCATGCCTCTCATCAACATCAACATCAACATCAACACACTCCACAATTTAGCAATATTACTGATAGTGCTCTCAAGTTTACTCACATCCTCTATAATCTCTCTCCGGCTGGTAATTGTTTAATTAATTCCCCTTTGTAATTGTTAGAATTTTCTCGTTTAAAAGTTAAAGATATACTTATATTTACTTTAGGCATAATACATAATTGTGTCATTTAACTTGACATCAACTAACATTGTGGTGTCTGACATGACAATTTTGTGTCCTACGTGGCATTCTATGTGTATTTAACCATCTTCTTTTTGTAGAGTTGTATGAGCAAGCAATCCAGAATGAGAAAGGCTCATTCATCACTTCAAGTGGTGCTTTGGCCACACTTTCTGGTGCTAAAACAGGGCGCTCCCCAAGGGACAAGCGTGTTGTTAAGGATGAAACTACATCAGAGGAACTTTGGTGGGGAAAGTAAGTTCATCTTTCATTTTATCGCAAGGATATTCAAAATTTATTGTCCTGACTAACAAATTAGGTAGGCGCTGCCCAAAGGCGGAGTTACCACTTAATAATAAACAAAGTGTATTTATATTACAATCCACTTAATATGTACAAAGGCAGTTCTGAATTCGTAAACTTCAAATTCTAGACGCTCCATTCTTTTCTGAATTTGAGACCTCTTATTAAAGATTCGTGACTTATTTCCCACTAGTATTGTTTTATTTCTATAGTTTATTTTATAAGTAATATGGATTTTCTAACTTCATCTTGTGTTATAATTTCTTAAAGGGGATCACCCAATATTGAGATGGATGAAAAAACTTTCTTAATCAACAGAGAAAGAGCCGTTGATTATCTTTGCTCATTGGAGAAGGTACTATATAATTTACATGATTTCTATGTTGCTCACATTCTTATAAAATGTTGTAAGATGCATGTCGTATCCTCCAAAAGTAGTATATTTTTCTAGGATACAGCATGGGTGTGATAACATTTTCAGAAAGATTGAGCAACATGTCATGGTTGTATACTAGATTAACTTTTGCAACTTACTATTGTTAATAAGTTATATAAATATTCCAGGTTTACGTTAACGATCAGTTTCTCAACTGGGATCCAATGAATAAACTCAAAGTTCGAATTGTATCTGCCAGAGCCTATCACTCCTTGTTCATGCACAACATGTAAGCACCCGATCCTCACGACTATAAACTGGGATTTAACTTATATATACTGCCAGAGAATGAAACAAATAATTGTGTGGTTGTGACAGGTGTATCCGACCTACTCCCGAAGAGCTAGAGAATTTTGGTACTCCAGATTTCACGATATACAATGCCGGGAAATTCCCGTGTAATCGTTACACTCACTATATGACTTCTTCAACTAGCATTGACATTAATCTTGCTAGGAAAGAAATGGTCATCCTTGGCACACAGTATGCAGGGGAAATGAAAAAAGGTCTCTTTAGTTTGATGCATTATCTAATGCCTAAACGCCAAATCCTCTCTTTACACTCCGGCTGCAATATGGGAAAAGATGGAGATGTAGCGCTCTTCTTCGGATTATCAGGTAAAGATTTAACTTATCTATGTTAGTATAAAGATGGAGTGTATTTTCTTGTTTTAATGTCTAATTTTGTTACTGATTTATCTCCTTATGGACGTGTTTATTTTAGGAACCGGCAAGACTACATTGTCTACAGATCATAATAGGTACCTTATTGGAGATGATGAACATTGCTGGAGTGATCACGGTGTTTCGAACATTGAGGGTGGTTGTTATGCTAAATGCATTGATTTGTCGAGGGAGAAAGAGCCTGATATTTGGAACGCCATCAAGTTTGGCACTGGTATTTTTCTGATACCCAACTTATATGGAATTGAAGCATAGTTGTTGAAGGGAGTGTTAACTAGTTTTAGTATGTTCCAATGTTTTTTGCAGTGTTGGAAAATGTGGTTTTTGAAGAACACATTCGTGAGGTGGACTACTCAGATAAATCTGTAACAGGTAAGTATATAGCTAAAAATACATTGAATCTTACAAAAAATTGTATAGAATGTTGGTGTCAACTAATGCCATCGATTTGGTTTGGCTGCAGAGAATACCAGGGCAGCATATCCAATTGAATACATCCCAAATGCTAAAATACCATGTGTTGGTCCTCATCCCAAAAATGTCATCCTTCTTGCTTGTGATGCTTTCGGTGTGCTTCCGCCAGTCAGCAAATTGAACTTGGCACAGACAATGTACCACTTTATTAGTGGCTACACAGCTCTGGTACATATCTTCCGAAATCAAGTGCTTCAAAAATTACATATTTGGTCTGGTCCGTTACTTCTCTCTTAAACAAATCGTAGCCTAGAGTACAAGGCACCCTGCATTCACACAGGGTCCAGGAAAGGTCTGAGCCTTTAGGGTGTGATGTAGACAGTCTACTCTAATGCCAGCATCTGACGTATTCCATGAGTCAACCCTATGACATATAGGTCACATTGAGACAACTTTACTATTGCTTAATAACTTCCTTTTTCCCTTAAACATTATCTCACCTAATTAACACTTCAATAATTGGAGTATAAGGACGAACATGAAAAAGAAAAAAAGTGATAACTGCTTTTTGGTTCATAAATCGACTTATATTTGGGGTCAGGGGAAGTAAGAAGATAAGATTAATGCTTCGATAATTCAAACAGGTGGCAGGAACAGAGGATGGTATTAAAGAGCCAACAGCAACATTTTCAGCGTGTTTTGGTGCAGCGTTTATAATGTTTCATCCAACAAAATATGCAGCAATGTTAGCTGAGAAAATGCAGAAACAAGGAGCTACTGGATGGCTCGTCAACACCGGATGGTCAGGTGGAAGGTACAATTTATAAGCACTAAACACAACATATATTAAAATCAACATGCTAATTAACTTTCTTGATTACAAACAGCTATGGATCAGGTAGTCGTATTAAGTTAGCACATACTAGGAAAATCATTGACGCGATCCACTCAGGAGAACTTCTGAATGCAAATTACACGAAAACTGAAGTGTTTGGGCTGGAAATCCCAAATGAAATTAAGGGAGTTCCTTCAGAGATTCTTGATCCAGTGAATACTGTAAGTTAACATGTAATTCTGTTTATATACACTGACAGTGTAAAAAATTTTATTCGTAAGTACATTTTAACATGTTATAGTACGTTAACTCTTTAATTACTTGCTAAATTTCAGTGGCCAAACAAGAATTCCTACAAGGAAACACTGTTGAAGCTGGGAGGATTGTTTAGGAAGAACTTTGAAGTGTTCACAAACCACAAGATTGGAACTGATAGCAACCTGACTGACGAGATATTGGCTGCAGGTCCGAATTTTTGAGATTGAAGAACTAGTTTAGGTGCTATAGAGTCGGTTCCAGAAAGACAGTCATTACAATGATATATTGTTATGGAGAATGATTGTTACATAAAAGTCTGACGGTATTTAAGAGGTTATAGCATGTTAGGTACTTAGTCAGGTCGTAGGGTCAAAGGAATCTTATTTTCCAAATAAAATTTTATTATCAATTTCATATTTTCTTTTGAAAAATAAGATTTACATTTTTAAAAAAAAGTATAAACCCTGTATGAAGTTTGTTACTGGGAAATCAATACATGGCAGTTTTTCTCTTGAGAGTTGACTGGTGGTTGAGCAATTTGGTGGTTGATTTATAGCTTGGTTAATTCCTTGGAGTACGAGTCGAGTTACACTTATATACGTTACTGTAGGTCAACTTAAAGACATATGTTGAATGCCTTGAATCAAACCCGTTACAACCGGAAAGGACGGGGGTCTTGCTGACCGGGTGAACCACGTAAATCTGTTGTCTTGTTTTTCGCGTTTATATTTTCTCGTATTATATCAAATAACATATTTTTAAATTAGTGTCAGATCAAAGTAACGAGTAAAAGATCGAATAATATTAGATAATTTCATACGTGTATTTCAAACTCGATCATTCTTTTTTGAAAATTGGAGTGACAAAATCACATGAGAGTTCGTACTCCCCTGGGGGTTGGAAGTGTTGACTAACAAAAATGTTTTATACTTCCCTGGGAGTTGAAAGTTTGACTTTATAGTAAACTAAAATACTATAAACAACTTCAAAATTTTAGATAAATTCCAAGTGTTTCAAGCTAAAAATCAAGCCAAATTAAACAAACATACACTATGAGCCAGATTACAACTCAAAATTTGAATGGTACTTGTATTCAAATTGAAATCTTGAATGAAAAACTTATAAAACCATCGTTACCAACTCCAAATCATCTCAATTCCTACAAGTTATCATTTTTTGATCAAATTGCACCTAATTTTGCTGTACCCCTTCTTTACTTCTACCCTCCAGTACCACCAGAAAACTCCCACCTACAACGCGTCGAAGAAGTTCATAAACAACTACAAAACTCACTGTCTGAAGTTCTAACCAAGTTCTATCCACTTGCTGGAAGGTTGTCTGAAGATGGTAATGTAACGTTAAATTTCAAATCACTACATGAAAAATTATCTTTAGCAGCAATTAAACGGCAAAAACTTAATTGCAGCTAAATATGTATATTTAGCAGCAATTAGAACTCTTTGTATATGTTCCTAAAGCCTTTAGCGACATTGGATCTAATGACACTTAGCTAATATCGATAAAGACTCTAACACTCTTAACTAATGTGTATATTTATTGCTGCTAAAAGTTATTTTTGTTGTGGTGAATGTCTATAGGTACTTCCATTGAATGTCATGACCAAGGGGTTATTTACTTGGAAGCAAAGGTGAATTGTCAACTGAATGAATTTCTAGACAAAGCATACAAAGATAGTGACCTTGTTAAAATCTTTGTACCACCTATAAGAATTAGGCTAGCTGAATTGCCAAATAGACCAATGATGGCAATTCAGGCCACCATGTTCGAACATGGTGGCCTGGCGCTAGCCGTGCAAATTGTCCACACAACAGGTGATGGATTCTCTGGCTGCGCGATCACCGATGAGTGGGCTAAAGTTAGTCGAATGGAGAAAGGGAATGTGAGAAATTTACAATTTCGTTCGGATTTAGTGGAAGTATTTCCACCTAGGGATAATATTTTCGAGATGATTAAAAAAGGTAGGCCTAGAGGATATGAAATGAAAATTGCTACAAGAATTTTCATGTTTGATGAAATCGCAATATCTAAGTTGAAGGAAAATGTGAACAAGTTTATGAGTTATTCATCAAGAGTTGAAGTTGTGACTGCACTTATTTGGAGAAGCCTTATGCGTGTGTTGAGGTTGAGACATGGTCACAATAGGCCATCCATGCTACAATTTGCCATAAATTTAAGAGGAAGAGGGTCTCCAAGAGTAGTCGGTACGCAAAACATGTTATTCCTTCTGTTACAATTTACGTGATACACTTTTCTTTTTAGTTTGTCGTGAAAAAACAGCTTACTTTCTATTCGGTGTCTGATGCAAACATTGGATTCCTGAAGTGTTCGTTGTTCGTTTTATCAACCTAAATGGCTACTCCCTTTTTGAGTGCAGGGGAAGATCAAAACTTTTTTGGGAACTTCTACCTTGACATACCAATCAAATATGTGTCATCTCATAGCAATCAAGATCCAGAATTATATGAAATTGTAACCTTAATTAGGAATGCAAAGAACAAAATTCTATCAGAGATTGCAAATGCTTCAAGTGAAGAGATTTTCTCAATATTAATTGAGTCATTGAATCAAATAAGAGATGGGTATAATGATGATGAAATTGACCTTTATCCAACTTCAAGTTTGTGTAAATTTCCACTAAATGAGTCTGATTTTGGATGGGCTAAACCAATTTGGGTGAGCAGAGTAAATGTGCCATTTCAAATGTTCTTCCTGATGGACTCAAAAAATGGGATTGAAGCTAGAGTTTGCTTGAATGAAGAGGATATGATGAAGTTGGAAAAGGATGTTGATATTGTGGAGTTTAGTTATGTGCCAAAGTAGTGTGGGGATTGGAGATTCATGTCCCTTGATGGGAGAATGACTTATTGAGTTCTACGATCGTAGATTCTCGTGAATCGAGCATATTCTATCTTTTGTGAACGTTAAATTTCTACTTTCTTTTGATTTGTTTTCATGTGTTTCAATCTTCTTGCGGCTTAATTGACTTATTTTTATTTTCATTAGTCTTGTTATTTAATGGAGTTATTATGTTGTAGACTTTTAGTCTTTTCATTGTTTAATTTTATTTACCGATAGTTTAAAGTTATTAATAACAGGTTGTTAAAAGATATCTACAAAGTAATTGTGCACAAAAATGTGAGACTAGTACGTTCAAATTCTAAATATTTTTTAAATAAAATGTATAGCCAAACCAAACATAATTACAAAACTCTCATTAAAAAATTCATGATCGTTACGCCTATCAAAACGTAACAAATGACAAATTACTATTACGAAGCATTGTATATGGTGCAATAATAATGTCTTAGGTATAGCGTTAATTATAATCCCTCAATTTTTTTCTACATTAAATACATAAACGTACCCCCCCCCCGGAGTCCTAAGGGCGCACGCCGAGAACCCCTCCCCTCCCCAGGAGTCCTAAGGGCGCACGCCCGAGAACCTCCCCCTCCCCTCGGAGTCCTCGGGCGCACGCCGAGAACCCCTCCCTCTCCCCTCGGAGTCCTCGGGCGCACGCCCGAGAACCCTCCCCCTCCCCTCGAGTCCTCAGTGCACGCCCGAGAACCCCTCCCCTCCCTCGGAGTCCTCGTACGCACGCCCGAGAACCCCTCCCTCCCTGAGTCCTAAGGGCGCATGCCCCGAGAACCCCTCCCTCCCTCTCGAGTCCTCGGGCGCATGCCGAGAACCCCCTCCTCCCCTCGGAGTCCTCGTCATGCGCCCAGAACCCCTGCCCCCTACCCCCTGAGTCCTCAACGCGCACGCCCGAGAACCCCTACCCCCTACTCCCCCTGAGTCCTCAGGCGCACGCCTGAACCCCTACCCCCTACCTGGAGTCCTCAGGCGCACGCCAGAACCCCTCCACCTACCTCGGAAGTCCTCAGGCGCACGCCCGAGAACCCCTCCCCTACCCCCTACTCCACTCTCGGAGTCCTCAGGCGACGCCCGAGAACCCCTCCCCTACCCCCTACTTCCACCTCGGAGTCCCTCAGGCACACGCCTAACCCCACTCGGAGTCCTCAGGCGCACGCCCGGTAACCCCTCTGAGTCCTCGTGGCGCACGCCTGAACCCCTACCCCTACTCTCGGAAAGTCCTCGTGGCGCACGCCCCGAGAACCCTCCACCCCTACCTCGAAAGTCCTCAGGGCGCACGCCCGAGAACCCCTCCCCTACCCCCTACTCCACTCTCGGAGTCCTCAGGGCGCACGCCTGAGAACCCCTCCCCTACCCCCTACTCACCTCGGAGTCCTCAGTGGCGCACGCCCCGGAACCCCACTCGAGTCCTCAGGCGACGCCCGAGAATCCCCACTCGGAGTCCTCGCAGCGCACGCCAGAACCCCACTCGAGTCCTCAGGCGCACGCCGAGAACCCCACCTCGAGTCCTCAGCGCACGCCCAGAACTCCCACTCGAGTCCTCAGGGCGCACTCCCGAGAACCCCTCCCCTACCCCCCACCCCACCTCTCGAGTCCTCGGGCGCACACCCCAGAACCCCTCCCCTACCTCGAGTCCTCAGGGCGCACACCCCGGAGAACCCTCCCCCTACCTCGGAGTCCTCAGGGCGACACCCCGAGAACCTCCCCTACCTCGGAGTCCTCAGGCGCACGCCCAGAACCCCTCCCTACCTCGGAGTCCTCAGTGGCACGCCCAGAACCCCTCCCCTACCTCGAGTCCTCGTGGCGCACGCCGAGAACCTCTCCCCTACTCTCGGAAAGTCTCGCATGCACGCCCGAGAACCCCTCCCCTACTCCTCGGAGTCCTCAGGGCGCACGCCCGGCAACCCCTCCCCTACCTCGGAGTCCTCAGGGCGACGCCGGTGAACCCCTCCTCTACTCCTCGGAAATCAGGCGCACGCCCTAACCCCCTCCTCGGAGTCTCCTGCGCACGCCGGCAACCTCCCTCCCTCGAGTCCTCAGCGCACGCCCCGGCAACCCTCGAGTCCTCGGCGCACGCCCGGTAATCCCTCTCGGAAAGCCTCAGGCGCACGCCCGGTAACCCTACCTCGAGTCCTCGTGGCGCACGCCTCGGTAACCCCTTACCTCTCGAGTCCTCGTGGCGCACGCCCGAGAACCCCTACCTCGGAGTCTCGTGGCGCACGCCGAGAACCCCTTACCCTCTACCTCGGAGTCCAGGGCGACGCCGGTAACCCTCTCTACCTTCGGAAACCCAGGCGCACGCCCAGAACCTCTCTACTCTCGGAGTCCTCAGGGCGCACGCCTGAGAACCTCCTCCCCTACCCCTACTCCTCGGAAGTCCTCAGGGCGCACGCCCGGTAACCCCTCCCCTACCCCCTCGAAAGCGTCCTCGTGGACGCCCAACCCTCGGAGTCCTCAGGCGACGCCCCAAGAACCTCGGAAATCTCAGGGGGCGCACGCTCGGGAATCCTCGAGCCAGGCGCACGCCTCTAATCCCTCGAGTCTCGGCGACGCCAAGAACTCTCGGAAGCTCAAGGCGCACGCCAAGAACTCGGAAAGTCTCAGGCGCACGCCTCGGAGCTCTCGGAGTCTCGGCGCACGCTCGAGAGCCTCGGAGTCTCAGGGCGCACGCCGGCAGCCTCGAGTCTCGTGGCGCACGCCCGGTAGCCTCTCGGAGTCTCGGGCAAGACGCCGAACCCTTCGGAGTCCTCAACGCGCACGCCGGTAACCCCTTTACCTCTACTTCCTCGAGTCTCGTGGCGCACGCCGAACCCTTACCTCTACTCTCGGAAAGTCTCGCGCGACGCCCTGAGAACCCTCCACCTACTCCCTATTTCACTCGAACTCGTGGCGCACGCCGAACCCCTCCCCTACCTCTACTCCACCCTCGAGTCCTCAGGCGCACGCCTTGGTAACCCTCTCCCTACTCTCGGAGTCCTCAGTGTGCACGCCTAACCCCTCTCGGATCCTCAGGCGTGACGCTCGGTAACCTCTCTCGAGTCCTCGTACGACGCCCGGTAACCCCTCCCTCGGAAAGTCCTCGGCGCACGCCCGGTAACCTCGGAAAGTCTCAGGCGACGCCCCAGAACCTCCTCTGAGTCCTCAGGCGCACGCCCCGGTAACCCCTCGGAGTCCCTCGTGGCGCACGCCCGGCAACCCCTCCCCTATTTCTCGAGTCCTCGTGGCGCACGCCGAGAACCTCTCCCCTACTCGGAGTCCTCAGTGGCGACGCCCGAGAACCCCTCCCCTACCTCGGAGTCCTCAGGCGCACGCCGGTAACCTCTCCCTACCTCCTCAGTCCACTGGGCGCACGCCCGGTAACCTCTCCTCACTCGGAGTCTCGTGTGCGCACGCCCAGAACCCTCTCCCCTACCTCGAGCGTCCTCGCGCACGCCGGCAACCCCTCCCCTACCTCGGAGTCTCAGGCGACGCCGGTAATCCCTCCTCGGAGTCCTCAGGCACACGCCAACCTCTCCCCTACCTCGAGCCTCGGGCGCACGCCCAGAACCCTCCCCTACCTCGAAGTCCTCAGGGCGCACGCCCCAGAACCCTCCCCTACCTCGGAGTCCACTCAGTGGCGCACGCAACCCCTCCCCTACCTCGAGTCCAGGCGCACGCCCTAACCCTCCCCTACCTCTCGAGTCCTCGTGGCGCACGCCAGTAACCCCTCCCCTACCTTCTCGAGTCCTCAGTGGCGCACGCCCGGTAACTCCCTCCTTACTCTCGAGTCTCAGGCGCACGCTGAGAATCCTCGGAGTCTCAGGGCGCACGCCAGTAATCCTCTCGGAAGTCCTCAGGGCGACGCCTAACCCTCGGAGTCCTCAGGCGCACGCCCCAGAACTCGGAGTCCTGTAAGACGCCCGAGAACCCCTCCCTCCTCGGAGTCCTCGTGGCGCACGCCCGGTAACCCTCGGAGTCCTCAGGGCGACGCCAGAATCCCCCCCACTGAGTCCTGTGACGCCTGAGAACCCCCTCGAGTCCCTGTCATGCACGCCTAACCTCCCCTACCTCCCTACCCTCGAAAGTCCCTCAGTATGCACGCCCGAGAACCCCTCCCCTTCCCTTCCTACCCCACTTACTCTCTTTCACCCCCCCTTATCCTTACCAACCTAACCTTTTTCCTACCCCACCCACCTAACCTACCTTTCCCCCTACATACCCTTACTATTTCCTAATCCCCCTATCCTACCCCACCTACGATCTACCTTCTAACCCTTATCCTACCTACCTCTTTATCCTACCCCACCCACCCAGCCTACCCTACCCCCTATCCTTCCCTTTACCATCTACCTTTCTAACCCTTAACCCCTTATCCTACCTACCTCTTTATCCTACCCCACCCTCCCACCTACCCTACCCCCTACTACCCCAGTACCCTTCTAACCTACCTTTCCCCCTACATATACCCCTACCACTTCCTAATCCCTCCACCCCGCACCCTCCCTTCCCTTGGGACCTCGAGGCGCCTTGTCCCAAGCCCCCCCCCCTCCCAAGGACCCCGAGGCGCTCTGTGCTTTGTGGTCCTCCGCTTCGCCCTTAAAAAGTATACAAATTTTGTTTATCATAATTTGTATTCCAAAATATTTAATAAACTATTCAGAGTTATAATTATTGAAAGAGAGAGTAACACTAATAAATATTCAAAGGGATAGCGATATTTTCTTCTATATTCAATAGATTTATCATTGAATATTATCAACTAATAAATATTGGATCCATTTCAATATATGAAACACCTGCGAAGATTAAGCTGGCAAAAAAACAATGGAAAGATGTGTTTTTTTTTAAAGGAAGGGATAGATGTGCAAGTAATCAATGATATACACCAACATATCACTGGAAAATTATCATTCTTGAAAAAATGTCATTCTTGGAAAAATATCGTTCTTGGAGTGAGTGATCTTCAAAGTTTATAGAGTGCAGGATGGACACTTGTGCTAATTAATTCTAAAATGCTAATACAATAATAATAAAAATCTGCAGTCATTAACTTTGGCAAATGACAAGATTCACCGAGTCATGTTGCATTAAATGAGGCAGCAGATCCCAGAAGATGTCATGGAACTAAAAATAAAGAACATATCTTCTGCAGAGTTTCTTTTAATCATTTTAATTAGTTAGAAATCAACATGAACTAAACAGAAATTAGAGGTGAACGAAATTTTCACAGCTGAATAGACTCATAGACTAAAAAGAAATGCACAGTTATTTTCACAATTGCTTTTTTACTAAACCACTCTCTATAGTACTCATGTTAATAGTTGATGCAACTCATGACCAAGAGTATTCCTGAAACAAGCGGCTAGCACGTTCAAATATTAAAGCAAGACTACGGAATCTTCTCTAACTGTTGTTGTCCTCCTATGATGCTCTAATAGTTTACAGTTCTCATTTCAGGCAACAGAGGTCCATGTAAATACAGAAACAGAGTTTATATATGATATTAAAGTTAATCTAGCTGAAGAAACAGAAAGCAGCTATGCAGTACCTTCAAAAGAAAAGAAATACAAGGCTAGTTAGGACATCATGCACCATGTTTCTTTTCCTTTTCAAAGGACTGCAATTCTTACAGCTGGCTTTGTTGACTGAATCAATATTTACAACAATGTAATGAAGAAGAATTTGATCAATGCAAAGCACAGATATCAAAATGTGTTCAACATAAAACCCTTCTAAAAGAAATTGAAATGACATATAAGTCAAATTCGTAAATGACTTCACTTAAAATCAAGCAACTTTTGGTGGAAATGTATTCACTTAACATCTTCAATGAAATCTCTGCCATGGACATCAAAATATACGACTCTGGAGAGGTCCAGAGGGTAAGGCTTTACTGTTGACAAATGAGTCTCAAACTTTATATGAACATTGAAAACCCATTGCCAACACTAAGATAGATCCAAACAAAAAAAGTAAAGAAACTCTTGTAAAATTTGTGAATCCATAATAGATATATACAACAGTTGAACACAACAGGATTGTAGATATTCAGAGAGATGAGTTCTTGATAAAAAAAAATCAGAATGCATAAACAAATAATACTCAAAGCTTCGTCTCAGCTGGCAAGTAAGCACTCCAACTTTGAGAGTGGCACATCTAGACACCTCAACTTGGTCTCAATTGACAACTAAACATTCCCAACTCTTGGTTCTAGGTTGCTCATTACTTTTTTGGCATTCTTCCCATGAACATTCTGGTTGAACCTAAGATGCTACATCGGACTGTTTCTTTCCACAGTCAAAGAAAACAAGCTCTCTCAGTCCACTTTTAGGTTCTTTTCCTACGTCATCTCTCTGCTACTCGGTCAGTAGTGAATTACAGTTGTTCTAACATTGTTTAGTAGTTACTTTACAGTGGTTTGAAGTATTTTAAAACACAATTGTGCGATGTGCAGGCGGATTGTGATCGAGTTACTAGTGATCTACTTCCAAAGGAATCACAGCAAAGAGGTATGGATAATTTCTTAACCAGGAAGAGGCAGGGGAGGGCTGGGATGAATACTTAACCCCTTGGTAGTTATTTGTGCGTTAAAAAGGTCTGACATGGTCGCAAAAGCAAAGAGTGAAGAAGACAAATCAACCGAACAACTCATTTTCATCCTAAAGATTCCATCTATCCAGGCTTATAATGATAAGGAAAATTATAATGCTTACTTGTCCGCTGAGAAAAGTTTGAGCATAAATGTGTTGAACAAATCATAATTGTTCATGATTTTCCACTAAACTAAAATTCTTTTGGGACTTTGATCAAACATCTCTACGGCAACAGAATCTAGCCCCCACATCAGCGGTATATTAATATCAATTTTCAAAATCCCTGGCTCTATGAAGCTGCTAGTTATTGAAATTTCCCATATTTATTTATTTATTTCAGATTCCATTTGTGCAAAACTCAAAAAGTTTGGAAATCCATATTGAAGAGGTGAAAATCATTTGGCTAATTATCAGGATCGAACAATCATCAATTGATACAAAAACAAAATAGATAAGTACACCTAAAACAACACAGAAACGAGAAAGAAAATGAATTCACTAAAATTCATCAATATACAAGAAGAAGAGTTTCAACAAAACAAAATTGTATGTTTCATTCCTAATTCTAAGCAGTAACAGGAGAGTGAACTATCGCATGACTGATATACCAAATTTCCCATTCCTACAAGTTAATTTCGAGGTTTTATATAAATTATTCAATCAATCAACTAAACCCCCAATCCTAGAAGACGAAAATGGGAAAAAGTAAATTATTCAATCAAATCAACTAAACCCCCAACCCTAAATCAGACAAAAATGGGAAAAAATACCTGAATAATAACAGTGGCATATGAAAATTGATTCAAGAAGTATAGGAATATCTCTACTCATTTGCCAATTTTATTCTCGCCACCATCATTTCGCCATTTTCTTGATGCATACACCCAGAAAAAAGAAGTAGTTCTGTTTGATCGAAGAAGAAGAAAAATTGAGAAATTAGAACCCATCTTTATCGCCTTATTTCAGTGCTACTGTGGAAGAGAATGGTAGAGAAGTGAAGAAGAGAAGAGAACAAGTATTTGTATTGAAGTGAAAATAGCCGTTATTTGTATATTTAGATTTCAAATTACTTAAGAACATAGTAATTAAATTTGTAAAATTTGTCTTCAATTTAAATAACTTCTTAATTTAAATGAAATAAAATAATTATGAACCAAAAAAATTGAGACAGTTTTTTAATATTCATAAAATGTACTAGTTAATTAATTATATACATATTTATATAAAAGCATACATGTTACTTTAAAATTATAAAAAGTGATAATAACTAAATTTTAAAATAACACGAAAAACAAAACAAAATATTTTAAAGTATTTGCAATTTAATTTACATTGTGAATGATCAAAATTGAATGTCAATGATTGGATATAACGTTTTTTAACTACTTTCAAGCTTCTTAGTTGCCTGCTTTTTTACTTCCATATTCAAAAAGAAATTTTCATACTAAAAAAAGTATTGGGTGTGCCTAATTAACATAATTATTTTAGCACTCCAAGGTGTTCAAAATTCTACATTTGATATACCAAATTTTTTCGCACTTCGATAAATTAATCCGTAATGAAAAACTCATAATTCCAACATAAAAACTTAACTTCGATCCCAAGAACTCTTACCGATGATACTGACAACAACTTAAAGAGAATAAAATAGAACTTAACAGACAGGTTTGTAAAATAAGTTTGAAAAGATGGTTTCGATGTAATGGGAAATAGTCATCATCATTTGAAAAGATAAACGATTGGACCATCTTTTCGACGTGGTGGTTCCCCAATTCATTACGGAGGTCTTCACAAAATTTATTGGGGCCTCCGAGGAGTCGTTCCATTGTCTAATACACAAGAAAAATAACAAAATAACTTTGTCATAAAAATATATATTAATAAATATGACAAAGTTAATGTTACTATAAAAATATATATTAATAAATATTATTGGATTCACTTTTGACTTTAGATGATAACAATTTAAAAAATAGAAGAAGTCTATAAATGATAACTTAGGATGTGAAATTTCAAAAAAAAAAAAATCATTTTATATTTTTTTAAAAGATAAAAAAAAACATAACCTTGGTCCCTTTTAGCCATTTGTGTGTGATTTCTAGGAGAATCAAGAAACCTCTCCCATCAAAAAAAAAATTTAAAAAAAAATATCATTTGACTGCACATATAAAATCAGCCATATTTCTTCCCCAGAAAATTATTGTGTGAGTTCACTCAAAAGGTACGCTATCTAACTCTCATTTGTCTTTCAATTTTGAATAGGACTCACGATTCGTTTGGCGTAAGTTATCCATTTATCCCATCATTTTTGGCGTAGCGATCGCTGCAGAAAAACAAACTTTACTGATCTTACTGGGAATATATATATAAAATTTTGATTGTTGAATCTGATTGATCTCCTCTGCTGTTTGCCAATCCATTCTTCCTTTTAATGAAATGACCCTCTAAGCTCTATAAAAATTTGAAAGTATTTATCTCCAGTATGCATTCTGCAATTGTCAATTATGCTTCTATTACACAGCTACGTTGTACTGGCAACCATATTTGATGGCTAAGTAAAAATAGTTTAACGACTTATTATGTGACCTAGACAAAGTATTGTTGAGGATTCATATTAATTGGCTATTGCATCCCTCCTCTTTCACCCCCAGGCAGAGTAACACCCCCGTAAACAACGTAAAATCATAACATTTGCAACTCTTTCACCAACACGAATCTTATCATAGAAAAAGTAGTGGATATTTCAGGCCATAGCCCACATTTATGTCAATAATGTTTGTAGATATTGTTCTTCAAGTACATGAGCCATGTGCTTATGTGAAATGGTATCATATCATCATGAGACAGGCTGCAAAAATTCTTGCTAATTTAATTGTAATGGGCTCTTCTATATTGGCAAGGGCTTTTGTTCAAACATATTGTCAGGCATTGTCCAGTAAGTATCTTCTGAATTTATGTTCCTTTTATTTCGAAAATAATTTATCTGAGTCGTTTTGCTCTTCATTTTGGGGGCTGTTTGGTTTGTTTTCTCTTGCTTCCATGCACATCTTACGCACTGTGTACTTACTCTATCCTAATGGCAGATGCCTCGAAAAATGGTGTTGCTCAAGAAGCAGTGCAGAATATAAAAAGAGCTAGCAAAACCATGACGGAAGCAGAGGCAAGACAGATTCTTGGTGTCACGGAGGATTCATCATGGGAAGAAATTGTGCAGGTTTTTGCCGTTATCTTGTGATGAATGTGTACGAAGGGATCAATTTCTTGAGTAGCTTACAAGAAAAAAAGTTGAAAAAACTCGACAAGTCAAATTCGTTATTCAAGCTTAGCTTCTTGTATGATGATGTTTAAGTCACAGCAAAAATGCTATTTATCTAGCATTATTTTGGTGTTAAAAAGCAAGGCAAATGCCTCTTATATTGTTGGAAATTCTATGTATTGTCATGAAGGAGCAAATAGTTTGAAAATACATGTAGTAAATGACGAATTCGTATGAACTCCAATAGTTTATATCAAACAAATAAATGTATGATATGTGTTTAGACATAAAGGTCTTTCGTTTATTTACTTGACTGTTCATACCAAATCAATAAAAACATGATATGTGTTTGTACATAAAATCTTTCGCTTGTCAAATCACTTTATCGTGATAAGTGATATGGTTTGATAAAAATAATATCACTAGCATATTTACTTTGCCTTTTTCTTTTTTCCACAAACTAAGTATATTATTTCGTTTTTTTCCTTCTATATATAAGTTTTTATAAGGCGGGACTTTTGCCTTCTTGTTATAACATGATAGCAAAAAAGAAGTAAAAATTTTGAGTTTCATTTAGCATGATTCTCAGGGTCTAACGGGAATGAATCAGAGAAATAAGAGGATTCACACGTTGTCGCGTCTAACATGATTATTTTTTTCATTCTCATGTCTTGAACTCGAGACCTCTCATTAAAAGCGGAGGAATTTCAATTATCTCACCACAACCTAATACTTTTTAGATACATCATGATAATATCTGATATTGATAGGAGATTATTAACCAATTTAAATTCCTTTTTCATCCCAACTTGTCAAACTACCTCAAATTGGGAACCTTTATAAAAAAAAATATATAATCATGCAATGATCTGTAAGAATATAATTATGCCTGAGATTTCAAAGAATTGTTGTTCTGAACTATTTTATTTCACTTTCTTTTGAGCACAATAAGTATTCCACTTGCGCAGTAACATCAAGAAAGAACTTATTGGGATTATCTTCTATCGAAAAATTATAGGAATACAGCAAAAAGAAAACACTTATAGCTTTACATGATGGACACCGACGAAAAATTTTGTTAGTCTCAGATTTCACATTGGTCTTCTGACTTTTACAAAAATCACAGAGCAGAAAAATAAACAAAATATAACATTATATTAATAAAACTATTTAAAGTGTAATATTAAAACATAAATCAAGTAAAATTCTACACAAATTGAATTCTAGTTCAACTAGTCTATTTTATTCTAATTTGACTAGGAAATGCAGGTTGGAGATTCGAAACTCCTTAATAAACATTTATGTTTTATCACAGGCAAAAGTTGTTGTTCATCTTATATTTCAAACATACTTAGAACAAAATTTTGAACATATTTGAAAGACAACAAAGTTTAAGAACATTTTCACAACTAGAAAATCAAAACTAGTAGCGAAACTAGAATCAGAAACAAATTTGAAGAAAAATATACGAAATATTTTTCTTAAAGAAGAATTGTTGTTAATATGTGTCTAAAAAAATCTTACTGATTCCAACAAACTTTGCAGAAACACGAAGTTACCAAGTTTAATGAACCAGTGAAGAACAAAAGAATAGAAGAACTGAAATTAATTCACAAATCTAAAATTTGTAAAACACGTACCAGAATCTGGAAAAAATTTAATAGGAAAAAGATCAAGTCCACTGAACTCACAGTGTCCCCTTGAGGAATTATTCCCCTCTAGTATCTGAGGTTTGATTTGGAATATGACCTCCCAAGGAAAAATGATCTCAATCACCAGAGTATAGATACAAAAACTCTGGTGTCAGCGAACCACTCAACGGCAATAAAGTACACTTAGAATACTAGATTTAGTGGTTGAAGAAAAAGTCCATGAATTCTATATTAAAATGAGAGGAAATCCCTCAATTATAGAAAACAAAGGGTAGTGTGAAAAGGTTCTTATTGTGCCTTACCGGAAATGTCACAAACCTTTAGAAAAGTCACAATCTTTCAGAAAGGTCGTCATCTTTCATAATAGTCACAACTTTCCATAAAAGTCACAACTTTTCATAAAAATCACAATTTTTCATAAAAGTCGCAACATTTCATAAAAGTCACAACTCTATCACACCTTTTTGAAATCCAACAATCCCCCACATGAATGGGGAATGACTCGAAGACAGAGAAACGGACAAGTATGTGTACTTTACAAGCAAGAATTAATTGCATCTGGATAAGTAGGTTTTCCCTTGGACTTTTCGTAGTGAACATGTGTCGGATATACTCGATCAATTGGTAAATGCGATATCTTTGAACCGTCGAACTTTGGTGTATACCTAGACAACCATATGTCACACAATTAACCCTTTACCATTCATGGTTCTTACGGTTGTGTTCGTTTTAGCCATGAACACCTCCTGGTTTCATGAGTGTATAGAAAGATGAGCTTTTGACAATCATCCCTCTTTGAAGCGGCTTACACTTCACACTCACATAGGTGATTCCTAACCATGTTATCGCGTAGATACACTATTTGGTCAACTCTGTCAAACTTAGCAAATCATTAAAACCATTAAGCTTTATTAACTCATAAACAAGCCTTAATGTTGTATCCTTGTCCCTGAGCATTGTCTTCATCATGAGAATGGATTGAGTTTGTTGACAATGTTGAACCGTCATTCACAATTTTATTTTTATCCTTGAATCTAGCTCTTGGAATCTCCAGTCTGCTAGATAGAGTTACCGCCATGATGACTTGTCCTAAGCCGTAAATTCATTCCCTTATATGATCTTTTAACTTCCTCTCTAGTTAGGCCTTTTTGTAAGTGGATCCGACGCATTATCCTTTGACTTTACATAGTCAATTCTAATAATTTCACTAGAGAGTAGTTTTCTAACGGTATCATGTCTATGTCGTATATGACGAGACTTTCCGTTATACGTCATGCTCCATGCCCTACCGATTGCATCTTGACTGTAAAAGTGTATGCATTCTAATGCCAATGGTTTGGGCCAAAATAGAATATATCTATCAAGAATTTTGGAGTCTTACAACTTATTCACCGACCTTATCTAGAGCACCTAGCTCAAAGATCATTGTAGAGCTAGCGATACATGTCTCTTTTAAAATATTTCTATGAGACTGCTCCTCTACCAATAATAAATACATATCCACTTGTGAATTTTACTTCATTCGTCCGATGATTCAATTCGCATCACTATATCTTTCAATATTGTTGGATATTGTTATAATGCAAGACATAATTTTAAGTATTATTTTAAATACTCCAAAACTCTATTTATTGTCATCTAATGAATTTATTTGGGATCACTTGTGAACCGATACAGTTTAAAATAACAAATGATATATCTGATCGCACACACTATATGATATACATCATGCTTCCCAAAACTCTAGCACAATCCAATTGTGAGTCACTTTTGTTTTCACTCTTTTGAAATGCAAAGCTCACATTTATTGGAGACTTGACAATATTGATATCCAAATATTTGAACTAGTGAAGTACCTTTTCAATGCAATAAGACCGTGAAAATGCTAAACATTATGGAGTTCTACGAATTCTTATATCTAAGATCGCATTAGCAACTCCAATAATTTTCATTTCACTTGCTTTATAGCATACGTTTAGTAAAATTTATGTCAATACAAACAAACAATGACCTTATTATTTTAATGTGAACACATTTATCACTTCCATCATTCTTCAATTCATTTGCCGACATGGTTTGATCAAATTATGTCATTGTTTGGGTGCTTCCATAACGTGACTTAACAAACTCTCAGTTTATCTAAATCCCTAGATCTGAAATTTTCTGGAAGGCGTCTTCATAAACGCCATTTCCATTTTTCATTCAATCTTCTAGATCTGAATTTGAATTTGAATTTCATCGGAAAAAAACTGCAAAAATGAGAGAATGCATTTCAATCCATATCGGACAGGCCGGAATTCAGGTCGGAAATGCATGCTGGGAGCTTTATTGCCTTGAACATGGCATTCAGGTACATGATTTTTCAAAAAAAAAATTCTGTAAGTTCATTGCTGTTAAGAAACTTGTTTGTTGTATATGTTATAGATCTGTTTGAATTTATTAGTTTGAATTATTTGAATGTGTATGTTTTTGTGTAGATCTAGTTGATTCTGTATAGAAAGTGTGTTGTTTTAACTTATAGATCTATTTGAATCCAGAAGCTTGTCTATTATTAGATTTTGAAGACTTCTCTTCAAAAAAATTGTTTGGCCATGAAATTTGAGCAGGTTTTGAGTATTTGATCTTCAAATATTTACAATTAAAATACATGTTCAAACACAATATAAGAAACTTATTGTATTTTTTCAAGTTTCAACTGTTTGGCAACAATGGAAAGATCACAATAGTAACATATTTAGTTATTAAGCAAAATAATTGTACTAAAATTGGATAAATATGGCTATAATATTTTGAATATTCATAGATAATACTCGAGTTGTGTACTATTCTAAATGTAACAAAACTTAATTAATACTAATACTAGCAAGTTTTTCTTTTTTTTATGGGGAAATAAAAGCCAACAAAAAAAGATAGATAAATCAGAAAGGCATAAAAGTAAGAGGAGACATGAGGAGAGTGAGAGAGACGACAAAGCAAGTATTGTAAGGATGTATTTTGCTGAGTAAAATGGAAGCTTATTTATAGGCTTGAAGTGGTTTGCTTTCTCTCGACAAGTGTCAAATTTACGTGTAAAGGAAATGAACTATTTCCCAACACAGATGGTTGACGCTCGTCAAGAGAAAACAACTCACTTCAAACTTCCTCTCTCCCTTGGTCTTACCTCACGTTCTCTCTCTTCCATTTGTGCCTTTTTATTGTCCTCTGTTTCACGTTCAAAATTTATGACCAAATGGAAGCTAGATGTGTGCAGTTTTGGTATCTGTCTAATTTCTTATTGCTATTGTTCTTTCTGTAATTATGTAATCTATCTGGCATTACCAAATTGATATTTGCTTAGATCTGTTTAAATTATGTGGTGCTTTCTACCATATAATCCACGAATTCTCACCACCATTCAAGTTGAAAAGTGAACTGAACCTATAAAATCCATGTTATCAGCTACCCTAACAGTTTTTGGCACAACTCCTTCAACTAATAGCTCATTCCTTCACCTTATGATCTTTCTTCTAATGTCATATCAACGTCTTTCATGTTGTTAAAAGATCCTCAATCATAAGGTTTTACGCTGTAAAATTTTTTTATCGGATCTAGGGGGATGTGTATCCTTCAAAATTTGAAGGCCCTCTATTGCACTTCATTTCCAAATATGATGTATGTTATGTTATGATGTTGAACACATGTTCTTGTGCTGGAATGTTAACCACTGTACTACAAGCATTCATTTCAAGCATTTGGGGTATTTTGACTTTCATTTCTTCCAAAGCCTGATCCTGAAGGCAACATATTGATCCAATCTGTTGACTGGAATTCTGTTCTGCATATTTCTTTGGTGTTTGTGTACAATCCTTTTTCATTTTGTTTTTCAAGAACCAGTTATTATCCTGCATTGTTGAAGATTTTACTTTTTATCTCTCCCATAGCCTGATGGCCAGATGCCGAGTGACAAGACTGTTGGAGGAGGTGATGATGCATATAACACCTTCTTCAGTGAAACTGGAGCTGGAAAGCATGTTCCTCGTGCTGTTTTTGTGGATCTTGAGCCTACTGTCATTGATGAAGTCAGAACAGGAACATACAGACAGCTCTTTCACCCCGAGCAACTCATTAGTGGCAAAGAAGATGCAGCCAACAACTTTGCCCGTGGCCATTATACAAGTATATATATTACTGCACTTTTTACTCTTTTCTTCAGCTCAATCGTGTGCTGATGGTCGTCTTTGTATTTTTTGCGCAGTTGGTAAAGAAATAGTTGATCTTTGTTTGGACCGCATTAGGAAGCTTTCAGATAACTGTACTGGCCTTCAAGGTTTCCTGGTTTTTAATGCTGTTGGTGGTGGCACTGGTTCTGGTCTTGGGTCACTTTTACTGGAGCGCCTCTCAGTTGACTATGGCAAGAAATCAAAACTTGGATTCACAATTTATCCCTCACCACAGGTCTCAACATCTGTTGTGGAGCCTTACAACAGTGTGCTTTCAACTCACTCCCTGCTTGAGCACACTGATGTTGCAATTCTTCTTGACAATGAAGCCATTTATGACATATGCAAGCGCTCATTGGACATTGAGCGCCCCACATACACCAACCTAAACCGCCTCATTTCACAGGTAATTTAGTAGCATATCATTCTGAACTGTCTTACATACTACATACTTCTTGAACCGCAGATGAATAATTTCTGTGCTTACTACACAGGTCATTTCTTCTTTGACGGCTTCTTTGAGGTTTGATGGAGCCCTGAATGTTGATGTGAATGAGTTCCAGACAAATCTTGTACCCTATCCCAGAATCCATTTTATGCTTTCTTCCTATGCTCCAGTCATTTCAGCTGAGAAAGCTTACCACGAGCAGCTCTCAGTTGCAGAGATCACAAACAGCGCATTTGAACCCTCTTCTATGATGGTTAAGTGTGACCCTCGTCATGGCAAGTACATGGCCTGCTGCCTCATGTTCCGTGGTGATGTTGTGCCAAAGGATGTCAACGCTGCTGTGGCCACCATCAAGACCAAGCGTACTATCCAATTTGTCGACTGGTGTCCTACTGGTTTCAAGTGTGGTATCAACTACCAACCACCTACTGTGGTTCCAGGAGGCGACCTTGCCAAGGTGCAAAGAGCTGTGTGCATGATCTCTAACTCAACTAGTGTTGCAGAGGTCTTCTCTCGCATTGACCACAAGTTTGATCTGATGTATGCCAAGCGTGCTTTTGTGCACTGGTACGTTGGTGAGGGTATGGAGGAAGGTGAGTTCAGTGAAGCCCGTGAGGACCTTGCTGCTCTCGAAAAGGATTACGAGGAGGTTGGTGCTGAATTGGAAGATGATGATGGCGGCGATGAAGGAGACGAGTACTGATTGAATACACTGTGTTGTGTGATGTGTTTGTCTTGGTTGTTTGTTATTTGATGGATTTCTGTTGCACTCCTAGCAATGAATATTACTTCTTGTTGTCTTCTAAACTGAATTGTGCTGTTATGAAAATCAAAATATGTTCGTTTGACTGTTACTTTTTATATCTGTGAATTCTGTGAACATATGAGTCGAAAATGAGAGTGATTTTACAATCATAGAGTCTGATGATAGCGTATATTATGCTTAAGGTCTCTCGAGTCTGTGTATAATAGGGCAAATCCATCAGAAAATACTCTAATTATGCTTCGAGTACAACATACGTTAAATCACGATTAATATATATTTGTGTATGGGTGTGAGTTAACCTTATGTGATTATATTTGAACGAAGAGGCTAGTATTATATAGTGTATAGTACTACCTATTATATATGACCCTTTTTCGCATTTAAGGATGTCGCTTGATAGTTAAAGAAGTGTTTGAGAACTCTAAAGTCTCATGTTCAAAATCCTGAAATTTTTTAGGAACACTACACATATTAAACGCATCACGCATGAGACAATGTATTTAGCCAAAGTGGACCCAACACAAATTATTTGCTCAACTGCCCCTTGTTCTATTCACTAAATCGTTGTTTCTGAATCCTTGATATCATCGAAGTATCTAGAGATAATACAAAACAATAATTGAGCAGTTTTAAACGCAGTAGGTTTCTCCTTGATGCCATCGAAATATATGTATACTTCAATGGTATCAAAGAGTAACTAAGTAGTGTTTTTACTGAAACACTACTGCTTCTTTGATACCATTAGAATATATATATATACTTTAATCGTATAAACTTTGATTATATTAAGTAGAAAACGTAAATGACTAGTCGCTTGAAATAATTTTCCTTTACTGATACAACAGTATAAGTTTTGTTTTCCTAATTTTTATAATTATATACAACCGTCTTTCTTGAGAATTGTGTCACTTAATTATTAGTCCAAAGTGAGTCAATGTCTTGGTAGTCCATATAATAAGTTTAGTTCAGTCTCATATGATATTTGACTAAACCTAATGTATATTATATACTAATAGAGATGTACTCATGTTACAATATCACAAAGTACTTAATTAGAGCAAATTATTGTTAGAGAAGGAACTAAATTAGTTATATTAGAAGTGAATGGTCAAAGAGAAAGTACTAATCACTTTTGTTTTTTTTCTTTAAAAAAATGATAATTTTAGTTTTAAGAGACATCATCTTTGACAATATTGTATGTGAAAACATAGGAGTCGTTAATTTATATGCGGCATCTCGTGTGCATTGTAATAGATAATAGTCTAAGTTTATAATCTTCACATTAATTATTCGTTCCGTACTACGATAACTAGAATTATTTATTTCAAAATATTTATCATTTTAGTGATTGAGTTTAACTATACCTTTATAATCTCTACGTTCCTTTTTACTATTGACTTAATAAATTTCTTAAGAAACAATAAATACAAATGATAATTTTATTATATTATTTAAATATAACAAATTCAATTGGGAAATAGCTATACTTAAATTAGCAATTGATAAGGTGATAAGCTATCTTTTTTATTTTTCTAATTCAACAAATAAAGTGGAGGGATGATCTTTATATTTAATAACTCCTTTCATATTTAAAATAACAAAATCTAAATGATATATATATATATATAAAAAAAAAAAAATTGTACTTTTGTGACCTACTATTATAGAACCATTTATTTTTCAAAAAAAGGGGTAGGGGTTGAGAAAATAGAGGAGAAAATTATGGAGAAGAAGGTAGGGACGTGCACATTGAAAAACAATTCATTAAACAAAGTGGTTGTCACATTTTCTTACGAATTAGTCGAAAGGGATTCAATATGTATTATTAATGTAATTTATTGTTGAAAGATGTTGAGATGAACCCTCAAGACCTAAGTTGGCTCCGCCCTGACTCGGTATCTATGCAAAAGAATAATAATTTTAAAATTATTTATATATAATCTAGATAAATATTATATGAAGTGGGGGTGTAGGTGGTGGGGATGGAAACTATAAGTGGCAGAATCATGATTTTATAATTTTATATAAGAGATTCAAAATCTGAAGAAAAAACACACGAATTAATCAAAAGAGGTTCAACATCTATTATATTTACCTAAAAAATTATTCTAACCATTTACCTAAAAAATTATTCTAACCATGTACAATATAATTTTCTGTTGAAGGGGGTTCAGATGAACCCGCTAACTACAAGGTGGCTCCGCCCACTCGTTATGGGGTGAGGGCGAAGATAAAGTAGATGAACAGTGGGAAGACACAACCAATATAAAATGTCATTTATAAAGCTCGTTTTTTCTATCTTCATTACAAAATCTTTTTTAATTTCTTTTTAAACAACTTATTTTTCTAAATCAAGTATTTTTTGAAAACTTTAACAATTCAAACATGAGAAAATTGACTTCTGTATATACCGAATACACCCCTAAATCGTTGTTAATTTTGACTTTTACGGGTTAAATAGCTCGAGGATGAGAAACATATTAGTTATAAAACTTTAATTATAATTATATCAATCTACTGATTTTTCAAAAAGTTGTATTATTATATGAATTAATTAGTACAGTACAAAATTGACTTAACCCCACCAATGGTATAAAATCTTTGCATATATAGATAGTTTATAAGGAAAAATATATGCTTATATAAAACAACAATATCGAATGCAATAATTGTCTAATATCAACACTAAAAATAAATGAAAAGGGTATCCAAAGTCCCTTCAATAATTTATGAGAATAAGAATATTTGGTTCTCAAAAAAAGAAAAAATTGTTCATCTAGAATTGAAATAATGAGATGGAAAGTACCACAAGGTTACGTAACTCATACCGCAAAAATATATATATTCGACTGAATTTAATAATTTTATTTATCTAAAATTTATATTCTTCTTAATAAATATAAAAATTATGAATTTGAATTCGACAATTTTAAAAAATCAAAATCATAAAATCGGAAATTTTAAATCATGAATCTGCATATGTTTATAAATATCCTTATCGATAAGAAATTGAAAACGGAATAATAAGTTGACCTAAAAGCATTTGAATGACTAGTTAACTTATTAACTCTCTCCATGTCTTACTTGTTTTGGCAAATTACAATCGAATATTTATTTTAAGTTTGATTGATTTAGATTTTGCATTAAAAAAATTTATTTTATGAAATTCCTAGTCGCTATTAAAGATAATTTCATATATGGGACTCAAATATAAAAATTTTAAATTAAAATAAAAATATTTATCATTCAATCACAATATCTGATCGATGCAAATTAGAGTTCTCGATGACTGATTGACACACTAGTTTCATTTTCAGTGGTTAGGACCAAATACAATATTTTAGCAAATTGTGGTGGCCATCTTTGTTTGGATTTATCTTTATATATTAAAAAAAATACATAATTATTATATACCACACTAAAAAAACATGAATAACTACCATACACTTGGATATATTGATCTTCACTTACTCTTTTTTCTCACCATACTCGAAATCGATATTAAAGCTTTGATTAATTTAAATTATTGAATAAAAAATATATGCGTTGATAAATGTAAATAAAATTTTAAAATAAAGTTATTTATTAAATAGAAGTTAAAAAACAAAAGTGGTGAAATTGTTGGTTAGAAAATTATGCATCCCCTTTATTATACAAAATATATAAAGAACATTCAAGGATGAAAAATCAATGCCTAACATACTTGACCTAAAAATATTATAACACCACCCAAAATTTCATACAAGTAGGTAAAAATATCTCAAAAGTTAGGTGTTTGAGAAAGTGTTGGTTGTAAGTTACGATATATACTGATCGATTAATTTGTTTATTATTATGATTAAAATATACATAACATATGTATATATATGACGTGTAATATAAATTAAAGCCCTTCTGATATTTTTGATTCTATTTGGCGATTTAATAATTGAATTTGAGTAAATACTTGAATTTAACCCGTTATGCTTAACGAGCATATATATATATATTTATAAAATGGATTAAAATGATAATATTAAAAATAATAATTAAAATTACATTTAATATCTTTTTGTTTTTGTTTTTCTACCCCTCCCCTTTTCCCGTTCATCCTCATTTTCTCCAACTTCCAATCAATGTTTGAGAAAAAAAAAACAATTATTTAACTTTATCAAGATAGAAATCATTATCCATTTTTGTGAGATGAAAATGTATAAATATTTTAGTATCAATTTTTTTTAATTAAGGTTTGTTTTAGTAGTGGAGATGATCTTTAATGATGAAATTATTTAAAGGAGAGAAGATGAACATCTTTTTATTTTTATTTCTATTTTTATTTTTTGGGAAATGGTTATGAAATTGTTTGATTATGGTGCCACTAATTTCATTTTTGAAAAGGGAATTAGATCTGTTTGTTTGGAGATAAAATTCTTCTCTTTTTTTTGTCAAATTTATCTTACTTTTATATATCGATCGGTAATTTCTTATTTTTCAGTAGAACATAAAAAGATGAAAATGATAGAAAGATTCAGTGTAACAAAGGTAGTGGATTGAGAAAGGAAAAAAATGAAATTGAATATAAATAAATTAATATTTATGTTTGATGTTGACATTAATATGTCGATCAGATCAGAATATCACAAGAGCTAACACATGAGGTAAACAGTGTTTAAAATGATTTGTTTAGATATGTATATATATACTTAAATGAAACATCGAAAAGTACAAAAGTCAAATATGACAAAACTAAATAAATATGAGGATCTCTTGAATTATTCCGTCTTAATTTTACTCATTTTTTAATTTCTATATTCACTTATATATATATGTTCTTATTTATCTTCTTTTCATAAACCTCTTTCCATCTTTTTTTCTAACTCTAAACACTACACAATATAACAAAACTCTTGCAAAAAAATTAAATAAATTATGGCATCAGAATTTGAGAAGAATAGTACCAATATGTATGTAGAACAATCACCAAAAGGACTAGAAAATGGACAAGTTCAGAGAAATATTGATGATGATGGACGCGAAAAAAGAACAGGTATTTTATAAATTATATGTATTATTTTTTATTTTTATTTGTCATTCTTATTCATCAGATGTTATATTAATTTTCTTTCTATCGTTTCAATTTTAACTTGGTGATAGAGTTTGTAAACTTAAATGGTCTAATATAAGATTTGTCTTTGGCTTTTGAATCTCTAAAAGTGGATTGAATGCCACATAATCACTATACATAATTATATACACATACATATATTATTTCTTTCATCTCATTAATTTAAGTTATAGATAATATTTGACTAAGCATAAAATTTTGGAAAGTATATAATAAAGAATGATTTGTCAAATTTACAATTTAAAGTTGACCATAGATATCTTTGTGGATAAATCATGTTGTTTTTAGGTAAAATTAGAAATTTAACGTCAAATTAAAATTAAAGTAAGACTGACAAAACAATAGGGATAGATAAAATAATGGAATGTCTATTTGTCATGTTTTACGAATATCGTACTAATATTCTCTATATTGTTTCAATTTTGACTTGAAGGCACTGTGTTAACGGCAAGTGCTCATATAATAACCGCGGTGATCGGATCAGGAGTGTTGTCACTAGCATGGGCAATGGCTCAGCTAGGGTGGGTGGCTGGTCCTGTTATACTCTTCCTCTTTTCTTTCATCACCTATTTTACTTCAACGTTGCTCACCGATTGTTATCGATTTCCGGGCCCCGATTCCGGCAAGAGGAACTATAGTTACATGGAGGTTGTCCGTTCTCACTTAGGTAACAAATTACTATCGAATTTAACTCATATATACTGACAATATACGCATATTCAATATCCATATAAGTCATGATCAATTCTATTAGTTAAATGTGAATTTCAGAAAATATTGTATATATCGAATTTTATTTTTCGAGAATCGAACTAAATGTATTGATACAATTGTCCTTTTTCTTTTGTGTTTTAAACAGGAGGATTTAAAGTGCAACTTTGTGGAATAGCTCAATATGGTAATTTAGTAGGAATTACCATTGGATACACAATTACTGCATCTATTAGTATGAAGTAAGTTTTTAATAAAAATTAATTATTTGTGTTTAACTTACTTAATTTATTAATTAATTTTTTTTTTTAAAATTTATTATTCAGGGCAGTAGTAAGGTCAAATTGTTTTCACAAAGAGGGACATCAAGCTAGTTGCATAGTATCAAATTATCCATATATGGTTATTTTTGCAATAATACAAATAATTCTAAGCCAAATACAAAATTTCCATAAACTTTCATGGCTATCAATGCTTGCAGCAGTTATGTCTTTTGCTTACTCTCTTATTGGTCTTGGACTTTCAATAGCCAAAGTCGCGGGTACGTATTATTTTGGAGAATTGCTTTTGTAGTTTATTTATATATAACGTTTCATTTTTATATATATCTGAAAAAAGTCATTTTATAAATACACAAAAGATCTTAATTCGTTGTGCTCCCGCATTTACAATATGAGTAAATTTTTTAATCATTCAGATCACTTATTAGATAATTTTAAGTAAAAATCTTTAATAATTATTAGTTTTTTAATATAATACAAAAAATATTTTCTTCATCTCAATTTACGAAGAAATATTCAAATTTCGAAAGTCGAATACACCTTCTTTTAGCTATGGTATTTTTTTTTTTAATATTTTAAATGTGAAACTATATAGCATGTATAAATATTAAATTACTATAGCACTTTTCATATAATTTATATCTGAATTTATGATTAAATTTTTTAAAATTTAAACTATGATGCTTATAAAAAATATTTTAAAAAAGAGGAGGTTACTATTTTGTAGATTATTTTTGTGGTATATGAAGACACACTAATTAATTATCTGCATTTTTTTTTCTTTATTTATTTTTTAAAAAATAAAAAAATAAATAGGTGTTGGTCATCATGTGAAGACTAGCCTAACAGGAACAATAGTTGGTGTAGACGTGTCAGCATCTCAGAAGGTTTGGAGATGTTTACAATCAATTGGAGATATTGCCTTTGCTTATGCTTTTGCCACCATTCTCATTGATATACAAGTAAGAAATTTTCGTATACGTCCGTTGCACGTGTATATCAAAATATCATTTATATATATCTATTATTGTCCTTTCAACGAATTAATATTTTAAAAAATATATCAAAATATCAAATTAGATCAAAATTTATTATTTAAAATTACGACGATATCGATGAGATAAAGTATCATAGATTTTTTGAATAAACAATCTTAGAAGAAAACAAAAATGTACCTTATATAGGGTATGATGACCTAATTGTAACAAATATTGAAACTTGAAATTGAATGCATCTTTTTTATTATGAATTTGATTGGGTTGAATTTATTACTCACTAAATTCACCAATTACATAAAGTGTATGATCTAATATTAAATTATCACACTATATTAAAAATAAAGTAATATATATTAGGTGTTTTTTAGAGTTAGATAACAAATAATGGCATGTGGTATCATATGTATGCCTATATATTTATGTTATATTAAAAAATATACTTTTTATGGTGAGTAGATGCATGTGGTGCATAGTAAAGTTGATAAAGACCATACAATAGATATAATCTTTATCTACCTCTTAAAATTGATAAGTGAATTTTATTTTTTTATTTCAGTATGAATCACAATTTGAATATCTAAATAATTTTTTAATAAATTAAAAAAATTATCCATGTATATTGTCTTTTTTTAAGAGAAAAGGATTTGATATACCCTTCAATTTTATCATTTGAAGTTGATATATCCTCGTTATGAAAGTGGCTCATAAATACCCTTACAGTTATACAAACGGTTCATATATACCTCTGTCGTTACAAAATAAGCTCACATATATGCTTCATTTAACGAAAGTTAAAAAATTAATTTTAAATTTATATTTTTCACTTTTAACTTTTTTTTAAAAATTATTTGGGGTATATATGATTTTTCTATCAAAGCTCAAGGTATATTTTAATTTTTTTGGTACATAAATTATTTTTTGACTTCTTTTATTATAATTATTTGAATTTCTTATTCTTATTGTATTTTTTTTCTTTCATTCATAGTGTAAGGAAAAAAAATTAAACTATTTTTTCGTCTATATTATAATTTAATTTTTGTATTCGAAGAAAATAATTTGATTATCTACAATAAGTTTTACAAGAATTTTAGTGAAACATAAATAAGTTTGATTATCAAAATAATAATTCTAAATTAGTCATTGAAACAATATGTTTGACGGGGATTAAATTTACTCATATCGAATTATATATTTTTAAAAAATAATAAAAAATTAGATTAAAATTATTATTTTTCATTTCAGTTAGAGAAAAAGAATATACATGAGTCATTTGTACATAAACAAGGGTATATATGAGTCACTTCTATAATACGAAATATATCAGCTATAAATGACAAAGTTAAGGGGTATAACAGACCCTCGTCCCCTTTTTTAATATATAGTTTTCACTTTTCCAATTACCATGCAACATGTGAAATTATTCTATAGGGACCACGATTTTGACTCAATAGAAGTGAAAGCCAATTCTCTTTCTTCTTCTTCTTCTTAACACGACATTTTCATATTTGTAGTGATATATATGACATGTGTCACATTTTTATTACTTCAATTAGCCACGTCTTTTAATTTTATTTATAATAAGATAATAATATGTTATTTTAATTTGTATCAGTTTGTCTATGTTAATAATTGATCATAATGAACCACAAAAAATGAAGAAAAAAAAATATTTGCTCGATGTGGAAATTGTTTGGCATTATTCCCTAAAACAAAATCTTTTGGTGATTTGACAAGTGACTAAACACCTAACGAATTAAACAGATTCCTAATTAAATTTTCTAATATTTATAATTAAAGTTTTGAATTTAAGTTAATAATTTTTACAGTGATTATATATATTATGCTTTTAAAGTATCGAATTCACATTAATTTGGCCCTTCACAACTATTACGAGTTAGATCTTACACTCTTTTAGAAGATATCTAGTTCGATGATTTATATTATTTTAAGTTTTTACTTTTTTAACTCAAATTTACAATCTTAGGATTAGACGTGAAGGGTGCTTATTATTTAAGTAACTCCCTCTTGTCCACGTGAACAAGTCTTTCTGTCGTCCAATAGGATTTTTTACCCTTCTAGAAGTTTCCACCTTTTTGATTTCCTGGTGATTCGAACTCCACTATTTAAAGGTTCAAAGTGGATCATGTTTGTCACCTTATTAGCAATCCCTCTTATCAATTTTATTTATCCGTTCAACTATTTTAAATTGTTGATTAAATATAATATATTTTATTTTTAAATAAGTTAAAATATGTTCGAATTAACACCAAAAATTAATGGATTTGTTTTTCATACTTCAAATCAATCACATAAATTAGAACAAATAGAGTATCTAAAATATAATTGCTTAATCAAATTTTGTAATATTTGTAGGACACATTAAGATCACCACCACCAGAGAACAAAGCTATGAAGAGAGCATCACTAGTTGGAGTTTTTACAACAACTTTATTTTATGTGTTATGTGGTACCATTGGCTATGCAGCCTTTGGCAACAATGCTCCTGGAAATTTTCTCACTGGTTTTGGTTTCTATGAACCCTTTTGGTTAATCGATTTCGCCAACGTTTGTATCGCCATCCACCTAATCGGAGCTTACCAGGTACGTATATAAAAGTTGAGGCCGATTATATGAATCATCTATATTCATTCCATTCTATTAAGGTTCACTTCTTTCTTGATAGGTATTTTTGTTTATTCCAAGGTAATAAATATGTGTGTCTATTACTCTCTCTGTTCTTATGTAGTTGTCCACTTTAGAAATGACACACATATTAAGATAACAATAATTAACATAGTAAAGTTATAATTTTACCCTTATTGATTATGGTTTCAAAAATGACAAATTAAAACTTGGAAATTTTCAAAAAGTTTAAATAAGGGTATAATAAAAAAAAAATTATCCTTTCTTTATATGTCAAAATGGACAAGTAAAAGAGAAAATATGAACAAGTAAATAGGGACAGAGGAAATATTATACATTTTAAAAGACCTAGCATGTACTTATATATATCTCAAAATCTTAAAAGTGTTGTTATTTTCTAGGGAACTAATTCCACTTAGAAAATAAATTATATGAGCTAATATAAATATTTTTACATTTAATATACTTTAACAAGCTTATTCTATTTTTTAGAATTTAGGTTACCTACACGAGTATAGAAATCTATCAAATACATAAAAACATTAAAATTTGAACTCAATAACTCAAATACCTAATGGATTCAATGTCATACCGGATATAAAGTTTAAATTATGATCCACCTTAGTGTTCAAAACTCAAACTCTTTCAGTTTTTATGATCAGTTACTTGTAGTTTATCTTTAGTTGACTTGATCACAACTATCTTCTCTTACATTTTTGGTGCATAAAATTCAAACAAAATCTTTACACAAGACGTCGACATATATTCATTGTTTACTTTTTCTAATTGATATACATACAGATTATACATAAATTATACATTTTTGGCCTATTTTTATTTTTTTTTAAAAATATACATTTTTTTTTCCTTTAATTTTCAGGTATTTTGCCAACCAATATATAGCTTTGTGGAGGGTCGTTGTATTGAAAAATGGCCAGAAAACAAATTCATTAAATCCCAACATGACATAAACATCCCATGGTTAGGTGTATACAATCTTAGTTATTTTAGGATGATATGGAGGACAATATATGTTATAGTAACAGCAATAATTGCTATGATTTTTCCATTTTTCAATGCAATATTAGGGTTAATTGGGGCAGCTTCATTTTATCCATTAACTGTTTATTTCCCAATAGAAATGCACATTGCACAAAGGAAAATACCTAAATATTCATTCAAATGGATATGGTTACACATATTGAGTTGGGCTTGTTTGATTGTGTCACTTGTTGCTGCTGCTGGATCCATTGAAGGCCTTATACAAGATCTCAAGACATATAAGCCCTTCAAACCTCAAGATCATGATTGAGAAAATTTTAGAAATACCGGTATTTTTTTCGAGTCCTGATTATCAATCATAGCGATAGTTTGAGTAGCTTAAAATAGTGTATAATTAGTTTTAATGATCATAACTACGTATGTAGTAGTAGTATTTTCAATAAGAAGTTAAAGTTTCTTGAATTGAGTGGGTTTATGTAACTCTGACATATTATATATAAAACGTTATATTATTACGAATCTAAATGTCATGATGATAAGTCAAAAATGTATTATACAGTATATATGACTTTTCAATTAAAGGAATATAAATGAAAACTTATAACTAGCTTTGCCCCTATATATCTAGATGGTAGTCAAAGCTAACCTAATTGGCATATTAGTGATGGTTTCGAGCTAGTTTGTAGTTATCTCGACTATTTCACAAGATGTTAGTTATTAGTCGACTATCACCCAACAAACGCAAAAGGGAATAGATCTACTAAGATTAATTATTTGGACTACACCTTAATTAGGGTGCTAATTGTGGACATAATCTACCACACATAACTTTGGCCTAGGCAAAAGGTACAGCCTTAAACACACCACTTATCTGAATTGAATAGTAAAGTGTTTGTTTAAAATCTTACTAGAGTTTGTGTGAAACTATTATTACAACAACAAACAACGCATTAAGTTTAATTTTATAATTGAGGTTTGAATAGATTAGAATATATGCAGATTTTATTTCTGTTTTTGTGAATTACGTACAAAAGTGGTTTATGATAGATTCTCGACTTATCTTATCCATCTAAAACTAAAATGTTTATTGTCTTTCATTAGTATGGTTATCTTAAATAATTTTATTGGTGTTTTTTTTGTGAGTCTGAAATGGTAGAGGATTGATCTAAGAATTGTCAGGATATTCACCCGAATTTCATAGTAAAAAATTATATTTATAAGATAATTTTTTAAATCTATATGTTTAGCTTTTGAATCCTCTAATCGCAAAACTAGAGGTTGGATTAGTGGTTTAAATGGTTTAAATTCTATCTTGATATTGTTTGAATTCCTAATATATAATAAATAAATTGTCAAGGTCAACTTTATCAACCATCCGTTGTAGTCTAGTTGGTTAGGATACTCGGCTCTCACCCGAGAGACCCGGGTTCAAGTCCCGGCAACGGAATATGTTTTCATTTATTTTTTCGATCACTCGAATTCACAACCTCTTGTACCCCCCTACCTTCCTCTATTCCTTTTCTGGTTTATAGGTTTTTTTAAAGAGATTTTTCAACTAGTGTTCGATATTTACGAGATCAAATTTCGCCTAGAAGGCCCCTTGAAACAATTTTGTAAAATAAAAGTAGAGTTTTATATATTATACTAAAAATTCATTCAATAATGGGTCAAGAAAAAATAATTTGTTGTTGATAATATGTTGTCATAGACCTAAAAGCAGCAAACTTATTCCTACTATTTGTGTCTCTCATAAATTATTATAAATATACATTACTGTGTCAATATCATGTTTATATATTATCATGGTTCGTTGTTGGATTCGTTTTTGTTATATGTATAGCTTATATATTTTTAGTTTGTTTGTCTCGTTTTTCTTTCAGTCTACTTATAAAAGAATGTCGCTTTCAATATTTTTTGACAACTTTTTAATTTTAATTTTTCATGTGACATGTTTAACACCTAATGATTGAATGACATTTGTTACATCTTTAATTTCAGATTACAAGATTTTTAAAAATATTCTTTATTTTATCAAATTAAACATTACGTTAAAACCGAGATAAACAATTTAAAACAAGAAAGAGTATTATTTATTAGACTACATGATTTAGAAGAAGGAAAATAACGTACGGGTATTAGGTTTGCTATCTTAATTAATTGATCTTGTTGATAAGGTTCCTTTCTTCAGTTTTTTTAAAAATACACTTGTAGACATATATAACAAACTCCAAATTTTTTATGTAGCAAAAACAAGATAAGATTCGAAAAAGGTACACGTTGAATGTATAATAATAATAATAATAATAATAATAATAATAATAATAGATCGTTTGGTTTGTGAGATAACATGTGAAATGTGAAATGAAACAAACTTCATTCCAACACAAGAACTGTTACATATATTTATCGTTGAATAATACTACTACTAATAATAGGTCATTTGGTTCGTTTGATAAGGTGTGAAATGAAACAAACTTCATTCCAACACGAGAACTGTTATATATATTTATCGTTGAATAATACTAATAATAATAATAGGTCATTTGGTTCGTGAGATAAGGTGTGAAATGAAACAAACTTCATTCCAACACAAGCGCTGTTATATGTATTTATCGTTGAATACAAGTTATAACTAGAATATACACAACAAAGTAAGAACATAATAACTAAGGAGAGATTAATATATAAAAGAAGGTAATTAGAAGGGGATGAAATACAAGAACAAACTAGATCAAAAAGAATGAGCGGTAACTAATAGCCAAAATTTCGACATGATTTTTATAACTTTTCTTTCTAATCCCGAGACCTTTTTCCAATAGCTAATTTCGTCTGAATCCTATATAAAACTCTCCAACATTTTATTCGACTGGATCAATTATATTTGTCACGTCTAGACTAGGCTCTTATGAAGTTATCATGGATCAATACATGAAATCGAATTTACATTATTTCTTTTTGTTAAAAATATTAATTTCTTTTTTTTAAGAATGTATATTTTTCAATTAAATACCATATAAATTATTCTAAAATTTATTCATGAATATCATTTCATCAGACTTTGACGTTATTTTTGTCAAATCTTTTTTTAACACTTGTTAAAAATCCAAAATATTAGGGATAAAGACAATAATGATGACAAATCAGAAGACACCAGGCTAGATACCTAGCTATAAAAAAATCCAGTGTCTCTTTTTTTTTAAAAAAAAAATTTGGGTCCTATTAAGAATACGATTCATGTAAATCCATTATGTTTTATTTAATTAAAGAATTACATTGCACGATATATCATCAAATATATTTTCTTTTTCTAGAATGCGTTAATAATATCTTAAATTCGTCGTATATATTTCATTTAAATGATTAAATAATATTTATTTTAATCAAGTATCTGAGTATATAATAAAGCATTCATTTAGTTAACTTATGCTTCAAATTTTGAAAAAACTCTTATTTGTATTCACAAGTGTTATTATTTTTTAAACATATATATCATCATTTTTTTAAAAATGGATCTAAGATTTTTGTGTTAATGAAATTGATGTATATAATTAAAGAAGGATCGATATCATCCACTATGCAAAATTAAATGGTACAAATTAGTACGATATTGTATGGGATGGATGATGACTAGAGTAATTGTGTCTTCCGTTCAAGCTATTATCACTCTCATGATATTATTTTGTCATGAAGAGGACGTATTGAAAAAGGGCATGATATATAAATGTGTTTTAATTCAAGTTTAACTGATATTTATATTATGTAATTTGAATATAGATAAGTAGGCATTTTATATTTATATAAATTGAATAAATAGGCACATGCGTTCTAATTCTAAATGAGATATATTTGTCTTGTATGACAATTGATTTGCATTATATTATATAGAGTACATGTATCTACCTCAGATACAAAATTCGATCAATCTACTTGTTTGACTTTGAAAATGGATTGTTTTTGCCGTTGTGACTAACTGGCTCCATAGATAAGGTCTTAATGGACGTCCATGTAAATTTTCGATAAAAATGACGTCGAAATTCTGAATCACTAAAAATTTCATGGACTATAACACATGAAAATGAGCAAAATGGGAGTTTACCTACTTTAGAGCTCGTTCGAACTTGAAAATTGACCGTTATAGCCGTGGTGACCAACCAACTCCATAGCTAAGATCTTAACGGATATGTAAATTTTCGACAAATGTGAAGTTAGAAATTCTGGATCACCAACAAAGATGGTGGACTATAGCACATCAAAATTTACAGAATGGGGGGTTTACCTGCTCAGTGGCTCGTTTGACCTCTAAAATGAGGCCCTTTTGACCGCGGTGACCAATTGACTCGATACCTAAGGTTTTAATAGACGTCTATGTAAATTTTTTGGCAAAAATAACATCAAAATTTTGGATCATCAAAAAATACGGTAAATCATAGCACATGAAAATCGGTAAAATTAGGAGTTTACCTGCTCTTGGGCTCGCTTGACCTTGAAAATTAATCATTTTTTTCGTGATGACAAACTGACCCCATAGATTAGGTCTTAACAGATGTCCATGTAAATTTTTGGCAAAAAAATGGCGTCAGGAATCTGGATAACCCAAAATCTCATGGACTATAGCACACAAAATTTGGCAAAATGGAAGGTTTACTTGCTCCGGGGCTCATTTGACCATGAAAATAGGCTGTTATGCCCGTGGTCACCAATCGAATCCATTGCTATTTTTTAATGGACGTCCATGTAAATTTTTGAAAAAAATGATGTCAGAATTCTAGATCACCAAAAAAAAATTGTGGACTATATAACATATGAAAATTGATAAAATGAGGGTTAACCTGCTCTGACGCTCGTTTGACATTCAAAATAGGTAGTTTTTTGTGTGACCAACTGGATCCATAGCTAAGGTATTCATAGACGTTCATGTAAATTTTCTACAAAAATGACGTCGGAATAACGGATCATCAAACAGAATGGTGGACTATAGCACACAAAAATCGATTAAAAAAAATAGGGGATTTACTTGCTCTAGGGCTTGTTTAACCTTGAAAATGAGTCATTTTTGCAGTGGTGACCAACTGACTCCATAGATAAGGTCTTAGCTGAAGTCCGTAATAAATATTTTGTAAAAACTATGTTGGGATTCTGAATCATCAAAAATCTCATGGACTATAACACATAAAAATTGACAAAATGAAATATACATGCTCTGTCTCGTTTGACCTTAAAAGTGGGGGGTTTACATGCTCTGGCTCGTTTGACCTTAAAAGTGAGGGGTTTACATGCTCTGGGCTTGTTTGACCTTGAAAATTGACCGTTTTGATCGTGGTAACCAACTGACTCCATAGCTAAGGTCTTAACATAATGTCCATGTAAATTTTAGGCAAAAATTACGTCAGTATTTCAGATCATCAATAGCACAGAAAAATCGACAAAATGGGGGGTTTACCTAGGCTCGTTTGACCTCTAAAATGGGTTATTTTGGCCGTGGTGACTAACTAGCTCCATAGATAAGGTCTTAAAGGATGTCCATGTAATTTTTTTGCAAAAATTTTGTCCGAATTTTGGATCACCAAAAATTTCATGCGCTATAGTACATGAAAATCATCAAAATGGGGTACCTGCTCTAGGGCTCGTTTGACCTTGAAAATGATTCATTTTGGCCGTGGTGTTCGATTGACTCCATAACTAAGGTCTTAATGGACGTCCATGTAAATTTTCGACAAAATTAACGTCGGAATTTCGAATCACAAAAAAAAAGATGATGGACTATAGCACACAAAAATCGACAAAATAGGGATTTACCTGCTCTGGGGCTCGTTTGACCTTGAAAATAGGTCGTTTTTATCGTGAGAATCAACTGGCTCCATAAATACGGTTCAATATAGGTGGATAGGTTAAAAACACATAGTAGTGCGGGACAACTTTTTAAGTAACTCAATAAGTTAACCCTCTATCAATTATCTTCTCTTGCATTGTCTTAAAGGTCAATCGAAAACGTTTAATTTTCGTACGTATGTCGAAGTATATTGATTTTGCTAATATGAACTTTGCAAAATTAACGAGGATTATAACTTATGCACATGATTATCATGATCTACAATATTTTTCTCTGTCTAAACTCTAAAATATATTAAGAATAAGCTTGGTTGATATATGTGTAGGGGTGGGGCTATGATCATAATTTCGACTGATCAAATGGTTTACGATAAAGAAAATTTACGAGACAATTTATCATATCAAAAACAGAATTAATCCAAACAAACAATTTATACTACAAACATTATTTATCAACTCTTGAAAAAAAATCACGTTTTCAAAGCTTCTAAATTTCTTTATTTTTTTATAAAAAAACTTCTAAAATCATTTCAAAATTCTAATGTGAATTATCTCAATCTCCAATCAGATTGTGAATACATTTTAAGCATTTGATAATATGATTGGCAACTACCATATATTGAACAAGAATCACCAAACTTCACCTTCTAATTTTATCAATATCTTTTATTATTATTCCTTTTTTTTTTCCAATTCTATTCGCCTCTAATGCTAATTTTTATAATTATTTATTCATTTTGACAAATCAAAATAAAATGATAATGGTCAGCTCGCAATCTCGTTCTGATCTTAAACACAACATATTAAAATCCTGCATTGTCACAAACATCCCACATATTTATTCAATATATATATTTTCTTTAAACTTATCCTTATCATTCAGTAACTATATAAATACAAACTATAGACATACTTAAATTTCTAAAAATATCAAGAATTTATCCAAAATAATTATATAATGTCTATATATATGCTCTCCAAATTCTACTCGTGGGGTTATATAGATTATATATTTTGTTATCACCATAATTAATAATAATAATTTTTCTATTAAATAAAATACAATTGTTTTGGATGTGTCCGAAAGGCCAAAGCAATCTAATTATTTTTAAAAAATCCCTTTTTTGGGACCAATTTTGGTCCAAAACTTTGTATATAAAGACACCACCATCCATCCATTTGTGTTGCATTACAACATTACAAACAAACCGTTCATATCTCTTCGTGTGTGTGCCGTGTCTCTCTCTCTCTAGATGTATACAAACATATATTTGTGTTTTTGAGTGTGTTTTACTGTGTGTAAACCAGCTGTTTTTCATTTCTCCCTCTTTGGAATTCAGCCCCCTTTGAAACAAACTTTCAAATTACACCAACTATTAAATCTTTTTTTGTTTTTGGCTATCTGGGATTTTGTTCTCTTGAAGAAAGATTCAATCTTTCTAGATTTTGGTCATCTGGGGTTAAGTGTTTTGGAAAAAGATTCAATCTTTTGTTGGTTTTGGTTATCTGGGGTTAAGTTTTTTTTGAAGAAAGATTGAATCTTTCTTGATTTTGGCTATCTGGGGTCAAGTATTTTTGGAAAAAGATTCAATCTTTTATTGTTTTGGTTGTGTGGGGTGTAATTTGGTGTAAGTACATAAATTTTGGTGTAAAAGAAAGGTATTTTTTAGAGGGATGAGGATGGGGGTTGAGAATGTAGTGGGGTATGAGAGGGAGGTAGAAGAAGAGGAAGAGGAAAGGGAAATGGAAATGGTGGTGGCTCATGGGTCTCCCCAGCAACAGATGAATTTGGTGGTGGTAGGCTATGCTCTTACATCCAAGAAAACAAAGAGCTTTTTGCAGCCCAAGCTTGTAGGTCTAGCTAGGTAATCAATCCTTTTATCCCCTTCTTGTTTTGTATTTAATGTAAAAACTGTCAAGAAATTTGTGATTATATGTTGAATCACAATTACATTGTTGTTTATGTTAGAAATTCTAATAAGCAGAGGTGTATATGTGATTTAGAATAGGTGCCTTCCAAGTAGGCACAATCTAAGTATGTATATTTTGTCAAACATAAATGGTCTGAGAAGGAAGTTGTGGGTTAGTATAGAATCCCATCTGCTAAAGATATCATGCATTTATCATTTTTGGATGCTTCACATCTCTGCTTTGTTGATTGGTGGATTTAGCTCTTCGTAGCAGGGTCAGTGAAACCACTTTTTTCAGGCTTAGACTTTGAGTACATACGAATTTTTATATATGTGTATGTGTGTGTGTAGATATTTATGTATATGAAATATCTTGACGCTATGTTGCTCCGACTCTTCAAAAATGTTCCTGTACTTAACTTGATCCTCCATAAAGTACACTACTTTTGGAGGATTTGACTCGCACCTGGCGACATTTAGAAGAGTTCAAGCAACATAGTTTGTATGTATATACTTAAATATATATTTGCATGTGTGTGTATGTCTCGCTCTTTCTGTGTGTGCGCACATGTAATGTATGTGTGTACTTGTAGGGATTTTATATATATGTGTGTGTGCGTAGTGTACCTCACTGACTTGTACCTCACTGACTTGAACTCCTTGTCTCTTAATATTGTGTGTTATCTCCGCTTTCATTAGGTGTAAAATTTGTTTTTTTTGGGGTATATGTAAGGGGTTATTTAAGACCCATGTCAGTCAGTTTTTTGTTTGAAAATTACAGATTGCTTTTGTTTTTGATATTGTCTTCATTATCTGATGGTTATTGGTTTACTTTAGTTTTTAGTGGACTTGTTTTGTTCAGGTCTAACACTACTATTAATACAAATTGATCTGGATTTTATCATGTTTTCATTGCTACAAGTGGCTAACCATGCTCCTGCCTTGTGTAGGAATAAGGGAATACTGTTTGTTGCTATAGATCAGAGCAGACCCCTTTCAGATCAAGGTCCTTTTGACATTGTGCTCCACAAGGTAAGTTCATTGCACTGCTTTAGTTTCTGCCTAGGGAAGTAATCAGTCTGGTATTCCCTGTTACTATCGACTTTTTCACTTACTGCAAAAGTTGCTAGTTCTTTTTAATAGATTTTGTTTATTACCTATATATAACTTTTGTGTTCTTCTCTTGCAGTTGTCAGGAAGCAAGTGGAGTCGTATTCTTGAGGTTAGTTCATATCAAAGATAATAAGTGATATGTGTCATGCGATCAACATGCATAAATGTTTAAGGTGTGAAATACACACAATATCTTGATGATGTGGAATAGAGTTGGACAGTGATTGATGGGCAACCGGTTATTTTTTGTTTATGCTTGTTATCATCACACATTACCCATAGACTGACTTCATAGTTAAGGTTAAAGTCTAATGCTTCTGGCCAAGTGAGAATCTTTCTGCTTATGGACTTCTTTTAGCTGGTTTTCAGGATAGTATTCCTGGCTTCATAAACTGATTTGTTTTCTCATAGTGAATGCTTATACCAGCTTTAAGAGGAGAGGCTTAACCTAATAAATGTTTTGAATCTTTTTTATTTTACCTTTTTGTAGTGCTGCATTGATCTTATGTCATCCGTAGGATAACTTGTTCTTGTTCTAGTTTTATCATGAAGTTATTGATTCTATTAGAATATTAATAATGAATGCGAATGTGGAAACTGATATATTAAAATGTTGCTTTCTCTGTGAAAGCCTCCTTTCAGTTTAGTCTAAAGGAGTACATATAGAATATCCCCGTCTCTTATCCTATGCACTTAATTTTTTATGGACAGGATTATAGGCAAACACATCCACATGTCGCGGTCCTTGATCCTCCAGATGCCATACAGCAGGTATATAATCGTCAATACATGCTTGAAGAGGTTGCAGACTTGAACTTGTCAGATAGCTATGGTAATTTTTCCACTTCTGTTCTATGATCAACAAGACTTTTGTCATGAACTTATGATTATCTATATACAATTGCTGTTATTCTGAAAATAGGGAGTCTGTTTATTAGTTGTATGCACCAAGATTGTCAATTTACAGTTACTGGAAGGCTTTTGATAAAACTGTTATGCTTAAGTGATGAGTAACTTGCTTTTGACAGGCAAAGTAGGTGTTCCCAGGCAATTGGTTATAGAAAAAGATCCTTCGTCTATCTCAGATGCAGTGGATAAAGCTGGTCTTTCACTACCTCTTGGTAAGTATATCTATATTTTTTTGTTGCTTATTTGGGATTAATCAACTGATCGGTAACCATTTTTTGAACTTCCACAACTCGATAAAAGGTAGGGGCTAGCTATCAGATCTTTACCTGCCATGGATGCAAGTCTGAATGAACTGGTAGGGCAATAGAGGGATAGACATTGTTTTTTGCGTCGTTTTTTTTTTCTGAATGGAGTTGTTTTTGTGTTCTCAGTGGCAAAGCCTTTGGTTGCAAAGTCACATGAGTTGTCTCTGGCCTACGATATGGTCTCTCTTCAGAAGCTTGAACCACCGCTTGTTCTGCAGGAGTTTATCAATCATGGTATGTATTTCATTTAAAGGTTGTATTTGTGTATTTCATGTGCAGTTTTGCTTGAATTAGTGAGGTGGCGATACTTTGTCATTTTTGTGGTTGTAGGAGGTGTACTTTTTAAGGTTTTTATTGTTGGGGAAGCCGTTAAGGTTGTCAGGCGTTTCAGCTTACCAGATGTTAGCAAACTCGAGCTGTCCAACAATGCTGGGGTTTTCCATTTCCCTAGGGTTTCGTGTGTTGCAGCATCTGCAGAAGAAGCTGATTTAGATCCTAGTGTTGGTGGTAAGCCATCTTTTTCTATATGAATTTGGTTACATTGTTGTACATACCAGAATGTATCTAGCGCACTTTAATATGTAGACACCTATAGATATGGCTTTACACTTTGTTGGATAAATCATACAAGTTTCTTAAACACTTGATTCCGTATTTTCAAACAAGTGGGAAGACTTCAAAGATTCTTGTCCATTTGATAAAATTATCATTTCATCTTTCCGGCTATAGATCGCCAAGACTAGGCAAGGATGTGATTGTTTAAGGGTATCGATACTGTTCATAAAGTCCATAGCACTTCAGAGCTACTTCCTCACTTTTCTCCTGAAAGTTTTACCTGTCCTAGGTTTCTCTCCATAAATTTGAACAGTCTAGAATAATTTTGTAAATTTACTCTCCATCCTCTCACTTTATTGTTTCTTCATTTCAATCTCAGCTTTGCCTTGATTGGAAATGTTTGTTTCTTCTTTTCAAGCTTCTATTTGCTTTGATTTGAAAATGTTTTCAAAGTAATCCACTTTTGAGTTTTTAGCAAGACATATCTGAAGTGAACGATTTAAGTATCTAATAAATATACACAGACATCAGAGTGTACAATAATCAGTCTTTGCACACTTGCAGAATTTTCCCTTAAAACTGATCAAGCTGTTGGTCACTTTAGTCACCTAGATCTTGTTGACTAAATTAACTCGGAAAATTTTTATGTCTTACATGTACCCGTCAATAGCTATGTTGCTCGGACTATCCAAATATGTTGCCTCTCCGGTGTTGGATCCTCCAAGATTACACTGCTTTTGGAGGACCTGTCACGCACCCATTGACATTTTTTAAGAGTTAGAGCAACATAGGTCAATAGTTCTTCTCGTAGATCAACCTGTAGTCCCCAAGTTTCATAACAATTGGAACAATTTGATATATATATCGGCGATAAGAATAAGTTGGGAATATGATTTTGATCATTTTTAGTACGTTTACTTCAGGTCTAATACTGTCCAGGCAACTTTTAATCATGCCAGAGATTTTTATACTAATAGAAGATTATAAAGACCCTCCTAGTGCTTTCTGTTTTTATTATTATCATGTATAATATTGCCTGAGATGAGATTAAATAGAGCTACTTGGTCAGTGAGTATTCATATATCGTACCTCAATATGTTTAGGATCAAGGCTTGGTGGTTATTGTTTAGTTTCATAGCAAATTGTGCAAAGCATAATGAAAAAAATGAAATAGGAGAAAAAGGATTCAAAGATGAAAATGTTCTCAAATGAACTCAGCTGTCTGCAAAGCTGCAATATATGTCTGATTGAATACCTTTAAGCTTTTAGTCAAGTGTTTGCTAACATACTCTAATTAATATATTCAACATCGCAGTTGTCGGTAGGACCATTGATCTACTTTTTTACCTTCGCCAATACAAGGACTTTCTCGGTCTGAACACCTTAATTTTCTGTGGTTTTGAATGCTGTTGGGTGCTTTTATCGCCAATGTTCTCACAAAAGTTTAAAATTGTATTAACTAATTCATATTCATCCTCTGCAGAGCTTCCTCCGCGGCCATTACTTGAGAGGCTTGCTAAGGAACTTCGTCGTAGACTGGTATTTTCTGTTCATTTTCCGCAATAAATTATGACCGGAACGGAATGACTTATGGGAGCTACATGCTCTATCTTCTTGTTCTGCAGCTTCATAAAATGTTATTTTAAAGTTCTCTTACAATATGTCATACAGGGTCTCAGGCTCTTTAACTTGGATATAATTCGAGAACACGGGACTAAAGACTGTTATTACGTAATAGATATCAACTATTTCCCTGGTAAGTTATGCTTTCATCTGTAGACATACCTTGTCATTCACCACCGTTCAAAAGAAAAAAACTCTTCATTTCCCTCGGAACCAATGATTATGACATGTTTCTTCTTATATAAACTTCAGGATACGGTAAAATGCCAGAATACGAGCACATATTTACAGATTTTCTCCTGAGCCTTATGAAGCAGAAATAACAAGAAAATCCATCCTGTATATAACTTGTCTATACTATAGAAGAGAAGAAGAGGATATTATCCAGTCAGTACAAGCAAGGAGAGAACTCATATACCTGCAGTGACTAAAAGCTAATATTAGAAAGACGCGGGCTGAGAAGCGCGAACAAAGTTCCATCAAATGTCTGAAATAGCTTCTGGCTGAAGCACACAGTTACAGAATTCTAGCAACAAAGCCTTGGCTCCAATTTTTGTTTGTTTGTTTAGAAGTTTTGGTCATTTTATTCCTCAACAACAGGAGTTTGAGTTCCTAGTAAATGTTTTGCTGGAAAGTAAATGTGTTTGTACCTAAAGTACCAAACTTTTTGCTGCCACCTTGTATATATATATACACACAACTTTTCTAATCTTCTTTTGGTGAACTAAAAACTCTTTAATCCTTACATAGAACAACAATAACAAGAATTGTTTGAGTAACTATGCTAAGCTAACAATCACATTTTTCTTGAACATAGAGACTAGAAGTATAACCTCAAATTCCAACAAAACTTCTAATCAAAAGCTAGCATCAATGATCATACCATAGTAGGTAAACATGTTCTTTTAACTAGTACCTAATTCTGGGTGTACACGAGTCTGTATTTAGTCTTATAAATTATTTTAACTTTATACATGTTTTAATGTCTATATGTGCACATTTATAGTCAGAAACATATATACAAGTCTGTGTTTAAACTTGTGTAAAGTTTAGAGACACGTCTTACAAATTATTTCAACTTTATACATGTTTTAGTGTCTATATGTGCACACCTAGAGACGGGAACATATATATACTAGCTGAGACAAAATTAAACGACATGTTTATGTGTTTAGTCACGACGAGACACTAAGTGGGAAATTAAAAAAAAGAAAAGAAAAAAGAAGTTGGTACAAGGTTGCATCCAGATTTTGACTAATAATGAAGACAGCTGAATTAAAACAAAACTCAAAAAATAGAAAAACAAATTTTTTTCTTAGAAATGAAAGGTTTCTCTGCTAGTAGCTTTGCACGTCGAATTTTCAAATCCAATTCACAGGTACTCTCTAAACTGTTCTTGCTTTCTCTAATCTTAAATTGAACCAAAAATTGATTTTTTTGTTTTAAAAAAATGATCTTGGGTAATCAATTGGGGTTTTTTAATTTTGTCCTATAATGGGGTTATTGTACATTTGCTGAATTGGGGTTTATCAAGAACTTCAATTTTTTCTTGTGGGTGAACTTCTATCTTAACCAAAAATGAATCAAATGGATGTTTGCGGAAATAATTAAGTAAATAAAAATGTGTTCTTTGTAACAATGTCTAGAGATAACCGCACACTTTAACATGGTATGAGAGTTGACAAAAGTGTATATAATCTCACTTGAAAGGATGTTTTGAGAATACAATGAAGTAAATATAAGTGTGTTATTTGACAACTTAAGCTTAGATGAGATGATGACACACTTAACGAAATATTTTGGATTACTTGCCTATTTTGGTTGTTGTGGAAGCAATGTTGATTGAATCCTTTTGTTTAGAGAGATTAGTTTATGAGCAACAAAACATATTTGGAAGAAAAATATTAGGATAAATGGAATCGATAGTTGTTGATGGAAGGGTATAAGGCATTCAAGTAAGGAATTCTGAAGAAGCTTACTATGAGTAACATCTCATAATGTAAGGTACTGCTGAGTATGCCTTGGGAAAACAATGAACATAATCAAATTTATTCCAAAAGTTGGATTAGAACAAGCTGACACAGGACTATTAGTTGTGTGTATCAGAAAAAACATACTATGTATTAGAAGATTTAGAAGCAAGGATGGTTGTTCTACGTGGTTTGATTTGACCTTGGAGCAATGTCTTTGCTCTTCTAATATTGCTATGTTACTTATGAGTCTTGCATGCCTAACCTGTACTTTATTAGGATGCGTGTGATTTTTGTTGTCATTTCTCTTTGAGTGCATTTACGAAGATTATGTTTTCTTGACAGAGCCCAAAGGAAAATAGGGAAAACACTGGCAGCTATGATGCTATTAATGTCATCCTTAACCATGACTTCTCGGAAGAGTTGCACTTGTGGCGCACCAATTGCTGCAATGCTTTTGTGGTTCCAGCGGGTTCTGGTAACTATAAAGGAACTGCAGAAGATGTAGGCTGTTCTTATGCTGTTGTCACGAATCGCACGGAATGTTGGCAAGGGTTGGAGCAAGATATTACAAGTAGAATTTCAGCTGGTTGTGACTACACAGTTTCTGCTTGTGTTGGAGTCTCTGGTACTTTTCATGGTTCTACTGACGTCCTGGCTACGTTGAGACTTGTTTACCAAAATGCAAATACAGACTATTTATTTATTTCAAAGTTAGAGTCTTTATCTTTATCCTCATTATTACTTTTTATTGTTTATGAAAAATCTATAACGTAATTACCTTACTCCATGTAGAAAATCTGTTATGGGGGAGGGTTGGCATATGTTGGAAGGTTCATTTTCACTGTCAACTATGCCCGATCAAGTTGTCTTTTATCTCGAGGGACCTTCACCTGGATCTGACCTGCTCATAAAATCAGTGATCATCACTTCCCCCGGTTGCACTGATTATGAAGTAAGTAATTTCTCCAGACGAAACGAAAAATGGAAGCCCGACTTATGACTTGTGTTGGTTTTTTGTTGATTACAACAGCTTATACTATCTGCTCTATTACTGAAAGCACTCTTACCTTTATTCTGATAGAGTTCTAGACCAACATCCAGTTGTACTGATGATGAGAAGATCATAGTAAATGCAAATTTTGATTACAGCCTGAATAGTTGGTCCGGAAGAGGTTGCAAGGTTGTTTGCCATGACTGTATGGCAGATGCAAATATCAATCCAACCTCTGGAAAATACTTCGCATCTGCAACAGAGCGCAAACAGAGCTGGAACGGGATTCAGCAAGATATAACCGGGAGAGTGAAGCGAAAGCTTGCATATGAGATGACTGCTATTGTTCGTCTATATGGTCACAATGCCAATAGTGCAGATGTTCGGGGAACATTGTGGGTTCAAGCAGCTGATAACCGTGAACAGTACATAGGAATTGCCAAGTAAGTTATCCAAGTTTCATTTATGTAATGCGCACATGTCTTTTCATTAATTTATATTTCTTTATATTCTTGGAAAGTATCCACACTATATACAATATTTTACCATTATCAGTTATGAGCATAGATGTACGGAGCTTCCACGTTAGCGTTTCCTGCTCTCAATTCTGGTGGACTGCTTCAATGAATTTGCTCTTAAATAGAATATACACCGTCCTTGGTTATGAAACTTCTGTAATGCTATCAGACCAGAAACAATGTTATATGACTCGACCAACCTCTACCCTTTTTTCAGATCTATACCATTTTATATATTGTAGTCTTGGTCAATATAATCACCCTAACAACGTTAAGGAATTTCTGATGTTAACTGGTTTGTTTCTTCTGAATTGTGTGGAGATAATCATTTCTCTACTGTATTAGCAATCACTAGAAGGGGCACTGCTGTAACTTCAGTTTTATTTTGTATGGGATATAATGATTTTCAGTGGAAGGAAAACACTTTATTATTATCTATTAACATTTATTTTTCTTCACATTCTTGGAATCAATTTTGATATAAGCTAATTGAAGTGCACCAACATAATAGATATATGGTGGTTTGTATTGATAAGTTTTCTTCTTCTCCTTGTTTTCTCTTATTTTTTTCAATTGCCGTGCATATTGAAGTTTCTCGCGAAGTGGCTTAACAAAAGCTGGTGCTCTGCAGAGTCCAAGCCACAGACAAAGATTGGGTGCAGTTGCAAGGGAAGTTTCTTCTAAATGACTCCCCATCTAAAGCTGTTATCTTTTTAGAAGGTCCACCTCCAGGAACGGATATCCTCCTCAATAGTTTAGTTGTAAATCACGCAGTTAAACCTCTTCCACCTCCTCCACCAGTTGTTGAGGTTAGTTTGTTCGTCGTTTTTTCTCTTTTCTTTTTATCATGGCAATATTATAGGCATAAAGGCCGAATGAAGTATTATGTTGTGCATCTTATGCTAGCTAGCTGCTTCTAGAAAGTGTCTCTCAGTTTAACACTTAATGTTTCGGGTCTCTCCGGATCCATATTTCACAGCCATATAGCATTTGAAGCATTCTTTCACTTTTTATTGGTCTTTCAGAATGCAGTTTTTGGTGTTAATATAATCACAAACACCCATCTGAATAATGGCACAAATGGCTGGTTTCCGCTAGGCAATTGCAGAATGAGTGTTCAAACAGGCTCACCACATATAATTCCTCCAATGGCTAGAGATTCCCTTGGTTCTCGTGAGAATTTAAGTGGTCGTTATATTGCAGTCACTAATCGTACCGAGACATGGATGGGCCCTGCTCAGGTGATCACAGATAAAGTCAAACTCTATTTGACATACCAAGTATCTGCATGGGTTAAAGTCAGACATGCATCAGGCCCTCAGAATGTAAGTGTGGCCCTTGGTGTAGACGACCAATGGGTTAATGGGGGCCAAGTTGAGGTTAAAGATGATCAATGGCATGAAATTGGAGGATCTTTTAGAATTGAGAAGCAAGCAGCTAAAGTGATGGTGTATGTCCAGGGTCCTGCTGCTGGGGTTGACCTAATGGTAGCTGGACTTCACATTTTTCCAGTTGACAGACATGCAAGATTTAACCACTTGAAGAGACAGACAGATAAGGTAATATCTGAATATTTCCTTTTTGTATTTTCAGTTGTCATTCCAGCGTTACGATCTTCAGGTCCAGTGAGGTGCTTCCAAATGCTTGTGTACTGTTGCCAACACTGCGTTTGAATGCAGCGTGACATTTTATTGATTGCTGCAACTGAAGCTCTGACATTAGAATGAAAATGAATGGTGTTACTTGTGGCAAAGTCTTTGTTAAGCAATTTACCATGGAACTTACATATATTGTATTCTTAGATTCTTCCTTCTTATCTGAGTTCAGAAAATTTTGTTGCAATTATACGGTTTTGAAACAACTCCTCAAGCATTTACGAGATCTTTGTTAGTGTTTTGGTATGTGTTTCGTGATCAACTGGCTGTTCTTTCAGAATTCTCTTCATTTGGTTGACAGCATGTAAAATGCATAGCTTTTTCAGATACAATCAGGTATATATGCATTGACAAAAAATATTTCTTTCTCAGATACGCAAGCGAGATGTCATCTTGAAGTTCTCTGGATCAGACGCAGTCCATTTGCTTGGCACATCTGTTAGAGTTAGACAACAGCAAAACAGTTTCCCCTTCGGATCGTGCATTTGCAGAACAAACATGGACAATGAAGACTTCAATGATTTCTTTGTCAAGAACTTCAATTGGGCTGTCTTCGGAAACGAGCTGAAGTGGTACAGCACCGAAGCACAGCGAGGAAAGTTCAATTACAGAGATGCAGATGAGCTCCTAGACTTCTGCACGAGACACAACATTCAAGTTCGTGGTCACTGTATATTTTGGGAGGTGGAGTCCACCGTTCAAGAATGGATACGCTCGTTGAACAACAATGACTTGATGGCAGCTCTTCAAAACCGTTTATCGGGCCTACTTACACGTTACAGAGGTAAGTTCAAACATTATGATGTGAATAATGAGATGATGCACGGTTCTTATTACCAAGAACGGTTAGGTAAAGACATATGGGCAAATATGTTCAAAAAAGCACACCAACTGGATCCTTCCGCGATCTTATTTGTAAATGACTACCATGTTGAGGATGGCTGTGACACTCGGTCATCCCCTGAAAAGTACATCGAGCATATTCTTGACCTCCAAGATCAGGGTGCACCAGTTGGAGGTATAGGTATTCAGGGACACATCGACTGTCCAGTTGGACCGATTGTCTGTTCAGCTCTTGATAAACTGAGCATTCTTGGACTTCCAATCTGGTTTACTGAAGTTGATGTCTCTTCTAATAACGAACACGTTAGAGCTGATGATTTAGAAGTTATGCTTCGAGAATCTTTTGCTCATCCTGCTGTGGAAGGTGTAGTACTGTGGGGATTCTGGGAGCTGTTCATGAGTCGAGAAAATGCTCATTTAGTAAATGCAGAAGGTGAGCTCAACGAAGCTGGAAAACGATACCTTGCTCTTAAGCAAGAATGGTTATCCCATGCTCATGGTCACATCGATGACCAAGGTCAATTCAGGTTTCGAGGATTCCATGGCTCGTATGAGGTAGATTTCGTTACTGCTTCCAAGAAAATTACCAAGACGTTCGTCGTTGACAAGGGTGATGATGCATTAGTTATCTCCATTGATATATAGTTCTGATTTTGAGTTGAGTTTGACTCATAGAAGGCCTTATAGTATTCATTTGTGTGAAGTTGAATTACAGATTATCTGTACAATGTTCCTACAAAATGTGATTTGTTTATCATGTATATTAATTCATATGTTTATACTCACTCCGTTCATTTTATGTGGTACTTTTTGAATTTCGATATTCAAACAAGTCTGTCTTTGACGATAAGTTTTTATATAGATCTTTTTAAACATTTTGAATTATCAATTATTGTGACTTATAGTACTTTTTACATAGTTTACAAATATATAAATTTTATTTGAAGATTTCATGCGTAAATTTTAAGTTAAACTTGAACTATTTGACTCTCGAAAAATGAAAAGTGTCGCATAAATTGAGACATATGGAGTATTTGTTCTGATTTCAAAGTATCTGTTCAATCACACTATCAAAACAAAAAAATTAAATTAGCGATAGACAAATTTTATAACTAAATAATATGCAAAATTATGGCTAATTCAATAATATTAATAAAAGGTATCAAATTATAAAAAAAGTAGAGAGTCACAAAAAATTTAGCAGAGATACTATAAATATAAAAAATTAAAATTTTAATCTAGCTAAATAGTGTAATTTTCTAACGAAGAGGCTAATGTCATTTGATACCTTTTAGCTTATGATATGGAGTAACCTTTGTTGGAGAATATGTGTTATCCTGAATTTTCTATACAAATTCAAATAATACGAAACAACGGATTAAAAACGTAAAATAAATCATATAGTTGACCTGACATATTCCTTTTAAGAGAATTTGTATTAGAAGTGTATCTTATTAGTGATGTTTTCAAAAACTAAAAATAGTATGAAAAAAGTTAACAAAACTCTCTTAATTTGCAATAATGAACAAATAAAATGAAATGTTTATTTTTATTATAAGAATCAAGTAAAATGAAATGAACGAAAGTAATGTTGAAAAAGACGAAAAGAAAAAAGTACAATAAAAATAAAAATAACTTTGTCATATTTTTAGAAGTTTTAAATTTATAATTGCTAACCATGTTACTAATAATAATGAACATAATATCAAAAATGGTAAGTTTTCTAAACACATTATTAGTACTATTATCTTTGTTCAATGTATAGTTTTATTTGAGATTTTAATATTTATTGTCACTTGTTTTTATGGACAAAAATATTGGCAAATTATTTGACAAAAAATTCTACTTACTTTTACCTATCCTAGCCTATAATTGATAGGAATTATTTTTTTTTCAAAATTAACCCTAATGTATTTATATCTACCACAGTAATAATTAATGCTAGGATTTTATCTCCATAACGTGAAAAGTTTAGACAAATAAAAAAGGACATGTAAAAAGAAAAAATTGAACAAATAATTAAAGATAAATAAATAAATAATTTGATCGTATGTATTGAAACCTCGATTAAATTTAAATATCACATTGTAGGGTATATTTAGGAATAAAACTCCTAGCTCGAAGTCATTTTAAAAAATAATTAATTTGACCGTCTGTATTGAAACCTCGATTAAATCCAAATATCACGTGGTAAGATTTATTTAGGAATAACACTCCTAGCTCGAACCCATTCTAAATTAATAACCATGCTTTGTTCTTTTCGGGAAAATTAATTAATTATAAAGCTTGAAATTAAAATTTATATATTTTTAAGAAGGCCAAATACAAAAGCAGATTTCTAAACTTGTTGGGTTTTTTTCCTCAGGTACATCAACTACGTCATTTTCCTATTGAATCATCGAACCCCCATAATTTGTTCCGTTTAAACAAACACTGTTGTCTGATGTGGAACCAGATTTGTGAGGGGTATTGATAGAGGATACATATGTTGTTCCAGAACTCATTAGTCCAATTGATAGTGAAAATGTTCGAAAATAATTATGTTTTACTTAAGTCATTTGAACACATTAGAAAACAAATGAGACTAACACGGTTTGTCTTCATTCCCTCAATCAAAATTATTATAATTCGAACACAATTGAAGGCATTTACAATAGAAAAACATATCAAAATCAACCAACATTGTTTTAAAGGAATAAATAATAGGTGGTTCAATGATTAAATAAAAAAATGACGTAGTTAAAATACCTGAGAGGAAAAAAATCCAATAAATTTAGGGATCTGTTAAGTATTTGGCCTTTTAAAACTTTATAAAAAGTATGTACTTCATATAGCAATTATTCTCACGTTAATTAATATGACAAAAATTATGTATATTTAAAATATTAGTAAAAATAAATATAATTTGTTTCTCAGAGACAACTAATTTGTGACGAAAAATAACAAATTAAATTCTTTGCAGAAAAAACTGACACTTCATTTAATAAAAAACATTTAACATGATGCAAAGATAACAACGTGTCATGCATAGCTAGTACTTTATTTGTAATTTTTCCTTTTTCTAGTTTTTTCTTTGTTTTATTTTTTAATTTTTTATGCATTATTATATCAGTTAATTTTTTATTTTTTTAAAAAAATTGAATTTTTATTTTTCTTGTACAGGATTGAGTACAAGGAAAAGGTAACAAGTAAGAAATTGTAGTCTAAGATTAATTGAAATGCAAAGAGGCATTATTGAGGACAAGAGGGATCGAATCGTAGACAGTGGCGGAACCAGAAATTTTAATAAAGAATTAGAATTTAAAAAGTAAACATACGAATTAGTGGGAGAGAATTCGACATATATAATACATACTTAAAAAATAATTTTAATCATATATAAATAAAAATATTATCAAGTATGAACTTTATATAATAAGGTCAAGAATTTGGCAAAAAAATATGTATATATTTTTCTCATTTTATTAAAAATGTACAAATTAAATATACGTTCACAATAATTTGTAAGAGATTGCTAACACAATTTTTTTTTTACTGCAATTAGGCAAAATAATTAGCCTAGTTGTCTTGGTAGAGTGTAGACCATAAAAAGTGAATTAGCCTAATATTGATTAGGGATAATTAAGATACTGAAGTGTCGATCAACTAATTTATAAAATATACTTTCTTTGTTATTTTTAATTATTATGTTACACTTTTTGAAAATTAATATCTATTAATTTGACGTATATATTTGTTATAGATGAAATTTTGCCTTCATGACACTTTGTTTTACGTGGTATGAATTTTAATAGCTCAATTACATTTTGATGATGTTAAATAATAATAAATATGTTTCTAATTTAATATATATATATATAATAAATTTACTAATATTAATATATATATTTTTAAAAGTTTATTAAATCAGTCGAATTTATATGGGGGGCTACTAAATCCACCAACCCTGGAGTAAATAGTTATAGGGACTAAACAGACAACACAACATGCATGAATCTAACTTTTATACCTCAAGAATTTATTGCTTTTTAATTGTTAGAGCCGTTAATATAAGCGAATTCATTCTATCTGGGCTAACTTATACAGATTTTGATAATTTACAAGTCAGATTAGATTGAGCTAACTCATTTTTTGTGTTGGTCAAAAAAGGTCGGCCCAACTCATAATTACGTGGGCTACAGGCTCGGCGGGTCAGTCCCTTTTTTAAAATTATATTTTTTATAACTATTAAATAAATTATAAATTATAATTTTAAAATATTATCATAAATATCGACAAAAACAATATTACATGATGTTAATGTTATTACTTGTTAATCAAATCTACGAACAAAATTATTTTTATAATATTTATTAAGTTTTTTTTTAAAGTAAAAGAATAAATATCCAATTAGAAATATTAACCTAATTGTTTTGAGTTTGGATTCTCTTTAATTTTAAATTTTAATATTATATTATATTTTTTAATTCATTTTCATTGGCCCACGGGCCGACCCTACTGATATTTCTCAAGCCCCTCAAATCAGCACACTTACTCAGGCTGGGGTAAAAAAACCCTTTTCTTAAACGGGCTCCAAAAATCTTAGACCATCTCTATTGAAGGGCTAAATTTAGCATTTTTTTTAAAAAATAAAAATTATACTATTTAACTTCATATTATTTTTAAAATAATTTTTGTTTAAAATGCTCCTTCAATTCACCCATGAGATGTTAAGATTACATTTTCAATTTCTCTAAATACAAAACTGGGAATTAATTTATTGGTTTAGAAAATTCAAAATTTACCTTAAAATTCAAATCTAAATGTTAAGATTACAATTTTGAATTTCTTTTGAATACTTTTAATAAAAATTTAATTCGCCACTGTATTTATTAGCTAACCTATCAACTACATATTAAAGGGAAAACACTTCTTCTTTTAGTAATAGTTTCTTTTATTTAAAGCTAGTATATTAATTGGGAGCTTTATAAGATGACCTAAAAATGATGGTTTAGAGGGTTTTTTTTTTTGGGGGGGGGGGGGGGGGGGTAATTAGGTATATAGTTACTAATATATAAAAATATAAAATAAAAAGAAGACAAAATGCCCTATTATTATTCAAATTTATGTTTTTTTTGTCTGGTTGTACTGCATTAGCTAACCTTACATACTCTCTTGTTTGTCCTACATCATAAATAAAAGGTTATCAACGAGAATTGCGGTGAAGTAGTAAGTATTTTTTTATTATTAATTAAAAGGTATCATGTTCGAGCTCCATTGAGTTAGAGTCGTCTTTGGCTGGAGGCGTTTTACCCTTCAATATGAGACTTTCTGATACGAATTCAAATTTAATCGAACTTTAATATGAATACAGGACGCCGAATAAAAAAAAATAGAAGGTCCAGGACAAAATAAAAGACCAATAAAATATTGAAAGTATTATTTGTTTGTTTATAGAATTATTATGGAGGTAGAAATAAATAATCATTCAATATCTCATATCTTCTCTTGTTTTACTAAATTTCTATGAAGAACATGACAATTTTTTTTTATCTTACTCAATTTTATTCAATATGCCATTGAAACAAAATAAATATATATAAGGAAATAATAATTTGGTAAGTTAAAATGTAACACAAAAATAGCATAAATATTCTTGAAAATGAAAGAAATGATTTTTTATTTTTCTTTGTTTGTTAAAACACATGGATGATTATTATTTTCACCTAATTACAGTTGGGTAGGTGGGGGGCTGATGAAAAAAAAGATTCAGAGTATATAGGAAAACAAGACATACACCCATGTTTAAATAATTTTTTTTTAAAAAATGATATATTTTTATATTTACTATTTACTAACAATTTAATTATTTTGTATTGAGATAATAATTTAGGGAAAATGCACAAGTACCCCCTCAATCTATGTCTTAAATCCCAGAGATACACTATACTATACTAAAGTCCTATTACCCCTGAACTTATTTTATAAGTAATTTTCTATCCCTTTTCGGTCTACGTGGCACTAGCTCGAAAAAAAATCAACCAGCGTTGGGCCCACAAGATAGTGCCACGTAGGCCGAAAAGGGATAGAAAATTATTAATAAAATAAGTTCAGGAAGGTAATAGGACCTTAGTATGGTATAAATGTGTTTCTGAAATTTCGGGCATAGGTTGAGAGGGTACTTGTGCATTATCCCTAATAATTTACAAACATATAAATATCTATGATTTATTTTTATTTTCACACTATAAATTTTAATTTTTTTTTTTACTCGAACTATGTGTTCAGTTAAATAAATATCTTATAAAATAAGACGGAGAAAGTAATAAATATGAAATTTAATACAAAAATAGACAGCTAGGCTAAATCAAAATACTGCATGTTCTATTTATATATAATATAGTATACACCTTCTCCATAACTTCTTAATATATTTGTATTTTTGTTGTTCAAGTCCTCTCTCATTATTAGCATTTTAATATAAAGTTTTTAAGACTTTGGGGAAAATAATATTTCCAATAATACTATTTTTTTTCTTGTGCAACATGATCATCCAAAGGGCTTCATCCTTTCAAAGGGCTCTATTTACATCTTTTGAGAAGAAGGTCAGTGTATATATCTCCATCTTAATCATTTTTTTTAAATTTTTTCGTAACATAAATATTGTTAAGAACTCTCTAACATAAAAATAAAAAAGTTTGTAACACTGAACTAAATTCCTAAGTCTAATATGAGTCCTTTATCACTTCATTAACTCATAGTGTTCCTTATATTCCGTTCATTTTATTATACGTATTTTAATTTGATTAAACATAAAATTTAAGAAAGTAAATGAATTTTTTTGTATTTTATAATCTTAAAGACCACACTATTTAAATGCCTCTTTCATTTATATAATTAATTTTGTGTCTAGTTAAATTATGACACTTAAAGAATCGGTTAATTATAAAAATATATAATACTGAGTAAGATTTGTTGGTAACATTGGAATTAGTAATATTGAATTATTATTTATCCACTGGTTGATTTTGTGTATGAAATTTTTATCTTTAATCATATGCTTATTCATGTATTATACTCTTTTGTTGACGATACTATATTTTGCGATGTATTAGTTATACAATCTATACTATATTAGGCGTATAATAATAGATAGAAATCCTATTAAAATAATTAAATGGTATTAATTTTCTTAGTACATCTCATTAAACAACTTTTTAAATTGAATCAAAGGAATCAGAGCGTTCTCAATCTTATCTTAATTTAAGTGACACAATACTTTTAAATTTAAAAACAATTAATTTCATACTTTACGATATACACTTTTATAACATAAAAATTTTATGAATATGACACATTTAAGAGTTACCTGTCAAAATTTTTATAACTACACGAATCTTAGACATGCTTAAATTTTTTTTATAAATTTCAAGAAAATTTATTTATTTCACAAAGTTTAGTCTGTATTATTTCAAACTAAGTCAAACTAAAATTAATACGGTACTTATTTGCCTTTCTATATTTATTTCATCTTTTAATAACGTATTTAATATTCTATAACATTTGTGTCGCTATAAAATTTCGTTTCGATTTGTGGTTGTAGGTAGGACCAAGGTACTTTACTGCCTCTGCTCTAACTTCTGCACAACCTTCAACTTATAGGTAAGTTACATATAAAATTAAATAACTCTATTTTCCTTTTATTAATTGATATTTTATCGCGTGTATTTTACTTGAAGGAAAAATAAAGTTTTATAAGTAAAAATTACTATATAAAAAATGATTGTTTTTTGTGTTTTTTTTCAAAATTTTACTTATAAAACTATACGGAATATATTTATTATTATTATTATTATTTCAGGGATTATGAATCAAGGGATATTTTTGATTGGGATAATCTTGGATTTAAATTAATTCAAACTGATTATATGTTTATGACAAAAAGTTCTCAAAATGGGAATTTTGAAAAAGGCAAACTTAATCCTTATGGGAATATTGAATTAAGTCCCTCTGCTGGTGTATTGAACTATGGACAGGTACATTATTTTTATTTTTTTTTAGCTCTAAAAAAATTAATTTTACTTTTTAATGTTTTATAATTAAAGTTAGATTATTAAATGTTTCTCTTTTAATAATATGCAGAATGTTAAAAGGACAGATAATAATGATTAAATACACTACTTAATCCACTCCTTTTTACTATTCCCTTTTTTTAATTTCTTTAAAAAGTATTATACATGTTAATTATATTTTCAAATATATTTTTACTTGAACTCTACGTTAAAACTTAATGATAAGGATAATATTTTAATGTTTTTTTTTCTTAATTTACTAAATAAAAAAGGTAAAAAAAAAAAAAAAAACCAATCTAGTAGGAGTATTTATTATTTATTTGGCAAGTGTATTTAAAGCCTATTTGACTAAATTTATTGAAATTCAAAAAAAAAAAAAGAGTGACTGTAGAATCATTTAATTTCTGACCAGTGAGAATGATATAGTATATGATATAAAAATAAGACAAAATTATGAAATTATGACTATAGTAGTAGTAATAACTATTACGTACCAAACTTTCATTTTCTTCATTTATGACTATAGTAGTAGCAATAACTATTGTCTCGATTTAACGGGTTTATTTAGATATGTAATATGAAAATTACGATATATATATAAAAATAATTAAAATTTTTAAATTTAACATAATCTTATTGAACGAATGAGTCATAGTTTATAAATAAGATATCTGAATCTAAGGCGTTAGTATTAAAAAGAGATATGCATCTTAGTTTCTTTTATAAATTAAATATCTGCAATTACAAACTTTCAATACACATAATTTTATAAAAATCTACTTAAATGACAATCACTTCACACAGTACAACATGCAAAAATTTTAAATAACAAAACTGTTTTTTTTACGGAATATAAACTTATAAGTCAAGTATTATATTTTTTTAAAAAAAAAATTGAAACTATAATTTGATATCATATGTTTATACATTGATCTGAAGTTAAAATTTTCTATGGTGTATCGAAACGTTAATTTGAAATCACGATCGAAACAGGGTTTAATTGAAGGTACAAAAGCTTATAGAGTGGATGATGGAAGAATATTTCTATTTCGTCCACAAGAAAGTGGAATTAGAATGCAAATTGGTGCTAAAAGAATGTGTATGCCTTCTCCTTCTATTCAACAATTTGTTGATGCTGTCAAGTTAACAACTATAGCTAATAAACGTTGGGTAAGTAAATTATTATTTTTTTCTCACAAAAAAAAATACATTTTATTAAAACGCAATTAATACGACAGGAATATAATTTTTCTATGATTTTTAGGGCTTTTGGTTCATTTAACAAGTTTTAAAAAGGATAAAATGGACTTCTATGATACGTTCTGTTCAGTAAATGTTATCGTTCTTTAGATTTTAAGAATGTTCGTTATTACACAACTTTATAACATTTTTTTTCGAGTTTTGATACTAAAGATAGAGTAAATTTCCTTATTGACCTAATATGTTTGCAATTTGTGTTTGACTAAAATTTCGTAAATGTTTTTTAACTAGCTAGATACACTTTTACAATTCAAATCACTCTTCTAGCCCTCCTAAAAGCTTGATCAAACACTATGTTAAATTAGATGAAGGAAATGTAATTTTACATTACATATAATTCTATCGATTTGAGTGATTATTCAGAATGTAACTCCTCAAATCTATCTCTACGATTACAATATGTCAGTTATTTCATAATCCATACCATAAAACATCTTTTTCTTTGACATTCTTATCGTACCAAACACACAATTTAATATTTTTATCGCGATCCGCTATATCAATTTTTTTCTAAAATAACAATATGTTTTTTTTTATATATATATATATGGAAAAAAAAAAAAAAAAAACAGATCCCTCCTGCTGGAAAAGGTTCACTTTATATTAGGCCTTTGCTTATTGGAAATGGACCTATACTTGGAATTGCTCCAGCACCAGAGTATACATTTATTGTCTATGCTTGTCCTGTTGGAAATTATTTAAGGGTAATTTTTTAAATTTTAACATTGTAATTTATTGATATAAAAATATAATTTTTATTTAATTTTCTTAATTTTTTTTTATATATATATATATATAGAATGGGACACAACCTTTAACTTTATATGTTGAAGAAGAACATCATCGTGCATCACAAGGGGGAGCTGGTGGAGTCAAATCCATTACTAATTATGCTCCGGTAAATCTTCGATTTTTTTATAACAGTTATTCTCTATAATAAAATTTTATGGTGACGTACAATTTTGTTAATAATGTTGTCTTATATATGCTCTATTAGACTATATATAATCACACATTACTATAGTAGCTAAGAAATATCTAAGAAAACGATGTTATTATAGAAAGTTTTGATTGTATATGTCGATGATATAACAATTATAACCTTATTTTTAAGATATAAATCCTATATTTACGGAGGATTGCCATTAATGTAATTCATTCTTTGAGTTTCGATATTATAAACTCCTTCCGTCTCAATTCATTTGAAGATTTCTGACTTGACATAAAATAAAATGGAAAAAGGTTTTTGAGACTTATGACTTAAGAATAAATCAAAAGATATTTGTGTAACTCATCTCATTAATTAAGGACAAAATAAGAAGTTTAAAATTTAAATGTCGCTAAATATAGAAATATGTCATTATTTTGAAATTGACTAAAAATGAAAAGTATTACGTAAATTAGTTCAAAGATGCAAATTTTTTTCAAAAAGTATACTTTTGGAGAGGAAAAAACCCTAAAGCTTGGCCAAATATCTCGACGACATAAAATAAAACAAACAACACTTTAAACTTCTCAGAAACTTGACCAAACAGACTATTAATATATTCATATAAAAATGATATTAATTGTTAGTGTTTGTATGTTAAAAGTCCATTTATTTATTTTTTGGTCAATGTAGGTGATAAAAGCTATACAGGAAGCAAAAGAGAGAGGATACTCAGATGTATTATATCTTGATTCAGTAAATAAAAAATATATTGAAGAGGTCTCTGCTGCTAACATTTTCCTTGTAAAGGTAATTAAAAAAAAATTAACCTATGGTCTAATTATTTTAATATAATATTTGATCCTACATTTAAAATATGTCAAATATAATATTCAATAGGGAAAAAACATTTCAACACCAATTGCTAGTGGAACCATTCTTGAAGGTGTCACAAGGAAAAGTATTATAGACATTGCACATGATCTTGGATACAAGGTATATATTATATAGAAATATTAATAAATTTAAATATCATTTGGAGATTTAGTTTACAAAATATATATATATATAGTATACAAATAATATATTATCAATAGTAATATACTTCAGTCATATTGATAAACTATATAAATGAAATGTATATTTATGTAAATTCTTACTTTGATCTAGTCTCTCTCTCTATATATATATATAGCTTTACATGATAAATGTTTACGACCTATCAAGTTAAATGTCTATTTTCGATGAAACAAATCATCGTCATGTGTATTTTCACTATTTATATAACTCGTAGGGTAGATAATATTCGCGCAACAAATTTAATTTAACATGTTATAGAAAAGTTGTTTGTTTTATTTTTCAGGTTATTAATTTTACTTATTACGTTTATACAATCGTGGAGTCCCTTATCTAAAAAGTGTCTAATTGATAAATTTTTTCGTTTGAAAATTATATTATTTAGATATATTTAACTTTTTTTTTGATGTATATATACTATATGTTAATTTTTTTTGAATTATTCGTATCGTTAATTACGCTTTGATCTAGGTTGAAGAACGTTTAATTGAAGCAGATGAATTGTTTAGTGCTGATGAAGTATTTTGTACTGGAACTGCACTTGGTGTTGCTCCTGTAGGGAGTATTACCTACAAAAACAAAAGGTAATTTTAAATCCAATTTAAAATTTACGATCTAGTGTATCGAATAATTATCGTTCAAATTGAATCTAGACAGATATTATGGGAGTAGGTATAAGGTAGGGTGGTTTAGTGGGGGAGAGGGTCAGGTTGTAGGGGCGTGGGTGGATCTAGATAGAGTCGAGGGGTTCATCCAAAAAAAAATTATCGAAAAATTGTATTGTATAGTTAATCTCTCTAGTTTTGTTGTTCGTGTAGAGATAGACTTGAATTTTGTCTAACTTGTTTATATCTAATCTGATTCATTCATATTTGATCTGACCTGCTCATTTGCCAGTAATATTATTGTCTTTTTAACTTTTTCCTACTATTTTTGAGGCATCCATATTTAATTAATTCTTGTTTTGCTACTATTTTGTTAATTATTTGGCTAATTAGGATTAATGATATAAATTTGCAGGATTAACTACAAGGTAAGCTCAGACTTAATAAGTGAGCAATTGAACTCAAGATTAGTAGCAATTCAAAAAGGTATTATTGAGGACAAGAGGGGTTGGATTATTGAGATTAAGTGAATTTTTGGTTTAATTATGTTACCAAAGTTTTTCATTAGTTAAAGTTGTGCTGTATTTGTAGAGATTATAATATATATTTGCAATGTATGATAAATTAATTAATGAGATTAAGAGAAACTATATATTATTGTATTAATTAAAAGGGTATGATTAAGAGAAACTTTATATTATTGTATTAATTAAAGGGCAACTTTTACATATAGCAAATAAAAAATTCATATTTGTACGCTATAACAAACTTTGCATAATTGAGCTTCATACCAAACATAGAAACTGTATAATTCGCTATACATATACAGTTGAAGCAAACTGTATAAAAGAAGTGTATAAAACAAGAAAGAGAAAGACACTTGAGCAGAGAACTGTAATTGTATTATTATAAGTGTATAGAACGATTATATACAATTTGAATTTGTATAAAATGAGAAAGAGAGAAAGACAAAAGAGACTTGACAAGTAATATACAATTGAATCGAATTGTATAAAACGAGAAAGAGAGAAATTAGATACAATTTGAAAATTGTATAAAACGAGAAAGAGAGAAAGGCAAAAGAAACTGGGCAGGGGAGTATTTTTATCGTATAATTATAAGTGTATAGGACGAAAATATATGTACTTGCATGTGTATATACAATTTTCTCACGCTTTATACAAACAGAAACGCAATTTATACATTTAGTTTTTGTTTGTATAAGTGAGAAAGGCGAGGGTGGCAAGCGAGATTTGGGAGAGTGGCGATCGAGATCTGAGAGAGGGGAACAAAAATATATGTATTTATATAATTTTCTCTCCTTTATACAATTAGAAACAATTTTTATTCACGTGTGTTTGTATAAAAAGTGAGAAAGCGAGCGAGAGATTGGAGGAGAGTGGCGAGCGAGATATTTGGGAGAGAGGCGTCTGACGATTTTTTGCAAACGTTTGCTATGGAGCACAATTAAATCAAACCCTAGCTACTCTATTTATTTTAGGTTATTAGTTTGTTATTTTATACAATTTTCCCTTAATTAAAAGGATATATGTTCTAAAAGAGCTACTTATGTGTCAAGTGCACAAATAGTTGATTTAAGGGCCGCTTATATATTTATAGCGAAGTATATAATTTCTTATCAATTTAGCCGTTTCAAAATAAGTTTAAACTTACGAAATTGAAGTTTAATTTTTCTTACGTCTTTAGATAAGGTGTAAAAACTTCAAACTTTAGATATTTAATCTGAAATTTAGCTTGACATTCTCGAGCTTGAGATTCCAAAGCCCGTTCATGATATATTATACATTTCATTTCGTTTAATCAATCAAGAAATAATTATCGCCCTATATATTTCGACAAACTAGGTTATAATAAAATATATGTACAAAACGTATAGAATTATTAGAAAACTAATTGATCGATTTGTATATGCCCATAACTTTTGTTAAAAAATTAATTGAGCGAACTATATATATTCATAACTTTTCCGCACAAAAGGTTTGCATAGATTTAGTAAAATATACCTATTAAATAAATTTCTTAAGACAAATACAAATATAAACGAAAGTTATTAAGTTCAATCAAACACATACACAGTATAACTCCGCTTTGATTTTAGTTTATAATATTTAGGTTTTAAACTAAAGGGGGAGGAGTTAAAATGGCAAGAGGGTGGGACAGTCTATTTATTAATATGTTACGTGTTTTTTTTTTTTTTAGAATAAAATTAAACATCAATTTTAATAGAAAAACAAAAACTCAAAGGGTAAATCTGTTCTAAATCGATAAAAGTAGTTGCCTAAATTTTAACGATAAATTTTAAAAATCACATAGTTTTAATATGAAGTTATAATCTATCCCTCTTTAATTTGTAGTTACATTAATCCCTTAAGAAGTAACACAAACCGAATACACTAAAATGTAGCTCAAATACATTAAAGAGTATCTCGAATATATTATAACATAAATCGAACTCATAACATGTAGCTCAGATATATTATAAAATAAATTAAATATATAATACGTAGCTTAAACACATTAAAGAAATAGGAAATTTTAGAAGTTTTTAGAAATAGAAAGGTATATTGAAGTAAGGAAAACACAAGACGTGTATTTCAGTAATTTTTTCAAATTTTAATAGAAATACCCGATAACTCCAAATCCATCCAAAATAATAGTATTACCCGATCTCTAAAGATAGTTTGCCCACAAATGAACGAACAACAATTCTTTTTATTAATTCCTCATGTGAATATATACCTCTTTCTCAAAAGTGTATTGTTATTCCCAAGCACTCTCCATAATTGTGTAATTTAGTTATCATAAACTAGGTTCTATGAATATATACATATTCCAACTACAATTAATAGGAAAAAAAATATACAAATACTCATGTAAGAGTAATTGTTTTCCCTTGTGTTTTTCTTAGTTCATAGCTGCATATATTATAACTTGAACCATAAAGTTTCAAAAAAAAAAAACCAAAATTTTACTCATATCAAGCAAACTGTTTCACAAATATATCTATGTATTTATACACAGGTATCCATAGTCATGGAACCATCTATAGTATAATATAAAAAAAAAAAAAACAATCTGTAGTAACTCTCTATGTTTTGCAGCTTCAGAGCCCCCAAACAAGTTCTGTACACTTCAAGAAGTCTCTTCAGACGCCATTTTTCGCATGTATGTTTGCTGTACACTTCCAAGGAGTCTCTTTTACAGGACAGTTCATACGACACATCAACCGTGCTCATAAAATAGGCAGTCGTAAGAATGCAGAAGTAGCACCAACACCAATGCTAACACCGCGTATATATATATGCACAGAAAAGATTCATCTACTTACCACGCGATTCTTCAATTTCTGAAGATGTACTTGATGAAGGATGAAGAGGACTGTTAATTTCCAAAGATGTACGTGGTGAAGGAAGATGGGGACTTTTAATTTCGGAAGATTTACAAGGTGAAGCAGGACGAGGGCTTTTAATTTCCAAAGATTCACGTGGTGAACGAAGAAGAGGACTTTTAATCTCTGAAGATTTATGCGGTGATGCAAAATGATGACTTTTAGTTTCTGAAGATTCGCGCGGTGAAGGAAGAAGGGGACTTTTAATTTCCCAAGATGTATTTGAAGAAGGAAGATGAGGGCTTTTAATTTCCGAAGGTGTATGTGGTGAAGGAAGATAAGAACTTCTAATTTCCAAAGATGTACGTGGTGACGGAAGATGAGGACGTTTAATTTCCAAAGACCTACTACGTGGTGAAAGACGATGAGAAGAATTTTTAATTTCCAATGACATACGTGATGAAGGAAGGTGAGGACTTCTAATTTCTAAAAATGTATGTGATGAAGGAAGATGAGAAGGATTTTTTACTTCCAAACATGTACATGATGAAGGAATACGCGGAGGACTTTTAATTTCCAAAGACGTACGTGATGATGGAATATGTGGAGGACTTTTAATTTCCAAAGACGCGTGTGGTGATAGAAGATGAGGACTTGACGTATGTGATAAAGGATGATGAGGACTTTTAATTTCAACAGATGTACGTGATGGAGGAAGATGTGAAGGACTTTTCCCTGCAAGCAACAAAGCGTGTCAAAAAACATCCAGACAAATACGACTCTCCACAGTAGTTATTAAGCTATTTGAACCTGGATTAACATCTCCTATGTCTTGAACCGTATGGATACTCATGTTCTCTTCGTCATTTCCAGGAGCAGCTTTACCCAGTGAAAATAAGGTTGATTTGAACTGACAATACGCGGATTGGAGTTGTTGATACATCTCTTTCATCCTCCCATGTACCTCGTCCTGCCTATCCATCTCAATGAGGATCTGTCAAAATGTACACGGAATAAGATACATATATGGACAACCAAATAAAATGAACTGTGTGATTAGTCATACCGGAGCAGGAGGGTCCTTGAACAATGGTTCAAACCTTTGCCTACAGTACTCGTGGAAGAGGAGTGTACAGATTATCAACGGAATAGTGAAGCTTGATGTAGATGAAGATTTTTTAAATCCAAAAACCGCCAATGCTATAATTTGCATCAGCACCATTGAGAAAATTGTTGTGTTGTGCACAATAGGCCAATAGGTTCCACCAGTTTGGTATTTTGTCACATATACATTGAGGATCTGATAGTTTCACTAAGTTGTCAGACCACAGACAGGCTAAAGAGGAAAAAATATTCATTGGTGTAAAGGAAAGCACATCAATCAGCAAAAACTTGGCAAATAAATCGTTTCTTAAGAGTAGCAAGACTAATAAAAGAATGCAATTCCGCTTAGTGATTCCATAAGCGGGAAAAAGAAAAGCCTTGATGAGTTTCACCACATATGAGAGATGAGAAGATTAGACTTTAGAAACAAGAAGCTCATTAGCTGTCAAAATTTCAGGGCAAGAACAGGCATTCCAAAAATATTCCCCCACAAATCAAGACAAAATCAGGATTCACTTTATTATTCTAGGGTCATTTATAGAGTTCAATAGATACTGAGCGACGAACTAATAGAGATTAAAAAAAAAAAATTAAACTAGAAGGATATAATTACCTGATTACGATATACGAGGTAAGCAATGGAATAATAAACTACCAAGAATGGCAGTATTAAAGGTGCCAAAATGGCATATGCAAAACCAAAGAGGCCAAATAGGAGGATCCTCGGAACTTCTGTATGGTATGGAAAAGTCAGTGTTCCATAACATGAAGCATCGGTGTTTCTCATAATAAACCTGGAGAACAATCTGCAGATGAGACCGAATGGTTGTAAGAGTTCAACAGACAGACTTGCCCAGCCAGAAGTCAAAACATAAGTCATAAAGAAGGTCGCCTGCAAAAAGACATTACCAATCAATCAACTCTTGAGGTCAGTATATTCATGATTTATACGATACAATATCATAGATGAAAGACAAGGGTAGTAAACTAATTCATTTACATTGCTAGGGAATATAAAATGTGAAAACATGAATATTTGAATAAGATGGTTATACCAAGACAGAGAGCATGTAAACACACACAGAGAGGTGGAGTTACCGTTGATGGCACAGCCGTTGAAAGCAGATTGTTCACATCCTTAAAAATTCTATTGAATCTGTCAATAACAGATCCGGAGACGATGTTACAAAAGAAAACATTCCATATGAAGAAGTATAGAACTTTTATGCATGCACTCCTCTTCCTGCCACTACGAGAGATAGAGCCCTCCATTTTAGAAAATAGCATCATCAATGGAGGAACTATGTAGGAAAACAAAATTAATACAACACTTGGTAGATATCCTGTGACAAGCTGAGTAGCACCACTCCTGCAAGAAAGAGGGAGAAAAAAAATTACTATATTGCTCACGTATGTTTCCCTCTCATAATATAATGTCTGTTTCTCAAGCAATGACGTAAGAACTGCAAGTTATCTGATGCATGAAACTGAAAAGCGCTAATTAAAGCAAACAGGAACTGTTACAATATAAAGGAACGTGGTAAATATTGAGAAGAGAACCATATCAGACATTTGCTTGATAACATCTTTTTTGTTGGATCCAACTAGTAGTAAATTCTATTAGGTTTCCACACTTACCTTCCCATGATGTCCCATCTTTGTAGCTAGATCAAGAAAGAACCTTTGGATCGAGATCCACAACTGTGGATTCCAATTATTCTTTTTTTAATATTTATTTATGTTTTCATCCAATATGATCTGCTACTCTCATTTGATATCGATCATTAACTTATTCTTTTAAGTCCTTAGTCTGTCTAACGCCTTCCAATCGGGGTCTGCCCTGGGGTTAGGTTAAGACTATGTTCTTTCCTTTTTCTTTAGATGAAAAAAAAGATAAAAAGTTTGAATGCTTATATTATATGGATCTCCTTTTAGAATCCTCAGCATCATCCTTTCAAAAGAATACAGGCTTGAAATAATGCAGCCAGACTATATCTAAATTACATTCAATATAATAAGTTACCTACACACACAAACACCTCCAATTCTCTCTCTCTCTCTCTCTCACACACACACATGCAAAACCAACTGTACTCCAAGAAATGGAAACAAAACAGAAGACTGCATTACCTCTTTAAAAATCCTCGAAGAAATGGAAATGTCTTTTGCAGCTTGTCGAGGTGAACGAGACTCTGTGTTAGTGAAACAGGCACAAGAAAAAACGCCACAAAAAGAATAGAGGCCACCAGAAGCGCAATTTTACGAATCCAAAGGAGTCTGTAAGGAACACAAATGTTTGACCAGTACATATCATCTGGTTCTGGAGCAAGATCTGTAACCCATGACATGGGATTCAAAGATTGAAGACCTTGCGAAGCAACTAAAGCAGCATATCGATTCCTGAAAAAAACTAAAGCAGCTGCAGACTCCTGCAAGAAAAATGTATATCCATTGATTCACATCATGTTTTGGCCAACCACAGTTTCAAAAGATTTGACCAATTAGAGTCAAGCACAAGAAAGAATCACCAATAAAAGCCAGAGGGATTAGTACACATACTCTGGAACAAAAGCAACTCAATGTCGTTTCTGTCATTGAAGTGAAATATTTGAATATTAAGCAACTGGACAATTGAGCTAAACTCAGGCCCAGATAGCTCATGAGGTAATGATTGTCTAAATTTATACAAGGAGATAACAGCCCTTACCCTCAACAAATGTGGAAGTCTAACACGTTCAAAGACCGGACATCTAGTGACGACAACATAACATGAGGGTGCACTATATCAAGGAAATGATGAGCTTGGCTCTAATACCATGTTTAAGAAAACAGATATCGAGTCTAACTCAACACCAAAAGTTAGCTCATGAAGTAAGGATAACCTAAAACAAAAAAAAAGAAAACAACACATTATACCCTCGACCAACGTGGGATTCTAGCAGAGAGGACCAGGAATATGGGATTTCATGAGCTATTTATGCATCTGAACTTTGGAGCAATAACCACGATGAGCTAGTTCCTACTAATAACAAATCACTAACTCATGGAGCTCATATCCATCAAGAATCATCATGCAGCATGCCAAGTTTTAAAGGTCAAATGTATACCACATAAAGTTTCAGATAAAATTACTTCCATATAGTTCAAAATGGGTAATGATGGACACACAGTACTGAATAAAAACTTTGTCCCTAGGCATACAGAGGCATAATCATAATAACCAAACCACCACTTGGCAGGTATTGGTGCTGCCTACTGACAGGTATTGTCAACACTTAACAGACTGAACAGAAGCTGAGCAATAACGTGTAAAAAGACTTCATGAAAACACAATCCTCTAATGGGACAAACGTCACCTTTTTTCTTAAATCTGAACCATCACAATCATCTCTTCCTTTATCACGATCACACTCATTGGTGATCATGTTGAAAGACGAAGTAGCTCCTCCGCATATGCCACATACCATAAAATTTGATCCAGCATAAAGCTCCTTTTGGGTTGTTTTAAGCATCCTGAACACCCCCTCTGCATCAGTCTGTCGCCATACAACTTCTGGCAAATTAAGCATCAAATACAGAAAAAGTGAAGGAGCAAAGAAAGAGCACCAACCAAGAAGTTAAATGCCAAAACACAAGTGTAAGCAGAAGTCCAGATCAAGAAGAAACCAACTGAGTACTATCTTAAGCTCATACAGATACAGTTTTTTTCTCATATCAAAATGGGTTATAAGAAAACTCAAATAAGAAGAAGAGAAAGGGTGGTGAGCTGATCAAGGAGTAGTGCTTTTCACTTGGGGCCATTGAAGCTGATAAAAAAGGTCCAGAATGTTTTGAAAACAATGTATTTGAAAGAAAAACAGATTTTCTACTACGGGCTCTATATGAATATCCATATTTTACCCATTTTGACCCTATTTGTAGGGGCTCTAAAATAGCTTGAAGTCCATATTTATCCAAAGAAAATATGAGAGATCCAAACCATTAAGTATGGGTTAAATGGATTCATTCCATTAATATGAGCTGAAATTGTAACCCCTAGGAGGAACCCAGTGGAATAGTTGAGGTGCGTGAAAGTTGATGCAGACACCACTAGTATCAAAAATAATGTGCAAGAACCTAACCAAAAACTACCATTAAGGTTTATCGTTTTTATTACAAGCATCACTGGTCCCACTCAAAGGCTAACTTAAAAACTAAAAGAGATATCTCCATCTCAGATGAGATGTTCATCCTATTCCTCATATAGGACCAAAAGGCATGTGCTTCCCAACAGAAACTTCTGCTATCTTCCGTTCTTTTGATAGATAAAGCATCTGCTATCTATTATGTAGTACTTGGTGGCGAATATCTACCACAAACCATACATTGATTGCATCTCATCTTAAACATTGCAAAGTCATTTGCATACCTTCCTGAACGTGAAAACTGGGACAAAACTTATAGGTCCGGTCCCCACATCTCCCTTCATGCAATACTCATAATATTAAACAGTTTCATCTCCAAATTTAAATTAAGTTGAAACCATAACAGAATAATCTATTCGGGCACAAGAGAAATTTTGAACAACATCAAGCTCTCCAAAGCTGCAATGCAAATGCTTGCCTAGTTAGACTACAATATAAAGGATCTTAATCTCACCAGAAGTTTCTGGACATAGCCAGAGCGATAGACAATTTGATGAGATAGATAACTTGATGCATAGTAATTCATGAAGAATTTTTCCAGTGTTTGACTGTATGATTCTTCCTTAGACTTTGGGATAGAACGGACCAGAACAGTGAAATAACATGGGCGGGAAAGTGATGAACTGAAGTACGCCAGCCGCTTCTTTGAGATACTCTTGTACTCCTAAAAGAAAGCAGCAAAAGCATTAAGATAAAAACACTGACACGGCATAAGTACAAAGTATCTTGTAAAATAAATACAAGTTCAACAGGAAAGAAAAATAACAGATGATTTAGAAGTTAGTAGTAAATTCTTACAGAGTAAAGAAGAAGACAAGCGGAGCAGGATATGATATACAGTGCAAGGCAGTGAACCCAAAACCTGAAGAAGAAGTTGAGGCAAATTTAAGTGAAGAGTAAACTGTGGTAGAAAAGAAGCACAGTAAATGAAGAAATAATGTCATTAATACATCTTTTCTGTAAAAACGGAATTATGGTAATCTTACAAGTAGATCTCTTCTATAATCCCTCCCCCCCCCCAAAAAAAAAAAAAAAAAACTTATGTGGCATTGTTTGACTTGGCCACAAAGTTTAAGAAAGAAACGAAGACTTCTGAAATTTGTGTTCTAAAACAAAGCTTAGATATTTGTGTGGCTAAATCATTTCATGAAGGGTAAAAGTGAATTATAGAGTTTCGTTGTTTCTAATTATACAAAGGTCATTCTTTCTTGGACGTGTCTCATATAAATTGGGACGAAGGAATAGATTCTCGTTATTAGGTAAAATTCATTAACTTCATATGCAAAATGCTGAAAGGATTAAACTTGACATTTGCAGATTGTTGGACACTAGGCAAAGACAAAAGCTTTCTATATCGCATGGAATAAAATCACTACTTGCATTATGCATCTGTGTATGTCCATTTAGAAGGGAATATATTAATTATCTACATTCAAATAATTACAGCACATCCACATGTTTCATACCATCTTGATCCTGGCTCAACATTCACAATGGTGAATAGCTCCAATGACTCGGCAGGAATCCGCTGACGCTTTATATCTTGACCAAAATAATTAAGAGGCACCACGAGGAAAAGTCCTAGAGTAGTTGCAATGGAGAATATTCGGACACTGTCCACCATAAGAAGCAGGAAAAGGTAAGTGCACTTACGAGACTAATGGTACATAGACCCCACATTGATGAAGTAAATATAGGTGCACAGCATACTTAAGAACAGATTCACCATCTAACATACGCTATACATCCTTATTGGGAAATGCATACCGCAATAGTACAATGGCATCAAACTGTCCACCTTTATTGGAAAGACACTATTTAAAATCAGTCCATGGCAACAATCAATTAATATTTCAGCAACAAGTGTACATGGAAAGTTGAGGTTTCACCTGAAAACAATCATCCGCACCAACACGAACGCATCCAAGCCCCCAGCAGCAACTATTTCATCATCGGACGCTTCCCATGCCTTCAAGATCCAACTAGGAGACGGAACAAATCGCTCAAAGTTAAAGCCACCAAGCTGTCTTGTTCGTACCCGAGAAAATCTCTGGCTGAAGTAGACATTTACAAAAGTTGGTTGTTTCCTTAGTAAGGAATACAGAATTAACAGCACCACACAGACTGCAATATTAACTCCGGCAGAAGTCAAGAGTGCAGATAGCTTCATTCCCGTCTTTCAAATAAGCCAGCGACCTCAATCAATAATCAAGCTCATAGGCCATTCCCTAATGACTTGAAAACATCCAGTAGCCAGAAAAACGGTTGTGTTTGCAGTCCACAAACTGCAAAAGTAAATGTTTTAGGATCAAGTGTTTCATTTTTCACAAATATGATAGAACTAGAGATAAACACTTCCCATAAGTTCAAGAATTAGTCATGCAACTTGCATAAAGAGGCCCTCTTCTATCAATAAATTGTCCGGTAACAAGGAATCACAAATCATATCCTAGACTCAAAAATATCCTACCTTGTTAAATGAACTATACTAAAAAGTTGATCTTTTCCAACATAAATGGCAACACTAGCATAATATACCATGAAACTAACAAAAAAAAAGCCCCAAGTACTCTTTTTCGTTTTTCGGGTACCATGCTTTTAAAAAGAGCAGCAAAATACACAATTCCGCAAACAGTAAAGGTAAAAGTCCACTCTGAGATCTAGCGATTCTCAACTCACTTTATTGATCAATACGCTACACCCTTGACCAAACCGACTTTAGAAGGTATCACGTGAAATTAGTCTAACGCATCTAATGCACACAAGTCCGTCCAAACACCACGATTTAATTTTTTTCTAAAAAAAAAAAAAGTTAAATGCTATTCAGAGAGATTCCAACTGCTGATTCAAATTTGAAAACCGCCACATCTATCTAGTTAACAACAATCAATTTATGCACAAATCACTTCGAATTACTTAAACTTCAACCTAATTCCCAGTAACACCAAAATCTTAAGCAAAACAGCAACTTGAACAACTAAAATTCATCACACAAACTAACAAAAAACATAAATGGAGATAAAACTACACAATAACTCATTTCAATTGAAAAAAAAAAACTTACATTAATTTACTCACCGGAAACTGATAATTTTCTCCGATATGATGAATCCGAGCAACCAAAAAAAAAAAACTATTAATTCCTCCTTTAAAGCAAAAAAAAAAAAAGCAATTACTTCTACTTCACAGCGACTACAATGAGTATATAGAAAGGTAAACAATTTTTTTGAGACCAAAAAGCCCTTTTAACACTTTTATGTGACAGAAAAAATGAGCTGCTAATTATAAATTTTTTTGAAGAAGAAGGTATAGTAGGGAGGCGCGTAGCCTTTTTGTATTTTTCTACTTTCTCAAAAAGGCGCGTCGGTTGAGAATGGACTATTTCTTTTAAACAAATTTTTTTTTGACTATTTTGGCCTTTTCATAGAGTCCAATACATAATAATTGCTTATTTTTAATAGTTAAAAGATAAAAATTACCATTAAAATATTACGAAATATTTATCGAAATATATCTCTAGTATTCCTTGTTTAATTTGTGGAGGATCGTTAAAAAAACTTGATTTTATAAGATTTTGAGACCTTACAGCATGCATGAAATACACTTGTAATTTCTCGTCAACTTCAGTTGTTTGGAGTGTATTCAACACTTTTGTGAGCTTCTTATTATAAAGTCTCATACTCTTACAAGATTTTGAGACTACTTGTTATGTCTCATTGCAGATTCGGGATGTATTTAAGTTTATTTAGTTAAATAAAGAGTGTTTTAAAGCCGTCAAAAATTCAGAAATCAAACTAGTCGCATACTCCTACAAAATTTTGAGACCATTTGTTATATCACATTGCAGATTTAGGGTATATCTAAGTTTATTTAATTAAATAGAAATTTTTTTTAAGGCCGTTAAAAATTTAAAAGTCAAACTAATAACTTGCATCAAATTCAAGAATTTATAATTATTCTCTTAATATTTAATAATAATCCAGATTAAATAACCTATTTAGATATGAAACTCAAAAAAAAAAAAATTCGATTCTTTACTCTTAAGTTTTTCTATATATTGTTTTTTATAATATGGTTTACATGGTGAGAGTGTAGATTTTGCGGGCCCGACGGAAGTGCCACGTGGATTTAAAGATGTACATACCGACTTAACTGTCATTGTCGCATTTGATTTTGATTGGTGTACGTAACTTTAAGTAAAGAAAATACATATTGGAATTTTGTTCATATTTATTATTCACGTGGATTTATTTTTTTATTTTATTTATTTTAGATTTTTATATTTGTACAATTATAATAATATGCATTATTAAGTCTATAAAGTTTGATTCAGTGTATATTCAACTTTTTCACTTTTTTTTTTCTATATTATTTAAGAGATGGGTTTTAATGGGTGGATTTGTTGTTGATAAATTTAAGAATAAGAAATACTTTTTGGAATGGATATTATTGTTGCATTTGTATTGTTTTAATTTTTAACCTAAAGTCCTTAATGACTATATATCTCTTCTCTCTTTTTGTGTATATTTTTTTTAAAAAAAAGAAAAGAAATTAAAGAGCACATATATTTTACTTGGTGTTGTATTTATTTGTTGTTAGCTTCTCTTTAATATAATAAAATTATCATGTTATTTATCGATAGAGAAGATCTTAAAGGATAGTGGCGGAGTTAGAAATTTATTAAAGGGTGTTCAGAAATAGCAATTTGTTATGTTAACGGTGTTCAAAATAGGTTGTCTAATTATTTTGTATATCATTTTACTTGTATATATGTTAATTTTTTTCGACAAAGAGTGTCCAATTGGACGTCCTTGACAGTATTTGGCTACGCCACTATTAAGCGATACGAATTCAAAATAGTCGTCGAAAAATTGAAAAGAAATAATAAAGAGATGCTAGGAGAAGACGTAAATAATTGCAAAGCAATTCCATCCTCAAAATGTGAATTAGGTCGAAAGGAATATATCCACATAGTGAAACTAATGGTGAGGATTTGATGGTCCAATTTCTTTATATATATATATATATATATATATATATATATATATATATATATATATATATATATATATGATTCTGTCAATTTGATATTTTGATATTATTGTTATAAAAAGAATTTTGTGATTATTTCTTTTAAGAAAAAATGGAACTGAGATTTAATAAATTTCAAACTTTTTCATATTTGTTAGCGATGAGTATTTGGATTTTTCGCTTGTGTTGTATGAGATGAAAGTCTTATATATGATTCTTAGAGGGTGAGTTCTGCCTATTTCAGTAAAATATACGATTGATTCGAAGAATGTTAGTAGCCTAGAATCAAAAATGAATCGGAAATTTAAAATTTTTAAATTTATTTTTATGATTTTTTAAGATGTAAAATTGTTAATTGTACCTCTAAAAATTATTGTGAGATGCAAAAAAAAAAATATCTTTTTATTTGAAAATTTAATGGAAGTGTCTTATTTTCTAAGGCTTAGCGCCGACCAAGAATATAACAATCGTATGTACATAGAATTGAATTCCATTACATATGGCCCATATTATTCTATTTAAATTCGAATACCATCGTTTATTTATAAATTTGACTACTCATATTATTTTTATAATGATTAATTTTATAAAAATATTCAAAAATAAATATTTGAGGTTATCGTAAAAATTTTAAAATTTAAATTTTTAGTCCACTTTTATTATCTTGATTAGTTAGTCATGTGAGTGAGTGCATGCATGTATTTAGAGTCCGAAACTCAAAGGGTAGAAATTTTTTATAAAAATTCCAAAACGGTATATAAAATTTTATATGTTACCAAAACGGTAAAATCGCTGCAGGAGCAGCGATTTACAAAGTAAAATCGCTGCTCCGGCGATTTATAAAATTTTTTAATAAAAATGAAATCATTGAGCAATGATTTCAAAAAAAAAATTTTTTTTTTTAAATAAATCGCTGCCAGGACAGCGATTTATAAAAAAAAATTTTTTTTTTTTTAAATCGCTGCCCGAGCAGCGATTTATTAAAAAAAAAATAAAAAAAAATATATACATAAATCATTTACTACAAGCGATTTATTTTTAAAAAATTTTTTTATTAAATCTGCTAGGGCCACGATTTATTTAAAGAAAAATTTCCTTATTAAATCATTTGCCAGAAGCTTTTTAAAATAAAAATATTAAAATTTTTAATACAATGATTTTATATTAAAAATTATAATATTTTTAAAATTTAAATATATAACTTATAAGAAAAATTTTATTAAATCGCAAAATGTTAATACCGTTTTGATTAATATAAAATTAAAAATTATTAAATCGCAAAATGTTAATACAATGATTTTATATATATAAAAATTATAATATTTTTAAAATTATAATAATTTTTCTTATAAGTTATTTATTTCTTATAATTTTTAAATTTTAAAAAATATTATAATTTTTATATATATAAAATCATTGTATTAACATTTTTGCGATTTAAAAATTTTTTTTTAATTTTATATTAATCAAAACGGTACTAACATTTTTGCTATTTAATAAAATTTTTCTTATAAGTTATATATTTAAATTTTAAAAAAAATTATAATTTTTTTTAACATAAAATCATTGTATTAAAAATTTTAATATTTTTTTTAAAAAGCTTCAGTATGATTTAATAAGGAAATTTTTTTTCTTTAAATAAATCGTGGCCCTAGCAGCGTTTTAATAAAAAAAAAATTTTAAAAAAAATAAATCGCTGCCCGTAGCAGCGATTTATGTATTTTTTTTTTTTTTTTTTAATAAATCGCTGCTCGGGCAGCGATTTAAAAAAAAAAAATTTTTTTTTTTTTGAAATCGCTGCTCGGGCAGCGATTTCATTTTTTTATTAAAAAAAAAAATTTTTTGCTAAATCGCTGCCGGAGCAGCGATTTTACTTTGTAAATCGCTGCTCCTGCAGCGATTTTACCGTTTTGGTAACATATAAAATTTTATATACCGTTTTGGAATTTTTGTAAAAAATTTCTACCCTTTGAGTTTCGGACTCCATGTATTTATCTTATCCTATGATAATAATAAATAAATACTAATTAGAAGAAAGGTCAAGTTGTTGTTTCTTAATTACTAAATAATTAATATCAATCGTGTCAACGACGTGTTTTAGTCCAAATAATTTAAGACTAAAGCATAGTTCATTAATTATTTGAATTATTGCTAGTATTAGCTAGCATGACTTTATTTGGAAACACTCTTTATATCCCCAAAAAAAGGTCTTCATATATATTGTAAAATATCTGATTTAGTCAAATTTTCATATAAAATATGAATATTGAATAATTATTTTCAATATATAAATATAAATTACAATAATTTTTCGAGGACACTTCATCTTTAGTGAAGGATTTTGAATTTGAGTCCTTCGAAATGGAAATCTGAAAGTGGCTTTCCAAAAATTGGATCCAGTAATACAAAATTCACATTTAATCGAATATTATTAGTACTTATTAAAGGTGTTAAATAAATAGTTTGAGCTGAAAATGCGGGTTAATTATAACTCAACTCATCCAATTTCTTCTTAAAGTTTTATTGCTTTATTTTTTTTTATAAAATATAAATTTATTATTTTTCATTATTACTATATGTGACATAATCAATGTGAATAGACTAAATTAAAAGAGTTGAAGAAATAATAGGCGAATTTTGCCACCTCCCCAAATTTAAACGGATTGAATTTGATTTTAACGCTCCTAATATTGTTAAATGAAGTGGAAAACATTTCTAACATCATACGAAACTTAAGAGAGGAGCTGAGACCCTAATAACACAAAAAAAAATTGTAAAAATATTAGTCCCTCCGTCCAATTTTATATGGCATTTTTGGTATTTTGATATCCAAATAAGTCTATTTTTGACTGTAAGTATTTTATAGATCCTTTTAACATTTTGAATTATCAATTATTGTGACTAATAATACTCTTTACGTAATTTACAAATATATAAATTTCATTTCAAAAAAATTGAAAATTCTATGCGCAAATGTCCGATCAAGTTAAATTGTTTGAGTCTCGAAAAACAAAAAGTGTCACATAAAATAAGACATAAAAATATATAAATTTTATTTATAACGAGTTGTGAGCTACTTTTGCCAAACTTTTTACTTTAATAAGTAAAATTATTTCAAGATTACACACTGATAAGATCCTCCTAATTGAGTGGCTGTAATTATCAAGGAATATTAGAAAATGAAATATATTGCCAGCTAGGAAACAAAGTTAATTATTATGGCATTTAATTAAAATCATGATGTGGATATATAGAGGTTTTTTTTAAAAAAAAAAAAAAAAAAAAGAAGCAAAAAGAAACATCTTTTGTCCACTTATACATAACTACTCCAAATATACATAATTTTAAAAAATATGTTTGTCACTTTGTCAACCATGAAAAATAGTACAATTCCAATCAACAATTTAATTAGTTTTTCTCTTTGTTTGATTGAAACAATTGAGTTCTTTTTGTTCTTATGTTCACACATCATGGTTACCACAGGTTTAGGGTTTGGCAATTTTGTATGTTTGCAACGTTTATGTTTCATTTGACAAGTGGCGATTGAGCACCTTTATCGTTAATTATCAATCAGTATTAGATAGTTTAAAAATTCGAGTCACGCTGAAAAATAAATAAAAATTTCCTAATGTGGGGTGGGGTGGGGAAACTTGCAATATATATGTCTTTATCTCTGTCTCACTATGACTTATGATGATGTACTAGTAAATAAGTGATTGGTTTAATGATAGTGATAACACTAATTTTAGGTTGAATGTAACGATGATATCGTAAATTTATGTCAGTAAATTTTATTATACATTTGAGCTATGACATGTTTTGATTCAGCACCTAAACACATGATAAAGTGTTTTTATTAGACACTTTCCGCTCATATTTTGAAAAATAAATTTTTTTGTATATATACTCAAACATCTATTAACTAAAGAATAATTTTTACGTGTATCAAACATAAAAATCATATTTGTATGTTATAGCTATAGTTTGCATAAATTGTGCTCTATAGCAAACATAAATATGTATATATTTTGCTATACATATACAAAAGAAAACAGTTGTATAATTTATTTCTGTTTCTGTATACATATACAAAAGATCAATTGTATAATATGAGTTTGTATAAAGCGAGAACGATAGAAAAACAAAAAAAAATTGGGCTGGAAAAAATCGTATGTGTATAATCACAAGTGTATAAGACAAAAATATATGCATTTGTATTTGCATATATAATTTTCTCTCGCTTTATACAAACAAAACACAATGTGTACATTTGTGTTTATATAAAGTGAGATTGACAAGCGAGACCTGGGAGAGTGCCAAGTGATATATGGAAAAGTGGCGAGCGAGGTCTGGGAGAGGAGAACGAAAATATATGTATATATACAAATTTCTCTCGCTTTATACAAATACAAACACATTTTATACATTTGCGTTTGTACAAAATCGAGAGAGGCGAGAGAGACTGCCAGCGAAAACGAGAGTGACGAGCGATATTCACCATGAGAGAGGCGAAATAACAACAATTTGTTATAAGATACAATTAAATCAAACTATACTTATAACATTTAATTTAAATTAATAATTTATTATTATATATAATTTTTTCTTAAATAAATATAAGTTAATCACGTATAGTATATCTCATCCTTCGAATTATACACATCACTATCAATCGAAAGAAACATAAAATTTTACTACTTGTTAAATATGAGCGAGTTTTTAATGTTGCAAATCATTAAAAGAATAATTACAAAAGAAGCTTAATACACAATAATTACGTATAATTATCAATCTTAAAAATTATTTATCGTGAAATACTGTATCTTAAATCGTTTTAAAAGTTTAAGGACAATGTTTTTCTCTTCATTGTATTTCTAGTGTCAAAACACTTTTCATTCTATTAAAATTACACGTCTGAAAATTCTTGCTATTAAATAAATTCAAAACAAAATCAATTATATTTTTTCGTTTTATCTTTCCCTTCTTCTTTACTTGTTTATAGAGTATTTAATTTGCCACCCGTTTAAAAAGTAATAAATAAAAATATAATTATATCATATCACTCCTTTGAATTAATAAATTTTGTATCTTAAAAATGCATTAATATTGAAGAAATGATTATAATTATTAAGAATAAAAATAAATATTAATTTTTTTGATAAATTATCTGTTATTAAATATTTATTTTTTCTTTTTTTAGTATTTTTGCCAAGGGCAAATTTGTCATTAGCCACTTAATGACTGCCATAAACAAAAGTCAACAGACAAAAATTCTTTTACCTTAAAAAAGGAAAACCACTAAAAACATAATTTTATCTTTGCCAAATTAATGCAAAACGTTTGATGATAATTAATACTCCGATAGGATAATTAATTTATCCAATCATCAACAACACTTATTTTCTTGCGTAAGATAAGAACGAAATCACATGAATACGTAATCATATACTATTTCCTCTTACCTTTTTTAGTTTGTAGTAAGCTTTTGATAGAGTTAAACGATATAAATTTTAATTTATATTTTAAGATATATTTTTTTTTATAATAGTGATATAGAAAAAGGTAACTTTCATATATAACAAATAAAAAATTTAAATTTGTATGCTATAGCAAAGTTTGCATAATTACGTTCCATAGCAAACATAGAAACTGTATAATTCGTTATACATATACAGTTGAAGCAAATTGTTTAAAACGAAGTGTATAAAACAAGAAAGAGAAAGACACTTGGGCAGAGAACTGTAGAAAAACAAAATGTATAAAACGAATTGTATTATCATAAGTGTATAGAACGATTATATACAATTTGAATTTGTATAAAATGAGAAAGAGAGAAAGGCAAAAGAGACTCGACAAGGAAAATACAATTTAATGGAATTGTATAAAACGAGAAAAAGAGAAATTAGATACAATTTGAAAATTGTATAAAATGAGAAAGAGAGAGGCAAAACAAACGGGGAGGGGAGTATTTTTATTGTATAATTATAAGTGTATCAGACGAAAATATATGTACTTGCATTTCGCTTCTGTTTGTATAAGTGAGAAAAGCGAGGGTGGCGAGCGAGATTTGAGAGAGTGGCGAGCGAGATCTGGAAGAGGGGAGAGAGAGGAACAAAAATATATGTATTTATATAATTTTCTCTGCTTTATACAATTAGAAACAATTTTTATACACTTGTGTTTGTATAAAAAGTAAGGAAGCGAGCGAGAGATTGGAGGTGAGTGGCGAGCGAGATATTTGGGAGAGAGACGCCTGATAATTTTTTGCAAACGTTTGCTATGGAGCACAATTAAATCAAACCCTAGCTACTCCATTTATTTAAGGTTATTAATTTGCTATTATATATACAATTTTCCCTATAAAAAATATAGTGATTAATAGTACTTTTCATATAGTTTTTGAACATTTAAAATTTTATTTTAAAATATTAAATTAATGTAATTTTATTTAACTCTGAAAATAAGTTAAATTAACTCTCGACACATAATTAAAAAGGGACGGAGGGAGTATTAATTATTTGTTCAAATTAATATCGTTTAATAATATTTTATTAATCTTCCATGCATATATATATTTGATTGATAGTTAAAATAACCTCTTTCAAAAAAACAGAAAAAAAAAACTGGATTTTTCTTACCTTAATCCATCAAAATAGAAGGAAGAAACTATTGAAATTACATTCTTTAAATTTCTTCTTTTTTGTTTCCAAAATTTTATCCTATAAATATTATTATGTTTTGTCTATTTTCATCTCTTTGAAATCAAAATTTCAAGAAAAAAAAAACATGATGGGCGTTTAAATTTCTTTATTTTTGATTTTGATTTGACAAATCAAAATCAAAGACGTGTTACCATAATAACAATACTTTTTTAGGATTTCGTTCATCAAGTTCTTGTTTGATCTGTCGTTGTTACAACACCATAATATTCGTCTTTTTTGGCATTTGTTTTGCCAAGATTCTGTATTTTCATCGTATTTTATTGATTTTTTATCTAAAATCATCGTAAAGTTTCAATCTTTAGCACATTTTAGGCCAAGATTCATTAAGTTCTTGTTTGATCTGTCGTTGTTAGAACACCACAATATTATTTTCATCGTATATGTTCATTTTTGAGCTAAAATCATCATAAAGTTTCAATCTTAGCACATTTTAGGCCAAGATTCATCAAGTTCTTGTTTGATCTGAACGTCACAAACTCTTGTCTTTTCATCATTTTGAGCTAAAATCGACGTAAAGTTTCAATCTTTTTCACATTTTTGTCCAAGATTTCCCAAAGGGTGTTCACCAAAATCATCAATGGCACCACCCTTTAGCTGGTGGGGTGGTAAAGAGACCCAAAGGGGTACCCCTGTAGTAGTAAAAATGGAGAATCCAAATAACTGGTCTATGGTTGAGCTCGAAACTCCCTCAGAGGATGGTAGTTTCTTGTTAACAAAAGGTGAAAAGGTGAAAAACAAGAATGCAAAACAACTAACATGGGTTCTTCTTCTCAAAGCACATAAAGCAGCAGGCTGTTTAACTTCTATTGCCTCTGCATTGTTCAGTTTTGGTTCTGTTATTCGTCGTCGTGTAGCCACTGGAAAAACAGATTCTTCCACAAGCAATAGTTGGTTCTATTCTTGTATAAAGGTGATTGTTTGGTTGTCTTTAATCTTGTTAGGTTTTGAAATAGCTGCCTATTATAAAGGTTGGCACTTTAGTACTTATGATCTTCATATTCAGCATTTGTACACAATGGCAAATCCATTAGCTGTGAAGGGTGTTTTTGATTTGCTTTATTCCATATGGGTTGTTGTTAGGGTGGAGTATTTTGCTCCCATTCTTCGATCATTGGCAAATGTGTGTATAGTACTCTTCTTTATCCAGAGTGTCGATAGATTGATCTTGTGTTTGGGTTGTTTATGGATCCGTATATGGAAGATTAAGCCGGTTTTGAAAGATGGTCCCGTGGATCCTGAAGACGGTGATGGTGGTTACTATCCTATGGTTCTTGTTCAAATCCCCATGTGTAACGAAAAAGAGGTAATTTTTCCTATTCTTTAAAGCTACTATAGTCTTCTTCATCTGTTTTGAGTGGAGGGTCTATTGGAAACAGTCTCTCTATCTTTTCAAGGTAGAGGTAAGGTCAGCGTATATACCCTCCATTTGTTGTTTTTGTTCTTGTTGTATTCTTTAAGATTTTCTGAATGTTGTCAATATATTGAGTAGTGGAATGGAAGGGGTCTAAATGGATATTGAGGATTCATGTAGTGAACCTTAATATAGTATGGATTGGAGCGTAGTTATGGTATCGTTGTGTTAACTCTTGTTTTATATGTTTGTCTGAAAATTGAGTGTTGGTTGGCAATTGGTATCAGGTTTATCAGCAAGCTATTGCAGCTATGTCTAGTTTGGAGTGGCCTAAGTCGAAACTGTTGATTCAAATTCTTGATGATTCTGACGATTCCACGACTCAAATGTTGATCAAAGAGGAGGTACATAAATGGCAGAAGGATGGTGTAAACATTGTATATCGTCATAGAGTGATTCGAGAGGGTTACAAAGCTGGCAATCTTAAGTCAGCCATGAACTGCAGCTATGTCAAAGACTACGAATTTGTTGCCATTTTCGATGCTGATTTTCAACCATCACCTGATTTTCTTAAGAGAACTGTTCCTTACTTCAAGGTATTCAAATTATCTTCATTTCTTATATGTGGTTCGCGTATAGAATACACTCATGTAGTTTGATTCATTAATTTTCGCCTTTCGACTTTGAACTGTAGGATAATGAGGATATAGGGTTGGTTCAAGCAAGATGGTCCTTTGTAAACAAGGAAGAAAATCTTCTAACAAGACTGCAGCACATCAATTTGGCCTTTCATTTTGAAGTCGAACAGCAAGTGAACGGGATCTTTCTGAATTTCTTTGGATTTAACGGGACTGCTGGAGTATGGAGGATTAAGGCATTGGAAGGTTCCGGTGGTTGGTTGGAGAGAACAACAGTTGAGGATATGGACATTGCTGTTCGAGCACATCTCCACGGATGGAAATTCATCTTTCTTAATGATGTCGAGGTACTTTTCCTCACTCGTTGCTAACTTCTCACTAGTAAATGCTTCTTTAGAATGTAAAAGACTTTCTTGGATCGATCATTTTCAGTGCCAGTGTGAGGTACCAGAATCATACGAAGCGTATAGGAAGCAGCAACATAGATGGCATTCAGGGCCAATGCAGTTGTTCCGTCTTTGTTTCCCTGCCATCCTTGAATCAAATGTATATAACTCATTTCACTTATCGAATATCCATCTATGATCTATCTACGTATGATAATTCTCGTACTGTCTGACATATTATGCTTCCGAATTTGGTTATTGCAGATAAGCATTTGGAAGAAAGGCAACTTGATATTCCTTTTCTTCCTCCTAAGGAAACTGATACTTCCATTTTACTCTTTCACTTTGTTCTGTATAATCCTCCCTATAACCATGTTCGTTCCCGAGGCTACACTCCCTACGTGGGTTGTCTCTTACGTCCCCGCCACAATGTCATTTCTCAACATACTCCCGTCCCCTAAATCCTTCCCTTTCATCGTACCATATCTCTTATTCGAGAACACAATGTCTGTGACAAAGTTCAATGCCATGATCTCAGGCCTCTTCCAACTTGGAAGTTCTTATGAGTGGATCGTAACCAAGAAATCAGGACGTTCATCCGAGGGTGACCTTTCGTTATTGGTTGATGAAAAACCAAAACATCAAAGAGGTACTTCAGAGCCTAATTTAGGAGACTTGAAGGAGGAAATTAAGCAAAAAGCACGAAAGTCTTCACGGAAGAAGAAACACAACAGAATATATAAAAAAGAATTGGCTTTAGCCTTCTTGTTATTGACAGCTGCAGTTAGGAGCCTACTATCAGCTCAAGGTATCCACTTTTACTTCTTGCTGTTTCAAGGTATATCATTCCTTCTCGTAGGGCTAGACTTGATCGGTGAACAGGTAGACTAGTCGAATATAAATAGGCTTTCATCGCCATGGGGATATACTATCTCAGCTCAACTGTCAAATCAAAGACAGGATAACGCTGAGCATAGCATTGGCGCGATATGTAAAATTTTGAAAAAAACTGGGGTAACTCTGGATGAAATGATGGCTCTATTGCCTCTGCTCCGAACGTTAACCCTCTCAAACACCAAGATCATCAAGATGTGTTGGAACAAATTGTAGAAAAACGCGTAAAAACATATATTTGAATACAAAAAACCATCAAGAATGGTGATAATATCTCCTCCCCCCTTTATATCCTGTTTTACATTTTTGGATTCTTTTGTTCTTTTTTAGTACATTGTTTTTGTAAGTTGTAGAAAGTTAAAACACCATAGCAGCATACATCTTTTTTTCTTCTACACAAACAATAGTTATTGTAGCAAAAACTTATGTCTTGTAAATAAAGTATTGTTTGTACATTTTCACAGAAAACTGTGTCTTTGTATCTGTCATGTACCAAAAGAGCCAATTTTGTTTATTCATGTAAGCAGTAATGATTCTGATATGCTTCTATAGTTTTCCGACATTAACTTGAAAGATCTAAACTTCTTAGCTTTTCTATCGACAGAAGTCATAAGAGATATTTGCGATAAGTCTTAAACAATATGAATCTGAATTAACAAGACCTCATAAGCCGATGCTAAATATGAGTATTTTGATATAGTTATTTATTGTCTCTAACTCCCTGTTGTTCATCCTGTATTCGAAGGATACTTAGAACAAAAACTTTGAAAAACTTTGTAACAAATAGCAAAGTTTAAAGAGTATTTTCAAAATTAGAAAATAAAAATCAATAGAGAAAATAGAATCATACTTTTTACAAAAAAAGAAAATCGAGCCCACTGAATGCACAGTGTTATTACCCTCGATCAAATACCCGAGGTTAATGAAATATATCTTTCCAAGATAGAACGATCTTACTCACCGATGTATCAATATGTTCTTACTCACCGATGTATCAATACCTATAACCACAATGTCAGCAAACCACTCAACGGCAGCAAAATATACTTTAAAATACTAGATTTAGTAGTAGTAAAAGAAGTCCAGAAAATTGATTCTTTTAAAATGAAAGGAAATTCCTCTATTCATAGACAACAAAGGTAATATGAACATGTGCTTATTGTGCCTTATCGAAAAGGTTGAAAACTCAGAATCTTTTGAAAATGTCACAATCCTTTGGAAAAGTCACAATTTTTTCGAAAAGATCAAGTAATCTTTAATAGGTATATAACAGACTTTCGGGGACTCATTTTAATTGAAAATAAAAATTATTTTCGATTTACACTCATTATCTTAAAATTTTTGAATAGAACGTTTTATCATTGAAAACTTGAAAAATAAATTAATTTTGATAGTGGTATTTATTTAAAGTATATATGTAACTACTTTGGCTGCTGGACATCATGAGAACCGTTATGTATGTGCCTATTTATGTTCTTTTTTTGGCTTTTCTTTGTATATAAACAATAAAATAAACTGGTTGGTTATGAATGTATTTTTAGAATATTATTTTTATAAGCATTCTCTAAATTTAAACTTCAAATAATAGAAATGTACAATTTTGATTTCTTTGCTTATGAATATTTTACACACATTATTATGATTTTTTTGTTCCACTACTTAAATAAATATTATTATGTTAAGTTTGTATTGTTAATTACTCCATATTAGACTATATATTGTCTAAATTTAGTTATTTTTCTAGATAAGATAGAACAAATCATGCTTTTTAATTAACTAATGGTAAATGTGTTGAAGTCATATTTCACAATTCATGCATAAGGTCTAAAATAATAATAAAATTATTAAAATAATTGAACGATCAAAAGTGCTATTTTCCATGTTAATTAATTTTAGTTAGGGATATCAAATAAGAGGGTTGGACTAAATTTATACGAATCAAAATGAGATAAGTTAATAAATATGATCAATGAAAAGTTACTTGTGTTGAAATAAATTCAGAAGTAGGTCATAATCTAACTCGTTTAGTTCTAACCCTTTTTAGACTTTTTTACCTTTTTTGCTCCTTGATGACTCGAACTCATAATCTTAGAATTGAAGGTAAGGAATGCTTACCATTCGAAAAACCCCTTTTCTAAATTTTAATTTTTTTGTTTCTTCTTTTATAAGTTTACCTAATTTTTGTAAAATAGATCACCATTTTGATTACACATAGTCAACTGAATAATTAATTTAATTACTCTCTTAGGATTAAAAAAGACACACCAAACTAACAAAAACATATGTAAACATATTAGCCTATTTAACCTCAAAAGCACAAAACAAGGAAAAACCCCACCAATTATTTTCCCTTAATTGTGCTCTTCGTGTATTATAAGTTTGTTTAATTTACAAACCAACATATTCATATTTTATATTTATATATGTTTTAACTAATTAATCAAATCATGGAAATATATAATTTTAACTAATTTTATAAACCAAGTCTCACGTTTGCTCTACTCCTTCTATTGATGTAGACATGGAGAAGAAGAAGAAAAAAAAAAGGTATATAACTTAAGTCGAAGTTAGTGGCGCAAGAGGTTTATTTGAATCAGTATAAACGTTAGAATTTTTCTAACGAGGTCTAAAATATAAATGAGTAATTAAATTAACACACCAAGAAATTAAAAAAGGATTCAGTTAATTACTATATATCTATATAAAAAAATAATTTTAACAATATATAAATTAATAATGTAATTTTCTATCGAACGGGGTTTAAACGAACCCCTTAGTGAAATTTTGATTTCGTCAATGTCTATTATATATACTAAGAGCTCGTTTAGTTTGGGAACAAGTTATCACAGGATTGTTATCCCACATTCAACGAGCGATAAAATTAACACTACAATTTCAAGATAACTAATCCAAAAATAAGTCATCCCGCACGATTTTATCCCAACCTACATGAAATAAACGTAATCCTTTAATTAATCTCGAGATCAGTTATCCCTTATCTCTCGTGCCAAACGAGGCTAAGTGTTCGGTTAATCTTTTCCCCCTATTTTCATCAATCTTTTTCTGTTAATTAGTTTTATAGTACCTAACGTTTTTGTAATTTACTCATTTTTTGCCCCTCACGTTTTATGTACTTCTACCAAATGAAATATTTGCCGTTAAAAAGCATAAAGTATATGATTATATGAAGAATCCCTATATATATATATATAAATTCATAACTTATATTATTCATTTCTTCATCAACATATATTAAAAATTATCCCCATAAATTTCATTTTGTTGATTAGAAAACATGAGTGATGTTAATCACAAGAACAAAGTTCAATTCAAAGGAGTTGGTAATAAGGTGACACAAACAAAATTAGAATATGATCATCCTATTCAATTTTCATCTAAAAAAAACACAAAGGATTTAGATTTTCATGGCATGAAAGTTCCTCCACCACCATGTTTTTACGATCGTCCGCCGCGGTTGAGGAGTTCATCATCAAGAAGAAGGGGTTTCATCATCAAGAAACAAGATGATGATCCATTTTATGTAGCATATAAAGAGTGTACAAAGACTAGTAGCACTTCAAAAAAAGGCAAGTTTTTTGGTGGTTTAAGCAAGGATGATTTTTTTATTGGGATGAAGAAGAAGAATAAGGATTATTTGTCTAGTGTTTTCTCATGTAAACATTCATGTAGTGTGAGAGAAGATAGTGTTGTTATGATCAACTTATCAAATATTCCTATGTCAAAATCAATAAGGGAGAAAAAGAGGAATTCAGAGTCCTAAAATCACATGATCTACGATCAGATCTTTTTATAACAATTTATTTTTAGTGAAACAATCAATAAAGAATATTTGGACAAACGACATCGTTATACAAGAGGTTAGAGTGTACTTGTCTAATTTTGTTTCCTCTCTATGTATTATATTCAAATTGTCTTACATTTTGTGCTATATGAAGAGAATAAATGACCTTCCTCTTTTTTAATTGAGTACTTATATTTTGCAAGATATCTTAGTATTGTATATAGTATAGTACATTGAGAAGAGAAAATAATGGAAATTGTCCCTTATTTTATTGATGACCATTATTTTTATCAAATTTGAATATATATATATATATATATATATATATATATATATATATATATATATATATATATATATATATATATATATATATATATATATATATATATATAGTGTGCTATTACACACTATTTTTTGGGTGATCGGGATTCCGACGCCAAAATGCCAAATTTGTTCGTGGATCGCCCGTCAAGACGCTGTCTATGCATACGGTTGGCCATCACGGATTTTCCGACCCATTTGGAAGGTCAAACGAGCCCTGGCGAGCATACGCCTCATTTCTTGGATTTTCGTGGTGCTATTACACACCATTTTTTGGGTGATCGGATTCCGACGCCAAAATGCCAAATTTGTTCGTGGATGTCCGTAAAGACGCTGTCTATGCATACGGTTGGCCATCACGGATTTTCCGACCCGCTTGAAGGTCAAACGAGCCCTCGGCGAGCATACGCCTCATTTCTTGGATTTTCGTGGTGCTATTACACACCATTTTTTGGGTGATCGGATTCCGACATCAAAATGCAAAATTTGTTCGTGGATCGCCTGTCAAGACGTTGTTTATGCATACGGTTGGCCATCACGGATTTTCCGACCCATTTGGAAGGTCAAACGAGCCCTGAAGCGAGCATACGCCTCATTTCTTGGATTTTCGTGTGCTATTACACACCATTTTTTGGGTGATCGAGATTCCGACGTCAAAAATGCCAAATTTGTTCGTGGACGTCCGCCAAGACGCTGTCTATGCATACGGTTGGCCATCACGGATTTTCCGACCCATTTGGAAGGTCAAACGAGCCCTGGCGAGCATACGCCATTTCTTGGATTTTCATGTGCTATTACACACCATTTTTTGGGTGATCGGGATTCGACGCCAAAATGCCAAATTTGTTTGTGAACGCCCGTCAAGACGTTGTCTATGCATACGGTTGGCCATCACGGATTTTCCGACCCATTTGGAAGGTCAAACGAGCCCTGGCGAGCATACGCCTCATTTCTTGGATTTTCGTGGTGCTATTACACACCATTTTTTGGGTGATCGGATTCCGACGCCAAAATGCCAAATTTGTTCGTGGATCGCCCGTCAAGACGCTGTCTATTCATACGGTTGGCCATCACGGATTTTCCGACCCATTTGGAAGGTCAAACGAGCCCTGGCGAGCATACGCCTCATTTCTTGGATTTTCGTGGTGCTATTGCACACCATTTTTTGGGTGATCGGGATTTTGACGTCCAAAATGCCAAATTTTTTCGTGGACGTCCGTCAAGACGGTGTCTCTGCATACGGTTGGCCATCATGGGGTTTCCGACCCACTTGGAAGGTCAGACGAGCCCTGGCGAGCATACGCCTTTATTTCTTGGATTTTCGTGGTGCTATTACACACCATTTTTTGGGTGATCGATTCCGACTTTCAAAATGCCAAATTTGTTCATGGACGTCCCACAAGACGCTGTCTATGCATACGGTTGGCCATCACGGATTTTCCGACCCATTTGGAAGGTCAAACGAGCCCTGGCGAGCATACGCCATTTCTTGGATTTTCGTGGTGCTATTACACACCATTTTTTGGGTGATCGGGATTCCGACGTTTAAAATGCCAAATTTGTTCGTGGACGCCCATCAAGACGTTCTCTATGCATACGGTTGGCCATCACGGATTTTCCGACCCATTTGGAAGGTCAAACGAGCCCTGGCGAGCATACGCCTCATTTCTTTGATTTTCGTGTGCTATTACATACCATTTTTTGGGTGATCGGGATTCTGACGTCAAAATGCCAAATTTGTTCGTGGACGTCCGTCAAGACGTT